>CM062514.1:33919643-38719643 GCA_031439585.1 Pterocarpus macrocarpus
TGATAATTAATGTATGTTGTATTTGCTTACAAATTCATCCTTCGTAATTGCTTGAACTTTTTGATTATGGGTAGCATGGTTTTTAATTCATGGTTCTTACTTATATTTATAGAAGAGCATATTGAACTAATTTGGAATCTCTAGTTTCAATTTAGAACTTGTTGGTATTCAGAATTACTGTTATGTATGGTAGTTGTATAATGTTGGGGCAGAAATTCTATAAGATTACAGAGACGTCGATTGATCCATGCAGTGAATCCCACTTAGTGAAATAAAACTGTCTTGTTGTTTTAATGGAAACAAATGAAGGATATTTGATAGCAGTATAATTGATCCCTATGATTATTTGTTCTGAAAATTTGGAAATAAATCTAATGGTTAAATATTTTAAGACTTACAGCAAGACTAACTATTGTGGTTAGTGTGGCTAATCTTAAGCTATCATATTCCTTTCATGTTCTCCTTTCCTGACGGTGTTGCATGCATGGTTAGCTGTTGTTCTGTTAGATATTTCCTGCCCAATCAATGCTCAATCATTAGAACATGTGTAAGGTGTAGTTAAAAATAACAATAAAAAAAAGGAACTTCTCTTGCTAAATATACATCATGGATACATGCACGGTGAAATTAGGTTGCATGAATAGGAAGTGTTGGGGTAAAGTTTTGAAAGATGGGGTGACCAAGGCGGGGGACAAAATCGAGAATTATCAAACTTTGTCTAGATATACTAAGAAAGATAATCTTTTAGGGAAACATTATTGGCAAGAGGAGAATTAAGATCAATAACAAGTTAGAATCATTAAGTACATTTAAGGAGCTGATGCTTGCTTTTGTTATGCACTTTTATTTGGTTAGATTGTTTGGATTTATTCTTATTATTAACTATGTTATGTTCATGCTGTTATCATTAATATTTGAATCTGAGTGTGACATTGAAAATCTTATTTTGCTTCTGTCCTTTGTACTCATGATTTTTTTTTTCCATTCATATCGTGCTTTTCATTTCTAGTTTCTCAATATTAACTTTGACATTTTATATCTGATTTTGTTCTTCACCCTTGCAATCATAATTTAAAGTTGCATATCATGCTCTATCTTAGCTTCATATCCTATTGATTATTTGATAGAATGCTAGCATTTTGATAGCTAAGTTTAAAAATTTTATGATTATTTCAAGCTTTCTTTCTCTAACTGTTGAAGAGTCCCCGTTCGTTCCTATCCTTTGTGATTCTACCCCCAATTTCTTTGAGAATGATTTTCCCATTACCTCTAGGAAGACAACCAAAGAACTTAAAACACTGTGAAGAGGTTATTACTCTCTCTTAATCCAATTTGATTGTTAGATCATTTGACTAGTTTTGCTATATTTATCTGGGTCCATTATATTTAGCTTCATATCATACTCCTTAAGCTTAGTCTTTAGTCTGGGTGTGTGATTTAAATCTCAGTTTGCTTTATCCTTTGTGTTCATGATTTTTAATGTTAAGATCATGCTTTTAATCTTCCTTTTTAGCAATCTGAATTTGACATTTAGAATTTGAAATTCCTTATATCCCTTTGGCCCCTTACGAGCATACTGATCCTTTCATGATATGCTGATTGAGTTTTCAATTTTCCTTTAACTTCATAAGTATGTTGGTTATGGATTCTTTCTGTGGTTAGTTTCTTAAATGCAACTTATCTTTTTTTTTTAAAACTCAATTCTTTATCATATTATTCATTCAGGCCACCTTAACGCAGGCAAATATAAAATTGAGTGGGGTCTTCGATCAATCAGTCTGATAGTGTCATCATTATGCTGTTAATCGTCAAGGTTGCTTTCTATTGAAAAGTCTTGTAGTTGGAGGAAATTTGGCATTGTATTGAGTTAGCTCCAAAATTCCTTAAGTAAATAGAATAGTTGCTACGACAAAAAAAAGGGGGATAGTATGAGAAAGTATGAGCTTCTTAGATTAATCAACATGTCTGAATATATCACAGCTACACGCAATTTGCTACATGTAAATGCTATGCAGGGAATCTACCTATGCAATTAGGCTTTGCAATTGTAATTACTATTGCTTGAAGAGTGGATGTATTTTATGTCATGGACAGGACTATGTAAGTCAGATACCTGTTGTGTTTGATGAGTGAGTGTAACATGGGGTTCAAACAGCTAATTATTAATATAGAATCACACTTAAGGGGGTTTCATATTTGGCACACAATAAGTATCTTCACCCGCTAGTTAGTTAGATGAAAACTTATCATAGGAAGAAGAGCTAGTAGCCATTGTTAATAGATAGGTGAAGAAGCTTTGTTCAAAAGAAGTATCGTTAGTTAAGGTGATTTGGAAAAATCACTCCGTAGAGGAAGCAGCTTGGGAGACAGACGACTCCATGTGTGCTTCGTATAAAGATGAGAGAAATGATGAGGGGGGAAAGTGAGAGAGCAACTGAGGAAGAGAGGTTATGAGAGAGAGTGGCGGTGAGAAAGAAAAAGAAAGAAAGAAAGAAAGGGTGATATAGAAGAAGAGAAGGGTCTAGGATACGTAACACCACTTAAAGTGTTGCGTGGTCCCTCCACTCTTAAACCCCATTTTTTACTTTTTTTTTTAAACACACACTTTAAAAACTTCACCTAAACAATTTTTATTCCTCTATCCCTATATTCTTAAAAGTAAATAAAGAAAATACTCAAAAGTATAAGCTATGAAAAATTTTAAATATTCTCAATTACCAATATTTTATTCTAACATATATTTTATTTTAAACAGAATATTACACTCCTCCCTCATTTAGAAATTCAGTCCCCGAACTTCTTGAATTTCAAGAAGAGTATCAATTACGGGACTTCTTAAACAAAACTACCTTTGAGCAAGCTAAGACGGATTAGCTACAATTAGTTATAACAAAGAAGCATCCTTATCATGCCTTCCCTAAATAACAATATCCACATCAAATAAAAGATTGCCACTTGGGGAGTATAAACAATTGATTAATTCATAATAAACAAAAAATTGCTATATCCAACCTTAAATAACAGAACAACCTATATAAAGAGCAACTTGAGGAATGCCACTCAGCATAGGAAAGGAACAGAGTTATAGCTAAATTCGGCATCAAGTCATGAGAGAAAGATAGAGAGTGGGTTGTCGCATTAAATATCAAACATAACTAGTACTGCAAATCAAACGAGAGTAGACTAGCAGTGTCAGATATTATGACTACAAACAAACCACGGGGAAAATGCTACTTAGGTCCTTTACTATTGACTAACCAAGCCAAAAGTCTCTTTTAGAGCTTGATCTTATGCATCTTAGAAGTAATCTAAGTACTACAGTTAGGATATTGTCAGCACTTTCCTCACAAATTAAATTGATAATAATATAGAACCAGCAGTACTATACATCTAAATAAGCAACTTGGCAACAAAAAACCCTGGTAAAAAAATTACTATAGGCAACAAGTATAAAAATTAATCTAGTACTCAACACTTGAAATAAGCTAGACGTAATAAAACATAAATAACATGAAAGATATGGCTCCATAGCTCTCCGAATTTTTCTAAGGAAAGACCTCCCCGCAACAAAATATATCTTAAACTTAGGCACAGAAACAACAGACTTAACCAACCACACAACAGCTATTGCCTGACTTATATAGAATCCTTGTTCATGTCACAACTCACAAAGCATACAAGTTCTTCAGACAGTGGTAACTACCATTGCAAAGCCTAGTTTCATACGCAAACTTCTGGTACACCATTAACGTAGCAATTTGCTTGGAGCTGTAACATATTGCAACATGTAGATCAATCCTAAAAGTTTATGTTTTTACACATTGTCTTCTTTTAGTTGTAGCAACTATTCTATTTACTCAAGGAATTTTTTTTTTAAATTACATTGATACAATGTTAGTTTTCCTATAATTACGTGTCTCTTCTTTCTTTTTCTTTTTTTTTATATATTAAGGTATACATTAAGATAAAAAGATCTGATGTGATATATGGTTGGCTACATGGCAATCACTTAAGACTATGAGACATATTAAACTAATGTGTTAAAAAAAATAGGTTTGACTGCACTTAAACAACTAACCCACAAGAAAATCCTTATCCAACAAGGTATTAAAAGAAACTAGAGACTTAATTAGCATATTATGGAAGGATCAGTATGCACATGAGAGAAAGAAAGAATACAAGCAAAATCAGGTTTTAAATGCCAAATTTAGACTGCCACACAAAAGGATTAAAGCATGATTTTAACACCAACAATCATGAAGACAAAGGACAAAGCAAAACAGAGTTAAAATCACAACCTCGGACTGAGAAACTAAGTTTAAGCAACATGCTACAAAGCTAGATATAATGGACCTAATTAATAAAACAAAATCAGTAGAATAATCAAACAATATCAATCATTAGTGTGACCATAATATAAGTATCAAACCAGATTAAGAGAGAACATTCAACTCCATATCTTGTTTTAAGTTCTTCAATTGCTTTACTAGAGACGGTAAGAAATCATTCTCACAAAAAGTTGGGTGCAGAATTACACGGGAGAAGAAGAGATAGAGGACCTTCAACAATTATCGAAAGAAGACTACAACTAATGATGAAAGAAATTTAAAACTCAGAGATCAAGAATAAATATTAGGACAGACTTCATCAATAGATTACAGACATTCGATAAGATGAAAGCAGGACATAAAACTAAGACAAAAAGCACGATGTGAAACTTTATATTATGATTAAAAAGGATAAAAACCAAAATCAGACTTAAAATGTTAAACTACTATGGAAAAATTAAAAATGACAACCAAATATGAAGGTAAAAATCACAACCGCAAGGGATAAAGGCAAAACAAAGGTGTCAATGTTAACTCAAATTCAAGTCCTATTGATAACAACATGAACATATTTAATAATAAGACTCAATCCACAAGCAATCTAATTAAATAATAGTGCATGACAAAGCAGGTATCAAGTACCTATACTCCCTCATTCCCAAACCCGAGAACTTACAAAAGAATGTTACCTGGCAATTTCATTTACAGTCTTCTATTTGCTTAAGAAAAAAAGCACATAGAGGGTTAGAAAGACAAGGGAGATCACTTATAATAAGTGCACAACCACAGCTGCTGGAATCAACCTATGTGTCCATTACTCTACTTAAAAATATCCATTTTCACCATATTCTCCCAATATACATAAAAAAAACTTGAGTAGGATTTACATATTCAAATCATAAAAAGGAAATTTAAAACTTGAGTAGAACTAAAGCCAAGCTGTTAATAACCTTTTCAATGCACACCAAGCTAGCCTCAAATATCAATTTACAGATACTTAAACCCAGTGAAAATTGTTGTTCTACATAACTCTTTACCCAAGCCCCTCAAAATTTCCTTCTTTACAAGTATTCAACTTAATTATCATGCAAACTAATGTCCTAGTATCATGTTAATTCCAACCTGTCATAGATCATTGTCACACTTTCCAATTTCATGTCTATCTTATACATAAAAGGGGAAAAACTGTATAAGGTAGGACAAGCATTTATGAGAAGTGGCTGTGCCCTTATGCCTCAGGACAGATTTAACCATATTAAATGCCAACCATGTTAACCAGCCTCCAATTTAAATTAACTATCCAAAACAGTTAACAAGCATACACTTGCACAACAATCAATGCACGAGTCACACACATGGCTAACTAAGGGAAACCCTGTAAGAAACTAAAAGGTTGGGTACCGAATAAATGTGCTCGCAAGAAGACATTCCAATCGTATAATCCTTAAATATTAGAATGGTCACCATTGTCCTAGTCATTTCTACCATCAACAACTAAATGAAACTAGCTAGAGTACATTAAGCAAATCGAGCAAAGCATAGGCATGTAAGCATTCAGGTAACACAAGTGGTTTTGTGATACATCAAATGCCATAAAACACAAGCATACATTGGTACTGGGGAGGTTCAAAAGATACTAGACTACCAGGGAATAAGAATAAAATAAATGCAACATTAAAGAATATATGGGAACATCCCTACAAGCCTTGGTAGTGCCACGTCTTGTGGAAATGGGCCCATTTCCATTTACATAATCGTGATCCTACGAGAGAACAGCTGCTCCACCATCCGCAGGAAAACCTGGCTCTGATACCACCTTTGTCACAACTCATCTCGGAGTCGTGACCAGCACTTAGAGGTAGCATACCTCTAGCAAGTCTACTATGACTATTCTTATAAAATAAACCATCAAGTTGCAAGATCTATCTGTGGATGATGGAGCACTCTAAGAAGTTGGAGGAACCTAGTGGGATGCTGTGCCAGAATCTGAAATAGGAAAGAAAATGGGGAGTGAGTCAAGCCAATTCAGTGAGGGGCAATGAAACTATAACATATAAGGACAAGCTCTAGAAGTAAACAACTATTCTTATATAAAGAATTAATATCATGACTTGATTAGAAATGAGGAATTCTCATGTTCAATAATATCTATATATAAAGAATTAACTTAAAAAATTATGCATCATTTTACAAATTGAAAAACATGTTTCTCAAATATAACCACCAAGGCAGGGAGGCATCCATTTCTGAGGAATTTCCAAATCGGGGTTAGCCCCTTCAGAGTCAACAGAGTCGGCAGTGTGCGTTAGCCATACACCCACACATAGAGCTAGCAACGACCCTGCTAGCTGGGTCCTGATCAAGGTGCACCAAGCTAACATCACGGCCGCTAGTTCCCGATAACTAAGAATCCTCCCACAGAATATCCATAACATTTGGAGAATTTAAATATTAAACATAGTTTTCAAGAGCAAAAATACCAATTAAGGTTTTCAAACTCAAACAAGATTTCTCAATAAGTCAGTTTAGTAATTTAAACAACTATTCAATAGCTTGTTCTAACATTCAGAAAATCCGTAGTCTTTTCCAAAAGCTTTTAGAACATTTAACCATTGCATACTAGCAAAATTCCTCAAAATAAAACAAATGTCCACAAATAAATAGACATATTTGACTGTAAGGCAATTATATCACTAATTAGAATATTCATAATTAACTAGATATATGAAAATAAATTGTCAATATATATATATATACACACACACACACTAAATTCAAAAAAATATTAATTGCATAAAAAAAACAATATATACCATAGAGGCATTGTCCACTCACATATAGTTGAAAACGCCGAATCAACGTTTAGGGGCCATCGAACTTTGAAGGTGGGTCTTCCCTGGAAATATGAAACCAACACATGACCAATTATTCCTAATTTACATGAAATTTATAGTTTAGGATCTAATCCTTATCCTTTCTCTTCAACTTTACCAAAATAAAATGTTAATTCCCTACCATTTACTAAAACTTGCTTTTAATTCATTTCAAAATCAAATAAGATACCATTTAATTACTTTTGGTGTCAAGATCAACTTATTTTTATAATATCGAATTCAAGACAATATCCTAATTCAAGAATCGATCACAAGATCAACTCACTATTCAAACTTTTCATAACATATTACTTGGAATGTAGATTATAGCATATCTCCAAACAAGTTATAAGTTTTAGTCATTCTGATTAACTATTTTTAAGGATTGATCATTGCCAAGTGACTAATGAAACTACGATAAATAAGGAATAACTGAGAATTAATTTGAACATAATTACATACCCATACTCTTAGGCTGTGATAGCAACTCTATAGCCCAAGTTAAATCATACTATCTGGATATTTTTCAAGACCTGATTTCATAATCTAAGCATTTGGAATCGAGTTTGGGAAATATGAGGTAACTTGTTAAACAAAATTTTTCCAAAACTAAGGCAACCACAAGGTATAGTTCTTTAGTCTATAAATCTGAAAAAAGGAATTTGAAAACAGCTTATAAATTATAGCAGTAAATAGAGTCCTCAATGTAAATTTGTGACAAGAACCTCATAATTTATTTCCTAAAAGATAAGAGTTTCATAACTAAAATTACACTTTAAACCAGAAAATGAAACTTGAGGTTATTATTTGAGTCTTCAATAATAAAAGAAACAAAACAAGCACTCAACCTAAGGGGAGGGAAGGAAAACTCATCAAGACTGGGGATTAATTTTAGAAGCAAAGCCAAAACAAGGACCCAACCACCCACAAGAAGTAGAATGCGAATAGAGGGATATCTCCATTTCATTTCACTTCTCTCTACTTCATATCGTTGCATTATGTTTTATTTGATTATATTGATGATTAATTATCCAAATATAGGCTTAATAAGCTATGGAATTAATAATTCTTATGGTATGCATTAAGAATTAAGAAGAGCTTATTTTAGTTATTTTAATTTTCAATTCCATAGAATTGATATGTGGAATTATAATTAATTCTGCATATATGTTACTCGAAACAGAAGAATTATAATTGAGCAATTCAATTCCAATTTCAAACTCTTAATTCTGTGTCCAATTCTAGAGTTTTGGGAACACTTTAGAATTCTTCTTCAATCTTCTTTGTTTCAAACATGCCGTTTAGAAGTTTTATGGCTTTTATTTTTCCTTTTTCAAGAAAGCAAAGAGATCATTAT
This sequence comes from Pterocarpus macrocarpus, assembly GCA_031439585.1. Lineage (NCBI taxonomy): Eukaryota > Viridiplantae > Streptophyta > Magnoliopsida > Fabales > Fabaceae > Pterocarpus > Pterocarpus macrocarpus. The sequence continues at coordinate 33,928,202 of CM062514.1, forward strand.
AGAAGACGTTGCCATGCCCAACCATCCAAATTCATTTTATGTCCTGTTTCAAGCTTTATGATAAGCGATATTTTTAATAATATTCAAAGTTAATATGGAAGTTTTTAATAATTTTTTTAATTATGTGGATTACAAACTAATCAAATACCCAATGATCGTTCAATTAAAAAGTTATAAAATTCTATCTTCCAATTCCGATCATATATGCTTCATTATATATATAATCTTGAACTAAAAGTTAATTAGCATATATGTATGATACAGTAGCTTGAAGAAACGAAAAAAAATAAAAATAAAATAATAGAGAGGATGTTCCACACTACAAAACACATTGTTAATTTTAAGTAGATCAAATCACAATACAAAGCATGGCATAGTCAACACCTTACAAAGATCTAAATCCACAAAATTAGACACACTCCGTGACGCACATGATAACACAAAAAACACATCATACATACTTAATTTCACATACTTGAACTTGATTAACGAGTCCCCTCAATTTATTTAATATGGTTATATAATAACAAGCGAGAATTAAGCTTGAAACACTGACATGAGCAGTGGGGTGAACAAGTTAGCTAGAAATGTTGTTGCTAGTGGTCGAAGCTCCTAAACTATCACGATGGCCAAACCTCATTTTGTCACGGATCTTGATGAGCATATAAAAGCCAACACCAATGAGAGCACCAAGTGTCGGTGCCACCGAGTATAATAAGCAGATATGCATGCAATTTCTTGCTGCAACGGCTGGACCCAAGATGCACCGGATTCATGGAACCACCACTTATTGGCCTAACCAAGTACAATATGTGAATCATTCTTTGACATTATGATATGTTAATGATATAAACTTAATCAATCAAAATTAAACCCTTTAAATACTTATACTGTGAATTCTCGCTTAATATAGCATCTGACATCTTTCAAGTAATTATTCTTGTTTTATATAGCATATAACATCCCAACATCATGGAATATCCGACGTTGCCTCATCGACACCGTCTCCAATTCTACCACTTCATGACTTATTACCCTTGCAATAGTATCATGTTGCAGAAGCTTGAATCAGACAGTATAACTACGACATTGCTCATAGTTTATATCTAGTAAGTTATGTGATATTTTATTAAATTTTGATTTCAAAGTTATATATCTAAAATCATTTCTTTCTTATGTTGCAATTTATTGATTGGTTTAATTGTGTAATTTTGTACTCTTGCGATTAATAGCTTTTCTTTACTTGAATTAAAATTTTATGTTAATTACTATATTACTTATGCTATTTTATTTAATACCTTTCAATAAAATTGCATCAGTATCATGTTACTAAAATTGATACCAATAGCTATTCGGCTAGACAACTTAACTGCAACACAGCTCTTAGTTTATATCTAGTGAGTTATGTGATATTTTATTAAGACTTTTATTTTAAAATTATTTATGCAGATAATTTCTTTATATTATGATGTTAGGGGTGTAATCTCTTCGACAAATCTTAGTAAGGCATATTATCAATAAGAGTGATTGAATAACTAAAGTAAATAGAAGCTGTTGGGTCATAGATGCATAACGTGGTAAAGCAAACAGAAGCATTTGCGTCATACAAGTGGGTTTTTTTATTATAAATATATGATGGAAAATTCATCAAAGTGCACGCTAGGATTCACACAAGTCCCAAGCAAAATAATAAAATAATGTTCACTTAGTAAGTATAGTGAATGTGGGCACGTTAGTTTGTCTTATGTGAATGATTGGTTTCACATAAATGATTTGTCTGAAAAATGCATGCACACTTGGCAAATGCAGTCGACGTTGAAATTAGAATTCAACAGGAGAATGGAATGATTGATTTTGATAGGTTGTTACTTCGACAAGTTGATCCTTCGACAGTGAAGCTATGGTCGAGAAGTAGACTGGCTTGATTGACTTGGCAAAATCTGAAGGAAGCGAAAGTTGTTCGACACTAATAATTCATTCGACAAGTTGATAATGTCGAGCAACAATAACTTGAATGAAGCCAAGGTTTTGGAAGCACATGGCGCAATAAATGGATCATGGATAGCAATAGAAAAAGTTAATGGGTCTTTGGCATGGTTTGGAACGTGAAGTTATGCACCTATTTTTAGGAGTCAAGCATTGGAAGGGCTCACGCATAACTCAAAATGTGGGATTAAAGAATGGATGTGGTTTGAGGTTAAAGTTGGAGAATGTGGGATAATGGACCTAGCGTTTAGAGATTTTTTTTGTCTATAAATAAGACTAGTAGGGCTAGACTAAAGGGGGATGAGAAAATACTTTTAGAAATATCTTGCACATTCTCTTGTCACTTTGAGATCAATGGATACATAAAAGAAAATCAAGCATTCTATCCCATCCTATTTTCTCTTCATTTTCTTTCTAATTTCATTTTCATTACTGTTAGTTCATCTCTTTCCAGTTTCTTTTCTTTTGATTCCAACTTATGTACTTCGTACATTGCAATGTTATAATGTTTTCAGTTCATCTCAATTTTTCTTTCTTTAATTTGTTTTATTATTTCAGTTACTGACTCTCTTTTACCTTGTTCATTTCAATTTTGGTTCACTTTATTATGGTATTTGTTCATAATTTCCTTTCATTCAAGTTTCTTTAATCTTCCTTTTCATTTCACTTGAATTTGCTTCTCTCATTTTCTACATTTATTCTATTTTCTTTACTTATTTTACCTACTATTTAAAAATCTTGAAAGTCCATATGAGGAACTGCTTCCGTTCCCCAAATTGAAATCCATGAAGCTAGCTAATATAGTCAGTTTATTTGTTTTATCGGCTAAAAAAACCAGTAAACATATGGTGCAATCAATTTAGTAATTAATTTATTTATATAGGTTTGTGTTCTTTTGATTAATAGTTTTTCTTAACGTGAATTAAATTTTTATCTTGTTCAATATAATATCTAGTTATTTTAATTAATTCCTTTCAATAATTTTTATGTCAATATCATGTTGCTCAAATTGGTACCAGTTCTTATCTGGCTAGACAACATGACTATGACACTGCTCGTAATTCATATCCTGCAAGTCATATGACGCATTATTTAAAAAACCCTACTTAATACTTGTTAGGAGTGTAATCTCTTCGACAGGTCTTGGTGAGACTCGTGACATCCATTATCGACACCTCGAGCTTGCTTCAAGTGTCGAAGAATGGAAGTTGCATATTGGCATCCCCTCTCTACAATAAACAAATGTCAAAGTAAAGGGTCTAAGTCCATCGTTCAATGGTAAAAGGTGTCGAAGTATTGAAATGTCAAGGACTGCTTGCACCACCTTATCAAAGGCAGAACCTTGTCAAAGCCTAGTGTCCACATCGAAAACTTCAAGGAATGTTCCAGTACGTGATTCGACCCATGGAGAGCAATAGAAGAATTTAACATGTATTAGATAAGATTTGGACCATGGTAAGGCCCATAGATGCTCCTGAAGCAAATCATTTAAAATATGAGCAAGAGTAGTTAATGAAAGTGGATCATGGTAGAAGCCATGCACCTATTTTTAGGAGCCAAGCATTGGAAGGGTCCATGCACAACTCAGAATGTGGGATTAAAGAATGAAAGTGGATTTGAATTTGATTTGAGGCTGAAGCTAGAGAACGTGGGATAATGGGCCTAGTTTCTAGAGATTTGTTTTGTCTATAAATAGGACTGGTAGGACTAGAATAAAGGGGGTGGGAAAATACTTTGAGAAGTAACTCACACGTCCTCTCTCTCGTCACTTTGACGTCAATGGATATATAAGGAAAAATCAAGCATTCCATCCCATCTTATTTTCTCTTCATCTTCTTTTTAGTTTCATTTTCGTTACTCTTAGTTCATCTCTTTCCATTTTCTTTTCTTTTAATTCCAATTTCAATGTTATGATGCTTTCAGTTCATCTCAGTTTTTCTTTCTTTAATTTGTTTTATTATTTCAATTACTAACGCTTTTTTACCTCATTCGTTTCAATTTTGCTTCACTTTGTTATGGTATTTGTTCATAATTTCCTTTTATTCAAGTTTCTTTAATCTTCCTTTTCATTTTACTTGAATTTGCTTCTTTCATTTTTTGCATTTATTCTATTCTCTTTGTTTATTTTATCTACTATTTAAAAATCTTGAGAGTCCATAAGAGGAATCGCTTCTGTTCTCTGAATTGAGATCGAGAAGCAAGGCTATCATCATTTATTAGTTTATCGATGAAAAACCAGTTAAACAGTACTTTAATTATTTATGTCTAATTAGCTTATTTAACACAATTATTAGAATATAATTAAATATTAAAGTATTTTTTCAACATTTTCTTAATATAATAGTTTTCTAATTACAAAAGATTGAGTATTGAAAAATTAGTTAAGAAAAATGTTTTTATTTAAAATTAATATTTTTAGTGAATTCCTGATAAGTGCAATGTTCTTTTTTTTTTTTTTGAGTTAATACTCATTTAGTCCTTGACTTTTTATGTGTGACTCACTTTCGTTCATAACTTTATGAAATTGTCAAATTAGTCCCCTACTTTGTAAAATGTGAGTCACATTAGTCCCTATCCCTAACTCTATTAGTCTACCATCACTATTCTGCTGATGTGTCACATTAATTGACATGTGGCGCTTGTTCCATTGTTGAACTTGGAATTCGAAAACTTTGAAATTACGGTATGAATTTTTGTAAAGCTTGAAAGAAAGTTACTTCAAAATCTGAGATATTTCGAGTTCTCTTCGTTCAGTTGTTCCTTGACCTCAAGTTTCCGAGTTCCAAGTTCAACGATGAACGCATGCCACGTGTCACTTAACATGACATGTTAGTAGAATAGTGATGGTGGACTAACGGAGTTAGGGAAGGGACTAACGTGACTCACGATTTACAAAGTGGGGGACCCATTTGACAATTTGGTAAAGTCGAAGACGAAAGTGACTTGTGTGAAAAGTCAGGGGCTAAAGTGAGCTTCACTTCTATTATTATTGTTGTTGTGTAATTATATCGTTAGATGTTAAAAAGTGAATTGAATGCTTGATTTTGATTGCTAGTTTTCGATAAAATAACTTTTGTTTATTGATTCCATGTATTAGAAACTTTGTGTTAGTTTTGTTAATATAAATATGAGTTGGTTAAAATGTATATGAAAAACTTGATACAAGTCTTATGGCTTTTTCACCTTTTTCAAAATTAAAAAAAAATTATTTATGTATATACACCGTTTCAAGATTACTTTTCAAAATGTCCTTTTTTTTTATTATAGAAAAATTGATTCAAGTTGGATCGATTTTATTACTTGGCAAATATGAGATCAAGGAGCAAGAAAAATATGGAAATTGATTCAAGTTGAATTGAATTCATCATCATTTGGCGGAATGGTGATGAATTCAATCTAATTTGGATTATATTCATCACTATTCACCCAAATAGTGATGAATTTGATCCAAATTAGATCGAATTCATCACTATTCAACCAATGTTGTAGATATCTTATAATCAAATAACAATTTATTCAAGTCGAATAGTGATGAATTCGATCTAACTTGGATCAAATATATCACTATTTTTTATCCAAGTTAGATTGAAGTCATCACTATTCAACCAATGTTGTAGATATATTATAATCAAATAACAATTTATTCAACCAAATTTTTTAAAATGGCAGAAGTTATATCACACATGTATGTCAGACCACTAGTATACAACGATAGAAGTAAATGAAGAAAGAAGCAAGTGATGGGGATGTGGTGTGTGTTATATGGTGAGAGGAACTTGGAACTCACAGCTTCCTCATTTTTTGTCAATTACATCACTTAACTTCCTTATCTTCTATCATGCTACTGAATACAAAGCATTACACACGCAAAAATTAACAAGTTATTCTATATTGTTCTTTTTTTTAGTATGTAATATTATATCTCATGAAAATAAGTTTGATTAATTTAATATGCATATAATTATATTTATATATATTATTTTTACATTAATATTAGAAAGGATTGAATATTAAAAGTTAAGATATGTTTACATATTATTCTTTAGCCAAATAAAGAACTATTACTTATAATACTAATTTGCTTTTCTAATATACATTGTATGTAAATATGTAAGTTCGAAGAAAAAAAAATGTGGAATTAATATATGCAATCTGTAATTCTAATACTATAAATTCCTTAACTAAACAAAATTTAGGTAACTTAATTTTTACTTGAATCATCTATTTCATTTCAAAACTTTATGTAGCCACTTCTTTGTCACTTTATGTGATGCCTTAGAGTTTATGTATTTGTATGCATTTTACCCTCTTTGAGTTATGGATGTTTGGTTAATCTTTTGAATAGTTAGTCTTGAGTTTATTATGGTGATTGAAGTGAAAATATGCTTAAAAGTATGATTTAAGGCATAGGAATGCATGAGGGAAGTGGAAAGTGTTGTTTGGTATGTTACGTGATAGCATGGCTGGCACAGGGGGAGTTTTAGGTGCCCGGGCACCTAAGCACCAGAAGCCACTGCCTGGGCGCCTGTAGATGGCTGCCCATGTGCCCATTGTCCGATTTTATATCTGAGTTTTGACCCTTCTCCTCCATTTTCACTCAAACTCTCTCTCTCTTGGCTTTTTCTCTCAACAAAATCTCCCACCCTCATACCCTCCATCAAGCTGCTACATTTCCCTTTGGATTTCCTCACAAATCCATCCTCTCACATCCTCTTCTTCATCATCACCATCATTCTTCCTTGAGCTCTCTTTCTCTACCTTCTTGAAGTGAGAGAAAGTGAGGAGTGTAGAAGACATACCACTCCTCCCCTACTCCAATCCTCCTTCCAAGGCTTTAAGGCAAGTTATTAACACTCTCTACCTCCTTTTAGCCATAGATTGGTTATTTATTTCATGGAGTTGAGTTTGGCTTTTGGGTGAAGAAGGTTTAGGGCTCAAAATTGGGAGTTTTGAGTTTGGGTGTTGATCGGCGGTGAGTTTGATTCCTAGAAGCTTATTTATGTTAGTTTGATATGTTTTGTAGCTTTGGACTCTTCTGAGGAGTCTTCGATTGGCTTAGAGGCACCACCCACTTAAGCTCTTGACTTGGGATCTTGGTTGTGAGTAAATAGTTTACTTATAGTTAAATTTTTATGTGAAGTTAATATATATGTATATACATATATGATATGAGTTCATGTTGCTAACCACTTTAGAAAATGATTCAAATTCATATTGCTTTTAGTTTAAAATTTAATTCTTTATGAAATTATGTTAAACTCTAGTTCACTAAATTGGGACTAACATTCTGTGGATGTTAAATGTTATAAGCATGAGACAAGACTTAAAAATCACATGCGTTAGAATGCGGATGTTTTCTAAATTCTCATTATGCATTAATGTTATAGTAAGAATGTATATGTTAGATTGAAAGAAGAGCTTTGTTGACAAGGATTTTATAGTGAGTAAAGTTTTCCAAAAAGAAGGAAACTGTAACAGAACTATTTGCTAATGACCATAGCATTAGCCTTGATGCACCTAGAATAACTTAGCTAACAGGGTAATTGCTAGCCCCGCATGTCGACCAACGTGTTCGAAAGATATAGACATGCACAGGCGTGAAATTATCATTTACTGTTAGAGTTAGGCCACATGGCCACCTAGTCAGGCAACTATTTCTGAAATAGGATCCTCCCTTGAAGTTTTATTATGATATGAAATCAATATCTCAATAATTCTTTTGTTAAGAGAAAATATTTGTATTCCATTTTCATAATTTAAAGGATAGTTTGGATATTTTTGCTTGTCTCATGTCACCAATGAGTAGATTATTTCTCACTGAGTTTTATAACTCACCCCGTGGTTTTCTTATCTATTTCAGATTCAGTCGTAGAGGCGGGTTCTGCTCTTCCTGCTCCATAGGATTTCTGCTTATTCCATTTTGGTGAGCCCACTTGAAGGGCCTTGGTATATCCAAGTATGGCTTATGATGATATAGTGCTCCTTGAAATCCAGGCTGGGACCTTATTGGGTTATTGATGGTTTTGTATCAATTGGCTCTTTTGCATTTTGGCTTGGTGAAGCAATGTGCATATTAGTTGAATTTATGTTAAATACACAACTCCTTTTGATAGCCTTGTGTATGTAAAGGTTTCCAAACTATATATATATATATATTGTGTTTGAGTTGTGCTAGATTATCTGGATAATTTTTGCAGGTTTAGTATAATTGGGAATGTCCTAGTTTTAGGAAAAACTCTGTCAATTTTTATGTAGATTTTTAGTTAGGCTTGCTAGGAAATGAAAATTCCCTATGTGCCGGTCACAACCTATGGAGGGTCGTGACACTTTAAAATTTTAATAAATTCAAGAAAAGTACATGAATTTAATTGGGAACGGATCCTCTCAATCTAATTTTTCAATTAATAAGATCAACTGTGATTTTTCACCATGAATTTAAAAGGTGGAACCCAGATAACACGTGATATAAGAGATTTACTTGTGAGAGATCACAATTAACGTTATCAATTGAAAAATTAAATAGAGAATATCCATTTCCATATTAAATTATATATATACCATTAATAAGGGAGTTGGCATAGTAATAGAGGCATATTATGACCCCCAAGAAAATCCCTGATTCGATTTCTAGAAAAAACTCCAGCTATAAGAGCATGTTTGACTGCGTCTAGTCATTGATTTGAATATGATGTTGGCACATATTATAATAGGACGCAGATGACTCATCATTTATATTATTATCACAAATATTATTGGCTCTTAATATTCGAAATAACCCAATTTTATTTTATAGGATAAGATTTAATTAATGATGTCCATGGGAAAAAGTCAAGGTGTTGCCATGAAAATCTAAATTAATAAACCTCATTATTGGGGTATCCTTATCAATTGAACTCATTTCATTGATATAATGTAAGGTTTTATTTTCATTTTTTTTAATAAAAAATAATATCCGTGAATGGATCCTAGATTATTTATATATTCTATTATTTTTCTAAGTTTCCTTTTAATTCTTTTTGGCCTCCACGAGGTAAGACATGTATTTCATTAGGCACATTGAGTATCTTACTAACTATTTGTTTATTATTTAATTATCATATTCAAATAAATTATGATTAGAAAAGAGAAGGTTGACTAAGGCAAAGCACGTTGATAAAATTTGAATTTGAGGTGAAATAGTCTTATAATCTCCGCTTAGACATCAGAATTGGAATTATAACATAAAAATTTAATTTCAATTCCAATTCTTTGAAATTGTAATTGACTTAAAGTTTGCTAAAATATTAGGACATAAACTGTATTATAAGTTTGATTTTAATTTTATTATTTTAAAGTATAATTCGAAATTTAAAACTAATAAAACAATAATAAACAATAACTTTGTACTATAATAGTTTTGTATTACAAATTTTATGAAAATTATTTATTTATAAAATATTAATTGTAATTTAGGAAATTTTTATGTTATAATTTTCTACAAAAATATTATATTTTAATAAACATGATAGCTAGCAAATAAATACAAATAAAGGGAGATAATCATATAAAATTTAATGAAGAAAAAATTGGTAGAAGAGGATAAAATGAAATGGAAGAGGTGAAATTATTAAAAATTCTCTTATTTGGATATAAGAAAAGTGGAAGGAATGAAATGGAAGAAGATTCTATCCCATTCCATCATAATCTCTTATTTTTCTTCCCCTTGGAGGGAATGGGATGGAGTCCTTCATTTTCCTTCTCTTATAACATTCAATCATTTTCAATTTATTTCATTTCTTTCTGCACTATTTTATGAACAATGAAGTGACAATTTTATTCTATTTTATTCTTAAATGTCCAACCAATGGAGTAAATTCTCCATTTCACTTCACTTCTCTCTACTTCATATCATTGCATTATGTTTCATTTGATTATATTGACAATTAATTATCCAAATATAGGCTTAATAAGTTATGAAATTGATAATTCTTAAGGTATGTGTTAAGAATTAAGAAGAGCTTATTTTGGTTATTTTAATTTTCAATTCCATAGAATTGACATGTGGAATTATAATTTCAATTCTAAATAATTGTTACTCCAAACATAAGAATTATAATTGGGCAAATCAATTCCAATTTCAAACTCTTAATTCTATGTCTATATCCAGAGTTTTGGGAGAATTTTTGAATTCTTCTTCAATCTTCTATGTTTCAAACATGCCGTCTAGAAGGTTTATGGCTTTCATTTTTTTTTTTTTCAAGAAAGCAAAGAGATCCTTATAAAGGATATTGCCATACCTAACTATCCAAATTTATTTTAGGTCCCATTTCAAGCTCCATGCTAAGTTATTTTTTTTAATAGTACTCAAAGTTAATAAGGAAGTTTTTAATAATTTTTTTAATTATGTGGATTACAAACTAATCAAATACCCAATGATCATTCAATTAAACAATTATAAAATTCTATCTTCCAACTCCGATCGTATATGCTTCATCATATATAGTATATGATACAGTAACTTGAAGAAATAAACGCTGAAAAAAAATAATAATAGAGAGGGTGTTCCACACTTCAAAATTCATTGTTAATTTTAAGTAGATCAAATCACAATACAAAGCATGGCATGGTCAGCACCTTACAAAGATCTACATCCACAAAATTAGACACACTCAGTGACGTACATGATAACACAAAAAACGCACCATACATACTTAATTTCACATACTTGAACTTGATTAACGAGTCCCCTCAATTTATTTAATATGGTTATATAATAACAAGCAGGAATTAAGCTTGAAACATTGATATGAGTAGTGGGGTGAACGAGTTAGCTAGAAATGTTGTTGTCAGTGGTTGAAGCTCCTAAACTATCGCGACGGCCAAACCTCATTTGTCGCGGATCTTGATGAGCATATAAATGCCAACATCAATGAGAGCACCAAGTGTCGGTGCCACCGAGTATATATAAGCAGAAATGCCTGCAATTTCCTGCTGCGACGACTGGACCCAAGATGCGCACCGGATTCATGGAACCACCACTTGTTCGGCTAACCAAATCATTCTTTAACACTATGATATGTTAATGATATAAACTTAATCAATCAAAATTAAACCCTTCAAATACTTATATTGTGAGTTCCGGCTAAATATAGCATCTGACATCTTTCAAGTACTTATTCTTGTTTTATATAGCATATAACATCCTAATTAACATCATAGAGAATCCGACGTTGCCTCATCGGCGCCGTCTCCTATCCTGCCTTCTTTTTTTTTGAAATATAAACTAATTTAACTAAGAAAAATGATAATTGGATTGTCATAGCGCAGCAGATATACCAATATGTACACACTACCTGATTTTCCAAATTTAAATAGATGCATTTTTTTTTTCCGCAGAGTTGGTAAGGTGCAAAGGATAGTGTTACTTAATTTGGTGGTTTCTATTAGGGTGCGGCCAAAAAATGGAGAGAGAGAAGGACCCATGTTTGGAAATTAATTTTGGGATTACAATCGGAGATGATCATGGGCGACAAGGAAATGAAACATGCAGGCTAGGGCGTGTGTGTGTGCGGGGACATTGGTTGGATGGAATGTCTTCTTAGGGGTGGAGGGGACGGGGGAAGCAAAAGTGGCATAACAAATAATATGATTGAGGTGTTAGTGTACATTTCTGCGAGGGATATGCTTGCTTGGCCTAGGCTAGCCAGCTAGTCACCTACTCACCTAGGGAATGTGAAGCCATTTTTGAAATTAGGTTAGTGGGTGTGGGGGAACCATTCTCTCTCACTTTCACCATGATTTCTTTTTTTCTTTCTTTTTCTCTAAATGCTAATTTTTATTTGATATATGTAAAATTAAAATAAATAAAATGTATTAAAATTAAAATTAAAATTTGAGATTATAAAAAATATATAATTAATTAACACAAAACAGCATATAATTAAATAAATATTTATTTTCATTTATAGTTTTGTAATTGTAATGTTCTATCATTTATTGATAAAATAATATTGAGCTATATTTAATTATTATATTTAATATAGTAAGGTGTAACTTGAAACTTATAATTATTCGAAAATCATTTGTATACAATTAAAATAAATAAAGATTCATATATATCTCTCTCCTCTGTGCTGTGCTCTCTCCCTTATTTCAATTCTTAACTTGGCATAAGGATATTAACTTGGCATCCGCTTGACATGCCTTCTGTTTTAATATAATTGGCATTTAATTTTTCTTTTTTGTCTGACCATTATTTTCAAACTAAATATATGTATATGTATTTGAAAAAAAAAAATCATGGATTACAGTTTTTAAGTCTAATATTAATACTGGAAAAGGGTTTGAATTAACTAAATTTTGGAATTGATTTGATTTAAATTGATTTGATTTGATTTATAAATTAAATTTTATATTTGGAATGATTGTGTAAAAATAGGATTTGAATTGATTTAGAAATCAATTCTTATATTTATAATATATTTGATTGTGTTTGGAATGATTAAGAATGGAATTGATTTAATTTGATTTGTACTTAAATTTTGAAATCAAATCAATTCCTATCAAATCCTTTTAATTTTAATAAAATTTTAAATAGAAAGTAGTTAAATCCTATGATAATTAAAAATCACTTCATTTCTTATTTTGAAAATACCCAAATACAAGATTTTGATTTCTAAATCGAATTATTTTCATTTTTTTAACATTCTAAACGCAACTCTTTGTGCGTGTAGTGTGTGAGGGTTGAATTTGTGCGTCTCGCGTGTGAGTGCAGGATACCAAACATCACACCTCCTCCACCTCTTATATATTTGTCTTCCCCTTCCTCTTTTTTTATCCATCACAAACACACAAATATGGCATTGCGCACAGTGAGGGTAATGGTAGAAGGAGAGGGTGGGACTAGGAATATTCAGGTAAGTGGGGGAGATCACATGATAGATCTGAAAGATAGGTTGAGTGAAGTTTTAGGAAGGCCAATTGAGTCCATAAGCTTGTACTATCTCCGTAGAAAGCTTAGGAACAATTGGCTGCACACAACAAAAGCCCATTGTCGTCCGAGTCCAGGGGGGAGTGGTGGCGGTGGCTGAGGGAGGTGAGCTTGCTGAGGAGGCTGCCGAGGAGGTTGTCGTTGAGGAGGCTGCCGAGGAGGTTGTCGTTGAGGAGGCTGCCGAGGAGGTTGCTGCGGAGGTTGGTGAGGGGGAGGGGTGGAAGGGGAGGGCCTTGGGCTTGCTGATTGGGACGACGTTGTTGAGCTTGACAGCGTTTGGGTTGCTACGATCCCAGGGGGGACGGCGTCGAGAACGGCGTCAAGACCACTGACCATAGGCGAAAGACTGTTGGTATCTCTTAGAAGAGTTAAGCTGTTATATTTTGGCTTGGAGGTTAGATATTGTTGAGGAGGCAGAAATATGTTTTACATGCTGACTTTTGCATTTTGTTTGTTAATTGCTCTGTGACAATTTTAACTTTGTTTGTTATTTGCGTTAAGCTTCCCTTCATATATCTATCTATATCTTAAATAATACTATTACACTTCTTTTCAGTTTATTTCATTTTTTTTTGTACAATTTCATGAACAATGAAGTGACAATTTTATTCTATTTCATTTTTAAATATCCTACCAATGGAGTAAAATCTCCATTTCATTTCACTTCTCTTGACTTCATGTCGTTCCATTATGTTTCATTTGATTATATTGACAATCAATTATCCAAATATAGGCTTAATAAGTTATAGAATTGATAATTTTTGTGATATGTGTTAAAAATTAAGAAGAGCTTATTTTAATTTTCAATTCCATGGAATTGATATGTGGAATTATAATTTCAATTCGACATATATGTTGCTCCAAACATAAGAATTATAATTGAACAGTTCAATTCCAATTTCAAACTCTTAATTTTGTGTCCAATTCTATAGTTTTGGGAACACTTTCGAATTCTTCTTCAATCTTCTAGGTTTCAAACATGCCGTTTTGATGGTTTATGGCTTTCTTTCTGTTTTTCGCTCAAGAAAGCAAGGAAATCCCTATAAAAGACGTTGCCTTAACCAGCCATCCAAATTCATTTTAGGTCCTGTTTCAAACTCTATGATAAACAATTTTTTCAATAATATTCAAAGTTAAGCTTTTAATAACTTTTTTTGATTACGTGGATTACAAACTAATCAAATACCCACTTCAAAAAAATAATAATAATAAAATCAAATACCCAATAATCATTTAATTAAAAAGTTATAAAATTCTATCTTCCAATTTCGATCATATATGCTTCATCATATATAATCTTGAACTAGAAGTTAATTTGCATATATACGATATAGTGGCTTGAAGAAAAAAACGTTGAAAAAAAATACAAAGAAAATAATAGAGAGGATGTTCCACACTGCAAAACACATTGTTAATTTTAAGTAGATCAAATCACAATACAAAAGCGTGGCATAGTCAGCGGCTTGCAAAGATCTACATCCACAAAAATAGACACACTCCGTGACGTACATGATAGCGCAAAAAACACACCATACACACTTAATTTCACATATTTGAACTTGATTAACGAGTCCCCTCAATTTATTTAATATGGTTATTGTTGGGCAAAAAATTACAAATTGGCCGTGGAGTCAAAAGAATGTAAGAGGGAGGTCGAATCGTAAATTGCGGTCAAGGTTCTGATGGAGAAGAAAAGTTGGGGAGACCTGGGATGATTACGAATTGAGAGTCGAGAAGCTACTGAATAACAAGGGTCGGAAGTTTGGATTGAAAATCACCAATAATGAACACAAGCTGACGACTGAAGAAGAAAAGGCCAAATCAAGTGAATAGTCAAAGAGGTGTAACCCACGGCAAATTAGAAATTCATGTGTTAAAGTTATTAAACACTATTCTTTTGAATTTAAAATTTGACATGTTAATAAAAGTTCATCAAGTTTTCTTCTCATATATCTTTCAAATAATATTAAAATATAAAAGGATTAAAAATATGTAAAGTAAATATTAAATTCATCCTCCAAACTATTTTTATTATGATAATAAAAATAAGTTGCATCTAAATATAAGGGTTGTGCACAAGATAATTCTATGTACGTGTGTCACTTAAAAAAAAATAGTAACTTGATGGTTTTTTTTTCTTGGCTGGGGGAGGCGGTAGGGATTTGGGGGAGGAGGATTAGGTGGTTCCTTATTCGAATGAGGATGCACTTCTTTGAGGCCAAATCATTCAACCACTAGCCTCAAGCCTCAAGTGCTAACCTGTTAGTTCAAGTTTGGAGAAATACTTGGATGATCTTGGAACACCACTTAGCTGTACTCACAACTAATAATATAATGACATTTTAGATAGGACTTACCACTAACTTATACTTTTATTTAAAACAATATTATCTTATTAGTTGTGAACACAACCATGTGATACTTTCGGACCATACAAGTATTTCTCTAAAAAAGATGCCCATAGCCCCACACCTATTTAGAAACCTTATTTGTCTTGCAATTGCTTAAATTATTATTGTTACTGGTCCAACCTTGGAAGTTTTGATTGGCTTGCAAGTTCTTGGATTGAAGAGATATATAGAAACCTCATTCTACACAGTTACGAAGTTACTTTTGGTTTTAATTTACTTTTATCTAAATACGACATCAAGCTTGATATTAGTCATAAGTGATTATGGACGTGTTTGTTTGATTTTTTTTGGCAAAAAATAATTTTTTTCATTGAAAAAATCAGTTTTCATATATTTAAATAATTTTTAAAAAATAATAAGATTTTTAAAAAAATCTATTTTAACCCTTTTATATAAACTAAAAGAATAGATTCTAAAAAAATCAATTTTCAACTATATATAAAATTTAACCTTCAAAATCATTTTTTAAATACTGAAACAAACGCATCCTATATTTAGTGCATAAATTACTAGGTATAGTCATTTAGTCACACCATTCACTAGAATATTCACAAGTCATTAAATTGAGTACTTAAATTATCACTATAATTACACTATTTATTATTATTTTAAATTTACTATAAGGTTAAATAGGAACGGATCCCCTCAATCTAATTTTTCAATTAACAAGGTCAATTGTGATCTCTCACCATAAATTTAAAATATGAAATCCAGACAAGATGTGATATAAGAGATTTAATGGTGAGAGATCACACTTGACTTTATCAATTGAAAAATTACATTAAGAAGATCCATTTCCATATTAAATATATGTATATTACTTACAAGGGAGTTGACATAGTAGTAAAGACATACTATGACTTTAAGAAAGACTCCGATTCATTTCTTGGAGAGAGCTCTAGTTAGAAGAGCATGTCTAACTGCATTCAATCATTGATTTGAATGTGATATTGGCACGTATTATAATAGGACGCAGATGATTCATTATTTATATTATTATCACAAATATTATTGGCTCTTAATGTTCGAAATAACATACCGTTTTATTTTACAGGATAAGATTTATTGATGTCTATGGGAAAAAGTCAAGGTGTTGTAACTTATGAAAATCTAAATTTATAAGTCTCATTATTGGGGTATCCTTATCAATTGAACTCATTTCATTGATATAATGCAAGGTTTTATTTTTTTTTCAAATAAAAAATAATATTCGTGAATGTATCCTAGCTTATTTCTATATTATATTATTTTTCTATGTTTCCTTTTAATTCTTTTTGGCCTCTACGAGGTAAGACATGCATTTCATTAGGCACATTGAGTATCTTAATAACAATATCTTTATTATTTAATTATCATATTCAAATAAATTATGAATAGAAAAGGGAAGTTTGACTAAGTCAAAGCTCGTTCATAAAATTTGAATTTGAGGCGAAATAGTCATACCCTCTCCATTTGGACATCGGAATTGGAATTATAACATAAAAATTTAATTTCAAGCCTAATTCTTTGAAATTATAATTGACTTGAAGTTTGCTAAAAGATTAGAATATAAATTGTATTATAAGTTTGATTTTAATGTTATTCTTTTAAAGTATAATAATAGGTGTGATCTCCTGATGATTAAATTCTCTTATATATTATGCTCCTATCAGATCAATTTTATTTCTGTAGAAATTCTAACCATACACGACTACTACCTTGATTATCTTACACTCTCACCTCCATTTTGTAAGCTTATTATTAATTAATCTCTAATTACATTAATTAACTAAATCGAGATCTTACAATACTACCCACATTTTAAAAGAATTTTATCTTCAAAATTCTATTATCCCTAATAAGCTAGCTACACACTGTAGATTCCTAGCTACACAGAATGTTATATTGAGGTGATTAGGCTCAATATGTAGTTAATTGTGACAGATAAGCTACAACATATATAACAAGGCTATCATGCACAAACACCTATGTCCTTGTCATGTAAGGACTTAAAGCATGACTTTTGAGACTCTTAGAGTATGCTTCAGAAGTATAGTCAATCCATACCCAGGTTTGGTTAGGATAAATTGCTCTGATATCAAAATGTAACATCCTCCTAAGTACGATATTATGCTTAAGTCATAACATCACACTTAGGGATTACTACTAAAATACACATATATAAGCGAATAGAGAAAATAGGAATTCCCTTACATACATAAATATTTACATCACAGTAATAGCCTTTTTTAAATTACACAAGTAGCTTTACTAAGAGCTTTAGCTAATGAAGTGGCCATCTAGTGCCAACATATGTACATGTTTGACAGCAACCTTTGGCAACCAATCAAGTCTTGATCAAATTCTCCAAGATGGTCATCCTCAAGATCTCCTGAGCTATCTGGAGATGACACAAGAACACACAAAAGAGTAAGAATATAACATTCTCAGTAGATATCATAATTCCTACACTATTAGGCAATCCATGTCATCATCTTCACCTAACCACTTTGGTTTATTATGTAAAAGTGATCAGGCTATAACAAAATAAAGAGGTTCTTCGTCAATCATATGAATCTTTGTAAACTTTCAAATTCTTGTAGAAAGGTTTTTTTCTACGAGCAGGTACCACTCCCAAGTTTCGAGTTCCGATTTCAGTTCACATTTTACAAAGTAAGGGACTAATTTGACAATTTTGAAAACTCAGGAATGAAAGTGACTCATGCATGAAAAGTCAAGGACTAAAGTGAAAATTGAGTCCTTTACAAAAATTAAACATGAGAAATGATATTTGGACGTTTTAAAAATGGACATGTATGGGATGCATATGATTGACAATGTATGTGAAATAAAGAAAACGACAAAACCCATCGTATCCCCATACGAGGGTTAAAACACGCATACAGTAAAGTAGACAAAAAAGGGATAAGCTCGATGACGGAAATGAAGCCGAGGTTGTCCTTGTTGAGCTCCGTCTAACCTCAAAGGCAGAGCCCATAACGGAGATGAATTTGATGTTCTTTTTGAGCTCCCTTTAACTTGGAAGATGGAGCTCTATGATGGTGACAAACTTGATGTTGTCCTTGTCAAGCCTTGTCTAACTCAGAATGAGGAGATTCATGATAGAGACGAAGCCAATGTTGTCCTTGTCAAGTTTTGTCTAACCTAGAAGGCAAAGCTCAATTACGGAGACGAAGCTTGTAACACCCTCCCAAGTACGGTATTATGCTTAAGTCATAATACCCCATCTAGGAGTTGTTACTGTCACTTAATTGGACCTTGTCTGGCAGCAACCTTCGGCCACCTTCAATATTACTAGTCAACTCCGCCTCGGAGGACCTCCTTCGAAACTTCTGAATTATTTGGAGATAACACGAAAATATAGTGAGAATCATAAAATTCTCAATAGGATTCGATTAACTATCATATGTAGTGTCATCGTTATTATCTCCAGCTGCTTAGATTTAGTCTGAAAAATGTAAGCATGTTAAATAGACTGTTTAGTTTATGGTTTAAAAATATATTGTCCGAAGCAGGGTTCATTTTATTCACGCACCTGAGTCACATTGGCAATATTTCATATTTAAAATAATAATCATAGCATAAGTAGATAAAACAGTCTCAGAATCAATAAAACATGAAATATAATTATGCAAATACTCATCTTTGGGTTCATGCAAATGTAGTGATGTTTTCCTTTAACTTTCTTCACTTTCTTTTCTTGGCACACCTAGGTGTTACGCATCGCCATCCCTAGGGTGCTTGCACATATTTAATCTTTATTCTTTACTCTCCTTGGGTAGTCTGATCTAGGAGTGAGCTCAACTCGTGACCGCTGCCACACAAGATCTTGACCGCAAGGGGACCCACATGCCTCTAGGTCGGAAGGACTCAGTTGGCCAACTGCTTCCATCATAGAGGGACCCAAAAGTTTTAGCTGCCTTCACAGGGAGGAATTCAATGTGTAACTGCCTCCAAGTGAAGGGATCCAATCTTATTTTATTTAACTGTTTTCACAATGAGGGATCTCATAACTGTCTCTAGGTGAAGGGATCCACATTTAACATATTCATATACTTTCATTCTCATATATAATTATGCATGGACATGCTGAATACACTCATACATATGCCTCATCACTTACTTCCGTATATCCTTGCATACAGAATTTCATGTTCATATCATGAATATTCATAACATAAACTATCATAATATCATTATTATACTTCATATCATACTTAAATCATTCTTAACACATAAATACTCATAACCTTCTTACATTTCTACCGAATATTTTGGCAACATAACGGATCATATTCGCTTTCCCATGAATAGTGCCAGACAACCAGAAAACTTTAATCAGACAACAAACCTAGGATAGGACATTGTAATTATGCTAAGAATATAACAATATCAATATGTGCAAGTTTTATAGTCTTAAGCCTTAAGCTGTCTCGCAAGCTTTTTAACTTTTACTGATGTTCTCTAGTTTGAGCTAAGGACCGAGTTCTGAGTTCCGATATCATATCAGCTTCAACTTCCGGAGTTATGTATATAAGTCTATGTCTTGATTCCCGACTTCCGGGTTATGTATGTAGGGTCAATGTCTCGATTCCCGACTTACGGGGTCGGGTTTAGAATCGATCTCCAAGACTGGTTCTAGGCTGAGTTCTGGAATTACGTGTATAAGAATTTTAAGCGTCCTAATTCTTGACTTCCACTTATGCTGAAGATACCTGACTTCCGGGTTTAAGTATTCTAGGTTCTATATTCTTGTCCTTGACTTTTGATTTTAAGTTGATTTCCGACCTCTGGCCTTCAGCCTCAATTAGTCTTCCAAAACCTTTATGAATGTGTTTCCTAAGTTCCAAGTTCTGACATTAACCATACCCAATCTAGTTTCCTATTCACTATGTTCTGAGTTCATCCTTAAGTAAACCCCTCCGAGTTCAATCCTAAGTATACCCTTCCGAGTTCAACCCTAATATATCTGATTTAGTTCTCTATTTGCTGAGTCCCAAGTTTCGATTATTAACTAAACTTGGTCTAGTATTCATACACGTCTCTAACTAGAATTGCACTCTTACAAGAGAAAATCCACAAAAAATGGAAATCTGGGTGAAATCATGCAAAATTTATATCAACTTAAAGCTAACAGAAAAGCTTTCATTTGTAACAAGTTCCATTTCATTTGCTTTAGTAGAGCTCGAGTTATAAGCCCCGAAATTCGACCTTCCTGAACTGCCCTATTTTGACCCGATTTGGACATAGGGCAATTTCTCGAGCTACTAGGAGCAAACGGGACCTCATCTAACTCTGAAATTTTTATGAAATATTCTCTTATGTGTAAGCTTTCCAACAAAGTTAGTTTCATCCAATTCCAAGACACATAGGGCGAGTTCTTCCCTAAACAACCTAGTCTACCCAGAATCAAACTTAAAAACCTAGGTCAAACTTCCAAAATTCATATCTCTCTCAATATTAATCCAATAGCCTTATATTATATATGTATGGAAAGCCCTGAATGTCTACCCTCATATAAAAATAGTTACATTGAATTTTGATGGCAGTAGGCAGAGCTGTACACTCCGCTAGTACGAACGTTGTAAGCTTTCAGCTCCTGTCTTGCATCCCTTCTTGAATTCTCACCCAAATTCTCACCCAAACTCAACATTTATCCATTAATCCAGCCATAAGAATTCATATAAACATCACATATCATCAATCTAATGGAAAGAATAGGAATTCTACTCAGTCACAATAGCATCAATAATAAAAGAAGTTGAAGAATCCTACCTCTTTGTATGTGATCTTGTTGGATTTTGGAGTTTGGATTGATAAAATCTTGTTAAGCTTGAAGGAGTAAGGGAGTTTGTTGAGAGGAGAAGAGAAGAAGGAGGCTTGAAAAAGGGGTGAAAGGACGCAAGTCAGTTGAATAAAAAGAGGAAAAATTTGATTAATGTATTATGAGGGTAGTTAGAAACTTGCAATGCGATTGGTTGAGAGGCTTTGTGGCCTTTGTGGCGCCACACTTAGAGGCTCAAATGGCCGAGTATTCAGCCCTAAGTCATAGGGTTTTGGCCATGCAATTTTATGGGTTTGGTTTCGATAATTTAAAATACCATAATCTTGCCGATTTTCCTTTAAATCGGTAAATCGATTTAAGAAAATTCCTATAAAATCTCTTATACTTCTAACCTAATTCTCTCATATATAAACTCAATTAATTGTTAATTAATTGATCCTAAATAAATATTTAGTTGTATTTTAATTAACTTCAATTATTTTATAAAATCCGAATAATTAGGCGAAAAACGATAAAAGAATTTCGGTGGATGTTACAAAGCTGACAGTCTTTGCGAGCTCCATCTAACTCAGAAGGCGAAGCTACGTGACGGAGAAGAAGCCGATGTTGTCCTTATCAAGCTCCGTCGAACTCAAAAGTCGGATCTTTGGGAGGAGAGAGACACAACAAAGTCACGTGATAGAGGCTAATGTTTCTTTTTCGTTTCTTTTCTTTTTTACTTCACTGCATGCATGTTTTATCCCTCGTATGGGGATACAATGGGTTTTGTTGTTTTCTTTATTTCGCATATGATGTCCACCGTATGCATCTTGTATGCATTCATTTTTAAACGTTCAAATATCATTTCTCTTAATAGTGGCTGTAACAGATTAGATTTTGAGTAATGATATTTGAATGTAAAAAAATGGACACATATGGGGATGCATATGATCGACACCATATATAGCTAGAGGAACACAAAAAAAAAATAGAATGCTTTCCCGTAGCATATCTAGAAAGGCGAAACCTAGAATCCAGAATCTTGAAACTTAAAATTCAATATGTTAATGTTCAATATGAAATAGATGTGCATGACTAGACTGGCAGGGTGAAACCTGGAACTCAAAATCGTGACTCAACTAGGACCAGGTTCCGGGTTCCAAGTTCCTCCTTGCCATGCATAGGTATGCCTACAACGATGGGAGGATGAGTTCGCGGTGTAAGGTCGAGTTCAATGGTTATGGTGGTGGTTTACAGTGGAGGATGAAGATGATAATATTAATCTAGAGTAGACTATAGTAAGTGGATATATTGATAATCAATACTATTTTTATCCATAGATTTCCATTTTATATACATTGAATGGTCTGGATCAATAAGGTGTGTGATATACCTGACTTCATTAGGTATACCATAGCATTGTAAAGAATGCTTTTGTAATTGTGGTTAACTGTAGGAACTTGATTGAAAAATTTTATATAATATAGGGAGTTGATTACAAATTTTTAAACTATAGGAACCTAATTGAAAATTGGTCAAAACTATAGGGATTAGTAGAATAATTAAACCAATTTAAAAATATAAAATTAACTTAACTAATTATAAATTATAAAACAACAAAAGTTAAAACTAAATAATAATATGAAAAAAAAAATGAGTGGCATTAAGTATAACTCTGGTGTAACTTTTAAAATTTAAATAATTAAATGAATTTATAGTAATAGAATTTAATTTTCATGCACTGATAATGTAAAATTTTTACAATATCATCCAATTAAATCTTCTCATATGCATGATTTTTCAAGTGGCTAATGTAAAAGTTAAACTTGTTTACTAATTTTGGCATTATATAATCATATGGTAATGCAAAAAAATTTTATACTGTCAATGCATCAAAATTAAGTTCATAATAATAAATCAAATATAGATTTATTAGAATAAAAGATTTAATTATTAGAAGTAGAAATATTTTTCACTTCAATTAACCTATTTAAATATCGAATTACTATTGTATCTAGGTATGCACTATTCCTTATTTGCTTTCTATATCTCGAGCACTCATTGGCTTGAGCGTTGGAGTCTTTGCAAATATCCCTATAAATTTGAAGCTAAGATCATAGTAATTTCGTGTTTTCAAACCTATACCGAAGATCGAGAACCTCTCTCCAGTCTCCTAGTTTTATACAATAACAATATACATAATTCTTAATATTATTTGATAACATATACCTCCTTATAAAATATTACATAATACATCTTGCAAGTTCAATGTATATTATTAAACAACCGGAGGAGAAAAAAAACTCATCCCATTCTCTTCTCCTTCCTTTTGATTCAACCTCTAACCACAATTAAGAAAAAAAATCAAACTGAAGAGAATTTGTATTAATTATAAAAAAAGTAGAACTTAAATTAAAATATTACTTGCAATATTTAAATAGAAATTTAATAATTAAAAGAAGAAGTTTGATTTTGTTTAGCATCATGATGGAAAATTATTAAAACAAAATTGAAGCGTAAAACTGATTTTATTGGTAATTATGTGTAAAACATTGCTAGACCATCATATCGATTAACCTATTTAAGACTTTCACGTAAGCAGTCAGGGACATAATGTAGTTGCCTAGAAACTGATATATATATATATATATATATATATATATATATATATATATATATATATATATATATATAGAGAGAGAGAGAGAGAGAGAGAGAGAGAGAGAGAGAGAGAGAGAGAGAGAGAGAGAGAGCATATCACATGAGAAGAGTAGTTGATTATGAGAGTAAGTGGAGTAAATTTTGATTATTGGATCTTACATGAATGGTCAAGATTAAAATATAATGTTATATGATTTTTTTAAGTAATCACGTGACCATTAATTATTATGAGTGGGACCCACTTTACCAACCTCCTCACTTTAGAGGATCCAAATCCTTTTGTTTTCCTTCGGTTGTTTAATAATTATTTAAAATTTAAGATATTCTTATACAATAAATTGTTTGATGGTCACATGAACACTTAAAAAAGTCATATGACTTTATATTTTAATCTTGACCATTCACATAAGATCTAATGATCAAAATTTACTCTTCTCATTCTCACAATTAACCACTCCTCTCATGTGATACGCTCCCTATGTATGCTATGTATAGATTTGGATTCTCTAAAGTGAGGAGGTTGGTAAAGTAAGAAAGTAAGAAGTTAACAACTCTCATATCACTATATATATATATATATATATATATATATATATATATATATATATATATATAATGGAATTCTTCTATCCTGTATGCATTTCTTCTTCTGTCTACAAATTCTCATATCAAACTTTAAATCATTGAACAGGGAACTGGAGACATGCGTGTTATATTCTATGAAAATTATAGGAGGCCGTCCCTTCTTTCTTTTCTTTTTTTTTTTTTTTTCCGGGGCATTATTTTGTTTACTGCTTTACTATATGGAAGTGATTACACCTTTGAAATATGATTTTGTTTCCTCAATAGTTAAGAAAACAAAACAACATCGGCTCAGGACATTGTAGTGGTGCCCAGTTTGAGTAACAAAGGCATTACAATCCATCAACCAATAAAAGAAAACATACAACATTCCAATAAGCAAGAGGACATGGAATCACCAAACCCCATGCGGCTTTCAATCGCATAGGTTAGCTATTACCTATTAGCAGATTAGCTTCATAATCCTTGCTCACATTCCCTGAATTATCATACCAGGCCAAGAGAGCACTGCACAATTCTGCAAAACTTTCAGGACTCAAAGCTCTTGGTTTTTGAAGTCAAACAGCTCTGTTTACATTCTTCTATGAACCACATAGATTTGAGAACCAGACATATTAATACACCAGCATATCAGACACACAATAAATAGCAGAAAATTACATTTTCCTGTATGGAGCACTTCAGTCATCAAAATCTTTCACCATTTTAGTCAGCAACTTCTGAAAAATCCAACATCTTACCTCTTTCAAATTGACTATTCTTGTAATCATGCCTTTCAAACATGTTTACAACCAAAAGGGCAAATAACGTATCCTTTGTCGTAGGTCTCTTCAATATCATTTTGGCATAACATAAATTTCAGATCTCATTGTATCCTAGGATTTTGTTCAGGAAGTCTATCATTGAATTAGCTAGGATTCTGAAATGGATATAAAATGTACTGTGTGGTACACGAAGAAATACAACAGCATAGACAGAACAGACTATGTATGACATTATTTTGAAAGTACAGTGTGAATGTAAAATGATGCAGTCCATTGATCAAGGCATGTAAATTTGTTCAATAAAATTTCTGGATTGAACAGTAGTTCTTAAAGGCATAATTAAACCAATTACATTGCACGACCAAAGTATAGAATAAAAACAACAGAAAGGCCTTCATCAAAATTAGTCGGCAACTATGTTGAAATTTCGCCAAAGAAAACAATAGGATTGGAGGAAGCAACTTCAGGTCATAAAGGATAAGCCTTTTCTTTCTGCTTTCTGCTCCCTGGGTATGACACTTACAATTAAATAGGAATTGACAATAGAATGCACATCGTGTTTCCTTTTGGAATTATTGTTTTGTGGCTCACAACATAGGACTTTAAGGTTATTTAAAATGTATGACCTCAAAATTTAAGCTTTATACTGAAATATAATCTGGGTGTGTGATGTATAAATATGAAAAACCCGGTAGTTTTTGCATAATAAAATAACACAATGATTCCATTTGACCAACTATTTACTAATCCAAAGTAACAAATTGGGATTCAGTCCCGATTAGATAACCAAGGTTGTAAAATAATTTAACCATAGCCATTGCAAAGGGGATCATAATAAAGTAAGTTGAAATTATTAAACAAACAAAAATTAAAAAGGATGTTGGAGACCAATTGAAATGTAAAACTCAAGCACGTTTACCTCTAGTGAAGACTACCCGCCCTCCATCCACTGAAATTAAAAATAGAATGAGCAAATTATCTATCAAGATTATGGCTAATTTTTGGGGAAAAAAAAAAAAAAATAGGTGTACCTGCAAGGAACTGAACAAAGTTGAGAGAAGGGAAAACCCAGTTTTCTTGAACCTGCAACGAGGAAAATGGAAGAAATGTGATTTTTTTTTTTTTGGTGTTTTGTTTTTGTGTTTTTTTTTAGGGGGGGGGGGATTTGAGCAAAGAATAGCTTAATATACATAGTGGAAGTTTTGAAATGGATCCTTTAATTGATAAATGCATAAATCCCATGGGGATTGAACAGCAACGAAAGGTAAATAAATTTTAGAACCAAGCATATATCATTGAGTCACAGATAAAAAGCACATAACATGCCTTTCAAAATAACTTGACAAAATATAAAGCCAACAGGTAGCCTTTGTGGCAAAATACATTAAAGAACTTAATCATAATCAAAGCATCAACCAAAGCAAACACCAGTAACAGAGTCCTGCAGCAAGACGCGCATCATATCAAAGCATGACAGCAAGACAAAAGTAAGACAGGTCACCCTCTTGACTCCAATCTTTATCCAACTAAGTTTCTCGGTCAAGCATGTGAAAACATATCAAAATTACTCTGAAGCCAAAACTTAAACTAAACCATGCATTTTAAAACCTATTTCAACATATCAGAATTGAAACAAAAACTGACTTAAAGTAAATGCAGCAGCAATATCAGAGAAGATCATAACCAATAGAAGATTGAAAAGAAATTGAAAAAAAAAAATCAGAATATACCAAAGTTTCCGAATAGGAAAGAAGAAATCCTGAATCTTGAAGTATATAGAAGAGATTAATTTTAAGGCGGAAGAAATTAATCACGTTAGCTTATAAAATGTCTCATAGTTCTTAGCATTTTTTGCTTTATGTTTTATTTCCTTGGCCATTGCAGCATAATGTAGTTTTCAGCTAGGAAAAATTAACCATAGAAGAAGAAAGAAGAAAGGGAGGAGAAAAAACAGACTTCAGTTGCATTCTTCAAGGAAATTTGTGTAATCTGTGATGTTGATGGAGAAGAAATTACATGGCCCTGATGCTAAAGATACCAAAGCGAAAAAAGGGCAACAAGAAGTCAGAAGAAAGGATAAGAGAAAATGCCAGGTTTCTTTTTCTCAATATTTTCTTTTGGGGACTACTAATGGGACCTGTGATGTGGGTTTTAAGAGAAAATGCTATTTCATTTTAAACACATGATGGCTTGATAATTCTCTCTTTTTTTTTTTTTTTTTTTTTTGCTTTTTTAAATGCTATAGAAATTGACTTGCAAACTCTAGGCTTCACTATCTGTTCTTCAGTAGATGTCCCATGCTGTGTTTAATGGACTTAATTTCAGTGAGTTCTCAATTAGTATGCCTTGTTTGTTCATTTTGAGCTCCAAGGGAGCATTTCTTTTCTGGGTCCTCTGTTCTATGTACAACGGTTTCCCCTTCACATGTTGCAGGCTCTACTGAAATTTAAATGACAAAGGAACATAAATTGTTTTTAATCTCATAAGAGAGATTAGTCTAGCAAAACAGGTTGGCATAACTAAATCAACTTCTGCATCTCGGTACAGACTATAACTCGAGATTTATGAATCATCATAGCAAGAGAAATGTTAGCTTTAAAAATCATTTTCTTTAGAAAAAAGTATATGCTGTCACTATCACATCTGGCCTTGTTGTGTCCTGACAATTTCTGCTGAGGCGCCCATCTCTACTGAAAAGACTGATTTGTACATATTCAGTGCATGTTATTTTCTTTAATTCACACTAAAAATGCATGATGATTCTGAGTTGATTCAAAGGGATTCAAGGATTTGTTTTGTTAGTCTTTATTAGCAGTTTTATTTTGGCAATTTTAGACTAAGATACACTCTTATAAAAGTTATTTAACTACTTAGCTATTGAAATGAGACAACTTGTATAAAAAAGAACACAACCAACTAAAAGCAGTATTGCTATCTCAGACAATAAAAATACCGACTTTTTATTCTTTCACTATCTTGTGAAGGTTTGAGACTTAGGACTTCATAGCCATAATAGAAAGATGATCCATTGCCTAAAGCAAGTTTTAACCCTTAAAGCATTCGGAGTGCATATGAATAAATCTTCAATCCAACTCTAACAAAATTGTAGAAGTTCTTCCCATGAGATACACGTCGTGAATAGATATTTATAATAGAAGGTTGTTCACCTAAAAATATGCCTTAATAAATTCAGTAACATTGCCAATCCGAAGCACCTGTATCCACAATTATCACCATGCTGTTAAAATGCTTAACAGTATTGTAGGTCATCTCATACCTTGGTCATTAAAATGATAAAAAAATATAGATATGACTAAGAAACATCAACACTGCTGCCTTGGGAAAGCTCCTAGAATGAATTCTAGCTCCAAATAAAAACTAATACTTCATATTCCCAAATTAATTCCGAGCACTCATGTCGTTGAAACCTTTAACAATGATGAGCTGGACTGATGAACCATTAATGGAAGTGTAAAGACAAGATTCAGTTGATACTTATGTCAAATCATACACCCTTTGTCTAAGGATTACAGCTATGAAACAAGACTTTGTTTTTACAATAAAATGACTATGACATTGTGAATTTGCAACGAATAATTTGCAGCACTACACCAAGTGTAAGTAAAATTACTTGATTAGAATAGCAAGAAGATCAAAAGAATTCTCATAAAGCAATGAATTTCAATTCAACCATAACATAATCAAATATGTAACAATACAAGAGATAGCGAAGGTAAGCCTTCACCAAAAGAACTCACGCCACAAATTCTATGTCATTCAAGTTCAAGGACTACCCAAAAGCAAATGATCTTTAAGCAATCATGGAGTTGATTTGATCACTGTCAACTTGGACAAGCAACAACTTCGAAGACCACAATGGGATGGTGAAACCAAGCTTTCATAGTAAATATGAGAGTAACTCGCCCGTGAGCTATTACTGCTGTCAATTACAGGATAGTCCGATCGGCCATTGTTTGAGTTATATAGAACTAACTTGGATAATGGAGGAGGTCTTGCCAGAACAACATCATCTTCCGATATGTACAAGGGTTCTAAAGGATAACCACGAGTATAGGGCCCGTGTGGAATCATCACCAATTCAGTCCAAGACTGTTCAACTCTATACTCCTTCATCAGCCACGAATCACAATGAGTTTCCTTATGGTCAAACCAAACACAAAGGCAGTTCCTCAAGACTTGCAACGCAGGCCGGCAAAGGTTGTCATCATTATTCATATCAGGCAAGGACAATCGACCAAAAGTCTCCTTTGCCAAGTCAAAGGAAATAATCACCCACCGAAAAGTAGGACCAGGCACCTTTGCTACCCAATTGAGAGTGCCACTCACGAATTTCCCTATCCGATCCTCGGGGAAAAACGGGAAATCCCGGACATCATGAATGGCTGTCCAAGAATTTGCACCAAATGTGCAAACCATGGTCACAGCTTCCCAAAAACGTTTCTCAACAACCACCAGAAGCTTGTACTTGTCATGCACATGATCATAGCCAAACCCATGATATGTGACATGTCCTTTTTGCTCAAGTTTCAACCATTCGGAAGTCAATCCGGTACAAGGGTTCCACAATCTGACAGATCTACCGAGAAGATCATGCAAGCACAGCAACCCATTGCAGGAACCTACAATGTCTAGAACAACGTCCATCTCGAAGCTAACGACCTTAGTAGGGGCTGATGGGTTCTCGAACAGAGGTTGTATAGGGCAAAATTCGATTCTGCAGTTACTTTTAAGTCAAGAATAGAATAGGCCAATCGTGGGTGGGTCATAGTTGGATTCGCGATTGAACGTTGAAGTTGGTCCTTGGCGACTTTGGGGCCGGAGATTAGGGTTTTCCATGACTTGCACACACTCTTGAATTGAAGAAGGGACCTCACCGGAAGCCACACCAGGATTTCGACAATGAGCTCGTCAGGAAGGATTGGCGACGTCGGCGGCGGCGGCGGCGAAGGCGGAGATGGTGGTATTATCGTCGAAGAAAGGTGATCGAGCCCTGTGTCGGTGGCTACGAGCAGCTTCCTCGGCCTCATAGTCGAGCTTCAAGTTAAAGTGCTCCAGTGCTCCTACGTCCTCGGCTGAAGTAAGCGTGTGTTTGGTTGGGCGTTTGCAAGCCCAAAATGAAGTTTAACACATGTTAAACGGGATTGTGAGCTAAAGAAATATGTTTGGGTATATTTTTTTAAAATCAATTTTGCTTGCAAACCCTCGTTCACCTGCAAGCGACTCATTGTTGCTATTTGCTTCCACAAGTATCACGTTCAGACATTTATAATTGCAATCTTCCAACTTTGTCCATCGAGTACAGGTGCACTTTCCATAGCCGCACGCACACCACAGGTAAGTTTCATTTTTTTTTGGTACTATGCACACAAGTTTCATTTAAAAACCCGTTGATTGAATAAAAATTGTAAGTAAAATTGTAAGTCACTTCGGGTTTTAACTTTTATTTTATTTTATTTTTGTTTTTCAGCACTTTGTTTTGTTGGTTCCTATAACAGAATAAAGCAGAAGACAATAATATTTATATAATTTTCTTTATAATAATATTAATATAATTTATTCAGATATCTTAAAAAAAATGAAATATTAATATAATTTTATTTATAATAATATTGTTAGTATAATTTTATTTATAATGTTCATAATCATAATTATGAAATATCTTAAAATAATATTTATATAATTTTTATAATAATATTAAAATAGTCTTTTTTAATATACTAAAAAAAATAAAATAAAAAGGTAATATTAGAAGTGTAATATAAAATTCATATCTATTTTAGTAATTATATATCTAAAAGTGATTTTGATTCATATCATCCAAACAATATTCATTATATCATAATTACTTTTGATATAAAAATTTTCAAACATAAATCACGTTAACACTAACTCATTTTTTTATCAAAATCAATTTTATAAAATCAAGTTAAAGCAAACCCCCGTTTGCAAACGCTAATCCAAACACACACTAAGTCACTACAATTGAAACGTGTTGGGAATTTTTTAATAGATTAAAAGTAGAATTTGAGTTTTAAATCAAATATTATGTTTTGATTTCTTTTTTTTTTAGGGAGCTTCGGAATTTATTCAGAAGGAAAATTCAAAGTTATTTTCGATACAATTGGGGCATTGCCTTATCCATAATTCAGCATCTGAAAATCTAGCAAGAGAAGCCAAACAGTCTGCAACTTTATTACAATATCTAAGAACATAACAAGCCTAGAGAACCAAGTAGCAATGTGAATGACATCATGCATCATAGTGCTGACGTGAGATAAGTCATAGTTCCAAGTCTCAAAGTTAGAGAAAACTTCCTTGGCACCTCCTTCCAGTATGACAGATTTGAAGCCCAATTCCCAAGCCACAAGGAGTTCTTCTTTAGCAATCAATGTCCCCTAGATACCGTTGTAATCTAGCAGCCAAGACATGACTTTTAAAGTTTCTAATGACCATACCAACGCCAAACTCCCTTTCGTCATGAAGATTAAAGTGTAACATCCTCCAAATATGTATATCATGCTTGAGTCATAAGATCATATTTAGAGGTTGTTACAATTGTTATGGAAACTTTGAAATGAGAAAACATTATATATGAACCTTATAATATCATACTTCATTATTAAATAAGGATTTACAATCCAAAGTATTGAAAAAGTCTATAATTTAAAATTCAAATTTGTTCAAAATATAATTATTATTATACACAGAATATGTCTCATTCTGCATCCTTCATGTTAGATGCTGATGGCCCATCTTGACACTCAAGCTAGAGTTCCATGCACTAGACTCAAGTCCACATTTCCCAGTTCATTGAAAGCCCAAAACTCTATCGCAGACTTGAAGCCTATTCTTGGTACTGGAATATTTACGAAAACATATAAATAGGTAGTGAGAATTTAAAATTCTCAGTAGGTATACTCAATCTACTAAGCACATAGGGTGTCATTGTAAGTATTCCAGCTACTTCGGTTTATTATAAAAACATGGTAAGATGCACATAGGCATATGTTCAATTTTAATTTTGAAAATGTATTTCCCAAAGCAGGTTATTTTTAACAATCACTTAGTATCTCCCAGAACAGTTATAAGAGCAGTAGCAGTAAACTTTCCAACCATAATAATAGTAACTGTGCAATACAATGAGATCATGGAATATGCATATACTAATACACATTGCTAAATCATGCAAGTGCACTTGTTTTTCTTGTTTTTTTCTTTAACTTATAACTTGAATATCTGTATTTAGTCCTCTGGAAATCGATGACCTCTTCCACTTCTGGATAATAGCCTGCTTTTTATGACCGAACTCGTTCCTATACGTGATCGTCAAATTTACTTTCTGCAACTCTTACACCAACTTATTTCCCTTAATCTATTGAAGGGCTGGCCCAAATCATCATCTTTGCGATATCGCCCTAATCCACCATTAGGTGGAGGCTTAATACGTCTCTTTGTTAACTCGCAAGTTCATGTTAACTTAGGGCTCGTTTGGTATGCTTGATAGTATAAGGCCTGATAGGATAAGGGCTGATAGTATAAGGGCTGATTGTATAAGGCCTGATAAAAATTTAATACTATGCAGTGTTTGGTATGTCATTGTATAAGATATTATATTATATAAAATATAATCAAAAGAAGATATTATAATAAATATAATTTTTAAATAGTTATCATAATTATTTTAGCTATTTTTTATTATATATAAAAATAATTTTATATTAAAAATTATTTATTTATTTATTTTTAATTTTTTTATAAATATAAAAAATATGTGAGAGAGAGAGAGAGAGAGTGAAATGGAGATGGAGTTTTTATATATCAAAATCTAAATAGGCTCAGTATCACATTCCTATATTTGGTTGTGTTTTTTATTATATATAATTAAAATTATATTAAATATTATTATTTATATATTTTAATAATAAATTTTTATTCCTATATTTTTTATTTCAATTTAAATAGTTATTTTACAATTTTTTTAATAAAATATTATTTATTATTAAATAATATTATTTTTTATTTATATATTTTTATTTTTTATTATTTAGTTAATAATTAATTTTTTTAATAAAATATATTAAAAAATAAAAAAGTCAAAGAACCCTTATACATTAAAAGCTAATTAGGCCTAATACGGCTTCCGTAGGCCGTATTAAGTTATCCATCATTATAACGCATAAGGGAGGTTTGATGGATAAGTTTATACAATACGTTGACTGTATCAAACAACGGATAAAATCATAACGTATTGTATTACATTATCCTATCATGCCTAATACAGCATGCCAAACACCCCCTTATACATTCTCATATATGATCATGCATGAAGATGTGGTATGTACTTATGCACGTGCTTCATATCTTACTTCAATACATTCTTACATGCATGACGTTCTTAGAGGTTAAAGGGAATTGGTTATCATGCAAAAATACTCATACATTTGTGTTCCAATCTTTCCACATCTGGATGTTATGTATCGCCATCCTCAATGTGGTTCTTTTAGTCGTTAACCCTGGGCATTATGTATCATCGTCCCTAGGTCATCAGTAGTCTGTATAATAATAATAAGCAAGTATATAATAATATTCAAATATTCATTTCTAGCTCAAAATTTTTCATACAGTAAACCTTACAACATTTGTCATAACCTAACTCATAGTTCTATGTAGGGATGTCAACGGGGCGGGGTGGGGTGGTGGCGGGGGATAGGCCAGTCCCCTCTACGAGTAAATACCTGCCCCCGTCTCCCGCGCCATATCCGTGCGGATACCCGTTTTTTATTTATCCGCGGGTTTACGGGTACTCGTGGATATCCATGGATACCTGTTAGAATATTAAAATTTTTTAAAATTTAAATTAAATATAAAAATTGTAATATCATAAAATACTTAAAATAATCATAAATAATAATCTAATTTAACAAATAAAATTCTAATAATTTAATATACTTAAAATAAAAATAAACGCATAAAATAAACAAAAATAAGTACAATAATCCAATTCTACAATCTAAATTCTAACAACATAAAATACTTAAAATAAAAATAAACACATAATAGTAATCCAATCATTAGTCTAATATATAATAAGTACAAATAAATCTAACTTATAAATTTAAACATTAGTCTAATCAATTTAAATAACAATAATATTAGTTTAACTAAGGTAATACTTTAAGGGTAAAATATTAATTTCATGGCGGGTACCCGCGGGTATGGGGATAGTAATCCCCGCCCCCGCCCCGTTTAACATGCGGGTATTTAAAATCCCCGTCCCCATTACCCATGAGGGCAAAATCTTCCCCCCATACCTGCCCCGTTGCGGGTATTACCCGCAGGTATCTGCGGGTGCAGGTTTTTTTGACACCCTTAGTTCTATGTTTTGCTTAACACTTGTTTTGCTTAATACTTGGGCTATAAGCCACTGGAAACCTATCTCCACATTAGAAGTTTACCATGAATCCATCTCTCGTCACTTGCCCCTTAGGTTTTATAAAGTCATTCCTTATCATATCCTTTATTTAACTTTCTTGGTCCTATGTGATTTACTTAAGAGTAACCCAAATTATGTCCATTTGACTAAAATTATCCTGGTTTACCTTTAAATCTGGGCAACGTATCTCACAAGCATGAGTACCGAGTTCCAGGTTTACTCCTGTGCCCCAAGCTTCCGAGTTCCGAGTTTAAGGAAAAGAGTCCATGTCTTCCTTGTTCTCCCGAGTTCCAAGTTCCTAGTTTAAAAGAAAAGGTTCACTTATTTCCCTAATTTTCGGGTTCCAGGATTGAGAGAAAGGGTTCAGTTCTCCCTTACTCCCCAAGTTCCATATTCCGATCTTAGGAAAAGAGGGTTCACTCCTTCCTAACTAGCTGAGGTTCTAAGTTCTGATATAAGGGAAAAAGTTCACTCCTTCTTGGCTGCCCTTGGTTACGAGTTCTGATCTTAAGGAAGAGATGTCACTCCTTCCTAGCTGCCTGAGGTTATGAGTTAGTGGCTCATTTGTCTTCCTTTTGATGTCTAGTTACTTCAAATCTGTTCAACCTAATTTCTATGGACTCTTTTTCTTCCTCAAGGACCTCAAGAGACTTATTTAGGATTAACTAAACATTTATTCCACGTTCATATGAAGTGCTAATTTAATTTCACTAAGGCTTGACTTTCCTAGCTACTTAATGATTTTAGTGGTTGTCTTCGGTTAGATTCTTGAGCTTTCTACCATCATCATCAATTTAACCCTCATTTAACAAGCTACACAACTCACAAAAGTCAAGACAAGCACATCCTCATCCTAACCCTACATAGCCAAACACAAGCACACAAAATCAAAAGCAACCAAGTATAAAATCAAGCTCAAATCACCACTTTAAGACATAATCTCATCATCATCACTTGAATCTTGCCAACCAATATCAAATTTAAGTGAGAAACCTAGGATTTAGGTAGAGTTGGTGGCATTATAAATTGAGGGAAATAACTTAGGATTTGAGTTACCTACCTCAAGGTTCTTAGAGCCATGGAAGCAAAGAAACTGAAAACTACTTTTAGCTTTCCTCTTCTCTCATGGTTGCAACATATATGGAGGTGGGGGAAGCTCCCTTGATGCTTGATCATCAAATTGATAAAAGGGTTTGATAGAAAGGAATGTGAGGATGAATTTTCATAAAAAGGAGTAAGGTGTTTTGAGGTCAAGAAGGCCATCAACCGTGAGCTCGAAGCTTATGGCTATGGTAGTGGTGATAAAGAAGATGAAGAAGACAATGATGGTGGGTTTGTGCGTGTTGTTGGCGTGAATGAAGGAGAGGAGGAGAAGATAAAAGAGTCTTGATATTTATAGAAGGAGTGGTGGTGATAAATCCAGCAATTAAGGCTGGTGTGGCACCCTCACATCTAGTCGTTTACTCAACATAAAGTATGGCTCATCTCTGGCCACATACTCTGGTTACTTTCATAACATGTCTATCTAATCTCTGTAGGATTATTTTCCTGAATTTGTCGTGCCCAAAGGCGATATAAAACCCTTGAGGATTAATTCAAGGTATCTAGCTATTAATTTGAATATTTTGAGTTACTTAAGATATTATATATTGTGTGGGTAATCTCACATTTCTATTTAAAACAATGTGTATAAATTAACATTTATAAAGTTATCATATGTATATTAGTTATCTACTAGTGTCGTGGGGCCCACATATTCCCAGAATCAGGATTTTTCTACTAATACCCCACCCGACATCCGTAAACCTTTATTTACAATTTTGCCGTTGTGATATAATAATTATAATTTTGCCTATTCTCCTGCTATAGCTCATCTATTTATTATTTTGCCCTTGCTTTGGGCCTAGGCTTCCTTCTATGCTAGTCTACCCTTAGAGTTGGGGATGTTACATGATGCATTAGTGTTGATTTTAACCATGTTTTCTGGTGGAGCTTGCCACTTCCTCAACTTCACATCTTGTAGGTTTCGGATGGTTTCAAAGCCTTTTACTCTACAAAAATCATGCTGAGCATTGGCCACACTCAAGCTAAGAATCTCAAGGGATTTTACATTATTTCCTTGCTAAACTTCATTCCGTTAGGACCATAAAAAACTCCAGCCGATTGCCATCATGCTCCTTGGGTCTGGCTGTAAGGATAGTAATGTGGATTGCATCAATTGGAGCCATTCCCATATAGCTACCGGTTCTTGTGCTATAGAGAGTGCTATATCTAGTACGTAAAGGACTTCCAATGTGAATGGGCAATTAAAAAATAGTTGACAAACTAAGTCATTATGAGCATCACACTAATAGTATCTGTTTCCCACATCAATACCCATGGATGTAAGCCTTTGTCTCGAAGGCAAGATGTTACTTGCTGCCCTGCAGAGAAAAGTCCATAATCCAATATCCAAGCATAGGTACTTCAATGTATAAGTATGACCACAAATGGCCTCAAATAGGTCCAAGTAAGTCTCAACGTCTCATAACAGCCCAAATAAGTTCACACAAGGTTCAATAGCATAGGTTAAAGTCATAAACTCCAAGCATAGGTCATGTCCATTTTACTAAGTTTTAAGTGTCTTTTAATGTATTATTAAGTCTTAATGATACTAAAAAAAAAACTATCATATAAACCACACTAAAACATGCTCAAAGGTTTGGAAACCTTTCATCACAGCAAAATAATTAAAACAATTTTCATATTACAAAGAAGCACATGGCCAAAACTATGTTTACAACCAAAAACAGGGTATTTTGCTTCAAAACTTCTCAATCTTGTGCATAAAGTTTTATCAAGTGAAAATACATTATATAAGACATCAAACCAAATTTATTAAACACTAAGATGAGAGGAAATTGAAGGGAAAACTTGCTGTCCAAAACAGGACAAGTTTGAAAATTCAACTTTTAATATATGAAACCAACTCAAATATTCATGAAACTTGCCACACAAACACATAACATGATAATATAGATTCTTAAGCATCAAACTAGCATTTGAGAACTTAAAGACATTTAAAAATCATGATGACAATCACAGCCAACAAGGGCAAAATGTGTAAATGGGCATGATCATATGCTTCAAGTGTATCAAGTAAGGAAATAATCATATATCTTACATACACTAATGCAAAAGCTTAATCTAAAAACTAGCTATCTGAGACATAAAATCAACCATTTAAATACAAAAGATGAGACCATAAAAAGAATTTAGGTGCTGCCCGAAATAGAGCAACCTTCTAAAACCAATTTAAACACGCATTTCATGTATCAATCTTATGTAAAATCAACATATAGGCATATAGTATTAAACTATAGATCATGTGACTTCAAAATAACAATTTTACACACTTAAATATATTGAGAAATAGGCTGGAAGCTACACACATGAATAGGGTGGCGCACATTTATCCAAGGAAATCACAAGTTTCATGCCATATTTTTGCAACTATATAAGAATCAAGCTTCCATAGATCAAGCCTAACATGTTAAGGTATTAATTCATCATCTATATACCACATATCACATGAAAAACACAAGGTACACGCATTGCTATGGTGAGGCCGTGAGGCACATGTTAAGGAAGATGAAGAAAAACTACATCACCATGCAAGAAAACATGTTTCAAAGCATTAAAATACGAGTATATATGAATAGAACGTCAAATTCTCACAAGAAACCATTAAGAACCAAACAAACCACAAACATTCAGAACCTTAAAGAATAAGCATATGTTGTAAGAGTAGAGATTCCAACTCCAAATAACACATATAAATGCATAGGACACAAGAATGAAGCCTAAGGAGTGAAAAGAAAAACCCTACTTGATATGAGCTCTTGGAACTCAATGAAAACAAGGCTGGACCAGCAAGTTGCATGAGCTTCTTGCTTGTATTTGAGGGCTAAAATGTGAGGTTTCAGGGTGAGGATTGATTGTGCTTTAGGGTGATGAGAAAGGGTAAGAACTTGAAGGGGTTTGGATGGAGTTTCTACGAAGTTTTTGGAGAGAAAATGGAGTTAAGAGTTAATGGAGGATGCTACAGCTGAACGGGTGTGTTTGGGCTAAAGGTGTGTGTGTATCTAAAGTGTATGGAGGTGTGTTAGTGACGGTGTATTTATAGAAAAAGGGCTGATTTAGTTGGAGTTAATCATATGATTAGTTTTAGCTTAATTAGATAGTTTAATTGGTTAATTATATCACCAATGATCAATTAATTTAACAACCAATTAAAATTGAATTAGACACACCATGATACTCATCTTATATATTGATTAAGGTTTACGAAAAGATTAAGATGGTTTAGTGCTTAATTAGTGTGTAATTAGCAATTTTGCTTAAAACTAGATTAGGTAATTTCACCTTTAATTAACAAAATAATTAGCAAACAATTAAATTTCTTTAATCTATCATAAAAAACATGTTTAAATATGTGTTATATGATATCTTAGAATTTTTTTCTACAATTTTTAGTATTTTTAATGCATTTTTACCTTACTTATGTCTATTTTTGAGTTAATTATCATAATTAATTATCTAAATTAAAAATAGAAATTCTGTTGTAGCTGCCCATGTGCTGTGCTGCGTCCTTCATCGGATTTTAAGGGAAGATCAATTGGTAAAAGGTTTAGTCAAAAGTTCATTGATATAGTAAAAGATACTTAAGTAGAAGTAGCTAGAAAGTGACATTTTAGTTATAATTCAACTAATCCCCATTCCCATTTAGTTAAAACTGAACCAAGTGATTAGAAGGGCTATCCGGGGCATCCAAGGACTGAGGGTTAGGGTTTAGATAGTCTTTATTTGATTTATTTATATTTTATGTTGTATTTTTTACCTTTTTTGGGTATTCAATTAAGGAATTAACTCCAAAAAGGCCACTACAATTTCAGCAGCTGTTGAGGTCCATTTAAAAGCCCAATCATGTGGTCCTTCAAACCCAAGTTTGGAACTCCATTGATTTCTTTGCCGTACTATAAGTTAGAGTGGTCTTATAGAGTTTTCAGGCCCATTTTGCACTATGATGAGGTTATTTTTGGGTAATTATGTAAATATTACTCAAATTTGTTAAAAATTTGTATTTATCTTCAAAAATATATTAAAAATGTACTTACAATTTTTTTGAAAATTTTTGGGGTCTTTTAGGTAGTTTTTGGCCTTCTGTAAGCCTTTTAATATTTCTTGTCAGTTTTTTGTCAGAGTTTCTACTGTATTTTCTATTTTCTGTAACTAATGGCATTTTAATAATTTTGAGTAAGTCCAGGGTTATTTCATGTCATTTCACACTTGGATACCTCTAAGGCTCAATTGCTGACATTTAGGTTTCTACGACCGAAGTGCAAGTAAAAGTAAACATATCAATAGTTAATTAATAAAATACTAATCTATAAGGAAAAAGGAAGACACGAAGGAGTATTTGTAGGTTCTACATATATTGGATTTCGACACTCTGGATGTTTAACCAGAAACACAGAATTTGGAACTCATGGCAAAAAAGGAATAAGCGAACTCTCTAATGACCTCAAAACTTGTAATCTTGGGGACAAGTAAGAAGTGAACTCTCTCATGAACTCGGAACTCGGAATCTAGGAGACAAAAAAGAAGTGAATGAAAGGCTACAGTGCAGCTAACTTGAAACTTAGACACTTGGTACCTCTTATTGTGCTTTAACTCGAAACTCATAAACTTAATACCTCCTAGTATACTCGGAACTTAGAAACCTAGATACCTCCTATTCTCCTTGAACTCGTAACTAGTAAACTCGAGGAAACAAGGAAGTAGTGAACAAGACCTTAGAACTCGAAACACCTCAGATTTTGAAGTAAATTATGGTATGAATCACTGTTAAGGTCAAAGATTTTTCGGTTCACATGAGCCCAAAAGTTGGTCAGCCTAGAGTTGCTCCGCTATAGTGAGGTCGGGTCTCAGAAATTGAGACTTCCAAAAGGTTGCAGACTCGCTTGAAGCCGCATCATGATCCAGTTGTCAGGATGAATCTAAGTTGGTGCAGTAGAAATGTTTTGAAAATCATAAATTCAAAAATCAGATACCGGAAGTCGGACTTTGAGGCATCGTGTAACAATAGTCATAGTTTCGGGCTTCTGAGTTGGAGTAATAGCCCATAACCATTAAACTCGAATTTTCCTAAATTTTCACTATACGGCAGTGCCATAATTCTAGCAGTAGTGTCACACCTTATAGTTCTAAGTGTGAGGATCGTCATGGCATAATGCCACCTGAGAAATACTCACACTGCCTATGTGGGATAATTCAAAGTTTCTACTATGTTATATTAAGAAAAATGGGGATGTTACAAACGTTGTGGAGTAGTAGCATATTTGGTCTCTGTCGCTTAGCTCTGCCATCCGAGTTCGATGGAGCTCAACAAGAACAACGTCGCCTTCATCTCCTTCACGAAACTTCGTCTTCCAAGCTAAATGGAGCTTGACAAGGACAACACCGGCTTCATTTCCTTTCGAGGGAGCTCAACAAGAATAAAATTGACTTTGTCTTCATCACAGAGCCTCGCCTTTCGAGTTAGATGGAGCTCGACAAGGACAATATTGGCTTTGTCTCCATCACGGAGCTCCACTTTTTGAGTTAGATGGAGCCCGAGAAAGACAACACCGACTTTGTCTTTGTCACCGACCTCTATGTGGCAGGAGACAAAGTGGACTAGGAAGGTTGATGTTGGTTGACCGTAATGGAAATTCTACATGGACACGACAAAAAATAAAAAAAAAGCCAGCGTGGACGAAAGAAGAGCAGTTTGGTAAATAGTTTCAAAAGTGTGACATATTGATAAATAGTTTCTTTAATAGTGGCAGTTTGGTAAAAATACTAGTTAAACAGTGTTGTTCGACTCTTTTAACTTTTTGATAATTTTTTTAATATTTAATAGAAATGTCGAAGAAGAACAAAACATATATTTTTTATCTTAAAACTTCATATATTTAAGATATTGGAAGAATTACACTGACCTACTGTGAAATTTAGTGTAGGTACATTAAGCAACCCTCTATTTGTAAAATTATTTCCACAGATCCTTGAACTTTACAAAAACCTACATCGGCATCCCCTATTATTAATAGGTTGTTAACAAAGTTGACAGAAGTTATAGCATGTGTACATCACATGCTCATTAATGACAATATAGCAATATAACTGAAATTTTTTATTTGGTGATGGACAAGGTGTTGAGGTGGAACTTGGAACTCGCATCAAGTACAGTCTCGGATTTCTCATCTTATCTCACATGAACTTGGAAGTCGAATCAAATAGGAAATTGGAACTAGCATCAAGTCCAACCTCAACTTCCTCATCTTTTGTCATGTTAACTCGGAGCTCACGTCAAAAAGGAACTCGGAACTTGCTCAAAGGCCAACCTCGTCTTTCTCATTTTTTGTCACGTGAACTCGAAACTCGAGTCAATAAGGAACTCAGAACTCGCATCAAGTCTAGCCTCATCTTTCTCATCTTCTGTCACATGAACTCAAAACTAGAATCAAATTGGAACTAGGAACACACAACAATATATGTTTGGGGTGAGCAAGAAAGTGTAGTTTGGACGAAATACCACAAAATTTAACGGTGTCAACTTCTGTTTGTATCAAGGATGGTTTCTGTTGCATGTGTAAATAGAGAGATATTGAGTGTAATTATACTAAATCTCGGAGGAGGTCGGAGGTCAGTTTCACCCCAATGTAAATAGGTCAAAGAAGTGAACTCCCACTTAGTCCTGGTTCCAAGTTATGAGTTCAAGAGAGTTCACTTTTTCCTTGTCCAAGGGTTCCAAGTTTTGGCCAAAGTACACGTTTGATAAAAGATAGTGAGTTGAGATGCATATTTTTAAAATATAGAGGTTAAAGTGCATATTCGATAAAATACGGGGATAAAGTGCATCTTTTTCTTTCTATTGTACACCATTGTCTAATGTGCACCATGCACAAGCACCTATTTTATAGGTGCATCCTATCTCCATTTGCCAAAGGTAAAAAATGCACACATTTCACGATTATAGCAATCCACCGGAGAATTTGCCTTATTCAACCCTTATTCAACATCTCGTGTCTCCACATGGACAGGGTCTTGGCAAGTTTATTCAGTTTTCTACCCTTGCACCATTAGATCTTTTATATAAAACTACTCAAATTTAAATTACGTTTAAGGAAATTAAATATGGCAATGGGACTATTTTAGATTTTACATATATCTACAAGAATAAGAGATAGAATTGGATTTGCAGCAAAAATAGGTAAGGAATACCTCTTCGTTATCAAATTGAAGACAGCATGCACGTTCAAAAGACCCCTCACCAAGAAATATGTTAATATGATCTCAAGATACAGTTAAATGTCTCCTTAAAAAGTATAAATGATCATAAATCTAATACTCCCAACAAATTCCGTACATAGCACGGGTCCATGCTAGTGCGCTATAAAACAACAACACTAAGCACCCAGTGTCTCCGAGTCACTACTCAATTCTCACCATGGACTCAATTCTGCAACCTCCCAAGAAGCAAAGACAGTACATGATTCTTCCGGAATCGCCGCCACCTCCGCTACCGCTGGCACCTGAAGCAACCCCTCCATCATGCTCTTCGCAAACCCTAGCTCGGTCGCCGACCCCACTACTGTCTGCAGAGGAGATTCTCGTGAAGCGGCGGAACAAGGATGAGATTCGAGGCGTGTTTGAATGCTACAAGCGGATCAGGTTCTGCTTGTCGAAGAGAGAGGGTTCATTCATGTCTGACCTTGAACAGAGCTATCGCGGTCTCATCTCTGCTTCCAAAGGTAACAACCGCCTTTTATGGCTTGTGAATTTGATCAACATGAATGAATTTCATCGAATTTGGTTTACTGTGTCGATTGTGATCTTGTGGTGGATTTGATTGTGATGGAATTATGGAAATGTGGTTAATTTTATGAAAGGGGAATGTTGCCATGGAATTCATTGAGGAATTTTTCTTTTGTGGCTAGAATTCACCGGTTTGGTGTTGTTTGCGTTTGCCCAAAAATGTTGTTTCTGTCATTGCCTGCTGTTGTGATAGATTTATCCTTGTTTTTGAGGTGTTTTCAAATTGAAAGAACTCATTTCTTCTCTTGTTTGGAATGATATTTGATTAACAATGGAATTCATGTCAATATCATTTTGTGCGTGTTGATATCTTGTGATTTAGAAATCTTGTTTTTGCTGCTTTTGGTGGGATTTGTAATCATTTCAT
The DNA here is from genome assembly GCA_031439585.1 of Pterocarpus macrocarpus. NCBI lineage: Eukaryota > Viridiplantae > Streptophyta > Magnoliopsida > Fabales > Fabaceae > Pterocarpus > Pterocarpus macrocarpus. The sequence continues at coordinate 33,972,061 of CM062514.1, forward strand.
TTCAAATGCTCTTTTGAAATGTTAAGTTGTAATTATTCCAAAGATGTGTTAAATATTGCCAAATCTCTATGATGTGTTTTGCATATAACAGTTTTAAATATGCAGTTATTGGACATTTCTTTTTGGCCATAAAATTAACTTTTCCCTTTGAGAGTCATGAATGTTTTGATGAATGGAAATGCCTAAATGCCATCTTTACAGAGGTGTAGTTATGTGCTGTTGATCATGGGATGTTAATGTTATCTCATACATTAATTAAAGGTTCGGCATTTAGTTAATACTTGTTTAAGAGCTCCAACTCTGTTTGGGTTGAGGATTGTTGCATGGATACAGGTATGAGTACCACTGCTAGTATTGCCACTGGTAGAGGTAGGGGTTACAGCAAATTTCTAACTAGAGTACGGGTAAGGGAGGATATGTTTGTAGAAATATAGAAACAAACAATAAAGTTTTTAAATCATAAGACAAATAAAATTTTCATAATATTCTATTTCCATGTTTTCAGCAATGCACCATTAAATATATTAAGTAAGCAAAAATATTTTAAAGAGCACAAGATTTGAGGGTCTGAAGTAGCACTTTGTTCTATTTAGCATAGCAAATCAAATGATTTAGTTGTGAAGTTTGATATTTTGTAATGACTATCTTGTACTTAAATGATATCAGATCATCACAATACTTGGCCCAGATGTACCAAAAGTATTGGATGAGAAGATTTTAAAGGTGAAGTATTGGGGGAGTACCCCCACATTCAAATTTTAGAAAATACATTTGGTTGATATAGTTTTTGTTATAATTACATTTATGAAGTTGCTACCCCATTGTGTTTTCTACTTTGGGCTACTGGAAATGGGGAAAACAACTATTTGCTGTTTTTAAACTTGCCCCTGTTTTAAGAAATGTTTTCATGGAAACATAGTTAAAACTCAACCAAACACGTTTTGAAACCTATTTTCTGGTTTAGTGAAGATGAGCAGGAAATACACACAAACTAAACATGCTATAAATTTTCTGAATGATCCTGATTATCATGATATCTACCACTTTAGAACACAAGGATGGGTCTTTCAGTTCGAAGGTCTAAATCAGCCGAGCGACTGAGCATATGACACCTACTACCCAAAGTAATTGTTGGGCTCATTAAACTGTAAGGCAAATGTTTAAACCAGAAGCACAAACAGAGCATATGGGGAGGAGAAATTGGCACATAATTTAACATGGTCAACCTCAGGTGAATTATAGGCCTACTTGTGCAGGCAAGACTGAGCGAATTTCGAGGTGATTAACAAAGATTATAAGGAGTAGCAGCTCAAATGTAATTTCAGTACACCCAAATGCTCATTGTAACTGAGATTTGCAATACCATAATACTTTACTATTGATTCACCTAAATATCCGCCAGATCCCTCCTTTCCACTGCATAATCCCTGTGAAACTTTCTTGTTTGGTTGTGTCACAGGACTTTTGAGTCAGGTCACATGTTGGGCCAAACCCAAATTAAATACAAAGCCACTTCATAGCAGTAAGTTTGCTTCTAATTGAACTTCTGTACAATTGCTATGGTAATAATAATCATGTTGCCAATATGTCAACTATAAAAGTTTGGGCTGCTGTAGGTACATGAATTTGATCACTTTTAAATACATGAACCCCTGCTTCACCTATTTGTGTGCCTCTATTTTTGATTTCCTTCTTTGACAGGAAAAATTTATTGTTGATTTCCTTCTTTGACAGGAAAAATTAAGAAGTGTTACAACAACTATGCTACTTGGTCAGTGTAAAACTTAGAACCATTTAGAGGAGAAACAATGCCAATAGACCACTGCTATATTCATTGTTCAGCTGCCTTGTTTTCTGCAGTGATGTGTTTCTTTTATGCTTGAATGGTTCGTCTGATTTTATCACCTGATTAAGTGCTTAATTTGCAAGCAATCTATACTCTATTCTCAATAATTGAAGGAAGGGATAGAAAAGTTTCCTGGCTGGAATTCTCTTTTGCTTAAAATGAAACTTTTACAATGTGACAGGTTGTTTGAGTGCACAAAGAATTGTGGCTGATCTTATTCCTCGATATGCATGTCACTGTCCAGCAGCTTTAGAAGTTGCTGCTAAAGTGGTTATTAATATGCATAACTGGAGTTTGACACTAATCAATAGAAGAGAGGATGCTGATGGTATTGCATTTGAAACAGCTAGAGCATGTATTTTTGGCCTGGCTGATGTTTGCTGCACTACTTCTTCGGTGGCACCGACATCTGCAGTAATTAGAGGAATTTGCTCTGCAGTTTTTCAGGATGTGCTAACATTTTTCATATCCTTACTTGAGGGAAAGGATGCCTTACAGGTGGTTGACAAGAATTTCCTGAACATGCAAGATTCCGCTGAGGTCTTTTCTGAGTTGAAGCAAAAGGTTTTAGATGAAGATGAATCCTCATTGACTAAACTGTCCAAGTTTCGTGTATTATGTCTACTTTGGATATTCTTCTCTTGTCCAAAAGACTTGCTTGCAGCTTGTTTGGAGCTCTTAGGCTCTGCCACAAAAGAGGGAGCTTCTGAACAAGGACAACGTTTTCTGAGCCTGGTGACTAGCAATGTTGATGATGATGAAGCAGTTCACCCTTTGGATAGAGCAAATGGTGGACCTAGTTCAGGTGCAGGTTCAATTGGGTCAGGCATCAGAGGCAATGAGGTTGTTGAGGAAATAATGACAGATGTCAACCAAGTTTCTGACAGTGGTTCATCTGTTCCAAATAGCTGCTTGCTCATGCTGGTAATACTTCATAATTGTTATCATGTGTGGATATTGTGCAATGCTATCAGCAGTATATATTTATATTTTTGTCATGCAAGGCGATTGCTCTACTTAGTTGTATTTCCATTGCGTTTGCATGTTCTTTGCGTCTATTGTGAACTTATTCTGGAAATAAATTCTGCAGCTTTCTTCTTTATATGGATTCTTTCCCTTGAAAGAATTGCATCTATACCATTACCTACAGTTAAAAGTGTTCATAGATCAGTCTAAATTGGTTGTGCACGGAGAAGTGTAGTTGACTTGAGGGCTTGTCTTCTATAGATAATTGAACCAAGTTCAAAGCTTAAGCTTACTTGACTTGATTACACCTTTATGGCATTATTGCTAAATGAATGGATTAGCAACAAAAGGTCGTTATTATTTTCCTTTGAAGTTATATATATGTCTCTTGTGTATAAAGCAAAACCAGGCAGCTAACAGCTCCTGTGAGAAAGTTATAACTTTCCTCTCTAGCAGATAACAGTTATACTTCTTATTGTGTATACAAGGTAGATCAATATAAAATAATTACTAATAAATTTAATATGTTATTTGTGCCAGAGCTCTAATTTTAGTATGTTGATAAGAATAACTTGGTGACTCTTTTATCATTCACTTTCTCTTTTATAGTTATTCTAAGTATGCTGCTCCTTAATTCCTTGTTTTCTTCAAAGGAAAAAAAAATGACTTGTGTGTAATTGTAAAGCCATGACGTAAAGGCTTACCTTTGTAGGAGTCATGATTGAGCTTTTTGCTTGTATGGTTGATATTTTGTTAGAAATTACTAGCATATTCATTGCTGGTGACATTGAAGAACGTCTGGTTAAGAATTTTTGCTTGACTTCCTTTAACTACAAATTTTAGCTCTAATTGCTTCTTACTGATGATGCCTTTTCATGGCCTTTCTCTATACAGGTTCTTGACAAGGACCCCTCACTGCAGAAATGGATGTTGCGTAGATGTAAGAAGTTATTAGACTTGCCTACTACTGCTTCACTGGAAATTACAGCAGTACTGCAAGGAATTCTTGGAAAATTTGCTCAACAAACAGATTTGGAAGACCGTCAAGTGGATAGTGATGAAGATAAATCTGATTCTTCTATTTACATGAATAGGAACTATATGGTCCCTAGGATTTCTGAGGATCATGACAGTATTGGTGAATCATCTGGAAAAGGTAGCAATTTATGAATTCATATTTGGTTCTTCTAATCATTGTTTTACTGATATACTCTCTGATAAATATGTGATAGCTAATTGCTCTGCAGTTCCTCTTGACACTGTTCCTGTATCAAAAGTGGGTTCTCATTTTGACAATGGAGCCTCAAGACCTATGGGCATTGAGATGGGGGAGGAAGGGAGTATGTCCCATGTTAGATGCTCCACACCTAGGGACTCAGCAAACCATCAGATAACCTCATCTGCAATTAGGGCACCATTTGACTTTAGGAGTAATTCGTTTGGAGGTAAAATGATTTACCAAATGTTGAGAAAAATCAAGTTTTAAATATTAATTTCAATTCACCTCCATTGTGATATTCTAGTGAAGCTGTTAGTAGTATTGTGACTTCTCCTAATCATCATTTTATGTCATCAGCTGCTTCAACAAAAAGTCAAATTATCTGGTGCTTTGATGGGGATCCTGCAGCCATGGATATTGTCTCTGCTTCTACGAAGATCTGGGTTGGTTATATAGGATCTGACATGCCTGAAAGCCATATTAGGTTTCAATTAGAGAGATTTGGTCAAATTGAACGGTTCATTTTTTTCCCAGTGAAAGGGTTTGTCTTTGTTGAGTACAGAAGGATCATTGATGCGATCAAAGCTCGACACTATCTGCCTGGAAGCTTTCCTTGCCATGTAAAATTCATGGATACAGGATTTGGAACTAGGGGTGCAATGAATGGTGTTGCAGTTGGCTCTAGTTCTCATATCTATGTTGGAAATATTTCTAGTCAATGGGCCAAGGATGAGATCCTACATGAATCAAGGAAAGTTATCCGTAAGGGTCCTCCCGCAGTTATTGATCTCAGCTGTGAGTGTGCATTACTAATGGAATTTGAAACTCCTGAAGAAGCTACCTCGGTCATGTTGCATTTGAGACAGTTCCGAAGAGAAAGAAGTAACTATCACCCACATTTTGGTTCGGGAACAGTTAATGCTGGAATTGGGCATGCTTGTATGGATGGTGCAAGACCCGTGCCACCCCCTCCCCATCCTGATCTCAAGGTCAACATCCCAGCTAACTTGTCACATAGTATTTCTGGATCACCTCATGCTCGAACTTTACCTGGGAGCCCTGCTGATAGCACTCGCACAAGGATGTCGCACTTGTGTTCCTTACTCGCTTCATTGCGTACAAAGTATAATATTAATCAAAACATAGGTCTCCATGATAACTATTGTGTTTCTTTGATGCGTGACGAAGATAAAGTACCATCCAGTACTTTGTGGATAACTATTCCAAGGAGTAGCTCTCTGTTCCTTACAGATGATGAGCTAATGAGCATTTGCAACCTTGCTATTGGAAGCTCTGGCACCGTTGTGCGGTTGACACAAGCAAACATGCAGATGGGGTGTGGTTGGTTTGTTGAATGCAGTAATATCGATGGTGCAGTTTCTGTTCTAAAGAATCTTCAAGGTTGTCCAGGATTGTTCTTCCAGATAGAATTCAGGTTATACAAGATTTATTTATAATCCATGCACACAAACACACAAGTATATTTGATGATTTAAGTGTTTAGTTCATGATTTTTATTTTTCCATTTGAAAATGTTCACCTCAAACTCCGCTGCCTTCTCACTCTTTCTAATGAAAGGCGCCAAGAACATTACATGTGAATCTGCTGTCCTCATTTTATTTAAAATATTTATGACATGTTCCTTAGATGCCACATAACATATAGACTGAAAGTGCCAAATTGATTATTAGCATATTTTTTAAAATATACTAAATCGGACAGGATGCTGCTATTTACCAGAACATTCACGTTCTTTTATATATTAAAAAGTTTTTAGAATGTCATGTTCACAGATTCTTTGCATCTATTATATGGAATTTACATGTGAAATTTCATATTGAGTGAAGAATATTATAAGAGATTTTCCATATAATATAAGAAGTATTGATTTAACGTGAATAATTTTTCCTATTGATGTAAACTTGGTCAAATCTGAAATGATCCATACTGTTACTTAGATATATAACAACAGCTAATCTTGAACCTTCATGACCAACTAGTTAGGTAGGAGTCCAATCCTTGCTGCCTTTCATTCTCTAAATTGAAGTTGATATTCATCATAGAGTAGGGTTGTGCATATTGTCTATGCTTCAAGCTCAGATGGCTTTGTCATTAGGAGGTTTTGAAACCAATATTGAGGCTTCACCCAACAGTTTTTGCTTCTAGGAGAGTTGATCCTTGACATATAAAATTAGAACTTACATTCTAACATTAAATTTTCTAATATATGCATTCCCAAAATTTTCTTCGGTGGTGTGAACTAATTTTGTAACAGCAGTCAGTTGATCATGAACTGTGTTTCCATGTGTGGCTAAGGGTTATTATTTCTTGTAACAGCTTTTATTTTGTTTAAAATAAGCCTTCAGGATAGTTTAATAGTGCTTGCTATTTTATGTGGTTATTGTTCGTCTTTATACAGCAAACCTGGAAATCAGACTGCTGTACCATTTTCAATTAAACCGGAGAACACCTCCATGGAGCTTGTATCCCCCAGAATAAATTCCCAAAATCACGGTTGTGGAGGACGTGGTGCACCTCCGTCTCAGTCAAACTGGCATTTTCCTGGTTCCAGGGATATGTCAGAAGTTGGAGCAAGGAAAGCTGACAGTTATGATAATTCATCACTAGACCCTCATCAAGGAGGTAACATTTTTATTATGGCAAAATCCTTTGTTGCTTTTGCATGACTGTGAGTACAGTATTTTTTTATGGAATTACAGATGCATAAATTAAGTTGGGTGCAAATACTGTTTTCTGGTGCACTGCACAATTGTGTTCGTTTCTGAAATTGGGTTCATTCTGCACTAGGTAACGTTCCACATATACACCCTGCAACACAAGGACCTCCCATTCCACCACCGCAACAAATTCAGTCAGCTCCTTTCATTCGCCCTGTTTATGTTCCTCCAAATGGTCTGTGGGATCCACGGGGAATAAATAATCATTTACCTGTCAACCACTTCAAGCCTGGAGTAATGCCGAATAATCATTTACCTTTTATACCTGCTTCAGTAACTCCACTTGCTCAGATCCAGGGAACTCCAATGCAGCCTTATGGCCAGCTGATTCCTCCACCAGTTATGCCACCACCTTTGTCATCTTTACCACCTCCTCAGCCTGAAATGCCACCTCAACGTCCGCCTTCTCCGCCACCTTTACCCCAGACACAGCCACCCCTGGTTCCTCCACCACCTGGTTCTCCTCCTCCACCTCCTCCTCCACCACTGCCAGTCCAGGAACCAGTCGACATGGAATGTTCAGGGCAGTCTCTGCAATATCAGTGGCAGGGCGCTCTCTGTAAAAGCGGGGTTAACTATTGTACAATTTATGCATGCAGAGCAGATTCAAATGTTTGCAGATATTCCAATGCCACATCTGAGCCTGCTGAGTACGACATCATCTGTTGTCTCCTTACTGGTCAGAATATTATTTTCTTCAAATAGATGCCAGTTTAACTTGCTGTTTCTCTGGTGCAGATGGCCCACAAAATTAGACATGACTAAACGGACTGATATTCGACATGTGAAATCAACATTTGCGGCTACTCCACCAAATAGAGTGAGTTTTCAAATATCCTTTGGCTGCTCTCCCCTCTCCCAACCATCTCATGCTTACAGTTTCATGAGGATTTACGTTTCATTATCAGTAATTTAGGACATATATATATTCAGTTGTTTGGGTCCCTACTTCTAGTTGGATTAGATATCCTAGTTTTTTCATTATTAATTTAGTCTTAGGTCTGGGTTGCTTGCCTTGTTAGACTCGTGGTGTTTTGAGTCACCTATACAAGGCATGATGTTTTGTCTCACGGATCTTGTCTATTATTTGATTATTGAGTATTAAGAATTGAGCATCTGTCTTAGGGAGGGCATAAGCAAATGTATACAAGAGAATTGCATCCAGATAGTTTGAACCACATTCATCTTAGCAAATCTCTCCTTCCTATGGTTTTCTAACCTTTCACTCACCCTTTATCCATATCTCTTTGGGCAGAATAGTGTTTTTTTTTGTTTTAAATAGCTAATCATGATATCTTGATTTCGGAAAATAACAACAAAAAACTCCCTGGAAGTTTGTTTCTTCGTTTGGTAGAAAGTCTACGCTAGTCCTTTTTTCTTACCGGCCATGGAATGTAAGAGTTTGTATCTGCATTGGCCTTCCATTATCTGAATCTAACTATGACTCTGTGGTATTGGCTTCTGATGCAGAGGGAAGTGTGCCGTTTGATCCCATCTTCCCCAAGTGACCATAGAAGGGTATGTTCTCTCTTCATCATTGATTTCTGATTTCAAGATAGCATTGAGAACTGGCTACAGTATCTTGTAGCTTTAATTAACCTGTTCTGTATATTGTTACTGAGACGTCGAGCGGCAACCAAACTATCTCACAAGTTCTAGTTGGCTATTGTTGATTCCTTTATAAATTTTTGCTGAAGACTACAACTATTGTTAACAAGGAATGAGATATCAGTTTTTTTTTTTTTTTTTTTTTCAATTGTTTTGAGATATACTTATTACCCTGACTTAGTGGTAAAATAAAATCCATCCCCCCTTATGGTGCTCTCAATTTTTTTTTTTTGAATCTTCCTCTAAATGTTATTAATCATTCAGTATAAGCGACAGTTGGAATTTGTATTTTGTGCTATAACAAGTCCCATTCCTCTTGTTGACCCTATATATGTCTACCAGTTTCAGGATTTCGTGTCATACTTAAAGCAGAGGGATTGTGCTGGAGTTATTAAAATCCCAGCTGCTAAATCCATGTGGGCAAGGCTGCTATTCATACTGCCATACTCACTTGAAACATGCACTTTGCTTTCTATTGCACCAGATCCATCTGATTGCCTCATTGCTTTGGTTCTACCTAAAGAAATGAACTTTGAGTGGGCATGATTGTGGTCCTACATCATAGATATAAAGATCATAGAGCAAAGCCTACTCCCTATTTGAAGTGTATTGTGATTGCCGAAGGCATAGTCTTGTATGCACAGTGATGACTAGCAATGTAAATTCGTTATGCTATTTACTTTAGTTGTAGAAGGTAGGTTTCCTTAATGGGAGAAGCAAGAAACTGAAATTTTGGGTGTCTAATATTTTGTGGGTTAGTATGTGTTGTTGTTGATATAGATCCAGCGATGCTGATGCGAACATATTTTTTTCCTTTAGTACATTCATGCGAACTTTTTTCTCCTCCATTTTGGTGCATACTGAATTCCCTTAAAGGGGAGAAATACAATATTGGAAATAATAAATCTTTTTTCTTTGAATTTTTAATATTTATATCCGTGTTTAAGGTTTTCAAACTTTGGTGACCTCCAATATCCGAGAAGCGTCTTGATGTGTCCCATATTAATGCTCCAAGATGTGTTACTTTTATTCATTCTGGGAGTGAAGTTTAGAGACTTTGAAAGCTAGAATGACACATAGCATGATCGTACGGGAATCCAAACGTGCTACTGCTAGGTCCTGTCCTTTACGTACGTTAACAAATGTTTTTGTTTTTGTTTCTTGATCCCTCCTTTAATAAGAAATGTTTTTTAACATATACTTTTTAGATACTGCTCTGAATATATAAAATTTGATGTATAAATAATTAGAGATTGTAATTTTACTTATTTAACTGTGGTAGATGTAATAAGGTAACTAATAATGGAAGATATTTTTTTAATAATCAAAATTACTGTTAAAATAATTGAAATCCTCATTTTTTTAACATGTAGTTGCCCGAATTTTTCAATAACATAACTAAAATTTTATTTGTTTATACATGATTCTTTGTATGTCGAAATAGGCATCTATAAAATCTCTGTTTCGATAAAAATGCTGTTTATTTATTCAATTCAAAGCGTACGGGATAATTCATGTTGACTAGAATGAAAACTTTGATGAGGAGGGTCATAGCCTCTATTCCTCCCCTCGGAGAACTTTGCTAGTAGCTTTGCGTTTCCTGTAACTACCAGTACCACCTTATTGGCAACGTATGTAGGAAAGTCAAATACGTGGAATATTTCATATCCATAGTGGAAGAATAGCCTATTACGCATAATTCTGTTTATGCTGGTTTTCTAGACCAATCTAAAGCCCCAAAAATCAGTTCCTATATTTATTGAGGTAGAAACCTAGTCTAATCACTAGAGTTTAGACTCTTCCCTTTAGACAAGATACGTGTCACCTAAAGACGCACTTGGCCATTCTAAGCAACTTTATTTACACTAAATCAAAGCCAAAACAAAGTAACCTTAATCAAATTCAAAATAAAATAAACCCATGCGTCACAGCGGTTATCAAGATGTCAAGTGATCTCACACCCCAAATTCCAGTGCTACAATTGGATAGATTGACAAAAGGGAAAATTTTGTAGTCCACATTATGTAATTCAGCAGGGACTAGCACCATTACCATGGGCCAATTTTGTGTCACCTTTCTCATGGTAGGTCTAACACTTGGATCCTCTTGAACACACCAAATTGCAATCATAACCAACTTCTCCAAGTTCCCCTTGTCATCCAATGCCTCCTTGTCATCCCCAACCAAAGCATCAATAGCACTTCTTTTGTGGCAATCATATGCATAATCAGTTAAGATTGCTTTCTCCTCTTCTGACTACTCCATTTCTACACTTCTCCTGCAAGAAATGATCTCAAGAAGCAGCACTCCATAGCTATATAGATCCACTTTGGCTGTGACTGGCATATTCTTAAACCATTCAACTGCTACATACCCTTTTGTTCCTCTTATGGCAGTATTGGTTCTGCTTTGATTCATCTTCAAAAGCTTGGCCAAACCAAAGTCAGAAATCCTCGCATTATAGTAGTCATCAAGGAGCATATTCTAAGGCTTTATGTCATAGTGGATAATCTGTGCGCTGCACTCTCCATGCAAATATGTTAGTCCTCTAGCAACCCCAAATGCAATGTCTAGCCTAAGTTTCCAATTTGGTTTAGCCCCCCCATTGAAAAGAAGGTTTGCAAGAGTGCCATTGCTCATGTACTCATACACTAGCGACCTTTCTAATTCAGCCTCAATATCCAATCAATCTAACCAGGTTCTTGTGGTGTCTGAGACCAATGACATTCAACTCATTCTTGAATTCCTTCTCAACCTGTTGCAACAAAAAAATGTTCAACTTTTTTACTGCCACAACAGTTGCGGGGCCCATGTTTATGACTCCTTCATAAACAACACCAAAAGATCCCCCTCCCAGTTCTTTCTGAAATCCATTGGTAGCTTCTTGAAGCTCCTTGTAAGTGAAGCAACGCAAATTGGTTTCGAGTGCATTGTCATTGGAGCCTTCTTCTTGTATTGAAAAATGAAGGAAAAGCTCAAGCAGATAGCACCAATCAATATGAGATTGATAAAAGCTGAGCTTCCCAAAAGCACTGATCCAACCAAACTCAGTTTTCCTATTCCTATGCACAACGAATGGTTGAAATGGACTAATGAGGGAGGAATTATCTTTCCTCACTTTGATGAAGGTCTTGGCGCCGTTAAGTCCGACATCAACTCTGTCATTTGAAAGTGGTAACTTCTTCAAGCAACTATCACCTGGTTGGGAAAAGGCAACTACACACATACAATCTTCCAAACAAGATTGTTTGCATTCTTCTTCAGTAAAAGGCTGTAGAAGCACATCTCCTGACTGAGACGATTGAGGCCAATCAGTATTTATCATCTCCTCAAGATAATACTGATCTTTACCCTTTATGAGCTCATCTTCTGCACATCCCTGAATGAAATTTGGTTTGCAGCTACAATATGGATCATTAGGATCAACTAGATTGCACCGTTTTGGGCATTGACAAGTTGGCCTTTTGTCAGTTCCCAGGGTGCAGTAGCTATTGAATCCACAAATGCCACTACCTTGACTAGCAAGTCTAGTAAGACATACATTGTCTGGCTTAGACCGCTCAGGGCTCCAACTACCACTGTCAAGGGAATTCTTTGGATACTGATACAAAGTAAAGACCCCATCAAGGGTAAGAGTTGCTCGAAGATAGAATTGCATGGTAGAGACTCCATTAAATTCTAAAAAGTTGTCTTTGCCATTGTCCTTTGTCAGGATATACATGTATCCTGATGATTCAAAGAGCAGTTAAATTGAACCATTGGATTTATTGTTAGCTTCATAGTAGTTTTCAGTGGCATATTCAGATGGTAAATTTATAGCATGAATAGAAAGAATACCATCCATTTGAAGGCGAAGCCCAAACCTTCCCCTAGAGAAATTTGACTCCATGAATCTTGAAGAAAGCTTTCCACCCGGCTCTAGAATTTGAGAAGGCAACAAGGTGTCCCTAGGATCCTTAAAAGTCTCCCAAACAGTGCCAGAGCTACCATTAAGCACAAAGTTTCCATTGTTGTCCAAGAATCCATGTGTAACTTTAACAGTAAGGTTTTGTGATGTCCATAACTGCTCACCAACTGGAGCAGTAAGAATTAGGCCTTTATCAGCATTAAGCTCAACTTTTGAACCCTTTGGTGCAGGACTGTCTACATTGGCATACCAAACTATGGTTTTGTTTGGAATGTTGGCATACCATGTTGACAGCAAGAAAAGATCAGGGCCCTCAGGTGCTAGAAACCCAAAGGCAAAGTCACCAAAGGTGAAGCCACTCATGAGGAGTTGCTATTTTCAGCATAAAGTGTCACCAACTGTTATATTGATTTTGGTTTGGCCTAAAACACCAACATTAATCTGAGCTAGAGTAGGGATCGGTGCAAGAATTAGTGAGCATAGGAAAAGGAGAAGCATAGGGGAATCCATGGCTAGAACCAACTTGGTTAATGCATTTAGTAAGATAGTGTTCTTGTAACCAAAGCATTAAAGAGTCCCAATGCGTTTGCTGAAGTCTTTTCCGTGTTGAATTTGTCAGCTCATAAACCAATCAGAGATAACAAACTTCCATGATTGTGATTTTTGAAAATTATGAAGTAGCCCCGTGGTAAGTAATTGTACGGAGAAGTGCGGTGTGTGCAGAGTGGGCTCTTCATTACAGCCAAGGGGTGGTGGGCAGAAGACAAAACTATAGTTAAACAGCGTCGTTAGGTTCTTTTAACTTTTTAATAATTTTTTTAATATTTAATCGAACTATCAAATAAAAAAAAATATTTTTTATCTTAAATCTTCATATATTTAAGATATTTAAAATAAAAATATTTAATATTTTTAATTCAATAGTTTAGCTTAAATATATTTATCAGTGACATTTAAGAAATATACTTCTATTTTAAAAATCGGAATCAAGTGCTTCCATATAAGTGTCATTTAGCTTAGTCTTTTTCTTTGGTGAAAATAATTTTAATTGAAGCCATCACATATGGATATATAATCATAGCATAACACGCTTTGAACTTTAGAAAATTAATTTTATAAAAGATAAATTAATTTAATAAAACTATTTTTATATTGAAATTATAATTATATGTATTTTTATTCACGTTACTAATAAATATAATTAATGTAAAGATAAAACTAAAGACAAATAATTGATGTTTTACTGCTTTCTAAAGTGAACAAATAATTTGAAATTAAAAAAATTTAAAATGACTGATATTATGTAACAAAAGAAGTGTTTTTTATTACACTTTTGAAAATTTGGTATGAGATTTGAGTAATTGAATAAATATTAATGTTGTCCCAAAAGACAAAAATTATTTAACTTGGTAAATTGAGAATCACTTGTTAGTAAAGATAAAGAAGACTTCAAATTCATTAAGAAATAAACTCATTATGAATAATCAAAAATATCATTTCTTAATACCTTAGTCAGGTTAAAAACAAATCTACCTCTAATAGTTCTCCTATGATGATACTGAAAAAAAAAATTGATGAAGAAAGTGATAGGAGATAAGAATCTTGACATCTCAAAATCAAACTTTGCATTCGACGTTTAATATCCATACATCTTTATTGTTTTTGTCCCTTTTCTTTACTATAAGTGTGGTCCATCATGGAAATCTGCAGAAAGTGCATTACTTTTGGAGGCATGACTTGTGAGTGTGGAATAAGTAATTGGACTCTTTATCTTCCCCCAAGTTGCCTTCATGATAACATATTCGTAATTAAGTGAAAAATGATTACTAACTATGAAAACTATTACTCCCAAATAATTGAAGCAACAAGATTGATTAAGAATGAAAAAAAACATAGAAGTTCTAAATCTTAAAATTTTAACTTAATCACTGAATTTCAAATTCCCAATAAATATCATGAACCTTTCAATTTTAAATAATAATGAGGAAAAGTCTAATTATTCAAATTATTCAATGGTGGTGCTTGCATTTCAATATGAGTAAAAATACATAAATTTTTAAACAATCTATAACAAAAACTTAAAAACAAAACATAAGAGAAGTTAATGACTGTATATAGATAAATGAAAAAAGAGATATCATGATCTAATTTTAATAAAAGAATATTTTAAAAACTATACAAGTGACAACAATAAGTAATCAAATTCAAGTATTATAGAATTTCTAAAAGTTCTATGCTTTAAAATAGATAACATGAGCAAGATGATAGGTAACAATACATTTATTTTTCATATATGATAAAAGAATATTTGAATGAGCATCCTGTGAAATTAAAAAGTTCGCAATAGTATAATATACATATTGGATAGAATAAATGTATAAATATGACATGTATAATAATAATATAGTTTGATGTTGTTATCATTTACTTGTAATATGAAAATTTAACTCTTCAAACTGTTATTTTTTATAAACAATTACTTAATTACTGCTCTTGATTTAAAAGATTATTCTAACAATAATATATTATAAGAAGAATTTAGTCTAAAACAAAAATAAAGTAAAATAAAATAAAGGTAAACATCACTAGAAGTGGGCTAGTACTGAGATCATAGGTCCAAATCTCAATATCATTAATGTATCAATAAAAACTATAACAATATTCTATATTTACTTTTAATATATAGTGTGTATAAGATTTTTCAAAATATCAATTGATTAAAAAAGTGTTGTTAAAGTGTAACCTTTAATATAGTTTTTAAGCTAAGTCAAATTTGCAGAGATGCATGTATACATAATTGAGTGATAGATGAATTAAAATTAAATCTATATCTTTATTTGCTGATTTTTTTTTTCACTTTTATTTATTTAAGGAGACCAAAACAAGCATAGATTAATATAAAATTTTATGAACATATAGAAATATATGTTATTACTCTACGAATGAATTTTCAGAAACTTGTCAATGTGGCATTGAGCAAGAGTCATAGATCCTGTCCAAAAAACAAAAAAAAAAAAGAAGAAGAAGCAAGAGACGCAGAAGGTGGATTATGAGGCCTTGATTAGATATCTAATTCACCTTAGATCAAATTTTCATTAAACGGCATGGGAAACTTTAAAGGACGAGAGATGTGATTAAAATTAAAAGTGGAACGGATCATTGTATGAAGAAAAAGAAAGATAATTAGAATCTAATTTAATAGTTTTTTGTTCAAAAAATCAAAATAATAACAAAATACTATCAATAAGCTACAAGTAGATTCAATGAGTAAAAATACAAACCACGAACACTATAATAATTAACCATAAATAATTGAATTGAGAAAGGGCTTACACAGTAATAAAAGAAATACTAACAATAGTATTTATATATGAACTACAATTTAATGGCCGTCGGCAAGAATATAATATAAGTACCTTTTCTAAAATTATTCCATTTTACCAATTAATTCAATTTTTATTACATATGTATCTTAAACAAGAAAGAAATAGAAAACTACAAAAATTCAAAGTTGTGTCTTCGACTTTGTATCCCATAATTGACATCCTTTAATAATTTTTGTTTTTGTTAGCTTGACTTTGACTTTCAATATCGCTTGACTTAACCTTCAATATCAATGAAAATAATAGATTGAAGACTTATACACCATGAAAGATTTGTACTAAACTTTATGTCCTCCAAAATACTTAGAGCTAGCATGCCATAATTAATGTGTATATATCATTATTCGATATGTGTTTAGTCACGAAAGGCTAAACAAGAATGTATTGACTACAGGAGATATAAATTGCCAGTATAACACTCTAAGATGAATTTTCACTGGGGGTAATGTTACGAGGGTAATGTTACTAACATATAACATTACTCAAACATTACTCTCACATAGCTTATATTAACCAAGTATCAGCTGATAAAACATTTAATTAGTTAAAACTAGTTATTTAAATGGGTAGCTGATTAATCATTATTTATTAAATAAAATTCATCACAAATATATATACATATGGTAAACAAAAGATAATTATATGCAGATCTACATATTATATGTGCAAATTACATACTTAAAATTTGACTTCTCTAGTATATATATTGCACATATAATATATAGATCTTCATATAATTATCCTTTGTTCGCTATATGTATATATGTTGTGATGGTGAGAGTTCTTTGGGGGGGTGGGGGTGGTTAGGTTTTGTTTTCACCATTAGGCCAATGCTGGTGTTAACTGGACTTCTACAATATTCAATGGGCCCTGATTAGGAATAAACAAGCATTTGTGCTCATGGTTTCACGAGTTCTTTTGACCTCCTTATGTTTTTATTTGATTTTTTTTATTATTTTTGCTTACTTTTATTTTAAATAAAGCATATTTTTTTTGTTACGATTGAAATATATCATAACTTCTTAAAAGCAACTTTGAAATTAAATGAGTCATTGAATAATTTATTGAAGATAATTAAAAAGTAGTAGAATTGTGCATGGAGCAAAAGGATTTTGAATTTAACATGGAGATATTTCATGGTATAAGGTGCCAATTTCACAAGTATTTTGGTGGGAACAAATTTTTTTTAACTATAATTTGGAATTGTCATGTGATATTATTATAGCTTATTTAATTATAGATTAGAGATAGTTCATTTACCTATAAATCAAAGGTATTTTGACAGGAATAATTTTTCATTAATTATAATTAGGAGTTGTTATATAGTACTTAGATCCATTTAGTTATAGATAATATGTGATAAAAATATGTTTTAATGCATTTTGGCAGGAACAATTTTTTTTAATTATAATTAAGAATTATCATGTGACATTTAAAAGCAGTTTATTTAGTCATAGATAATATATATAAACAAAGTTTCATACTGAGCAAAATAAAATATTCAAAGAATTTCCTGAAAATAATATTAAATATTTTCACTTTAAAATATAAATTTTTAAGTATTAAATTAATTAATATTATCTACTATTAATGAAAGAAGTAATTAAATTCATATTTACTTTTTATAATTAAGTAATTAAAGAATAATAAGTTCTCAAAAATTTAATTTGTATAACGAATTACATTTGATGGTATATGGAAAATACATTGGAATTTAATGGAATACTTATTTGTGCATAACAAGCCATAGCATTGGAGAGTTGAAGTTGAAGGGATTGTATCACAAGTAATCCTTATAATAACCAGTGATTGGTAATTAGGAGGCGGAGGCAATACCACACGAATGCAAAGAGACATAGATAGCACCATCAGCAATCTTCACATCTTTTCATCGCCCCCCGGGGGGGGGGGGGGGGGGCGGAGGAGAGAGAGGGGACAATGTATCAATCATCAATAATAAAATCAACAATTATGAGTTGTTGCAAGTCATTCTTGTTGCTAAGAGTAAGAGTGGGAGAGACTCAGAGTAAGGAAGAAAGAGCCAGTTTCGTATAGAGAGCATGAGATAATGATTTTAGCGGGAAAAATTTATTTTTGATTGCAATTAGGAATTGTCATCTGTAGTTAGAAATAATCCATTTAATAATAAAATAATAGATTATTACTTGGATTCAATTTTAAATTTTTTATTGATTAGTTATTCGCAAATATTTCCATGAACAGTTTATGAATTAATAGACATATTTCAACCTTTAATTAAGATGAATATTTTTCAATCCCAGATTTTGAATGATCAAAAACACATTTATCACAATCACATAATAGGATAAAAGACATGTGTTAATTTTTGGACAACCTTATTACAAATTATTTATATAATGAAATTATATATTATTTACTGATAGTTCGATTAAAAGAGGTTCGAAGATTTAAAAGTTTTTTAAATATCTACTTTGAATTATAAATTTTTTTAATTTATTTAATTAAGAGCTCAAGAAAGATTTTAATTTCGATAGAATTGTACAATTATACCTATTCTTTTAATAATATTACGTTATTTTATTTTATTAAATTAATAAAATCCAAGTAAGTTAGTCTAAATTTTATTAAAATTATTTTTAGTTCATTATTTTTCCTTAATTGATATTTATAAATTTTTCATACTTGTATATATCTTGTTATTGATTATTGATGATAAATTTACTTCAGAAAGAAGGATGTGTTTAAATTAAAACACCAAAATATTTGTTTTATATAAAAATTAACACGTTTTACCAGAAAAAATATATATTTAAAAACCAAAACCTAAAAGATAAAAGACTTTAGTACCAAAAAAAAAAAAAACTTGAATGCTCCGCATCAAAGCAAAACCTCTGCATGGGAGCACAGCTGGCGGTGAGAGGGGCCAGCTGTATCAAGTTTTAGCGGGGGCTTTACAATTTTTAGTGGGAATAATTTCGTTTTAAATTTAATTAGGATGTGACAAGTGGCAGTTTGAGATAGTTAATTTAGTAATAGATAATAGATGTTGTTTCCCGAATCGTGGCCCACCACACCGCCAATCCTGTGCATTTTGTTTTCTGCCCAGCCATGCATATCTATTTTCAGTGGAAATGCCAGTGGGACGCCATTTTTATATGAGAGTTAAGAGGATCGAATAGCTAGCTTTTTTTTAACACAATTATTTTTTAGCCTTTAAATCATATGTAAATGGATAATATTAAAAATTATTTAAATTTAATTTAATGATCAAGATTTATTTTTTTTACTTTTATAATCAACCATTGCTCATATGCTCATGTACAAAAGAAAACAAAGAGACACGAAGCTATGCTCAGACTTAGCGCCTTGCGTGTTACTGTGTGAGAAAATTATTCGTTGTTCTCATTAGTATTTTCAAAGTGGTTTTAACGCTCGTCTACAACTCTTATCGTGTTATACACTTCAAGCTATTTAAAGATATATCTCCTTTCAAACCATTTTGTCCAAAGATGTAACAAGACTTAAGTTAGCCCTCTACACATTGATAATCTAAAAAGCATTGTCATTTCAAAACAAACCTTCTATTACGCTCCTAAAGGTTACATGTTAATTAGATATTGCAAGCCTGATGGACTATTGTAAATATTGCAGGGTCACTTACCTTTGATAGAAATGATTCAGGAGACAATAACTGGTTTTTAACATTTTTGCAGTGTTATACGGCTCAAATGATTCAGGAGACAATTTCGTTGAGTAATATTTTCCTTATTTTGCCTTGGCCTCTATGCTCTATACTTGTAGGCCTTTAGCTACTCAGAATTAGAAATTGACTTTTGTGTGAAATTCAATTTTAATTTATTATTAGTGTAACTGGTATTCAAGTGCATGTCATCTTTTTTTTTTTTTTTGACGGGATTTATATGTTATCTTATCATTCACTAAATTTAACATCTCATGTAATTATTAATTTATTAAATGAAGTCTCGATATATTATTAATCGAAAGCGTTAAACAAAAAAAAAATTACATTCATAGTGCATCTGAATTAAACTCTTGCTTTATGAATTTTCATTGATAGATTTTGCTTTGTGGTAATTTCCTAACAAAAAGAAGCTGCAGAATTACATGGAAATGAAGCTGTGCAAGATTAGAAGCTGCAGCCATAACAGAGATAGAAAAAAGAGAGCATGGAGACCAACACAATAGCTTCAAACGTGGACATAATCCTGAAAATCACATTGTCTATGAAGGAAAATGGCCAATAAAGCCTCTTCCACCTCAATGTAGACCATGAAAACTTCCAACTCCACGACTTCTTCTTCAGCCTCTTGGAGAACCATGTCTTCTTGCTCCCCATGTCCCTTGACCCTTTCTATAATCTATGTGAGTTTTCTCCTTCTTTTGCTTTATGGTTTTTGCTTGGATCCTCACATAGAGAGAAATGGGCTAATTTATATGGAGGAAAGGAAGGTTAGAAAAAAAGACTTAGAGAATCTATATGTTATTATTATGTGGTTGGTGTTTAGGCCAATATTGCATTATAATTCAATGGTTTATTAGCAAAAGATGCCCCAACAAACTAAAGAGTAGAGAATATTGTTGAAATTAAGAAAATTGTAGTACTAAGGAATCAAACTTTATGCTTGAGATGATTTGAGTCGGTGTGTATTAGCATATGCAATTGTCAATGTTAACTTATGGTCTGCTGTAATTTCATATATAGGATCTACCGAAAGCTCAACAAGCCTACAACTTTAGATCTCAATTTATCATGTTTAGTTATATATTCCATTCAAATTACAAAAGGTCGAAGCATGTTAGGATGCCTTTGGTTGTTGGAGACAACACTGAGCGAAAAAGGTTGATTTTTGATTGGCAATTAGAGCTGTTGACTCATGTCAGCTCCGTCTATTTGGGCTGGTCCATTATTGGTCAAACTAAATGTAGATCGGCCCATGATAAATCAAGTACAATAAGAGGTGATTTGTTCACCTAACCTAAGAATAGGTCCTCTCATGTTTAAATTATGCAAGCAAATCATGTATAAATTGTTATCTTTAATCATTCTATTTAGATTTTTTTTGGGTCATAAAACCACCAATATTTGGGCTCTATTATCAAGAATCCAACTAATCCCGACCCAAGTAAAGTCTCTAATGGGAGTAGGAAGTCTACCAACGAGAACTTTTCCAATCTTAAAATTCGAATCCAAGATCTCTGATTAAAGAGCCGAGACATCTATAACATTGACCAAATCCATGGTGATAATCTTTCTATTCACATAGACCCTCTCATGTGTAGTTTACACATGAGAAAATAAATTCCTGTCTAATCTAGCTCAATGGAAGCTTTACATTATCCAAACCAATATGCTGTTTGCATTTATTTATTTAACCAAAATTTAAATTTTTTCGGATATAAATTAATCTATATTAAAAAAATTAAATTAATTATTACTAAAAGTATAAAATATTATTTAAATAAACTTTAAAATAAATTAGCTATTTTTTTATGATTATTTTAAATATTTAGGCTTAGTTAACTCAACTAATTGCGGGTCAGGCCAAATCCAAATAAGCTAAATAGGATCTTCTTTTTTCTTTTTTTTTTTTTAAGGACCAGTTTTTAAGCTAGTTTCCTTTTTTTTTTTTTTTCCCCTTCTTAATGTTGTAAAGTGTCTAGTATTTTCCGTTTAAGTTGTAGTGGCAAATAGTTTTGTTGCAGAGTGTACTCAAAAAGAGAAATAGTAAACAGTGCGAAATATTCTCATGAATTTTCGCTCGGTACATTATGGAAGCTAATCAGTAAATATTCTCATATGAGCTTTACCCTGTTTGGCAATTGATTTTCCCTTGAGTTTTCTCTATCTGAATGTGCTTGTCATCTTTCATACTCTTATCTTTTGTACCATATAGAAGTGCTTATTGAAAAAAAAAAATAGATTATACCATACAATTTTATTTCAGCTCTGTTATTAAAACCGATTAATATAATCTATTAATAAAAAAAATTATAGAATAAAGCTCTAAATTGATTCTTAGTGAAAATTTTACTGGACAAAAATTGCCTTAAAAAATAAAAATCTCAACATACTTTTTTTCTTCTGATGAAAATCTCAACAAAGTTTTTGATAATTAAAAAAGTCAGTCAGATTAATTTTTATATCTATACATTAGTACTTGAAAAATGTTTTTTTTAATGAAAAATATTAGTCTTTTAAAAGGACTAATTTAACCCATATTTTTTATTTTTGGAAACTTTGATGAGAATTTCATTTCTCAAAATCAATTTGACAATGTTTTCATCACAACCTAATTTAAGAGATGACTCTAAACTATAATTTAACCCACATTTTTAACTATTGGAAAGTATGACAAGAATTTCTTTCCTCAACACCAATTTGACAATATTTCATCATGAACCAATTTAAAAAGTACTCTAAATTATCCTCCCTTTCTATAAAGCAAGAAGAATTCTACCGCGAGTGAGCTATTGTAAATCAGTACTCGCTAGAATATGTCACCACGTTACACTTCTATCCTTTAAACACGTGTACAGTGATATTTTTATTTTCTTTAATTTTTTATTATTATAATTATTATTATTATTATAATTATTTTATTTTCTTTTATTTTTGTTTTTGTTTCTCTTTTACAAAAACATATCACTTTCCCCTGAACCCATAATCCCATTTCAGCATAATCCTTTTCAGCCATAGCAGTATCCCTTTTCCCATTTCAGCATACAACTACCCTGAACTTATAATCCTGTAAACCCATAACCCACAATTCGCTGCAATTAGTCAAGCTTGCAATCTTTATCCGCTGCACTCCTTTCACCAGAGATGAGAAGCACAGAAGACAACTTTTCATATTGACTTTCCTTTATGATGTAAAATAAAGATTGGAAAGAATACCATTGGGAAAGTGATGCTGCTATGGCTACGGTGATCAAATTTGACTTAATTTTTCATATTTTTATATTTTTTTAACTTTATTTCTGAATCTCAACTCAATTCTTTTGAATCTTTTCAGGTTCTCACACTTACTATAGTTCAATGGAATGCTCCTTTAAAGGCTTGGCTTTTCTGCATCTCTGAGTTTTGGCTCTGCTTCTTGCTGAGAATAGAGATGAGTATTCGGCCAGAAGTTTGAAATTTTTATTAATAATTCATTTTTTTTCTATTGCTCATTTTTTTATTGAAGTCTCATTCTATATTGTGATGGTGATTTAAACTCATTTTTTTCTATTGCTCATTTTTTTCTATTAATACTCTCAATATATTTGTTACTTGGTACTATTTTTGTTGATGAATGGTGGTCGTCAGTCCCAGTCTAAATGGTTTATTGCCATATGGCATATCAAGAAACAAGTCAAATATGGTCATTTTTCATTCCTTATTCTTATTTTATTAATATGGCCAGTTCTCTAGTAGCTTTTAAGAAGTGTACATTTTGTGCATTTTTGGCAATTATTCAATGCAGAACGGACTCGTGTATTGATGTGGGTGCATGGTAGACAACACCCACTCTTTCTTTGTGGAAAATTGTCGTATCCAATGCGTATGTATATGTCAACATGTATAGTGACGAAAGAGTTAAAGCATATTTGCCCAAGGAAACCGTGGCTCACATGCTTAGTGAAAAAAGGATTTAAAAAGATAAAGCTTGAATAAAGATTTTAAATACATGTGGTTATATATATTTCAAAAAAGAAAATAACACGTATTGTTTTGAATTTAATTTAAATATATTGACAGTATAAAATAATTTTATACTATCAATCAATAGAAATAGTAGAAAGTGTTAACTCATATAAATAACCACCCATTATAATGAATGATCTATCATGATTTCTCACTTTTCAGTATTTTTATTAATTGACAGTGTAAAATAAATAAAATTATTTTACACTATCAGTATATACTGATTAAACTTTATTATTTTTTATATTTAACTGTAAAAAATGAAAAAAAAACAAATATGTTCTTATTAAAAAAAATAACAACACAATTATTATTCCATAAAAAAAAGTAGATAATACATCCATTAGATAGACACTAATCACAAGTACAAAATTTATTAATCAATCAATACAACAATACAATGCATGCAGAATCTCACACGGACAGGGGCTTTACTTTACACTCACAGGGACTATGAGTAATATATGCACTAGCAACATAAAATATATGCAGGCTTTATGATGGTCACAAGCAAGGGGAAGGAGCGAAGAAGCTCTCATCTGCCGTTCCTATACTTAATAGTTTTCTTGTCCACTTAATTATATTAATTTTATTAATAAATAATTTATATTAGATTATTTTAAAAATTAATGATAAAATAAATCTAAGTTATTTTATTATATACAATTTATCTATGATTATTTTAAATCTAAATTATTGTATGATTAGTTTTTAAAAAATAATAATGTGAGAAATAGTATCATAAAATTATTTAGAAAAAATATGTATGAGAGGCTGAAAATATTAACAAAGAAAACAGTTTATGTTGATTTGGATTAATTTATTTATTTGTCTTTTTAAAATGAGTACTTATTTTTTTTATTTAAAAAAAGTATTTATATGAGTTTTAAAATATGTTAGGATTAATTTTTTTATGGAAGAAATCAGAGTTAGAAAATAGTTATTTATTTTAGAAGTTAATGGTTCTTGAATAATTCTATAGCAAGAAAAAAAATTGATTTTTTAGTATTAATATTTCTAGTATAAAGCATATCTTAAATATTGTATCTAAATATAAAATAATATTTTTCTAAAATATTTGAAAATATTTTTTTATAAATACCTCCGAATGATTCATACTTAATTGTTTACATTATTATTAAAATCAATAAAAAAGAGACAAGATAAAAACAACAACAACAACAATAATAATAATAATAATATTATTATTATTATTATTATATTAATAACAAAACCTCCTTGGCTGACATCCTTAACATATGATATTTGTGCAATTGCGTTTGAAAGGGAAAAAAACCAAAAAGGAAGAAGACAAAAGTATAAGCCTTTAACAACCGTAATCATTGCCTGGCCCACCAAATTAAAGGGTGAAACGTGTCAATATTCTCACCGTCCAAACCAGAAATGCATAAAATGTACACCTATATCAAGGTACTAGAGCATTCACCTACTAACATACATCACATAAACTTGCGTGGAAACATCATTTTTAAAGTTATTTTGTATACACTTGGAACTATAACTAGCTTGCAAGGGCTGTAAGTGACTTCTCTTTCCTATTCTTCTTAGTTCATATGGTGGATTAATTTGTTTAGTCCAATTCATTTTTCTTAGTTGAATTTATTTTTCTTATTATAAGTTATTTACCACAATTTTAAGTATTGTCTACCTTTCATTTTAAATAGATGAATGAGCTCTTCTTTGTGATATAACTTTGCAATGTTCCTTTTTTTAACATTGTATCATTTATGTGATAATATATATGTATGGTATTAGTTGTTTGTGTATAAGCTTGTGCAAACCATGGTGACACTAGGAGAGAATACTTGCCATGTATTTGCAGTGTGTTTAAGAGGTTTATATGAGTGTGAGATGAGACAAATGATTAGCATCAATGGAAGTGATGGTGGGTGTGAAAATAATGATGCCAATCTACAAAAAGAAAGAAGGTTGCAGAGGAGTTTGATTCTACAACAAAAACAAATTTATGTTCATAGAAGAAAACCATAATGAGCATAATATAAATACAGCAGGGAGTGGCTCTCGAAAAGAAATTCCAAGTAATGGTTCTTAGTTGAAAACACCTGAAATGTGTTGTCAAAGTAGTAGATTGAGCTCACAGATGTAGTTCTCAAAGAAACAATCAATCAGTACAAACAAAGAGAATTATTCCATTCATTCTAAATGGAAAAATAAGTATAGGCCTCATATGTCTACTTGCATTGTTGACCTAATGAAAACATTTTTTGCTGAAGTTGTGTCACAATCTCCTAGAGGTGATGACATTAAAAGGCCTCCATTAAAAGGCAAAAGAGGTATAGAATGTCTATCGTGTCCAATTAATTGTATTTATGCAGGTTTGAGTTAAGTCATTTAATTATTAAATAACTACAAATATATATAGGCATATTATTACATTAATTGGCATATATCTGATTTCATATATAGGATGAAAAAGATAAATGTGAAAAGAAGTAAATAGCTATCAATATTTTATTGCATATTATATTATGTTGGTTTTCCAGGGAGTATGTTGTTTTACACATATCCTACATTTAATTTTATATATTTATATATATGTGTACCACTTCATGAATAGCTTTACTAATTAATTTGTATTTAATAATATTATTAAGGTCTGCCTCATTATGGATTTAGGACAAGCATTCTCAAAACTATCTTTTGTCCCCTAAAGAAGAGCTGTTGAATTACCATCCATATATAAGAGAGAAATATACACTTTTCATAATTCTAATGTTGAATTATGAATTAGATTAGCTCTACAAAAATATGCAATAGACCTCATCCCATTTAGATGACCCCATAACGATTCAAAAGGATATAATTACTTATTTATTGTTTGCACTACTGTAGGCTAGAGAGTTGCCTGGTATACCACCCGCTGCACTTAATATCTTCTTGGGCAAAACATATATGTTCAACATTAAAACTAAACAAAACTACAATACCAAGAATAGGATGAGTTTTACTGTGCAAAAGATGAATGACGATAAGCAATCCATTAACCATTTCAAGACAAATATAGAAATGCCATTGGTATGTTAAGCTACTTTTATTTTTTCATGCATACAATGCTATTTAGTTTGACTATTATAAGACTCTTTTATATAAAATACAGGATTCTAGGGAGATGCACACCTTTAACATTGGAGCTATAGGATTAATCAAAAACCAGCCTCTTGAGAATGTAAGTTTTTTGTTCTATTAAATATTTAGGATTATAGAGGTACAAAACTTCAATTAATCATCAAATTGTATTTGAAGGAGCATAAATATATTAAATAATAAACTTATTTTGATTGCAGGATTCTATGTCTGTGACAAGTGAAAATGATCCTGACACATTACTTAGATTGGATGCGACTCCAATGAAGAAGTTGGTGGCTAGCCATCGTCTTGATCTCACAGACCCAGGAAACTTTACTCCCCCACAAGCCTCCTCTTCAAAGGAATTCAAACGTGTTAAGATTGAGTAACAATTGTTTATCTCATGATACTTAAGACATAATTAGTTCAAATACTTTTGAGTATGCACCATTAACCATATAAAGCCAAACCTATATGCTGGAAAGTGTGCATACTATTTGTCATTGATATTCTCTTTGGCTGATGGACATTTTGAGAAGCCTTTTACACCATATATTACTTTAAATATTTTGGAGATTAAAATATTTAATTTTTAGTTATTGCATATATAATGAGCTTTGAACTATTAAGCCTACAGTTGAAAATGAGAATAGCATATAATATTAAATCTTTAATATTACATAAATATTTTTTCATATAGAATTTTTTAGTGTTTACTACATTAAAACATGTAATTGACTAAATAATTTTAAATAAACAGATTAATGTGACTTTTCTTCTCGATATAAACATTTAATTAATTATAACATACATGTCACAAAATTATAACATAAATAATGCCCGTGCAAAGCACGGGCTCCTAACTAGTATAATTATAAAGTACACACACACCAACAACGAAGTATTACACAATGCACAAGGACAGAAAAAAGTGGGGGATGGGGGAGAGGCGAGGAGAACAGTGAACCGCTAGAGACATCATATGTCAGATGTTGCAGCACTACCTACGAACCTCTCCCAAGGGATCATCGTGGATTCCAACGTGCGAGGCATCGCTGTTTCTTTATTTAGCCACGGGGGAAAACACCGGGAAAAGACCCCTACACTCTTGACCCTCCTAATGGAGGCGGGTTTAGGGTTAGGACAATCACGCATGAAATCCAATCCCACATCCCCACAACGAAATTAAGCGAGAGCCTTCGAAATCAGTTTATAAACAACTGAAAATTTTTTGTTTTTTCGATGTGGGGCTACTATAAACAAAGGCGCAGACACAGAATAAGTTTGTTATAGGTGGAATGGAAAAGCATAAAAGGACAGAATTTAATAATATGACTTTCTAAGGCTACGTTATGTGTACATTTAAAAAATTGGGAAAGGTAGATACTAAATATTTTTTTTTCAGCCTTGTCTCAAAAATTTTATTGTCCAGTATCGAAGTAATGGCATTGAATCCATGCAGCCTCACATTACAATCCCATTAATGTTTCTTTGGTTTCTTGGCACAAAAAATTAGATGAAGTTAATTAGGATCTGTTAACCAGGGAAAGCTTCCTCAGTTCTTGTTGAAATGGAAATTAAATATGTGATAATATTTGGTGTTGTCTCTACCTCTTCCTCTCAAGTTATATATACCAGCCAGCATGTTTTGTTGCTTTGTCTGTTATTGGTCAAGAAAAATATAGAAGTGTTTTGATCCATCTTTGTGTGCATTAAACTCGTGTACATTTTTTGTTCAGACAACTATCTCAATCTATAAGTGAAGCAATCAGTGTAAGTTCCCGTTGTTGTGGTAATGACAGTATTTCTTTCCATGATAATGTGACTGCAATGATATCCCATTTGTCAGGAATTTTCAGCACAAATCAGCACTCATCATTATCTTGCAATTTGACTAAAGTGTAACGTGATATGTTTGTTCATAATAAGTTGAGTTTATTTGACATTAGTTCATTGTTGTTATCACAAGTATACTGTTGCAATTTTATGCAGTGGATAAGAGTGTTGATGTGAAAGTGTCTAACCCTTTACATGAAAGAAGTGATTCACTATTTATAGGTGGATGGATAGTTAAATTAAGTGAGTTCTACCATGACTTGAATGGGACAAAATAACTTTCATTATTCAAGCTGATCTCACACTTGGAATAACCAGTCTTTACAGCAACATAACACTCGAGCTATTTCCATGTTGATAGAACAAGAAGATTACTGTAGGCCCATTATCGGGCAAAAATTCTTAAGTATTTTTAGAATCAAGTAAAAAAAGAAATCTTATTTACAATTTGATATTAATTATAACTTTGTTGGTTATCATTGTTTCTGGATTTTACTATATTTTAGTAGGTGCATTCTGCTATGCACCAAAATAATTATAGTGCACCACACACCAAATTTTAGCCACATTTGATAAATGTGGGTAAACATCTTGAAAACTGTGGCTAAATGCATTTGAGTGGAGCACTGCACCCGCACCTACATTGCACCCTCTTCCGCAAGTTCCCCCATCCTCCCATGCTTTTGCCTCATTGAAATTGCTCAAAGATTACTTCACAAAGGAAAGCACATAATCCTCTAAGAAACCAATTAAAGTTACATGAGTTTTTTGCATAGATACTCAAATATTCACCTAAGATTGTTTACAAAATAATTTAGGAAAACCCATGAATGATTGATTTAAATGTTTCAAACAGCACCAAAATTGCTTGTTTGGGATTTCAATGTGGGTTTGAATATTTTTTATTGATGTTTAAATCGAGACAGAAATCCCATGAGAAGTTGAGAACCAACTGCTACCACGGTTTCATTGGCTTGTGGAGGTGCAGTGCTATTGGATAGCCTAGATTAGTGAATTAGCAAAAGTAACCAAAAAATTATAAATAACAACAAGAGAAAAAAAAAATAGAAAAGCACAGGGAAAAAATTATGAAGGACCAAAACACCTCAAGGTAGTCTATCACTTCATAAGCCAATGTCATTGTGTTTCCTCAAAGGAGTGGAGTACAATATTGACATCCTTTTTGGCAAGAACCCAAAAAAGTGATTGTGTTGCTAAGATTTATGCTTTAATTTGAAGATGTTTGTGAAAGATCTATGGTAATACCCCAATATGAAGAGGAACAAGAGTACCCAAAAAAACACCTCTCAACTTCACACAAAGAAAAGTGATATTTTTTGGTGTTTTTAGAATCAATCCTTCCTCAAAGCTCTGATCTATGGTTACACGCAAAATCAACCCTTTGTTGAAGGAAAATAAGGGGGGTATGACGCAAAAGAGTGAGAAACTCCCAAGTCTAAGTGAAACAGAAAGATTTCGGTGTAAAGTAGGGAGGAAACTATGGTGGTTGGAGCCAAATGGAAGAGTGGAACACGGTAGTCCAAAATTTTTTTAAATAGTGTCCGTGTATCATAGTTACTCTGATGCACAGTAGAACGCATTTTTTTAATAAAATAACTGAAAAGTCAAATTATAAATGAGATGGAGTAAGATATTTTTCTTACTTTGAGAGTATTTAATAATCTCTCATTTTCAGGAACCTTAGCTACATTTCATATATATTATTCAACAAATTGTTTAGAAGTTGTGGAAGCCCTAAAATAGTTAATTGATGGATGTTTTCACAATATTGTCGACCCTTTTTTAGTTATTTGTCATTGTACAGGTTTGTTTACATATTTTTGGAGAATATTTCTTGGAGAATAATAGAATAAAGCCAGGCCTTTTACTTAAATATTTGTGGCTCGTAAAATAAAGATGGAAATAAATGAGGAAAAGGATGACCACAATTTTTATTTGCTTGCTGTTGGAGGAATAGTGATTCCTTATATACCAACTACCTAATAGTTTCTCTTCTTTTTCGTTAAATAAATTTACATTTCAATGAAAATTTGAAGTACCAAAAGATATTCTAAGGCAGCCAAACTCCCCAAAGAAAGGGGAGGAGGAGAGGAATTGTGTGAATGAGTATTTTAATTTTCAAGATTTGCCTTATATCAGCATGCTGGATTAAAAAAGGACGGGAAATACATATAAAAGCATATGCTCTAGTTGTAGGATGCGTTTCGATTAGTTGTGAAAATAAGAATATTTTAACAATCATTTATAAACATAATTTTTTTAATAATAGATTATGATAAAATTAAATCTATGTTTAGATATTAACTGAAAAATAATTTTTGAATAATATATTTTGTTTAAAGTACATGAAAGTTTACTTTTACATAATGAGAACTATTTTATATTATATAGTAATTTTTTTTTATATGCCAGTGGCAATGAAATTTGAATTTCTAACCTCATGCATACTATTTAAATTCCTTATTATTATATCACTCTTAATCTTTTTTATATAATAAAAAAAGCATAAAACATTTTGTTTATGTTCAAGGTTAATTTGCTAAAACTATAAGGACTAAAAAAACATCAACATGTATTTATAATAAAAAATGTAGCAAGTACAGACTGGGCCACCAGGAAAAAGCCACATTACTACTACAAGTATGTTGAAATGCCCACGACCAAAAAGAAGAGAATGCTCAGGACCAGAAAAAATTGGTGAAATGCTTCTCCCTATTTTCAAGATCAGGAAGAATTAATCCATAATATTTCATGTGGAAAATAGATATTTTTATGGAAAATTTTACATGATACGTTGATTAATATTATGAATCTGTGCAGTGCACTAGATAATATAATGTTTGTCAAACAAAATTATAATCTATAATATATTTAGAACTAAAAATAAATTTTAATAAATTAAATTTATTATTTAGAACTAAAAAAAATTTAATGAATTAATTTGAAAATAATAATTTTAAAAAATTAAAGTTATTTGTGTTCAAATATTAACTATATGTACATGAAAATAGAAAATTTAAAACTTATGTGGGTTGAAACAATAAAATAACTTTCGAGAAACTTGAATAAAAGAGTTTGAAATTTCAAGTACTATATATTCTTCACACTAAAAAATTATTTTTTTCTTTAAACAATTTAACACTTGATAAATATTTAGTCTTAAAAAGAAAAACAGTTGAATGCACTATGTCAAAACAATCTTACTTTTTATAATACTTGCGAAGAGTATGTTAACATAATTATTACAGTATAGAATTTGATTGATTTACTTAATTTATATATACTTTTGGTAATGTTACATAATTTATGTTTACACAACTTTCATTTCTTATTAAAAGCTACAATTTTTTCAAAAAATATAGTCAACAACAAAATTTGTAATGAATAATCGATCATTCCTAACACAATTTTTAATTCCCTTTTCACATATGATTGATAGTTTTGAAACCCAATTTATTTCAATATAGCTTATACAAAAAATAGTTATAATGTTTCCTCAATTCTTATTATTATTTGCATTTGTCATGTAAAAAAAAAAATAGTATTATTTTCATTTCTAAAAGCACAGCTTCTTATTAAAAGCATATTAACGGACTAAAAATAATTTCAAAAAAATTACAGTTGTCACACTTTGAAATTGACAATAATGTAAATTTCATTTAGGTAAATTAAATTTTATATTAATATGTTAAATTTTTATTGGTTTATATGGGCTACAAATTAACATATTCAAAATAACATGGAGATAGTTGGCTCAGGTTACAATATCTAAGTGAGCTAATGACTAAACACTCTATACTTTAATATCCAATAATTACACTTCAATTAGATTATTCTATTTCATCTCTAAAAAAATATTAACTTAAATCAAAATACTTAATAACGTGGCAATATATTTATGCAAAACTTCTATCCCAAGCACATGCAATGGAGCCATAAACACTCAAGTCAAATCCAATCCACAAAATAATTTGATTTGTGGACAGCATCATTGTGGTGAAGGCCATAATACCAGAGGAATCATTACCGCAAAGCATAGAGGGGGAGGTCATAAGTGTCTATATCGTAAAATCGATTTTTAATGAAATGAAAAAGACACATACAGTAGAATCGTAATTATAGAATATGACCCTAATCGAAATCAGTTTGACCAAAAAAGAAGAAGAAGAAGAAGAAGAAATAAGACTTTCATATAATATCTTAATTGAATTCTATGTAATAATCAATAATTTCAGTTTGATTCTATATCAACCGATATCAACTCCTAGTAACAATTTATTCTAGGGATTTTTTAAGTGGAATTAACAAACAACCAATACTAATAATAGTGTTTATAAGTACTTAAAAAAATTGGAAAAATGGTAATTTTTTTGTCTAAAAGCACAAATAAATTTATTCAAAATTATCTTTTAAAAATCACTTTTACTTCTACGTTTTTTTTTTTAAAATGCTGATATTATTCTTATTATTATTTAAAAAAATT
The DNA here is from genome assembly GCA_031439585.1 of Pterocarpus macrocarpus. Classification (NCBI taxonomy): domain Eukaryota; kingdom Viridiplantae; phylum Streptophyta; class Magnoliopsida; order Fabales; family Fabaceae; genus Pterocarpus; species Pterocarpus macrocarpus. Next base: position 34,004,863 of record CM062514.1, read on the forward strand.
GTATCCAAACACACTTTTAAAAAATTATAAAAGCATTTTTTTCAAACAAAAAACACTTAAAAAAGTGTCTTAAAAAAATTTTAAAAAAAATCTAAATACACTCTTAATGGATTGAGATGAATTGTATATTTTGTAAATAAATGAGGTAAAGTATTATTTCTTAATACCTTATGGAAGTTAAGTGTATTTTACTCATTCTAAAAATAGCAAGACTTGAATTTTGGCAAGAAAATATTTAACAAAAAACTGACATATGGCAGACCTTTCTTATATTTAAGGTTACTTAATATTATATGTATAAATATGTAAATTTTTTAGAGTCCTACTATTAAGCTAGAATTATTTCTCGAATTCAAAATGCCAGAATTAGTTGTATCATGAGTTGGCATATTAATAATTCAACCCATTCAATTTGTATCTCCATGTCATTAACAAATTTATATCTTGTTTTTTTTTTAAAGTAAGGATTAAAAGTAAATCTTGCAAAAGTCAATCAACAACCACCTTCTTTTTCTCCCTGATTGCCATCTTCTTCTTCTCGCTAGCTGCTTGCGACTTTTACAGAGTACGTGCTGCAATTTTCATCAAAGAGCGGAAGTTTTTTTTATTCCTATTGATCATCAAGAGCCATCAACATGTATTTTCTACTCTGTTTTACTTGTTACCAATTTTTTTCTCAGGAGGAGGTAAATATGGATTGCCAATGTTCTATTAATTTATATCATTCAAATAAATTGGTTAACAATGCCTTTGCAGATTTCTCATCGATTGCTCCAGTAGTTCTTCCAAATCATTTACAAGCCTTGATTGTTGAGTGCTCACATTTAACATATAATGGTGGCAGCAATATTATTGAGTGGTGTTGACTGTTGAGGTAGCATGGGCAAGACTGGAGCATCAAGCTTGAACAAAGGAAAAGAAAATAGGGTTTCAGTGGCGGCTGACAACACTAACCTGTTGAAGATAAGAAAGAAGGTTAAAAGAGAAAAGAAGAATAAGAGGAGAATACGCTGATGTGTAAATTATCAAATTTCATCTAATTGCCAAATGTATCGGGCATAAGAAGTTCAAGTAATTTTTTTGGTAAAATAGCATTTTTTGGACTTTTTATCATTAATTAAAGAAAAACAGTATTGATCCAGAAAATATGCCAGAATACTTACTCCCGACACACATGGGCAAATTGCGTGGAATCTATTACTATAATATTTTAAAAGCATAAATAAAAAGGTTTTGTCAAGTGGCACTTTTTTATATTTTTTACTTCTTTTAATATTTGAAATTTTTTTTTTAAGTAAGTATTCAATGATTGATTCAGTACTCCATGATCTCATCATAATATTATTGCTATTACCTACTATTCTCTAATGAAGTATTTATTATCCACTACCCCATTATCTCCATCCACTATTAGAATAAAATAAAATATTAAATAAGTCATATCAAAAATTAAAATTATTTATTTGATCACTTATTTTAAGAAGTCAAAATCTGAATATAAAATTAAATGAAATACTTCTTATCCTTTTATTGAAATTATTTTTAAATATTTTTAATCTTGATATTATAGATCATTATAATTCATATAATATTATATTGCTAGAGAATATAACGAATACAAATAAACTTTTCATTGAAATAATCTTGAAGTAGCTAGAATAAGAAAATGCTTCTCTAAGGTTAATACTAACCGTATTATGCCTTCCTTTTTATTTATTTATTTATTAAATATTTTATTCTTTATCTTCATTATTTTTTAAGAAATCATAAGAGAGACTTTATGAGAATCAATAATAAAATTTTTTACATGCAGTTATTATTAATAAATTAAAAATTTTAAAAAATCATTATAAGGATACTAAAGAAAAGGGAGAATGAGAAAAATAAATAGTTTTTTTGAGTTGTGAGTTGAAGAAAGGGGAGGAAAATAAATTAGAGTGATTTATTTAATTATTTGATCCTCACTTAAAAATTGAAAGCAAATATTCTCATAACGTGAATTATATATATCCAAAATAATGAGTCATTATATAAAATAATTCTATGAAATATTTTTTTAAAATTACTTTATTAAGAGACTAAAAAAAGGGGATGAAAAGAAAATGAAATTTTTTTTTTTGAATTGTTTGATCCTCAGTTAAAAATTGAAGATAATTATTATTATTATAAAATGAATTACACTTTTAATAATAAGTTATCATATTAAGTAATTTTTTTAAAAGATTACTTTACGAGGAGGCTGAAGTAATGAAATGATTTTTTTTATAAAGTTTATCTTTATAATATAAATTACACTTTTAATAATAAATTATTTATGAAATGGTTAAATATATATATTTTTTATCTAAAGATATTTTACTATGACACTGAAAAAAGGGAGCAAGATGAAGATGTATATTTTTTTTCAATTGATTGATCCTCATTTAAAAACTATATATATATATATATATTCTTATAAATCGAATTATGGTTTCAATAATAGGTTTTTACAAGGAATAATTCTATATAATTTATTTTTACCAAAAAAATTACTTTATTAGGAGATTAAAGAAAGATAAGGGTAAGATAAATGAAATAATTTTTTTTTTTAAAGTTGCTCGATCTTCACTTATACAGTAAATTACACTTTAAATAAGGAGTTTTTATATAAAATAGTTTTATAGGATTTTTTTTAAAAGTACTTTACTGAAAGTGGAGGGAGAGGAAACTTGAATAAATTTTTCTTTTATTGTTTGATCATCATTTAAAAATTATTAGAATTTGTTTTAAAAAAATTACATTTGCAATAACAAGTTGTTATCTAAAATGAATTTAATATATTAAATTATATTTTAATCATTGCTAATATTTTCTTTTATTTTAATGTAGCTTAACAAACAACGATTAATATTGGGATGCATCGCCATACATAAAGTTTGTTTTGTATCATGCACTTTTATTCTTTTTCAATTCACTTTTATTTTTATATTATTTATCTTCTCTTATTTTATTTTTATTAAATTTTTATGTCAATTTAATATCAAACACATTAATTTCTCACTTTAAATGTTTTTTTGGTCCGTACATCGCACGGGTTCCTACACTAGTTTAAAATCATTTACATGTCATTTTAATTTTTTAATTTTTAATTTTTTTATTTTTTTTAATTTTCTTCCTCATTCCGTCATTCGATTTTCTCAGGCATATATCTTTCGCCACTGAAGGTACACCTTTTGATGCTACTTGCTTTAATTCAGAATGACATGGGTCTCAACACCACTTTCTCGTCAATGACAACATTTGTTGCACCAAGTTCAGGTAACTCATCCCAACAAATTGTTGCACATTCTCTTTGTGTTGCCTGTGTTTTAATTGGTCTTTTGGAGATACTTTACTTAGAACATGGAAACTAATCAACCATAGAAGCAAGAGGTTCATGTTAAAAGCAAGAGATTCATTTTTATCCGATTATGATATGTGATTTTGAACAATTATTAGTCTTAAAAAAGTTATGCCTATGAAGTGTTTGTAAAAATGAACTTTAGAGTAACTGATATTTTTCCTCCCAGCCAGGTCTATGTTGAATTCATTTTTCTATTAATTATTCTTTTCATTCCATGGCTCTTTGTTCATTTCAGATTGTTATTGCAATAGAGGTTGCTTGTCCAGCCCATGTATGAGATTTTAGTCATGTCAGATTGGCATAAACTACCATCATGATATTGTCTATTTAATCTTATAGAATACGACTTGAAAATTGTTAATCCATTTTGACCTTTTGGAATTCTTATGGGCATTGCAATGCTTTAGTGCTGCAAAATATATCATCAAGAAGGCAGAATTCTAATTTTCATAAACGTAAAATTAGATTTTTCTAAAATAATTTTGTAAAGCATAAAGTACTTGCTTTCTATGTACTAATGCAATAATAGAAAGTTTGGAAAGTTTACTAGAAAGTTTGCAAAGTTTGCAGAGTTCCGCAAAGGATGGCTGAGCTTCTCTTTATTTTTGTGTTGAGGAATATTATCATTCCTCGCTGTAAAAACTAATTTCTGCTTTTAAGCATCAATTTCTTTTTTCGTGTATATTTTATCATCATTTCTAGTGCCTCTTATGCTATACATTTGAAGCTCCAATACACATGTTTGTTAAATTTGAGATCCTATTCAACACTTTGCAAAGTTGTGCATACAAGTTTACATGCAAGAGTGTTTCTCTGGCATTTTCCATTTTGATGTATTTTGTTCTCCTTTTGTGTGTGAATTTAACTATACTGTGGAGTCTAATAATGGAGCTTTGGCATTGTGAAAATTACCTTGAACTACTCAGATTCAGCAAAGGGTTATATCTTCATACATGAACCTCCTTTTGTAGAATTTGACAATCAAGACTTTTGTTTCATCCCATATTTTTGTACGGAGCATCTTGCTGGAAAAATGGAAGCACCTGATAGCTACAACTCATACAAGAAGCAGGAGACAACAACATGACATGTGGACACTAAGTAACTTCTACAATTGTGATTAGCTTGGCAAAAACCAGGGTGTGGTTATTGAGCTTGTGTTAACGAGAAAGCATATTGAACCAATCCAAACATGGGAACTTTTAATATTTACATATATATAGTGATCTTTTATAATAGTAACTGAATGTTTTACTTGAGAATGGAATGTAAATGTGACTTTATACCCCTGAAGTTGACTTCTTAGTTAACGGTGTAAAATAGGCATCTTTTGCCATCGGATTGATCTTTTGTATGTTGTTTGTTGGAAGAGACGTCGTGAGAATATTTTGTTGGTTTTTTTTTTCCAATATAATTTGTTCCCAAATAGGATGAAATGAAATTGTGACTAAAAGCTTGAAATAATAAATAAACTACATCACTAAGCTAAATGCATTCTATCTTATTAATGAAAGAGGGGGAAAAACATGAAAACACATGATAAACTCTTCCTAAGAGATCCCATTTGCCTCAATTATCCAAACATACTCCAAGTTGCAGCTGCTGCACCATTCAGCATACAAGGGCAATCACATCAACAAATCGAGTTGCAAAAAAAAAAAGGAATGAATTATCATACCCAAACTGTTAAACCAAAGATATAGGAATTGTTCTGAAAAAATCATAGATCGAAGCAACCAATTATCTTTGAATGCTATGTTAATCAGTCAAAAGGCAAATTTAATCTGGGAAAAACAAATGCTGCAAATTTTATAACTAAATAATTGAGCCTCCTCAACCATAATAGTCAAAATATCCCAGCAAAAAATAGAACTTCAACTAAATACTATCATAACTTCTATTGTTGCTTAACTTCAGCTTTCTTCTTCTTTGATCAAAACCATGTAAATTGGTGTCGTCTACGTAGAATATAATTACTTTGAAGTTGCACTGCCAGCGAATGATAATTCATCTTGTGAAGTAGTCATTGATCCTTGATATTGGTGTTGTGCCTGTAAAATATAATATATGAGTAAGTAAAACTAGTATGAGTTTAAAATATAATTATGCCATAAAAAAAATAGCAAATACCTATAAAAGTTCGGTCTATGAAATATCATAGCTATCACCTTGTAGATTGTTAAGAACCTACCAAGTAATATTGAAAAATCATTTGAAGCGAAATTGAGATCTTGATTGATTTCATTAATACACATCTGATTTGGATAGAAGGGAGCTATAAGGTCTGCATTATCATATCTATTCTCCCAAATATAATTTCTGTCAAGTTGTTAATATACCCATGGAAAAAATATACATAGTTAAAAAAATACTGTCACAAGTTAATTAAAAAGAAAATCATAATCAAGATCTAAAGAAGATGAAAGTTAGGAATATTTTACCAGAGCGCTCTCCAGTGTTTCAAACCCATCGAGCTTATCTACTCCACAAAAGCTTTTGTCAATATCGATTTGAGCTTTGGTTGCACGAGAATTCAACTGTAAAATATTTAAGTCATACATTAAATGTAACATCCCTACATAACGTAATAAGAAATGATAAAAATATCCCTGGGCAAATTTCGATTATTTGCGGCTTTATCCAAAACTTTTAGTAATTAAATATTGACCTATAAAGATCCTTTCCAAAATTACTCCTGAATTTTTTAGAAAATGATATTTAGGTCCGTATATCAACAGAATTAGCAAAGTAAGATTTTAAACAAAGCAAAATCACACAGCGAAAATATAGAAACCTAATTCTTGGCCAATTGGGTCACAGATGTATCCACATGTGAAATGATGTGGAATGCCCATAATCTTGCCCAAAAATTACGAAAATATCATTAGTTACGAAAAACAAAAAACAGAAGGGCCCTGAATCGCAAAATGTTTAATTTATGCTGTTAATCGATTTATTCAATTTTATTGGATATGTAGAGTTAATTAGAAGTTAACTAAAAGTCAATTAGGAGTTAATTAGATATTAATTAAAGAGATTAGGATTAAAAAAAATTAAAATAGATATGCAAAATAGTTTATAACGTAATTTAGTAATGTTTTATCAATTTGAAGGAAATCAGTAAAGATCCGGTATTTTATATTGCCAAAATCGAATCAATAGAGTTATACGTTGTATATCGTAGGTTGAGCGGCCAAAAATTTGCCACTTCCTTCTCATTTGCTAGCACCACATGCAGCCAGAGAGGAGGCGAGATTTGGCTTTGTCTCCGCTACCTATGCCAACAAATTCAAGTTATTATTACATTTATGAATTAAACCCACATAACCCCACTTCCTCCTTCAAATTTTCGATATATGAAGGTTGAGCTCTCTTTCTCCTTTTGTTTGTCATCTCCCTCCATTTTTCTCACATCTTCATCCTTCATCAACTTCCTTCACTTCAAGACTTGGTTTTTTATCAACTCAAGCTTGAAAACTAGGTAGGATTCCACCCTTTGTGATTGATTTCTTATGACTAGTGGCTGTTGATTTATTTGATTGTATGCATATAATTTGATGTTTAATTGAGATTATTTAAGTGTTTTTGGCTAGTTTAGCAAGTATTTGGTTGGATTGGGATTGAATCTTACATGGAAAACAAGAATCATAATCTGAAAATCTAGAAAACCTTCACGGTGTTTGTACTTGCGGAGTGCATGGCTCTGCCTAAGACCACGGAAACTTGATGAACCTATTTTTATGTGAAACTAGACATCTAGAATTTCCAACTATATAAATTATAAGACTATATATTGGATTAGAATAGACTGAGATATGAATTTTTGAAATTTACCTTAGATTCCTGCCTCTAGACCTGACCAGAGTGGCTTGTGTAGGGCATAACTTGCCCTATACAATCTCAAATTAAGTGCAACTAATTTTGTTAGAAAACTTATATATAGAGAAACATCCCATAAAAATTTCAGAGTCAAATCTGTTGCTCACAGTATTTCATTGAAATTGCCCCATGTCCTGACCGAGCTAGAACAGGGCAGCTCAAGTTAGCCAATTGCAAGAACTCATAACTTGGGTTCTACTTATTCAAAAGGAATGAAACTTGTTGGAAATGAAAACTGGTTTAGTTAGCTTTAAAATGATATAAGTTTCACACAAATCCATTAAGATTTCTATTTTTAGTATAGTTTTACATTTAAGTATCCAATTCTGCCCAACATTAGGGCAGCCTTAGGAAAATCTTAATAACTCAACTTGTACTTATTAAAACTTAATGGGACTAAAAGGAACTAAAAATAGACACATAAAGCTACAACATATTAAAATTTCAAGCCTAAATAAATTAAGATGAACTTATGGCATAATTTATAAAATCGGGCAGAACTAGGAACTTAAGACAGAATTTAGCAAATTGAAGTGCACTAGCCAACTTCATTAAATCAAAAACCCTTGAATCAAGAATGAGCCGTGAATAAGATTATTATTGAAATTCTCTATTAAACTGTTATAGCTGTTGATGTATGATTATGATTGATTTTGGTACTTGGCTGACTGTTTGTTTAAAAGGGCACCATTCACGGGGAAATGGACTTGATCTGTTATGCTGCCGAATTTTTAGCAAAAGTTAATGAAATTATGATAGTTTATATTATGAAAATTTATAATATGAACATGAAATTCTATATGCAAGAATGTTTGAAGGTAAGTGCACTAAAATGTATATGGACATTGTATGATGATATGGTCATGATTCTCTTTATGAAAGTTTGTATATTTGCATGCAAATGAACAAACCATGTGATTATATAAGATTGAATCCCTTCATCTCGAGGTAGTTATTTTGGCCCCTCCTTGTGAAGGCAGTTAAACAAGATAAGATGTGGATCCTTTCACTTAGAAGCAGTTAGTTGGGTTTCTCTTTGTGAAGGTAGTTAAAACTATGATATTCCTTTACCTTAGAGGCACGTGGTCAAATGAGATCCCTCTACATTGAAGGCACGTAGTTAGATGAAATCTCTCTATTTTTTAGGCATGTGACTAGAAGAGATCCCTTCAATTTAGAGGCACATGGCCAAAATGAGATCGCTCCAAGACTAGAGGCACGTGGGTCCCCTTGCGGGTCAGTACTATGTGATGATGGTCATGAATTGAGCTCACTCCTAGATCAGTTTACTCAAGAGCAGTAAATATTAAGAAAGAGAAATAAATGATGCACTCTAAGAACGGCGATACATAATGCCTAGATGTGCCAAGAAAAGAAAGTAAAGAAAGTTAAAGAAAAACAAGTGCATCAGCATAAGCTCAAGTATAAATACTTGCATATATTCCAGGTTTTCTTAGTATGCTGAAATTATTATTATATTTGAACATGTTGTGACTGCTATTCTAGTTATAAATTTTGAGTTATTCATGTTATTTCCATTATGATCCAAGTGTATAAGTAAAATGAACTTTACTTCGGATGATATGTTTTCAAATTATAAAACTGAATATTTTATATGGCATGATTACTTTTTTATAATAAACCAAAATAGCAGGCGATAATAGCGATGACACTATATGTGAAAATTTAGAGAATCCTACTGAGAATTTTAAATTCTCACTCTTATATTTATTTTTGTATTATCTCTAGATAGTTGAAGAAAAATTAAAGACGGCCAGAGGTTGCTGTCAAACAAGGTCCGTTCAGGTAACAGTAACAATTCTTTAATAGAGTGCTATAACTTAAGCATGGTACCGAACTTGGGAGGATGTTACATTAAACAAATGAATATATAGAAATGAAGCTTCATTTAATATAATATGATTGATATTTGGGTATTACCTTCTCTTTTCTTCCACAACTTTTATGCTTTTCAGAGGATTCTTGTTTTTTCTTTCTTAGCTTCTTCACAATTTGATCAACTGTAGATTCCTTTCTTTTAGACAGGGGCATCCTTTACCACGAACTACTAAAGGATCAAGTATGTTGATTTGCTCATGCAAAGTCTTTGAGATGTTTGCTATGTCTTGAGATGCAACAGATGCTTCTTCACACTTTAATTCAACTTTCAAGTTATCAATCCACTTCATGACTTTCTTAACATCATCATCACTATTTCTCCCGACACAAGCAACTTCGTAAAAGGCCTTAAATACCTTATCAAGCTGTTGAGCTTCAGGATCGACATTGTTAGTATCATAACTTTTTACCAAGGTATGCCTTCATTTCAAGTCTTTCCTCCAAAGAGAGAAAACATATTTTGATGGCACTGAATCCATTTTTCCCACATGATTAAGCACAGAAAGGATGTGCCTACACAAAATGCCTCTAAACTTGAACAAATGACATTCATATTTGACTTCAAATTCTTCTTCATCGAAGTACACAGTGAAAGATATATATTTCATTCTATAGAACCTTCTTTGTTTCAACAATAGAAAAAGTCAAAACTGATCCTTCTTCCTTTTGAAAGCATGCATTACAATACATTATACCAGTTATTTCCTCTTCAAACTCTTTGAATTTTGCATTGGTGAAAACTTTATGAAATTGACTCTCAATACCATAAACACTCACACAAGGTATTAATTTATTGAAGGAATTGAAATCTGCTAAGCACTCTTTCTCAACTTTATCTTTTAAAGCATTGCCATATTGCTCCATAAATTGCTTCAATGATGTTTTTGAGTTAACATACCCATCAAAGAATGCATTTGTACTTTCAATTCTTTGTGTTGTAGACATCCCAACCCAAAATGTATTCTTGACAAACACAGGTATCCAACGATGTCTCTCATTATAAAGACCATTTAACCACTCATTGTCATGAAGATTGTAATCCATAATTATTTTTTCCTAGCTTTCAGTAAATTCATCTTTACTAGAAGAATCATACATAGCACAATGTAGAGCTGAATTGATTGACTCATAGTTAGAATACCTCCTCAATTTCCCTAGAACTTTTTTTATTACATGCCATAAACACCAATGATGACGAGCCTTTGGGAAAACAATCCCAATTGCATTTTGCATGGCTTTATCTTGGTCAGTAATGATAGTATTGGGGGCCTTTCCAGACATACATGATAACCATGTTTTAAACAACCAAGTAAAGGTTGTAGTATCCATATTTGATAAAAAAGCACATCCTAGTAATATTGATTGCCCATGATGATTCACTCCTACCAAAGGAGCAAAGAGCATATCATATTTGTTTGTTAGATAAGTGGTATCAAATGTGACTACATCACTAAAATATTCATATGCAGCGCTACTTCTTGCATTAGCCCAAAAGACATTTCTTAATTGACATTCATCATTCAAATCCATCATATAATAAAAGTTACGATTTTTCTCTTGCATTCCAAGAAAATAATCATGTATGGCTTTAGCATCTCCTATCTCTAATCGTAGCTTTCTCTATACAATTTCTACAATCTTTCTCACCAAATGTTAAATTCTCATATCCTCCAGCTTCAACCACAAGTGATTGAAAATTTTTGTTTGCACTAATTCCAACTTGATCATTAATTTCAAGACTCTTCTTCACTTGAGAGTCCATTTTTCGGTTGCATCTAAAAAATCTGGCTTTGCCGGGACTCATTTCATGATTGTGTTCAAGAAAAACACTAGTAATTTTCACTTTTCCATCCAAACCCAAACACGCATTTAGTCTAGCCTTGCACTGTGTTTTTATGGTTGGATTTGGCTTCAAAAGCTTGCTTCTTTGGCTTACTGACTTCCTAGAACTAGCACAAGCTATGGTAAAATATTTCTTCCCATCAATATAAGTTTTTGATGTTCTTTTAATAATAGGAAAACCTTTTTTCCGAGCATATCTAGCATATTATGTTTCAACTTCCTTTTCAGAATCAAATATCTTACCCGAAATTGGTTATTCTACTTCCTCATCTATTTGTTCTTCAATTTTCTCGTTCTCAAGTTCCTCATTCTTATCATCAATGTCCTCATCAAAAAATTCATTGGCAACAGCATCCGACTAGGAGGAATCATTAAATGAAAATTTAGGTTTCATTCTGAAACAAAAAGAGACTTAGTTACGTTCAAATAAATAATAAACATATAAAATAATAGAGAACATAACACTCAAACAAAATATAAATTATTTTCTCTTCCAAATTGGTAATAGGCATTATATAGAAAATTTAATATAAATAAGCTTTAATTTTTTGTATCTAAGACAAAATAGAAAGAATAATTAAAATGTAACTATAAATGGTGCACTGGGATTGGTTTTCAAAAAAAGTGCTTTTTTATTTTAAATTTTTTTAGTAGAGTTTTTTTTTAAAAAAAAATATTTTACATTTAAATAGACAATTTGAGAAATCATTTTAATTATTAAAAATATTTGTAAGCCTTTTTGGATAAGAAAGAATAAAAACATTTTTTCAGTTAAATTATGTAAAAGGACAAATATTCAGTGATGAACTTACAGACCAAATAGATTTATATGAAGACTTTCTACTCTGCTACAAGAAATCAATCACCACTCTTAGAACTCAACAAAACTTCCCATTTTTTTTTCTTTCGAAACCCTTTCTATGTTTTTTTTTTTTGGGTTTTTTTTTCTATGTTAAATTTAACCAATAATTTGTTAGTTGTTAAGTTTGACATCATTAATATTTTTTCATAACATAGAATTTTTCTCATGTTAGTACATAGATTATGTAGAAATTAATATCTTGTTAATTAGTTTGGGTGAGGTGTGGACAGCGACCGACAACCAGTGAGAGGTGGCCGACAACCAATGATAATGACTTCTGGATTGATAAGAATGTGAGGGTTTAGGTATGTGGCTGCTCTGTGCAAGTGAGAATGAAAGAGAAATTTTCTTAAACGTTTGAGAAGGAATATAATTATAAATATAAATAATAATAGGGGATAGTTTTAAAAAATAATTTTACTAAAAATTACTTCTACTTCTACTTTTTTTTAAAATTATATATCACTAGTTAAAAAAAAAATTGGTGAAACAACTTTCTTAAATTATAAGAATTTTTTTTAAAAGTCAATCCAAATATTCTAAAAAAAATAAAAAAAAATATTTTTTTTAAAAAAAGTGCTTTTTTTCTTAAAAAAAAGTCCATACGTACTCTAATTCTTGATGAGTTTTTTTTTTTTTTGTAATGTTCTTGACGAGCTTTAGAAAATGGAAAAGCATTTCAACATGCCCTTTTTTTTCCCAAGTCCCGATCATTTCTACTTACCTGTCATAGTCATGTGGCTTTTTCCTGGTGGTCCAGTTTGTATTAGGTGCATTTTGGACCGAATTTTCCAGTCTCCATGGGCCATGATTTTCTCAATTTCGCATTCATTTCATCACCTATCTTTTCATGTTCCCTCTAGTGCACGGATAGCTAAACCTAGGCCTAAATCGTTCAAAGAGCCATCATTGATCATGACATTTACGTGTATCTGCATGTATGAGAAAGATTATATATTTTGAAAAACATTGATTATAAGTACATGGTTTTTTTTTTCGGTTCTAACATTTAGCAAATAAACCTTAAACATAAACAAAATATTTGATACCTTTTTATTATATAAAAAAGATTTAATTTGAATCTGTTGTCAGGTAAAATTTTTCTAGACGTCCAATCATATATATTCTTGCATCAATGAAAAAATTTTTATATAACCACCCACTATTTGAATATACATCTGAATGGAAGGTTTTGATTGGATAATGATGTAAAAAATTTTATATCAATCTGTACGATTAAACTCTATAAAAAATGTATAATACACATATGTTTGATTAAAATGCAATCGACTAAATCTCTTTGAAGAAACTTATCTGAAAAGCAAACTTTTAAAAATTACCAAAGTTCAAACAATGAACGCTAAGGAGGGTACTCTATTTCTTAACAAATGGACTCCTCAAATGACTCACGGGAGCAAGTCTTTGAGTAGAATAGGTCAACGAAAATCAGAATAGAAATATGATTTTTATTAATCAACTAATAAGTTCATACAAAATCTTGAACAGTAACAATGAAAATAAAGAAGTAACATAAAGCTAAAAAAGAAAATAAAACTGATAGTTAAAATTGCATGATATGTGTTGATCTAAGTGATGTCCTATATTGCATCTACTTAAACTTTTATAGCCTTCATAAAATCTTGCCACTTTCTCATGATATGCTTTTAGTGGCCCTTGACTGAATTTTCATGCACCCATGTTCTTAGTAGTGGTAACCACTTTCACTTCATGATTTCAATCTCTAACTACCTTCCTTCACACTTGGGCTCATTTTCTTGCCTTGGCCTAATTCCTCCCTTCAGCTGGTGCTTCTTTCTTAGCCCAATTCACTATGTCTCAGCTGATGAAGGCTAATCTAGCATCTATCCCGTTGGACCCAATTTCAACCTTTTCCAAGCCCAACTTTTGGTCACTTGGTAGCCCATAATCATTTTTTGGTGCTAACAACGTATAAAAGCAAATTATATTACTATGCAATATAAAATACTTCTCATTGTATAAAAGCAAACTTTCATATAATTTAAACAAAACATTATTCTAAAATTAGTTTTTAGTTAATATATTTAAACATACACTTAATTTTACCATAAGCATATGCTTTTATATATATTTCTCATCATTTTTTAATACAGCATGCTGATATAAGGCAAATCTTGAAAAGTAAAATACTGTCACTCCCACAGTTCCTCTCCTCCCCCTTCTTTGGGGAGTTTGGCTGTCTTAGAACATCTTTTAGTACTTCAAACAGTTTTTAAGAGTGTGTTTATGTCAGCATTTTTCAATAAAACATATTTTTTTTACAGAAACTATTTATCTCAATTTCTACTTAAAGTTAAAAAAAAAAAACTTTTTAGCTTTTAAGTAGTTTTTCATTGTGGATGCTATATTTTTCAACCAATAATTAAGAAATACTTTGATATTTCTCTTAAAATTAGTCTCAAAATTAAGTATAAATAACAATATTTTAAAAAAATTGCATATCGAAATGCTAAACAAAACTTCCATGCATCGTATTCTTAGTTTGGCTTTCTCTAAAAAGTCCAAGCCGCGTGTTCGCCGGCTTTCTCTATACGCTGTGGAAGTCTAAAGTCTTTCACAACAAAAAGCAAACAGAATTTTAGAATTAAATAGGGTGGTTCTATCGTGATATGGTTATAAAGGGTATATTATAAAAAATTATTTAAAACATATTATAAAATCTAGCAGGCCATGTTCAATTTGCCTTGAAACAAATAAACCTATTTGTATAACTAAGGAATAAAAAAGTCTGCACACTGCATATTTTTATTTAGAAAATTGATTTGTTTTTGAATGTGAAATTGTGAATAGACACTTTTCTTTCTTTCTTTTTTGTTTTAACTATAAAAACGTGTAAGAATTTCTCTTTATTGCATTCTGTCATTTTTTGTGCTGTCGACTTGTTGCCGGGTGGGAAAGGGAGAAGGATCCGGCATTTGCCCGCAGGAAGGGACAAGAAAAATGTGATAATGAATAACCATTGACTTGACTTGGTCTTCTTTTTCTTTTCTCTTTTTAAATTTTTTTTTTAAAAAACAAAATGAAAAAGAAAATACAATGGTACCTACGCGGCTCTGTTATTTTAATATGAAATTAATGTATCAATATAAATATAATATGGTATTGTGAATTTTATTACTGATATATGGTAAAAGGGTTAGATATTTAGCCTTTGTTTGGATTGAGAAAAGAAGGGAAAAAAGAAAATGAGAGAGGAGAAAATGAGTAGAAAATGAAGTTTTTTTTTTGTTTGATTTATAAAAGAAAATAAGAAAAAAAAAAAAGTATTGTGGACTCCACATATAAACTTTTTATCGATCACATGGTCAGAAAATAGGAGAAGGTGTGTTTATATTATCAAATTACCATTTTATCTTTATTAAACATTTTGTTTCCATAAATAACAATTGATATAAAAGTAATTTTAATACAACTATATTTTCTTTCTTTTCACTTCTTTTCTCAACCAAATACTAGATGAAAAAATATACTTTTTTTTATTTCCTTTCTTTTCATTTTTCTTTCTCTCATTTTCTCTCTATATCCAAACAAAGTATTAGCTGCACAAAAAATATGATAAGCAAATTACTACTTGAACCGGGGCGAAACGCGAGACAAAAATTTGTTGGAGATTTCGCCCCCATATGTGACGAATCCCTCTTTTTTAAAGAAAAAATTATACTTACCTGCAAAAGCTGCACTCACCTAGAAAAGCTACACCAGGGCGAAATCTCACTTATTCCGAGCTGCTTTCGGTTGAATATATATTTTTATATACTGATCGGTTGGTAATGCATTACTTTTGTATATTGTTTATTTATATATATTATTATTTTATAGTTTTATATATACATATATATATATATATATATATATATATATATATATATATATATATATTATTTACATAAAAATGTTACATGTATATTATTAGAGTGATGATCAATTTACAGAAATTATTTTGCAATTTATTTATTAATTATGTAATAATCTTATATTGCTGAAGTTGGAACCAAATAATATAGCCATGATATTGCTTCTAGTTTATATCCAATTAGTCATGTAATATTTTATTAAATTTTGATTTGAAAATTATTTATGTAATATAATTTCTTTATTATTTTATAATTTATTAATTGATTTAATTATGTAATTTTGTACTCTTGTGATTAATAGTTTTTCTTTACTCAAATTAAATTTTGATGTTTATTAATCTAATACTTGTATTAATTTAGTTAATTCTTGTTAATAATTCAGCATCAATATCACTGCAAAGTTTCAAACATAATAATTTCTATTCTTACTTTTTTTAAATTAAATGTCATTATTTTCATTTAACTATTTAAATTCTAAACAATATATTCAACATTATAATATATTGCTTAGTTATGGTACATGCTTTTTTTCCATAAATAATGCATTTTTTTTATAACTTTTTTATATTCACCACAGAAGAATTGAACTTCAATAGCAATCATATAATTATAATTCAAAACACAGTTGATTACCTAAGATTAAAAGATAAAAGTAAAAAAGTTAGCTAATCTGTTCAGAGTGTCATTAATATAAAAAATTAAGGTATGAATATTATAAATTTGAACTATTTATAAAAATAAATTCTAAATAATTAAAATAACAAAACCGTCACAATCATATTAGGCATGACCAATAAAATAATTATTTATTGGATTTAAAGAGAATAACTTCTAACTATGTTGCTCAAACATCTTTTCATGTTTTTGCAATTTTGTATTTATTTTAGTTAACTTCTTTTTAGCCTCATTAATACCCTAACCAAAAAATCATATAATATTAATCTCTACAATATTAATATATTAAAAGCTAATTTTTTATGGACTAATTTGTGTATAATTTTCAAATTATAGGAATTAATGTGCTTTATATATTTAATATTTTAAAGTCTAAAGTGTTAAAAAATTAATCAAAAACTAAAATATATATTTAGTTTTTTAGGATTGTTTGCGCGTTGATGTTTTGGAGAAGAAGGAATGCAGAGTTTGAAGAGTAATTATAAATTTATTTTATATTTCAAACTTTTCCTTCCTTCTATTTTCATCTAAAATTTTAACTCACAAATACACCTTTAAGAAATAAAATATTAAAAGAAAATCTTTTAGGAACTAAGAGAGTGTTTAATATGAGATAATTTATCCGAATCACTGATAATGTAACTTTAAATTAACTAGACCCATCATATTATCTTATTTGGTTGAACTATATTACTGACAATCCACATTACCTTTAAGTAGCGTTTGACATATTATCAACTAAAATTGTTAATAATGTAGATTATCATTTAAAAAAATTGTCACCTTTTAAATTATTGATAATATTAAATATAATATTTAATATACATAAATAATATAAATAATAATTCACATTATTAATATATGTCTTTAATTAATATAATAATAATAATATTATTTTATTATTAATATTATAATAATATTATTATAACAAAATTATCATGGTGCTACAAAGATTTTCCCAAACTTTGCAGAGCACGATTCTTGGGCTCGATGGTGTCTCACATTTCGCTATCCTATAAGTAGATTTTTATTAAAAAATTAATAATCACTCAATCATTACTTATATTAGGGCGAAATATGTTAATCCCTTATTATCGTACTTTTAACCCACAATTGCCATATAAAAAATAAAAAGCCACCTAACGCTTCATTTTAAATCGTTAGTTCGTTACGCGCTCTCTCTTTTCCAAGATTATAACCGGCGCCTCAGCTCTCGTTTTCTCCACTGACCATCATCATTTTCTTCTTCCCTTAGTCTCAGGCCTCCGTCAATCGACCCTCTCTACCCTCAGTACGCGCTGGATCTATTTTTCTGTTGTGTTAGATTTGTTATATGATGCTTTGTATTGGAGAACTGAAGGCTTGAGATGAGTTTTTGCATTTTATTTTTGTGTTATTATTTTTTTTCCTCAGTGTTTTATTCTAGTTAAAGAAGAAGAAGAAGAACTGAAGATTGAATTTTAATTTTAATTTTTTTTGGTGTATTGGTTTGCATTTTTCTTGTGTTGCTATTTTTTTTTTTTCAAGTGTCAATTACATTTCTTTGTCGCAAAAAGCAATTCATTTCCACTAGCTTGTCAATTATTCGAGAAACATACTTTCCCTTGCTGCTTCTCGCTAAGTGAGCTTCTGCATTTTAAAACAAATTACTTTTAAAATTTTATTTTCTTTTGTTGAAAGACTGTCAGGCGGCCAAAAGAAAGCAAAATTCATCGCAAAGTTTGTTTACACAAACAAAAGGTACGCTATATGACTAGAAATGGATGAAACTAACATAAGTAGTTATAAAATATGTTTGCTTTACCTCAATTTTTTATACTAATTTTATATCAATTTATTAATTATTAATCATGTATTTTAATTAATAATAAATGTTTTATAATTAATAATCATAACAATTATTTAATAATGATATAAGTAATTTATTGCATAGTGTTGAAGTTAGTTATATATTTTATAATGTAATAATAATTAATATTATTGTGTTAATAACAAACATAGATCGGTCAACAAATTTATACATCCTCAATTAATGGTGTAAAATTTTTTATATTATATAATATATGACTTGAATTGACATTATGGTCTAGTGGTAGGTTGTTGCCCTTTAAGTGGAGCTTCTGGGAAGCCTCTTTTCGTTTAATAATGTTTTGCTTTTATCAAAAGATAAACTTGATGAGTTTCGACCCGAGTTCATATAACACAAGACACGTTTAAGGCTTATTTATATCCGCGAAGAAAGTCTCTTCATTTCCAACTACTTACCGTGTCAATTGTTTCCTTGCAGCATTGCAACTGGTTTTTGAATGGAGTGTAAGAGCATCCAGAGCTACTCATCATCTAGCACGACACGGAAATATGATGTGTTTGTGAGCTTTAGAGGCGACGACACTCGCAATAATTTCACTGATCATCTTTTTGGTGCTTTCCAAAGAAAAGGCATAGTTGTCTTTAGGGATAACAGGAATCTCATGCAAGGAGAACACATATCAACTGAGCTAATGCAAGCAATTGAAGGATCTCAGATTCTGATCGTGGTCTTCTCAAAGAACTATGCTGCCTCGTCGTGGTGCTTGCAGGAATTGGCAAAGATTGTAGATTGCATGAACATGGAGGTACCAATAAGACGAAGTGTTCTTCCAATTTTTTACGACGTCAGTCCATCTGAGGTGCGAAAACAGGATGGGGATTATGGGAAAGCCTTAGCTGTACATGAAGAAAGATTCAAACAAGAACTAGGGATGGTGCGAAGATGGAGGGAAGCTCTAGTACAAGTGGCCAATCTCTCTGGTTGGGATGTACGACATAAGTAAGTGCTCTTCTCTAGATTTTAAGTTTATGTTTGCACAATAAGTTATCCCAACTTACTAAGTTGATCAAAACATATTTTAATGTTTTTCATGAACAATTTTAGTTAATACGAAATCATCTCGTTATTTCTTTGTAGAGTTCATGCTTTCTTTATGATTATTTGTTGTTCATGAATTTACCTTGTCTTTTCATGCCAAGAGAAGAGCATGGGTAGAGTGAATAACCTTCCAAAATGAAATACACAAATTTGATCAATAGGTACATGTTTATTAAACATATATAATTTTTTAAAAATTAATAAACTACTTAACTATCTTGTCTTAGTATTATCTATGTAATTTTGTTTTGGGATGTCCTATTTAAGGAAGTTGACTTTGTTTCCTGTATTCCTTTGGTTTTTAGGCCACAATACGTAGAGATTGAAAAAATTGCTGAAAGAGTTATAAACAAATTAGGTTACAAACTATCATGTTTGGATGGTCTAGTCGGGATGCACCCTCGTGTAGAGCAGCTAGAGAAGCTTCTGGATTTGGACTCCAATGATGATGTTCGAGTTGTAGGGATTTGTGGGATGGGTGGAATAGGAAAGACAACTCTTGTTAGAGCAGTATATGATAGAAACTTCCATCGGTATGGTGCTACTTGCCTTATTGATGACGCAAGCAAAGTTTATCGTGATTATGGTCCAATTGGTGGACAAAAACAACTTATTTGTCAAACTATGAATGAAGACGTCCAAGGTATGTGGGATCTTTCAAAGACAACGTATCTGATAAAATCTAGGTTACGCCACCTAAAGGCCTTTATTGTCCTCGATAATGTTGATAAAGATGAACAACTAGAGAAATTGGGTCTGAATCGTGAATGTCTATGCGCTGGAAGTAGAATTATCATAATTTCTAGAGATCGGCAGATCTTAAATAATTGTGGAGTGGATGAAGTTTACGATGCTCAACTCCTAAAGAATGATGAAGCTCGTCAATTGTTTTGTAGAAAAGCTTTTAAACGTGATTATATCATGAGTTGTGATGACATTAGTAGAGAGTATGAAGCATTAACAAATCTTGCAGTAGAACATGCTCAATGCCTTCCCTTGGCAATTAAAGTTTTGGGATTATTTCTATATGGCAAAAATGCTCCTGAGTGGAGAAGTTCCTTAGATAGATTAAAAGATAATCCAAATAAAGATATTATGGATGTGCTTCAAATAAGTTTTGATGGACTAGAACCAATAGAACAAGAAATATTTTTGGACATTGCTTGTTTCTTTGGCTACTATCTTGAGGAATATGTGAAAAAAGTTCTAGGTTATCGTGGATTTCATCCAGATATTGGAATAAGAGTTCTTATTGATAAATCACTTATAACAGTTTCGTCGTCAATGATTAGCATGCATGACAAGCTACAAGAGCTGGGCAAGAAAATTGTTCGACAAAAAGCGCCTAATAGGCCAGGAAAATGGACTAGGCTATGGCTTCACGAGGATTTCTACAATGTTATGTACGAAAAGATGGTAAACATAGTCTTTTGAAAACATGAAGAATTTTAGATTTTCTGTTTTATGTGATCCATAAGTAATCAAGCAATCTAATTTTGTATTTCTTCTTTGCAATGCTTTAGGCAATGGACAACCTTGAAGCCATAAGATTGTCATCAGAAGAACATGTTGAAGAAAATACAACATTGAGAGCTGAAGCATTATAAAAAATGAATCAACTTAGATTGCTAATCATACCCGGACATGTGAATTTTTCAGGAAGCCTCAACGGTCTGTCCAAAGAATTACGATATCTTTATTGGCAAACATATCCTTTCACATATTTTCCGTCAAGTTGTGAGTTGAGTAAACTTGTTGAATTGTCCTTACGTTGTAGCAACATCAAGCAACTATGGGAAGGTATAAAGGTACTGTAGATGCTCCTTTTCTATTTTGCTTAGAATAATACACAAAATAAGGAAAATTAAGTATGTAATGTTCCATCTCATTTTTCCAAAGTCATATAAAAAGAAAAAAGACAGATGAAAGTTTAAATACGGTGAGTAATGATGTTTGCTTTTTGATTGGCCTAAAACAGCTTATGGGCAATTTAAAAATTATGGATCTCTATTACTCTAAAAATCTTGTCAAGACCCCCAATTTTAGCGGAACCCCAAATCTTGAGCGGCTAGACCTTGGAGGATGTACAAGACTTGAGAGCATCCATCCATCTATTGGACATTTAAGAAAGCTTGTTCACTTAAATTTGGAGAACTGCACAAGTTTAATGAGTCACCCCAAGAGTATATTCAGTGTAAGTTCGCTTGAACTTCTCAATCTCCAAGGTTGCTCAAAATTATTTCACAGCCAGCCGTTAGAGAATGCAAGGCATGACACAAGTGACGCTGCTATCCAATGCCAGTCAACATCTTCCATCTTCAAAAGGCTTAAGCTTATGTTGCCTTTCCATTTCTTTAATTCTACAAGGCACAATGATATAGTTGGTTCGGTGATGCCTTCTTCGCCTGGTCTCGATTGCTTGCGTGAGCTCGATCTAAGTTCTTGCAATCTACATTATATCCCTGACACCATTGCATCCTTACGTTGTTTAGAAAGGCTATTTTTGATGCGAAACGATTTTGTTACGCTGCCTTATACCATAAAGGAGCTTCCGAGACTCATATGTTTGAATTTAGATAACTGCAAACATCTGACATCTTTACCTGAGTTCCCGTTACGTACTGTCTTGCCAGTAGAAAATGATCATGTTTGCAGAGGAAGAGCAGGACTACGTATGTTGAACTGTCCCAAATTGGTTGAGAGGGAAAGCTGGAGTAGTATTGCTCTGTCATGGATGATACAATTACTTAAGGTGCGTATTCCTTCCTTAATTCTTTCCTTCCCTGTATTTGTGTCAGAGCTAAGACATAGTTAGTTTGTTTTTGTGGCTTCAGGTGCACAAGGAATACACTCCACCCATTAAAATTGTTATTCCTGGAACTCAAATTCCCTCCTGGTTCAACAATCAGAGTATGGGTGATTCATTGAGGATAGACCTCAATCTGCACGACAGCAATTGGATTGGACTTGCTTTCTGTGTAGCATTTGTCACACATTGTGTTCGACCTAGTTCGGATGGTGCGCATATTGTGTGTTTCATTACGGATGGTAATGGAATGTTGCCCTCTCCCTTGCTTGGTAAAATTGTAAACACAGGTGGGGCCACGGCTGAATTGGATCACCTCTGCCTGCTCTATTTCACTCACCAACAATTGATTAATAATGAAGATATTATAAAACGAACGCTTGATTTCAAATTGGAACTCTTGCCCAATGCTGAAAGTTTTCGTTTGGAAGTGAAGAATTACGGGATGCGTTTGATATTTAAGCAGGATTTGGAAGAACTCAACGGTGATGAATAGTGATTTGCTGAAAGCATTTCGTTACACTCCTCGTTCTCTTCAGGCCGCTTACTGCTTTGATCTGTTGTCCCTCAAACAAACTGCTTCCACAAATCTTTCAATGTTGACTTTGCATGGTGAGTTTTATCTATCAATTCTCGAGTGCTTTCTTCTTACCCTTGTAATTTCATAGACTGTGGTTTCTGCATGTGTACGATGTTTCTCTGACATTATAATATGGTAAAATATTTGTTTTTTTTTTTTTAATTTATAATTTTTCACATTATGTTTTCTTTAAAGTAATCAAACTGGCACAAAACTTAAGTTCTGAAACAACAAAATTTATAAGTTGAAGCATGGTAGGACTTTTACACCTTTGTTCAAGCAAATCCAACATAAAGATAAACAAGATTAAAAAATGCATCAGGTACATTATAACAGAGAAGTGAGCTTATGTGAAGCATCTTTCGCTGTTTGAAAGTTTTCTAGTTTCAGCTTGTAAGTCTTAATCTATTGAGCCCAACCTTGTATTTTTGAACATTTTTATAACCTACAATGCCTTTGCATAATTGCCAAGCACAAGAGCATGTATTCACTATTTGGCTACCTACCGTTATAAGCACGTTCATTTTCAGCGTACACTAATATAGAAAAGAATCGAAGGCAACAAGCAAATAGAGCCATCTTGTGATCAACACGATAACAGATAGCATCTAACCACCTCCTGAGGCGTCATTTTAATTTCCTGGATTCTTGATATGCATCATATAGATATGAATTAGATGTGAACGGAAAGAATTTGTGAATGGTTCATGTGAATGTGGTCACGTGGGCTTGAGTTAAGGACCTGTTCTTTGGGGGTCAAGCACATGATTTGTAACATATCATGATGATAGTTAAATTACTAGTTATTATGGCAAGTATCAGTTCAAGCCATTGCAGCTATAACCTGTTAAATGTTTTGATAGAGCATGGGTCATCCTCAACCGCCAGAATGATCGTAGCCAAAAGCAGAGAATATAGATTTTTCAAAAGGAACTGAACCAACCACCCCACAGTGAGTAAATACTATAAAATCGAGATTCTGTTTTCACTTTGATTGATTCATTAATCAGCTATTAAATAAATTGGTCAATTTCATCCAATCCAATCAATTTTTTTAATTATAATTCGAGAGATCGGATTGGACTTATATGTATGAATGTACGAATTATCAATTACTAAATCCATGTGTCACCCGTATGTCTAATATATATGGGAACTATTATTTAATCATACTTTGATCTTATCAGAATTTAAATTCAGATTTGACTAAAATAAAAATTTGTATTTGAGTTGAATTAAATTTAATTTTAATTACCTCACTCTTTGGCCGTATACCTTTTTTATATTAATCAATTTTTTATTTGGTCTCTTTATTTCTAAATAAAAATATGCAGTGTGCAGAATTTTTTATTCCTTAGATATACAAATAGGTTTGTTTGTTTCATGGGGAAAAGAACAAGGTCTGATAGTTGTTATAATATGTTTTAAATAATTTTTAATCATATATCTTTTTTAACCATATCGTATATACTCTATATTTTATGTAATGGACAATCTTTTAAAGCTACTAGCGCCTACATATTATAAATAAAAAATTTAACTTTGATGCATTCTTTTAATTTTTTATATTATTATCTAATCATATATTAGTAAATTGAGGAAGTAGCTATTATCATATTCTTTTACTTGGTTTTGTTTTTATATTCCTAAGATGTCCTTAATTAAAAATTATGTTAAACTTTTGTTTATTGCCACTTTTATATTTTAAATTATATTTAATAATTATATTAATTAATATTAAATACAAATATTAACTATTCTATATTAAAAATTAACTATTTTTAATCTAATAATTTCAATATAAAAGTAACATATTAAGTACAAATATTAACTATATTGAGTATCATAATATTTTTATTTGACTATACTTGATAAGTTATTTAAATTTTATTTTACTACTTTTTTATACAAGTGAATTATTAGTTTTAGTTAGAATTTTTTTTGTTGATTTAAGAGTTTAATTTTAGTCAATTTTTATATTTAATATTAATTAATGTGATTATTAAATATAATTTTGAAACGTGAGAGTGGCAATACATAAAAATTTAAAATAAGTTTTAATCTCAAAATTTGAAAAAAAAAAAAAAACTTGATATCTAAATATATAAGAAATACAATATTAAAAAGATAAGTAAACATCTCGGAATCATATGAAACAAAGAAAAAACACCTCACAATATTACCTTGTGCCTACTTTTCTTCTATCAAAAATGATTGAAAGCACTTAAGGGTTGGGGGCAAAAAAAAAGTCAAAGGAGATCAAGAGTTTATGAGACTTGTAATATAGAAGACACACAGAAAGTAAGTACCTGAAAATATTATATTAGAAAAAAATATCAAATAGGATTCTGTTATCAAAAGTTTTGATTTTGTTTGTTAATGAATTGGGTTTTGAATAAACTTGATAGGTTAATTTTATTTTAAAATTTTGAAATTATTAAATTAAAAATAGTTAACTTTTGGATTTAATATTAATTAGTATAATTATTAAATATAATTTAAAACATCGGAGTGATAATAGACAAAAGTTTAACATAACTTTTAATTAAAGATATTCTAGAAATATAAAAATAAATTAAAGCAACTAAAAATATGTGGCAATAAATACTCCCATGAATTGACCATAATTCTTTATCTTATGTTACTGAAAAAATGAATTGACTGTAATAGGTTATTGAAGAAGTTTGACTGTTATAATTAGTAACTAAGATTTATAATTTCCACTTTTTTTCTCTGGTGATGCCATAATACATAATTAGATCATAACTAAAAAATTGTATAATAATATTATATTTAATTCAAATTTAGGAAAATACGAGTTTACCTTATAGTAGGCTAATATAGCTCAAGTCAAATTAATTAAGAGTTTAGTGAAATTTTGGATGATTGTGGTTTAAAAATTTAATATAAATTTGTTGTTACATTAGTTATTAACATTATCTTTTTATCAATGAGGGTTAACTCTTCTGATGAGCCTTCTACTCATACATCGTTATGATTTGGATTCAATTCATAGATTTTCTTATTGATAGATGATTTGTGAGTACCTTGACAAACCTTTTAAGTAACCCAAAAAAATTCAACTTTTTATTATTCTTGCCTTTTTTTTAATAAATAAATCATGACATAATAGTTGTGAAAGATATTAAACCGAGTTTATATATATCAGATGAAGTTATTTTTATTTTTTATTATGATATTATTACAACCATTACTTATAATGTAAAATTAAAAGATTTAGACTTTGAATATTTTTATTATTGCATTTAACTCTTTTGGGTAATATCTTATTAATTAATATCAGTTACTTCTATCTTTTAGTTACTATAGGAGTTTTAATATGAAATGAGGATTTTTCCCCCCAAAAGGCAAGATTCAAGATTCCTGAAGAAAAAGGTTGATAAGAGTTTCCCGAAGATGCAAGATTCCCCTGAGGTCTTTTTCGAGTTGAAGAAAAAGGTTTTAGATGAAGATGAATCCTCATTGACTAAACTGTCCAAGTTTCATGTATTATGTCTACTTTGGATATTCTTCTCTTGTCCAAAAGACTTGCTTGCAGCTTGTCTAGAGCTCTTAGGCTCTGCCACAAAAGAGGGAGCTTCTGAACAAGGACAACGTTTTATGAGCCTGGTGACTAGCAATGTTGATGATGATGAAGCAATTCACCTTTTGGATGGAGCAAATTGCGGACCTAAGTCAGGTGCAGGTTCAACTGGGTCAAGCATCAGAGGCAATGAGGTTGATAAGGAAATAATGACAGATGTCAACCAAGTTTCTGACAGTGGTTCATCTGTTCCAAATAGCTGCTTGCTCATGCTGGTAATACTTCATAATTCCTATCATCACGTGTGGATATTGTGCAATGCTATCAGCAGTGTATATTTATATTTTTGTGATGCAAGGTGTCTGCTCAACTTAGTAGTACTTGCATTGCGTTTGCATGTTCTTTGCGTCTATTGTGAACTTATTGTGGAAATAAATTTTGCAGCTTTCTTCTTTATATGGATTCTCTCCCTTGGAAGAATTGCATCTATACCGTCACCTATAGTTAGAAGTGTTCATAGATCAGTCTAAATTGGTTGTGCACGGAGAAGTGTAGTTGACTTGAGGGCTTGTCTTCTATAGATAATTGAACCAAGTTCAAAGCTTCAGCTTACTTGACTTGATTGCACCTTTACGGCGTTATTGCTAAATGAATGGATCAGCAACAAAAGCAAGTTATTATTTTCCTTTGAGGCTATATATATATATATATATATATATATATATACATACACATATAGCAGCTCATCTGAGAAAGCTATAAATTTCCTCTCTAGCAAATAACAGTTATACTTCTTATTGTGTATACAAGGTAGATCAATATAAAATAATTACTAATAAATTTAATATGTTATTTGTGCTAGAGCTCTAATTTAAGTATATTGATAAGAATAAATTGGTGACTCTTTTATCATTCACTTTCTCTTGGATAGTTATTCTAAGTATGCTGTTCCTTAATTCCTTGTTTTCTTCAAAGGAAAAAAAAAATGACTTGATATGTAGTGTTTAATTGTAAAGCCACGATGTAAGCTTACCTTTGTAGGAGTCATGATCGAGCTTTTTGCTTGTTTGGTTGATATTTTGTTAGAAATTACTAGCATATTCATTGCTGGTGACATCGAAGAACGTCTGGTTCAGAACTTTTGCTTGACTTCCTTTAACTAAAAATTTTAGTGCTAATTGCTTCTTACTGATGATGCCTTTTCATGGCCTTTCTCTACACGGGTTCTTGACAGGGACCCCTCACTGCAGAAATAGATGTTGCGCAGATATAAGAAGTTATTAGACTTGCCTACTACTGCTTCACTGGAAATTACAGCAGTACTGCAAGGAATTCTTGGAAAATTTGCTCAACAAACAGATTTGGAAGACTGTCATGAAGATAAATCTGATTCTTCTATTTACGTGAAGAGGAACTATGTGGTCCCTAGGATTTCTGAGGAACGTGACAGAAATGGTGAATCATCTAGAAAAGGTAGCAATTTATGAGTTCATATTTGGTTCTTGTAATGATTGTTTTACTGATATAGTCTCCGATAAATATGTGATAGCTAATTGCTCTGCGGTTTCTCTTGACACCGTTCCTGTATCAAAAGTGGGATCTCATTTTGACAAAGGAGCCTCAAGGCCCATGGGCATTGAGATGGGGGAGGAAGGGAGTACGTCCCATGTTAGATGTTCCACACCTAGGGACTCAGCAAACCATCAGATAACCTCATCTGCAATTAGGTCGCCATTTGACTTTTGGAGTAATTCATTTGAAGGTAGAAATGATGTGCCTAATGCTGAGAAAAATCAAGTTTTAAATATTAATTTCAATTCACCTCCATTGAGATATTCTAGTGGAGCTGTTAGTAGAATTGTGACATATCCTAATCATCATTTTATGTCTTCAGCTGCTTCAACAAAAAGTCAAATTATCTGGTGCTTTGATGGGGATCCTGCAGCCATGGATACTGTCTCTGCTTCTACCAAGCTCTGGTTTGGTTATATAATATCTGACATGCCTGAAAGCCATATTAGAGTTTCAATTAGAGAGATTTGGTCAAATTGAACGGTTCATTCTCTTCCCAGCAAAAGGGTTTGCCTTTGTTGAGTACAGAAGGATCATTGATGCGATCAAGGCTCGACACTATCCACCCGGAAGCTTTCCTTGCCGTGTAAAATTCATGGATACAGGATTTGGAACACGGGGTGCAATGAATGGTGTTGCAGTTGGCTCTGGTTCTGATATCTATGTTGGAAATATTTCCAGTCAATGGGCCAAGGATGAGATCCTACATGAATCAAGGAAAGTAATCCGTAAGGGTCCTCACGCAGTTATTGATCTCAGCTGTGAGTGTGCATTAATCAAAACATCCATGACATAATATTATACTTTACGTGGATAGCACTCGCACAAGGATGTCTCACTTGTGTTCCTTACTCGCTTCACTGCGTAAAAAGTGTAATATTAATCAACACATGCATAGGTCTCCATGATAACTATTGCGCTTCTTCGATGCGCGACGAAGATACAGTACCATCCAGTACTTTGTGGATAACTATTCCAAGGAGTAGCTCTCCGTTCCTCACAGATGACGGGAATGAGCATTTGCAACCTTGCTATTGGAAGCTCAGGCTCCGCTGTGCGGTTGACACAAGCAAACGTGCAGATGGGATGTGGTTGGTTTGTTGAATGCAGCAATGTCGATGGAGCTTTCTGTTCTAAAGAATCTTCGCGGTACAGGATTAAGGATTGTTCTTCCAGATAGAATTCAGGTTGTACAAGATTTATTTAGTTTTAATCCACACGCACAAACACCCAAGTATATTTGATGATTTAAGTGTGTAGTTCATATTTTTTATATTTTCCATTTGAAAATGTTTACCTGCACCAAGAACATGTGAAACCGCTGTCCTCATTTTATTTAAAATATTCATTAAATGTTTATGACATGTTCCTCAGATGGATGCCACATAACACATACACTGATAGTGGCAAATTGATTATCAGCATATTTTTCAAAACATACTAAATCGGACAAGATGCTGCTATTTACTAGAACATTCACGTTCTTTTATACATTCAAAAGTTTTTAGAACGTCATGTTCACAGATTCTTTGCATCTGTTATATGAAATTTTCGTGTGTAATTCCATATTGAGTGGAGAATATTATGAGATTTTCCAAATAATAGAAGTATCGATTTTAACGTGAATAATTTTCCCATTGACGTAAACATGGTCAAATCCTAAATGATCCATACTGCTACTTTGATATATAAAAGAAGCCAATCTTGAACCTTCATGACCAACTAGTTAGGTGGGAGTCCAATCCTTGCTGCCTTTCATTCTTCTAAATCGAAATTCAGTTTCATCATAGAGTAGGGCTGTGCATATTGTCCATGCTTCAAGCTCATAAGGCTTTGTCGTTAGGAGGTTTTGAAAACAATATCGAGGCTCCACCTAACAGTTTTTGCTCTTAGGAGAGTAGATCCTTGATATATAAAATTAGAACTTATCAACTTACATTCCAACATTAAATTTTCTAATATGCATTCCCAAAATGTTCTACGGTGGTGTGAACTAATTTTGTAACAGCAGTCAGTTGATCATGAACTCTTTCCATGTGTGGCTAAGGGTTATTATTTCTTCTAACAGCTTTTATTTTGTTTAAAATAAGCCCTCAGGATAGTTTAAGAGTGCTTACTAATTTATGTGGTTACAGTTCTCGTCTTTATACAGCAAACCTGGAAATCATGTACCATTTTCAATCAAACCAGAGAACACTTCCGTGGAGCTTGTATCCCCCAGAACAAATTCCCAAAATCACGGTAGTGGAGTACGTGGTGCACCTGTGTCTCAGTCAAACTGGCATTTTCCTGGTTCCAGGGATATGTCAGAAGTTGGAGCATGAAAGTTGACGGTTATGATAATTCATCACTAGATCCTCATCAGGGAGGTAACATTTTTATTATGGCAAAATCCTTTTTCGCTTTTGCTTGACTGTAAGTACAGTATTTTTTTTTTTTTAATGGAATTACAGATTGCATAAATTAAGTTAGGTGCAAACACTGTTTTCTGCTGCACTGCACAATTGTGTTCGTTTCTGAAATTGGGTTCATTCTGCACTAGGTAACGTTCCACATATACACCTTGGAACAAAAGGACCTCCCATTCCACCACCGAAACAAATTCATTCAGCTCCTTTCATTCGCCCTGTTTATGTTCCTCCAAATGGTCCATGGGATCCACGGGGAATAAATACGGAATGTTCAGGGCAGTCTCTGCAGAGCAGATTCAAATGTTTGTACATATTCCAATGTCACATCTGAGACTGCTGAGTACGACATCATCTGTTGTCTCCTTACTGGTCAGAATATTATTTTCTTCAAATAGATGCCAGTTTAACTTGCTGTTTCTGTGGTGCAGATGGCCCACAAAATTAGACACGACTAAACGGACTCATATTCGACATGTGAAATCAACACTTGCGGCTACTCTGCCTAATAGGGTAAGTTTACGAATATCCTTTGGCAGCTCTCTCCTCTCCCAACCATCCCATGCTCACTGTTTCATGAGGATTTAGGGATTAGCATCAGTAATTTAGGAATTTTTTTTATTCAGTTGTTTGGGTCCCTACTCCTAGTTGGATTAGCTATCCTAGTTTATTTTTAATTTAGACTTGCGGTGTTTTGAGTCACCTATACCAGGCATGATCTTTTGTCTCATGGATCTTGGCTATTATTTCATTTATTTGATTTTGAATATTAAGAATTGAGTATCTGTCTTAGAGTGGGCATAAGCAAATGCATGCAAGAGAATTGCATCCAGATAGTTTGAGCCACATTCAACTTAGCAAATCTCTCCTTTCATTTTATTATGGTTTTCTGATCTTCCACTCACCTTTTCTCTATATCTCTGCGTTTTCAGTTTGCTAGAAAGGCTATGCTAGTCTTTTTTTCTTACCGGCCATGAAATATAAGAGTTGTGTCTCTGCATTGGCCTTCCATTATCTGAATCTAACTTTGACTCTGTGGTATTGGCTTCTGATGCAGAGGGAAGTGTGCCGTTTGATCCCATCTTCCCCAAGTGACCACCGAAGGGTACGTTTTTCTTTTCAACATTGATTTCTGATTTTAAGATAGCATTGTCTTTCTGAGAACTGGATATAGTATCTTGTAGCGGATTTAATTAACCTGTTCTGTGTATTGTTAATGAGATTTCCGGTGGCAACTAAATTATCTCACAAGTTCTAGTCTGCTATTGTTGTGATTCCTTTGAGACATTTTTGCATAAATATTTGCTGAAGGATAATTGATAACAAGGAGAAAGAGATCATTTTTTTTTTTTTAACCATTGTCTGAAATATACTTATTATTATTATTATTATTATTATTATCATCATCCTAACTTAGTGGTAAAATAAGATCCATCCCCTCTCATGGTGCTCTCTATTTTTTTTCCTCCCAAATCTTTGTCTAAATGTTATTAACCATCGGTATAAGTGAAATTTGTATTTTGTACTGTAACACAGTCCCATTTCTCTTGTTGACCCTGTATATGTCAACCAGTTTCAGGATTTTGTATCATACTTAAAGCACAGGGATTGTGCTGGAGTCATCAAAATACCGGCTGCTAAATCAATGTGGGCAAGGCTTCTATTCATCCTACCATACTCACTTGAAACATGCACTTTACCTTCTATTGCACCAGATCCATCAAATTGCCTCATTGCCTTGGTTCTCCCTAAAGAAATGAACCTTGAGTGGGCATGATTGTTGCATAAAGATCACAGGGCCAAAGCCTACCCCTTATTTGAAGTATAGTGTGACTTCCGAAAGCATAGTCTTGTATGCACAATGATGACTAGAAATGTAAACTTGTTATCCTATTTGCTTTAGTGTAGAATTTAGGTTTCCTTACTGAAATTTTGGGTTTATCTATCTAGTGGGCTAGTATATGTCGTTAATGTAGATCCCATGATGCTGAATTGCTGATGCGAATCCTTTTTTTTTTTTTTGGGTTTTTTCCTGATACATTGATGCGAATTGTTTTTCTCCACCGTTTTGGTACATACTGAATTCCCTTTAGTAATTAGAAGTCATTGCCAAAAGTTTTAAGTAACATTCCTTTTTGTTACTAGTGATCGTAGTAGTTTTTTAAGTTTTGTGTAAGAATGTTTGTGGGACAATTTGATTTGGGGTTTGAGGAGAAAAAATTTCAAATCAAACAAATTTAGTTGGCATAAGTTAGTTTTTTTTGTTTTTTTAAATTTTTTTCAGCAAATTCAAACTAAATTAATTTGACCAAGATTGAGGTAGTTTGGTTTAGATCATTGGTTAAAATAAAAATATAAATCTTTTTTAATCTTTATAATAATTAATAATAGTGTCAAGTTTGATCATGAAATATTTAAAAAAGCATTCTTTCGAATGAATCTGGAAAAGGTAGATAAAAAGTATATTATTAAAGTGTAAGTGCAAAAAAATTTAAAGCTGAAAAAGTATTAAAAAAAAAAAAAACTGATTGGGTGAGTGGTTTGGATGTTTTGATTTCATATTGAAAAATTATAAATTTGAAAAAGAAATTAATAATAATTGATTATGTTCAATTCTGGTTTAATGTGATTTGAATATTCGAACTAATTTAAATTAATTTCATTGGTTTATTATGAATGTTTCTAAGCAATTAAAAGATAAGGTGTTTTTATTTAGTATTTAATTTGTATATATTAACTGTCATCTAATCATATATTGTCATATTAATAAATATGGTTAAATTTTATGCTCACTACTTAAATAGTCATGCAAATAGAAAAATATGATTGGTTGACTGTTTTTAAGATATTAAATATATTTATAAAGCATTTAATATTTTTCTTATTTAGAAATTAAGAGAATGATTAGGAAAATACTTTAGGAGAATGTATCATTACTCTTACTTAAATCAAAGTGCCTTTATAATATACTTTTTTAATTTTTGAAAAATTATTAAATCTATTTTGTTACAATTTTTCAAAAAAGGATTACTTAATAATCTTAAAATTTTGTGTATATGAATTTATCTTATGCATAATTCTTCATGCATCGAATTAACTGTCTATACAATCTACGTTCAAATATCAATGCTGTTTATTTATTCAGTTCAAAGCGTATGAGATAATTCATTTTGACTCATATGGGAATTTTGATAAGAAGGTCGTAGTCTCTATTCTTCCCTTCGGAAAACTTTGCCTTTCATGTAAGTAACGTTCTTATTGGCAGGAAAGTCAAATACGTACATGGAATACTGCAAATCCTTAGTGGGAGAATAGCCTATTACGCGTAATTCTGTTTATGCTGGTTTTCTAGGCCAATCTAGAGTCCCAAAATCAGTTCCTATACTTATTGAGTTAGAAACCTAGTCTAATCACTGGAGTTAAGTCTCTTTCCTTGATTTAGAGAAATAGGTGCTGACTAAAGGTGCATAATTATGAGCTCTTAGCCATTCTTAACAACTTTATTTACACTTAATCAAAACCAAAATAAAGTAAGAAAATATTTTAGAGCAAGAATTTTTGTCCAAATTTATTTATTAGAATAATATGATATGCATGTTGATTCTTAGATAAATAACTAGATCATACCAACTTTTTGACCCAATTACTATATTTTTAGAAACAAATTATCATAATATAGTATATTTGAAATAATTTGTCTGTCTATTGTTATTTGTGCCACAATACAGATAATTTTAACCCATGGCATTAAAATAATTTGTGTTACCATTCACGCCTCACTTCCCCGTCAGAGATTGCAGAAGGTGTAGTCAAGTGGAGCAAGTTGAAATCCCTCCATCTGCAGGATACTGCCACATGTTGGCACCACAGAATGGTGCGGTATAAAGTAGCTCTATCAGTGAGACTCCCTCCAGCACCGATAATAATATTTAAAATTATTTTTGAGTGTTTATAAAAATATTTAAAATAACACATTGATAAAAAGAAAATTTTAAAATTTTAACTTAAATCATGATAAAGTATAAGAAAAAAAAAACTAAGCAAATGAACCATCTAAAAAGAAAAGAAGTAGAAAAATACAAAACTTATTACATCATTTAATTTATTGAATATATAGTTGTTAACTTACTAAATAAGATGTAAACTACCATCGAAAAATGAAATTGCCACCAGCCCAAAAAAAAAAAAAAATGTAAATGAGATGTAAAACATAACATTGAATAATTGTATAGATGTATGTATTTACGGTTATTTAATTTTTTTTTTTAGATTGAACTCATAAATAAATTTACCTTGTAAAAGAAAAAATTATTAGTTAGTTGATATTATCAAACATAAAATTCTTTCATCAAGACTGTCAAACATAAAATTCTAACATATATATTACAAAAATAAATAATACAAATTAAACAAACTTGCAAACTTACAGAATTATCCTTTCACTAGCACTTTCATTTGTTGACCAGATGAAATTTGCAGTTGGAGATTGAGAAGCTACCGGTGAGAAGAGTAAAAAATCAATATAAGAGAGAAGTGAAACTCGAGAATGTAGCTTGAGAAGATGGAAGCTCACTATATTTTAATATTAGGATTCGACACTAGTTGGCTCCATATATTTTAATATCACTTCAAATTATGCCATCGCTCGTGAATAAAAATTTTTGGATAAAACTTTCTGCAAGCATTGTAAATGGACAATTGGTTCATTTGCTTAGTTTTTTTTTTTTTTTTCTTATACTTCTTTGGTTTTGAGATGGTTCATTTGCTAAGTGTTTTTTTCTTATACTTTATCATGATTTAAGTTAAATTCTTACGATTTTCTTTTTATCGATGTGATATTTTAAATATTTTTATAACCCCTCAAAAATAATTTTAAATATTATTATCGATGCTAGAAGGAAGGAGGCTGCAAGGCACGTCATTGATGGAGCTGCTTCATCTCGTGCCATTCTGTGCATGGCAACACATGGCAGCATCTTGTGAATAGAGCAACTTCAACTTACTCCACCTGCTATTGTTAGTTGATGCTACGCCATCTGCAATCTCTAATAGAGAAGTGACGGGTAAATGGTGGTGCAAGTTGTTTTAGTGCGATGGGTTAAAATTATTTAATTTTGCAACCCTCTATCGTGGCACAAATAATAATAGATAGACAAATTGTTTCAAATGTGCTATATTGTGGTAATTTGTTTCTAAAAGGATAGTAGTTGGGTCAAAAAGCCAATCATATCACTTTATTCCATCCAATAATCACCCTCCTTTTCTTTAAAAAATTCTGCTAAAGTAACATATTGAGTAATCTTAATGTCTACCACCAAAAAAAAAAATATTGAGTAATTTTAATCAAAGCCAAAACAAAGTAACCTTTATCATAGCCAAAATAAAATAAACCCATGAATCACAGCAGTTATCAAGATGTCAAGTGATCTCACACCCCAAATTCTAATGCTACAAGCGGATAAATTGACAAAAGGGAAAGTTTATAATCCACATGATGTAACTCAGCAAGGACTAGCACCATTACCATGTGCCAGTTTTGCTTATGAACTTATTAACTATGAGAACTAAATGAAGAGGGGTATGGTGGAGCTTGCACTTCAACAACACCTTCAAGCATCTGTGTCACCTTTCTCATGGTAGGTCTGACACTTGGATCCTCTTGAACACACCAAATGGCAATCATAACCAACTTCTCCAAGTTCCCCTTGTCATCCAATGCCTCCTTGTCATCCCCAACCAAAGTATCAATAGCACCTACTTTGTAGCAATCATATGCATAATCAGTTAAGATTGCTTTCCCCTCTTCTGACTTCTCCATTTCTACACTTCTCCTGCAAGAAATGATCTCAAGAAGTAGTACTCAATAGCTATATACATCCACTTTGGCTGTGATTGGCATATTTTTAAACCATTCAACTGCTACATACCCTTTTGTTCCTCTTATGGCAGTATTGGTTCTGCTTTGATTCATCCTCAAAAGCTTGGCCAAACCAAAGTCAGAAATCCTTGCATTATAGTAGTCATCAAGGAGTATGTTCTGAGGCTTTATGTCACAGTGGATAATCTGTGTGCTGCACTCTTCATGCAAATATGCTAGTCCTCTAGCAACCCCAGATGCAATCTCTAGCCTTAGTTTCCAACTTGGTTTAGCCCTATTGAAAAGAAGGCTTGCAAGAGTGCCATTGCTCATGCACTAATACACTAGCAACCTTTCTGATTCAGCCTCACAATATCCAATCAATCTAACCAAGTTCTTGTGGTGTGTGAGACCAATGACATTCAACTCATTCTTGAATTCCTTCTCAACCTGTTGCAACAAAAAAGTGTTCAACTTTTTTACTGCCACAAGAGTTGTGGAGCCCATGTTTATGACTCCTTCATAAACAACACCAAAAGTTACCCTTCCTAGCTCTTTCTGAAATCCATTGGTAGCTTCTTGAAGCTCCTTGTAAGTGAAGCAACGCAGATTGGTTTCGAGTGCATTGTCACCCCTTGGAGCCTTCTTCTTGTATTGAAAAATGAAGGAAAAGCCCAAGCAGATAACACCAATCAATATGAGATTTATAAAAGCTGAGCTTCCTAAAAGCACTGAGCCAACCAAAATCAAATATTTCCTATTGTTGTGCACAATGAATGGTTGAAGTGGACAAACCAGGGAGGAATTATCTTTCCTCACTTTGATGAAGGTCTTGGCGCTATTAAGTCCGGGATCAACTCTGCCATTTGAAAGTGGTAACTTTTTCTTCAAGCAACTGTCACCTGATTTGAAAATGGTAACTGCACACATACAATCTTCCAAGCAAGACTGTCTGCATTTTCCTTCAGTGAAAGGCTGTAGAAGCACATATTCTGAGAGAGGCCAATCAGTATTTATCAACACCTCAAAATCATACTGATCTTTCCCCTTTATGAGCTCATCTTCTGCACATCCCTGAATGAAATCTGGTTTGCAGCTACCATATGGATCATTAGGATCAACTAGAGAGTACCATTTTGGGCACTGACAAATTGGCCTTTTGTCATTTCCCAATGTGCAGTAGCTATTGAATCCACAAAGGCCACTACCTTCAGTAGCAAGTCTAGCAAGACATATATTATCTGGCTGAGACCACACAGGGCTCCAACCATCACTGCCAAGGGAATTCTTTGGATACTGATATAAAGTAAAGACCCCATCAAAGGTAAGAGTTACTCGAAGATAAAATTGCGCAGTAGAGACTCCATTAAATTCTGAAAAGTTGTATTTGTCATTGTCCTTTCTCAAGATATACATGTATCCTGATGATTCAAAGACCAGTTGAATTCCGCGTCTCGAATCATTGGATTCAGTGTTTAGAGCTTCATAGTAGTTTTCATTAGCATATTCAGATGGTAAATTTATAGCATGAATCGAAAGAATACCGTCCATTTGAAGGACGAGCTCAAACCTTCCCCTAGAGAAATTTGACTCCATGAATCTTGAAGAAAGCTTTCCACCCTTCCCTAGAATTTATGGGGCAACAAGGTGTCCCTAGGATCCTTAAAAGTCTCCCAAACAGTGCCAGAGTTACCATTAAGCACAAAGTTTCCAGTGTTCTCCAAGAATCCATGTGCAACTTTACCAGTAAGATTGTGTGATCTCCATAACTGCTCACCACCTGGAGCAGTAAGAATTAGGCCTTCATCAGCATTAAGCTCAACTTTTGAACCCTTTGGTGCAGGATTGTCTCCATTGGCATACCAAACTATGGTTTTCTCTGGAATGTTGGCATACCATATCGAAAGCAAGAAAAGATCAGTGTCCTCAAGTGTTAGAAACCCAAAGGCAAAGTCACCAGAAGGTGAAACCACCCATGAGGAGTTGCTGTTTTCTGCATAAAGAGGACTGTCACCAGCTGTTATATTGCTTTTGGTTTGGCCTAAAACACCAACATTAATCTGGGCTAGAGTAGAGATTGGTACAAGGATCAATGAGCATAGGAAAAGGAGAAGCATAGTGGAATCCATAACTAGAAACAACTTGGTTGGTACATTTATTAAGATAGTGTTTTTATAACCAAAGCATTAAATGGTTTCATTTGACTGTGTTGCTCAAGTCTTTCTCTACGCTGAATTCTTGTGCTTGAATTTGTCTACTCATAAACCAATCAGAGTTAACAAACTTCCATGATTGTGATTTGTAAGTGGATCGCACACGCTTTTGAAAGTGCATGTTCCTGTGTGAGAAAATTATTCGGTGTTCTCATTAGTATAGAGTGGATTTAATGCTCGTCTACATTATAACTAATCTTATCGTGTTATACACTCCAAGCTATTTAAAGATATGTCTCCTTTCAAACCATTTTGTCCAAAGATGTAACGAGACTTAAGTTAGCCCTTTATACATTGATAGTCTCAAAAGCAATTTTATTTGAAAACAAACCTTCTATTACGCTCCTAAAGGTTACATGTTAATTAATATTGCAAGCTTGATGGACTAATGTAAATATTGCAGTGTCACTTGCCTTTGATAGAAATGACTCAGGAGACAATAATTGGTTTTTAACATTTTTGCAGTGTTATATGGCTCAAATGTGGAATAAAAAGAAAATTAAAAGTTGATTTTTTGAACTGGACGAACTAGGACATACATATTGGAGTTATGTTCTCACCATTAGTTTGGACACTTTCAACTAAACACATTTTAGACAGAATAATCACAACTTCATAATTTCGTTAATTAAGTAATATTTTCCTTGCTTCGCCTGGGCCCTTATGATCGATACTTGTAGGTCTTCAGCTACTTAGAATTTAGAAATTGACTTTGTGTGAAATTTAATTTCCTTGCTTCTTTTACACTAGTATTCAATTAAATGTCATCTTATTATTCACTAAATTTAATATCTCATGTGATTATTAATTTATTAAATGAAGTGACAATACATCATTAATCGAAAGTATTCAAAAAAAAAAAAAAATTGCATGCATAGAATGCATCCGAATTAAACTCTTGTTTATGCATTTTCATTTGTTGTTTTTGCTTTGTGGTAATTTCCTAACAAAAAGAAGCTGCAGAATTACATGAAAAAGAAGCGCTGTGCAAGATTAGAAGCTGCAGCCACAACAGAGATAGAAAAAAGAGAGCATGAAGACCAACACAATAGCTTCAAACGTGGACACAATCCTGAAAATCGCATTGTCTATGAAGGAAAATGGCCAATAAAACCTCTTCCACCTCAATGCAGACCATGAAAACTTCCAACTCCATGACTTCTTCTTCAGCCTCTTGAAGAGCCATGTCTTCTTGCTGCCCATGCCCCTTGACCCTTTCTATAATCTATGTGAGTTTTCTCCTTCTTTTGCTTTATGGTTTTGCTTGGATCCCCACATAGAGAGAAATGGGTTAATTTATATATATGGAGGAAAGAAAGGTTAGAGAAAAGACTTAAGAGAATCTGTATGTTATCATGTAGTTGGTTTTTAGGCCAATAATGCATTCTAATTCAGTGGATTATTAGCAAAAGATGCCCCAACATACTAAAAAGTAGAGAATCTTGTGGAAATTAAGAAAATTGTAGTACTAAGGAATCAAACTTTATGCTTGAGATGATTTGAGTCGGTGTGTATCAGCATATGCAATTGTGCTTGTTAACTTATAGTCTGCTAGCATTTCATATATAGGATCTACCGAAGGCTTAACAATCCTACGACTTTAGATCTCAATTTATCATGTTTAGTTACATATATTCCATTCAAATTACAAAAAGTTCGAGCATGTTATTGGATGCCTTTATTTGTTGGAGACAACACCATAAGAAAAAGGTTGATTCTTGATAGGCATCTAGAGGTGTTGTCTCATGCCAGCTCCGCCGATTTGGGCTGGCTCATTACAGGTCAAACCAAATGCAGATCGGCCTATGATAAATCAGGTATGATAAGAGGTGATTTGCTCTTGACCAAAAAACAAAAGAAGTGGTGATTTGCTAGTCTAATTTAGAAAATAGATCCTCTCATGTTTAAATTATTTGGAAAAATCATCTGTAAAATTTTATCTTTAAGCTTTCTATTTAGATAGATCCTCTCATATATAAACAGACCCTCTCATGTGTAGTTTACCCATAAAATAAAATAAAATAAATTCCTGTCTAATCTAGCTCTATGGAAGCTTTAGATTATCCAAGCCAGTATGCTGGTTTGCATTTATTTATAATCAAAATTCAAATTTTTTAGGATATAAATTAAATTTATATTAAAAAATTAAAATTAATTATTACTTAAAGTATAAAATATTATTTAATAAACTTTAAAATAAATTAGCACTTTTTTATGATTATTTTAAAAATTTAGGTTCAGTTAATCCAATTTATTGCAGGCCAGGCCGAATCAAAATAGGCTAAATAGAATCATCTGATTTGTTTTTTAATGGACTAGGTTTTTAGCTAGGCATCTTTTTTTTTTTCTTTTTAATTTTGTAAAGTGTCTATTATTTCCCATTTAAGTTTTAGTGACAAATAACATTGTCGCAGAGTGTATCCAAAAAGAGAAATATTAAACAATACGAAATATTCTCATATGAATTTTCGCTCGGTACAATATAGAAGGTAAACAGTAAATATTCTCATATTCTCGTATAAGCTTTACTCTATTTGGTAATTGATTTCCCCTTGAATTTTCTCTATCTGTATGTGCTTGGTCATCTTTCATACTCTTATCTTTTGTACCATATAGAAGTGATTATTGAAAAAAATAGATTATACCATAAAACTTTATTTCAGTACTGCTATTAAAAAACTGATTAATATAATCTATTGATCAATAAATTATAAGATAAAGCTCTAAATTGATTCTTAGTGAAAATTTTGTTGGACAAAATCACCCTTAAAAAATAAAAATCTCAACATAGTTTTTTTCTTATGCAAATCTCAACATAGTTTTTGATAATTGAAAAAGTTAGTCAAATTAAATGTGTTACACGTAGAGTTTATCATAAAAAATTTCTTGCCATTTTTATTCCCCAACAAAACATACGCTTATAGAGACAAATTAGTACTTAAAAAAGACTATGAAAATATTATTGAAAATATTTTTATTTCCCAACCAAATATTTTTATTCCCCAATAAAAATATTTTTTTATTGAAAAATATTAATGTTTTAAAAAGACTAATTTACCCCACATTTTTTACTTTTTGGAACTACGATGAGAATTTCATTTCTCAAGATCAATTTGACAATATTTTCATTACGAATTTAAAAGATTACTCTAAATTATAATTTAACCCACATTTTCAAGTATTAGAAACTATGACGAGAATTTCTTTTCTCAACACCAATTTGACAATATTTTCATCATAAACCAATTTAAAAGAGTACTCTAAATGATATAATTAAGAATAATTCGGAATAGTATCAATAAAGTATGACCCTTCTTAAAAAAGAGAAGTCAATGAAATATTACATAATGTGCATGGTTAGAAAATAACGGGGGATGGGGTAGAGGCGAGGAGACCAGAGAACCGCTAGACACATCGTATCAGATGTCAGCAGCACTACCTACAAACCTCTCCCGAAGGATCATCGTGGACTCCACCGTGCGAGGCTTCGGCGTTTCTTTGTAATACAGCACAGGGGAAACACCGGGGAAATACCCCAACTTTGTTTATCCTCTTGGTTGAGGGTGGTTTAGGGTTTGGCCAATCACGCGTGAAATCCAATCCCACATCCCCACGAAATTGATGGCTCGTCTTGAAAATTAGCTTATAAATAATCGAAATTATTGTATCTTTTCGATGTGGGACTACCATAAGTTTGTTATCCTGGAATGAAAGAGCATAAAAAGATACCCAGAATTTAATAATATGACTTTCTAAGGCTACGTTATGTGTACACTTAAAAAATTGGGAAGGGAAATACTAAATTTTTTTTTTCCAGTCTTATCTCAAAAATTTTATTGTGCAATATCGATGTAATGGCGTTGAATCCATGCAGCCTCACATTACAATCCCATTGATGCTTCTTTGGTTTCTCGGCAACAAAAATTAGATGAAGTTGATTAGGATCTGTTAACCAGGGAAAGCTTCCTCAGTTCTTGTTGAAATGGAAATTAAATGTGTGATAGTACTTGTGTTGTCTCTACATCTTCCTCTCAAGTTATATATACCAGCCTGCATATTTTGTTGCTTTCTCTGTTACTATATATTGGTCAAGAAAAATATAGAAGGGTTTTGATCCATTTTTGTGTGCATTAAACTCGCGCATATTTTTTGTTCATACAACTATCTCAATCTATAATTGAAGCAATCAGCGATATGTCCATAATAAGTTGAGTTTATTTCACATTATGACTTTAGCTCATTGTAGTTGGCACAAGTATATTGTTGCCATTTCATGTAGTGGATAAGAGTGTTCACGTGAAAGTGTCCAACCCATTTTTTCCGATAGTTCATGACAATGCTAAAACTCTCCCTAAGGAAGAAGAGCTAACCAAAACACATCAGAAATAAAAAACATAAAGCAAGGAAATCAACAAAACCTCCTTGGCAGGACATCATTGTACCATTCTGCCTTTAATCACAGTCCCCAACATCAATTACCCCGACGTAGTTGTATTCACCTTTTCATAATACGCTACACCAATCTGAATAAGATAGTCCACAGCTCCTGAGTTTCTCAAATTCACAAAATCATCAATAGATCAGCATATACCCCTTCAAAACGAGTCACACCAAGCACCACAGCCAATACAGTTGTTCATCAAAATATATTCCTGATGATCTCACTTTTAGAGAAAGTGTCTAAGCCTTTACATGGAAGAAGTGAATCGCTATTTATAGGTTATGGATAGTGAAATTAACTGGGTTCTAACATGACTTTAATGGGACAAATTAACTTTCATTATCCAAGGTGATCCCCACAATTGGAATTAGATGTTTAGAGCAACATAAAAGTTGAGCTATTGCATGATGCTAGAACAATATGATTTCCCTTGGCCAATTATCTTGCAGATATTCTTAGTATTCTCAGAATCAAAAAGAAAAAAATTTATTCTATTTTATTCATAATTTGATACTTCAAATTTATGAATCATTATTATTTTTCACTTTCACTATATTATTAACAAAATAGTTGAATTGTTAAATTGTGAATAAGGCAAAATAAGATTTTTTTTTTTTTTCCTTGCTTTGAGAGTATCTAATAATCTTTTATTTTCGGGAACCTTAGGTAGGTGTATATTAATCAACAAAACTGTTTTAGACTTGTTTAAGCCCCAGAAAAAAGTTAATTGATGGATATTTTCTAAATAGTGGAACAAAACTAGGCCTTTTACTTAGGGGGTGTTTGGTATAAGGCATATAAAAATATATCTAGGAGTATGATATCGAAATTTTAGATTTCCATATTTGGTACAAGATCTAGAAATTTTTTTTGAGAAATATTGCATTCCCAAAAAGAAAAAAAAAAACACACTTCCAAAATCATTCACACCTCCTCCCATGGCAATCTAACATTTTTATTTGGGGGGAGGGGGGGAATGATGTTCCTAGGTAAAAATATCAAGATATTCCTATCGCCACCAATTGTC
This sequence comes from Pterocarpus macrocarpus, assembly GCA_031439585.1. Taxonomy (NCBI): domain Eukaryota; kingdom Viridiplantae; phylum Streptophyta; class Magnoliopsida; order Fabales; family Fabaceae; genus Pterocarpus; species Pterocarpus macrocarpus. The sequence continues at coordinate 34,048,651 of CM062514.1, forward strand.
ATTGTTGACTGCCACTGTCCAGTTGCTGGCCTCCTCCACCTCCATCGCAAACAAGGATATTTTGGAAAATATATACAACATTTTTGAGAATATTAATATCAACCAAACATAAAAATTGTAAGATTATTAAGAATTTAATTACGTTTCAAACACACCTAAACGTCATATCTAATAAAGCTATTTTTGGAAGTAGCATTCTAAGTAATAAAAATTTATTCCACCTACCAAATGCCCCTTTAAATATTTGTTGTTCATAAAATAAATACGGAAATAAATTAAAAAGGGAGTACCACAATTTTTATTTGCTTGCTGTTTGAGGAATAGTAAGTCCTTATGTATTTATGTGATGCCACTTACTAAATAGTTCCTCATCTACCTCATTAATTAAATTTACATTTCAATATAAATTTAAAGTACCAGAAGATGTTCAAAGGCATGCAGGCTCCCCAGAGAAAAGGGAAAGGAAGAGGAGCCATAACCTCCTCACGTACATGTAGAGATTATTAAGCTCTACATTTTACCTTAGACATAAAATCTACTCCACTCTTTTCTTAATCAATTTCTAATTGAGTAAATCTGTAATTTTATTTTATCTACATTAATTATTCCTTTAACTTTTCTCTCTCTTCTATTTAATATTCTCTCTCCACTATTTTTCTTTATTTGAAGAATATTATTCTTTTTTTCTGTTTTCTCTTATTTAAATAATATATATTTATATGATAAAATATATAATTAAAAAGGTAAATAAAAAAGCACGTGAATTGTTCACGTTAGTTCAAGTATATTTTGGAGAGACATTCATGTAATATTAAAATAATATAAATTCTTATAATATAATTCATGCATCTTTTTATAATTCAAAGAATATTCACGTGAATTGGAATTTAATAATATTTTTGAGGGATATTTATGAAATACCTAATATAAAAAATTATATTAATTCAAGTAATATCAAACACGAAAATTAGTATTAAATATATTACTTGAAATTTAATTAGTATTAGATCTATTACGTATTCTTAAATATTACTTTAATTTTAATAATGATTTAATATTTTACAAACTTTATAAAAAATATTTTATTAAAATATTAAATACATTTACTGAATATATGATAATATTACTTGAATATTTTGAAACACTTATATATTATTTAAATAAGAGCAGATAGAAAAACAATAATATTATTCAAATAAAGAAAAATAATAGAGAGAGAATATTAAGTAGGAGAGAGAAAAAAATTAAAAGGGTAATTGATATAAATAAAATAAAATTATAAATTTATCCACAATTAGAAATTGATTAAGAAAAGAGTGGAGTGGGTTTTATATTTAAGATAAAATGTAGAGCTAAATAATTTTTACATGAAAATATATAAGCGTATGCTCTAGTTGTAGGATGCGTTTAGATTAGTTGTAAAAATAACAACATTTTAATAATTATTTATAATTATAAGTAATTTTTTACAATATATTATGACAAAATTAATTTTATGTTTAGATATGTTAATTAAAAATAATTTTAGAATAATATATTTTGTTTAAATTACATAAAAATTTTCTTGTACATAATAATTTTTTAAAATTATATAGTAATATAATTCGCTTTTATAATTAGAAAGGTACGTTGTTGAGTCCCTCCCTCCAAAAAACACAAAAAAAAGGGTATGTTGAAATACTTCTCTCTTTCTCAAGCTCACCAAGAATTAGTCTATAGTATTTTAGATAGAAATAGATCATTTTATATGAAATTTTATATGATCTGATAATATATAAATTTTTATTATTAATTAAATTATTTTATGGCAACTTTCCTAAAGATACTATAAGGAAGTTGACATATTCCTATAAGATTGTTACATACGTTATCAGATTAATTTGTTTGTCTTTTTTTTTCTTTTTTTTTTTCTGTTTTTGCTTTGTGTACCCTAAAAAAAAGGTTACTGTTAACCCAAAAAAAAATGGATGCGCAAGGTACTCATCGAGTCATACGTTCCAAATTCCACACTTCCTCCAACTGACTAGTTAATGGCTTGTGTCCACATGTGAAATTTGATTTTGTGAGGCACCCTTTGTGTAATTGTAAAATCAAATAAAGTCCATAGAAGAAATTCTTATATCCTTTTAAAAAAAGAATTTTTCTTACTCTAGGAGAAACAACTACTATTGATTTTTTTTTCTCATTCACTTTTTCTCTTTTTTCACCTTTAGGGAGAGTTTAGTAAAAGAGTAAAATTAGAGGTGAAAAATTTAGAGATTAGTTTTTTATTCAATTTTACTCATAAATTTAATTGATAAAATTTTTTTCCCCATTTTTAACCTCATACCAAACTGACTCTTAAAAGTAATGGCCATGATATTCCATGAAAAAGGAAATTTCTTGCTCCAATAATGCTAAAGTTCCACTTACACATAAAAAAAAAAAAAAAAAAAAAAAAAAAAAAAAAAAAAATCTCGCTGGGGCACATAGACATAGTACACACACTCCTCTATCGAAGTCTTTCCACGCATCATAGATCAGAGCCATTTAAGGAAAAACAATTATATGTTATAAGCAATTAGACCTTTTTTGTGTAAATACATTTTTTAAAAATTTCTCATAGATATTTTATAATAGAAGCAATTTTATTTGAGACATGGTTAGCCAATAAATATTGGCCCGTCTCTCAATTAAGATTTAAATTATGATTTATCACATATAGGATACTAACTTTTCTACTAGCTCAATCTCAATTGATTGCCTAAATACATTTTTATTCTTTATTTTTTCTATTTCTCTAATTCTCTCAAGTAAACACATATAAATTATTATTATATATGGACTTGTTATATTTTTTTAACTCTACATATATTTGGTAAATATTTTAGTTGATTCAGTAGTTTACGGCTAATGAATCAACTAAATATGCCAATGATGATTGGCATAGTTGATAAGGAATAAATCCAAATTTCACAAGAATTCGAATTTGATTTCTGTTGCTAATGTGAGAATCGCATTAATAGACAATCTTATAAGTCTTTTATAAATACTTTTTGAGCCCAAAGTTTGTGCCTTAGCTTTGATATAATAATCGATGTTGAACCCACCTAAACTTTTTTTAATAAAAAAAATTAACTAAACTTTGATCTTATTAGAATATATATATATAAAAGGTCAAAGTATGGTTAAAAAATAGTTCCTACATTAGACAGAGGGGTGTGAATTTAGTAATTCATGATTCATACAGTCCATACATACATATATATATATATATATATATATAAAAGAAAAAGGACAAGGTTTGTTAATTTTTATAATATGTTTTAAATAATTTTAAGGAGTTTAATTGTTATACATTAATAATATAAAAGAGTTTTGTATTGTTATCAAATCAAATATTTTCTTTGTAAGATTTTTAAGATAATATGTGATTGAGTCAAGTAATACTATTGATATGACAATACCTGGTTGGATATATGTGTAAAATATTTTTATACCGATAATACATGTAAATTAAATCCTAATTTTAACCACATACGTTTTTTAACTATATTACTAAGGTACGGAGAAGAGAGCCACCCCCAATAGGTTTCTTCTGAAGTTCTGTTTTCTTTTGTTGTGAAAGACAATAGACTTCCACGCAGAGTGGAGAACCCAAATTGCTTATTTAGATCCGCTAAATGTTGATGGACTTGCATTGGATTCCAAACAAGATGCAATTCATTTCCGCTAGCTCCTCGTCAATCATTCCAGAAACATATTTGCCCTTGCCGCTTTCCACTTAAGTGAGCTTCTGCTTTTTAAAATAGATCACTTTTAAAATTTTATTTTCTTTAGTTGAAAGATTCCCAGTCATAAAATATGTTTGCTTTACCTCAATTTTTTATACTAATTTTATAGAGTTTAATTTTGATATATTGATCATGTAAAACTCCTTTATACTATCATCCAATGAGATATTTATATTTGTAAGACTTTTAAGTTAATAGATAATTGAGCTAAATACTTTTACTAATATGGCAATATATAATTAAATATCTGTGTAAAAAAATTTATACTAACTATATATACAAATTAAATCCAATTTTATATTGATTTATAAGCATAAATTTTAGTTAATAATATATATTTTATTATTAATAATCATAATTATTAATTATTATGATACAAGTAAGTTATCTGATATAGTGTTTAAATTAATTATATATTTTATAATGCAATAATAATAATATTATTGTGTTAATAAAAAATATAGATTGGTCAACAAATTTATACATTCTTAATTAATGGTGTAAAAATTTTTTGAATCATAGAATATATGACTTGATTTATCGTTGGTCTGGCGTTGGGATATTACCCTTTAAGTGGGGCGTATAGGAAGCCTCTTTCATTTAATAATGTTTTGCTTCTCACAAAAGTCACAATTGATGAGTTTCGACCCAATTTCACATAACACATGTTTAAGGGTGATTTATACATTTCTTCCGCGCCGAAGATTTACCTAAGATTTCGAATTTTCTTTTTTTGGCAATGCCATATTACATCATTAGATCATAAATAAAAAAATTTATAATAATAGTGTACTGAATCCAAATTTATGAAAAAAAATATTAAAAGAATTTTACCCCATAATAAACTAACCGATTTAAGTCAAATTAATAAATTTAATAATTTTTGGATATTCATGGTTTAGGAAAAAATATCAATATAAATTTGTTATTATGTTATTTACAACTATAGTAACATTATCTTTTTAATATAATTTTTAATAAATAGTACTCTAAATTGCAAGAAATCTTATCTGTAGTTCTTTTGTAAACCTCCTTAAAGTAAAAGTAACAATTAAAATAAAGAGTTAGGCATCTTTCTATTTTCTATTTCTTTCTTTTTTAATTAAAAAAAAATAAAAGAGACCAAGTCAAGTCAATGGTTTTTCATTATCAGATTTTCCGTTGGCAAAGGCCGCATTCTTCGCCCTTTACCACACGGTCACGAGTCGACAGCACCAAAAATGGCAGAATGCAATAAAGAGAAATTCTTAAGCGTTTTCATAGTGGGAAAAAAAAAAAAACTGTCTATTCACACCTCAAAAACAAATCAAATTTCTAAATAAAAATAAGTAGTGTGCAGAAATTTTTATTCCTTAGATATACAAATAGGTTTGTTTGTTTCAGGGGAAATAGAACGTGGTCTGTTAATTTTTATAATATGCTCTAAATAATTTTTAATAACATACCCTTTATAACCATATCACAAAGAAGAGAACCACCCTAGGTTACTTCTGAAATTCTGTCTTCTTTTATTGTGAAAGACTTCTTCCATGGCGTATGGAGAAAGCAATGAACATGCAGTATCGAGAAAGCGAAAGAAAGAATACGATATATGGAAATTTTGTATAACATTTCGATATGCAATCTTTTTAAATATAATTTTGATCACTCTATTTTATCTTTAAACTCTTGTGTGCTGATCAATTGTTTTTATCAATACTATGAATTAATAAAAATCATCCTTTTAAGGGATATACCACAATTAAAAGTTAGACACATCTTGCTCATTTCAACCTATACCAAAAAGTTTCCACAATTTGATTATTTTTAATCCGCTAAAGTTTGAGGGACTTGCATTGGATCCCAAACAAGACGCACCAAGGGTCAATATCATTTCTTTGACAAAGAAAGCAATTAATTTCCACTAGCTTTTCAAGTATTCCAGAAACAAACCTGCCCTTGCAGCTTCCCAGCTCCCACTATGAGCTTCTGCTTTTCAAAACAGGTTACTTTCAAAATTTTATTTTCTTTTGTTGAAAGACTTCCGGGCGACGGAGAGAAAGCAGAATCTATCGCAGAATTTAGAGTAAATAACTTTTTTGGTTCTAAAATTTTATAGTTGATATTAATTTAATTCTAAAATAATATTTGATATCAATTTAGTCTGATGGTCAAATCTCACTAACTTCCGTTAACTTCCGTTAGTGTACATCCCCTTCCCCTTGTTGAATTCAGAACTCAAAAACTTGGAACAAATAAGAAGTGAACTCTTACATTGAACTTGGAACTCGAAAATTTGGACAAGGAAGAAGTAAACCCTCACGTTGAACTCAGAACTTAGAAATTTAGATAAGAAATAAGTGAACTCTTATGTTAAGTGATTAGTTATTCAAGTTTTTGAGTTCCAAGTTCAGCATGAGAGTTCACTTCTTCCTTGTCCAAGTTTCCGAGTTCAATCTGAGTTCCGAATACAATAAGAGGATGCACACTAAAAGAAGTTACCGGAAGTTAGTAGAATTTGACTATCAAACTAAATTGATGTTAAATTTTAAAATATGAGGATTAAATTAATATCAAATATTTTTTCAGGACTAAATTAACTTGAATTATAAAATCTTAGAACCAAAAAAGGTTATTTACTCTAGAATTTATTTACCCCAAAAAAGGTACCGTATATGACAAGAATGGATGACACAACATAATTAGTCATAAAACATGTTTACTTTACGTCAATTTTTTATACTAATTTTATATTGATTTATTAAGCATAAACTTTAATTAATAATATATATTTTATTATTAATAATCATAATTATTAATTATTATGATGTAAGTAATTTATCAGATATAGTTTTTATATAGATTCTACATTTCAGTGTAACAATGATTAATATTATTGTGTTAATAGAAACTATAGATTGGTAAACAAATTTATACATCCTTAATTAATGGTGTAAAATTTTTTGAGTCGTAGAATATATGACGTGATTTGTCATTGTGGCCTGGTGGTGGAGATGTTGCCCTTTAAATGGAGCTTCCAGGAAGCCTCTTTCATTGATGAGTTTCCGACCCAACTTCACATAATACAAGACATGTTTAAGGCTGATATATATATTTCTTCCACATAGAAAGTCTCTTCACTTCAACTACTTACCTTGTCAATTGTTTCCTTGCAGCATTACAGCCTGTGAGCTTCTGATTTTTGAATGGAGTGCAAGAGCATCCAAAGCTACTCGTCATCCAGCACAACACGGAAATATGACGTGTTTGTGAGCTTCCGAGGCGAGGACACTCGAAACAATTTCACTGATCATCTTTTTGGTGCTTTCCAAAGAAAAGGCATAGTTGCCTTCAGGGATGACACGAATCTCAAGCAAGGAGAACACATATCAACTGTGCTAATGCAAGCAATTGAAGGATCTCAGGTTCTAATCGTGGTCTTCTCAAAGAACTATGCTACCTCCTCATGGTGCTTGCAGGAACTGGCAAAGATTGTAGATTGCATAAACATGAAGGTACCAACAGGGCAAAGTGTTCTTCCAATTTTTTATGATGTCAGTCCATCTGAGATACGAAAACAGGATGGAGATTATGGGAAAGCCTTTGTTGAATATAAAGAAAGATTCAAACAAGATCTAGGGATGGTGCAAAGATGGAGGCAAGCACTAGTACAAGTGGCCAATCTCTCTGGTTGGGATGTACAACATAAGTAAATACTCTCCTCTAAATTTTATCTTTACGTTTGTGGCTTTGTGCAGTAAGTTATCCACACTTAATAAGTTGATCAAAACATATTTTAATGTTTTTCATGAACAATTTTATTTAATACAAATCACCATGTTATTTTTCTTGCAACTTTGTGCTTTCTTTATGATTATTTATTATTTATGAATTTATATTGCCTTTTCATACTAAGAGAGGAGCATGGTAGAGTGAACAACCTTTCAAGAAGAAATACATAAATAAGATAAAAAGGTACATGTTTATTAAATATATATGATTTTTTAAAAAAAATTAATAAACTACTCAACTATCTTGTCTTAGTATTATCTATGTAATTTTGTTTTAGGATGCCCTATGTGAGGAAGTTGACTTAGTATTTTTTGTTTTCTTTGGTTTTTAGGCCACAATATACAGAGATCGAAAAAATTGTTGAAAGAGTTATAAACATATTAGGTTACAAATTTTCAAATTTAGATGGCCTAGTTGGGATGCACCCTCGTGTAGAACAACTGGAAAAACTTCTGGATTTGGACTCCAATGATGATGTTCGGGTTGTAGGGATCTGTGGAATGGGTGGAGTAGGAAAGACAACTCTTGCTAGAGCAGTGTATGATAAAAACATCCATCGATATAGTGCTACTTGTCTTATTGATGATGTAAGTAAAGTTTATCGTGATTGTGGTCCAATGGGTGCACAGAAACAACTTATTTGTCAAACTCTGAATGGAGACATCCAAGATATATGGGATCTGTCCAAGGCAACATCTCTGATAAAAACTAGGCTATGCCACCTAAAGGCCTTTCTTATCCTTGATAATGTTGATAAAGATGAACAACTAGAGAAATTGGGTGTGAATCGTGAATATCTATGTGCAGGAACTAGAATTATCATAATTTCTAGAGATCGGCAGATCTTAAATAATTATGGAGTGGATGAAGTTTACGATGCTCAACTCCTAAATAATGATGAAGCTCATCAATTGTTTTGTAGAAAGGCTTTTAAAAGTGATTATATCATGAGTTGTGATGACATTAGTAGAGAGTATGAAATGTTAACGTATCTTGCACTAAAATATACCCAATGCCTTCCCTTGGCAATTAAAGTTTTGGGATCATTTCTGTATGGCAAAAATATGTCTGAGTGGCGAAGTTCCTTGGATAGACTAAGAGATAATACCAATAAAGATATTATGGACGTGCTTCAAATAAGTTTTGATGGACTAGAACCAATAGAACAAGAAATATTTTTGGACATTGCTTGTTTCTTTGGCTACTATCCTGAGAAATATGTGAAAGAAGTTCTAGATTGTTGTGGATTTCATCCAGATATTGGAATAAGAGTTCTTATTGATAAATCACTCGTAACCATTAGGCATTCATGCATTAGAATGCATGACAAGCTACAAGAGCTGGGCATGAAAATTGTTCGACAAAAAGCGCCTAATGAACCAGGAAAATGGAGTAGGCTATGGCTCTGCAAGGATTTCTACAATGTTATGTATGAAAAGATGGTAAACATAGTCTTTTGAAAACATGAAGAATTTTATATTTTCAATTTTATGTGATCAATGGGTAACTCAAGTAATCTAACTTTTTATTTCTTCTCTTGAATGCTTTAGGCAATGGATAACGTTGAAGCCATAAGATTATCATCATATGAACATGTTGGAGAAAATACAACATTGAGGGCCGACGTGTTATCAAAAATGAATCGACTCAGATTCCTCATACTCGGAGGAATGGTGAGGTTTTCAGGAAGCCTGAATGATTTGTCCAAAGAATTACGATATCTTGAATGGGAAGGCTATCCTTTCACATATTTTCCGTCAAATTGTGAGTTGCTTAAGCTTGTTGAATTGATCTTAACTTTTAGCAACATCAAGCGACTATGGGAAGGCATAAAGGTACTGTAGATGCTCTTTTTCAATTTTGATTAGAATAATGAATAAAATAAGGAAAGTTAAGTATCTTATGTTGTATCTCATTTTTCCAAAGCCATGTCAAACAAACAAATGAAAGTGTAAATATGTTGAGTACTAATGTTTGCTTTTCTGTTGGCCCAACATAGCCTATGTACAATTTGAAAGTTATGGATCTCTATTGCTCCCGAAATCTTGTCAAGACCCCAGATTTTAGCGGGACTCCAAATCTTGAGCGGCTAAACCTTGCAGAATGTACAAACCTTGTGCACATCCATCCATCTATCGGACTTCTAAGAAAGCTTGTTAACTTACATTTGACAAACTGCAGAGGTCTAATAAGTCTCCCCAAGAGCATATTTGGTGTAAGTTCGCTTGAAGTTCTTGACTTGGATGGTTGCTCAAAATTATTTCACAGCCAATTGTTAGAGAATGCAAGGCATGACATAAGTGACACTAACATCCAATGCCAGTCAACATCCTCCATCTTCAGAAAGCTTAACTTTATGCTGCCTTTCCATTTCTTTAATTCTACAAGGCACAATATTGGTTCGGTGATGCCTTCTTTGGTTGGTTTCTATTGCTTGCGTGAGCTTGATATAAGTTTTTGCAATATACTTTATATCCCCGACACCATCGCATCATTGCATTGCTTGGAAAGGCTACTTTTGATGGGAAACAATTTTGTTACACTACCTTGTACCATAAAGGAGCTTCCAAGACTCATGTGTTTAAATTTAGACAACTGCAAACATCTGACATCGTTATCTGAGTCCCCATTATGTACTGTGTTGCCAGTAGAAAAGGAACCAGTACATTGGACAAATATAGCAGGATTGCATATGTTTAACTGTCCCAAATTGGTTGAGAGGGAAAGCTGGAGTAGTATTGCTCTTTCATGGATGATACAATTCCTTAAGGTGCGTACTCCTTCCTTCATTCTTTCCTTCCCTGCATTTGTGTCAAGGACTAAGACATAGCCAGTTTGATTTTGTGGTTTCAGGAGCACAAGGAATGCACTCCGCCCGTTACTATTGTTATTCCTGGAACTCAAATTCCCTCCTGGTTCAACCGTCAAAGGATGCCTGGTTGGTTTTGGATAGAGCCCAATTTGCTTGACAGTAATTGGATTGGACTTGCTTTCTGTGCAGCATTTGTCGCAGAATATAGTTCGAGTGGTGCAGCAAATCCCCCGTTGATTCTTTGTCAGATTCGCAATAACGGTAGTCAATCATTGGGGTTTCGCATCATTGCTAAAATCGCAGAGATGGATGCGACCACGGTTATATTAGATCACCTTTGCCTACTCTATTTTACTCGCCAAGAATTGACTGAATATGAAGATGATAATATAAAAGAAACGCTTAATATTCCTGGTTTCTTCTTCGAATTGGAAGGCTTGGGCCGGCGTGAAGGTTTTCGTTTGGGAGTGCGGAATTACGGGATGCGTTTGATATTCAAGCAGGATTTGGAAGAACTCGACAAAGACGAATAAGGAATTGCAGAAAGCATTTCGGCACGCTCCTCGTTCTCATCAGTTACAAACAAGCTGCTTACTGATTCTGTTGTCCCTCAAACAAAGTGCTTCCGTAAATCTTCCAATGTTGCCTCCCAATGATGGGTTTTAGGTAAAACAATTCTTGTGTGCTGTCTTCTTACCCTTGAAATTTCATAGAGACTGTGTTTTACTTTTCCGCGTATATACGATGTTTCCCTGACACTATGGTAAATATGAACAAACAAAAAAAAAAATTCCTTTATAAATTTGTCACATTATGCTTTCTTTAAAGTAATCAAACTGGCGCAGAGCTTAAGTTCTAAAACAACGAAATTTATAAGTTAGCATAGTAGTACTTTTACACCTGGGCAAATCCAGCACAAAGGGAGGGGAAAAAAAAAGATTAAAAAAAAAAAAGCATCAGGTACATTATAACAGAGAAGCGTGCTTTAGTGAAGCATTTTTCGCTGTTTGAAGGTTTCCTGGTTTCAGCTTGTAATTAAGTCCTAATCTATTGAGCCTGAACCCTGTGAACATTTTTATAACTTGTAATGCCTTTGCGTAATTGCTAAGCACAAGAGCATGTATCGACTACCTGCTACATGTTATAAGCACCTTCAATTTGTGTCCTACACAATAACAGGAAGCATCTAGCCACCTCCTGAGGCGTCATTTTGATTTCATTGATCGTTGAATTACATCATGCAAATACGTAGGTGGAGTGGAAAAAAATTACTTACTTTTCACATTTGCAAGTGCAACATCAAATAAATCAAAGATCTTAAGGAAGTTAGAAGTTTAGAATTATAAAATGAGAAACTCTTAGTGACTGCCCAAGTTGAGCACCCTGCTACAAGTAATATGGGATTTGATTGTCTTGAGCCATGAGGTGTTATTACAATCCATTCAGTATATCAGTACTTTGGGTATATCGCAAAAGATACTATAGCTAACCTGGTGACCACATCCGTGCAGATACTGAAGCTTTCCTGAATTCCTGCATTGAGTTCTTTAGTGGAGGGAATGAAAGCAGAAATCCTACGCACACATAGGAATTAGATGTGAATGGAAAGAGATTGTGAATAATTCATGTGAATGTGGTCATGTGGGCTTGAGTTATGGACTGGGTTAGGCACATGATTTGGAGCATATTATGATGATAATGTTACTACTTATTATGATAAGTATCTGTCCAAGTTATTACAACTATAACCTGACAAATGTTTTGATGGAGCATGGGTCATCCTTAACCACTAGAATGATCGGAGTCAAAAGCAGAAAATATAGATTTTTTTAAAAAAGAACTGAACCACCCCCGATTGAGTAAATAGTATAAAATCATGATTCTGTTTTCACTTTGGTTGATTTATTAATCAGCTATTAAATAAATTAGTCCATTTCATTCAATCCAATCAATTTTTTAAACTATAATTTGATAGATTAGATTGGACTTACATGTATGAAATGTATGAATCATCAATTATTAAATCCATGTGTCATCCCCATATCCAATACGGGAACTATTATTTACTCAAACTTTGATCCGATTAGAATTTGAATTGGGATTTGATTAATAGTATGTTTCGATATCCGTTTGGGCATTTAAGAATTGATTTGGGAAATCAAAATTAATTCTATTATTTTTTTTATTTGGTTTCTCATATCAAATCAATTATAGTCTTAAATTTGATCTTAGGTAGAAGTAAATTTTTTTAGTTTTCAATTCTACCAAAATTGATTTTGGACACTTTTCTTTCTTTTTTTTTGTAAATTGCACATTTAAAAGTTATTTTGATCAATATTATCCAAATATAAATTACTTCTCAGATTAAATTATTAAATATAAATTACTTTATCCTAAAATTAATTTTATTCAAATTAATTTTAACAAAATTAATTCTATATAAAATCAATTCTACTTTTATTAAACCAAGCACGCTATATTTGAGTTGGATTAAATTTAATTTTAATGGCCTCGCTCTTTGGCTATATACCTTCTTCATATTGAACAATTTATTATTTGGTGCCTTTATTTCTAAATAAAAATATGCAATGTGCAGAATTTTTTATTCCTTAGATATACAAATAGTCAAAAGCAGAAAATATATATATATTTTATAGGAACTGAACCATCCTCAAGTGAGTAAATAGTATAAAATCATGATTCTGTTTTCACTTTGGTTGATTTATTAATCATCTATTAAATAAATTAGTCCCTTTTATTCAATCCAATCAATTTTTTAATTATACTTTGATAGATTAGATTGGACTTACACGTATGAAATGTATGAATCATCAATTATTAAATCCCTGTGTTACCACCATATCTAATATGGAATTATTATTTACTCATACTTTGATTTTATTAGAATTTGAATCCAGATTTGACTAATAGTGCTTTTGATGCCCAAACGTCAAAATCAATTATGTTGTTTTTTATTTTTATTTGATTTCTCATGTCAAATCAATTATAATCTTAAAATTGATTTTAGATAAAAATAAAAAAAATTTATTTTTTATTTTTTAATCTCACCAAAGTTGATTTAGGAAATTTCTTTTTTTGTAAATTACATATCTAAAAGTGATTTTAATTAATACTATCCAAATATAAATCATTTTTTAGATCAAATTATCAAACATAAATTATTTTATCTCAAAATTAAATTTAATTAAAATTAATTTTATCTAAAATTAATTCTACTTTTATAGAATCAAACACGCTATAAAACGAAAACCTGTATTTGAGTTGGGTTAAATTTAATTTTAATTTCCTCACTCTTTGGCTATATACCTTCTTCATATTAATCTATTATTTTGTCTATTTATTTTTAAATAAAAATATGCAATGTGCAGAATTTTTTATTCTTTAGATATACAAATAGGTTTATTTGTTTCAGGGGAAAAAACAGGGTCTGTTCGTTTTTATAATGTCTTAAATAATTTTTAATCATATGCCTTTTAGTAATATATTTTGAATAATTTTTAATCATATACCTTTATTTTTAATTCCCTCTATTTTTAATTCCCTCTCCTTTCTTTTATTTTTCTATGAACCGAAAAAAAAAAAAGGAGAAAATCATATACCTTTTTCAACCATATCATACACGTCATTTCAGGTCAACATATGCTCTATATTTTATGTAATGGACAATTTTTTAAAACTACTTGTATCCGCAATAAATAAATAAATATATCATATAAAAATTAATTTTCATGCTTTACTTTTATAATTTTTATCCTATTATCTAATTATATATCAATGAATTAACCCTAATAAGTTATTAAAGAAGTTTAACTATTATAATTATTACGTAAGATTTCTAATTTTCATTTTTTTCCCCTTCGTAATGCATAGTAAACATCATTAGGTCATAACTAAAAAATTGTATAATAATAATGTATTGAATTCAAATTCGTCAATAAAACCAAAAAATAAAATTGAGAGAATTTTACCTCATAGTAGGTCAACTTAATTTGAACCAAATTAATTAGATTCTAGAAAATATTGGATACTGTTAGTTTGGATAAAAATAGTTAATATTTACATTATTTATAATTATAATAACATTATCTTTTCTATATCAATAAGGATTGATTCACATAACTAACCTTGCGTTCATGCATCGTGATAACTTGTATTCAATTTTTAGATTTTTTTTTTATTAATAGATGATTTATGAGTATTTTTGAAAATTTTTAAGTTACCAAAAAAATTAATTATCTTTTTTATTATAATTACTTTTTTAATGAATAAATTATGACAGAATAGGTGTGAGAGATATTTTAAATTGAGTTTTTGTATATCTGATAATGTTTTTTTTATTATGGTTTCTTTATAAACATTACCTGCACTGTAAATTAAAATTAAAAGATTTAAACTTTGAATATTTTTATCATTGCATTTAACTCTTTTCGTAATATCTTACTAATTAATATCAGTACTGCAGGAGTTTTAATATAAAATGAGGATTTCTTTTTTCCCAAAAGGCTCAAATTTCTTTATGATGTAAAATACACTAACATGTGGCTGTAAGTGCAAAACCAAACATAAAATAGTACTCTAACTTGCAAGAAATCATTGTGTGTAGCTCTTCTGTAAATTTAAAATAAAAGTGAAAAATTAAAATAAAGAGTTAGGTACTTTTCCATTTTCTTTTTCTATCTTAAAAGAGCACCAAGTTAAGTCAATGGCTTTTTATTATCAGATTTTCCTGCCCTTTCCCGTGGGGAAGCGCTGCAACTCTCCCCCTTTAACACACGGCCACGCGTCCAAAGCACAAAATATGACGAAATACAACAAAACGGAATTCTTAAATATTTTTAGAAAAAAAAAATTAAGTTATGCTATGTGTCACTTAAATCACGACACATTAGCTATTTTAGTCATAGTTATTTTTTTTTTCTCTTAACATTTTTAATGTAATATATATAAGAGTAATTTTAATATATTATTAATGTAAACTATTTTATAATATTAATTAGTTTTATAATATTATAAATTAATTTTGATGCACTATTAATATAATAGAGTTTTACATTATTATCTAATTAAAAGTTTTTATTTGTAAGACTTTTAGAGAAATAGATGATTAAGTTAAATATTTTTACATATGAGTAATATATAATTAAATATCTATGTAAAAAAAAATTTATACTAACAATATATAGAAATTAAATCCTAATATTATACGTATATATTTCCAAGTAATTATTATAAGAATTTAATTTTGATAGACTGATAATATAAAACTCATCCGATCATATTTTACTATAATAACTAATATGATTAAATTTCATATTTATAACTTAAATAGTCATGCAAATAGAATAATATGATTGGTTGACTATGTAAAAAATTTTTACATTATCAATCCATCAAAATTAAACTCTTATTATAATATCAATCCATTAAAATTAAACTCTTATTATAAATTTAAATATTTATAATAATATAATAATATATAATTAAATATTTGTATAAAAAATTTTATATTAATAATACATTAGAATTAAATACAATAAAGAGAATAATTTTGATATATTATAAGTATAAATTTTTTTATATTATTAACTAAAAATATGATATTATATTATGATTCTTGAAATATAGGACATGGCATTTTATTTCGAATTTTTTAAAATATGTAAATCAATCTCTTAATATTTTAAAATAGTATAAATTAATTTTTAAATAATTAAACTATCCTCATCTTAAAAAAGGAACTAGAGGAGAGAAAGAGGAAAGAGATAAAGGTTGTTTGGTTGTTTAATGGTTGATTTGTACTATTTTTAAACATTAAAAAGCTAATTTATATTTTTTAAAATTTTGAGTGTAAAATATTTTTTTAATCATATATTATTATATTAATAAATATTTTTTACTTTTATATTCATTATTTAAAAAATCACATATATGGGAGAATTTAATTGGCCATCGAATAAAAAAAATTTACAATTTCAGTTTATCAAAATTAAATATAATTTACTTTAAATGAAACAAATAATTTATTTATATTATACGAGTAAAAAAAAAAATGTATGATGTGGATATTAGGTAGCATAACTCCTCATGGCACTATCGAACATTTACACATCGTTTGGATTAGGTGATTATAGAAAGAAAGAAAAAGGGTAAAAAGAAAATGGGGGGATTATGCTGCTTTCTCCCGTTTGGTTGACGCGAGAAAAGGGAGAGAAAGATCAAATTCATATGTGGAGTCCACCTCTGAGTTTTCATTCCACCACTGCAAAAAAAATTGTCATCAATAGCTAAAAATTGGTTAAATGACAATAACACCCTCTACTTTAAATCTAATCTCATGAAAAAAGCTTGAACATAGATTGGACGATTCATTGACGTGCACTACACCATTTCCTGTTGACTATCAGTGCTAATAAACTCAAAAGAAAAAATAACAATTTTAATAAATTCTCACCGGAAAACAATGTTAATAAATTAATCTAGTTCTGTTTATCGTTTTTTGTGACCATAATTAAGTTAGCATTTTTTAAATTTAATCTATGTCTTAACTAATCCAAACAGTTCAATATATTCAATTAAAAAATGACATTTTTTTGAAAAATTAGGACAGCTTTAATTAAAAATTTATGCTGCAAATTAAATGTAGGTAATTTTATATATAAAAATATCATAAATTAAATTTATATTATCTATATTTTTATTCAAAAAATTTTTTAATCAAAATTTATTATTTAAATATTAAAAAATAAAAATTTAATTATTATCATAAAGTTATTTATTTAAGCAAATTACTAAAAATATTAAAAATTAAATAAACATAACATGTTTATATTTTATCACAATAAGGACATATATATCATTTGATATAATTATGATTTGCTTTTTCTTATTTTTTATATAACTCTCATTTTTTTTTTTTTAATTTTTTCTATATTTTTTCTTTATCTAAACACATGAAGAGAAAATATAATTTTTTTTATTTTTATTTTTTCATTTTTTTTCTTCTCATTTTCATTTCTCTCATTTTCTCTCCGCATCCAAACGAAGCATTAAGAATTTCGCCGCAATAAAAAATCAAGTCCATTCCCGCATGTTATTTCTGACTTTTGAGATGAAACACCACATCAAATAAAAACATCTTGTGAAGTGGGATGAAGAACCCCATCACCAACAGCCGCAACAACAATAACACGGCCATGATGATGATGAATTCCCCAAGATCACCACCGATGGATCCCAGAATCTGGAGCAAATTACCCCCTGAGATCCTCGAGAACATCCTCTCTTGCCTTCCCCTCAAGACCTTCCTCAATCTCAGGTCAACTTGCAAGTCCTTTTGGTCCCTCATATTCACCCCTCCCTTCATCTCCAAACACTCCTCTTCCTCTTCACCCTTCTCTTCCTTCCTCTTGCTCTCGCACCCTCAGTTCCACCGCCACTTCCCTCTCTATGACTGCACCCTTGGCACATGGCGCAACATCTCTCTTTCCCTTTCTGATTCCCTCCATCATTCTTCACCACCCTTCACCACTCTTGTCTCCTCCGGTGGCCTATTTTGCTTATCTGATCCAAATTCATGTTCTTTGCTTGTGTGCAATCTCTTGGCTAAGTCCTCTAGAAAGATTGAATACCCAAGTTACAATCTTCACCTTGAGCATCTTACTTTTGTTACCACCCCAAAAGGGTACACTATTTTTGTCCTCTTTTCTGAGTCTGCTTCTAGTAGTGTATTTGTTTATGACTCAAATGTGCTCTCTTGGAGGAGATTCGAAGGGTTAGGAATCAATTTAGGTGACGACAATCGCCAACAAGGTGTTTTCTTCAATGGGGGTTTGTACTTTGCCACTCCAGAACCTTTTTCTGTGGTGAAGTTTGATTTGGAAAGTGGGATATGGGAGAGGCCAATTGGGGTGTTGCCAAGCCAAGTCACTTTTGTTAGATTGGTGAGTGATGGAGAAGGGAAGTTGTATTTGTTTGGTGGGGTTGGGAACAATGGGATTTCAAGGAGCATCAAGCTGTGGGAAATGGATGAGGAAGGGAATTGGGTGGAGGTTCAGAGTTTGCCTGATCTCATGTGTAGGAAATTTGTTTCTGTTTGTTACCATAACTATGAGCATGTTTATTGCTTTTGGCATGAGGGGATGGTCTGCATTTGCTGCTACACTTGGTCAGAGATCTTGTATTACTTGGTTTCAAGGAGGACTTGGCATTGGCTTCCAAGGTGCCCATCTTTGCCTATGAAGTGTAGCTGTGGTTTCAAGTGGTTTTCTTTTGTTCCAAAGCTATATGCAGCAGTTTGATCTGATCTGAATGAGTTTTCTCTCTTCATTTTGTTTTATCTTAATTTCAGATTTTCGGTTGTTGTGTTCGTTGGGACTGTATTAGGAGCTGAACAAGTGGTTTTGTATAATTAATTTCTGTTTTGTGATAAATTTTGGAATTGAATTTTGTCCAAGGATCCTTTCTCTGTTGGGTATGTATTTAGGTTCTGATTTTGCTGAGGCTTATTGGCTCATTGCTCAGTCAGCGAGAAGCTACTACCACCGAATACTAACTTACTAACGAGTATCAACTTTACCAACCATATTAATCACTATTAAATATGCATTATTTATCAGTGCAGCAAATTTGATTTACCCCTTCTTGTACTTAATAAAATGAAGTAATGATAAATAGTCTAACTGATCGTATGGCGACTTATGCTTAATGTTGGGGTTAATGTCAAATTTAAATGTATAAAAGAAATTTTTGTAAACCAAAATTACTGAAAATCCTACCTCATTCTCTGTTTCTTTTGAGTGTGTAGTTGCGCATACATGCAACATGTAGCAAACAATCACGAAGATTAATCTTCTTTCTTTCTTTCTTTCTTTTTCTCAATCTTTTCTGCTGAATATTTAGTTAATTATCATTGATTCAATCAGCAGTTAAGAACCTACATTTTAAAGTTCAACCTTTTAAGCCAATTGCAACTCAACCGCGCGTGTTAAAAAATAGCTAAATAAAAACAGGGATCCATCATGTAAGTTGGTCGCCGTCCTTCCTTGCATTGTGATTATATTATGC
The DNA here is from genome assembly GCA_031439585.1 of Pterocarpus macrocarpus. Classification (NCBI taxonomy): domain Eukaryota; kingdom Viridiplantae; phylum Streptophyta; class Magnoliopsida; order Fabales; family Fabaceae; genus Pterocarpus; species Pterocarpus macrocarpus. Next base: position 34,068,091 of record CM062514.1, read on the forward strand.
TTTTGCTGAAGATTAGAATCGTCTTTATCGTTACTGACAGGAAGATGACTTCTAGCATGTTTCGAACCACCCATAACAGTGTTTTTTTTCTCCCAAAAAAACTGTTGTTGAAAAATTAATTTGTTTGGGAAAAAAATGAAAATAGATTATAGTTAAAAGATTATAATTTTAAGTTGAAAAATAACTTATATGTATAAACAATTTTTTAGAGCTTATAATTATAAGTGAAAGTTAATTATTCTAAAATTGTTATATTTTTATCAAATTGACTCTATGTATCAAATATTATCCAATATAAATCATCATTTCATATCTTTTTTAATAATTTTATCACACAATAGCAATTTTTTTAAATAATTCAAATAAAATTGATTATCTTAAAATTATTTTTCAACTAAAATATCTTAACATAAATTGATTATCATATAATTGATTATATAAAAAAATAATTACACAAATAAATAATTATTAAAATAATTTTAATATTATAATTTTTTCATATACGCAAGGATGAGCTTCTACCTGATTTTCAGATTGATTCTCGATTTTTTCCGGCTTAGGATGAAACAGAGATATACCTACCGAATCTTAACAATAAATAAAAGTGAAAGAAATTCAATTTTAACCTCCATCTTTTCCAGCAAACCAATCATTTCTTGAAAGGATCCTATCCTCCTTTCGCATTACTCATCCTATTTTTCTTTTTTGGAATTATAGATTGGCAATTGGAATGAACAATTTTGAAATCGAAATGATGAACCCCCAAATTCTATGGTATGGAATTATATTATGAATGAGCTGAGATGGAGTTACAATCTATAACACCATGACGATAATTACTATGTAAATTTTGGGTATTATTAAATATTTTCTTGGTAAGAAATAGGAATATACAAGTACAACAACTAAAGCCAATCATAGCTCGGCCTATTCTTTGCCTTTGAAGTTTAGCTCTTTCTAACACGATATATCTACCTCCGACCCCCAAAAAAAAGAAACACGATATATCTAGAACATTTGACCTTCCAAATGAGTTGAATGAAAGCTATCCATTAGCTTTCTTTGATATATATTACCACTTTTTTCTTTTTGAACATATCTTTAGTTTAGATGACTTGAGTTCTTTTTTGAAAGTAGAAAAGTATATACATTTTTCTCCTCAATCCTACTGCTATGTTTTATTTATGGGCATAAAAATTTTACTTTCAATATTTCAGTCTATTTTTCGTCGCATGTATCTTTAAGTAAAATGAACTAATACATCCTATCTTACACGTAAACATAAGGCAAAATTAATAGGTTCAGGTATATTTTCGAATTAATGCTTGATACTCACTTGATGATTTATAAAAATACTTAGCACAAAAAAGTATAGTTTTATGCTGGAAACCAAACCTAAACTGAAGAGATAGACAGCGAAATTTTTCACACAATATATCTTATGTATAACTTCTTAACTGAAATATTTATGCCCGTCAGAAAAAAAAAAAAAAACTAAAATGTTTATGCATTAGAAGAAATTATGTTTTTCATCTAGATGAATTATTCAAAACCACGTTAAACCGAGTTTCTAACTGGCAGAGAAAGTTTCCATGGTCGTGGCCTTTCCCTTTTAAAATATTAAGAACAATTATAAAACATAATTATAGGCTGAAAACAAAACCTAACATGAAGAGATTGAAAGTGAAAAATTCCATGTAATAAATTTTATGTGTCATATTTATCACTTCTATATGTTTTAAAAGAAATTACGTATTCATATTAGATTAGTCATTCAAAATCACATTAAAAACCGAGTTTAGAAATGGCAAGAGAAAAGCTTCCACGACACTGGAGCGTGCCAACCACCAGCCAACACCTCTACCTAGACTACCTCGAATTGGGCCTATGGTTTTCATTTCTGTAGTCCACTTTCAAAGCATGGAGAGAGCATGCCCATGTGAGCATCGTGACTTTTAATCATAATTCTTATGACCACTTGAATAGGAATCCCCTTTCGTTTTGCCAAAAGAAAAAAATTAGCTCTTAAATACAATTCTCCCAAATTATAAATTAGAATCAAGTTGGACTACTTGAATTCCCAGAAAAGTCAATAGCTGATCATCTCTTCAAAATAATTTTAGGAAGCATTAGGTAAAGCCTATATAGCTTGCATGCCCAGCTACAATATATTATACAGAATGTCAATGAGTGTTAGCTAACAAATATTTATCAATTGACCTGTTCAAAAAACTGGAATATTAATTCTCCTACACATCATAGTCTGATCCCGCATTGATAACGATTGATTGTGTATATGAGCCATTCCTAAGAAGGTCTCCCAAGACTATTAAGCACTCGGCAACTGAAGCAGGTGACACGGCAATGTCAGTAAGTGACATTTAACTGAGAGTCTCCATGCAATCATTGTCTCTAATGCCATGGCAATTCGACAGGGGCAATGTGAACCTCTTAAAGAAGCTGGCAAAGTGTTTACAATTTTACATGGACTGCAAATAAGTGGATTTTCCAACCAAATCAGCCCAAAAGGAAAGGGTGATTTTGGTACGAGGATAAAAATAAAGATAAACATTTCAATTAGGTTTTAATGTAATTTTACTCATAAATCTAATTTATGAAATTTGCTTCTCCAATTTTACCTTCATACCAAACCGAACCCAAGGGTGAGAGGTGAAAGGATGCGAACTTTTATGTCAAAGGGAGATGGAGATGCAGCATCCATGCTTGATTGTCCTAAATTTGAAACTAGAACAATTCTCCTCAAAAGAACTTAAACAAATTCCGTGTTCTTGGGGTGTCGTTATCGTGAATGACACACTCCAAATGCATCCAGTCAATTGTGTATGTATTATGCAACATTGGAAATGTCACTACGCTGAAGACCAAATTCATAAATTTCAAACAATACTCAGAAGTCCAAAATAAATAAATGATAAGACAATTTTTCCCAACTAGTTTTGAATGGTGCTATCAATAATTTAAATTTCATTCCCAATAACGATGCCGATATAATCTCAAGGTGTCCAATCAATCATTTTAAGATAATAGGAAAAAAACAAAGGCATCAACAATCTATATCAATTTCCTAAACTTTCTTCCTTTCATTCTACTTGATTGAAGAAATATGTGAGAATAAAACTCAGATATTTTTTTTTGTGATAAAAATTAAACTTAGATATTATCCCTATCTACTATAAATCCATTTAAGGCTTGAGCAAGAGTGAGAAACCAAACTTGGGACTCTTCTCCAAAGCCTTTGTTTCAAACGCACCCGAGACTGTCAAGAATGACTTCTGTGTAAGCTCATGCTGCAATACGGTCCCAAGATTCCCGTGGTTGTTCAGCTTTGCCTTCACAACTGTCTGAGGATCAACTACGTATGAACATCCAACTGTCAATGTGTTATCATTGGTAGAGAACCTTCTGCTAATCTCTCCCACAACAGCACCCCCATTCAACCTTTCTAGCTGGTGCAGGTACAATACCTTCAAGGAGTCTCCCTTGTCAGCTCTGAAAAATGAAAAGAAAGAAAGAAAAAAAAAAAATTATATACCAAGACAAAGAAATTATACAAATACAACCAATACATATAAACTAATAATTCGTCCAGAGTTGCAAAGTCTTAAATGTTGAACAATTTCATGTAAATACATCTAAAAATTGTTAACATTGCACCAAACCAATGAGTTTCATTCCAAAAAAATATTCATCATATTTATAATACTTGGCTTTGCAAAACTGCATCACTTGTGCTAATTTAACATTCTTACTTACAAAATTACTGAAGCATTGGAACTTGGCATTTTCAAGCACACACCAGCATTGTACGTTGTAAATTTGCCAATACTTGTTGAATAGCTGGTTTCTGCCCCAAAGGCAATGCCAGGAGTGCCGATTGTCGCAGAAAAATCAATATCAGGGGAACGGTTCAAACCAACAGCAGTAGTAAAAGCCACATGATCATGAAGATACTGAACCTCTAACTGCATTAAAAATGTATAATTACTAAAAGCCTAAAATGATGTATATCTGTCCAATGTTATATTCCAAGGCAGTCTCGGTACCTTGCCAGATTTGTAATCAGGTATTCGTATTGAAGCAATGGCTTTAGCAGAAGGCAATATATCTGATATAGTAAATGTTGTCAAAACCTGCAGAACAGATATCAATTACGAAAAGGCAAACTAAAGCAAAATCATCATATTTTTTAAAGGGTAATTACACTAGCATTCCCTCATGTTAACCCTTAGTGCACTAACATCCTTTTTGTTGGGTCATACAAAAATGAAAAGAAGATATCAATACTTTTTTAGAAGGGTATCAGGATATAAGAGCAGTGCATAAAATAAGGAATGTATGTGTGATTTCCCAATCCAAAAGGGTGTCAGACATAATAGGTGCTAATATCAGGGAAGGTTAGTTTAATTAATTTATTTAAAATGAAAAAAAATAATGAAATAGAAGATAGAGAGAGCTTCATACACTTGATTCAGTATCAACTTTGACATGAACCAGTGTGTTGTCCTTGTATTTAAACAATGCAGCCACATCCCCAGAGGAGAGTCCTCTACTCTTCACCAACGTCGAGTTCAAGTCCTGAAGTTGTAAACAATAGCTTCAAACAATTACTACTCCTCTCAAACAAGATGCAAAAACACATGCAAGAAGGACAAAAAAATAGGGAATTTCAATAGAAAGCTGTCAATAAATTGGCATGACATACACACACAAATTAGCAAATTACAAGGTCTACTTCGGTACTTCCTACTTTTTGCATAGAAAAGTTTCAACCACAATGTTAAAAATCACCACATTGAAAGTAATTTTTATGTGATTAATTTTGATACGTTGTGAGAGTCATTTTTATCTGACTTTTGAGGTAATTATTGCAAGAGTCAAACATTTTCGTTTATGTGGCAATACACTAACTTTGCATCAAAATTAATTTCTACAGTTATATCCTCCACAGGGTAATGTGTATGCTCGTAACTCCTACATTGTGTAAGAATATAATAAAAATCTAAGTATCAAAGCTAACGCCACAAATTAAACAGCAATATTTTCTCTTTCAAGTAGAAGACCAGGAATGACCTAACGGTTCGCGTAATTTGAACCACAGAAAATGGGACACGACGCGAAATAAATATAAATATTTAATATTTAATATTAAAAACATAAGGTTACGAATTAGGAGTTAATATTAGAAAAAATAGGGAATGGGGTGATTGATGCAAATAAAGCATGGTAAGAATAAATAATGAGAGTGAAAGAAGAGAAAAAAGCGAATACGCACGAGACCGGTGTTGGAGGAGGAAGAGATGGTGAGTTTGTGATCGGAGTTGTAATCCTTCGTGAGGATATCTGCAAAAAAACCAAAACGCGATTTTTGAAAACGCGGAATCAGAATCAGAAAATCAGAAGCAGAAGAAGCGGTGCGAGAGAGAGTGGGAGTTATGTTTTACCTCTGGCTTTGCTGCCAATAGCAGAGAAGAGTCCAGGCCCTTTGCTTGACATTTTTCTCTCGCTGTGTGCATAGAAAACACATAATGAGGAAAAGGGGGTTTAGGTAAAACCCTTTCTCCCTCTCTTTCTGGCGTGGGCTAAAACGACGTCGTAGAGAAGATTCTGGCTAGAAAAAGGTTATTGGAAAAATAATGCTCTCGTTGAGAGTCGAACTCAAGACCTCCCGCTTACTAAACGGGTGCTCTAACCAACTGAGCTACGAGAGCTTATTGGCACTTTTGCCGGATCCTATTCTCTTATGCTTGAAATTTGTTCCAAGGAGTTTCTCCCAGAGCGATAACCAGCTGGTCTGCAAAACCATCGAACTCTTTACGGGCTTAAACAACACCCGATGGTGTGTCGAGAAGCTCAGCTTAACACCACTTTATACAACTTTGGCCGCAGACGAGGCCAAAGCCTCAGTGGATAATCTTGCACCTGGTAAAATTAAGGGAATTAGTTCAATTCCTGTGGGTAAGGGGTGCAGAGCACCCTTGAAATATCTCCCCCTATTGAGCCAAAAAAAAAAAAAAATACAACTTTGGCTTTAATTTCACTAGAAAATAAATCTTGCTTTGATACAATTTATTAAATATAATATCTTGTACTTAGATATGCTTGGAAAGTTGGTGATGAAAAACAATTGAGTATATTTAAAACAAAATTGGCAGAGTCAATTTTATTTAGAAATACTTTAAATTTGAAGCGTTAAATTTATATTTATGAGTATTGTCTTGAAGGGAAATTCGCCTACCTATGAGGTCCAAGGTCAATCATTCCATGGTGAAGGCAACTTGGTAGCATGTACAATACAATAACAATGAATAAGATTAAGCAATAGAAACCAGACATGGAGGATCGCAACTTCACCTCAATACTTCCTTTTTTCTGCCTTTGGTTCTTCTCCTTTCAAAATTCATGAAATTTTTACCTAATAGCAAACATACTCTGAATTCAAATTTCCCTCTATGAGGGCTCTACTCCTTGTGCAGCTTGTTCCCCCTTCTAAATGTTGCCCCCTATCCTTTTATTTAAAGCTCATATGTACATAGTCAAAGCTGAGATCCAACCCCTAGACTAATAATTTACCCCTTAAGTTGTTGCCTTTCTTCTCCTTATCTATGCTTTTTTTTAATGCTCTCCATTTTGATGATATTCAATTTGTCTTGTTTTACAAGGTGCAGAGACTACATTTAATGAGCCAATGAGGGTTAGCGTAGTTGATAAGGAACAAACTTGTATCCTATAAAGACACGAGTTCAATTCCCACTAACGATATTAGGACTCTATTGGTAGGTAATCTTGTGAGTCCCCTGTAACTGCTTTATGAGCTTAAGGGTCATGCTCTGCCCTTGGTGGGATAACCAACACCAAACCCACCTAAACCTTAATTATCAAATTAAATAAGAGAAAGAGAGAGAGAGAGAGAGATTACATTGAATGTCTGTCGATCTTGTGGTACAATTTTTAAACAACTATATGAAGCCTTTTGTTATTTCTTTTTACTTCTTATGCTATGATGAGTTTGTATCATTTCACAGTATGGTTTTCATATTTTTCTCATTTTCTCTTTTTTTAAAACAGAAAACTTTTAAACCATGTTAACAAAGTAAAGAGAAAAATAATAAATAGGTAAAAGAAAATAGAATACAATAAGAGAAAAAAAATAAAGAGAATTTATTCTTTATTTATTTATTTTTTTATTTTTTTGTTTTCTTAAGTGAGCCAAGATGAGTAGTGGCTCCATGCAAAGAGAAGTAATTTTTTTTTTTAATTTTCAAAATCTATAAGTATTTAACTTAATTGATTTTATTTTAACTCAAAAAAAAATGAGTAATTAGCAATCACACCCTTTGAGATTTCGAGATACGACACTAAATCCCAAACTTATGCCAAACAAATCGAAGCGAAAATAGCAATTCAAATGAATAAACAAGTACAAGGTCACTAATAAGTTTGTTCATTTACATGGTTCAAATTCTATTGTGCTCTCAACGAGGTATTAATCCTTTCATCTCTTCTGTTATCCTAACCACTTGATGCTCTCTTTGCCTTGTGGGTTTTATGTCAAAATAGAAGTGAAGTTCACAGGTTGATAGAGTAGGCTGAACGTGAAGACACAATGAAAGTGGCTAAAGAGGAAATGGTGAAAACTCTCTTTATCTCAAAAGTTGTTGCAAACAAAAGATTGAAGAGGAAGGTGACGAGGAAGTGTGTTTGCCTGAAAACATCAAGTTAACCTTATTAGGTAGCTGGGGTTGACTTTTGCGAATAATTTTTCTTTACTGTGGTTCTTGTATTTTTAACGAGGTTCGATTTGTGTGAGGTAGACCAACACCACACATTGGTCTTTGTTGGAGCTTAGGGTGATTTGGGGTAAAGTGCAACATTAACATAAGTTTGGCATTTAATGCTATATCCTAAAATTTCAGGAGGTGTAATTGTTAATTACCCAACAAAAAAAAGGGTGCTAATAAATAATTACTTTTAAAATGACCAACTTTTTTCATTTATAAAGGATAAGTGGGTCGTATCCTATGTGTTTTAGAAGAGTACCACAGTGGCACCACTATGCTGACCGACACTAGTGGTGGCACCAAAAAGACAAGAACACTGAGCAACTCCTCTACTACCATACAAGTTGTTTGGAAAGCTTCGGAATTGCATTCATTCAAGAAATTGAATTCAATTCCCTAGTTTGAAACCAACTAATGGCATAAATTAAAATTTAAAGAGAATTCAATTCTATAAAAATGTTCAAAAATAAATCAGATCAAAATAGGTTGGATTTGTAATTCCTAATCTAGTGGATTTAATGTTAAAAATTAATATACCAAAAATATCCCTAACCCTATCTAATATCTTCGTTCTTTATCTCCTCTCTAATATCTAATAAAAGGTAAAATAATTAAGACAAAAAATTTAATTTATTTTCATATACATTCCAAACAGTGTAATTGAATTTAATTATGTAGTTTACTGATTTATTCCAAACATAAGAATTCAAATTATAACACAATTGAATTCAATTGTTTATATAATTGAATTCAATTTTTATCTCATTTTTTTCATTCTAAACAACCTGTGAATATTTGCCATGACCTAGGTTAATCCTATTTCATTTATCTTCCACCATTGTTGGACTATTTCCTTTACCTAACCATCACCACTGCCACCATTGCCGCTTCAGTTGTAGCCTTCAATGACCATGAGAGTTTGCTCCTATGATAGCAGCACTACCCAAAGGGAGCTCTATTTCTCCACAATCTCTACAGCCACAAACAACTTCACCAATGCTGGTTTCAACTTTGTTCTCCTTCACCATTTGCTTTCAACCCTTTCTCTCGTTTAATTTATGTATGTAAAGCTAAAAGATAAATATAAATATTATTCTATACAAACAAATAAAAATTCAATCAAATGATTATAAATTCTAAATATAAGTCTTTTATTACATATTAAAAAAAGGAAAAAAAGACAGTTTGTAACATTCCCTTTTTCATAAAATATTTAATATACAATAATCTAATTAGTTTACTTGATTAAAATATTTTAGTGATTTTGTGACAATAATTGATTGACCAAATAATTAAAACATAGACATTAACTATTAAAGTAAGACCATAATTAGTAACAATAACTTCAAAATATATTACTCTATTTATCAAAATAAGAAGTAATATCAAATATTAACATTAAGATAGATAAAATAATAATATAATTATATATATATATGAAATAATAATAACAAACAAACCCAGCAGCTCACATCAATAGCGTAATGTTTAGATTGTTGTAGTCTTTAACCTTTGAAAACAAAACACAAGCAATAAATGTAAGTGTCGAAAAAAAAAATGGGCAGAAGTTGGTCAAGAATAAGGGAGTTAGGCAAAGATTTTGATTTGGAAAAAATTACACAAGAGTAAATGCATATAAAGAAAAGTAACAATAAGAATAGTAAAATAAAAGATTGAAAACGTCACCAGTGATGATTGTTGATCAATGCAAAATTCTATAAATACCGAGGAGGAAGAGGTACTCTCAAAGAAAAAAAAAAGAGAGAGAAGGGCGGGTAAGAGAATGAGAGAATGAGTTGTTAGAATAAGTAGAAAAAGAGAGAGAGAGAGAGAGAGAGAGAGAGAGAGAGAGAGAGATAGAAAGGGAACAAGAGAAGTTCAGTATACCTATATCATTTTCAGTTGCCTACCACACCTAGAGGTAGATAATGAAATTATTTGCGAAGTAAAACCATGGCTTTATTTACTTATTGCATGTTATGTTATTTTATATTTACTATCACAGTTATTTTATCTTTCTAGTTCTTTTATTTATAAAAGTTGCTCAATATTATTCTTATTGCAATTTATTCTATTTATCATTCTAAGTTATTTTATGTTTAATTATATTATCACTCTTTATTATTACAATTACCATATATTTTATTTATTGTTTCAAGTTATTTTCACTAATGTTAATTTATATTATTATTGATTATCATTTCTATTGATTTTATTTATCCTTTCAAGTTAATATAATTGATGTTCTTTTATATTATTATCATTATTATTATTAAGATATTGTTTATACAATAATAGATGTTATTTTAATTCTTGAGCACTTTACTTATTTTTAGTTTATAACTTTAATTATATTTTATGCACTTTTATTCATTTTATTTTATGCCTTGTTATTTAATTTATTATGATGAATTTAATTATATTGTGATTTATGTTATTTGAGAAATTTTACTGAAATATTATTTTATTTATTTTACTCAAGTTTATATTATTTAAATCTTTGCATACTTCGGTTATTTTAAACTATGAACTAATTTATAGCTTCTATATTTTATTCCCCTTATTGATTCTATGATGAGATAAATTTATTATTGAAAATTATTGTTTATCTTATACTACTTGAGTCTTTTATTTAAGTTATATTGCTTAATTTTATGCATTTGTATATTTATTGAGAATTTATGTATTATGGCAAGTAAGTATTTTGAAAGAAGATATTTAAGATTTGCCGCTAACTGCTAAGAAGGCAGAGGGATAAGATGTAAGATCCTTTTATGTTACCTGCCTCGATTAGTGTGGCGTAAAAGTCTCGATTTGTCGTCACAATGTTAAAAGCACCATCAGAGAATGGAAATTCCCTAAGAGAAGGCCTTCGAATATGTGTGAGACAAACAGACAAAGGAAAGTGAAAATTAAAATAAAAAGATTATATTGATATTAATGCTTGTTACTTTATGCATTACTTGTTATTTTATATATTTCATAACATATATTTTTGAGCATTTACTGCCCATAATATTATGATCTTCTTATAAATAATGTGAAGAGATTATGATACAGTAGCCGTGTGAATTTCCGTGCTAAGACACGGCTGGAACTATCATAGTTCAAATGCTTTAGAACTAATCATTATCTATTGAGAATTTTTAATTCTCACTCTATTTCTGGTGGTTTCAGATTAGTCAAGTAACGCCCTAGAAGAAGGTGAACTTTTCCAACTGCCAAAAATATGTGGAGTTGTAATTAAATAAATTGTAGTTTTATTATCGGGCTTAAAAAAAAAAAATCTTTAGTTTATGGAAAGCAGAGCTTTACTTCTGCTCCTGAAATATGTACTGTATCTATGTATATTAATGTCCAACTCCGAACTTTCTTTGTAAAGTTGTGTTATTAGCTTTACTATGAACGGGTGTTACATTTTTGGTATCAGAGCCCCATTCTAGGCATAATTAGGCATTAAGTGAAAGTTGAGTCTTTGTTATCTGGCTCCAATTTTTTTCTTTCTTCATGCCTTATAGTATTCTCAATACACTAATTATACAATATTGAACCTGATCAACTCAATATTGGATTGTTTATACACTTGTAGGATTATATGGCATCAAAAGAATAAGGAATCCTAGAAGTATAGAGTACATCAAATGATACTCTGTAAGGGATCATGGGAGCTGTTAAGGGTCTGGCTGAAGCTATCATGGCCCAGGCAGAATTAAACAGAATGGTTCTGCAACGCATGCAGGAGACTCAAGACAGAAACCATAATAACCATGGTGAAGGAAGTGGGAACTTAGTAGGAGAAGCCCTTATAGTCAATCCTTATTACCAAGGACTCTCTGAATTTAGGAAGGCTACACCACCCTCATTCCATAGAGATTACAATCCAGTCTTAGCTGAAAAATGGGTTATGCAATTAGAGAAAAATTTTACAAACATGGGAAGTGCGGATTCACAAAAGGTGATTTTTCCCACTTATATGCTAGAAGGAGAGGCGAAACACTGGTGGAGAGGTGCCAAAAGCCTGTTAGAATCTAGTGGAACCGAGATCACCTTAGAAGTATTCTTAACCACTTTCTTTGACAAATACTTTCCGGATAGTGTTAAGAATGAAAAAGAAGCTGAATTCATACAATTGAAGCAGGGAAGTATGACTATAGGTCAATATGTAGCTAAGTTTGATGAATTGTCCAAATTCTCTTTTTACTTGAAAAATAACCCTGATGGTCGTTGGAAAGCTACCAAATTTGAGTGGGGGTTAAGACCCGAGATAAAAGAGAAGGTATCCACTTTAGAGATTAAGGACTTTGCCACTCTAGTGAATAAGTGTAGGATAACAGAAAAGAGTTTCCTAGAAATGGAATTTGAAAGAGAAAGACAAAGTTTTCTCAAAAGAAAAAGGGTAGCAGAAATGCAAAAGAAAAATGATTTTAAAAGTAAAGTAAACCTAGGGAAAAGTAGACAGATGCTAGCTAGGGAACCCATACTTTCGTGCAATAAGTGTGAAAAATCTTATGGCTCTAGACCTTGTCTCTTTAGCTAAAATGTTTGCTATCGATGTAGGAAGTCAGGACACTATGTCAAAGATTGTAACACTGGAAAGCTGCTAAACAATCCTGTGCCCAGACCACAAACTAAAGGAAGAGTATTCACTCTAAGTGGAAAAGAGGCAACTCAGTCTCCCGATATGATTAAAGGTACATATTTTCTTAAAAACACTCTCTTAATCACATTGTTTGACTCAGGAGCTACGCACTCCTTCATATCTATTAATTGTGTGAAGAAGTTAAACTTATCTTTATCTTCCTTACCTTTTGATTTGTTAGTTTCTACTCCTACAGGGGGAAAAGTTTCTACTTCCCAAGCCTGTTTGAACTGTCCTATTTTAGTTGAGGGAAAATCATTTGTCATTGACCTTGTTTGTTTGCCTTTGACTGGTATTGATATCATAATTGGAATGGATTGGTTGTTTAGCAATGACATCATCCTAGATTGTTCCAGAAGACTTGCCTATTTTCCCAATGACCCACTCAATAAACAAAAGTCTTCTGATTCCTTATTCCTTAATGCCACCCAAGTAGAGAAGTCTCTCTCAGAAGGAGCTCAAGGGTTCCTACTTTATTCTTTAAATTCAGAGGTTGAGCAGGAAATAGATAGCATACCTATAGTAAATGAATTCTCAGATGTGTTTCCCAATGATATAGTGAACTTTCCACCTGAAAGAGAGGTTGAGTTTTCCATTTATCTCGTGCCGGGAACAGGACCCTTATCCTTTGCACTTTATCGAATGTCTCCGTTAGAGTTGACTGAACTTAAGAAACAAATTGAGGAATTGTTGGCTAAAGGATTCATTCGGCCAAGTGTGTCTCCTTGGGGTGCACCTGTTCTTTTAGTCAAAAAGAAATATGGAAGCATGAGATTGTGTATTGACTACAGGCAGTTGAACAAAGTCACAATCAAAAATAAATATTCACTCCTTCGGATAGATGACCTGTTGGATTAGTTACTAGGAGCCTCAGTTTTCTCCAAAATAGATTTGAGGTCAGGATACCATCAGATAAGAGTGAAACAAGAAGATATACCTAAGACAGCCTTCAGGACTAGGTATGGGTATTATGAATATCCTGTGATGCCTTTTGGACTTACCAATGCTCTTGTAATATTCATGGATTACATGAATCGAATTTTTAGGCCTTTCCTTGACCAGTTTATAGTAGTCTTCATAGATGGTATCCTCATCTATTCTAAGACTAAGGAGGAACATGAATAACACCTTAGAATAGTGTTACAAATCTTGAAGGAGAAGCAATTATATGCCAAGTTAGCAAAATGTGAGTTCTGGTTAAGTGAGGTGAGATTTTTAGGCCATGTAATCACTCAAGAAGGGGTAGCAGTAGATCTAAGTAAAGTTGAAATTATAGTTCACTGGGAAAGACCAAAGACAATCATTGAAATTATGAGTTTTCTAGGATTGGCAGGTTACTATAGGAGGTTCATCAAAGGATTCTCTCAACTAGTTTTCCCTTTGACGAGGTTAACTAGGAAAAACCAATCTTTTGAGTAGAACTCATTGTGTGAAGCCAGTTTTCAAGAGCTAAAGAATAGACTTACCTCTACCCCAGTCTTAATAATTCCTGATCCTAGGAAAGATTTTGTAGTCTATTGTGATGCATCAAAGAAAGGACTAGGTTGTGTGTTGATGCAAGAAGGAAGGATTGTGGCTTATGCCTCTAAGCAACTTAGGTCTCATGAAGAAAACTATCCAACCCATGACCTAGAGCTAGCTACCAAAAATCTGGAGACACTATTTGTCTGGGGTGAAGTTTGAGGTATATAGTGACCATAAGAGTTTGAAATATCTTTTTGATCAAAAAGAATTGAAAATGAGACAAAGAAGGTGGATAGAGTTTTTGAAGGACTATGATTTTGAATTAAAGTATCATACTGGCAAGGCTAATGTGGTCGCCGATGCACTAAGTAAAAAATCCCTACACATGTCCTTGATGATGATAGAAGAGCATAAGTTGTTGAAGAAATTTAGGGATATGAAGATTTCGGTGTCCTTGAAACCCTATTGTCTATACGCAAGTGAGCTTAGGATAGAGTGTGATTTAAGGGATCAGATAAGATAAGCCCAAGAAAGTGATGAAATTCTGAAGTCTCTCAAGAATAGGATTCAAACATAGCAACTTGAGCTTTTTCATATTGATCAAAATGAGACTATAACACATGAGAGAAGACTATGTGTGCCTAATAATGAAGAACTAAGAAATAAGATTTTATCTGAGGCACATTACAGTAAGTTTACTATGCATCCTGGTGCAACCAAAATGTATCAGGACCTTAGAAAGTTGTTTTGGTGGAATGGGATGAAGCGAGACATAGCTAGTTTTGTAGTTAGGTGTCTTACCTGTCGAAGGGTTAAGATAGAGCACCAAAAACCTGCAAGACTCCTACAACATTTAGATATTCCTGAATGAAAATAGGATAGTATATCAATGGATTTTATGGTAGGATTACCTAGGACTCCCTCAGGGTATGATGCAGCATGGGTGATAGTTGATAGATTGACTAAGTCAACCCATATCCTGCCAATAAGAATGAGTTGCCCATTGTATAAGTTGGCTCAGGTTTATATCCAAAAAATTATAAGATTGCATGGGATACCAACAAGCATGGTTTCAAACAAGGATCCTAGATTTACCTCTAAGTTTTGGGTAGCTCTACAAGAAGCTTTAGGTACTAAACTTCATTTTGGTATAGCTTACCACCCTCAGACAGAAAGAACTATTCAGATCTTAAAGGCCATGCTTAGGGCTTGTGTGTTAGAATTTCAGGAAAGTTGGGATACTCATTTGCCATTAATAGAGTTTGCCTATAATAATAGTTACCATTCCGGCATAGGAATGACACCATTTGAAGCTCTGTATGGCAGAAAATGTAGATCTCCTTTGTGTTGGTCTGAAATAAGAGAGAAAAGTCTGCTAGGACCTGATTTGGTGCAACAGACCACAGAAAAGATCAAATTCATCAGGAAAAGATTACTCATTGCTCAAAGTAGACAGAAAAGTTATGCTGATCATAGAAGGAGACCTCTAGAATTTAAAGAAGGTGACCATGTTTTCCTTAGAGTCACTCCTCCGACTAGGATTGGCAGAGCCCTTAAATCCAAAAAGCTAAATCCAAAATTTATTAGTCCATTCCAAATCCTCAAAAGAATAGGCCCTGTTGCATATCAAATTGCACTTCCCCCTAATCTTTCAAATCTTCATAATGTCTTCCATGTCTCTCAGCTTAGAAAATATTGTTTTGACCCTTCACACATCATAGAATCTGAAACGATGCAAATAAGAGATGATTTGACTTTTGGAACTAAACCAGTACAAATCATAGATAGATCGGTTAAACACTTAAGAGGAAAAGAAATTTCTTTAGTTAAAGTAGTTTGGAAACGATTGTCACACGAGGAAGCGATATGGAAACTAGAAGATAAAATCAAAAAATCCTATCCAGAGTTACTCCTAGCAGGTTAGTGAATTTTGGGACAAAATTCCTAAAAGGATGGGAGAATTGTAACATCCCCTTTTTCATAAAATATTTAATATAGAATAATCTAATTAGTTTACTTGATTGAAATATTTTAGTGATTTTGTGACAATAATTGATTGACCAAATGATTAAAATATAGACATTAACTGTTAAAGTAAGACCATAATTAGTAACAATAACTTCAAAATATATTACTCTATTTATCAAAATAAGAAGTAATATCAAATATTAACATTAAGATAGATAAAATTATATATATATATGAAATAATAATAACAAACAAACCCAGCAGCTCACATCAATAGCGTAATGTTTAGATTGTTGTAGTCTTTAACCTTTGAAAACAAAACACAAGTAATAAATGTAAGTATAGAAAAAAAAATGGGCAGAAGTTGGTCAAGAACGAGGGAGTTAGGCAAAGATTTTGATTTGGAAAAAATTACACAAGAGTAAATGCATACAAAGAAAAGTAACAATAAGAATAGTAAAATAAAAGATTGAAAACGTCACCAGTGATGATTGTTGATCAATCCAAAATTCTATAAATACCGAGGAGGAAGAGGTACTCTCGAAGAAAAAAAAAAGAGAGAGAAGGGCGGGTAAGAGAATGAGAGAATGAGTTGTTAGAATAAGTAGAAAAAAGAGAGAGAGAGAGAGAAAGGGAACAAGAGAAGTTCAGTATACCAATATCATTTTCAGTTGCCTACTACACCTAGAGGTAGATAATGAAATTATTTGTGAAGTAAAACCATGGCTTTATTTACTTATTGTATGTTATGTTATTTTATATTTACTATCACAGTTATTTTATGTTCCTAGTTCTTTTATTTATAAAAGTTGCTCAACATTATTCTTATTACAATTTATTCTATTTATCATTCTAAGTTATTTTATGTTTAATTATATTATCACTCTTTATTATTACAATTACCATATATTTTATTTATTATTTCAAGTTATTTTCACTAATGTTAATTTATATTATTACTGATTATCATTTCTATTGATTTTATTTATCCTTTCAAGTTAATATAATTGATGTTCTTTTATATTATTATCATTATTATTATTAAGATATTGTTTATACAATAATATATGTTATTTTAATTCTTGAGCACTTTACTTATTTTTAGTTTATAACTTTAATTATATTTTATGCACTTTTATTCATTTTATTTTATGCCTTGTTATTTAATTTATTATGATGAATTTAATTATATTGTGATTTATGTTATTTGAGAAATTTTACTAAAATATTATTTTATTTATTTTACTCAAGTTTATATTATTTAAGTCTTTGCATACTTCGGTTATTTTAAACTATGAACTAATTTATAACTTCTATATTTTATTCCCCTTATTGATTCTATGATGAGATAAATTTATTATTGAAAATTATTGTTTATCTTATACTACTTGAGTTTTTTATTTAAGTTATATTGCTTAAGTTTATGCATTTGTATATTTATTATGAATTTATATATTATGGCAAGTAAGTATTTTGAAAGAAGATATTTAAGATTTGCCGCTAACCGCCAAGAAGGCAGAGGGATAAGATGTAAGATCCTTTTATGTTACCTGCCTTGATTAGTGCGGCGTAAAAGTCTCACTTTGTCGTCACGATGTTAAAAGCATCACTAGAGAATGGGAATTCCCTAAGAGAAGGCCTTCGAATATGTGTGAGACAAGCAGACAAAGAAAAGTGAAAATTAAAGTAAAAAAATTATGTTGATATTAATGCTTGTTACTTTATGTATTACTTGTTATTTTATATATTGCATAACATATATTTTTAAGCATTTACTGCCCATAATATTATGATCTTCTTATAAATAATGTGATGAGATTATGATACAGTAGCTGTGTGAATTTCCATGCTAAGACACGGCTGGAACCATTATAGTTCAAATGCTTTAGAACTAATTATTATCTACTGAAAATTTTCAATTCTCACTCTATTTCTGGTAGTTTTAGATTAGTCAAGTAATGCCCTAGAAGAAGGTGGACTTTTCCAACTACCAAAAATATGTGTAGTTGTAATTAAATAAATTGTAGTTTTATTATCGGGCTTAAAAAAAAATCTTTAGTTTATGGAAAGCAGAGCTTTATTTCTGCTCCTAAACTCTATACTGTATCCATGTATATTAATGTCCAACTCCGAACTTTCTTTGTAAAGTTATGTTATTAGCTTTAGACATTTTATCCCCCTAAATTATAGATTATGTGTACTTTAACTTTTGCATTTTAAAAAGATACAAATCAATCATTTTGTTAGACTTTTCTATCAATTGTTAATAAAAATAACTCAAGTTTAAGAAAGTTTAGGATATCGGGTTGCACGTTTAAGAAAGTTTAAGAGTCAATTTGTACATGATCCAAAGTTTAGGAGGTATAATATACTTATTTTGACTAAAAATACATATTTAAAAAAGTTCAGAGAACTAATTTATACTTTTTTAAAATATAATGGTTAAAGTGTTTTATTCTCTTAAAGTAAAGAAACAAACATAACTAGCACAAAATATTAAGAAAAATATTATATAATTACATTTTTTTATTTTAAATAAGAGTTTAATTTATATATACTGACAGTGTAAAATTATTTTACACTATCAATTAATAGAAATGAAGGGAAATATTGAATTATGGTGGGTTCGTTATTATGATAGATAGTTACATAGTATAATTTAACATTTTCTTGCAATGTATATAAATAACTTTTTATTGTCAGTATATATAAATTAAATTTTTTAAATAAATATCAAAATAATATAATTTGATTAATAAATTTTAAATAAATAAATCTTATTTATATGTTTTATTGAATAATAATCATAATTTTTTTGTTTAAAAATTTCAGCTATTGCAAATTAACTATTAAGTCAATTTGAATCCTAAAATTAAATTTAATATTTCATACTTAAAGAACTTCGTGTGTATAGAAAGGATATTATTAAAAAAAGTTTTTGCTTAAGCAATTAATTATATATAAAAAAATTAACCTTCTACCCACCAAACCGGAATATTACGAGAGATAAATAAAAAAAATATCTTGATCCTAACACAGCACACAAGCACTCCATTTCCAATGGGGGGCGAGGGTTTCGAAAAACAAGTCCACCAGCCGTCAACCATGGACCCACACTCCCAGACAACCATCCTAATCCATGATGGGACCTTACGACTAACCGCTAATCACTAACGGAATAGTTACACGTGTCGTTCCCTGCTTGGTTTTCGTTTACCTTATGCATTATTATTATCATTATGTCATGTACAAAAAGCAAAAAAAGAGAAAGGAAAAAAATTCAAAAGATCAAGTATTACTATAATACGAGTGGCCACACGATAAAGAAAAGCAGCTTACGACTCCGCTCCGCTCCTAACCCCCACTTCCCTATCCAATTTTCATTTTAGTGTCCTCTTGATATGACTCCATGCCAACCACGTGGACACCTTCATTTCAAACCATCATTCTTCTCCTCACTTTTTTATTTTTTCCAAGTGTATCTGCGACCCCATCTTTCAATTCATTCGCGTTTGAAAATAAAAAATATAAAAAAAAACCTGCAAATTAAATATCCACCAAAAAAAAATAAAAATCTTCCAGCCACTCTTCCAGAGTCCACAGATATCTTCGGTAGCTATTTGCACTTTGCAATTATAAAGATATTTCACCTTCATTTATTCTCTGTGTCTTGATGCTATCGCTCATCTTACCTAATTCGTGTACTTAAAAAAATAAAAATAAAAATAAAAAACAAGTCATTCTTTTTCACTAGAAGCCTAGAAATTGCTATTTTGAGAACTATGTTTCTTTTAACCTGCAACATTCTAATTTTAAAGAGGTTAATTTTTATATATTATTAATATAGCAAAATTTTATATAATATTTAATTATATATTAAAAAGATTTAATTTAAATATATTGTCAATATAAAAAATTTTTACATAGACATGTAATCATATATTATTATATCAACAAAAATCTTTGATATAATTATCCATTATTTAAATAATCATACAAATAAAATATTTTAATTGAATAACAGTATAAAAAATTTTTACACTATCAGTACACTCCAATTAAATTTATATTAAAATAATAAATATAAAAAAAATTTATATTAATAATATATCAAAATTAAATTTAATTTTAAAATTAAATAAAGTTAGTACCATATTTCCTTTTTCTTACAAAGTTAGTACCAACATTTATAACGGCCTAAACATACATATGAGAAAGATGTAATGATTAATGACAGTCGCAATCGAAAATGAAAATAAGAACCGGTGGGGACAGATGGGGGTGCATTATTTTGTATTTTGTAGTGTCCAAAAGGGAAACCAAACTCAAACTCGAATCATTTTATATCACAAAAATTTACAAAGCTTGTTCGTTACAAAGATATTTACGAGGCCCAGCTCTCTCAGTGTTCCTCTTTAAGGCACGTTGCCTTAACCATTTTCACTGTTTTGGCTCTTCTGTGGCTACACTTAACACGCACGGGTATGGCAGGGGCAAGAGGGTAATGAATGCTTGCTGCGGTTTACACTGACACTTCTGACGCACGAGCACTGCCGTTGCCGGATCTTGGTTGCCGTAGAAGCTCAATTAGCTTCTCCGCCTGTTTCACATGTATAAAGAAACAATGAATAACCAAAACATATTTAAAAAAAAAAAAAAACCCAAGAAAATAAATAAATAAACAAACACAAGGGAATAAAAACAGAGTTTTTGGCAAATTCTAATTATTGGTCACTATCGAACAAGACATGATACGCAACCCCATGTAGCGGTCTTAAAATATTGCCAAACCCAACCAAGAAGAATATGCAAGATTGTTATACTAATGCATCTGGATGCAAACAATTTCGTTTTTGGTGCTGCGATACAAACAATTTTAATTGGCCACTAAGCAACAAAACAAGATAATATCATGTAATAGTATACTAGCATATCTGCAATTTTTACACTGGATGGATGTCGACTCTGCAAGGGAACTGACGTGGCAGCACAAAGTCCCTCCAAAGTACCAAAACCAATGCACACGCCGTTCCCATTGCATAAAATCTTTATATTATTTTTACCCCAGGCATTAACAAGCAAATAATCATACATAATACGTAACAATCGCGATAATAAAAATAATAATAATTTGAATATACTGTATAACAATTTTTTATATAAATATTTAATTATATATTAACATACCATTAAAAAATTTTAACTCTTACTATAATCACTTAAAAGATTATACATATAACACTACTTGGTTAAGAATACAAAAAAATGTTTGAAAGAACTTTTTAAAAAATATTATTAAAATAATATTCATACGTAATTTCAAAAAGTACTTTAACAAAAATAACTTCCACTATTATTTTAAAAAAATAGAACGTAATTATTTTTCAATTCTACCTTTTTAATAATTTTATCTAATCAATCTATATAAATTTTAAAAGTAACTTTTATTAAAAATATTTTTCTTACAAAATAGATACTAACAAATGAGTCCAAAATATTTTTAGTTGATAATGTATTAAAATTAAAAGTTCAACTTCTATGCACTTAGTAATATAGAATAACTTTACGCAATCAATTAATAGAAATTTTCTAAATTTATATTAACTATAGATTTAAAATTATTTTATACTATAAATTCTATAAACATGTTTATTTCTATGCCAAATAGATCCTAAGATTAACTTAATAATAATATTGGTAATTGATTATAACCTATCATTGAATAATATATGCAAATTATTAACTATTCACCTATTATCATCCATGTAAAAATGGTATAAGGAAAAAAAAATTTTACGTCCACTTTCTTTTATATAATTGACACTCTCTTTCTATCTCTTTCCTCTCCTCTTTATTTTTTCACTTTTTTATTTTTTTTATAATTTTTTTTTTTTACTTACTTTGTGGATGGGTGTTGAAGAAATCCAATGGTATAAAGTTTAAGATCACCATGCCACATCAGTAAACCATAGTTATACGGGAGAATAAATTTTGATCGGAAGTAACGTATTATTCTAAGAGCACACAGGAACCTCTTTTTCTATTTTTCCTTTTTGCTGACCTTTTGTTTGGCGCGATTGGTGCCGGATTGTGACAAAGCAACCAAGGGAGGGATCGCACCCTCGCGAGCCACCATGGTGCGATACGCCGCGCTGTCCTCACAAACCTGCAACAGAATAACCACCGCGATCTCCTTCTGCCTCTGCGTCCCAACCTCCACGATCTCCACCAGCACCGGAATCCCTCCTTCCTCCACCAGCGCCGCCCTCGCATCCGTCACCGTCACCAGCACGCTCGCCACGTACGCCGACTTGTCCACCATGTTCGCCTCGAAGTCCGCCATCAGCTCCACCAGCACCTTCATTATCCCCGCCTTCACCGCCCTCACCTTCCATCACAGTTACAATTAGTTACGGTGTTACACATTCCGTCACAAGTTAGTTACCATCAGTTACTAGTCACTTACAATCTTCCATATCCAATCACATTCTATTAGATGATAGTTTAATGCCATAGTCTCAAGATCAGTGTTATAACAGCAATTGCAATTAAATTGGACTGTATCGGTGACAATTTCTTCGCGATTGCAGTAACATCTAACTATAATTTATATTTGATTTTAGCCAAAAGGCTTATACCATCGTTCAATACCTTGTTCTCCTTCACGGTGGAACAGAGCGAGTACAGTGCCGTGGACGCGTCCTTCTTGCCGCGGAGACCGCCGGTTCCTAGAAGCTTCACGAGCAGCGGAATGGCCCCAGCCCTGCCTATCGCCGCCTTTAGCTCCTCCACCTGCGACAGCCGGAGAAGCGCGCACGCGGCGTTCTCCTTCGCCGTCGAAGTTCCCGAGCTCAGCGCCCGAACAAGTGGCCGAATCGCGCCGGCGGAAGCTATGGCGTCCTTGTTCTCGTCGCAGAGCGAAAGGTTCAGGATCGCGGTGACGCCGTATTCTTGCAATTGAAGGTCCTGCGATGAAATGAGTGAAATCAACGGTTTGATCCCGCCGGCTTTGGCGATTTTGATTCGATTCTCCGGCTTGTTCTTCGCGAGGAGGCGGATCTCCATGGCGGCTTGTTTCTGCTCGTCGATGGAATCGGAGCGGAGATCGGCGACAAGCTGACGGATGAAGTCGTCGGAGTTATCGGCGGCGCAGGCGAGTATGAGGCGGCGCGTCTGAGAGGATGCGGCGGAGAATTCGCCGGATCTGTCGCTGTTGCAGTCGCTGAAGGCGGAGGAAGAGGAATCGTCGGTGAGGCTCAGCTCGCTGATGCTGCGCCCCAAGTAAGTGTAATCCGTGGGGCTCTCGGTTCCCATGGTGGGCGTTATCGCACCGAATCGGAGCTCTGCGTGGGTTCGACCCGGTTGCGGGGAATTCGGGTTCGGGTTGGGAGTGTGGAGTAGTTGTTGTGTGAGGCTCTGGGGAGGGGAAAACCGAAGGGTTTGAATATATGGGAATGGGAGAGAGGAAAGACAGAGAGGGGTGCGGGCCGTGTGGGATAGCGTATTTACAAGTGTATCGAAGGCATGGAGTGAGGGGATGACACGTGTGCAATGTGAATATTGAACGTACCAAATTCCAATCCCGGCGACCACGTGCAAGGGATCCTACTTTCTTTAAACGCGTGCGTAGGAAGATCGTTATTCGATGTGGAGGATTGTTTTCTACTTTACTAGTACAGCCTATGTAATCGATGTAGAGAAATCGTATTTGTACGTAGAAATGTGACGAAGCATAGGCATATTTGATGAGAGGAAAAATCAGATAGTGGTTGTTAAAAGAGAAAATATGATTGATTTCACCTTTTTTATCTTATATATTTATATTATGTTAATTTTATTATGTTTAAATGACATTTTTCATTTATCTATAATCTTTCACCAGTAAATTTTCACATTCCTATAAAATCGAAAGCGTTAATTAAAATAATTTTAAATATTTAAAACCTATTACGTTATTTTTTAATATTATAATCCGTAAATCAATTCAGCTTACACGTTGATATATTAGAGACTAATTTGAATATATTTTAGAGATAAATTTAACTTATGAGTGAGACAGGAGTGTTTGACAATCTCAAAGGCTAAGTTAATATAGTATAAAATATAATTGATTATATTAATTGGTATAAAATAAACTAATTTTTAATTAAATATTATTTAGTTCCATAACTTAAAAATTAGTTTTAACACATGTTCTTCTTTTTCTTTTTTTTTTGTACCTTTTTCTTTTTTACTATGTCATTAAAAAAAACTAATCTAGCAGACGGTGGTGGGTGGTGGCTACCGGCAATGTATGATGGTGGCTGCCAACAATGTATGATGGCGGCTGCAGTGGGATGGTGGCAGCTGATGGTGGTGGCTGGTAGCGATGGCAATGGATGGTGGTGGCTAATGGCAATGACGAATGGTGGTGACCGATGATGATGGACGGTGGCAGTCGATGGCAATAATAGACGGTGCATCCAGCGGCAACAAATGGCGGTGGACGGGGCCGGCGGTGGTAATTGTTGACGGTAGATGATGGTGGACTGTGGTGGTGAAAAATGGTGAACAACAATTGAGGACCATTGATAAGTAGCCAAAAGATATAAAATAAAAGTAGAAAAATTTAGGATAAAATAAAATCAATTTAAAATTGAATTTTTTAAGAACTAGTTTTAGATTCAAATTAATTCAGATAAAAATTAGTTTTAAAGTATTTAGGTAGTTATCAAATAACATTTATTAAAAATTAGATTCCATTGTACTTAGTTATCCAGTTTTTCTAGTTTGCCAAACACCATTGTTTAACTATTAGTTGAGGATGTTTATGATTTATCCCAATTCGATGACTTATCCCAACTCGAAGCTTAGTGGGCGGGTTTGGTTTTTGACATTTTGATATGATTCACTTTCCGATCAAGTTTGGATCATACTTTGAGCTAGTGCAGCCTTGCTCGAAGTTACATAATTCTTTAAGGTTATATTTTATAACAAAACCAGTGATACTTAATTAATACTTCAATTACTAATTTAATGGACGGATTACAATATTAGATACCAAAATGATAATTTTTAACTGTCAGTGACTATTTTGATTGATGGTTACAATTTTAGTAATTAATTTGAGCCTTACTTAACCTTTCACTAATACAAAGATTATTGTTTCTATTTAGTATCAATTTTTTTTCTAATTTGTACCTTATAAATAATTAATTTAATAAATATTTGTAGGGTTCAAAATGTAACTTAAGGCATTTACTGCCCACGTTTACATGCAATTCTGTTGCTAAGAAAGTTGAGCAAAGATTCCCAATTTAAGAGTTTGAAAAGTAAAGATATGTGTGTAGCTAGAATAAACTGGATCATACACTAAGATTTTGGAACACCATTATAGTATTGCTACCTCTTTGATTCAAAGTACCAAAGAAGGCAATCTACAAATCCTATCACATAAGAGAAATGTTTGCATTTGTATATGCTAGGTATGGATTCTTCCACTCCATGTCTTTCTCCTTACAATGGTCATGTTGATGGAGTAGTAAGGCAAAAGAGATACAAAGAGTGGAGTGGAGATCTGACCTATAATATGAATATTTAATAACCTAGTTTCATCCATAAAAAACCAATGTTGTTATGATCCTTACATGATAATCAAACACACTCACCATTGGGTTTAAACCCAAAAACACATGTTAAATCTCAAACCCATAATAAATTACATAAGAAAACCATTAGTCTATCCAACTTGTTTTTACAAAACAATATCCTCTAATCGATAAAAGTCCAAAAACAAAAAAACTCCAACATTTTCTTTATTGGGCAATATTGATTAGCCTTCAATTAGTTTAAAAATATTTTAAAAACAACTTTTAGGTTGAGCAACTATAGCTACAAACTATAACTTGAAAATAATTGCCATAAAACCATATTACTCTAGATATTTTTTTTTCTTTTTTTAATAATTGGATGAGACTCAACTCTCAAAAAGAGAGGAGCAATTAGGATACATCATATAGTCCATAAAAAGAGTACAAAATGCAAAACATGTTTCTCTATACACAATAACCACTACAAGAAAATCAGCCGGTTGCAGCGAACTTTGCCGCCACAAATAAGCCAAAATTAGCCACAAAACGCTCGTTTGCAGTGAATTAGTGGCGGACATCGGGTCGCCTCATAATTAGAGATTACTAATCATTTGTGGTGGCATTTCCCCCTTCCCCAAAATTTTAGCTGCTGCCTTTGTCCCCCCAAAACCTATCACAAAAAGATTGAAAACTACAAATGGTTATGATAGTTTACAGTGGCAAAAATCGCCTCAAAATATTTGGTAAATGGCGGCATTTTGACAAAGTTGTCTACCTATTAGGGGCGACACATGCCACCGCTAATTTCGAACTACCTAAAGTACGGTTCACTTTTATCGGCGGCAAAAGCCCTTGCTAAAGTACTAACGATTATGATAATTTGCGGTGGATAAAAAGACTTGCTACATGCTGCTGCAAATTTTGCTAATCTTAGAGGGTATGATTCAATATTAGAGGCGGCAATTACCTCCACTAATTTGTCGCTGCAAATTATTTAGCATCACTCCACTCTGCGATTTGCATGTTAATTGTTGCTGCTAAAGTCCCTTCAGTAGAGGTGGCATATGTTGCCGCAAAGTACTTAGCATGACTCTCCACTCTATGTTATACATGTTAATAATAGCGGCAGCAATTCGTTCAGTAGAAGCGGCATATGCTACCACAAAATTGTGGTTTACATGTTAATAATAGCAGCGACAATTGCCGCCGCTAAAATCCCTTCAGTAAAGATGGCATATGCTGCAGCAAATTACTTAGCATGACTCTACACTTTGCGGTTTACGTGTTAATAATTGTTGCCGCTAAAGTCCTTTTAGTGGAGGTGGCATATGCCGCTGCAAACATATAAACAAAGTAGCGGGGCGCTTTGCTGCCGCAAATACGTACTGTAGAGCTTAAGGTTTAGGCAAATTTATGTTGTAAAAAAAAAAAACATTTACCTACAAATTTGTTTTTTCATTCCTGTTTGGCTCGCTTTGCATCCGTTATCAGCTGGAAATTTGCGGTAGCTCGAGTCCGCCAAAAATTTGTAGAAGCTAATAGAGCATTGGAGTGAACATAAAAAACTAAACTCAAAACCCAAAACACAATGCACAAGCTTGAAGGACCTTGAGACCAATGCTGGCAACACTGAACATATCTAACAACCATTCAACTTCCTGATAAACCACCAAAAGCCTTTTTGGCTTCCACCGATCGCTAATTGACCACCCAAACACAATTGAGACAACCACCATTGCCAACCACAAATAGAGCACACATGACAAAACACAAAAGCCAACATAGCAAAAGGAAAAGACCAAAAACCTATAGCGCGAAACCTTATACGAAGGCGTAAAAGCCCTCAAAACCTTACAAAAGATTTGTTCAGCTCCAAACCACAAGACCTTCAAAATACCCAAAAAGAACACAACACAACACTAATATTAGTAACAACAAAAGAAGTATCATGTAGAAATTTTTACAAACTAATACTCTAGTTAACAAGGCTATCAACTAAGAGATGATAAGCAATATAGAGTCTAGTTCACCAATGATCTCATAACCAATAATGTCATCAACAATGCTCACAAAATATGAATGCACAAATTGTATTTATACACATGTATCATAATATATGATCATCTTTGTACTACTACGTATAGATTGTGATTATGTCTTTTTGAGAAGACACAACCAACCTCCTACAAGGAGTCCAGAAGGGTGACATGTTTCTTATGAGACACCATTCTCAAAGAAGAACAATAATATCTTTCTTATAGAAGGTCAATGTTCTCCAAAGAAAACATTTACATATTTCAAGGTATATCCATGGTACAAAAATAATATCATAACATGGTAAGATCACATATCCATAAAATTACCACTATGTGCATATAATGTAATTCATACTGAAGAGATTTCCAATTAAAACAAATATAGTCCAATCACAATTTTACCAACTCTCACCAACCAGTCAAATCAACAAGAAATAAACCATTAAAGCATGAATGATGATTTTAATCATACTATTATAGCTCCACTATTAAATGACATTAACAACATAAAGTATAATCATTTAACTTTGACTATAAGGATGTTTGAAATTCACAAAACATAAAATTAAATGAAAAATTATTATATTTATTTAATATTTTACGTGATTCGTTTAGGGTTTATAATTTTGAAAAATTAATATATCATTGAGCAGAGCTAGACCAAGTAAAATATGAATTAAATTCAACCGAAAAATCAATTAATTCTTGGAGCAGATTAAGCTTTGAGAACCTTTACTCAATCAAATTGTCATATTCTTTTCTAAAATAGTTTTTTTGTTAATAGTAATAAAAGGCTTTATCTTCCATGGCACAAGAATGTGCAAGAAATGGTGAAAGAAAAGTGAACGAAAATGAGGAAAAATTTGAGAGAGCGGGAGCAAAAGAAAAGTCTCCTAATACATATTGAGGTAAAGAATGTAAATGACATTATTCATTAATTAACTTGTTAGGTATATATACAAGGTGCTATAGTTTGAGTTCATAACTAACTAATGTTCATATTAACAATGATAACTAACTTCCATTAACTCAAACAACTAACTGCATCTGTTGCCTAATATCTATTAGGTTAAAACCACTTTTTTGGTCTCTACATATATTCTAAATTTTGGTTTTAGTTCCTACACTAATTTTTTTTTTTTTTTCTGTTTAGGTCTCTATATTAAAAAAGTTTTGGTTTAATCACTTGTAATGGTACTAAGTTAGTCTTTGGCTCTATGTAATTAGAAAATTATTAAACAAATTTAGTTTTTCTGACATAATTAGCGAGAATTGACATGAGATATAATAAAACCTAGTTGAGATTGTTTTGGGCCTAAAAGGATCATTTCTTACCATTTCATTCACTTTTCTATTTTCAAAAAAAGGATGTTTTAGGCTTAGAAAGGTGCCTAAAAAGGTTGTTTTAATACTATATTAACAACAATACCCACTCTAACTCCACAAAAGAGTCCAATTTTTCTCCATGATGATAAAGAGCTAAAAGATCTATTACTTTAACTCTGGTTTCATGAGAAAATGAGGTAATTAAGTGGTATACAATCTGTATATGCTTAGTCAATCTCCTTCTAACACCTATGCATTTTGTTATCATTTCCAATTGGATGATCCATTTATCCAACTTATAAAGAATTATGAATGGATCATTTTTTTTTTAATAGAGATTGGGAATAATAAGTGGATATTCCCCGATGGAGTTCTTTTCACCCTTCTCTCATAGCACTACTTCATAATCAATCACCTAAGAGTATTTAGTTGCAAAGTGGACCTTGTTGATTTGTAGCTACTCATGGTTAGTTTGTCCGGTTGATCTTCCAATATGTTAGTTTAAACAATTTCCGTACTTTACATTTTTTAGAATAACTAATTCAATATAAAAATTTATCTTCACATGAATCACTACTTATTTAAGAGCTTAATTGGTATGCACTGACAGTGTAAAATAGTTTTATACTATCAACCAATAGAAATAGGGGAAAGTGAAAAATCATGGTGAGTCCCTCATTATAATGGGTAGTTATTTATGTGAGTTGACACTTTTCACTATTTCTATTGGCTGACTGTATAAAACTGTTTTACACTGTTAGTGCATTTAAATTAAATTCATTATTTAAATAAACATATTTTGGATAGATGTTTAAATAACATTTAAAATAGGGGTGTTTATCGAATCATATTGATTCAATGAATTCAAAAATCTAAACCAAACCAATGAAATTGGTTTGGATTGATTTGAGTAATTACTTCATTTTAAGAAAAAACAAAACCAAATCAATTATTATTGGTTTAATTTTAGATTTATAAATTTTCAATCCAATTACCTGAACATCCAACTCAATCACCTAATTAATTTTTATTTATTTGTTTGTTTATAAATTTTCAAAGTTTTGCAATTATGGTATGCCAAAAAAAGGTTTTGCAATTAAGCTTTTTATATGATAAAGTCACTATTTTTATCGTCTTTATTTACATTTGTTTAAATAATTTATCCATTCGCACTATTATTAAGTATTTCATAATCAAACTTTGTCTGATCATTAATTGTTATAAGAATAATAACTTAAAAAATATATTTTTATTATTTTTCACTTCAATCTAATTACCCAAACTAAACCAACCAGATCTTAATTAGATTGGTTTGGGTTAGATTTTATGAATAAAATTTTTAAAATCAAATCAAAATAAATTAATACAATTTAATTGGTTTAGATTTATGTTTCTTTTAAATCCAAATTAAATCAACTCACTTACACCCCTAATTTAAAAAACAAATTCAGAAGCCTAAAATAATAATAATAATAATAATAATAATAATAGCAATAATAATAAGCTTCAAAACGGCCAGCAGTCCTCTGACAAATTACCTATTGGTCAATTATTTGAGGGATCTTCATCAGAGGTTAGAGGGGAGGAAAAAAAAATAATGAATTCAGAATTATTCTCCATCACACGTGCACATTCCATTAAATTCCATTAAATGCTAAGTGTATCTGTGTATGTAACGGCTTTGGATTTTTCCTTTGGTACTCAACTCTGCATTATTGTATACTCCGAACGAATAAAATTAGCAGGGCTGATAGTGACTTCTCTCACCCATTTATAGCTGACAGCACCCAGCAAGATGGATGTCAATTGACTTGGCGGTTGTTAGTTTTTCCAGTAATGTAATGATATATTCCCTTAAAATATCTCTCTAATCATTTTTCTAATTTTCAGACAAGAAAAATAATGAATATTTTTATATTTAATAATTAAGAGGATTGTTGAGAAAATATTTTAGGAGGATATATATCATTTTTCTTTCGGGCATGTGGCAATAATTTGGTATATTAATTTCTTAAGAGCTATGTCATCCTTGTAAACGACCTCCCCAACACACACAAGAAAAAAAAAACAGTTGATGGAATAATTATTAGTTTTCCAATAACCTGAAAGAAAAGGGAATAAAAAGGCAAGTTGATTCTTTCATATTTTTCATGGACAACAAGGAACATTGATTCATGATTGTAGAAGTTAGATAAGAAAGTTACTTTAGCTATCCATTTGCACAATCGCTTGGGATAAGATTTTGATAAGATACTGTGGTCGCTGATTTCCTGAAGACCGTGTTGATATCCATGCACGAAATGTAAATGACTGAATGTAATTCAGGCTATTATAGTAATTTGACTTGAATAAGAGACTTTCATGCATCCCATTGGCATTCAATACATTCTCACAATTTGGCCAAAAGTGGATACAACTACACTTTCAAAACTTGAGATCATTTCTTCTTTGAATATATCATGGGCAGAGAGCTGATAAATGATTAGAGTCAGTAACGCTTTCTCTTTATAGCTTGTGGTTTTCCTTTATACTACTGAAAAGAGAAATGAATCCCGTGGAAAAAACATTAAAAAAAAAAAGAGAGAAATGAATCAATTAACGAGTGTTTTAAGCGTATTATAATTTGAATGTTAAAAATAGAGCATATATATTTAGTTTGACAATTTTTTTAATTTTATAGGAATCCAAATGGTGTTATAAGAGAGAAAGAAAGCCAAAAAATCAAGTGCAAAACCAATTATGAGCGGCATTTAAGAAAACAAATTATCCAATCATAATTCACAAAATCATTGTAGTGATATTTAACATTAGTATTATTGGAATTCCATTTTGATTTACACTATCAGTTTAATAATTTTTTATATATTTATTTGATCATATAAAACTTTTTAATTATAAAAAAGATCATATATAACTTTTTACATGATAAACTTTCTAATTGCTAGTCATCAGCACGATCTTGTTTTCTAATCATTTTCTAATTTGAGATAGTTTTTATCTATAGATTAACTAAAACTGATATAGTTTTATATATATGTAGTTTTATTAATATGTTTTAACTAACTAATAACAAGTTTGAAAAAGGTCATTTTAGAAAAAAAAAATTACTTTTTTTTAATTCTTTGAAGAAATTTTTAATTATAATTTATTTTGAATTAAAAATAAATTAATCCAAACACACACTAAACTTTGTTAGCCTTCCGTATGATTTTCTTTATGCTTCTACAAAACAATGATGTTGCAAAGATACTTAAATAATGATTGCATATAAAACAAAATAGAATTCAATTGGTATGTATGTTTTATAATATGTAAAAAAATTATATTGATATTTAATGATTTATTATCATATTATTTTAATAAATTTAAAATTTCATGTATTAATTAAATAATATAATAGCATATTATTGAATATATCTTTATACTTATAATACACATCAATTAAATTTAAAAAATTATATATAATAGATCAAATTCTTACAGTTCCGTTTTCCATCATGTTGATAGAAATATCACAACAACGATCTGACTTCTGTACATATTGAATTGGTATATTGAGAAACCACAAAGTATTTTAAAATAAAATCAAAGGATATGACAAAGGAAAATCAGAATACAAATATCGCGAACCTTCTGTACATATTAAAATGGAAATGATAAAAGCTTCATAGTATAAAAATAAAATCAAAAGGTCATTAGAAAAGAGAAACCAAAGAAAAGTAAGAGAATGCCAGAAAGTGATTAATTTATCAAATGCCGTCCAGAGAATTATTCCTATATTTCTATATAATATTCCGGCGCAGCCACGCTTACTTAATACTACTAACAGTGACATGGCAACACAAAATCCCACACTTAATTGTGGAAATTAAACAAAATTGTCTTAGATTAATATTTCCTTTCTCTAGGCTCTAGTTCACTTCATTTTTTCAATAAGGTACTATTAAAAGAGAAGAAATTAAAGTTAGTTACTTGGTCGCATCAAGAAATGATCAATGTTTTAGTCATTTGATGTTTAAGAATTATGAAGAGGTGTGTGCATGAACCATGCGTTGACCATCCATGATCCAGAGACAAAGTGAACGAAGAAAATAGATGGCTAGTGGTTTAAAAAAAAAAAAATTGACACACTGTCATTTTAAGAAGTTTTATATTATTTAATTTTATATTATTGCATGTGTGATTCTTAAAATAATAGTTATAAAAATCAAATATTTTTATTAATGTATCAAAATATATTTGAATGACTATAAAAATAATTTTATTAAAAGGTAGATAAAAATTTAATTTAAAAGTAAAAGACACACTGTGGAACAGGCATATTTGGTATTATTGTCATAATAATCACTGTCATATATGTTGTTAACACGCTATCAAATTGTTCACACAGAATGTCATCATTGCTAGCGAGACTTAATTACAGCCATGCCAAAATTATGGGCAGCTAAAAAATCAGCCACCGAAATTGACCACATCAATTATCACCTAAAGTCCAAATTCAAACTTATTTGCCATGTGTAAGGTGTAAAAATGTTACTGAAACAAGTAACAGTTGTGAATTCAATTTCATAAAGGGGAACTTGCGAACTCAGCAGCACATAAGAATATATAATAATTCAATCAGTATGATTATGCCGGTTATAAAGTATAACTGCTAAGTTAGGGCAAGGGTACAAGGCAACTTTGGCATGTCATTCATGTACATTCCACCTCGTGTGCAACGTGAAGCTCAAGAGAAAAGTAAAATATGTTTTTTTTTTCTTTTTTCCTTTTTTTGATAGTAGAAAAGAAAAATATGTTGGTACTGTGTGAAGTGTGAACTATATATCCACTTGAGTGCTTCCAAAGAACTTAATTTTGGATTCTCCTATTACTTCAAAACATGTAAAAGAAGGGAAGGTTTTTGAAATACAAAATTTGTGTCTTCATATCTAACTACAAAATATAACTTTTTTAATTTGCCCCCTCATTGATCAATTATATATTGTACAAAATGATGAACCATGTGTTTTACATTCAGGTATTTGTCTTCAGCTATTTAATTGATCTCAAATGTAATTCACCTTTCGTGAATTATGTGTACACAGTTTAGTGATAATTATTGCACTGCTGAAAGAAAAAAAGGGTTAGGCAGTATTTGGTTAAATCACCTATGTTTGGAGTTTATTATATTTTAACTAATCTGGCTTGAACAAATTGGTTCTATGTCAAGTAAAACTCTTTTAAGATTATTTTTATTTTATTTACAAGAATTAAATTCAAAACTTTACTTAAAATGAATAAGTAATTAATCACTTAAACCGATGGAGTGTTTTGGTTACAATATTGTATTTTATTTTGAGAGCTTCCTTCTGTATTCAAAATGTCTTCACCTTCCAAATAGCAGCACAATATAGTTTATTTAACACTTTCAACTAAACGAGTAATTCTACCGTTTGAGCTTCGTCATAGCAAGAAGAATGGATCAAATCAAACACCATGTTTACTCTAGATGATAATGATATAGGTGCTGATCTATGAAAAAAATCTAGGAGCTGTTACTGCTTTACAAAGTGACGGCATATATAATTTGAAAATGCCATTTAGCTTCCGAGTTGCCTTTAAAAATTAAAGTAGATAAGCAATATGTACCTACATAAAGACACACCACCTAAATCCATACCAAAGATTATTAAAACTCTACATATATAACTTATCTCACATTTTCTTTTTCTTTCTTTGTCGAACTTTTGCTAAAGCTATGTAAGCAGGCATCCATCGATTGACTTAAACGTACTTTGGGAATCTTGTCTTCTGGTAAAGTTGTTGAAATGAAAGTGCTATGAGGGGAAAAAAAAAAGGACAAAAGAAAAAAAGAAAACATGTTATTGAATGAAGTTTAAAATATTGTTTAATAAAAATAAACGTGATAGGAAGTTAACGTGAATTCCTGTTAAGCAATTAAACTTTGGCTAACAATTATTGTAAATAAGGTGTAAATTATACATTGTACCATAAAAGCACAGGTAAATTATTCATGTTGCTATATTTATATTTTAAAAAATAGCAATTTATTATCGGGATAACACGTTTTAAAATTAATCTTAGTCTGAAAAAAACTCAAAACATCTTTATCAGATATTGATGAATAAAAACTGGAATTAAAATAGGATTTAATTTTTGATAAATGTCAATATAATTTCTTATATAGTTATCCAATTATGTATACACCCATGTAATTAAAAGAATTTGACTCTTTTCATAACTATTTGAAAAGTCATATAAAATATAAAATATGGTTAATTGGAAGTGTAAAAAATTTTACAGCAATAATATATCAAAATTAATCTCATTAAAATAAACAACAATTTGTACCAAAATATAATAAAATAAAATAAACACTAAAGTGAACAACTGAGTGACTTTTTTTTTATTTTTTGTGTCCAACAACTGAGTGTCCTTAAAAGGCCCAGCATCATCTCGTGTTTTATTTGACAGACCCAACATCGGTTTCATTTTGGTCAAATGATGTTAGCAAGCCCAAGCTTATTTGACTGATGGGCCTAGCCCACTTTTGAGTGTGGTACTAATACTGTAAATTGTAAACAACAACCTGGTGACCCCCAAAAAAAAATAAAGAAAGAAAACAAAAAAATCAAAGAATAAACTAGTGCTTAATTACGGAAAACCAGAATTTGTTCAAAGATTATCTATATAATATCCGATTCTCAAGATGGACAAGCATCTGATACCCACCTAAAAAAGGGTTTAAATATATTTAATAACTACTTTTATTCACATCAAAATAAAAATAAAATAGCTTATGGAATTTCGGTCATCATTTGGAGAGAAAAAGAGAACATGATTCTGTCAATTGGCATTAACCGGCATGGTGTTTGATAAATTGTGTAGTTTTACCAGCCATGCTGCATTACTTCAAAAAGTAATTTTTATTTATTTTCACTATGTAATCTTGTGATTATTATACAAATAAAATGCATTTTTTAAGTAAAAACGGTGGATTAAAATTGTCAAATATTTTTTAATTAATATAAAAAGTTATAAATTAAGAAATTAAATAACACAAAAGAACTATTATCTTTTCTCCAACTAGAAAAGGTTGATTCTAAACTTCTAAATTAAATTTAAAAAGAATGTTGACAAGTTCGTAGTCTAATTGGCACCCGCTCAAAATTTCAAGACTTAGTGTGATGTTGATGTTATAGGTTGAATCTTTTATCTGATTATCATTCTCATTTCTTATCCAAGTGCTTGTAGGTCAAACATAATTAAAATAATAAAAAATTATAATTATTGTGATCCTCTAAAATATTCAAAATTGTATAATATCAAATACCAAATTTAATATGTCCCACTCAAGGAAACTCGATATAATAATAAGTCAAAAACCTTGTTCTTTGTTCATATTTTAAAATTGTGGCCTTTAAAATTTAATATTTGTCGAGTATCATATGTATACTAGGACTAAGACCCCATAGGCCAACCATTTTTTTATTTTTCATTTGAGTTTTTGCTGGTGCAGGTATGATCTAAGTTTCAACTTGCAAATTGAAGCCATATTTCTTTTTATTCATACCAAAGTTTTACTTCTTGTACTATCTATTTATGTGATTCAAAGTTGAAACATCTGAAAGGACAATTTAACCGTATAAAATTCTTCATCTTTTGCTTCGTTCGTTTCAACTCTGCTTAACTTCGTGCAAGTGACAAATAAGGAGGACAAGAATAACTTCTTTTTTTTTAAAAAAAACTTAATCTCTTAACTAGAGCGCTCTATTTTTTATAAATGGAAATTATATATGAATGCGATGATATGATGTATTCTTTTTGTCACTCAAATAAATACTTGCATTAAATGATGCTTGTCTACTTATTTTATGTTACTAAAAAATTTTGTCAACAATGATACAAAAAGTTTAAGATTGTAATTATATTAACTAAAAAGACGGTTGGTTGATTCATCTTAAAGCTGTTTAAGTTTTTTCAAATAACACTTTTTAAAATTTTGAGAAATTCCAAAGATAATTGTACAGACTTAGACCAAAAAATATAATTATATTAGCTATTAAAGAAAAGAATAAAAAAATTATATATATAATTATAATATATGATAATAAACATGAGGAATGTAACGTAGAACTAGCTTTATTTTGCCTTCTATTTCTCCAAGAAACCTTACATCAGTCCTTTTCCTATGTTTTTGTACGAACAAATAAAGAATTATAGCACACGCAATGGAGCCATAGCCATAGACAGTCAAGCCAAATCTACTCATTGAAACAATCTGATCTATGGACAACATCACCGGGATGGTGCTTAGTGAAAAAAATATAAAAAAAAATAAAAAGAAAGAAA
The DNA here is from genome assembly GCA_031439585.1 of Pterocarpus macrocarpus. Taxonomy (NCBI): domain Eukaryota; kingdom Viridiplantae; phylum Streptophyta; class Magnoliopsida; order Fabales; family Fabaceae; genus Pterocarpus; species Pterocarpus macrocarpus. Next base: position 34,105,247 of record CM062514.1, read on the forward strand.
GAAATAGCTTCTAAAAGATCTCTAAGATGATTCTAAAAACAATGCAACTAGTAATACTTAGTTAATTTAAATAATTTAATGTTATTTCTTTTAAATAAGATCATAGATTCAAGTCTTGTAAATCAAATACACTAATATTGATAGAGCATTATCCTATGATGGGAATCAACTCAACTCGAGATAGATTAATTCAAGTCCAATATATTTTTGAACATTGGTAGTTTAGGGACAAAAAAAAATAAAGGTAATGCAGCTAAAAAAAACACTCAACTCTCTCAACTCAAATGGGCATTCATGTTGAATTGATTTGGAAAAATTGCAAAAGCACTAATTATGACTTGATTAGTTGGACAATACGGAGTGGTACTCTACAGTGGAAACGAAATTTCATTCCTGCACTAGTTTTACTTTTCTTCAAGGTCCTTGTTACACCTTTATGTTTTGACAGTCATGTAGTTACATCAATGTGCTGGAACGACCCTATTTTTTAACAATAACAATGAATGCAATGCAGTGAACTTAACAACTTTCTAGTCAAATTGCACTCATTTGCCACTTTAACCTCAAGTGAGGTTAATGAATATTTTCGGGTTAAAGTTGTAGTTAATATCTCTCTTCGTTTTATGGTTCAAAGCAGCCCGTTAAAGGTTAAAATAAGAGCACTAACACATGGTGGGTTAGAGTGGCAGGTGTTCATTCTCTTTAATTAGTGTTCTTGAATTCGAGTCTTAAATATAAAATAATCACTGCTATGAGAGTTATACTTTTAGAAGATCTCAAATATTCGAATACGATTGCCTTTACTAAAAAGATTCCTATAATTTCTTTGATTAGATGGGGGAAAAAAAAAAAAAGGGTTAAACGAACGGGCAAATAAGATTGAGACACAAACGTGGCCGAAGCCCACGAATATGTGGGCCAGTGTCACATTGCGGATCCAATAGCGAGAAAGAACAACATGCTTATTCTGGCAATAGCAAAAGCAACAAGACGCGTGATGGTTTAGTGGATAAGCCATTTTGTGAAAAACTGGAAACCACCGTACATGAGTCCCATCAAATAATTGAAGAAAAACCATTTCACTTTCTCTTCACTAGTCTGGTCGTTCGAAGATATGTGATGGCGCACATCTTCACATTTGCAAATTTAACATAATTTATATTAGCGTGCGTTTAATTTTCGTTTAATTTTAAGTTTACAAACTTAATTTTGAATGATCTCAATTTGTCAAAATTAATCTTGATAAAACGTGATTTGGGAATAACTTTATATTTGTGATTCTTTCATTAAAATAATAATGTTAATAAAACCTAATAAACTAACTTTAATACTTTTGATAAAAATTCATTCTAAAGCCATAATTTTGTTTGAGAAAAACCAAAACATAAAACTAAATACACTTTTAGTTACGTGGAGAACTTGATAGTTGATCACATTCTTTTTTCAATTTCTCACTTTTTTAAAATAATTTGAATAATAGTAAAAACTTGCACACGATGACACGAGTAACTTATGTTAAATTTACACCACTACCAAAAAAAGAAGAGCAGAAAATCTGCACCGTAATCAGAGGCAAATTATCCAGAATAAAAAAAACCGAAAATCGAGAGAAAAAAATACAAGCAACAAGGAGAAAGAAAGAACTAGACCCTCAATTTCTTTCTTTTTTAAAAAAAGAAAAAACATAAATACTAAAAAAGAAAAGGCAATGCATCACATGCCAATCACGTGCAGATTGGATTCTTATCCTTTCGCAGCTCACAAGCGAAAAATCAATCAATCCCCCAACCAAAGCGTAAGAACGCAAACGCCCACACGTTATTCGCCACGTGTCCACTTCCCAAGCCTCTCGTGCCCTTCTTTTCTTCTTCGTAGAGTCATAGGGCTTAGGTTCCTGTGCGTGCCTAGCTACTACTTTAACTACTACATCAGTGTTCTCTCTACAAGTGTTAAAAAACTACCCCCGCAGACGCACCAACACCACGCGCACACCCACGCGCCACCTCCGCCACGCGCCTCCGCTACGGGGAATTAAGCGCTATATCAAGCTGGCGAGCCAAGTAGGAAGGAGCACTCAGGTGGGGGAGGTGCCCCTCGGTGTCGAGCCACACCACCGTGCTCCGGCCACCCAGGTGCTCCTCCATGTACGTGGCCACCGTCGCCGGCACCGACACGTCCCTCGCCGTCTGCATGATGCAACACGGTACCTTAACCAAACCTAGGATCCCCCGAAGGTCGCTGTTGAACACTGTCCTCGACACGAACAGCGTTATGTCCGGCCTCATGTTGAACAAAGTTCTAGAAAATTCCCGAACAGCTTCAGGAACATCAGCTCCAACCGACAACGGCGCGAAACCGTTGACCCACGCCTCGTAATTAGCCTCCATTGCAGAAAACACCTGCTCAATTTCACCCTGCTCAAACCCTCCATGGTAATCCTTGTCGTTCAAGAATCTAACAGACAAACAAACAAAATAAAATTGAATCAATTTTTGTGACATGTATTGCAATCAACCATAAAGACCTCGCTGAAATCGCGATCGCAACCGCAGTTTAAAATATTTAAAATTAAGTGACACAATACAACATACATAATGGATGATTATTTATGAATATGAATATGCAATTGAAATTGAAAACTGCAATTTAAGATAGGTGACATATGGTTGGAGCCCAGAACAAAAGCAAACTATTCTTTCACCTCTCTTAAAAAAAAAAACAGGTTACATGATATAAAATACATGATGAATGATGATTCATTATGAATATGCAGTTCTTAACAAAATACATGAACTAGTTTAATAAATTGATTAGGTGTACACACCTCGGGGAGGCGCCGATGAGGATGAGCTTGGAGAAGAGATCGGGGCGGCGAATGGAGGCGAGCATTCCGATCATGGCGGAGATGGAGTGGCCGACGTAGGCGCAGCGGGGGACGCCGAGAGCGTCGAGGATTCCGATGAGGTCGTCGGCGTAGGCATCCAAGGTGGTGTACCTGCGGTAGTCGAAGTAGTCTGGGTTGACGCTGCCGGCGCACACAAGGTCGTAAAGGATGACCTTGTAGCGGCGGGTTAAGTACGGCAGCACGCGCTGCCACGCCGACTGGTCGGTGCCGAAACCGTGGGCCAGGACGAGGTACTTGTCGCCGGAACCTTCGACGCGGACATTGAGTGCGTCGAGCATGGAAGTGCCCATGTTTATGTTGGATTTTTTAATTTTGGGGAGAATCTAATGTGAAAGACAGAACAGAAAGAAGAGAGAGAGAGAGAGAGAGAGAGAGGGTGTCTGTTTGTAAAGTGGAGCTTTGGGGTTGCGAGACTCTGTGCGTGTTTGTGTTTGTCTGGGGCTTTGCTAGCTTAGAAGGTTTTGGGTTATGAACAGTCTTTCTATTACCCTACTTTGAGTTTAGTCTTCGCAAGTCTTTGCTCTCTTTGGGCGGTATTTATAACTGCCACGATGGGCGTTACTATCAGATCACAGTCCCAGGCTCCTCCCCCTTTTTTTCCCCCCTCTTTTCTGAAAAGTGTTTTTTATCTTTTGACTCATTTTTGTACCTCATTAAATCTTATGTTATTCTTATTCTTATGGGAAGAGAAAATGTTATTTGAAAATAATTACTTGGAAATCAATTGATTATTAAGAATTTATATATAAATAAGTAAAAAAATTTACATATATAAATAAAAAAATTAAAAAATAACATCATCACTTATTATTAAAATCATTCTATCTCTTAGTTATATATAAAAATTCTTCATTTATTTATACATAAATTTTTAATAAATAACTGATGTCTAAAACGTTGTGCTCAAATAACAAGATTCAATAAGAAAATGTGATCAAATATATTTTCCCTTTACAACTCGACTTTCATTTGGGTGAGATTGGCCCAAGCCAGCAATGGAACTCTCTCATCAAAGGGGAAAACATCAAGGAGAGTGTCTAATAAGATCCTTCCCCGGCCTTGCAGTGGATAATGCGGAACATGTAAATCCACAGCGCTCTGTTTGTTTCAAAAGAAAAACGGACGATCGAAAATGCGATGAGAGAAAAGGAGCGAATTATCAGTTTTCACTTCGTTTGGCTGCAGCATAAATTGGAGAGAGGAGAGAAAACGGACATGGGACCCATTCCAAAATGTTTTTTACTGTCATGTGCGAAGAAAAGTGTAACGGAGAGAAGAAAACCACTTAAATGAGTATTATTCCCTCTAACAAAATGACAAAGTTTTAATAAATAAAAAAACATACAAAAATGTTTAAATAAAAATAAGTTATGTTTGATAAAAAAGTATAAAAGGATTTGTTGGAACAGCTTTAGTAAAAAAAAATATATATTAAAGATTGAAATTTAGATAGATTTTATATATAAAAATATCATGAATCAAATTTATATTACATTTATTTTTATTTAAAAAATAATTTTATAATAAATTTTATAATTTGAGTATTAATAAATTAAATTTCTCAATTATATTTATTATAAAATTATTCATTCATGTAATTTATAAAATACTATTTAAAAGTTAAATAAAAATAATATTTTTATACTTTATTATAATAAACCCTAAACATTCAAAGAAAAAACACACTTTTTCTCTTCTTTTAATTTTTTTTCCTTTTTTTCCCTCTCCACGTCCAAACCAACCAATGGGGAGTGACTTGCAAGGAAATTGGCAACATAATTGCCTTCCCTATGGACACGGGAGACTTTTGACACTCTAATCCTTTTTCAGAAGTTGTCTAATCTTCATAAACAATCTCACATGGCAAATGAATAGAAGAGACGACATATTGCCCAAGCTTGATGCTAAAGAAGTCAAACCGGTCATAATAACATGTTGATTTTTCATTTATTTTTTTAACAAAAACCTTTTTTTTTTGTTTAAACTGCAATTTTAAAGTCGGAAATGAAAATTCAAACACACATTAAATCAATTCTTGTTTTCAATAATTAATTCTATTTAATTTTTACTCAAATCACAATCTTGGAATATCAAAAATTAAACTAAACATATTTGTTTTGCTTAATTTTTGGCTAGCTGGTTGATTAGTCAAATGAATATGCGTCAGGAAACACTTCAAATATTAGTTGATAAGTTCAACTGATGCAAAATACCAACAATCCCATATGTCAAGTGATTTAGCTGGGAAAGAGGCTCTATTCCTCAGCAAAAGGTTCCTAAACTATTCTAGAGAATATTTAGAAGCTTGCTTGATTAGATTCCCTGAGTTGAACTATGCTAAAGGCTAATGGAAATAGCTGAAAATTGCAGTATAGGACATAAAAATGAAAGTAAAGATTAAATAAGACTGGAAGTAAATGTTGAATAAAAAGGCTGAAAGCAAGAGAAATATGAGACTTGTAATTATGTTTATGTATTAATGATGTTGTTGCTTTACAAGTTGTATACAATGTTATTTGTAATGTACAAAGTAGTTACTAAGCATAATTCTCACTAACCATATTTTCCTAAATTAATCAATAGCACCGTGCCTAGATAACCGCTACTCGGCCTATTCCCATGGTCTATTGTGGGTTTTTTCCCCCTCTTCCACAACCACCTTATCTTGTTTCAACATACTCCGCATTGTGACTTCTAACTACTTTATAGTGCCATTGAGCTAATATCTGTATTTTAAGATTGTGTGCTATATTTTAGGAAGTGGTTACCATTCCATCAGCTGAGTCTTTCCTTGCAATAGTTAGTTGATTTTGTCTTTTCATATTAAACAAAGTCTAACCCAAGTCCAATAATCATATAGCTCATTTTATCATCGACTAGATTGTTTCCTTAGCTATGTGCTATTAATAAGTTGTTTTCTCCTCAGCTAAGACACATCCTTTGCTATTATACTTACTCAGCTCTTTAAACATTTTATAATGCAAACAATGTTATAAATTTCTCAATAGGAATCATAGTTGGTAATAAGTCATTTCGAGTCAAATTGATCTAGACTTAAGCTCAATTCACTTACAAATTAAATCTATCTTTTTGTTGAAACAAAACTCATTATATGTTATATTGATAATTTTGTTTTTAAATGAATATTAAATATAATATAATTATGTAATTTTTATTTTGATATGTTTTAAAATATTTGCTATGTTAATTTTAATATATATAAAACATATTAAATAATTTTATATTGATAGAAAAATTAAATATAATTTATAAAATATGAACTTGACACAAACATGATTTTAAAAAATTTATGTAGCACTTGAGGAGCACACGATGATTTTTGCTTATTAACATTAGCCTGACTTTATGCATATTTGGTTCTACTTTTATATAATTGATTCTAAATAGAATTAATTTTGTAAGAATTAATTTTGAGATAAAATGATTTATATTTGATAATTCCTCTAAAAGTGATTCTGACAAAAAATAAAAAATTTTCACTTCTCCCAAGCCAAACATCACATTTATTGGCCAAAATCAATTTTGGCATGCCACAATTGATTCCAAGATTGCCCAACGTGAATCCAAATACAACATCTCTTAGTTAAATCAAGCAAATTATTAACATATTTAGTTTCTCTTTTCAATACTTCAAACTATAATTTAAGCAAAATTATAACTATACCGTACATTGTGAATTAACTGTTCTATTTTTTTGATGATGTGAATTAACTGTTCTATAATTACCATTTTCTTTTCAAAAAGAGTCAAATGATAGCTTTGACTGACAAGATTGGCTGATTTTGGCCATTCACACGGTGTTTTGTCTAAAATGTGATGGACTTGAGTGATCATTGCCTGAGTTCCCCAGTAATAAACGGACAGATATTATAATAATAATTAAAAATTATTTTAGCATAATGTACCCAAAAAGAGTTGTAGTAACTCAATCCAAAAAATAAAAAAAAATTGTAGTAACTTCGATTTTCAATTGAATTTTGTGTCTCTGTGTATCTATCAAGACAATGTTGGACCAACGGCTATTGGTTTAATTATTAAAAACTCTAATCTTCAATTTTTGTTGTAATTGATATTTTTTTCAATATAAGTCATCTTGAAGTATGACTATAATACTCTAACCTTACAATAAAGAAATTAAACACCATCTCCATTAAACTTTTGTCCAAAGGGGAAAAATATGTACGGGGGTTAGTCCAGAAAGTTTGTGCTTTTCTGTAATTTTACTTTCTGACTAATGAATTTCATATGATTACTGGAAAGCGTAAACTAATCTCAGTAATCTGCAAAGCAATTGTTATATTTTTAAGAACGATGAAGGGGCAAGATGACAATGATGATGACCTGTATCATACCTAAGTATCTGTACGGTCGCAGGAAATTCAATTCCAAAATTACTTTTGACTTTGCAGGCGCCATTTGGCTTGTATTTCCTTTACTTTTGATTCTCACCCATTAGCAATTTTTTTTTAATTTTAATTCTTCAAAAATCAAACCATTATCATGTTAGGAAGAATTTAATTTTAATACATAGTTAGCGAAATATTTATTTATATGGTTAATATTTCATTTTATATTATTATATTATTCAATAAATTTAATTATGTTGATATTTATATGAGATATTAATTTTCATAAATAATATAGTAACATAACATTAAATATAAATATAACTTTTTCGTGAACTGATAATAAGTTAAAATTAATTAGGATTAAAGATGAAAACTAAAAAATAGTGTAATGTCACATATATCTTTCTAAAAACTCATTTAATGCATTTGTAAATAAAAGATTAAATGATCTCACATATTTTTTTTAAAAGGATTAAATATATATCTATTCAAAAAATATGTTTATTTAAATTTGAAAATTTGTGCATTATAACTTTTTTTTACAATTAAAAATTTACTATTACCTGTTAACTTTATAATTTTATTCTAAATTGCATTTACTTTAAATTATTTAAGATAAAATAAGAAATGGAAATATATATCAAGTTGACAAGTTGGTCAACTTCTTTTTTTTTTTTTGGGGCGTTATTTTTCACGAGCTAAAAAAACAAAAATTCAAATTCAGCTTTAGAGATTAGTAAGTAAAACAAGTTGGGAAAATATTTAAAAAATGAAATAGTAGGGTCCATAATAAAACTTTTAACCACCGTATAATCGATTGAAATGTCAATACTCCCATTTTATTAATCAATGATATTGAATTTAAGTCTTAAACTCTAAATCTAAATATAGAATAATCGATATTAAAAAAATCATGTCTCTTATAAAATTTTAAGTGCTTATATAGAATTGTCTTTGAAGAATATCTATAATTTTGACAAAAAAAAAAAGGGTAAAACTCTTAAATTTGGAAAATATGTACCGTTTATTAGAATACTAATTTAGATTAATTATACAAACTTATTAAATCTATAAGAAAAAAAGGGTTTTAATTAAAACTCAAAAAAAAGCTGTTGGTTTGGTTGGTTCGTATAGGCCATAGCCATAGCCATAGCCGGCGGCGGCTGTCCATTTGGGTCCACTAGCTAAATAGGTTGCAATTAAATAAGCAAAGAAATTTATGATCCAAGTCTTTATCTTTCTACGTGTTAGACTAGTATAGCACCCGTGCTATTCACGAGATTACTATGAGATGTGTTTTTTAAGTTTGTTTATAGTACTAAGATTTGAGCATATAAATTAAGTAATAATTATATGTAACAATATGATAATATTATTATTATTATTAGATGAGAGTTGTTTTAAATAGAATTTGTTAAAGGAAATAGACTAATTCTTAAGAAAAGTTACATAAAGCAATAAGTTATAGAAATCGTTTTATTAGATGGAATGTAACCAAGCAATTTTTTTTTTTTACATATATATTAAAATAAAATAGTTAAATTAGTAACCAGCGATGTTCATTCTTTATTACTATTTCACACTAGGGGTGTTCAAAACTAATGCGAACAAGACAAAATCGATGAAATCGGCCAAAAGTTCCAAAAATAAAAAAAAATTGAAAAAAAGGAAAAAAATCGATCTTTTGACCATTTCGGTTCGATTTTCGGCTTTGCATTTTAAACCAAATCGAACCGAAGAATGTATAACATATTTCTTTTTTAACTCTTATGACTTAATATTTATACAAAAATACCCCTCATCTGTGTAACCTAAAGTCTAAACATACTAACACACTATAGTAACACTCCAGCCAGCCTTAACCAATAACCACTAACCCCACTTCTTCTCTCACTCTCTCAATTGAGACTCCCGAGTCCTACCGCCCTCACCCCTCCCCTTCTCAGCTCATCCCTAAACCACTCAAGTTTGAATATTGTTGTTAGTCCCAACATCGTATCTTTTGCTCCCACCTCGACTCTCAACAATGCGATGTTCTTCAACCCCATCTTTGGCGTTGTCTTTTGCTCCCAATCTCCCACCTCGACTTGATAGTGTAGCAGTCTCTTTCTCCAACGTCATCTTCAGCTAATTGTGGCAACTCATCTTCTCTCGTCTTTAGTGCTCTTGATTAGTAATTTTTCCCCCATTCTACTTTTTATGGCTGCTTTTGCTTGTGTCGATTATTATGCAGTAGGTTGTTATTTATTTTGATTTGTAGTTGGATGATTTGATTAAGAAATTCTAAATTGTAGGTAGTTTATTGACTTTATTCTATTTAAGAAATTTTGATTTGCATAACAGCTTGTTATCTTGTTGACAATTTTGATTAAGAAATTATCATTTGTTTATTTCACATTCTCATTATTCCGGATGAGCTTTATTTCAAAAGAAATTTGCACAAAAAGACCATTTTAGATTGAGGATTTGAGATTGTTTTAGAAATTTGCAATAGTAAATCGTTCAGGCCCAAAATCGAAAATTGAATCAAACCAAACCAATAAATTTTGGTTCGATTTGGATCGGTTTGCCAACCTGCATAAAATCAAATGGATAATAAAACACATAAACCGATTGGTTTGGTTCGGTTGGGAATTCCCTCAAAACCTAACCAAATCATATTGCGAACAACTCTATTTCACACAAAATTGTTAGCTTGTCGAATGAGATATGGTTAAAGGCATGTTAGGAAACTATTTCAAGATAATCAAGAGGTTTGGATAGTACAAAATACAACTGATTTCCATGACTAAGTGATTAGAAGGACTCTGTCTCTTACCAAATGGGTTCCCACATTATTCTAAAGAGTATTTGACAGGTAGATCAGCAGATCATGTCACAAAAAATGATATTGACAAATAATTAAAGGCTAATGAGATGGAACAAAATTAAAAAGGCTAAAAATAGATGAAAAGCTATAAATGAAACACAATAAAAAAATGCAGTAAAGTACTGGAAAGTAAAGGCAAAGAACATAAAATGTAAGAAATATAAAGATAAATGTAAAAGAAACTTGTGTTCCATTGTTTTGTTCGGAGGTCCTCTCTATAGATTATGCTTAAAGCTATTTTTACACGTACAAAACTTAATACTTATCTTAAGGCATTTATTAACTACGTCCTTACACAACATGATCAGCAAACTCTCTCTTAATAACCACCTTGTAACCATCTTTCATATCTTGCTTGAGTGCACTCCTTTTAGCATAGTGATAACCACTTAAAACTATTCTCTGCATTTCATCTACTTTTCCCACTTTTTGAACCAGAAACTGCTTTCCTCAACTTCTTCCACTTTCTAGGAAGTGATTATAGACTTGGTCAAACTCTTGTCCTTAGCTACTAAAAGATGTTCTTTTTCCAACCAAAGCCCAAAACTAGTTTGTGAGTTACAAACTGTTAAAAGGCCCAAAGCCTAATAGGAAAATCATGCCCTCAGCAAACGAGTAAGGTCACTATTCAACTGTTAACTGTTGGCTATCGCCTATTGGCTAATTCAGCTTTTGACAATTAGCTGAAACCCATGTTAGTGTCAAGCTTAAAAATATGCGAATGAGAATTCCTCAAAGTGACCACACCTAATTAGCATCCTATTACAATAGACAAGGCAAATTTGCTGAGGCAAAATGGAAAAATGGCTGAAATAATATTGAAATGGCATTTTTTAGGCCCGAAACGACCTCAACCAGGCCAGTCTTGGTTGCCATGTCGACCTTCTTATCTTGAGCCTTTGGCAAATATGCAATAATAGTTATTCTAATACTCAGATTTCAGCCGGTGACCAAGTGAATTTTGGCCAAGCATTTCAGCTTTTTTCAATCAATTTAAGCCGAGAAACACATTTCATGTCAGCTATCGATCATCGCTTATTCTTCGGCTAACTACGCTATAGTGCACTTTACTTAATAAGGTGCACCACACACTTTGTAATCTAAAAGTTAGGATGTGATGATATATCCATATTTTTCACACATGTGATATACCTTAAAATCCTCTCAAACATTTTCCCCCAATTTTCCCCTTTCCTTAAACCTAGAAAACTGCAAGGCACTCAACAAAAAGCAAAAGATGAAGACGACGATGACATGAGCTCCAAGGCTTCTTCGTTAATCCAAAATATTCATCCTCAATCAAATGCCTCGTTAACAACCAACACACCAGCATTAAAACTCAAAGTATAAGCACAGATTCAAAACAAAAATTGAACATCAACACTTCACTTTCCTAAGCTGCTGAGAAACGAATAGAGCAAACTCATAACAGATTATAATAAAAATCCGAACTTTGAGTCCAAAAATAAAACATAGTACATCTTGTACAAAAGAAAAGTTAAAGAAATTCCATATAAGGTTGAATCCATACACCTTGGTAGTTCTCAAAGTGAAGGCTCCGTCACTGCCGCTTCCCCCAACATGGAGTAGCGGCAGCAACAACCACCTGGACTTGTAGCAACACGCGCCAATAGATCTCTTCACGATGCTAGACATTGGCGGAAGCATGAGAAGGATGAAGCTCCCCGCGGATACGATCTTCAACGTGGCTTTGTCCACTTCCCCAAAATAACTCCTACCCTACCGTTGTTAAGGATGACATCCTCAAGGGTAGCATGTGGCTCATTGCCTTGAAGAACACCACAACCAGGGTAGCCATGAACTAGGTTTATGGGTCATGTTCTTATCGGGTGGTAGGTGGTGCCATGGCGGCTCTGAGAGCCATGGGAGGAGGGTGGTTTGGGTAGACATCAGAGACTAGGGACTTGGTAGGAGAGGGAAGAGTTTGAGCAAGCATGAATGGAAGGGGGAAAGGGAAGAAAGGGATGGAGAGTTTGAGAGGATTTTAGGGTGTATCATACGTGTGAAAAACATCAATACATCATCGGTTTATGTTACGTTACTCCCAACCAAGTTTAGGATTAACTTAGTCTTGTTTTTCAAAATATAAAATAATCCCTTGTAATATTGCAAGAAGGGTGTCTCCTGTTTTTATTTGCAAAACAATGGCTTGTTCCTAGAGTCCCCTTGAACCTTGTTTCTCTTTCTTCTTCTTCTTCTTTCTCTTCCTCTTCTTACTCCAGAACCCCCTCCACCACCACCCCCACCACCACTAAGCTTGCCACAAAGCCTCCTTGAACCCTTATTTCTCTTTCTTCTTCTTCCTCTTCTTCTTTCCCATTCTCTTCTTACTCCAAAACCCCTCCATCGTCCAACCCACCACCAACGCACCAACCACCACCAGGCTTGTCCACTCTTGACACCACGGATCTAGTTTAACCATCAAATCTACTATTGCACTACAATACCAAGGTCCTCACTGATTGTGATGCCCTCAATGATAAAAACTAGTTCCAGTTTGATATGTTTGCTAATGCTTTCACTAGTGAACATAACACTTTTGGGACACGTCTTTTGCTTGCAGATAAAAATGGAAGACACCTTTTTTGCAATATCTTAGGGGGGGTTATTTTACATTTTAACAAACTAGACTAAGTTACTCCCAAACTTGGTTGGGAGTAACGTAATAAAGTGTACATCATCACATTTTGGCCTTTAAATTATAAGGTATGTGATACACTTTGTCAAGTAAGATACACTGTAGCCTTAGCTTTTAAATAAAACTAACAATTTGACAAAAAACTAATAAATATATAATTGTAAAACTAATCATTAATTAAACTAAATTAAAAATCATCTACATACATGTGAAAAAGCATACAATGATTTCTTCCGAAAATCGCGAAAGATAACACATGGAAGGGTTAAATATTTTTTTATCTCTGTAAAATTAATGAATTTTGATTTTGGTCCTTATATATATATTTGGTTTTAATCCAAAAATTTATGAAAGTGTTTAATTTCAGTTTCCGCCATTAGTCACCCTTTGTTAAAGTGTTGACATGGCTAATGGAATGCCACATGCCCTTTTCCAACTGGAACCCCAAACCTACATGGCTAATGTGACCCTAAAACCACACATGACCCAACTCGGCTTCCGAGTTAGATGGAGCTTGACAACGATAACAATGGTTTAATTTGTATTTGAAACTCAAAAACTTGGACAAGTTAGAAGTGAACTCTTTTAAACTCAAAATTCGGAAACTGGAAAAAAGTGAACTCTCATGTTAAGTGATATGCTAAACTTGAAACTTGGAAAACAAAACCGGTGTTGTCTTTTTCGAGCTCCGTGTAAGTCGGAAGGCGGATCTCGGAACTAGGAAGCTGGTATTGGCATGAGATGCACATGACCTCAGTTACACTCTATTAACCATGGAAGAATTGGGGTTTTGTATGGGAAAGGTTATGTGACATTTTGTCAGCCACATCAATATTTAAAGGTGACTAATAATGGGGGACTGGAATTAAATACTTTCATAAATTTAGACTAAGATAAAAACAAAAAGATATTGAGACTACAACAAATATTCAATAATTTTTTAAGAACCAAAAACATATTTAAACTCACTTGGATTGTGTCTATTGAAACACTTGCACAAACAAATGGTGATGCTGATGATGACGGCAATAGAATGACATTATTAGATGATGGGCATACGTTATCTCAAATAAATAAATAAACAAAATAATTAAGATGATGGACATATGGCTGTCCATGCATTCAAGCTCGAGGCACTAGAAAACAAGTAGTATCCACACCATCTCTCACAATCTTATATTAAGATTGCCAAGGCAACAATTGCTACATTTTTCTGTAGCTGGGTGTAGACGTTTCAGAAATAGAATCTGCATGCACTTCTTCGAGATTAGAACACTGATGATGGGAGTCAGAGAGTGGAATCTGATTCAATGGAAGTAGCCTTCATACACCACCCCTATCCCCTTCACTTAGCTATCCTTTGAAATCTTAAAGAAGAAGGTCTATGTCAAGTTTTTTTTTTTATTATTTATTCTATTTATTCTCGAATTAAATAAAAAAATTGGATTTTTTCTTAAAATGGACAACTAAAAAAATAAAAAGTATATACTTATCTTATAAAAAATATTTCATATTCTTATTTAATTTGAAGATTAAACGAGATAGATATAAATAACTTACTTATCTAAGTGTTTTTATTTTTATTTTTGTCAAAATTATACAATGCAGCATATGGTGCATTTCTTTCTTGTTTCCGCATCCAAGTTAGTATCTAGTGGCCACAGAATACATAATTCACACAGAACAGGAAAAACAAAAACTAATATAGAATTGACAAGCCTAAGCTTTTTTTTTCTTTTTCTTTTTCTTTTTCTTTTGGTTTATTTGAAAAATTTCACTATCGCTGACAAAGATGTAGCCTGCTTTCTCGCTCTATCTTCATAGTTCTCCCTTTCTGGTCATCTGCTGCTTGCAGCCGCTAGCTAGAATGCACACATGAGTAACCTATACTTACTATAAATTTATGCAAAGCAATGCATTAAATTATGCCCAAAAAAATGCATAAAATTAAGCTTCGCTTTTCTTCTACAATCCATGCATGTATAACTTCTCTATTTCCGATTGACACTTAAATATCAAGTTATCAACTTATTGATCCTAAATTATAAATGTAAACGTTACCAGATAAAGCAATCATATTATATAAATAGAAATAAAATTAATAGCTTATGTTATGTAAGATCATTACGCTATAAATGAAAATAAATAACAAGGAAAAATGACCGGGCTTCGATTTTTTTTTTCCTGTTTTATCAGTCACAAAATGTGACTTGAGAGATAACATAGCTATAATTGGTAATTATTTTAAGTTTTAAAATTTTTAAATAGTATAAATTGTGAGATAGAGAATGAGACAGAATCTAGAACATAAAATTTCCATCCGCGTACGTGTAGAGTGAAAATTTTTGTTTTTGTTTTTCTTTTACAGTTTGGGGGTAAAATTTTGAGATTTTTCTTTTTCGAGCACCGCTCACTTTTTTCTTTTGCATAGATATATAATTATTTTACAAGATATACACACACGTGATAATTGTCTTCATTATTTTTAAAACAAATAATTTATATACAAGAAATGAAAAACAATAGTTTTCTGATAAAAAGAAAGTGCGATTGTCAAGGTTCTGCATAAAGACAACAAATGTGCACCTTAGACTAGCGAAATTCAAGATAAGGGCATGTAATATCAAGCTATCCAAAAAGCAAGTAGATAAGTTTTTGGTGATTGCATTATTGGGGCCCCTCGCCCAAACTGGCATATTCATTGTGACCCCAACGACAAGGAGAGACATGGCAGGTCTTCCAAAGTTCCAAAGGTTCTATATATGGTGTTGGCAGAGCACAAAGTTTGGGACAAATTTTCTTCGTTGCTGCCCAGTTGTTCAGCTGAGTCATGACTCGTCTTCTTTCGGTATATAAAAGTGTAGGTTGATAAAAAAATTCGTCTTAATGTAAAATTAGAGTATATTTTTAGGTTTATTGAACATTTATAAATATTTATATGTAGATGATCTGTTAAATTAAATTTAAATTTAAATTATGGTGATACATTAAAAAAAAAAATTGACCAGATGACTCAACTTCTATTGGAATGAGTCCCTCATCTGCTATTTCTTTATTAAATCTTGACCTTTTTTTTTTCACTCTTTAAAAAGCTAAATAATGCTTTGTGGTTTAGCATCTTCCAATATTCTCGATGGAGTGGAAAGTAATAAGAGTGAGAGAGATGTATAACTAATCCGCATTTAATTAAAGGTCAAGACAAAATTGCCACGTTATTTCTATATATATATATCACTTGTGTGTGGAAAAATCTATGCTAATTTCTTATTTTTAATTCATTGTAGGGTCCCGCAAGACTTGCTACTTGAACTCCGAATATAAAAGTCAAATCTGTGCACCCAAATTAAATAACTTAAATCCATTTTTTCCATACGAAAAACTGCAAACATTTATGTACACAACTTAAAATCCAAGTGTTTACTATATAAAAAAATGTTTTTGAAAAAAAAATTTTTGAGGCCTCTTGTCAGTTACTCAAATCCTTCAGTAATATATATATATATATATATATTTTGTTAGTGCCTTCAACACTAAATATACTAATTTATATACTGAAAGCCGTGTTTTAAAATAAATAAAATCAAACATGTACTGAATAAATTAACAAAGGCGTTGATGTGGTGGAAGAAATATACTATGACCATACAAAGGACTTTGGTTTGATTTCTATAAAGAACATCATATAAGAGAGCAAATTTGATTACATCCAAAAAAAATTAATCTCATTTTCTAATAAGGAGGGTGATACTCTTAAAAAATTAAAAGGATATATACTAATCATAATTAAATGATTAGTTGCAATAGGAAACACTCATTTTCTTACAAATAATTGCTTTTCACACTCCATTTTTTATCAATGACTATAATCATAAATTTTACTTTCCCAAATACAAAATACATTTTTTTTTGGGGTATTCAACAAAATACACTTTACAGAGCCAAATTCTATACAATTACGTACACCGATATTGTTGGGTCATGGCTCCTCAATTTTGTGAAAATTGGCCTTACATTGGATTCGAATCCAATCTAGTTCTCCTTCTGTGATTTGTTCCCACTCCCAGTACGACCAAATTATAGTTCTTTAGGGCACAGAAGCGTGGCAAAAAGAAAAGCTGCTCCCTTTGCGTGGAAGTTCCGTTCAACTAGAGGATTCTAATTTTATCCAAAGGCCAACCCTTTATATATATATATATATATATATATATATATATATATATATAGGAGATATTTTGTGATGCACAAAGATAATTGAGAAAAATAAAAATGCTGGTTTTTCTAGTTTTTCCCACAGTTCCACCCCGCATATATTGTCCTACGTACCCTTCTCTATGACTTGAAAATGAAATTATTCCAACTTTTATTGCATGCATAGATTGAGCGAAGAAAAATCATAAAAAATTTAATACATTTTCCCCTAAATTTTGAAGTCGGAGAAAAGTAAAGGTGAAAGAAAATACTAAGGTAATTTTTTTAATTTTTATTTTAAAATTTTCCTTTATGCAAAGAAAGAAGTCTAGAAATGCAAATATATCTGCGCGTGTGTATATATTTTAATTTCAATATTATAATCAATTTCCTTGTTGTTTATTATTAAAATGTAAAGTCTAGTACTTTTAGTTGCATTTTTTTTCTAATGTGGTAGAGCTTTGTTTTCAACATAAATAGATAAAAATAAATAAATAAGATAGCTGTACCCAAATACAGATAATAAACACACAAAAAAAAAAAAAACTTGTTGATAGTGAGTAAAGTGTTCTGATATTTATCAACAGAATCAATTTGGTTTGGCTACATAAATAAAGTACCAAAATGATGATTAATTATAATTCTGTGTATTATCATTTTGCTATTTTATGTAGACTATAGTGGTCACCGAAAACTATGGAGTATCAATCCACAAGGGATAGACGATAAATGGATGAGAAAGTCTTTCTATTGAATTATTATTACGGAAGAGAATTATTTGAAGAGAATTTAGACATAATCATTAAAATCCACTAAAAAACATAAGTCCATTAACCTTTTTCGTATTTGATACATACTATATATGCCAGGTATCTAGCCTTATTCCTCTGTTCCAGATCCCCAACGTGAATCAAGATAAAGAAAAAGTCTGTAATAATTTTCCTTTTCTTCGCACGCGTGTAGCCACCAAGCTCCCACTTCATTGTGGGTTAGAACTTAATATACGTTAGAAATAGGATTAGGATGTGACTTTTGTGTAGCATATTTTGACTTGGTATTTTGCATGATATGTACTTCGATAAGTTCAATTCAATTCCTTACTCGGGGCATCATCCCTCAACCTCAATCGAAAGTACATCACTAGCTAGAAGCAGAACCCACTCCACCAATGAAGCATGCATATATACTTTTTCCTTTTTTCTTCTTTTCTTTTCAATCAAGTTACCGCTTAAAACGCCAAATAAACATGTCACACGTAAATCATAACATAGGTTTTGGTCAAATATATGCTTATGTAAAATTTTGTTGGGCATCTTTTAGGTTATCTATTACTGTTTTCCATTAACAACATCTTGATAACGAGAAGAGTTTCTCTCAATTACAAGTTAGCAACTTGTCAAACTTATCTTTATACGCGGACTATCAAAAGTTATATGACATTATTAATCAATATCTGAATTGTGAGCTGGAGAAAATTCCTAAGAAAAATATAAAACAATATACTTTTTTTGGGTTCCAGTCAATTACTCAAACAATGCTGTTTTAGGTATTAATGCACCTCTCTTATGACTATGAAGAGATATGCAAACAAATATGATATCGTATTAAAATTGAGATTAGGTTGAAGTTTATTGAATTCTAAAATTTAATTCATGGAAAAAAGCGCGCAATAGGTACATTATCAATTTCTATTCACCAAAAAAAATTTATGAAAATAAAATTATCCAAATTATTATAAAAACTACTTTGACCATATTCCTAAATAATATAGGCTTAACATGAAATTAATAGTAGTAATTGACAAATAAACTTGAATATATTTATATAGGATTAGGATTAAATTATATTAGTATAATTTTAAGTAATTATTATATTATTGAATAATTTTTTACAAATCTACCACTGAATTAAAAATTTATATCTTATAAATTATTTCTATAAAATTTTATGTTAATATAAAATTATTACTTTTTATATATACTGAAATCAACATAATATATAGATTCAAAATATACATGAATAAGAATTATTCGAATATATTCTTATTGATGTTTAATTTTTATAAAATTTAGCATAAATAATTTTTATGATAAATAATTATAATGTAACCTTTAAATTAATAAAAAATATATTTTATAGAGAATTTTTAAGTGATATAATTATATTTAAAATGTACCTCAAAAAATTATATTTAAAATTATACTGGTTTAATGTGATCTTAATACAAGAACATAAATTAAAATGAATAAAATCCAGATTCTCGGGTTAAAAAAAAGGAGACCCAAGCTTCTAACATATCTTAATCTTAGAAACTTAAATTGGTAGAAGTTAAGTTTCAAGCTCATGCAGCTCCTTATATTTATAAAAGGAAAACAATGCAAAAGGAGTTCAATGAAAAGGTTTGCACTTTGACACTTTGGTCTTATGATTTGATGTGGCCATAAAAACTGGAGAAACTAGAAATAGAGAGGAAACAAATAATGAGAAAAGTTGGAAGAGATAAGGAGACAAGGGGGTGGGACTTGACATGAGTGACAAGCATATGAAGCAATTGAGTGTGATTTGATATGAGTTGCCTGCACGCGTGCGTAACATGTAACATAGCCTCAGAGTAACCTTTTTTTTTTTTTTTTGGATAATTAAAAAAGACTCAGAGTCACATAATTTCACATTTTTCTGTTTTATAGATATTTGGCGGGTTTCCTCATTGTGTTGTTAATTTTGCTATTCTTAATTATACCTAAAATTGGGCGGCTTCTAAGATGCTCTTTCCAAGTCAAAAGGCATTATGCACCTTGCCATATCTGGCAGTAAAGATATGATAGTCTATCGGAGAGATCAATGACAATGAGGATATGACATCTATTATTTCTATTTTCTATTCCCATTGCACTTATGGCCGCTATCCAATTTTGCGCATGTTTTGTCAACGGACAATGGACTTTCATTTATTCCCCATACAAATAATGAGCTAAATTTTATTTGTCAATAGACCAATAACTTATTTTTATATGCTGAAATCTTATACTTTATTTAGAATTATTATTTTCTAAAATCATTCAGATAAAAAATATCATATTTTAAAATTTTTCCATTTATAGTTTTATAGAAAATAACAACAAAATGTTGTCGGACTTTAAACCCATGCGTATTATATAAGCTAGTTATATCAAACTAAATTTAAGAAGCAATATGTATCACACATATTTTTTTAATACAAATGCGCTACAACAGTTTATATAAATTTTCATATAAACAATCTAACAATTTTACATACTTGTGCCATAACAAAAGTTAAACTCGATATATACTAGCTTAACATAACATGTTGTTTGGTTTCATATTTAGCAAGAGGGTCTCAGCACTTACAACAACAAGGCAAAGCTGATGAGTTAGCACTGTTGATCCAAAGCCTAGGTATAGGTCTCAAATGCAAAGTCTTGAATTACATCCAACAACTTCTAGAAGCCCAAAAATTTGACTCCTTACTATCAATGAGATGTGTGGAGGCCCAGGTTGCATTGTAGTAAATCAGCCTAAACCAATTCCAAATTTTGAGGAAATCAATGACCAAAATGCTTTGAAATCAGACCCGAAAAGGATTAACAAAGTGGTCAACACCAGTAGGCAAAACAATCGTTGCTTTGATTCAAATATTATTATCAAAGAAGCACAAAACTCAAATGCTTATAGTTCTTTGATGCTCCTTTTCAGTAAGTACCGGGAACCTGAGGTGCTTGTTAATATTAGTTAAGCAAATTGCAATAGCAGATATTGTTCTTGTAGCAATCACTAGAATATCAGCAAGATGAAAACTATTGAATTGTTCTTTTCCTTAGCCTGTGAGGAAAACAACAGGGAAAGAAAATGATAGGAATGGAAAGTGGCAATGGTATTAAGAATCTTGCACCAAAGAGAAGAAGATGAGAAGATGATTCTGAATATTGAATGAATTACAAAGGCTGTAACAATATGTACATGAGATAGTGCTCTCATGTACTGTACGTGTCTAACTAAATCTCGTCACTATCTAACTAACTAGTTCTTCAATATACCAGATTAACAAAATTAACTAACTATAAATTCCTAATAAATGGATCATATTTGTTTTGTATTTGATGTTCTGTTGACTGGTAAAACCAAAGTAGTACTAAAAGTTATTATTTTTGATAAATGATCAATCAAACAATTATCACCAAACAAAAAAAATGATCAAACAGTGAGAAACTAAGTTATGAAGTTTGATCTTCAATAGAAAAAGGCTGCTTGTCTTCATGGCAGGCTGGTATATTTGTCCCCAAACTTTCATGTTACATTGACAGATTAGTCTCATAGTCTCAAGTGTAACCTTGCGTTGAGAAAAGTGATTTGATAATTTATATGATGTGAAAAACATTCCAGAATATTATGATCCCTCTACCTCCTATTCGTTGCAGGAGGAGTTTGCAGTGTTGGTTCACATGCTGCCCTTCAGTTTCTCCCGGCAAGAAGGTCAAGCAACATGCATATTAAAAATTATTATGAAGGCTTCACATTTACACAGCAAGAAAATATTTTCTCCTCCAGTGGAAGTTAAAGCCACAGGTTTAGACATCTCTGCTAATGAGTTGGGATCAATTGTTGAAGGTTGTCAATAATTAACAACACCTGAGAAGTTGTCAAAAATAAATTAAGAAGGTTGAGATCCTGGGAACTCTAGCTGACACTGCACTATTGGAATTTGGGGTGTCACTTGTGGTGATTTCCTCAAGGAATAAGAAGCATCAAAACTTGTGAAAGTTTTGAACCATTTGATTCTACAAAGAAGCTCATGTGGGGTGGTTCTACTTGGGGCCTCGGAGCAAGCTGAAAAGGTGCTTCTGAGAAAATTCTAACTACAGGTGACGAAGTTGTAAATTCAAATGGAGAGGTAGCTACCTTTAATGATTGATGAAGCTTAGAAGAATACAAATGAAAACTTTGCCTTGCTTACATGGATATTGACATCAATGCTGAAAGTTCTTTTTCTATCAGGGGTTACACATACTTCGGAATTCTAATGTAACCCATCAGAGTCTATTGCCATAGGTACTCAAACTACTCTTAAATCGTACTTCTAATATAAAATAAAACATAAATTTAAAATCAAAACTAACATTTTAAATAAACTCTAATCCAACATGCATAACAGATTAAGTTTTGTGGGCAAATCAAGGTCCTGCAGTCAAAGTAAACTACTCACAAGTCACAATATTAAACACTCAAAACGGTAAACACTTGAAAGGTTTAACAATTCATACAGAAGAAAATAATACTGCATGACTAGAGCAACGTATTGACATCAAAATCATTGTAACCCTCATCTTCCATGTCATCTCCATCACTTTCCATGATATCATCTGTTGCAATACTTGCACCATCTTCATCAGCACTAACATCAAGCTCACCATCAAAATCAGTATCAACATCAGGAATCTCCAAGTCATCTGAAGAAGCATCTTGACCTCCATGTATATCATCTTCATTGGGAACAATCAAGTCCAAGTTATCAAGCTCTGATTCTTCATTATTAGATGAACTTGCATTATTCTCTGCAATCCATTCATCATCAGAAGCAATATCATCTATGCTATACTCAAAAGCTTTTCTAGCGTGCTCCCCATTAACCAATTTTGAGTTAGACATCACAAACATTACATCATTCATTGTTTGCAGTTTCAGACAATTCCTTCCCTTTGTGTGAACCTAAACAAATAAAAATATAATTAAATACCTGGCCAAATTATTAATTTTAGGAGTGAAATACCAATTATGTTTCATATATTAAAAATTTTTACCTTATCAAAAGCGTTCCAATTACTCTCACACCCAAAAGCACTGCATGTCAAGCTCAGTATCCGTAGAGCAAAATCTTGAAGTTCTAGATATTCAAAACCATAAGAGTCCCACCAATCTGCTGGTTTTTTGGCTTTAATAGCAAACTTGGCTAATTCATTACTAAAAAAGTTTCTTGCGTGCTTGAAATCTTCAAGCTGTAGATCAATCTTAGATGCTTCATCCTTATTCAGCACCATCCTTTGTAAACAACCATATAGTATAGCCCACATTTAACTTCAATCTCAGCTTTGAAATCAGAACTATACTGAAATTGAGAGTTAAGGTAGTAAGCTGCAGCTTTCAAATGCCTATGAAATTTTTCCCAGTTTTCGTCAATGATGTCCCTTAGAGGCATATATCTAAAGAATGAAAAAGACATATGAATCAAAGTTAAATCCAAACAAAATGTGACAACAAAAATACAAATTAAATTGAAATTGATAGTGAACGAGAGAACATTAAAAGTTCACCTTTTATTGAAGGCACTTCATATCTTGTCTTTTGCTCGATTCCTTTCTTTATAAATGAAATCCATAGCTGGTTTCTCATCTGAAATCACCGATCGAAGCACTTTAATTAGAGGATTAGCACCTTTCAAGCAAACCACAATGTTTTTCCAAAACTTTCTATCCATAACTAAATTTTCAACATGTTTCCCACTAGTTGTCCTTGCAAAACCACTGGATTTCCATGATTTGGATGTGAACATTCTCATCAATACTTCCTTATTGTGACTAAGACAATCTAAAGTCAGATAAGATGTGGCACATCTAGTCACAGCTGGCCTAATAAAATCCTTTCCCTTGGTGAAGTAATGCAGTAGAGCAATGAGAGAAGCTCTCGAATATATATAAGTTGTAATTCTCCTTCCATTTGCAATTGTCTCTTTATGGACCTGCAACTTTTTCTCAAATTCCTCCAATATCAATTCAATGCAATGAATAGCACAAGGTGTCCAAAGATTCTCTTTCTTTTCTCCGTCAACATTTTTCCAGCGGCTTTATAGTTCTCATTTTTAGCGACAACTTGAACAACACACTCTTGACCAACCTCATTCACAACATCATCAATCATCTTAAAGATGCTATCAACAGATTTGCAAATATCAGAAGCATTAACAGATTTGAGAAAAACTGTACCTTTAGGACTGTTCACAAAGAAGTTGCATATGGTCATGCCACTCCCATTATTCCAGCTATCCATCACAATGCTGCACCCTGATCTCTTCCATTTGATCTTGTGCTCCTCTATTATCCTTGATCTTGTTCACTTGTTGCTTCAAATACTTCCCTTTAAGCTCATCAATAGATGGTGGCTTGTATCCAGGGCCATACAATGCAATCATCTCACACATCTTTTGAAATTCAACACTTTTAACAACATTCAGAGGTATGGCATTGATAATTAAAAACCTAGCAATTTGTTGGCATATTTCCTCCCTCAAAATCGCATGATTCTCATCCATGGCAGAATGAGTTCCCTGTTACCTCTTCTCTTGACAATTATCCCATTGTTCTCCAATTCCTTCCCCTTCCTCTTCCCATTCCCACCACCAACAAAAGCCATTTTTCAGTGGGGGAAAAAAAACTCGACAGAACAAAATAAAGGCTTGATCTTTTTGGTGTTTTTACACTCAAAATTGCAGAAACATTTGCTATAGCACGAATTTAAGGGTTAAGGCTTCATGAGACATACACAGTATGAAAAAGCTAGGGCCTTTATTCCAGGGTTAAAATTTAGGGTTTTGAGTTTCAAGCAAGTATCTCAAAAATTAGGCTCTAAAAATGGGCCATTAATGAAATTGGTTGGTTTTTCTGGGATCATCAGGATCGTGTGTTTCAACTAATTTTACGATTGCACATGATTAGATATACACAGTATGAAAAAGCTAGGGCTTTTATTGGAGGGTTAAAATATAGGGTTTTGAGATTCAAGCAGGTATTTCAGAAATTAGGCTATGAAAATGGGCCATTAATGAAATTGGTTGGTTTTTCTGGGATCATTAGGATTGTGCGTTTCAACCGATTTTACGATTCCACATGATTACAATCCCACAAAACACTTAGTACAACATTTGAAAAAGAGTTTGTAGTGTTGGTCTCACAGTCTCATAGCTCAACCTTGTGTTTAAAAAAGGGATTCTTAATTGATGTTAAAAACATTCCAGAATCTTATACTCCATTGCAAGAGTTAGAGGAGTTTGCAGTGTTGGTTTCACAAGAGATTCAAGGATAACTTGCATATTAAAATTATGGGATGTGTTATATAGACGCAAAATTTCATACGCATTTCATATCAGCCGTGGATTATACTTGTTTTTTATTTTACAATTTTTTTTAACCTTTTTAGACCAATCTCAACTGTGCATTGCGGAATGCACGTCGGCCTTATGCCTACAACAAACATTTCCATAAAATTATTATTTAAGGCTTCACATGTACATAACAAGAAAATATTGTCTCCTCCAAGTCTAAATTTGTCAAGTGAGTACATTGGTTGTGCCAATGGAAGTTTTAGAAATTTCTGCTAATGAGTTTGGATCAATTGTTGAAGGGTGTCTCAAGTGAAGTAGTTGGAAATTCATAGTGGGGTTGAGGGTATTTGCAAACAAGCTCACTACCTCGATCAATGATGGGATATACTATCTAAGCAATTAATGAATCAAAGAAAAGAAATTGAATGGAATCCATCTTTGGTTTCTTTGTGTTGATAAATGAACAAGTTTGGCACGAGAGAGTGAATTGGTGAATGTCAATGAGCATGATACCTTTCCTCTATCTGAAATCAATATTCAGAATGAATTGTGCAAGTTGCATATGACTACTGTTGGAAGAGGACTTGTTATGTACTTCACTGTGAAGTGTTACATATAGAAAATAGACCATTAATAAGTCAAAGTTAATTAAGTGGATTAAACTTTATTAACGAAGTGTACCGTTTAGATTTAGATCTAAAGTTGTTGTTGACACAAACAACTTCAATTATTGTTTTTAAAATATTTTATTTTATTTTATTTTCTGTAAAAAACTTAAGTTGTTTTTGAAATTTTCGTAAAATACAATAATTACCTTGTTCATACCTTCATATTATGTTCATGAATTTTTGTACAATAATATTAATTTAAATTTTTCAAGTAACAAACAAATAAATAAAATAATTTAGATGTCACGTATATTTATTATCATCGTAACGACAATAGTTTAGAGTCTTAATTTAAGTTTTACATATTTTTAGCTATAATGTTTTTTATACTTTTTTATATGAATTTTTTTATACTTTTATGTTGTAATATATTTAAATAATATATGAGAAACAATATCATAAAATCTTGTTACTATTGCATGAGATATGATAATATTTATATATTAAATTTTAAATTTAAATGTAATTCATGAATGTGGCAGAATTACATACGACTTCATGTGATATTGAAGATGTTCTCTTTGAAAAATTGATTTAAAATTGGAGTCATTATAAAGAATGATTTATGTTGCGGTTTAGTCTATAGAATAGCGGTTATATTTTGCGTATTTCATTTGAACCTATGATGTCCCGTATTTAACTCTTATCGCCTCCCTTCAAAAATATCTCTTAGCATAAATCTAGTCTCAATGCCTTCGATAAAAAAGAATAATTAATGTTTGGAAAAAATAATCTAAAAAATAATAAAAATAATTGAAGTTGTTATTAACAATGACTTGAGTTTCAGATACTAATCAATTTTAAAAAATTCATAAGTAGCAAAGTTAAAGTCATTTGTATCAAGAACAACTTCTATTTGAAAAAAATATATACATCAAATTTTTAAAACAATTGGAGTTGATTGTACTAACAACGACTTCTCTTTGGGAAAAAATTAATTTTTTTTTAAAACAATTGAAGTTATTTCTGTCAACAACGACTTCAAATATAAGCCTAAACGGTGCAATTCATTGACAGGATTTGACCCACTCAATTAACATTGAATTACAAGTGGCCCACTCTACACATGTAACCTTGCTACGCAACTAGATAAGCACTTCACCGTGAAGTACATAACACACGTTTCACGAGAGCATGCACCCTCCCATGTAAAACTTAATGGTGTGGATAATATTACTGGGAAATTAGCCATTTTATTGGTTGTTCTGACCTTTTCTATTTTGGTAAAAGGACTACTTTGCTGCAAGCTGCAAGAAGGGTCAGTTTGTTGTGGTCTAGCGGTGATGCTTTGAATGTTTTGGAAGTTTTAACCGTTGTTGTTACTGTTGTTTTTGTAAATGTTGGTGTTCCTAAAGGTTTACCCTTAGCTGTAACATTAAGCCTTGCTTTTGCCATGAAAAAGGTTATGAACAATAAGGTTCTTCCCCATCATTTTCATTTAGCTGCTTGCAAGAATATGAAATCTGCCACTACTATATAGGAAGATTAAGGAAGCAAAGTGCTCTAAGATCTTTTTTTTTTTTATTCTTGATTATGCTGCGGCACTTCTACCTGAATTAATATTTAATAACACCTGAGAAATTGTCAAAAATAAAGATAAGAAGATCAAGATTCTTGGAACACCAGTTGACACTGCACAATTGGTATTTGGGGTGCACTTGACATCAGGGACAAATCCAGAAGATGTCTAAAAGAGCGGCCGAAAATACTAATCATATTAATAGATCGATGTTATGATATATGCTAATAAAACATATTTTATGTATATATCATATTTTTACAAAATTGAGCAAGATATCTTTCAAATCATGAAACTTGTCAATAATAAAATTTGTGTCAAGTTTTTTAGCAATCATCCTTTCAATATAAGTTCGAAGATGAACAAAGATGATTGTTTGCTAATAAACAAAAAATTACCTACACAAATTATGAGTTTTAACCTGAGATTTTAAATTGTATTTTGCTTACAAGCCAAATTTTAAATTGCAAATAATAAATATTTTTTTAGTACATTGCAAATCACAAATAGTTACTTGAGAATCTCAATTAACAATTTTTTGCTGCTTTGCATGTCGTCTTATCTTTGCTACAGACTCACCTTTTAAGTTTGATTGTCAATTGATATATAATATTATGTGAAGCCAACAAACTAAAATCTAATTATATACTCTTCTAATAATAACCACACTTAATACAACAATGTATATGGAAATATTTAAATGGACGGGGGCCATGGCACATACTTGCCAACCCTCCATTGGCTCCGTCCCTGAATATATAATAGAACACTTCATTTATGGTAATTATATTAAAGGATTTTTATAATAATTTTTCAAATATTTTCTAATGAACCAATTGATTTATTTAGAAGAAATTAATAAACATATATCTAAATTTATCTAGAAAAAAGAAATAAAAGTGTAATGAATCTTTTATTTTTTTAAGTCATAACCCCTGCTTGCCACATCTCAATCCGGTCCGCGCTTGAGGTAATTTCCTCGAGGAATAAGAAGCATCAAAACTTGTGAAAGTTGACCATTTGATTCTACAAAGAAGCTCATGGGGGGTGGTTCAACTAGTGGCCTAAGAGCAGGCTACAAAGGTGCTTTTGAGAAAAATCTAGCTACAGGTGATAAAGTTGCAGACTCAAATGGTGAGGTAGTCCCCTTGATGATAGATAAGACTTTATCAGTCATTTAAAAAGATACAAATGCACGACCGGAAGAAAGACAGAAAGAGAAAAAAGAGGATACAAATGAAAACTTTCCTAGTGAAGAAGTCATTGAAACCCTTTGGGTATGTTTGGAAGGGTGGCAATAGATGGAGTGGAATGGCTAAACTTAATGAACAATATTTAGAAGTAATTTATGGGGAGGGAATGGAATAGTTAGGAAGGGACAATTTGTCATTTGTCTTCCCTTTAAACTTGCTAAACATCGAAATGAGGATGTGACATGCTCTATTCCATTCTACTCCTCATATATCCTTTCCATTTTATTGTGAGTTATTCCCTTTCATATATAAAACTTGCAAACATAGTTTGTGAATAATCAAGCCTTTTTTGAGTTAAAAATATTTTATTGGATTGACAAAAAAAATTTTATTTGAGAAAATAAATATTTTAAAAATACTATTAATAATTTGCACAATCAAGGTAACTATATTAATACAAATGTATTAAGATCTTGTAAAATTAAAATTTTGCCCTTTCTTATGTATAAGCAACTCCTAATCTCATAATTGGTTTCCGAAGATCATTTTCCCTTTACATATAAAATGGATTTTCCAAAAAAAAAAAAAAAATCATGGCAACTCCATTAAACCAATTTATTTTTTTAATTTTCTTATTTTTCATCATTTCATTGTGATCCTAGTCACGACTTAGTCTTTGCCTTGCCTTGTTTACATGGTTCCTTTATCTTATATGTTGGGGGTGTGTTGAGTTAGTGATCATGATGCTCACTACATTACAAACCCTTAAAATTGAATTAATGCTTGAAGTTAATTGGAATTAAAATTTATGTTTATATTATAATAATCTATATAATTATATAAATTTGTAAATATTCTAAGCAATAACTTTTCCCGCTCAAATCTATCAAATTGGACATCCTATTTCAAATAGTAACTTTATTAAGGATTTTCTATTATTTTTCTCTCGAATATTTTATTTTGGGGTTTGTCTACAATGCACCAAATTTTTTTATGGTGCATGATACACTGTGTCATCTAGTGGTAAAGATTAATAGTGTATATATACAACAAATCACTGCTAATGCACCTTAAAATTTTACACCCATACACATATCTTCTCTCTCCCAACTCCTTCCCTGTTGCCTTCCCACTCCACTTCACCTTTCCATGCTACTATTCCAATGAAACTAGAATCTTTGACAAGCTCAAGTAAATGTCGTCCACCACTACCAATTTCCGGCAACACTCTCCCAATCAGCGATTGCCACCGTTAGCAAGTTCATCTCCGTCGGCAACAAGCTCAGTTCGCTTGCCTCCACTGTCTTGCCCCTCCCCCTCTTTGGCGCCAACAACTTTGTCGCAACCCGTCTTAACCCCCTTCAATGCCACTGCCTGCTAATGGATCTGGCTCGATGTTAAGGAGGTCGACGACGACAAGATTCCATGAGTAGGGGCTATGGTGGTTGCCGATCTGGTAGTTAAGTAGAGATAAAGGTTGGAGTAGATAGGATAGTGGCGGTCTGTGGTGATATGCGGTGTTGATGGGTGGTGGAGGGCCATGGTGGTTGGATCTGGAGAAGATAGGATGGTGGCAACACGTGGTGGTACACGATGGTGGTAGGTGGTGGTGGGCCATGGTGATTGGCAGGTGGGTGGGGCAAGGAGAGTTGAGGATTGGAGAAAGGAGAGGGAGATAAGCTCTCCTATGATGCATCAATGAGTCATGATATATGGACACACCTACTACTTAAGATTTAACCAACTCAAAGATGCTTCAAGTACCATTAAAGAAAAGATGCATTGTAGACGGACCCTTTAGTTTGATATATTATGTAAATAGAAAATATTCATTAAAAATAAAAATATTTCTAGCTTGTCGAGTTTCAACGGTTTGATTTATATATGACTGGTTGCACTTCTATAATTGTGAAGAGTATATCATTTCCCGTTCTAAATACGTTATCTTCAATCATACTTTCTTAGAAGGTCAACTTGGTTGCTGCTTTGGCTCGTGGTATGCTGGTTAAAGATGCATTGCTGCAGTTGCAAGTGACAGTAAAGCGAGCTGCAAAAACTGTATATCAGGTAGTAAGTGGAAACACACTTTGAATTTTTCATTGTCATCTATGGACAAGACTGAAACAGCAATATATTTAATTGCTTTTTGTTAGAGCACGACACAGCAGCTCAAGGCTTCTGAGGTTTGTCACGTGGGCTTTAAGTGTGACAGCTCCAATTCTGCTATAATCAGTTAGATTGTTAGTGAAGTTGGTAAAGGGATAGCTGAAAGTAGATAGAAGCTTATTAAGCGTTGTATCTTTAGGCCATGTGATCTAGAACTCTCTCAACTCAAAGTGATTCATTCATTCACATAATATACCTGAAAGATCTTGTTGACTTTATTTGGCCTACATCATCCTTAGAATTTGATGACTTAACATTTCAGTCCATGACACCTATAATGGGTGCAATCTCTTATGCTTAATGTAGTTCTGAGAAACTATAAAAAAATAAAATTGCACTCTTATATTTTTGACCTAATAGTAGGTGCTTAATCCAATAGAACTGATCCTTGTACCTCCGAATTCTCTCAACATTTTCTTGCACTTTCTCTTGCTTCCTTACATTTTCTCCCGAGCCACTGCATCTGACGTGGTATCTAGGGCTCCAAATTCACCTATTCTGTTATAATTTTTAGTTTGTTAGTGAAGTCGTTAAAAGTATTAGCTGAAAGTAGTTATAAGCTTAAGCCTTATACCTTAGGCTATCTATTTTGTAACACTCTGAACTCGAGAGCTTCATTCATTCACACAATATACCAGAGAGATCAGATTCTCTTTCAACATTGACTCACTTTCTCTTTCTTGCATTCTCTCTCTAGCTACTGTATTTAACACTTTCTTAGTTCTTCTGGGCTATGCGTAAGATTGTTGTTCATCTTGTTTCTCCTTCGCGTTTGCCTCCACTTTCCATCTCCTCCCCCCAACACCATTTTCCTTTTTATTATTGATCTCAAAATCCCGGGTTTCAAAGAGCTTTTATTATTATTATTATTTATTTTCTTGGATATTCTTTCTTACACTGGGACAGTTTTCATGACAATGAGGAAGAAGGCACTGCACTTACATTTCATTCATAGATTGCAATTCCTTATGTCATGATTTTTCCCCCTAATATCACCATTATCCAGTTCTATGGGGTTGGTCCTTTTCCATGATCTGTGCTGGCGTTGTCTGATAATTTAAATTTGAGACCTGTTTGATTTCAACGAAGGTTCTTTTGCGTTTTATAGGAAACACAAAATTGAAAGCTTATGTTTTAAAATTATACCTACTGCAGGTTATTCATTCAGCCCGGGCAAACGATTCTCATAATCATGGGTTGGATCCAGAGCGCCTCATTGTTGGTGATGTTATGAAGCATGTTGAGGTTGTTTGGTCACTCTGTTTTCATCTCTGATGATGTTACATTCCTGTTTCTTGCAGCTGAAGCATTTGTTTCATGGTTATGGCCTTTTCTTTGTAATAGATTCTTCTTATGCATCATCATATGATAGAAATAGTTGTGAAGCAATTTCCAGGCCAAGTTTCAAATCGAGAGTAATTCTAAATGTCTAGGATATGTATCAAGAAATTTGTCTATCCCTTATTGCGAATAATAAAATTTTGTATTGAACCTTTCTTCATTTTATCTTCTTTTTAGTTCGTTTTTCTTCGTAAAATAAGAGATATTTCCTGTCAGAAGCATGAATATCCTCTCATCTTGAAGGAAAGTCCAAGCCGATCATTTTCTCCTGTTTCTTATCTTTTTCCTTTATTCGGGAGAAAAAAAGGGGGGGGGGGGGTGAAAGTGTTCTTGCTTTTGTTTTTATTTGTGCTATAATTATCTTCAACAGATGCTGCGTAGTTTTTTGTTCTATACATGTATCATCTGGCTAATGGCTTCCAAACCAGTGTTGATTATGTATATTAAATCAACAATAAAAGAAATAGAATGTCACAGGTTTCAAACTGTAATGCATTATAGTTATACGTACTCATTGGACTTGCAGCCGATTATTTTAAGCATCAAATTAGTTTCGAATTCTAGTGAATTTTATGGATTGAATTCATGCATTGAAAATTCATTTAATCTTCTTTCTATGACAGAATCCGGAAACTTTTACAAGTATGAAATGGCCTTTCAGTCTCACTTACTGAGTAACTAGTATTTTTCCAGCAACAGAATAATAAGTAATTAGTTGGGGCTTATTCTACTAAAAACAAGGTGGAGAAAACTGAAAAGACTCATGTTATGTACAAAGGATGGTCTTCTGTATACCATGTAAAAGATCCAAACAGAGCATTGACATTATACAATATGTGGAACAGATAAATACCTGTATACCGGGTCAAGAACGACACCAGTAGCTGCAGCAACTTCTCTTACAAAATTAAGCTCCTCAGAGGTGTTCATTGCACAGCCAAGACCCTTGGCCTGTAAACATGGTTAAAGTCTCATCAATCATACAGCACTGCAAACCTGGATGATCACGCAAGTATTCCTAATGGCAAACGTATGTACTCAGAAGATAGTTCATGTTATGACTTGTCAGTCACACAAGCATGTTAAGTCTGATCATTGATTTTTCCCAGCAATAACCAGTATGTATTCCTTCCCGCTGGAGATAAGGAGGACTCCAATTTGAATAGAGCATGAAATCAAGCAGCAGCAAGACCAAGAAAGAGTATGCATATAGATCTTAACTAAGACACTCACGTTTTGTATGTGGACAATATCTCTCAAGTTGACACCAGCATCAAGTCCATCAAGCAAGCCTTGGACAAAGCTGTGGAAGTAATCTGGGTCATCACAAACAGAAAATGCATGTACCTACCGGAAGGACATAAATGATATATAATTATAAAGCTTGCAATAACATGAACTATGTGAACTGGCTAAATGAAAGACATACTCTTGCTTTCAATGCACTTCAATGATGATCCCAATGACAGACCAGCAATTGTGCCCCCTCTGAAAATTATATATTATGGGTGTTAAATAGAAGAA
This sequence comes from Pterocarpus macrocarpus, assembly GCA_031439585.1. NCBI lineage: Eukaryota > Viridiplantae > Streptophyta > Magnoliopsida > Fabales > Fabaceae > Pterocarpus > Pterocarpus macrocarpus. Next base: position 34,138,759 of record CM062514.1, read on the forward strand.
AAAATAATTAACTATGAATTAACAGATAATATTCTTTGACGGTATTCTTTCAATTAAAAAATGAACCATCTTACAACCTAAACTCACTTTCAGTGTTGAAACCACTAGCATAGGTAACATTGATCACCAGATCTTGATTTATTATATTAAACCCATACTTTTAAAAAGAAATATTTCTTTTCACTTAATGATTAAATTATGTGTAGTAGAATATGCCACAAAGTAATGTAAAAGAGAATTCCATCAAGGGGAAGCATATGGTAAGACCAGAACCTGCCACAAGCTACAACAATATCATCAAACTTGACATTGTTTGCCCCACTTTGAATCTGCTGGCCCGCACTGCCTCTATATAACCCCTGAACAGTATAGTTTAATCGTAAGAAGGTAAGATAAATAAATATTAAAGTACCTAAAATCAAGAATTGGGAAATAATGCAGTTCAAAGCTAAAGTCAGCTTCGGCCCTCACCAATTTCACAACAAATACATTTTTTAATTAAAAAATATTAAAAAAGATAACCATCTTTCGTAGTGGATATAGAGGATTAGACCATGGTAAGAGAGTATCCTACCTACAAAGCTTAACTACAAAACAGTAATTAGAATCTTTAGATATCTTTGAGCTATGAGCAAAAGCAGGAAAATAAATAGGTGATAAAATAATCCATCGAGTGAAAATATAGACCTCATTATTACATTTCTTACTCACCAGCATATTAAATCAGAAAAGTAATGCAACTTCATTTTCAATAACTTACATGATCTTCAACCCAAATATCACCCCAAATTGATGAAGCATTGGGTTTTGAAGGCTGATTTCATAGCCTACCCAGACATATTAAATCATTAACAATTGGTTTTTTCCAATGGAATTGATTTAATACACAGTAAACATGGTCAAATTTCAGATTATAGATGGAGAAGCAAACAAGATTGCATTAGTTGTGGGCTTGTGGCCCCCTTACCGACAGACTACATGCTCCTTTAATAAAAGAACCAGTAATTTGAAAGGAAACATAGGCAATATAATTAATACTTTAGAACATTAAAATACACAAAACATATTGGGATTAAGGAAATTGTAAAAAGAAAAAAGAAAAAAGACCTTAATGATGTAGTCTCACTCACCATGTTCCCAAAGAGTTTGATCCACCAACGGGAATAACATATGGCCTTCTCCCTTTCTTTATCAACTTCTCTTTTAGGACATTGGTAAGTGTCTAAGAAAAAGTTTATTAACAAAAAAATTGTTATTTAGCAATATGTACAATCAAAATATATCAACTTAACTGACTCAGAAAACACATTGCCCCAAACACCAAAGATTTTGCTTCCTAACATGGCCTAGTCAAATCAACCAGTAAACATGAAATTGTCACCCATTAATGATGAGGTCATATGATTCTAACATCAATTTGCAAAATGAGAACAGCCAAGTATATTTCAATGAGAAACAATCCAACTAAAACTCAAACCAGAATTTTGGGAAATACAGCAACTGACACCAATTATTGAAAAATTAAGGCATTTAGAAACAACAGAGGAAAAAGAGAATGCTTTTGGTGAAGCAATTCTGTAACTATTATATACAATATGAAAAACAGAGGAAAAAGAGAATGCTTTTGGTGAAGCAATTCTGTAAATATTATAGACACTATGAAAAATAGAGTTTGACACAACACAAAGACCAACTATATTGTGCTGCATTACAGTGTAGAAATATTTCTAGATCATTCATTCTCATCCCAAGAAAGATAGTTGCTCAAAAAGGTACAATATTTTTAGCTTTTAGTGTAAACAATGACAACTACTAGGTTCAAAGCAATAATCTCAATGTGCTAAACTTTGAAACAGAAGTTTTAATATTTCATTGAAGTTGTATTATAACTCAATCTCATAGAATGAATTGGTACTACAACTACGTAAGAATGAAACTGAAACTAAAAGAGTGTACTCACCACACTTCCAATTTTTCCATATTCTTCTTTGGATATAAGTTCAACATGAGCTCCTACCAAACGCTCGACCAGGAGATTGTTTACCAATCCTGGATCTTGGTCAATTAGGACCTAACAATGCATAAAGACATCCATAATCCAACAACACAAAACTCGGTCTGTTTGGTTTCAGAAAGCTTTTTCAGTTTCCATTTTCTCAATAACTTTTTTTCCCCCTCTTTACGATTTTGTACCTGTTTTCACAGTTTCCTTCACAAAAGGCAGGAAACAAAATAAAAATAAGGTGTTATTATTGTAATTAATATTACAAACAGCAAATAAAATTAGAAAAGAAAACATTTCCTGAAAACAAACAGTCCTCACTTTTTTTGTTGAGATGAGATAGTTCATAGTTGTTACCTTAGAAGTGCAGAGTATAAGTGTAGCTTCATGTGCTTTGCCATCTCTAATGGAGAATATAGATGGAGGACTTGACAGAAGAGCCAAAGTGCACGTTTGATAAAATGTCAGGAGTCGGGATACACGTTTTTAAAATGTAGGGGGTAAAGTGCACATTAGCTAAAATACAGGAGGATAAAGTGCATTTTGGCCTAAACTTATTATTCAATTTGTATATCTTAAACTATGTAAGGATTCACCACAATTCCAGTAGACAACACCAAATTAAAAAAGGATGTAAAAAAAAAAAGGAAAACATTTTCCTTTTGAACAAATAGGTCCGTGACACTCATGGTGGCATGCAATGGTTTGGTAAAAATTTTAGCTAATAAACAATCATTCATTAAAGTTGGACATAATTAAACAAAAAGATCAAGCAGATTTACAGACTATTGTCAAGTAATAACAAAAGAATAATCAAATCTAAATAGTATACATCCAAAAAGCTGAATCCATCATTTCATTTAAAAGTCATACAAAAATATAATTCTTGGTTCCATGCATACAAAAAGATGGCATAACCACTGCCATATTCCATTATTAATACAATCATAGCTACCATGATTGATCCACACTACAGCTAAAAAAGAAAAAAAACAAAAAAAAAAAAAAAGCAAAAAACCCCCCCATCAACCAGTGCCATAAGTAGAAGAACAGGATCATATTTATAGGCCATAATGATCGGTGCCACAAACAATGCCTCTTCACATACACAAGTGATCAATAAAGAACTAAGGAGACACCCGGGGGGAGTATATCCAATCCTTTCAGTTCCCGAGCAAATCAAATGGGAAGATTTGATATTTTGAATTGAATTGAGAATATATATTGGTTGTTCAATGTACAAATATGGAAACCATGAACATTATTCAGAAATATGTAATATGCAACTAATTAATTAAGAAATGCATTAAATGGAAGAGTGACCAAATTGGAACACAGAGAATTATATTCCTCCATTGGTCCATTCTCATGTGCTGCCGGTGGCTGCAACAATAACAATGTAAACAAACATCATTTCTCTGCCTTAATACCTCGGTTGGGATGTATATAATCAGTTTCCATATTTGCACATTAAATGCCAAGTCAAATGAGTTCCTATATCTGTAACTCAAAGCAGATAAAACAAAATATATCATCATATGATACCTATATACCTATATATCATACCTAGATACTATCACACGTATATAGAAGCTTCTTAGCATCATATAAAGCATGAGGCATGATAAAGCATGAAGTAGAACCATTCCTGCAGATGGAATTTGGCAGGAAAATGAATCATTTTGAGGCAGACACGTCATGCATTGCACTTGCTATAGAACCGGCTTATAAGAAATAATATAAGGATACCTTTCAACTTTAAAGTTCTTGCCCAATAATCCCATACAATTTTAATACTAATAATGAACATACATACTCAAGTTCTAACAACATCTCAACTCAACTTGCCCACTTTTCTTATTATCTTTTATTATTTCTTAAAAGAAGGAAAGGTCGCTTGCCTCGATAATTCATATCATCCTTGTTCAATCTCAGCCAAATGGCAGTTTATTTGTTATATGATAGAAAATGCGGTATTACAGAAGACATTCTTTTAGTTGTAGGCTCGTAGCCATGAGTGAAGCTACCACTGCATTGTGATACCATAAGTTTTTTTTTTGTTCATTTCTCTGTTGAAATAACATGTTCTGATCTATCGAAAAAATATTCAGGTAACTCCAAAATTTCCCGATAACAACCACCATAGAACTGCATTGAACAATTTATAATAACAGTTTAAAACATCACTCATACTAACTTCAACAAAAATACCACTCGCAAACAATCTTTCAAATAGAGAGAAAATTAAAGCAGGTTAACATATAGAGCATCTATGCCGAGGGGAACAACAACAACTCGTCCAGTCAAAGCCTCTGAAGGCGCATTCAGCCCAACTCTAGAAGCCCATCATACCAAATATGAAATTTTCAGATTAACAGCTTCTCAATAGCATCCTGCATACCAACCAAATACTCAGAATCCATGTTTATTCAATAAAACATATGACAATACACGGGAAAGTAGCAGCTACGGGCAAATCATGAAAGTTACCTTTAGTTGTTGTATTTGGGATTTCAATTGACTTCCTTCATTAGTTGTCACAGAACAAGCAATCACTGGCCGGGTGACTCCACAAGCTCGCCCAATTGCTTGTTTTGACGGGACAAACACATATGGCACATTCTAAAAATTTCAAGTAGATATATACATGATTAATAAGCTACAAAAATCAGAGTAACATCAAATTAAAATGACAGCAGCCGGAACGGTCAAGAATTAAGATAAAAGAACTTATAATTTCCAATTTGCAACAGATAAGAAAGATTTCAAATTGAAATTTACATGTTAAGCTATCTAAATTTTAACACAATTACAACTTATCAAAAATTTGGCAGAGCCATAACACAAACTACTTTATGGATACAAATACAACAATCACCATTACTCAATTTATTCCAAAGTTCAACAGATAAGTAGGCACATAAAAACAGTAACGGGGCATACTTTCTAGGCGTACAGTATGATATATAACTGCAAAGGAAGCAGCTCAAAACACAAGTACCAGCCACAATAACCTAGTACATGAAAAGTAGAGCATGTAATTGCTAAAATGAATCGTAAGTAAGAGAAGATTAGATAAGATACCTTATCCTCGGCCAGTAGAGGAAGGTGGAGAAGAATCTCAAGGGGCTCAGTGTCAGCTGCCATCACAATGAACTCAGAAATACCCCTGTTCAGGGTCTTAGTGGCTGCAACAAAATTAAATAAAAAATAAAAATGTGTAGCTTAGTAGATAACAGTTAGAACAAACAATAATAAAGTGACACATATATGTAATGTTGTAATGTAATGAAAGATAGGGATAGTAGTAATATACCTTCATTAGCACCCTTTTTGAGCTGCTTGTAGTTGGCAGCTTGTTGAACAAGGTCCAGTATTGTTATCGTGAGCTGGGCATCCGCCAAGGGATAAGCTTTTGGGTTCACAGCCTCTCCAGTCTGCACAGTGCACACACCAAAAATACAATAAAGAAAGAAAAATTCAGTGTTGAATCAAACCTTGAATTGAATCAATTAGACACAGGAAAAAAACCAGAAAGAAAAAGAGTGGTACCATCTTCGATCGAAGGGAAGAGAAGAGGAGAGGGGGCTAGGGTTATTGGTAGACAGAAAGGGTGCTGCGGGGTTTATTCTCTTTGAGAAAAGGGGTTAAGGCTTTAAGAGACACACACAACCTCTAAAAAAGCCAGGGCTTTTATTGTAGGGTTAAAATTTTAGGGGATATTTAGTAAATTAGAAAAATTAGATAATGAAGTATAATGGATTTTATTTTTAATAAATATTATTTAATAATTGTTTAAACATTTTAAAATTAATTTTTATTTGAACCAATTTGAATCTAAAATTAATCTTTAAAATAATTAATTTTAAATTAATTTTATTTCATCCCAAAATTTCCTCATTTATTTTATATCTTTTTATTATTTGTCAACTGTTCTCTGCTGCTATCTATCACCATGCATAAGGTCCACCATCATCCACCATCGATTGCTGCTAGCTGCTGTAGATTACCATTGCGGGCCCTGTTCGCCACCATTTACTACAATTAGCCACCACCATTTGCCACCATCGGTCTCTATCAGTTGCCACTGCCCACCATTGCTAGGCGCCATCGTTTGCCACCATCTGTTGGCCCCGGCCACCACTGTCTGTCTCTGTTTGCTAAATTAGTTTTTTTAATGACGTAGTTAAAAAGAAAAAGGAACAAAAGAATCTAGTTAAGATTCCTCGGTTATGGCTTTTGTAATACCCCGTTTAAAATAAAATATCTAGTTAAGATAAAATATTAGTAATCAAAATTTTTTTATTTTACATAACTTATATATTAGGTATTTTCTTTAATTATTTTTAAGAATATAATAACAGAAGAATTAAAATTACATAGGTAAATTTTTGAAATATTTGTTAAAAAAAGAAAAAAAGGTAGGGGACCACAGTGCACCATAAGTGGTATGGCACACCGTAGATGCCCCTTTTCTTCAAATCCACCGTCTGAAAGTTTCTTCCTCACGGTTTCTTCTTCTTTCTTCCATTTTTTTCTTTTCCTGCAACGCTCCATCTCTCGTTCTCTTCCTCTCACTTTCGTCTCTCACTCTTTTGGCATCTCTAACTCTTGCCCCCATCAGTCGCCATCCGCACCACCCCTCTTCGCCGCCACCACCACCACCGCAGAGCCTCTTCCCTTGGTATCTTCTCTTTCTACGTCTCTCTCTCTCTTCGGTTTGTCTCCCTCTCACCCGCCTCTCTCTGTTTTTTTCCGCAGCTATTAGTGATTTATTAATTGTTGATAACTTCTTATGTATGAGGATATATAAGCAGTAGACTAAATCTTAATCTATGGGTTAGTGACCAAACTAAAATAGGTGGTTTTGAGTATTAAGAGAGAGCATATGAATAACTACTACCATTTGTGCAAATTTTAAATTGTTACCTATTTTATTACTTTATAAGTACAGTTTAGTTAATTTTATTTATCTATTAATATGTTTTGTGTCAAACTATTATGGAAATATTCTGACTGAGCTTTAGAATTGGATCTTCTTTTTTGCAAAAGATACTTATTTTTAATTAATTAATTATGTATTTAATTGCCCTAAAACCTCCTTGAAAGTTTTATTTTTTGGAAAAAGATTAGAGAAAGAAGATTGGAGTTAAACAATAAATCGAAGCATTTATGGTTAAATCAGAAATAACTATTTATGTGTAATTTCAGATTCCCCAGGAGATTGATCTACAAGTTTAGTGGCTCCAGGATATAGACTGGACGTTTCCTAATGTTCAGTGGGTGGACAACGTTTCTATAGCATATGCATTTTATGCAAGTAGTACTTGGTTTGAATTGAAATCAAATTTGGAAGTTATTTTTATACATACAGTTGATTCTAAAATTTTGTTTGATTTTGCTTAAATTATTCTATACTTTGGCATGGGTAATATTTATGGATATTTACTCTTGTTTCAGAGAAACTAAGTTTGTAAAAATGTATTGATTGTTTAAAAGACTTTTAGAAAGGTATTATGAATTTTATAAACAAAAGGACAAGCTCTAATCTTTGTTTAGATTACTGAATTGATTTATCGAGCAAATTACATTTTGGACTTTTAAACTTTGATGAATACTCTGTGCTTTGAAAATTTGATTTAATAATTGTTACTTAGCTTTTATTAATATTTATTACTTTAGTTCCTATATACTTTGTGGGAGGATTTTCAGTTAATCGGTAGCTAGCGGTCACTGACGCTAACTTTGGTGCACCTTGGTTCGAACCCAACTAGCAGGGGTGTTGCTAGTTCGGTGTGTGTGTGTGTGAGGCCTACGCACACCGCCGACTTGGTCAGATTTGAATGAGTTATCCCTTAATTGGAAGTATCTCTGAATTGAAAGCCTCCCCTCATTGGTTTTTAAATTTGAGAAATATACTTTTTTGTTATGAGATAACATCAATTCTATATATATTTGAGGAGCATAATTTCAAATTATGAACGATGTTAATTCTTTATATACACGCATAAATTTTAATGATGATTCTTTACTTATATATTTTTCCAAATGATGATTCCTTACTTATATTTAGTTTGTATATTAATTTTTATTTATATGTAGTTTGTGTTATCCTTAGAAACTTGCCTCATATGTTATAACCATTCTTTCTCACTGAGTCACTTTGACTCACCCCGCCCCTCTCCATGTTTCAGTTTCAGGTTTTGGGCAGAACTAATTACTTTCGCTCAGTTGTGCCACACCTAGTTCGAGGAGCCCAATCCTTATAGTGGGGGCCATTTTTTGGATTTATGACAAGTTATTTTGGGTGTTCTAAGTTTGAATTCTGTAACCCTTTTGAATCGCTCCATTAGTCTGCAGGCAGGATCCTGTTTTCGCTATTTGGGTTATTTAAGGATTATTTTGTTGTATATATATATGGTTCTTGTCGCTCCGGCCAGTTATTCTAAGAATGTCATGTTGTTTAGCTATCAAAAAAAAAAATTGATTGATTTGACATGACTTGATACTTGTATTATGAGAAATGCTTAATTTTTTTTTAAGAAACTTTGTCTTTTTTTTTTAAATTATTAGTTAGGCTTGTAAGGGGACGAGCACCCCCTATACGCCGGTCATGACTCAGAGTTGGGCTGTGACAACCTTTGTCTTTGGGCATTTGTTTTTTGTTTTTTGTTTTTTTGGTGTTGACAAATGAACCAAGTTTGGCACAAGAAAGTGAACGGAAGCATGTCAATGCGACCGACCAAAAAAAAGAAAAAAGGAAGAATGTCATTGTGCATAATTCCTTTCTTCTACTTGAAGTCAGTGCTCAGGATGAATTGTGCAAGTTGCCTGTGACTACTGTTGGAAGAGAACTTATTAGGGGGAGATGAAGGGAGAGATCTCAGGTGAAGCTTTCATTTAGCTGCTTGCAAGAAGATGAAATCTGCCACTACCATGTGGGAAGATTAAGGAAGCAAAGAGCTTTAAGATCTATTTTGTTCTTCTTGGTTATGCTGCGCCACTTCTACTTGAATTAATATTTAATAACACTAGAGAAATTGTCAAAAATAAAGATAAGAAGTGTAATATCCCAGTTAAAAATTAAATTGTTGCTAATTGGAATTTTAAAAATTTTGGGTAAGTTTGAGTCTTTGGGATAATATCTTTATTCACATTGAATAATATAGTGATAAAATAATTAAAATTGTTAGATAAAATTTTTGAAGTATTAGCTAAAAAAAAAAAAAAAAAGAGAAAAAGCCATGGAGGACCATGGTGCACCATAAGTGATATGGTGCACCATAGAGCCCTCTCTCCTTTATTTCCCACCGAGATGTTTCTTACGGACTATTCACGCGTCCTCTTCTTCCTTCTTTCTTCTTTCTTCCTTCTACAAATTTTCCTTCTTCCTGTTACGCGCCCCTCCCGCCTCTTCTCTCAAGATTTCCTTCTTCTCTTGTATCCTCACTCATTTTCAACCTCACATAATCATCACCATCACGTATCTTCCTCTCCTCCGCACCGTTGCTGCCTCACAGTTTCTCCCTTCGCTGTCTCTCCCTCGCCTACGTCTTTCTCTCTCCGTCTTCCATTTGTGTTCTGCTTCTTGAGGTGGCTGGTTCCTATTTTGTTTACTTCAAAAACCAACACATACTGATGAGCTTCCTTCCTTGAAGCTTGATGTTGATTTTGTTTTATCTATTGTCAAAAATTAAGTCTGTTGGGTATTTGAATTACTTTAGTCTTATGAGGGTAAAGGGATGAGTGTAGAAATGTTTAAAGTTTTAATTTGAGATTAGGATATAGAGTAGTTAGAATATTTTACTCACTAGAAAAATAACATGTAAATTAAATTTGCAAGGATAGACAAAGAGGACAAGGACTAGATTCTGAATCAAATTCGTGTCTAAATGGAAAATAATTGCTTATGTATGCTTTCAGATTTCCCAGAAGATCAGCCAGTCAGTTTAGCAACTCCCAGGGCATAAATGGGACGCTCTCCGATATTTTGTGAGTGGGCAAGGCTTTTATGGCATATGCGTTTGATGTTATTAATATTGGTTTGATTTTAATATATTGACAGCTTATTTTATTTATTTAGTTAATTATGATTGTTTTGTTTTATGGTATGGTTTTGAAGAAATTTTTCTAGTAAGTAATTGTTGAATGTTCTAGAAACTTTTAGAAGAGATTACGAATTGTATAATCGAAAGGACAAGCTCAAATCTTTTGTTTGGGTTACTAACTTGATTTATTGAGTAACTTATATTTTGGAATTTTAAATTTTGATGTATACTCCTGTTCTTCGAAATCTGATTTGATATTTGTAATTTTAGCTTTTATTGATATCTATTATTTTAGTTTTTATATACTTTGCGGGAGGATTCTCAGTTAATCGGTAGCTAGCGGTCGTTGACGCTAGCAGTGTACCTTTAGTTCGAACCCATTGCTTGAGGGTGTTGCTAGCTCGGTGTGTGTGTGTGTGTGCGCACACATGCAAACTCTGTTAACTTTGAAGGGGCTAACCCCGATTTGGAAATTTCTCAGAATTAGAAACCTCCCTGTCTTGGATTTATATTTGAGAATCATGTTTCAAGATTATGAAATAATGTTAATTCTTTGTTTACATACATAGTGTCTAACATTGATTCTTTGTGTATATATTATTAAAACAATGATTTCTTTATCTAAACTTTGTTCATGATCATAGTTGTCAATCGCGCGCGATAGCGGTGAAGCGGAGCGGAGCGGAAAGTGGACGCGACAGAGCTGCCGACGTGTCGCGTTTCTTCGTCGCGGGCTGTCGCGACCGCTATCATGGTGTCGCGGCGACTTATCGCGGCCATCGCGGCCGCTATTTGATGTCGACGGCCAAAATCGGTTCTTCCCCTCTTTCTGGACCCTCATTTCGAAGCTTCCCCCCTCTTTTCTTCGATCTGAATGTTGGTTAGGGTTATTTTCTCTGTTCTCTTCCTCTCTAATCCATCTGTCTCTCTCCCTCCTCACCCCTCTTGCTTCGACGCTCCTCCAACATCCGACGATGGCGAGATCAGTGGCTGCGAGACCTGCGCCGACGGTGGTCTGAGTTTCCGGCAGCGGCGGTTTGTCCTTCCTGCACTCTTTGTTTTGTTTCTTTTATCTTCCTCGGATCGGGAAAGAGGGAGAGAACGAGAAAGAGAGAGATGAGGTGAGAGAGAAATTGAGAGAGGTAAGAGACGGACACTCACCGTGAAGAACTTGGAGAAGGAAAAAAGGGGGGGCTTAGGGTGGACCACCTCACTTAAAGCGTTGGTGGTCCTTACCCCTTCTTTCCTCTTTTTTTTTTTTTTTTAACAAATTGTTTTGTTGCTTTGTTTTAGCAATGATGATGATTATGATGATTAATTTATTGGAATGTTTTGTTAGTTTTAGAGTATAGAGACTTAGATTTAATTAAAATTTGGTATTATTTTTTATATTTTCTTTGTTTTGTGCTATTTGATGATGCTATTTTTACATTTCTTGGCTTTAGAACTTCATGTTTATGTATTAGATTAATGGTGATTACGTATTTTTAGAGTATGGAATTGATTATGAATTTTCATTATTGATATGAATAAGTTTAATTGTAAATAATTTCTTATTTTTGAACATTTATATATGTTATATGAATTACATGATAATTATATATTTTTTATCAAATAGCAGTGACGCTTATCCGCTATCCCGCTATAGCGTTTTTGGGGCCGGCCGCTACGCGCCGCTATCCGCGTTTGACAACTATGTTCATGATACTAACTCTTTATTTAATCATAATTTGCTTTACTTTTAGAGCTTGTCCTCATATATTATAGTTGCATTGTCCCTCACTGAGTCGGTTGGACTCACTCCTCATTGTCTCCCTGTTTCAGAGTTAGGTACAGGTTAGCGAATGGAGTATCCTAACTAGAAGAGGGTTGGAAGCTTTGAGAGCTTGTCATACTCGTCCATACAGGCCGTAAGGTTGTTTTCTTGAGTTGGAGCGATATTCATTATATATTTGTTGTATAAAATTTAGCGATGGTCCTTAATCCACGGGCAGGGTTTGACTTCTGTTGTGTTAGTGATGCGATAGATTTAGTTGTGATTCAATATATCACTATTAGTTTACATGTTTATCTTCTTGGTTTTGTGGGTGAGTTTTATGATCTAAGTTGTAATAGGAATTATTTTTATTTGGGAAGTGCCCGATTTTAAGGGGGAATTTTGTCCGTTGGTTCTAATTTATTCCGGTAGGCTAGCTAGGGAAACAGCCTTCCCTAAGCGCCGGTCACAACCTCTGGTGGGGTCGTGACAAGAAGATTAAGATTCTTGGAACACTAGCTGACACTGCAGAATTGGTATCTGGGGTGCACTTGACGTTAGGGACAAATCCGAAAAATGTGTAAAGGAGGGGCCAAAAATATTAATCATATTAATATATCAATATTTATATATCATATTTTTATCAAGGTTGAGAAAAATATCTTTCAAATCATGAAACTTGTCAATAACAAAATTTGTGTTAAATTTTTTTAGCAGTCATCCTTTCAATATAAATTAGAAGATGAATAAAGATGATTTTTTGCTATTAAAAAAAATTACCTACACAGATTATGAGTTTCAATCTGAGATTTTAAATTGTATTTTGCTTGCAAGCCAAATTTTAAATTGCAAATCATAAATAGTTTTTTTTAGTACAATGCAAATCACAAATAGTTACTTGAGAATTTCAATTAACAATCTTTTGTTGCTCTGTATGTTGTCTTATCTTTACTATAGATTCATTTTTTAAGTTTGATTGTCAATTAATATATAATGTTAGGTGAAGCCAACAAATAATTTTGAGGGGCCAGACTAAAATCTAAATATAGATATATTCTTCCAAAAAAACCACATTTAATATAATAATATTATATGGAAATATTTTAACGCATGGGGCCCATGGCACATACTTGCCCCTCCCTCGGCTCTGCCAATGTATGTATAATAGAACACTTCAGTTATGGTAATTATATTAAAGGATTTTTATAACAACTTTTTAAATTTTATCTAATGAACCAATTGATTTATTTAAAAGAAATTAATAAAAACATATCTAAGTGTATCTAAAAAACAAAAAGGAAATAAAAGTGTAATGAATCTTTTACATATTTTAGTCATAACCCCTGCTTGCCACCTCTCAATCCGGTCCCTGTTTGAGGTGATTTCCTCAAGGAAAGGGAAGCATCAAAACTTGTGAAAGTTGACCACTTGATTTCCTCATAGGGGTGGTTCTACTAGTGGCCTAAGAGCAAGCTACAAAGGTGCTTCTGAGAAAATTTTAGCTACGTGTGCCAAAGTTGTAGATTCAAATGGTGAGGTAGTCCCCTTGATGATAGATAAGACTCTATCAATCACTTAGAAGGATGCATATGAAAACTTTTCTAATGAAAAAGTCATTGAATCCCTTTGGGTAATGAATGTTTGGAAGAATGGCAATAGACGAAGCAGCAAGGAGTAAAATGGTTAAATTTAATTAATAATGTTTAGAAGTAATTTAAGAAAAGAGAATTAAATGGATAGGAAGGGATAATTTATCTTTTTTTTGTCATTCAAAGCTTTCATTTTTTGTCCCTCCTCTAAATTGGGGTAAAAAAAGGGACGGTTGTCATTCATCTTCCTTTTAAACTTGCTAAATATCTGAATGAGAGTGTAACATTGTGATATCCTGATTTAAAAAAAAAAAAAAAAAAGAAACAAGATATAGAGGCCATGGTGCACCATGTCACACCATAAGTGACATGGTGCACCATAGACCTCTCTCCTCCACTTTCGCACGTCTGGATTGTTCTTCCTGACGTTCTTTTCTCTCATTTTTCGTTTTCTTTCTCCGTTATTCTCTTTCCCTCTCACTCCCTCTCTCGCTTGCACACTCTCACTTCTTCGCTCTCTCACTCCACCACCGACCATCGTTCCTCCGCCATACTTCGCCGTCACGGTCGCCCCTCCCCCTCGGATCTGTATCTCTGCCGGTTTGTCTTTCTCTCTCTCTCTCCTCTGCGTTCTCTCTCTGTTTGTCGTGGGTTGTTTCCTCCTCCACTACAGTACTTCTACCATGCAGGGGGCTCTTGATTTGGCTACCAAAATTCATAATCTTGGGTAAGCATCTTGACATTAGCGTTCTTGTGTGAATTCCTTATTTAATTTTGGGTGAATCATAACACTAGATTGTTATGTCATAAAGTTTTGTGTTTTGAAGATGACAAATTATATAGAATTATTATGTCGTTAGTTGTAAGATAGCCATAATAATTTGGAGCATGTATGTGTATTTTGGTGTTGGTTGAATTTTAGAATTTGGAGTTCTTTGTATGTGCTTTTAGGTTTTAGTTGGATTGTTTTGAATTAGTTTTGTGGCGATTAATTGGATATGGATGTTGTGAAGAGTTAGAGCTATTAAATGAGATAAGTCATGAAAAAAGGATAAGTTGAAGAGGGTAATTCTAGAATGAACTAAAAGAATTAAGAATTAAGAGTAAGCTGAATTTTATTCTAAGTTTGGAAGCTAATAAGTTAACTGGTTGGTTTTGAGGTTGATTTAATTAAAGGTTATAACCAAGTAGTTATAGATAAGGGTAATTATGCATAAGTTAGAATTGATGTAATACCTTATTAGTAAAAGAGATATCTTGGATAATTCCTGGCCCTACAGGTTCTTCGGCATGTGAATGATGACTTTTTGGTACTGGATTCCTTTGGATAACGATCGAGACTCTAAGATGCTATAATTTCCGACTACTTCTCGATTTAGCCGGTGAGTGATAGTATATTTGTAACCTATTTTCTATTCTTATTTTTCTAAATACATGTTTTGATAGTTACTCGTTTTCTAACCGTATCTTTAAAGTCATTTATATTGTTATCCTGTCATCTAGTTCTGTATATCCACAGGTGGGACAAGTATTTTGAGGAAATTACTCTCCGATACTTCTATTTAATTTAAGCTTTTCATGTATTGTTAGCAATTAATGTTTCAAGTTGGTATTTTGATCAAGAACAATAGAAATTACTGATTTTGCTATGGTAAGTTTTGGAAATTATTTCCATGAATTGTTTTAAGTTTAACATTATTAGTATGATTGAAAAGGTTTCGACTTGTATGTTAGATTCTAAAACTTGACATGCTTGAGAATTATATTGGATTCCATTGTTATAGAGCTTTGATGCTCTGATAAATTTAGTTTTGAAATAAATTATTTAAGAACTGTAATTGAGCTTTGGATAAATAGTTTTTTTTTTTTGGGAGGGACCTTTAACAGAACTGTATGCTAGCAAGATATCGTTAGTACAGGTGCACCTTGGTTTGGCCAACCCAGCTAGCAGGGGTGTTGCTAGCCCGGCGTAACGGCCACACGTCCGGCTTTGTTTGTCGATCCTTCGGCATAAGACCGTTGGTGAGATATTTGTTCTCGTTGAACCTTCGGGGACGCTCGTTGGTGAGACGTGTCTGTTCTGTTCTGACTCTGTAATTGAGACCTTCCCTTTTTAATTTCAGATATATTATTATTATTATTATCATTATTATTTTTAAAACTAGTTTTAACTCCGTAGTTAAATGTATTCAAATTATCAATTCTTGACAGTACTAATTTGTCGTTGATGACTTTTATTACAAATTTTATTTTATTTTCAGCGTTACCATATTTTATTTTCATGTATCATGTTGGATTTGGAGTATCTTTTGCATATGTATATGTACATCTATATATGGATCTTTTATGAGGATATTATTAATGGATTATATTTATTTTATTAAAAGCTCGTGCTTGCACTTGTCCCACTCCTCGTTATAAGTATATTATCTCTCACTGAGTCGGTTTGACTCACCCCTCACCTTCCCTCTATTTCAGAGTTAGGTATGAGCTGCAAGTGACTTGTTTCAGTAAATCAAAGGTATAGAAGCTCCGTGAACTTGATGCATTCAGTGTGGACCTCCGGGTTGTCCATATATTTTGATCTATGTATACTTGAATAATCATATATTATTAATCTGTAGTTATGCTCCATAATCCACAGGCAGGGTCTGGCTTCCGTTGTAATATATCTATATATAATTGTAATAGATTTTATTTGATAAGAGTATTTATACCTATATATGTCTTGCATATTATGAATTTTGAGCATGTTCTGAGAATGCTTGTGGATCTGAGTTTGTATTTTAAATATTATTGGTATTCTGGATTTGTGGCTGGTCTATATATGTTCTTAGGTTGTATTTGGAGCTTTTGTATTTAGGGAAATGTCCAATTTTTAGGGGGAATTCTGTCCGTTTCTTAGGAAAATTCTTCCGTAGGCTTGTTGGGGAAATGGCATTCCCTAAGCAACTAGGGCCGTGACAAACATACTCTATTCTACTTTACTCCTCATATTTTCTTTCGATTTGATTATGAATCATTCACTTTCATCCTCTATAAAACTTCCAAATATGGCCTATCAATAATAAAAAAAAATTTTAGTTAAAATATTTTATTGGATGAAATAAATATTTTAAAAACTATTAATAATTTACATAATCAAAGTAACTACATTAATACAGATGTATCAGGGTGCTGCAAATTTAAATTTTTGAGCTTCGTATGTATAGTCGAGTCTCGATCTCAAAATTGGTTTTCAAATATCATTTTCTCTTTGCAAATAAAATGGGTTTTTTTTGAAAAAAAATGATGGCAATTCCATTAAACCAATTATTTTTTAATTTTTTTATTTCTCGCTATCCCATTGTGATCTTGGTCGCGCCATAGTCTTTGCCTTGCTTACATGGTTCCTTTTTCTATATGTTGGAATGTGTTGAGTTAGTGATCATGATGCTCACTATATCACAAACCATACAAATTGAATTAATGCTTGAAGTTAATTGGAATTAAAGTTTATGTTTATATTATAATAATAATAATCTATATAATTGTATAAATCTATAAACATTCCAAACAATAACTTTTTCCGCGCAAATCTATCAAATCAAACATCCTATTTTCAAATTGTAACTTTATTAAGGATTTTCTATTATTTTTCTCTTGAACTTTTTTATTTTGATATATTATGTAAATATAATATATTCATTAAAAATAAAAATATTTTAAATAAATATAACTTATTAAATACTTTAGATAGACACTTATTACATATGTAAATAATAATAATATTTATATTAAGCTGTTTTTTTGGTAGTGAAATGGGGCAAAATGCCCAAACACAAGCAAAAGTACTACATCACAATGCTAGGAAAAGACCCACCAGAAATGACTTCTCGGAGAATTGGAGCTAAGATAACATAATAAAATGTGATTCCCAGGTTCTGAGAATACGCCAAGAAAGCCATGAAGTCCGTTGCTTGATTTGCCTCCCGATGCACGAGTCAAAGAAAATTCCCAATCTCTAGAGAAGGCACAATTTTTCTAATATAATTTTATAGTTTAAATATGTTATTAGTCTTTGTAAAATTACCAAATTTTGGTTTTAGTTCCTTTTTTTTTTTTTGTTTTTTGGTTTTAGTCCAGAAATATATGAAAATATGCAATTTCAATCCCTACCGTTAATCTCCCTCTGTTATGTGCTGATGTGGCTAACGGAATGCCACATGGCCTTTCCCATGTGGAATCCCAAATCCTATATGGCCAACAAAGGGTAACTGACGTCATATGCACCTCACATGACCGCAAAATCACACATGACCTAACCCAAATAACCCAGCCCAATACTAGTTTCGTCTTTCGAGCTCCACCTTCCCAGTTAGATGAAGCTCAACAAGGACAATATCGGTTTCTTCTTTTGAGTTCCGAGTTCAACAAATCACTTAATATAAGAGAGTTCACTTCTTCCTTATCCAAGATGTTGAGTTTGAGGTTCAGATGAAACTGTTATTGTCCTTGTCGAGCTCTATCTAACTGGGAAGGGGAAGCTCGAAAGACGAAACCAGTATTGGGGCAAGTTATTTGGGTTAGGTCACGTGTGATTTTGGGGTCATGTGAAGTGCATATGACTTTAGTTACCCTTTACTAGCCATGTAGGGTTTGGAATTCTAGCAACACGTTAGAACTTAAAAGAGGGTAGCTAACGGCGGGGACTGAAATTGAACACTTTCATAAATTTTTGGACTAAAATATAAAAAATATAAAGAATAAAACCAAAATTCGTTAATTTTACAGGGATCAAAAAGATATTTAACCCTACTTTTATTGTATTTTATAATAGAACGCATAATTGAAATTTATAAAAATATATAAACAAAGATATAATATTATATATCAGTTGGCTTTTGTATTTTACTTAATAATATTTTAATTTGATGTCATTAGGGAATATTATGAATTTTGGCCCAGCTCTATTATTTTACTTTTTGCTATATATGTTGGATTATTTTAAATATATCTAATAATTATAATTACAAGCATATTTAATAAAAATTAAAATATAATAAAGTTAATATTTTCATTTAATTATTTTTGGTCACATATTTATACGCAAATAATGTTATTTAAGTGTTTAATTGGAACATGAAAAATCTAATTAAGTTATTATATTTTTAATTATACTTATGATAAATTTTTAATTTTTATTACATAAATTACATTTTTATTAAATGATATTTACTATTTTTATATTTCTAATAATTATTTTTAATTTAAAAATATAAAATTAATAAATATATGATACTTCTTTCTTATATATTTTGATATTTTTATTTTTTTCTCATGTCTCTTGTCACGAGATATAATAGTGAAAAATATACTAAAACAATGACTTTTGCAATTACTTAATGATAAATATTAAAATAAATATTATTATTTAAATTTTTAATATTTTGTAAATATTTTAGAATTATTTAATATTTTTTATTATATGTAATTATAATTTACCTTAAGTATTAATTATTATTCATTACTCTTTAATAATTATCTTTTAATGAAAGTAATATTACTAACTACATCATAATTTAAAAAAAAAAAATAAACAAATGTACTTTAGTAGATTTATTGTTATGACTTTATATTGATTAGCTTTTATGAGAAAGACAATCAATAAAAAAAAAATTGAATAATTTTAATAGTTTGAATTATTATATAAGTAAAAATATAAAATAATTAATAATTTGAGGTGCAAATGAACAAAGATTAACTATGTGGTTAATGTTTTGACTTTAATAAAAAAATATATTTAGGTTAGGGCAACTTAGGAATTATAAGTAATTGATAGCAAATATGAATAGATAATTGAAAATGCCAATAGTCTCACCTAAAATCCAATCAGCTCCAATCTTATATTGCAATATTTGATTAAGTTATCTATTATTTTTAATATATTAAAAAGATTTTAATAAATAAGTTATAATACTTATTGCAATATTAAGCAGTTGAAATGTTTATATTTTATCATATTATTAATTTATCCTATCAAATTTAATATATTTTATCTGGCAAACCTTTAATTTTGATATAAGCAATCCTCGCACCTTTTCAAATGTTAAAAAATTTTATGATCAATTTGAAAATTATTCAAATGATATACTTAAAATTAGCTTTTAAGAGTCATATTTGTAATGTTTTTATCATCTAAACTCTCTTGGTGGATTTCTTATTTGTTTTAAAATAAGATGGATGATAAAGTATTTCTATGCAATATTCTATCAACCATGATAAACTTTGAATCATGTACTTACCATGCTATTTTCCAATGAAAATTATTTTTGTATTATCTATATATTTAGTTTATACCTTTTCTATTTCTTTCATTTGATAAAATCATACACATTTGCGAAATCTAAAATTTATCCACCTATATTGTGATAAATAAACATAATTTGGTGAATAAATTTTTGTTTGTGAATTCTGCATCTCAAACTTATTAAAGTTTAAATATTATACACATTTTTTCTCTTTTTCCAATGATGTTATCATTATTATATATATTTTTGATCCATTTACATCAATATATATGTTAATAGCTGAATAAATTGATAACTAATACAAGACCCGAATTTTTGGAAGACTCTTTTAAAGAAACAAATACTAGTGAGCAAACTTGTTTTTTTCCCTTCAAATCTAAAGAATTCTTATTAATTTATACATAACTCATCGATGTCGCATCGTATAAAAAGGGAATGAGATCAAATATTCATTTTTATGACCCATTTTTCAATTTTTTTGCCATAAAGAGGTTTCAAGCTATTTTATTGACAAAAATGTTTTAAATTGAAAAATATTCTAACAACTTTTTTTAAACCATTTTTTGTATTAATATAATGGTAGAAAGAATACGTGCACTATAATTCTACATAACATATTAAATAATAAAACAAAAAAATTCTTTACCATAATTAATAAAACACAACAGATCTCCACCATAATAAATAACACAAGTTTTACACCATCAATCATACCATACCACAACCAAGTCATAAACATCCACAAAGTTACAAATATCCTTTGCCTTTCACAAAAAAAAGGAGTAGCCAAAATAACAAAATAAAAACAGAAGATATCATGCTTCACTCCCACATGGTAGTCATTATATGCTATCCTGAAAAAAAAAATAATGAAAAACTTCATAACAATTGAGGACTGAATTTTCTATTGACAATTTAACTTTTCTCAACATTGACAGACGTCAACATATATATTCCTTTTCTCAGCAATGATAGATTCAGAAATTAGTATTCTATAATACGAATTACCAAATCAAACAATGTTCCTATACCCAAAGCAATATATATACAAGAATTAGTACTACATTACCAAATGAACAAACTAGCATGTTGTATTGAATAGACACATTGACAAAGCAAACAACGGGTCACAAAGGTCCAGTCCAGTATCAAAATAAAAGATGAATTTAATCTAGCATAATAACAACGTAATCTTCTTATATCCAAGTATCTATTAGCCCAGTGCAGGATCAACACAAAATCACATTATCAATCTTCTTTTTTTCTAGAGTACACTATTAAGCAACAACTTATATTAGAGAGGAAGAAGAACCATACTCCATGATAAGAAAAAGGCAAGAAAAAAAAAACAGATAAACAAATAATTTTCATTAACACAAAGGAAATCTCACTGAAAACACTGAAAATCACATACCACCATATCTTGAAAACTGATGCAAAAAATCAGGCAAGTGCATAACTCTATCAATAATGCAAATGAATTTCATTAACACACAGGAAATCTCTCTAAGAATCTCTAAGCTCCTTCTCAAACTTTTTCGCTAGCGCCAAAATTGACAAATGATGAAAAAATACCAGAAAAGCTCCAAAACTAAAAAGAGAGTTCAGGAAATTAACATAAAAAATCTAAACCACCAACGTAATTGGAAAAAAAAAAGGGAATCAATAATTGTAATGAGGAAGGATAAACATGGAGAAACCAGTCAGTAATACATCAATAATTGTAATCTAGCATGTGAATGAATCATAGATACCAGCCCAAACTGGGGAACCAAACTGGGGAACCCAACTTAATAAGATGTACAAAATAACCCCAGCACTCCATCCATCTAATTCAGGTCCACTCTATTTAGTTATAATATATTTGTCAGCTCACCCTTTTCTATTCATTATTTTCTCCTACTCTCCCAACACCAGTTGATCGAACGTGCAATTAACGCACTATCTGCTGTGGGACACACGCAGTAGGGAGAAAATAAAACCTCAACACCCATGAACCGATATAAACTAACTAACCTCCTTACAATCTGAAGACTAAATCCTCTAAATTGCCCAAGATCTATCTTCCGCCCCCCAAAATCAACAACCTCATGCAGAAATTATGGTTGAGATTTATGCTAGCATACATTCTCCAAGAGTACCCAAGAAGCTATGTGCAAAAACTTTCACATGTAAATTCCAAGCAAAAAGATCTCCATTTATAAGCATTAATCTTGTATATCAGCATTGAAAAGGATTGCCTTTCTTATTTATTTCGCTCTTTAAAGAAAATATTCACTTTTGTTTACTAACCAAGTAATTTACAGAGCACGTGCCTTAAAAGCAATAATAAAGGACAACAAAATTTAATTTGAACCTTCTTGTAGTTAATTATAAATATAAGGTATAAGGGACAATGCAGATAAAATAGACTCCATGCAAGAGAAAACTCACTGAATAGGATTTGAAGTAGAAAAGATTTTGTATCAGGAAGACACAATTTAAATACTTAGATATTTCATTAACAATTTGGACTTATTATAGAGTTAAGATTCCAATTTATATAATCTTCTCTATACTTGTCCGTCATTTCAATCCCTACTATAATCTAATATGCTACTTCTATTGTCCTTGCTAGTATTGAGCTTTTGATATCAAGAAGAAATGAAGGAAAAAACGTTAACCACTTCATTTCCTTTTCTCAAATCCATTAATCCTATTACTTTCACCCAGAATTTCTCACAAATTGATTTAGCAACATAAATTTCACATCATAATAGTAAGTAAAGCCAAGTACGCCACCCCCCCCCCCCGGGGGGCGGCGGGGGAGTAAAAGAACCTTTTACATCATATAATTAAAAAAAAAAAAACAAAACAAAAAAACCAATCAAAAGAATAAGAAGCTCAAAATCATATATGTTTTCATATCTTTTTTTATTTTTTTTTTCAAAAAAGAACCCAGCAAACAGAAACACCCAAAATTGAGAAATTAAATGTCAAACTTACTTTCGTCATGCTTTTCCTTGGTAAAGCTTTGCTTCTTTTTTTTTTTTTTTCGGGTTCTTTTTTTTGGGAGGCTTTCTGCCTTACTTCTGAAACAAATCACCACAATCACAAAAACAGATAATGAAAGGTGAGATTGAAAAAGGGCAAAAAAAAAAAAAAAAGGAAATTGTAGAAGAAACCGTGTTGTGCCTGTCGAAGTTATATTCAAACCCGAAAAAAAGAAACTGGAAGCGCTCTTAATCAGATCGTCGAACATGCAGTGTGCATTCTTGAGATCGAGGAGCTTCAATGCTTCCCTCTTCTATTCCTTGCTATAGCTTTGAGTTTCGCTTGCTCTTCCCTCTTCATGTTCGAAATAAGCACTTTTACTGCTTCCACTTTGTTGATTCCCAGCCTTGCCAGCGGCAAGGGGCAGTTGAAGTCACTTCACTGACATCTTCACCACATAACATTCTATCAGCGGTGAAATGGTACAGCCACAGAGACATTGCGGTGTTACTTCCTCACTTCGATGCCTTCGTGATGGTCTCATCTCATGTTTCAAAATAAGCCCCAGTAGTCCCTACATCACCACCTAAAGGCTATAACACTCTCCCTACAGAACCACCCCTTCAACTTTAAACTCCCAAAAATAACAAACAAAAACCATCACATGAAGTGAACAGCCAAGCATGTGAAAGAGATAAGAGACAATAAGCATTTACCTGAGCATGGGTGTTGAAAGAGAACGAAGCTCGTAGATATCTGCATTTCCCTCCACCTTTCTACCCATTGTGATGTTAAAATGAACTCCATCCATCATGATGGAGAAAGAAGGTTCTGCCCGGTCCCAAAAAAGGATACTGTTATTGAGTCTGTAGCTTCACAGATCACATGGTGCTACACTGCAATTTGGGGCTCAATCTTCATGATGCTACACTGCGACTTGGGGCTCGAGCTTGTTGAGAGATCAAGTGAACAAATTTCCAACCAGTGGACAAAACCAAAAACCACTCAAAGATATTGATCTGCTATTCTTTTTCTCCCTTAAATTTTGGCTCTTTCCCCTAAAGCTTTTTCTTCGTGCTTCCATTGTACCAGGCTATGCAATGGGCTACTAGGCCGCAACAGTAACCACAATCTCAGTGTGTATAGTGTACTGAAGTATTAGCTTTTGATCAAATAAATAACACCTAGTCATCTAATTTTCACCTACTTTTTTTGAATTGTTTAAAGATCAATTTGGAGAAAATTACACATAAGTATAGGGTTCAAGCAACCAATTGATAAAAATATACAATCTCATCTATTTGAGGGCCAGCTTACTGGCCAAAGCATGCCACACCCGAATGTGTGTGTAAAAAGTTAGGGGTTAAGAGAAGAAAGGAATGTAAAGTGCACAGTTATTTCATAATAGGAACACCTACATTATGCAAGGCTAAAAGTAATCTCTGCAATGTCTCTCCTACTCTCTGCAAACAGCATCAGACAAAAGTAATTATGAAACATGAAAACAACAATTTTGTACATTTAAAGCAAAACAATTTTTTGAATTGTTTAAAGATCAATTTGGAGAAAATTACAAATAAGCATAGGACTCAATGAGTTTGAATGTGTTTATGATTATGATACAATATGATTTACAGGTATAAGCATCATCAATACATTGATCACTTACATACCACACTAATTGCAGAGTAATCATACTAATGGAGGAGCAAGTGTATGAAACGAAAAAACAGATAATTCAATCAAGGACTTTCTTCCTTCACGTTATCACCTCCAATCGCTTTGGCTTTCTCAATGGAACTCATGGCTTCTTCAAAAGACTTCCCAGAATTTCGCATCTTCCACAAAGATTCTCCGCTCGCATCGATCGCAACGATCCCACCCAATATAGCTGCTGCAAAGCCAAGATTGAGAAGAGACGATCGCGCCGTCAAAATCCGAATAGCAAGCTCAAACTTGGAGGCAAAGCCACGTCCACCATTGAACCCGGATCCATATCTATGCCTAGCTTCGTAACTGCTCCCACTCCTAGCGTATCCATAACTATACTGAGAAGAGTAGCTGTTGCCACCGGAGAAACCACTTCCGGCGGCGGAGCGCCACCGGATGTTGGTGTATTCGGCGCGCTTGCGATCATCCATAAGGACCTCGTAGGCCTCCGAGATCTGCTTGAATCGAAGGGTGGCGCTGTCCCTGACGGCCTTGGGTGAGTGCGAGTGCTTGTCGGGGTGCAATTGAAACGCCAATTTCTTGAACGCCGCCTTGATTTCTTCCTTCGATGCGGTTCTGTGCAGCCCTAGAACCTTGAAATGATCCATTGTTGCGGTTTCGCTGGATTCGATTAGGGTTCGTGGGACGATTGTATTTTATTTTATTTTTCTCGGGGGTTTTTTTTTTTCCCTCGGCTGGATTTTCCCGGGAAAGTGGGAGAAAATCTTACGATATAGTTACTTTTTGCAGATTACCTATTTTACCCCTTACGTTTGTTATCTGGTACCCCCTCTCTCCCACCAGCACTTCCACTGCACCGGTCGATTCTTCTCACGCAATCTCTCTCCCAGATCTTCGTCGGTGACCGAAATCAACGGTTCCAGGTTGGTTCCCTTCAGTCACCACTCATCCCAATATTGCAGCCATTTGCTTTTCATTTCACCAAGAGTTGTATAAGTCTCTGTCTACCTTGAGTACCAAATATTGTATGCTCTGTCTGTGTTTCTCCCAACCAAAACATCGCTCCAAACTACATGCTTTTTGCAAATAGGTACCCTAAATTTTAATTTTATCCTAATTGATTTTTAAGGTTTTTCTATTGTTATAAGGATTTAATTTGAGTGTATTATCAGTGTAAAAAACTTTTACATAGATATCCAATCATATATTGCCACGTCAATAAAAATCTTTAACATAATCACCCATTATTTGAATAGTCATACAAATAAAAAATTTTGATTGAATGACAGTGTAAAAAAAATTTACACTATCAATGCACTCCAATTAAACTCTTGTTATAATAGATACTTCCGTTAAAGATTCGTCAAATTAAACAGTAAATTGATCATAATAATTCATTTTTCTAAATCGTAACACTAAAATTCACTTTTTATTAGCCAGATATGATAGTATTATATTTTTTTTTTAAAAAAAAGATGAATAGTTATCATTAGTTTATGGTTAGTTTTAATTAATATTTTTCACTATTTCTATTAACTGATAGTATAAAATTATTTCACATTATTAGTGCATTTAAATTAAATTTTTATAATAATAATAAAACTTTAAGGATGAATTAGGACAAAATTAAAGTTTAGGCGCCTATTTGGAAAAAACATAAAGTTTAGGGTGGTTAAGTATTCTTTTCTCTTGATTTTCAGTTTTTGTTGAATGTGTTGTTTTCTAGGTGCGTGGAAAACTTTGCTAGCCAGTAGTTTGATTTGTCTCTAGGGAGAGCAGATTTTTGGCTTTTGGTAATATCTGATAACTGTTTTTAATATTGAGCTTAAATTTTTGATGGAGAGACTAGTTTGTTAGTTCTGGCCTTCTGGGTTTCTTGGCAGAAAATTTTCAGACACGCAAGGCAGTGCAGATGGATATTGCTAAAACAAAGGGTTAAAATAATAGGTATTTAATTTTGATGCATTATTAATATAAAGAAATTTTACACAAATATCTAATTATGAATTATTGCATAAGTAAAAGTGTTTAACTTAATTATTGAAAATTTTACAAATAAAAATACTTGATTGAATAATAGTATAAACTTTTTTTATATTAATAGTGTATCAAAATTAATATCAAATAATGGTTTCATTATTTTTTTCTTGCTTTATATTACATGGACCACAATGGTCCTGAATGCGTAACCATATAAGACGTCTCGTACACATACATAGAATTCTGGGTGTCAAGGATACTGTCCGAGAGTCTATTGCCATAGGTTCTCAAACTATCCTTAAATCATACTTCTAATATAAATAAAATAAACCAAATAAATTGGAAATCAAAACTAACATTTTAAATAAACAATCCAAAACACATTACACATTAAGTTTTGTGGGCAAATCAAAGCCCTCTAATCAAAGTAACAACTCACAAGTCACAAAATTAAACACTCAAATCAGTAAACACATAAAGGTATAACAACACATATAGAAGAAAATAATACTACATGACTAAAGCAATGCACTGACATCAAAATCATTGTAACTCTCATCTTCCATGTCATCTCCATCACTTTCCATGATATCATCTGTTGCAATACTTGCACCATCTTCATCACTAACATCAAGCTCAGCATCAAAATCAGTATCATCATCAGTAATCTGCAACAAATTTGAAGAAGTAACTTGATCTTGATGTATATCATCTTCATTGGGAACAAACAGGTCCAAGTCGTCAAGCTCTAATTCTTCATTATTAGATGAACCTGCATTATTCTCTACAATCCATTCATCATCAGAAGCAATATCATCTATGCTATACTCAAAAGCTTTTCTAGCCTGCTTCCCATTGACCAATTTTGAGTTAGACATCACAAACATTACATCATTCATTGTTTGTTGTTTCACACGATTGCTTCTCTTTGTGTGAAGCTAAACAAATAAAGAAACAAAATTAAATACATGGCCAAATTGGTCATTTTAAAAGTGAAATGCTCATTATTCATGTACTAAAAATTTTACCGTATCAAATGCATTCCAATTACTCTCATGCCCAGAAGCATTGCATGTCAAGGACAGTATCCGTATAGCAAAATCTTGAAGCTCTGGATATTCAGAACCATAAGAGTCCCACCAATCTGCTGGTTTTTTGGTTTTAATAGCAAACTTGGCCACTTCTCTACCAAAAAAATTACTTGCTTGCTTGAAATCTTCAAGCTGAAGATCAATCTTAGATACTTCATCTATATTTGGCACCATCCTTTGTAAACACCCATATAACCCACATTTAACTTCAATTTGAGCTTTGAAATCAGGACTATAGTGAAATTGAGGGTTAAGGTAGTAAGCTGCAGCTTTCAAATGCCTATGAAATTGTTTTTCCCATTTTTCATCAATGATGTCCCATAGAGGCATATATCTAAAGAATGAAAAAGATATATGAATCAAAGTTAAAACAAATTATGACAACGAAAACACAAATTAAATTAAAATTGATTGTGAATGAGAGAACATTAAAAGTTCACCTTTTCTTGAAAGCACTTCTTATCTTGTCTTTTGCTTGATTCATTTCTTTGTAAATGAAACCCATAGCTGGTTTCTCATCCGAGTTCACCAATCGAAGCACTTTAATAAGAGGATTAGCACCTTTCAAGCAAACCACAATGTTTTTCCAAAACATGCTATCCATAACTAAATTTTCAACATGTTTCCCACTTGTTGTCCTTGCAAAACCACTGGATTTCCATGATTTGGATGTGAACATTCTTTTCAGTGCTTCCTTGTTGCGATTGAGACAATGTAAAGTCAGATAAGATGTGGCACATTTAGCCACAGCTGGCCTAATCAGATCTTTTCCCTTGGTAAAGTAATGCAGTAGAGCAATGAGAGAAGCTCTTGAGTATATATAAGTTGTAATTCTCCGACCATTTGCAATGGTCTCCTTATGGACCTCCACCCTTTTCTCAAATTCCTCCAATATCAATTCAATACTATGAGCAGCACAAGGTGTCCAAAAAATTTTCTTTCTTTTCTCCATCAATATTTTACCAGCAGCTTTATAGTTTTCCTCATTTTTAGTGACAACTTGAACAACATTTTCTTGACCAACCTCATTAACAACCTCATCAATCATCTCAAAGATGCTATCAACACTCTTGCAAATATCAGATGCATCAACGGATTTGAGAAAAACTGTACCTTTAGGACTGTTAACAAAGAAGTTGCAAATGGTCATCCCACTCCCGTTACTCCAGCTATCCATTAAGATGCTGCACCCTGAATTCTTCCATTTGATCTTGTGCTCCTCTATTGAATCCTTGATCTTGTTCACTTGTTGCTTCAAATACTTCCCTCTAAGCTCATCAACAGATGGTGGCTTGAAACCAGGGCCATACAGTGAAACAAACTCACACATTTTGAAGAACTCATCACTCGTTACAACATTCAAGGGTATAGCATTCATGATTAAAAACCTAGAAATTTGTTGAGATATTTCCTCCCTCAAAATCTCATCCATGGTAGGATGAGTGCCCCTATTACCTCTTCTCTTGACAATGATCCCATTGTTCTCCAATTCTTTCCCCTTCCTCTTCCCACTCCCACTCCCACTCCCATTCCCATTCCCATTCCCACCACCAACAAAAGCCATTTTCAGTGAAAATCAAAATGCAAAAAAACTACAAAAGGGTTTGATCTTTTGGGGGGGTTTTTGCACTCAGAATTGCAGAAACAGATGCTGTAGCACAATTTCTGAAATGGGGTTATTTAAGGCTTTAAGAGACACACACAATGTGAAAAGCTAGGGTTTTTATAGGAGGGTTAAAATTTAAGGTTTATGTTTCAAGTGGGTAAAACTTGAAAGGTGGTCTTTTATGGAAATTTGAAAGCCATGAATGTATTTCTTTGTTTTGTTTGAATTATTCAGTCCTAGTTTCTGGAAATTTGGAAGCCATGAATGACTTTCTTTGTTTTGTTTGAATTATTCAGTCCTATTTTTTGGAAATTTTTGGAAGCCATGAATGAATTTTGTTGTTTTGTTTTGAATTATTCAGTCCTTGATTTGGAAGCCATGAATGAGTTTCTTTGTTTTGCTTGAATTATTCAGTCTTATCTTTTAGAAATTTGGGAGCCATGAATGAGTTTCTTTGCTTGTTTGAATTATTTAGTCTTAGTTTTTGGAAATTCGGAAGCCGTAAGTGAGTTTCTTTGTTTTGTTTACGGAGTTTCTTTGTTTTGTTTGAATTATTCAGTCCTAGATTTTGGAAACTTGGAAGCCATGAATGAGTTTCTTTGTTTTGCTTGAATTATTCAGTCCTAACTTTTGGAAATGTGGAAGCCATGAATGAATTTGTTTGTTTTGTTTGAGTTATTAAGTCCTAGTTTTTGGAAATTTGGAAGCCATGAATGGATTTCTTTGTTTTGTCTGAATTATTCAGTCCTATTTCGGAAAGTTGGAAGCCATGAATGAATTTTCTTTCTTTTGTTTGAATTATTCTGTCCTCTTTCTAGAAATTTAGAAGCCATGAATGAGTTTCTTTGTTTTGTTATGAATTATTCAGTCCTATCTTTTGGAAATTTGAAAGCCATAAATGATTTTCTTTCTTTGAATGATTCAGTTCTATTTTGTCATGGGGATGTAGATAGATGGATTTATCTCCAAATGCTGACTTCAATCTACGTATCAATTTATCAAAACGAAAAATAGCTTTTCTTCTTGATGTCCAGGATTATTCTGATTTGATATTGACATACTCATTTTCAACTCGTTTGTGTACTGTCTGGTAAACATTAGTTTTAAAACCATCAGGACATTGCAGTTGTTAAGTGTCTTGTGCACTGATATGGTCCTCTGCAACTGAAATTACAGATAGGAGTTACATTTCATATGCACTTTCTTCCTGTGGAAAATTGTTTCTTTATTCCTTGAAGTTGCTTATTTTTTTTGCATACCTTGTAAAACACATAACTGAGGGAAAACGAAAATTATGTGTCATCTGCAATAGTTTCTTGTTCTGTGGATAAGATTGTTTGTTCAGAGTTCAGACTAGGCATGGTGGTTCTGCATTTTCTTTCATTCCTTTCCTATTTGTCAATAATAAAATGCTCCAAATTATTTTTCAAATCTTATAAAGGAAGTTTCCGAGTTCTGAGTGAACACAGTGCTTGCATACTTTTCAAACCATAATCCAACCATAATTAAGTGAAATTTCCGGGTTAACAAGTTATGACTCCAGTTCTTTTTTATTGTGTTTGTTGAATCTGATCTTAATTTACTGTCACCCAAATGTCTTCTTTATGTTTTAGTCAAATCAGTTCCAGAGATATGGTGAAGACAAAAGTCTTTGCAAGTATACTATAGCCTTATGCATTTGTACTTTGTAGCCGTCCTCACTCCTTACTTGCACTATCCTCTGCCAAATCATTATTGCCTAGCTCTTGAGCGCGCATGCAAACACATCTCCCATTTCTTTGAACTTTGAAGCAATGTTTTGGTAGTATTTTAACTTTGGATTCCATGGCTGCAAATTGCATTAGCTTTAAAGATGACCCCTGCAGCATCTATCTGAAATAATTTCAGATAAAGTAGGTAGATTTTTGCTCATTTCTTATTTTCTCACACCTAAATCAAGTTTTTTTTTTCTCCCTTACTCTTAGTAGAGATGTCAATTAAACCAGGAATTTTATTTCAGGGCTTCAGTCGCCGGCTCCGCTGTCATCAGGTCACCAACTTCCTTGAACTTCCAACACTGGGCAGGCATCAGACCCCATACGTCTTATGACACTAAGTTTAGTATACTGACAAACTAGAGGCTAAGTTGAATGATCTATTTGATAATTATTGATAATAATGATGATGTCCTCCTACAGTTTCTTTCGATTTATTCTCTACACTATGTGAGTTGTTTACAAAAGGATTTTTGTGCATGTTTTTTATGCGTGCTTGTTGAATCATGAGGTGCATATTTTGCTTGCATTGCCTGATGGTGTCAGTCATCACATCTATTTTAAGTTCGATGATGGAATGAGTGTAATGCTTCGGTTATTATCATGACTGTAAACAGATAAAATGCAGGATCATCTCATCCGGTGTGTCTGTCACATGGGCAGCTCCTTCCACTGTATCTAGTTTTATTTCTTTAGCTTTTGTAACCTCTAAAATTCTCATTGCTGAGGACGGTAGGTAAAAAAAAAATTAGTTCGTGAAAAATGCTATATAGCTAGAATTTTTGTCATAATTTATTTGCTAGAAGGTTGGCATGCTTTATGTCTGGAAGTGAAATGTATCATTTTGTTTCATCTAACAATTACCTTTGTTCTTTGTTAAAAAATTCTAGTAATTGGTTTTATTGTGTAGCGTTGTTCGATAGATCTAATGGATGCGGTTAACTTCTCTTAATCGTTACCTCTTGGCCCTTGCATTGATTTGTACTTGCAGTTAAGCTAATCAACTTCAATGAGAGGCTTTTAGAAAAAAAAAAAAGAAAAGAAGAAAAAGAAAAACACTGGACCACCTTTAACCTTTTGTCAACAGTAATTTTTGTCTCCTAGCTTTTGAGAAATGATATTATGACATAGCCCACCTCGTATTTCGGGCCGACATACCACCCATTCACCATTTTGGATGGGTGTGTGAACCCCACTTAGACTGGATCTCACACCCATCCAATAGTGGATAGATGGTATGTCGGCCTGGAATACGTGGTGGACTATATACAAATAACATATCTCCTAGCTTTTTGGACAGTGGTATTTTATCTTATCATTTTAGAAATAAAATGGAAGCAAGTATTTGCTTGCTTACAAATCTTTTGTTAGGGTGTCATACTTGACGCAAATCTCTAGCGTATAAATCTTAGACCAACCATTATGAAACAGGAAGAAAAAAAAGTGAGGAAGAAAAGAAGAAAAATGAACAATTATGTTGAATTGTTTAAAGTTTAAGATAAGACTTTTTTTTCCTTCTTCTGTGCGTGCATCGTTACTTCTTTTCTGCATGTATCAACAACATCTGTGTCATCATAAATCAATGTGTGTCAAGTTAGAAAGTAAGGAATAATGAGTAGACAAGAGTGCTTTGTTGTTGGGCTCAATCCTCTCTGTGCATCAAAGATGCCAATCTCTTCAATGAGCCAGCATGTGGGGAGCCTTGTCCTGCAGAAGTACCAAAGTACTCTGTTTGACCGTTTTAACAGTAAAAACCAATAATCTGTTAAGGACCCTTCAAGATTTCTGAATTCAATTTGATCTGGTTCAAAGTAATGAGGTACAAGAATAGTAGATATCTGACTCCAGACTTACAGCCATGTATGATGTATCATATTCATATATGTAAGTCAAACCTGACACCATGCAAATGCCCTCCACTATTTTTGTAGTATAAGTCAAATTTGAAAATATTACAAGTCTAATGTTTAACAAGCAACACAATGGTAAGGGTATTGTCAACTGATATATTGAACTAAACTATTTGTTGGACCAAAGTAATTAGAAGAACTAACTTGTAATTTCTTTCTTCTTTTTAAGGTTGTAAAATACCATTGATATGGTATCATTTAATGCTAAGCAAAATTGGACCAATTTTAGGATGTTATACAGTGAACATAAAAAATGTTGCACATTGGCAAGAATCATTCACTTCTCTTGTCATTTAAAATTGACAGACCTGGCAAAATTGTAGCCATATTGCACAAAAATCTACTGGATCAAAGCATAATCAACATGGAAATCCTTTTTATTTCACAGTGTCTGGGTTTCATGACCCATCAACACAGCCAAGCATATAAAATTTGCAGGCAAAAGTGTAGGGCCCCACCTAAAAGGGAGTCCCAAACATTCAGACAAATTTAATCACATTAGTCTTTTACAGAACTTTTCTGATGGCCAATATACAACACAGATCATGCTTCCAAACACACCAACAGAGTTTTCCCATCCCTCTTTCAAGTTTGACCTTTTTGAAGACACAAAAAAGCATCCCAAGCATCCAATCAAAAGCTAGGGTTACACCAAACATGACAAAATCCGTTATGAAGCAGGAACAAGGTTAAAAAGATTAAGGGGAAAAAAATAATAAAAATGGAGGAAAATTGAGAAAACAAAATGGTAAAAAGCAAAAACTTTGGCCAAACTGGTCGTTCATTCAGCTACTTTCCAGATCAATATCTAACTTTCATCCACCTGCTGAGTATGTAACCCAAATCCTTGTTTTCCAGTAGTTGCTCAGGATGAATATCCAATTATTTTTTTCATTATGTAACAATCCATGCCTCTTCTTTTTCATCTGAGCGAGACTATATAAAAAATTAACTAAAATTCACCACCTTTGAAAACATGAAATCTTCACATTAAAAACTGTTCAAACTTCAGAAAACTCAAATTTCGATTTTTCCTATTGGAGTCCCTTCTCATCACAACTTTCTTTATCATCGTTGAATGTAAGTCGCCTTCTCTTGGTCATGGCAGCAGAAGCAACCAGAGCGCTCTCTATCATGCCAATTGGCCTGGATAGTATAGGTGAAGGACCAAGAGAATGTACAGGCTTGTCTCTTCTAGTTTTTTCAATGTATAATCTCTGAATTTGATTATAGCACACAAGTATATCTTCCTGTAAAAAAATAAAAAAAGAGAAAAAAGGGGTCAAATTTGATCCAGACTAATGAGCCAAAATTCTCCTGCTTGCCATCTTAGATTAATTTTGTTATTTTTTTTTGGTCTTATGAGGTTTTCTCAAACACTTTGAGTCTCAGGTATTAAGGCCATTTCCCCTGACTTTCTCATGAGGTGTAACTCTTGAGATTGGATAGGCCATGAATGTGATCTGAGGCTTGCATACCTCTAGAGACACTTCTTGTGACTCAAGGTTAAATTAGTCTATCAAATTAATCTAAATAAGCATTTTGGTGCAATTTGTAGAAGAAAAATATCTATTACTCACAGGTTCAAGAAACCTATATTGGTGAATTGAACTCATCTTCAACTCTATTGCTTCTATTGTCAATTGCTGATCCAATGCCACAAAAATAGCCGCGGCTGCAATAACAGATGGTCTATGATCCACTAAATTGACCTCTGGACACAAGAACATATCTTTGCATTAATCAATGCACTAGATTCTGATAAAGAATTCATTTCAATTGAAAAAAATATATTGGAGAATACATTCCAATGCTCACAATGAACCTTTCATTAGGGTGAAGATGAGTTGCAGAGTCCTGGACAAAACATGACTTGGTGGGGATTCATCGCAGAACTTTGTGATGAAATAAGGAAGAAAAACTAAAGGGGTGATGATAGCCATGTTCCATTCCAATGTGCTCAGCACCAGGAGCTCCATTCTCTGAATCACCTTGCTCTTAAAGCAATAGTCTTCCAATCGAAACTCTGATAGCGCCGGCACGTTGCACTCCTCCATTTTTGCAGCCAGAGTAAGGCATGCAACTGATAGTAACCGCATTGCCCAGCACTTACCGCTCCGTACAAAATGGAGAATTTAAGCAAAAGATAAAGAACTCATTACAATAACCAATTGAGTGATCAATGTTGCATTTGGCAGAAGAATTGAGCTTACATCAATAGAACACCTGGAAAGAAATCGGTCCAAGTATGTCACAGACAAATAAGCTGTTTGAAAGCTAAAACCCAGTGTTGCTCTTGTCTTTGCTCATATAAACCAAAGAAAATGAAAAGAAAATTATTTTAAAAACATCACATTTTTACAATTGCAGTTTAATGAAGTTCAATCAAAGTACAAGGAAATGGGGTTGTTGAACTAACTTGAAGAATCCAATTGATCGCATTCATGCGGGCACTTTTGATCCAAAGCACAAACACCAAAGACTCACCCTTTTTGAAGCCAAGATCTTCTTCTCTCTCAATCAAAATGCTCATATACTCATCCTCAGAAACACCATAGTCATGTAATGGAATGAATGAATACTCTTCAACTCCCACCTTTTCTTCCAAGCATTTTTCATTTTCTTGGCAGAGAAGGCTGGACACAAAATCATCCATGACTTGTCCTTCAAAAAAAATCTTAGTTTCCTATGATTTTACCAGCTAGAGCAATAACAGTGATAACATTTGTTTTGTGTATTATATAGTTGATCACTCTAGAACAGTAGAATCAACGAAGGAATAGGTGGAGAAAGAGAAGAATATCTAGGCATTTTGTGATTTAGGTAATATCTTAACGGGTATTGAACAGTTAAAGATTGAAAACAGTAATTATCTTGTCTTGGTTAATAAGGATTAGCATCTGGCTACAAATGTGGCAAGCTTTTTCTTTTGGTTTCTGTGCTGGCTAGTGTGTATTTGTTTGCAGCTATGCATTGTTTCAACGTGGAAAATATTCTTGTGTACTATTATGCTCATTCTAATTTTAGACGGATTAAAT
The DNA here is from genome assembly GCA_031439585.1 of Pterocarpus macrocarpus. Taxonomy (NCBI): domain Eukaryota; kingdom Viridiplantae; phylum Streptophyta; class Magnoliopsida; order Fabales; family Fabaceae; genus Pterocarpus; species Pterocarpus macrocarpus. The sequence goes on from CM062514.1 coordinate 34,174,467, forward strand.
ATGACTGAGTAATTAGTTACAAGTAATTACATTATTATTGACATCAATAATTAATATGTTAATAATCCATCTATAAATATTATTAAGTGGTATAAAAGTAAGAGATTAATTTTAATATATTATTAGTGTAAAAAATTTTATAGTGTCAACTAATCATATGATACTATATGATTTTTGAGATAATGATTATATGATTCAAAGACTTTTTGATACATTGATGTATAATTAAATAACTGAGTAAAAATTTTTACTATAACAACCGGTTAAATTTAAATTCATCATGTATAAATTTCGATGTCTAAACAACACATGCTTCATTAATTACTTAAAAATTTCAATAAAGGAACACTCCGTAACCGTAAGACAAAGGCCTACAAGATGAAAAATAACACGACCGTTTTTCACTGCGTTAAGTGTCATACAGAACTGGGACATGGGAACAGGATTTTGACCCAAAAAAAGCCTTTGTTTAAGGAGAGTGCATGTGAAGCGCACATGCTCTTCTTCTTTTTTTTTAAATAATCTAAATTATTACTGTCTAGAATTTATTAGATCTCAATTAATTTAGTTTAAATTGAGTTAACTTATTACAGAAATAAAATTAGTTTTAATTTTTTATTTTATTTATATTACTCAAATTTTTTTAAAAAATAATAAGAGTCAAATTCAAACTATTTAAATTAATTAAGCGTAATTACAAACAAGTTATAAGCGGGGGAAAGTTTTTGTGGTGGGCCTTCGCAAATGGATCGGGTCAGAGCTTTTTGCTTTCATAGGCTGAAAACACCGACTCCGGTGGGTTCTGAACCTAACTGCACCTAAGCCTTATAAGTGGGCCGGGTTTCACAGAGGCCTGCTAGTGGGCCCGGAGAACTATATTCACTCAAACATAACCACGTCATCATCATTGGACAAAAGTTGTTTAATTAACAAATAATTACCAATAGGATGCTCCACTATAAAGATAAAAATGAATAAGTTAACTTAAATTCAAATAAATAAAATTTCGGTTAAGAAGAAGGCTAACCTCAGTTCAGGACATATATCTGGACTCATCAAACACTTACAAATCAATTCACCAATAAAAAATCTGATATAGCAATGTATTATCAGAGAATCGATCTAAGCAATTTGAAAAATATGTTTTAAAAAATAAATAAATAAAATAAAACAGATTGTTGAATATGAAACGTAGCCTGGTCCAATCCTGCATTTCCAGACCTTCGGTACCTACTCTGCTAGTTATATTTAAGGAAGGAATCGATGCATGCCTACAGCTTTTACAGAACTACATATTTCTCATTTTTACTCTTCACATGCCATAGTTTTTCCGGGCAAGAAAAGTAGTCCCCTCCCCCCAGGCAGCCACAATTATTACCATATTTTGTATGATAAATTTTATTTCTCAATAATATCTTAAATCATAATACAGGACATCAGAGTACCGGCACATCAACAGATCGCGTGTATCTTTTTCAAGATATATTGATATACTAAAGATAATGGATTTAATTTATATTTATTATCAGCATAAAATAATTTTATATAAATATTTAATTATATATTATTATATTAATAAAAATATTTAATTTAATTATTTATTATATTAAAAATTTTATAAATATAAATATTTGATTAGATAATTGTCAATATATACTAATTAAATTAAAAAATAATTATTTTAACAATTGTGCAAAATATATGTATATGCATGTGTACACCAAAAACAGAATCTTTTCCCTTATCCCTCATGATAACTTGATGGGAATTGATAACAAATCCAAAACATATTTATAAATAGAGAGAAGATAGAAACTGATATTTTATGAAAAGTTGTCTTGATTCTATTCATCACTTATCCAAGAAAACAAACTCTACTCATCGTATTGATCTTTATACATCATCTAAGTATACTAATGTTTGGGGCTAAATCCTAGAATCTAATAAAATGATTCTCCAATCCTTTCAAGAAAATTGCTATTGTTCGATATTGCATGATTTAATTTTTAATTTTCATTATTTTTTTATCATCATTCAATCATTATATTTTTAAACCCCTAGTTGCTAGCTTAAACGAGATTAATTAGAGTCGGGTAGATTTTAGATACTGGCAGTTTAAATAAAAAATTTATTATATTTTTAAATCACTAAAATAATTTAGTTATGACAATAATTATTTGAAAGTGATGTACCAAAAAACAAAAAACCCTACCAAAAATAATTATCTGAAAGTAAGTGCAAAGGATAATAGGCTAGCTTATTTAAAGATTAGAGTTTATCACAAGGCATAACAAACATTCATGATGTAACAACATATTTATCAAGAAAAATTGTTACATGGAATTAAAAATAATAATAATAATATACCAAGCCTTTGAAATTTAGAAAATATGAAATGAAATTATTTGAACCTTAGGTGATTATATATATATATATATATATAGAGGGTATCCATGCATTAGTACTGTTGAGCTTAACACTGTTGAGTTGCAGGTTCGTTCTGGTTTGGAAGTATATAATTTATAGATGAGAAACTACCAGCCACAATGGTCCAATCCTTTCCATTACACTAAACTTTATCAAGAGAAAGCCAAGTATTTGTCCTTGTAAGTGGGGCTTTGTTCATTTAACTACGAAACTTATTAATTGTGTAACTCCTTCACTCTGCGCAAAACGTACTGCTGTCTGGTTATGCTGTGTTATGTTGCTGTCTTTCGTCGTCTTTTCCCAGTTTTTGGAGGTATATTATAACACAAAGGGATAGAAAAATATGAAACTATGAACACCCACATGCATTTTGTTCCCAGCCCGCAAGCAATGCAAAGAAAAAGACCAATTCAAAGTAGGCATTTTTTTTTTTCAATTAATTATTTTCAAACAGCTAGGACCGTTGGGTATAGATTGATGTTACATAGTGTGACGTTTAATGTGCTCTTTTTTCATTTTCATATGACAAATGTATCCGATGGAATAAAATATGGAAAATTAAGTTGCTTCCTAAATTTTAACCCTTACACCATGTTAATATTTACACCTAATTAATAAGATCTCAAGATATTTACAAAATCTCTATTGTTATTTCTTTCTTACTGAAAGAACTTTCACTTAACTCAAACGTAATTGATTACAGTAAAACTAAATTGCGATTTTAGATCAACTTTAGTTAAAATATCAAGAGTTCAAATATTAGAATCGTCACTTGAAGATGATTTTATCTAACTATTATCTCGACTTGAAATTACATGAACAATTTCTTAAACCAAAAAGAGACCTTCACTTAAGCCATCAATGATTCTAGATGCTTAACGAAGGGGGTAAACCATTGATTAGTGTGTTGCATGCATTTTGGACTATGAACCTGAGCTAAAGGGAAAACTGCAGACACGAAAATGATAGGAATAAGAAAAACAAACTAATCGAAAGCAAAAGTAACTTCAATGAGCAGAAAAGGAAACAGCTATATATTATATGATAGCTAGGTCATGCATCCTTTCTTATCCTTTTTTGTTACGATAAATAGCATTATTGTAGTAAAACATATATTGTTATATGGATTAGTGTCCGTTATATCTTTCTTTTCTATGTTAACGTTTGATCAATATGGTATCTGTAGCACTTAATTTGGTAGTGTTTGTTCGATACACCCCATGAATAATCAACCAAAATGTGTATAATGGTCAATACACAATAGAATACCTTTATAAGCAGAAATTATAAATTAAAGTACCGCGGCATTGACCACTTATATATTTATATAAAAGCATCTGTGTCAAGTTTCTTGCAGGTATTGTAAATACTATGATTAAATTTCATTATTGTAGCTAATTCTAGCAAAGCCAGCAAGTAGTGAATAGCAACATCACATTCAGGTAGGTCATATATATGTCTGATATGAAGTGATAGTTCATATAGAGCATACAGATGATGGTAATATCCACGGTGAACCTGATAAAATTTAGGTACACAATTTGAAAGGAACGGCTGGCGTAGAACCCTGAGGACATTATATGGGACTGAGATTATGCCAACATGTCATCTCTATAAAAGTTAAGAAGGTCATGTTAGGTACGGATGGGGCTGCATATAGACAGGACATCATCTTGCCAACTTTGCATGTAATACTGATAACTATGTATTTGTTTATTTTTCACGTGATAATGCGAGAAGAGAGATAGACATAAACACTTGAATTGAGTCTAATAAATTTTAAAGTCCTACAAACACTTTAGTACTTATGTCTATCGTGTTCTCGTATAACATGATCATATGAAAAATAGACATGAGAAGACTCGTAACTGTAACACTTATAGTATCACTTTTTTCTTAATTACTATGCCATCATCTAGGCAAGATAGTATAAGAAATAAAAGTATTAGAGAGAAAGTTGAAACAACACTTCCTATGGAGAAAATAATAGAATATCATTTTAGGTGATTTGAGTATGTGTGGAGAAGATTTGTAGAAGTTTTAATAAGAAGAGTAAATCATATGGATGATAGTCTAATAACTATAAAAGTCAGGGGAAACTTAGAAAAATTATAGGCAAAACCATTAAAAGAAATTTAAATTTTAATGATTTGGGTAAACATAATTTATAACATGTCATTATGATGTTGTCTAATCCATGTAACTGACCTAGCTAGCGGAATAAGGCTTAGTTGTTATTGTTATTGTTATTGTATGTACATATATTGGTGTGTTTATAAGTGATTTTAAATATTAGTTTGAGTACAATGATGGGGTGGAATCTTAATTTGGCTGCAGAGATAGCAATAAAATTCAAGGCTTTCATGCATTACTATGATAGATTAGAACATATTATGAGAAAAAACAAAGTACTCAGTAGATAGAGAAGGGAAGTTAAGGAAGGGATAATGCAGAGCACAAATGCTAATTTCGAAAGACATGTCTCTTTCTTCCATTTTCTTTTTCCTTTTGTTTTTAATTTGTCTCTTTTGTTAAGAACTTCAGTTCAGTAGTTAAGCATACTTGGATTTCTAGCAGGTGCTTACTCTGGTGAAGTGAATAGAGTTTGCTTCACCATGAAATGCTGAGTTGGTTGAATAATAATGCAACAAATGGATGGTGATGCGAGTTCCGAGTTCCTAAACTCGGAACTCGCATTGAATTCATGTGAGGCTTTCTCATTTTCACAACTTGCATCAAAGGGGAACTTGGAACTTGCATCAAAGAGTAACTTGGAAATCGGAACTTGCATCACCATCCATATGTTGCATTATTCTTTGGCCAATTTAGCACTTCATGGTGAAGCAAATCTCTATATGTTTCACCAGAGAACTCACCTTTCTAGCATACATTCGGTTTTATCCTAAAACATTGATCAGAAATCAAAACATATACCAGCCTATATATGGCATGACACTCCTAAAGAAAGTTACATCTGTCACATTGTCGAAATTGGTCACACGTATGCATAAATTTAATACTCACTATCTAATCGATGAAATTGGTTGAAAGATATTTCATCTGATAAAGATAATGTCATTGATCAATTGATCAGTTGAGAAATTAAAGGATATCACAAAAATACATTTAGTACTGGATCACTTAATTTGTCTCTACTTTCTAGATTATGTTTATAACTACTAATTTACGTGCTTTAAGCTAAAAGGAGTTAACTAATCTGATCGACCTTCCATTCATGTATTGTTATGACTTGTTTTTATTATCATAAACTACCTCAACAAGCGCTTGTTAAGGTCGAAGACATGTCATTAGGGTGAGTCTTCTTTTTGACTTAAATTTTTAACATACAAAAAATATTTATGGGTGTGATGCCAAATCAGTAGTCATAGATGACGATAGTACTTCAATATTTTGCATAGCTTGAAGGAAGAAAAAAAAGTAATGGTTGAAACCGTTGAAGACTTTAAAATGAAGGTCGGTGATCGGCGATTTATGTTGAATAAGACTATACAAAAGTGCAAATAACTGTCATGCAAGGGTGAAATGACAACCAAAACTCAATGATGAGTTCTTTTTTGGGGGAAAATGAGTGAATATGGGCAAGGTAAGCAAGCATGAGCGTGATTGTGAGTAATAGGTGCCTTAAAAGTTTTTCTGACTTGTAAAGGGTTGATACCCCCACAAAACACTAATTCTATGCCATATCTTTTGACAAAAGTGTCTTGGTCTTGCTCAATATCTTACCTTGTAATTCATAGTTTAGTCATAGGTTATAGGAGTTGGGGATTCCCCATGCTTTGATTGTCTTTATCCCCCTTCCCTTCTCTTCCTATTCAAACTTGCCACTCCCAAAACAAATGGTTGTCTGCTCACATGACTAATTTAGATGACGTGAGTATCCATTATCCATCACCATCCCTTCACCCCAAACAAAATTAGTAAGGGCAATTCTACGGTGTTCACAGCTGAGAGCAGGCACCAATGCCCGGCTCACATGGGCCAATGAAATTGCACCATGATGGCATAAGTTCCGAGTTCTGAGTTCTTATTGGGATTATTGTCTAGGAAACGTCTCCTATGCACCATATTTCACAAGGTGCAGTTTTGAATTCCAAATTTCGAATTCAAACATATCACTTAATGCGAGAGAGAGCTCACTTCTTCATTGGCCACAGCTTCCAAGTTCCTAGGTCAACAAGGAGTTCACTTCTTCCTTATCCAAATTTCTAAGTTCCGAGTTCCGATTTTATATCGTTACTTATGCCACATGAAGCAGCTTCATTGGACCACGTGAGCCGCGCATTGGTACCTGCTATTAGCCGTAGGCACTATAGAATGCACCAATCAATAAATCATGCCTTCAAGTTTTTTTTCCCCCTTTTTTTCTGTATATGATCATGCCTTGAAGTTCAAGGGCACCTATTATAATTTGAGGGACTTAGCTATTTCAGGTCCAACTCCAACACATGGGGCTTCAGATTTTAACGTCTTTATAATTTTTTTTTAATTTAAACTATTAGTACTTGAATTTGATAATCCTAACTAATTTAATTTGAGTTGAGTTGATATATTATAGGAGTAAAATTCTAGTAATGTTAATTTTTTTTTTCATTTGAAAAACTCAAATCTAAACTTAAAAATAAAATATAAGTGTTGAACCATTTTTTTATTTTTTTGTCTCGATAGAATCACCGATATTCGGACCCTATTATCAGGAACACGATTGATCCGACCCAACCTGACGGAGGTCCTTGGATAGGGTAGGGGTCCCACAATGATTTTTTTTTTTTTTTTCATTCCTAGTGTTCGAACTCTAAAATTGATTATATATATGCATGTTTAAATCACCACAAAACAACTACTTTGTGATAAGAGCATAGTTCAAAAAGCTTAGGGCTTATTGAACATAGATAAGAGAAATCCCTCTAACTCCTTGTACCGTAGGACTTAGAATTCATCATTCATGGGCCCAAATGCAATATGTCATCAGCTTGATTCGGACTTTTTCCTTTTTTCCTAGTGTACTAAATTCCATTATCTGATGGTCATTCAATGAGAACATGTTGAGAAAAGAAAAAATGGATGGTTTTGGCTGTGAATATGCCTTTTTTCAATTTTTTTTTCCTGTTAAAGAGATGTAATTTTGAATAATTACTTAGGTAAATACATTGAACTATTAAAATTAGTTATTACATGCAAGGACTTAGAATTGGACCAATGCTTAGTTGGTTTAAATGATTCAATACTTATTAAATTTTTTATTTCAGTCTAAAAAAAAAATTAGAATTTAGAGAGTTTTACTCCTATAATAAATCGATTATGCTTGAGTTAGGTTAGAGTTTAGTGAGCTCTGAATACTAATGGTCTAGATAATTTTCTTGAGAGCCCACCTTTTCACCATTTCTCTTACTTCAAGTATGTTAACTGACTTACTAATTGACATCTAAATAGTTTTCCAAATCTAATATTCCCAATAATTTTTTTTAAAAAAATATATTTTTAAGCCATTGCAAAAGTTGACGCTGCAGTAAATAACAGATCTTGTTGCCTGGATATTTTGAGAGCCCAATTGCCTATTGTCTAGCTCTGGAGTTGTGATGCGAGAAAGGCCCATCTTTGTTGTGATCGAGCCCAAAGTAGCACCTTCAAGCACACAATGAAATGATCGTTTTTAAGTTTAAACAAAATGGATGTCGAAAAACGAAAAGTTTAAGCAAAATGATCCAGACGTTAAAAAAAAGTTAATGCAAAATGATGGCCCATTTTTGGTAAGCATGATAGATGGAAATATTTCTAAGCAAAGAAAAAGAAAAAAAAAAGGAAGTATTTATAAGGATTATATTACTATTTTTCCTCGTCTTTTCCCAATTTTTGGAGGTATATTATAACACCAAGGGATAGAAAATATGAAATTATTTTATCCAAAAAGAAAAAAGAAAATATGAAATTATGAGCATCCACGTGCATTTTGTTCCTAGGCCGCAAGCAATGCAAAGAAGAAGATCAATTCAAAGTAGCCATTTTTTTCAGTTAATTATTTTCAAACAGCTAGGACCATTGACTGTAGATTTTTTATGTTGTAGTGTGATATTTAATTTGCTCTTACTTTTTTCTTTTTCATATGACAAATTCAAAGAGATAGGTATAAGAAAGATCACACAAACAAGTAGTGTAGCCTCTCCAAGCTAACTAACCAAATAGCATTCTACTAGCCATTAAAAGCTAATTGTCTAACCACTATCAGATCTGGATACAATATAAGAATTAAGGGTTTGTGTATAAAGGTATCTCACCTAATCAAACAAAGTGTGGATATACAGGGGTATTCCAATGAGAGGGTTTTCTCTAATAACTCTCAAGGAGGATATTTGCTAATACAACCATTAAAAAAAGTTCTTCATGAGATGATCTATTGTATAGAACTCTTCTGAGTTACATCCTTCTGGTGAGAGTGCCTTCTAAAGGTGTCATCTTTCCGATATAGGCTTCTTCTAAACTTTGCTTGAGATATGATCTTATCCTGTAGTATTTTTGTCATCCTTTTAGGTTTGAATAAACTTAAAAACACTTAGGTTCATCTCTTAAAAGTGTACCTCATATTATCAAAGTGTCCTTTCTTTTGAGATCTTTCTTAGTAAGCTTAGGAACATCTTGAAGTCAATAAAATGTAATGCTTTTGATTGAGATTCCAACTTTTGCTTGATTAGTGAGCTTCAGAAGAACCTATTCTTATAATCATCACTCAACAAACATAATTAGTATAATATTAATTTTTGAGATTGTTTATTATTAATCAAAATCACCAAAATAGACATTTAAAAAGATTGTAAGTGATTTTCTGAAGGGATGTGAAACTAACAATTTTTTCTTCTTAACTTGAAGGAAAGAAATTATTATTCTGCCAGTGTTTCAAACACAGCATGTGAAAACATATTAGGAGATGGAACACAGCTTAAAGGAAACTAAACCAAAATACAATTCAAAAATTGGACATTAAAATACAATTTGTGAAGACTAATCAGTAAATAAAAATTTCTTATCTGGTCCTAGACTAAAAATTATTATTATCATATATCATTTAGTATTTAAAACCTTAACTTTACAAATTATCTTTGTCCTTATTTTAATAATATTTTTAGTAATTTTCTTAGTCAAGTATTTAAAAATTTATATCCATATATGCTTGTGTTTGGTCCGTTGCGTCATCTTATGTCCAACACCACTAATACTTTATGCAAGACCCCAAAAAATTGATTGGAAAAAGTGACCCGCGAAAGGGGGCAAAAAAAAAAAAAAAAAGAGAGAGAGAGAGAAAAAATTTGAAACATATGCAAAATAGCCGCTTTGATTATAACTACTATTGCATTGATTTAGATTGGTTTTCACACGGTGTTCTTCGTGAAATGCTATGTGCCATAGCACCATGAGAAATTGAAAATCGTAAATTTTTATTTCTATTTACCCCTACAAACTACGAACTTAAGAGAAAGTGGGAGAAAGCTGCTATCCTCACAAACCATGCAAGAGTATTTAAAAGTTAATACGGTTGCATTCTCTTTTGTCGAAAATAATTTTACTATGGAATCATATACAAAATTATGGGAAACTCAACTTATTGGCGGCTCCTAAAAGACTTCTCTTCATCTTTTATGTTTTATGCCAGAATATAACTAGTCCCCGTATTTAATTATGAGGATTTCAATTTATTAGTAGAGATTTCAATTGTCTTTCTCTCTCTAACTTAAAAAATGTTTTCAGACTTGTGAGATCCCCATTAAACTTAATGAAATCCCTTGACATTTATACTTGGATCTTCAGTAATATCATGATGCAAAAATGGAAAAGGTCGAGCGAGAATTTTTAAGTACAATTGATGAACTACATTCCATTAAATTAGATCCCTAGTAAAATCCCGATTTTTAACATTCTGGTCTCCAATGATATTATGATGCGAAAACAATAAATGTGGAGAAGGGAAGAGTTTTTAAGTCCCCACGGATGAACTAAGGTAGCATTTGGTATGGCGTAATTTATTTTGATTATTAGCAATATTTGATTAAATTATTTGGATCCATAATATTATCTTATTTGGTTGAGTAATATTACTGACAATTCATATTTTTAAGGTAATATGGACTACCATCAATATAGCAATCCCCCAATTATTGTTATTATTGTTATTGTTGTTGATAATATTAATTATTATTTTTTAATAATAATAATTAATAATATTAATTATTTTTAATAATAATTATTGATACAATTAATTATTATAATCATAATTAATAATTAAATTTTCTTATTCTTATTAATTAATAATTATTAATATTATAGTAATATTATTATAACTAATAATTAATAATAATAATAATAATTAACTATTTATTATTATTATTATTATATTAATTTAATGCATATATTACCTAGTAATATCTTTGATATACCAAATAACATAATGTGAATTGCCACTTAGATTGCCTATACATACCAAGTACTATATTTAATATTATCAATAATTTAAAATGTGATAATATTTCTAAATAGTAATCTACATTATAGACAATCGTAATAGGTAATATACCAAACACTACCTAAATTCTTTGCAATTTCATATATAGTCCCACAATAAAACACCTTCGACCAAAAATAAGTTGCAGGGATTGTAGGTGTTCGATACTTCATACCTATGTTATGAGAATGGTAGATGACATTCCCGAGAAAACTATTGATTTTTTTCATAAATCCTTCAAAATGATATATACTACTCAATCCCATAAACACCTTATTTCCTTGTAAATTAGATAAATAACTTATAAATTCTAGATACTATTGTATGACAGTGACAAAGTGAATTTCGTTGTTACGTAAGTTGTGACTATTAAAGTTGGTTTATGATAGTTGTTACTTAAATGATTTCGATAGAGCCAAGATGTGGGTATGCGATTAATTAGTCATATTTTGAACATTGCACGTCACAAAATTCGCTTTTTAGCAAAGGCTATTGCTAATTTTTTATGGATCTAGCAAGCAGCCTTTTCAACTCCGAAGAGTCTTGATTATAAATAAAGGCGTTTAACATCTTTTTTTTTTGGTAAGGATGATGCAATAGTAAAAATAGATTGCAATGGCTAACTCTCTTTTTTAGAGTACAAAATATTTTTATAAGTTTAATTTATTTGAACTATTGATGAAAATAATTTTGATTTAATTATGATAGTGTGAGAGCTATTAAGTTTCCCCTTAACAAAGTTGTACTTTTATAAATAAACTCACATCGTGTTCATCGATATCATGAGAAGTATAAGGAATATGGTATATATCCCAATTATTGATAGAAATATTGAACAAAAAGATTCTCGTATTTAAAAGAAATAAGGTATTATTCTCTTTGTTAAGTATACTTTCTTTTCAATTAGGTAAAATTCATATAAATAGCAAGGATTGAGTACAGAGTAGTGATAAACGAGCAGTACTCTCAGTTAAAGAGAAGGCCAAGCTTCAAAATTGAGAGAAAGCAATTGTTGAAAGGGTTTCTTATTCGTAATAGTATTTGAGAAAGTAGTCACATAATAACATCTTTAAGAATATCCTGATCAAAGGTAAAAAGAATACATATAATTTAGTAACAATTTAGTAACATTACTTGATGGAATTGCATCACTAGATATTCATGGCTTAGCCATAAGTCACCTAATGAGTATAGGATTTAATTTTAAGACATTGTTAATAAATTTTCATTGTCAATTAATCATATATATTATATATGTAATTTTTTAAGTAATTATAAAAATTAAATACTTCTAATCATTTAATAATATATAATTAAATAATAATATAAAAAATATTTATGTTAATTTTACATCAAAATTAAATCCTAACTAATACTTCAGCCAAAGATTGTATCAAAAAAGTACAGAAGGCAATTTGAACTTTTATATGTACACAAAGTCCAAATTACTATAAATTTTATTAGGAATAATCAGCAGCAAAAGTAGTTGTTTAGTGTACTTCACTAACCTCGACTTGCTTCAATTTTTGTCAAACTTATTTAACTTTATCATCAAGGTAACATAAAGTTGGTCGGCCACTCGGTCAAGGAACCGATAATATGCGTGCCTCCATTCCTGTTGAGAACAAAGGAACCATAAATGTCCCAAAAGCCCACAGCAAATCCAACTCCCATGCCAAGATAGAGCAACTTTTTTTTCAGGGTCACCATCTTCATTTCCTGCATCTGGATTCTCATTTTTAGGGTCTTGGTCTCTCATGCCACATTTTCTAAGAGGAGCTCCATGGAGTTCTAGATTCCCAATATAGCTTGATGCATTAAAACTTTGAAGCTGAATCCCTATTGGGATTTGTCTAGTAAAATTATTGCAAAATATGTTTAAATAATCAAGAAAAGACAAGAGCCATGCTCTGAGGAATTTCTCCACAAAACTTATTATTGGATAGATCAAGAGATTCTAGATTCCTCATGTCTCCAATCTCCTTTTGTATTGTTCCCGTAAATTGATTGTAGGACAAGTTCAATGTTTGAACCATAATAAGCCCAAACAATCCCAAGGGAATTTCTCCAGACAAGTTGTTGGCTAAAAGGTCAATAGTTTTCACCAAGAGAAAGGCTGTGTACTCATAATAATGACCTTTTGTAAACAAATTGATCGAGCCAAGATCTCCTCGAGCATCATAATCTATCATTTCGGTGATGTTATACGTAGATCGAGGCATTGTTCTTGAAAGCTTATTATGGGCAAGATCCAGGTGAATCAGAGAAGAGAGATTGAAAACCTGTGATGGAATATTGCCTTCAAATTGGTTAGATCTCAATATCATCACTTCTAACCCCTGTGGCCAATTAATAGGTATTGTTCCAGAAAACTCATTTTGTCCTAGGTTCATGAGTGGCAAGCCTTTCAGATTGGAAAGGTTCGATTGAATTTTACCAGATAACCTATTATTCCACAAGTTAATATAAAATGAATTCTTGAACCAATCACGGGGAATTGATCCAGAGAAGGAATTGTGAGATAAATCCGCGTAAATGACCTTTGGCGATAGATGTGGCAACCCTCGCGTGAAATTATTGTGGTCCAACTTTAGAAATACAAAGTTTACCATCAAGTTCGACAAATCTACATTGATTGAATTGTTGGACATATAGAACTCAGAAGGCTGACTTCCCATTAAACTCCGAAACTTGTCTTCATCTACGAATGAAATTCTTGAGCTTGATACGTCTAACAGTGTGAGTGATTTCTGTGTATATATCCATAATGGAAAATATGGGCCTAGATTTGTATTTGCCAAGAAAACAAAATGGAGTTGAAAAGTAGGAATCCATTCAGGATTGAAATGGAATTCAAAAGATGAATCGCTCAAGTCTAGATAATCCAAGTGAAAGAGTTTAGAAAAAAATGTCTCGGATATTGTTCTGGAGAAGGAGTTGGAGCCAATACCTAACCATTCCAAGGATAACAAATTTCCTAAAGTTGAAGGAATGGAGCCATGGAACAAATTGTTGGAAAGATCGAGGTACTGAAGATGTTCATTTTGGCCTATCCATTCTGGAATCGACCCATTGAAGTGGTTAAATGATAGATCAAGGTATTGTAGGTTCTTTTGTTGGCCTAACAAATCTTGAATTGATCCTTTGAGTTGGCTGGAAGATAGACCAATGTATTGAAGGTTAATAGCAAGTGTGACATTGTCATGGAAAGGTGGAACACTTATCGCTTCGAAGTTATTGGAAATCAAGTCCAAGTAATTCAGAAACTAAAGTTCTAGCAAAGACAAGCTAATTTCACCTCTTAAAAGGAAGTACCTCAGAGAAAGCCCTATGACTCTGCCTGTGCTGCTACAATCGACTCCTTTCCATGCACAGCAATCTTTTTCACTAGACCATGTGGACAGATTGTTAGAACGATCGATGACACCATGTTTGAACATTAATAGTGCCCCTTGATCCTTCTCGTTGCAACGAACCACTTTGTGATTGCTAGACACGCTTTGGTTGAGCATGGTTGCATACAGTAGAAGCAGGAAAAGAACACAGCTTTGTGAAGTAAAAGCCACCATGGTTGATTGGACAAGAGAGTAAGGATTGAAATACGATTGCTGAGTGGTGTCTATTGCAAGACCGGAGTCTAGTTATACAGAGAAGGATGAGGTTATTTTCTATTAATTAAACATATGAAAACAAATGAGAATCAAACTGGTCAACATGGACTTCTTTCTAGTCTTTGTCGGGATGGATTATGTGAAATTTCTTTGAAGTGCTAGCTGATCGTAAGACTTGGACTATGTTTGGATTTTTCTCATTGTATACTGTAACGATTTTTTCTTTTTTTGACATAATTTTTTTTAATATAAAAAGAAATTTGCACTACTTTACAGCAAGTGCAAAGGCCACAACGTACAAGTCATATTGAATGACAATAAATAAGATATTTAAATTTATTTCTCGCATTCTTTATAAATGAATATTAATATTTAATTATAACATGTTCTGCTAAAAAGATTCAAACATCAACCAAGTTAACTTCGTTGTCCAATATGTAGTTCTTTTTGCTTGTACATTTGCAGCATGTATTTTGGTTTTTGAGCAAAAATAATATCAAAGGTAAAATCTAATTTAAAATAACATATGTACCAAAAAAAAAAATGACTGTTGGATTTTCAACATTACTACAATACTAATCTCCCAAGCACTAACCTGACTTAAAAAATAAACAAATAAAAAAACACTAATAACAATTGTTTGAAATACTCTCGCTAAGAACACAGCTTGTTTATTACTACATTAAACTATTTTGGTTGTGTAAAAATTTTTTTAAACCATGTGAAAAACAAATAAGTTCTATTATTTTAAAATTATTATTATTACCTCTTTTGAGACAATAACAGAAATTCGAATTTAAACTATTTAAAGCTGCTCTGAAAAATAATTACATAAAATAGATTTAACATCAAAATACAATAAAATTAATGAATACTATCATAACAAGGAGTTTTTCTGTTAAAGACTAAACATTATTATAAGATCTTAGGGCCTTGATGCCCTCCATGTAGAGAAACTTGACATTTAACATTTAAAATCAAGTAACACGCATGAATATTTGAATGTCAAGATACTATACAGAAGATAACCACTTTTCATACATATTAACATAAACATAAAAGAAACACCAAAAACAAACATAAACATAAAAGATGTTAAAATATTTATTGATGTATATATATTTCAGATTTAAAATCTACGAAAATACTTTTAAATCATAAATTAATGATATTATTTAAGTAATAATTTAGATTACAAAATAAATAAAATGAGAAGAATTTAAATAAAGTAATAGATTAATTTTTATGCAGTGATAGTGGAAAAAAAAAATTTTTATACTATCAGTTAATAAAATTATAAAAAAATTACAAATCATGGTGGTAGTTATTGTATTGGATAGTAACTCACTGATATGTTATTTTCTTGCAATTCTATTAGTTAATAGTAATTTTTTTTTAATATTGTTGATGTATAGAAATGAATTTCACTAATCAATATGTTTTAGTATATAATAATTAACATATAGTTACCTTTGCCAACAAAATGTATAAAAGATAATTGAGTTTGTCGAATAATGCCAGGTGTCACCTAATGATCATGCTGCCAATAATTTTTAAATTTATAATAGGCTATGACTCATGCATTGCATGCACAAATAAAGTGATTAAAATGAATTTATCTTTTAGTGTTAAATAAAAGAAATAAGTGATAATTATTGTATCGACATAAAAATGATTTAGATATTACCAGAATAATTTGGAATGAAATAATTATGTAATAGAAAAAATATTATTTATTCATGATAAATTAATAGTGTAACTTAATAGATGTTGTTGGAATAATTTAGAGTAAAATAATTGTGTCCTTAATAATCATTTGGAATTTATTAAAGACATGAATGTATCATATTCAATGAGCTTATCCTTTTTATGCACCTCTCTACTTTTTTTCAATTGTTTTACCCATTTTTAAAATTGAGTTGTTTGTAGGTTATATTTGTTTAATATCTCTACCAACATAAGAGTTAAATAAAAGTAAGCAATTGTTATTCATTCTAACATTGTAAGAGCATAAAGGGAAGAATACAAATATGTAAATTAGAAAATTGTCAACTAGCACTTAATAAGACGATAGATATTGTCCATTATGTGATTACATTGAAAAATTAAGGACTACATTTGAAAGTGATAAATTTAATAATATATTGATGTGGCAATATTATGGAACACTAAGATGTCGGCTTTTATATATATATATATATATATATATATATATATATATATATATATATTGCGCCAACGACTTTAAATTGAAAATATTATTACCTTATGAAATTATTTTAAATTACCCTTCCTCATTTCCAAATTTAAAAATTGAATAATAAAAATTTAAGCTCAATTAAATTACACATAACCATACCAAAGAAAAAGTTAGACGTAATTACTAAACGTTAAGTTAGTTTAAATACTTCAATATTTATTTTTTTATTTTGGAATTTTTATGGATAGAGAAAATTAATGTTAAAAGAATTTTATTTTTATATTGAGTCAGTTTGACTTAAGATATATATAGATTAATTGAAGTTTATTGAACTCTAAATATTAATAAGCTAGAAAAAAATAATTTAATAATAACGTTTAGTCATACATGGATTTTGAAAATACAATTGGATAAAATATTGAGAGTAAAATTGATTTATTTATATTTAAAAAACACAACATTCACAAACTGTACAAACGAAATTCAAACTTACATTCAAATTTATTATTATTTTTAGTACATAAAAATTTATATGAATTTGGCATCAATCATCCCATCAAGATTAGGATATAGCTCCCAGACTCAAAAAATATTTATAGTAAACGTACAAAATTATCTATTAATAAAGTTTTTATATGAACAAGGGGAAATTGAATGACCCTTATGAAATATGAGCTAATTCTTTATCAATTGTGACAATCCTCATTAATATATTTAAATTTATGATAAAAAAAAATCATTCAAAATATTGTAACGGACCATACATCCATTTATACATTGTGTATTGGCCACCAGTATATTTCAAACAATATGATTAAAATTGATTAATTGATAATTCCTAAAGTATATTTATAGTAGTGACAAATTTCGAAAATGCCAAAAGGAAAAAAAATGATGATTAATAATTGATTTATTTATCCATATAAAAAAATTGATTTATTTATAATTAAAAAAAAAAAGTTAATAACAAAACTTCGAAAGCATTTATGATCAAATCAATACAACAAATAAAAAAGAGATCCGAGTTTGTACAACTCTGTGATTGTGCTGCCAATGTCTAATTATGAATCTGAATTTGAATTTCATCATATTATCTTATCCATTGAAAACGTAATTCTTTCAGGAATTTCCTCCTTAACTAATATCAACGGTGGGCTTCTTTGTATTTACTTTATAAGAAAAATATTTTTTATAAAACATATCACTTCTTAACTTTTAAACAGTATATATAAATTTCTTAAAAAAATAAAAATAATCAGTTTTTAATTTTACATAAAAAATCATTTTTTAATTTTTATAAACAAATAAAATTTACTTTTGATAAAATCAATTCTAAAAAAATTAATTTTAACTACCCTTTAAGAACATCTAGCTTGTGCTACCGGTATTTCTTTTTAAATTTAAATGTTTTATTTCTCAGTAATTCTATTAATATAGAGTTAGTATGTCATCTGAAATATTACATCTTAGATTATTAAATAAATTATTATATTAAATTTGCCTTAATATTTTTTAGTATTTAAATATTTATATTTAAATAAAAATTTAACATTATTTATTACTATTATTATTCCGTGCATCTCACGGCTGTAAAGTTTTTTTTATTATTATTATTTACAGGTTGTAAAGGTGGTTATACAACCAGTATCCCCTCAACAAAAAAAAAAAAAAAAACTTGTACAAATGAGATTATGATCATTACCTTTTAATCCAGTATTCCAATCTCACTTCTAGTCTTGCAATAAATTACTATCTAATTATAAAATGTATATGTAATTTTATTTTTATAAAATTAATTTTAGATAGAATTAATTTTTTTTTAAATTAATTTGATTAAAATTAATTTTAAAATAAAATAATTTATATTTAATAATTTTTCTAAAAATAATTCAAAAAAAATAAAAAATTTTATTTCTTCTAAAATCAATTATAAAGATAAAAATTAATTCTAAAAATATAAAATCAAACAATAAAAAAATTAGTTAAATCAATTTTAACGGGCTATAGTTAATTCCAACCCTGTCTAACGACGAATCAAACATGGTGAAAGTCTTTCGTTTCTTTTTCCAAGTCTTTTTCACCTTGTGGAAAATTGATTTTTGAAGTCAATATTCCAATTTTACTTCTAGTCTGGCAATAAATTATTTAGCTATAAACTCGTCCTCTTCTTTTTCCATGTCTGTTTCACTTTGTGGAAAATTGTGTGCATGCTATACAAATCTACGTTATATTAAACTTACCACTTACTTCTTCCGGTTTATAACGATTATCAATTTAGCTATTTTCATATAAATTAAAAAATTTAAAATTAATATATAATTATGATATAGATTTATAAAAATATTTTTATTAAATTTTATCATTAATAAAAAAATATGATTTCTTAATATTTTATTCAAAATATATTATTATAAAGTAAAAAATAGCCATCTTTTAAAACTAATAAAAATAAAAAGATAAAATTAAAAAATTAACAATAAATATTACATCTATACATAATTTTTTTTTATAGGAAGTACATTGATATATAAGAATTACAATATTATAAACCAAAATTTTTTTTATCAAAATTGATATCTATTGTAAATTAAAAGGAGTATTTATTTAGTATTTTAATATTTAACTCAAACATATTTTTTTAATATAATTTATTATTTTTTTACCAATTTACTTGATATGCGTTATTCCTAAAAAAAATTTTATATTAACATCTAATTATATATTATTATATAAATAAAAATAATTAATTCTCATACTAACTATCTTAAAAAAAATTATTTTTTATATAATAATATATAATTAAATATTAATATAAAACTCTTTTATATTTACATTACATACCAATTAAAGTCTATTATTATACCGTGCATCTCACGATTGTAAAAGTTGTCATATTACTTTTTGGAATCCTCACAACAATCCGATTTCTAGTCTTTCCATGAATTATTTAATTATAAAGTCTTCCTTTTCTTTATCCAAGTCTTCTCGTTTCCGCACTTTGTGGAAAATTGCGTGAATGGTATACAACCTGATGTTGAAAGAAATTTCGTAATACATACGTTAACACCGTATCTTTTTTCGTTTTCCCCTTTTTTTTTAGCGCATAGAATTATCTGACAGGAACATAAATTTCCAATGTGATATCGATATGTTTCGTCATTATTATATAATTATGCAAGACATTAATTCCTTTATGAAAAATCCAAACATGGAAGTCTTCACACTTAATGGTTAGGTTATATATGGGATCATTATATGGTCCATTTTTATGAACCATTAGATTTAATTAAATAAAAATTTAACGTCTAAAATAAAATAAGTGCATATATAAACTTTATTAATATAGGACATGTCAAGTGTTACCCCTATCTCAAACAATCCACTCTCGGGGGGAAGCCATCAAACTCCTTGACATTGACTCCGTCGATGCCCTTGCCTAACCCTCACCACCGCCACTCCTTCCTTTGCGGCCACCATTAGGGCGTTGGGATATTCCTTCAACAACGTGTTGATGTGGCTAAACACCGACCTAACAAATCAGAAGCAAGAGAAGATGGAGATTCGGCAAGCATATATGGCCAGGGGAGCTTCGACTATTGAGGCGCAATTCTTGAGAGATCTCCATCAAGGTGGAGGCAAGCGCATAAATGTTTTTTAATAGGAGCTCTTTAGCATTTTCTAATTGGAGGATGGGTCTTGAAACGCGTAGAATTTGAAGCACAATGGTCCTGGAAAGGGTGGCAGGCAATGAAGATTTGATTTGCCAAATGTTGAAATTGATGAGATGATTTTAGCTCTTTTACTTGAATTTTTAGGAGTTTTTCATTTTGATGTATCCTTTTCAACACTTTTATTAGTATGAGTATATATGGCTTTTTGAACTAAATTTTTTGGAACATGCTTTTTAGTTATTTTAAATTTATGGAATGTTTTGTTATAGAGTTGTCATGACCTTTATATAAATTTCTGGGTTAGTAGGCCAATCATGCTTGCTGCACTTGTTAAAGTAAACATAAATATGGGATATATGTGATGAGCTTTTAGTACCGACAATGGAGGAAAAAGCTCAACTTCCGATGAAAGAGTTGTAGCTGTTGCTCCGTTGGGTGGTGGATATAATGCTTCATGTCATTTAAGGTCTATCTAGGCTCACACTTAACTTAACTATTCGATCTTCATTTAATTAAATTTAATAGTTCACAAAAATAGACCATGTAATGATCCTAAACATAACCGGACTATTGTATCATTCACCTACGAAAGATATTCTACTTATTACAAAGTCTTCTATTTTATGATATGTTTTGATATTTAGGAAAGAAAAGGAGCACATGACCGGGAACAAAAAAAAAGAAGAAAAAAGAAGGAGGACATAAGTGGTGCAAGGTACAAGAGTGACAACTCATTTGGGGTGAGGTTTCCTTCACAAGGAGGCATGGAGAGCTTGTAGGAATTTTAGGTCTCAATTAATATAAACAATAATTCAAAACTTTATATCTCAATATAATCAATTTAGCTTTAAGTATGGTATACACAAGTATTCAACAACAATTATAATAACAATTAACTGGGAAAGTGGGTATTAAAGTTACTTGGAAAAGTAAACTCCTCCTAACTCACAAGTAGTTAAGGTTTGTATCACAGTCTCAATGACGAACTAGACACCTATGTTAGGTGCAGCGGTCTCTTCCTTTCATAAATAACCTAATTAATGGGCTAAGTCCATCAATTGTAGCAAACTCATACACATGGATTCATAGATATTCCCACCAATCAACAACACTTAACAACAATAGAACTCAAGGGCACCATTATAATCTCAGGGACTCAACTATTTCAGGTCCAACTCGAAGAAATGGATCTCTAGATTTTAAAAATTTTTTTAACATAAATGATATTGAGATTTAAATTTAAGATCTCATGTAAATTATCCAAACTCTTCACAATTAGCCCATTTTTAGTGACTTAGATTTTAATGTGTTTGTAATTTTTTTTAATTTAAACTATTAGTAATTAAATTTTATTGAATCTTAAGTAATTTAATTTGAGTCAAGTTGACATATTATAAGAGGTTGAATGTCAAAACAAAAATAATGCATCGGTCCTAATATATGAATACTTGAGAGTAGCAGTTTGTCCTAACAATGCTTCTTATTATTGGTTTTACAATATAGCAAAATGGAAATTGTGACAGATCTGTGCATCCCTTAGGCATTTAGCTGAATTGTATAACAGGAACAAACTTCCAGTGTTTATATTCGGATTGGCAGTTACAATTTGTTTTTCAGCAAGACAAAATTTATTTTGTTTAAATTCCATGTAACCTGCAATAAGTTGGAACAATATGAAAGAATGGATACTTTACAAACCAATCCCAAAGGAAGGACAAAATCCAAACAGAGTTTGCAAGGAATTTTAAGAATTTAAAGTATAGATTAACATGAAAAAGAAAAGAAAGATTGCAAATATATATACAATGAAATAATTATTAAAATAATGGAAGAAAGAAATCCGGAAATCAAAATACCAGTTACCAGAATTTGCTATTATTCCAAGAGTTTAAAAAAAAAAAAAAAAAACCTGAAATCAATAGAGGAGAAAACATGAACATCTCTAAAGTATTAACCAAATAAACACGATTCAGAATTTTTTTTTAAAAAAAAAACTTGAATGAACTCGCTATGGCTATAAACAAAAGTCGAAAATTTAGTTAGTTGGAAAAAAAAAAAAGAACAAAGTGGACTGAGGAATATCTACCGAAAGAACAGTAAATGCTTTTAAGGAAGCAAAACCCTATAACGTACATGATAGAGAGAAAGATTAAATCTTAAAAAAAATATATATATTACAAACACATAAATAAAAAAAAATTAAAGCTTTAAAGAAAATAGCAATAAAATGAAAAGGATCTTACCATCAAAGTCAAACCAAAGCCACGGTGACATCCCTTGCCACATTCCAAATTGGGAAATTGAGATTCAGCAGCTTAAAACTCATTTGGGTTATTGGGCCAAGGCGTGGTGCAATGAGTTTCCATTCTCCCCTGTTTTTATTGCTCATAATCTTGAAGCAGTCAGAAGTTGGTGTTGTCCACCTAGAACCCGAAATAAGTGCTCTTGATTGCAGCTGGAGTTGAGTTCTCGCTTACATAAATGGCAAAATGAGCTCAACCAGCCAGCCAAATTCGCAAAAAATAATGGGTTGAGTCGATATATTTGATCTGTAAAAACTTTTCGATTCACCTAATTTGCCTCGCCTAACCCGCGGGCTTTAACGTGCTGAGATGGGTTGGCCCGCCTAGCCAAGGGCGGCTTTTTTATTTTTTTTAGGTACAAGAGTATTTTTTTAAAAATTTTTTAGATTTTTATTATAGATTATATTATTATTATATTTTATTAATTTATAAATTTTATACTATAGATTTTATGTTATAAATTTACAATTAATTATTATTTATAAATTTATTTATATATCATAATTAGTTTATTATATTTGTATTTGAATTAAATTTAGATATAAATTATATAATTTAATTATTTTATTCTATTTTATTTAACTAGATTTTTTATTCAATATATTTTTCTAATTTTAAAAATTTTTTAAAATAATTTAACTCATAAAAAATATTAAAATAAATTTATTTATATTTTTATATTTTTTGATGGGCCAACCTGTCATCTTGCCTTTAAATAAGATGAGTTAAAACGTTGAATCCGCCTTTTCAATTCGGCCCACCCCGCCCCGCTTTTGGCGGATTGGGGCGGGTCAGCCCGCTTTACCAACACTACCTGTTGGTGTTTATTGATTGATTTATGTTGTTCCTTTCATATTATCTATGCTTGTATTTTTTAGGTTTTACTCTCTCTGACCTTGCTGACTTTAACTATGTTGAACTCTATCTTGCTATTACCTTTTGGTGATTGAGTAATTATTCCCATTAAAAAAAGAATAAACTCTTAATACTATAGAAGAAGAAGGGGATCAAATGATCAAACAAAGTACAAATACTAAGAAATAATATTGCCAATAAAAAAAAAAAGATTAGACCTTTAAACTCAAATTAAAACCAAATCTTTAGAGAAATCCTTTCAGCGGGCACTACAACGAAAAGATTGAAACTTTAGTTTAACCAACAGAATATTTATAAGCTAGGTAAAAAAAGAAGAGTGAAAACATTTAACAAAAAAACTCAAGAAGACCAAGTAGTACAACGCGGGAGATAAATGTGGATAATAAGCATTAGAGGAGAAAATAGTAGAACAAAGAAACCTGAATGCAGTACCAGATGAAGAAGCGGTGCAACTGAGAATGAAATACTCCCTTATGGTATATAATACCTAATATATATTCATGGATGTGTCTTTCAAGCTTCCTCTTTTTAAAATATTTTTCTTTTTTTAACCAAAAGAGGTAAATGTCACTCGATACTAATTTTTAGTTGAAGATATATTTTGCCTAAATTTATACAAAAGCAAAAATAATGAAAATCAATAAGATTCAAATATTATTCTCATTGAAAATTATTGAATCCTGGGCAAATCAATTGGTTTCTGTCGTTGTTATTCCACCAAAAGTTATTATCCCATCAATTTCAAATTACTAACATTATTATAATTTAGTACGACATGAACAAATTTCGGGCAACTTTTAATAATCTACAATAATGGAAATCACAAAGTCAACAATAATGAAAATCAATAATATCGTAACTTCCTGTAATTGAAGAATCAAATTAATATTAATTAAGTTAAATATGGTAACTCACTATTTCTTTTATAAACTAATTGCGGAATAAGTATCAAGGGTTGTATGCAGGAAGAAAAATAAAAATAAATAAAATATAATAGATATAGATTCCTAATAAATATAATAGATATAGACTTAATCCCGATGTTCATAAAAATAAAAATAAAAAATTAAGTGTTAAACTATTTCAACCAACTAAAATTGATTATCATATTTTGCACATTTTAAACTAAACACCACTTTGTGACAAGAGCATGATTTCCAAAAGCTTAGGGCTTATTGAACACAGATAAGAGAAATCCCTGTAACTCTTTGTACCATATGAGTCAAAATTCATCATCCATGGACCCTCATGCAATAAAGTCAGCTTGATTGTTAGGACTTCTTTTTCTTTTTCTTTTCTTTTTTTTTTCCCCTCCCTAGCCTGCTAAATTGCATTTTCTGATGGTCATTCAATGAAAATATCTAGAGAGAAAATGGATTGCTTTTGCTGTTAATATGGCTTCTTTCAATTATTCTTTCCTGTTAAAGAGATGTGAACTTTGAATAACTTAAGCAAAGACATTGAACTATTATTAATTATTACATGAGAGAAACTTTTGGTTAACATGTTGCTATTTAACAATAGAGTAAAAGTTTACACGGAAAAATTAAATGTAATCTATAATTTTTTTTCTCTCTAAAATTTGGTATCCAAAACCATAGGGCTGGCATTACTAGGCTCCGAAGCTTGCTTTTTTCCTGTCTTGTTTTGTTATTCATCATTTCTTTACTGAAAGCAACTTTTGTAATAGAGAGTTATTATTTGTATGGATTTTTCTTATATGAGCACAAGTGTATCTTAAGCAAACTCACATGAAGTTGAGGTGTATCCCACAAGAGTGTGGAGCCTACCTCATGTGAGTGTGTCTAAAATACGCTTGTGCCCATTCAAGAGTTGCTCGCATACCCTATCTTGACATACTTCAACACCAAGAGAGGTAAAGGAGATTAAAAAAATATAAAAGAAAGTAAAAAGGATAAGAAAAAGACATAGGGAGGAGTGAAAGTCAAAAAGATGTCAATGGATATCTATGAGTTAGAGAGTATAAAAAGCTTTTCTCTTTGTAATATGTTAAAAGGTGTCAATTAGCTTACTTGATATCCTTTACATATAAATGCTAGGATTTGGATAATTAGTTTAAATATTTTGATATTTATTTTTTTTAAATTGAATTTTGAATTTAAATCTTATGAATAAAAAGACTAGAGCTTTGAAACCTTACATTTATAGTGGGCTAACTCTGCTGTTGCTAGATAAATTAAAATTTATTGGGTTTTGAATACTCATTGTCTGGATAGTTTTCTTGAGAGCCCAACTTTTCACCATTTCTTACTTTAGACATGTTAACTCACATACTAATTGACACCTGAATAGTTTTCCAAATCTAACATTCCCCATAAAATTATCAAAAGAAAACTTTTGCAAGCAATTGCAACATTTTTTGGGGGTGAAAAGTTGACCCTTTGGGTTTTGGTCGGAGGGGTTAATCTTGTTGATTTTGGTCGAAGAGGGATTAAAAATTGACGTTGCAATAAACAACAGACCTTGTCCATCTGGGTATTTTGAGAGCCTAGCCCAATTGCCTATTGTCTAGCTCTGAAGTTGTTATGGGAGAAAGGCCGATCTTTGTTGTGAGCAGTGCCCAAAGGAGCACCTTCAAGCCCACAATAAAGTGTTTGTTTTAAGTCTAAGCAAAATGATGGCCCATTTTCGGTAAGCGTGATAGATAGAAATATTTACACGACCAAAAAAAATAAAAAAGAAATATTTGCAAGCATAAATTGCTGATCAAATAATGTTTCTTTCTTTCTTTCTTTTTCGTTTTAACCAATAATAGATTTCATGCGCTTCACATTACATGCTCATTCAGTTTCATGATCTTTCCTGCCCAATCATGTAAAAAGAGAAAGCAAAGTGTATTTTGTAGAAAGATGATATAATAGATGGAGAATTAGAAAGTTGGTGGTGTTTAAAATGTTCACCCACAAAAGTAAACATTCAATATTCATTTGATTTTTAACCATTTATCAAGTTAAAAAAGTAAATATAACAGTTGATATTATACAAAAATTAATTATAATACTCTACATGATATTTGGAGTATGAGTGGTTCTTTAATATTAACTGTTAAATTTATTTTTTAACTTGATCAATGGTTAAAAATCAAATAAATATTGAATATTTATTTTTTGTGGATGAGCATTTTAAGATAGAAAGTTGGAGAGTGCCTCCTCCTTCAGCACTTTATATGACATGGTACATACCATAGGTTTGTTTCTTCAATTGATGCCCTAGAAAATATCTATTTTGGCCCCCAACTAAACCCTCCTAGCTTCGGCCGTGGGCACAATGGGTTGTTAGTGATATGTGAGAAGAGATAGTCAAAAAGATAGCAAAACACACAATTGATGAATCAAGAGGCTTCAATTTTAAAGATAAAAAATCGTCGCGATGGAATGAGAAGGGTCAACATTGTTAAACTGTTTATACATCTAATTTTTAGTAACTTTTTTTTTTTAATGCGGCCTTATGAATCCATCTTTTCGACGAAAAAGAGATAAAAAATAAAAAAATGAGTAGAAATAATTTTAACTAAGTTAAATCACAATATAATTTTAAAAGTAGATGATTCTAAGTTAAATAATTTCAACTAAGGTGTGTCAGTGATAAAAATATAAAGTTTCATGATCTTTTTCTGTGATTATGTTATTTTTAAATAACTTTTAATCTTTATCATTTATAAATAGTTTAATCATTAATATTTGTTTATCTCATCTCTCATATAAATTTAGTCCTCTCTCTTGATACACCTCTTTATTTTTGCAATCATGTATTGTTATACTATTAAAAGTGTTTTGACTTTTATTATACTACCTCAAAATATATGCTTATAACATAATGTTATTGATTGACCAAGTACAAAAATTTTACACTAATTAATATCAAAATTAAATTAATTCCTGTACATATAACTGTAAGCTCTTGCATATGGACTTGACCATAATATGATTAGTCTCATGGCCAAGGGGTATGGAGATCCTTACATTTAGATAAAAAAAAATACAAAATTTCAATTAGAAAAAGAAGAAAAAAAAATTGAGAGAAGTTGATGAATGAGATGAGATGAAAAAACGAGTTAAAAAATATTTGTAGAGAAATTATATAAATAATAACTTTTGAATAACTTTAAGAGTTATATTATTTGGACATAAATTTTTATGTGTCAATCAACTAATAGTGATTCTTGCAGAGATAAGTGGGACAATTCACACCTATATATATAATTGGGGAATTAAATTACTGCAGTGCTAAATGATAATATTGTCACTTAATTTTCCAATCATATATATGAATTCTCCACTTTTTTGTATATAAATCACTAATTGTTGATCAACACGTAAAAATGTATGTCCAAATAACATTTTTCTTACTTTAAACTAAATAATAGGAAAAAATTAGATATAATTTAAGGGATGTTGATAAGAAAATGGTTTATATTTTAACTTATAAATATGTTTAAAAATTTAAATGAGGAATTGTTATTCTCTAAGAAAAAGCTTGTGCACTCATAGTTAATGTTTAGCCGAAAATTACTTGAACTATTAAGAGCAGCCTAACCCAATAGTTCCAAACAAGAGATATGTAATAGTAGATGGTTAGAGAGGATTACAAGATAATAATGACGAAAATGACGATTCTATTGATAAGTTAAATAATTTTAATTATAAAAAAGATAGGAAAAAATTTGGGGAGATTGATAGATCATCATAGATGGGATAAAATATAAGAGTTAAAAGAAATAATATTAAGAGGGCATTCTAGAAGTAATCATTTAAAATTAAATCATAAAAGATAAGATGAGTAAAAGTAGGCATAGTTTAAAGTGTCTTGATAAATTTTTTCCATTTTTTTAATTGATTTTGAAACTTTGCAGTAATGAGTACAATATTAAAAACAAGAAATAAAAATAGAAATTGAAAACACCCTAAAGTGTCTCACTAGTTACTATTACCAAAGTACTTACTATCAATCCATTTTAATAGCAAGTCCCTAGCAAAAGGAATTGGAATCAATTGGATGTCTTCCTCTTCCTCTTCCATCAGTGGTTCTTTGGTATCTACATGTTCCTGATAATCTAAATGAGCTATGGCGATTGTTTCATCCACCTTGGTCCTCTCATCACCACCCTCTGGCTGGAGTTGCCCATTTTTGCTATTTATTGGTCTCTCATGAGTATCTCTCAAGCCACAATTGTTATTAGTGGGTGTAGCGGTAACTACTGCAGTTTTAAGCTGGGTGGATTGATTGGTTCTTGGTCTGTCACTTCTTCCCTCGTTTCTATATTGCATGGGTAGGGTACGAGTATTAGATACAATATGATAAGATACATAAATGCAATGATTTTATAAAATAATAAAATATGGATCCGACAACATACATTAAATAAAATATTATAATTATAAACTAAAAAAATAAACATTGATAAATTATTTACAAGAACATAATTTTCGTTGTGTTTTGCACCGTTAGACAGGCTTCCTTCAGGGCGTAAAGCTACCGATACTCACATAAATCTATTTTTCTCGGGGTTGGAAATAGAAGCAAACGAGTGAACAATAAGGGTGACGGATTCGTTAGTCCGATTCTCTTTTGGACTAACGTTACTCCAGGCACGCTCAACCATTGGATGAGTTGCTTATGTAATCGGACCGCTGCTATTTCGCGCGTGTCATTTCACTAAGCGAATTATTTTTTAGTCTTTGAATTGTTAAGATTTGCAGACTAGTCCCTTGGCTTTGTCCACCTTAAGGTTTGTAGTTTGTACTATACAGCAGCTTTGGTTATGTATTGGCCTTTCTTTGGCTGACTGTAGAGTCATGTGGAGGCAAAGCACCGAGCTCCATCAACCATCACCACCATCGTTCAGACATTAGACAACCACCGCTGCAACTTTTCACCTTCACCCACAGCCACAAGCTTGCATCATCCTAAGCCAGCGGAATCAAACGTGAATACCCAGCAGTAAGGAAAACCAGTCGCGCCATCATCGCTACCTGCACGGACCCGTGCCTGCCTCGCCGTCCACAGTGCCATTCCGTCGCCGGTGAAATCTGCCCATGAGCGCCGCACAAAGCCCCTTTCTCACAGCATCTCAAGTCTAATTTTGGGGTTTTTAGTTTCTGGTTTTTTATTTCTTTTATTTATTTATTTAGATTTTCAAAAAAAAAAAAAACTATTTAGTGTTGCGTTTTTGGGTCGTTCCTGTTTTTGTGTGCTTGGTTGACATCGTCGTTTGGCTTCTTCTCTTTGTGTACATATGTTAAAACGAATAAAAATAAAAAATCTTACAAAATAATAACATCAAAGATAAAATGACTCCTGCCTTTTTTAGCAAAATAATAACTTGAGCAACTATTTTGCAATTTTAAAACAACATATTTGGGGTATATTTTGCAATTATTTTAACCGGACCAACGTTAGTCCAATAGTTGGGTTGGACCAACGAATCCTGACCCAACAATAAGAGGCTGGAGCAAACAAGATGCAAAGGGGTGGAAAAGAGAAGTGGATTTCTTACCCAACCAATGTAGGAATCCAAAATCACCAAGACTCAAACCGAGTAATATAAGAAAAAGAAGAAAACTAAAAATAAATAGAGAGCCAAAAGTCCAAATCATACCAAACTTCTGTTAAATACCTTGGGTTCACCATTAAAACACGAAACAGACACATGTACCATTCACCATCTCCAACAAGCAAAACATCTGGCCCAAGATAAAATTTTCAACCAATAACATGAATAGTAACCTCGATACAGAACGACTATCCAAAGAAAGGGTGGAAATGGAGAATGAGCCATTGCCATAAGCTTTATGCCGCCGTTGAGTAATTGCCATCAGCACCACTGCTGCACCCATCTCCAGTCTCCACCACCAGCCTTATCCGCGACCACACCACCACCACCCAAGCCAACAGTCACGTGGCAACCCAGTTGCGCCTTTGCGTTTTCCACCACCCTCATAATCGCACAAGCCAATCCCTCCTTCTCGTTTACGCTAGCGAGCCGATGCCAACCACCATCGCGCCTTCACCCATGCCACCATGTGGTGCTGCAATCGCTGCAGTTAGAGTAAGGGTGGTGGTCATCGTCGTTGGGGATAGGGGTAGTTGGAGGTGACTGGATGGGTAGTGGGGATCGTTGTCATGGAGGATGAAGGACTCCATCTTGCTGATTGAAGGTTGAAGGATGAGGAAGGTTGAAGATTGAAGATTGAAGATTGAAGAAGAAGGTGGAGGAGGAAAGCCTCTCGTCCTCTTCCCCGTAAATCTA
Source organism: Pterocarpus macrocarpus (assembly GCA_031439585.1). Lineage (NCBI taxonomy): Eukaryota > Viridiplantae > Streptophyta > Magnoliopsida > Fabales > Fabaceae > Pterocarpus > Pterocarpus macrocarpus. Next base: position 34,205,334 of record CM062514.1, read on the forward strand.
TCAACCGTGTATGAAAAGTTCGAGTGGGTCTGGTGGGAGAGTTTGTTGGTGGGTTAAGGGATTGGTTAAATTTGTGAGGGTAAAAATCTCACCATGGTTAGTAAGGGTTATTTGTTCGATGGTGGTTTGATGGGTGGAGCGGAGTGCACATTTTGACTTTTGAGAAGGAATGGGTTTATGTATCATTTTTTAATACTTCAGGGGGGTGTTACTGATATTTGCCCTTGTTTTTAGTTTCTGCGTATATAGTGTTGCACTTGCCATGCTTAAAGAATAGTTGTAAAGGTAAACAAATAAATAAATAAACACTTTTTTCATGTATCTGCCATTGTTCCTTGCTCGTCTCTTTATCTTGTTTTCTTTGAATTTTCTTTAACTTTGGTTGTAATTTTTTGTTTTTCTATGACAGTTTTGAAAATTTACACTTGTGTAAAAATGATGAGAATTCAATGTATATGATGATAATAAAAAATAATACTGAAAAAAGTTCTTAGCAAGGTAAACCCTTTGAAGGATTACATATTGATCTTTGAAATATTATGGGTGCGTTTGCTTATTTTTTATATAAGAAAAATATTTATTTGACAAAAAAAGTGTGTTTTTTAAGTGTATCTAGTTTTTTTTGGATAAGTTTTTAAAAATACATAATTAAAAAAATTCAACTTTTTTTACTTTTTTTTCTGTAAGCAGACTAGAAGATATTTCTACTTACATTTTTTTTAATTTTTTTTATGTATTTCTATTGCTTATCTTAAAAGTTTTTTTTTTTTAAAAAAATTCAAGCTATTTCATGTACACCAAAAATAAATAAATAATCCAAACCCACCCTCTATACAAGACGAGAAAAAGACATCTTTATAAATAATTCTAAATCTTCTCAACTTATCATCCTGATAAAAATTCTTATCATTAAAGTGAAGACTCAAGACATTAATTATATCAGCTTTTTAATTAATACTATTGAGGAAATTGTTGAGAATGTTTTAAAAAATATTTAAAAAGCACGATATTTTGCCTTAGCAAATGAGACATGCATGTGGCTCCCAAAAAGTTACGGATGTCGCCTCTATTAAATACATAGATTTAGTTTGATAGTACTCTTTAAAAAAGTGTTTTAATTGATAAAAAATATAAGTTAATTTTTTTATTTGATAAATCAAAAAATTAGAGTGCTTTTATTTTTGACTTTTGAAAATCAGGAGATGCTCTCAGGAGCTCTTATGGGATATTTTTTGAAACTAGTTTGTGCTCTCCAAAATTTGAAAAACTAATATAATCTTATTTTTTTTAATGATATTAAAAATAAAAATTATTTTCTTTAGTATTTATAACCATTGTAGTCATTTTAGATATTAAGAGTAATTTATTAAATATTATTTTTTGTGATTTTTACTTATTGAGAGTAATTTTTATATTATTTTATCAAACGATACTACTATGATTTTTTGAGAGCAGCTTTTAAAGAATCGAGAGAGTTCAGCAACTTTTAAAAAGTCACAGCAATACCCAACCAAGCCTTTGAATTTAGCTTTTATACAATATATTTTATATTTTAGTAAGTAAAGTTTAAAATAATAATCATTAATTAAAAATTAATGATTTCAAAATTATAAAATAATACATTTACATAATAAATTATAAATATGTATTGATATTTTTCTTTATTTTCTTATTACTAGATTTACAATTATATATTTTAATTTCTAAAATACAAAGATTTGGATTCTTTAAAATGGTATTTTTTTATCTTTATAAAATGAGAAAATAATAAATTATTTACTTTTAAGTCATTTAGATAGTGTTCAAAATAATTAAAAAATTGATTTAATGATTTGAATTTATTTACTTTTAATTAATTTCATTTTAATTGAATTGATTTATGAATTAATTCTCACATTTGAAATAATTATATAAAATAAAATTTGCTTTGATTTATAAATTATTTATTATATTTAAAATCCATTAAATAGTGTTTGGCGTGATTAAAAATAATAGTTGATTTGATTTGAGTCGAATTTAAACTTAAAATCAAATTAATTCCCACAAAATTCTATTAACTTTGATGTGATTTCATAACTAAAGTCATCAAATTTCACAAAATTTATTAAATTAAATTATTTCTTATTTTTAAAATTTTCAAATACAAAATTTGATTTATAAATCAAATTAATTCTCATTTTAATATAGTTCAAACAATATCTTAATAAAATTCACATACAGTACAATATATTAAGAATTTAATTTTAATATGTTAGTATAAAAAAAATTATATACACATTTAATTATGTATTAATATATTAATAAAAATATTAAATTTAATCATCAATTAACTTAAAAATTTTATAAATATAAATATAAAATTAAATAATAATATAAAAATATTTTACATTTACCTCACATTAAAATTAACCTCATCTTATTAATTCAGCACATGAATCATGACCCCTCACCATCTAAAAATACACGGTACAGTCTAGATAAGCCAAATCCACCAATCTATGAATATGATCGAACCCGCTCAAAGGCACCGACAAAACAAGAAAAGGGTCGTCAAATCCACAAAAAATCAATGGTTCCAGATGTGCCACGCAAGTTCTGAGAATCGGCATATCACAACCAGTCCATTATCCACGCCACCCACATTGAATAATTCCCTTTGCCTACTGTGTTGTATTTCTCCCTTCAAAGTTCCAACCTTCTTCCCTCATTCCTCAATTTTTCCCCTTTTCCTTTCTCTTGGTTTTTCCTTCGAATCACAATTCCCCTTCACCCCTTTGAATTTTAATCGCTTGTTATTATTCATCGCATTATTCATCATCACAGTTAAACCCTGCTTTATACTTGTTGCTGCTATTGTGCGTTTTCTCCCCAAATTCCGCTCCTTTCAATTCCCTCCACCTCATAATTCTCCCTCCTTTTCAGATTCTGGCATTCTGCTTCAGCCTTGGAACAGCTTCTGACGCATACTCCTCGAACACAGCACAAAGGAACCGTTGCCACATATTGGGAAAGCTTAAGAACCTTAACCTATCTCTCTTTTTCTTTAATTTTTGGTTAATTCCTTTATTAAGGAATAAATCCTCACTTTAATCTATGAAATTATAAGCATCAATTATAATAGTTATTGAGTTTAGTAAACTTGTGTTTAAAGTCCCTGGTAGAGACTAATTTGAGTATGGAGATTATAATGTGAGGGACTAGTATGCCTATGAAATAAATTTTCTAAAATTAGAGACTGTTATGATCGGTGCATAGAGTTTAAGCTAGTAAAGTGATGGTTTATTCCTTTATTAATTGTAATTAATTAATTAATGTGTAATGTTGAGTACTATTTTAGGTGGTCGTTGTTTTGGGAGGGGAAAATTGGGTGTTTGTTTTTGTTGTTTGGTTTTATTGTGGGGTAGGTAATTCTCAACGCAAGAACGCTGCAATGTTGGATAGTGATGATGAGGGTAGTGTGAGTTCATCATCAAGTGCCCGAACTGACAAGATGTCGGTGTCAGGGACTGAAGAAGTGCACGTTGATCAGGACACTCTGCTCGAACAAGCTCTAGATGCTTTAGATGAGAAAACGTACTTACTTTACTTGCAATCATAATGTTTACTTCCACAAGAGAATAAAGGGTTTTAACATGGAAATTTGCAATGATAAGTTGCATGAACATGTTTTATTATCCTGTGATACCTAAATGATAAGCAATTTAAAAGATCAACAAATCGATAAATTAATTTTTAAGATATCAATATATTGCCAGATTAGCTTTTAAAATATAATTTATTAATATTAATAGAGTCTATTAGCAATAAGAAGTTGATTATTGGGGATTTGGAATATCACGAATTAATAAAACATTCTTTGGGATATAATTTTTTTAGAATCTAATTTTTGGGTATGGTTCATGACATGAAATGCTATGTGCCATGACACCATGAGAAATTGCAAATCATAACTTTTTATTTCTATCTAACCCTACAAACTATGAACTTATGAGGAAATGGGAGAAGGCTTCTATCCTCACAAACCATGTAAGAGTATTTAAAAGTTAATATGGTTGCATTCTTTTTTGTCAAAAATAATTTTACTATGGAATCTGTTTCTTCAACTAAAAATTTGTTTTTTGGATTTTTAGTCAAAGAAACAAATAAATCAATTATCCTTAATTTGCTTTACGGATCTCAATTCGGGAAATGGAAACAATTCCTCTTATGGACTCTCAAGATTTATAAATGGCAGGTAAAAGAAGCAAAGAGAATAGAATAAATGTAGAAAATGAAGGAAACAAATTCAAGTAAAATGAAAAAAAAAATTAAAGAAACTTGAATGAAAGGATATTATGAACAATGCAAGAACAAAGTGAAGCAAAAGAAAACAATTTGACAAAACAAAGTGAAAAGAGCGTTAGTAAATTAAAATAAGAAAACAAATTAAAGAAAGAAAAATTAAGATGAAAACATCATTAAATTGAAATATAAGAAGTACATAAATGAGAAATAGAAGAAAATAAAAATTGGAAAGAGATAAACTAGAAGTAATGAAAAAGAAATTAGAATGAAGATGAAGAGAAAATAAGACGAGATGAAGTATTTGATTTTCCCTTGTATATCCTTTGATGTCAAAGTGACGAAAAGATATGAAAGGTACTTCTCAAAATAGTTCCAACCACCTATTCTAATCCTACAAGTCCTATTTATAGCCAATTGTAAGTCCTAGGAAAATGACAGGTGTCCTAATAGCAGTTATCTTACTACTTAGTGGACATGCTTATAACTGCATTCCAATAACTGCTTTCCACATTATCCATCGTGCTGCTTCATGTGTTTCAAAATCTTGGTTCTATTCCAGTTATTGTTGCTCGATAGCCAACTTATCGAATCCTTGCTATGCACTATTAGTTTCAAATAGCACCTCACCTTTGGCTTCCTTCAATAACTGTCGCTCGACATTGTCAACTTGTCAAAGGATTAACCTATCGAATCTCATTCTCCTGTACTGCACTTGCCAAATAGTGTACATGCCTTTTTAGAAAAATCACTTACATGAAACTAAGCCTTTACAAGCCATATAAGACAAAATCTTCACAAGCCACATAAGACAAAATAACATACCTATGGTTTTGAACCTAATTCATCAGGCTTCACATAAGTGTCTTCAATCAATATTATTTTATTATTTCGCCAATGACTTCACGTAAGTCTAATATGCCCTTTAGGTTTTTCATCATATATCCATACTTGTCCTTCTATTATAAAAACCAACCAGTACCACATCATGCAACATAGACCGAAGTCCTTCAATTTGCTTTTGCTATTTGCTCACTCTTCTTGTTAACAATTGGTCTTAACAATAAGCAAGATTTGTCAAAGAGATTATTTTTACTTCCAACAGATGTCCCCTAAATATTTATCTTTTGACTTAGAGGAAAAAGATAAATATTTAATATTGTTGAGTTTTTCTTCGACAAATGTAACTTTCTTTTTATATACAACTAAGTTTTTTTTTTTTTTTTTGAGTCGAGAAATTTAACCATTGTTAGCAAAAATTTATTCTCAGCAACTCCTTCATGTCTTTCTTCATTTCCATTCTCTAACTACCTTATTTGCTAAGCTATATCTAGCAACTGATGATTATTCAATCTTTCTTTTATATTTTCTTTAAACATTCCTTCCTTCTTAGCCTTTAATTGTTCAATTTGTCGAACTTTTTTGGCAAACTAAGATATATCAAGAGATTGTTGCCACTAGTTTCTTTCGTATATAGTAGTCCATACCTCTTGTTGCCATTTTCACCATTTCATATTTTGGTATAGATGTAAAACACCTATTTCTCATTTGTTGAAATCGTGCCAAGTAATTGTTAATTAACTCACTTGGGAGTCTTTTGACTTTAAGCAAGTCCATTAGACTAACTTTCATTTCTCGTTTAAAAAATTGTTGGCGAAAACTTCTTTCTAATTGGGCCCAATTAAGAATGAATTGAATTTGGTTGAAGAGTAGAAAATCATGTAAATGCATTCTTGGTCAATGAGCAAGGAAAGAATCTCATTTAAAGATATTCATTGGCAGCAATTTACCCAATTTCAAGTGTGTACTTGACTATGTGTTCTATAGTCGATTTCCCACTATCTCCAAAGAATGTACTCAGTGACTTAAGGGCCTTCCATCCTTTTAGCAATTTGACTTGTTGGATAAAATCAGGAAAAGCTGACAAAAAGTAAGGTTGACTTGCATATCCAACATTAAAGCCAAATCTATTTAGAATTTGTTCAACAACTTAATTAACATATTGCTGCCCCCTAATATTATTTTGTCAAACCCTTTGGAACATGTCATTGACCTGTTAGTCTCTGCCTAGTTTGTGCACTCCACCATATTAGAGGTCAGGTATATCGTTAACCTTTGTCAATGGTGCTAAATTGGCCATTTGTCGAACTATGGGGTCTTCGACATTTTCCTCCATGATAACTTCGACAATTCTATTTATCTGCCTAGTTAACACTTCAAACCTATTATTTGTCAAATCAGCCATAATAGTCAAGACATCGAGCATTTGTTGTTTTAACATATTCACCAAATTATGGTGACTCTGTTGGAAATGGTAGCAAAATAAGTAGGGTTGAATCGTGTTTCAAGTAAAGATTAGAACTTGAAAATCTTTTTACAAAATAGCTTTATCAAGTCTGAGACTTGGAAGATGGAAGCGATTGAGTTAGAGAATTAAGTTGATTCACGTTCAGAAAGTAAATTCAAGCTGAAAAATTGTGCACACAGATTTTAAATGTGAAGTAAAGTAATAAGGAGTTGAAGGGATAGGAAGATCACACAACAAGTTTTGTATTGGTTCAGCCAACCACTTGCTTACTTCCAATCCTCAACTCTTTATTGAGATATTTATATAGTCAAGTGTTCTTTGACCAAGCTTCTCCAAGCTTTTACAAGAGAATAGTCTTTCTTAAGCCTCTTCAAGCTTTTTCAACCAAGTAGTATTTACTAAGTCTCTCCAAACTAATTGAGTAGTATTTGTCCTCGCCTCTCGAAACTCACATAAACCATTATCAGGTCAAGTTACAACAGATTAAAGTATTGATTTGTGTATGGAACACTCATACTAAAATCTCTCAAGGAGTAGAAACAATTAAGAATAGTGTGTGTGACTTCTCTAGATTCTCAAAGTGAGAATATTTGCTCTTACAATCAACAGAGAGGATTTTTAAATCAGAGGTTGCAAAATGTAACTTTCAAATAGTTTAGAAGGTTGAGAATAAAAGTTTTTGCAGTGTAGAAAATATTAAGACATTTTAACCAGGTCTTCTTTCATTTTTAGCTTTATATAGGCTTCAAAATGTAACTGTTGAACCTTGTAGATCTTGAGCCTTATGCCTCTTGATCCATTAGTCTAAGACTGGAAAGAGAAACTGCAGCTTTCTTCTTCAACACATAGAAGTGACACAAAAGTGAAAAAGAATTCGTTGAAGGCCAAATTTTGAGACTTATCAGCGCTTCTTTTGTATCTTGTCAAATCATATTTGATTTTTTGAATTTATCTATGAAGCTTGTAGAAGAAGCCTTGAAGGTGTGATACTTCATGTGAAGCATGTTTCTGATGATTATCCTTCTAGACAAAGTCATCCTTCTGAATGAGCAGTGATCCTTCTCGTGGCATGTTTTCCTTTCTAATATTGTAAATTCATCCTTCTGAACTTTTTGATCTATTTCTAAAGTGAGACAGCATATATACGTACCACAAAGTATTCATTCCAAGAAGTGTACATTGAGCGAAGATAAAGAGGAACAAATTACTTTGAGTTTCAGCTCGATTTTAATGATATGCTCATAGAAGAAAACACTTTTTTTTATAACAAATCATTAATTGGTTAAAAGATTTACTTAAAACTCGATTTAGTATCTATCAAAACTTTGAATCTTGATATGTCCTAAATTATGAGATGATTTCATAAGGGTATTGGAACTTATAGACTCTCTTCAATTTGTTGTCAAAATATGGCCAGAGAATCGACCATATATGATGGAGTACCTGTGGCCATGGCCTTGGGCATGTTTGGGAATATGGGTCCATCATTATTTCCCATGCTTCCCATACTTTGAGTTATTGTGGACCGTATTTAGGCCATGTGTGTCCCAAATTGTGGCAAATTAGCCATAATGGGATTGATAATCAATGGGTTAGATAATTAATGGGTTAGTGTATAGAGTAGACATTTGACCCATAAAGGTTGGAGCCATTAATGGAGTATACCCAAGTGATAACCCAAAGTTTGGCATTGACCTAAAGGCCATGTTTGACCCATTGTTTCTTCCCATCGTATTTAGCACAGTAGGCGAGGATTGAAAGACAATTGGGATTGGCAAGATGCCATCACCCCTATTCCCATTAGCATTGGCATGTATATGCTCATTAACATTAGAATTTCGTGACATGGTGGACACTATTGTACCACAAATATTTTTTTTTCTTTTGGTACCCACTATTTTATCCTGGTCCCACTATGCATGCCAATTTTTTTACTGGATTTTTAGTCAAAGAAACAAATAAATTGACTATCCTTAATTTCCTTCATGGATCTCAATTCAGGAAACGAAAGCGGTTCTTCTTATGGACTCTCAGGATTTTTAAATAGCAGGCAAAAGAAGCAAAGAGAATAGAATAAATGCAGAAAATGAAAGAAACAAATTCAAGTAAAATGAAATAAAAAATTAAAGAAACTTGAATGATAGGAAATTATGAATAATGCAAGAACAAAGTGAAGCAAAAGAAAATAATTTGACAAAACAAAGTGAAAAGAGCGTCAGTAAACTAAAACAAAAAAAACAAATTAAAGGAAGAAACATTAAGATGAAAGCATCATAAAATTGAAATGTAAGAAGTACATAAATTGGAATTAGAAGAAAATAGAAACTAGAAAGAGATGAACTAGAAGAAATGGAAAAGAAATTAGAATGAAGATGAAGAGAAAATAAGACGGGATGGAGTATTTGATTTTCCCATATGTATCCTTTAATGTCATAGTCACGAGAGGATATAAAAGATATTTTTCAAAATATTTTCAACTGTCTACTCTGATCCTACAAATCTTATTTATAGACAATTCTAAGTCTTAAGAAAATGACAAGTGTCGTAATAGCAGTTATTTTACTACATAGTGGGCATGCCTATAACTTCATTCCAGTAACTGCTTTCCACATTATCCATCATGTTGCTTCACGTGTTTCAAAATCTTGGCTCCATTCCAGTTATTATTGCTCGACAGCCAACTTGTCGAATCTTTGCCATGCACTATTAGTGTTGAACAGCACCTCACCTTTGGCTTCCTTCAGACTACTGTTGCTCGACATTGTCAACTTGTCGAAGGATCAACCTATCGAATCTCATTCTCCTTTACTACACTTGTCAAATTGTCAAACTTGTTGATAGTATACATGCCTTTTTAGACAAATCTCTTGCATGAAACTAAGCCTCTACAAGCCATATAAGACAAAATCTTCACAAGTCACATAAGACAAAATAACATGCATATGGTTTTGAACTAAATTCACCCAGCTTCACGTAAGTGTCTTCAATCAATATTATTTTATTATTTCACTTATGACTTCACGTAGGTCTAGTATGCACTTTAGTGAGTTTTTCATCATATTTTTTTCGATAATTCAGAACAACGCTCTAGACTCTCTATAGAGAGGAGCAAAAGCACAAGAAACACAACACAAAAGATACAAAAACAAACAAAGAAAACCCCAAACAAACCCAACCCAAGCACACAACGGCAAAACACCCCAAAGTAAAAAAACCAAACAAAAGCACCAGCAAACGGAAGAGACACGAACCGAAACACCTGTGGTAGCAAACAACAACAAAAAGGAGCCAAACAACTACTCCACGACCACTAGAAGAACACCAGCACCAAAGCAAAAACCAGAACGATCCACCACGCAGGAAGCCAGTAGCATAACCAAAACAAAACAAGATCCAAAACCAAGAACCCATCACCCGAAAGCCAACCAAGCAAAGAAAAAAGCAACACTAATCCATCAAAAAATCACAACCAACACTACCCCTGAATCTCCCTGGCAAAGCAACTGGACCAACGATCAACCTTTGATCTTCTTCGGTTGCCCCTTTTTCCTTGGCAAAACAAAATCTTACATTCTGGCACTTTGGCTATTGCCTTGATCACAGCTTTTTCATTGCTAGCCGAACATCCTAGAGCCATCCCAATCTCCCAAGTGATTCGTGCTTCCACTAAGTCTTCTTCATCTGGTACCTCGAATTCATGAACACACCTCTGCCTACTTGTCACTAATTCAACCAGGGGTGTTTGGATTATCTTTTCAATAGATTCCCCTCTATTATCTTCAATTTCATCACTCTCTTCCACTTCATTTTCACCTTCCGTAATGCCTAAAGCAGAGCTCTGAAATTGAACAGCGTTTGGCCCCACACATAGCTCGCAAGGAGCATCAAAACCGGGGGGGAATTCTGGGCTGCTATCAGTTGGGCTTTCAGTGCCCACTACAAGTGGCCTACAATTGATATTCAAAATGGGGCGAGCTTCGACATCCAGCCCATGACTTGTGTCTTCTTCAACACTCATCTTGCTGGGCCCCACCTCTGCTACATTCTGACCATCGCTAGAGTCTTTTGGAATACGCCATCTCCTTCTCTGTTCCTTCGCCCCACTGATCGGACCAACTCATCTTCCATGAATAAGCTCTGCTTCTCCTTCAGACCGTTCAACTTTGTCACCTCTGCTTCCTTCTTGTGAGTTAGATCTTCATCCACCATTGTCTCATCTCTCTGAACCTTTTTCACCGCTTCGATCAGCACAAATGCAAAGATTCATTTAATCTCGACAAGGTTTTCTGATCGAAACAATTCTTCCACAACTCTCGATACCGTCTCTTCCAGTTTTGACTCATCAAGTTCCTTGTTGAAGCTAGCAGACTGAGTATCATGCACTCCATTGGTTCTTTTCCTCACCCAAACTTCCTTTTGTTGATTTGTAGGCATGCCTAGGATCACCTCTTTGAAGCTTCTCATTTCATTTGTGCGTTTCCAGTAGTTCTCTTCACTTTGCACCAGTCCCTTGGCCTTGCCTTCCTCCTCAATACTCCACGGCCTCCCATTTCTATCATACTTTGCAAAGGATACCAACATCCTCTTGCCTCAAATCCAAGTCCTATTTAACTCCTTGATTGCCTTCTTCGCATGCTCCAAATATTTAAACCGCATGAAACCAAACCGGCATTCCCTGTTCCTTCTTCTTATCTGTGGTATAAAAACATCACTAACTTCTCCTATCCCTTTGAATACTTGCAACAACCAGTCCCATGACGGAGCCCATCCACGAACAAGGAGAAAGCTTCGCCTGTCATCCTCAATTTGCGAGCTATCTCTTACAGCCGTTCATATGACAACTTCAAGCATCCACGAACAGTTCTTTTTTCATCATATATCCATACTTGTCCTTTTATTATAAAAACCAACCAGTCCACATCAAGCAACATAGACCCAAATCCTTCAATTTGCTTTTGCTATTTGATCACTCTTCTTGTTAACAATTGGTCTTAAGATTTATCGAAGAGATTTTTTTTACCTCCAACAGGATCATATACAAAATTCTGGGAAACTCAACTTATTAGCGGGTCCTAAAAAACTTCTCGTCATCTCTTATGTTTCATGCCAGAATATAACTAGTCTCAGTATTTAATTATGGGGATTTCAATTCATTAGTAGGGATTTAAACTCTCTCTCTCTCTCTCTCTCTCTCTCTCTCTCTCTCTCTCTAACTTAAAAAATGTGTTTACACTAGTGAGATCTCCATTAAACGTAATGAAATCCCTTGACATTTACACTTGGATCTACAGTAATATCATGATGCAAAAATAAAAAAGAACAAGGAAGAATTTTTAAATACAATTGATGAACTAAATTCCATTGAATTAGATCTCCAGTAAAATCCCAATTTTTAACATTCCGACTTCCAATGATACTATGATGCAAAAACAATAAATGTGGAAAAGGAGAGAGCTTTTACGTCCCGTGGATAAATGAAGTTCTTTGGAATTTCATATGTATTTCCACAATAAAACACCTTCGACCAAAAATAAGTTGCAGGGACTGAAGTGTTTGATACTTCATGCCTATGTTATGAGAATGGTAGACGACATTCCCGAGAAAACTATTGTTTTTTTCATAAATCCTTCAAAAATGATATATACTGCTCAATCACATAAACACCTTATTTCCTTGTAAATTAGATAAATAACTTATTAATTCTAGACACTATTGTACGACAATGACAAAGTGAATTTCGCTGTTACATAATTTGTGACTATTAAAGTTGGTTTATGATAGTTGTTACTTAAATGATGTCAATGGAGCCAAGATGTGGGTATGCGATTAATTAATCATATTTTGAACGTTGCATGTCACAAAATTCGCTTTTTAGCAAACAAAATTTTAGAGGCTATTGCTAATTTTTTATGGGTCTAGCTAACACCCTTTTCAACTCCGAAGAGTCTTGTTTATAAAGAAAGGCCTTTAATATTTTTTTTTTCGGTAAGGATGATGCAATAGTAAAAATAGATTGCAATGACTAACTCTCTTTTTTAGAGCACAAAATATTTTTATCAGTTTAATTTATTTGAACTATTGATGAAAATAATTTTGATTTAGTTATGATAGTATAATAGCTATTAAGTTTCCCCTTAACAAAGTTGTATTTTTATAAATAAACTCACATCATGTTCGTCGATATAATGAGAATTATAAGGAATATGGTCTATATCCAAATTATTAATAGAAATTTTGAACAAAAAGATCCTTAAATTTAAAAGGAATAAGGTATTATTTTCTTTATTAAGTATACTTTCTTTTCAATAAGATACAATTTATATAAATAGTAAAGACTGAGTACAGAGTGAGAACCGAGCAGTATTCTCGATTAAAGAGAAGGCCAAGCTTCAAAGTTCGTAGAAAGCAATTGTTGGAGGAGTCGTTTGTTCGCAATAGTGTCTGAGGAAGTAGTCACATAATGACATATGTAGGAATATCCTGATCAAAGATAAAAAGAATACATATAATTTTGCAACAATTTAGTAACATTAGTTGATGGAATTGCATCACTAGATGTTCATGGCTTAGCCAAAGTCATCTAATGAATAATAGGATTTATAATTTTAATACAATGTTAATAAAATTTTCATTATCAATTAATCATATAAATTATATATGTAATTTTTAAGTAATTATAAAAATTAAATACTTCTAATCATACAGTAATACATAATTAAATATTAATAATATAAAAATATTTATGTTAATTTTACATCAAAATTAAATCCTAACTAATACTTCAACCTAAGATTGTACCAAAAAAGTACCAAAGGCAATTTGAAATTTTATATGTACATAAAGTCCAAATTACTATAAATTTTATTAGGAATAATCTACAACAAAAGTTGTTGAGTACACTTCGCTTACCTCGACTTGCTTCAGTTTTTGAAAAACTTATTGAACTTTACCATCCAAGTAACATAAAGCTCGTCGGCCACTTGGTCAAGGAATCGATAATATGTGTGCCTCCATTTCCTATTGAGAACAAAGGAACCACAAATACCCCAAAAGCCCACAGCAAATCCAACTCCCATGCCAAGATAGAGCGACTTTCTTTCAAGGTCACCATCATCTTCATTTCCTGCTTCTTGCTCTTCATTTTTAGGGTCTTGGTCTCTTGTGCCACATTTTCTAAGAGGAGCTCCACAAAGTTTTGGATTCCCAATATAGCTCGATGCATCAAAACTTTGAAGCTGAGTCCCTATTGGGATTTGTCCAGTAAAATCATTGAAAGATAGGTTTAGATAATCAAGAAAAGATAAAAGAATCATACTCTCAGGAATTTCTCCATAAAACTTATTATTGGATAGATCAAGAGATTCCAAATTCCTCATGTCTCCAATTGCCTTCTGTATTGTTCCGGTAAATTGATTGTAGGACAAGTTCAATGTTTGAATCTTGATAAGCCTAAACAATCCCAAAGGAATTTCTCCAGACAAGTTGTTAGCTGAAAGGTCAATAGTTCTCATGTATATGCTGGTTTTGAACTCATAATCATGACCTTTTGTAAACAAATTGATTACGTCATAAACAAAAAGTTCTGTTGGGATATCGGCACCTGTAATCATTTCAGTGATGTTATACATACACCGAGGCACTGATCCTGAAAGTTTATTATGGGCAAGATCCAAGAGAATCAGAGAAGAGAGATTGAAAACCTGTGATGGAATATTGCCTTCAAATTGGTTGGATCTCAGTATCATCACTTTTAACCTCTCTAGCAAATTAATAGGTATAGGTCCAGAAAACTCATTTTCTCCTAGGTTCATGACTAACAAGCTTGTCATATTTGCGAGATCCAATTGAATTTCACCAGATAACCTATTACTCCACAAGTTAATATGAAATAAACCTTTGGGGTTCTCCCAGTCACGGGGAATTGATCCAGAGAAGGAATTGTGAGATAAATCCACGTACCAGACCATTGGCGATAGATGTGGCAACCCTCCCGTGAAATTATTATGGTCCAACTTTACACCAGAACAGTTTAGCGTCAAGTTTGACAAATCTGCATTAATTGAATTGTTGGACATATAGAACTCAGAAAACTGACTTCCCATTAAGCTCCGAAACTTGTCTTCATCTACGAATGAAATTCCTGAGCTTGATACATCTAAGTGTTCAAGTGATTTCTGTGTATATATCCATGATGGAAAGTATGGGCCAACATTTGTATTTGCCAAATAAATGTAACTGAGTTGAAAAGGAGGAATCCACTCAGGATTGAAATGGAATTCAAAAGTTGAATTTCTCAAGTCCAGAACATCCAAGTGAAAGAGTTTGGAAAAAGCTGTTTCAGTTATTGTTCCGGAGAAGGAGTTGGAGCCAATACTTAAGTATTCCAAGGATGATAGATTTCCTAAAGTTGAAAGAATGGGACCATGGAACAAGTTGTTGGAAAGGTCAAGGTGCTGAAGATGTTCATTTTGGCCTATCCATTCTGGAATCGACCCATTGAAATTGTTATATGATAGATCGAGGAATTGTAGGTTCTTTTGTTGGCCTAACAAATCTAGAATTGATCCTTTGAGTTGGTTGCAAGATAGATCAATGTGTTGAACGTTAGTAGCAAGTGTGACATTGTCATGGAAAGGTGGAACACTTATCACTTCAAAATCATTGAAACTCAAGATTAAGTAATTCAGAAATTCAAGTTCTAGCAAAGACAAGCTAATTTCACCTGCTAAAGAAAAGCCACTCAGAGAAAGCCCTATGACTCTGCCTGTGCTGCTACAATTGACTCCTTCCCATGCACAGCAATCTTTTTCACTAGACCATGTGGACAGATTGTTAGAACGATCGATGACACCATGTTTGAACATTGATAGTGCCCCTCGATCATTCTCATTGCAGCGAACCACTTTGTGATTGCTAGACATGCTTTGGTTGAGTATGGCTGCATATAGTAAAAGCAGGAAAAGAAAGCAACTTTGTGAAGTAAAAGCCACCATGGTTGATTTGACTAGAGAATAAGGATTGAAATAGGATTGCTCAGTGATATCTATTGCAAAACCGGAGTCTAGTTATATAGACAAGGATGAGGTTATTTTCTATTAATTAAACAATTTTTCATAAAAAAGTAAAAGAGAATCAAACTAGCCAACACGGACTTCTTTACAGGGTATAATGTCTATCTGCATTAGTCTTTGATGGGATGGATTATGTAAAATTTCTTTGGAGTGCTAGTTGATCTTTAAGACTTGCACTATATTTGGATTTTTTTTTTCATTATATACTGTAATGGGTTTTTTTTTGACATAATTTTTTTAATATAAAAAGAAATTTGCACTAATTTGCATTAGGTGCAAAGGCCACAAAGTACAAGTGATCTTGAATGAAAATCAGTTATTTAAACATATTCCTCATATTCTTTATAAACGAAAATTAACATTTAATTATATTGTATTCTGTTGAAAAGATTCAAACATCATCCAAGTTAATTTCCTTGTCCGGTAAGTGATTCTTTTTGCTAGCACATTTGTACTTTGTAGCATGTACTTTGGTTTTTGAGCAAAAATAATATCAAAGCTAAAATCTAATTTAAAATTGCATATGTACGAAAAAAAAATTGACTGCTGGATTTTCACAAACATTATTACAAGAATAATCTCTCGAGCACTAACTTGACTAATTAGAAAATAACAAAAATAAAAATTGTTTGAAATTCTCTCACCAAGAGCACAGCTAGTTTATTACTACACTAAACTATTTTGGTTGTGTAAGTTTTTTTTTCTTTTTTTAAGTATGTGAAAACAAAAAAGTTCTATTATTTAAAAATTATTATTTACCTCTTTCCAGACAATAACAAGAATTTGAATTAAACTATTTAAAGCTTCTCTAAGAAATAATTACATAAAATAGATTTAACATCAAAATATAATAGAATTAATGAATACTATCATAACAAGGAATTTTTCTGTTAAAGACTAATTTTATTATAAGAGAAAATTGACATTTATAATTTCAAAAGTTTAGATAACAAATGTGAATATTTGAATGTCAAAATACTATGCAGAAGATAACCAATTTTTCATACATATTAATGTAAACATAAAAGATATTAAAATATTTATTGATGTATATATTTCAAATTTAAAATCTAAGAAAATACTTTTAAATCATAAATTAATGATATTATGTAAGTAATATTTAAATTATAACATAAATAAAATGTGAAGAATTTAAATAAATTAGGTTTAATTAATCTGTAAATTCCTATAGTTTCACTTAATTTTCAATTAGGTCCCCATAATTTAAAAATATGTAATCAAGTCCTTACATTATATAAAATTTTTCAATCAAGTCTCTTTCCATATGAATCGTTACAAAAATGTAAGATAAAACGGAATATTCACATAATATTCTGTGGCTACAGTATTAGGTTCATAGAACAAGAATCCTAGACATTCATTTTTAGTTGGAGCACTGATATAACTTATTCAGTTGGAGCACTGAATTAGGTTCCTTGACTCCAGATGCACCATTTGCGATTTGAATGGCCGCACCCCACTCTCGTCCCCCTCTACTGACAACCAGTCCCTCCACACCATTTCCCTCCTTAATCCTTCTACCGACAACCAGTCCCTTAATAACATCCAGTGCTGCCACCACTAAAACTTCCACCATTGCCATTAATTCCAAACCACTCATCACCACCACCATTGTTCATAATCCATTATCATCATCATCCATGGACATAATCAAGAATGCAGAAATTTTGACTAGAAATTGAGTCATAGATTTGGGAATCAAGGGGATCTAACAAACTAATTACACAATACACCAAAATAGAACATTTGGGGCTTGAGACAATGATCAATGGTGAGAAGAAGATCATGGCTATTATGGTTCCTACAATGATTAGACTCGTGAGGAGGAGCAAGATGGCTCCTGTTACCAAATGGGTTATAAGGCCAACATGCTAGGTTGAGTTTTGGGCATGTTCTTGGAGTCTTCGAAGGAATGCTAAGGATAGTGTTTTTGAGGTGGTGGTGGTCATTGTTGTTATTGTTGTTTTGATAGTAAATATTATTGTGGGTCTTTCAGCCATGGTAGAAAGGGTGTGTGAAAAGTGAAGTTGAAGGATAGGGTCTCTATGTGCGTGGGTGTGAAAGGACAGAGTGGTAAATGGAAAAATTAGAGTACATCACTAGTGTATGGTTGCAAGGTAGTCTCACATTTTTGTAACAGCTGATACACACAAGGATTCGATTGAAAAATTTTATGCAATGTAGGGATTTAATTACAAATTTTTAAATTATAGAGACTTAATTAAAAATTGAGTGAAACTATAGGGACCTATAGATTAATTAAACCAATAAATTAAGAGATTAACTTTTATGTACTAGCAGTATTACAAAACTTAATATTTTCAACCAAAAAATTTGCAAGAAAGTGATAAATCATGATTGTAATTATTATAGTGGATAGTTATAACATCTCTTAAGATATTTTGCGCATCAAATTAACCAATTTTATTGAAATATTTTAGTTGATTTATTTGAGTTAATTTCAGGACAACAATTAATTAATCAAATAATCAGTCGTTAACTTTTTGCAACAAAACTATAATTAGCAACAATGACTTCAAAATATATTATTCTAATACAAGAAAATAATAATTACAATATTTATTACGATAAGCAATAATAATAATAATAATAATAATAATAATAATAGAAATAATAGTGATAATAACACTAATTATATAAAAATATTATTGAAAACCAAAATTGACGTCATTGACGTGAAGACTTCGCCAAGTCATTAGGTGATATAAATATAACAGGAAAGAGAAGAATAAATCATATTAAAGAAATGTTTATAATAGTAATAATATTATTAGAGGACAAACCCCGAAAAAAAAGATAAATACAAAACTCAAGTCTTTAGTCATATACAAAAGAAGATAGAAAAAAGTGTTGCATTAGCAACCAAATACATTTGGACGATGAAATTAATTAACTCAATTATAAATTTTAGCTGACAATATTTAGAAATAAAAGAAGTTGGAGGTGCTTTAGTCTTTGATGGAATGGATTATGTAAAATTTCATTGAAGTACTAGCTGGTTTTTATGACTTGAACTATATTTGGATTTTTGTTTCATTGTATACTGTAATGTGTATTTTTTTGACATAATTTTTCTTAATATAAAAAGAAATTTTCACTAATTTGCGGCAAGTGCAAAGGCCACAAAGTACAAGTTATCTTGAATGAAAATCAATGAGTTATTTAAACATATTCCTCATATTCTTTATAAATGAAAATTAATTAATTATACCATGTTTTGTTGAAAAGATTCAAACATCATCCAAGTTAATTTTCTTGTTCGATAAGTCATTTTTTTTGCTTGTACATTTGTACTTTGTAGCATGTATTTTGGTTTTTGAGCAAAAATAATATCAAAGATAAAATCTAATTTAAAATTGCATGTATACGAAAAACAATTGACTACTGGATTTTCACAAACGTTATTACAAGAATAATCTGTCGAGCACTAACTTGACTAATAAGAAAATAGTAAAAATAATTTTTTTTTGAAATTCTCTCACTAAGAGCACAGCTTGTTTATTACTGCGTTAAACTATTTTGGTTGTGTTAGTCTTTTTTTTTTTATGTATGTGAAAACAAATAAGTTCTATTATTTAAAAATTATTAGTTACATCTTTCCAGACAATAACAGGCATTCGAATTTAAACTATTTAAAACTTCTCTAAGAAATTATTACTTAAAATAGATTTAACATCAAAATACAGTAAAATTAATGAATACATCATAACAAGGAATTTTTTTGATAAAGACTAAATTTTATTATAAGAGAAACTTGACACGTTTATAATTTCAAAAGTTCAGATAACAAATGTGAATATTTGAATGTCAAAATACTATGCAGAAGATAACCACTTTTTCATACATATTAATGTAAACATAAAAGATATTAAAATATTATTGATGAATATATTTCAAATTTAAAATATAAGAAAATACTTTTCAATCATAAATTAAGGAAATTATGTAAGTAATGATTTAAATTATAACATAAATAAAATGTGAAGAATTTAAATAAATTATGAAATTAATTTTTAAGCGCTAGTAGCATAAAAAAAACTATATATTTTCAACAAAAAAAATTACAAGAAAGTAATAAATCATGATTATAGGTATTACCATGGATAGTTGTCATATCCCCTTCTTCATAAAATATTTTGTGCATCGAATTAACATACTTCATCGGAATACTATAGTTAATTCATTCTAGTTAATTTTGTGACAATAATTAATTAATCAAATAATTAGAGACATTAACTTTTTTCAACAAGACTATAATTAGCAACAATGACTGCAAAATTTATTATTGTATTACATGAAAATAATAATTATAATATTTATTAAGATAAGAAATAATAATAGCAGAAATAATAGTTATAATAACACTAATTATATAATATTATAATTGAAAACCAAAATTGACTTCATTGACGAGAATACTTCATCAAGTCTTTAGGTGGAAAAAAAACAAAAAATATAACAGGTAAGAGAAGAATATATCATATTAAAATAATAGATGTTTATATCAATAATAATATTATTATAGGATTGACCTCAAAAAAAAAAAAAATCAAGTCTTTAGTCAGAAACAAAAGAAGATAGGAAAAAGTGTTGCATTAGGTACCAAATACATTTGAACGATGAAATTAATCAACTCAGCTATAAATTTTAGCTCACAATATTTAGAAATAAAGAAAGTTCGAGATGCTTTAGTCTTTGATGGGATGGATTACGTAAAATTTCTTTGAAGTGCTAGCTGATCTTCATGGCTTGCACTATATTTGGATTTTTTTTCATTATATACTGTAATGGGTAATTTTTTTCGACATAATTTTTCTTAATATAAAAAGAAATTTACACTAATTTGCGGCAGGTGCAGAGGTCACAAAGTACAAGTTATCTTGAATGAAAATCAATGAGTTATTTAAACATATTCCTCATATTCTTTATAAATCAAAATTAATATTTAATTATACTGTGTTTTATTGAAAAGATTCAAACATCATCCAAGTTAATTTCCTTATTCCATAAGTAATTCTTTTCGCTTGTGCACTTGTACTTTGCAGCATGTATTTTGGTTTTTGAGCAAAAATAATATTGAAGGGAAAATCTAAGTTAAAATCGCACATGTACGAAAAAAATTGACTATTGGATTTTCACAAACATTATTCCTAGAATAATCTCTCGAGCACTAACTTGACTAACAAGAAAATAATAAAAATAAAGATTGTTTAAATTCTCCCACTAAGAGCACAGATTGTTTATTACTTCTTTAAATTATTTTAGTTGTGTCACTTTTTTTTTTTTTAGGTATGTGAAAACAAATAGGTTCTATTATTTAAAAATTATTATTTACATATTTCCAGACAATAACAGGAATTCAAATTTAAACTATTTAAAGCTTCTCGAAGAAATAATTACATAAAATAGATTTAACATCAACACACAATAGAATTAATGAAGGCATCATTACAAGGAATTTTTCTGTTAAAGACTAAATTTTATTATAAGAGAAACTTGACGTTTATAATTTCAAAAGTTCAGATAACAAATGCGAATATTTGAATGTCAAAATACTATGCACAAGATAACCACTTTTTCATACATATTAGTGTAAACATAAAAGATATTAAAATATTTATTGATGAATATATTTCTAATTTAAAATCTAGGAAAATACTTTCAAATCATAAATTATTGAAATTATGTAAGATAACATAAATAAAATGTGAAGAATTTAAATAAATAAGTAGAACTCAATTTATGAGCTCTTGAAGTTGATTAAGGTAAACTATTTTGTTCTAGCTTGGTTGGAATAGGTGGCAATTTCATAGAATTTCTAGGAGCAACTCAGTTCAATTTTAGCTCTGAAATTTTTATAGCACTTGGCCTATCTGTTAGCTTCCTGCCAAATTTTATAGCACTCAATTTGAGGTTGTTTAGGGTGAATTATATCCTTTTCAACTCATCTTGCCTGAGATAGGACATAGGTTTCCTAGTCAAATTTTAAAAATTCATAACTCACTTAATACAAATCAAATGATCTTATTTTTTAAATCTATGGAAAGCTCTGGATGTATAGTTTAAGGGATAATTAGTTTTGTCTTGTTTTGAGGTCTGTAGAGGAGTCCATACATGTTCATAGTACGGATGCCGTGATGTTTCTCAACCTCAGTCATCTTATTCATCCCTTTTCTTGAGATTTCACTCAACTTCTCCGCCCACTCCAAGAGTTTCCATGCTTACTTAGTCTAAACCAATCATAAAATATCAAATAATACCATATGAGAGAGAAAAACCGAAGACTCCAATCAGTCATATCAATTATAGTTACAAGAAAGTCAAGAAATCCTACCTTGAGGCCAAGCTTTGAGTCAAGAGAGTGAGTTTTGTGTCAGCGTGACTTGAAGAGATTATGAAGGGGAGTGAAGTAGGTAAGAAAATGAAGAAGAAGAAGAAGGTGAGGGTATGATGCCTTCCACGTTCCAGCCGTAGGAGTAAAGGAGAAGAAATGAGATTTTTTTTCTTGATTTTTCTTGCATGAGGTGTTAGGGGCATTTAATTGTTGAAAATGACTTCCACCTCCTCATTGGTAGATTTCTCTTCACATTCAACCATACTTTATTTTCCCATTTTAAGGGCCTAGATTTGTGCCACTTAAAGGGGGTGAGTGGCTAAATCTAAGCCATTCATTTTAAGATTCTTTGCAGTATAATTTTTTATTGATCTAATTCCTATATTGTACAAAACCAAAATTTAACCGGTCTCTTACTAACTTAGCAAAATGCCACTAATAATTGTCCTAATTTTTTGTGCCTAAGAGTCAAGATATCCTAACATTAATCCTCACATTTTATTTCTAACTACTCTGATATCTGTAACATAGTAAAATAGATTAAAATTTGATTTAGTTTCCAGGATGTTACATTAAACTATTTTGGTTGTGTTACTTAATTTTTTTTTAAAGTATGTGAAAATAAATAGGTTCTATTATTTAAAAATTATTATTTAAATATTTCCAGACAATAACAGGAATTCAAATTTAAACTACTTAAAGCTTCTCGAAGAAATAATTCCATAAAATAGATTTAACATCAACACACAATAGAATTAATGAAGGCATCATTACAAGGAATTTTTCTGTTAAAGACTAAATTTTATTATAAGAGAAACTTGACGTTTATAATTTCAAAAGTTCAGATAACAAATGCGAATATTTGAATGTCAAAATACTATGCACAAGATAACCACTTTTTCATACATATTAGTGTAAACATAAAAGATATTAAAATATTTATTGATGAATATATTTCTAATTTAAAATCAAAGAAAATACTTTCAAATCATAAATTAATGAAATTATGTAAGATAACATAAATAAAATGTGAAGAATTTAAATAAATAAGTAGAACTCAATTTATGAGCTCTTGAAGTTGATTAAGGTAAACTATTTTGTTCTAGCTTGGTTGGAATAGGTGGCAATTTCATAGAATTTCTGGGAGCAACTCAGTGCAATTTTAGCTCTAAAATTTTTATAGCACTTGGCCTATCTGTTAGCTTCCTGCCAAATTTTATGGCACTCAATTTGAGGTTGTTTAGGGTGAATTATATCCTTCTCAACTCATCTTGCCTGAGATAGGACATAGGTTTCTTAGTCAAATTTTAAAAATTCATAACTCACTTAATACAAATCAAATGATCTTATATTTTAAATCTATAGAAAGCTCTGGATGTATAGTTTAAGGGATAATTAGTTTTGTCTTGTTTTGAGGTCTGTAGAGGAGTCCATACATGTTCATAGTACGGATGCCGTGATGTTTCTCAACCTAAGTCATCTTATTCATCCCTTTTCTTGAGATTTCACTCAACTTCTCCACCCACTCCAAGAGTTTCCATGCTTACTTAGTCTAAACCAATCATAAAATATCAAATAATACCATATGAGAGAGAAAAATCGAAGACTCCAATCAGTCATATCAATTCTAGTTACAAGAAAGTCAAGAAATCCTACCTTGAGGCCAAGCTTTGAGTCAAGAGAGTGAGTTTTGTGTCAGCGTGACTTGAAGAGATTATGAAGGGGAGTGAAGTAGGTAAGAAAATGAAGAAGAAGAAGAAGGTGAGGGTATGATGCCTTCCACGTTCCAGCCGTAGGAGTAAAGGAGAAGAAATGAGATTTTTTTTCTTGATTTTTCTTGCATGAGGTGTTAGGGGCATTTAATTGTTGAAAATGACTTTCACCTCCTCATTGGTAGATTTCTCTTCACATTCAACCATGCTTTATTTTCCCATTTTAAGGGCCTAGATTTGTGCCACTTAAAGGGGGTGAGTGGCTAAATCTAAGCCATTCATTTTAAGATTCTTTGCAGTATAGTTTTCTATTGATCTAATTCCTATATTGTACAAAACCAAAAGTTAACCGGTTTCTTACTAACTTAGCAAAATGCCACTAATAATTGTCCTAATTTTTTGTGCCTAAGAGTCAAGATATCCTAACATTAATCCTCACATTTTATTTCTAACTACTCTGATATCTGTAACATAGTAAAATAGATTAAAATTTGATTTAGTTTCCAGGATGTTACATTAAACTATTTTGGTTGTGTTACTTAATTTTTTTTTAAAGTATGTGAAAACAAATAGGTTCTATTATTTAAAAATTATTATTTACATATTTCCAGACAATAACAGGAATTCAAATTTAAACTATTTAAAGCTTCTCGAAGAAATAATTACATAAAATAGATTTAACATCAACACACAATAGAATTAATGAAGGCATCATTACAAGGAATTTTTCTGTTAAAGACTAAATTTTATTATAAGAGAAACTTGACATTTATAATTTCAAAAGTTCAGATAACAAATGCGAATATTTGAATGTCAAAATACTATGCACAAGATAACCACTTTTTCATACATATTAGTGTAAACATAAAAGATATTAAAATATTTATTGATGAATATATTTCTAATTTAAAATCAAAGAAAATACTTTCAAATCATAAATTAATGAAATTATGTAAGATAACATAAATAAAATGTGAAGAATTTAAATAAATAAGTAGAACTCAATTTATGAGCTCTTGAAGTTGATTAAGGTAAACTATTTTGTTCTAGCTTGGTTGGAATAGGTGGCAATTTCATAGAATTTCTGGGAGCAACTCAGTTCAATTTTAGCTCTGAAATTTTTATAGCACTTGGCCTATCTGTTAGCTTCCTGCCAAATTTTATGGCACTCAATTTGAGGTTGTTTAGGGTGAATTATATCCTTCTCAACTCATCCTGCCTGAGATAGGACATAGGTTTCCTAGTCAAATTTTGAAAATTCATAACTCACTTAATACAAATCAAATGATCTTATATTTTAAATCTATGGAAAGCTCTGAATGTATAGTTTAAGGGATAATTAGTTTTATCTTGTTTTGAGGTCTGTAGAAGAGTCCATACATGTTCATAGTACGGATGCCGTGATGTTTCTCAACCTCAGTCATCTTATTCATCCCTTTTCTTGAGATTTCACTCAACTTCTCCGCCCACTCCAAGAGTTTCCATGCTTACTTAGTCTAAACCAATCATAAAATATCAAATAATACCATATGAGAGAGAAAAACCGAAGACTCCAATCAGTCATATCAATTCTAGTTACAAGAAAGTCAAGAAATCCTACCTTGAGGCCAAGCTTTGAGTCAAGAGAGTGAGTTTTGTGTCAGCGTGACTTGAAGAGATTATGAAGGGGAGTGAAGTAGGTAAGAAAATGAAGAAGAAGAAGAAGGTGAGGGTATGATGCCTTCCACGTTCCAGCCGTAGGAGTAAAGGAGAAGAAATGAGATTTTTTTTCTTGATTTTTCTTACATGAGGTGTTAGGGGCATTTAATTGTTGAAAATGACTTCCACCTCCTCATTGGTAGATTTCTCTTCACATTCAACCATACTTTATTTTCCCATTTTAAGGGCCTAGATTTGTGCCACTTAAAGAGGGTGAGTGGCTAAATCTAAGCCATTCATTTTAAGATTCTTTGCAGTATAATTTTTTATTGATCTAATTCCTATATTGTACAAAACCAAAATTTAACCGGTCTCTTACTAACTTAGCAAAATGCCACTAATAATTGTCCTAATTTTTTGTGCCTAAGAGTCAAGATATCCTAACATTAATCCTCACATTTTATTTCTAACTACTCTGATATCTGTAACATAGTAAAATAGATTAAAATTTGATTTAGTTTGCAGGATGTTACATTAAACTATTTTGGTTGTGTTACTTAATTTTTTTTTAAAGTATGTGAAAACAAATAGGTTCTATTATTTGAAAATTATTATTTACATATTTCCAGACAATAACAGGAATTCAAATTTAGACTATTTAAAGCTTCTCGAAGAAATAATTACATAAAATAGATTTAACATCAACACACAATAGAATTAATGAAGGCATCATTACAAGGAATTTTTCTGTTAAAGACTAAATTTTATTATAAGAGAAACTTGACGTTTATAATTTCAAAAGTTCAGATAACAAATGCGAATATTTGAATGTCAAAATACTATGCACAAGATAACCACTTTTTCATACATATTAGTGTAAACATAAAAGATATTAAAATATTTATTGATGAATATATTTCTAATTTAAAATCAAAGAAAATACTTTCAAATCATAAATTAATGAAATTATGTAAGATAACATAAATAAAATGTGAAGAATTTAAATAAATAAGTAGAACTCAATTTATGAGCTCTTGAAGTTGATTAAGGTAAACTATTTTGTTCTAGCTTGGTTGGAATAGGTGGCAATTTCATAGAATTTCTTGGAGCAACTCAGTTCAATTTTAGCTCTGAAATTTTTATAGCACTTGGCCTATCTGTTAGCTTCCTGCCAAATTTTATGGCACTCAATTTGAGGTTGTTTAGGGGGAATTATATCCTTCTCAACTCATCCTGCCTGAGATAGGACATAGGTTTCTTAGTCAAATTTTAAAAATTCATAACTCACTTAATACAAATCAAATGATCTTATATTTTAAATCTATAGAAAGCTCTGGATGTATAGTTTAAGGGATAATTAGTTTTGTCTTGTTTTGAGGTCTGTAGAGGAGTCCATACATGTTCATAGTACGGATGCCGTGATGTTTCTCAACCTCAGTCATCTTATTCATCCCTTTTCTTGAGATTTCACTCAACTTCTCCGCCCACTCCAAGAGTTTCCATGCTTACTTAGTCTAAACCAATCATAAAATATCAAATAATACCATATGAGAGAGAAAAACCGAAGACTCCAATCAGTCATATCAATTCTAGTTACAAGAAAGTCAAGAAATCCTACCTTGAGGCCAAGCTTTGAGTCAAGAGAGTGAGTTTTGTGTCAGCGTGACTTGAAGAGATTATGAAGGGGAGTGAAGTAGGTAAGAAAATGAAGAAGAAGAAGAAGGTGAGGGTATGATGCCTTCCACGTTCCAGCCGTAGGAGTAAAGGAGAAGAAATGAGATTTTTTTCTTGATTTTTCTTGCATGAGGTGTTAGGGGCATTTAATTGTTGAAAATGACTTCCACCTCCTCATTGGTAGATTTCTCTTCACATTCAACCATACTTTATTTCCCCATTTTAAGGGCCTAGATTTGTGCCACTTAAAGGGGGTGAGTGGCTAAATCTAAGCCATTCATTTTAAGATTCTTTGCAGTATAGTTTTCTATTGATCTAATTCCTGTATTGTACAAAACCAAAAGTTAACCGGTTTCTTACTAACTTAGCAAAATGCCACTAATAATTGTCCTAATTTTTTGTGCCTAAGAGTCAAGATATCCTAACATTAATCCTCACATTTTATTTCTAACTACTCTGATATCTGTAACATAGTAAAATAGATTAAAATTTGATTTAGTTTCCAGGATGTTACATTAAACTATTTTGGTTGTGTTACTTAATTTTTTTTTAAAGTATGTGAAAACAAATAGGTTCTATTATTTAAAAATTATTATTTACATATTTCCAGACAATAACAGGAATTCAAATTTAAACTATTTAAAGCTTCTCGAAGAAATAATTACATAAAATAGATTTAACATCAACACACAATAGAATTAATGAAGACATCATTACAAGGAATTTTTCTGTTAAAGACTAAATTTTATTATAAGAGAAACTTGACGTTTATAATTTCAAAAGTTCAGATAACAAATGGGAATATTTGAATGTCAAAATACTATGCACAAGATAACCACTTTTTCATACATATTAATGTAAACATAAAAGATATTAAAATATTTATTGATGAATATATTTCTAATTTAAAATCTAGGAAAATACTTTCAAATCATAAATTAATGAAATTATGTAAGATAACATAAATAAAATGTGAAGAATTTAAATAAATAAATAGAACTCAATTTATGAGCTCTTGAAGTTGATTAAGGTAAATTATTTTGTTCTAGCTTGGTTGGAATAGGTGGCAATTTCATAGAATTTTTAGGAGCAACTCAGTTCAATTTTAGCTCTGAAATTTTTATAGCACTTGGCCTATCTGTTAGCTTCCTGCCAAATTTTATAGCACTCAATTTGAGGTTGTTTAGGGTGAATTATATCCTTCTCAACTCATCTTGCCTGAGATAGGACATAGGTTTCCTAGTCAAATTTTAAAAATTCATAACTCACTTAATACAAATCAAATGATCTTATATTTTAAATCTATGGAAAGCTCTGGATGTATAGTTTAAGGGATAATTAGTTTTGTCTTGTTTTGAGGTCTGTAGAGGAGTCCATACATGTTCATAGTACGGATGCCGTGATGTTTCTCAACCTCAGTCATCTTATTCATCCCTTTTCTTGAGATTTCACTCAACTTCTCCGCCCACTCCAAGAGTTTCCATGCTTACTTAGTCTAAACCAATCATAAAATATCAAATAATACCATATGAGAGAGAAAAACCAAAGACTCCAATCAGTCATATCAATTCTAGTTACAAAAATTCAAGAAATCCTACCTTGAGGCCAAGCTTTAAGTCAATAGAGTGAGTTTTGTGTCAGTGTGACTTGAAGAGATTGTGAAGGGGAGTGAAGCAGGTAAGAAAATGAGGAAGAAGAAGGTGAGGGTATGATGCCTTCCACGTTCCAGCCATAGGAGTAAAGGAGAAGAAATGAGATTTTTTTTCTTGATTTTTCTTGCATGAGGTGTTAGGGGCATTTAATTGTTGAAAATGACTTCCACCTCCTCATTGGTGGATTTCTCTTCATATTCAACCATACTTTATTTCCCCATTTTAAGGGCTTAGATTTGTGCCACTTAAAGTGGGTGAGTTGCTAAATCTAAGCCATCCATTTAAAGATTTTTTGCAGTATAATTTTCTATTAATCTAATTCCTATATTGTACAAAAACCAAAGTTTAACCGATTTCTTACTAACTTAGCAAAATGCCACTAATTTGACATAATTTTTCTTAATATAAAAAAAATTGCACTAATTTGCGGCAGGTGCCAAGGCCACAAAGTACAAGTTATCTTGAATGAAAGTCAATGAGTTATTTAAACTTATTCCTCATACTCTTTATAAATGAAAATTAATATTTAATTATACCGTGTTTTGTTGAAAAGATTCAAACATCATCCAAGTTAATTTCCTTGTTCGATCTGTAATTCGTGTCGCTAGCGCTTTTGTACTTTTTAGCATGTATTTTGGTTTTTGAGCAAAAATAATATCGAATGTAAAATCTAATTTAAAATTGCATATGCACAAAAAAAAAAATCGACAACTGGATTTTCACAAAGATTATTACAGGAATAATCTCTCAAGCACTAACTTGACTAATAAGAAAATAGTAAAAATAAAAATTGTTTCAAATTCTCTCACTAAGAGCACAGCTTGTTTATTATTGAGTTAAACTATTTTGGTTGTGTTAGTTTTTTTTTTTTTTAAGTACGTGAAAACAAATAAGTTCTATTATTT
This sequence comes from Pterocarpus macrocarpus, assembly GCA_031439585.1. Classification (NCBI taxonomy): domain Eukaryota; kingdom Viridiplantae; phylum Streptophyta; class Magnoliopsida; order Fabales; family Fabaceae; genus Pterocarpus; species Pterocarpus macrocarpus. The sequence continues at coordinate 34,234,951 of CM062514.1, forward strand.
AAAAATTATTATTTACTTCTTTCCAGACAATAACAAAAATTCAAATGTAAACTATTTAAAGCTTCTCTAAGAAATAATTGTATAAAATAGATTTAACATGAACAGACAAAAGAATTAATGAATACTTCATTACAAGAAATTTTTCTGTTAAAGACTAAATTTTATTATAAGAGAAACTTGACGTTTATAATTTCAAAAGTTTACATAACAAATGTGAATATTTGAATGTCAAAATACTATACAGAAGATAACCACTTTTTCATACATATTAATGTAAACATAAAAGATATTAAAATATTTATTGATGAATATATTTCAAATTTAAAATTTTATAAAATACTTTTAAATCATACATTAATGAAATTATGTAAGTAATAATTTAAATTATAACATAAATAAAATGTGAAGAATTTAAATAAATTAAGAAATTAATTTTTATGTGCTAGTAGTATAAAAAAACTATATATTTTCAACAAAAAAAAAATTGTAAGATAGTAACAAATCATGGTTGTAGTTATTATGGTGGATAGTTGTAACATTCCCTTCCTCATAAAATATTTTGCGCATCAAATTAACCTATTTTATTCAAATATTATAGTTAATTTATTTGAGTTAATTTTGTCACAGCAATTAATTAATCAAAAAATTACAAACATTAACTTTTTGCGATAAGACTATAAATAGCAACAGTGACTTCAAAATTTATTATTGTAATACAAGAAAATAATAATTAGATTATTTATTAAGATAAGAAATAATAATAATAGAAATAATAGTGATAATAACACTAATTATATAATAATATAATTGAAAACCAAAATTGACTTCATTGACGAGAATACTTCATCAAGTCTTTAGGTGGAAAAAAAATATAATAGGTAAGAGAAGAATAAATCATATTAAAATTATAGATGTTTATATTAGTAAAAATATTATTATAGGCTTGACCACCAAAAAAAAAAAAAAAAAGATAGATAAATAAATCAAGTCTTTAGTCAGATACAGAAGAAGATAGAAAAATGTGTTGCATTAGCTACCAAATATATTTGAACGATGAAATTAATCAACTCAGCTATAAATTTTAGCTGGCGATATTTACAAATAAAGGAAGTTCGAGATGCTTTAGCCTTTGATGGAATCGATTACGTAAAATTTTTTTGAAGTGATAGTTGATCTTCATGACTTGCACTATATTTGGAATTTTTTCCATTATGTACTGTAACGGGTTTTTTTTTTGACATAATTTTTCTTAATATAAAAAAAAATTGCACTAATTTGCGGCAGGTGCCAAGGCCACAGAGTACAAGTTATCTTGAATGAAAATCAATGAGTTATTTAAACATATTCCTCGTATTCTTTGTAAATGAAAATTCATATTTAATTATACCGTGTTTTGTCGAAAAAGTTCAAACATTCATCCAAGTTAATTTTCTTGTTCGATAAGTAAGGGGCTGTTTGGTTTGCCTATTTCTTGTTTTCATTTTCAATGAAAATGAAAAATGGCTATGAAAATATGTTTGGTTAAATTTTGTTGGAAATATTTCATGAAAATATTTTCAGAAATCTTTGTGATTTTGAAAACGTCGTTTTCACGTTTTCAAGATTTTGTATACGTTTTCAACATTTTATATACATGTATTGGAAATATTTTCAATCAGAAACGCGGTGACACAATGGTAAATCCGAGCAAATATTGTCTTTACCACTCCAGTGGTAGCCGTGTTCGAACCTGCTGGTGGAAACCCCTCTTATTGTTTTCCCTTTCCAATGCTTCACGCCACCTATTTAAAGCTTCACCAAAAACTCAAAATTGTCCAATCCAAGAATCTAACACTCAATCATCTGCACACTACGAGACAAATTGCCACTGAGCTATGCCTCTTATTAGAGTTTTGGTTGTTCGATTAAATATTTAAATCAATAAATTGTATAGAAACTTGATCTAACGAGTAATTAAAACTTATTATTGGATCATTCCTTTTTACTATTTACAATCATATGAAGAAATTTTTCATATTGTCATCTTGCATTTAAGATTTAATGAAAAATATAATTAAATTAAAAACATATCAATCTTTTTTACTATTCATAATCATATGAAGAAAATTTACATATTGTCATCTTGGACAAAGTTTAAGTGTAGATTAAAAAAATGTTGGTATTAATGCTATTTAAGCAACTCAAATGATACAAGTTAAAAAGATAATTGCTATTTAAATATGGGATAATTATTATAGATGATTAATGACTATCACTTTTTGTACTTTGTTGTAGGGTGATGCTTTTTTCTTCTTTTTTTTGTATTTTTTAGTTGGTTAATAAGTTAAAGTATAATAAAGACTGTAATTATAGATAGTACAAGTTATGTTGTTCAATTATATCTTTTTTTAGTGTGACAATAATTTACTCACAAATTAAATATATTCTAAACATATTTTATCATTACAAGTTTGTAGTTGAAGTTTTAGTAGATGAACAAAATGTGAAAATCAAATATATATAATTCTTATTATTTAATAATAAATATAATTTTATTATCTCAAATTTAATTTTGAAAGTATATTTTAAAAACAGACAAACCAAACATATTCTCATTGTTTTCACTTTTTGAAAACAGAATTTACTTTTATAAACCAAACATATTTCCAAAATTCAGAAAATATGAAAATGAAAATCCTTTTCAAAAAATGAAAATAGAAAATAAAAATAGGAAATATTTTCACAAACCAAACGCACTCTAATTCTTTTCGCTTGTGCACTTGTACTTTGTAGCATGTATTTTGGTTTTTGAGCAAAAATAATATCAAAGGTAAAATCTAATTTAAAATTGCATATGTACGAGAAAAAAAATTGACAACTGGATTTTCACAAAGATTATTACAAGAATAATCTCTCGAGCACTAACTTGACTAATAAGAAAATAATAAAAATAAAAATTGTTTGAAATTCTTTCACTAAGAGCACAGCTTGTTTATTTCTGCGTTAAACTATTTTGGTTGTGTTAGTTTTTTTTTTTAAGTATGTGAAAACAAATAAGTTCTATTATTTAAAAATTATTATTTACATCTTTCCAAACAATAACAGGAATTCGAATTTAAACTATTTAAAGTTCTCAAAGAAATAATTACATAAAATAGATTTAACATCAAAATACAATAGAATTAATGAATACATCATAACAAGGAATTTTTCTGACTAAATTTTATTAGAGATTAATTGGGGTGCACTTGTAATGACCGGGTCAAGAGTCACATGAATTGTGACACTTTGTTCTGTCGGACTCTATGAAAGCTCTAAGTTTGGACCCTATGCCTCTGGAGGCTCAGTGTTTGGGACATTTTCATGGGATCAAAAGTCCCGGTAATTGTTCCTTAGATATCAAAGAATTGAAGAGCAATTTTTAACGAATTTTTGGAGGTTATTAACCATTTCATTTTCAAGCTTGAAGTTTAAGAAAATGTAAGTTTTCAGAAGTTTGTACAAAAATCCAAAAGTTGGATTTTGATTCTTAAGGAGTTTGATTTTTCCAATATTTTTATTGGATTCAAATGGGGGATATTCTCTTATTTACATTTATGTTTTAAAGTTAATGGAGAATAAAATAAATGAGGACATTAACTTAAAATTAAGAAATGTAAATTAAGAAATGTAAATAAGTATATGATGATGTTTGAGAAGAGTTTGGAAAAAAAGCAGACTGGCACCTAGGCCCAAGGCAGCCTTGCTGGTCAAGCTACAAAATTGGTGTAGCTTGCTGGCTGGCCAAGCGGCAGTCGCAGCCTGTGCGCCCACTGAGCGTAATTAAAAGAAGAAGCTCGAAGCTTCTCCCTCATTCTTCACCCACCTCTCTCTCTCCTCCTTCCTCTCTCATCCTTCTTCTTCCCTCATGGTTTCCATCAATTCTTCACCCATTTTTACTCAATCTATCATCAAATCCATTCCTTCCTCATCATTATCCAAGCTTTGGAGGTTGATTCCTTCTATGGAGCTCTCTCTCTCATCTTCTAGTGAGAGAAAGTGGTGGTGGGAGAAGACCCACCACTCTCCTCACGCTCCACCACCTTCCTCCGCTCTCTAAGGTAATTCTTGAGCTCAACCCTCCTTATTAGACCATAGATTAGCTAGTTTTTCTATGAATTCCATGTTTAATGCTATCAAGGGGGGGTTAGGGTTCTAGAAATTTGGGGGTTTTTGCCCTTTGGGGTTAATCCTAGTATATTGTTGTAATAGTTAAGTTGTGAGAGTCTAACATATGTATTTGTCATGCTAGATACTCTCCGGAATCTCTTGGTGGCTCTAAGACTTTGTAGAGTTTGGGCTCCCTTCTTTCCAAACTTGATAAGCTGTGAGTGGATAACATATTTATAGCTAGTTTGTTTTAAGTATATGTATGATTTATAATTTGTTTTAAGTATATCCATAGTTTCATAAATGTTATGTTTGTGGTTTAAGTTATTAAAGATCAAAGAAATTAAAATAGCATTTTTACGATGACCTTAGTGAATTCTTGAAAGATAAAAGATATTACTCTTGTCTATATATATATATATATGATTATGTATGTGTGTGGAACAAGCACCTTAAAGGTGAATTTCAATACTTGAACAGTTTGATGGAGAAAGATACGGTTTCAAGTTATTAGAGATTAGCTATATATAGAGATTGAAGTTGATATGATGGTTAGAAATTATAGATTTCTATGAAGTAAGCTTAATATTGATGTTTGTTTTTTTTTCTTAAAAGGTTGATATGTTGAAAACTATGAAATGTTAATGTTTTAAAAGCTTAAGCAATGTATTTAGAATCCAGACTTGATGTCTGGAATAAAGTTATTAAGGAATTTTAATGATAACAAATTAATGATGAACAAAGGTTTTTAAGGGGGAGGGAACTATAGCAGAACTGTTTGCTAATGGCAGCAGCATTAGCCTTGGTGCACCTCGAGTAACCCAGCTAGCAGGGTGATTGCTAGCCCGGCATGTTTGGCCGACATGTCCGGAATGTATAGACAAGCATTGGCGTGAAGTTATCATTTATCTTTGAGTTAGGCCATTGGTCACCCAACAGCAATTATTTAAAATAGAATCCTCCCTTAAGCTTTATTATAATTTATTTCAGCTAGATTTAAAAGTATTATGCCTATATATATATGTTTGTAATGAAGTTATTATCCAGTCGAATTAAAAAGGCGATTTAATGAATTATATAGGTTTACTGAAAATCTTACGGTATTTGATATACATAGACGAAGTATTTCAATAGCAAATATGGTACGAGATTTTTAAGAAACTTTTAAAGTTATTGTTTTGCAAATATTGCGCTTTGGCTTGTCCCATCCTTGTTATAGATATATTATCCCTCACTGAGTCTGTAGACTCACTCTTTTCTCTCTCTCTATATTTTTAGACAGGTGCGGGACCGCGCTCAAGCTTCCGCAGTTAACTAGAAGATTCAGCATTTAGGCTTAAGTGTATAACCTCTAGAAGTGCTCCATTAGTCCACAGGCAGGGTCCTCCCTGTATCAGTTTTAATTTGTAATAAAAAGCATGTTATTTTTAGTTAAGTCAAGTTGCTTTTAATGATTATGGGTTAATGTTCATGATGGATACATATGTATATATTTTCATAAGTATGATTACGTTTTAAATTCCTATATTGTGTGCTGTGGGGTGCATTCGGAGAATGCCTGGATCCCCAATGATTTTGTGTGTTTGGATTGTTGTGCAGGTGGAGGATCCGTATTTGGGAATAGTCCTAAATACAAGGGAGATTCTGCCCAAATTTTTTTTTTAGAAAAGGTCTAGTGTAGGCTTGCTAGGGGACGTGTCCCCTATGCGCCGGTCACGTCCTGAGTGGGGTCGTGACAGCACTAACAGTATAAAATTTTTTTACAATGTCATCCAATCAAAACCCTTCATTTGCATGACTATTCAAGTAGTGGGTGGTTATATCAAAGACTTTTGCTGATGTGGTAATATATGATTGGATGTCTGTGTAAAAATTTTTTACACTGACAATGTATTCAAATTAAATCCATTTTATTATAAGAAACTTGACGTTTATAATTTCAAAAGTTCAGATAACAAACGTGAATATTTGAATGTCAAAATACTATGCAGAAGATAACCACTTTTTCATACATATTAATGTAAACATAAAAGATATTAAAATATTTATTGATGAACACATTTCAAATTTAAAATCTAAGAAAATACTTTTAAATCATTAATTAATAAAATTATTTAAGTTATAATTTAAATTATAACATAAATAAAATGTGAAGAATTTAAATAAATTATGAAATTAATTTTTATGTGCTACTAGTATAAAGAAAAAACTATATATTTTCGACAAAAAAATTGCAAGATAGTAACAAATCATGGTTGTAGTTATTATGGTGGATAGTTGTAACATCCCCTTCTTCATAAAATATTATGCGCATCGAATTAACCGACTTTATCGAAATATTATAGTTAATTTTGTGATAAAAATTAATTAATCAAATAATTACATATGTTAACTTTTGGCAACAAGACTATAATTAGCAACAATGACTTCAAAATATATTATTGTTGTCACGACCCAACTCAGACCACGGGCGAGGCATATGGATACATCCTTAGGAAACCTATCTTAGACCATTTTCAAAGAAAATCGGACAGAGTTTCCTTTTTATTTAGAATTATTCCCAAATAAGAATCCTCTATCTACACAAACAATACAAACACACAAATATCATTGAAAATCCAGATATTCTCAATATGCACCCCACAGTACACAATATAGGAGTTTAAAACATATACATTCTTATGAAAATATATATTTACATATTCATACATGAAACTTAATCCATAACCATCAAAACTCAAACTTGTCATAACTAAACATACATAATTTTACTACAAATCATAACTGACACAAGAAAGACCTTGCCTATAGGTTATTGAAGCATTATTAGAGTTTATACCAAATATACTCAAATACTAAAAACATCAGGAAATCACACGAATAAGAGTGTGGATCACTGGAAATTCAACACTTCTAGCTAGTTGAAGAGACTCGAGCACTCATTTACACTTATCTAAAAACATAGAGAGATAAAGAGTGAGTTAAATACACTCAGTGAACGATAATATACCTATAACAAGAGTGCAACTAGCTTAAACATAAACTTTTAGCAACATATAACTTTATAAGCTTCTTCAAAAACTCATACATCATTTCCTAAGAAAGATTTGTCTATATGTTAACATACTATAAAATTTCCGGTAAAACATACCTGAAGTATAATCTGTTCTTAAAACATCCATAGATCCTTAATTACCTTTTTAATTCAATTGGATAAAAACTTCTTTGTAAGCATATATAAGCATAACACTTTTGCAACTAGATGCAATAAATCATATATATAATAAGTATACAAAAATTGGGCTTAAAGATAGAAATACTTTCTCATAACATGAAAAATAAATGCTTGTTTCAAAATCATAATAAAGCTTAAGGGAGAATTCTATTTCAGAAAATAACTGCTTGACTGGGCTTGCTTAGCAGTAATTGATAAATCTCACTTTTGGGCTTGCCAATGTGTCTATATCTTCCGGACATGTTGGCTAAACATGCCAGGTTTCACCTTACTAACTGGGTTATTCGAGGCGCACCAAGGTTAATACTGCTACAATTAGCAAGCAACTTCTGTCACAGTTTCCTCCCCCTTGGAAACCTTTGCTCATTTCAAAATCATTGTCATTAAGATTCCTTAAATAACTTTACTCCAGACATCAAGTCTGGATTCTAAATACATTGCTTAAGCTCTTAAAGTATTTAAAATTTCATAGTTCTCAACATATCAAGTTATAAAAATCCAAACACCAATTTGGAAATAATTCATAGAAATCAATATTAAGCTTACTCCATAGAAATCTATAATTTCTAAACATCATACCAACTTCAAGCCTTTATATAGTTAAAATCTAATAACTTGAAACCATATCTTTCCCTATCAAACTGTTCAAGTATCGAAAATCACTTCTAAGGTACTTGTCCCACACACATACATAATCATATACATATATAAAGAAGAGTAATATCTTTTATCTTTCAAGAATTCACTAAGATCATGCACTAAAAATGCTATTTCAATTTCTTTGACCTTTAATAACTCAAACCATAAACATAACATTTATAAAATCATGGATATGTATAAAACAAACTATACATTATACATATACTTAAAACAAACTAGCTATAGGTAATGTTATCAACTCACCGTCTAAGCTTGGAAAGGAAGAAGCTCAAGCTCTACGATGCCTTAGAGCCACCAAGGGATTCCAGAGAATGTCTAACATAACAAATATAACTATTAGACTTTCACAACATAACCATTCTAAGAATTTACTAGGATTAGCCTCGTAAGGCAAAACCCCCCTAATTCTAAAGCCATAACCCCCCCTTTTATAAGCTTAAACTTTGAATACATGGAAGAACTAGTTAATCTATGGCAAAATAAGGAGGATTGAGCTCAAGAATTATCATAGAGAGTGGAGGAACGCGGTGGAGTGCGAGGAAAGTGGTGGGTCTCCTCCCACCATCACTTTCTCTAACTAGAAAGGAGAAAAGAAAGAGCTTTCTCTAACTAAAAAGGAGAAGAGAAAGAGCTTTGAGAGAGAAAACTCAATCTAAGATGATGATGGTGACGGTGGTGGAATAGAGTAGAAATTGGTGAAAGAGGGTTGGGTTCATGTGGGAGAAAAGAGGAATGAAAGAGAAAGAAGAGAGAGAGAGACTTGAGGAAGAATAGGGGAGAAGGGTCGAAGACCCTCATTTATCACCGCCCAGCGGCGCCCGAGTGCCACACTTTGGTTGCTTAGGTGCCCATACACTTGAAAGTGCAAAGGTCACAAAGTACAAGTTATCGTGAATGAAAATCAATGAGTTATTTAAACATTCCTCATATTCTTTATAAATGAAAATTAATATTTAATTATACCGTGTTTTGTTGAAAAGGTTCAAATATCATCCAAGTTAATTTCCTTGTTCGATAAGTAATTATTTTCGCTTGTGCGTTTGTACTTAGTAGCATGTATTTTGGTTTTTGAGCAAAAATAATATCGAAGGTAAAATCTAATTTAAAATTGCATATGTACGAAAAAAATTGACAACTGAATTTTGACAAACATTATTACAAGAATAATCTCTCGAGCACTAACTTGACTAATAAGAAAATAATAAAAATAAAAATTGTTTGAAATTCTCCCACTAAGAGCACAGCTTGTTTATTTCTGCGTTAAACTATTTTGGTTGTGTTAGTTTTTTTTTTTTTTAAGTATGTGAAAACAAATGAGTTCTATTATTTAAAAATTATTATTTACATCTTTCCAGACAATAACAGGAATTCGAATTTAAACTATTTAAAGCTGCTCTAAGAAATAATTACATAAAATAGATTTAACATCAAAATACAATAGAATTAAGGAATACATCATAACAAGAATTTTTCTGTTAAAGACTAAATTTTATCATAAGAGAAACTTGACATTTATAATTTCAAAACTTCAGATAACAAATGTGAATATTTGAATGTCAAAATACTATGCAGAAGATAACCACTTCTTCATACATATTAACGTAAACATAAAAGATATTAAAATATTTATTGATGAATATATTTCAAATTTAAAATCTACGAAAATACTTTTAAAACATAAATAAAATGTGAAGAATTTAAATAAATTAAGAAATTAATTTTTATGTGCTAGTAGTATAAAACAAACTATATATTTTCAACCAAAAAAAATTACAAGAAAATAACAAATCATGGTTGTAATTATTACGGCGGATAGTTGTAACATCCCCTTTTTCGTAAAATATTTTGTGCATCGAATTAACCTGCTTTATCGAAATATTGTAGTTAATTTATTTGAGTTAATTTTGCGACAACAATTAATTAATCAAATATTTACAGATATTAAATTTTTGCAACAAGACTATAATTAGCAACAATGATTTCAAAATATATTATTGTAATACATGAAAATAATAATTATAATATTTATTAAGATAAGAAATAATAATAATAGAAATAATAGTAATAATAACACTAATTATATAATAATATAATTGAAAACCAAAATTAACTTCATTGACGAGAATACTTCATCAAGTCTTTAGGTGGAAAAAAACAAAAAATATAACAGGTAAGAGAAGAATAAATCATATTTAAATAATAGATGTTTATATTAGTAATAATATTATTATAGGATTGACCCAAAAAAAAAAAAAATAGATAAATAAGTCAAGTCTTTAGTCAGATACAAAAGAAGATAGATAAAAGTGTTACATTAGCTACCAAATACATTTGAGCGATGAAATTAATTAATTCGGTTATAAATTTTAGCTGACAATATTTAAAAATAAAGGATGTTCGAGATACTTTAGCCTTTGATGGGATAGATTACATAAAATTTCTTTGAAGTGCTAGCTAATCTTCATAACTTGCACTATATTTGGATTTTTTTTCATTATATACTGTAATGGGTTTTTTTTTTTTACATAATTTTTCTTAATATAAAAAGAAATTTGCACGAATTTGCTCCAGGTGCAAAGTCCACAAAGTACAAGTTATCTTGAATGAAAATCAGTGAGTTATTTAAACATATTCCTCATATTCTTTATAAATGAAAAATAATATTTAATTATACCGTGTTTTGTTGAAAAGATTCAAACATCATCCAAGTTAATTTCCTTGTTCGATAAGTAATTCTTTTTGCTTGTACATTTGTACTTTGTAGCATGTATTTTGGTTTTTGAGCAAAAATAATATCGAAGGTAAAATCTAATTTAAAATTGCATATGTACGAAAAAAATTTGACTACTGGATTTTCACAAACATTATTACAAGAATAATCTTTCGAGCACTAACTTAACTAATAAGAAAATAATAAAAATAAAAATTGTTTGAAATTCTCTCACAAAGAGCACAGCTTGTTTATTACTGCGTTTGTGTTAGTGTTTTTTTTTTAATGTGAAAACAAATAAGTTCTATTATTTAAAAATTATTATTTACATCTTTCCAGACAATAACAGGAATTCCAATTTAAACTATTTAAAGCTTCTCTATGAAATAATTACATAAAATAGATTTAACATCAAAATATAATAGAATTAATGAATACTTCATAACAAGGAATTTTTCTGTTGAAGACTAAATTTTATTGTTAGAGAAACTTGACATTTACAATTTCAAAAGTTCAGATAACTAACGTGAATATTTGAATGTCAAAATACTATGCAGAAGATAACCACTTTTTCATCCATATTAATGTAAACATAAAAGATATTAAAATATTTATTGATGAATATATTTCAAATTTAAAATCTAAGAAAATACTTTTAAACCCTAATTTAATGAAATTGTGTAAGTAATAATTTAAATTATGGGTGCATTTGTTTTGGATTTTGAAAAAATAATTTTAAAATTTAAATTTTATATATAACTGAAAAAGCTGAAAATTAATTTTTTTTTAGAAGTTAATCTTTTCAATTTATCCAAAAAAACTGAAAACAGATTTTTTTGATAATTTGATTATTTTTATAAAATTATTTAAATATATAAAAACTGATTTTTTTCAGTTAAAAAAGTGATTTTTTACCCCAAAAAAAAGCACAAATAAACGTACTCTATAACACAAATAAAATGTGAAGAATTTAAATTAATTAAGAAATTAATTTTTATGCATTAATAGTATAAAAAAAAAGCTACATATTTTTAATAAAAAAATTACAAGAAAGTAATAAATCATGATTGTAATTATTACCGTGGATAGTTGTAACAACTCTTTTTTCATAAAATATTGAGGGCATCGAATTAACATACTTTATCGAAATATTATAGTTAATTTATTTGAGTTAATTGTGCGATAATAATTAATTAATCAAATAATCAGAGACATTAACATCTTGCAACAAGACTATAATTAACAACAATGACTTTAAAATATATTATTGTAATGCATGAAAATAATAACTATAATATTTATTAAGATAAGAAATAAAAATAATAGAAATAATAGCGATAATAACACTAATTATATAATAATATAATTGAAAACCAAAATTGACTTCATTGACGAGAAGACTTCATCAAGTCTTCATGTGGAAAAAATATAACAGGTAAGAGAAGAATAAATCATATTAAAATAATAGATATTTATATTAGTAATAATATTATAATAGGATTGACTCCAAAAAAAAAAAAAAATAGATAAATAAGTCAAGTCTTTAGTCATATATAAAAGAAGATAGAAAAATGTGTTGAATTAACAACTAAATACATTTGAACGGTGAAATTTATCAACTCAGTTATAATTTTTTTTTCTTTTGATAATTAAAGTGCAACTCCAAACACCAAATTTATGATGAGGAGCAAAAGCATACAATGGTTCAATGAACTACCCACTGAAGAAAGTAGCAGTCCGGATATTCACAACAAAAGCCTACAACTATGATCAGAAGGATGCACAAACACCCTATGAAAGACTCGCAACCCTGAATGTAAAGGCGCAGCAAATCATCACACTCTCAACTGATATTTGAGCCAGACGACCGAAGATAAGAATTGCAGAACTTTACCATAGTTAACCCTTTGTAGCACCAATGATCCAATTTTTACCAGAAATTCAATACAAAAACACTTTACCTGAAACACTTTACCAAGAACACGAATGTGGAAGCATATGACTTGTATATTACTGCCCAATGAAAATCTGATCGTTTGAGAATTTCCTCCCCTTGGATATGAAGCAGCCACTCGTTGAAATTGACTAAACGTTTGAATTATCAAGATACTCCCAGAAGCTCGAGTTCACAATCATAAAACAAGCACTTTTGTTGCTCTTTGAACCTGTCTGATAAACAAACTTGAATTAAGGTGATATTCCAAGTCTGTAGCATGATTCCTCATAAACTATACCTATATTCAGAATAAGAATATCCAGCTTTCATTTATCATTCTTTTTAAGCTTACATTCTTTTTCATTTTTTTTTTCCCTTTCTTTCTCCCCCTCCTTTTTTTTTTAATGCCCCTCTGTTTTATTCTTTCCTGTACCATACCCCACTATTCCGCTCTTTTTTTTTTCTCTCTCTCTATTTCACTGCTGACCCACCCACTCCTTTTTTTTCCCCTTTCTCCTCTTCCCATCTCTCCCTTTTTGTGTGAATTCTTTCTAATTGCAAACTAATCTCTTCCGAAACATTGTCGAATTTCCTTGACAGTGCAAAATGAATATAAACACTTAACTTCTAATAGAAGCTCAGCTAATATAAACCCCCCCCCCCCCCCCAAAAAAAAAACAAAAATGTTAAATACCCAACGGATTTATACAGACCCCTACCAAGCTTACACACCACATTGTATGAAACTACTTTACATAGTAAATACTGCTTAGGCCAATCAACCAATTTAGCCAAGGCCAGAACTAACATAAGAATTCATACTGCACCCAAAACTCACAAACCTAGCTAATACCACCTAAACTAACCTCAAGATCTTCTTATTCAACAAACCACCTGTATAATCTCAACATAAGGCACCACCCCTAGTAACAACTAAATAAGACCAGAAACAAAATCATCAGGTACATATACAATAACCAAAAAACCCTCAATTGAAACTACCCAACCCTTGTCCGTTGCTTCTAACCCAAATCCCTTGATTCTATTAACCAGCAAATTAACCAATCCCCTTTTTTACTTTTCTTTCCCTTTTTCTCTATTGTTCCTTTTTATTTTTTTCCTTTTTTTTCCGGTCTTTTTTTTTTCTTCTTCTTTTTTTCTACTCTTCTGCTCAGCCTCGCCTCTGTTGTTGTTGTTATTTTATCTCTGTTTTTGTTTTTTCCTTTATTTTTTCTTTTCCCTTTTTTTCCCCCTATTTTTTTCTATTTTTTTTTTCTCGCTGAAAGAACTTCATCATCAGCATGTCCTCATATCAGATCCGTAGAGACTCGTGACCATCCTCTGATGCTACTTTGAAGCTCTATAATCCTGCCATGTATCAACCCAGTACTTGATCGACTCCACAGTTTCCGTCCAGTTAGCCGTCTTATTCTCAAAAATGCATTTGTTCCTTGTTTTCCACACTAACAATATAACTGTAAAAAATACAATCATCCATACCCTCTTTCTTTTTTTACACATTCTTGTACCCAGCCATGATTCAAAGAAAATTTGCCTATCATTCAGGCACACCCAGCTAATATTTAGAAATAAAGGAAGTTGGAGTTGCTTTAGTCTTTGATGGCATGGATTATGTAAAATTTCTTTGAAGTGCTAGCTGATATTTATGACTTGCGTTATGTTTGGATTTTTTTTTTTTTTTTTTCATTATATACTGTAATGGGTATTTTTTTTGACAAAATTTTTTTAATATTAAAAAAAATTTGCACTGATTTGCAGCAGGTGCAAAGGCCACAAAGTACTAGTTATCTTGAATGAAAATCAATGAATTATTTAAACATATTCCTCATATTCTTTATAAATGAAAATTAATATTTAATTATACTATATTTTGTTGAAAATATTCAAACATCATCCAAGTTAATTTTCTTGTTTGATAAGTAATTCTTTTTGCTTGTACATTTGTACTTTGTAGCATGTATTTTGGTTTTTGAGCAAAAATAATATCCAAGGTAAAATCTAATTTAAAATTGCATATGTACGAAAAAAAAATTGACTACTTAATTTTCACAAACATTATTACAAGAATAATCTCTCAAGCACTAACTTGACTAATAAGAAAATAATAAAAATAAAAAATTGTTTGAAATTCTGTCACTAAGAGCACAGCTTGTTTATTACTGTGTTAAACTATCTTGGTTGTGTAAGTTTTTTTTTTTTAAAGTATGTGAAAACAAATAAGGATTAGCATATGGGTACATATGTGGCGAGTTTTTTCTTTTGGTGTCTGTGCTAATTATTGTGTGTCTGTTTGCAGCCATGCATATTTTACCGTGGGAAAATATTCTTGCCTGCCAATATGCTCATACTAATTTTATAGGGATTAACTATGATTGAGTTATTAGTTATAATTAATTACATTAATATTGAAATCAATAATTTTTATGTTAACAATCAATCTATAAATATTATTAAGTGGTATAAAAGTAAGAGATTACTTTTAATATATTACTAGTATAAAATATTTTATACTATCAACCAATCATATGATATTATATATATGATTTTGAGATAATGATAATAAGAGTCAAAGATTTTTTGATATACTCATGTATAATTAAATAATTGTATAAATTTTTTTGCTATAACAATCGATTAATTTAAATGCGTAATGTATAAATTTCGATGTCTAAACAACACATGCTACATTAATAACTTAAAAGTTTCAATAAAGGAACTCTTCGTAACACATATAGCCAACAAGATGAAAAATAACACGGCTGTTTGCTACTGCTTCAAGTGTCATGCAGCAGAGATGGCACATGGGAACAGGATTTTGACCCCAGAAAAGGCCTTTGTTTAAGGAGAGTGTACGTGAAGCACACATGATTTTAAAAAAAAAAAAAAAACTAAATTATTAGTATCTAGAATTTATTATATCTCAATTAATTTAGTTTAAATTGAGTTAGCATATTATTTAAAAAAATACTTACACTCTTTTTTCGTTTCAATGCTCAAATTTAAAATTTTATTTAAAAAAATAAGTATCAAATTATTTAAATTAATTAAGTGTTAATAGACATGTTGTGGAAAGCTTTTGTGGTGGGCCTTCGCAGATGGATCGGGTCATAGCTTTTTACTTTCATGGACTGGATACACCGTGCGTATGTGGGTTCTGAACCTACCCGCACCTAAGCCTTATAAGTGGGCCCGGTTTCACAGAGGCGTGCTAGTGGGCCCGGAGAACTATGTTCACTACCCTGACCAGTCAAACGAAACCACGTCATCATCGTTGGACAAAAGTTGTTTAATTCACAAATAATTACCAATGGGATGCTCCACTATAAAGATAGTATTTTGCTTTTTTGAAGAAAAAAAATACTAGTTTAAGTGGAAGGCTCGCCTTAGATTAGAGCATACATTCGAATTCATCAAGTGCTTGCAAATCAACTCACCAACAGAAAATCTGATATAGCAATATATAAAGAAAAGAGTTTAATTAATATATATTAATAGTATAAAATAATTTTATTTTATTAATTAATAAAAATAAAAAAATAAAAAATTATGATAGATTATTTATTATAATAAATAATTATTTATATAAATTAATATTTTTTATTATTTTTATTAATTAATAGTATAAAATTATTTCCTATTATTAATATATTTAAATTAAATTCTATACAGAAAGTCAACCTAAGCAGTTTGAAAAATATGTAAAAATAAATAAATAAACAAAACATATTTTAAAGATGTCCACGTTGAACATGAACTGTAGCGTGGGCCAATACTGCATTTCCAGACCGTCGGCACCTAGGGAATCGATGCGTGCCAACAGCTTTTACAGAAAATTTACCAAATATACCTGATTTTTTCTCTTCACATGCCATAGTTTTTCCGACCTAGAAAATTAGTCCCCTCCCCCTAGACAGCCACAATTATCACCATATTTTGTAGGATAAGTTTCATGTCTTAATAATATCTTAAATTGTAATATGTGATGTCAGAATACTAGTACATAAACTGGTCGTGAGTATCTGTTTTAAGATATCTAGATATACTAAAAAATTATTTTAAGAATTGTGCAAAACATATGTATTGTACATATGTACACCAAAAAATGAATCTTCTCCCTTATCCCTCGTGATAACAAATCCAACACACATTCATAAATAGAGAGAAGATAGAAACTGACCTTTTATGAAAAAGTTGTCTTGACTATTCATCACGTATCCAAGATAACAAATTCTACTTATCGTATTGATCTTATACATTATCCAAGTATACTAATGTTTGGGGCTAAACCCTAAAATGTAACAAAATAAATTTCCAATCCTTTACAGTGGGCCGTCAAAATGGACTAAATTTGCCTGGTCAAGTCATTTACCCACAAAAAATAAGTGAGTTGAGCTTAAAAAATAATAATCCATTTAAACTAGTATAACCTGTCTAACTCATGGGTTAAACGGGTCAAACTAATCTGCTTATCAAGATTTCTTTTTTTTTAATTTTTTAGGAAAAGATGTATAAATTTATGATATAAAAATATAATTTAATAATCAAATTTAGAATATCTTCATTTTTTTAAATAAAAAATAAGAATTTTTACCTTTTTTTAACCAATTTTTTTTTAAACTTGAAAAGTTAAAAAAAACCCTGTTTGGCTTGTTTAAGCCCACGAACCGGTTTTAAACGGGTCAAGCTAGTAAAATATGACTCACGAGCTAAACGAAATTTACTCATTTACCCATTTTATTTACTTGAAGCTTAAACACAGCCTAAACGTGTTAACCCGACCCATTTGACACCCCTGCTTCAAAGAAAATTACTCTTGTTTGATATTGCATGATTTCATTTTAATTTTCATTATTTTTTTATCATCATTCAATCATTATATTTTTAAACCCATAGTAGATCAACCCAACTCAAACTAGATTAATTAGAGTTCGGTGGGCTTCAGATAGACTGGTAGTTTAAATAAAAAAAAATCATTGTATTTTTAAATTACTAAATTAACTTAGCTATCATAACAAATATTATCTCAAGAAAAATTATGTCACAAAAAGATCCATTTTATTTAAAGTTTAGTGTGTGTTACAGGGCATAACAAAGATTCACGATGTAACAACATATTTATCAAGAAAAATTGTTACATAGAATTAAAAAAAAAAGAAAAAAGAAAAAAGGAAAACCTAAGCCTTTGAAATTTAGAAAATATGAAATGAAATTATTTGAACCTTAGATGAACCAAATGCAATTCTGATAATAAGGGTATCCCATGCATTAGTGTTAAGCTTAATACTGTTGAGTTGCAGGTTCGAATTTATGGATGAGAAATTACCAGTCAGAATGGTCCAATCCTTTCCATTACGCTAAACTTTATCAAGAGAAAGCTAAGTTTTTTTGTCCTTATAAGTGGGGCTTTGTTAATATAACTACACGAAACTTATTAATTATGTAGCTCCTCCATTCTGCACAAAGCGTACTGCTCTCTGGTCATGCTATGTTATGATGCTATCCTTCTTCCTCTTTTCCCAGTTTCTGGAGGTTTATTATAGTATAACACCAACGGATAGGAAATATGAAATTATGAACACCCACATGCACTTTGTTCCCAAGCCGCAAGCAATGCAGAGAAAAAGACCAATTCAAAGTTGGCATTTTTTTTTTTCAATTAATTATTTTCAAACAGCTAGCATTGGGTATAGATTGATGTTATATAGTGTGATGTTTAATGTGCTCTTTTTTCATTTTTCATATGACAAACAAATGTATCCAATGGAATTAATTAAATACAGAAAATTAAGTTGCTTCCTAAATTTTGACTCTTATACCATGTTAATATCTACACCTAACTAATAAGATCTCAAGATATTAACAAAATCTCTGTTGTGATTGGTCTTAGTGAAAATAGACTGTGATTTTAAATGAAGTTTACCTAAAATATTAGGAGTTCGAATATTAGAATAGTCACTTTTGGGAGAATTTCACCTAACAATTATCTCAATTTGAAATTACATGAACAATCTCTTAAACCAAAAATGAACTTCCACTTAAGCCATCAATGATTCTAGATACTTAACTAAAGGGGTAAACCATTGATTAGTGTGTTGCATGCATTTTGGACTATGAACCTGAGCTAAAGGGAAAACTGCAGACACGAAAATGATAGGAATAAGAAAAACAAACTAATCGAAAGCAAAAGTAACTTCAATGAGCAGAAAAGGAAACAGCTATATATTATATGATAGCTAGGTCATGCATCCTTTCTTATCCCTTTTTATTACGATAAATAGCATTATTGTCGTAAAACATATATTGTTATATGGATTAGTATCTGTTGTATCTTTCTTTTCTATGTTAACGTTTGATCAATATGGTATCTGTAGCACTTAATTTGGTAGTGTTTGTTCGATACACCCCATGAATAATCAATCAAAATATGTATACACAAAGGTTTGAATTGGTCAATACACAATAGAATACCTTTATAAGCAGAAATTATAAATTAAAGTACCACGGCATTGGCCACTTATATATTTATATAAAAGCATCTGTATCAAGTTTCTTGCAGGTATTGTAACTGGTATGATTACATTTCATTATTGTAGCTAATTCTAGCGAAGCCAACAATAGTGAATAGCAACATCATATTCAGGGAGGTCATATATATGTCTGATATGAAGTGATCGTTCATATAGAGCATAGAGATGAATGGCAGTATCCACAGTGAACCTGATAAAATTTAGGTACGCAATTTGAAAGGAACGGCTGGCGTAGTACCCTGAGGACATTATATGGGACTGAGATTATGTCAACAAGTCACCTCTATAAAAGTTAAAAAGGTCATGTTAGGTACGGATGGGGCTGCATATAGACAGGACATTATCTTGCCAACTTTGCATGTAATACTGATAACTATGTATTTGTTTATTTTTCGCGTGATAATGCGGGAAGAGAGATAGACATAACCACTTGAATTGAGTCTTATAAATTTTAGAAAGTCCAACAAACACTTGAGTACTTATGTCTATCTTGTTCTCCTATAACATGATCATATGAAAAATAAACATGAGAAGACTCGTAATTGTAACCCTTATATTATAACTTTGTTCTTAATTACTATATATTCCATCATCTAGGCAAGATAGTATCAGAAATAAAAGTATTAGAGAGAAAGTTGAGACAACACTTATTGTGGAGAAGATAATAGAATATCATTTTAGGTGATTTGAGCATGTGTGGAGAAGATTTATAGAAGTTTTAGTAAGAAAAGTAGATCATATGGTGGATAGTCCAATAACTATAAAGGTCAAGGGAAACTTAGAAAAAGTATAGGCGAAACCATTAAAAGAGATTTAAATTTTACTGATTTAGATAAACATAATTTATGACATGACATTATGATATTGTCTAATGTATGTAACCAACGTAGTTAGTGGGATAAGGCTTAGTTGTCATTGTTGTTGTATGTATATATATTGGTGTTTGTAAGTGAACTTAAATATAGGTTTGAGTACAATGATCGGGTGGAATCTTAATCTGGCTATAGAGATAGCAATAAAATTCAAGGCTTTCGTGCATTATTATGATAGATTAGAACACATTATGAGAAAAACAAAGTACTTAGTAGATAGAAAAGGAAAGTTAAGGAAGGGATAATGCAGAGCACAAATGCTAATTTTGAAATACATGTCTCTTTCTTCCATTTTCTTTTTTTTTTTTTCCTCTTTTGTTAAGAACTTCAGTTCAGTAGTTCTTCATGATTAATAAGCTTATTTTACAGAAGCATACTTGGATTTCTAGCATATATTCAGTTTTATCCTAAAACCCTGATCATAAATCAAAACATATACTAGCCCATATATGGCATGACATTCCTGAAGAAAGCTGCATCTGTCACATTGCCGAAATTGGTCACATGCATAAACCTAACACTCACTATCTGATCGATGAAATTGGTTGAAAGATATTTCATTTGATAAAAATAATGTCATTGATCGATTGATCAGTTGAGAAATTAAAGGATATCACAAAAAGGCATTTAGTAGTGGATCACTTAATTTGTCTCTACTTTCTAGATCGTGTTTATAAATACTAATTTATGTGCTTTAAGCTAAAACGAGTTAACAAATCTGATAGGCCTTCCATTTATGTATTGTTATGACTTGTTTTTAGTATCATAAACTACCTCAACAAGCGCTTGTTAAGTTCGAAGACATGTCACTAGGGTGAGTCTTCTTTTTGACCTAAATTTTTAACATACAAAAAAATATTTATGGGTGTGAAGCCAAATCCATAGATGACGATAGTACTTCAATATTTTGCACAGCTAAAAGGACGAAAAAAAAGTAAGGGTTGAAACCGTAGAAGATTGTAAAATGAAGGTTGGTAACTAGCTTGTTATGTTGAATAAGACTATATAAAAGTGGAAATAGCTATCTTGCAGGGGTGAAATGACATCCAAAACTCAATGATGAGTTCCTTTTTGGGGGAGAATGAGTGAATATGGGAAGGGTAAGCAAGCATGAGCATGATTGTGTGTGGTAGGTGCCTTAAAATTTTTTTTGACTTGCAAAGGGTTGATACCCCGACAAAACTCTAACCCCCATGCCATATCTTTTGACAAAAGTGCTTTAGGCCTGTTCAATATCTTACCTTGTATTTCATAGTTTAGTCATAGGGTGTAGGAGTTGGGGATTCCCCATACTTTGACTGTCTTTATCTCCCTTCCCTTCTCTTCCCATTCAAACTTGCCACTCCCAAAACATACGGCAATGTGCTCACATGACTAATTTAGATGCAGTGAGAGTATCCACCATCCATAACCATCTCCTCACACCACACAAGATCAATAAATCGTGCCTTCAAGTTTTTTTTTTTTTGTTTTTCTTTTCTGTATATAATCATGCCTTCAAGTTTAAGGGCACCAATTACAATATGAGCAACTCGGCCATTTTAGGTCCAACTCCTACATATAGGGCTTCATATTTTAACATCTTTGCAAGTATTTTTTTTATTTAAACTATTAGTACTTGAATTTGATAATCCTAACTAATTTATTTTGGGTTGAGTTAACATATTATAAGAGTAAAATTCTAGTAATGTTACATTTTTTTTATTTGAAAAACTCAAATCTAAACTTAAAAATAAAATATAAATGTTGAACTATTTTTTTGCTTTTTTGTCTCGATAAAACCACTGGCATCTGGATCCTATTATCAAGAACTCGACTTATCTGATCCGACCTAACAGAAGTCTCTAAAAGGGGTAGAGATGGCCCAGCAAAGATTTTTGCTATTTCTAATGCTCGAACTTTGAAATTGATTATATATATGTATGTTTAAATCACCACAAAACAACTACTTTGTGACAAGAGAATAGTTCAAAAGGCTAAGGGCTTATTGAACATAGATAAGAGAAGTCCCTCGAACTCCTTGTAACATATGACTTAGAATTCATCATTCATGGATCCAAATACAATATCGTCAGCTTGATTAGAACTTTTTCTTTTTTTCCTAGTGTACTAAATTGTATTATTTGATGGTCATTCAATTAGAATATGTAGAGAAAAGAAATAAAATGGATGGTTTTGACTATAAATATGCCCTTTTTCAATTTTTTTTTTCCTATTAAAGAGATGTGAACTTTGAATAACTACTTAGGCAAATACATTGAACTATTAAACTTAGTTATTACATGCAAGGACTTAGACTTGGACCAATGTTTAGTTGGTTTAAATGATTCAACACTTACTAGGTTTTAGATTTGAGTCTAAAAAAAAAAATTAGAGTTTGGAGAGCTTTATTCCTATAATAAACTAACTCTGCTTGAGTTAGGTTAGAGTTTAGTGAGCTATGAATACTAGTAGTCTAGATAATTTTCTTGAGAGCCCACCTTTGCACCATTTGTCTTACTTCAAGTATGTTAGCTGACTTACTGATTGACATCTTAATAGTTTTCCATATCTAATATTCCCAGTAAAATTATTTTAAAAAAATATATTTGTAAGCCATTGCAACCTTTTTTGGTGTCAAAAGTTGACGCTGCAGTAAATAACAGATCTTGTCGACTTGGATATTTTGAGAGCCCAATTACCTATTGCCTAGCTCTGGAGTTGAGATGCGAGAAAGGCCCATGTTTGTTGTGATCAGAGCCCAAAGGAGCACCTTCAAGCCCACAATGAAATGACGGTTTTAACTTAAGGCAAAATGCATGACCAAAAACAAAAAAGTTTAAGCAAAATGATCTAGACCTAAACAAAAAAGAGTTTATGCAAAATGGCAGCCCATTTTTGGTAAGCATGATAGATAGAAATATTTATAAGTTGAGCCAAAAAAAAAAAAGGGAAGTATTTATAAGAATTATATTACTATTTTTCCTCATCTTTTCCCAGTTTTTGAAGGTATATTATAACACCAAGGGATAGAAAATATGAAATTATTCTATAAAAAAAAAAAAGAAAATGTGAAATTATGTACATCCACATGCATTTTGTTCCCAAGGTGCAAGCAATGCAAAGAAAAAGATCAATTCAAAGTAGGCATTTTTTTTTTCAATTAATTATTTTCAAATGGCTAGGACCATTGAGTGTAGACTGATGTTGTAGTGTGATATTTAATTTGCTCTTACTTTTTCTTTTTCATATGACAAATGTATTCAATGGAATCAAGTATAGATTTAATGAACAATCTCATCCTATCCTTCCATAAGGATAATCTTCTCCATTGAAGAATAGAGATCTATTAATAGAGTGACTTTTCAGTACTATGTGATGTTAATTGTGCTATCTTCCCATATCTTTTCCTCTATAATCATTAGGAAGCTCAACCTACGAGTTGAGCTTTGATACCAACTATGGATAGTAATTGGAATGAAAAGGGGGACATTAAATCATGCCATGACAGATTTTACAAATATGAAAAATCAAAACAAGTTTCTTATATTTCAAGTCAAAATATGAAAGCGTATAAATTAGATAAATTGTTTTTATCTTAGAGAATTGATTTCATTGAAAACTTTCTTAACAAAATTTAGAAAACTTATATTGATATGAAAGAATGAGATTAGAAGGTTATGAACTCAAGAAGTAGAGAGATAGGTATAAGAAGGATCACACAAACAAGTAGTGTAGCCTCTACATGCTAACTAACCGAGTAGCATTCTACTAGCCACCCAAAGCTAATTTTCTAACCACTATCAGATCTGGATACATTACAAGAATTAAGAGTTCGTATATAAGGTATCTCACTTAATCAAACAAAGTGTGGATATACAGGGATATTCTAGTGAAAAGGGTTTCTCTAATAACTCCCAAGAAGAATATTTGCTAACACAATTATTAAGAAAAGTTCTTCATGAAATGATCTATTGTACATAACCCTTCTGAGTTACATCCTTCTCATAAGAGTGCATTCTAGGGTCATTTTTCAGATGTAGGCTTCTTTCTAAACTTTGCTTGAGATATGATCATATCCTTTGGTTTTTCTATCATCCTTCTAGGATTGAATAGACTTAAAAGCACTTAGGTTCATCTCTTGAAATTGCATTTCATCTTATCAAAGTGTCCCTTCTTTTGAGATCTTTCTTTATAAGCTTAGGAATGTCTTGGAGTCAATAAAATGTAATGCTTTTGATTGAGATTCCATTTTTTTTTCTGATTGGCGAGCTTTAAAAGAACCTATTCTTATAATCATCACTCAACAAACATAATTAGTATAATATTGATTTTTGAGATTGTTTATTATTCATCAAAATCACCAAAATAGACATTCAAAAAGATTGTAAATGATTTCTGAAGGGCTGTGAAGCTAACAATTTTCTCTTCTTAACTTGAAAGAAAGAAATTATTATTCTGCCAATTTTTCTAACACAACATGTGAAAACATATTAGGAGATGGAACACAGTTTAAAAGAAGCTAAACTAAAATGCAACTCAAAAATTGGACATTAAAATACAATTTGTGAAGACTAATCGGTAAATAAAAATTTCTTATCTGGTCCTAAAGTAAAAAAAATATTATTATCATATATCATTTAGTATTTAAAACCTTAACTTTACAAATTATCTTTGTCCTTATTTTAATAATACTTTTAGTATTTTTCTTACTCAAGTATTTAAAAACTTATATCCATATATGCTTGTGTTTGGTCCATTGCGTCATCTTGTGTTTAACTCCAATAATACTTTATGCAAGACCTCAAAAAAATTGATTGGAAAAAGTGACCCGCAAAAAGGGGCGGAAAAAAAAAAGAAAAAGAGAGAAAAAAAAAATTGAAACATCTGCAAAATAGCCGCTTTGATTATAACTATTATTGCATTAATTTATATTGGCTTTCACACGGTGTTCTACATGAAATGCTATGTGCCATGGGACCATGGGAAATTGCAAATCATAAATTTTTATTTCTATCTAGGCCTACAAACTATGAACTTCTGAGAAAATGGGAGAAGGCTTCTATCCTCACAAACCATGTAAAAGTATTTAAAAATTAATAGGGTTGCATTTTTTTTTTTTTGTCTAAAATAATTTTACTATGGAATCATATACGAAAGTCTTGGAAATTCAGCTTATTGGTGGGTCCTAAAAAGCTTCTCTTCATCTTTTATGTTTAATGCCAGAATATAACTAGTCCTAGTATTTAGTTATGGGGATTTCAATTCATTAGTAGGGATTTAAATTCTCTCTCTAACTTAAAAGATGTGTTCACACTTGTGAGATCCCCATTAAACATAATGAAATCCCTTGACATTTATACTTGGATCTCCAGTAATATCATGATGCAAAAATCAAAAAGGACAAGAAAATTTTTTTAAGTACAATTGATGAACTAAAAGATCCCCAGTAAAATCCCAATTTTTAACATTCCAATTTCCAATGATATTATGATGTGAAAACAATAAATGTGGAGACCGAGAGAGTTTTTAAATCCCCACGGATGAACTAAGTTTTTTGGAATTTCATATGTAGTTCCAAAATAAAACACTTTCGACCAAAAATAAGTTGCAGGGATTGTAAGTGTTTGATACTCGATACCTATGTTATGAGAATGGTAGACGACATTCCCGAGAAAACTATTGATTTTTTCATAAATCCTTCAAAATGATATATGCTGCTCAATTCCATAAACACCTTATTTCCTTGTAAATTAGATAAATAACTTATTAATTCTGGATACTATTGTACGACAATGACAAAGTGAATTTCACTGTTACATAAGTTGTGACTATTAAAGTTTGTTTATGATAGTTGTTACTTAAATGATTTCGATGGAGCCAAGATGTGGGCATGCGATTAATAAGTCATATTTTGAACATTGCATGTCACAAAATTCGCCTTTTAGCAAACAAAATTTTAGAGACTATTGCTAATTTTTTATGGGTCTAGCCAACAGCCATCTCAACTCCGAAGAGTCTTGATTATAAAGAAAGGCCTTTAATATCTTTTTTTTTTTTTTGGTAAGGATGATGCAATAGTAAAAATAGATTGCAATGACCAACTCTTTTTTCTAGAGCACAAAATATTTTTATAAGTTTAATTTATTTGAACTATTGATGAAAATAATTTTGATTTAATTATGATAGCGTAAGAGCTATTAAGTTTCCCCTTAACAAAGTTGTATTTCTATAAATAAACTCACGTCATGTTCGACGATATCATGAGAAGTATAAGGAATATGGTCTATATCCAAATTATTAATAGAAATATTGAACAAAAAGATTCTTATATTTAAAAGAGAAATAAGGTATTATTTTCTTTATTAAGTATACTTTCTTTTCAATTAGATACAATTCGTATAAATAGCGAGGACCGAATACAGAGTGATAAGCGAGCAGCACTCTCAATTAAATAGAAGGCCAAGCTTCAAAGTTCACAGAAAGTAATTGTTGCAAGAGTCTCTTGATCGTAATAATATTTGAGGAATTATCACATAATGACATTTGTAGGAATATCCTGATCAAAGATAAAAAGAATACATATAATTTAGCAACAATTCAGTAACATTAGTTGATGTAATTGCATCACTAGATGTTAATGGCTTAGCTATAAGTCATCTAATGAGTAATACGATTTAATTTAAATACATTGTTAAGAAATTTTTCATTGTCAATTAATTTTATATATTATTATGTAATTTTTTAATTAATTATAAAAATTAAATACTTCCAATCATGTAATAATACATAATTAAATAATTATATAAAAAATATTTATGTTAGTTTTACATCAAAATTAAATCCTAACTAATACTTCAGCCTAAGATTGTATCAAAAAAGTACTGAAGGCAATTTGAAAATTTATATGTGCATAAAGTCCAAATTACTATAAATTTTATTAGGAATAATCAACAACAAAAGTTGTTTAGTATACTTCATTTACCTCAACTTGTTTTAGTTTTTGTGAAACTTTACCATCAAGATAACATAAAATTGGCATCCACTTGGTCAAGGAACCGATAATATGTGTGCCTCCATTTTCTGTTGAGAACAAAGGAATCACAAATACCCCAAAAGCCCACAGCAAATTCAACTCCCATCCCAAGATAGAGCGACTTTCTTTTAGAGTCACTCTCTTCATTTCTTGCATCTTGCTTCTCATTTTTAGGGTCTTGGTCTCTTATGCCACATTTTCTAAGAGGAGCTCCACAGAGTTCTAGATTCTCAATATAGCTTGATGTATCAAAATTTTGAAGCTAAATCCCTATTGGGATTTGTCTAGTAAAATTATTGTAAGATAAATTCAGATAACCAAGAAAAGGCAAAAGAGTCATATTACGAGGAATTTCTCCATAAAACTTATTATTGGATAGATCAAGAGATTCCAAATTCTTCGTGCCTCCAATTGCCTTTGGTATTGTTCCAGTAAATTGATTGTAGGTCAAGTTCAATGTTTGAACCTTAATAAGCCCAAACAATCCCATAGGAATTTCTCTAAACAAGTTGTTAGCTGAAAGGTCAGTAGTTCTCATGTAGACAATGGCTTTGTACACATAAGCATGACCTTTTGTAAACAAATTGATTGCGTCAAGTTCTCATCGGGTATCATAATCTATAATCATTTTACTGATGTTATGTGTAGACCTAGGCAATGTTCCTGAAAGCTTATTATGGGCAAGATCCAGGTGAAATAGAGAAGAGAGATTGAAAAGCTATGGTGGAATATTGCCTTCAAATTGGTTAGATCTCAGTGTCATCACCCTTAACCCTTGTGGCAAATTAATATGTATAGTTCCAGAAAATCATTTTTTCCTAGGTTCATGACTACCAAGCTTGTCATATTTGAAAGGTCGAATTGAATTACACCAGATAACCTATTACTCCACAAGTTAATATGAAATAAATTGTTGGGGTTCTCTCAATCACGAGGAATTGATCCAGAGAAGGAATTGTGAGATAAATCCACGTACCAGACCATTGGCGATAGATGTGGCAACCCTCCCGTGAAATTATTATGGTCAAGCGTTCAGTTCGACAAATCTTCATTGATTGAATTGTTGGACATATAGAACTTAGAATGCTGACTTCCTATTAATCTCCGAAACTTGTCTCCATCTACGGATGAAATTCCTGAGCTTGATACGTCTAACACTTGGAGTGATTTCTGTGTATATATCCATGATGGAAAGTATGGGCCTAGATTTGTATTTGCCAAATAAACATGATAGAGTTGAAAAGGAGGAATCCATTCAGGATTAAAATGGAATTCAAAAATTGAATTGCTCAAGTCCATATAATCCAAGTGAAAGAGTTTGGAAAAAACTGTTTCAGTTATTGTTCCGGAGAAGGAGTTGGAGCCAACACTTAAGTATTCCAAGGATGATAGATTTCCTAAAGTTGAAGGAATGGAACCATGGAACAAGTTGTTGGAAAGATCAAGGTACTGAAGATGTTCATTTTGGCCTATCCATTCCGGAATCGACCCATTGAAGTGGTTAAATGATAGATCAAGGTGTTGCAGGTTCTTTTGTTCGCCGTACAAATCTAGAATTGATCCTTTGAGTTGGTTGTGATTGTGAGATAGATCAATGTATTGAAGGCTAATTTCACCTGTTGAAGATAAGTTATACAGAGAAAGCCCTATGACTCTGCCTGTGCTGCTACAATTGACTCCTTCCCATGCGCAGCAATCTTTTTCACTAGACCATGTGGACAGAGCGTTGGAACGATCGATGACACCATGTTTGAACATTAATAGTGCCCCTCGATCCTTCTCATTGCAGCGAACCACTTTGTGAGTGCTAGACATGCTTCGTTTGAATATGGTTGCATATAGTAAAAGTAGGAAAAGGACACAACTTTGTGAAGTAAAAGCCACCATGGTTGATTAGACAAGAGAATAAGGCTGAGTGGCTTCTATTGCAAGACCGGAGTCTAGTTATATAGAGAAGGATGAGGTTATTTTATATTAATTAAACATATGAAAACAAATGAGAATCAAACTAGTCAACACGGACTTCTTTCTAGTCTTTGTCGGATGGATTATGTGAAATTTCTTTAGGGTGCTAGTTGATCTTTAAGACTTGCACTATGTTTGGATTTTTCTCATCGTATACTGTAACGAATATTTTTTTGGCATAGTTTTTTTAATATAAAAACAAATTTGCACTAATTTACAACAAAGGCCACAACGTACAAGTCATATTGAATGAAAATAAATAAGATATTTAAATTTATTTCTCGCATTCTTTATAAATGAAAATTAATATTTAATTATAACATATTCTGCTGAAAGGATTCAAAAATCGACCAAGTTAATTTCCTTGTCCAATATGTAATTCTTTTTGCTTGTACATTTGCAACATGTATTTTAGTTTTTGAGCAAAAATAATATCAAAGGTAAAATCTAATTTAAAATAACATATGTACCCAAAAAAAAAAAAAAAATGACTGCTGGATTTTCAACATTACTGCAAGACTAATCTCCCGAGCAGTAACCTGACTTAAAAAATGAAAAAAATAAAAAATTAAAAAACACTAATAACAATTGTTTGAAATTCTCTCGCTAAGAACACAACTTGTTTATTACTACATTAAACTATTTTAGTTGTGTAATTTTTTTTTTAAAGTATGTGAAAAACAAATAAGCTCTATTGTTTTAAAATTATTATTATTAACTCTTTCAAGACAATAACAGAAATTCGAATTTAAACTATTTAAAGCTGCTCTGAAAAATAATTACATAAAATAGATTTAACATCAAAATACAATAAAATTAATGAATACTATCATAACAAGGAGTTTTTCTGTTAGAGACTAAAAATTATTATAAGATCTTAGGGCCTTGATGCCCTCCATGCAGGGAAACTTGACATTTAAAATTTAAAAGTTCAAGTAACATGCGTGAATATTTGAATGTCAAGATACTACACAGAAGATATCTACTTTTTATACATATTAACATAAACATAAAAGAAACACCAAAAAAAAAAATGATAAACATACAAGATGTTAAAACATTTATTGATGTATATATATTTCAGATTTAAAATCTAAGAAAATACTTTTAAATCATAAATTAATGATATTATTTAAGTAATAATTTAAATTATAAAATAAATAAAATGAGAAGAATTTAAATAAATTAATAGATTAATTTTATGCGATGATAGTGTAAAAAAAAAAAAAACTTTATACTATCTATTAATAGAATTATAAAAAAATGACAAATTATGATGATAGTTATTGTATTGGATAGTTACTCACTCATATGTATCATTTTCTTGCAATTCTATTAGTTGACAATAAATTTTTTTTTTAATATTCTTAATGCATAGAAATGAATTTCACTAATCAATATGTTTTAGTATATAATAATTAATATATAACTACCTTTGCCAACAAATGTATAAAAGATAATTGAGTTTGTCGATTAATGCCAAGTGTCACCTAATGATCATGCCACCGATGATTTTTAAATTTATACTGGGCTATGACTCATGCATTGTATGGACAAATAAAGTGATCAAAATGAATTTATCTTTTATTGTTAAATAAGAGAAATAATTGATAATTATTGTATCGATATAAAAATTATTTAGATAATTTGGAGTGAAATAATTATGCAATAGAAAAAATATTATTTATTCATGATAAATTCATAGTGTGACTTAATAGATTTTGTTGGAATAATTTAGAGTAAAATATATAATTGTACCCTTAATAATCATTTGGAATTTATTAAAGACATGGATGTATCATATTCAATCAGCTTATCCTTTTTTATGCACCTCTCTACTCTTTTGCACTTGTTTACCTTTTTTTTAAATTGAGTTGTTTGTAAGTTATGTTTGTTTAATGCTATGTAAATTAGAAAATTGTCAACTAGCACTTAATAAGACAATAGATATTGTCGATTATGTAATTACATTGAAAAATTAAGGACTACATTTGAAAGTGTTAAATTTAATAATATATTGATGTGTCAATATTATGGAACGCTAAGATGTCAGCTTTTGTTTTAGATCAGATTTTAATAGTTAAAATAGTTGTTGCGCCAAGAACTTTAAATTGAAAATATTATTACCTTATGAAATTATTTTAAATTACTCTTCCTCATTTCCAAATTTAAAAATTGAATAATAAAAATCTAAGCTCAATTAAATTACACATAACCATACCAAAAAAAGTTAGACGTAACTACTAAATGTTAAGTTTGTTCAAATAATTTAATATTTTTTTTAAAATAATATTTTGGAATTTTTATGAATAGAGAAAATTAATGTTAAAAAAATTTTATTTTTATAATAAGTCAATTTGACTTGAGATATATAAATTAGTTGAAGTTCACTGAACTCTAGATATTAACAATCTAAAAAAAATAATTTAGTAATAAACTTTTAGTCATACTTGAATTTTGAAAATATAATCGGAGAAAATATTTTGAGTAAAATTAATTTATTTATATTTAAAAAAACACAAAACATTTACAAACTGTACAAACCAAATTTAAAATTACATTCAAATTTTTTGTAGTACATAAAGTTTATATGAGTTTGATACCAATCACCTCACCAAAATCAAGGTATAGCTCTCGGACTCAGAAAATACTTGTAGTAGATTTATGAAATTATCTATCAATAGAGTCCTTATATTCGCAAGGGAGAATTGAATGGCCCTTATGGAATATGAGTCAATTCCTTATTAATTGTGGCAATCCTCGTTAATATATTTAAATTTATAATTAAAAAAAAACCATTCAAAATATTGTAACAGACCGTACATCCATTTATACATTGTGTATTGGCCCCCATTATATTTCAAATAATATGATTAAAATTGATTAATTGATAATTCCTGAAATATATTTATAGTGGTGACAAATTTCGAAAATGCAGAAGGGAAAAAACATGATGATTAATAATTGATTTATTTATCCATATAAAAAAATTGATTTATTTATAATTAGAAAAAAATAAGTTAATAACAAAACTTCGAAAGCATTTATGATCAAATCAATACGACAAATAAAAAAGAGATCCGAGTTTGTACAATTCTGTGATTGTGCTACCAATGTCTAATTATGAATCTGAATTTGAATTTCATCATATTATCTTATCCATTGAAAACGTAATTCTTTCAGGAATTTCCTCCTTACTAATATCAACGGTGGGCTTCTTTGTATTTACTTTATAAGAAAAATATTTTTTATAAAACATATCACTTCTTAATTTTTAAACCGTATATATAAATTTCTTAAAAAATTAAAAATAATCAGTTTTTAATTTTACATTAAAAAAATCAGTTTTTTTAACTTTTATAAACAAATAAAATTTACTTTTGATAAAATCGATTCTAAAAAAATTAATTTTAACTACCCTTCAAGAACATCTAGCGTGTGCTACTGGTATTTATTTTTAAACTTAAATATTTTATTTTTCAGTAATTATATTAATATAGAGTTAGTATGTCATCTGAAATATTACATCTTAGATTATAAAATAAATTATTATATTAAATTTGCCTTAATATTTTTTAGTATCTTAAGATTTATATTTAAATAAAAAATTTTAATATTATTTATTACTATTATTATACCGTGCATCTCACGGCTGTAAAGGTAATTTTATTATTATTATTATTTACAAACAGTACCCCCCAACCCAAAAAAAAAAAAAAAAGCTGTACAAATGAGATTATGATCATTACTTTTAAAACCAGTATTCCAACCTCACTTCTATTCTTGCAATAAATTACTATTTAATTATAAAATATGTATTTGATTCTATTTTTATATAATTAATTTTGAAATAAAGTAATTATATTTAATAATTTTTTTAAAAATAATTCTAACAGAAAATAAAATTTTTTTTATTTCTTCTAAAACTAATTCTAAAAGCAAAAATTGATTCTAAAAATATATAACCAAACAATACAAAAATTGATTAAAATCAATTTTGACAGCCTATAATCAATGCCAACCCTCTTTAGCCGCCTTCCGCTGAAATTCTTTCGTTTCTTTTTCCAAGTCTTTTTCACCTTGAGGAAAATTGATTTTTGAAGTCAATATTCCAATTTTACTTCTAGTCTGGTAATAAATTATTTAAATATAAACTTGTCCTCTTCTTTTTCCATGTCTTTTTCATTTTGTGGAAAATTATGTGCATGCTATACAAACCTGTATTATATTAAACTTACCTTTTACTTCTTCCAATTCATAATGATTGTCAATTTATCTATTTTCATATAAATTAAGAAATTTAAAATCAATGTATAATTATAATATAGATTTATAAAAATATTTTTATTAAATTTGATTATGTGATAAAAAAGCATAACTCCTTAATATTTTATCCAACGCATATTATTATAAGATAAAAAGTAACCACAAATTTCAACTAATAAAAATAAAAGATAAAATTAAAAAATTAACAATAAATATTACATTCATATATAAGATTTTTCTTTTCTGAATATGAAGTACATTGTTATATAAGAATTACAATATTATAAACCAAAATTTTTTATCAAAATTGATATCAATTGTAAATTGAAAGGAGTATTTATTTAGTATTTTAATATTTAGCTCCAAATAAAATTTTTTAATATAATTTATTATTATTATTATTATTCTTATCAATTTAATTGATATATATTATCAGTATAAAATTTTTTTATATTAATATCTAATCATGTACTATTACATAAATAAAAGTGATTAACTCTTATACTCACTATCTATAAAAAATAAAAAATAAAACTATTTCTACCTATTTGATAGCACATAATTAAATGTCAGATAAATTTTTTTTTATATTGGCATTATATACCAATTAAACGCTATTATTATACCGGCATCTCACGGTTGTAGAAGTTGTCATATTACTTTTCGGAATCCGCACTACAATCCTACTTCTAGTCTTTCCATGAATTATTTAATTATAAAGTCTTCCTTTCCTTTATCCAAGTCTTCTTATTTCTACACTTTGTGGAAAATTAAACACTATTATTATACGAGTCATTCTATGGTGCATTGTCTTCTAAATGGTGCTTCACGCACCTTGCAGATTTAATGGCCAAGATTATCTGGTGCATTCATACACCAACCAATGGTGATACACTATAGTAACCCCTTTTCCTCTCTCCCTCCTTCACATTTAGCACCGATCGTAGCCACCATCACCCTCTCCACCGTTTGCTCCATCATTGCTCTCCGGTGTCTCCGCTTGTGCTGCGGCTTCTTCCCCACCGCACATCGCAGCTACCATCGTGACAGGGGGTTTCGTGGCCACTGCCTCCTCCACGAGAAGGAACGTTGTGGCTACCCCCTCCACCACATTCGAGTTCGCATTGATGACTACGACTATTGTAGAAGATCCACTGTCAATCGCCGCTTGTGAACCATGTGGTCGCGCATCTTCTTCACGTGACTCCTAGTAGCCGTCTTCTTCGTTGCCACGGCTTGCGACATTGTTGTCTCCGTTGCGGTGGTTGAGATCTGGTGACGGACTTGAGGTTTGGCGCAACCATGACAGTAGCAGGAACAACACTAGCCTTGGCAGTGAGATGGTGGTTTTTTATTTTACAGAATCAAAATTTATCCGAGAAGGGAAGGAGGAGGAAGATGGATGATGAGGTGGTGGGGGTCATGGGTCAAGGTGTCGGGTGGCTAAGCAGTAGCAACGAGCTCACAGGTGACAGAGGTAGTGTATGGTGGTGTGGGTGGTGTTTTTCAATTTTGGAAAACTACTAAAGTGCAACATTATAGTTTAGGTGCATGGATAGTCCAATAATTTGGATGTAAAACACCTCCAAGGTGCTTGAAGAACCATGATTAACCACGTGTGTTAAAAACAAACCCTTATTATACCGGGCATCTCACGGTTGTAGAAGTTGTCATATTACTTTTCGGAATCCGCACTACAATCCTACTTCTAGTATTTCCATGAATTATTTAATTATAAAGTCTTCCTTTTCTATATCCAAGCCTTCTCGTTTCTGCACTTTGTGAAAAATTGTGTGAATGGTATACAACCTGATGTCGAAAGAAATTTCGTAATACATACGTTAACACCAATCTTTTTTAGTTTTCCTTTTTTTTAGCGCATAGAATTATTTGACAAAACCATAAATTTCCAATGTGATGTCGATATATTTCATCATTATTATAATTATGCAAGACATATTAATTTCCCTATGAGAAATCCATACATGGAAGCCTTCGCACTCAATGCTCAGGTTATGTTTTGGACCATTATATGGTTCATTTTTATTAATCATTAGATTTAGTTAAATGAAAATCTAATGATTGAGATAAAATAAGTGCATACATAGACTTTAATTAACATAGGGCATATCAAGTGCTACCCCTATCTCAAACAATCCACTCTCAAGGGGAAGCCATCAAGCTCCTCGATGATGACTCCGTCGATGCCCTTGCCTAACCCTCACCACCGCTGCGCCTTCCTTTGCGGCCACCATTAGGGCGCTGGGATATTCCTTCAACAACGTGCTGATGTGGCTAAACGCTGACCTAATGAACCAGGCGCAAGAGAAAATGGAGATTTGGCAAGCACATGGCCAAGGGAGCTTCGGCTATTAAGGCACGGTTCTTGAGAGATCTCCATCAAGGTGGAGGTAAGCACGTATATGTTTTTTAATAGGAGCTCTTTAGCATTTTCTCATTGGAGGATGGGTCTTGAAACGCATAGAATTTGAAGCACAATGGTCCTGGAAAGGGTGGCGGTGAATGAAGATTTGATTTGCCAAATGTTGAAATTGATGAGATGATTTTAGCTCTTTTACTTGAATTTTTAGGAGTTTTTCATTTTGGTGTATCCTTTTCAACACTTTTACTAGTATGAGTATGGCTTTTTGAACTAAATTTTTTGGAACATGTTTTTAAGTTATTTTAGATTTATGGAATGTTTTGTTATAGATCTATCATGGCCTTTAAATAAATTTTTGGGTTAGTAGGCCAATCATGCTTGCTGCACTTGTTAAAGTAAACATAAATATGAGATAAATGTAATGAACTTTTGGTGCCGACAATAGAGGAAAAAGCTCAACTTCTGATGAAAGAGTTATTACTGTTGCTCCATCAAGCAGTGGATATAATTATTCATGTCATTTAAGGTCTATCTAGGCACATTTAATTTTGATCATTTGATCTTCATTTAACTGAATTTAACAGTTCACAAAAGTGGACTATGTAATGGTCCTAAATATAACTAGACCATTGTATCCTCCACCTACAAAAAGTATTCTACTTCTTACAAAGTCTTCTATTTTATGGTATGTTTTGATATTTAGGAAAGAAAAGAGTACACGACTGAAAAATGTCTTCTATTTTATGATTTCTTTTGATATTCAAGAAAGAAAATGAGCACACGACTAAAAAAAAAGGACATGAGTGGTGCAAGGAACAAGAGTGACAACTCATTTGGGGTGAGGTTTCCTTCACAAGGAGGCATGGAGAACTTCTCGTAGGAAATTCAGGTCTCAATTAATATAAACAATAATTCAAAACTCTTATATCTCAATATAATCAATTTAAATGGAGTATGGTATATACAAGTATACAACAACAATTATAATAACAATTAATTAGGAGAGTGGGTATTAAAGTTACTTGGAAAGATAAACTCCTTCTAACCCACAAATTGTTAAGGTTTTTGTCGAGGTCTCAATGATGAACTAGATACGAGTAAGGGTCTCTTTTTTTTTCGTACATAACCTAATTAATGGGCTAAGCCCATCAATTGTAGCAAATTCATACACATGGATTCACAAACATTCCCACCAATGAGCAACACTTAACAACAATAAGTCGGACAATACTCATCACAAAACAAAAGAGATTATAAGGAAACTTTTACACTTGTCAAAATCCGGTGAATTTTACCTACCTATTTCTATTTTAAAATTTCTATAAAAGGAAATAAATTGAATGCATTTACAATTAAAAAACTTACTATGTTGGAAAGTTTAATTAGAATTGTAACATCCTTTTTTTGTCATAAAATATTCCTTTAGAATGATCAAATAGTTAAGTCATAGATATTAATTTGAGACCATCAATAATAATAACTTCAAAATATATTACTATATTTATTAAGATAAGAAATAATATCAAATAGTAACATTAGCATAGGTAAAATAATAACAACAATAGTAATAATAATTACAAATAATAGCATAGTTATAATAAAAAAAAATGAAAATTCACATAAGTAGGCGTGAGTTTTAGGTTGAAGACTTTAGCCTTGTAGATCAAAGACCTTAGCTTTGGAAAACAAAACACAACTTATAAATACAATGAAAAAAAAAAAAAAAAAGAAAGAAGGAAGGGAGCAATACGCAAAGGACTGCAGGACATCAAGTTCTCAAAAAATAAAAATAAAAAATAATGAAGACAACTTAGTCAATAAGGGGGAATTGGGTAAAGACTTTAGTTTGAAAAACAATCCACAAAGAGTAAATGCATACAAAGAAAAAAAATACAATAATAATAATGATATAATAATAAAAAAAAGACTTACGGCTAGGAATTTCAACATGTAAAAGTTAAAAAAAAAAAAAGAAAAAAAAAGAAAGAACATAAGGGACTTTGAAGTCAAGTCCTTATAGAAATTAATAACACAGGTTAAAGTGAAAAAAATATAGTCATAACCACAATAATAATGAGACTAATAACAGTAATATTATCAGAAAAACGTAATCAATGACATAAAATGCACATTTGAAAGTCTATAAATAGAACGGAGTTAGAGGATTCAATTTTTATGGTAAGCAAATATAGAATAGTAAGAATGTAAAGATAGAGAGACAAAGGGAATGGTCTAGTAGTACGTAAAGAGTAGAACCAAAAAAAAGAAAACAAAAGAAAACAAAAGAAAGAGAGGGACAGGGAATAATGTTAAAAGAGAAATAAGAGAAGTCGATGACGCACACCATTTTAAGGTAGATAATGAAATTATTTGTAAAATTAAACCATGGCTATATTTATTCATTGCAAGTTATGTTATTTAATATTATTTTATTCATTATTATTCACTATCACATTTTATGTTATATTTCAAGTTATTTTATTTGATGTCTTTTTATTGCAATTTATTTCAAACTATTTCATTTGATATTTTTTATATTGTTACTCTTTATTATTTATTCACTGCAATCTATTATTTCAATTTAAGTTATTATTTTTCTTATATTAAAGTTGCTCAATATTTCTCTTATTGCAATTTATTTTATTTACTGTTGCAAGTTATTTTACGTTCTTTTATATTATTGCTCCTTATTAATTATCATTATAATATATTTTATTTATCGTTCTAAGTTATTTGATCTAATGTTAATTTATATTATTGCTTAATATTGTTCCAATTTTATTTTATTTATCCCTTCAGTTAATTTATTTAATATTCCTTATAATATTATTATTATTATTATGATTCTTGTTATTATAATGTTATTTTTATACTGATACATTATTTTAAGTTGTCAATTTTTATGGTAATTTAAGGAACCAATATGTGTCATGATGATAATGACAGACTCATGGATCATAAAAAGAAGGTTAAAAAGGAATTAAATAAAAGTGATATTAGATTTGGTCCTTTTAAAAATTAATATTTAGAATTGACAACTCTATGTTTTGAGAAATTTTATTGAAATATTATGTTATTTATTTTACTTAAGTTTATATTATTTAAGTTCTTGCACACTTCAGTTATTTTAAACTTATGAATTAATTAATAGTTTCTACATTTTATTCCACTTATTGATTCTATGATTAATTATTTAATTATTATGAGATAAATTTATTATTCAAATTATTGTTTATCTTATGTTACTTTAGTCTTTTATTTAAATTATATTTATGGCTTAAGTTTATGCATTTGTATATTTATTGTGAACTTATATATTATGGCATGTAAGTATTTTGAAAGAAGATATTTAAAATTTGCCGCTAACTGCTAAGAAGGCAGAGAGATAAGATGTAAGATCATTTTATATTACTTGCCTTGGTTAGTATGGCGTAAAAGTCTCGCTTTGTTGTCACGATGTTATTAGTAACATCAGAGAATAGGAATTCCCTAAGAGAAGGCCTTCGACTATGTGTGAGACAAGCAGATAAAGGAAAGTGGAAATTAAAGTAAAGAGATTATATTGTTATTAATGTTTGCCACCTTATGTATTGCATAATATATATTTTTAAGCATTTACTGCCCATAATATTATGATTTGATTATAAGTAATGTGATGAAATTATGATACAGTAGCCGTGTGGGTTTCCGTGCTAAGACACGGTTGGAACTATCATAGTTCGAATATTCTAGAACTCTTCATTATCTACTGAGAATTTTAAATTTTCACTCTATTTTTGGTGGTTTCAGATTAGTCAAGTAATGCCCTAGAGGAATATGAACTTTCCCAGCTACTAGGAACTTATGGAGTTGTAATTAAATAAATTGTAGTTTTATTATCTGACTTTAAAATATTTAGATTATGGTAAGCAGAATTTTACTTTTGCTCTTGAACTATGTGCTGTATTTATGTATATTAATATCCAACTCTAAATTTTTTATGTTAAGTTGTGCCATTAACTTTATTATGAATTGGTGTTACAAGAATGGTTCTTGATTTATTAACAATAAATATCAAACAAATATTACTCAAATACACAAATTTTCACATCTTTATTCTGATATTCATTTTATGCATCTCTCCCTTTTTAACTTGACGTGAATTTGATGGTCGACTCAAAATTTAGTTCGACATCAACATGACGTAAAAAAATAATGGCTATTAACAAGTAACTTTGTTTATTTATTTTGAAATATAATAGCAACTTCAACTCTTGAAGAAATACAATTAAGTAGGGTTCACTAATTAGATGATAAAATTAAAATTATATATTAAACTTTTAGTATTTAATATTTTTTTATATAGTATATATCTATGGTTTTTCTCTTTTTTCTTATTTTAGCATTTTTCATTAAAATAATTACTTTTAAAATTTATAATTTGATTTATGTATAAATCAAATTCTTAAATAGTGAAATTATTTATTGAATTTATGTTACTATTTATTTCCTTTCATATTACACTTTAGTGTTAAATTTAATAAATCAGAATAACATAATATTTTATAATTTTATATTTATAATTTATTTTATTTGTTTCATATGGAAGTTTTTAATACTTATATTTTAATAACTCAATGAAATTAACATTGATAATTATATTAATTTAAAAACATTTTTAACCTATGCATTGCATGGGTACAAAACACTAGCAATTAAATGAATCACTTCTAAATACCACATGACAATTCTTAACTATAATTAAGGAAAAATTATTTTCACCTAAAATATTTACTCTTTT
Organism: Pterocarpus macrocarpus; assembly: GCA_031439585.1. Lineage (NCBI taxonomy): Eukaryota > Viridiplantae > Streptophyta > Magnoliopsida > Fabales > Fabaceae > Pterocarpus > Pterocarpus macrocarpus. The sequence continues at coordinate 34,275,449 of CM062514.1, forward strand.
CTTCTTTTTCTAAAAACCTCAATATCTCCTCTATTATCTATTATATATTATCTATTATCTATGACTAAATGGACTACCTCTAAATATTACATGATAACTCCTAATTATAATTAAATAAAAATTATTTGTACCTAAAATTTTCATTCTTTCTAGAAGCCTTCCTCTATTCTCTTTATCTATTATATCTATAATTAAATGGACTACCTCTACGTGTCATATGGTGACTCTTAATTATAATTAAAGAAAATTATTCCTACTTAAAATTTTCACTTTCTTCCTTACTTTCTAAAAATTTTTCTTTGTTCTCTATTATTTATAACTAAATAGGCTACTTCTAAGTGCCACATAATATCTCTCAATTCCAATTAAAGAAAAATTATTTATATCTAAATTTTTTTATCATATATATAATCATGCCTTCAAATTCAAGGGCACCATTATAATCTCAGGGACTCAGCCATTTCAGGTCCAAATCCAACAAATGGAGCTCTAGATTTTAAGTTTTTTTTTTTCGATTTAACATAAGTGATATCGAGGTTTAATATAAGATCTCATATAAATTATTCAAAAACTTCTCATATCTAGCCCATTTTTAGTGGCTTAGATTTTAACATGTTTGCAATTTTTTTATTTAAACTATTAGTATTTAAATTTGATTGAATCTTAACTAATTTAATTTCAGTTAAGTTGACATATTATAAGAGTTTGAATGTTACTTCTTTTTTTTAATTCCTAACACTTAACCCCGGTGTCCATAAAAATAAAAAATAAAAAATAATTGCTGAATTATTTCAATCAACTAAAGTTGATTATCATATTTTGCACATTTTAAATCACCACTAAAAACCACTTTGTGACAATAGCATGGTTTCCAAAAGCTTAGGGCTTATTGAACACATATAAGGGGTAGCAGCACTGATCAATTGAGCAACTTTAGTGTTTCTTCTTCCTGTTTCTAAACCACCTGCTAACTACTTGGATATCTGATAAAACTTCCTGAGGGCTAAAAGGTACGGAGATACTTACATTTTGATTAAAAAAAAAAATCAATTAGGAAGGAAGAAAAAAATTGAGAGAAGTTGATAAATGAGATGAGATGAACAAAAAGAGTTAAAAATATTTGTAGAAAAATTTATATAAATAATAACTTTTGAATAATTTTAAGAGTTATATTATTTGGATATAAGTGTTTGTGTGTCAACCAACTAATGGTGATTTTTGTAGACATAAGTGGGTTAATTCACACCTATATATATAATTGGGGAATTAGATGATTACAATGGTAAATGATAATATTATTATTCGATTTCTCAACTCTATATGTAAATTTTCTATTTATTGTTGATTACATAAAAAATGTATGTCCAAATAACATTTTTCTAACTTTAAACTAAATAATAAGAGGTAATATGAGAAAAATTAGACATAATTTAAAGGATGTTGATAAGAAAAATGGCATATATTTTAACTTATAAATAGGTTTAAAAATTTAAATGAGGAATTGTTATTCTCTAAGAAAAAGCTTGTGCACCCATAGTTAATGTTTAGCCCAAATTTTTCTTGAACCATTAAAAAGCAGCCTAACCCAATAGTTCAAAACAAGAGATATATAATAGTAGATGGGTAGAGCGGATTACAAAATAATAATGATGAAAATGACGATTCTATTGATAAGTTAAATAATTTTAATTATAAAAAGATAAGAACATTTTTGGGGAGATTGATAGATATAGGTGGGATAAAATATAAGAATTAAAAGAAATAATAATTAAAAAGGCATTCTCGAAGTAATCATTTAAAATTAAATCATGAAAGATAAGATGGGAAAAAGTAGGCATAGTTTAAAGTGTCTTGACAATTTTTTTTTCTTTTTTTTTTTTATTGATTTTGAAACTTTGCAGCAATGTGTACAATATTAAAAACAAGAAATAAAAATAGAAATTAAATACACCCTAAAGTGTCTCACTAGCTACTATTACCAAAGTACTTACTATCAATCCGTTCTAATAACAACTCCCTAGCAAAAGGATTTGGAATCAATTGGATGTCTACCTCTTCCTCTTCCATCAGTGGTTCTTTGGTATCTAGATGTTCCTGATAATCTAAATGAGCTGTGGCGGTTGTTTCATCCACCTTGGTCCTCTCATCACCACCGTCTGGTTGGAGTTGCCCACTTTTGCTACTTATTGGTCTCTCGTGAGTATCCCCCAAGCCACGATTATGATTGGTGGGTGTAGCAGTAACTACTGCAGTTTTAAGCTCGTTAGATTGATTGGTTCTTAGTCTGGTCACTTCTTCCCTAGTTTCTATATTGCATGGGTAGGGTATGAGTATTAGATAGATACATAAATATGATGATTTTATAAAATAATAAAATATGGATTCGACAATATACATTAAATAAAATTTTATAATTATAAACTAAAATAATAAACATTGATAAATTATTTACCAGAAAAATAATATAATTAGAGGAAAGTAATTAATAAGGATAAAAGTTAGATCTTTATGTTAAGTTTTTTGAATAACAAAATTTTTAATAGAGTAGATATCAACTAAAATTGAAATTTTGGAGATATAAGAACGAATACAAATGCAGAAATATAATACAAATATTGATACTACATACGAGTATAATACGAATTTAGGGTTTAGGGTTTCTTTACTTGTTGTCCGCCGAATATGATTTCCGTGGTTCTTGATTAATATGCATAGAACATAATTATTTGCATAATGAGGGTTGGTGAGCACAAATGAGTGAAGACTGTATTCATGCATGACCCATGCACCATCATGGTTGGTGCCACTCTTCTCAAGCCAAAGACACTTCTTGGTCGCAATACATTGGGTTGTGTCCTTGGCCACTATAGCTCTACCCTTATTGCTTTTAGCTTCCCATGAACCTAATCCAGAGATGTGAACCGAGTGTGAAGGTAATCCACAAAAGCATCTCAAATCAACACCATTATCTTGCATGCCACTTCCAGCACTTGACTCCAAGTATTATAGCCACTACCTTGTCTTCATGCACGGCGATTCATAGAAAGGGAGCCAGCTACATGACTATGCATTTTTTTGGGTTCGAGGGGGAGGAAGAATTTCTGATTTTGGATTAACTTCTCTACATAGATGAGGGATTCAAATTTTCATATTCAGGATTTAGGAATTTAGGTCAAATCAGATAATAGGGGAGGCAAGGGTAAATGAATGTTCGCACTTACTGAAGAACAAGATGATCAAAACATGGTTGTTTTGATGATATGGATTAATGACATGATAGCATGTGAGATAACCGAGTCAGGTCAGTAACTTAACGTGAGACATATGAACATCCATTAAGTGCTTTGACGTCGCCTTCATAGAGGGACTAACGTGTCTCCATTTTTGAATCTTTAGGGAACAAAGTTGGACTTTTAAATGGCAAGGGATGAATTTATCCCCCGAAAAAACCCTCAGGGACGAAAATGAGATTTTTGTTTATTTTTTATTATTGTCAATTAATCATATATATTATACATGTAATTTTTTAAGTAATTATAAAAATTAAATACTTTAATAATGTAATAATATATGATTAAATAACAACATAAAAATATTTATGTTAATTTTGTATCAAAATTAAATCCTAATTAATATGTCAGCCTAAGATTATACCAAAAAAGTATGGAAGGCAATTGAAATTTTATATATACATAAAGTCCAAATAAGTATAAATTTTATTAGGAATATTCAACAACAAAAGTTGTTTAGTACACTTCACTTAACTCAACTTGCTTCAAGTTTTGCGAAACTTATTGAACTTTACCATCAAAGTAACATAAAGCTTGTCGGCCACTCGGTCAAGGAACCGATAATATGTATGCCTCCATTTCCTATTGAAAACAAAGGATCCACAAATACCCCAAAAGCCCACAGCAAATCCAACTCCCATGCCAAGATAGAGCGACTTTCTTTCAGGGTCACCATTTTCATTTCCTCCATCTTGCTTTTCATTTTTATGGTCTTGGTCTCTTGTGCCACATTTTCTAAGAGGAGCTCCACAGAGTTCTGGATTCTCAATATAGCTTGATGCATTAAAACTTTGAAGCTGAGTCCCTGTAGGGATTTGTCCAATAAAATTATTACAAGATAAATTCAGATAATCAAGAAAAGACAAAAGAGCCATGCTTTGAGGAATTTCTCCGTAAAAATTATTATTGGATAGATCAAGAGATTCCAAATTCCTCATGCCTCCAATTGCCTTTGATATTGTTCCGATAAATTGATTGTAGGACAAGTTCAATGTTTGAACCTTAATAAGCCCAAACAATCCCAAGGGAACTTCTCCAGACAAGTTGTTAGCTGAAAGATCAATAGTTCTCATGAAGACATTGGTTTTGTACTCATAATAATGACCTTTTGTAAACAAATTGATGAAGTCATGAGTCAAAATTTCTGCTGGGTTATAGTAATCTTCAATCATTTCAGCGATGTTATATGTAGACCTAGGCATTGTTCCTGAAAGCTTATTATGGGCAAGATCCAGGTGAAACAAAGAAGAGAGATTGAAAAGCTGTGGTGGAATATTGCCTTCAAATTGGTTAGATCTCAGTATCATCACTTTTAACCCCTGTGGCAAATTATTAGGTATGGTTCCAGAAAACTCATTGTTTCCTAGGTTTATGACTGACAAGCTTGTCATATTTGAAAGGTTCGATTGAATTTCACCAGATAACCTATTACTCCACAAGTTAATAAAAAATAAATTCTCGGAGTTCTCCCAATCACGGGGAATTGACCCAGAGAAGGAATTGTGAGAGAAATCCACATACCAGACCATTGGCGATAGGTGTGGCAACCCTCCCGTGAAATTATTGTGGTCCAACATTAGAGTAGGACAGTTCAGCGTTAAGTTCGACAAATCTTCATTGATTAAATTGTTGGACATGTAGATCGCAGAAAAGCAAAGCTGACTTCCTATTAAGCTCCGAAACTTGTCTCCACCTACGAATGAAATTCCTGAGCTTGATACGTCTAACACTTTGAGTGATTTCTGCGTGTATATCCATGATGGAAGATAGGGGCCTAGATTTGTATTTGCCAAATAAACATCACTGAGTTGAAAAGGAGGAATCCATTCGGGATTGAAATGGAATTCAAAAGTTGAATTGCTCAAGTCCAGATGATACAAGCGAAAGAGTTTGGCAAAAATTGTTTCAGGTATTGTTCCGGAGAAGGAGTTGGAGCCAATACTTAAGTATTCCAAGGATGACAAATTTCCTAAGGTTGAAGGAATGGAACCATGGAACAAGTTGTTGGAAAGATCAAGGTATTGAAGATGTTCATTTTGGCCTATCCATTCGAGAATCGACCCATTGAAGTGGTTTTTTGATAGATCAAGGTGTTGTAGGTTCTTTTGTTGGCCTAACAAATCTAGAATTGATCCTTTGAGTTGGTTGAAAGATAAATCAATGTATTGAAGGTTAGTAGCAAGTGTGACATTGTCATGGAAAGGTGGAAAACTTATCGCTTCAAAGTCATTGAGACTCAAGTCCAAGTCATTCAGAAATTCAAGTTCTAGCAAAGACATGCTTATTTCACCTGCTAAAGATAAGCCAAGCAGAGAAAGCTTTATGACTCTGCCCGTGCTGCTACAATTGACTCCTTTCCATGCACAGCAATCTTTTTCACTAGACCATGTGGACAGATGGTTAGAAGGATCGACGACACCATGTTTGAACATTAATAGTGCCCCTCGATCCTTCTCATTGCAACGAACCACTTTGTGATTGCTAGACACGCTTTGGTTGAGTATGGTTGCATACAGTAAAAGCAGCAAAAGAACGCAGCTTTGTGAAGTAAAAGACACCATGGTTGATTGGACAAGAGAAAAAGGATTGAAATACGATTGCTGAGTGGTGTCTATTGCAAGACCGGAGTCTAGTTATATAGAGAAGGATGAGGTTATTTTCTATTAATTAAACATATGAAAACAAATGAGAATCAAACTGGTCAACATGGACTTCTTTCTAGTCTTTGTCGGGATGGATTATGTGAAATTTCTTTGAAGCGCTAGCTGATCGTAAGACTTGGACTATGCTTGGATTTTTCTCATTGTATACTGTAACGATTTTTTTTTTTTTGACATAATTTTTTTTAATATAAAAAGAAATTTGCACTAATTTACAACAAGTGCAAAGGCCACAACGTACAAGTCATGTTGAATGAAAATAAATAAGATATTTAAATTTATTTCTCGCATTCTTTATAAATGAATATTAATATTTAATTATACCATGTTCTGCTAAAAAGATTCAAACATCAACCAAGTTAACTTCGTTGTCCAATATGTAATTCTTTTTGCTTGTACACTTGCAGCATGTATTTTGGTTTTTGAGCAAAAATCATATCAAAGGTAAAATCTAATTTAAAATAACATATGTACCAAAAAAAAAAAATGGCTGCTGGATTTTCAACATTACTACAAGACTAATCTCCCAAGCACTAACCTGACTTAAAAAATAAAAAAATAAAAAAACACTAATAACAATTGTTTGAAATACTCTCGCTAAGAACACAGCTTGTTTATTACTACATTAAACTATTTTGGTTGTGTAAAATTTTTTTTAAAGTATGTGAAAAACAAAGAAGTTCTATTATTTTAAAATTATTATTATTTCCTCTTTTGAGACAATAACAGAAATTCGAATTTAAACTATTTAAAGCTGCTCTGAAAAATAATTTCATAAAATAGATTTAACATCAAAATACAATAAAATTAATGAATACTATCATAACAAGGAGTTTTTCTGTTAAAGTCTAAAAATTATTATAAGATCTTAGGGCCTTGATGCCCTCCATGTAGAGATACTTGACATTTAAAATTTAAAATCAAGTAACATGCATGAATATTTGAATGTCAAGATACTATACAGAAGATAACCACTTTTCATACATATTAACATAAACATAAAAGAAACACCAAAAAAAACATAAACATAAAAGATGTTAAAATATTTATTGATGTATATATATTTCAGATTTAAAATCTACGAAAATACTTTTAAATCATAAATTAATGATATTATTTAAGTAATAACTTAAATTACAAAATAAATAAAATGAGAAGAATTTAAATAAAGTAATAAATTAATTTTTATACAGTGATAGTGTAAAAAAAATATTTATACTGTCAATTAATAAAATTATAAAAAAATGATGAATCATGATGACAATTATTGTATTGGATAGTTACTCACTTTGATATGCCATTTTCTTGCAATTCTATTAGTTAATAGTAATTTTTTTTAATATTGTTGATGTATAGAAGTGAATTTCACTAATCAATATGTTTTAGTATATAATAATTAACATATAGTTACCTTTGCCAACAAAATGTATAAAAGATAATTGAGTTTGTCGAATACTGCCAGGTGTCACCTAATGATCATGCTGCAAATGATTTTTAAATTTATAATAGGCTATGACTCATGGCATTGCATGGACAAATAAAGTGATTAAAATAAATTTATCTTTTATTGTTAAATAAAAGAAATAAGTGATAATTATTGTATCGATATAAAAATGATTTCGATATTACCAGAATAATTTGGAGTGAAATAGTTATGCAATAGAAAAAATATTATTTATTCATGATAAATTAATAGTGTGACTTAATAGATGTTGTTGGAATAATTTAGAGTAAAATAATTGCGTCCTTCATGATCATTTGGAATTTATTAAAGACATGGATGTATCATATTGAATGAGTTTATCCGTTTAATATTATCTTTGTGTTTATGCTTTTATGCATCTCTCTACTTTTTTCGCAATTATTTACCCTTTTTTTAAATTGAGTTGTTTGGAGGTTATGTTTATTTAATACCTCTACCAACATAAGAGTTAAATGAAAGTAAGCAATTGTTATTCATTCTAACATAATAATGGCAGAAAGTGAAGAATACAAATATGTAAACTAGAGAATTGTCAACTAGCACTTGATAAGACACTAGATATTGTCCACTATGTGATTACATAGAAAAAGTACAGACTAAATTTGAAAGTGATAAATTCAATTATATATTAATGTGATTATAAATAGATAATCAGATTTTAATTATTAAAATAGTTGTGGCGCCAATGACTTTAAATTGAAAATATTGTTATCTTAAGAAATTATTTTTAATTATCCTTCCTCATTTCCGCATTTAAAAATTGAATAACAAAAATCTAAGCTCAATTAAATTATACATAACCATGTACCAACATAAGTTACATGTAACTACTAAATATTAAGTTAGTTCAAATAATTCAACACTTATTTTTTTAAAAAAAATATTTTGGATTTTTTTTTATGAATAAAGAAAATTGATTTTGAATAAATTTTGTTTCTATAGTGAGTCTAGCTCAAGATATATAGATTAGTTGAAGTTTACTGAAGTTTAGACATTAATGGTCTAGAAAAAAAAAATTTAGTAATAAACTTTTAGTCATATGTGGATTTTGAATATACAATTGGAGAAAACATCGTGAGTAAAATTGATTTATTTATATATAAAAGCCTCAAAATATTTGCAAATTGTACAAACGATATTCAAAATTACATTCAATTTTATTAGTTTTTTTAGTACATAAAAGTTTATGTAAGTTTGGCATTAATCAAAATTAAGGTATAACTTCCAAATTTAAAGAGCACTTATAGTGGATTTATAAAATTGAGTATCAACAGATTCTTTACATTAACAAGGGGAATTGAATTGTCCTTATTGAATATAAGACAAGTCCTTATCAATTGTGGCCATTCTCATTGCTATATTCAAATTTATGATAAAAAAAACCATTCAAGATATTGTAACAGATCCATACATCCATTTATACATTGTGTATTGGCCACCAATATATTTCAAATAATATGATTAAAATTGATTGATTGATAATTCCTAAAATATATTTATATTAGTAACAAACTTTGAAATTCAAATGTGGATTTGGAAAATGCAATAAGGAAAAAACATGATGATTAATAATTGATTTATTTTTCCATATAAAAAATTGATTTAGTTATAATTAGAAAAAAAAAAGTTAATAACAAAACTCCGAAGGCATTTATGATCAAATCGATACAACAAATAAAAAAGAGATCCGAGTTTGTAGAGTTATGTGATTGTGCCACCAATGTCTAATTATGAATTTGAATTTGAATTTTATCATATTATCTTATCAATTGAAAACGTAATTCTTTTAGGAATTTCCTCCTTACTAATATTAAAGGTGGGCTTCTTTATATCTACATTATAAGAAAAATATGTTTTATAAAAGATATCACTTCTTAATTTTTAAACCGTATATATAAATTTCTTAAAAAAATAAAAATAATCAGCTTTTAATTTTACATAAAAAATCAGTTTTTTAATTTTTATAAACAAATAAAATTTACTTTTGATAAAATCGATTCTAAAAAAATTAATATTAACTGCCCTTTAAGAACCTCTAGCTTGTGCTACTGGCATTCCTTTTTAAACTTGAATATTTTATTTTTCAGTAAATTATATTAATATAGAGCTAGAATGTCATCTGAAATATTACGTCTTAGATTATTAAATAAATTAGTATATACCCACCAAAAAAATAAATTGTTATATTAAATTTGCCTTAATATTTTTTAGTATTTAAATATTTATCTTTAAAGAAAAATTTTAATATTATTTATTACTATTATTATACCGTGCATCTTACGGCTGTAAAAGTTTTCTTTTTTTGATCTACAGGCTGTAAAGGTAGTTATACAACCATTACCCCGACAGCCCCAAAAAAAAAAAGACAAAAAAAAAAGAAAAAGTAGCTGTACAAATGAGATTATGACCATTACTTTTTAAACCAGTACTCCAATCCCACTTCTAGTCTTGCAATAAATTACTATTTAATTATAAAGTCTTCCGTTTCTTTTTCCAAGTCTTTTCACCTTGTGGAAAATTGATTTTTGAAGTCAATATTCCAATTTTACGTCTAGTCTTGCAATAAATTATTTAACTATAAAGTCGTCCTCTCCTTTTTCCGTGTCTTTTTCACTTTGTGGAAAATTGTGTGCATGGTATAGAAACCTGTATTATACTAAACTTACCTCTTATTTCCGATTGACAATAATTATTAATTTAATTATTTTTATATAAATCAAGAAGCTTAAAATTAATATATAATTATAATATAAATTTATAAAAATATTCTTATTAAATTTTATTATATAACATAACTTTTTAATATTTTATTCAAAATATATTATTATAATATAAAAAGTAGTCACTTTTTCAATTAATAAAAATAAAAGAAAAAATTAAAAATTAACAATAAATATTACATTGATATATGAGGATTATAATATTATAAACCAAAAAAATTTATTTAAATTGGTAATTATTATAAATTAAAAAGAGTATTTTTTTAGTATTTTAGTATTTAGCTCTAAATAAAAAATTTTAATATAATTTTTATTATTATTATTATACCTTGCATCTCACGGCTGCAAAAGTGGCCCTCTATTACCTTTCGGAATCCGCATTACAATCCTACTTCTAGTCTTTAAATGAATTATTTAACTACAAAGTCTTCCTTTTCTTTGTCCAAGTCTTCTCCTCTCTGCACTTTATGGAAAATTGTGTGAATGTTATACAACCTGATGTTGAAAGAAATTTCGTAATACATACGTTAATACCATATCTTTTTTGTTTTCATTTTTCTTTTTTGGGCGCATAAAATTATCTGGCAGGAACATAAATTTCTAATGTGATGTAATATATTTCGTCATTATTATATAACTAATAATTATGCAAGACATATTAATTCTTTTATGAGAAATTCATATATGGAAGTTTTCATACTCATTGGTCTGGTTGTGTTTGGACCATTATATGATCCATTTTTGTGAACCATAAATTTAGTTAAATGAAAAGCTGACAGCTGAGATGAAAATAAGTGCGTATATGGATTTTAATTAACATAAAAGCATGACAAGTGTTACACCCATCTCAAACAATCCGCTCTTTAGGAAGCCATCAAGCTCCTCAACGTTCACTTTGTCGATGCCTTTGCCTAATCCTCACCACCATCGCTTTTGCCTCTGCCGCCACCATCAAGGCGCTAGAATATTCCTCCACGACATGCTGATGTGGCTAAATGCCGACCTCATGAACCAAGAGCAAGAGAAGATGGAGATTCGGCAACCATATGGCCAATGGAGCTTCAGCTATTGAGGCACGATTCTTGAGGGATCTTCATTAAGGTGGAGACAAGCGCATAGATATTTTCTAATAGGAGCTCTTTAGCATTTTCTAATTGGAGGGTGGGTCTTAAAAAGCATAGAGTTTGAAGCACAGTGGTCCTGGAAAGGTTGGCGGTGAATGAAGATTTGATTTGCCAAGTGTTGATATTGATGAGATGATATTAGCTCTTTTACTTGAATTTTTAGGAGTTTTTCATTTTAGTGTATTCTTTTCAATATCTTTACTAGTATGAGTATGGCTTTTTGAGCAAAATTTTTCGAAACATGTTTTTTAGTTATTTTAGATTTCTAGAATGTTTTGTTATAGATTTGTCATGACCTTTATATAAATTTCTGGGTTAGTAGGCCAATCATGTTTGCTACACTTGTTAAAGTAAACATAAATATGAGATATATATGATGAGATTTTAGTGCCGACCATCGAGGAAAAAGCTCAACTTCGGATGAAAGAGTTGTAATTGTTGCTCAATCAAGTGGTGGATATAATGGTTCATGTTATTTACAGTTTATCTAGGCACACATTTAAAGCTGACATTTGATCTTCATTTAACTAAATATAATGGTTCACAAAAGTGGACCATGTAATTGCCCTAAATATAACTAGGCCATTGTATCCTCAACCCACAAAAAGTATTCTATTTTTCACAAAGTCTTGTATTTTATGATTTGTTTTGATATTCAATAAAAAAAAGGAGCACACGTCCGGAAAATAAAATAAAATAAAATAAAAAGGAGAACATGAATAGCACAAAGTACAAGAGTGACAACTCATTTGGGATGAGGTTTTGGTGGTGTCTAATTTAGTCTAGCCCATGTTTAGGACCATCATTTGGTCCACCTTTGAGGGTTGTTAAATTCGGTTTTATGGTTGAGATAAAAAAAATGTGTATAAATGGACATTAAATAATGAGGAGCAAGTTAAATGTTGCAAATGTATTCCATCTCAACCTCTTCGATACTATAGCCTTGCTTCTCTGGTCCATTAACAACACTGTGACCATCGTTGTCCAAGCAATGAACATCTCGCCTGCGCACGTAGGTGGGAGCTTCCAGTTGTACAGTCCCTCTAGCACTGGAAAATTTCACTCTCAGCTCTTTCTTCTTTGCCCATCATCCATTACTATAGGAAATACATGTAAACAAGGTGGGAAAAAAAAAAAAAGAAAACATGAAAAACGAAAAATTCAAAAAGAAGGAAGGTTGCAATTTTCTCATGGTTTCTTCAAAATTGTCATTGGAGGACTGATTCATGATCTTTATATCCCTAACTTTGGCTTTAATAGTGTCATGTGGGAAACAAATGTGTGACCTTTTCTGATATTTTAGGTATAACAATATGCTTGATTATTAAATTGCCACTTATCATTTTTTATCTTAAATTGTTAACATCATGTAGATCTTAGATTTTTAAAGCTCCATTAGCAAAACTTTGTTCCGAAAGTCAAGCACTTTTTCTTTCTCAAAATATCAAGTCAATGCTTTTACTGTATGATATTCAAGGCATCTCAGAACCTTTCTTAAAAATTTGAGCAAGTAATCCTACAAGTGTGTTTTGGGTACAAGATGTTTCATCCTTAGAAGATGTAATTTTTTCACTTGTTGCAAGTTGGACCACCTAACAGACAGCAACAGGGGAGGGATGGGAAGCTGTTGTCTTTGAGTTTTGAGACATGGCACCAACAACGGCGCAAGGGAGCAACAGGGGCGTGGTAGTGGTTGTGATGGTAGGCTAGTGAAGTGATGCTATTGGCACTGTGGGGGGCAAGGAGCACAAGTTTCTAGAAGATGTTGAGATGTCTACAAAATTTAACATGATCTCTGTCATTTAAGGTTCATTTATGCATATTTTTTATTCCAACCATAAAATTATATCTAACAGCTCTCAAAGGTGGACCATGTGATGGTCGTGAATATAGGGTGGACCAAATTAGACACCACCAACTCTTATATCTCAATATGATCAATTTAACTTCAAGTATGGTATACACAAGTACACAACAACAATTAATAATAACAATTAATTGGGAGAGTGGGCATTAAAGTTATTTGGAAAGGTAAACTCCTCCTAACCCATAAATAGTTATGGTTTTTGTCATAGTCCTAATGATGAACTAGATACCTATGTTAGGAGCAGGGGTCTCTTTCTTTCATAAATAACCTAATTAATGACCTAAGCCCATCAATTATAGCAAACTCATACACATGGATTCACAATCGTTCCCACCACTTAGCAACACTTAACAATAATAGGCCCAGTAAAAATAGTCATCACAAAATTTTGGCCTAAACAATATTTTATTATATATCTATACTACTTATAAAACAAAAAAAAAAAATTAGAAGAAAACTTTTACACACGTCACAACCTAGTGAATTTTACCTATTTCTATTTTAAAATTTCTAATAAAGGAAATAAATTGAATGCATTTACAATTAAAAAACTTATCACTTTGCAAAGTTTAATTAGAATGATTCTCAATTTATTAATAATAAATATCAAACAAATATTACTTAAATACACAAATTTTCACATTTTTGTTTTGATATTCATTTTATGTATCTCTCCCTTTTTAACTTGATGTGAATTTGAAGGTTGACTCAAAATTTAGTTCAATATTAACTTGATGTGAAAAAAATGGTTGTTGACATGTAACTTTGTTTATTTATTTTGAAATATGGTAGTAACTTCAACTCTTTAAGAAATGCGATAAGTAGAGTCCACGAATTAGATGATAGAATTAGAATTATGGATTAAAATTTTAGTGTTTAATGATTTTTTTATATAATATATATCTATACATCCATGGTTTTTCTCTTTTTTCTTATTTTAGCATTTTTCATTAAAATAATTATTTTTTAAATTTATAATTTGATTTATGTATCAATCAAATTCTTAAATAGTGAAATTATTTATTGAATTTATGTTACTATTTATTTCCTTTCATATTACACTTTAGTGTTAAAATCAATAAATCATAACAGCATAATATTTTATAATTTTATATTTATAATTTATTTTATTTGTTTCATATAGAAGTTTTTAATACTTATATTTTAATAACTCAATAAAATTAACATTGATAATAATATTAATGTAAAAACATTTTTAACCTGCACATTACACAGGTACAAAACACTAGCAGTAAAATGAATTACCTTTAAATGCCACATGATAATTCTTAATTACAATTAGGAAAAAATTATTTTCACCTAAAATTTTTACTCTCTTCTCTTCTTTTTCTAAATACATTAATCTCTCTCCTATTATCTATTATTTATGACTAATTGGACTATCTCTAAACCACATGACAATTTCTAATTATAATTAAAGAAAAATTATTCGAACCTAAAATTTCTATTCTTTTTAGAAACTTTTCTCTCTTTTCTTTATCTATTATATCTATAATTAAATGAACTACCTCTAAGTGTGATATGGCAATTTTTAATTACAATTAAAGAAAAATTATTCCTACATAAAATTTTCACTTTCTTCCTTTTTTTCTAAAAGTTTTTCTTTATTCTCTATTATCTGTATCTAAACAGACTACTTCTAAGTGTTATATGACACCTTTTAATTACAATTAAAGAAAAGTTATTTGTACCTAAAATTTTTTTGAGTCTATATAATCATGCCTTCAAGTTCAAGGGCACCATTATAATATCAAGGACTCAACCATAACTTTAGATTTTAAAGTTTTTTTTTTTTTTAACTTAAGTGATACTAAGATTTAAATTTATGATCTCATATAAATTATCCAAAAATTTCTCACAACTAGCCCATTTTTAGTGGCTTAGATTTTAACATGTTTGCAATTTTTTTACTTAAACTATTAGTATTTAAATTTTGTTGAATCTTAACTAATTTAATATGAGTTAAGTTGACATATTATAAGAGTTTGAATGTTACTTTTTTTAAAATAAATTCCGAATACTTAGGCCCGATGTCCATAAAAATAAAAAAAATAAGTATTGAACTATTTCAATCAACTAAAATTGATTATCATATTTTGCACATTTTAAATCACCACTAAACACCACTCTGTGACAAGAGCATGGTTTCCAAAATCTTAGGACATATTGAACACAGATAAGAAGAATCCCTCTAACTCTGTGTACCATACGAGTTAGAAATTTAGAATTCATCATCCATGGACCCATATGCAATAACGTCAGCTTGATCGTTTGGACTTCTTTTTCTTTTCTTTTTTTTCCCTAGTGTGCTAAATTGCATTATCTGATGGTCATTCAATGAAAATATGTAAAGAGAAAATGGATTGCTTTTGCTGTGAATATGCCTTCTTTCAATTATTTTTTTCCTGTTAAAGAGATGTGAACTTTGAATACCTTAGGTAAATACATTGAACTATTGATTTATTATTACATGAGAGAAACTTTTGGTTAACATGTAGTTATTTAAAAATAGCATAAAATTTTACACGGAAAAAAAAATCAAATGTTATCTTTTTTCTGGGTCAACTCTATCGCCCCGCCTCCAATCCAGAACCATAGGGCTGGCATTACCCGGCTCCAAAGCTAGCTTTTTTTCCTCTCTTGTTTCATTATTCGTCATTTCTTTACCGAAAGCAACTTTTGTAATAAGTTGAAATGTGTCTATTAGCTTCCCTGATGAAGTCCTTTACATATATATGCAAGGATTTGGATAGTACTTAGTTAATTTAAATGATTTAATACTTAATTTTTTTAAAATAATATTTTGAATTCAAATTTTGTAAATAAAAAAAATTAAAGCTTTGAAAACTTTAGTTTTATAGTGAGCCAACTTTGCTGGTGCTTCGAATATTGAAAAAATCAAGAGTCTAACAAGCTTTGAATATTGATGGTCAGGATAGTTTTCATGAGAGCCCACCTTTTCACTATATCTCTTACTTCAGGTAAGTTTACTCACTTACTAATTGACATCTAAATAGTTTTGGAAATTATACTCCGCATCAAATTTTCAAAACATCAAAAGAAAACTTTTGCAAGCAATTGCAACTTCTTTTGGGGATCAAAAATTGACTTTATTTTTGGTCAGAGGGATCAATTTTTTTTTTTTTTATAAGAGGGGTGAAATTGATGTTGCAGTAAATAACAGATCTTGTCTACCTGGGGTATTTTTGAGAGCCTAGCCCAATTGCCTAGTGTTCAGCTATGGAGTTGTGATGCGGAAAGACCCATCTTTGTTGTGATCGAGGTCAAAAGGAGCACCTTCAAGCCCACACTGTTTTTAAGTTTAAGCAGAATGATCGCCCAATTTTGGTAAGCATGATAGACAGTAAATTTGTAAGGACTTGTTGACAAAAAAAAAAAAAAAGGAGTAAGGGTTGACCAAGAAAAAGGAAAAAAAAAAGGAATATTTGTAAGGATAGCAACCAAAGGAAGGACTAGACTATTCCACATGTGATCCTGGTTTTAAATGTACGTGCTTTGTTTTTTTTTGTCGGGTAGATAAAGACAAGAAAGAATTTAATTATAGTGTTAAGAAGATGTTAAGAGAAACTTGCCTGAGAGCACAAGGAGGCATGCATAGATGGTCATGAGACTTGCCTCTGTAGAAGGTGCCCTTGCGGGAGCGTGTGCTACTCCTAAAGGGGCAGAGCCCCTCTTGGCGCACGCATGCGGGGGCTCTTCCCCCAAAGCCCATTAGGGGCCGACCAACAAGAAAAATTGCCTAAAAGAAAAATTAAAAAAAAATATCAAATGGTGGGGTATAAAGGAAGGAAAATAAATAGCATTTTAGAATTTTTTTGTTAAGGCGAAAATTAAATTAAAAAAAAAAAGGATGTATAGGCATAAGCTGGAGCAAATTGTAGCGTTCTTTGAGGGTGGCCATGAGTCCATGACTCCAAGAGATATTAAACTCTCTTTTACATGTAGTCAATATTATTCTAAGTTATAGGTTAAATAGCTGATCAATTTTTTTTAACCGATAATAGATTTCATGATAGTGATTAATCCAGAAAATTTAAGTAATGGGAGTAAAAATAATACATAAATATAATCAGAAATTTCATACAATTTTTTTTTAGTATGAAGTAAAATTTATAAAATAATGAGGGCAAAATATATGTGTATTTATATACTACTAAAAATTTTTTCAAAGTCTAATGGGGCCATATGCCCCCAACTCATCGAACGTGGATCTGTCCCTGTTTCATGCGCTTCATTACATGCTCATTCAGTTTCGTGATCTTTCCTGCCTAATCATGTAAAAAGAGAAAGCAACGTGTATTTTGTAGAAAGATCACATAATAGAGGGAGGATTGGAAAGATGGAGTGTGCCTCACTCTTCAGCACTTTATGTAACATACCATAGATTTGTTTTTTCAATTAATGTCTTAAAAAAAATCTATTTTGGCCTCCAACGAAGCCCTTCTAGCTCCAACCGTGGGCACAATGGACTGTTAGTGATATGTGAGATCAGATAGTCAAAAAGATAGTAAAACCCATAATTGATGAATCGAGATGCTTTAATTTTAGGTTTTTTAATTTTATTATGGAAACAGTAGGTTTAAAATACAATAATATAGGATTAAGAATAGAAATACAAGAATGTGGGATATTAACACACATTTGGCCATACTATAAGTAGTATCTATATTTTATTATTTTTTACCTGAATTCTACATGCTGTAGGGCGAAATTTGAGACAAAATGAGTGTATGCATTTCGCCCTGCAGCAGGGCAAAATCTGAGACAAAAAAAAAACCATGAGTAGTAATGTATGCACATAAATAGTATACGCGTGGCTTCAAATAGGAACCAGTGTGTTGTTGCAGGAAAAAAAAAAGCAGCGTTCATGATGCTTTTTGCAAAGAGGTTGAACAGGGGGAACAGACATGTGTAAGGTGCATAGTAAAAGAATATTGACTAATGTTAGATGTTGAATAGGAGCGGGGTGTGTTGTTGCATGTAGTAAAAATGACAATGTTGGCCATGCTTTTTGCAAGGGACGAGAGTTGGCATATGTAAGGATATATAATAAGCGAATATTAAATACTATTGATAGTTGGATTGAAAGCTCTATAACTGAAGTTCATTTGATAAAGAGAGGTGTTGTGAGATTTTTCGTTAAAGAGAGTAAGAAGTGTTTGAATGTGTGAGAGTGCCAAAGTGAGAAAAATTATTTGAATGTGTGATCTAGTTTGGTGTGTGAACAAAAAGGACAGAAAGAGACGGCAAGAATGAGCCGACGCAATCAACGCCGTGATTCAACAGTGGATTCAAGCAATCATATTGCAATGCAAGTTCTTGAGGTAATATATTTATTTTCAGAAATTATGTTTGAAAATTTATATCAATATTATGTTTTAAATTAATTTTAGTTTATTAGGATCCTGTGTATATCAAATTAGATTAATCATAAGATGAATATTGTAAGAGGTATTATAATTTTGTGGTAATATTATGTTTGAAATTAATTTTAGCACATTATTTGTTTTAAAATATTAGATAATTATTAAAAAATGGTTATATATATTTTTTATAATATATTAATTTATTAGTCATTAGTGTTAGTTTTGTTTAGTGTTTGTAATATTTGCTATTACATTATTTAGAAAATTATTACGTTGAGAAAAATTTTAATAATTGTGTTAAATAAAGGAAATTCATTGCGAATAAAATTTAAAAATTGATAATATTAAATATAAAAATTAATTTATTTGTTAATTACATTAATAATAGAAATATTCAATAAATATTTAAGAGATGGCAGTAGCTAATAGAATATAATTTTAAATTAATAAATTGGTGATAGAAATTTAATTTATTTTTTGGTGGTATTATTATTATTATGATTATTATTATTCTTTGTTGCAACAAAGAATAGATAACATAAAAGTAACATACGATTTAAATAGTTAAATTAAATTAAAATGACATTTAATTTAACAAAAAAAGTAGAATAGAAATAATGATACTTATTTTTATTTTTGGGTTTAGAGCGATTTGTTATTTCCTGCTATTATTTACAATAATAATGCAATAATTTTTATTATAAATTTATCTAATTTATTAATTTATGATAATGTTATAGGATGGTAGATAGATGCGCATGCGAGTTAGGAATGTGGAGCCACCACATCATATGATAGAAGGGTACTTACAAAGGGCAAGACTGAATGAAGTTACTAGTATCAAGAAATTTCATCTACTTCCAGATCTAATTAGTGCATTGGTAGAAAGATGGAGGCCGGAGTGTCACACATTTCATTTTTCTTGTGGGGATTGTACCGTGACAATGGAAGACGTTGCACTCCACCTTGGGCTGCCCATTAATGGGCTGGTTGTTATCGGAACAACCAATCTAAATGTACAATTAATTCAGGATATGTCTGAGGCATGCCTTGGTGAACGACCCAAAGCCAATGATTTTATTGGTTGCGCAATCAGATTGTCTTGGCTGGAGCATCTTAATTTGATACGCGTAGAGAATGCCGACCAACAGACAATAGAGCACTTTACGCGTGTTTATATACTGCGCTTATTTGACTGTAAAATAATGTCGGACAAGACATCGTCCAGCATCCATGGAAAGTATCTTCCGTTGCTCTTACAGTTGGACCAGATTGGCCAGTATAGTTGGGGTTCGGCATGATGCCTTACTATGCTATATCGATATTTATGTCGTGCCTCACGAAAAGGTACAAAGGAGGTCAGCGGCTACCTTATACTGCTACAATCATGGGCATGGCATCAACTTTCATTTTTATGTCCAATTGATAGACCAATTACATTTCCCTTATGTGCGAGGTAAACTAATTTAACTCAATTACTTATTAATTAAAACGATAACCTAATAAAAAAAAATCATAGCATTGCATTGAAAATAGTAATTTTAATATTACATAGATGGGCTGGTGCTGAATATCCATGGAGATTTAACTATGCGATTGTCGCCAATATAAGGGCGGCTTTAGATCGCGTTGGCTTACAGAATCAGGTAGCGAATAGAATACTATAACAACTCCTAGAATTTGATTATCAAATTGTATATATATATCTCATATTATATCTTTTTTATTTTATAATGCAGCTGCAATTTTTATGGCGTCCATATGATATTCCTGCTATTATTTCTTGTATTCCATCGCATGTGGGGGATGAACGTGCAATTTGCTCAGTTGTCACTGCACTTGTGTGCTTTGAGGCAGTTGAGTGGCACTCGAGCAACCGCATGACGCATCAGTTTGGCGTATATCAGCTTATTCCGCCTGATCCTATGAACTTAGGGGAATCTCATAACCAAGATTTGAGCGGGAAAACAGATTAGAGCTGGATACAGACACATCAACATTGGATTAATGTGTGGCATAGCCAATCTGAGTGTGTGCTACATGGTCATCCCATTATTGATTATACGCCATCCCTTGAATATTGGCACTGCTATCAATAGCACGTAGCAATTACTCGTGCCCAATTGTGGTTGTCTCCAGAATTTGACCTGCAAGATCCACGACATTTTGGCCATATGCCAACCCCCCGGGAGCATTTCCGCATGCCCTCGCCACCCCTCGGCAACAGGTCAGGCCCCCAACAGCATATCCATATGGATCCTCCAAGAATGTCCATTGATCCTGGGGCATTTTCCTCTCTTCGTGGCACCCTTCACCCTTCACCATTCCAATTTCGTTTCTCTTTCATGGCTAGAAGTTGATTTGCTTCCTCCAAACCACAACTCTTGGGTAAGTTCACTCTTTGTGTTTTGTTTTCATCCTCTAAAGTGGGTGCGGATGTCTTGCTTTGTCTCTTTTTGCTGTTTAGGAAAATTTAAATAGCTAATGTGAAATTGAATCTTGGTTGGTATGGATTTGGGATGGATTCGTAATTTTCACTTAGGCAGGGGCTTTGATTTGTGTCAATTGTATTTGTGTTAATTCTGTTCACCTTCCATGTGAGTATAATTATATACTATGTTGCTTGTTTGGTTTTTTAATTCTGGTATAGATGCATCACTTGGGTTATTGGATGTTAATTGTCCAATCAAAAATTGACACTAGTTAGTTCCTCAAAGATGAAAACAATAGCACTTGATTGTCATTTAAGGGCTAATTTTGTGGTATTATATGGGTTACAGGTATAGAATTATGTAGACTGGTTTTAGTTGCTGTGGTTGATTTAATTAAAGGTTATACCAAGTAGTTATAGATGAGGGTAATTATGTATAAGTCAGCATTGATGTAAATACCTCCTTAGTGAAAGAGATATCTTGGATAATTCTTGGCTCTATAGGTTAATTAGCATGTAAAAGGTGACTTTCTGGTGTTGGATTCTCTTGGGTAGCGACCGAGGCTTTGAGACGCTATAATCTCCAACCACCACTTCTCGGTTTAGTCTATGAGTGATAATATATTTATAATTTGTTTTCTGCTCTTCTTATTTTCCTAAATATATATTTTGATAGCTACTTACCTTCTAACTGAATCTTTAAAACTGCATATAGTATTATTATGTTATTAAGTCTGTACATCCACAGGTGGGACAAGCATTTTGAGAAAATTACTCTCCGATACTTGATTTTGGTTTAAGAATTTCTTGTATTGTTATCAATTGATGTTTGAATCTAATTATCTAATTATTTTGAAATTAATATGATGTTTCCAATTAATATTATGATTTCGGACAATAGAAATTACATACTTTGATATAGTAAGTTTTGAAATTGATTTCCTTATACTAATTCAAAACTTAAGGGCCTGTTTGGTATGTCTGATAGTATAAGACCTGATAGAATAAGGCCTGATAGTATAAGGCTCGATTGTATAAAGCCTGATAAAAATTTAATACTATGTAGTGTTTGGTATGTCACTGTATAAGATATTATATTATATAAAATATAACCAGAAGAAGAGATTATAATAAATATAATTTTTAAATAGTTATTATAATTATTTTAGCTATTTTTTTATTATATATAAAAATAATTTTATATTAAAAATTATTTATTTATTTATTTTTAAATTTTTTATAAATATAAAAAATATGAGAGAGAGAGAGAGAGTGAGTGAAATAGAAATAGAGTTTTTATATATCAAAATTTAAGTAGGCTTAGTATCACATTCCTATATTTGGTTGTATTTTTTATTATATATAATTAAATTTATATTAAATACTTATTATTTATATATTTTAATAATAAATTTTTATTCCTATATTTTTATTTTAGTTTAAATAGTTATTTTACAATTACTTTTTAAAAATTATTTATTTATTATTAAATAATATTTTTTATTTATATATATATATATATTTTTTTTTATTATTTATTTAATAATTAATTTTCTTTTAATAAAATATATTAAAAAATAAAAAAGTGAAAAGAACCCTTATATATTAAAAGCTAATAAGGTCTAATACAGCCTGTCTAGGCCGTATTAAGTTATCCATTATTATAACGTATAAGGGAGGTTTGATTGATAAACTTATACAATACGTTAACGGCACCAAACAACGAATAAGAGCATAACGTATTGTATTACCTTATCCTATCATGCTTAATATAGCATACCAAACACCCCCTAATATTATTGGCATGACTGCAAAGAGTTTGGAAATTATATTAAATTTTAATATTATAGAACTTTGAGACTCTGATGAATTTGATTTTTGAAATAAAGTTAATTATGAACTTTCTTTAAGTTTTGGATAAATGGTTTTTTTTTTGGGAGGGACCTTTAATAGCGCTGTATGCTAATGGCAGTATACGTTAGCCTTAGGCTTGGTTTGGCCAAAGCAGGGGTGTTGCTAGCCTGACGTGACGGCCACATGTCCAACTCTGTCGATCCTTCGGCATAGGACTATTGGCGAGATATCTGTTCTCGTCGATCCTTCGGGGATGTTCGTTGGTAAGACATGTTTGTTCTGTTCTGTTCTGACTCTATAATTGAGACATCCCCCTCAAAATTTCAGAATTTATTTTATTTTAATTTTAAACTAGTTCTAACTCCATAGTTGAATGTATTCGAATTACCAAATTTTGGAAGTACCAATTTGTTAACAATGACTTTTTATTACAAATTTCGCTTTATTTTCTACTTTACCATATTCTGGTTTCATTCACCATGTTTGATTTGGAATATATATATTCCATTTAAGATGCGAATATTATTCCATTGAATATGTTTATTTTATGAAAAGCTCATGCGTGCACTTGTCCCACTCCCCGTTATAACTATATTATCTCTCACTAAGTCGGTTTGACTCACTCCTCATTCTTCCTCTATATAAAATTTGTCACTATCAATCAACATTATATTATATATTATATATTATATGTATGTATTTGAGGTAGTATAATAAGAGTTAAAGTACTTTTAATAATATAACAATATATGATTGCAAGAATAAAGAGACGTATCAAGTGAGAGGGCTATATTTATATGAGAAATGAGAGGAACATATATTAATCATTAAACTATTTACAAATAATCAAGATCAAAAGTTATTTAGCAATAACATGATCATCAAAAAGTGTTATGAAATTTTATGTTTTATCACCAACATACCTTAGTTGAAATTATTTAACTTAGAATCATCTACTTTTTAAATTACCTTGTGATTTAACTTAGTTGAAATTATTTCTACTCATTTGTTATTATTTTTTGTCTCTTTTTCTCCAACAGATGGATCTCATAATTAATTAAGGAATTTTTAGGCTAAGTGGCAACAATGAATGATTGGGCTGCGTTAAAAGAAAAAAAAATTAACAATGTTGACAAAAAAAGGGTGATTTTTTTATATATGGTGTTTGGAATGGTTTATTGGGAATATATGGAATTTTTGGTAAAATTTGAAAAATATGGAATTTTGGCAGGAATTTGGTTTGCTGTCAGACGAATCCCATTAGTTTAAAAAAAAAAAAATGAAATCTGGCATGCTTCCAGCCAAATCCCATTATTTTTATATAAATAAGGAGAAAGAAAAAAAAGATCCGATTTACTGTCAGTCGAATTCTATTATTTTAATAAAAAAGAGGAGAGAGAAAAAGAAGATCCGATTTGTTGTCAATCTAATCCCATTATTTTAATAAAAAATAGGAGAGAGAAAAAGGAGATATGACTTGCTGTCAGCCGGATCTTATTATTTTAATAAAAAATTTTGAAATTCAATGTACTTTTCACTGAATTTCATTTTTTTTTGTGTTGTGAGTGTGTGTGTGTGTGTTTTTGAGAGAGAGAGAGAAAGGGGGGCCTAGGACGAGAGAGAAGAAAAAGAAAAAGAAAAAAAGGAAGAGAGAAGAAAAGAAAAGAGAGGAGAGAGAAAAAAAAAGAAAGAGAGAAAAAAATTATAAAAAGTAAAAATATCATATTATCAAAAATACCATATTTATCAAATTTTTTCACAAAAATGTCATATAAAAAATAATTATCCTAAGAGGGGAGAGCCTAACAAACAGCATACCGGCGACATAACATATACAGGCTTCACAACTAAAATTGTATACGTTGAAGCAACCTTCTAGCCACCAAAACTGAATTTCAATTAGAGTAGTAGCTGCAGAGCATGAGGGGTAGCAGCATTGGTCAATCGAGCAACTTTAGTGTTTCTTATTCTTATTTCTTAACCACCTTCTAACTACTTGGATATCTAACAAAACTTCCTGAGGGCTAAAGGGTACGAAGATACTTACATTTAGATTTGAAAAAAAAATCAATTAGGAAAAGAAGAAAAAATTGAGAGAAGTTGATAAATGAGATGAGATGAAAAAAAAGAGTTAAAAATATTTGTAGAAAAATTATATAGATAATAATTTTGAATAATTTTAAGACTTATGTTATTTAGATATAAGTTCTTGTGTGTTAACCAATTAATGGTGATTCTTGCAGAGATAAGTGGACAATTCAGACCTACATATGTAATTGGGGAATTAGGTGACTATAATAGTAAATAGTAATATTGTCACTTGGTTTCCCAATTATATACGTGAATTTCTACTTATTTTGATTGCCCAAAAAATGTATATCCAAAAAATATTTTTCTTACTTTAAACTAAATAATAAGAGGTATTATGAGAAAAATTAGATATAATTTAAAGGATGTTGATAAGAAAAATGACATATATTTTAACTTATAAATAGGTTTATAAAGTTAAATGAGGAATTGTTGTTCTCTAAGAAAAAGCTTGTGCACCCCTAGTCATTGTTTAGCCGAAATATTTCTTGAACCATTAAAAGCAGCATAACCCAATAGTTCAAAACAAGAGATATATAATAGTAGATGGGTAGAGAGGATTAGAAAATAGTAATGATGATAATGACGATTCGATTGATAAGTTAAATAATTTTAATTATAACAAGATAAGAAAAATTTTGGGGACATTGATAGACCATAGACGGGATAAAATATAAGAATTAAAAGAAATAATATTAAAAGGGCATTCTAGAAGTAATCATTTAAAATTAAATCATGAAAGATAAGATGGGAAAAAATAGGCATATTTTAAAGTGTCTTGATAGATTTTTTTCTAGTTTTTTTTATGGATTTTGAAACTTTGCGGTAATGAGTACAATATTAAAAACAAGAAATAAAAATAGAAATTAAATACACCCTAAAGTGTTTCACTAGCTACTATTACCAAAGTACTTACTATCAATCCGTTCTAATAACAAGTCCCTGGCAAAAGGATTTGGAATCAATTGGATGTCTTCCTCTTGCTCTTCCATCAGTGGTTCTTTGGTATCTACATCTTCCTGATAATCTAAATGAGCTGTGGCAGTTGTTTCATCCACCTTGGTCCTCTCATCAACACCCTCTGGTTGGAGTTGCCCGTTTTTGCTATTTATTGGTCTCTCGTGAGTATCCCCCAAGCCACGATTATTATTGGTGGGTGTAGCAGTAACTATTGCAGTTTTAAGTTGGGTGGATTGATTGGTTCTTGGTCTGGTCACTTCTTCCCCTATTTCTATATGGGTAGGGTATGAGTATTAGATACATTATGACAAGATACATAAATATGATGATTTTATAACATAATAAAATATGGATACGACAATATATATTAAATAAAATATTATAATTATAAACTAAAAAAACAAATATTGATAAATTATTTACCAGAAAAATAATATATATAATTAGAGGAAAGTAATTAATAAAGAAAAAAATTAGATCTTTATCTTAAATTTTTTGAATAACAAAATTTTTAATATGGTAGATATAAACTAAAATTGAAACTTTAGGAGATATTAAAAAAAATGCAAATGCAGAAATATAATACAAATATTGATACTAGATACGAGTATAATATGAATTTAGGGTTTAGGGTTTCTTTACCTGTTGTCCGCTGAATATGATTTCCGTGGTTCTTAATTAATTTGCATAGAACATAATTATTTGCATAATGAGGGCTGGTGAGCAAAGATGAGTGAAGATTGTATTCATGCATGATCCATGCACCATCATGGTTGGTGCCACTCTTCTCAAGCCAAAGACACTTCTTGGTCCCAATACGTTGGTGTGTGTCCTTGGCCACTATAGCTTTTCCCTTATTGCTTTCAGCTTCCCATGATCCCAATCCAGTGGTGCGAACCAAGCGTGAAGGTTTCTTCTTTTTGGTGGTGAAGAAGTAAAGCTCCCTTTTGTTGCCGCCTTCGAAGGCTTCCCAAATCTCCCAAGGGTTCTTGTTACCATATAAGTCACATTCATGGATATTATTGGTGGCTTCGTTAGGCAAAGGTTTGCCATTGGCCTTATTGGAAAGGAAACTTAGAATGAGATCTTCATCCGTGGGGTTGAAGCTTAACGCATTGGTTGAAGCCATGAAATCTTCATTTATCTTTGTGTGTTAATAAGTTAGTAGGCTTATATATAGATAGATTTAAAATTTTGAAATTAAAACTTGGTGTTTTCTAATAAAAACAAAAACATTGGGCCCTAATCACCCATTATTAATGTTTAACTGAAAAAGAACTCCTTGACCTATTAGGGGGATTTTAACCAAATTGTTTTTTGTTAAGAAAAAACAGAGATAAATAATAACGGATGGGTAGAGAGGATTACAAAAATAATTAGAAAAAATATATTCGATTTTATGGATAAGTTAAAATATTTCAGTTATAAAAGATAAGAAATCAATTTTGGATAAGTTGATAAATGAGATAAGAAATAAGAGTTAACAGAAAAATGTTATGGGCAAGAATAATTTCAAACTAGATAATAAAAGATAAGTTGAGGATAATTAAGTTAATTGATCCAAGGTGTTGATAAGGTAAAGAGTTCATAGCGCTTAGCCTATAAATAGAATCATTGGGGAAAGGTAATTCGAATTGCAGTTTATGTGAGTTGGAAGTAACTTTTCTAAAGTCTCATTGCTCCCTTTTATATATTATGCTATCTTGTTTAGGTATTGAATTTATGTTTGAGTCTTGAGAGCTATTATTTGTACCGCCTTTAATATAGACATTCAGACATTTACACACAAAATTGGCAAAAAAAATTATGAAAGAAAAAGAAGAAATGAAAAAGCAAAGGGGGATAGGAGAGAGATAAAAAGAGTATGTCATAAGATATCAATTGGTAATATGTATAAATAGTATTTCTCTTTTTAAGTCTTTATGCGTTTACCTATGTACACTCGGGGACCTTTTGTTAGACATGCAAAACAGCGCAAAATACTCACTTCCACAATTTAATCCCAGGACTCATTATTATTTTGTTGAGATTATTTACATAGAGTTATCTGTGAAAATTTTATATGATCCAATTATATGTTAAATTTTATTATTAATCAATGAAATAAGATCAAAAACCCATAAAAAAATTTAATTAGTAATAAAAATTAACATATAACTTGGCCATATAAAAATTTCGTAAAAAAATCCCTTCCCATTTATCATAGGATAATGATAAACACTACGAATTATGATTCGTGAGCACTGCTTTTATTCCATGACCCTATTGCCTCCGTGTTTTCTGCCGCTGAATTCTTTTCTATCTCCAATCATATTGAAACATTTGTATTCGTCAAAATTTTCATAACAAATCCTTCCAGCCAAATAGCAGCACTCTTTATCATGTGTTGTAGGGCTTGCTTATGCTTGCCTCATAATATGTTTCATTAGTCTTTTTTCATTCGCAACAGAAAATTGTTCCACATTGTTCTCAAATTATCAATTGCCATCATGATATCCAATGTGGCTTTATTAATTTGCTTTGAATGTTAAGTAGTTAAGAAATCTCCGATATCTCATTAAATGAAGTAGTTGGTGATAGGCTTGAATGCTAAGGGTCTTTTTTTTTGGTTATGTGTATATAGTGCTGCGCTTGCCATGCTTAAAGAATAGTTGTAAAGAGAAATAAATAAATAAATAAACACTTTTTTCCATATATCTGGCATTGTTCCTTACTCGTCTCTTTATCTTGTTTTCTTTAAATTTTCTTTAACTTTGGTTGTAATTTTTTGTTTTTCTATAATAGTTTTGAAAATTTACACTTGTGTAAAAATGTTGAGAATTCAATATATATGACGACAATAAAAAATAATACTGAAAAAAGTTCTTAGCAAGGTAAGAGCCAAACCCTTTGAAGGATTACATATTGATCTTTGAAATATTATGCGTGCGTTTGGTTTTTTTTCATATAAGAAAAATATTTATTTGATAAAAAAAGTGTGTTTTTAAGTGTATCTAGTTTTTGGATCCATCTATAACGCACCAAATTATAAATGCTGCTGCACGCACCTTAAATGATAAATGGTTAAGATCTGATGATGCACCCATATACCAATTATTATCATTGCACTGTAGTAGAACTTAGTTTCCTTTTTTCCCCTAATCCCAGCATCATTGATCGCAGCCACCATCACAGACCGCATCGTCAACCACGATGACAACCAGCTCGCCACTGCTCAACCACCATCACTAGCCTCTTGTTGGCATTGCCATCGTTAGGTTGAGAGTTGTGACTGCTACTGTCGTTGAATCTAGTGGCTACCACCAGTACCATGGGTCGTAAATCATGGTTGTTGCCACTACCATGGGCCGTCGCCAATCGACTAGGAAGCAGAACCATGACTGTGTTGTGATTTTGGTTTGCCGGAGGAGAAGGATGCTGCGTCGCCCCCTACTGGTTCCTTGCACCATCGCCATGCTATTGGAAATGTGCCTCGCACCACCATGGCATCAGTCGTCAAGCATCTCTTTAACAACGGCTCTCTCTTCTAATGGCGCACCAAATGGAGTTGAAGAAGTGGTTCTTGACGAGGTTCCAAGAGTAAGGACTGTGGTGGTCGCCGATGTGGTGGTTAGGTGGAGATAAAGGTCGAAGGTGAGAATGGAGTGGTGGAGATATGTAATGGTGGGTGGTTGTGAGTAAGTGGTGATGGTCGGATTTTTGGGAATTAGGGGATATTTCTTTTTTTATTTTTTAGTTAGAAGGAAATATTTCTAGAGTATATAAGATTTACAGATAGTCTATCAATTTGGATGGGTTGAGATTAAGATAACAATAAGGTGTATTAAAAACAAATCCCTAATTTTTTTTGGATAAGTTCTTAAAAATACATAATTAAAAAAATCATTTTTTTACTTTTTTTTTCTAGAAGCATACTAGAAGATATTTCTACTTACATTTTTTTAATCTTTTTATGTATTTCTATTTTTTATCTTAAAAGTTTTTTTTCAAAAAAAAATCCAAGCTATTTCATGTACACCAAAAATAAATAAATAATCCAAACTCACCCTGTATACAAGATTGGAAAAGACATCTTTATAAATACTTCTAAATCTTCTTAACTTATCATTCTGATAAAAATTCTTATCATTATGTGGAGACTCAAGACATTAATTATATCAGCTTTTTAATTAATAATATTGAGAATATTTTAAAAAAATTTAAAAAGCATTATGGTTTTGCCTTAGCAAATGAGACTTGCATGTGGTTCCCAAAAAGTTAAGGATGTGGCATCTATTACAAACTTAGAATTAGCTTTTTTAAAGTATATTTTATATTTTAGTAAGTAAAGTTTAAAAGCATAGTCATTATTTAAAAATTAATGATTGATTATAAAATAAATTATGTACCAAAAAAAATAATGATTTCAGAATTATAAAATAATACATTTACATAATAAATTATAAACATGTATTGATTATTCGTCTTTATTTTCTTATTATTAGAGTTACAATTATATATTTTAATTTCTAAAATACATAGATTTGGATTCTTTAAAGTGGTATTTCTTTGTCTTTATAAAGTGAGAACATGATAGATTATTTACTTTTAAGTCATTTAGGTAGTGTTTGAAATAATTAAAATTATGAATTGATTTAATGGTTTGAATTTATTTACTTTAAATTGATTTCATTTGAATTGAATTGATTTATAAATTAAATCTCACTTTTGAAACAATTATATAAAATAAGATTTGATTTGATTTGATTTATAAATTATTTATTATATTTAAAATCTATTAAACAGTATTAAGAGTGATTAAAAATAATATTTGATTTTATTTGAGTTGAATTTAAATTTAAAATCAAATCAATTCTCGCTAAATTAAATCAACTTTGATATGATTTCATAACTAAAGTGATCAAATTTCGTAGAATTTATTGAATTAAATTATTTCTTATTTTTTAAAATTTCAAATACAAAATTTGATTTATAAATCAAATTAATTCTCATTTTAATGTAGTTCAAACAATACCTTAATAGAATTCACTTACAATATGATATATTAACAACTTAATTTTGATATATTATTAATAAAAAAATTACATATATATTAATATATTAACAAAAATATTAAATTTAATTATCTATTAACTTAAAAATTTTATAAATATAAATATAAAATTAAATAATAATATAAAAATATTTTACATTTACCTCACATTAAAATTAATCTCATCTTATTAATTCAGCACGTGAATCATCACCCCTCACTGTCTAAAATACACCGTGCAATCTAGATAAGCCAAATCCACCAATCTATGGTCGAACTCACTCAAAGGCGCCGACAAAACAAAAAAAGAAAAACACGAAAGGTCAAATTCACTAAAAAGATGTGCCACGCAAGCATTCTGAGAATCGGCATATTACAATTAGTGCATTACCGAATATTCCACGCCACCCGCTTTGAATAATGAATAATTCTCTTGGCCCACTGTGTTCTATTTGTCCCTTCAAGGTTCCAATCTTCTTGCCTCAATCCTCAAATTTTCCCCTTTTCCTTTCCCTTGGTTTTTCCTTCGAATCACAATTCCCCTTCACCCCTTTGAATTTTAATGGCTTGTTATTATTCATCGCATTATTCATCATCACAGTTAAACCCTGCCTTGTACTTGTTGCTGCTGTTTTCCGTTTTCTCCCCAAATTCCGCTCCTTTGAATTCCCTCGACAACATAATTCTCCCTCCTTTTCAGATTCTGCTTCAGCCTTGTAACAGCTTCTGACGCATACACTCCCCAAACACAGCATAAAGGAGCCGTTGCCACATCATGGGAAAGCGTAAGAACCTTGACCTGTCTCTCTTTTCCTTTAATTTTAGGTTAACCCCTTTATTAAGGAATAAATCCTCACTTTAGTCTGTGAAATTATAAGTATCAATTATAATAGTTATTGACTTTAGTAAATTTGTTTTTTAAGTCCCTGGTAGAGACTAATTTGACTATGGAGATTATAATGTAGGGGACTAGTATGCTCATGAAATAAAATGTCGGGGACTTAAAAATAAATTTTCTAAAATTAGAGACTATTATGATCTGTGCATACAGTTTAAGCTAGTAAAGTGAGGGTTTATTCCTTTATTAACTGTAATTAATTAATGTGTGATGTTGAGTACTATTTTATGTTGTTGTTGTTTTGGGAGGGGGAAATTGAGTGTTTGTTGTTGTTTGGTTTTATTATGGGGTAGGTAAATCTCAACGTAAGAATGCTACAATGTTGGATA
Source organism: Pterocarpus macrocarpus (assembly GCA_031439585.1). Taxonomy (NCBI): domain Eukaryota; kingdom Viridiplantae; phylum Streptophyta; class Magnoliopsida; order Fabales; family Fabaceae; genus Pterocarpus; species Pterocarpus macrocarpus. The sequence goes on from CM062514.1 coordinate 34,307,593, forward strand.
GTGATGACGAGGGTAGTGAGAGTTCATCATCAAGTGCACGAACCGACAAGATGTCGGTATCAGGGACTGAAGAAGTGCACGTTGATCAGGATACTTTGCTCGAACAAGCTCTTGATGCTTTAGATGAGAAAAGGTACTTAATTTAGTTGAATCATAATGTTTACTTCTACAAAAGAAAAATGGTTTTAGCATAGAAATTTGGAATGATAAGTAACTAACTGCATGTTAGATGAGAAAAGGTACTTACTTACTTTACTTGCCCCTTTGCAATCATAATGTTCACTCCTAAAAAAGAGAAAAAGGGTTTAGCATGAAAAATTGCAATGATAAAGTTACATGAATATGATGCTGAGTACATGTTTGGTTTTGCTTATTTTGGATGGGGAAAAGGTCTTTTTCCACCCCCCCCCCCCCAACCACACCCCCAAAGAAAGCTTTCTTAGTAAGTTTTTGAATATAAGCTGTTTTGAATACAAAATAAGCTTGTTCAAACATACACTAAATGTAGTGATAATTTTTGCTTATTCTATTTAACCCCCTTCATTTTGAACTTAAGGGTGTTTTTTTATTTTTATTTTTTTGGATAAAGGGGTTCCACGAGGGAAAGAGCTTTGTCAGTGATCACTGAGACATTTATTAGCAATGTGCAGCATCAGTTTGTGGAGAAGAAGTAAGGATCTGTCTATCATTTAAATTTTTAACTCTGTTTTGTTATACAATCGTTTGCTTATGTTCACTTATGTCATTTATCTTGTATATGTTGCTAAAGCAACATAATGATGAATTGATATAGCTGTAAGCCTGTAAGCGTGTTTTGTCAAACCTAGCCACATATATCATGTAAGCCATGATGCACTCCCATTTGCTGCGTGGTTCTTCTTTGTCTCTGAGTGGATAGCTTTGAGTTAAATTGTGATTAGTTTTGTCATGTTGAAAAAATGAAATCAACTTGGGGCCTGTTTGGAAATTGAACATAGTTCTGCTAGCACTGAAATTGACTTGACGGTGTTCTTTAATGGGTGGGACTATGTCTGTTCACACGTCTCACTAACTACTTTTAATTGCAATTTTCTAACTTTCCATCGACTAAATAATTTCTTTTCATTCAAGTAAGGTTGTAATAGATAAGAAATTGCTGTTTAGTTGAGGGAAATTTATGAAAATCGCAAATAAAAATTCTCAGATCATGATAGGCTAGTGAATGTATCAAGCAGCAACTCATTCCATATTATAATGATTAAATCATTAAATGGAAATAATATCCTTCACAACAGTCTTATTCACTATATTAACCTATAGTTTCCTATAATTTTTTTTTTTCAAATGGTTCAAAGTCAGTGCTTAATTTTTCATCTTCAGAACTTAAGTGCTGAAACTGCAGTAGTTGTGTCTTATCAAACACACAAACAAGTTATCAATCAATAACGTTACATATGATATTTTGTCTTCCTTATCCTCATTCCTGCACTTTTATGCTGTCTTTTTGACACTATTTCTAATACCATGTCCACTGTTTTTCTTATATGCAAACAGTAATCACGTGGAGTAGAAATGTGATGTGTCACCTTTTCTATTTACTTATCTGTCTAAAATGATGATTACTATATATAGTATTAGTCTCAGACAGTATTCATGTCAAGTAAAGAGATGATATATGTTACTGATCTATTTATTGATCTATCTAAATGTGATAGTTATCATAACCTTGAAGTGCTTTCCTTTGTTAGATTTGCTACCTTATTACATTCCTGTCTTGCTTCAATAAAAAAAGGATCCAAAAAGGCATCTGCGAAGGAGATAGCTTTGGCATCTCATGCCATTGGTAAGATTTTGATTAACTTGCATATGTTTGATATTACCTTCATTTGATTAAATATTTAATTTGATTCTTTTGTAGGTCTTTTGGCCCTTACTGTTGGCTATTGTGATAACGCGCGTGAAATATTTGAGGAATCAGTTGATACTCTAGACGAATATCTCACGTCTAAGTCAGAAGCAACAAAAATTCCATCTGTAAGTAGGAGTTTAAATATTTTGGAATGTCTTATATTTGAAATTTTCCTTCTGATTCTTTCGAGGCTCTGATTCTGAATCTTCTCTTCTCAATGCCATTATGTTTATAGTTTCTGGAATGTTTGGCTATAATCACTTTTGTTGGTGGGAATGATCGAGAGGAAACACAGAGATCCATGGACATATTGTGGCGAGTAATTCATCCCAAATTAGGTTCCAATGTAAGCATCTGTTTCAAATATACTTGTTAGTTTTGTTTGCTAATCAGTGTTGGGTGTAATATGTTTTTTTGACAATAATTTTGGTGCTACCTTCAATAAATATGAAGAGAATTAACATTTCTTTCCTTCTACATTGGTGCTCTTAATTTTCTACAGTAAATTTACTGCTTCAGCCGTTTTATTATTTAGGTAGTTGCAGTCAAACCTTCTGCTCCATTGATAACTGCTGTGGTGTCTGCTTGGTCCTTTCTCCTCTCTACCATGAGTGAGTTGAAGCTAAATTCTAAAAATTGGCAAAAGTAAGCAATCCTGTTTCTGTGTATCCATTTTCATTTAACTCCTGCACTAGTTTTAGGTAATGTGCTAAAGTGCAATCCAGGCACCTTATAAATGGCTTTAGATGGCTAAACTAAGCAGGTGATGTGGGACTGCTCTTACCGTAATCCACATCATAATGTTATTGAAAATAGTGACCCCAACTTGTTGATGCATTGCATTCATTCTTGCCACTTGGGGAGAGTACAGTGTCTTTGCCTCCATTTTTATAGTTGACTGGGAGTTTAGCAATCTGAAATTGCTTGGATCTATTGGTGATACATATCGAAAGAAAGAGATTATGTGTGTATTGTTGAACCTGGGGGGAGGAAGAGGAGTTGACTATAAGAAGATTTAAAATCGAAGTTTAAGTTGAGAGCAAGGAAAGGGTTGAGGATGTGATTGTGTTGGGTAGGCAATGGAGACTAAGAAACCCCTCCCAAGCATCTTGGAGTAAAATGCAAAATAAGGGCATGAAAATACATTAGTTGAATCTAAATATTTAGTATCTTCAGTTAACAGTGTTATTTTTTGTTTGTAACACTGCCTGCCTGGGATCTAAATAATTGCTTTTATTGGTGATGCAGTTCAATATCTTATTTATCTAGTCTTCTAGACAAGGAAGATCGGTCTGTACGTATTGCTGCTGGTGAAGCACTGGCTCTAATTTTTGAGATTGGAAGTATAGAGAAAATTTCTGCTGAATCTAAGAGCACAGGTGATATGACAGAAGAAGAGAGTAAACTGCGGGAAAGTTTCATACATTTACAAGGATTGAAAGGAAAGGTCATAAATCAAGTCGAAAACCTTTCCGTTGAGGCTGGTGGAAAAGGTTCTGCTAAGAAAGACCTTAATACTCAAAGGAACTTGTTCCGAGATATCATGGACTTTTTTGAGGTACTTCAGTTTTCTTTCACTTTTTTCTTTTTAATTAATTATTTTCTGAGATTAGAAGATATATTGCTTCCGGACACAGACTTCATTACTGACCACTAATACCTTGTGATACTAGTATGGTTCTTCTCCTGAAATTTCAATGAAGATTGGTGGTGATTCACTGCAGACATCATCATGGTCCCAAATCATACAGGTTTTTCCTGCATTCATCTGTTTTTCTTACTGGCAAAGCTTTCCCTTTTTGTATTAGCGTGTTGACATCCAGATATTTGCAGTTGAACTATCTCAAGCACTTTCTACGGGGAGGGTTCATCAAGCATATGCAGGTTGGCTTTCTCATGGCATTTTTCTTTTGCAAGTTTCTAATTATTCTGAAAAGCTTACAAATTTGGAGGTTGATTTTTCCTTTTACTTTTCCTCTTCTCCCTTGACAAATTAGGAAAATAAGTTCCTCCATGATGTCTTTGGTTTCACACCAAAGACAAGATATCTTAATGGCAATGAACATCGAATGTCTAGTGAAGAAAAGGTTAGTGTGTTTGGCCAATTGTGTTCAACACTGATGAGTTTTTGTTGCTGAATGTCCTCTCTTATCTGTTGGCTACTCTCGTTTTATGCACTTTTTTTCCTTTTACTTGTCATTATTTGCTGATCTGCACCATTCTCCCAATTGCAGAGAATGTTTAAGTCTCCAAATTCTGTTCAGAACAAGGCTAGGACCCAATTACTTAATAGGCAACGGTTGTTATCTGAGGTAGGCATTCTTACCATATAGAAATTGTTTAATCTTATTTTCCTATATGACACATTCTTGGACAGACATGATGTACTTTAAGTTTGTGCACTGAACTAATAGGAGACTTTCTATACACCTTGTGCCAAATTCCTTGTAGAACCATTTTGCACATTAACCTACCTGACTTTATTATTGGTCAATGGTCACAAACTCTCTTTTCTCTTAGCTAAGGCCATTCGTACTAGTGTGTTATTCTTTCTTCAGCACCAATACATCTCAATCTTCATCCTCATACCATCGTTCTTTTAGTGATATTGCAACAAAATCTTGATGGGGATCTCAATCTAAATTTGTCAAATCAATATTCACGTTCTATTGTTCTAGTCCTGTCTAGACTGTTTACTGCATGCGTCTATCTAAACTTTCTCACATGACACACATAGAATGTCAATAGTTTTAGTGTTTTTACGTCTTTTTTCCAAATTTATTTGTGGATGCTAATACAGCTATTTTGTTTACTTATGCTTTGTCATTTATGTTGTCATCTTGAAAGATTGTGGGGTTACTTTAAAGTATGCATAGCTTATTGAACCTTGGTTTCATTTTCTTTTCTATTGTTAAATTAACAGGGCAGAAACTTAGGCCACTATGCAGCCAATGCATTTGATGACGATGCGTGAGCTTTGGTGTGGGACTGCCAATTTGCTGGGATGATGAAGTTGATTAGGGGATTTGGTCATTAATTTTATACTTCATTATGTTATGTTCTTTCTAAACTTTTGACTTAATGGCTAGGAACCTTATTTCTGCATACTGTACCAGCATGACAAGATATCTGCTTGTTGTGTATAGATGGCCAAAAATAAAAATAAAATTTCTGTATGCATTCTCTTATTGAGGAACCCAATGACTCTTCATTGCGGTGGCTTATGTGGTCGACAATGCAACATTGCATAGAATGTAATATAAACATCTTGTTTGCTGTTAGTCACCAGAAGCGAAAAATCTTGTTTGCTTATTATTGTAAATTTGTAATGCAGTAGCAGAGGTCTATTATAGAGTAATGTAAATTGCAGTGCAATGAACAAGTAAATAATAATAATGCCATAACACAAAAGTAGCTTCTGAATTAGTCCCTTTCCCTTTCCTTTTTTCCCCCTCTAAATCGTATCTTAAAGTCTATTAAATTAAGAGTAATTTGATTTGAGCTACATCGGTCCATTATAAGGAATAAAGTTTTCAGCACTGAATATTTTTTTTTTCCTCCTTGTCATTTACAGGGCTTGAATGTGGAATCCTGTTCACAAGAAATAAATAAATTACTTAAACCAACCATCTGACTTACTGTGTTTTAGTATCTAATAATGGCTGGCCAAGGAGTGCTATTCAAACTGGTTCTGCCGCTTGACATATGTGATCATTTGTTTTTTATTCTTTTTGCTCGGTCAAGTTTGCATTTTTTTTTCAAGTAAAAAAAAAAAAAAGTTTGCAATTTTTTTATTCATTTAATTGGCATTAGTTAGCCGTGTAAATGGAAAATAGTAATGAATCAAAGATGCTATTGTGAAGAAAATTGTGATTGTAATTGAAGCGTAGACGTTCCTAATGTAGAAATTGGAATCAAACTATGTGGGCCTGTACATAAACTGCGAATAGCGAGCATGGCTTCATGAAAGAGAATCTCGATAAAAAAACATACTGTAGTAGAAAAAGTATGAAAAGATTATAATAGATAAATTTTAATACACTATTAAGTAAAATACTTTATATTGATAATCAATCATACATTTTAAATGATATAACTATATGTAATTAAATGTTTGTGTAGATAAAATATATGTTCACATTATATACAAATCAAATCAAAACTATGAAATTAGAGGAAATGGACAAATTATTACTTCGAAAATCAGAAGTGGGGAATGATTTATATAAGTGGGAGGTGGGGGGAAGCTGTAAAGTGTAAAAAAGGATGAGGAAGAGAAAGATGGTGACATGAGAGTACGTGAAGGTCACTGAAGGGCTCAAACTTCAGAAAATTCAGGTAGCGACAAAGGAAACTGCTACTCCCTGCTACTTTCTAAGCCCTTTACTCACCCTTTAGATTCCCATGAAATCACTCAAGATCATCCTACAAGTATCTCTCCATGTGCCCTTTCATAAATTTTGGGGCATGATTGAGTCTCTGTCTCAGCCACTAACTTGTGGGAATTGTTTTTCATAATTAAAAATATAAATTTCTAAGCCTACCCCAAAAAACAATTTTGAAATGTTAAACAAACTTGATTATGAATTTAGGGAATTAGTGCAGTAATAGAGATACACTATAATTCTAAAAATAATCTTGATTCAATTCCTTAAGAGAACACTAGTTAATAGGGCAAGTTTGACTATCTAAGAATAAGAAGAGATACTTTTAGGAAATAAAATAACAAACTTAATTATCATTTTATCTTCCATAACTTTTTGGTTTTTTTTTCAAAAAATGATTTTTAATCTAACCAGTTTTGATAGATGAAATTTATAATTATACAATTTATGCTCCTTAAGTTTTGAAGTACTATACAATCTTCTTGTATATCTAAAATATTATACTCAAATGTTTTTGTCTAAAACATACATATCTCATCAAGGTAAATTAAACAAAAAATACCAGTAAAATAACCTGAGTAACATATAGACAGTACAGAAAAGAAAAGAAAAATGTTAAATCTTCCTAATTGATGTGCCTAAAAATTATTCTAATTTAAAATCTCTTATATATATATATATATAATCCTTAAATTTTATGTAAATTACAGTTTATGTTATTGTGAATGAAATTTTGAATTAAGAGAATTTTTAAATTGATTATTATAAGGCTATATATCAATACTTAAACAAAAAAAACAACCTGAATGTACTATCAAAGAATACAGTCAGAGTGGACGAAAAAATGGAAAATGTTAAATATTCTTTTGTTGACTTTTTATTGAAGAAAATGATCACACGTACGACATAAGACCTCCGTCACTATCTTTAATGAAACTATCAACCCTTGCCGCCCGTCTTAATTTTCTGAAGGGTTACAAAAGTTACAATACGATTTTAAAGTAGGGATTTCTTTTTGGGTACAAAAATATAGACTATATTGCGAATAAAAGATATGATATTTTGAGGTTGATATATTAAAGTTAAATAGTTACGGACATAAAAACTTTGATGAGTAATTTGTAATTTATCTAAAAACAATGGTGATATAAAACAAGTTCACAAACATTTGCAATTTAAACTTGAGGAAATCGCTTTTGATAGGTAAGTTAAAAAGGCAAGATAGTAGACTTAACACTCTATTTTGACTCAAAACTTTGAGGCAAGGAATTTATGAGTTTTAACTTTGTTTATTTCTAAGCAATGTGAAAACTTTATCACATGTAGTTGATTTTCTAATATTCTTCCCTCAAATGTGAGCTCTAATATCAGTATACTCTCCCTTAACAGAAGCCCTTAGAAATCAAGACCCAACTATTGGCCAATATGTTTCAACCTGACTTGGGACTATAGACTAATCAATTACCATCTCTAAATACTAGGCCCAGTTAAACTATCGGCTATGGCACCACTTGCTGGAATTTTGGATTCAAAACTAAAATTTAAAAATCTAAACTTTCCAGATCAATTTTAACCCCAAATTGTGAGATGCATAATAATGAAAGATTCAGTTATAGAAATACCTAAAAAGAATGATGATAAAACTGTCACGATCAAATTCATGAAGACTATCATGCTCATTTAAGATAAGGGAAAAAGAACTATTTCTATATCACGGTAGTTTGTTATAACATCCTTTTTTTTTTTGTGCGGAAAAAAAAAGATTATGCATATGAGTTTAACGAATATGTAGTATTGGTGTTATGTATATTGCCATCTAATGTTTTTTACACTATTAGTATTTGAAGTTTATTGAACTCCAATTAATCTGATTTGAATCAAGTCAGATTACTATAGAATAAAGCTTTCACAATATTAATTTTTTTTATTTATAAAACTTGAATTTGAGACCTTACTTAAAAAGAATAAGTGTTAATCTTATTGAATCATTGGTTATAGATTAATAAATTTTACATCTTAATATATTGTTAAATGTATCATGCAATAACTCAAAAGTAATTACTGGCTGTGGAAGTAAGGTGTAATTCTAAGTAACTTTATTTGCAACATTGGGAGTTTAAAATCCTAAATATGTTATTTTGATAAGGGTTTTACTTAACTACCAAAGTTTTCAAAACAATAAAAAAGAAAAGAAAAGAAAAGAAAAGAAAATGTATTATGTAACAATATATCATCAAATAACAGTGATAATATGTACTAACTATATATGTTATATTGAGTTTGAACAATTTATGATAATATTGAATAAATGCGGAACACTCATTTCTCAATATAATTTCCATGAATCATATATAAATTAAATATTATTTAACTCTTTTAATGGCTCTAATTTTACAGGTTATACATGTAAACATAATTTCCCCATTAAGCCTTTGTACAAATATATCTCAACAAATATATTTCCCCATTGGGCATTGCGTTAACTAAAATTAAGTCTTTGTACAAATATATGTCAACAACGCACGAATATCTCTTACATTGACCGAAGCATCAGAATAATTTACTTCTCCTAAGTATTGATCTTAACCATTCTAAATTTGATTTTTTAAAATAGAACAAAAAATTTCTTGTCCATACAATACTTTTTTTTTTTTTTCACTTAAATCATTAGTATTTGAAAGTTTGCTTAACCCAACCCATTAATTTGAGCCGAGTCACTTTATTATAGTGTTAAAAAATTTTTCAATATTATTTTTTTTATTCACAAAATTTAAACTTAAACTTTACTTTTATTTTTTAAAAAATAAGTGTTAAATTATTTTAATTAACTTGATGCTAGTTATTATATTATATATATTTTATATTATAATATTATATATGTGTAATATAGCAAGACCAGAGGGGGCTGTCGTAATCATATGCGCTAATCTCGTTTCATGCACTCATGGAATCTGGATTAATCGGTCCAAATTCAAAAAGTGAGATTTATTATTTCCATAATTCGTGACTTTTTAGACAAATACAATAAAGTAAGATCACAAGCCCAAGACATCGCAATTTAAGACCTAATCCACGTTTTCCATTCGTGGAGGGGAAAAAAAAAAGGATAAATCTTAATCCGCCGTTTAACACTTTCGCTTTCACGTTCCACTTCTCTCCCTCTGTCTTCTTTTAATTTCTTGCTTGTGATGATTTGTAGGGTGAGATTGTTGTATGCGTGTCCAACTCGTCATGTTGAAAAAGAATTCAACCATCGCCATTGAATATAAGCTAGATATTCCAAAACCATATAAAGAATTCAATTTTAGATAAGGTACCACATCAATATTCACCTAAAGGCCAATACTCCAGGGTAAAAGATGGACGAATGTTGTTTCTTTTTCAATAATGTTTTAAATAAGGTTCCACATCAATATTTTTCTACCAAGGATGTATTTGATTAAGAGATAAAAATGTGAAAAAATTTTATATAAATAAATTTTATATGTAAAATTATATATAAAATTTATTTATAAAAAATTTTCTTCTATTTTTATTCCCTAACCAAATACATCCTAAGTGTCGTTGTTTTATTGTGTTTTTGTTTCTTTTTTCTATTTTCCTTTTCACGCTTCTGGATAAAAACAGTGCAACATTTTTGGCCATTCCACTGCAAGTAACAATGTACATGTAGATGTCTTTATTTTAATGGTTTTCTTAACCCGCGCCTTAGTTAAAGAATTGAAAAAACTTGCAGTAAAAATTATGCTTTTCTGGTTACTTAAACTTCGTTTAAAGTATAAAAATGTTTTAGACAACTAAAGATTCTTTCAATCTTTCTATTTCAATCCTCATAGCAACTAGTCATTTATGTTTGTTGATTTAAATATATTTCATTTTATTTTGGTATACCAATAATAATGAGATTTAAACTTCTAATTTTATAGATACTATCTATGCTTTCACCACTACTTCATTTTTAGTGTTTTTTTTTTTTTGGTTAATAACTAATGCCTTAATTTAAATACATTTCATCCTGTACGGAAAAAGATAAGCATTTCATTAAGTTGTTGTCATAAAGTCAGTGACTGACAAAAGCTACAAAAGTAAACCACATTTAAGGCGACACCAATTAATGGAGACAAGTTGATGAGGTCTCTTTTGCCCTTTGCCTATTCTTGGTTGCAACAGCACAGGACAGACAGACATCCATCGGATTTTGATTTTAGAGAAATATTTTGTATTTTTAACTTATATATAGTGATGAGAATTATCTATAAATATGTAAAATTTTAATTATGTTATTAATAAATGTAATAAGAATTAATAATTATAATATATAAAAAGATTTTTATTGAATTACTAAGACAATAAAATCACTAGAAATAGCCAAATGAAAAGGAGTTTAAATAATTTACAAAAAATTTTAAATTTAAATTTATTATCATTAATATACCAAAAAAAAAGTAAGATAATTAAAATTTTCAATTATTAATACATAATTTATCATTTTTTTTTAAAAAGAACTATGTAAAAAGAAAAAAAAAAAAAAAAACTATGTTCAAACAAGTCTCATGTTGCTTTCCTTTGACTTTCCTGCTCCTTTAAATGGTGCTCCAACTATTCCAGCTTCTCTTCCCCACTCCATGAAGTATCAACAACACAGACAATAACAACATTGTTTAAACTTGAATCTAACTCAAAAGAATCTACCAGCATCTGCAGCTATAGCTTCTGCACCACATGACATTTGTCACTCCTACAATTATTCCATAAACCAAACATTCTGCACTCCAAAAGAGAGAGAAACCATATTTTTTTTAAAAATAATTGTTAGTGTCAGATCTCTGAATCCACTTCATATCATTTCTGTAAGCTATGTGCTAGTTCTTGGTTCCTCTTTATTTAGGCCACAGGTTTTAACTTTTTTAAGGTACTGGATCTTTTAAACCAATAAGGATCAATTTTCAAAATGTCCAAACATAGAAACAACAGTAAGTTCAACTGAAGTGTAACTTTCATGGTGTAGTAGAAGACTACTAAAAGTTCAAGTCTTTGGAATCTGGGCTATGGTAAGTCCAAAGCTATGTCCTCATTATTGTTTGTCTACCCTTTTTTCCTCACCCCCCACATGCACACTCTTGTTTATCTGGTGGAGAAACCTTTTGTACTCTCCTCTTTCTTATGACATTCATCATTGCCTTTGAAAAATATGTCATATCTTTGTCCCTCTCTTCTTCTCCCTGCCCTTTTTCCACTAATGAAACTTGGTTGTTTGTTCCCATGAGAATTTTGGGGTTTGGTTTCTATGTTACATACATGAAGGTATTATTATTCTTTGCATTATGTGTTGGAATGGTCTAAAGCCACTTTATGATCTCCATTATTTGTCTAGTACTCCAGTGTTTTCATCAACCCTTTAAAATTTAAGGTAAAAGAGTACTTTATGGCGTTCTTCAGTAAGCTAATTAAGGTCATAGTCTACTCATTTCAGCTGTGTTGATCGATTTGCAATTGCAATGAATTGTGTTGTGTTTTAACATAACCATGTTTCTTGACAATGTTTGATTTGAAGGTGCTGTGCCCCTCTTGAAGGCTTGAACTAAGAAGTGATTTCTCTTAGCTTCACTTCCAAACAGAAAGATCCACACATTCTTTTTCTTCCATTCTAGTTTCTCGTTGTTTTGGAAGAAGATGTTGTGTGCTTGCTCCGGGGAGCAATTCAAATTTGAGGAGGCGCCGCAGTCACCGGAGTCCTTGGCAACAAGGGATTTCTCTGCCAGTGGACTTTCTTCAAGAACTGGGGATTGGGACTCCAAATTTGATGAAAACCAAGTAGAAGAGGCTGAATCTACTCTAAAGGAAGCTCTCTCATTAAACTATGAGGTAGGAATTGATGTGTTTCTTTCTAAGTGAAATTATTTGCCAAAATTGTAAGTGGGAATCTTCTGCTAATATTAGACTAGTTTAGTAGCCATTATCTGATGCATGCCCCATTTAATGAGACAAAGCTTAATTGTTGTTGTTGTTGCTGTTGTTGTATTAGACTAGTGTAGTAGTGTAACGGTGTTTGATTTTATCTTTTCTTTTTTTGATGAATTTCAGGAAGCTCGGGCTTTGCTGGGGAGGCTTGAATATCAAAGAGGGAACTTTGATGCTGCCCTTCAAGTGTTTCAGGGTATTGACAGCAAGGCTTTGCCCCCAAGGATGATCAAGGCTATAACTGAAAGAACTAAGCAAAGAAAACTGCGTTCCAAGGCAGATAATGTGCTCCCTAATGTGATGTCAATGCATTCAGTAAGCCTGCTTGTTGAGGCAATTTTGCTTAAATCCAAATCCTTAGAGGAACTTGGGCGATACACAGGTATTTCCACTGCCTTCATATCTCTTTTAGAAACTCTGTATATTCTTGTATTTTGATTGATTAAACATGCATTTGCTAAATAATGAATTTTTTGCATGTATGATGTTGAAAGTATGGTTCTTTGACAAAGTGCATCTTGAACATTTCTCTATATTAGCATCAATACATTATAAATGCCAATAAATGCAACTACATTCTAATAACTATTGCTTTGTTATTTACCAGAGGCTGCAAAGGAGTGCAGAATAATTCTGGATACAGTTGAGTCTGCTCTTCCTAATGGAATGCCTGAGGGTATTGGTGAAGAGTGTAAGTTGCAAGAAATGTTCCACAGAGCAATTGAGTTGCTCCCAAATCTATGGATCAAGGCAGGCAATTTAGATGAAGCTGTCATTGCTTATCGGCGTGCTTTGGTTAAGCCCTGGAACTTGGAGCCAGGAAAGTTGGCCGGTGTACAAAAAGATTTAGCTACCACACTACTCTATTGTGGTGTTGAAGTTAACTTACCCCCTCAATTGCAAGTGAGGTGTCCAACAACACCAAAGAGTAACATTGAAGAAGCAATACTTTTGCTATTAATACTCATGAGAAGGATGGTGCTTCAGGAAATAGAGTGGGATGCGGAAATAATGGATCACCTTACATTTGCACTTTCGGTTACTGGGATGTTTGAATCATTGGCTGATCATGTAGAGCAGATCCTTCCTGGTATCTATGATCGAGCCGAGAGGTGGTACTTTCTTGCTCTTTGTTACAGTGCAGCAGGTCACAATGAAGCAGCCTTGAACCTTTTGAGAAAGTCTTGTGGCAGTTCTGAAGCAAAGCACAGACCCCATTTTCCTTCATTTTTGTTGGGTGCAAAACTGTGTTCCCAATATCCGAACTGTGCTCATGAAGGCCTTAAATTTTCGCGGGAAGTTATCAATCTAGCCAAGCATCAAAATGAGCATTTTTTGAGTCAAGGCAAAAAATTTCTTGGCCTTTGCTATGGTGCTGCAGCTAGAATATCTGTCCTGGATTCTGAAAGAATTATATTTCAAAGAGAGTCTTTGAACTTTCTAAATGATGCTGCTCTAATTGGAAATGATGACCCTGAAGTGATATTCAACCTTGGACTGGAAAATGCAATTCAAAGGAATCTAGACACAGCTTTTAACAATGCAATGATGTACTCAGACATGACGGCTGGTAGCTCAAAAAGAGGTTGGCAGCTGTTAGCACTCATAGTATCCGCACAGCAGCGGTTTAAGGATGCGGAAACTATAGCTGATTTTGCTTTAGATGAGACTGAGAGGATAGATCAGTTAGAACTTCTAAGATTGAAAGCTGTAATCCAAATTGCTCAGCAGAAACCCAAGCAAGCAATAGAGACCTATAGAATCTTGCTAGCACTAATTCAAGCGAAAAAGGAGCTTTGGCATCAAGCTAAGAACTTCGATCAAGCAACAGCATTCACACATGAGGTGTGTATTATTGTTTAGGGAACAACATATAACATCACTTGTATATATTTAGATTACAGTTGCTGTAAGTTGCTAAGAAATAAAAGCTTATGGCTAGACTAGTTGATTAAATTTAAAATCATTAACCAGTATTCCTCTCCCTTTTTCTATAAAATTTTCATTTTTTTGAGGTCCAAGATGATCCTATGCATATAGTGAAAGATTGGGAATTTAATATTTTTGATCAGGACAATTTTGAATATTGCTTTGTAATGATTAGATTCAGCTCCTGAATTCATATCTTTGCAGGCACTAACAGAAAAGAAGTTGGAAATGGAAGCATGGCAGGATTTGGCTACCATTTATGCAGATGTTAGTTCCTTTCTTGATGCAAAAGCTTGTGTTGACAAGGCCAAGTTGATAGAATTTTTTTCTCCCAGAAGTTGGCATATTACAGGTATGGAACTTGGCACCTTTGTTCAGGCTTTTTTATATATGAATTACTGCATTTTGTGTTTACAGACACCATAACACCATGCATTAAATAATCACTAATCTGCAATCACATGGTTGTGCACATTGGCAGGGAAGTTATTTGAAGCTCAATCATTACATAAGGAGGCCTTTGTTTCCTTCTCAATCTCATTGTCAATAGAACCTGATTACACTCCCAGTGTCGTTTCATCTGCAGAATTGATGCTTAAACTTGGTATGCAATCACTACCAATTGCAAGAAGCTTTTTGATGAATGCCTTGAGAATAGAACCCACAAACCATGATGCGTGGTTCAACCTTGGATTGGTTGCAAAAATGGAAGGTTCAATACAACAAGCAGCAGATTTCTTTCAAGCTGCATATGAGCTGAAACATTCAGCTCCAGTGGAAAAATTTGAGTAATTGAGACTCAAAGAGAAGGGCGGCCAAGTACGCAAGGCTTCCATTGGGATGTTTTGTTGGGGGGGGGGGGGTTTGTATGCAATCTTACTCCTGCAATCAGAGAAATTATTTCTAGGATCTGAATAGAAATTATTTCTAGGATCTGAATTCGTGACCTCCAAGTCACAACACAATAATATTGTTGCGCCAAGCCTCATTCTCTTCTAGGATTTGAGTAATAGAGACTCAAGAGAACTGTAATTTTATTTTTTTTTTGATGGAAAGTGAGCTCAACCAAGAGCTTAATAGGAAGTCACGAGCAGCAGCTAATGGAAAAAATATTCATCCCACGATTACCGTTGCTTGGTTAATTGTTTGTTCAAAACTCAGATGTATAGCTAATCTAGCTAGTTATCTATGGATTTATTTCATTCTGTTCCAAGGTAATCCATTTAAAGCTCATTGAGTAGCAAGGATTTCTTTGAGTGATTGGATTAAGATTGTTAACCTATGAATATATAATTGTTTCTTGAGATTAATTTTGATTATCTAACAATGTAAAATATTATACACCATCAACCTTTTATATTGTACCCTTTGTATGATCTTTAAAGTATTTATGATGATAAGATTTTAGACATCTGTTAATAACGTGAATATGCATAATTAGATGATTGAATTTTTTCATAGTAACCATATATTATATGTTGAATGTATTTAATTCTTAAGTGGTAAGGATGGATAGAAGAAAATGCATTAGTCCTTGACTTGTTAATCCGAGTAAATCCCAAAATATCCACATTGTGATCATTAACAATACTTGCTTAAAACAGATAAAGCAGAGTTATCATCTTAACGGCTACCCTTCACTCATTAGTTAGATACAAAAAGACACTCAAAGCAGGAACTAGTAATCAGGTTGACGAGTTGAACTTTTGTAGAAAGAAAGTGGAGTTACTGAAAAATATCTAGCAAGGGAAAAAAGAAGAAAAAAACAAACAAACTACCTTCTAAACTTATCCCCATTTTCCATTCACAACATATTCTTTACAATCAAACAGACTATTTCACAACAAATTGCACTGATGATACACTTGCATTAAAGATGCATTTGTTCATCTTCCGAGCAAGGGAAGCTTGTGCTGCATGGAACTTGACTGGACCTATCATTAACACTGTAACACAAGAAAAGAAAAAACCAATGAGGAAAAATATCTCCTAAATAATAAAGACAAATTTTCATTCTGTGAAATGTTCACAAAGTAAACATACTTGATATTCATTCCTACGATGACATTGGTGAATCTGTTATAAAAAACATGATACCTTAGGAATAGTCCTACTCCTAATTTACACAACGTGAAAAAACCATAAAAGTTAATCCAATCTAACTTCATTGGTTTGATTCAGCAAGTCATTTTGTTTTTGTCTAGTTTAGAAGTTGACTACTAATTGATAGGTTTTGGGCATTGAGCTGCATTGCTATAACCATCAAACTTTGTTTATGTAAATTTTGTTTCCAGCCATAAAAAAAAAAAAAAAAAGGCTCGAAAATGCTTTTGTTTGTTTTCTACAGGTTTCTTTCTTTTTCCAAATTGATTTAGTCCAAAAACTTAGGGAAAAACTCAAAACAATCCAAGCCATGCCCACCTTTGAACATCCTAACTACCCTAGAATTTATCAGATAGATCATTCACCTTACACGTAATTAAAAGCTGACTTCCACAAATAAATTTGCCTAAACTCAACCCATCTGCCACTGCATCCACAAATGAAAGAGTGAAACACATTATTAGTGAGGTCTCTAATATAATGAGTATGATATAAATCCATTTTAAAAGTGTTAGCTAAACAGCAAGGCCGCAAAGGCGATAAAGCAGCATATTACAGGATAACATCATTTTTTAAGACAAGGGGGAAAAAGGGTGCATCAAACTCTTAACCAAGAAGAACTGAACCGGTCTCTAGAATTATATGATTGATACTTTAGCAGATTCAATGGCAGGATCACTTAATACTTGCCAAAAGCATAAGTCGCATCTTGAATTCTTATACCTTTAGAACTGGTTCGCCTTGGTTTGCATTTGCAGATTGCTTTGCCATTGCTTGTTGCTGTGCACGGGCAGCTCGTCCCGCTGCAGACTTTTCAAATTGCTCTTGCCTGCAATTCCAATTTATAAGTCAGTCTATAGTTACATATACTATTACTAACTAAGCCATAATAACAGCATTAAAATGCCTTTTTTCTTTCATGCTTCACCCCAATCTCTTCAATTTGTTGCAAGTATGCTTCATTTCATTTACCAATTATTAAGTACAGCTGGTCATGCATGCATTTTCCTCATGACTTCGACAAACATGTCAGAACTTATAAGTACTTCCTTCACACTTAGTATCGTCTTTTCCTGTCCTATCAATAAAATAACCCGAAAGTATCTTGAATAAGCAATCCCCATTAACTTTGAAAGTGAATTTTCCTGGTGATCGTGATATACTCGTGTGAAATCTCTAGTGAATGGAATTATGACAAAGAAATACCAAGATATTTATGTATGGAATTCAACTATAAAAAGCAGTAATCAGCTCAATAAACAAAATTAGGGCCTTTGAACTGAAAACAACAACATATATTATAAATCACCCCAGCCAAACAACTAAGTGAATTGAATTTAAGTTCAGACCACAGTCACCAAAATTCAATCTTTTTTCCTCAATTGGGGTTTGGTTTATTACTATTCTTCTAGAGGTATAAAACTCCAAAAGGGGTGATTCCAAATGGAGGTGCACATTTGATGCATAATGATTACAAAAAACATAATAAAAACCAAAAGGGTGTCCAAATAGAAACCCAAATCCAACGAAAAATAAAAAATTGTGGGAATCCCATTGTTAATATCATATTAATAAAATTGAAAAACAGAACACAAAAAGAAAAAAAAAAAAGGTAAAAGGGGTAAAGAATTAGACCTTTTCTGAGCGGCTTCAGCAGCCTTTGCACGCGCTTCTTCAGAGGCCAATCTCTCTTCCTCTTTGGTCATTCGCTTGTCGTCGCCTCCGCCGAAGCAACTACAGCATATACCCATCTTCCCCTTTCTCTGTTTTGTTTTGTTTTGTTTTTTTTTCCTCTGTTTCTGTGAGCCTCACCTTCTGTGTCTCTACAACCTGTATTTCAACTAGGTAAGTAACTAACTAACCTTGTATTATGTTGTTGTGGAGCAATGTCCGAGGACAAGAGACGAGATAACGCAAATAGGATATACTCGCAGGCGGCTGCCACGGTCATTCCGCGTTTAAGATTGCGTCATCAACGTACTTCGGTTGAGAATTGAGACGGATTAGGATTATGACACATATTAATTGTTAAATAATTTTATATATTAAATAAATTTAATTTTAATATATTATTTATATAAAATATTTGGTATAAAATTTTATATAATAATATATAATTAGATGGTAATGTAAATTTTTTTTATATTAAAAATATATTAAGATTAGTGTCATATTAAACACTGAATTTAATTAAAAATAAAATTGAAATTGAAATATCCAATAAAAAAAATGTTGAGATTGAAGTACGTTCTCCATGTTTATGCTTGGCTGGTTCCCTTGCGCAATTCCGCGTTAAATTTGTGTGTCACCAACTTCCTTCCAACTTTGGGTTTGTTGGGTTAGATTGTGGAAAGATCACTATTAAAGAATCAATTTGAAGATCCTTGGTTTGTTTAAATAATATGTTTGTTAAATTCATTTTGAATTATGTTTTGTACTTAAGTTGTTTATGATGAAATTTTATTCAATATTGAATGTTAAGCTCAAACAAATGTTTTAAAAAGTTTATACAACTATTTGGAATAGGGAGGACCACCTAGTTAACCCTCAAAAGATTAAAATACTAACTTTTTATTTTCTATAAGATATTATTTTTTTTATGGTATCTCAATGATGAATATTCTGATAAATTAGCTCATAAAAAATTAATATACTAATAAATTAATCCTTTAAAAATTAATTTATTAATAAATTAATTTTTAAAATATCTTTTGTTAATATTGACAAAACTCACTAACAATAATATAATTCATTATTAGGAGACCATTGACTAATAAAATATTTTTTAGAGATTAAATTATCAGTATTTTGATCTTTTTTGAGATTAAATTGATGGTTCTTCCATTTGAAACATTATTTTAGGTTTAAAGGAATCTAACTCTCATAGGAGACTTCTAATATGGATTTTGTGAGTCAGGGACTACGTTGGTCTTTGAATCCTAGTGGTTCAAATTCAATTCAACAAGAGATATTGGTTTAGGTTAATTTTTTTAATAATATAAAGGTGACCTGTAATATTTTATATTTACATTTTGATAATTACACAATGATCTAAATGACAAATTGCAATTTTAAAATTTTTTCCATCTTCCTCTTCTTCTTCCAATCACCTTTGTAGCGGGAGCACCATTCGGCAAAAGAATGTGCTAGGCCAATGGGAGCCACCGTTGGGCAAGAAGTTGGATTATGGCACTTGTGGGCGAGGTTGAAGAAGCGCATGTGCATGTTGGACTATGGTGATAGCGTTGTAGCTCCACAAAGCAAAGGTGGTGAGTGAGACGAAAGTTGTGATGAGGGTCGGGCCACCTTAGGCCAAGCCATTTTAAGCCAAGCTTGTTCAGATTAAGTATAAATTTAGGCTAACAAAATATTAGCTCAACCCAATCATTTGTGAGCCATGGGCTAATATTGGGCCAACCTATAATAAAAAATTTTTTGGTCAAATGATGGCATTCATTAAAAAAAAATGGCCCAACAATAAGAGTGGGCAAAACAACAAGCAATACAAACCAAGCCCACTGGAAAAGGTCGAATACAAGCTCAAGAACGAATTAAAGAGTAAGCAGAATAAGCTTAGGCCGAAGACAACCTATAATAGTTTTTTAAAAAATATAATTACATATGTTTGCTATCTTTTTTTTTTTTTTTGGGGTTTGGTTTTTTTTTTGTGTGCTTTACTTTTTTTTCCCCCATTTACTATTTTCTTGTTTTTTGGGTCTACTTTATTTTTTTGAGATAGAGGTGGGCCATTTTAGAAGGCAAAAATGGGCCAAAACAATTGGGTTTTTTTTTAAAAAAAAAGATACAACAATTGATGATTTTTTAAAAAATGTATTTAGGCCAATCGGGTTGGCCCGACCCAAAGTGGGCTAGGCCAGTTAGGATGAAGCCAAATTGGGCCAGGCTAGGTCGGGCTAATTTTTTTTTTTTTAACTCTTATTTCTATAGCCTAGGCCATATTTTTTTCAGGGTCAGCTCATTTCGATAGCTCTATTGGCAAAGAGGTTAAGGTTGTCTTAGAGAGAGTTTTGGAAGATGAAGGCATGGATTTGGAGGACGGTGGCGACAGTGTTATTCTTCCCGTGGAGCAGGTGTAGACATTTTCTTTCTGTGACGCTTCGAAGGGACCATTGTTGTTGTGTCTAATATATCATTATAATGGCAAGTAGGGATAATAATGTATGGGACAGGGAAGACGATGGAGCTAGGGGGCTTTGGGGGGGGGGAGAGGGAAGTGGTGGTAAGGGAGCAGGGTGGTAGAAGAATTATAAAAGTGGATATTGCATAATTTCTTATTTCAAAATAATCTCAAGGTTCATGCTAGTCCCTAACTCAATCAGGATCACACTAGAAGCCTCGAACTTTTAGAAAGTCAAACTTAAATGTACATATTATCTTTTGATAATAATTAAGTGAATTCCTCAGTGGTCACTAATGATTTAGGGACCACTATGGACCTTAGGCAATATTACTATAAAAGATATTATTAGAGTTAAATCATAAAATTAGAAAAAATTTGTAAATTTATTATTTCCCCATCTTCCACCACCTCCTCTTCTCTTTTCCTTGCCTTTGCCTAATATAAGGGCCCTCGACTCGTCTTTGTCCAACATTAGGGCTACCTTGCCAAGTTGCCTTATGCCACCGCCTGCCTTCTTCACTATTATCAACCCTGCCTCTAAATGTCCTTTTTCATATTTCAAAACAACCTCTAGATGTATGACCATTAGGCACTCAAAATGTTTAGTTGTTAGATATGTAAATAAACATCAAGATATGTCTAAATTGGTCTTTTAAATTTTAGGAGTTGCTCATGCAATTTCGGGCATATGATGGTGGTTAGGTAAAGTCATTTACAACATAATGATTATAGGATTTGAACAACATTACAAATAAAGTTTGTATGGAGTCACAATCCACTTTTACTGCAATTAATCAATTTTGATATGTGTAAATTGATTGATAAGAAAAAAAAACAAAGCCGCTTAACTGTATAAATATCTAAGCTTATGTTAACATCTTCTGTTGAGATTATTTTGATACATTAACCATGAAAAAGTTTTAGAATAATTTCTATACACTATTAATGTAAAACAACTTCACATATGCATCCAATAGAAAATTAACAAATCATCATGTCATATTTTTTTTTAAATTAATCCTAATTTCAACAAAAAAGAATCCCACATCCCTCACACATAAACCCCAACTTTTTTGGATTGATACGTGTTTCTCTCTCCATTTCCCCTTGATTGAAAACTCTCGTTCTCTTATGTCTTCTTTTGCCTCTTTAGTTCCTCCTTTTGCCTCTCTATCATATATTATAATTTATTAACTAACATTATTATTAAATTATTATTTATTTTTATTCATTATCCTTTTAAATGTTAGATTATTGTTATTATCTACATAATACTATTTACAAATTTGAAAATAATAATATAATAATGAATAACCCCAAATTAGAGGTGATCAAATTCAACCAAACTCAAATAAAATCGCTAAATTAATCACATCCGTAAAAATTTGGATTAAATTGATTTTTATTTTTTAAAAATTGCTTGGATTGAATTCAATTTTAAATTTAATTTTTAAAACTAATTTAATTCAATTCAAATAAAATAATATTATATAATATGATATTTTATTATTAAATTTATATTTTTATTTAAAATAATTTTATTTTATATTTATGGATTATTTTTACTTAACTATCATTTTATACATATTAAATAATTTTTTTTGTCAAAAATTAACCAAACTGATCTAATTCCAACTGATAAATTGAATTAGTTGAATTTTACTTAAAATTTGAATTAAATGGATTCAATCCAAATCTCTGTATGTTTTTAACTCAAAACGGACACAAAACACTCCTACCCCACACATCTCCAATCACAATTCAACAGCTCGCATGCAACGGCGTCGTTTAATAGTGCTGCCAGAGTAACCTAAAAGCGACGACGTTTCCTCCTTCCCCGGCACTCCGGCACCACTGCCAGTTCCAATCCCCAAAGCCCTTTCTTCTCCAGTGTCCAATCCGATTCATCTCACACCCTTGACACCAAAACCAACTCAACCCAAATCCCAATCCCCCAAACAAGCCACAACAACCTCGTACCACTACTGAACTCACTCTCACTCTTGTTATTTGTGGAGTGGGAGAGTTTTTTACCATGAGCAACAACAGCCAACATCCCCAACGGTCGAAACCGTTTCGTCCAACGAAACCGTTGGAAATAGATAACGGCCTCACGCTCGTCCCGCGCGTGAAGCTCAACCTCACCATTTACCCCATCGCTGCCGCCGTTAACGCCGTCGACGAGTGGAAGATGAACCGCGCACTCATCGATTACCTCGAAAACTCGCATTCCCTAACCGTTACCGAAGAGGACCTTGATGTTAAGCGCGTGAGGGACCTCAAGAAGAGGAAGCGTGAGGAACCCGTTGCTTCGGGGACGCTACGAATCTGGGACCTCGGATTCCTCGAAGGAAAAGGGGAAGAAGAAGAGGGCGTGCTCGAGAAGAAGGTTTGGGAGTGGAGGAAGGGTTTGGTGGAGAAGATGAATGGGATTGAGTTGAATCTGGAAGGGGTTAAGTTCGCGCTCGATGTTGGTGTTCCCATTTCGGATGATTTCGAAGGAATGAAGAAAGCTTGGGAAGAGTTTTACGCATTTGATAATCGAGGTTTGTGTTGGATGTGTGTGTGTGTGTTTTGTTTATTTTTATGCTTTAATTTTTTGAGTAAACCATCAAATTAGTTCCTGATATTGGCAATTGAACTCATATTCGTCCATGGAGTTTTGAAACCATTGTCGAGATGGATGGGGTTGGCAAACGTTGGTCAAATTAGGCTTTTGATATCTGTCACGGACTAACTTAACTCACTTTTGCTAAATATTGAGGTTTTTGTGTGTTTTGTTGAGTAAACCATCGTGCTTAAAGTTGGTAATCAACTCCAAATTCGTTCTTAAAGTTTAAAACTCTTCTAAAGTCCTTGAAATTGGCAAAAAAATGGCAAAAGTCGGTCAAGTTAGTACTTGGGTGCCAACTTCAAGGATGGAGAATTTTTAAAACTTGAAGGACAAATTTGAGGTCAATTACCAACTTCGGGTGTTGATTTGATGGTTTACACTTTACTCATGTTTTGTTTACTAGATGCTCAAATGGTTGCGAGAAAGGTGCGTGGCACATCAAATTAGTGTGTCATAATATAAAATAACCATCAATTTAAGGACTAAATTGATGGCCAAAATCTTTAGAGGAGTAAGTTGATGCTAAGAATTTTCGGGGACTAATTTGATTTTTTTTTTTTTTTGGTGGTTTTTCATTTTGTTTTGGTGATGTGACCTGAAAGGGAAGGGGTGGATTGTGTTTTTGGGTAGGTGTAAAGGTTTGAGATTTCTGCAGGGTATTCTAGAGGGAGGCGTGAACCGGATACAATTATTCTGAGGGGTGTGCCATCACGGTGGTTTGCTGAGCCGAGAGTTTCGTCCAAGCCCTCCATGCTGGTCACGCATACCATCTTCTCAACATTTGGCAAGATAAGGTACTTGCATGAATTGATTATTTTCCATGGCTGTTATAGTTCTTGTCTTTGGTTTTTGATGATTTTTGCAATGTACAAACATTTGCTGTTATATGATTTTGTGTGTGATGAGTTTTTTGCGTTGTGTTCAAATTGAACATTATGAAGACAAGATTGGGTTGGGGGTGATACCAGAATGCTGAATTATTAAAATGCATTTGTAAACTGAAGATTCGATTCATAGTTAGCCATGTGTTGGATACACATACACCTGCTATTTTTCTGTGCCTGTTTTAATGAGGAAGGCTTTCCTTTTGTTTCTTTATCTTTTTTAAGAAGTAGAATGAACTTATCAGAGCCAGTGGAGGTTAGTTCAGCTGGTAGGTATTGGGTAGACTTCACTTGTAAGGCTTAGGTACCATCCCCACTGCCGGCAATGTAACATTGAAAGGTGATATGTAAATACCGCTGGAAGCCAAAGACCTTGTTGAGACTTGTAACATGCCAATTTTGTAATGGGGTAGTATCCCCTTTATATTTTTCAAACCAAAAAAAAAAAAAAAAAAAGAAACAAAGAAAGAAAGAAAGAAAAGAAAAGAAAAGAAAAGAAAAGAAGTTATCAAGGAACATGAATAACTTAAAAAGCTGCTGTGATACTCTATGAACCTTCTTAATATGTGGTTTCTATTGCTGGCTGGTGCCATGTTCCCCCTTAGCCTCCTGACAGTTCAAATAATGTTGTGTTGCCTATGTGAGAATTATCATATTTAACTTACTTAGCTGCCACATTACTACCCATAACCTGATTGTATTGTACATAATTGTTTTGCTCTATAACTTGCATTCAATAGGAATCTTAATGTTGCCGAGGACGATGATCCAGGTAAGGATGCAAACGAAGATAGTGGAGACCTAGTTTCAGGCCTTTACTGTAAGATCGTGGTTCAGTTTGAGAAATATAGAGACTTCCATGATGCATTGAGAGTTCTGTGTGGTAGCTCATTGCAAAAGGTACTGGCTTGGTTTCTGACTTTTGTTTCTTTGCTTCATTATGAAATCACACATAACCATGCTGTCTAACACACTGAATTCACATCCTTAAGCCCATTTGTCATTATATTCTGTGGACAATTTTTGGGTTGTCATTAATTTCACTGTGGATCAGTCTTTACATAATTGGGCAATCCAGTTCATTGTACTGCCAATGCTAATGGTTAAAAGTGTTAGGACAATTGCTGAAACTGATAGTATAAAAGCAGCTTCAGGCTTGCGTCATATTCATAAATGATGTGGCTGATGGAAACTGGATAGCGGTTACAATGAAGCATACTTCGCAGAATTGGAAGCTTGGATAGGTTTATATGTGATAAGTGATAACGTGATTTTTTGGTGACTAATTATGTGAATTGTTGCTGGTAAATGAACAGCAAGGATCGCGATTAAAGGCTGATTATGAGGTTAGTTGGGACAAAGATGGATTTTTTCGGAACTCCAGGAATCAAACACAAGGGAAGAACAACAGAGTATCAGCAATGGCAGCAGATCATTACAGAAGTGAAGCTCCCAGACGTCAGGCCCTGAACTCTCGCCACAGTCCAGATAATGTGCGCCCAAGGAGATTCAGGGTTAGATTTTGATATCTCAAATGGCTCTCGTATTGTCCCTAGTACATGTGTTGAGAAATGTTGTTTTAGTACGTAGTATATAGACATGTAAATCGACTCGCAGTTTAAATAAGTGGGGATTTTAGTTGTGTAAGTATTGAACGTGATATTAGTTAAGAATACATCTATACTGTTAATGAAGGCAAAATGTCGATTTGATATTTATATAATTGAAATTCACACTTATTTAAATTACGATTGATGAGTCTAAATGGATATGTACAAATGTATATGTTTACTTATGTCCTTTGGTTCAGCGGTTGGACCGTTTGTAATTGATGAAACGTTGCCAATATTGACTAGAAATCCCTTTATGTGATGCAGGAATAAGGACCCCAAAGCACTTGAACCATGGGCCACTAAGTTTAGACTCGTAGAATGTTCTGGCAAATGGACTGCATACATTTTTCAGGGGTCATTGACTGGGGCCATTTGGGGCCTACTCAAGCTCATAGTTTTGAGAGATCAGCTGTACTAACACTAATTATGGTTCAATGGTCCAAATAATGAAACATTGTTTTTTTAGCTAGTGCTTGTTCTAATTTCTAAGTATCTGTCCTTTTCCTTTGACGCGGTGCAGTCAGTTTTCCAACTTTATTAGACCGAAATTTATGAAGTCGGCTGAATTAAAGTTAATATCATTCGGATGATAGGGCCATAGGGGTGAGAAGAATGCTACTTTTCACTTTATATTTCTCTCTTTTTGACCCACAAACCGTTGCAGGTCATGCTAAAATCTAAGTTTTGCTCCGGCTATTAACATTTAGTTTGTACCAATTAGGGGTTGGATAGGGTGGTGGATGTCTCGGTCTCTTAACAAGAGATTTTGGGTTTGAGTTTTGTGAATAGAAAAAAAATTTTGTTAGCAGATCTTTACCTTTTTTAGGAACTTTATCTAGATTGGGTCAAATGTTAGATTTCTAATAATAGAGTTTGGATATCAGTAACTATATCGAGACGAAAAAAAAAAAAAGAAAACATTTACTTTGCTATGTACAATATCAATATAGGTGGTAGGTGTGGAAAATCGGAAATATGTTTCAGTTGTTCAATCCATGAGCACTTTTTCTCCCGTGTATCATAAGGATTTATCAGTTTACCGTATGACGAGGCCTTGTTCCGTCCAAAGTGAAAAAAGAGATGCTGAATATATTGTTTCACTTGAATATTCGAGGTTAGTTTTTTCTCTTATTTACTTTGATTAGTATTTTCAGTTGAATATTCAATAAGTCAATAGAATACTATTAAAAAATTGCAAATAAAAAAAACTCTAATCGGCGTGGAAGAGTTAGTTGGATGTTTAAGGACAAGAACATAAGATTAACTGATTAAGGCGGACCAATCAATAGCAGCAGATTAAATGTGGTAATGCCCATAATTCCCAACTAATAAATGCTGGAATGTTTTTTGATCAAATAATGTAATGACAAGTATGGGATTTTCAACTCAATTAATTCAAGTGATTTCCATACTTATTTTTCTTGAATAAGATTTTAAATTTGAGTTTTACAAATAAAAAAAAATTAGTATTGAGAAGACTTTATCTCCATAATATAGGGCTATGCTTAAACCAAATTATTTAGAGTCTAATAGCTTTTAATACTGATGGTGGTTTAGACCAAAAAAACAATAAAAGGACTTCCAAAATGAGGAAATATTAAATGTTCATAGTGTGTGCAGTTAACATAAACTTGATAACAGTTATTGATGACTTATATATATATTTTTAAAAAGAATGAACAGTGATGATTAAAATTATGAATTTAATTTAAATGTACTTACAGTATAAAACTGTTTTATATTATCAACTAATAGAAATAGTGGAAAGTGCCAACTCACACAAATAACTATCCATTATAATGAGGGATCCATCATGATTTCTCACTTTTCCCTATTTTTATTGGTTGACAGTGTAAAACAGTTTTACACTGTCAATGTATACCAATTAAACTCTAAAATTATATGAAACCTGTAATAGAACAATTTATGTACATAAGATCATTCAAAAAAGATAGATGAAAATTAGACTTTTCCTCAAAATCAGGAATATTCATACCAGAGGATGACCGTGATCGCATGTAGAAATATTGAATATCCTATTCATTTTCTTTTAACTTGTATTACGAAGAAAATTGCTAAATTCATGGATTGTAATGATTCTAATAAAAGTGTGCTATACGAACTATTTTGTTAGGCTGAGCTAAACTGAAATGGAGATCTTGAGAATGCCTCTATTTCTTTTTAAACAAAAGCTCATTGCTACTAATCAAATTCTACTGCTCCAAAAGGTATTCATCATGGTGGCGTTGGTACAAGATGACTTATAGCATGTTTGGTTTTTCATCTGTAAGACTCCAAACCATGGTTTATTGGCCAAACCATTGTTTAGAAGCTCCAAACAGATATCCAAACATGCACTTAGATCTTTTTCATAACTTGATTTTCAAGAAACTTACAAACAAATTAACCACACCATGAGCATGTACAGCTAACATGCCATGGATTTCCACACTAAGCGTATCTCTACCTTAATTTACACTCAAAACATGTACCATGATTGAAGGATTGAAATTTTCAACCCCTCTCAAGCACGTCACCAAGAAAATCTACACTATTCACAGCAGCAAAATCCTATTCTTACCCGCAGAAAAAGAAATGGAAAATACGATGAAGATGAAACAAAAATAAAGGGAATGAACAGCAAATATATCTGTATAATCTTCACCAGCTTTTCTTGTGGCCATGTTTTGCTGAAGACTTGTTCTTTGATGCCTTAGAATCATCGCTTCTTGGAGAAAGTAAACCATCAGTGGCAATCTTCTTTTCACTCCACCCTCTAACATAATCTTTCTTCTTCACCCCTTCACTCACCACCATCTTCTTCTCACTCCATCCTCTAGCATAATCTTTCTTCTTCACCACCCCTTCATTGATCACCATCTTCTTCTCACTCACCCCTCTAACATAATCTTTCTTCTTCATGGACTTCCTTGAACTTGATGATCTATCCTTCAATGTTGGTATTACATACCACAGAATACAGGTGCAAAGAGTTGAAACTGATCTCCCAAACACAGTTAAGAACACCAAGATTAGTATCATGACCATTGGCACATAGAAAGATGGCTTCCACATATCCCATTTCTTCATATTCCAGGAGAATCTCTTCTTATGCACCTTTGCATGATCATGTTCCAATTTGGGGTAATTTGTTTCTTCCACAATTGCACTGGATTCAGCATTAGACTTGTCCATTGGTTCGGAGGTAGAACTAGTCAAATGTCTTGGTTTCACCACTTTGAGTTCTTGGCTCTTGTTCTTCTGGTCCTTATTGTTTTTCACCTTCACCACTATAGGTACAAAATCATCAGTGCTAGAATACACAAATCGAACAAAGGAAATGTCATGAGGGCTCATCTGTGAGTAAATCTTCTGCCTCCTCTCATCAAGATCAGCAAGAAGTGCAGAAAACTTGTCTAGGCCACGTGTGGAGTATGGATTATCCTTTCTTTTGGATTTAGAACTAGGACTTGCAAGGCATGATTCATCATCTTCATGATGGAAAGTTCCACAACCAAAAGGGTTCAGCATATGAAAAATAAGGTTTTGGTGTAGCACAAGGTGTTGCTTTGAGTGGTTTTGGGAAGGTATGAGATGCTAGATATTGTGTTTAAGGATAGAAAGGTAGAGAAGACTAGACCCAAAAACAGGCCTCAAGGTCAAATCAATGCATGTAGTCTTGAAAAATTAATGTAATCATATGGAAGTTTCCAAGGGGGCATTATTGGTTTTTTACCAATTGGAGATAGATGAAACAGTGCCTTGTTTAGCTTAGTCTTTATTGACCATTTACTTCCAATATGAATTCATTGCAGAGTAGAATCTAGTGCCGTAGAAAATCAACTACTTATTGTAAATTAGACTTCAGAGAACAAGTTACTTGTGGAGAAGGGTGTGGAATTTCAAAATGAAGCCAATATTTCATGTCAATCAATAATGTCTTCTAGAAGGAACTTGGTTTGAACATGAAGCCTGAAGTTGATGACAATAAGGGTTGTCAAGATAAAACAATGGGACGTATTTGTTAATGTCAAGGATTCATATATATAATAATATATATCTGTGATGTAACGATGAATTGAATGTGTTTGAAATTTTGGGTTACAATGGAATTTTTTTATGTGATTAGTTTTGTATAATTAGCCTTTAAATTGATTTTACACAAACAAATGTCAGTTTCATATTAAAAAATTATCCCAAAAAATGTCAAAATCGTCAAACCAACAATATGAAACTAGAGTCACATTTGTACACTCACACTGAATTTCTTATTATTATATGTTTTTTTGGTGTGTCCTTAATTCTCCATGTCGCTGTTGGATTGACTTGGAGATTTAAAAGCAAAGGATTATTACGAACGAAATTGCATAATTGTTTAGATATATCCAACAAGAGTCATACTAATTTGTTTTGTAGGGAAAACTTGGTGCCCTGATTAGTGATTGCAGCAGCCACCATGTCAGAAGAAAAAAAAGGGGATTGTTAACACCAACCTTGTTATTATCTTTATATGGATGATTTGCATGCTCCAAATTCAATTCATCATTTTTATTTTCAAGTTTCTGTTTGCTGAAAATTCTAAGCATGTATATTGTTAGCAAGCAGTTCTGCAATATATAATACCACAACTCAATAATCCCGCAAGAGATGCTATCAAGACAGACTTTGGTTGCATCTCCATAGAATTATTATATTTATATCATAGTCAATTGATTACCCTCATCCAGATATGTATCAGTGGAATAAATTGCTTCAAATCTTGTCCTAAAATCTTCTGTCTCCACCTACTGAGATTTATTAAATACGATAAGATATATACTTTTGTTGTATTGACTATGATACAAAATTTTGGTTTTTCCCTTTTAACATATCTATGAGATGAGATGTCTATTTTTAGATGTCTAAACAACATTTCTATTATGTAAATCCTGTTTTGGTGTGCCTACTATAAATTAACACTACATTCACGTGCAAAATTTTTTATACGGGGAAAATTCACTATTATTTTCTCTCAATTATTTTCATAGAAAAACATATAATACAATTTTTTTTATAAACATGATATTTATAAAGAACTTAGTACAAGGAACATCACTCCTTGTTTATTACTGTTTATAAAATTAATATCAAATTTATCACGAATTTCATGAATATTATTATGAATGTGCACACCATACACGCAAATCGGCAAATGAAATAGTTGGTTGTAACGTACTACTAGCATATGTCTACATGTGAACTTTCCATGAATATCTCGAGAACTTCGGTGGCGGCCGCGTAGTTTAATTAAGAAAGACGACCATTATCTAGAAAGAAGAAAAAAGACAAAAGCCAAATACTTTGATATGCCAATCGTTATTCACTCCCGATCCAATCCTAATAATCAATCTACGAAGATAGTTGACTTTTCAAGCCTAGTTTTACTTCCGTAAAATACATTTTTTAAATTAATATGTCCACATGCAAAGCATTAATTCTTTTTTCTAAGAAGGAATAAAAAAATAGGCAAATATCTATAATTTGATCCAATTTTATGTAATTTACTAGGTGTTCACTCAATTTTGTAAGTTTAAATATAAAAAATTTATTCAATCTAATTGAAAAATTTTTAATTAGATCTTTATAATTTAAAATTTTTATGTTTATACTTATAAAATTGAGTGAACACCTACTAAATTACATAAATTTTTTTTTAAAAAAATTGTAATATTAGGTTAGTCCAAGATCTTGATTATAAAAATTTATTTAATATAATAATCTGATTAAAAATTTTTAAATTATAAAAAACTAATTGAAAATTTGACCAAACTATAAGATTTTATTGATTAATTAAACCTAAAAAAAAAAGTGCCATGTTTTTTTCCGAAGCAAGAATAAGTGTTATATTTAGATATTTAGGATGCATTTATTTCAATTTTTAAAAAAAGAGATTATAAAACTTAAGTTTTATATATAATTAAAAATTTTGAAAATTAATTCTTTTAAAAACTATTCTTTCCAATTTTTATAAAATAATTTAAAATAAATTTTTTTAACAAAAATGTGATCTTTTACCAAAAAAAAAAAATCACAAATAAATAATACCCAACAGAGGCCGTACTTACCCGATGTTTGAGGTTGAAGCGTGTGAACTGAAGATGTCCAAGTCTTGTATTTTATCATTTAAAAAAATTTGAAACAGTTTAAATGAATTTTTTACATCATCCTTTTTTATTTTTTATCTTGGTCTTATTTTCATATATAATAGGGAGTGGTCATTTGTTTCAAGTAATTGTTGTTGACAGAGTCGAGATAAATTGGAATGGAAAACAAATTTTATATGAGTTAAATACTACTTTGGTCCCCAAAATTATAATCGTACTTCACTTTAGTCCTTGAAATTTAAAAATTAACTCTTCAATCCTTGAAGTTACATTTCATTGATCATTTTAATCCTTAGATTAGTCAACTGTTAGTCAACTATTACTTTTGCTTATGTGTCACGTTAAGTGACAACAACTAAGATATGATAGTGTACCCCGAGTTTCGAGTTCAACGTGTCACTTAAGGTGAGAGTTCACGTCTTCCTTGTCCCCAAGTTTCTGAATTCCGAGTTCAATGGAACGTGAGGAGTTCCGAGTTTGAGTTCAAGAATTCACTTCTTTTTTGTTCTCTAAATTCCCCAGTTCCGAGCTTACCTCCTAGTTTTGAGTTCAACCTATCACTTTAACATGAGAGTTCACTTCTTTATTGTCAGCCAAGTTTTCGAGTTCCGATTTTCCTTGTCTCCTCACTTAACATGACATGCCAGCAATAGTAATAGTTGACTAACGGTTAACTAACCCAAGGACTAAAGTGACCGAAGAAATGCAGATTCGGAGACTAAAGAGTTAATTTCCAAATTTTAGGGACTAAAGTAGAGCACGTTTATAATTTTAGGGATTAAAATGGTACTTAACTCAATTTTATATATTATAAGCTATTTTTATTTTAAAATAAGCTAATCCAAGCAAACATTAATATTTGCCTCTCATTTTTAATTTTCTGCTTAGATTTCCAAAATAAAAAATAAATATACCAGCAATAATATAACAGTATTTTGATTTTTGTAACATAAAATTTTTCTTTTGTCAAGTGCGTTGTAATCCATCCAGCATAATTGAAAAGGATATGACTTATCCTCAGTCACATTACATATATGTACAATAAAGAGAAAGATCTAAGCAGGATCAGAAAAGTAAAATGAATTGACCTTAAACAACAAAAGACAATTTGTTCTGAACCTGTTTTTCCTTGACAAGAGTTTGAACTCTAAATTAATATTATGAGATTCTAGATGAAAATGAGCACAACCACCTTCCAAGTCTGTTAAGAGATGATGAGGCGCTTTGCCCTCATTAGACTACAAGATGCCCTCTCTTGTGGGAATCATTTTCAAGGTTGTGATATGGTGCTGGGTCAAATGTTTCTAGTAGGGGGTGAGTGGGTCTTAGGTTTTCTCAGGTTTTAGGAGTTTGGGGTACTTGGGAATGCTAGTGAGTTCTTCCGTTGGGACATGTATGTGTGTTGCATTTATTGGGGTGCTAGAGAACTTGTGTCACTTGGGGAAATAACATCTCTTGGCTTGCTTTTTAGTATAGTTGTGTTGTCTAAGAACCTGGCGCTCCATGTTTTTGTGGAGGATCAAGGTAGTGGTAAGAGACATAGTCTACTAACCAACATGAAAGTAACATTTCCTCAACATGAAACCTTGTGCATCACTCTTGCATAGGGTCATTTAAGATACAAATAGGCTGGGTTATAATAGTAGGCATATAAGAGAAATAGGTTATCAAGGAATCTTTCCCTTTGGATGTAATTCTCGTTCAAGATATTTTGGCTTTGTGGGTTGTGAAAGGAACATGTTATCCAAGGCATCTTGCAGTGCGTGGGTATTTTTGACCTGACCATTGGACTTAGGTGAAGTCCCTCTTCATGGAGATTGTGTCTCCTAGGGCAGAACTATGCCTCAAATTATTCCAGACCACATCATTTGGATAGTTCCCAAAGAGAACCAAGTCCGTTTCCAGGAATTAACCTTGGCAGGGCATCATCCCTACACCCAGTATTGTGAAAATGACCAAGTGCTCCCTTTTAACCATTACCTTTCATATTAACCATTATTTTAATTACTGCTTAATCACTCTTTAGTCTAACATCAATTTTAGGTTATCGACACAATTTCATTTAGAACCAGTAGGATTCCAATAAATACGAGCAAGTTTATTTGTTTATTTATTTTTTATGATTACCCTCATATTATTGATTATTGAATTTCGCATGCTTAACAGCCATTATCAGTAAAAGACACTACCAACTTAACAAGAGTAATACAATAAACATAACATAGAGCTCACCTAAATCTTATCAGTTCCATTACTTGTACATAGCCTTTTAGACACCAAAATTGACATGTGTTTATAGCAGTTCAAATAAGTATAGATTTTAATTATATAAGTGTCAAATTGACATATTAATTACACTAACAATGTAGATCCATTCCTACTTAATATTATGTTCAATACTTATAAAATTGAAATCTATGCTTATTTGAACTAGAATCACCACATGGTGATTTAGGTGTCTATAAGCTATTAAAATAAAAATTTCTCAATTCTTATTGTAGAGATTGAATTAGATGCACTTGGTTGGTGTTCTTTTTGCTGTTGGTCAACCTCATTACCTACGAAACCAGCCGGCAACCCTGCTGTTTCCATGATCTTTTTCAGAATGATCATTTGATTTAAAGGAAAAAAGCCCAAACTATATCACAATAACCTCTTGCAATATCTGCAATGCGTGTCACAAGTTATTAGAGGTAATGGTTTGACAAGCCATATAACAACAACATGAAAGAAAACTCACAAGGAATGAAGAAAGTAAAGCAACTGTACATTTTATAGTTCAGGAAAAATATGAAAATATTTTATTGAGTGTTAGTATCCTTGCCTACTGTAGTCATGGCAAATGATGCAAACTACTAACCAATGATCTGATCAATACAGAGCCATCATTTGATATTTAATGTCATATGGCATTAATTTAGATTAGTCAAATACTAAAACAAACCAACCAATGATCTGATCAATTCAGAGCCATCGTTTGATATTTTATTTCATATGGCATTAGATTAATCAAATAAAAATCGGCACGCAGCACAAGGGGCATTCCGAGAATCGAACTCGGGACCTCTCGCACCCAAAGCGAGAATCATACCACTAGACCAAATGCCCTGGTTGAGATAAAGCTGTTGACAAACCACTAATATAAACTCATAAGACAATATTTTATTGCATATACACAAGCTACTGATACACTTATCAGCCTATTATAGACATGGCAAATGAAGCAAACTAACCAATGATCTGATCACTACAGAACCATCACTTGATATCTTATCTCATATGGCATCAGATTTGTCAAATTAAAATCTCAGCATAACTTGGATCCAAGCCTATTGTAGTCAAGACAAATGAAGCAAACTAGCCAATGATCTCAGGACCTCTCGCACCCAGAGCGAGAATCATATCACTAGACCAAATGCCTTGATTGAAATAAAATTGTTGACAAGCTATAAAATCAGAAAGTGAAGCTACTCAGACACTTACCTCATCAGCATAATTTGGATACTGTTATAGTCATGGCAAGCGAAGCATGACCAATGATCCGATAACTACATAACCATTATTTGATATTTTATTTCATATGGAATTAAATTTTCTTTGAACTGACGAACCATAAACTAAGAACTCAATATTTTACTGCAGAGTTAGAAGCTACTGAGAGTCATATCCCAATAATTTGGATCCTAGGATATTGTGGTCATGGCAAATGAAGCAAACTAACCAATGATCTGATTACTACATGACAATCATTTTGATGTTTTATTTCAAATGGCATTAAATGAGTCATGGCATATGAAGCAACCTAGCCAATGATTTAACTATTACAGAGCAGTCATTTTGATATTTTATTTCATATGGCATTACATTAGTCAAATAAAAATCTGCAAACCAGCATAAGGGGGCATTCCGAGAATCGAACTCGGGACCTCTCGCACCCAAAGCGAGAATCATACCACTAGACCAAATGCCCCGGTTGAAGTAAAGTTGCTGAAAAACAATGAACATCAATAATCATGGTAGGAAGGGGGCGCTCAAATGACCAACTGAACCTAGCTTGAATTGTTACTCCAAAAATAGGGACAGATGCAAAGTTGCAAACTGAGAAAGATTTTGCAGTGGGACAGTCATAGATTAATACACGCTGTCATCATAATTGGAGTGGGATGCAAGATTACTATCACCACAGCATGTACAGGATACAGCACACCCACCCCATCATTGTAGGGTCGTACCAAATTAGAGTGTGACATTTATTTATCTATAAACTTTCAATAAATATGGTCATCTAATGGTTGTTTATAAAATAAATAAATGATTTTCCCCACCCCAATATATTTTAAGAGATTTACTCCTACCCAGATCCATAATTGTACTACATGTTATAGTAAGAAAACAAAAGAATAACACAAGATTTGTAGATCTACCTAGATGCCTATACAATTACCAAGCATTGTAACCTGTAAAATATGCTTATTTTGGTATGTGAGAGACATGCATGAAGCTTGATCCATCCTTGTAACTCAAGGAAATCAAGTGTTGCTATATGAAAAGTGAGATTCTAGAATGAAAGTAAGCCAGCTGGATGTTGAATTATAAGGTGCTGGTAGTTGCCATATTTTACCCATGGGACCCCACGATTACAAAGTGGCTTTTCTAATGAAATACGCATTGATTAAACCAAAATATCGAATCAAGAATGTGATTGCCTACTCGGATTTTCATACTTCCCATAGATCTAATTTAATAGTTACTAGCTAGTTTGTATACTAATTTAGGACTTATTTGAAGGCCCTACTTGGCATTTATAATTTTGTAGAGTACAATTCAAGGATGACATAACAGATAGAAAAGTGCTTTAGGAATAGACTTTGAAGCAAAAAGTCAATGAATTCTTGCTGGTAGGGTCATGCTTTGCACCTCTCTCTTACATTATATGGTTCTCCATGTTCCAAAGTGAGAGTCAGGTAAATAAAAATTTGTTAATGATGTTATACAACAATTAGAAACATGTTATATTTTTATTGGATAACAGCAACACAACCACCTAAAGATCTTTACCTAAGTTTGTAATTAGACAAATGGGATTCTACATTATCCTGCATAAGTGCTTAGGCAATAAACAATAATCACAGTTGCCAACAATGCCAACCAAATTAGAAGTTACCTCAATTCCCAAAAATGTTGATTGCAGAACTTATTTGATGTCACAAGTATCTGGAGGACTAAATTGATGTGAGGTGCATCTTTCAGGATCAAATTAGTAGTTTAGTCTTAACTGTAAAATCTTGCTACGTACATGTTAGTCTGCTCTATTCTTAGTTTTTACGCATTTATATTCACAGTTGAAGACAGGGAAAATAAATAAATAATATGAGGGGAAAGTGTAGTTAGGTGCTTAGAATCTGATCAAAATGATTGTCAATGTCATTATAATTGTTAGGAAGTGTGCCTTTGTCTCCGCAATTTTCTGCCGGCTACATTTCTCCTTCCCTTTTTCCTTGCCCTCCTTCTTCAATCCTCATTGTTCATTTCTTCCCAGCAGTGACATCCCAAGACTCAGAGATCATAGCCTGCTTGCACCTTGGTAAGGTGAGAGGATAAGAAAGTATGGCATTTGCAGGAACAACCCAGAAGTGTATGGCTTGTGACAAAACAGTTTATCTAGTTGATAAGTTGACTGCAGATAACCGAGTGTTCCACAAAGCTTGCTTCAGATGCCACCACTGCAAAGGAACCCTCAAGGTCTCTCTCTCTCTCTCTCTCTCTCTCTCTCTCTATATATATATATATATATATATATATATATATATATATATATATATATATATATATATCACTCATGTATATAGTTCTTCTTGGTTATATAACCTAGTTCAGGTTTCTAGCTTTGGATCTGGTGTCGCAGTTGCTTATTAGAAGAATATATGTAAATTTGCTGGAATTAGAATAATGGGTGGCATCAATGTTTGCACTTCCTTTTATTAGTTCTTCATAGTTTTTATAACCAACCATTTTCATCTCAGGAATGTTATTTCTTCTTTTTGTTCATTTCTAGTTTGTATGGGTTAGATATAAAACTAATCACGAGTCCAAGTTAAATAAAAAAAAGTTAAATTTCAGCGCTAGATTAAGTGGTCTTCTTGATGTTAGATATAAAAGTATCCATTTGCCTCTATCAAACACTTTTAAGTTTTTAAGAGAGATGGTTCATAACAGTATGCAGCCCTAAGTTTTGTTTCCAAAACTCACCAGGATTTCATGTTAAATAATCTTAGAAGACCGGCAAATAACACTAGAAACTCTTTACCTTGAAGTATATCAATGCATGTTACTATCTTGCAAGTTTCATAAAAGAAGTTTGCTGACAGATTAATGTATCTGCAGCTGAGCAACTACAATTCTTTTGAGGGAGTTCTTTACTGCAGGCCACACTTCGATCAACTTTTCAAAAGAACTGGTAGCCTTGACAAAAGCTTTGAAGGTAACAAAGGATCAAGAATCGAGTAATTAAATGCCTCACTATACTTTTCTTCTCAGTAACTCGAATCCTATTTCCTTTTGCTTAACTAGGGACACCAAAAATTGCTAAACCAGAAAAAAACATTGATAATGAGGTAACAGACCTTAAATCTTGCTGCTTGCAATGCACAACAGCAGTCAGTCTTCTAACATGTCTCTAACTGTTGAGCTGTTCTAATCAGAAACCTGCAGTAGCAAAAGTGACTGGTATGTTTGGTGGAACCAGGGATAAATGTGCTGGTTGCCAGAAAACGGTGTATCCCACAGAGAAGGTAACAACTTGATCCACTAGCACATTACACATGTTTGTGGTTTTAAATTGCAATTGCAGGTGCTGACATGGTTGCATTGTGATTACTGTGATTGCGGAAAATTGTCGAAAAATGCGACTGATGCGGCCGCAATTGCTGTTACGATGTAGACATATAGTTGTGGAAACCACCGCAATAGCAATATTGCGACTGCAATTTAAAACATGTTATTGATAATTTACCAAGCATCCATCGACACACAATTCATCATGCTTCTCTAATCTAAGACCATGATGCTGAATAAAAACTTCACATTCTGCTTATGGACTCAAAATTTTGTAATGATAAATAGGTTTCTGTGAATGGAACTCCTTACCATAAGAGTTGTTTCAAATGCTGCCATGGAGGGTGTGTTATCAGTCCTTCCAATTACATTGCACATGAGGGAAAACTCTACTGCAAACACCACCATATCCAACTCATCAAGGAGAAGGGCAACTTAAGCCAGCTTGAAGGTGACCATGAGAAGAGTGCAATGCAAGGGAAAATCAATGGTGAAGAAGTTGCAGCCGAGACATGAAATGCTTGACAAAAGAGTCTTGAGAGTCTCAGCATATTCCCTTAAGTTCTATGTTTTCTGCAACATATGTTTCTGCTATCTCTCATGCTTTACCACTACTTGGGGTCCGGGAAGCTCTTTACCCCGTGACAAATATTGTATTGCATTTTTTCTTAGTTGAAGTGTGTGGATCTTCATTTGCATTTTTCCTTGTTGTGAGTTTGAGGATACTAAAATGACACGGCAAGAGCGTTTGATTCAGAATGAGTGATCCATGCAACTGCAATTTTTTTTATTTAATAAACTTTCATTCATTAATAATGAAAGGTTATAGCCGATTATATAATAAAAAATTCGATACAACATAACCCGATAAAACACAAAGTACACCTATTACAACTAACCAAAACTAAATATAATCGCAACTCCACTTCTTGAAATTCTCATTTTGACTTCCCATTGGTATTTTATACAGGAGTAATATTATTTAATACTATTTTCCGAGACATCTTTGCAAGAATATCATAAAGTATCACTTAAATATTGGTTGAAAGTTCCAAAAATAATAATTTTTTTCTTGACATGTTTAAAGCAAGGGCATGAAATTACACAATGTAATTGTGAAAGGCCACAGTTGTTTCAAGTAGAGGTGTAAATGGTTGATTGGATCGTATTTGAGTGAAAAATAAATTTAAATAAATCAAATTTAATTGGATTGATTTAATCTACATTTTAAAAATTTTTTCAACAAATTCGAACCAAACT
The DNA here is from genome assembly GCA_031439585.1 of Pterocarpus macrocarpus. Taxonomy (NCBI): domain Eukaryota; kingdom Viridiplantae; phylum Streptophyta; class Magnoliopsida; order Fabales; family Fabaceae; genus Pterocarpus; species Pterocarpus macrocarpus. The sequence goes on from CM062514.1 coordinate 34,347,348, forward strand.
GATCCGAATAAGATCGAGTTGATTTAGTTCGAGTCATCGGATTGAAGTGAAAAATAAAGAATTGCATTTTTTAAAAAAATTATTTTTATAAAAACTGTCAATAATATAAAATTTGATTATAATAATACTTAATAATGGTATAAATAAATAAATTTCTTTTTTTTTAAACAAATATTAACAAAGAAGATAAAAATTATTATATTATTAAAAACTTAAATGTAAAACTTTGAAATATTAAAAAATTAAAAAAAATAATTAATCAGGTGATTGAATTGGATGTTTGGATAATCGAGTTAAAAAATTATAACTCCGAAACCAAACCAATAATAATTAATTAAATTTGGTTCCACCTTAAAAATAAATCGATTACCCCAACCAATCATAACCAATTCTATTAGTTAAGTTTGGATCTTCGGATATATTGAATCAATCTGATTCACTTACACCCTTAATTTCAAGATAGATATAATAATTAAAACCACAAAAATGGATAACAACCAAATGCTTTTCAGTTGTTCGTAGAAAATGCATAAGACGGAAGGACAAAACAAACCTAAAAATTTGCTTGTTACACTTCTGAGAATCCTGTTTCTGTCATATTTTCAGGCTGCATCTATTCAGAAACATTTTTGTGCTTGTGTTTTTTTTGGGATGAGGGGAAGGGAAGTAAAAGAAGACACCACGTAAGGTAATTGTGATTATTTTCACAGCTAATAATACAATTTGTCACAAGGTATAGGTGACATCTAAAGCTACATAATTGATCTATGAACAAAGAATGCAGAAGAAATAAATCAATCGGCAGAAGGATTTATTGTATCCACAATACAGCCATCGCGGACAATATGCTTCATGTCTATGACAAAGTTGTCACGAAGGAATCCAAATCCAAAAGTACCATTCTGGTACTGCCAAATCCTTCCCTCTGCACTCCTCGGATTTATTGTTCTGGCCATGTCCGGAATAACTAAATCATAACTTGAGCTTATGTGAAGAATTTGCTTTACCACTTCACTGTCTGACAAATGCAAGTGCTGAACTTGATTTACCACTTCATCGTCAGACAAGGGGAACTGCTCCTGAATAGCATTGTCTGGTTGAAGTGGTCGGAGATGAAGGCGGCTGTCATACAAAATTTCTTCCTCCAAAGAAAACGGAGACTCCAGAAATGTAGCCTTAGATGTCCAGAAAACTGGGGCATAGCTGGAAAAGCGTGTGGGAGGATCCCCAACCCTTCGGCAGGCAATGCCCCCAATATCATCATATGCCACAAGGTAAAAGGCTAAACTCATGTCATCACAAATTCCCTGCAACAATGATGGTAAAGAGTCCAATGAGCTATCATACCACTATATGAAGAGCTCCACCATCATCCATCTTCACAATCATAACAGATTCAAAAAGAAAAGGGAAAAAAATTGAGCACTAGACCCACGGCTTGCTCAAAACTCAACTGACATGAATTCAATAATATGTTTGCATCACCAAAAAGATCATCCAAACTGTCTGATTAAGAGACCTCAAATTTCAAAATTTCTAAGCACTCGTGCCAGCTATCCACTTCCCAATTACCAATGAGGCAATGATCATGATTATTTTTGCTCTTTCCCTCTTCTTTTTAACATTTTGCAGTTTGATTATTATGACTCAAACAAGTACAGTAACACTTCAACTAGTCTATGATATCATTATCAAATGGCAGATATCAAAGCACCAATGTATGCATATAATTGTGCATAACAGGAGCAGGGAACAGCATAGAAACACCTTCCAAAGGCCTTGTAAAGGCCGCAACGGCGTTGGCGAGCAATTCACAATCTTCACAAAATGCTCAGGCTCCCATTTCCTCCTAGCCAGCCTCTCCTTCTCCCTCCTCCTTCTCTGCTTCCTCGACTTATCACTGCCAGGGCTAGTCCTATTTGCAAAATGCTGATAAATCTCAGACATCAACCGGTCCGGCAAGCTTCCAGGCGATCCACTCACATCCTCCACAACGCCACCACAATCATCTCCACTAAGGTTCGCAGAGCTCGAACTCCTCCTGAACCCATTCCTCCTCTGATCATAACAGCAATTGGAAGAACTTGCAGCAGCAAAGCTCTGATTTTCCTCCACAACAAAATGTGTCCTCCCCATGAAGCTAAGATTCACCGGAATCAACTCGTTCTCAGGGAATCCAACCTGTTACACCAGAGACTGAACAAAATGAATCACTTGAGGATCATCATTGCACTGAGATATGTATATAAATATACAAGTAATCAAGAATTTGAAGCATCAAACTGAGTAAACTAACTAACAGACTAACCACCCAATCAATTAATCAAACTAATTAAATAACTATCCTGCACCAGAAGTTTCAAGAAATATTTTCTATTTCCTGTTTTAAATATTAATTAAAAAAATGACATTCTTTGTTTTTTTTTTTTTTTTTTGAACTTGAATGACACAATCTTTTTCATTATATTTCTTTCACAAAAATATACACAATGAAAATATCGCGGCATTTTTATAATTAATATTTAAAACAGATGACATTTTCTCAAACCAAAGAGACCCTTAAATCCTAAAAACAATATACACCCATGATTATCATTGCACTGAGATATGCATACATACAAGTATTTCAAGCATCTAAACTGCGCAGGCTAACTAACTAACAGAATAACTAACAAATCAATCAAACAAGTGCGCGTTTGTATTAGCTTATTTTAAATTCAAAACAGCTCATAATCGAATATTCCTCGACAAAAACCATTATTTCTCCAAAATAATTAGTTACCAAACAAGCTCTGAGTTACGATTACAACCTCCCCATACGCCGCAAAATCCGGCGAAGAAAATTCAGCGCGGCCGTCAGGGTCCAGAAAATTCACGACCTGCCCATCAGGAGAAAGGCTCATCCAAAGAAACGGCGCCTTCACGACATCATAGGAACCCCTTTTCGATGCCGAAACCCTAAATCCAGAGACGCAACAATCCCCCCACTCGAAGAAAACCAGCGAAGGCGATGAGATCACAGCACTCCCTGGCCCGCTGCGGCGCCAGAACCCAATGAGATTCTCCCACTCACTGAGGGTCCTGTAGAGGTGCCTGTAGGTGATCGTTCCCCTCACCCATTTACTGATCTGCGTCTTCGAACCCCACCTCCTCTCGCACATCGTGAACCACAGCCTCGAGTCGCTGGTGCACAGCGAAACGAACCGTTTCGATGTGCACGCGAACGTGGCGATGTCGGAGGGGGGAAGAAACGACAGTATGCAGAGCTGCACGTCTTCGGGGAAATCGGCGAACGACAGGAACGAAGCCATTACGGTTGTCGTTTTGGTGTTTGTTTTGTTGTGTCGGAAGTGTTGAGAAGTGTTTGTTTGTTGCAGAAAAGAAGAGGATATGGACGTGTTTAATGTTATGTGGGGTTTGGTGTAATGGTAAGATTCTTCGAAGAGGATGGAATAATTCTTCTTCTGTTGTTGGAGCTTCTGCGAAACTTGAGCTGCGTTACTGTGTTGGTGGTGTTTCGTTAAACGGCAACGAGAAGCGTGACGTATCAAGAGGCGTGGCTGCGTTTCGTGGTTGAATCGTACAAACGACCGCAAAGGATTTTTTTTGTGTTTTCTTTTGTTTTGTAACGACCAGATGTTTGTTTAGCCGTTTGGGTTGGTGTTGAGGTGGTGAAAATGATGGTTACGGCCCAATGGGTATCAATTCGTTTATTAGGTCAGACTTAAGGCAGCATTTTTCGTGAAAAAAAAAGATAGAAAACTATTCTATTCTTCAACGTTCAACAGATGAATGAATATAGCTTCTTCTTTGGGCAAAGTATTTTTTATTTGAAATTAATTTTTATGTATTGATAATATAAAATAATTTTATATTATTAATTAATAAAATTATAAAAAATAATAAATAATTTATTACTTTCTTACACTTCTATTAGTTAGACTATTTTATATTATCAGTATATAGAAATTAAATTCTTGTTATTTCGTAGAGAAAAATCTATTATGAATATTATCAATAGTTCAATTATAAACTTGTAAGTAATTATCAACAGGGATTAGGTGAAAAAGGCTAGTTTCTCACACATGACAAATCATAGTTCAAATCTCAATTATGAGTTATATTTAGTATCAGACCATATTTTGAACAAAATTGTCAACATTAGGGGTATTCGTGATGCGATTTGGATCAGTTTTGAGTAAAAAATTTATCTGATCCAAACAATAAAATATATAGTTATTTGGATTGGATCAATTTAGTTTAGATTTTAAAGTCGATCCAATCTGAATCAATTTTTTGCGATTTGGATTGGATCGATTTTTTATAAAAGAAAATCTTAAATAAAAAGTAATTTGAATTAATAAAAATAAAAATAAAAATAACTCATAATATGATTATAATACTATTTAAATAAGAATAACATATAAATATAGAAAATTATATGATAAATTAAATTATTATAAGTAAAAGTACAAACTTAATAATAAAAAATTATATTATATAACATTATTCTGTTTGAATTGAATTAGTTTTAAAAATTAAATCCAAAAACTAATTCGATCTAAGCTGTTTGTGAAAAATAAGGTTCAAACTAATTCAAATTTTTGCAATTTTTATCGATTTTCAATTTTGATAGGATTGAATTTGAACACCCCTAATCTCCGTTAAAGGACAACAAGGAGAAACAAAATAAACAAAATTGTAAGTAATTAATAGGGTCAGCTTGCTTCGTCCGTCATTTTTGTCCATGTTTTATTATTATTTAAATTCAATTTTTAAGTTATATTATTGATAGGTTATTGTTAACGTCTTAGTTTGGTGATAAGACTATTTGAATATAGCCTCTATTTGTTTTGTGACACGTGAGAAACAAATCTTGTTGATAACAGTATACAGAAAACATTTTTCCAAATATTCAACTGTTAAATTGTACAAAGAGTTCTCGTATCAATAATGGTTTTCAATTCACTAACTGCGCAAGGAGTTATGAAATCACAGGGTACAATAACTCACACTTTGTGTTTGCCCAGGAATTCACATAGTTTACACTTGTACAGTTATTTGCATTGCATTCTCTCCAAGCACAATGAATACACAAGCTGAATTGGAGTGTCAAGCTATTGCATACATGGCTTTCCAAGTTCTGCATCCAATTACATACATATGCAGCAAAAAAAGAAGAAGAAAACAAACTCAAAAGATTGGTAGCATGTTTGTATTTCACTTTTCATACCCCAATTTAAAGTTTGAAGGATATAAACTAAGTTTCAATTCATTTTTAACATGTGTTAACAAAACCATGTTGAGTTACACATCAACATGATATTTAGTCTTAAAAACTATGATTTAAGCAAATATAAAACAAAAGATTATTTTTTTACTTTGCTATAAACCAAACACACATCCCTCAAACATCTCCAGTGTCTGATCTTGACTTTCTGAAATCCCTACCATCACCGTCCATAGATGCAGAGCTCCGTCCGGCATTCCGATCATTAAGACCAGAACCGCGCCGCTTCATCTTTGCATCACCGCCATCGAAAGCCTTCCTCACCATCCCTTGCAACCTTTCGGGGCTCGGATACATTTTCCTCTGCAAAAACCCTGAGTAAGACTCCAAGAACTCAACATAAGCAGGCACTACAAGCTTCACTGTTGCTTCCTTCATTTGTTCCCTCAAATCAACATCTGGTATGCTATAACCCCCTCTTATGTGCCTCTCACAAACCTCATCCAAACACTTGAAGAAACTCTCAATCTTCTCAGTCACTAACCTCCCTATGGTGTCTTTCCCATGTTCTTGCACATCCTCACCATCCAAAATCCTAACCAAAACCCCCCAAGCTTGCTTCTGGTACATGTAAGCTGATTCCTCAGCCATTGCCTTGTAACCAACCCTCATGTATTGCTCCCCCAATAGCTCACCTAGTTCTGTGTTCTTGGTCCTCATGTAGATGTACCAACAAGTGTTCATCAAGAATACATGGACCAAAATCTTGTCCCTACAGCGGGAGCGTTTGGACTCAATGTTCCTCTGAAGTGCCTCCATAACATTGGAAATTGCATTCTTCAATAAACTCTCATCTGTCTCTTGTTTGGACAGTATCCCATTTTTCCATATCTGTTCTGTTCTTAGAACCTTAGCCATGGCTGTTCTGTAATTCTCTGAGGCAAGGTACTTGAGGTAGTTAATGGCATACCTATGTTGCAGAGGTATGGGTACGAGTGTCAGATATGTAGGATACTATACATAAATATGATAATGTTATAGGAAATTAAAATGCAGGTACAATAATATATATTAAATAAAATATTATATAACAAAGACAAAGTTTAGATTTCTATCTTAAATTTTTTAAAATAACAAAACTTTAAAGATGGTAGATACCTATTTAAAAAGATTTTTTTAAAAAAATATGCCAAAAATGAGTATAAAAATGTTATAGAAATAATGATATGAGATACAAGTATAATATGATTATGTCACCAATTTTAAAGTAAAGAAATACTAATTGCAAATCTCATTGTACGACACATAACTAAGAGCTGTGTGATGAGATGGGAGACCATTTAAACAAAGTTAAAAAATAGCTATAAATATTTTTTGATGGTGGAGTAGTAAGGATATCGAGCTGACTGTTTCGACTAATATGTTTATATAACACAACTTTAAATTATTTGTGCATCATAGCGGCGTACCTAACGAGTTTTGGAACCGAACCATCTTGTGGGGGTGGAAGGCCATCAGCATTGCCTTCAATTTGAAGTCCAAATTCCCAAAAGACTTTGCTTGAGGCATCAATGATGAGCTTCTCAAGCTCTCGGAACCTAGTGCAAATATCCACACCAGCTTCACCTTCAAAGGTTTCCAATATCTGTGGTTTGAGTCTTTCCGATGATTCGAACATGTCCAATAGCTTGAACAGCTTCTGGGGCTCTTTGCTGCTTCTGGCAACTCCTTCTCCAAACCTGAAGAACACTGCCATGATCTTGTCTGAGATCTTGACAAAGCATTCTGGCCACACTAGGCCTTCCATGATGCTGCCTAAAACTCTTTGACAGAGTGTCTTTTCCGAGAGAAGGACCTTCTTCACAGCAACTTGGAGGTGTTGGATCCAAAGGGTTATTGCTGCCTCTAAGGTTTCCCACTCCATTTCATCGATTCCTTCTGGGGTATATATTCTCAAGTAATCAGGGTTTAGCTTCATTAGTGCTTTGGCAGCCCTTCTATACCTAACCTGTTGATTCATCAATACAAATGAGTGATAAAAACGTAAGTCATTATAACATATAAGCAACTTGATATTTTCACACCTTATAAAACTTTTTCATACAGTTCTTTTATCCTGCCTTGTTTTTTACACTAATATCTACTTATGCATTGGTACGTTATTAAAACCATTTAATTCTTATAATAACTACTCTCAAAAAGTTGAGAAATTTTCTTATACGCTTAAGGACATAGAAATTTTCTTCTCCTATGAAGGATATATATCCACTATTTAATTTTCTTTTACTCTCTTTCTCTCTTCGTTTTACCCTTAAAAGTGTTAAGAAGCTTCATGGGCGAGTATGAAAAAAATACACATACAAATAGATGAGCCAAAAAAAAAAAAAAAACGATATTGTATGATATGATATATCATGATCAAGAGTTTACCTTGACGTAGATGTCAATGCATATATCCAAGCAATCATTAGCAGCAAGAGTGTTTGAAATCCGCGTCAGGACTTCAACTTCCAGCTCTGACCCCAATTCACAAGCAACGTTATTGACACGTTCATGAGTGTCACCGTCATCATCGTGCTGCAGGAGTGACAAATCTCCTAGGTTCCTATGCTTCGTGCACAATAATATTGCCTCAAACTCATCCTGCATATGAAGCAAAGACTGGTCCAGCAGCCCCTCAAACCTCAACTCATCCACCTCGGTTTCATACAGCGCCTTGAGAGTGACCAGTGCCTCTGTCAGCCTGTCATGATGATTTGTAAATAGTTGTTAGTCTAATTAAAAACTTAATTCGATCAGAGTTTTATCTCCTCAAATACGATATTTGGACATGATTATTTAGACATTTAAATTGATATATAAAGATTCATACATAAATAAGTGAGAATTTCATACCAATAACATAATTGAAATTCTCATTTATTTATATATGAATCTCAGCATATCAAGTTTGATGTCTAAAAAATTAGGATAATAATATTATAAATACTTAACAAATAAGTTGATTGTCTATTGGGAAGCATACCTATTAATGATAGGAAATTTACAATGATGAATAGAGAATGGAAGAAATTGCAGTGATAAATAATAATATTGACACTCAGTTGGTATGAATTCCTAGTTGAGATGTCAATATTTTCACTTATAACTCTAACCATTCCGATTATTCATTTATTAACGTGAATTCTCCACTATAATGGATTCCTTAGGATATGTTTTTAAATTGAGATTTTCAAAAGAAAAGAAAATATTTAAAGAATAAAATAAATTTATAATTAATTATTCTTTAACCCTTTTTTTCCTCTCTTTCCTTTCAAAACGTTAGCTCCGAAGCACACTCTTAATGTCGATCGACATACACATCAAGTATGTCCAAATTATAGAACTCAAGAAATTATGTACAATAAAACATTTCTAATTCTCTCCATGACTTGAAGGAAGGAAAGATTAAATTGTTTTCTATCAAAACCTCTGTGTTCTGTATTGATCCGCAGCCTTTGTTCTGCTTATGAACTCCACCACCTCTTGAAGCTTCTGAATCACTGCCTTACCAACTTGGCATATGGAGTTAATGGCCTCGTTAAGCTGATCCACGCAATCCGTATATTCTAGAAGCTTCTGGAGCCTCTTCTGCTGTGTCCTCTCCCCTTGTAGCTTCGATGAGAGGTCAAGGAGACTATGCTGTAGCAACTCGGCGAGCTTGAACGTACCAATGAGTTCATGAGCTGGAGAAACGGCTCTGTTGATTCGGGTCTCGAGGGCTTTCCTTGACATGGCCAAGGACTGCAAAGGGGTGATCCTTCTTGATGCTGTGGACAGTGATCCTTGTAGAAGATCTAACCTTGTATCCATGGTAACAAGGTTGTCTTCCATGTTCTCTGAGGCTCTAAGGAGAGATTCCAAGTCAGAACATGCTGACTCAAGCTTGATAAGAGTTTGGTCTTCAGGGTCACTATTGGCTTTTGGTGCCAATGCCATGATGTTTGTTGAGGAGTTCGATAAGGTTATGGTTTTCAGGTTTGGAAATATATGAAGAGAGTGATGTTGTAAGGCTGACGGGTAAAGAGACAAAGAAAGTGTCTTGTTGGAGAGAAGTTGCCAGATGAGAATTTTCTTTCCGAGACATGCAAATTAGAAAAAATTGTTAGGAGTTCTTATAGGAAGAGATTAGTGTTATTTTTGTATGTGATAAAGAAATATGTAGGTTGAGGAAAGCCTTACTTTAATTCAAAGTCAGGATATATCTTCAGAGTTACATAGTATTTATAGAAATATTTATAGATTATCTATCATTAGAAAAAATAAAAGACAAACCCAAAATATAGTGATTTATAAATAGAAAGTCGATTATGTAAGTCAACCCCAATTGACAAAAAAAAAATGTATTATTAAATTAGTATTAATAACACTTTAATGATTTTATTAAAAATATACCTAAGATGAGAATTAATGATGATCTATAAAATGGAATAGTTAATTGATATTATATAAAATAGATTTTTTTTTTTACTCAAAATATTTTAGAGTGTCTATGTAAATTAATGTCTGATATGAAATAATAAGTATTGATACTAAAATTTTAATTTTTCATTTATACAATTTTACATATATCAAATATTAACTTACATAACTAAAACCAAAGAATTTTTCATTGTTGGAAGGAAAAGAAGACGTGGAAACAGTAAGGCTCGATGGGAACAAGGACACAAATGGCGTTCAATTGTGAGAAACAAACAAAACGACAACTGGGCAGCTTAGAATATGCAAAGCCGGTAGTTTAACTTTTTTTTTTTATAATAATAATCACTGTGAAAATGACGGCCTAAATGGGGTCTAAAAGCCAAGTCTTGATGGATTCTGTTGGAAGCTTTGCTCTAATCATCATGTATAATTTTATTTGCATTTTCTTTGTTTGATTTCCTGTCCATAAATGTCTCTTTCCTTGTATTGTTTCTGATCTTCTAGTTTTTCCGGGAACTTTCGTTTTTTGGGTTACGTAGTTTCCCTTTTTTTTTTTTTTTTGTAAAAAACAAAATTTCTCAAGCTGCTTACAATCCCGAAACTTTACAAATAGCATAGTTTTAGGTGCGGCTCATAGTTACCATATTTTCTGAGGAGTCTTATTGTATAATATCAAAATAAGGATACTATATACAATATTCTCTTGTATTAATGTATCTATCTCATTTCAATGTATGTATTCCCATACTTGCCTACAGACTAAACTAACAATTCGATCTTTTGAAAATACATGTAATATCAATTTAGCCCCAAAAATATACACTTGATATTATTTTAGTTCCTATAAAATTTTTTACATCAATTTAGTCGTCGAAAGATACAGGAAGTGATGTCATGTGTATCTTTTAAAAACTAAACTAATATAAAATATCTTTCAAAAATAATATCACATGTATTTTTTAAGGATTAAATTGATATTATGACTGATATCACACGTATCTTTTAAAAATTAAATTGATATTATATATATTTTGAAGGACTAATTTAATCCTTACCTATAATTATATTAATACATGGTATCCCATACAATGCCTAAAACATTTTGCTATTGTTGCTCCTGATATTGGTAATTCAAAGTGTGATAGTGCACCTTTAGTACTTGTTCCCTTATAATTTATTTGTTTTTTCTTCTAATTATAGATTCCTTGTCTGTGAAGCCATAACTATTCCCTGATAGATTGATTGAATACTACATGGCGTTACTTTATGTCTATATAATTATATTCATGTCCTTGCTCCTCGTGATCTCGATGGACTTCTGTGCGGGTAAAGGGGTGCCACACGCATTTAAAAGGTGAGTTTGCTGCTTCATCACTTGAAGCTTGTTTGCAATGAGTTTCTCTCTGTTCACTCACATGTTAAGAATTCCAGATCTACTGTTTCACCCTTTTAGTGGAGGCAGCATGAAAATGTAACGCATGTTCCTTTTTTCCCCAAATTCCTCCTACATTCTCTAGATGAAGACAAGTTGAGTCTCCATCTAGCTTTTCTAATTTTATCAGCTAACCAAATTGAAAACCCATTTTTTATGAAAAATACTAGAAAATTAGAATTTTTGTCTAAATTTAATTACCAAAATAATATAACATGTATATTAATCTTTAGATGATTAAATAGATCATATCATTTTATTCCCACTTTATTCTACCTAATAATCACTCGTATTCGCTGTTAAAAATTCTCACAATTTTGTTTGACAATATATCATCTCTCTCTCTCTCTCTCTCTCTCTCTCTCTTGCCTTTTTTTGCGCGCAGCATTAGTCATATGAAAGTCAACTTCTAGATGGCAAGGGCCAGCAGAAAAAGCGTGGATACTAGTTTGGAATATCCCGATATCATGCTCTTTTCGTTCGTGTGAAAATGTTACTTGTAAGTTAAGCTGAAGATAGTCGGGTGCATTGGCCCATCATTCTAAAGTTCAATGATACTGAGTGGTACGAAAATTTATGTTACGAAACCCTTGCTTTCTGATATTATTCCCAACACATTTTAAGTTTTAAACTGATAGCTGCATTTTTTTTTATCTTGCCACGTCATTCGCACTTGCTCAAAAATAAATATGTGAAAGCGCCAAAAAAAAGAAATACAAAGATTTAACATGGTTGAATTATAACTACAGACAAAGGCAACAATAAAATATTTTACTCAAAAAAAAGATGAAAAACACAAAGGTGATCTAACTTCATTCAAGACTCAAATCTCAAATAATAAAAATACAAAAGGGGTCACAACTCTACTTAAAACCAAATCCCAAATAATAGGACTACAAAAATAGTGATTCAAATCCAAATATTAAATAATAGAGATAAAAGTGATCAATATTGATAAAAGTGACCAATATTCCGCTCAAAACTAAATCCCAAATATACCTAAAATTAGCTTCCGGTATTTTTTCACTTATGTATATATTCAACACTCTGAAGAGAAAAATTCAAAAGCAAACAAAAATTCTTCCTCCGTTACCAAGTGGTTTGAGTGGACTTGTGATGCTAATGAGATGGAAGCTCTATTTATAAAAGCTTCTTGTGCACAATTTTTCAATGCACCATTCAGCGCATTCGGTGCCTAGTCCTGCAAATTGACAATTGCAAACTTCAAATGATGATGCACCGAAAGTTTACTGCAGCACGTCCTGGACATTCTTTTTCAATTGCTTCTGACAATTGGCTTGAAAATCCAAAGCCACCATCACGTCAACAACACATTATGTAATATTGCCAAAATCATTGTTTTGAGCCAACCAACAAACTAAACATACTATACATCATCTAATATAACCACGACATTACCGTTGCAACGATGACTACAAAGTAGAAACACATCACCCTGCAATTATAGTGACTCAAATCACAAAAATTTACCCAACATAAAACGGTCCACACATCATGTGATGTAGCCACAACATTGTAGTGGCAGCAGTGATGACAAACGCTTCGCTCTACAATTATAATGTGACTCAGCCAAAAAAGAGATAAAAAAAAAAATCACCATGACGATAATAATATAGTCATGATAATAATATAGTTGTCAGATTTATCATAGACTCTACACATAGTTATATATCTATCATTCAATATATAATTTATAATTATAAATATATAAATATTATATATACCACCGTTGATATTGCCACGTATAGGATTTACTATAAACAAACTTGAGTCTGTATTAATATTTTTCAACCATATATCGAAGCTGTATTGCGAGCAGGTTAGGCTGCATCGCAGCTTAATGTTTATTATCTTTAACTGTCAAATCTCAGTCCCATATAAGTTCTCGATACTTCTCTAGTGTCTTTTTATTATAGATATTGACTACATATACTCCCATGATGTGGTGTGTGAGAATGTGAGATCATGTTGGGAGCACAAACTCCTTGATGTGGTGTGAGTACGGTAGAATTCTTACCATCGCCATAACCTTACCAATGAACTGAATATACCTATTTAAAACCATGGTATTACCTATATGTATATGGAAATTTGTTGGTAAATAGCTAGCTTGGTCTTTTAACACATATTGGGTACAAGGCCTTGTAGACATTTTAGTAAAAGAAACCTAGAAAACTATAATTGATAGCTAATTTATAACTATATAATGTACATATATGTATATATATAGAAGATCATAAGGTGTTCATACTAGAGCCTAAGTAGAACTATGAGCTAGCATTGAGCAATAACAATATATATTATATTTCAAACATTGCAACTGGATTGAGAAGCTTCTCTGGTGCGGGTGTGGAACCTCCACGTGAAGAGGTAGTCCCTGGATTCACAACACAACTTGATAGCATCACAGAAAGCATTGACACAGCTCTTCTTCCTCTGATCTTTACTGCTCTGCCACTCAATCCTCACCCAGCAAGAGAACCCATTTGATGAAACCGGTATCCTAATTGAGTCACAAAGTTGCAGTGTTACCTCCCCACTTATCCTCTTGCTTCTTAATCTTCTGCATGATGATGATGATGATGATGAGCCACATTGAAGGCTTGTTACCATGGACTCAAGCCAAGGACATTCTGGCTGACCCACAAGTTCCTTGTATGCAGAATTCGCCATCCTAACTCTGTTGTTTGAGTCTGATATCACAGCTGGTAAGGCCTCAGATTCAACCTCTTCCTCCACCTCCTCTTTTCTCTTGAGGGGTTGATCTTGAGCCGCTGATAATGTTGTTGTTGTTGTTGTAAGTGTTGGATCTTCACTGATGCAACCAACGCTTATGCATGAACCAATGGGGCGAATCGGCTGCGGGGCGATTATGACATTGTTATTGTCATTCTTGGCTGTGGTTGTTGATGATGATGTTGTTGCTGGCCTTTGAAGTTGTTGCAAAAGATCCTTCTCTTCTGGGATAATATTAGTGTTCAAGTTCAAATCAATTGTTGCTTCTTTGCAACGATTGTTGTTGTTCAAGTCAAATTTTGGTGGTGGAGGGCACATGGGAGAAGCAGAAGAAGGAGAACATGGAAGAAGTGGGAGCGTAACCAAACTTGGGTTGGTAGAACTAGTAGCAGTAGCAGCACTGTTTTCCAATTTGCAATTGAGCACTCCGAGTCCATGATTATTAGGAAGAGGGAGTTGGGAAATGGAAGGAAGATTGAAACTTTGTAAAGAAATTAGGTTCTTTGTAGGATGAGATGTTACATGACATGCTGGGGGACAAAATCCTAGGACATGATGAGTGGCTGTGGTGGTGGTTTTGTGTCTCTTGATGAGGGAGGAAGGTGGTAGTAGTGATATGGGGTTTCTGCCTCTCTTTCTGGTCCTTGTGGGCCTGGCTTGAAGCTGTGGCCAGAGGTTCCTAAGGTAAGGAGATTGCTTGATCTTTTGGGATAGGGAGTTGTTGTTGTTGTTGGAGCTATCACTCATGGAGCTTGAAGAATTGGTCTCAGGCTTTGGTGCTATGGGTCTGTACCTTGACATGATCTCAGCTGTTTTTGCTGGACTTGGGTAATTAGGATTCAAGGTCTTGATCATGTTGTTGGATTATAGCTTGTGTGTGCACCCTTTAGTGTGTAATTTCTTGAACACAAAGAAAAAAACCAACCTTGCTTGTGACTAGTGAAATGGGGGCAAAAGGAGATTGATTGTGAGTCTTATATAAAGGAAAGGGGAAGTGGTGTGAGAGGATGGAGGAGTTTGAAGTGTGAAAATATGTGCAAGGGAGGGTGATGGCGTTTTGTTGAAGGTGGGGGTTTTCTTTGTCTTTAGGGAGTTTTGAGGAGTGAGCCAATGAGAGGAGGGCAACATGAAGGAAGAAGGGAGGGAGAAAGTGACACTTGTAGTTGTACGGTGGGTACGTGTTGGCGTGGCTCATGAAGGAAGACATCTGGGGATTGGCCAGAAAGAGTGGGTCCATGCATGCTTACACATAGGGTGGGATAATAAGGTGGTATTATTGGATAGAGTATCGATTTTCGGATATAAATTTTAGAATTATAATTTTTGTATATATAATTTTTTTAACACTTAATTTAGCACCTCTTTCACATAAATATTAACAACATATTTTCATATCAATATATGTGTATTTTGGCATTCACTTACACTCATATTTATATATTATATTTATATATGAGTCAAATAATATTTTTCTAAATTTTAATATACACTATTTTGATAGAAAAATTTAGTAATTGAGAATTTAAATTATGTTATTGTTAAATTTATCTGAAAAATTACATATTAATAATTAAGATTTTAATTATTTCATTGATGTCAACGAGTTATAGCTCTAGTGATACTTTCCTTAATTGACTAGGATATATTTGTAAGTTATGAAGAAAAGAGAAGGAAAGATATTACAGAAGATGGGAAAAAGTAAGAAAATAAGAAATTTTGGATGATTTATTTTGTCCCATTTGAAAGTATAAAACAGATAAGAAAAAATTTAAGAATTTATAATATATTTTATAGTTTTATTTTTTATTGAAATAATTAAACATAATTATTATATTTTATAATAATATTAGTTTGAAAAACTTTGAAATATTATATATATTTTTTATTCAATAAATATTTTCTTTTTAAAAATATTTTCTCTCTAAATATTTTTTTCCCTACAAAATTAATCTTTCCACAAATTTTTATCCTTTAATTTTTATAATCTCTAAAAATATTTTATGTGTGAATGCAAAATTCATATTTATCATTGATTCCTTTATCAAATTTATCAATAAGCTAAAATTCTTAACTATCAATATACAATTTTTCAGATACAAACTTATCAATAACATAATTGAAACAATATTCTATTATTAATTAATATATAATACACATGATTCTTCATATAAAATAATATAAAAATAAAAAAAAAAGTATAAATACAGAATACGATTACTTTATTGGATAAGAACACGGTGGTGGAATGGGAATTAGAGTCATTGTATTTTTTCTTTGTCAAAGTTACAGACTTAGCTGATTGAAAAAGAGGGCAGGCTCAACATCGAACGCCAATCAGGCGCCTGGCTTGCTTATTATACCAAAAGGGCTGTCATCATAACGCGTGTGGTGTTGGGTGCCATGCATGAAAACACCTATTAGGATTGGTTTGGTCGCACCGTCTTTTTCTACCCTAGTTTCATGAACCACAGTAACCTCCTTTCATGTCGGTTACATTTGTTGGAATTTCCACATGTCCCATCCACCCTTTCCCATTGCATGCAAGTGGAAGAGATAGAATCTGATTGGAGAGTGAGCATTGGCCCCCAAATTATTATCTTTGGCATCGATATTGTGGGAAATATTGTCCTCTCAGTTATGAAAGGTGACGAATTTACAATTATTTTACATTCCAATAATTGTGATTATTGAAAATCGAACTTATGTTTTCATTTTTACGAAAGACTAAGTTGCTTATTCCTTATCAAGCAGCTTGTTGATCGTGCCAACCTATTATTGAGTGTTTTGAGAGGATTATTATGTAAGATTATGCTTAGATCATTTATAAAATGATATTTTATCATTATTTGATGGTAGAATTTTATAGAGTCTTACATGAGTTAGAGATATAGTATAAATAACTCTTATAAGTATTTAGGTAATCTTTATTTCATGAATTAATTTTTGAAATTGAGTTAAATTTATTTAATTTTAAGATGATATCAGAACTTATCTTATATATTTTATAGTAGTTCATTCGTAGATATTCAATGTTGTAACCATCACATTCCATATATTCATTTCCAACATGAGGAAAGTGTATTAAACTCCCACATCAACTAAAAATATGAGCTAAATAACTTTTTTAATTAATAGTTGGCAATGCTCTCTTATAGGCTAATTTTTGTGATTGGGTTAGACTCAATCAATTCTATAAAAATTCATTGTTGATTAATATTTATTCTATTGATTATGTTTTTAATTTTAAGGCAAAAAAAAAATATTTAAGTTAATGATGAATCTTATTATTAAGCAATGCTAAAGTATCATTTTGTAAGTAATATAAATATAATTTTACGTGATGCTCTACTATCACCCAATAATTTTCCCAAGTCATAATCCAAGAGAGTGAACAAGCACTAGTTCCCCTTTAAGGGGATCACTAGTTAGTGTAGTTAATGTTAATATTTAGTATTACTACTCAAGTTTCCTTGATTTTTTTTTTGGTATCAATAAAATTACCGATATTCAAACCTCATTACCAAAAATCCGATTAATCTGATAAAACTAGACGGAGGTCTCTGAAGGGAGTGGGGTTTTCTAGCGAGGTTTTTTTCTTTCTCGAGGCTCAAATATGAGGCCTCTAGTTAAGGGTCAAAGCACTTGCCACCTTAACTAACTTGAGTTTCCTTGAACTTTGAACTTGCATATCATGCAATTTTGCCTTTTTTTTCGTATTAAAAATTTAGGCTAAGAGGAAGATTCATCCTAGTCTAGTGTCAGAATATGCTTTCAGGCTTATTTAACGCTTACAGACATTTATAAATTACTTATCAAGGGAAGAATGTAAGAATCGAACATCAATCTTGGTAATACATGAGCATAAGACTGATTAAGTGAGCTAACCCATCAGCATCATGCAATGTTGTTGGTGCTTAGTTTTGGAGCAGGAAATTTTTCAAAAAAAATTTAAAATAATAATAATAATAATAATAAAACTTTTACTTTTCATTGCGCCAGTTAATGTTGCTTCTACTTACTTTAAGTCTAAGCATTTATATGTTTACATTTCTGCTAGGAACTCTAAAATTATGATTGAACAAAAATTATAAATTTTCTTCCCCCAATAATCCATAGTTAAGGGATTTCTATTCAGAAACCAAACATACTATTATGTGATGTTATTTTTTTTTTTAAGTTGACTTTCATTTCATGTAGTGGGCATCAAATTAAAGGTAGCATTCGATATATGGTAATCTATCTGGATTACTGGTAATATTTTATTAATTACTTGAATCCATAACATTATCTTGTTTTTGGTTGACAACATTGTTGGCAATCCATATTTTTAAAGTAATGTGAATTACTATCAATATGGTAAGTGGATTGCCCCCATAGGGGTGGATATATGAATTACCATTAATGTGGTAATTCCTCAATTATTATTATTATTAAAAATATTATTAATTATTGTTATAATAATAAAAGTTATTAATAACATTAATTATTATAATCATAATTAATAATAAAGTTTTCTTATTATTATTAATTATTATTATTAAAAATTAATATTATAATAATATTATTATAACTAATAATTAATAATAATAATTAACTATATTATTATTATTATATTGGTAAAAGACATATATTCCTAATAATTTTTTTTTATATATCAAACAGGGTAATCTGAATTTGTCAGTTAGATTATCTCTGTATACCAAATACCGCATTGTAACATTACCATCAATTTAAAAAATAATAATATTTCTAAATAATAATCTACATTACTTAAAATCTTGGTAAGTAATATGCCAAATGCTATCCAAAATTAATGTGTGCCTCAGCATGTGTTAGTGTCCCACCTTAACTATAGAGATATACTTAAATAGTTTTAAAAGTAAATTACATTAACCTCTTCTAAAGTTAAATAATATTATATATAAACCTCATAATTTATAAATGATTTTTTTATATATAATTATTAAAAAGGCTCAAAACTCTCCAAACAGAAAGGACCAATACAAAGAAGGTTTATCAACAGATAAAAACAACCAAAACAATAAAACATCTAATCAAGAACACACCCAATTTAACCCCAAATCTGACCAAGATAAAGAACCCCTTGAGAGCCTACTTTGAAGATATAACTCCAAAAGAAAAAAAAAATCAACCTCTAAAGCTGCATTCCAATTCAAAGCAACCCTATAAAGCTGCATTCAATTTCACCCAAATGGTGGACATTGAATAGACTTAATACTTTTGTAATTTATAAAATGTACATTGAATATATTTGTAAATATAATACTAAGAATCTTTGTTAAAAAATTGGTATAAATATAATAATAGCATGTTTGGGAGCACATTTGTCACTCTCAAAATTAATTCTGGCATTTTAGAGTTGATTCTATCAATTTTTTATGATATTTGGTTGTTGACTCCCAAAATCAATTCTTGCTTATAGAATTGATTATGGGAGAAGTGAAAATTTTTTATTTTCTGTCAGAATCATTTTTAGAGGAACTATCAACCATAAATCACTTTAACTCAAAATCAATTCTAACCAAATTAATTCCAACAAAATCAATTTTATTTAGAATCAATTATATAAAAGCAGAACCAAATATACACTAAATCAAGAAGTGTTATATATAATATTTATCTAATATTAAGAAAAGTCAATATAATTTATCCTAATTTTAAAAATATTTAAATAACCTTCTTGTGTAGGCTAATTTTTGAGTTGAGTTAAACCCATTTAGTTCTAAGACAATGTATTTGTTTAAGAGTTTAATTGGTATACACTGACAGTGTAAAATAATTTTATACGGTCAATTAATAGAAATACTGGAAAGTGGAAAATTATGGTGGACCCTCATTATAATATATAATTATTTATATAAGTTAATACTTTCTACTATTTTTATTAATTGATAATATAAAATTATTTTATACTATTAATATATTTAAATTAAATTCTTTGTCCAAATCAGAAATTTGGGCCTAAAAGAGTGCCTTAACTTTTGATATCTCGCACCGCATGTCCACCATTGTGAATGACTTAAGGGCCCGTTTGGTATGCCTGTTAGTATAAGGTCTGATAGGATAAAGGTTGATAGTATAAGGCCTGATAAAAATTTAATACTATGTAGTATTTAGTATGTCACTGTATAAGATATTATATTATATAAAATATAACCAGAAGAAGATATTATAATAAATATAATTTTTAAATAGTTATTATAATTATTTAAGCTATTTTTTATTATATATAAAAATAATTTTATATTAAAAATTATTTATTTATTTATTTTTAATATTTTTTTATAAATATAAAAAATATAAGAGAGAGAGAGAGAGAGAGAGTGAGTGAGTGAGATAGATATGAAATTTTTACACATCAAAATCTAAATAGGCTTAGTATCACATTCCTATATTTGGTTGTATTTTTTATTATATACAATTAAATTTATATTAAATATTATTATTTATATATTTTAACAATAAATTTTTATTCCTATATTTTTATTTCAATTTGAATAGTTATTTTATAATTATTTTCAAAAAATATTTATTTATTATTAAATAATATTATTTTTTATTTATATATTTTTATTTTTTATTATTTATTTAATAATTATTTTTTTAATAAAATATATTAAAAAATAAAAAAATAAAAGAACCCTTATACATTAAAAGCTAATCAAACCTAATACGGTCTCCTTAAGCCGTATTAAGTTATCTATCATTATAATATATAAGAGAAGTTTGATGGATAAACTTATATAATACATTGATTATACTAAATAATAAATAAAATCATAATATATTATATTATTTTATCTTATCATATCTAATACAACATGTCAAACACCCCTTAAACGAAATCAAGTGACTGCGTCATAGAAGGGTTTTCGATTTGTTGAAACTTCAATACTAGCGGTGCTCGGCTTAGTTTTTCTGGCCACGTGTTACTTTACATTTGATTTACTGACATTTACAGGCATTATTTTGACTTCGGACTTGCGAGTTGGGAAATATCATAACATATATGCTGCAATGGAGGCATCTAATTTGTCTAAGGTGGCCCGTAAAGAAAGGGCTAGAGGTTTGATCTAGAGAGTCGGAACTTAAGGGCTTAATTTGGAGCATATTGCACGACACCTGAAAGTTGAGCCGAATAACACATAAAAGTCTAATAAAAATGATACGACGAAAAATATTATTTTTAAAGAGCGTTTTCAACATTTATTTATGGAATTTAATTAAAATATATTATTAATATAAAAAAATTTTATATAGACATCTAATTATAAATTATTACATCAATAAATTTTTTTAATATAATCATTCACTATTTAAATAATCATATAAATAGAAAATTTTGATTAAATAACAGTGTAAAAAAATTTTATAATATCAATATACCTAAATTAAACTCTTATTTATATAATAAAATCAAAATATAAGTTATAAAAAATAATATAAGTTTAATTATCAGTAAAGGATGAAAATTGTTAATATATATATATATATATATATATAACATTATTTTTTCATTTGAATGCATGTATAACATTATTAAAAGTGTAAATGCTACTTAGATTAGATAACACGCCTGTGCTAATATTATGGCAAATGCTGGCATGTTCGAGGAGAAAGAAATTTTCTTCCTCTGCATATCTATTTATATATGTTATTTTATTAGTCAGTAGGTTCTGCGATCTTATTTAACGTTCTGAGCACACAAGAAAGTTTCCATTGTATGTACAAAGTTCTTAATAAATAAAAAATTAATTAATTAATTGAAAGTAACAAGTATGACATTCTTTCCGTTCCGCTTCTTCTGTTTTGCTACCCTTTGAAAATTCAAATGACAGCCATACTAAATGCAGAATATTCGAGAGTGTAGTTGAGAATAACATTTCGCGAATAATTAAACTTTGCTTGGCGCAACAAAGTCCAGCAACATTACGCTATTAATTAGTTATTTTATCTATCCTTGCCAAAAAGCCTCTTTGGGATTTCTATAAGTTGAATTAAATTATTCGGATTCTTGATAATAGATTTTCATGAATTGGTGGGCTTCATAAAAATGAAGAAGTTATTTTATGTCATTTATAGATTATATAAATTAGATATTTATTAATTATTATAAATTTAATTTAATAAATATGTATTTAAAGTTTTATTTTACATAAAATAAATTAATTTAAGTGTAACTATAATAGGATAATTAACATAAAGTGCCATTGAAGTTTCACAATATTACACTCTACCCTAAACTATAATGAAAATTATACTCTACCCCATCTATTAACCCCAACCAACATCTAAGCGAGAATATTCTCATTGACTACGGCTACATTTTTTTTTTCAATAGTTAGATAAAAGCACAAACTCTCAAAGAGAGAGTAGTATAGCAAGTATATTGACCACTCAAAACACAACAAAAAATGTCTCATGCCACTGTTCAAAACACCTAAGAAAAAGCCAACAAGGCTGTAAGGGACACCTTTAGACACACTACCAAAACACTTACAAGACAAAGCAACCAATCACAAAAAAAACTGAAAAGCTTTTCATAACACCTATTAGACAAGCCACCTACTTACACACTTTTCAACAAAGAGCACGCACTATTAGAGGTGCTCGTGGCCGGTTTTGATTCGATTTTGTATGAAAAACTAACCAAATCAAACCGATCCAAACTCGGTTTGGTTTGGCCGGTTTTTAGTTTTCTCATAATGCCTTATTTCTTGTTTAAAAAGAGCTCATAACATAAACTAATATTAATAAAATATCAAAAGGCACATTGCAACACTTAAATTTAGCCCACAGTAGTACTTAAATTCAGCATGTCATGTAAACATTTACAAGGGTCCATCTCTATTATATCAAGGCACTAGTTACCAAAGCTGAACATAGATTCATCAAGCACTAAAAACTCCTCATGTATTACATTCATAAAGCAACAATATTTGGCAACAATGGAGCTAAAGCCAATAGATTTATAATAAATCCAAACAAATGTACCCAGTACCAACTCAAGTATAAAATGTTAAAACTAAAATACACAAGTTTATAACAGTACCAAGTTTACAAATTACAACCAGATGGATTCTGTTGAAAATCGGATGGATTCTACATTTCCAGGTGTGTTTCCATCATTAGTTTGAGTGTTATCTGTCTGCACATTTAGGACAACATAAACTTATTAGTGATTAGTTAAATCCCACTTAAATCACATAAAAACCTTAGTCACACACACTCACTCACTCACACTTCTAGAAAAAAATCAACAAGGCAAAGCAAAAATGCAGAACACAACAATCATTCACAATTTCATAGAATCATGCAAAATAGAAATCCCTACAATCATTCACAACAATCATTTAGAACACATCTCTAGGCACACAAACCAGCCGCACAAAAAGCAAAAATAGACCAAATCACCATCTCAAATTCTTAAACCCTTGCCAAAAAAAATGTCCCAAACTGAGACATGAACTGCATACAAAACAAACCACTAACTAAAGTCCCAAAACACCATTGAATCGAAAAATAAAGAAGAAAATCAAAGCAAACAAAACAAGTTTGTGAGATAATATACATCAAACATGTTGTTGCAGTGGTCACAGGTGAGAAACGAAGAGGTGAACTGTGAAGTGCAAAGTGCAATGAGAGATGGACTCGCAGTGGTCGTAGGTGAAAGGCGATGAATAGTGCAAATTGCGGTGGTGAATGGCTGCCAAAATGATGGTCGTTCTTGGCTTCCATTGTTGACCAAGAAAGGGTGAAAAAGGAAATGGCGAGACTGGGATGGGCCGGTGGAAAATGGAGGACTTGGAGAGGCTGGGGCACTGAGTATGGGATTAGGGAATGAAAGTGAAAGATGGAGAACAAAAAAGAGAGACTGAGGCTATGTTTGGATTGGTGGAAAGGTGTGGTATGGAGTGGAAAGGAATGGAATAACTAAATATTCCATTGTTTGGATTTGAAAAAATTAGGTGGAATGGAATGGGAGAAGATGGAATACTTTCCAACCCATTCC
Source organism: Pterocarpus macrocarpus (assembly GCA_031439585.1). Taxonomy (NCBI): domain Eukaryota; kingdom Viridiplantae; phylum Streptophyta; class Magnoliopsida; order Fabales; family Fabaceae; genus Pterocarpus; species Pterocarpus macrocarpus. Next base: position 34,371,261 of record CM062514.1, read on the forward strand.
ACCATATTTCTTTACTTTTCTTACCCCCCAATTTGGGAGAAATGAGATGGAGCGGCATTTTTTATTCCATTCCATCCTTTTAAAATCCAAATAATAAAGTGACACTTTGATTTCATTCCATTCTACTCCACTCTACTCTATTCCATTATATTCCATTCCATTCCATTTCTCATTGATTATCCAAACATAGCCGAAAGAGAGGGAGAGGTGTCGTGTGTAAAGGATTAGGGTTCCTTAGTAAGTGAGTTACTATCTAATGACTAGTGGTCACAAGGTATTTTAGGAAATATAATATAGTTATAAAGGCATATTAGGAATACATGTATACACCATCGGTTTGGTTTGGTTCGTTTCAGTTTTCAAATTGGGAATCGAAAATTGAACCGAACTGACTAACTTTTTGGGAAAAATAAAAAACCAATATTTTTGGTTCTTAATTTATTTTTGATTTTTTGTTTCGATTTTTGTGGTAAAATTCGATTTGGTTCGATAATGAACACCGCTACCCACTACAAAATAAATAAGCCTCAAGCAAAATAAACACACTGCGAACATGATTTCCATGATCTATAATCACACATCAAACCAAATAAATCAAAACTAACACCAATTAACACATTGATCAATGCAACAAAAAGTGACCTTTCAACTTCCAACTTCGGCCATCGTACCACTCTCCTGATCTATTGTCATCAACTGTAGTGAGAGAACTAATAACACCACCTGCGAAACCCAACACAATAAAAAAAAATTAAGATGAAATCAATGCCCACAATGACACCTTGAGATGGCTTCAAATAGGAGAACCCAAAGGGACACTAACAATCTTTTATAGCCACACCTGTCACCAATTCCAGCAAGGCAAGAGAGAAATATGACATCAAAGATGAGAACCCATAAAGGGAGTTTGTCGCCACACCATCACTTGAATCGGCATTGATGATGATGATAAGCCACAGTGAACACCACCAATGGCCATACTACAAAAACACCAACTAGATAACTGCCATTCTAAATCTCGAAATGGTCGCTATGCCACCAATGCACAAAGAGTACGTCCTCCACCAATGCTGACCATTACCACCGTTAACTATTGCCACCTGCAAAATCGAGAAGAGACCAACAGCTAAAACGATGGGATAACTCAGTGGAGAGGGTTAAGGAAGAGAAGAATGTAAAGGAAGGTTGGGGTTATGGTAGAAAGATGAGAGGAATAGGGAGAAGAGGTATACTTGTGGTTAAAATTTGGGACAAAGAGGAAAAGAGGTTGACATTGGAGAAAAAAGGAGGGAAAGGCTTGATTTGGAGCTAACTACAGGCTTATAGAGGTCAATGGCAACCCCACCTAGGGTATCAATTGGTTTTTCTGAAAGAGGGAAGGAAAAGCGACAAGGGGAGAGGGAAAGGAGAGGTTATTAATGAAAAAGGAACAAAAGAAAAGAAATGTAAGTTTCCTAGATTTCTAACAAAATCAATAAGCATATAAAATATTATATTTCCAAGACATCCTTCTTAGGGGATAGCCATGTTGCAAAACACAAGAAATATTGTCACCTAAGGTTAATAAACTCCTTTGCATTATACACATAGAGACAAGAAGCAAAACTCTTAACATTATAAATCACTAGATTCTATATCAACACATCAGAAGTCTCCAATTCCATTAATATCTATGAAGCATAGAATAGGACAATTGGATGGGGTGCTTGGTAACTAGGGTGGAAGGTGAATTCTCTGCAACAGGATGATTGATGATAATGGGTGGAAGATGATGGTAGAGGGCTAAGGTTCTAAAAAGGGTTAGAGTTCTTAAGATAATTTGATGAAAATATCTTTAATTCTTTTTTTTAAAATATCCATTAGGGGTTGGTGTCAAAATTAAAAGGTTTGAAATTCTAAAAAATAAAAATGGTGGTAAATGACAAATAAGCAATGAGTTGATTAGTTATTAAACACATGGCCTTGGCACATAGACAGTAAGTTAGTTAGATAGTCAATAAACAAATGGCCACCATTTATTACATGTACTGAACTTATTAGAAATTGTAGCTTGCAGAGTTATAAACTCAAACCAGACTGGTTGGTCAGACTAGTGAACTGGCCAAGTAACCGATCTAAGCTACATGAAGGATTAGACTTGCTTTCAAAACTGGTATGAGCCAGTCTGACTTAGCTGATTTTTGAAAGAACTGGTGACCCGGTGAGCCATCAGTTTGCATGGTTTAGCAATCTCCAAAAAAAAAACTCCTATTCTCTCCATAAGCTACTGGTCAATGTTTCACAAGGAAAGGAGAAATGATAGTGTTATGCACTGCCACTGCAACTGCACTTGCCACTAGTGGATGTTGTGCCATGCTATCGTCGACATCTCACACCATCGTCCATTGCACATTCAAAAAGGGGAGGGGTCATGAGAGAGAGAGAGTGTGTGTGTATGTGTGTGTGAGTGATTTGAAGAGTTGAGAAAAGGGAAGGTGTGGTATAGGCATGTGATGCAAGAAAGTTGAGTTCTTAAGAGAGAGGTAAATTAGGGTTACATTGCAATTTTTTAAAATTTTAAAAAAAGTTAAGTAATAATGCCAAAGTCAAAACAGGCATATGGTAACAACCAACGAGGCCTATCTCTTGACTTGCACGGGAAACAAGCCTCAACCTCTAAGTTATGTTGCTTTTTTCTTTTTGGGTACTCCATGGTCCTTTTTTTTTAATTTTTGTATTGGGTCTTTAAGTCTTATGTAAGATTTAAAAAAATTAAAATAAATTTCTATTTTAAATATATAATTTTATAATTTAAATATAGTAATTCTATACATACTTTTTAATATATTTATATGAGCATATAAATTTTTAAGATGTGTTAAATTGTTAATTATTTATGACATTTCATTGTATTTATCAAAATTTTAACATATTTTTATATATTTATTTAATTATATATGATTCAATCAGTTCAACTAGTAACCCATTAGTTGAACCAATGACCCAATAACTCAGTTCTTTAATCAAGTGGATCACTAGGTTGAGTTTTATAACTGTGGTAGCTTGTGCTTTTTTTTTTTTTTTCAAAACATGCAACTTTGGTTAATGGGAATGTTCCTACCATAATATTCTTACTTAGATATTAGTTGGGGTTATGATTGGGGTGAAGTGCAACTTTCATTTTAGTTTGGGGTGGAGTGCAAAATTGTAAAACCTCGAGGGTACTTCCAGTTAATTACCCTTATACTATTTTAAATTGTAATAAAAATTTATATTTAAATTTTAATAATCATTTGATAATTTTTTTTCATTTGTTGGAAATAATATTTATGCGTATTTCTTGAGTTTTGGTTGATTAAGTTAAGGGGAAGGATTACACTAGTCTAAGGTCAAGGCACACCTTTGAACTTGTCAGACACTTATAACAGTATTTATAGATTACTACCAATGAGAGAAACGATATATATAGAGAGAGAATTAAGTGAGAGGAGTGTTTAATTATGTGAATAAGAAGAGTAAATCTTGACTATCGATATATGGTTATACAACTCATATTTGCTTCTCCCATTCTCATAATAAACCACTTCTCTTACTTGATACGCTTATATATTATATATATATGAGAATAAGAGAAGTAAATCTTGACCATTGGATCTTACATGAATGATCAAAATTAAAACATAAAGTCATGTGACATTTTTAAGTGATCATGTGACCTTTAAATAACTTTTAATCCTAACCATTCATATATGGTCATATAGCTCAAATTTGCTCCTTCCACTCTCATAATAAATCACTTTTTTCATGTGATAGGCCCCTATATACATATGTATACTCTCTAGCATTGTCATTAATTATTAGAAAGCTCTACCCAATAGTTTATTCTTCATGGTTTGAATTCCAGTCTTATTGATACGAGAGTATATTGTCGAAACAACATCTTAAAAGATTAATGTTTATAATTTTTGTTAAATTTAACTGAATTTTTCATAAAAAATATTAAATAAGATTTATTTTAATATAAATTTTAGTGTTTGTCAATTTTCACTTACTTAAGTTGTCTTTTAAATACCCATATTGAAAGATAATAAGCTTCGTCCTAATTATCATTCTATAAGTATTTACTAAGATTATATAGTAGATTCAATTTTTTATTTTCAATATTTATTTTGATTATCTTGTTGGTATTAAATCATCACCATTAATTATCAATTGTTATCTCGATTTTATTAAATTATACTTTTTTTTTCACCACGGCCATATTAAGTGATATTTTAAAAAAAATTGTTTAATTTCTTACCAAGATTTTTCAAATTCTTTCATTTATTATTGTTGTTATTTTTTTTAAAAAAATTTCTACATTATATAAATATGAGTTAGCCTTCTAATTTTTATTGTGGTGTAAGATTAAAAATTATTTCTACTAGATCAATTAATAAGAAATAAGAATTTATATATTTCAAAAGGTATATAAGTTTAAAACATGAAATATCGACTAATAATTTCTAATTTATAATTTAGTTATTAAATGACCATAATGATCAACAAGGGAGTTTGTATAATGATAAAGGTACACTATGACTTCAAGGAAGATCTTAGATCGATTTTTGGAGAAAACTCGAGATGAGAGGGCAAGCCTAATTATCCTTAAAAGAAATTAGTCTATTTTCTTAATAATAAGAAGGAAAATACCCTTGGAAAATAAAAAAAATGATCATAATGATTGTAAAATTATTACAAATTAAAATAAATTTATAATAGAAAAATCATAAAACATAGATAATTATAAAAGATGTTAGAAATTTAAAAAAATAAAAAATATCTAATTAATTATTATAATCAAAATTTAAAAATATAAAATAAATTAAGATTTAAAAATTTCACTGCTATATTTAATTTATTTTTCTTTTCTTTTTAGGTTTTTGATTTAATTTGTTACAATTAAATATTGGTTGCAGCAAACATTTTTTTTCTACTCTAATTTGGTAATTCCAACACAAAGTATATGAAGCATCCTAATATAAATCGGTATTGATTCTATAATCAATTAGGGTTAGATTTGTATGAATACATCTTTATTATTATTTTTTTTACTATTAATGGGATATGAAATTCTCGTATTTTGATATAATATTTCTTTCTAGTATTTTATTTTTATTTATGAGTTCAACTCTGAATATGGTTTGTTTAACTATAACATTTCTCTATTCAAATGTTTGTATTTATATTTATTTACTAATTCATTGTATACTACTGCTTTTGACCCATGCACACAATTAATTTTTTTTAAAAAAATATAATCATGATTATAAAAATTAGTTTGATTGAACAATTTAAATTTTGGAGTAAAATACATATATAGAAAAAAATAAATTTGATTGGTTTGTTCTAAATCTTAATATTAATTGTATATGAAAAAATTGAATTGTAAAGGTAGGTAACTATTTCTAATTGGACCCCGCCAAAAATGGGCATTATGAAGACATCTAAACATTAAAAAGAGTTAAGTACGACTTTAGTTCATAAAATTGTATACGTGCTTTATTTTAGTATCTAAAATTTGGAAATTAACTCTTTAGTTCCTAAAATTGCATTCCGTCGATCATTTTATTCCCTGATTAGTCAACCATCAGTCAACTGTCACAATTTTGCTGATGTGTCATATTAAGTGATACATCAGCATGTCACGTGGTATAGTCCTATGACGTGATATGCTAACGTGTCATCGATTTTAAATTAGTTTAAATTAATCCCTGAAATTTCTAAAATGTGTCAAATTAGTTCCTGAGATTTCTAAATGTGTCAAAATTGTCCCTGAAATTTTTAAAATATGTTAAAATAGTCCAAAATTCTTAAATTTCTCCTATTCTCCTTCACAAGCTCCAAATCTTTAATTTTCTTTAAACCCACTAATTTCTTTCCCATTTACACATCTTACCTAGACTAGATCCTCCTCAGATAGAATAATAGAAAGAAAATATATAGAAATGAAATAATGAAATACAATAAACAATTTTAATGTAGCTCATCCTAGTTCAAGATCCAACAATGCCTCTAGACTTAATGAATACTTATAGGCGTACTTATGTAAAATATATATATGCAACATGTTTTATAAAAAATTAAATGAATAAAATACTAATTTTCAATAAAAATTAACAAAGAATATATTATAAAGGCAAAAGTAATAGAACGCTAAAAGAAAATTTTTAAAATATTCAAAATATTGAACATGGTCGAGTTATTGTCTATATATAGACTAATTAGCCATCATTCACTCACCAAGAGTTAATTCACTTAATTGATCTTTTACTTATACTTTATTATAAAATGGATTTAATTTGTTCTTATCTTATTAATTAGCTATTTGTAAGTACTTATATAGATAGGCACTTAATGAATTTAAACATATTCTCTATGGTAAAATTATATTAAGCCTTTTTCTTACCTTAAATTATAGTTTTTTAATTTTAAAAAAAAGAAAAAGAAAAGAAAAAAAGTTGATTTCTATTTTGACTAGGCCACATTGATGGAACTTTTATAACAAACATATTAATTAAGTGCATGTTTGAAAATAGCTGTTCCGAGAAAAATAATCGTTTTTTAAAATTTTAGTTTTTGAAAATTCTTTTGATATATCGATTGCATTAAAGTTTTAAATTATGATTTCATCTAATTACCAAATCTTTCACTATTTTCTAGTGACGTGTTTTAGAAAACTTTTGATTTTAAATTATTTTGAATTTTAAATTAGTTAATCATAAACTTTAAATCTTAAATTAAACGGGACCAAATAAATATTTAGAATAATAATCAAATCTATTTAAATGTTAAGTTTGAATTTAATAATTGTCAATAATTTTGTAATTTACCAATCTTAATCTATTTAAATTTACTTGTCACTTTAATAAGATGGACAAACTTCTATATGAGGAGGATCTAACCTAGGTAGGGTGTGAAAATGGAAAATAAATTAGTAGGTTTAAGGAAAATTAAAGATTTAGAGCTTGTGAAGAAGAAGAAAAGAAATTTAGGAATTTTGGATTATTTTGACACATTTAGAAAATTTTAAGGACTATTTTGATATATTTAGAAATTTCAAGGATTAATTTGACATATTTTTGAAATTTTAGAGACTAATTTGAACCAATTTAAAATCGATGACACGGCAGCATGTCACGTTAGAGGTTGTCATAGTGTTTCACCATGTGGCATGCCACGTCAGATGTTGTGCCACGTGGTATGCTACGTGACATGCTAGCATATCACTCAGCGTAACACATTAATAAAATCGTAACAGTTGACTAACGGTTGACTGACCAGGGATTAAAGTGACCGACAAAATTTAACTTCAAGAATTAAAAAGTTAATTTCCAAATTTCAGGAACTAAAGTAAAGTACGCATATAATTTCAGGGACTAAAGTAGTACTTAACTCACATCAGATGTGTCGCTAGAAGGAACATTCCTACACTAAAAGCTCATACAAGTGACTTGGTTCTATGGGTGAAAGTAGACTAGGTTAAACTAGGCTTTAACTTAAACGGGCTTGGCTTATATTACAATATGCAGCCCGAACTTGGGTCTATTAACTGACATAGGCTTTTTTAGGGCCTTAACTTGACCTTTTTAAAAGTCTGACCTAGCCCATAAGTCTATTTAGAAGCCTATTTGATCATAAAATATTTAAATAGATCAAAAAGTTTACTCTTAAATAAGCCACAACACTTTTAAATATACCAAAAAGTATATTCCTAAATAGACTAAAAGGCTTCCTAAATAAGTCAAAAAATTTATTCAAAATAGATCATAAGACTTGGATTATTATTGAAATTTATGAAATAATAATAATAATAATAATATAGTATAAATGTGCTAGTCTATTGGGCCTAATAACCTTTTTTATAGCTTGTAGCTTGACCTATTTGGTTAAAAAGATTTTTTTGAAAAGTCCAAGCCTAATTTATTTACCAAAAAGACTAAGTCAAATCAGGCCAAATACGAGTTAGGCCGAAAGCTCACAATAAACTACCTTTCCTACTTCCACCCCTACTTGGTTGGTTCCCACCTCCATATCAATGGATTAAAATCAATACTAATGGCTTTCCACTGAGTGATGCGGGCCTTGCAACTTGTGTTAGTATTGCATGAGACCATAATGGGAATTGATTGTTGCCTGGAGCTTGACTTTGGGCCTTTACACAATAGCAATTGTTGAGCTATGGGTAGTTTTCTAGGGTTTGCTTCTGGGCAATAGCTTGGGCTTTACTAGTGTTGTATTGGAAACTGATTCTATTAGAATCTTGTTGATTAAGAAATTCTAGAAACACATGCTCATATAGCTCTTGTTTATGCCATTCGAAAGCTAATAGAGGAAAACTGGGATATAGAGATTAGGCATATTTTCCAGGAAGCGAATAGACCTGCAGATAGATTAGCGAAGTTGGGCCATAGGCTTCTAGTTGTACTATCCTTTTTTTATAGTCTGCCAACTTGTATCTCTTTTGAATTTTTAGTAGACCTTGCTGGTTATTGTACCCCTATGTTTGTAAATGTGTAAATTTTGGGCCTCTGGCCTATTGTAAAAAAAGAAAAAAACTATCTTTGATTGTTCAATTCAAACTCTAAACATTAAGTAGATATCAGATAATTAATTATTTAATTATATATAGAAAAAGGAAGTATAAAAAGTGGTTAACTATGTTTGATTGGTTAATTCAAATTGTAAGCATTGAGTAGATATCCTAGTAATAATACCCACTAAGAATTAGTAAGTTTTTAAAAAAAATGATAGAAGTTTCTGATTGAGTGCCACTTGTCAAATCTTTCCAAAGAATACTTCTAAAATATTATACGTACATATAAATGGATAGATTTATAGTATATTAGTGCTTTACACCATTGCAATGCATAGGCAACGCACAAGATTAAAAAAATTCAACAAATATAATCATACTTATAAAATTTAATTTGATTGAATAATTTAAACTTTTAAAATTATATATATATATATATATATATATATATATATAGAGGAAGAGAGAGAGAAAGGAACAAATTTAAAATAATATTCAATTATATAAGAAAAATTAAAATTAGAAACAACAATCATTACACGATGGATATTTCACAATAAACATAATCAATATTGGGAAATCAATTCTTATATGGGATTTTGATGAAAAAAATTGAAAAATATGATATTTTTTCTCTCTTTTCCTTTTCACTTTCTTTCTTCCTTTTTCTTCTCTCATTTTTTTTTCTATCTTCTCTCTCTTCCTTTTTTTTCTTCTTTCCTCTCTACTCTTCATTTCTTCTCTCTCCTCTATGTTCCCTCATTAATATTTTCTCTCATCTCCTCTTTCTCATGCCCCTTTTTTTATGGCGGGTTCTATGGTATATTTTATTGGTCAAGAAATATGATACATCTTATAATTTGATAATGAGATTATGAGGTGTATCGATATATTAATTATCTATGATGTATTATAATAATCTTTAATTTTAAAAAAATTTAAAAATATAATTAAAAATATTTTAAAAATTAATTGTTATATACTAAATGTGTAATTTTACTCATAATTTTACTTTGTCGGTATAATTTTTCGTAATTTTACTTTGTCGGTGTAATTTTACATTATCAGTATATAAAAATTAATTTTTAAAAATAAAAATTTTTTTATTAGTGTAATTCTATTCTGTTAGTATAATTTTAGGGTATTTTATACTGTCAGTGTAATTTTACATTAATAATATAAAATTATTTTATATTATTAATGTATAAAAATTAATTTTTAAAATATATTTAATCATATTTTTTAATTTTCTTAAAACTAATATATTACTACAATGCATCATAGGTGATTGGTATATCGATACACCTCACAAATCTAATCCATTAGATGTGCTACAGTCACAAGTTGCATAATACATCTTTAACTGCAAAGAGCATTGCAGTCCATGCCTTTCTTTCTATCTCTCTCTCTCTCTCTCTCTCTCTCTCACTCTCTCTCTCACACACACACACAAATAGCACATAAAAATAATAAAAAAGAATTCGGTATTTGTCAGTAAATTTATTTATTTATTTATTTATTTTTGAAAGAGTTTAATTGGTATGTACAGACAGTGTAAATTTGTTTTACATTATCAACCAATAGAAATAGGAGAAAGTGAAAAATTATGGTGGGTCTCTAATTATAATGGATAATTATTTGTGTAAGTTAGCACTTTCCACTATTTCTATTGGCTGACAGTGTAAAACTGTCAATATATTTAAATTAAATTCTTTTTGAAATTTGATGCATAATATACCGGATCCTTGACTAAATCCTTTTTTCTCCTGAATCCGCTACAAAATCTAGCGAATTCCTGCTTTATTATTATTATTATTATTATTATTAGTTGAATCCATTGAGAATTTTAGGAAATCCTACAAAAATCCTATATTCTCCTAATTTTTTCAAAAAGCCCATATTCTATTAATTATTTTACCAAAATCTCATATGTAAAAAAATCAACCATCAATATGATTGATTTGTTTTTTATTTATTCAGATCTATGTATTAATCGTTACATTTGTGTTTCGTGTATTATTATACTATTCGTATCATTTGGTTTGGTTATTTATTTTATTTTATTTTAAATAATATTTTTAAAAGGCAACTAAATCACATCAAATTAAATAAAAGCCACTAAATATCAAACCAAATTATACAAATAGTATAACAATATACAAAATATAAATGTAACCATTAATGCATAGATTTGAATAAATCAAAAACAAATCAATTATATTGGTTTTATTTGTTTTCTGGTATATTAATAACAATGAGGTTTGAATCATTGACTTCATGCATACTACCCAAACCTTCATCACTAGATCACTCCTAGTGGCTTCTAATTTTATTTATTTGAGTCCTTTTATAACAATTTGCACTAAATAAAAAAAAATACATAACCGAGTAAAAGTTTTAAAGAAAAAAAAACAATTACACATTCAATTTATTTGCTCCTGTATTAATTGTTCCTTTTTTTTCTAATTAAAAATACATTCATTTTAAAATATATAATCGGATAATTCATTTTACTCTAGTATTATTTGCTCTTTTTTTTTTTCTAATTGCAAACACATTTAATTGGAAAATCTTTTAAATTTAAATCACATTCAATTTATTTGCTCCTTCTTTTTTCTCTTGTATTAGTTGCTCTTGTTTTTTTTTTTTTTAAATTGCAAACACATTCAATTTAAAATGCATAATTCGATTCTTTATTTGCTCAAGTATTATTATCTTTTTTTTGTTTTTAAGAATTTAATTTAAATATATTGATAGTGTAAAATAATTTTATATTATCAATTAATAGAAATAGTGAAAAGTACCAATTAATACAAATAACCACCCATTATAACGAGGGATCCACCATGATTTCTTATTTTTTCTTATTTTTATTAGTTAATAGTGTAAAACTATTTTATATTATTAATGCATATCAATTAAATTTTTTTTAATTGCAAACATATTTAATTTATTTTCCAAATTAATTTTTTTTAAATTAAAATATATTGATTTCACCATGTTTTAATTCGTGTCAAATTTCCATATAATAGCAACCTTTATTTCATAAGTAGTATAGATTTAATAAATTATTTTTAGTTACTTTAATATAATTAATTTTTAAATAATCTTTATTCACAATCTTTAACATTCCATTGAAGTGTAAATTATGGGGCCCAAAACTTTACTTTACTTAATAATATTAATTAACTAGGAGGAAAATGCTTTTCCATTTCCAGTTCAGTCTTGCAAAGCAAGTCGTCTCCCCAGTCACACGCCACTTCTTTCCGAAGGAGACTTACCCTCTTCCCTTTTACCTTTGGAGAAACACAGGTGCGCACACACACGCACACACACAAATGCAGCTTCGGTTTCAGCTAATGTTTCAATCCTCGTATTGAAAAGGAACAAGAGTCTGTGTTGTGTCTGAAATGGAGGACAAGAAGAACCATCACCACCCTTCTCTTCCTTCCAACTACGTCACTCTCGCTCAACTCCAACAACGCTGGCTCCAACAACAACAACCACCACCTCAACAATCTCAAAAACAGCAACCTCAAAAACAACAATCACAAAAACTACAACAACCTCAACAACAACAACAAGAGCAGGAACAGAAGAAACAGGAACAGCACCAGGAAGGTTCACACCAACGACAACAACTACAACGTCGTGGAACCGCTGTTAGGTCTTTCGCTGGAAAACAATATCGCAACGATCACCAGAATCGCCCGAAAATTCGTACCGATTCGGGAACAAACGCCGAGAATCAACGCGTTGATGCCGGAATCGGAGGCGAAGACGCCGATCGGGAACGTAAGGGCAACGAATCGAAGAATAAAGTGAAAGCGAAGCCAAAACCTGGGGTTGATGATGAAAGAGGAACGAAAATGAAAGAAGAGAACAAGGAGAAAGAGAAGGAGAAGGAGAAGGAGAAGGAGAAAGAGGAAGTGAAAGCTGAAAAGGAGAAAACCAAAATCGAAAGCGAATCGAATGAGGAGAAGAATGGTGGTGGTTCGATTGTGGAGGAGGTTGAGCAGAAATTTGGGGGTTTAGGGTTTAGAAGAACGTATAACGATTTCCGTCACTCTCAGTCTCGGAGGGGTTCTTATGGTGGACGCGGTTACGGTTACGGTTACAGAAACGGTTACCGTCATGGTGATAGGGATTTTGGTGGTGAATTTCGGCCTCAACGCTATGAGGGAAAGGAGAAAAGAGGTGAGAAGAAGGTTTGGGTTAAAAAGGGTGACGACAATGTTGGTGGAATTGAAACGTAGCTTTTAGTGTCCTTACTTCTTCTCCAATATTTTGTGTGGTTTTCTGATCATGAATATGATACTCGCTCTTTTCATAATTCATATAATTATAGGAGATTGCAATTTATGGTGAATTATGTTGCAGAATGTGTGGATTTCAATTTGCAGAAATTATGGTTTGAATAGTACAAATCGAATCTTAATTCATCTTAACATTTGTTGAATGATATTTTGACATGATTGTTAGTAACCAAATCAGTAATCATGACTTGTGTAAAAGTGGGAAAAAAAAAAAGGAAGTAGTTTTTTGGCTGAACTAGATGATTGATTATTACAAACTAAAGCTAAACAAACTCTTAGTTATCGTTGTCACTGTTACTTGAAGAAACAGATTGTTTTTGTTGTTGTTTAGGCTTTTGAAGAGTGTCATTTGCATATAATGGGCTATGATTAAGGGAAAAGTGCTACTTCATTGGCTTTTTAAATTTTAGTTGTCAAAGAATCTTGCTGCTAGAAGGTGTGGAGGAAAGGGATATTATGGAATTATTGTGATCATCATGGGATCGAAGCTTGGAAAGTATATTCTTGCCCATTTTGTCATTACAATAATAGCTGCATCATGTGTGAAGCTTTTGGCTCTGATGCGGTAAAGAAACATGTGGCCTATTGTTATGTTTCTTTTGTGTTTTAACGATTTTGAATTTAGCTTCTTTGTAGAAAACTGGTTCAAGATATTGATTTCTCAGGTTGAGGGTCCTATGTCAGTATGGCCTAGCTCTGTCTTATTCTTCCCTTACAGCTTTCCTTGCCATCCTACCTAGCAATCGTGCATGTAGATTATGTTGGACCACATCCCTTAAAAATGTGAATTAATAATCAGAACATAATAGATATACTGTCAAATTTGTCCATTTTCAAGTGGTTTTTCTTTTTCATGCGCTGCCCTATACTTGAGAGTTGGATTGGAAATCTGGGCACAGTATCTTAATTTGTAGTTAACGCTGTAAAATTATACATAAATCTAATATATAAAATTTTCTCCCTTATTTTTGTATCATAGCAACCTCACCTTTTGTATGATGGCAGTCATCCCCAATTGGATTGCCTTTTTACGAGGAGCCACTGGAGAATAATTAATGGGTAGACTGCGAATGTGTAGATAAAATGAGTTGGAAAACATAATAGAAAAATGTTTTGTTTTAGCTTGAGAAAACAATATAATGTTTTGATTAGAGCTTAGATGTAGTAGAACATCCTCCAGCAGTATCCAACATAATAACTATTGCATCAATAATTCATGAACAGAGTTTTGGGCAATACGTGCAACCATAGACAGTCTAACACGCATTTTATGTTGCTAGTAAAGGATAAATTTACAATGTTCACCCATAAATAAGTGAACATTGTTCATCTTTTACACAGTTGATGTAGACGTCAATTTATCTCACGGTTAGCAACCAAAGAGGAAATTACTCTCAATGTTGTTGGAGTATTGGTATTCCGTAAAGTCAACCGGTTTCATTGTTTAATAATAAAAATTTTACACCATATCAATGAGGATCATAAGGCATAAGATCGACCTACAAAGTTGCAAGGACTAGTTGAACGAGTTTTTAAAAGGAGTCAACCATTGAGGCTGACCAAGTTTGGCAAGAGGAAGAAGAATGGTTAAATTTGACTACAATTGAAGAATTGGATTAGTTGGCATGTCCTTGTGCTACATGGGCTGTAGCTGTATTAGAGTTTCTTTTATCACTAGTATTTTGGGCTTTAATTTTTATTGTTTGAAGTTAATTAGGGTTAGTAAATTAAGTTGTAAGTTTCGATCATCTCCCATGTTCAAGACGTCACATTTTCTTGGCGTCGCTCTCCATCACAACGACTCTCATCTTCCAAATTCTCACAAATCGATCCTTTGTGACATTCAGAACCTTTGTGTGGAGGGTAGAGTTTTTTGGGGCCGGCTCAACCCTTAAGGCTATAAGATTGGTTGGAACTCGGATTGAAGGTCACTCTACCCAGCAAATGATAGTTTTGGGGTTCGCCTCCATGATCACCTATCCGCAATCTGGACTCCGATGTGATGGGCCCATCGACAACGGTGGGCAGCATCAATAGGATCATCATGTTGGCCATAAACGCAGCCTTGTTTATAGGAGGCACCATCACATCAAATGGCAGAATTTGGGTATGCAAAGAGAAGAGAAGATCAATAGCAAGTGGTGTTCCCATAGATGGTGCTAATGGTCGAAGGTGTAAAATAAGGTTACGAGGTACCTAGGTATATGCACTAAACTGGAGATGAAGTGGAATGGGAACACAAAACCTCGATGGTCTTCCTTCTCTAGCGGTGGGGGGTATCCCAACAAGGGTTCTGATGCTTAAGTCAATAAGGGTCAACAGATACGTGAGAGTTGTGGACAATGAGCTCACCTGAGCTCTGAGCTCAATCAAATTTATATAGATACCATTTGAATGGAAGTTCCGCCTTTTAGGGGATTTACTTCCCATATTGCTTGTGTGTGGGAGTAACGATTTAAGCGATAAGCCAAATGCCATGAAGTTCGCTATATTCAAGGTTTGGCTGATTGTAATTTGTAGCTACCATTTTTCGAGTTTGGGCCTTGACATTTGGGCTCTCAAGCCCAATTAGAATATTATTCCGTAACATTATGTAAATTACTAATGGGAGAAATGATTGTATAATCATTTCTATTTTTACTAAGGCTTTTTGTATCTACTCCATTAGTAGCAAATTTGATTTTTTTTATACCGTTAAATTATAAAAATAAATAAATTTGTTTAAGAAATACATTTAAGAATTTGAAATAATAAAAATTGCTTAAGGACTCATATCCAAAAGAAACATTAAGAAGGATATATATATATGTCAATGATAGTAAATCTAATATTAAGTTTGAAAAAGAGCCATTTGAATGAAATATATAATTTTTATAAAAGCAACGAAAAAAAATATATATATACGATGCATATATACGAACAAGAAATGGAAAGTTACGAAATGTTATTTTATTTTCTTGATTTCAATATACATAAAATATGACATCATGATATATCTTCTTAAAATGTCATTTTAATGCTTCTACTTAGTAAGAAATGTTTAAATTGGGGGAAAAAAATTGAGCATATAAAAGTATTCAATTTGTTGGAAAAAAACACTGGGTTAAAGTAAATGCCAATGGATCCTATCTTTATGAGAATTTGTCAGCAGCTTGCGGTGGGATATTGAGGATCCATGATGGCAAATTTGTTGGCGCGTGGTGTGCAAACTCAGGCTATGTTTCCATCACTTTGGCAGAGTTGTAAGGTGTGGTCTATTTATTGGTATTAAACTAGGATTTAGCAATATTTGGCTAGAGCTTGATTTTAGTTGTGCTCACCACTTGATGCTTAATATCTCAGGGTGTCTTGAATTCCCATGTGTAGGCTCGCATGGTGAAGGCCATTAAAAATTTGATGGAGGAAATTGAGGGTAATGTGGTTATTAAATAGGGAGGCAAATATGTGTATTGATGGTCTTGCTAAATATGGCCTAAGCCTTTCTATAGGGTTTGTTTTCTTTGAGAGTCTACCTCCTTGTATTCTTTTTTGGAGTTTTTTGCTGATCTTATGGGGTGGAAGGGTCAGAGAATTGTTCCTTTATAATTTTTCCTTTGGGATTTAAGCTCCGATGTTAATAAAAAAAAAATATTCAATTTATTCTTTAATTGGTAATGAAAAATATTAAAAGAATTAGTTATGATAATTTAGAATTATTTGAACATATAACATATGTTAGGTACTCGTTTTGGCCATACTCTTAGGTTTCATGTATTGTATTCGATTTTAGTCTTATTTTTGGCCCATCATTTCCGATCTTAATTTAGGCTTTATCATTAGCTAGTTTCAAAGCTTTATTCTCAACTTATAATTTTTAACCTTGATATTAGCCTTATCATTTGTTGGTTTCAAATACTTATTCTCGGCTTATAATTTTTTGTCTCAATCTTGACGTCACTATTTAATCGAGTTGATGCCATATTTTTTATTTTTATTTTTGGCTTTATTCTTGTCCTTATCCGCTTGTTAAATGATAAGCCTTTTGCTCAGCTTTATTCACTCGTGCCTACTCTCTTGGCTATGAAAATATAAAGTTTAATAACAAATATAAAATTTAATAACAAACAGAAAAGTTCATAATTTTACTTAATTTGAATAATACATCAAGAGTTTCACCAAAATTTGTAGGTATTTGACTTATGTAAGTCATGTCTAGTTAAAATCTCCATTGAAAAAAATTTAGCAGAAAAAAATTCAATGGAAAAAAAAAAAATACACCTACTATATACAATTTAAGGAGTACAACATAGTTAAAATATTTTCTAAATGAGGAGATGGTAATGGATACAACAAAGTTAAGGTTGAGACTGAGGGGATGAAGTTGAGGAGCTGGGCCATTATTCTCTACGGTTATGTCATGGATGCTTTTTCTTTTCCTCTTTTCCCCTGTGGCACTTTAGTGGATGGAGTATTTTTGGATATGCTGACAACTTGTGATAAACAACGAAATGTCTTGAAATCCTTGTTCAATATCCTTTCCACCTTGTTTGAGCCCAGTGAAAAATAACCTATCAAGACAAAGATGATGTGAAAATTTCGATAATCAACAAATTTTATAATGAAAATTAAATTCAAGTTTCGTATATAAAAAGAACAAAATTGAGGTATCAATATTGACATGCGTTAGAGCAACGCAATATTCGAAAAATAAGAAAACTTTTCTTTTTAATTCTAAAATCACGAAGAAGAAAATTTGTAAAATAAAGTAATCTTTTCATTAAGAAAATACAATAATTATTTCCTAACATTACTAAAGCTCTATATTTCCTAACATTAAATCAACTATTATCAAAACAAAATATTACCTTTAGCCTATCAAGAAAATAACAAATTATTTTAATAAGATGGCTACGTAAATACAAAGCAAATGCAAACATAAAAAGAGGGAAAAAGAACCAATACCTCTGTTCCTCTTCAGTCCAGGCCGTCCTTACGTAGCCGTCGACGGCGGTGGTGTGTTCCATTGTGCCGCCATCCACCTTTGTCGCCGCCGTCATCTCCTCCGCCGCTGCCATCTCGTCCGTCAAGTCACGGTAGTGACCCGAATCGATCAGAGAGATGTCACGGAGCAGTTCCTCGTAGCGTTCCTTTATCTGCGCAGGCGTCTCGCCGCCGGTGACGAGAGTCGCTATTCTCTCGCAGCGGTTCTCCATCGCTTCTAGACAAGTTAGGAGGGCTTGCTCGATTGCATTGGGTTGATTGTGTGCCAATTATTCTCTTCTTGTAAGCTTTGGCAAATACCATACTTATATATATAGAGAGAGAGAGGTGATTATTCAGCTGTTAACTGAATGATTCTGTTTTATGGATAAATCTGACTAGTTAAGATTTTCTTTTCAAAAGTTTGTTATAGGTTGTTAATTTCTGTAGAAAATACCATACTTGTAGATACATAGAGAGGTAAATTTTGACAATTTATGAAACTATGTGATTATGTTTAGTTTCAGTTGTTAACTGAATAATTCTGTTTGGTTGATAAATATGACTAGTTGGATTTGTTTTTCAAAACTCTGTTACATGCTATTAATCCGTTGCATTCAAATTCAAATAACTTGATTAAAATTTAAACCACTCCAACTGACTCTGGTATTTAAAATTCAGGTAACTGATTTGATGAAGTTTGTTACACGCTGTATTTGTTGTGGAAAAATGTTACACCCCTCCTGATGCAGAGAAGTAACCTTACCAAATGGGCTTGAAGATGTCATGCCTTTGTTTCAAGTTTCCGGCATGAGTTTTGCTTGTTATTATTTTTGTTTTCTCTGTATGCTCTATATAGCATTGGAATTTTACTGACGCCTCTGCTGTTTTGTTTGTTTCTATATCTCTGTTTCTTGATCTTGATCTATGACAATATGTCAGCAAGCTTCTTGTTTATTTTAGCTCCTCTGAGGTGTTTGGTGGGAAGTGAGAAGTGAGAAGTTTACAGTCTCACATTGATCATTATTGTGAAAAATTAGAGTCTTCCAAGGGATCATACTCAAAGGAATGAATAAAATGGGAGAAATTCATTTACTTTTGCTCAGCGTTATCATTGATTAATTTTATACTATATATATTTATTGCTCTTAGTAGCTAACTAGTTTAAATCTGTCAAACGCATCATATCTTATGCGGTGGACATAGGGACTTAACTAACAGTGAGCAATTTTATTTTCTAAATTTGGCTGAGAGTTCTACAGTGTAGGTGACCTATGAGATTGCTTCATAATTGGACCAATTTGATTTACTTCTATCTTCTTTGAGGGATAGATATTACTTCTGTTTGTCGCTATTATATCTGGGATACTCATCCTTCTGAAATATAACCAATTGAAAGAAAAAAGACCATATGCTTTGCTCATGCAATGAATGGACTTGCATCGAATACCTGAGAAGATGATGGAGAAAAGATTAGTAGGAGCCAGCATTTTTTACAGAGAAATTTGTGTACATACAGGCTAATTAGAAACCGATTTCTGCACTCATGATCCAACTTTCACCATATGAGTGAGGTCTTTTTTCATTTTGGGGTCAAAATTACAAGTATTTTTTTATCGGAGGTAATTCTATTCGAGTCAGATAGGATCTTTACGGGAAGTCATAACTCTTCTTTCCGAATTTTAACACAGCTGTATACTCAAAGTTCAAATCTGAAACCTATGATTAAGTTAGAACCATCCCACCTAGTTTAACTATGCATTTGTAGGTACCATATGAGTGAGGCCTTAGCGTGATAGTTGATTGACTTGCTTCTCATTTTTAACATTAATGTTTCATTAACAAATCAACTTTCTATGACATGATGTATACGATAATTTTTGTTTGCCAAGATAATAAACACATGGCTACAGCAACAACGCATTTTGATAAATGAACAAGACAATGTTATGAATTCTATTTACCTTCTCTTTTCTTTGCATAGTTTATAAAAGGAATTCTTTTGAGTTCAATTGCATTATGAATTTGTAAGCCATATCTTTCTAAGTTTGGCCTGGCAAGCATATGTTTGCCATGGAAAAAATATGAAAAGTTGTACAGTGAATAAAAAAATATTGTTTGATATTTTTTTGATACATTGGCAATAACGAGATTTGAATCTAAGATCTTATGCAAATTACCTGTACCCCTCACTATTAGACCGCTCCTAGTGGTGTCACTTTGATATTTTTAATCAATGTTTTAACTCATTCTTATTTTAAATATTTGTTTGTTCGGTGAATAAGATTCACATAAAAATGTTGTATCATGCATACAATGAGAGCATACCTGACAAGGTGCCATACTTGTAAGAATTGTGTCTCATATAATAGTTTAATAATTATTATATAAATATTAAATCTATTGATTGATTTATTGAAGAAGCATTCTTATGAATAATCAAATTAAAGAGTCATCATTATAAATAGTCACACCTATTCAAATATATAGGCATGACTATTCAATATGTAAAGACATGACTATTGAAATATAAAAGTATGACTATTGGAGGTGTCTGATAGAAATACCTGTTCATTGTCTATATAAATCAAGGATATAGTCCTCTTTGTCTCCATCACTGTTGTTATATTAAGAGAGGTTAAGAAAGAGAAATCATCATCCTCTATATTCTATTTGTCTAAGGACTATTTTCTTCATTCAAATTCAATGGAAAACAATATGTACTCTTATCTAAACTATATGAAAAGCATGAAGCTCTAGATCATGAAATTAATGTGTTTATAATAATCTATCCATACATAAATAGATTATTGTTTACAATACTAACTACTATGAAATCTTTATTAAGACTCAATATGAAAGTTGAAAGCTATACAGTGATACAGTGTATCATAGAAAATGCAAAAGCGGCATGTGCAGGGTAAAATATTGCACTATGTTCCCTCACCATAGACTAAAGAAAATGTGTAGGGCTTGCATAGTGGTAATATGCACTACAAGAACTCCAGTATCACAGACACAAATTCTCCCAAATTTTATTCGTAGACTTTTGAAACACTAATCCAATCCTAGAATTAACATGAAAAAACGACATAATTCATTTCATATAGTCTCTATGCTCCATTTTAGCACTCTTGTAGCATCCCAAGTTTTGTACCAACGACAACAATATAATTAGTAGGGGTGTTTATTGATATTGGACCAATCCATCCCAATCGAAGCAATGAAATTGGTTTGCGCAATCGGTTTAAGTTAAGCTAAAATCAAACCAAACTAATTATTATTAGTTTTAGATTTATAATTTTTTAATCCAATCACCTGGTCAAATATTTTTTTATTTATTTATAAACTTTCAAAGTTTTAATTGCGCTGTAGCTTTCGATAATAAAGTCACATTCTATCTTCTTTAATTGCATTTGTTTAAGAAACTTATCTATTCACACTATTATTAAATATAAGTCTTACACTACAATGGTACATTGAAAAAGAAAATAAAATATATATAATTTTTTATTTTTTGCTTCAACCTGATGACTCGAACCGAATCAAACCAACCCAATTTTAATGGTTCAAATTTGTTGAAAAAAATTTAGAAACCAAACCAATGCAACCCAATTAAATATGATCATTTCAGATTTATTTTTCTCCAAACCAGCCTATTTAAATCATAATAATAAGGAACTCCTAGAGAACTGTGCTTTTAGAAGAAATGAAACATGTTATCAAGGAGCGTTTGCAACTTGCATTAACTGCAAAATACATGAGATATCGATGGCAAGGTCACCTAGTTTGATTAGATTTCTGGCCTTAAGCAATGAAAAAGTTCTATTGAGATTGCTCTCCATATCATCTGAGAAGCTCAACTAGAAAGGCATCAGACCCCGTTGGAGTTTAAGATGCCTATGCACAGATAGAATGGTCCCAACTTTGGTCCTACATGATTGTCAATGCTTTTGTCTATCATGAAGTTGGATAGTGCAAAAATTTTCTCACCTAATTCTGGTTGTGATTGTTAATTTTAAAATTGAATACACATTGATTGCTATTCTTTTAAAAATTAAAACAATAGTAATAAATATAGAAGATGAAAAGTTAAGAAAGATTTATTAAAGGAAATTAAATGTTTTTGAGCAAGAAAAATAAAAATAGTCAAAATTTAGAAAAAAAATGTCATGCTATATTATTATAAATGGATAGATTATTTTTGAGGTAGTTAGTTTTATTTATTAGTCAAAAAGCAATTGTATTGAAATAAAATTTTGCTTTGGACTTCGTCCCGTTTATGTGACCAAAGAAAAAAAAAATCAATAGAACAATTTTATTATGAGAATAAAACGATTTTTTTTAAGCAATAAGTAAATATGCATAAGATATTGAAAATTGAATATGATTAATGTATTTGACCGTTTTAGGTGATTAATAGCAATAGTGGTTTTTCAATTCCAATTTTTGTAACTGATAAAACCACCAAATCTTTAATCATTAGTCATTTAACTCACATTTTGAATAATTAGCAATTGATACAATTTCCTTTTAAATAGAAAAAGCTTAGCAGTCATTTACACTAGAAGATCAACATTTTCTTCCACTGACAGCTAGTCTTTTCTGTGCTAAATGGCCCAAAATGATGGTGCTGGCAACAATGCTGGTGGTGAAAGTGGCGGTGGCGGTGACAAAGGTTGTAACAAAAAGGTGGAAAAGGTGGAAGAGGTGCAGCCACACCCTGTGAAAGAACAATTACCTGGAGTTCAGTATTGCATTAACAGTCCTCCTCCATGGCGTATGTACATTATTCTTTACTTACAATAATTCTTTTTTTTTTTTTTTTTTTTTTGTAGCAAACAAATTCACAGTTTTGTAGTTTGTTTGAATTTGGAGCACATATATTGCATCATGTATTGAACAAAATTCGATGGTACCATAAACTACATCAATGACATGATTTCACACAAATTTTTGCTATAGGAGATCAATGAATTAAGAGTTAAGAGAAAAGATGTGCATACTCATTGACATTGCCATACTTGACATTAGTTTTCCTGCATTATATTCCCACTTCTTTTTAATATTATCTATTTATTCATTCAGAGGAATTAATTCCGTGAAAATATCAATGTTGAGATGATATATGTGTATTATGACATGATAGAACACTGGAACCCCACTTACTGGCAATATATAGAGAGAGGGAACAACAAAGTTGAAAAGATATATCACATTACACCTTTCAATGCAGCAGATTATATTTTCAATAACAAAAGCTATAAACCCTCATGCACCCCTTTCTTTCATTTTCCTATTAAGACAAAGTATAAGATAAACAGATGATCATAATATCATATGGTAAGTAAGCAAGGATAAGACTGTTACTAAAATCTTTAACAATAACATGCATATATGAATCATATGATAATATCAGCCCTACTTGCTTGGATCCCATTAACTTGCCTTGAACCTTTTGAACCAGAAAGACAAAGTGCCTGCAAAACACATATGGAAATTAACCTAAATCTTTTGAAGTAGAAAAAAGAATGCTGATAATATTGTATTAGAATGCTCCAAGTAATTTTATGCATTGACATGACGAAATCATGAGCACCAAAAACCTGAAAAGACTTGGCAAGTAATTCAGACGAATTCAGTAAGAGCTTGTATGGATTTACTCCAAATTATGAATTATAACCATTCATATATTTGATTTCTTCAGAAAAATAATAATAATAGTAAAGCGTTTTTCTTGAATATTAGTATTAGGTGATGGCTGATTGAATGTTTCATCACAATGCAGCTGAAGCATTGTTATTGGGGTTCCAGCATTACATTCTGACTCTTGGCATGACTGTTCTGATTCCAACTATAATTGTTCCTCAAATGGGTGGAGGAGATGTAAGCACTTTCTCCATTTTTTTTCTTTGCTCTTTTACATTTTTTAAATTTTATGATGGTACTAATGAACTTAAATCCTTTGATTCAATGTAGGCTGAGAAGGTGAGGGTGATACAGACCCTTCTGTTTGTTTCAGGGCTAAGCACATTTCTTCAATCGTTGTTTGGAACCAGACTGCCAACTGTAGTTGTTGGTTCATACAGTTACATAATACCCACAATTTCAATCATCCAGGCCAAAAGATATGATTCATATACAGATCCTTATGAGGTCAATGGGACTTTTTTTCTTTTTTCCCCCGCTGCTACTCATTTTGCTAATATGTTATGATGTTAGTATTTGCACACTTGCTCAAAAGGGTGATTTTCTCAGAGGTTCACTATGACCATTAGAGGGATTCAAGGGGCCTTGATCTTAAGTGCGTGTTTCCAAATGGTTATTGGATTTTTTGGCTTTTGGAGGAACGCTGCCAGGTTAGTTAATGCAACTTTCTTGATCAATTTCTTTAATAACTCTAACTCTATCTTATTTGTTAACTGCATTTTTTTTCTCAGGTTTCTTAGCCCACTTTCTGTTGTTCCATATGTAACTTTCACTGGACTAAGTCTCTATCGTCTTGGTTTCCCAATGGTAAAGAATTCTATGTTGTGCTGCTTTTTGTTCAATTAGTTGGTGATCTTTAGCTTCTTAAGTTCTATTCAATTGCTTTCTATAAGTTTGACTTGACAATATATGCTTATATTTCTTCTCCCCTCCTCCCTCTATACTCGCCAATCGATGCTGCAGCTAGCAAAATGTGTTGAAGTTGGGCTTCCAGCACTAATTGTTATGGTTTTCATCTCACAGGCAAGTTGTTTGCCTTGCACTAGTTAATGCTCCACTTCCAATAGAAACAATCTGGTGCAAGTGATAGGCCTAGGCATTAGGACAAGTTCCTCATATGTAATATCATAGGGAAGTATGAACTGCACCAAGAATAAAGTATATTAGCAGAGTTGTTGTTTGATAATAATAAAAATTTTGAAAAGGATAAGTTACAATATGTAAAATAGGATGTGGAGAAGTTTTAAATCCATTTAATTTTTTTCTTTTAACTTTGGTACAAGTGTTCAATGGTTTTCTATGCTTCTGCAGTATCTTCATCGTTATATTACCACAAAGAAGCCTATACATGACCGATTTGCCGTGTTGTCTACTGTTGCAATTGCATGGTTATATGCACAGCTTCTAACTTCATGCACTGTATATAACCGCAAGTCAGAAAGTACTCAGACTAGCTGCCGCACTGATCGTGCTGGACTTATTAGTGCCGCTTCATGGTAAAATTGTGTACATGCCGTGCTTTTCCTCAATCAATGATTAATCACTTAAACTAAATGCTTTCAATCAAAGAAGATTTATTTTTCTGCTAAGCTTGATTGTTTGAAGGACAGCACAATTTTGTGTGCTAAGTAAATTGAAGAGATTTATAGATTAATAATGCAGAAATGGTTGTGACTTTTGCATATATAATTGTTTGTTTATATTATCATAGCCCAATAAGAAATGCCATTTGTGACCCTTTTTTGTTTGTTCCACATATCTTCAGGGATTTAAGCAGCTTGGCCTAAGAGTTCACCTTTTTCTGCAACTTCAATTTATTAAAAATGTTTGCATTTACACAGGGTATATTTTCCTTACCCCTTCCAGTGGGGAAGTCCTACTTTCAATGCTGGAGAAGCTTTTGCTATGATGGCTGCTTCTTTTGTTTCTCTTTTTGAGGTAGGCACACACCCTTAATAGAACCACATGTCACTCAATCATTCTGCAGGTGTGCACTGCAACTGCACTGGTTACTAGTTTTTTTCATAATAAAAACCATGAAAAACTGAAAATCATTTGAAATTGCATCACTTCTTCACCATTTGTTTGCTTTGAATTTTTACATTTCTTTCTTATGTATATGCAGTCTACCGGTACCTTCTATGCTGCGGCGAGATATGGAAGTGCCACGCCAGTGCCACCTTCTGTTATCAGCCGCGGAGCTGGCTGGATAGTAGGATTCACTATGTTTTGCAATTCTTTCTTGACTCTTGTACATGAAACTTTTGATGAAATTATTTATATGTCATTCTTATTGTGATCTTAGGGAGTATCTGCTTTGCTCAATGGCATGTTTGGTTCTACCACTGGAAGTACAGCATCAGTGTAAGTTTAGACTTTAGCTCTTTTTTTTTTTTTTTTCCGTTGAATATTTAGTAGAGTTCTGGTACCTTGGCAAATTAATGGGCCCTTATGAATTCAACCACTATAAATTCTTTATTGTTGGGAGCCTAGTGCACTGAGCCCGGCCTCGAGTACTTGCTGAATGAGGTCTGATTTTTGTAGCTGGTTTTCAGGGTAGCTATCCTGCCATTTTAGCTTCTTTTTCCTTAAGAAATTTCTTACTATGCTTTCCCCAATTTCAGGGAGAACGCTGGTTTGTTAGCATTGACAAGAGTAGGAAGCCGAAGAGTCATCCAAATATCAGCTGGCTTTATGATTTTCTTCTCTGTATTTGGTACTGTAGAACCAATATGATTTGTACTTTTTCATATTTCCAGCATGTTGGCATTGGTAGTCACTAACCATTCTTTCTAGCTTCTAACATAATTAGGAACTCTTACTGATGAACCAATGTTTTTCTATATTCTTAATAAATCCATAATTGACTTTCTTGGTGCTTCCAATAATTTATTGTTCTCTTTACCATTTTCCCTTCAACCAGGAAAACTTGGAGCATTTTTTGCTTCTGTACCTTTGCCCATCATAGCAGCATTATACTGCGTGTTATTCGGCTATGTCTGTAAGTTCCCTCTAATCACTAGTCTTTGTCTTGTTGCGGCATTGTCTGCATATATGGAACTTGACAAAAGTTGGTAATTTGGGATATGTAGCTTCTGCTGGTCTTGGTTTTCTCCAGTTCTGTAACCTCAACAGTTTCAGAACCAAATTTGTGTTAGGCTTCTCATTCTTCCTTGGCATTTCCATACCACAATATTTCTCAGAGTATTATCATGTGAAGCATGAATCAGCAG
The DNA here is from genome assembly GCA_031439585.1 of Pterocarpus macrocarpus. Classification (NCBI taxonomy): domain Eukaryota; kingdom Viridiplantae; phylum Streptophyta; class Magnoliopsida; order Fabales; family Fabaceae; genus Pterocarpus; species Pterocarpus macrocarpus. Next base: position 34,398,032 of record CM062514.1, read on the forward strand.
GTGCTAGATGGGTGAGATATCTGAACCAAAACCAATCAAATTTCATTTATGTGTGGCATTAGCATACATCTCGTTTGCCCTGTGATTGATTGTTCATTCCAATGATTTTGCAGTTCAATGATATCGTGACGGTCATCTTCATGTCGCATACAACAGTTGCTGCCTCAGTTGCTTTCATTTTGGATATCACGCTTTCGCGTGAAGACGATGCGGCCCGAAAAGACAGTGGTTTGCAGTGGTGGGAGAGGTTTAGCTTGTATAATGCAGATGTTAGAAACAATGAATTCTATTCTTTACCATGCAGGCTTGATGAACTCTTTCCAGCCCTTTAAGACAGCATCTTTTTTTGCTATAGATGACATTATGATATTTTCATCATTAAGGCAATTCATCACTTTTCCAGTTACATTGTCAATAAGTTTCTTGTAGTAGTTTCTCATTACAAGGTTTCACTGAGATATGTTTGGAACTTGAAGTAATGGTGCCATTTTACTTTGAATATGTAATAGTTGTACTTGATATTATAATTCGGATTTTATTTACGAGAGCTCAATGTTTTGAGAGGTTAGGCTTATGGGGCTGTAGGATTGAAAAACAAGGACACCAAATGTGATGGGATGTAGGAGTAACTAGTTCTTTATGGTTTGAAGCTATAATGTTATCTATGTTACAAAGGATATTGAGGTAGCTAGAGAATGGGCAAGTATGACATCGCTGACTACTAGTGTGTTTGCATTAGCTTGTTTTGATATTAAACAGTTTAAAATCAAAAGAGCAATGCTATTTAGTACGAATAGTATTGTCACGAGTTGAGTACGAGTGAGTTTGAGACCAATCATTAATCAAATCAGTGCTTTCCCGAAAATCACAGGTGCAATTAAGAGTAGGAAAAACTGCCACTTATAATACTTTTCGTACTTAAGAATATTTTTCCAATAAAAAAATTTTGAATACAACTTTTCAGGATAAAAAGGGGATTATTTTTCACAAAATAAGTTGCAAGACATACCTAACATCACCAGCTTTTTCATGCCTTGGTAGTAGCAGTGGCTTATATACACAATTGTGGTAATACCTCATATGGAGATATTTGAAAGACTAGTTTAACAATGGGTCTTCGCAGTGTCTGTTTCTAGGGATCACTGTTAACCTGAAATCTTTAGGATGGAAAATTGAATATAGCACTCATATTACTGCCTAGTAACTTGTCTGTGTGTTAGATCACTGACGTTTGAGCACACATGCCATAAGACCCTGAGTTTGTATGTGCTAGGTTGCCAACATAACTGCTATATCAAACAAGTAATTTCCTTTTTCTTTTTTCGTTATATAACACAACAGTTTTTAATTATGCAAAAAGTAATGTGCCACCACAATGTTAGCAACAGTTTTCTATTTCAAGCCTAATGTGCGATCCAACTATATACACATTGAAGCTAATAGTTAGGCTTGAAGATTTTGGGGTTTGTATGATGACCTGTGAAGCCTTGGGCTTGAAGTATGTAACTATGTATCCTTGATGGAGTCGTTATGATCCAAAATGGCTAGTCTAAGAACCTTAACATCCATTGACTAGTTTAAAGTTTTCGATTCAATGTGGTTGAGGCATGAGACACAACCGTAAGTAGGTGAAGCCTCATAATACCACACCCGAGTTTCGATACTCAAGCCAACCCCTACCCTTTATCTCCCCTCCCTTGACCTTAAAAAATAGAAAAAAAGATTCAATCTCTCTTTCAACTAATATGGGACTTCATCACCATACACGTGATTGTTCTTCAATGCTCCGTCATATGTGTTGACATTTTTATATTCATATATTGGCTTGAAATTTAGGACTTTGTAAGATTGCATTAGAGGATAGTATGTAACAAGGATGTTAAAAGCAATGTTTTCAATGTTACCTAAAAGTAAGATCTAGTAAAAGTGAAACGCTTTATACTTTAAAGCGATAAAAGTGGTAAAAACTTGCTTTTAACCATAAAATCTAGAATTGTGTTTGTACCTTAAATGAGTTACAAAGATGTGGATGTAGTCACATTTTTTTATGCACTTGTGATTTGGCTCATTTTAGATCAAAATTCAATTTAGATTTAGATTTAAACTTGTTACCCTAATTTCCAATCTATTGATGCCCTAATCTCTAATCTATTGTTATCCTAATCTCCATTGCTTCTGCTCCACCCCTATATTTCTCTTGTTTGGAGGGTTGCATCCTACATCACAAATTCATATGACATTAGGCTATGCCACAACATGTTGGAGAACAAGGGATCGCCTTACATCACTTTAACAAATGTTTTTTTTTTTTTTTTACTATTACTTGTGAATTGTGATTATATTAAATTATGAAATTTATGTGATTTTAAGACTCAAATATAACTTATAATACTTTCATATTAGCAAACATAAGTATAAGTATTTTTTTTTAAAAAAAATCATAAGTATAAGTAGAAGTATTCTTTTTAAAAACCATATTCTATATGATATGTAATATCTGCACTTTTAAACTTCACTTTTATGCTTTGCTTTTAAAAGACCCCAAGCTTTTTTTAGTGAAATCTTGCTTTCGACAACCTAGTATGTATGGACTTGAAGTATCTTTGCCTGGATGGAGCCACCATGATCCAAAAGGCCTGTCCAAGGATCTTGACCCATCCAAGCCTTATAAATTATGACTCAATCCTTGTGAACAAAGCCAAAAGGAGGGGGAAAGTCTTTGAAACTTCGCTTAATCAGATATTTGAATACTCTTCAACAAGGATACCTTCTAAGAAAGGGGAAAAAAATAGATATGTGATCATTAAATAATTTTAATCATTATTCAATATTCAAAAATACTTTTGGCATCACTTAAAAATAAAAATCACTTCTCTTAATTATTTACTTATTTTGGAGTAAAGTAACAAAATTGATAGGTAAAAATGACGGCTAGTTCTATGGTACACCAGTTTAAATATGGTGTATCACACTCCATTTAAAATTGACTAGGGAGTATGGAAGGAGTTGGTGAATGTTTCATTTAGCCACATTTCAAAAATGCGATTAAATGTAATTTGAAAATGTGGCTAAATGCAAAATAAAGAGAATACCCCTTTCATCTCTATCGTGACAGCAACACCCCTTCCCTCTCCTTGGACATTGTCTCCTCTACTCAGCCCACTCATTTTGAGAACAAAACCATCACTGATTTGATTCCAACATAGCCTTGTCTTCTAACAACTCATCAAAATCTATTAAATATATAAAAAGTTCAAAACTTTCAATATAAGTGTTCATCAAAGACCTCAACTTGAGTTAGAATTTCTTGTAATTACTTATCAACAAAAGCAGGTGCTTGAAACTATCTAACACAAAGAGCAGCATTGCATTTCCCTACAAAATATAGTCGATACCCCACAAAGGTGAAGGCGAAGACTTTTGATTGATCATAAGTAAGATAAATGAAACAATCCAAATGTCATCATTTCGTTTCATTAAGTTCAAAGTGATTTATAATGACATAGAGGGAATTTTATGGGTTACTATGGAAGCAATATCATGTAGATGATTAAGATGGGAGGATGGGAATGGAAACAAAGCTATTATATCTAGGGAAAAGTTGTGGGTACACATCCTTTATCCCTTAATACCCCATTGGACTTATCTAGCAATGTCAAAATCAAATCTTTATTTGAAAAATGTGGGTAGTGGTCTTGGGGTTTTGGGGTAAAAAAAGTGGGTAGTGGTTTTGTATTTGGATGGGTTGAAGGGAGGAGATAACGTCAGGAGAGTCTTGTTCCGCCTTCTCCACCACCGTTTTTATTATCAGAGATCCTGTTGCTCTAGCTCCAAAATGTGCTGCACTCCCTAGCAGACCGCAACATCAGACTCACAATGGTCGCCAGTAGTGTCAAAGGTCGCTCTTTACCAGCTTCAAGGCACGTGAGGCTCCGGTGGGGTGAGCTCCAGCCGTCGACAACACAGTCTCAAGCAGTCGTCTATCATAGCTACGAAGCACAGGGAAAAGGAGGATGAAGAAGAAAGCAGGTGTGGGTATAGGTGTAATGCTCCACAGTACACTGCAATGGCCCATGCAAATATAAAAATCTCACCATTCAATTTTTAAAAAATACAACAACTATTTTGAATGATTATTGGGGTGTAGGTAGATCACATATAAAGTAATTGGTGTGTAGTGCACCATATTTAAAATGGTGCATCACAGAATGAGCCAAAAATGATAGAAGAACTTACTCTAGGTGCTTGTTTCGTTTGCAAACAAACTCCCCTTATGGTGATAAAAATTGATTTGGAAATGAGTAAAATTAGGATGCATTTATTTTAGTTTTTAAAAAAAGTGATTATGAAACAATTTTTTTATATAATTGAAAAAGGTAAAAATAGATTTTTTTGAGAAGGTACTTAAAAAATTAAAAACAGATTTTTTTAGATTTTGATTATTTTTAAAAACTTATCTAAATATGTCAAAAGTAATTTTTTTTAGTAAAAGAAAGTGATTTTTTGCCAAAAAAATCTTACCAAAATGCACCCTTATTTGGTTTACCTTTTTGGTTTGGGGAGAAGTATTTCAAGGTGGTTAAAATTGATTCCAGTGAAAGCTGGATATATAGCTTTTGCTTCTAACATTGATTTTTCTAAACTTGTTTTTTTAACATCATTTCTAAACATAAATCAATTACTTAAAAATTAATTATTTTTAAATCAATTCTTTCAACTTCAATTATTTTAAAAGCAACTCTACCAAAATATAAATCAAACAAATGCTAGATATGATTTTTATAGGTGTGTATAGTATAGCACAAAAATCGGGTTACAAATTTTATAGATTGGATTAATGAGTAAAATTTGTCATATATCACCAAGAAGTAGACCACCTCATATATGTATAAGGCAGTAGAATTAAAATATAAAGTAGTGGCACGTACATCAGTTTGAGGAAATGTCTTCTATATACTGTGTTTCACAAGGAGCACAACATACCTTGTTATTTAACGGCTAGGATATAATAGTATATCCCATCTATGACATATCATAATATTATCTTTGTCTCTCTCTAACACCCTAATGCATGTTTCCTAGTTCTGATTTCTGAGTTCCGAGTTAAATATGTCACTTGACGTGAGAAAGAGTTCACTTCTTTCTAATTTCCAAGTTCTGAGTTCAAGAGATTGCACTTCTTCCTTATCCAAGTTTCAGAGTTTCAAATTCAACATTGCACATTGTCCCCAATTTTTCGAGTTCCAAGTTCAATATGAGTTTTAGAGCATATCACAAGTATAAAAAAATTGGATGCATCATCACATCTTAGTGTATGTTTGGGAAAATTATGAGATTAAAATTATTTCAACAATCGCTTATTTGTATAATCGCTTTTTTATATAATTGTTTATATGATAATTAATTTATGTTTCGATGTTTTGGCTAAAAAGTAGTTTTAAAATAATCTATTTTATTTAGGTTGTATGAAAAAAAATTGCTTTTATATGGTAAAATTATTAAAAAGGATATGAAATGATTGTTTATATTATATAATATTTATTATTTAGGGTCAATTTAATAAAAATATAGCAATTCTAAAATAATCACTTCTGTTTATAATTATAAACTCCAAAAAATTGCTTATGCTTATAAATTATTTTTTAGCTTAAAATTATCAACTTTAGATTATAATCTATTTTCACTTTTTAAATCAAACTGATTAATTTTTCAAAGCAGCTTTTTTTCAAAAAAAAAAAAAAACTATTTTACAAGGTGCCCAAACATATTATTAGCCTTTAAATTACATTGTGTGGTGCATATTATGAAGTGAAGTGCACTGTAACCTTGTCCTAAGTTTGGAGAGCATCATTCTACTTGCTTGGATAATGGTAGGAACAAAATACATGTGTTGTCCGTACAACTCTGAATACTTGTACGACTGAAATATGAAGGATGGCTACAAGATACAGTAGATAATGGTCATGGCAATACACGCAAACATACAAGGATCTTGTGATGATGGGAGAGGTGTCTCATCAGCATATCAAGACTGGGGAGTAGGGTGGTACGATCACATGGGTCTCTCTCTCTTCTTTGTGGCTTTAGTGTTGGTGTGACCTGTGACCTGTGACAGTGAGGGATTGTTGGGATTTTGAGGGTTTAGAATCCTATTATTTCTACATTATTTTTTGGGTGGGAATCGATCATTGAGAATTTAAGGGCAAATAAATAGGGAATTATTATATATAATTGTGCGATCGGGTGAATGCAGGGATAACCGATAATGTTAATGCCCAATTTCTTATTTGTTTATACATAAATCTCTTATAACCGGCATTTAAATAATTATGTACAAATAATATTTTTTGGGTACAAAATAGCATCTTCCCATCCAAATTATGAACACGACTATCATCCGGAAAACATGGTCAGTGGTAGCGGGATCGCCGCTTTCCTTTCAGAGTCAGTTTGCAGCTCGTATTCTTTGTTGTGTTCCTAATGTCTTTCTCTCTCTCTCTCTCTCTCATATAACAAGTGGTTCTAGTCTGGATGCATGATTCTACTACTAAAAGACCATATTTATATCATGTGATATATCATGTGAGTTCTTAGTCTAGTACCAATTCCACTGGGGACTACCTCTCTTGTAACAAGTGGCTCTAGTTGCATCATAATACGAAAAAACGGCCATATTTGATGATATCATGTCAGCTCTTAGCCTAGTAGCATCTATCTGCATAGGGACTAGCATCTTTTGTGTTACACATTAATATAAGAGGGACATGATAGAGTGGAAAATGGATCATATCATGTGAAAATTTTAGAAGAAGGGACCGAGAAGAAACTATCAGCAACACCTTAGTTTATTACGGAGACAGCTCATCATGTTTGTGGATTCAATTCCCGTTGTTCGCCTAGAAATCGCAATTAAAAGAAGGAAAAAAACACCAAAATAAAATCCGTAGGAGTCACGCAAATACATAGGTTCCTTCCCCTCTCTTTTAGATGAATGGGGTGGTTTATAATGTTTCAATCTATGGTCCCTAGAAGCGAGGGGTATGATTTCATCATATATAAGTTTTTACTGTTAATTAATAAAATGTGTCATTATCTGAGTCCAATAAAAAAATCTAATCAATGATAATAATTTACGTATTATAAGATTGTGTAAAATTTTCACATGAGAGGATTCACTCCTTCATAAAAATACATAAATTTTGTTAAAGCAAAATTTATTATTATTAATATTGATATATTAACTTTATTTGCATATCTTTCTATCTTATAATATTGTGATATGAGTCTCATAAAAGATTGGGTGATGTAGCAGATAACCTTTATCCCTTGGGATGATGACACAAGTTCAAATCCCAAAAACAACTACTATAGGAAGGTCACATAACCCTTATATTCCAATCGAACAAGTATTATTTTCATGGTCAATTCAAATAGACTAAACTAGTGAGTGTAACATGAGAAGACCTTAGTGTATTTTAGTGTTGAAAGCTGTACATGCTATGCATTATGGTGAAATGACAGCTTAGAAAAGGAACAATAATGCAAAATAATTGTGAGGAAAGTCTCCTAATTATGACAAGGTCAAAAGGAATAATTAATTTCACAACACTATTAACTCCAGTGAGTATACCTTCACCAAAAACTTAAAAAAGGAGAAGTGCTAATTAGCATTCAAGGACAGGTAAATTCCTTCCTTTAAAGAAAAAGTAAACTTCATACTGACCTTTCTAGATATTAAACAAATGAGGGGAAAAGTGCAGTGATGAAGTTAAAAAACCAAAAACATTTTGCACATTTGATATTATACTTCTAAATGATTTGCTTCACCAGGGTGGTCTGTGATCATGGAGCAGACAAATAAGGACACGTGCAAATTTACCACTAGAGGTTTGGTGGCATTTTACCATGACCACTGTGAAGATTCAGATATGTCATTTGTAGCTTCAGAAATTGAGATTGACTTAACACACTTGTTTTCAGAAGGAACGAAGAACAACTAGTGAGTTTTCAATTATGTCTTTTGTCACATTTCAGTGTAATAGACATGCATGCCAATGTTCTGTACACTGTCACTCATGAATACTAGATTCTCATGCTTCATATCTCTCATTGATTAAGTACCATTCCACTTAATAATTGAGATATCTACAATCCTAGCATCCTACATGCAGTATAGAACTCTTTTTTTTAAGGCCATACATTAAATGTAGAATTCATAATTACGATTTTAAACTGTGGAACACAGCCGCAATTGCAGCTGCAATATTACTGTCGGTGTCCTACGCAACTGGATCGTTACAGTAACTGCGGTCGGATCAGCTGCATTTTCTGGCAATTTTCTGCAAATGCGGTAATCGCAACATAACCGCAACTGTAATTGTGATAGCAACTGCAATCTAAAACCATGTTCATAATTATCCATCAACAACCACCTAATGGTCCTTCTTTTTCTAGGTAGGTAGAAATTGAAGCTGAAGATTTGACTTTAACCATTGTGATATGGACTGGATTATTTGTCCTGGGTGTAAAAGAGAAAGAAAGTTGATGGTAGAAAAGGGGAGAGAATATATTGCAAGACTTTGAATTCCCACAGTCGGTGGTTTGGCACTGTTTGCCATAAGCTATCTTTGACCTTGCCATAAGAAGGGGACCATAGTAACAAGAGTTCAAAGCTTGTGCTACTGAAAACCCCCATACTGATACAGTGATACTCCCTCTACTCTTTGCATAATAACAAATGAAAAGTTATATGAGATACTATCCGATTCCAATCCCCATCTGTCATGGTATTGTTTCAGTGTCTTTTTCTTTCTTTTCAATTTTGTTTTCACTTGTGAACAGTGGAACTGTAGAAGTAACATATGTGTCATGACCCATGATTTGAACTGCTCATCTACATGGGCTGAGACTTGGTTGGTTTGTGTCTTCTTTGGTCTCATCCTATAGACCTATACCATTATATCCTTACATTGTTTTCAGATTAAGCATAAGACTTTTTTGAAACAAGTTATTTGGATGTAAATGTAATCATCAGTGTTTCTATTTATCTTTTCCCTCTGGAAAAAATTTACATGCACTATAACAAATTCGGTAGAAACTAGAAAAGAAGGGGGTGAGATTGGGGTGAGTTTGGTATGGAATAAAAATAGAGTAAAACTTTTCATAGATTAGATTTATGTGAAATACCAAACTCACCCTTAGAGTAAGATTCTTTGGTTCCCATCTTATAAACCTTGCAGTCCTGAATTCCATGATAAATATATTCGCATTATAGTGTTTATTTATTTAATATGGTTTAGACTTTAGAGTTCTACAGGTATTAATGATTGAGATTGATAACCCAAGTGCTTAACAGAGCTGTATGCATCAAAAATCTGCAAATGGACACATTCTATTAAAAGGGCGGGACCAATTGGAGTCAGACCAGAATCATATAGTGGCCCTATGATCTTTACATAAAGTCACATTTCATTGTCAATCGACACAACCCAATAACTAAAATAATACAAAGTAAACAAATAAACAAATTAAAAAAAAACTAATGAATAGAGGTTCACTGACTTCTTGAAATGAGGTAGGGTCAGTGACCAACCTTAATTGATCATTTCTGATTAGTAAATAGGTATGAAACCAATCTAGGAAATCAAGATTTATCGACATTACCACGTTTACCAAGTCAACTGATAGAATTGTTTTTACTGTTCAATGCATTGCATGGTACAGTAAGCTAGATAGATATCAGATTTCAAGCCTAATGTTACTCAAATGTGACATTATTTTTACAGGTACAAAATCACAGACATAGAAAGGAAGAGCTACGCTTCCAAGCTTGCTGGGCCATAGCTGTGTTGTAAGTACTGTATGGATTTTCTACCATTTGGCTGAGATGTGTTTTTGTCACTAAGAGAGAATTGCACATATGTGGTATTTCTGAATCTGAAATGTACTCAGAGTCATGTTCATGGCGTATCTTTTGTACTATATCCTCTCAAAGATTGAGTGGTGGTTCACTTTCTGCATTTAATTCGACTCTAACTTTCGGTTATTTTCATTGAGGAAATTAAGTGATACTAAGTGGGTGATATTTTGTTTTGGTCTTTAAGATATCTCTACTAGTATTATTCTGAGATTAAATCTTCAGACACTAGAACCAACATTTGATTGGTTCAAGTGATTTAATACTTATTCACCTTAAGCAAGATTTCGAATTCGGGTCTTGTAAATGGAAAAACCCAGCGCTAGAAAAACTTTCGGCTGATCAGGCTCGAGCCAAATTAATTAGAATCTAGTAGATTTCGGATAATGCTGATTTATACCCCAAAAAAAAAAGGTCCAACACTAACACAACTAAAAAATCTTCTCAACAATTATTTTTCTTTTCATAATTTGAACCTTAGTCCTTTCCCTAGGTAACATTTTGCATATGAATTAAAAAGGGAAAAAGAAAAAGGAAAAACATCCAAGAGAACATGGATGAAAGAGTCTAGGTACTAGCCTAGCAAAATGTGTGTCAAGGTCATGACTGCTGAGAATTTAACCATTAAGAAAATGTTAAACTCAAATAACCAGCAGTCTTTTCACTGCAAGCACAGTTGCTTCTTATTAGTGTTACATTCAAATCCGGGGCTCACCACTGCTTTCTTTCAATGAAACGTGGGTCTGTCTAGCTCTATTAGGAGACTTATCATTTATAAAAACTTTCAGTATAAGAGAACAAAACTACTCAAAATAGTAATTTCCTTCAAAATAAACAACCAAAATTAAATAAAAAATCACTTCAATTTATTCCATTATTGTAAGTCTCCCTCACCCTTGACCTTTTACTTACTTATCTCCATTTGTGGACACTTTCTGATCCCCCCCAATTCCATCTTTAAAAAAGAGTGAGAAACCAAAATAACCCTCAATTTATATATGGTATCAAGAGAACTAAAGTTTCGAAACTGATAACTTTTTTTTTTAAAACTAAGTGGTAAGTATTGGTATGTTGAGCACAATCTTAGGGAAAAAAATGGCAGACCTCATTCACTACCTTAGAAACTGGCTTGTTGGTTGTTAACAAACAGACACAATGTTTGCGGAGAGAGGGAAGATAATAAGCAAAAGCCATAGGAGAAGGGAGCATACAGCATTTATTGTGCAGTCAATTTGCAAAACCCCCCACTAACCATTAATAGAAACAAAAGGGCTAATCATTAAAGTATCATTAGTTGTGACTTGGCCAAATTAAGATTAACTTTTGTCCTGAAAGGACAGCACTATCTTCCTATGGGAGGAGCATGGTAATGCAATGCTGCCATAATCTCTACCCCCTTATCTCTCTCCCTTTCACACTCTCTTTGCTAAGAGACACTGCCGTACACACACACGCACACAGGGCCAACTGGCAACATTGATTCGTTCGCATAAAGATAAAATAAGAAGGCGAAAGGATTGTGCTAAAGGACACATAACAGTTTAGAATTCTAGTGCAATTCCTTTCTCTTTTCTTTCTCTCTCTTTCTGCCCCTTTTTGTTTGTTAATGAATTATTAGTTTTTTTTTTTCCCTCCTTCTTCTCCTTTTCTTACTTATGCTTAGAGGACCTACATAAGAAGCACAAAGGGTAGGAGAGGGTAAGAGAGTGGAAAACAGCTACCCTTTATGTTTCTTTAGCACTTCCTTTGATCACCAATATTGAGAATCCATATAAGAACGTCAAAGTTGGTGCTTAGTTACTAGAAGATAAGAAAGGCTTGAATGGATATATCAGCTTCACAATACAATAGTGCTAGTGAATCAGGTTGGACACATTACTTGGACCAATCCTCTCTTTCTGAGAATTACTTCCAGAGGAGAGGTGGGAATATTGTGGACTATGAAGGGAAAGGAGGAGCAAGAATGGAGGAGGAGTGTGAGGAGGATTTATCCATGGTCTCTGATGCTTCATCAGGACCTCCACATTATGATGATGCATCATGGTATTGTGAGAATTGGTATCCTAGCCACTCTACTTCTTCCCAATACACCAAAGAGTCACAAAAGAAGAAGATGGTCAAAGAATATGGCAGAAGTCAACAGCCTTCACCTCTTGATGACACTGCCAGCTCCCCTATTTTCAACTGTCCCAAGGAAAGTCACAAGGTTAATGTTATTGACATAATATGTATATTATATAGTTTCTTCTTAGCAACTAGGAAGTAAAATTGTTAATAGGTTCTTTCGTTATTGAACAGAAGCAAGTCAGTTTCTCAGGGAATGGAGCAGTGGAGGATGCACTGGATTTTTCCCAGTGTTTATCTGTAACAAGAATAAAGGTACACATGTACTTTTATTGTTAATTCTTTCATTATTACTTTATGACTATCAACCACTTGCACATTTTATTTTGTGGAGTGAATTTTTTAGTCTCTGCAGAGAAAGCCTAAATCCCAGAAGCATTTCAGAGGAAAACAAGCTTCAGAGGAACGAGGTGATCCATTGTCTTGAGTATTATTCTGTTATGTTTGTTTACCTGCTCCCAGAAAAGGCTTCAAGGGAATATGCTAAAAAGTGCCCTTGTTTATCTCCTCATTAGGTGGTTTTGATGAAGAAGGAAGGAAATGAACCATTTTGCTGTGGCTATTGTCACTGTTGCTGCATTGCTGTGGAAAGAGAGACCAAGGGGATAATATGTCAAAGGAGAAACTACCCAATTTCAATGTCTGTCAAAAGGAATTCCTTTTCTTTTCTTTCCCTTTTCCCTTTTCTCTTTTCTTTTTTCTTCTTTTTCAACATGTCAACAAAGAAAATCTCCCTTTGTTGTAATTTTACTCTTTTCTTGAATATGCTCCTGTGCTACTGCCAATGCAGTTGGGAACAACCTAAGAGAATATAAGAAACTGAATAAGGTTTCTGTCTTCCATTTTCTTTGGAAAAATATTATTTGGACATATTTTATTATGTGTCCATCAATCACTAAGGACTCATGCAAATAAGTAAAAATTCACATGCATAATTAGGGAATTGGGTGACAGTATTATTATTTACCACTGTACTTACCTAATTTCTCAATTATGTATATAAACTCTCCACTTATTTACACATATATCACCAAAGATCAATTGACACACAAAAAAGAAATGTGTCCAAATATCAGGACTCAGACACTAATCACAAACTCTTCGTTTTCCTTGGAGTGGTGTTCATCATTTTCCCCCAGTAATAAACACAAAAACTAAAATTAACTAATTCACCAATCAGCACTACTCAAAAGAGAGAAAGAGAGAGGTCACTTCACCTCACCACTCACCACTCACCACCATGAAGCCATATATCAATCAAATACAAAGGCCTATTTATGAGTGGTAGCCCCCACTTTATTAAGTTCAGCTACTGCCAGCCTAGCTCACAACTACTTTGGCTAGGTAAATATGGCAAGGGTAAGGGGCTTGGCACCCAAAATAGACAACGTATACAAATGAAACCAAAAGCCAAGTTTCATTTTCAGCCTAAAAGCCGGGCAACCCCACCACCTTTTGATAGCTACCCACTTTGAAATGTGATCCATTCACAACACTAGTACAATTATTGAATATATTATGTTTTGGTAGGATAGCCAACAAAATCTTCTATTCAAAAGTGTTTATAACCTCAGACTTGAACTAACCGCATGGATACATTAGAAAGGTACTTAGATAATTGAAAACGGACGAACATCCCAGCTTGCACCAGTCATTTCTACTTCCTTCTGCATTCAATGGTTCATCTTTGTGAATGCAAGTTACACATTGTGTTAGCACGCATTCACTATTGGAAGGTACTAATTACATACCATGTTAACATGCATTCATTTCCTATATTGGAGGGTACAAGAGGATTAAAATCCTCTCAAGTTTGTGTTAAGCATATTCATGTCATGTTAAGAGAGAGAAAGACAAGTATTTGAAAAAATAATAATGATAAAGGAAACCCTCTTAAATTTTGTAAGCCTCAATCTAAATGTTTACGTCTATATATCTCCTACCATTGATATAATCACATTCAAAACAAACGTTAAAAAATCCAAATTCAGTACGAGAATAGATTCACGATGGAAACATCAAGACATTGCATTATAGGTTTTACAACCAAATAATAATATGCAACAAACGCATATTTTCCACAACGCTATCCTTAAACTTTTAGGATGTATTTGCAAATTTTATTTTAAAGAAAAAAAAATGTGTGAAGAATAGTTGCAAATCTATTTTACACTTTAAATCCCTTCCCTTCCCCTCTAAAATCCATACTCACAAACACACCCTTAATTTCCTAAATAGGTAAAGTATGTCCTTCGTGTAAAATCTGCGGCAAAATAAGCCAAGTTTTCTCAACAATACTCTGTATACTTTGGTCATCATTATCATTTTCTTTTTCTACACATATATCATTTTAGAGATGTGAAATCTGCGCAGAACTGAGAACTCATAGTTTGTTCATATGGAAAGGGGTATATATCTATAAGCGATAATAAAACTACTTTTTTTTATTTACAAAAAAAAGTAAATTTTTACACGAGTTTCATGAACTAAACAATGGTTGTACTTGTTCTTCCCCCTGGATTGATACACTTGTCTGTTGACATTTAACACAAGAATATTCCTGCTATCTGTGGTAGTTTCAAGTACGTCTTAATCATCTAATGTACATGCGTCATGAAAGATTCTACATGTCACAAGCAAAAGAAACAGGCCAAGGGAAGGTGGTGTGCAAAAGCTATAACATGTGTAGAAAAATTATGGAGTAATGCTATCACTAATGGAACAAAATTGATTATGAAAACACAATACATGACAATGGAACCCAGCCATGGAGAGACAAAAGGCAAAAAACAACATGAAAGGGACCCTTCTATCCCCACGATGCATCCCCTAAAGCTGAGAACAATCCTCTCAGTTGAACTCTTAGGTACCAAAAATATGTCTATGAACTGGTGGGGCTTCTAATCTTTTGACCACTTCCAACCATGGTTTGTCTATCATAAAGAAGGAATTTTTTGAGACATGAGCTAAAAATAAAACTGGGTTCTCTAAAGGCAACACTTCAAAGTTTTTCCTATATTTAGTCCTCTTCTTAACATTAAAGTTTTGTAAATTCCTGCCCAGTGAGTCTTGAGTGTTTAGCATATCACTATCATCTTGCTCCACCGGCAACCCGAAGTCAATCAAGCACATTGCCCTGAATGTACAATTTCCAAACATGAGAAATACTTAAAAAAGTATAAACATCATAAGTTTATATTCAGGGTGTATATATCAGTCAGGAATGGTTATCCATCAGTGTATCACTTATTCTGAAACCAACAGATGTAGATGTTACTCTTTGATTGTAAAAGATAGCAGGAAAAAACAAGAGGATAAAAAACAAACAGTGTAGAAGCATTTTTTAAGTGCTTTTGAGTTTCTTTTCTTACATTATACGGACAAAATATGTGTGCATCATGGATTTACTATGCAACAAAAAAATACTCAAACAGGATAAGTATAAAGCCCAATGGTGAGAAATTTTAACGAGTGCCAGAACAATAAATAAACCACTAGTTTCAAATCAATAGATAAGTAAATTTATATCAAAATTTTTTTGTTGCATACGACATTTACTTCTTTCATTTATTTTGATCATTTCACCAATGCAAAATGTCACCTTTATAGTTAAAAATAATACTTAAAAAAAATACCTGGAGCTATAAACAACAACTGAAGATGAAGTTGATGAGGGAGGAAACGAAAGCCCAATTACTTCACCAGGAAATTCCTGGTATCTCCTGGGAAGAACAAAGGTGTGCCGCATTGACCATTCTCCCAACTGCTTGGCCTCTACGTCAAATGCATACACTTGGTTTGAGGAAGTTGTAACAATCATTACATTGTTGTTCTGGGGCGGAAACCCGCCAGCTGTAACAGAGGCACCATCTAATCTTGAAATAAACCAGTGCTGCCTGTTGCACAAAGAGGTTTATTTTATAAATTATGACTTTACTTTTAACTTTCTTCAACAATAAATGGATGTCCTAGCTACCAGCAGCAAAGCAACTACAGTAATAGGACTCCTGAATTGAAAAGAAGAAAGTTTAAACCAAATTAGTGGCAACACCTTAGTATCTCCAAGTTAAATACATATATATCGCCAAAGCAGTTAACAGCTGCCAACCACTGCCTGTCAGAACTGGCAAACAATCTTGTTATGGGAGGCTCGGTTGGAGGTAATTTCTCATCATGCAACTCCTGACAGGGCGTAAAAGTATGCACTAGTTCTGAGCTGCTGACATCCACAACCTATAGCATTCAAAAAGCAAAGAGTATCAATAAAACAACTAAACAGATTTTTTTTAATCCAAATACCATAATATTTTAAACAATCTTTGATGCCTTATGGAGTAAGGTAAGCATACTTTGCATAAACAGATAATTAAAAGTGCACAATACACAATCCTAACCATAATAGGGATTAAGTATATTGCTAGCTTACATATATTCTCCTATCATGCCCAGCTAGTATCAACCAGGACGAGTCATGAGTGAAAATCATTGAATGGGCAAATGGTAATCTCTGGGGAAGTTTCTTTCTACTCACACTCCACGTAACCTTTCCAGCTTCAGACCTCTTTAACTCAAAAAGACTAGGCTTTGCATGATCGGAGTATGCAAAAAACGTCCCTGAATTAGCAATGGTGCTGCAAATAATCTTCCGAGATTCCTTACTCTTCACTCGGGCAAGGATTTCAGTCTTTGCAAAGCCTCCAGCTGTGCGAACATTTCTGAGTTGTAGTAAATGAACATCTAACCATTGCGGCGACTGGACTAAAAGCATTGACGATTGATTGAAGGCAGTATTAAGCACTAGTTGAATGGGTGTTCTCTGAGGCGCCGGACAGACGTCATGAGGAGAAAACTTGGTGAATTCCTTTACAGGGTATGCAAAGAGTTTTGTGTCATCTCCTGCTGAGATAAGCATGGGAACCCCAAATTGGGCCCACTTATGATAACTGAAATCAATGGGCTTTTCTTCTCGTCGAGGTCTTTTAATCCTCTCGTCTGGCAAAGAATCTGCTAAACAGAAGTCAGTAGCTAATAATCAGAAATTGCATATTCAATCTTAACAAATAAAGATCTAAGTTAGAGTTCATGAGATATATAGCTTCTTAGATAAGCTTTTTTACAGTAAAGAAATGTTTTTTTCATTGAAAATCACTTTTGGTTCCTTCTAAAAATAGCATCAAAACCAATTTTGTAGTTTTTCAGGAAAGAATTCCAAAAATGCTTTCTCTACAGCTAAAGCATTTTCAGATTAGCAAAATAAGCTTATTCAAACACACTAATACAATGTTAGCAGAGTAAATAACATAAAAAATTTTAAAACAAAAGAACTTTCAAACAGACCTTCTTGACTTATTGGTATAGCAACAGTCAAGGCCCTGACATCATGTGTATGAGCCCTTACATACTGAACATAGATCCATTTCTTCGTCATTGTAGGGGAGTTGATACTGTCGGATGAAACTGACTGACTAGACAGCTTATAAAGAATAACCTACAAATAAAATAAACAACATTATTATTATGCACTTGGTCAACAAACTAAGTATGGGAGAGAACATGGAACCTTATGAGCAGCAGACAATAATTTAACAATAAATAATAACAATATGACAATATATTATCTTGTACATAGCACAATGACATTTTCCTTATGAAAAAAAACAAATTCAATAAATGTTATACACTGATATGCCAGATATGATAGGGAATGGACCTCCAACAAGAGCAATTCAAGATACCGACACAACCCCATACGAAGCATATGGAAGACACACACATGTAACAATATAAATTTTCATTAAAAAAGAAAGGCACAGGAAACAAACCTGAATACAAAAATTATAAATAATGCCAGCAAACAACTTCAGTACTATTCAATTACATTGCTAAAATGCACAACAACTTTGAGATAGGGGACAAAATGAAGGATAGAGTGGAAGATGGCAGTTCTCAAACTATCATAACATGGCAAAGTGATAAACACACATTGACAGAGGTAGGAAAAAGTGAGAATTAAGAATATATATATATATATATATATATATATATATATATATATATATATATATATATATATATATGCTTAAATATTTAAGATCTATCCTTATTTGGTAACAGCACAAAATTTACAAATTCAAAGCGACACTAGTGAATATGCTCATTTAATCTGCCTATTAAAATGTCTCACTCAATAATGTTGCAACACTTCTATTCCCCACATAGCTCCATTCCCAAGAATGAATACAATGAATGGAGATTGAGATACTTCTAATAATGCTAAGACCTTGTAATACTCACGAAAAAACTGGTGAATCCACAAAGCCCCCACCGCAACATAAAACCACCAATTTTTCACAAATAAGCTAATCATTACAATGACAGGACAGTATGAATCAAGCCAAAATCAGCACTTGCTCATGGTAAAATAAAAATTACTTAAAAGGCTTCTAAACATCTGATAAGAAAAATCAAATGCATGAATTTCTATATTTTGTAAACTAATGCACTGCCATGGCTTTTACTGACAAATAAACAAACAAGCATTAAACCAACAGATTATAGCTGCCTCCTTCAATTCTTGGAGGAAAGTAGTGGGATTTGGAATCCCTCTCCTCACAAGTACCACTAATCCTAACCTAGAGGGTAGAATTACCTATCTGGTAGTCCATTTCAACCATGTCATTCATTACCACTTCCATTCCAACCATATCCTAATCTAGAGGGTAGAAAAAAATATACAAAAGAAACTACTTCAACTTCACATAACTAATTAGTATTATACTTGACCTTAAAAATATTGGCAATTGTGAGATAACAGCTTATAAATGTATATGCAACTAATGTCTAAACAACAATAAATTGCCAAACACAGCTAACGAAGTTATGTAACACTGAAGTAGTGCAAAGACAACAATTAAAGGCCCACTACAATGTGGGAAAAAAGAATACTTTGGATTCATACATACTCAACAAATTGTGCAACTCCATACCTGGCCATCAGAACCAGCAGAGAACACCCTATCATGGCTTGGGGCTGCAGCCAAAGCATTTACATCACCCTTGTGTAATGAATGTGCTTGCAAGAGAGTTCCATGTTTGCTGTCCCAAAATTGGACGCTACCACTGCTGTCCGCACTAACAAGTGTCCCAGACCTAAATAATAACCAAAGGATCAATGGACAAAGGTTTTCAAATAACAGAAAGTAATCCAGTATCAAAAATATAACAGCATGGTGAATATGAAATGCAGAAGTATTCATATTAGTTAATTTAATGGCAGTCCTTCACTGTCACCTTAAGGACAGTAATGACCATATGCAAAGTTCATTTCCACTGCCCAAACCTCCGAGTCCAGCTGTAATCCTATAGATTTCATGACCAGATGTAGCATCCCAACATCGTATTAACCTTTGAGGAGACAGAGAAGAAACATGTGTAAGCAAGTTTAACCAAGTAACGAAAATATATATATGTATATGTATATGTGTGTGTGTGTGTGTGTGTGTGTGTGTGTGTGGGTGTGCATGTGTATCAATTATGGTGCTAAATCCGCTTAATTTATTACAGAGTCAAGCATAAATACTTGAATTCTAGCAAAACAAAATAGGTGACACATTCCCTGGAACTTTAAAAGTGACAGAAGATAATAGTCACACAATGATCATTTATTAATAACAACATCAATACGTACCCATCACTACTTCCTGAATATATGTAGTTAGCATCAGTACTCCAAGTCACACTTAAAACTCGTCCTGAAAACAACACCATAAAGCATTCTCTTAGTACAATCAATCACACACAATCAATAGAAAAACCTGCAGCAAGCACCAAATAATGCAGGAGGGAGAAGAAAGCTAACCTTTGACCCGAGGCAATGATCTTACATATATGAATTCATCTGCGTCAGATATGGCATAAATTCTCACACATCCATCATCGTAACCAATTGCTACACGTGGAGACTCAACAACAGATTGCTTGCCACTATCAGGTGAGTCATAATCTTCATCACTATCACTGCTCTCATGTTCATCAGAATCATTAAATTTACTCACATATCCGTTCCCCATACGTTCACCCTTCTGCTCAGCATTTATTGCATCACTCCCAGGGAACGTCGCAGCCATTTGCCAGATTGACACATGGCCTGAATCGAGCACAGTCTGTCACAGCATTTCAAATTAAGCAAGACAAAAGAAGCCAACAACCACCAACAAAATACAAATAACAAATAACAAAAAAAAAAGTACCACTGTTTAAGAACACCCTTTCAAAAACATAGTAAATATTAACAAAAAATTCAGCACAACCACACAAGAACTAACCTAACTATACAAACTCCAAAGAGTAGCAATGTCTCCAAGTTCCATGCTTCAATTAGTACTACTAACATCAATTACCTTATTTTAAAATGAACTAATAATAACATCTTAAGTTACACGATCCACAAACAATGAGTTCCAAATGCAAAACCTGCAAAGCTCAAAATTTACAAAAACGGGGGAAAAAAAAAGAAAAGAAAATACAATACCGTCTGCTTCAAGTGAAAAAGATCCCACTTGGAAACGGAGCCATCGATATTAGACGAAAATAAGCGACCGCACGGCATGCCACTGGAGCCACCAGGACACCAAACAAGTGAAGATACTCTCGTGCTAGGGTCTCCATGAATTATCTGCATGAAAAAAAATATATATATATTCAAATAAGTCAAAACCTTAAAACCATACAAAAATACAATAATAATAATAATAATGATAATGAGTTGTTAAGAGGTTCATTACGAGTTGACAATGCCAGCCGATGGAGCCAGGAGAGACGAGCCAGAGCTCGAGGGAACCGTCTTGGCGAGCTGCGGCGACACGCAAGCCGTCGAAGCTGGTGGCGAGGGCTGTAACCGGCGAGGGTCTCCAATCGATTGAGCTGATCTTGTAGAGTTCGCCCATCCTCTTATGGAGGGACGAAGCACCCAACTGTCTCAGAAGAGAAGGGACTCAGTGAAGACGAGAACCAAAATAGGGTACAACTGCGAGTGCGAGTGCGAGTGCGAAGGCGGCCATGCGCGTTAGTGTTAGGTTTTTTTCCTAACTTTTAAGCGCCCTTTCAATCCTTCATTTATCTTCTGGACTAATGTTTTATTGTAACCCGTATCAACTTGTGTTATTATTTTGGATTTGGGCTTAAGCCCAAATATAAACTCCTTGACACAACTGAGAGCGAAACAATTTAAGCCCATATAACAAAAGTCACGCCAGCCACAAGGAAATGAGCCACACGTTTTGACCCAAAAAGAAGGCGGAGTTTTGGACCAAGTTGCTGGTGATTAGTATTACATCTCTGCCATTGAATTTTGATCGTACAGATGAGATTCCATATTTTTAATACTGTTTAGAATCCTACTTCACATCCATAGAAGTTTTATATTTAAAATTGTAGAATTATACTGTAACCCTTTTTTTTTGGGTGTACCACAGCTTTTTGATGGCATATTTTGAGGGAACATTCAAATATTTAGATTATGTACCAATATTTGAATATTGCTTATTTATGTGAACTAAGTTTATTTCGAACTCTTATGCTCTGTTTGCAACACACTGTGTTAGCATTATGTTAAATTTTTTGTGCCTTTTTCTTATTTCTTACTTTTCATTTTAACCTGACTATTTTTCATTATAAAAGAGATGAGATTCTTTTGGATTGAACTGTGCTCTATTAAATCTTTGAAATACATGAGCATGGTTATAAGCCATAAATACATATCAGATGAAAATATTGGCAATACCTAAATAATGTATAATTTTATAATATCATACATTCTTAATTTTTAATAATTTTAAATTTTATTTCAAAATTTCAAAATCGAAACATGGTTATAAGTGATAATTGCCTATCACATGAAAGTATAAACATATCTCTACATTACAAATTTTTGTTCGGGGTCTGGGGCAAGGGAGTGTTGGTGAGGAGTGCTCGACACTGGATCCTAGGTCTGTGATCCGGTGCCGAGTGGGCAGCGAAGGGTTGGATAGCCGTGAAGCAAGTGGAGGAGCCACAAAGACCAGGTTCGGAGACATTATTAATTATGGATTAATAAAAAATTATTAAGCTATTTTTAAAATTATAATTCGACACCAATCATTACTTTTTCTCATAACACTGAGCAGTCACCAATTTAGAACAAAACTCATTAAGAACCACCATAGACACCACCTTGGTTTGCGTTGGCGCTACGTTCCTATTGTTCCATATTTTTTCCCCTTATTTGCTTTGTGTAGTACTATTCAGAGCCTGTGCTATGGACGGTTCATAAAAATTGACTTTCATTGATAGAAAGAGATGAGTTAGAAAAGTATAAATAAATGGACAAAACCTACAGTGAATATTGTTATTAAAACCTTTAATTCTCATGGGAGAACAGCTGCAATACACGGGAGCGAGTTACGTGCAATATATTTAATGTATTAATTACTGTTTAATAAAATAATTTATTATTTAAGTTTTATTATGGTTATATAAAATAACTCAAAAAGATAATTATAAGAATAACATAATAAAATAATTCTAAACAACTAATAACAATTATTATTTTTCCCTCTTCCTTTTATTAGCCTTGTAGTAAAGTAATTTCAAAGAAAAAGAAATCATGAAAGCATTTCACATAATTTGAAAATATAATTGCTTTTATAAAGACATCTCTGCCTCCATCTTTTGAGAATGGAACAACTGAAAAAAATTCCATTTTTATCTCCCACCCTTTTATTTAGGTTCTTTGCAATAATTTACTCTAGCCTAACTTCATTTTTTTTAATTTAATCATATTTTATTGATTGAATTTTTCTTGAAAATTCTGGCTATATTCCATTACACAATTAACTTTTATATCCCTGAAATAAGGGTTAAAAGTTCGACAAATTTTTTTTTTGAATATAATAATTACATATTAAATAAAAGTTTCAGATAAAATAAACTTGTGCTTTGCTTATTATAATTCAATTTGATTATTAAAGTCCTGGTATATTATCATATACATTTTTATTCTTTCTTACGTTTGTGTTTTAATAACTATCGTTATATAAAAAAATTAATATAATACCTATATATGATAAAATTCAATGTGAAAAGGAAATGAAGACAAATTAAAAAATGGCCAGAATTAGACGTGGCTCCTCAACACCAAAATATATATAATAATGTATTAAGATTTTATAAACCAAATTAAAAGCAGTTGACCAAAAAGCTAACACAGCAACTCATTGTATTATTATGCATTAAAATTGGTCCTTTGAATTGAGTCACAACGATGAAAAAAAAAATGTCTTTCAAATATTTTTAATCCTATTCACAACGCGAATCTCTTTTTTTAAGTGTCTCCTATTATATTAATTGCTTTTTCAATTTTTCCTCACAATTAAATATAGCACTTTATTCGTGTCTGAGAAATATGTTGCTAAAGTTTGCATTGTATCAGAATAAATTTATATATAATAATACGTGCTATTTCCATAATACCTAACCAATTAAAGGTTTCGATAAAACTGAGTGGCATGCCTTCATATACCTAAGCAATTAAAGATTTCCATATGTTGAGCATGGAGAATTCTAGATCAATTACACAACAACAAAAAAATAAAAAATTACCCAAACTCCTTTAATTATAATTCAAAAACTAGGATTATAGATTCCGGCCAAAGTGCATGTTTGTTTTGGAAAAGATGCACGATCCATTGTGAATGCAATACAAAATATAGATTAAAAAAAAAAGATTAGAAAATGTGTGCTATGAATAAATGTTTGATAGTCAAAATGTCATGTAGTGGTGGAAAAATCATCTCTGAAATATCGAAAGGGTTTACACCAGGTTGCTTTCTTCCAAATTGCCACTGATAAGGTCATTCCCCGTCTATTCCCTGGCAATCATTTTCACTTTTTTACTGACACGTTTTTACTTCACTCTTGCAAACGCAATGCACAACAGCCACCAAATTATTACTTGCGTAGCAATGTTTTCTAGCACCAGGAGTCAAATAATTAAATAATCAGCACCAATATTAAAAACTTATATAGGAACCTAATGGAATGCAATGTAATGTGCTTTTACCTCTAACAGCAAGCGTACCCGAGATATGTTGGATAGATATTGCAACACAAAGAAGGCAAAACATGATTATGAGATAGAGAGCAATCTACAGAGTTGCGGTATAAAATCATGATAATCATTATTTGTCTCAGAAAACTCAATACAATATAAATGAAACTGAGCACCAAGAAAAGCGTGTTTTTTTTTTTTTAATCAATATACACTCTTGAAGGCAATTTAGTTTGTAAATTCCTATCGCAATCTGTGCAAACACAGATCAAGTTGTGTTTCTTACAATGACATACAACAAACAAACATGAAGAACATACAAAATCATGAAAAACCCCTTTTTTAAATAAAAGAAAAAAAGTAGAATCTACCTGGGTATAACCATTTCATTTGTCATAATTAGTCATGTCGCAGTGATATGTCAGTGCTAGAACAATATTCTAATCATTGGGACCACAGCCCATCATGGCCCTATATATTGCAAATCAATCAGAATCAATGACAAAAGAACAACTGCATACAGACATGGCAACCATAGCAGTGAGTTTTATCAAAGGAATACTATCCACACAATCCAAAATAATTTTAGCATAAATATGTCAGAACATGCCCTAAATTCTGTACTCTTTTTTTCTATCATTTTTTTCCTGAACCTTATTAGAGTTTTCAATTTCAATGGAACTCATGTTAACACCTACCCTTCCAAGTAGGAGATAGTTTTCAAACCTATCAACAGATGAGGGTATCATATTTACAATGGGAAATTTAGAAGCTTCCAGCAGTTCCAACCAAATACACTTTCTTAACAGATCTACTCAAGCATTTGAAAGCTATTAAAATATCATCTTAGTGGAGAAGATGTACATGATCAAGATTTAGGCAAGCCAATTAATTGGAATAAACAACTATTTAGTCAACATACTCCACTGTCAGCATTGTGACGTAGAAATTATAAGCATCAATCAAACAAAAATAGCCATGCAACATATTAATAGCCGCAAGCAAAAGTTACCTTCCGCTCAGGATTGTCCCTCTTGTAGAGAAGTTACAATGTCTGCAATTGAGAAAGCAAAAATAAATTCCTTGTCTCTCAATTATTGGGAATACAACATAAAACCAAATATAGAGGAAAATAAACATGTGCATATATATAAACAAACCAAGAAAATTCATCAGCGTCCATAATTTATCATCAATGAACTATAAGGTTTGTCCATCGACATTAATCATTATATCAGGAACTGCAGGTATGACTACAAATTTTATATGACTAAAATTTTCTCTCTCCCATCCAAGATTGGATGACAAAGTATATTGGATCTTATCCAATATGGAACCTTGAATTGAGCAGCACTTAGTCTCTCCATAGGTGCCCACAGTTTGGGTTGCAGCAAATGAAAAAAAGTGTCATTCCTTCTTCCTCCTTAATAAATACAGAGTTTCAAACCGATACGTAGTTATAATACAGTTTCTGAACATGCAGCTGTCAAGGTTTTTCCCTCCAAAAAAACATATTCAAAACAACAACAAAGAAATGAGCATTATTTCTTCAATGCTATTTAAAATGAGCATTATAATACCTCATCCCCCATTTGACGAAGGTATTTATAAAATTCCGAAACCAAAACATACCTGCAAAATAGATATAGCTCTGAATAAATATTCTGTTTAAAAGGAATACATAGTGTTTTTTTCCTTCTCTTCCACAGCTAACACCACAAGTCATCACATGATCATACACATGAATAATGACAAATGTAATGCAATCTCAAAGGGATTGAAATGCACACGGAAGCTATAAAGCAAGGGACATTGATTTCTGATCAACGTTTACTAGAATTAATGCCTAGCCTAATGTCTGCAAACTTTATTTATCCTTTGATTTTACACTCCAAATATTCCAACACAAATCTTAGAAGCAGCAGAAGATAGCTGAGATGCTTTTTTTTTTTATTCTTTTATTTTTTTTTTAATGGCGAGACTGCACAACAAATATTAAGCTAATAGAAAGGGAATGATATTCCAAAACAAATGAACACAAAGCCAGCTCAATTACATTATAAACCAAGGACTCCACAAAATCGTTTCTGTTTCAACATAATTGTAGCCATGAAAATGTGAATGTAAACAGGAACTGAGGAAGAAAGGGAAATGACAAGTATACCTGAGGGGCATTATACTCAATAGAGCATTAACCCTTCCTTCAGCCACCAATTAAACTATTGCTCACAGACTGCAAGCCTTGCTTCACTACCATCAGTTGATCAAGTTCAACATCCA
This sequence comes from Pterocarpus macrocarpus, assembly GCA_031439585.1. Classification (NCBI taxonomy): domain Eukaryota; kingdom Viridiplantae; phylum Streptophyta; class Magnoliopsida; order Fabales; family Fabaceae; genus Pterocarpus; species Pterocarpus macrocarpus. The sequence goes on from CM062514.1 coordinate 34,424,437, forward strand.
TTAGTTAACCAGGTCAGCAGCATACAATTAGAAACCAAAGTCAGTCATATGAAAGCAACAATTTCCAACTGCTAAATAGAGCAAACCGAAGTGCAAATCACAAAACAATAGAAAGTGAAGTAGCACTTACACATAATACTAATTAGCCACAAATTCTAAAATAACAGAAAAATCAATTTTTGCTATTAAGGTGTTCAATGCAAAAAACTGTATATAGTGCTTGGAGGAAGTGCAAACAAACATGCACATTACTCAAACTCACCAGGAAGATCAAGTGAAAATTTCAAATTTTCACACAATTTGAAATTTTCACACAATTTTCCAAAGCTAACAAAAAAAAAAAGCATGATTTAGTGGTACCCATAAAATTTTCTTTCTTCAAGTTGAACCAAATTCCAAAACCCAGGTGAGATTGAGAAAAAATCATATCAGAACAGTGAAAAAAAAATGAAACCTTTTGTTCATGTCGACGTCAGCTGTCTTGTAAACAATGTTGTTGAAACCATGACCAATACCTTTGACGGAGGTAAGGGCGAACATGATTTTCTGCTTGCCATCCACATTCATAAACACCAGAACGACATTTAGAAACAGACACACAAATACAATCTGCAAAACCTATATGAGAAAGAAAGACAAACCTTGGAAGTAATGAACAAACCTAGTTAGGGTGAGTAGGTGGACGTTGGTGGTCTTGTTCATTGTCGTGTTCTTGAAGGTCGGCATCCGGGTCCATGTCGGCCTCGTCGAGAACGTTGAGAGTGGGGGGATGTCGGGCACTGCAAACTTCGTGCCCTTCCTTCTCCATTTCTTTGGCTCTACTATTTGATTCAGTGCCAAGTTTTGTAGGGAAGGAGGAGGGAGGGAGGGACCGATTCTTTTATTTGTTACATGAAAAATGGATGGCCAACTCTCTGGTACCTTTGCATTGCTGTACATTTGGTGCATTTTTGGTTTCTAACCAATGGAAAAATGAGTTGTGCACTTGTGCATAGTGCAAATCAAAAGTTAGCCATAAGGTATTTGCAAAATTATTTCTGTTTGAAGAAAATGAAGGAATCTTAAAACAAATTGTGCAAATCAAAAGTCAGCCATGGTACTCAGAAATGGTCTTATAGAATTATTCAGAAAGAAGAAAAATTAAATGGCAAGAGGATCAGGAACGCAAAGGAAAGATAGACAAGATAAATAAATGTAAGGGACCAACTTTCAATACAAAGCAAATATGCCATTTAATTAGAAAAGACCACAAATTTAGAAATCCTAAATGAAAATGGAGTTGTCCATAATCACAAAATTGAGAGGTATTTTTATCTAGAAGCACAAATGTTGAAACTTCAAGATGTACAAAGGGAAGCTTCAAGATGGCTATAGTTTCAGACTAACAAAAGAAATTAAAAAAAAAATCTTCTTCATTTTATTGGTCATCCTGATACATAGTAGATGTAAGATACAAACAACACAATAGTTATATCAATTTCTTTCTAAGATCTTCTCCAAACATAAATCAGAAAAATGAAAATTTTCCTTGCTAAATTTACTGACCAAAGAATGAATTATGCTATTTTCTAGTCTATGTCCTATTCTAAACATTGAATCTAAAACAACCAAAACATCATCTAACCTATCTTCCTGTGATAAACTGTGAATCAAGCTCTCAAATGTCTGTTGTTGGGGCTTTAGGTTCCAACTCAACATGTTTAGCAACCATTCCACTCCCTGTGCAGAATTTCCTTCATTACATAACCCCATAATAATATGATCATGTGCAATGGCCATTGGTTTCAAACGCCTATCATGCATATCTTTCCACAACCTTATTGCTTCGTGAGTTTCTCCAACTGTACAAAGTCCTTTTATAAGAGGACTAAAAGAGAAAACCGATGGCTCTAAACCTTGTGCTAGAAGTTCGTTAAATAGTTTCGTAGCTTCAACCAAACTCCCATCCTCGCAAAGTCCTTTAATTAGAGAATTGTATGTGATCAAATCACAAACAACACCCTTTTGAGTCATTTCTTCAAACAAGGCCAATGCTTCATGCATTTTTCCATGCAAACACAAACCCGAAATCATTATGCTATAGCTCACTGTGTTCCCTTCATAACCTCTAGAACACATATCCTCATATAGCATCCTTGCCTCAACAAGCTTACCAGCCTTACAATACCCATGTATCATTACATTATAGGTGTATTCATTAGGAAGAAACCCTTTTTGAATCATCTCAAACCACAGCTTCCTGGCCTCACCAAGCCATCCCTTCTCACAAAAGCCTTTGATCACTGTTGTGTACATGATCCTATCAGGAAAATATCCTCTATCCTTGAGATCATTAAAAACCCGAAAACCCTCCGAATTATTCCCTTTTAAGAGTCCATTAATGACTTCCTGGTAAGTAAAGATATCCGGATTACACTTCTTCGCAATCATAATATGAAGGAGCTCAGACACCCTAGCATACTCTCTCTTCTTACAAAACCCTTTTATAAGTGTGTTGAAAACAGTATTGTTAGGACACAAACCATTATCCAGAACTTGCCTAAGAAGTTCATACCCTTTCAAAACTTTGTCTTCGGTGCAGAATGCCTTTATCAGATAGCCAACAGTCTCAACATCAATGTCAGCCACAACACCAAATTCTATCATCTGTTCATACAATGTCCAAAGAAAATCAGTCCTCCCAACCTTCAAACAACCCAAAAGAGATCCCTTCCAAGTTTCCATTGAGGGGCAAAATCCAACCTTTTTCAATTTAACAAACATATCAAGTGCATCCTCAATCATTCCACCACTACTAAGGCACCTTATGTAACCCTCCAAAGAAGAAGGCTCAGGAATGAAACCAGGGCAATCAAGCAATGCTTTTGCAGCTTTGCAGGCCCCAGAATCCACAAGCACATCAAAGAGTGCACTGCATGAAGATTGGTCCGGGGAGAAGCCACAACGAGAGCAAAGCCAGTGAAAGAAACGAAGGGAGAGGAATGCATTGTTCTGGTGGTTCAAGTAATGGAGGAAGAAAGAAGGGTCTTTGAAATCAAAAGATGGGTATTGGGAAAGAAGAGTGTTCTCCCAATGAGACTTTGTTCGAGTGATCCTGCAAATTTCTTTGGCAAAATCAATGAAGTTTCGGTCTTTAGCATCCGGCTTGTCACTAACAGGAACCCCACCAGAGCATTTTCCACCCTTGAAATGATGAAACCTTTTGCTATCTCTAACAATTAATTCCCTTCCTACAATCCTGGACATGATCTTGATGGCATTGTGACAGTCACCACATACACGAAGGTTCTTGATGATTCTAAGAGGTGTTCTTGGTGGAGTACTAGTAAGACCATATGCAATTGCTAGACGTTCACTGTGGTAGAGCAAGGCTTGCTCCTTTGCTTCTTGATCAATGTCATGAAGAACATATCTTGTATCAAGAACATATCCAGCTTCCTTCATCCCAGTCAAAGCCTTTAACTTCTCATCATCCTTATAAAGAGTAGGATTCGTGTACTCAATAATTCTGGTCTTGCCATCCAGCATGCAAATTGAAGTATACTTCTTCGAAGGCAGCATAGGGATCTTATTGGCAATAGCCTTTGATGGGTCAAGATTCACCATTAACTCTTTAGCATGGTATTCAAGATCAACATCTCCATGAATGCGAGCATAGTTCTTCAAAGTCTCCCAAGCACTCACTGTGGGCTCAAATGGCAACTTCTCAATGAACTCCTTAGCTTCCTTGAGATATCCAGACTGTCCAAGAACATCCAAAAGCCCCATATAATGCTCCACCCTTGGTTCAATTCCATACTTGCTTTTCATCGCCTTGAAATGTAGGAAAGCATCCTCCATAGCCTCTGCACTAGCACAAGCTGATAACACAGCTAGCAAAGTCTCTGAAGTAATTTCCAAACCAAGCTCGTTCATCTGCTCAAACAATTGCAAGGCCTCATCCCCCATGGTGTTATTTGCATACCCACATAACATCAAGTGCCAAGAATCCATATTCCTATTGGGCATATGATCAAACACCCTCTGTGCATCAGCCATGCTCTTGCAATTCCCATACATCTCAACCACCTTGTTGTTCAACTTGAGATCACTCCTACAAGTGGATTCCAAAAAGTAATCGTGGGCCTTCTTGGCATCCTCAAGGGACTTCGATTTGCCACAGAAATCAAACAGAAGATCAAAGCAAGCAGCATCAGCTTTGACCCCTTTTTCCATCAACTCAATCGCATCTTTAACCTTCCCCTCTTGACACAATCGCGTCAAATCAACAATTGAAGGTTGTGAATGAGGAGAAGGAGGAGGAGGAGCTGCAGCAATGCGAGCTTGCCCTTGAACAGAACCTTGTGGGTTTAGTTGGTTAGGGTTTCGAAACTGGGGATGTCGGGGTTGATTGGGGTTTCCACTGCCAACATAATCCCAAAGCCACCAAAATAATGTGTCCAGAAGACATGAAGCATCAAAATTTTGCTGCAATAATGTGTAAGCAGCAGAAAATTTAGAAACAGAAAGAAAATTATAGTATAAGTTAATTGAATGAATTAATTTTCTGAGAAGAAAAATATACACGTAAATATAGGAGATAATGAGAAGTTACTTAAAAGAAACCATGAAGGTTAAGGAAAACTAAGAAGAGAAAGATACTGGGTAAAAAGAGTGCATTGAAATTAATTTTGAAATTACGTTTATAAATCCAATTTCAATTGAATTTTTTTTTAAATGAAACTTTAACGATATAACAATGTTTTTGAAGTATTTCTGACAAATTATCCATATGGAATAGTGCCTCTCCTAATCTTTATTAATAATAGAAATCAAATGAAAATATGGCATTATGTCTACTAAAGTTAGCTCAAATCAGAATAAAGATTGTAGAATCCAATCTTCCTGCTCAGAAAAGTAAGGAACTGAATTCAGCAATGCAAAGTACAGATATGTAATATGTTGTATTACTTTTTAGGCAGAAACTAATCATCAAATAAGTACTACTTACGATAACTGTGGTCACAGTGGCTTTCACTTCTCCCTTATATGCCATTGCCAACTCCCTATACCTCTTTGCAATGCTCTCAATGTTTTTAAGCCTCCCGTTCTCAGCAACAGTAACTTTAACAGAGACAAATTAATCAATAAATTATAGTATCAGAAAAACAATGTAGCATCCCATTAGACTTAGATAAACACATCCAAGAAACTAATAGGATTCCAAGGCAACAAGAACTAAACATCCAAATACCATGATATATCACCTTGACTGCTAACATCAGATTATTATTACATGATGTCATCATACTTTATGTGGGAAAATAGGATAGTAAAAAAAACAATAGTAATAACTGTATTTACAAATTCTTATATTCAGCAGGTCCTAACACAAAGTAATTGATCTGACAATTAAGGTATACACAATCAAGCATCATTTATGAAGCCCATTGACACACACAGCTGAGTCCTAAGAACAAGTAAAAAAATAGGTGATTACAGGGCAAGATTCCTTTTTGCCAGCACTAGTATTGCTCCAAAGAGCCATTAATGCTAGACAACTGGGAATTCTTAAAGTAAATTTAATTGAGGAGTCTTATGATATTGTTAATTGTTAACAAATCAGAGTCTAGAATAATAACTAATTCATAACGTTTCTACACATTGCTAGCATGCCTAAGAGGGCACCAAAAACATAAATTTCCTCTATCAAAGCCTTTGATAAAATTTTGATAAAATTTCCTCAAGGAAATTTTTGAGAGCAACAATAAAATGAAGTTCATTAGGGATAAGACAACACCAACAAAAACAACAACAATTAAAGCCTTCCCCACTAGGTCCGACACCATTAGGAATAAGTGTTAAAAAAAAAAAAAAAACTGCCACTAGATAGTTATCCTTCAAAATAGCAAAACAAAAAGAAAACAGAGTCAAAGATGCTCAAAATGTAACAAAGCTATTGAATCTCTCTGCATTACAAAATGTACATTATCCCTATCCCATAATAACTGTGAGAAGAAGATAAGTCTTTGAAAGTATGGCATTCTGTTCCAACCAAATACACTAGAGAACCACCAAATATTTTGTCTAAAGAAAATAAAACCAATGTTGATAGGTTTACAATTTACAATACATTAAATCCCCACATTACTTCAGAAAGGGGAAGAAGATGCCAACATCATTGACATGAAATTCCTTTCACAGAAGATAATTAAATGTAATAACTTCTCTGACTCAAGCTGTTTGAACCACAAAGATCAAAATACCTCAGGATCATAGTAGTCAATCCCGGATAGCGGCACGGAATGGCCAACCCCAAAAATGCTATAGCGGATAGCAGGATGACCGCTATTTTGAAAAAATGGAAAAATATTATGGAATTGTAGTTATACTACATACATATAAAAAATTACCCACAATTATATACATTCACTATTAATAATTAAAAGTCATAATTTATAATCTATCTAATGTATAAATAATAAGCCAATACAACAAGAGTCAAGGAACATAAGGGAAAAAAAATTTAATTACAGCACCAAACTCTAATTTTTTTTTTTCAAGAACTTTATTTATTTTATTTTATTTTATTTTTGGGTTGTGATTAAATTTTGGCCTAAAAATTCAAGAAAAGGCCCAACAGTTTCTTTTAACTAAGGAAGTAGCAAAATAAAGAAGAAAACAAACCCAGCCCAAAGCACTTACATTCAGCCCAAAAAATTGTTTCAGCAAATAACAGAAAAAAAAAAAAAAAGAATCTGCAACCTATCAGCCATGACCCCAAAAAAAAAAAAAAACTTAAAAAACCCTAGACACAATAAAACAGAAAAAACCATAACAATAGAGCATGGCTTCGCAGTGCAGAATGAAGGGTGAGGGAGGAAGTCAACGTATGCGAAACTGCAACCGTTGGTTCAGATTGTCTCGACTGCTTTGATGCTGCCCAGAGACCCGAACAACCAGAGGAGGTCTTCGGCGGTTACTGCTTCTCCTAATCCTCCCACGAATATTCTCACCATCTTGCTGTGTTGTTCCACCTTGAGGACGTTGCAGCTGAGAACGACAGAGGAACAGAGACAACAAACAGAGAACAGGCGACGAAAAGAGGAGGTTGAGGCATAGCGACAGAAAGCGGCTGCAAACCCCCGATTTTGGCTGTGAAAGGCAGCGAATCGCCACAGCCAAAAAATGCAACACGACAGACATTGTTTCGCGGTGGCTAGCCGCTCAGCGCCAGCACAATGGCTTTGACTACTATGCTCAGGATTTATTTTAGCAATGTAAACGTAACAATAACTTTGTCAAAATCATATTGCCATAGGAAGCGAATCATACCAAGGAAGTTCTTTGTAACATCAGAAAACTTAGCTTGACCAATAACCTCCTGGATGGCCTGTACTCTTACATCTTCCTTCACAGACAAGTCCTTTATAAACTGTGAAAATGTAGTACTATTCTTTACCGCCTCAACAAATTCAAGAATCTCAGACTCAACCTTTTCCACCGCATTGGCTTTCACTGCTGCAATATACAAAGCAGAGGCATAGTTTCCTAAACCCCCAAACATAGCCAGAGGGACCTATCAACAAGACAACGAAAAAAAATAGATCAACACATCAATAACAACAAGCACAATAGGCAAAAGGGGAAACAAAAACTTCTAGAACAATTCAATTATGCCTAAATATAATACAATACATCAATACGAGATGAAAAACGTAACCACGACCTAGCTGAAAAATACATTGAATTTACACTAATAATATTCAATCAATTGTAAGTTCATCTTTTCTTATATTTTCTTTTCTTCTTCTATTAGCCACACTCAAGAAAGCACAATTCCATCCAAATCAGGATAAGGACCAATATGTCCAATTACCTTAACTTTGTCATCCTTTTGCCCCGGCACATTGGCATAATTTCCGGAGGCCTGCAAACATAACATGAGATGGGAACAAATTATTAAAAATAAAACAAATATTTCAAACACACGCCTCAATGCAATAACAAAATACAAAAATACGAGATATATATATATGATCAAATATAGGGGGTTATCGAAGGATCTGAAAATTGATTTATCGCATTGAATTAGAAATCAGAGGAAAAGAGAAAGTGTTGGAAAAGGGGATTCAGATTGATTTTCTCACCAGGGGATTGGAAGGGGCAATGAGGGATCCTTGGAGAGTGGATCTCTGGGAAGCGAGAAACCCTAATTTGTCGAAGACTGAGATCCCCAGTCTGACTCGGCCGCACGGTGCCATCTCCGCGATGCGAAACCCCAATTTTTGTGAAAGAAGGTCCTGCGGTAATTTTTTTTTATGTTGTCGTGCTCTGAAGAATGCTGTAGCTGAAGCACCATGCACACTTCAAGGTAAAGTTGAGGAGCACGTGCAGACCGCAGAGCGTGTGTGTGTGGGTGGAGGTTTTTTAATTATATTATGGGTTTAGTTGATTTAAAATACAGTTATATGGGATTGATAATAAAATTACGAAAGCCACAAGAATATAGATTTTGCTATAAGATAAGAGGATTTATATTTTATTTTTTTAATTCGAATTTAATGTAGGCAAGTGAATTTGGGATGAATTTCGCCCTGCACCAAGGCGAAATGTGACACAAACTTAGAGCATAAATAGTGAAAAGGGGAAGCACATTTCACCTTGCAGTATGACAAAATGTGAGGGAAGAAAAGTTGTGAATAGTAATGCATGCATATAAATAGTGTACATATGTATTCAAATACACATCGAAGTGCTCTTACACCAAAAAATAGTGATTGTTTATGATGCGTTATGGAAATAAGTTAGGGGGGCAAAAGTATGGTAGACGGGGAGTTGACATATGTAAAATAAAATGAAAGAGCACTGTTGATAGTCGAATTGTATGCTCTATAAATGAACTTCACTCTTTCATTTTGCCGAAGTGAAGGGTTTTGCCAATAAGAGTTAGAGTGTCTGAACGCGAGAGTGTCTTCGAGAAAAATTATTTTAAATGTGTGATCTAATTTAGTGTATGATCAAAAAGATAGAAACAAGGCAAGAAAAATGAGCCGAATCGACCAGCTGATTCAACAGTGATTCAAGAATATATCAGAATAAATTTCTAAGGTAATATATTTATTTTCAAAAATTATATTTAAAAATTTATATTGATATTATATTTAAAATTAATTTTAGTTTGTTAGAATTCCAGATATCAAATTAGATTTACCATAAAATAAATATTATAAGAGGTATTATTATTTTGTGGTAATATTATGTTTGAAATTAATTTTAGTACATTATTAGTTTTAAAATATTAGATAATTATTAAAAAATAGTTATATAGATTTTTTTATTCAATCTTTTTAAGGTATGTGCCATGTTTGTTTTTCAAACTTTTGTATGTAATTTTGGTTTTATTCTATTTTTTAAGACTGTATATTTAGTTTTGATAATTGTTGGGTTCAATTTAGGTGAATGGCAGAGTTACTAAATATGCACCTCAATAAATATTTGTTTTAATTGTTTATGTGAGAATAAAAGCATTAGACAATTATAATAATAAGGTTATATATATTTTTTTTATAATATATTAATTTATTTGTTAATTACATTAAAAATAAAAATATTCAATAAATATTTAAGAGATGGCAATAGCTAATAGAATATAAATTTAAATTAATAAATCGGTGATAGAAGTTTAATTTATTTTTTGGTGGTATTATTATTATTATGATTATTATTATTCTTTGTTGCAACAAAGAATATATAATATAAAAATAACATGCGATTTAAATAGTTAAATTAAATTAAAGTGACATTTAATTTAAACAAAAAAGTAGAATAGAAGTAATGATACTTATTTTTATGGTCATATGGTTTAGAGCGATTTGTTATTTCCTGTTGTTATTTACAATAATAATGCAACAATTTTTATTATAAATTTATCTAATTTATTAATTTATGATAATGTTATAGGATGGAAGATGACAAGATGCGAAGTTAGAATGTCCCGCCACCACATCATATGATAGAAGGGTACTTACAAAGGGCAAGACTGAATGAAGTTGCTAGTATTAACAAATTTCATCTACTTCCAGATCTAATTAGTGCATTAGTAGAACGATGGAGGCCAGAGTGTCACACATTTCATTTTCCTTGTGGGGAGTGTACCGTGACACTTGAAGACGTTGCACTGCACCTTGGCCTACCCATCAATCGGTTGTCACCGGAACAACAGATCTAAATGTACAATTAATTCAGATATGTGAGGCATGCCTTGGTGAACGACCTGAAGCCAATGACTTTATTGGTTGTGCAATCAGATTGTCTTGGTTGGAGCGTCTTAATTCGACACTTGCAGCGAATGCCGACCAGCAAACAATAGAGCGGTTTACGCGTGTTTATATACTGCGCTTATTGGGCTGTAAAATAATGCCGGACAAGACGTCATCCAAAGATCCATGGAAAGTATCTTCCATTGCTCTTACAGTTGGACCAGATTGGGCAATATAGCTGGGGTTCGGCATGCCTTACTATGCTATATCGAGGTTTATGTCGTGCCTCACGAAAAGGTACAAAGGAGGTTAGCGGCTGCCTCATATTGTTGCAATCATGGGCATGGCATCGGCTTCCATTTTTATGTCCAGTTGATAGATCAATTATATTTCCCTTATGTGCAAGGTAAACTAATTTAACTCAATTACTTATTAATTAAAACGATAACCTAATAAAAAATAAATTATAGCATTGCATTGAAAATAGTAATTTTAATATTACATGATAGGTCAAAATGAATATCCACGGAGATTTAACTATGCGACGGTCGCCAATATAAGGGGGGCTTTAGATCACATTGGCTTACAGAATCAGGTAACGAATAGAATACTATAACAATTCCTATAATTTGATTATCAAATTATATATATATATATATATCTCATGTTATGTCTTTTTTATTTTATAATGCAAATTAGCTTTTATGGTGTCCATATGAGATTCCTGCTATTATTTCATGTATTCCATCGCATGTAAGGGATGAACGTGTAGTTTGCTCAGCTGTCACCGCACTTGTGTGCTTTGAGGCGGTTGAGTGGCACCCAAGCAACCGTGTGATGCGTCAGTTTGCCTTACATCAGCTTATTCCACCTGATCCTATGAATTTAAGAGAATCTCATAACCAAGATTTGAGGGGAAAAACAGACTGGAACTGGATACAGACACATCAACACTGGATTAATATGTGGCATAGTCGATTTAAGTGTGTGCTACATGGTCATCCCATTATTGATCACACGCCATCCCCTGAATATTGGCACTGGTATCAAGAGCATGCAGCGAGAACTTGTGCCCAATTGTGACTGTCTCCGGAATTTCACCTGCAAGATCCACGGCATTATGGCGAAATGCCGGGCCCCCAAGAGCATCTCCGCACGCCCTCGCCACCCCCCCGACGTGAGTCCAATAGGTCAAGGCCCCGACAGCATATCCATATGGATCCCCCTAGAATGTCCATTGATCCTGGGGCATTCCGTGCCGATGCTGGTCATAGTCGAAAGCAGCTTATTTCACCATAAGGCGTATGTCAGTAGATTCATCATCGAGCAGTAGTAGCATGCCAAATTTAAATAATTTTCGCCCTGTATATGATGCTGATGAACTCGATCGTACTCATACTCCTCCTCGTCCGATACATGTTGATCTAAATGCTCCTACCGAAGATGTGTATATCCCAACTATGGATGAGTTACTGCAGACGCCACCTCCGAATTCTACAGCTGCAGCTGCGATTGCACCTGCAAATTGGAATTTCAATTGGAATCAGACAGCACTTTATGAACCTTGGTTCCATCGTCATGGCAATCCATCCACTCAAGGTGAGGCAGTGGCAGGAGCAGGTGAGGGGGGTGAGGTAGGTGAGGGTGGTGAGGTAGGTGAAGGAGGTGAGGGTGGTGAGGGGGGGAGGTAGGTGAGGGTGGTAAGGGGGGTGAGGGAAGAAGGAGAAGGGGATTTAACTTTGCAGGTATCTTACGTCCGATTCTTAGATCCCCACAGAGATTGTCCCCTTCATTAATAAAAAAGAAAAAGGACAAAGGGCGTAAGTAATTTAATTTCTGTATTTTTCTTTCTGATGCATAATTTTTATTATTACGTCAACTTTAGTGTAATATGTAATTTGTATTGAACTTTCAGTGCATGTAATTATTAAAGAAATTTAGATTATGTACTGTTTATATTTTATTACGTTGAGTATAAACTTTAGTGTAATATCTAATTTGAATAAATTTATTACGTTGAGTAGATTGGTTTTAAACTGGGTTCTGACTTGGATTAGATCAAAGTATATTAAATAAAAAAATAAGGTATTAATCTATTCATAATCTAATAAAAAAGAAAAAACACCATGGCATATTGGAATAAAAAATCATCTACTTAAAATAAACTTATTCAATTTACTAGTATTTTAGATTACATTAACAAACAAACATTCAAATAAAAACAATTTGCTGCTCAGTACTAATTAGCCCCAAGTCTAAGTGGACATTGTCTGCGGCTATGTCCTTCACCATGGCATAGGGCACACCGTTTTGGTCCTCGCATTTCACGCATATCCATTTCGTTTAGAAAACGGGTTGATCTTGGCCGACCTTTCATGTTGCGCTTTAACTGAAGGTTAGGTCGAATCACCGGACCTGTATATGGTGGCCACGTATTTCGATTCCCTACCACCTGAAACTCCCTATCGTACACTTTGCAAACTTTTTCCATGCTGTAAATGCTATCGATATACACTTGCCAATCGATATTCTGATTGGCACAGCATGCAATTACGTGACGACATGGATATTGATTAGTCTGAAAATCGCCACAGTCACAATACCTTCGAATTAAATCAACACTGAATTCATCTCCATTTGTGAGGTCTTGAACATGGAAAACTTGATTCTGCCTTGAAAATCGCGTGACACGCACATTACCAGAGACTTGTTGGATTTCTCGCAACCATGTCATGAGGACTTCAGAGAAAACGAAGCCTGCATCTCTTCGAGCATGTGCTTCCCAACCTTTAGTTGTAAACAACTCAGCCAATCGAAAATATATTGCTCGAACCAAGGCCGTAATGGGTAGATTACGAGCGCCCTTTAACACAGAATTGATGCACTCCACTAGATTTGTGGTCATATATCCGTATCTATGCCCACCATCAAAAGCTTGAACCCACTTCTCTCGTGGAATTTCGTCAAGCCAACTAGTATACACCTCACCATGTTGGTGCATCCGTCCGTAGTAATGATTAAATTCACGCTCCGTTCTTGAATACCCTGCAAAAGAATAAGTGATCAATACATTATCTAAAAAAAAAAAATATTCAGAAATACAAACGAAATATATTACCTATGCTCACAACAAGTCGATGCAAATACGGTTTCTTAAATCTCCTTAAGAAGTTGGCTGCAATATGTCTAATACAGTACATGTGGAATGCTCTCGGGGGTTCCCACTGACCTTGGCTCTGTCTTATTGCTGCTTTGATTGACTCATGCCAATCAGAAATAATACCAACCCCATCCTCGATCACTACATGTCTGCATAAATGGTTCAGGAAAAAAGACCACGCTTCTGCAGTCTCACTTTCAACAATTGTAAAAGCAATGGGCAATATGTTCTGATTGCCATCTTGTGCAACAGCAATCAATAAAGTCCCTTTGTATTATCCGTATAAATGTGTCCCGTCAACCTGTACTAATGGTTTGCAGTGTCTAAAAGCTCTCCTACAGGGACCAAATGTCCAGAACACCCGCTTGAATATTCGGGTGTTGGGCACCAACTCATTTCCATGGTAGGCTGACACAGCTTCAAATTCAACACGTGCATATCGATCAAAATAGCACACTGCCCCTAGCTAGATCGGTAATTCTTCATACGAACCTTTCCAACTACCATAAACTCTTTCAATTGCCTTTTGCTTCGCCATCCATGCTTTCCGATATGTTGTCAAGTATCCATACCGATTTTGGATCTCGGCAATTACATTCTTTACTTTTAAAGATGGGTCCGCTCTTACCATTGGTTCTATATATTGTGCAATCATATCAGAATCCAGTTTGGTGTGATCCTGAGAAAGCATTGCCGAAGTGCAAGTGTGTGGGCCGTTGTATTTCCTAACCTCCCAAATGTCTTGGTTCTTCCTGAAACTGACTCTAATAAGCCATTGACATCCGAGGCCAAAGTGTTTACATTTACAGTAAAAGGTCAGTGGTTCTGACTCATGCACTTTGTAATCCACTGATCTAGATATGCTGTAGTTCTTAATCGCCAGACTACAGCCTCCCGATCATTAAATATTATTCCACTATAAAATTCATCATCAGGAACATTACTGCTAATCATATTCACATACTCTGGAAACTCAGGAACATGCATAGCCTCTAGATGTAAAGTTCGCATAAAAGGTGGAGTATCCTCTATATGCTGATCTGCTACCACTGTGTTTGGTCCACGCTCGTCATCTGTATCATCACCACTGCCACTTTCATACTTTCCTTCCGAGTTTTTGCCATCACTTTCACTTTCACTGCTATCAACCATGCACTCAGTGCCTCTTACTGGAAATGGGCTAGGTTCATTTTCCCACTGATACTGGATTGAAAAGAATTAAGTAAATTAACATATACATTATATTAATCAATCAACATAACAAGTTAATTGAATTAAACATAAACATATATTTAACATATTTAACTCAATTACTTGCATCTAACCCATAAATTTGTTTAATCTAATTTTTTTCTTACTATAACAACATCCTCAAATTATTATAATGGTGAGTATTCTAATGAAATAATGAATAAAACTGAATAGTAATAAAAAAAATTAATATAATTATGGAAGAAGTTTAAATTCATTAAAAAGTTACTTCTAGTAATTTTTTATAAGAATACATTAAAAATTTAATTTACAATAAAAAATTATTCTTACTTATTTTTTAAATAATTACATAATCATGGAATTGAGCAAATTTATGAAATTTTTTTTAACATTTATATATATTCTAATAATTATGTTAAATATGCTAATTAGACTTAAACAATGAAAATATTAAGTAAGGTGCATTAATAATGTATATCAAATGACTTACTTGACTTGAATTAGGAGTAGTGTTGTAGTCATGCCGTCTATCCGGATAAGAACTAGTACCAATTTGAGCAATATGATACTGAAACAAGAATTACTAAAATTTATTAATGAAAATAACACAGTTATTATATTTATCAAGAAAAAAATGTAATTTAACTCAAGAAAAACTATTAATTATAACAATACAAACTTATAGAATAAAATTCAATAATAAATAAATTACAAAGAAGCCTACCTATATAAATAGTTTTAAAATAAAAAGTTAAATAACATATCATATTAATTATTAAAAAGCTAAATAAAATAAAAAGTAACATGATATTCATGCTGAATTATTAAATCAATTGAATTAATATAAGTATTATATTAATTAATAAATTAATTTTATTCCAGAATACTATTAAAGAGATTAATTCATAATTAGTAAATAAATTATACTATAATCAAGAAATTACATAACTTACTTTGAAATAAAAAAATTTAATAAACTATTACATGACTTACTTGATATAAATTGGGGACAATGTCTTCATGTTGCATAGCTGAATATGCACTTTGAGCATTTTCATTGTGATGCAAACTTGCTCCACCAGCTTCAGCAACAACTTCTTCAAAGTCGACGTATAATTCAATGGCAGTAATGTACTGTATGTACTGCCTATACGTCCTAAACATTATTTGCATCTCTCTATCACTGCTTATTTTGACTGGTCGAAATTGTATTTTGTCATTAACATTTGAAACTGGACATCTATATCTAATTCTCACCACTCTTTTTGGAGTGTTAATATTTATGTCTCGACAAAGTATAATAATTAGTTCATCAAACGACATGGTTTGAGGAACAAAAATAATAAGCGGTTCGTCAGACATAAATATCACACCTTCCTCTGTATTTTTAATAACAGAGCCATTAAAATGTACAATAATAGTAACATTTAAACTATTATCCATAATTTTTCTCACTTTTTTTGTACTACTTTTCACTCTTATAACTGAAAATGAAACAAAATAAGAATAATTGAATGGGAGAATAGCAAGAATGGAGTGAGGGAAGACAAGGGAAATGAAAGTCGTTCGAAGTGACTGAGAAATGTTTACGTATATATATTGAACTGAACTGATAGCCGTTAAAATTTTACCTTTAAAAATTTTGAACGTTGGTCAAATTTCTACGTATTGCAGGGCGAAACGTGAGACAAATTTTTGAACAAATTTCTACTCAGTGTGGGGCGAAATGTGTGGGATATGTTGTTTCACATTTCGCCCTACTGTAGGGCGAATTCTTTGCAATCCTTTTCTCTCACATTTTGCCCTACAGTAGGGTGAATTCTGTATTCCTGCATTTCTTCCCCCTCCAAGGCGAAAACTGATCAAGATTCCCATATTCTCGTAAAAATATTTAAAATCCAATATTTCAGTTATTATTATTCACTGTTACCATATTTATATAAAGCAGCCGTGGGTGGACCCGTTGTTACCCATTTTCTTTTCCTTTCTTCTCTTTTTTTTTTTTTGTGTCATTAATGGGGATTTTTTTTATTATCTTTTATCATTTCTTAAAAGGAGTCCATCCTAAACCCATTGTATAGTAGTTCACCTTAAGTCCCTCTTTAAGTCACTTCTCCAGTAAAGAGTAGGGCCTTGTTTGATATCTGTTTTTGAAAACAATTTTGAGTTTTTAAAAACAAAAAAAATAAAAAAACATGTTTGAAATGAATTTTCTTACGGTTGTTTTAAAAAACAAAAAAACAGAGTTTGATTTTTAAAAACAAAAAACAAGAAACAAGTTAAACATGTTTTGTAAGTTTTTGTTCTGAAAACACAAAAACAAGCGGTGGCAATTTTGAAATTAACGTGTTCTACCTTCAATAATTCATTCCTCATTCACCTTCAATCTGAAAAAACTTCTTCGAGCTCTCACGCCCCTCATTCAGGCAGAACTTCACTCTCTGACAAAAGATAGCTTCTTCCTTCTTCCCTTCCTTCTCCTGTCTTCCTTTCCTTCTCTGCCGTAGCCACTTTCATCTTTTTCAGTTAATTTTCCCCTTCCTTCTCCTTCTTTCGTTTCCTTCTCCGCCGGGGCTTCATCATCTCGCTTCCTCCGCCATTTGCCTTGCTTCCTCTGCCGTTTGCCATTCGAGATCCGCCGTCGCTAGCCCCGCATCCTTCTCCTTCTTCCCTTCCTTCTCCTCCCTTCCTTTCCTTCTCTGCCGCAGCCACTGTCACCTTCCTTTTCCTTCTTTCCTTTCCTTCACCGCCGCACCTTTGTCACCTTCCTTCCTCGGCCGTTTGTCGCGACGATCCGCTATTTCTCGTTAGTGATCCGCCGCAGTTCTCGCCATTTCCTCGCTCGAGATCCGCCGTCGCACCCCGCCACCATATTTCCTTTTTTCGTTCGTTCCCACCAAACCCGCCACTGCCAGCCCACCAAATTTCACACCAAATTTCAAATTTCGCCACCACCAAAATTTCACCACCGCCGCCATCTCGTCTGCTTTCCTTCCTTTTTCGCTTCCTTTTCATTTCCATTTTCCTTATACCTTTTTCTTTTTTCTGTTTCTTTTGATTTGATTTATGTTTCTTTTATTTTTCTGGTTTCTGTTGATTGTCTGTTGGATAATTTACTGGAGATTTTTGCTGAATTGTGCTGGATTGACTGTAAATTTTTGCTGGACTGTGCTGGATAATTTTTGCTGGACTGTGCTAGATTGGTTGTAATCTGCTGGATAATTTACTTTGATTTGATAATTTGCTTTGGATTGATAATTTGGATTGGATTGATCTGTATTGCCGACTAATATTTGGTAATTTGGTTTGGACTGTTTAGTTATTTGGCTTGGATTGTATTGATTATTTTGTGTTTATATGGACTGTTTTGTTATTTTTTTGTTACTAAAATTGTTGAATATAATTACTATTGTAGATGGAACATGACAGGAAAGAGATTTCTTCACTTTGGTCCTCATTAGTGGTAAAAACTTATATAGACATAATGGTTGAAGAGGTTAACAAAGGGAATATGAGAAATAACATATTTACACCTAAAGTATGGCAAACCATATTGCAAACACTGAATACAAGAACTGGACGTGCATTTGACATGAAACAAATCAAGCAAAAGTTTAATAGGTTAAGGCAACAACATGCTACATTTTCTCATTTGCTACAACAAACTGGATTTGGATGGGATGCAGAAACCAATATCTATCGCTACAGAGGAAGTTTGGTCCACCTACCTTCTGGTACACAACAAATAGCTATTAACATTTTTATTGTTATATATATTTATTTACATATTTATTAGATTTAGGATATATTATTTATTTATTTTCTTTATAGGCACACCCTGATGCTGCACCATTTAAGAGGAAAGGATTGGAGCATTACAAATTATTGGGAGTAATTTTTAATAAACGTAGTGCAACTGGGGTAATTAATCATTCGTCCACTCAAGATCCACCTAATACAGATGATGAAAATGAGCTAGAAAATGAATACTTGCACGGTGGGATTCACGTAAATTTAGATGATGATGAGGAGGAGGAAGAGGATAGCCCGATAATAGAGAGAGTCACCCGTAGTGGTAAAAGGACAATTAAAGTTCAGGATCGCAAGGCAAGGAAAGAGTATAAGAACCTTCAAGTGGGAGATGCACTTCAAGCATGGATTGAATCATCTAAGTTGAAAGCAGAAGCATTTGTAGAGGCATCTAAATTGAAGGCTGAAGCTTCATTGGCTAGAGCTGAAAAGTATAGGGCTAGGAGTATGGAAGCCACTAGTTCTGCTGCTACATCATCTGAATACACTATAGCTAAATGTGTAATTGAACTTAATGAGATGGAAAATATCTCAGATGACTCCTACATGAAGGTAGTGGAGAAATTTAAAGATCCTGATTATAGAGAAGCCTTTTTAAACATGGCCAAGGATAGGAGAAAGGCATGGATTGATAGACTTGTGTGACTGTTTTGTACTCTGGCTTTGTTCTTATGTATGACTTTTGTTATTGATTTGTACTTTGGCTTCATATTTATGTATGACTTGTATTGTTAGTTTGTACTTCTGTATGACTATGTATTTATTTTATTGTTGATTTGTCCTTTGAGCTTCTTTAAAATTACTTATTTAAATGCATATATGTTTAATGGCAGGTTTTATTGTGATGGAAATAAATAATTATTCTTCAGGCAGTGATAGTATCTCAATAGATACTTTTGAAAGGTCTTCATCCTCGTCTGATTCTAGTGATGATGATTCTGAATTTGTTGAATTATTGATACTTAACCTTATTAGTGATTATGAGTATAAATTTTACAATAAAGTTCCTGTTAGAATATCTGCACTAAACGGTCAAGAATTTGTTAGTGAGCTTTTGAAGGAATCTGGAACAGTTTGCTACGAATTATTACGTATGGAGAAGGCATGTTATATTAATTTATGCAATGAACTGAGGAGTAAAAATTATCTACAAGACTCGAGAGAAGTGTTCTTAGAAGAACAAGTGGCAATGTTTTTATTTATCATTGGGCATAATGTGCGTCACAGAGTAGTAGCAGATCGATTTCAACATTCCACTCAAACTGTTTCTCACTATTTCAAGAATGTTTTAAGAGCAATTTGTCGTTTAGGTAAAGAAATCATAAGACAAGATTTTGTAGAAATTGTCGATCATATAAAAAATAATCCAAAATACTATCCCTGGTTCAAGGTTAGTTCTTTTTTGTCACCTGTTTTACGTTATATGGTGCATTGTATTATTTTCTTTTGTCAAATTGATATGTTTTTTGCATGTATGCTTGTATCAGAATTGTATAGGAGCAATTGATGGAACACATATAAGTGCGTGGGTTCCAGCTGATAAGCAGACATCATGTAGAAGTAGAAAACAACTATCACACAAAATGTTATGTGCATATGTGACTTCAATATGCTATTCACATATGTGTATTCAGGTTGGGAAGGTAGTGCTCATGATTCAAAAGTTTTTTTGGATGCACTTACTAATCAAAATGCAAACTTTCCTTGGCCTCCTGAAGGTGATATATCTTTATCTAATAGAATAATTATTCATTATTATGTAATGATATTATTAATTTACATATTTGCCAAAATTAATGTTCGCTCATTGATTTAGGTTTATTTTATCTAGTGGATTCTGGTTATCCATATACTGGAGGCTTTCTTCCACCTTATAGATTGAACGATACCATGCACAAGAGTTTTATGGTGCAGTAGATAGCTAATCAGGAATTATTTAACTTTAGGCACTCATCTGACGATAATCGAAATATTGTTTGAAAGATCGAAAGCAAGATTCCCATTTTGAAGCTAATGCCACCATACAAGCTCTTCAAGACAACGCCTTATTGTCATTGCTTGTGCAATTCATAATTATGCCAGAGGAAACGCGTGATAGATTATTTAGAGAATTTAGAATATGAATCCTTCCAAATCAAACTCAAAATAAAGAACACGATTGGAGGTGAATTTCAATAACGACAATACAAAGAAGATTAATCAAGGCTGCGAAATGGCAAGATCGCGACCAAATCAAATTGGATGCTACAAGAATATAACGATAAGATATAATTTGATTTATGAATATAAAAATGTATCAAGTTGTATTAAGATATTTGTTGAGACTTTATGATCATATTATGTATCAAAATTATTATTACATTCAATTATGCTATTATATATTTGCAACTTTTAAAAAAAATTTGCCAAACAAGTTCTTGTTTTATTACTTTTAAAACTTGTTTTTAAAAATAATCATCCAAACAGATTTTCTATTTTTTACCACTAAAAAACTGTTTTCAAAATAAAGTTATCAAGCAGATTTTTTTGTTCCTTTGTTTTTAAAAATTAAACTTAAAAACAGTTTTTGAAAACTAAAAAATAAAAACACTTTCAAATAAGCCCTAGGATTCTTGTCCTCAATAATTCTGTTCTTGTCATCCAGCATGCTAATTGCAGTATACTTCTTCAGAAGCGGCGAAGGGATCTTCTTGGCAATAGCCTTTGATGAGTCAAGACTCACCATTAACTCTTCAGCATGGTCTTCAAGATCAACATCTCCATGAATGCGAACATAGCTCTTCAGAGTCTCCCAAACAATCACCGTGGGCTCAAATGGCAACATCTCAATGAACTCCTCAGCTTCCTTGAGATATCCAGATTGTCCAAGAACATCCAAAATCCCCATATAATGCTCCACCCCTGGTTAAATTCCATACTTGCTTTTCATCGATTCGAAATGCAGGAAAGCATCCTCCATAGCCTCTGCACTAGCACAAGCTGATAACACAGCTAGCAAAGTCTCTGACGTAATTTCCAAACCAAGCTCGTTCATCTACTAAAACAATTGCAAGGCCTCATCCCCCATGGTGTTATTCGCATACCCACATAACATCAAGTGCCAAGAATCCACATTCCTGCTCGGCATATGACCAAACACCCTTCATGCATCAGTCATACTCTTACAGTTCCCATACATCTCAATCACCTTGTTGTTCAACTTGAGATCACTACTACAAGTAGATTGCAGAAAGTAATCGTGGGCATTCTTGGCATCCTCACGGGACTTCGATTTGCCATAGAAATTAAAGAGAAGATCAAAGCAACCAGCATTAGCTTTGACCGCCTTTTCCATCAACTCAATTGCTTCTTTAACCTTCCCCTCTTGACACAAATGCGTCAAATCAACAATTGAAGGTAGTGAAGAAAGACCAGGAGCTGCAGAAACATGAACTTTCCCTTGAATAGGACCTTGTGGGTTCAACTAGTTAGAGTTTTGAAACTGGGGAGATTGGTGTTGATTGGGGTTCCCACTTTGGGGATACCTTTGAGTCCTAGGGTTCCACTGATTGGGGTGAATACCAGGTTGTCGCAACCCCTGGTTCTGATTATTCCATCGATTAGGGGTATTGGGTGGTTGAAAGTTTTGATTTTGAGAAGTGGGTGGTGCTCGATGTTGAGGATAGTTGTGACCCTGAGGACTCCACTGGCTATGGTTTCGACCCTGTTCATGAAATTGGCGAGGTATGTTGTGTGGATCAAAGGGGTTCTAATTCTGGTTCTAGTTATGTTAAGCGAATTGATTGGGAGGGGGAGGGTTTCCGTGCAGAAAGTGGGTTTGGTTTTGGGTTTGATCATTGAAATGCTGAGCGGGTAGCCTTGGCGGTGTTGCCGGTGGTTGTTGAGGTTAGC
Organism: Pterocarpus macrocarpus; assembly: GCA_031439585.1. Lineage (NCBI taxonomy): Eukaryota > Viridiplantae > Streptophyta > Magnoliopsida > Fabales > Fabaceae > Pterocarpus > Pterocarpus macrocarpus. The sequence goes on from CM062514.1 coordinate 34,446,751, forward strand.
GTGATCAGCAGGTGGTTGGTTGGGAGGGAATCTTTGATAATCGTTTGGAACTGCGGAGGTGCTCAGAGCTTTGTTGCTGAGGCATAGTTTGAAGGAAAAAGGAGAGTATTGTGGCTCATGCACGTTGAATCGAAGCGAACGTCGCCATTTCTTAGCGAGTTTGAGCGAAATGAGCAGTGAGAGAGAGGACTGATGAATAAACTAGAGTCTTGCTGAGTTCACCTCCTGTGTTTTTTTTTTTTTTTCCTACTGTGATCAGTTCTTTGAGAAGAAGAGAGAATTGCTTGGGCTAATCCTTTATTTTGGCCCACTCTTTCTTCTTCTGTGGTCCTGGAACACTGACTCAAGGTCATGGATGATCATTAAGATCGAAAAAGGTCATGGATCAATGACGTCTCTGACCAAAAGCGTCATTGGTGACCCGAAAAAATCAGTCATGGATCATTGATTACCCAAAACAAAATGCAACGGATCATTGGATACTGAAAGAGTTATGGATCACTATTGACAAAAGGAGGTCACGAGTCAATGAATCATCACGATTCGCATGTTTTACGTCGTGAATTTTATTACGCTGCTCAAGAAGGGAGCAATTTCGTTCAGTTGTTAAGCCAACATGTACCGAACTAAAATGAACTATACATGCATATTTACTAAATGCGAAAAATAATTCGACCAAAAAAAATGTGAAAAATAAGGTCCTTTTATAACGTGTTTTTTATTTGTGTCCTTTTATACCATGTTTTTTATTTGAAGTAGCTTGCCTGTAGATTAGATTCTATAATTCAACCATAATTGATAGCATGCTTGGACAACACCAAAAAAAGCTGTACCCCAAAAAAAAATTGTTTTAAAAATAAAATTTTGTTTAGGTAATATTTATTGAAATAGATTATAAACTATTTCAAAGAATTTAAGCAATTTCTGGGGGGAAAAAAAACAGAAGCTAGAATTTCGGTATTTTTTTATTAAAAAATATTTTGCACAATACACACAAAAGTTATATTTTTATTAAATTGATTTTAAATATTAAATATTATATAATATAAATAATTATTTTATACTCTTTTTAGTAATTTTATATTATAGAAGTAACTTTTTTTATATAATTCAAACAAATTAGATTATTTTAAAATTACTAGTATCCAAATATAAATTAATTTTTAAATAATTAGTTATATAAAAAAGTAATTATACCAATAAATTATTATTGAAATAATTTTAATTTTATAATTTTTCCAAACACACTAAGTATTTGATTGACAATTACAGCGATCATATTGAGCTGTTCCAATCTTATTTTTAAAGCATTGTAAAAAGTTTTCCATCATAAGATTAAAGATTTAATTTTTATACATTAACAATATAAAATAATTTAATAATGTGTAAAATAATTACACACTATAATTTATTATTTGTTATTGGCTGACAATATAAAATTATTGTACACTATTAATGCATAAAAATTAGTAACTGATAAGAAGTATTAAATTTTCAAATTTTACATGTTTTGGTTAAGCTTTTAACAAAGAATAATGATAGGGGGATGCATTTTTGGGCGATGCATATGGTGCAAATGGTGTTCTGGCACAAGGCTAGGTGCATATTCTTCCGAATTCGAGTTCCCCCAATTTTACTAGTTCTGGATTTCGAGTTTAAGTCCTAGTTCCGAGTTCAACATGATACTCATCATGAGTTTACTTCTTCCGGGTTCCAATTTTGGGTTCATGTCTCGTGCCAGGAACAAGGAAGGAGTAAACTCACGTTAAGCATTACGTTGAACTTAGAACTCAAAACCTAGATCTAGTAAACCTAAGGGAACTTGGAGCTCGGAAGAGTATGCACCTGTCCATGGGCCCACCAAACACGCGTCACTCTCCCTTTGTGCTACAACACCATCTACCCTTGAAGAATAATGTTGCGAGGACGTACTTTTGGGTGACGCATACGCGACGCATATAGTGTAGATGGTGTTGGGGCAAAATGGGAGTGTGACATGTGTTTGGTGGGCCCATGGATGGGTGTATATTCTTCCGAGTTCCGAGTTCAGAGTTCGCCAAAATTACTAATTCTGGGTTCCAAGTTCAACATGGTGCTCAATGTGAGTTTACTTTTTCCTTATTCCTGGCACAAGATATGAACCCGGAACCTAGAACCCAAAACAAGTAAACTCATGTTGAACATCGCGTTAAACTCGAAACTAGGACTTAAACTCGGAACCCGGAACTAATAAACGTAGGGGAACTTGGAAGAATATGTACCTAGTCTATGAGCCCACCAAACACACATCACTTTCCCTTTGTGCCACAACACCATCTACACCATATGCGTTACGTATGTATTGCCCAAAAGTGTATCTCCCTATCATTTACTCATTGCTGAAGCACAATCGGTGATGTGTGAACCATTAATGTGGAGGCGCCCCTTGTATCTATATTAAGGATATGCTTGAATTGGATATTACCCTTTTTACGATCTTCTAGTAACTTAGCAAATTTGGCACCTTGCTGCTGACTGCTGAGAAGAAACATTACGCCTCTATGCGAAGAAAATCAAACGAAGAAATAAAAAACAAGTGGAAACTACTTAAGGCCTTAATCTTCCAGAAGAAATGAAAGCTTCCATATGTTGGCAACTGATAAAGTTATATTATCGGTTGAATTGCTATTGACCTATTTGTCATCACATTGAACTAACAACTAAAGTCTCCGACTGAAAATGCTAATTATTTTACTCCTCAATCTAGAAGAACTCAGCCTAATTTGATATACTGCTATATTTTATATCATATTCATAATGAATATATATCTTAAGAAACTTATTCAATTAATCACTTATGAGGTTTTAGGTGAACCATCACTTATCTTACACATGTTTATTGTAAATCTTTCTTAATGAACTTATTCAAGTAATCACTTATATGAGTTTTTAGGTGTACCATCACTTATTTGAGTTGTTTCTCAATTTTGTTTTTCCAGGGATAAAAAACGTTGTTTATCAAATACAAATTATTTATTTGTGTGCCGAACGCTTCGAGTTTGATTATTAATAATACTAAATAATATTATGTTATTTTATTTTTTAGTTTCACGTAAGACATGGTCTCTCAGAGGACACGTGAAAAGTGAAAACAATGGTTTATAATTTTTTTAATGAAAGAACAATACTGCATAATTAAAAACTTGTAATTAGATTTTTTGATAAAAAATTTATGGTAGTGATTGAATGATATAAATATGCTGATTTTTTTATATATAAGATTTTGGTAGAATAATTAATAATATATGAGTTTTTTGAAAAAAATTTGGAATGTGTGGGATTTTTATAAGGTTCATTAGAATTCTCAATGCATTCCAAAAAAATAATAATAATAACACAAAAATCCATTAAAATATCTACCGAATTAAAATAAAAAATAAAAAAAGTGAATCCGCTAACAAATACAGTGGATCTTTTTTTGTGTTAGGAGGAACTCAAAACTCGGAACTTGTATTAAGTCCAGCACCAATTTCTTATCTTTTGTCACATGAACTCAAAACTCGTATCGACTCAAAATTTAAAATCTAGCAGAACTTAAAAGATTTTTTTATTCTTTTTTTTAATTCCAAATAAAATAAATTAAAAGGTGTATTATCATACATATGTTTCTTGGAAAAATTGAAGGCGAAATCAATCCATTTATTTAGTTCTACGTTTTACATTCCTTATGTTTATAATTATATATTATAATCATATATATATAATTTATATAATTAATTAAATAGAATCTAATTCTATAATATAGAATTAGATTCTATTTGCACTTTTGATTCCATTTTTTATTAATTTATTTCTTTTTTATTATATTTTATACTCAATATACTCATTTATACTCATTATAAAAGTCCAGCCTCGCTTCCTCATCTTTTGTTGCGAGAACTCCGAACTTGCATCAATGACAAAAGATGAGGAAGCTGTGACTCTACTTGATGCAAGTTCCAAGTTTCCATGACAAAAGGAAGCTGAGGCTTTACTTGAGGCAAATTCTGAGTTCTCGTGACAAAAGAGGAATTGAGACTGGACTTAATGCGAATTCCAAGTTTCGGACTCTGGTGGTAGTGGATTGTGTGTATATGTGGGAAAGAGCTAGAGAAAGGGGAGAGAAGAGACAAAAGAAAGGAGGAGAGAGACAGAGAAAAAGAAGAGAGAGGAGAGAGAAAAAATAAAAATGATGAGAGAAGAAAAAAGAAGAGAGAAAAAGCACTATATTTTTCAAATTTTGCCAAAAATATCATGTTTTTCATTTTTTTACACAAAACTCCCATATAAAAAATAATTTCCCACCAATCCATCGATAAATTTTAAAAGACTTAAAAAAAATTTCATTCCCTACTTTTGGAGCCATTAAATTTATGGCATTTTTATTAGTAAAAATGTAAATAATATACCCTTAGTTTCAAATACAAAACTTAGCAATAGTTCAAGCTCTCTAACAAGTCTCATTAGAGAGAACAAAGTATTGAACAATTAAGGGGAAAAAAATGCAAAAATAGGAAAGTAAATGGTGTTGGATAAGCCACAAATGTCAAGGTTACTACTATACCCTTGTCTTCAGCAATGGTACCTAAGAATAAAAGTCACCAATGAGCATAAAGAAGAGAGTGACAGAGAAAGGAATATCAAAGAAAAAGAGAAATTGTCAGAGAGAGAATGATACCACAATGATCCTGCCAAACAAAGTCCTCCATCCACCTATTTGTTACTCTTGAATGATTGCTTTTTCTTTTTCTAGTTTCAGCAGCCACGTGTAAGGGTTTTGTAACTAACTCCCTTTTTGTATTACTATCATGCACCCCTTCCTCATAAGTCCTACCTGAGCCATATTTTACAGTACCTTCCCCATTTAAGACAACCTTGTCGTCAAGGTTGAATGTTGGAAAATTAGCCTTCAACTCAGACACATTCTCCCAAGAAGCTTCCTTAGTTGGTGTTCCTTGCCACTAAATAATGGCAAAGGTAAGTATTGATTGATGGAGTCTCCCTTAAACTTCTTCAACAGGGAAATGTGAAAAACTAGATGGATTCTAGCATGGTGAGGAAGTTCAAGCCTATAAGCAATAGGATTGAGTTTTGCTATTATTTTGAAGGGACCAAAAAACCTCATACCAAGCTTTTGGTTCCTCCTTAAGGCCAGTGAATGCTTTCTATATGTTTGGAGTTTGACCAAAACCATATCACCAATCTAAAACTCTAAAGCTCTTCAGTTTCTATCAGCTTTAGTCTCTTCATATACTGCTGTGACCTCTACATATTGGCTTTTAGTTCTGTCAAAATTTTGTGTCTCTGCTACAATAATTCTTGAACTGATGGTGCATCTTGAGGATCAACTTCATATCGAGTAAGCAATGGTGGTTCTCTCCCAAATAAGGCCTTGAAGGGAGACATGGCTATGCTATGATGGAAAGAAGTATTATACCAATATTGAGCCCATGGAAGCAACTTCAGCCAATTCTTTGGATTTTGAAAACATAAACATCTGAACTACATCAAGTGACTTGTTAAGTAGCTCACTTTGCCCATCCGTTTTGGGGTGGTAGAAAGAACTCATAATTAAAGTAGTGCCTTGTGACTTAAAGAGATATTACCAAAAATGACTAATAAAGACCTTGTCCCTATCTGAAGTGATGGATTTGGGAGTGCCTTGTATTTTGATAATATTAGAAATGAATGCCTCAACTACACTCTTGCTGTTATAGTTTGTTTTCAGTGGAAGGAAGTGTTCAAATTTTGACAATTGATCAACAACCACTATTATAGTTGTGTAAGAATTGGAAGGGGGAAGCTCTGTTATAAAATCCATGGAAATATCCTCTCACAATTGTGCTGGTATAGGTAGAGGCTGTAGTAAACTAGCAGGATGCACATTTTCTGTTTTAGCCTTTTGACAAACTTCACATTGTTGGATGAACTCCTGAATTGTCTGTTGCATCTTAGCCTTTTGACAAATTTTGAGATGCATTTTTTTTCTTTTTTCTTTTTTTTATGGCGAGACTGCACAACAAATATTAAGCTAATAGAAAGGGAATGATATTCCAAAACAAATGAACACAAAGCCAGCTCAATTACATTATAAACTAAGGACTCCACAAAATTACATAAGGGGCAATAAACCATTTCTCTTTCAACATATTTGTAGCCATGAAAATGTGATTGTAAAAAGGAACTGAGGAAGAAAGGGAAAGGACAAGTATACCTGAGGGGCATTATACTCAACAAAGCATTAACCCTTCCTTCAGCCACCAATTAAGCTACTGCTCGCAGACTGCAAGCCTTGCTCCATTACCATCAGTTGATCAAGCTCAATGTCTGTTAGTTAACCAGCTCAGCAGCATACCATTAGAAACCAAAGTCAGTCATCTGAAAGCAACAATATCCAATTGCTAAACATAGCAAACTGAAGTCCAAATCACAAAACATAGAAAGTGAAGCAGCACTTACACATAATACTAATTAGCCACAAATTCTAAAATAACAGAAAAATCAATTTTTTCTATTAAGGTGTTCAATGCAAAAAATTGTACATAGTGCAAAAAGCATTAGGTATTTGTATAATTATTTCTGTCTGAAGAAAATGAAGGAATAGTAAAACAAATTGTGTAAATAAAAAGTTAGCCATGGTACTCAGATATGAGCTTATAGAATTATTCGGGAAGAAGAAAAATTAAATGGCGAGAAAATCAGGAATGCAAAGGAAAGATAGACAAGATAAATAAATGAAAGGGAGCAACTTGCAATACAAAGCAAATGTGCTGTTTTATTAGAAAAGACCACAAATTTAGAAATCCTAAATGAAAATAGAGTTGTTCATAATCACTAAATTAAGAGTTATTTTAATCTAGAAGCACGCATATTGAAACTTCAAGATGTACAAAGGGAAGCTTCAAGATGACTATAGTTTCAGACTAACAAATTAAATTCAAAAAAATTCTTCTTCATTTTCTTGGTCATCCTGATACATAATAGATGTAAGATACAAATAACACAACATCAATTTCTTTCTAAGATTTTCTCCAAACATAAATCAGCAAAATGAAAATTTTCCTTGCTAAATTTACTGACCAAAGAATGAATTATGCTATTTTTTTAGTCTATATCCTATTCTAAACATTGAATCTAAAACAACCAAAACATCATCTAACCTATCTTCTTGTGATAGACTGTGAATCAGGCTCTTAAATGTTTGCCGCTGGGGTTTTAGGTTCCAACTCAACATGTTTAGTAACCATTCCACTCCTTGTGCAGAATTTCCTTCATTACATAACCCCATAATAATATGATCATGTGTAATGGCCGTTGGTTTCAAATGCCTATCATGCATATCTTTCCACAACCTTATTGCTTCCTGGATTTCTCCAACTTTACAAAGTCCTTTTATAAGAGGACTAAAAGAGAAAACTGATGGCTCTAAACCTTGTGCCAAAAATTCATTAAATAGTTTCGTAGCCTCAACCAAACTCCCATCCTCGCAAAGTCCTTTGATTAGAGAATTGTATGAGATCAAATCACAAGCAATGCCCTTTTGAGCCATTTCTTCAAACAAGGTCAGTGCTTCATGCGTCTTCCCATGCGGACACAATCCCGAAATCATTACGATGTAGCTCACTATGTTTACTTCATAACCTCTAGAACACATATCTTTATATAGCTTCCTTGCCTCAACAAGATTACCAGCCTTACAATACCCATGTATCATTACATTACAGGTGTATTCATTAGAAAGAAACCCTTTTTGAATCGTCTCAAACCACAACATCCTGGCCTCACCAAGCCATCCTTTCTCACAAAAGCCTTTGATCACTGTTGTGTGCATGACCTTATCAGGGAAATACCCTCTATTCTTGAGATATCCGAATTACACTTCTTCGCAATCATAATATGAAGGAGCTCAGACACCCTAGCATACTCTCTCTTCTTACAAAACCCTTTTATAAGTGTGTTGAAAACAGTATTGTTAGGACACAAACCATTATCCAGAACTTGCCTAAGAAGTTCATACCGTTTCAAAACTTTGTCTTCGGCGCAGAACGCCTTTATCAGATAGCCAACAGTCTCAACATCAATGTCAGCCACAACACCAAATTCCATCATCTGTTCATACAATGTCCAAAGAAAATCAGTCCTCCCAACCTTCAAACAACCCAAAAGAGATCCCTTCCAAGTTTCCATTGAGGGGCAAAATCCAACCTTTTTCAATTTAACAAACACATCAAGTGCATCCTCAATCATTCCACCACTACTAAGGCACCTTATGTAACCCTCCAAAGAAGGAGGCTCAGGAGTGAAACCAGGGCAATCAAGCAATGCTTTTGCAGCTTTGCAGGCCCCAGAATCCACAAGCACATCAAAGAGTGCACTGCATGAAGATTGGTCCGGGGAGAAGCCACAACGAGAGCAAAGCCAATGAAAGAAACGAAGGGAGAGGAACGCATTGTTCTGGTGGTTCAGGTAATGGAGGAAGAAAGAAGGGGCTTTGAAATCGAAAGATGGGTATTGGGAAAGAAGGTTGTTCTCCCAGTGAGACTTTGTATCCTGCAAATTTCTATAGCAAAATCGATAAAGTTTCGGTCTTTAGCATCTGGTTTGTCACTAACACGAACCCCATATTTGGTTTCAGCGGTAAGGCTTTAGAATTGGGTAGCACAAATGGGGTTTTGAAGAGTGGCGTGTAGTGCTATGGCGGATGGAAGTTACGAGAGAATGTGAAGGTGTTGCTCTCACCATTGTGACGGATTTTTGTATATGGAAAAAGATAAGATAACGATATAATGGAAGCTAAAAGAAAAAAAAAAGGTTTAAATGGATGTTGTTAACTTAAAGAAGTGAAAAATAGGATATTGAAGCTTAGGGAAGATGAAGATGACGGCTGCAAGAAGCACATCATGTTTAGGCTTGGCCTTGTTAGGACATTGAAATTGAACACTGAAGAGAAGCAGCTTGGTGGAGCTTATGTACGGGCTTGCGGGTCGAATGGAATTGCCTCGTGTGCCCAAACAAATTTTCAACTGAGAAACAAGCCTTTTTTACCACAATATTGCACTTTTTCAAACCAAAAAAAAAAAAATTGTCCAAAGCCACCGTTGTCTCCCCCACTATCTGCATCACATAACTCAACTCACCATTCAGTAAAAGGGCCTTTCCTCTTCTAATCTCACGATTCTTCCAGAAACACACTACACACACACACACACACAAGATTCACAGGCGCTTGCAGTGGAGCTATGGCGGTGTTATTGAACATAAACAATGATGCCGAGAGCGAATTGGACGAGGAACCCGGCGAGGTGATTGAATCGGCGCTGCCTCGGAAAGTCGGCGTAGAGAGACAACTGAGTAACTTGAGACTAAAGAAGAAGCTGCTCAAGCACAGAGTCAGCTGGGAAACCCTCGAATTCAGTGACCAAGTCATTGGTATATTAATTATAATCATTCATATTTACATTACTGCCTCTGCTCCAAAAGAAAACGTTCTCAATTTCTTATAAATGATGGAATGTAGAAGTAGAACACTAGTACTAGTTGTTGTTGTTGTTGATAATGATGCTAGATGCTATTTTATGTTTTTTGTTTTTGATAATGCAGTTCACTATGTTGGGACTTTGCAAGATGGAACGAAGTTTGATTCCACTAGGGATAGAGATCAACCCATGGCATTCACTCTTGGTCAAGGTATTGCAGCAACAACAACAGCTTGTTGGGATTTTTTTTTTTTGGGGGGGGGGGGGGGGGTTGTGTTAGTGGAAGGATTTGGTTGTTAACAAGCTTGATTTATCATATAAGGATGCAATGCTAGTTCTAGTCCGAGTGTAAACAATTATTATTGGGTGTATTTGTTCGTGATTATTTTGTAAGAAAAACACTTTTTTTAGTATACTAGAACACTTCTTAAATTTGTGTAGACTGTTTGAATAGTATTTTTTTAAAATAGAATTAGAAAATAATCATTTTTATGATTCATTTTTTAAAGTAGGGGTTGCTTATGATAAAAGTAAATTTTTTTATTGTAAATTACTTCAGAGTATTGTTTTTAAAGTATTTCTTAAGAAAAAGGTTATCAAGACACACACGCGCGTTGTGAGGAGAGGGGAGACAAAATAATCCTTGTATTGCATTGTAAGGGGGATTAATAATGGATGGTCTAAATGGGCTGAATTTAGTGGTCTCACAAAATTTAATTTAATTTAATTTTATTTTCTGTTATATGGGTGTGATTTAGATTTGTTTTGTTGATGGGGTTTGACAGGGCAAGTGTCTGCTGGATTGGATCATGGGATAATCACCATGAGGAAGGGGGAGGTAGCATTGTTCACATTGCCTGCTGAGTTGGGCGTTTCATCACCCAACTCCAACTTGGTTAGGCTGTTTGAGGTGGAGCTCATTTCGTGGATCACGGTGGTGGATGTTTGCAAAGATGGTGGGATTATCAAGAAAATTATGGAGAAGGGGACAGGGAACGAGCGACCCCGTGATCTAGATGAAGTCCTCGGTATTCTTGCAGCTGCTTATGCATATTTTTCGCTTTGCTTCAGTTGAACATATCAACAAGCTGAGACTTATGTCCATTTCATGTTTTCTGTAGTGGTTTATCTCTGTTGGCCAGCTTTAAAAATGAAGATTTTGTTAGCTTATTAGTTTTTTTTTTCATTCTTTTGCTACTGCAGTGAAATATCAGGCGGCACTAGCTGATAACACTGTTGTTGCAAAAACACCGGAAGGAGGAGTTGAATTTCATGTGAAGGATGGTATAATTGTTGACTTGTACTGCTGTTTCATTTCAGTAAACAGGGAATATAATTCCATTTTTCATCTTATAGTGTGTGTGACCACTTATTATTACTTGTTGAAGGTCATCTTTTTCCGGGATTGCCAAGAGTAATCATGACTATGACAAAGGGAGAGAAGGCTAAATTAATTGTTCAACCTCAGTGTATGTCTTTTGGTCTTCTAATCCACCTATAACATCCGTGTTTTTGTCTTTCCAGTAGCGAAATGAAAGGTGTAATACATTTCCATATGCTCTGCCATTCTGTCAAGATGCATGAAATTTTGGTCTCAAAATATGACTTTGACTGAAATGAAATTGTTGTAACAATCTTCATATTCCATTCGAATCTTTCTGCATGCTTCTAGTCAGTTTCTGTTTCCCTAGCACTTTGGATTATTATGACATAATTGGCCTTAATAGATTAATCAGTACATTGTACTGCAGTTATTAATATTTGTGCATCAGTCATGAAAGCCAATTGAAAGTTAAGCATCTGTTTGGAGTAAATGAATGTAAATGAACATGGCTAAAGCCCAAAAAGGACAAAGCTACGTGGACTCTAATCTGGGAGTAGAAACTGCCTAATACCCAATAGATGATCCTGCAGATCAGTTAACCCGGGTTGCCTGTTGCACCCTAGGTTCACAACAGTTAAGCCTGCTTCAGGCGTATATATCTTTGTTCTATAAAGTTGGTATTGCTTCTTACCAATTCTTCTTGGTTATAAGCTATTTGTACCTGGATGTCTACCTGGAATTTCACTTTTCTTCCTTAGCTTTGGGAATCTTGTGCTCCAATATCTGAAACAGTTGGTTGGAATTGTATTTTATATGGTGCGTGCAGATGCATTTGGGGAGAAGGGGAGAGAAGCTGGCAGTGGACTCCATTCAATTCCTCCATATTCACTGGCAGTGGTCTTTCAAGCCTGTCATAAATGTTACTGGCGACTCCATGGTGCTTAAGAAGATTCTGAAAGAAGGGGAGGGTGCTTTCACAGCCAATGAGGGTGCAACTGTTACGGGTAGGAAAACAACATGCATTTCATTATTTAAGCTCAGCTAGTACAACCATTTGGGTTGGAGGGTTGCTAGTGGTGCAATTGATTTCAATCAGAATGGATCTATAATAATAAGGATTTTCTTCATATGATGTGATAGGAAATTTCAAACCTATAGCCATGGTCAGATGTTTCATAACAAACAACATTCTTTTAATCAAGGATTATCAAATATTTTCTGCCTTTTGGTCTGACTGTAACTTTTTCAAATTCTGATCTCTGGCATCTCTCTGTGTTAAAGTTATTAGCATATGAGAAGTATTGAATCTCATGAACTATGCTGTTGCTCAATTGCAAACTGCAAAGTTCAAAATTGAAATGAGATAATTGACCAACTAATGTAATGAAAGAATAATTCAATTCATACATCTTCTATGCTAAAATTGATTGTGAGTTGTGGCTAGTTTCATGTTAATTATTCCCAAATCCAGTGTTGCATCAAGTTATAGGAGACAGATCAAATTCAATTTCAGATTTACTTTAACATCTAATCGTTGCAAACAAAACAGTATTAAAGGAAATGTATTAACTTTTGCGGCTAAACAGGACTGGCACAAAAACACAATCAGATGCGAATAAAAACGAGGATGCAATGACTACTGTAGTGGTCAATGGACATGTAACTTGAACGCAGCATTTTTCTAGAATGGCTTTCTGAGAAAACACTCCTACCTACGTAAACTTCGTTGTTTCTTTCTGTAATGTCATTTATTGCACAAATAAATGTAATAAGAGAAAAGGAAGAAGGGAGCTCATTTTACTAATTGCTTTTGATAAAATTGCTGTGGCAGTCAGATACACAGCTATGCTAGAAGATAGAACTGTTTTTGAGAAACACAGCCCTTGGAATTCATAACTGATGAAGGTGAGTTTATTCTTGTTATATCTTAATTAAACTCTTTCACATCACCTATTGTTTGTGGCATCTATGAGAAGTGAGGATACTAGTTTTCTTATATTGCTGTCTGTGGAACAAGTGATTGCTGGTCTAGACCGAGCAGTGGCAACTATGAAGAAGGGTGAAAGGGTCATAATTAGCATACATCCTGATTATGCATTTGGAAATGTTGAAGTAAGACGAGATTTTGCCATCGTACCACTAGGCTCACATGTAATCTATGATGTTGAGATGATAGATTTTGTTAGGGCAAAAGAAGGGGGGGGGAACTCTGCTTTTTGTCCATTAAGCAGTTGGAAATCTTGGTTTTTTCTGTTGACTATGACGCAAACTAGTATCATTCACTGTAGAATGGAGAAAAGCAAAGTAACTTGCAGTAGCTTTAGTTTCCAATGCGGTGTGTAGCTTGTCATTTACATACATATAGGTGTCTGGCTGTATTAGTGCTTCTCAATACTTTTAATTTCGATTTGATTGACAGGAGAAAGCACCGTGGGAATTGAAAAGTAATGAGAGAATTGAGATGGCTGTGAGGAAGAAAGAAGAAGGAAATTTGTTATTTAAAGGTGGCAAATATCAGCGAGCAGCGAAGAAGTATGAAATGGTAACTTGAGTTGCATTGGCATTGGTTTTTCAAGTTTCATCAAGGGTCTTTTAACTTTATGCCAAATCGATGATACCTTGTTCTCTCTCAGGCTGCTGATTATGTTAGTGAAGATGGATCGTTTGGGGATGATGAGCAAAAGCTAGCTAAGGCACTAAGAGTGTCGTGCTGGTTGAATGGTGCAGCTTGTTGCCTTAAACTTAATGATTTTCCTGGAGCAATCAAGTTATGTTCGCAGGTAAACAGCCAATCATGTCATGCATAAGATTTGATGCATCGTCTTCTGTGAGCAGTTTGGTTATTTGGATAGAACAAAATGCGGGTGTGAGAAGTGATGGCGGCAGGTTCTATGCTTTAGGTAAAACTAGTTGGGAGGTAAAGGAAACAAACCAGTTCTCGTGAGAGCCCTAGTCTGCTATTTAGACAGGTTCTTCGAATGATGAGTTTTGTAAGCTACTTGAAGTAACAACTTTGTATGCACCAGTCCTCTTCCAACTAAGTTGTTTCATGATCTGAGGCGCATAAATGTCTAGAAATGTATTATTGGATTGGTATATACAGCTCAGTGGAAAAATTTTCATGATAAACTTCATTGAAAGTGATGCATACCTCTGAGTTCAAATAAGGACAAGAATGGATTAATACCCTCTCTTCATTCAACTTATCATAGCATGGAGGCCTGAGTCACGAGAGAAGTTATCATCTCACATTTCTCACTTCTTACACCAGGTGCTTGATGTCGAGTTTTACAATGTGAAAGCTTTGTATAGATGAGCGCAAGCATACATGGAGACTGGGGACTTTCTTTTGGCAGATGTAGACGTCAAGAAAGCTCTTGAGGTGGAACATGGTTTTTCATTTTCCAGGGAGGTAATGGTAATTAAGAGGAAATTGAAGCAACTTCAGGCTGAGAGTGACAAGAAATATGCTAAGCTTTATGAAAATATGTTTGCGCATAAAGCAAAAGACTCATCTGTGGCAACAAAGGTGATTAGTGTTTAAACTTCATTACTCTTTTTAGCTTGTGTGTTCAAAATATGAGATTTGTCTTGCCTAAAATCCCACATACTGAATCTTTGGGGGAAACGTGAGTACATGTAGGATTGAAATAATCAGCAGATACCATTTTAGAAAAAGAAAAGCAAAAGAACAAGCAAAAATACACATATACCAAAAAAAAAAAAAAAAAAAAGACACAAGCACACATATTTATAGAAAGCAATTTTAGGCAAGGTCCCATGATTGTATGGATACAATAGCAGAGTTTACGTAAGTTCACTTTTGTGAAATAGCCTAGGTTGAGGCATTGATGAGGATTTGTATATAATTTCCCATGTTATAACTTTAGGATTTGTATATAATTTCTTGTTCTCATTTTCATTTTCTTGCTCTTAACCTTTGTTGTGTGTCATTCATAAACTGTATATGTAACTAGCTCTTACTCTTCTGCAAGCAGCGATTTAAGGTTGAGAAAGAAGAGGATGAGAGGAAAAATGAAGAGGCCTTGAGGATGGAATTGGACGGACAAAGTTGCTGATAGTGTAGCTCCTCCTGGCAGCGGTTTAATTATGGACTCATATTGATATTTATCAATTAACATGTATAGTTTTTAACTTATAATATAAAGCTTATATTAAAAAGAAATTAATATAAAGTAGTAGATGGAAGAGTAAAAATTCAAATTCGGATGAAAGTTAATAGTCCACGTAGCAAACATTTATGGAAAATGGAAACTTGACCAATTCGCAATCATCTTTCTCTATTTTTGGGTTTGGCTGAAGGGATGTATACACAAACTCACATGCAGGTCTTGTTTAATTGCAGTGGTGGATGATCAATCTTCTCCTTCTTATGGCAACTTCAATCTTACCAACGCATATATCATTTGGATGGTGATAGGTTTCACATATACGTGAGTAGAGTGTGAGTGGTTCGAACTGTTTGGAAGGATACTCAAGTGGGTTTGTGTGCCATGAAGTGATAAACCAAGAGAGTGATTTAATAGTGCGAGTAACATTCGCTTTTATGAATGGGCTGGTTGACTTGGTAAGAGTCAAAATACTTATTAATGTTTAGGGTTGTTTAGCTAGCAGCAATCTTCCTTTAAAAACGTTTTTGGTGCCGTCTCTCGAATTAAAAGATTACCATCACTTTTAATTGAAAGGGTTTATTGTTTATTCTATGGTTCTTTACCCTTTGCTTGCAAAAGAAGAGGAAATGGAAAGAAAGAAAATAAAAAAAAAGAAAATAGAGAAAGGAAAATTTAAAAAAATATTTTTTTTATGGCTTGGATGAAAAAAAAAAAAAAAGAATAATCTTTTTGGTCCTAAAATCTTATAGTTGACATTAATTTAATTCTAAAAAAATATTTGATATTAATTTAATTATCACATTTTAAAATTTGATATCAATTTGGTTTGATAGTTAAATCTCATTAACGTATATAAACCTCCATTAGTGTGTGTGCTATTACTGAACTCGAAACTTGGACAAAAAAAAAAAATGAATCAAAGCTCGAAACTCTGAAATTTGGACAAGGTGTCAATGTGAGAGTTCACATCTTTCTTTTCCTAAGTCTCGGAATTTGGAAACTTGGATAAAGAAGAAGTGAATTAGAACTCGGAAACTTGGACAAAGTGTCAATGTGAGATCACTTCTTCCTTGTCTTAAGTTTTCAAGTTCCAAATTTAATGTGTCACTAACATGAGAGTTCCTTCTTTCCAAGTTCCAAATTCAACAATAGCACATACACTAACAGAGGTTTATGGACGCTAGTGGCATTTGACCATCAAACCAAATCAATGTCAATTTTTAAAATATGAAGACTAAATTGATGTCAAATATTTTTTGAGGGCTAAATTGATATCAACTATAAAATCTTAAGACCAAAATAATTATTTACTAAAAAAAAAAAGGACAAAAGGTAGAAATGAAAATGGCTCTAATTTAATTTTTAAAGTATGGATAACTTATGCTGTTGTCTATTGAGGTTATGTGATATTATATACAATGTCCCCTGATTTGTCACATCTACAACGACATCCTCCACATAGATATTCAATTTCATATTTATAGAAATGTTCAATATTGTATTCCACAAAATATAAAAATATCATATATAATATTACTTAAATTTCAGAATAAATTAGCGCATATTTCTACAAGTTGAAGTGTTTTGCATGTAATATCATGTAACTTTAAGGAGGTTAATGTAATTTAAACTTAAAATAAATATAAAATTAATTATTTTTAATTTTATCTCTGAATAAAATATATAAACAAGTTGTACAAATTTAAAAAACATTTTTTATAGAGGAAGTAAGTATTTTAAAAAAAATTCAATGAATTTAACAGTTTATTTTAATTAAAAAATATAGTTAATCGGTGGTAGTGAACTGTAATCTTAAACCAACTCTTTTTATTTTTTGTGTGAGTAATCTTAAATCAACTTTACCTGTAATATCAAATATAATAAATTATATATAACATTCATCCGTAAAATTTTACTTTCATTAGGAGTATATTAATTTTTCATTAATAACCGAATATTTTTTGCCTGAATTGTACGTTAATTTAAATTGCGATGTAGCGTATGGTAATGGCGTAACAAGATGAATGTGAATGGAGTGCTGTTGCCAAAATTTACTCAAGCCCATGACACAAAACATCAGATGTACAAGGACTCCGGATTATGACCAAAAACTTGTAACTAGGCCAATACTTGTTGATCTGTTTTTTTTTTTTTTTTCATAAGGATGTAGACGCTTCATTTTGATCTGCACTCAAAAACAAAATTGCATTTTTGCTAGCTGACCAAAATCAAAAGCTTCTAAAAAATTGCTTTTCATGAATAAAGGCGCATTTCGATTGCATGTCTCTGTCATAATAATAAGTAATTAAATAAAACGTTTAATAGTTTAAGGATAAAAATCGTAACTTGTAAAATTCAATCCACAAAACTCACTCCACCTGTAAGGTACAGAAGTAAAACCAACGAAGTGAAGTTGTTGATACTATCTGTAATGTTCTCAAAGGCTACACTTCCCTCGAAAAAGAAAGAAATTGACGAAGCATTATTGGCTATTGCCGTTGCATGCCATTACTCGCCATGTGCCTAAAACAGTGTGTTTTTGAGAAGTGATCATCTGATGTAAAATTTTCACATAATTTAATTATTAGTAAATTTTTATCATTAATTAGGGAAGTGGGATCAAGTCTGAAGTTCATGAAAAATTCTAATTAAAGATATATTTGGTTGGAGAGTAAAATTAGAGAGAAATTTTTATGAATAAGTTCTATATATAATTTTATTCATAAAATTCTTGCATGGAGATTTTTTTTTTTAATTTTTACCACTCGATCGAACACATCCTAATAATAAAAATTTACATATATGAACAGATCATATAAAATTTTACATGAAATAATTCATTTTCCTGTATTTTTTAAGCCTATGTCACGTTCGATAAGAGCATATTTTAGAGACTTAAAAGTCGCACAAGTTATTTATATGATGGGGAATTTTATTATTATATAACTGATGATTAAGATGTTCACGGTAGTAGAAAACCGTAAAATCAATGGTTCACCTGGAGCGTTGAAAGTCAGGCAAATCGGTCACAATTCTAATCTAATCCAAATGGACATCTTTTTCGTGGATAAACACTAGAATATTTTCATACCGTCATGAACTAGGTATGAATTATTAAGCCACATACGACCATAGAATAAATTGAAATTGAAGCTTCAAATCAAAGCCCAAAAGGCTTTGAAATTTTGAAATGGAGAGGCAAATTTCCTGAAAAGCAAATATTAACTACCACCAAGCCCCGTGAAAAAGAAACTTCCGTTGCCCTATGTCTAGTTTACACATAGCAGACCATGTTGACATTTTTTTTTTGCAAAAGAAAATAATCAAAAGACGTGTGAACTTTGTTTCATTAATTTTTGGCATTCTTCCATTTAAGAGAGACAAATTAATGGCCAATTTAATAATTGAAGAATGCTAAATAACACAAAAAAACTTAATACGAATGAGCTTATGACTGATACGTATCATGTTGTTCACGTTTTCTTCCCTCTGCTGCCCATTATTTCTTACTTATCCCATAAATCCTTTCCATGTCACGAATGTCAAGTTTGGCTGGTGGATTTCACTAAAGTTAATCACGAAAAAGAAAATAATATAGATATATACGAATTAAAATTTTGTTATCAGAATTTTAACGAGAATGATGTGTTATTATTTGCAACTTTTGAATAGATGAGTAATCTTTATTCTTTTGAATTATCCAACTATCTTCATTGAATCTCAACAAATTCTGATAATAATTCTAACAAATAATTCTAGCTATGTACTATTACTCCTTGAAAAAATAGCAATTCTCTTAATAATTCTACTCTTCCGCCATCTCATTAATTAAATCTAGGAAAACGTAAGATGGTTAATTACTCTCAATGTGCCAAAAAAAGATTAATCAAATTACAAAAATACTTATTAACAAATCTGATCAATGATCACCGCATCAACAGAATGAAGAGGAATTGCAGACTATCTAACCAAAGCATGAGAAACAGATAGAAAGAAAGAAAGAAGAATTCTTGCAAACTTTACCATTCTCTCTTTCTTATCCTAACTTCTTACTATTATCCCCATCTGTGAATCTTAACTTCAACTGAGAAAAGGGTTGGTTCAGATTTCAGAAAGGAACAACATTCCTCTTTCCCACAGCATAGCTTCTGCTTCTTGGATACAAATCTTGCACAGCAGCAACACCCCCTTCTGAATCATAAGGCTGGTCCTCATCAATCCTAGCCATGCCAACACTGCTAGACTTTGGCAACCCTTTTGAGTTATGATCCTGTTGCTGTTGCTTTAGGACCAAATCCATGTCAATCCGATCGGCCAAAGTCCTAGCAGATGCTGCTCTCATGAGCTCAGCAAAGTCCTCATCACTACCCTCAGACCTTGTTGATGTTGCCACACTATAGCTCCTAGGAAAAGCTGAGAATCTACCTTCAGCATCCATGGGGTTCCCATAATTCAAGTTTTGTCCACATTTTGTTATGCCCCTCACATACATGTCCCTTGCCTTGCCAAGAGCCCTGATTGGTGATGCCATGATCCTAATGAAAATGTTCTGGCTGTGCCCCTTGCTCCTCATGATCTTCAAAATTCTTCTAAAGGGTGTCAATAAATTTTGTTGGTGAATTGAATTGCCAAGTATAATTGCTCAGAGGAGAACAATTTCAATGATTATATGAATCAAAATATGTGGCTTATGGTTATAGGTTGTACAGAAGGGAGTATTTAGAAACAAAGAGGATCAGAGAAAGTGGATTGAGGATATTATTCAGATAAGAATAAGGTTGTTTTATGGGGACAGGTGGGTTAAGGAGAGTTGATTTTGTAGGTGTCAGCAACAAAAGGGTGTGTGTGTGTG
Source organism: Pterocarpus macrocarpus (assembly GCA_031439585.1). NCBI lineage: Eukaryota > Viridiplantae > Streptophyta > Magnoliopsida > Fabales > Fabaceae > Pterocarpus > Pterocarpus macrocarpus. Next base: position 34,466,554 of record CM062514.1, read on the forward strand.
TGTGTGTGTGTGTTTGTGTGAGGGATATATGAAGGAGGTGGGTATGAATCTGTGAGCACCAGGCGTGGACTTTTCCATAGCACACCGGATTCGGAACACTAAACTATTAAAGATAAGAACGAAAACGCGGAAAGTGTTCAGCTTAATTAAATTACTATTATGTATGGATATAGTATAGTTTTATGATCAAGTTGTCCAAAATTGAATAAACGTTAGAAAATATGATATCTGTGTACACACGAGTTATTAGACATCTTAAAGACATAGAATGATGATTGCTGAAAGAGAAACGATAATAAACTTATATTTATATTTTTCTTTCTCTACTTATGTCTCCGATATGTTAATATTTAACAAATAACACTCCTCTGTCAGATTAGAAGTGCTGGTATTATTTTAATTTTTGGACAATACTTATTCTAACTTTTTTCTTTTAATGATAATGAATGTACCAAACAAGCTCTCTCCCACTTTACCTTGCGCTCAACTGAGAATCAGAGTATATAGGTAATCATTGAGGTACAACTCTGCTGATTTATCTTCTTTTTTACTTTTCTTTCAAAGTTTTTCTTTTTATTAATTTTTCTTTCATGATTGCAATAAGGAATTGAGATGCACAGCACGTTTTTGTATTAAAGAAGCATTAATTGGTACCACTTTTATGTCAAACTTTGTTTGGATGTACAAGAAATCTACTTTGATGAGACACTTCACACGGGAAATTCTTGGTTAGGCGCCGTTTATTATTTTATTTAGTAGATGACACATATAGATATATTACTATTAATTAGATATCAATTAATTTTCAATATAGATCCCATCACTTAAGACACTGTCTAACCAAAAATTACTCCATTAGACTATGCTAATATAATTATAAAAATACTAAAGAACTAATTTTTTTTTTTGCTAAATTCTGATTTTTTTAATACACATTGCTGTCATAATAATGACGAAACTTGCCTGCAAATATAGGAAATTATGTAGCCCCGTCCTTGTATAAACACTTGAGGTTAACTCTGGCGTAATACTGAATTAGCGGTGAGATTACAACAGGCGATAGAGCCTAAGTTCATTAATTTTCTTATATTTTTCTCCCCAGATCGCGCCTTACCGGGGTTAAAATAAATCACTTTGCAAAGTTTAAAATAAGGTGTGTTTGTTTGGGATTTTTTTGATGAAAAATTATTTATTTTATAAAAAGAAACTCAATTTTTTTAGTTTTGAATAATTTTTTAAAAATAGTTAGAATTTCAAAAAAAATTGTTTTAATTTTTTTTAGAAATTGAAAAAAATAATTTTTGACAAAAAATCTACTTTCAATTTTTTATTATATATATATATATATATAATTGATATATATTAATAATATAAAATAATTTTATTCTATTAATCAATAGAAATAGAAAAAAATAAAAAATTATGATAAGTCTTTTATTATAATGATTAATTATTTGAATGAGTTAATAATTTTTACTATTTTTATTGATTGATAATATAAAATTATTTTATATTATCAATATATTTAAATTAAATTATATATATATATATAATTTAAGTTTTAAAATTATTTTTTTTAATTTAAAATAAATGCACCCAAGATGTCGATCAGACATATTGTTCCCATGAATTGACAACCAATAATGTCACCCCCGGTCATCATTACAAAAGGGATAACAAAGAAAAAGCATAATCTCCATCATAATTAATGTTGGGGAGGAAAACTATTGTGAAGCACAAACGGCGACACGTTACTAACCTCCATGTTTGCATAAAAGGGGGAAAAACTGATTTTCTCAATAATCACCGTAAAAAATAATATTTTTTTATCAATGAAATTATGGTTAAAATTCTGATATACATAATTTGTATTGTTATTGGTACATTTAATAGTTTTGCTTACCAAAACTAAACTCAAAATATTTAGCTACAATTATATCAAGAATCGTAAATAACTACGATAAATAAAAATGTACAAGTTCTACTTTATGTTATAGCCTAGACACATTAGATTATTTTTTATGCTAAGTTTAAAATTTTGTTTTCCTAAAAATATTTCAACCTTTTCAGAAATTTCTTATTTGATTATATAATATATCATTTATGAAAGCGTAAATGCTTAGTTATCGTTGTAATTAAATTCTTTTTTCCCAACGGGCACAGTTAATATTCTGTGGTGACGTCTGAACCATTAATCTGGAGGCGCCCCTTGTATCTATCTTAAGGATATGGTTGAATTGGGTATTGCCCATTTTACGATCTTCTAGTAACTTAACAAATTTGGCACCTTGCTGCTGACTGCTGAGAAGAAACATTACGCCTCTATGCGAAGAAAATTAAACGAAGACATCAAAAACAAGTGGACACTACTTAGGACCTAAATCTTCTAGAAGAAATGAAAGCTTTCACATGTTGGCAACTGATAAAATTATATTATTGGTTGAATTGCTATTGACCTATTTGTCATCACATTCAACTAACAACTAAAGTCACCGACTGAAAATGCCAATTATTTTACTCCTCAATCTAGAAGAACTCAACCTAATTTGATATACTGCTATAGTTTATATCATATTCATAATGAATATATCTTAATAAACTTATTCAGTTAATCACTTATGAGTTTTTAGGTGAACCAGGCCATCATCGCTTATCTTACACATGTTTAATGTAAATCTTTCTTAATGAACTTATTCAAGTAATCACTTATATGAGTTTTTAGGTGGACCATCACTTATTTGAGTTGTTTCTCAATTTTGTTTTTTAGGGATAAAAAAGTTGTTTATCAAATACAAATTATATTTATTATTTTTGGTAGTCTAAGCGAGAACTCAGATCTTTTAGGTATAATACTTCGAATTTAAGTATATACGAAAAAAAGCTACTAAAACAACGCTTCAAGTTTGATTATACTTCAAACAATATATATGAAAGAAGTATAAATAATACTAAATAATATTATGTTATTTTATCCGTTAGTTTCGCGTAAGTCACGGTACTCTGCTACTTCTCATTATCTTCTGTCACGGAGACAAAGGACGCGTGAAAAGCGAAAACAATGGTTTATAATTTTTTAATGAAAGAACAATATGACATAATTAAAAAATAAATTTAATTTAAATACATTGATGTAAAATAATTTTATACTATTAACTAATAGAAATAATAAAAAGTACCAACTCACATAAATAATTATTTATTATAATAAGGGATCTATCATAATTTCTTATTTTTTCATATTTCTATTAATTGATAGTATAAAATAATTTTATACTATTAATACATATCAATTAAACTTTTAAAAAATTGTAATTAGATTTTTTGGATTAAAAAAATCACAGTAGTAGTGATTGAATGATAAAAAATAATAAGGCTCATTTGTTCATATAAGATTCAATAATAATGTTACATTAGCAATCAAATTCTAACAAAACTTGCGGCTGTCTAACACGCGCCATGTGATTTTTATATTTAAATTTAATAATCTTTCTCTTTAGTAGACAAAATATTCAAGACAAAAACTGGGTGGCATGTGACGAGTCATCTCCATGGATAAGTATACAATTCAACAACGATCTCGTGTTCTTTGAAAGCATGCCTTGGATCTGTACATTGGCCACTGGTCAGCAAGAGTACTGGTATTATTATTATTATTATTATACAACGGCAATGTTGAATATTAATTAAAACTCATTCAGTCACCGCTTCCCAGAAATGAGGAAAATATTTTATGTTTTTCTATATATTAATATTTATACAACATTTATTTATTATTAAGTATATTCAGAAAATATTGTTTATTTTATTGTAGAAGATTAACAACCAACAAATATGTAATCATTCTGCATACATATTAATAAAAAGTAAAACATAAATATAGTAATATAATTCACTTTTTGATTAAAGTTGTATGGTTCCCAAGTTGAGTCCAGGTGGTCAAGAAACTTCTGTAATATTAGAGTCGGCAAAGGAATCCATAGAAATGAACCACTTCAGCATTCCACATAAGAAATAATCTCACAAACAAACAGTATGAAAGGAAAATCTCGTTAAATAAAAAGTTATATATTGTTCAAATTATTTAATGCGTATACGTGGCATCCCCAGAGAGTTCGTTTACATATAAAAGAAAATGTTGACTTTGATGAAAGACCAGAAGAAGATGCCATACATTTACCAAAAAAAAAGAAGAAGATGGTATACGTGGACATGATAAGCTTCTTGAAGCTTCGGTCAGTTACTATGGGAGAGGTAGCAACAGATAAATCAAAGCCTGAAAATGATTCAATTGGAGGGCTGTATAACTGTCTCAAACGTCAATATGAAAGAAAGTCATCGCTCAATGAAATAATGAATGAGATCGTTGTAATGAATTCTCATGTTAATTAGGCCTTGGTTACATAAGCAAATGTTTGAGGATAAGTGCTGGTGCGTCACCATGGACCTCCTGCCACCAAAGAAAGCTACTTGAGACGAAATTATATGTACATCCATTATCTAAAAATTATATTATGTAAATATTATTCAAAATTCTTTTATTAAATATTTCGTAATTAAGTTTCAATTCCATAGAAAGATAGCTGTGGGAAAAAATAAGAAAAAAGAAAAAAAAAAAGGGTTCCAAATGAATACCCAAAGTAACATTAGTCATTTCTTATTACTTCATAACAACTTTCTTGCTACGAACACTGATCTAATAATTTTTTTTTACTGTATAATGCATCTTAAAAATTTTTGTTGACTAGTTACTACTGAAATTAAAAACAAAAAGGTTTGCACTAGTTTATTTAGTGCAGGTTTGTTTTAGCTTCGTACCTTCCACTGTTTCTAATCAATAAAAAAATGACTTGTATACCTATATAATAAACAAGTATGATATACAGTAAAAACATCTCAAAATGAGAAAATTGAACCTAAATTTGATAGGAATTTCAAGTTTCATTTTGATACAAATTTAGAAAATAAGGAATATTAAACTAAATTTGATACGAATTCCAAATTCCCCTTTAATGCAAATTCTAATTTCATCTTATAATATACATCATATTTTTTTTTAATATACACTCTGAACATGTGTCATCTTTCCACCAACTAGAAACCAAAGACACACAAAGGCACCAGAATATACACATACTTTTTTAAATTCAAGACCTACGGAGATTTATAATGCCACGCATACACCTATCGAAGAATATCAGATTTAATTTTTTCATAAATGAAATCTTAATAAACTCAACATTCTCAAGACCACAACGCATTAAGTGGGAGAAAATCTCAACGCAAGATAAGTTTAGTATGGAAATAAAAATTTCTTAAAATCGATCTATAAATACCTATGAATAAAAATGTACATAAATATTGAAATTTTCACCATCATTTTTAGCAAGCACACCCTTATTATAAGAAACAAGAACAAATACGAATCATTGATTAACCAAGCCTTCAGTTTAGGACACTTGAGGGTTTTGATCTCACTTTTAAAGCAAGACAGTTACAAATTATCCCCTCTTAAATCAATGAATTGCACTGCATATAAATCCTACCAAATGATCTAAAACTTGGTAATCTCTCACTTTCTCACTTTAGAAGCAATCAATCCTCATTCCAGAAATACCTTATTGCATGTATACACCGCAGAGCCAAAGGCTGTAAATATCCACTTTACACTCCACAGAGAACCGCAACCTCACGAGATTACAGCAATCCTAATCAACGTGTTCAGTGTTGACCCCAAAAAAAAAAAAAAAAAAAAAACATTAAAATGAAATGTTGATTTGACAAAGTCGCCATTTCAGTCCCTTATCAAGAAGTAATTCCGCTATAAATATCAACTCACAGACACATCAAAATAGAATGAATGGATTAAGGCAAGGGAAGGGTGGGAAAGGAATTATGTAGTGCGTAAAAACAAGAGTAGCTCAAAATAGTATCCAATGTTCGTAAGCACTTTAAGATCAAACATGAACTAAAAGCTAACAAAAATTCATCGAACAAAACTGTAACAAGATGAAAATTCCTGTCCAGCTATTAAGATAATATATTAAGCGGGATCACAATTTCATTGAATAAAAAAAGCCCCTCAAAAGACACGGTATGATTTCCCCATGGTACTCTTCAGATACAAGCACCTAACCTGAAATCAGTGATAGTTCACGTTAGATAATTGGCTAGAACAACCAAATTGAATATTCCACAAGGAGTAAGTAAAAATAAAACGGGAAAAAGAAAAGAAGCCCACATGCAGCACTTTCAAGGATTAAGCCCATAAAAGTAGAATAAAAAAAATAGAAACCACTCAATGTAAAATATTCTCTAGATAAACTGAACCAAAATATTCAACAAAGATGCAAACTTAGTCAACATTTGATAAACTGCCCTTCATAGATGAAAGGTTACATTTTGTACAGTGACTTAATAGCCATAAGGGAATGGAAATCGAGGGGATATTGGACATGCTTATTTTCAAGAGCAGAAGGTTTGGGTGGAGGGGTGAACTAAGCAGACATCATCCATACAACCAATTAACAAGAAGGCATAACCCATATGATAAAGGATTCAGACCAGATGCATCAAATTATGCAGAATTTCTTCTACTAGTTGAGTGCTTAGTTAAACCAATAACTAATCATACATGACAAACAGCAAACAGGTCCATGAATATATAATTTTCAAGGGGGCGCCCAGGGGCACTAATATAGAAGGCAATAAAACAATAACAATAGACAATGTCATGAGCGTGTTCTACTCACATTCTGCCAGTTCTTTTTCAACAATGACACAAGGAAGTTAACGCTCAGTTGTACATTTTGGAAGATTTGCTTTTCCTCCATACTAACATTGCCCACGGCCACTCCCATGCAGAGCACCTTCTTAAGCTGAAATTTGACCATAGCCTTGGTCTCGTTAACCTTTGACTCAAGAGATTCTTGGTGGGTAACAAGTGTGGGGAACTTCCCTACAAAGTCATGTGGAATATCAAAATCAGCAAAAGGCAAAGATACACACAACATTGCAAATCGTTCAAACAAAACTATACACTATATTCACTGGAAAAGAGAGAGTGGGGAGATTAAGGTGCATAAATCAGAGGATCATCAGAAGAGGTTTAAACAGTTCACACATAAAAGTAACAAATTAATGTCACGATATAGACCACATATAAATAAGAAGACTACAATGTCACATGAAATAAGATCATTATTGAAGCAATTCACCAAGTACTATCAAAATGTAGTAAAGGTTCAAAATCCTAAAATACATGCCTGCCTTGTTGAGACCAGGACCCAAAAGACGAGGAATCTGCTTTATGACTGCTTCAGAAGCCAAGAAGGCATGGTATTTCTTGGCTAGTTTCTTCACCAATTTCTTATTTTTGTTAAGCTTTTTCAAAGCTTCAACATCCATGTAATCCAATCCTATCTTCTCTGCCTGCATATTAGAAGTAACATACATCAACATAACAAACATGGCAACTATTACACGCAATAATTATACAAGAAACACCTAAAACACAACTTGTAAAATCACTTCCATCAATCGTAACTGAATGGCATTGCTCTCTTCAACTGCAGTCACGAAGCTATATGGGCATTGTGTCATTTCAAGGCATTTCATTAAAACAACAAAATGGAAAGCAAAAGAAATAAGATCTGCATAAAGTCACATAAAGCAAGCATCACATTACAGTTAAAAGAAATTAACTTATTCAGGCATGATTGGAGAAACTAATTATTTTCTGATTCTTCCTTTTTAGGATAAGTTAATACAAACATAAGAAGAAATTTTAAACAAAGTTCTTCGCTTATTAAACAAAAACATAAGCAAGCACACCTTAGAGTTGATTAGAACAAAAATCAATGATAGACACAGACCTCTTCAACATGCTGGGCATCACCAAGCATGCATATTTTCATCTTGGGCCTTGGAATGTGTGGCAACTTCACTGAACCACTGAAACGCTTATCCTTCTGTGGGTCATAGTTTTTGAGTCCAATTTGGAGCTCAATCGTCTCCACAAAATTCCTTTTCTTCTCCTTCGAATCGGCCACGATTCCTGAGATTGCTTCTCTTAGAGCATCACTCTGAAGCTTACTGCACCACAGACCAATACTCAAATCAATAAACAAACACAATACAATACAATGCAATACACCCTCCTCCCTACACCATAAACACCAAAGTTTTCAAGTGCATCATTTCATTTCACTCAAATGACTCAATAATTTTCATAGGCATTTACCAATTACGATAAATGTGGTGGAAGCTTCTAGAATCTATTAATATCACTCTTACTATATTCAACAATAATAGGACTAAAAACTTTCAAAATTTATACATCAATCTTTACTTATCAACATATATTTTTTCATTATTATTCATAAATAAATCCTTCGGTAGTATAACTGAGTTCTCCTAACATTCACTAATATAACTGAAAAAATTCTCCTATTAATTCATAACTCACTTAACCAAGTGACGTCTAGAAACTATGAACGAACAGTACTCAAATTTTTCTTTTGACGGGTTTCACACGCAGCACAACAAAGCGACAACTCAAAGCTAGTGCCTCATGCCCTCATCATTCATCATTCACTCACTCTCTTTTAAGTGTCTCTTTACACTTCAAACACTAAAATTTCAACACACACACATAAATTACCTCTTTTTCAGCATACATAAAATTTTCATCAGCAATTTATGAAGGTAGAAGAAGCTAAATTACCTCATGTTTGAAGCTTGGCCTTTTTGAAATCAGGAGCAACAGCTGTGAACAAAAAACAAAATTGGTATCAGCAGGAACAAAATCCAAATAGCAAAATTGATTGGATAGATGCAGAAATGGTGTAGGGTAAAGAAAGTACCGATCTAAGAAAGTACCAGAACTAGGGCTTCTGCGAGCTAAGGGAAAGCACTATATATGAACTAATGTATATGAACTGGACTGGGCCGGGTCAGTTTTAAAATGGGCTTCGAATTTTATTTATGGGCTTTTCACTTACTTCCTTTTTTGGGTCAAATTTTTAAATACACAAGGAAAAACATTTCTCGTTATTCTCTCTTTATTCTTTAAGATGCAACACACGTAACATCAACAAATAAGCATTCGGAGGATGTCAATGAGGCGGAGCTGAGGACGGGGGCTAGCAGATAAATACCCCATCCCAGTCCCATACCAGCACAGATATCCACTTTTCACTTCCTCTCGAATTTACAGATATTTGTGAATATCTATAAATATTTATTAAAATATTAAAAATTTAAAAGATTAAAATTAAATATAAATTTTTAATATTATAAAATATTTAAAATAAATATAAATAGTAATATAATTTTATAATTTGAATTATAATAATTTAATATATTTAAAATAAAAATAAATAAAATAAACATAAAATAAGCACAATAATCAAATTTTATGATCTAAATTCTAATAATTTAAAATATTTAAAATAAAAATAAATACATAATAGTAATCCAATTATTAGTCTAACATATAATAAGTATAAATAAATCCAACTTCTAAATTTAAACTTAATCCAATCAATTTAAATAACAATAATATTAACTCAACTAAGCTAATTATTTAAGAGTAAAATAGTAATTTTATATCAGGTACCCGTGGGTATGGGGATAATGATCCCCTCTCTTGCGCCATATAATATGTGGATATTTAAAATCCCCGTCTCTATTATGCATGAGGACAAAATCTTCCTCACATACCCATCCCGTTACTGGCATTACTGACCAATATTCATGGGGGTGGATTTTTTTTACATCTCTAGACCCCCTCTTCCCAAAAAAAAAATAAAGCAGGATTCTATGAAACAGAAAATGAAATTATAAAAAATAATTATTATGTACATAAAATTATTTACAATGCAAGAAAGTATTGAAATATATATATTTATATAAAAAATTTGATGTTAGTAAAATTTAAATATAATAAAAATTTTAATTTGAAGATATAAATTATATTAATACTTTTTTTACATTGCCACTTAAAAGAGGAAAATATTTAGAGTTCGTTTGATTTCTATTTTTATTTCCTATTTTTAACATTTTATAAAGGAAATAATTAAAAAAAATAAGAAGCTGAATTTTCTTATTTTTTTAATTTCCTTCACAAAATTTTGAAACAAAATATAGGAAATAAGAATAAGAAATGAAACAAAAACCAAACATGTCATTAGTTTTCTTTAAGTCTGTCAAAATGGATTAATTCCATCGAATCAACTTATTTACTCATAAAAAATAGGTGGATTAGATTTAAAAAATAATGACCTATTTAAATTAATTTATTTACCGTCCAATTCATTTAAACTTCTGGTTAAACGGCCCAAGCAACACTGGTTAATGGGTTGGCCCATTTATCCGATTTCTTTTAGGAAATGGGCAATGATATAAAGGAGGAAACAAAGTGAATCATTCAGATTTGAGGAGTGTTATGTTATGGTCTTGAAGGACATTTGATTGAAGAAGAACATGATTTTTTGTTATATAAAAACATGATTTATATAATCAAATTTAGAATATTCTCACTTTTTAAATAAGGAATAAAAATTTCTTTTTTCATAAAACAAAATCAGCTTGAATAAATTTGAATTATACAGTATAATCAATTTTTTGGAATCCTAAATAGCCAAAAAAAGGGGTCAATTTCATTAAAATTGCGAACCAATCTTAAACGAGCTAGGCTATTATAATGGGGTCCGCGACCAAACTTTATTTTGCGAATTTAAATGGATTAGCCGGACCTATTTGACAGCCATAATTTTCTTTTGAGAAATTTTCTCCTATTTATTTTTTAAAAAGTGTTATTGAAAAAGAGTGTATATAGATGGATGCTCGATTTAACATTTAGTTTAAAAGATCTTCTTTGCTTTTGAAATTTTGAGCACAACTTCATTAAATATTGAGTGTTGCTTCCAGGCCGGGATTGGTATAGGACAATGGCTATTTGGAGATGATTCCTAACGGAGAAACCTTTCGTTTTAATGTATTTTAAAAGGGTATTGCTCAATTCACTAAAATCATAACATGTAGACATTATAAATACACATGTTTTTAGACTATGATAAAATATAAAATATTATCTGATAAACATAAATGAAATCTCAATTGTTAAAAATATTCGGTCATAGCCTGAAGTCTTTTTACATTCGTTGGTTTTTGCTGTGAGCTTGTAAGCCTAACATTTGAACGGATCCACTTTTTTTTCGGCCACCTTACCAGCGTGTGCATTAGGCTGATTCAGATTGGGCCCATAATTAAGACCCTCCCGTAACTTAAAACGATGAGATGGGCCTTCAATTTTTTATTTTTAGTGAAAGGGCCTTCAAATCTTTATTTGGTGGTCATCCACCTCATAAATGAATGGGTATTTTTTTAATAGGATGATAAATGACAAATAAACATGTATTAATGTATGCATTTTATAGCAGCCATTAATTGAATTGTAGGTTTTCTGCCGATTGTTTTTGGCAGCAAGTGTCCGAACTTCAAAGTTGAATTAGAAGTCCCAAAAAACAAAATGTAAGAACTTGAAAAAGTCGAATTCCGCCAATGGATTGGTGGAAAGTAGGATAGGATAAGAAATTCTTAGATAAATTTTCAATGAGAAAAAATAATCAAAATAAAATATAATAACACTCACAAACATTAAGTTAACAAGCACTAAAGAATAACAATACAGACGTACAAGAATCGCCAAGTGCCACTGCCACTGAGTGCCAACTAAACATTTTGACTGGATTATTATACCTTTCTTTTTCCTTCTTTATAGTAATTCATTAATCTTTTCTTGTATGCATGCATTCTTTGCCTTTCTGATTTTCCCTGGTCTCGAGTTTGACCACTTTTTGATAGAAAGAGAAAGAGGGGTATGTCATGTCCTCGTGCATTTGCTTGCCCTTTTCCTTTTATATATATATATATATTTTTTTTTTGTGGCCACTGCATGCTCTCTGCCCATCAAGTCTGTGTTCTTTTGTAGTCCTCCTCCTCTAATTTTGTGCTGGAAATCGATTATTATACACCAAGCGGGAGATCGAGGAATCATGTCTTGTATTCACATGAACAAAAATTGAACCTAACTAGAAAAAGGTTCTTTCAAAGTACAATTATTTGTAATGTAAATAAATAAAGATATATGTTTTTCAAAATTATCTAATTGTCTAAAAGATTGAAGTTATAATATATTTTACTAAATTAAGAATAAATATATTTTTACTTATCACAAGATAAATTTAATTTATATAAACTTTTTCTATCTTATGATGGTGACATGTGACAACTCATTAGAAAAAGTGGATATTTTTAATTGATAGCATGATTAGTTTTGCTTTTGAAAATTGAAACTCATAATTATGATTTGAACAAAAAATATAAGAGACAAACTTTTATCTTAAAATATGCTTCAGAGTTTTCTAAAAATTAAACCAAATATATTATAATTATAATCCATCAATCAATATGAAACGAAATTATTGACCCTCTGAATACTCGGTGTTTTCAGGATTTCTAGAAGTATAAATATTAAAAGCAAATAACTAGACAGATTAAAATCTAAATTTTAGAAAATAATTATTAAAAATATTTTTAATCGTTGCCGTACTAAAAAAGTTAGTCTCACAGGGATGTTTATACAATATCGTAGTCAAAAGCTAAAAGCGAGGAAAAATTTTATATCATTGTAGTCAATATTTTCAAAAAACTATATTTTGTATGGAGAAATAATCACAAACACAAAAGCAAATGAAAAGGGAAAGATAATCATTTTAATTTTCTTACCATTTATTTATTTATTCAAAATTTCAGGATGCTGAAAGAGGGTGATTTTCAAATTTAAAAAATTCTCCATCTTGTACCTATAATTTCAATTTTTGGTGTTTGATGGAATCTACCAACCTTTTTGACTATCTGTCCCAGGTTGCGTCTTCAAGTTCAAGATTGTCCCTTCTTGGGGCCACAAGGCCCCACAAGGCCACAACTCATTGATAAAATATCAACCTTTTCTTATAGATAAAAATGAAAGAACCACCACACTGTGTCGCTGACTCGAAACTCTATGAATGCACGTGTGTTGCAGAGTCACCCTAGCGGTAGAGGAAAAGTAATAATAACGTGTATACATTGCTGCATTGCTATAAGGGTGTATTTGGTATTTTTGTTTTAAGTTTTTAACAATTAGAAAGATGATATGTGTTTTTAAAAGGTTATGCATTAGAAAAATATAGTATATATTAAAAGCCTTGTAACTAATGAAAACCATATTTTTTTATGCGAATTTGGAATAATTGATATCAAATAGGAACTCAAAACTCGTTTCGAATCTGACATAAACTTCCTCATATTAAAAGATATCTGTTGTACACTATATCTATCTAATGTGTATTACACACAAGCATACAAATTATTTTTTCATTAATTAAAAATAAAAAAAACACTAAATATACAACAATACAAAAACACAATAAAATTGGCCTAATATATAATAATAACTAGAGCACCTCATGGTGAACTAGTGGCCAATCACTAGTGAAAATAACTTTTTTTTCCGTTGATAATTATTAATGTAATTTTAAATATAGGTGATAGTTTCATAAATAGTATATTATATTATAATAAAGTTTGTAATTTACTTTTGTTATCTTCTATGGGTAATTATTGTTGAGTGCTAATTAATATAATAATACTAAATTAATAGAAAACAACCCCAGATATTTCTACCCCAGATAAGCACAAATGCACAATGCGAGCTCCTTATTTTCTTGCTGTGTGCCCCTCCTCCTAGTTACATACATCATTGTTTTCTTCCTGTGAAACCTTTTTGTTCTGTTCCTTTACTCATATATATGATGATCTGGGGTTGATGATATCTTCCTTTTTGGGGAGCTTGAAGAGGAAGTGTGAGCTTTGGTGTTAGGGGAGAAGAATTAACCCCTCAATCATGTCCTTGATGATGAATAAGCAAGGTAGCACTTTTTGACCATTGAAAGCCACCAGTTAAAGAAAGAGTGGAAAAAATAATAATAATAAAGTAAGTTTGGATAGAAAAAGGTTGCCCTTTTGATAACACCATTTGGTTCTCTCAAGCCTTCTTTTTTCTTCTCATTGTTTCCTTCTTCCTTTCTATCTTTCCCACACCACACGCTTCTTCTTCATTCTTCAACCCAAATTTTGATCCTTGGAAGTGTTTCTGAGCTTCCACTTCTACTTATTCACTCATTTTGGTGGATATAACAGAAGGGTATATGCAACAATGCCACAATATCAGCCATCTAAAGAGAGAAAAGATGAGGATTCTTCAAAGGTTGATGCTGTGTTGGATCTGGATAAGGCCTTGAAAGGTGGTGTTTTTGGTGGTGATTCCACTGAGAAATTGGATCTGAAGGTGATGATTGAGGAGTTGGAGTCAAACATTGATGTGCCTTCAGTGTTCATCTGCCCAATCTCACTTGAGCCAATGCAAGATCCAGTGACCCTTTGCACTGGTCAAACCTATGACAGATCCAACATCCTCAAATGGTTCTCACTTGGCCACAACACTTGCCCCACAACAATGCAGGAGATTTGGGATAGTTCTGTGACACCAAACAACACTCTCAGCCACTTGATATTCACTTGGTTCTCTCACAAGTACTTGGCCATGAAGAAGAGGTTGGAGGATGTGCAAGGGAGAGCCTTGGAACTCTTGGACACCCTCAAGAAGGTAAAGGGTCAAGCTAGAGTTAGAGCTCTCAAGGATCTTCACCAACTTGTTGCTTCTCATGTGTCAGCAAGGGAGGCAGTGGCACAAAGTGGTGGGGTTTCCTTGGTTTCTTCTTTGTTGGGGCCTTTCACTTCACATGCTGTTGGGTCAGAAGCAATTGGCATCATTGTGAATTTGGATTTGAGTTCTGAATTGAAGAGGGACCTGATGCATCCTTCAAAGGTGTCACTATTGGTGGATATTATGAATGAGGGAACCATTGTGACTAAGATGAATTGTGCCAAGTTAATTGAGATGTTGTTGATGGAAGGGAATGGCACTGAGAACGATGAGATTGTGTCAAGTTTGAGTCTTTTGGTGGGGTTATTGAGGCTAGTGAGGGATAAGAAACACCCAACTGGGGTCTTAACTGGCCTCATATTACTCAAGTCTATTTGTTCCCATGAATCAGTTAGAAGCTCAGTGGTAAGCATAGGAGCAGTTCCTCAATTGATTGAGCTATTGCCAAGTTTGAACAATGAGTGCTTAGAGATAGCACTCTATATTCTAGAGGTGTTGTCAACACTTCCAGAGGGAAGGTTGGCTTTGAAGCAATGTCCAAACATTATTCCCAATGTGGTCAAGTTGTTGATGAGAGTCTCAGAGAGTTGCACACAATTTGCACTGTCAATATTGTGGGCTATCTACAAGCTTGCCCCTGAAGAATGTGCCTCACAGGCGGTGGAGGCTGGTTTGGCACCAAAGCTATTGCTAGTTATTCAGAGTGGCTGCAATCCAGTGTTGAAGCAGATGTCTTCTGAGTTCTTAAAAATGTGCAGTTTGAATTACTCTACTAATATCTTGATTTCCAAATGTATGCTCACCACAACAATACAATGAAAAAACAAGAGAATTTGTTCATAGTTTCATATACATCCTATTATTTGTTCATATCTTTTTGAAATTCAGCTTTTTCTTCCCCTAATCTTTTTAAACATAGAGCAATTTCTAATCTATGGTATAGGAATATAGGATATAACTAGTTGGTGATTGAAATCAGCATCACAACTGTCTTTGATGCCAGTCTTGCCACGGGTCCATCCAGGAGATTATGTTATGTGCCTTTGATATGAAAATTGTTGGAATCTGAGTTGTGAGATAGATTATAGCAAAATGATACTTTAATGCTCCACTTTCTTCGTATCCATGCTATTTTCTTCTTGTTAAGAATTGGTGGAGTTATTTTTCAATTCGTTTGAATTTGTTTGTTTGACAATGGTTAAAAAAAGAAAAAATCAGTTTCAAATTCTTGCAAGCTAGACTCTTTGACAGTTTTTAATGTTATGAAGATTCCTAGTTAGTTCTTCTCTTTTTCCCTGAACATAAATTCTGTTGTAATGTGGAAGAAGCTGATATTTTTAAAAAGGACAGAAATTGATGGGTTGGTGCCATATCTATTTTGTCTAAACAAAATAAATTTAAAAAAGTAAGGACAGTTGCTGTATTAAATCATCAAATAAAATATTAAATGCGTGTTCGTTCGAGAAAAGGTAAAGGGTCAGGGAGAAAGAATCTGGATCAGGTGGGTTTAGGTTTGGTCAAGATCTGGAGACTGTTATGTCTCTATTTTTATTTGAATAGTAGGAAGACATAATTTATGACATGCCAATTCATATTTCAAATTTGAAACAACTGAACCAACTCCAAAATTTTCATACGTTAAATTTTTTTTTTTAATGGTTATACATTATAGACTGTGTACAATAATCACTTCATGATATATATATTGCCGATATAAAAGGAGATAAATAGCATCCATGTTCATTTGCAAAAGACGCTCTTCATTTAGAATTTAAGTCCTACCAAGAAACCAAGTCCAACAAACAATACTAAGGAGAAAGGTAGGAAATTAAGGAGAAAATAATGAAAAGTAACTAGTAGAAGAAGTATTACTGTATTGATAAACATGGGTCATGTAAAATGTTAACAAAAGTTACAAAACATAGCAATTCCTCATCTGAAATATATTCAGTAATTTTTTTAATAGCACTGTTATATACCAGAGCTCAGCTTGTATACTGTTCTATGACAAGCAGGGCATCTCTAAACTTATGTCACTTACGGTTCCTCTTGCTCACTTTAATCATTAAAAACTGTCTAATAAATGATTTCTAATTAAATGTGAAACATATAAAATTATTAGATTGTACGTAAATTTAATGAGAAAATAATGATATAAACCCAACTTTAAATTTAAATATAAATATAGTAGAAAAGTTAATCAAAACAGAATTTTACAATACTTTGGAAATTTTGATAACACTCCACTCGAGTACTAATAGACGTAGGAGCTTTTCTTACCTAAATGTAGAATAACAGATGGTAAGTTAGTGACTAATGACACATCATGCTTACCATCAAATACAATAAAACTCCATGCAAAGGAAAATGATACATGATGTCTGAACTTCTCTCGTTTTTTGTCTTGGTAACTTCATTTCTAATTATTGACAATGATTGCTCTCACCGTATTTACATCCTCAATCAATTTTGATTTTGTATATACCGGTGGTGATGGTAGACCCCGTGGAAAAAGTGTTCATTTACAATCATGGATGATTCATGCAAGAAAAGGGGCAAAAAATAAAATAAAAGAAGGTCATTGCTTTCAGTAACAATCTAAAATCTTTTTTTTTCGAGCTACATCTAAAAGCAATGTCCTGTGGCATACTGGTTTGCACTATGTACACAAGAAGTATATCCAACCCAAAATAGTGCCAGGTTTGTTGGTAGCCCTTATGACTATGGGCTAGAATTTTCGAGATCAAGCTTTCTGGTTTTCGCAAGAGAAGCCCAAATTCTGCCCCCAATTTATAGCTAGCTTAAAAATGTTTGAAATCTGAAGCATGTTCGAAAACAAAAATCTGAAGCATGCACCAATTTCTCTCTCTTTTTTATAATATTTATTTCAATATTTATTGCTTGAGGAGAAGAATGATAATGTCCATAACTTTGACAAGGGATTAACAATGTCTGGTGTTTTGCACGCTTTTGCTGTAAAAATATTAAGGATGTGACTGCTTTAAATGAGTCAATTCCTGCATAATGAGCTTTAACAGACTGATATTATAGTAACAATCTTTCTGTCACCGCATATTAGCTAATTAAGAAAATCAACTCCAATAAGTATACTCGATCATAAGTAATTAAAATGAGTACGGAATTATCATTTTTATGAGGACTAAAATCAATTACTAATTCACTTATGCATGTCATTATTCAGGCAAATGCAATTAAGAGAATTTTGGAAAATAAATTCATGCAAAGATTGTAAACAAACATGCTTAAGTAATGGAAAATAGGAACAGCTTAAGTAATGGAAAATAGGAACAAGTAATAGATGGAAGGTAGGTGTTAAGGGTTGATCTCATCAAAGTTTCTTGATTTTTTATTATCTAATTATTAAATTAATTTATTAACAATATCATTATCAATTAAATTACTCATAATTATAGTCAAAGCTCAATCCTTTGATACTAAGATTCTCTTAAGATAAGTTGAACAGTTCAATTTCTTAGACTATTCTAAACCTATCCTAAGAATGAAGAGCAAGAATTTAATTGGCTTACTCTAACTTATATTAATTTCTAGTTTGACTTATTTTATTAAGTGATATCCCTTTTGACATCACAAAATCATACAGGTGATAAGACCAAAAATAGCATTAAAAACACCACAAATTAAGTAATATATTGAAAAGAAATTAAAATAACAAAATAAAATATAAAATCAGTTTCATAAGACTATATTTTCCTAATACCTTGAAGAAATTTAGCAAATCATGAAAAAAGAAAATAAAACAATAAACTTTAGAGTCATATCAACTAGAGGAGGCATGTGATAGCTCGCCAAAGTCTTAAAATCTCCGGACCTTAGCCTATGTTTCTCTCCCTAACAAATTGATCAGCCCCTCTATAAGATAACAAGATTTAAATAAAAGCCAAAAACACTCATGGACCCAAAAATTGATGGGCCCAAAATCCAATGGTGCTATAGCGCTCTCCTAAATCCTAGCGCTATAGCGCTGGCCTACTTATCTAAATCTCTTGATTTTCTCTCTTTTTCAAAACTTCAGGCCAAATCACTTATCTTGATTCTCTTTAAATCTAATCCAAATATTTTCAAATATTCAAATCTCTTCTTCAACTCTCTGAATCTCAACAAAATCTTTTCTTTTGATTTTCCATCCACTAGTGCTATATTTATTCTACAATCAAATCAAATATAGTGAGAATATTTATTAATTAAACTCAAAATAATTAATTTCCCACTAAAAATATCAACAATCAAGATTTATTAAAATAATTCAAGAAAATCAATTCAATGAGAACAAACTTAATAAAATTAGCACATTAATATGGGGCAAAATATTCTATTTTCACAACTTATTATTGCACATATTGTTGAGTTTAAAGAAATTCTTAATGTGGGCAATTGATAAAAAAATGAAAAACACATAGGATATATATATGGATGATCAAGATTTAAAGTCATTTAAAGATTGCATAATCACTTAAAAAAAATTATATGACTTTATGTTTTAATCTTGACTATTCATGTAAGATCCAATGATCAATATTTGCTCTCCTTACTCTCACAATTAATCGCTCCTCTCATTTGATCCTCTTCGTATATATTTATATAAGCAAGCCCTACCTATCCTTGTTGAATGCTTTTATAAGCCTTCAAGAGCAATAAGGAAGAAGTAGATATCTAAGACAAAAATAAGTATGCTTTTTCAAAAGTAACAGGATTATGAACTAGTTTTGCTGTTATGGTATGGCTAGGACAATAATTTGATGTATTATGAACTTGTTTTGTTGGCTCCCCTCCACACTGGAGTGGTTTGAGCATATTTTCATCTATTGAAAAAAAATAAATGCATATCAACACTACTCGACATTATTTTTATAGGATGGCTCTCCTTCTATAACATGATGGAGAGAAATAATACTAAATCAAGATAGCAATATCTGAATTAGAATCAAATGAGTTGTCTTGAAGGGAGCCTTGAAAATTTTAACACACAATGATATGTTAGTTGGTGTTAATATGTATATATGTGCAAGAAGAATTATACATACATCAGACGCTGATAACCGTTTCCCCTCCTCTTCTTTTCCAAAAAACTCCCGTATAGCTTTGAGAGTGTCATCCCTGCAAAGGAACCTCATAAATGCAAACAGTGTCTTACCTACCTTCCTAGCTTTCCTTGACACACAAATATCAATTATACTCCCGCAACTCCAAAGATAAGATGCAGCCTATCCTTCAAAATATTCTGTGGCAAGTTGTCCACAAACAAAACGAAAGGTTGCCTATCGTATCTGTTGGCCTTGAGCCCACCTTCTTGATAACCATGAGCTAGACTCTTACACTCCTTCATCCTTTCCGTCTTCACTTGACATTAATTACAGTCAAATGTTTGTATGCTTGTCTTTCTAGCTGTCTATCTTATGTGTCAACTTTCTCACCTGGTAGCTACTTACTAGGGCGGGTACTTTCCAATGAACTGGATTCTCTCCCATATGGATGATGGCTTGGACCAACAATATTAGCATCGATCATTGGATGATTCCCTTCAGCACTATAGTGCAGCACAAGGTAGAGGAAAAAATCTAGTCACCATTTATTAAACTGTGAATGCTACGGTGAATTTGTATAACCGTGAATTTAGTGGATTTTATAGCGAGGATTGTGACATGTGTCCTTAGAAGAATGCATATTAGAAAAGTATATTACATGTTAGAAGACTCTCAATTAATGAAACTCAGAACTCGCATCAAAGAGAAACTCGGAACTCAAATCAAAGCGGAACTTGGAACTCACATCAAAGTGGAATTCAGAACTCCTATCGAGTCCAACCCTAGCTTCATCATCTTTTGAACTCGTATCAAAGTAGAACTTGGAACTCTCATCAAAGTTGAACTCGGAACTCATATCAGGTCCAGTCTTAGCTTCCACATCTTGAGAGATTTCTATTGTACATCATACTTGTCTAATGTGTACCACGCACAAGCACCCACTTTAACACACGCATCCAATCTCCATTAGCTAATCGACAAAAATTGACAAAATTCATGATTTTACATGTCCACTAGAAATTGGCCTTATTAAACTCCAAAAAAAAAAAAAACCAGAACAAAAGAATAAAGTAAAGCAATTATGATAGCATATATATTACTTCAAAGATATAAGTCAATACCTCATAATAACAATTATACTATAATTTATAATAATGTTTTAAACCCGTGCATGATAAAAAATTTTAACATATATAATTGTGATTATAAAAATTAATTTGATTAGATAATTAGATTATTAAAATCATATAATTTTATATAACAAATTAATTTTTATAATCATGTGATTATATTTGTTAATTTTTTATCCCGTGTATTGCCCATATGTTGCATCGATCTAAAACACTATTATAAATAATAGTATAATCTAGGGCATTAATATTGATTGATCCAACAAATTTGAAAATCCAAACTAAACTAATGAAATTGATTTGAGTAATTAGTTCATTTTTTAGATGAAACCAAACAAAATCAATTATTATTGGTTTGATTTCGGATTTATGATTTTTCAACCCGATTATCCAAATACTCAACTCGATTACCCAGTCAACTATTTTTTTTTATTTGTAATATTTCAAAGTTTTACACTTAAGCTTCTACAATTATAGTCACTTTTTATCTTCTTTGTTAATATTTGTGTATGAAATTTATCTATTTATACCATTATTAAGTATATTATAATCAAGCTTTATATTATTGTTAGTTGGTACAATAATAATTTTTTTTTAAAAATAATTCTTTATTTTTTAGTTCAATCTAATGACCTAAAGCAAAGCAAACCGATCTTAATCAAATCAATTTGGTTTAGATTTGTTAAAATAAATAAATAAATCCAAATCAAATCAATTAAAGTTGATCAATTCATATTTATCTTTTACTTAAATCCAATCCAAATCAACCCGTTTACACTCTAGTATAATCTTGATTATTTGAACTCTTATTAACTCTTAAATGATACTATTAAATTATAGTACGATCCAAATAATTGTTTTTAAATCCTTTATAAATAATTTCTTCAATTTAAAATAAATAATTTAAAAATTTAAAAGTTAAATTTTAAAATGAATTTTTTATAATAATGATAAATAATAATTGGAGTAAACATCAAAATCGCGACTCAGTTGCTTTATCTGCAATAAATTGCAAGCACACGGTTAATTACGTTATAAACATATTTATTATAATATTATAATTATAATATTCGGTGCCTCCGCTTATTTGAATGGGTGACTGTATGAATCTTAAAATTTTAAAGATGGGATTCAATGAAACAGAAATATCGGAGATAGAGTTTCTCGAATAGATGAATGCATTAATTTTTTTTATTCCCTTTTTTAACTTATTTTTCTTTGTCTTTTATTTTTCAAATGAAGTCATTTAATATAGAAGCCTTTGTAAATGCCCTTTAAGGTCGGGAACCGTGCTCTAATCTTGGTGGGATAACCATTGCCAAACCTACCGAAATTTTTGTTTATAAAAAGAAGAGGTATATTTTCCATCACAAACTCAACTTTTATTTTCTCAAACTAAAAGTAAATTTAAAATATATATATATATATATATATATATATATATATATATATATATATATATATATATATATATATATATATATTTTGGTGAGAATAACAAAGTCCTTGTGATATAATTCTGTCTTTCGATACTGACTGCTTGTGTTTCTCCCAGTTTTAATTGACAAGATCCAGAAGCTTTTTATTCCATCACTTAAATATCCAATGCATGCGTAATATCTGTCAAAATATTTATTTTGGTACATAAAAAAGGATCGTACGATCTGCACACGCAAGGGATTGTCTTTGGAGAAAAATAGGGATAAACAAAGAGCATTAACAGAGAATGCATAGAGGAATGGATTCATGCGATTGAATAATAATCTTATTTTCACAAAGCGAAGGTAAGCCTTCACAACTTCGTTTCTTAAGTTGAGTATGTCTCCAATTGAGAATGGATTATTTTATAGAAAAATTTTTTATGATCTTATCGTACATGTAAATTTTTATAGTTAATAAAAGACGGTAAGGCTTGGATAGAGGTTATGAAAAGATCTACCAATAATGAATTTTTAAACATGAAAAGGTCAATTTTATGAATATTTTAGAGAAAAGGATCCATACTCGTCGCCGGCTAGTTTGATATACACGTTTTGAATATATGTTGGGGAGAGATTCTTAGATGCTTTTTGAGTAAGAACAAATTTTGCTTTGTACTATTTAATACTTTATGCATGGGCTATTGCATTAAAATGGTTAAAAAGGTGTGGGAGACAATAATAACTTATATATAAAGATGATGTGTTAAGTAATAAATATTACAAAGCAAATTCTTTTCCTTATCCTGAAGCCATTTAAGAATTTGTCATGTGATGGGTCTTATGAATTAATTTTGTTTGTGTTACTATTGACACTTTCATTTCCCCACTCACACGAAATGATATGAAAATTGGATTAGATCAGTCGATTTGCTCAATTAGATCGAGAATCAATTTCTTAGTCAGTCTAGTCATCACCTAAAAATCAAAATTTAAAATATTAGACAAAAACTAAATCAAACAATCAAAATTGATAAATTGGTTCAACCAATATTGATTTACACGGTTTGATCAATTAAGTTTTTTTCTTTCTTTTTATTCTAATTTCAAAATGACATTGGGTCAACAATGGTAAGGTCAACAACCCTATTATGGTGAAAGATAGTTAAAGATACACCTTGATCAAGCCAATACCTATTAAATCTCTTACTCTTTCAAAAATAGCCTAGGGAAAGTAACTATAAAACAATATAACACATGAGTATTTATAGTTTTTAAAAATAAAAGTTCCTATGCTAAATAATGCAAGACTTGAATATTCTATATTTCAACTTCTCTAAATAAATGTTTTTGCATAACGAAAATATAAGCATAATTTTTTTAAAAATATTCTTTTAGATTTGCATATAATTGATATATTAATAGTATAGCAATATTTTTTAAATGTTATAATTTAAAAATAATGTTGTTAAAAACTAAATGTGTAATAGTGTTATATCGGACAACACTTTCCAGTAAAGCCAAACCTGGTTTGGTTATAATTTGGACATCCCAAACTAAGGTTTGGAATGTAAATAAACTTTTTTTTTTTTTTCCTGCTAGTGCTAGACACTAACAAGGCCGAGTAAGTATAATAATAATAATAATAATAATAATAATAATAATATTATTATTATTATTATTATTTATCTTATAACATCAAGAGACGCACATTTTTAATGTAATATCTGCTTAAATGTTTAAATTTGATCCTCCATGTTTAGGAAATATTGATCATGGGTAGGCCCAAAGATGAACAGTACTCGAATCAAGTTACTATAGAAGTAGATGGTACGTTGAAATGCAAGCATTGTGGGCATAAGTTTAAGGGAGGGGTTTCGAGAATTAAAGCCCATGTGAACAGGGAAAAGGGGAAAGGAATTGCTCTATGTTCTTGCAATGTTAGTGAGAATGAAGAGATCGACAGCAATATTGCCGCTGGTTCAAGTAATCCACAAGAAGATGTAAATGCAACGAATTCAGTAGAAGGTACACACGTTGACGTACATATCTACTCATTTTACACGTATGTATGTGTGTGTGTAAAATGAGTAGAATATACAGATAAAATTGAAGTCTGCATTTTGAGCATTACATGATTAACGGTAAATTAAATTGGCTGCTGCTTGACACTTTGAACCTTCATGAACCGCTCTGAGAGGAACAGTAGAGTCTGAGAGAGAGTAAAAACAACATATATTAATTATGATAACTATCATGCTTATGTTATAATAAAGTCATCGGAAAGCTTTAAAGCACCTTCCATTTGTTTTCCAATTACAATTTCAAGATAAGAGTGAGAATTGGTTTTCAATGAGGTTCATAACCCCTTTAAATACACACCGTGGAGACCTTAGAGTGTCTTCTTTTGGGTCACTAACTGTGCCAGTTATCTTCCTTTCTTCCTCGAAAACAATGGAGACCTTAAGTTTCCTTTGCATTGGAGTCAAAAAACCAATGTTTTTACTTTTGAGTATAATTCTCTTTGTTGAACAAGGAGAAGAGGGGGTGTTCTTTTGCCCCTTCCTGGGTCTAAAGAAGTGTTTGGAAACTAAAATGTACTAATTTGTAACTAAATAATGTTTTGTTTGAAACTGATTTAAAAATTAATTTAACTAGTTTTCAGGTTGTTGGAAAAGCATAAAATGTTAGATAGAGAGAGAGAGAGAGAGAAAAGATAGGATTAATTAGAACCAATTTAAAACTAATTTTTTCAAAATTAGTTTTAGGTTAGATTACAACCAATTTTAAAATATTTTAACAGTTACTAAACAAACTTTATCTACTACCTAGTCCTATAGTCTACTTATCCAATGTCTATCAGAAGGAAAACGAGAAAAGTTTATCAAGAGTATCTACTTATCCAATTTTTCATGATCACCAAACAACCTCTGAGTGTTCCAAACTTATGGAATAGGAGGGTGACAAGGATGCTATTGAGAAAGAGTTGTGTAGGTAATTTTGTGTTCTTTATTCCTAAAACATGTTTTTGAAGTTACTTACTTATGTATATTTTTATTTTATATATGTAGCCCTAGGGAAGAAAGTTAAAGAGTTAAATTCAGAGGTCTCTTTATGGAAGAGTAAATATGAAGTAGCTCAGAAAAAGTTGGAAGAAGTGGAGAAGAGCAAGGATGGATCTTTGAACAATGGCAAGAAAAATAGAATTCTTTAAATAAAGAAATTAGTGGCTTAAAGAATAATGCAGGCGAGCAATTAATTAGTTCCTTTGAAAATTGTGTCTGCGAGGCCAAACCCTTTACCCAACTTTGATTTAAGTTGAGTTCGAGCTTTCAAGTAGGTCATTGATGGTGTGATTGTTTCCCCACCAGAATATTAAGATATTGGAGGAGGTAGTGATAAGAATACTATGACTAATAAGGAAATTGTTGGAGATGGTGAAGGAAATGCCCCAGATTAATCTTTTATGTTCTTCCTTTTCTCTATTTTGGATTTTGAACAATTGTGGTTTTATTTTGTTTAAGCAAGGCCATGTAGAGACATGTTAAACATGATACTTATGCAATTTTTTCCCTTTTATATTACCTTGCCAAGGCATGATATAATCTTTATTCCAATGGTAGGATCCATGTATATGTCGGTGACCAAACTTGGGTGGGTGATACAGTGGTCTAGCCCATGTTTTAGATCATTTGATAATTCACTATTTATGACTGTTAGATGCTTTTTCTATTTTAATTTATCTATTAATTTTGATAATTTGGTACATTCTTAAATCAATTATAATCAGATATATTGATTTAAAAATGTACCAAGTTATCCAAATTAACAAATAAATTAAAATTGATGAAGTATTATTTAAACAGTTCAGATTTAAGGATGTAATAATTTAGAATCTGCCTCCAGGGTTTGCGATCTATAATCCTGGAGGAGGATTCTTGGTTAGCATTTGAGAATATTGAGAGTAGCGTACTGGATCTTTCATACAATGGGACCTTGGACCATGATATTTGCTCTATGGGGCTTAGGTTTGACAAATCCAAAGCCTAGTATGTGCCTAGGATTGGAAATAGAGTTGGTGATTCCTTAGCCCATAATGCTAAATTTGTGGGATCAAAGAGTTGGTTTGGGGACTATCTTAGTTGTATTGTAGCTCTCAGGATTCTTTGTTTGAATAAATTTGCAGCTTTTATAAAAAAAAAAAAATCTTTTAAAGACAAAATTATCCATCTAATTCTTCTTCCTTCCTTTCTAATCCCACCACCCACCACCACCATCTTCTACCTTCTCTTAACAGCAACAAGCAGAAGCCACCACCACTACCATCCCACCGCCACCACTACTATTGCTGTCTAGGCTGCACAACTTGAGCTCAAATGGCCCATGATGTAGCAACTTTCAAAGAGCTGGTGGATGGTTACCCAAAACTCTGGGGGAGGGGGGATTAACAAAATTTTTAAGATCTAACAAAATAAAACAAGATATGAAGAAAATAGTTAAAGAGCTTTTATTATCAGCATAGTTTCAACCTTTGCACCAATCTTAAAAACAAGCCCATGTTGCAAGAAAAAACAAGCCCATTTTTTAATCAACATAGCAAGTATTTGGTGGTTTAGAAGGGAAGGTCGACAAAAGATAAATGGTGGAGGCTAGTGGTTGGCGACGATCGCAGTTGAAAAAAATATTTTCGAGTGAGTTGCATTTTCAAAAATGAAAAATTAGTGGAGCTTTTTCATTCCCACCTTTTTCATAAGAGTCCCATGGGAAGAGAATATTTTAGGAAAAATAAAAAGATCAAATTGCCCACGATGACCACCATTGCCATCATTGCCACCATTGCCACGCCATATCGCCATCACCACTGCCATTGTCGACATCACCACCATTGCCGCTAATACCATTATCATTATTATTATAGGTAAATCATGTCTAACTATGAGTTCAATATGTTTAATGGTTAATTTTTTAAAAAATGTCAGTGTCAACTAAGTATAATAATAGTTTATTCTTAAATATATTATATAAGATTCTTAGGATTTTAGTGTACATACTATAGACATGTCTAAATATCATGTTTAGAAAAACTATTCCTAATAATAATATTTTTTTAAAATAGTATTCTCAATAATAAAAAATCAATCCGAATGTTGCATACTCCCTTAAATCTAGAACCACGTTTATCCAGGCTATTTTTTTGAGCTTAACTTCAACTCTTAACGAAATTATTAATATTATAAACTCAAACCCAAACTAGTATACACACTTTCACTCTTTCAGTAGATAAGAAAAATTTGCTTTGTAGGAAGCACCTAAAAATTTATAACAGATGGCACACATGGAAGAAGTCCGCCAACGTTGAGCAGAGCGATCAGCTCTGATCAAGCGGCATTCACAAGTTAGGCGGCAATTATTGTCAAAATTTAATAATATTTATTTTTAAAAAAATCCAGACATGGAACATGATTATCCAAATTCAGAAACAATATCACCAGATTCCTCACATTTTTATGGTGGCTTTGATTTTTCCTATGGGACAGCATTTGTACGTGGTGACAAGAAAACACAGCCGTGTTTGACACTGCCCTTTACTTTTGAGCAACAGAGTTAGGTGTCGGACAAATTGACACTACAGTGGAGGTCCAGGAGAATGATAATTACATTAAAGGTTGATTTTTTGGGCAGAAGACACATGTGATGTTACATGTTGAAATTCTATATCTATAATAGTAAACATAATGCCATTATAATCTTAATCAGGAGAGCCACTAGTTGTTGTCTATGACTTTGTTTGACTCAAAAAGCATGGTATTTAGTGCCCTCTTCTCTCCCCTAGTCACTCTCAAACTTGGGTGTTACATTTTTAATTATGTAACCTGTAGATTGAAAAGAAGTGAAAGAAAATAATGTAGTCGCCTTTTTGTTAATCAAAACTGATGAGTTCTATTTATTGAGAGGGACACCGGCGGTTGAAAGGAGACTTTTTATGGAAAAATATTTTCATTAATACTAATTTTTTTGGGACAAATTTAATTTACTCAAGAAATTATTTCAAACTCAAAACACCGTATGAGATTGTGCTTATCCACTCCAACATATTTACATGATAAGGTACTTCACTATTAATTTATATATTTATTTTTTTAAAACGATAAACTCTTCGTTAAATAAACACAATTATACGTAATAGTCTAGGACCATGCTTTTGTTAGTAAGTTCTATAATTTTTGTGTTCTTATAGTCCAATTAAAATTCGTTAAAAGTACCTTATGTAAAGGAAAGAAAAAGCTTTCATAATTGGAACAGAAAAACTTCCATTTCGATATTAGATGAATGACCCATCGCTGTAATTCTGATTAACCTGAACAGAAAGTACCGCGAACCAGAGATTTACGGAGTATGCATGACGAAGTTTTAAATTTAATCACACTTGCTTGTAATAATTAGAACAGATATAGATATGGAAAATCCAACCAAGGTCCAAAGAGAGAGGAAGAAAAAAAAAATTTAACCGAAGCATATATTTCTCAAGAATATACACATATTTATATATGCATTATGCAACTTAACTTTATATATATTGATTTATGTGGTTTTATTGCATTGTTTTTTTGGTTCTGGAATGCATGAGATGCAACTAATACTTAAGGTTTGGGTTTATGCTTCTGAGTGTAGATATAATCAGTATGAGCAGCTAGCGTCCTTCTCATCAAACATTCCTCTGTCCCTTCCATTCCTTCGCAGCTCTCATCATCCAACCCTGCACTTGATGCCTCTTTAGCCACCACATCCTTCAATCGAAACAAGAAAATTCCCAAAACCCCAATCAATTACAAAGTGAACCAAAATAAAATAAAAAATCAACAATAACAAATCTCAAAATTTTCATTTTCATTTTTTTTCTTGATATGATTCAAATTTAAGTTAAAAGAAAAGTTTAATATTAGAATATGTTTGGATGGTACTTATAGAAATATTTATAAATGACTTACAACAAAATCGAATCAAGTTATAATAACGTAAGAGTATAAAATCATATCATAAATCCTAAACTCCAGATTCTAAATTAAGTCATAATCATATAAGAGTGTTAATCAACTCTAGGTGACGTATCATGCAATTTAATTAATGGATGAGAATTGAGAAGGTAGCTTACCTCATGCAGTGAAGAGACGCCTTTAAATGATGCTAGGTTAGGACGAGATGCATAGATTAAACCGAAGCTAAGAAGAAGAACCAAGATGAAGATGGTGGTCAATTTGGACATGCTGATTGAGTTCTCTCTATTTTGTTTTATTCTATCACTCAGATTCTTTGTGTTGAGTGGGAGACTGACATGAGAGTAGACTCTTTTATACATAGACAAAGGTGAGGGGCATCGTCGAGTGTGCAAGTCTGAACGCCCCAAACGTTTCGTTCAGACGCAAAATTCTCATGTCTAAATTTTTGTGGACTTCAATTTGCCAATGTTGGGAGCGTACCTAACAGTCATTTCCATTTGGAAACTAAAATGCTTACGGGAAAAAAAAAAGGGGGGGGCAGAATTTCCTCGTGATAAAAAGTCATGCTCTCATATTTCATTACGTCACCACATGAAAGGAATGTTATATTTCCAATCAATATAATTTCCTCGTATTTTCTGATAATTTAGATGTTATATTTGAAATAATTAAAATTTACAATACATTTAGTTATAGTTTAATTTTAATATCCCATAATGTAATAATTATTTACTCTACTAACTAATTTTATATTATCATATCATTATAATTATTTAATTTTAATAATAATTATTTTAAAATACATAAATAATAATATATAATTAGTTAATAATAAAAAAATAAAATTAATTTAAAATTACTTAGGATTTGTTTGTCTAAGATTTTTCACAACACAAACAAGCAATGCACACTTTCCAAAGCATAAGAACGAAGTTAATTTATTTACTCTTCGATGCTGTTTTGTCCTTCTTTTTTCCCTAAAATCTTAAATGAACTATTATTGATTTAGTTAAATTGCATATTAAATTTCAAATTTATTTTATAATCGAAATTATTTATAAAAATACGATTTTAATCTATGTACATATCAATTTTAATGTTTAGAATGAATTAAAGGAAAATCAAGATTATTTTATCTAAATGATTTTAATTACCTTTCTTCTCCTTTTGTTGTTCCTTCTTTTTTTTCCCTCAATAACAAAAGCTTACGTTATCTTATTATATTTTACACATAGATTTTTGAAATAGCAATTAAGAGGGGAAAGATAGCTTAATTTAATGGAAGTTTAAATTATTAATTTAAATTATTAAACAGAAAATTAACGGTGAGGCTAACAGTCACTCTTTTTTTTTTTTTTTGGCTCTCTACATCTCCTTATTTTGTTTTTAAGTTTTATTTTATTAAGTACCCTTAATGATTTAAAAGCAAATAATTTTTTTATATTTTATTATCATATAGTCCAAATTTATATTCATTTTAATTATTTTTTTATACACTTATATGATAATAAAATTATTCATAAAACTTCAAATAAGTTTTATTTTTAATCATCTTATAATAATAATAATTGAGAACCCTCTCCCATTATTCCTGCAATCAACAACAAACCTTAGACGCTTCAAAAGCGCAAAGATGCAATAAACACCTCAAGCACCCCCCGTGGGAGTCCTTAAAGCCAACACTGATGTGTCTCCATTTGAAGAGTAAGAGTGATGGCGGATTCATGGCGATCAAAACAGTGAAGTATCAAGGAGCCATGAATACCAGAAAAGCAGAGGTAGCCGCGGGTAGAGAAGAGGTGAGGTTTGCTGGGGGAATTGAAGATTTGAACCCTAATATTGAAAGGAGATGCAAGCAGTATTTGAGAGTTTTAGCAATAGCGAGGAGAATCTATCGTATTCAGGGCTTATTCTTTTAGAAGCAGATGGCTTAGCTTCTAGGTTTTATTTTTTTAAAAGCCAGTATGTACCTAAAAAGTTGTAACTATGTGGCTCACAAATTTGCTAGGTTAGCAAAAAATGAGTGATCCATATATAGAATGGATAAATGAGGCCCTTCCATGTATTGCAGATCTACTAACGTGGGATGCTTTTAGTTGAATGAATTCACTTTATACATAAAAAAAGAAAATCTTATAGTAATTATATAATGGGATTATTTCAAATATGATCAAATAATTTACAATCTAAATTATTTCAAAAAACGATACTACAAATATAAATATGCTTAATTACAATAAACTAATATCAGTGTAATTAATAATATAATTAAGGTTAATTTGTTCTGAATGAAAATTTGCACAACTTTTTTTTTTTTGAAAAAAAAGGCAAGGGGAGAGAGGAATGAGAGTTGAATTTAGGATACCTCAGATTTAATAAGACATGCAAAAGATAACTATTAGGTGGTGAGCTCAATCGTAAAAATTTTCACAACTTAAATGTATTAAATCATGTTATTTTATAAGATGGTGATCTAGGCATATTTGCATCAATTAAAAACACGTCAATTAATTAATGATTATGATATGATCAAAGATTTTTTTTTCTTTTGTTTCCCACATGTATCCTCCACTCAAGATAATTGTCTTCAAGACACAATCAAGCACTAAATATGAGCACTTTTTCTTACAGCTGGGATTTAAACTATGATTCACCACATATAAAGAACTAGCGACTTCTTCTATACCAATTCCCCATGATATATATGATCAAAGATAATTAGGCATATTATCAAGACTATAAAATTTATTTAAGTGTTACTTATAGTTTAATATCAACTAATTAACATAACTCTATTATTAGATCTACAATTTATTTAAAAGTGTCATAAGTATTTTTTTAAAAAAATCAAATTAAAGTTATACTTTTATTAAGAAAACTAAACACATTAATCATCTATTATACTTTTTTTAAAAGCTATTACATAGAGCTTCATGTCATTTTTTATATTAATATAAATTATTAAGGTTATATTTTCTTCAGCATTTCTAGAAGTATTTATTAAGTTTTGGATTTTAACTTTATTAAACCATAAAAGCCTAAAATACAATAATTAAATAGCTTTGAAAACTTTGAAGAATTACAATATTTCCATGTCCTATTACCAAAAAAAAATAATAATAATGTTGCATTTGTTTAAATTTTCAACAAAAGTATTTTCATATTACAACTATTTTAGAGATTTTTTTCAGAAGCTAATCATTCTAATTTATGAAAAAAAAACTACTACAAATAATTTTTTATTTGGCTTTTTAAAAAAAAATAATTATGTTAAAATTTTTATACATGTTTTAAATTCAAAAGTAATTAAATAAATTCAAACAAACCAATCTTAAATTACAATTTATATGATCTGGAAATAAACAATTTGCAATTATTTAAGGTTAATCAAAAAATAAAAATTTTAAATAATTATAATGGAATGTTAATAGGAAAAAAAACTATTTAAACACAGTCAAACTGAAAATTAATAACAGGATTAAGATTCAGATTCGAAATTGATTTTCAACTAATTGTCTAGTGATAACACTATTTAAGACGCACTGTGTGAGACGAATCAATGAATTTTCAGCGTTTTGGAATGATTGCCCGCATTGACCGCATATACCGTCCAACGTTTCTTTAGAGTTTTTCCCCTAATGGCCTAATACATCTATGAGGAGTGCTGCCAGTAGCAATCCATTTATATATTTTTTTTTAATATTAGATTTATTTATTTATTTTTAACCACCTATGACATGCAAACTACTAAATTCCACTAGCCCGTACTCTTGTGCCTTTTTACTATTAGTTTATGACTCGTGCCAACCAAATTTCATAAATTTTTATGATCTTAATTATGTTGATAATATTTTAGGAATTTAACATAATCAATATTTGAGATTTATTAAAACACCTTAAAGCCCTAGCCTCAAAATTATCTGAGTAGTATCTTAAAATAAATAAATAAAGTTTCTATTTGTCAACTACGAAATATAACTAAACTATGTACAACTGTATTATTAATTTTTGGATTAGGATCCTCTAAAGTGAAAGTAAATATGAAGTGAGAAAGTAAGGAATTATTCATCTTTAGATCAATAATTTGGTCCCCAACAAAATAATCTAAGGATGAATAACCTTTCACATTCTCACTTTACAACTATTTACACTTTAGAAGATCCAAATTCTTAATTTTTAATTAGTTCAAGTGATTAGACACTTACTCCCCGTAAAAAATGTATCGAGTTCAAGTATTGTGAATGGATAGACTTGGCTCAAGTCCAGAAATTGGTGGCTTGAACCTAAGAAAAACTACAACTGCATCCACCTTTATTATTATTATTTGAAGTTTAAATCTTTCATATTTATGCTGAAATTCAGAGAGTGTTTGTTTGGTATAATTTTAATGCTAAATAGTATATTGGACATAAATACGGTGTGCGAAACTAATCTCTCTTTGAGCATCACCTTATCCTTGGTGACAAGGTGCTATTAGTATGTTTTGAAGTTGAACTCCTAGACTGCATTTAAACCTCTTAATCTTAATAGTGCTTAAGATAAATATATCCTAAAAAATTAAAATAAAATGGCTTATAACTACATAGCTTAATATTCATTACTACATGTTACTTATATTTCAATTCATCCTCTTGATCAATCATTTTAATGCAATCATGGAAATATCATCACATACTAACCACCCAAAAACTCGATCATGTCATGTAGATGTGTCATGACATTTTACTAGGCCAAATTGACTACCTGGCAAGTCATTATGGTTGGCAATGATATTTACCACCATACCTCTATGACCCTTCATACTTCAAGCTTGGGTCAAGAGGGCTTATGGATCAGTCTTTCGACACGACAAGAAGCTCATATCCCCTCCCATACCCCTATGGCCCTTTGCTCTTTAAGCTCGAGTTAGGAGGGCTTATGGATCAATCAGTCGGCTTGACAAGAAGCTGGTGTTTCCTCCCACAACTCCATGACCTTGCACTCTCCAAGCTCGAGTCAGAAGGATTTATGGATCAGTTGATCACCTTGGCAAGAAGCTCGTCTTCTTTCCCCTTCCCCCAAGCTTGGCATGGCAACTCAACCGGCCAGCCAACTAGGTCCCTATCCTCTCATTGATCCCTTTTCACTAATTAAAACCTCCTTGCTCCTCAAAGCTCGACATTAGGGGCCTTGTGATCCATCCGAGTCCCTTAGTTATACCAAAGTGCAGGAATCACCTCTTTAAAGCTAGGCACCTAACCGAATGCCTGACCCATCTAAACAACCTTCATGGGCCTAGGCACCTAGCCAAATCTAGCTTGAAGCTAACATTCAAAGCACATAGAGAAAATTCTCCTTTCGCAATATAGTCATCATCCACTCATCCAAGTCCATGATCCACATTCGCCATATTGAAGACTAACTCAATTCTAATTTCATACCTCACATTAATTTAGATAAAAAAAAATGACTTTTTTTTTTTTTTTTTTGTCTAAAGCACTAATATTCAAAGCTCAATGGGCTCTAACTAATCTAGCTTGAACCAGGTTAGCCCGCTATAGATATAAATTTTTTCTAGCACTAGTTTTTTCTTTCTATCTACAAGATTCAAATTGAAATTTTACTTAAAGGGAACAAATACCAAAATACTTGAACTAACAAAGCATTGGTAAATTGACATTTATTAAACACATGGAATTTTTTTCTTTAATTGCAAGTAGTGTCCGTATATAAATACATTTCAATTAATATATCTCAGCATTTTAGTAAAAAGTGAATTATTTAAGTTGATATTGGATTTTTAATTATAAATAATTGACATAATTAGGATTTGAATATGTCGGGATGCATGTACATATCTCTCTCTCTCTCTCTCTCACACACAATATATATATATATATATATATATATATATATATATATATATATATATATATATATATATATATATATATATATTGTGTTTTTAACACTTTTACTTCGGGACATTATTGTGATTAAATTATCCTCCTAATCATTGTCATATTTTAGGATTTGAATCTTGATACTCTTCTTGAAAGTACAACTTACTTGCTATTGTGCCTAAATTTATTTATATTTAATATAGTATAAGTGTTATTTTTTAAGACAATTTAATTTATAATTACTTAATGTTTTTTATAATATTACACTTAAGTCTTTAAGATTACGTGTAATACTTAAATAAAAAATTAAATATAATATTAATGTTTCACATAGTATGAGCTTTGTGTTAAGCAGAATAACACCTATTCGTATGTGAATGAAGTCACTTCAAAATGATGAAAAAATATTATTATCTATAACCAAAATACCTCTACTAATTTTTTTGTTTGAAAAAAATAATTTTTTACTTATAATTCACACTTCCTTTGTTTCTTCCGACAATTAAAATGTATACGTGAAGAAATTCGGTTTAAACATCGATATTCACGTTACACCTGAAGTCAAAAATTAAAAGTTCATTTTGCTTGGGTTTTAAGCTCTGACAATGAAGGGCAAAATCAATCATTTTCCTTTCGTCCCCTATCATAAGCAAAATTCAAACCCAGTCCCCATCCTACATGTGGATGCATTGTATATATGTTATATCAAAGCAAGAAAAGTTGCATGAGGAAAAAAAACTTCAAACCGGATCGTACACAAGATCCTGGAATAAATCCAAACTATATGCGTTGATTTTTTGTACTAAATCATTAATTAATTATAACGCCATCATGTTACAGTCCTGCTAGTTTCTCCGAAAATAACTTTATGGATATCTCACAGATCTTAAATTAGTAGTGATAATTTTGCCTTCTATTATTTTACACAAATTAAGTTTAAAAGTGAGTCAAAATTTTGTCATGTCATGTATATTTATCTTCTTCTTCGTATAAAAGACGAAGAATGACTTGCTATACATGTCTTATCATTATAATCTACTACAAGTAAATCGGAATGCTCAAAATAATATGAAATTCAGAAAGAAGATCGAGATGGCTGGAATGATGTGGTCTTGTAAATGAATCAAGCCATTCGTTAATTTGTTTATATTAATATTATATTGATTCAATTTAAGAGAATTTGAAATTAAATTCCTTTAATTTAAAAAATATACAAATGAAATAAAAATATATTTATGAAATTTTTATCAGTACATAAGCTAAATACTACTGGATGAAATTACAAAATAGGAACCAGTTTAGGTGAAAAAGCGTGGAGAACAGAAATTTTAAGTTAACCAAATATATATTAAGCTTATAGCATCGCCAATAATTCTTATTAATTTAGTTTTATTTAATCTTTTGAAATATCCTTATGCTTAATTTTTAAAAAAAATAAATTAATTCTTATTAAAAATTACTATAGAATGATTATTCAGTGTGCAGTGTGCTAGTTGGACTTTTCCTTTGCTATCTATTTTCCATGCAGCTTGAAACCCAAGCTGGGAAACAAAATAAAAGAATAATTAGGCAAGTAAAGAATTTTTCCAAAGGTGAAATATGAGAACAAACCCATGGTACTGCATAATCGCCTTTTATTTTCGTAAAAATTTAAGTTGAATTATTTTAGTCGAAAAGCGCTTGTTTTGATTCCTAGGAACTAACAGAACCAATTCTAGGAGAAAAACTTCTATGCATCCTCGGAAGAATTTTCCTTGTTCTAATTAGAGGATCCAAGTCATTGAAGTTTTAATGGGAACACTGCATAATCAATAGAACCCAATTCAAACGCTATGTTGTTTTATGAGGGAAGAAAATCTGAAAGGAGGAAAGAAAGTTCCAAGAGTTTAATTTTAATGTATTAATAGTATAAAATATTTTTATATTATCATTCAAATTTATATCATTATATCAATAAATAATTAAATATATTTAATTTTTACATCCATTACTTCAAAAGTCATGAACATAAAAGGATATAATTGAAAGATAGTGCAATAATTTTATACTCAGAGCATCAAGATTAAATCAATTTTCCAATGGTTATACCATCAGAGAATGAATGCCTCCATTAAACTTAAATGTGTTTTAGTGCATGTAAAATTCACTTCTTTTTTTTTTTGTTCATTATAAATTAAAAATATTTGTTTGGGTGAAAAAAATTAGAAATCTGTCAATCAGTATTTTTAAACAGTAAATCTTCTTCAAATGAGTTGATTCACCTTATCATCTTTTATGTAATTTTAATTGATAGTTAATTTGTATATGTCTCTATAAATACATAATGAGCTTGAAGGCATATCCTAACTCTAAATAAGATGTTTCCTTCAACTTAAACTTTTATGTATCCAAAAAAAGAAAAAAGTCTTCTTAAAGTTGCCTTTTTATTTCACTTCCATTGCAGCATTATCGTACCCTATAAACCCTAGTTTTCATTTTGTTGGGGTCAATCCCTAATTTTCAATAAAGAAGCACGAGTTATGCCATTTGTCTGCGAGCTCAGGCCCACTGGCTCGCATTTGTTCTCCACATGAATGTCGTTTACTGACAAAAAGAAGGCTCTAGTGCCTAACCTCTTGAACGAAGAAAAATCCTTATTCCGACCCAAAAAAAAAAAAAAAAAACAAAACAAAAATCCTTATAGAAAGGTTTTCTCGATGTCTCAATTGAAAGGATAGACAAAGGATAGACTATAAAATATTTTTGATACTATTTATTTTATTTTATTTTATTTTATATATAAGTTTGAGCCCTTTGTTTTCCAGTTGATTTTTAGATTGGCGTGGAGGGTGTTGCTTTTTCGTCATGGATGCTTGAGGACAACAGATTCAATGCTACTTTAGAATTTGATTAGCTTGAAAATAATTGATTTAGGACAGTTTGTTTGAGATTTTTTCAAAAAAAAAAAATATTTTTAAATTAAATGATATGTATTAAAAAAATTGACTAATTAAATGATTTTTAAAAATTAAATTTAAAATGACCTCTTTATTTTCTAGAATAAAAGTTCACTTTAATCTTTGAAGTTATAGATACGCTTCACTTTAATATTTGAAGTTAAAAAATTAGCTATTTAATCCCTAGATT
The DNA here is from genome assembly GCA_031439585.1 of Pterocarpus macrocarpus. Taxonomy (NCBI): domain Eukaryota; kingdom Viridiplantae; phylum Streptophyta; class Magnoliopsida; order Fabales; family Fabaceae; genus Pterocarpus; species Pterocarpus macrocarpus. The sequence continues at coordinate 34,504,941 of CM062514.1, forward strand.
TGCAGATCGTATGTCACTTTAGCACTTGATTTGCAAAAGTGACACACAATTTACGGTCTAAGATAACACACGATTTATAACTTCAGAGATTAAAGTAAAATGTGCCTACAACTTCAGGAACTAAAACAAATCTTTACTCTTATTTTTTGAAAGTTATACAAGTAAATTTTATAAATAATTTTAAAATTAAAGTTTGAGTTTAATATACTATCAATGTAAATTTGTTTAAATTAGTAATAATAATATATTATCATATATGTAACTTTTAAAATAATAATTATAAAAGTCAAGAATTTTTAATAATATGGTAATATATGATTAGAAGACGATTTTCTTTGTATTGATAGCATTCTCAAACTAAATTAAAGATTTATATCATAAAAATATACTTTTTTTTAAGGATAAAATGTCGTTTATCCCCTTAATCTTTACTGTAGATGTATTTATCCCCTAAAATTTAAGAAGATGTAATTTAGCCCGTTAAAGTTAAAGAGTGGCTCTTAAAACCATCCCTACACAAACATAGTCAAACTCCTTCTTCTTCTTTTTTCTGTTCTAATTTGTTGTTCTAATTTGGCAATACAGTCAAACTTTCTCGAACCCTACCGGATTAAGATTTAATCTATCTAATTTTAGGGGATAAATGGATCAATTTAAATGAATTTGGCCTGTCCGGATGACCCTATATAAAGCCTATATATCACCAATGTTTCTCGTTTTTTTTCACTCAATGGATTTGTGTTCATTTTTGTTTTGTTGGTAATGGGTTTTTTTGGGCCATCAAAAAGAGTTTTTTTCATCCCGGAAACGATATTTTTTTTGGGGTCATGGAGGGGGTTGGGATTGGAGGTGGGGGATAGGTGGGTTCAAGTATCGAACCCGGTGTAGCTCATCGGGCCTCTACATATTCCAACCACTGAGCCCTGAGCCTTGGCAGTGCCAGGAAAGGAATTTCAAATGACTGCAGCAAGTTAGGTTTTAGTTACGAGTTTTGATAAACATAAATTTAGTCCATTCTGATAGGTAAAGGGTAGGTCCAAATCTAACAGTCACTTCTAAAATCCGTATTAGCAATCTATTAATTTGAGGACGAAAAGACAAAGCCCATTTATTCAGAGTTCGCACCACTGTTTGTCCGAAAAGGGCAAATCAAATCAGACCCAAAAAAAGAAAAAAAAAAGAAAAAGAAAAGAGCAAATCAAAGAAAAACACTTATCCTTATGCAAGTGCATAATGCATGCCACTAGAATGATTGGGGGTCAAAATCTGGCAGGTTGGTCCAAGTGGGTTTTCACTCATGTTTTATGTTTCCAAATTATGATATTAATTGATCCACTTCCATACTATATTATATACGAATATGCTTCTAGAAGGAGCTATTGCTATAATTCGATCATTTTATATAAAAATATCTAAGTGGGTTATTATTTCATCTCCTTTTTTAACCTTTAATTACATTTAGCTCTTCTTTATAACAAAAATATTCAATAAAATCTATAGTCTTCATGAAAAGTAAAACCACTACTAAATATATATTTTTTAATCAGTATCTAACTCTATACATAATACTTTTCTTTAAGGATATAATTTTGATGTGTTATTAGTGTAAAATTTTTTATATAAATATTTAATTATATATTATTATATTATCAAAAGTCTTTAATATTTATAATCATTAACTCAATAGTCTTATATATAATATAATATAATTAGTTAATAATATAAAATATTTTATAATAATAATGCATTAAAATTAATCTCTATTTTTAACTCAATTATTGTATAAAAAGTTATTAATTTGGTTTCTATAACTATAATTGTTTTCAACTTAGTTTCTGTCATTTGTTGTTATTGTAAGGCTGTGATATTGGCATGAAATTATTGCAAAATATAGAAATTAAATTACAAATAATTGTCATATAGATGAACTAAATTACAAACAAATATTATGTTTAGGACAAAAGAAATATGATTCATATATTTATTATGATTAATATATGCATTTTCATTTAGTCTAAATACTTCACTATAGTATAAAGTCAATAGACAATAATCGATATCCAAAAATGATTGGTCATAATGAACTTGATGAACTTTATTTGCAGTATTAGAGATTTTAATTAGAGTTGTTATTTTAAGGTGAATTGCCTAACAGTCACCTCTATTCTAAAATTGCATGATAAAAAACATATATATATTTACAAACTAAATTAAAAATAAATGTCATAAATAGGAATTAAAAACTTTTTAGCCTAAATATTATCAATCTTGTAAATTAGTTTGACATTGTTTCTTTTTACAAATTGGATTGTTATATTATGTGAAAATTAAGTTGTTTATCTCTCTTCTATTTAGATTATTGTTTCCTTAATCTCAATGATGATCATATTAGAGACTCAATTTTTTTATTAAAAATGCTAGAATGCTAGAATTTTCAGATAGAATTAAGTTATTAGAATGATATGTCATATTATTGACTCTTAGATGGATGAATGAGTTGTACCATTTCATTTCATCAATACCCTATAATTTCTACAAGAATTCTAACAATTACTTTTTGGTAATAGCATTTCTCTTTTTCATTTAGTCATTTATGTCACCTGCCCAAATTATCTTTCGCCATAAACGCAACTTGGGGGGAATGTTTTCACCACTTTCACCGTACTTTACCTATTGGGAAGCTCGCTTAATGATAATAAAAGCATCAATCATTAAGCATGAGCTAATCCCCAAGGTTTATGAACTAATTCAGAAGGAAAGGCAATCATGAATCATGCACAAAGTATATTTCCATCACACAGTATCCGAATCTTGTTCCATACACCTAAGAGTTAGTTCATTAGAAAATCAGCCGTGATCATTGACCAATATTTAATGTGAGAGTGACATCATAATCTAATAGAAAAATCTTATTCTATGATTTTCTAAGATTTTTCGAGAATATTATTATTTTTTTGGTATATAGTTGGGGCCTAGGCCCATTTTTGTGAATATCATTAAGAAACTCTTCCATATTGGTAAACATATAATATCAAGAAATTTGCACAGAATGCCAGACAGTTATCACTGGGCCCTTCTCGTGGTTCGAAGGCCATTATTAATTTTATTTTAAAATAACAAGCACCATATATTGTTTTTATATTGATATCATTGGTTTTATTTTTTCTTTTGTATGTGCATATAATCACAAAGAGTTATGATAATCCTACATAAATTTAGGATGCTATATAACTAGAAGAATAACTACAATTTTTGACAGAAATTGTTCGTGCCAAGGTTTTTGGAGTCTGGCCAATTAGTAAAAAGGACTGGCCGGATTGAAACACATGCCTAACGCTATTTGGACTAGGGTAATTTATTAGTAATATAATGACCAAGTAATTAAATTGGAGAGTTCATTCATTATATGAGCAAATAATTTGGTTTTAGTGCTTTTTGCATACATTGTTTGACCATTTAATAGCCATCAGTTACATGAAGGTAAAAAACTTTTGATTTGTTGTGATCAGGATAAAATTCATGATAGTGGTATGATGAAATGAAGTGATAAGAGGGTCAAATAATAATATCACATCATTCTATGAATCAAATTTTTGTCAAAAATTTAAGTTGTCTAGCATTTTTCATTTAGGATAAACCATTTTAATATCTAAAGAATCATGTAATGATGGAGAAAATCTTAAGTGTTTTTGGAATTAAAAAAAACAAGTTTTATTTTATTTTATTTTATTCATCATTTAACACATTAGTTATTTCATTAAAAATATAGTAAAATGGAAAATAGTAATAGTTCACAAAGTTGGAGTGTCAAGTAATAAATAGGGCAGAATAAGATATTTCTTTTACTTTGAGAATATCTAAAATTTTCTCATATCAATAATTGAATATTTCAATTATATTACTGGTTAATTTGCTTATGCATAATTATGTGTGAATAACTGAAAATTTCACATTCATTATTAGTTATATTACTAAATTTATTAATAAAATAATTAAAATCTCTAATTATTAATATATAATTTTTTACAAATAAATTTATGATAATATAATTGAAATCCCCAATTACCGGTGCTTGGTTCTTGGTTCTTGTGTCAAGATAGTATATCCTAAATTTATGGACAAATATCATTAATCTAATTATATATCAACACATACCATATAATAACAATAACTAAACCTAGCTTTGAGTCCATTACCTACGAAACGTCAAGCTTTTTTATAAGGTCCTCTTATTTTGGCTGTGCTGTGGCCATTTCAAACCATGGCAACCACAACCTCTTCTTCCAGCTGCAGTGGCTTCTTCAGTCTCCGATCCACCAATGCTGCTGAGTCCAGGGTCCAGGACACCTCACCATCGAGCCAAGGCTCTCCAAGTTATGGAAAGCTTGATGGGGTGGCCGCATGGTTCATCAATGGTGTCACAACGGTTTTCTTTTTATCCTTGGAGCGTTGCTCTTGCATTCACATAGCCACCGATGAAGAAGATAGCGAAGATGCCAATGACTTGCCCTTGATCCTCAACGATGGCAATCTCCGCCGCCATGACGGCGGCACCGCCACCACCAGCTGGAGAAGGACGGTTAAAGGGAAGAAGAGTGGTGCAGCGCTTGTTGACCAAGACCAAATAGTGAAAGTTGAAAACTTTTAGACAATTACCCTTTGAGGCCTTAAGCAAATTCAATGTCTCTCTTTAATTTCTCGGTAAGTGACGTTTACAATGGGGAATTCTCATTGGACTTGTGCTTTTGGAGGTCATGTTTTTGAAGGTTCATGAATTAAATTAAGGAGTAATATAATGTCCATTGCCTTTGAATATATACAGTTTATCAAGAATGATCAAAGTGTAACGAAATAAATTGTAGTACGCTTGATTCCGTATGATTAATAATTTATGTGTAGTAGTCAATTTGGTTTGCTCCATTTTTTGATAAGAGTATTATAAGATTTCTTTGGCGTTGTGTTCATCATGCACAATGGTCGAAGGAGGTAGGCAAGTGATAACAATAAGTCAATAACCTAGAATGGGATATGAGATTATGATCTACGAACTTCTAGACAAGTTCTGAATTTGCTGAATATTGAGCTTCAACTTTAGCTGAGGTGCAACCGGCTGATTGCTAATTAACATGATACTAAATTGAAGATGACTTGATTACTACTAAGGATAATAATTAACCTGTGTGGATAACAAATTTTTGGAAATTTATTAGTAATTTTAACATGTCGCTTAACAAGTTGGCAGGTACTTCTTACAGCTTGATCCATTGTACACTTCTTACCGGGTGTAGTGTACTACATTTCCATCCTGATGTCAAAGTGTGATTATGATATTTCATGTGATATACAGGTTCATTTAGATTTTTTTTTTGAAAAAAAAAAGTTTTTTTAAATAAAAAAGTAAAAGTAGAAATAACTTTTAACATGTGCTTTTTAAGAAAAAGCAGAAAATTAATTATTTCTTAATTCTATTTTTTAATTTATCCAAACAAATTACATAAAAAAATCACTTTCTTAGAAAAGGAAAACATGAAGAAATGCATCCACAAAGGCACAAACTGATTTTAGGATGGCATGATTATTAGATAGACGCTTTTTAACTGAATTTCCGTTTCAATCCAAAAATAGAAAAGGAAAAGGAAAAAAGAAAAAAGAAAAAAGGAGACGTGCGTGCGAAGTGTTGAGTTGAGAACATTCTTACTGGGATCACCACCTGATAATGTCTCTCTGTAAGCCTTTTTTGATTTGCATAACTTCAAAGAACAATTAGCAGTCATTAATATACATTGAGCGTGTTCTCTGGATGAATTATAATGCGAGAGGGGAAAAAATCTTGTAGCAAAAGCTAATGGGCAAAGCCAAGGACTAGTTGCTTTGAAATATTAAAAAGCGCCGTATAAACCGTCCCATGTCCAAAATGTTGAATGATACTGTCGTTTGGGTCATGATCATCTTTTACTTTTTTTTACTTTATCTACGACAATCATGAAAAAGTAGATGCATTTGAAAGATTAATTAACTGATGAGAATAAAAAAGGGGATTAACTGATTAATTAATATAATAATGTTGTTTCTTGTTCGAATTCATCCATTCCGCCATACTAGTATGCTATATGTAGAATGAATCCTCTCAATTTAAATTTTTATTTAATAAAATTAAGTATAATCTTCTGTTATTAATTTTTTTATGTCGTATGTATTATATGGATCCCATCTTTTAGATTAATGATAAAAAATTATATTTGACTTTATCAAGTAAAAATTTAAAGTGAGGATCCATTTATTATTGTATATGTACCATTATTATGTATAAGTAATTTTTTTTACTAGTTATGACCCATTTGGTTAAGATTTTGAGAGAAATATTTTTTTAAAAATAGAATTAGAAGTAAAAACAAAAGTAAAAATAGAAAATTATTTTATGTTAATATAATTATAGAAGTACTTTTTATTAGAATAAAAAATTGTTAAATTATTTGGCTATGATAAATATAAAAATATTTTTTTAGTAGAAAATTACAATTTTGGATAAGGAGTAGTATTTTTAAGAAAATATTAAGGATAGAATGGTAAAATAATGTTATTCCGGACTACGATATTTGAGTCCATGACAAGGTCCAAAGGTTGAAGCCCACTTAACATTCTACGGCAGCAAAGGCCCAAACCAGGCATCATATGATGTAGGGCCAAGGTCCAACTCGGAACTCATGTGGATAAGGGTCATCCATGTAGCGCAAGGATGGGGAGGTTGGACAGCACCCACAAGCAAAAAGGAACTGCCCATGCCCAACAAGCTACCGCGTATCTCAGGTGCACCAACAAACATGAAGTCGTTGGGAGGTCTCGAGATTGCTTCTTAGAATTGTGGAACACTTCTCATCGTCCCTATCTCCTACCCATTACAAATAAGTGGCCACTTACTGAAATTAGGTACACATAATATACCTTGAATCTAGTATTTCTTGCACTCTCTGACTTAAGAGTTGAAGTCCTTGCAGGTACATCCCCTCTACCGTAGAATGCTATTCTCATCTTTCAACTACCAAGATCAAGCAGCCTTGAAGCCCCTCTAACATTCGAAGCTCTATCACTTTTCAGGATCTGGCTACCCACTTTTGAACAAGTATAAAAAAGTAGTAGATTCAAAATTCAATACTATTTTCTCTCCCTTCTATTACTTCTAAAAGAAGCAGTTATCTATCTACTTCTCAAGAAAAAAAATTGTTTTTTGCTTTTACTTTTTTGGAAATCCACAAACAAATAAATACTATAAGCATTTTTTTTAAAAAAAAAATAAAATTAGAAAAGCATTTCTCCCCCTTTAAGAAGCGCATCCAAATGCACCATAAATAATTGGTACGCATTGACAGTGTAAAATAATTTTACACTCTCAACCAATAGAAATATATGAAAGTGCCAAATCATGGTGGGTCTCTCATCATGGTGGATAATTACTTATATGAGATGGTATTTTCTTACATTTCTATTAGCTGATAATGTAAAGTTATTTTATACTCTCTGTGTATACAAATTAAACTCTATATAAGAATAAAAATGTTAAACATTAAAAAAAATTATTTTTGATATACTAGTAGTGTAAATTTTTTTTACATAAATATCTAAGGGTGGAAGTAGGCTAGGCAGATTATCTCGGTCTAGCCCATATTCAGCCTAATTTAGCTTGACTTTTTTAGTAAATAAGTTAGGTCCAGGCTTTTCAAAAAGCTTTTTTAACCAAACAGATCAGACTACAAACTATTAAAAAAGCTTATTTAAGAGTAGATTTCTTGATTTATTTAAAAACTTTATGGTCAAGTAGGCCTTTAAACAGGTTTTTGAACTAAACCAAATTTTTTAAAAAGCCAAGTTAAGGCCCTAAAAAAAGCCTATGTCAGATAATAAGCCCAAACTCGGGCAGCATATTTGTAATGCAAGCCAAACCCATTTAAGTTAAAGCCTAACCTAGCCTAATCTACTTCCACCCCTACATATATATAATCATTTATTGCTATATTAGTAATAGTATTCGACTCAATCACCTCACTACTTTAAAAGTCTTACAAATAAAAATATTTTATTAAATGATAATATAAAGTTTACACTTATAATACATCAAAATCATTCTCTTAAAAATTAACAATGTCCATAAAAAATAACAATAATTATTTGATAGAATAAAGTGTATGACTTACTCATTTAAGAGTCTATTAACAATAATAATTAAGTCATATCAGAAAAAAAAAAAAACAATAATAACTAAGTCTCATTCAACTAGGTAAAGTTTTTCTAAATCTACTTCTATATATATCTAATTATTAAATTATCTTCCATCTAATTTACTCTCCTTGTGAAGGATTTTACAAGTCTTTTTCATATATATCTAAATTACTAATGCCGAAATAAACTTCCTACAACACAAATTATAGTTTTCTAATATTTTTTGGTTTAGGGTCTTTCTTAAATGCACCGTATTTTAAGTTGCACCCGGGATCTATTTAGACCTACAATTTGATCTAGAGCATTGCTTTCAGTTAATGAAAATTGGACGAGTATGGAGGTTGAGGGAACCTGCACAACACAACACCATCTCCTCTTTCTCCAACACCGCCTCTCCTCCGATGCCATCCACTTCTGCACCACCCCTGTTCAAACCCCACAAGCATCAAATTGTTGTCTCCTCAGAACCCCGTTTTGACATTGTTGCTTCCCCTTTACTGTTAATTACACTGTCAATTTCTCTAGCACTAACATCTCCCATACCTTCGTCTTCAACCAAAACTCTTCCCACTCTAGTGAATCAACTCACGTCATCCTCCTCTTCCGTCGATCTTAAGCTCGAGGTACCCACACAACCATGGCACATATAGTGGAGAGGGCAGTTGGCATGGGAGTGGAGCAGTAGAGAGGGAACTGACAAGGTGGTGGTGGAGGAGCTTAGGAAGTTCGCTGACTTAAGGGAGGAGGAGGCAGCATTGAAGATGGAGAACTTTAAAGAAATTTAGGGTGATTTAACATGATTCGGTATATTAATATTACATAATAATCTTAACTATTAACTTCTAACGTGGACAAATTGTTTAGATGTTTGGAATACTATCCCACTGCGCAATTTTTCTTTTACAAAAAAAAAGAAGAAGAAATCCATTGTCTTCCGAGAAGAAAACTAATCCATTAAAAGATGTATTCCAATTAAAATACAACCATGGATATTTCAGAAGGTATGTAACTAAGGAGATAAAAATTTCCATTGTTGTTTTCCTCTTTCCCCAAAGCCATTTTAATGAGATAATTTAAAATCATTTTGAGGCCTAGTGTGTTTATATTAGAAGGTGCTAAGTTCTGTTCACTACTTGGGCTATATCCTTCAGCTTTTTGAACCCTTTGGAGAATGTGACCAAAAAAACAAAACAACAGAATGAAACACAAGTTAAAAATTGGTTAACAAATAACATGCATTTACACCGTTGATAGGGTTCAAGTCCGGGGCACCCTACAATGATTTACTTGTTTGTTCGAAAGAAGCTTTTGAGCTTGTTTGTTTGTGCTTCTATGAGTAAAAAAAGTGCTTTTTTTTTAAATTTTTTAAAAAAAGTACTTTTGAAGTAAAAATGGGATGTTTGTTTGCGATTCTCAACAAAAGCAGAAGCAGAAAATAATCAATTTTTCTGCTTTTTTGAGAAGTAGATAGGGACTTGTTTCTTACAAAAGCAAAAATAGTAGAAGAGAGAGGTAATTACCCCTAAAAATTCAGATCCATTTCTTTCCCTATTCATTTATCATTCTATCCCTAAAGTTATACAAAAATAACACTACACTTTTGTCTTCTATTGTTCTCACTGGCTCTCTCCCCTTCCCTCGTCGCCGATCTCCTTGGTGTCATCATCACTTCCTCTACTCTCTCTCTCTTTACACACTCAGAATTAGGCGCTCTCTTCCTCCACTTGACCAACACCTTTGCGAGATTTCCTTGGTTTGATTGATGTCATCACTATCGTGATCATTTCAAATAATTTGAACCCTTTTGTTTTTGCACTTTGGGTAGTGGGCATGCTTGATTTCAAGGTTGAACAGTGAAAAGGAAATGTTTTTAGCTGCTAAGAGTAGTAGGAAAAACAGAACGAAGTGGAAATGCATATTTTTTTCATTATTATTATTATTGTGTATTCATTGTCATGCCCTGAAGCTTGTTGATTTCGTAGAAATGTGCACAGAGTTAACTAAGACGTTTTCAAGCTAAGTGTTTTTTTCCTTTCCAAAATCTCCCCCTTTTTTTTGTTGCCGAGAAGATGGCTTTCAATTTAAGAAATAAATTTATAATTTCTTTGTCTTCTATTGTTTCTTCCAATATGCGCTATGAACCATGGTAAGATTTTGTATGCAAATGTATCAAGCCAGTTACTCTGCTCACTGCTCTGCTTGTCTCTAATGATTTTAAGTGCTTATTATTGGCTCATCGCCCTTGCATGATTCATGGTTGCAAATTTTAGTGTTTTTTCAGAACTTGGTTTCTGCTGTTTACTCTAAGGTCTGAATCATAAGTGGATGAAAAAGGAAGAATTTGCTTTTGAGTGAAGTAGGGCGGATTATGCAAAATTAATCTTAAGGTTTTTATCCCAAAAAAAAAAAAGTTCTGAACTCTTAAGGTGGTTAGTTTCTGCTTTTGTAACATCATTGGTTTTGTTTTGTTCGCTGGGGCCTTAACCTATTCACCAAATGTTGCCTACACCTTGGCTTTTATAATGAGAGTAATCTGTGGCTTTTCCTCAAACCTAATAACTGTTGTTGAAATACTTATTCATAGTTCTATAAGTATTTTGAAGGAAAGCTTGTATCATTTGTAAGTTAATATGGCATTCTTACGAAGTATAAAAACTAAATGAACCTGTTTTTGTGGTCCCGTGAATGATCATGATTGATGAGAATAACCCTGCCAGAAGTGGTAGTGATATTGGAAAACTTATTTATAGCTTTATGTTATGATGGCCCTTCACCCATTTTATAGATTTACTATTATTTAGTTATCAATTTAAATTTTTTAGGAATTTTTTTATTATTAATTTAAAGATTGTTTGTGATAATTTAATATATAAGGCCTTATGCACAAATAGTTAAAAAAAAAAAAAGCAAGAAGAAACGTGGCTGTTACTAATTATTTAATAAAAATACTAATTATATAATTTACTTAATGAAAGTTAGATATACGCATCATTTTCTCTATATATATGCATAATTATTTATTGATTATATATGTAATTAAATTATTCTTAATTAAAAAGTAAAGAATATAAAATAATTATACATTTTTAAAAAGTTTATCATATAAAAAAATACTTTTATTATTTATCTAAACATATTTCGTGAAAAATGATTTTCGATGTCTTCAATTATAATTTTATAAAAAAAAAAATATTTTTATATTTATCATATCTAAATACTTTAACTATTTCTGATTCTAATAAAAAATATTTTTATAATTACATTTAAATACAATATTTTTTTATTTTTATTTTTACTTCTACTTTTACTTTTATTTTAAAAAAAGTACTCCTCTCGTAATTTTAAACAAACAAATGGCCTTTATTATTTGGTGCATGCTATGGTACCATAGTAAAAATGTGCATTTTGTGTATTTTTGTGATGAACGGTGAGGATCGTGCCATAGATTGTGAGGTGCATCAATGCACCAATTATCTATGATGCATTATAATAATATCTAATTTTATGAAAATTTAAAAATATAATTAAATATATTTTAAAAATTAATTATTATACACTGACAATATAAAATTATATTGATAGTATAAAATAATTTTATACTGTCAGTATAATCAAAAAATTTTATCAGTGTAATTTTAATTATTATACATTGACAGTATAAAATTATACTGGTAGTATAAAATAATTTTATACTATCAATATAATCAAAAAATTTTATCAGTATAATTTTAATTATCATACACTGACAGTGTAAAAAAATTTTATCAGCGTAATTTTACAGTACTGCCAGTATAATTTTACACTGTCAGTATATGATAATTAAATTTATACTGATAAACTTTTTTTATTACACTGACAGTATAAAATTATTTTATACTGCCAATATAATTTTACACTGTCAATGTATAATAATTAAAATTATACTGATAAAATTTTTTTATTATACTGACAGTATAAAATTATTTTATACTATCAATATAATTTTATACTGTCAGTGTATGATAATTAATTTTTAAAATATATTTAATTATATTTTTAAATTTTCTTAAAATTAGATATTATTATAGTGCATTATAGGTAATTGGTGCATTGATACACCTCATAATTTATGGCACGATTTTCATCGTTCATCATAAAAAATGTATAAAATATACTCTTTTATTAAGGTACCATAGAATTCACCTTATTATTTATCCTTCTTTAATGTGCTTTCTGTCCCCATCTTAATTTTTTATGTGTGTCAAATCAAGCCCCATTTCCTTTTCTCTTGCGATTGTATATCACAAGATTCGCTGGCAGTAGTAATTTCAGAGTGAAGAAGCAGCTCAGCAAGTAAAATACAGGCATGATACTGCCACAATAAAAGTGGATTTTGAAAAGAGCTACTACCTAAATTTATTAATGAATGACTCATCATGACAACCTTATAATAATACAGTTAAACTAGAGATATCTTGTGTGGATTGAACGGATTTGTTAATATTTTATGATAATTAATTATTTTTAATAAAGATATCTTCAAAAGAAAGTTATGATAATAATTAAAATTTCGATATAGCAATAATATGTTGAATTTTTTTGTTTAATTGGTCCACATAATGAGCATATTTGAATGTGTTTATTTGGAGATAAAAAGAATTCAATTTGATAAATAACTACTTTCAAACATACTTGATTAGCAACAGAATAATTATATTTCTGCTTATTTTGAAAGATAAAAAAATGATATTATTATGTACAATAGAATAAAGTATTGGGTGAAATGAATTTTTCTTGAAGATGTTAAGGTCGTTTCTTTCTTTAAATTTGACTATTAAATAATTTAAAAGTAAAATATTTTACTTTTTGCTTTAAAAATAAAATTAGTTTCTACATTTTTTAAATTTTTTTAAATTAATTTTGTGTTTTCATAAGCCAAGAGATTAATATAATTATTTAAATTTGAATATAATTAACTCCAAACATAAAATATCAACATTCATGTGCAACAAAATTATTGTAAATTAGAGTAACTTTTAACTACAAATTATATTATTACTTGAAATATATAATAGTTGAAAATTAGAGGGAATTTTGTTTGTGAAATGTAGTAAGTCATGTAATAATTGCAAGTTAGTGTGAGTATTAAATGCAAAGTGCACAAATAAATTTTACTATTTATATTTATATAGATAGATAGATAGATGGTTAAAACGCTTATACATGCTTAATAGCGCAGTGTTGAGGACAAGCATTTTTCATTTTGGGCATAATCTGACAAATGGACGGCCTTAATTTGTACATTACAGCTAATTTTACTTGAGTGTTAGTGCCATGAATAATTGTACTTCTCTTGATCGAATAATTTTACATCATAAAGCAAATTATACACGTAATTCTTTACCTTAGCTAGTCTTAGTTGTAAATTGTGATTAAAAAAAAAAAAAAAAGAAATCGGGGGACAATGATACTTTATATTGAAGGAAGATCCTTCTTACCATTTCCATCGTAGTGCATTGGAGATTTGCTTATTATGATGACGACCGCATCTATAATCAAGCCTTTTTTATTTCTTGGTAGACAAAAATTTAGACTGAAGAGAAGATCAGTCCAATCTAAGGTCAAGGTAGGGCAATACATTTGGACTTACCAAACACTTTATAGAGGTATTTATAGATCACCAATCAATGAAAAAACTTGAGAAGTTATGAATTGCTTATGAAGTTGCATATCAAACCTAAATCTTAATGATTTATAAAGAAAAAGGCCAATTAAGTGAACCAGCATCTATTGTTGTTATTATAAACTAAGTAACTAACTAATAGTTACATGAGATGAGAAATGGGCATGGCCGCATCAATGGTGTGGGAAGGTAAAATCAAAGGAAACAGGTCTAAGGAGACACGCTTTGCAGTATGCAAATTGCAAGTACAGACACTTTGCATAGAGTAGATATGATGGCTTCTGAATGACACCACTCTCAGACCAAAAAAAAATAAAAATGACACCACTCTTCTTTTTTCCGTTAAAATTTACTTGCAGCACATGCAAACTGCTTTGGCTTGCTAAAAGAAGCGATTTCTAAAATCCTCTTTTTTGCTTCACTATATTAATCAAGTTTCACTAAAACGGCAAGAGAGGGGATTGCATGTTCTCCTCAACTCACAGCCGCTTTAATATTTTGCTAATTGTCCCCGGGAAACAACTTCCAACAAAAAACAGGACTGTCCCTATGCCTATAGAATGCTCAACTAAGAAAACTACCCTAGAATATTCCTTTCAATTTTTTTTACTAAATTAATTAATATTGAAGAGAAATTAATTATATTGTGATATAGCGATGTCTATCATCTATCAGTCGTAGTGATCTTTAGCCTAGTTCATATGAGTTAGTAGAATATTGGGAAAAGCGCTTTGGTATTCAAGAATTAGACAGATACTTGGGGAGCAAAATCAACAGATTAATACATGGGAACGATTGAAATGAAGCAATAATCAATGCATTTTGGTAGCTTGTTGTTCCACTAATTTTGCTTTTTATGTTAATTGAGTGCTTTTTCTATTTTCATCATCATGCACTTTTATTGAATTATTTTGGTTGCGGGGCAGTATCTTATTTTGGCATAAGTCGCGTGGGATCGGATTGATGTCGAAGTTTGGTGCTTGCTAATAAACTTAAGGTGGTTTTTTTTTTCGGAAAAAAAAATAACGGTTATGCCGTCACTTATAGCTATAACTTTTACTTGATGATTTTTTTATTAAATAATTTTTACTTAATGATAAAAGTTTATATAATAGAACGCATAGTATTGATTGAAGTTAAGGTCACAAATTCAATTTTACAAAAATGATAAAGAATTAGAAGCTTTACTCAAATTTATTTATTAAAATGATATAGCATATATGTTGATTCTTAGATAGATAAGTTGGTCATACCATATTTAACAAGTACCGTTATTTTTTGTCAAAGTTTCAGTTAATTTATTCGAGTTGTGTAGTATTGCTTAAATAAAAAAAAAAAAAGATTCTGATAGGAGAAATACTAATTACAGGTTAAATTAAGTTGAAAAAGGTCAAAATTTCAAATTTGCAATTAATACTTGATTAAACAAACTGTACCCAATAGCTTAGTACATATTTATTTAAGATAAATTAAAATCGTCTTAGTTAATTTAACTATTTTGATTAATAAATAAAAATGATGTTTGAAGATAATATAACAAAACTCATTTATTTATATTCCTTTCAACTAGTGGTGAAAATAAACTAAACAACCTATTAGAAACTTACGGTTGAACGACATTAAGTTTAATCTGACGTGACCCATTTGATAAACAAGTTAGACTAAGAATTTTTAAAAGTGTCTATTTAGCTAAAATAAAGTTATACTTTAGGTTTTTAAAAGTTTGTTTAGGTAAAAAGTGTATTATTATTTTTTATATGTAATATAATATTTATTTAATTTAAAAGGTTGAAGTCTATAATATTGACTTTTTAAAAGATATATAAATCTATTGACCTATTTAAAATTTTTATTAATAAATAGAACTTTAAATCAAATTTTTAGCCCAAACTAGACTTTGAAAATATTGGTTCAGACATCAAGTATACAAGTTAGTTGGGTTCAAGCCACGTAATTTGGAATCAGGTCCGATCAATTTAAGACAAAACTTTCGTCTGTTTCAAAAGGCATTTAAAAATTTTCATCCAATGTTTAGACAATAAATTTTGCTACTATGTGTCTTTGGGGTATAGATTAAGAGATTAAAATAATATTTATTCATTATATAATTATTCATCATTACTCGCTTAAAAATAGTTATGTTTTAAATTTTCAAGATATTCAATCATGTTATTCACAAGCCTTTCCTTTAATTAGATCAATGCTTCATTGCATCAAATCATCAAAACTCTTCTGGATTTTTAATTCTGTTCTGTGTAGGCGTTTCAAAGTGATTGAAGCCTTTAATTAACGACGTGGTTGCACGGGTTTGGGAGAGGAAAAGAACTAATTTGTAGCCAACAGCAAGAGCTAGCTAGGGGGCTGATGAAGTACCATTTTTTACACGTACTAAACATTCATTAGTCCACCTTCACCTTGATGATATATTTTTTCGCTTTTATTATAATATTTTTTGGAGGCAACTTTCATTGCCCTTTTCACCTTCCATGTGCGTGTCCAAAATGACTTCGGCGCACACTATCGGTCGTGGGGTTAGGCAACTTTCTAATCCAATTTGCTGCATATGTTTTTCTTGATTGATACTTCGTCATTAAGCGAAAGCTAATCTTCCGAAAGGAGCCCATTCTGTTACCATAACCCAAAAAATAAAAAATAAGAACAATTAAAGTAGGGCTCATCATCTGAATTCCTCACCACCATGCCACCTTACATTAAAGTTTTTTTCTTGAGTAAATCTCCAATGTCATTCATATTAAAAATAGTACCAGACAAATTGATCCCTAAAAAAAAAAAAAAAAGACATGCTTTGTGATCCCTCTCCAATTAAAATATAAGACAAGTTAGTTTCTTTTTAAAATTTTGAAAAATTTATAAAATAAATTGGTCCCTTAAAAATTTATAAATAGTTCAAATTGATTCTTAATAAAAAATAAAATAAGACAAATAAATCCTTCAAAATTATTGAAAAAAGATTAACTTATTCTATATTTTTAATAATAAGATATTAGCGATATTTTTTTTTGTCTTCAGTGACCCAATGCTATTTTTGATAGGGATAATATTGGGGTTTACTCAATTTTTTTTTTTTTTTTTTGCATGGAAATTGAATAGAGGTGTGCAACATTTGTTTTTGTTTTAAAAAAAATGGCCAATTCTTTTGTGAAAAACATAGAGATTTGCTTCACTATAAAGCGTTAAGTTGGCCTCAACAAATATATGGTGATGCAAGCTACGAGTTTTGAGTTCTTCTTTGATGCAAGTTTTGAGTTCTCCTTTGATGCGAGTTCAGAAAATGAGGAAGTTGAGACTAGATTCGATACAAGTTCCGAGTTTCGCTTTTGAGTCATGAGCTCTGAATTCGCATAAAACATGAACTCGAAACTTGCATTAAAAAAGAATTTGGAATTCAGAACTCGAAATTCAAAACTCGCATCACTATCCACTTATTCTATATTTTTAATAATAAGATATTAGTGATTTTTTTTTTGTCTTCACTGACCCAATGCTATTTTTGATAGGGATAATATTGGGGGTTTACTCAATTTTTTTTTTTTCATGGAAATTGAATAGAGGTGTGCAACATTTGTTTTTGTTTTAAAAAAATGGCCAATTCTCTTGTGAAACACATAGAGATTTGCTTCACCATAAAGCGTTAAGTTGGCCTCAACAAATATATGGTGATGCAAGTTACAAGTTTTGAGTTCTTCTTTGATGCAAGTTTTGAGTTCTCCTTTGATACGAGTTCAAAAAATGAGGAAGTTGAGACTAGATTCGACACGAGTTCTAAATTTCGCTTTTGAGTCATAAGCTTGGAATTCGCATAAATCATGAACTCAAAACTTGCATTAAAAAAGAACTCAGAACTCGGAACTCGTAACTCACATCACCATTCACTTATTCTATATTTTTAATAATAAGATATTAGTGATTTTTTTTTTGTCTTCACTGACCCAGTGCTATTTTTGATAGGGATAATATTGGGGGTTTACTCAATTTTTTTTTTTTTTTGCATGGAAATTGAATAGAGATGTGCAACATTTGTTTTTGTTTTAAAAAAATGGCCAATTCTCTTGTGAAACACATAGAGATTTGCTTCACTATAAAGGGTTAAGTTGGCCTCAACAAATATATGGTGATGCAAGCTACGAGTTTTGAGTTTTTCTTTGATGCAAGTTTTGAGTTCTCCTTTGATGCGATTTCAGAAAATGAGGAAGTTAATACTGGATTCGATATAAGTTCCGAGTTTTACTTTTAAGTTATGAGCTCGGAATTTGCATAAAACATGAACTCGAAACTTGCATTAAAAAAGAACTTGGAACTTGAAACTCGAAACTCATAACTCGCATCACCATCCACTTATTGCATTATTATTTGGCTAACTTAGCGCTTTATGACAAAGCAAAACTCTATACGCTTCACCTCTTAAAATAAAGACACCCATACCTAGTACATCTGAAAGCCACTTTTTCCTTTAACGTTATCTTTGGACAAATGTGACCTTAGCTTTACAATATCTTTTGCTATGGTAGACCCCATGCATTGGGTGTTACCGCCTTTTTCATCCTTTAAATACCCTTCCCCTACACTTCGGTTCTTCCCTTTTCCCCTTCTTCCCTCTCTCCGGTTCATTCTTTTGAAAATACCGGTTTTTTTTTCTCTCTTTCTTTAATTCTCTTTTGCTTTGCTAATTAATTGGTGCAGTATCAATGTTTCAAGAAGAAGCGGTCCAATTTTCATGTCACGAGACCATGCTCACGTCAAGTGAGCTAGAGGAGTTGTTTTCCCTCATTAACCAACCCGGTTTTTTTGACCCAGCCAGCCCAAGTTCCGGTTCACAGGGATCAAACCGGGCAGTTTACTCTTCACACGAGAGAAGGCTTAGGCGCATGCAATCGAACCGGGAGTCAGCCAGGCGGTCTAGGTGGAGAAAGAAGAGGCATTTACAGAACCTCGCGAACCAACTGAACCGGTTAAGAGCCGAAAACCGGGAACTTAAAAACCGGCTTGGCTTGACCATGCACCACAACATGCTACTATCCTTCGAGAATGAACGACTAAGATCCGAATCCGTGATCCTTCTAGCCAAACTCTCGGATCTATATCGGATCTTAGGCACCGTGCTTTCACAATAGGAGCAATTATATATCAAAGCATTGAGCTTATTGGCTAGTTGTTCATAACTAAATACTAGTAACAACAATAACAAAAAGAGACCATGTGTATATGGAATATTATATCACATTCAGTACGTACATCGTCGTTTAGTTTACTAGCAATAAATAAAGCTCTGAACGAGATATAGCCATCTAGTAACTTAGAGAGGTTTTTCTTGTATAGATAAAGTGTAATTTAAATGCACTCATTGAGTGAGACCCACTATAAAATGAGACCTATTATGAGATGAGAACTAGCTAGTTACTTCATTTCATGCATGTAAGTGTACCTAAGATACACTTATATCTATATAAGAATTTCTCTAATTTCATGACTCCAATGTTGCCCCCTCTCAATTGACGTACTGAACCATAAGAATTTAATTAAGAAGTGGGGATTTTTTTTTTTTTGTTTTAAAACGGAGCTAGGAAATGCTTGCACGCAGCATGCGGTGGTTTTAGAGAAGCCCCACTGTGTTGATGGAAGTAGAACGTAGGGTGTGTCTACTTTTTGGTGCTGTTGTCACTTTGTGTCTTTTGGTAGCTTTTTGTAAATTATGAAAGATTAGGTAAGTGACGAAGCTTTAATTGAGAGGAGTCTAATAATTATTTGAGGTTCGCTCCATCGGCATCTCAATGGAATATTATGTTGTTGGTGTCAATGTAGTCACATTTCCCATGTAAATACGCTAGCTATGGGCCAAGCAGGGAATGCCATATTGTTTCTTCTCTTTCGGATCATCTTTTAAGTATATAGAATTGACTGCGACTGTGTAAGACATGGTGTTGACAAAGATATTTGTCTGGTTGATGGCTGCTTCCCTTCTATCACAAGGAAAATAAAAATAACATTGAAACAAAGCACAAGAAAATGAAGTTAGTAAAGAAGAAAAGGAAACGTGTGGCCAAAATTTTGCGGTAATGAGGTCATAGAGCACACACGCATGTGAATAACTGTTAATCATACGGATGGAAATTACTTTATTTTTGTCAACTTGAGATCATATTAAAAGAAAAAAATGCTAGAGAGCAAGAATTTTCTGTTAGAACTGAATTGCTAGAATGATATGACATATTATTGATTCATGAATGAATGAGTGGACTCTGGTGATATTTTGTCATATTTTTATTCAGCTTCAGATAAATCCCACATAGAAAGATTTGAGTGCCTTTTATCTTAACCCCTTACTCCTCCATCCCAAAGGAATTACAGCTTAAAACAATCAGTACCAACACTGTTTCTTTTTTGTTACAAGTTTTGCTTTTATCTCTTCTTCTCTGTTTGCTGCAGAATCTCTACACACCACTAGTTCCTCTATTGTTATCGTTATCCAAAAGATGAAAAGCATAGACATCTTCTGTGCTTCCCAAGCCTCAACTGCGATTTGTCTTAGCATGGATCAAGCCTCATGCTCCTCTTCCAACACCATTCAACTTGGAGGCAATGCCATTGATCGCCACAACCCCATTATCAGTGATTCAAGAAGAAGCACTTCAAAAACTATCACTGCCCCCATGTTCTTCTTCTCAGCCACCAATCAACCCTCAAAAGGCCAAGAAAAAATCTTCTTCAAAGCCAAGTGGAGAGAACAACAAGAATGCAAAGAAGGGGTCATGATCAGAAGAAGAAGAAAAGCGTAGCAGATAAGGTCTCTGAACATGACACTAACAATTATTACTCTTTTAAGCCAATTGATAGCATTCTAAACCCTTCATCTGAACCCTCTAGCTCTTCTCAATCTCATCCCAAATCTCGTTCCTCAGACCAGGTTAGTTTTCCCTCTCTGCCTTTCTCTCTTAGATTTAAATGGCTTATTTAGATACATGCTTTATGATAGAATACAATGATGTTGTTTAATATATATATAGCTTACCCTTCTAATGATAAAAGGCTTTCTTGTTATTGTTTTCTATGACCTCATGAAAATTCATGGTATTTATTTAGCACTCTCTCATATCAATTTCGTGCATTTGTTTCCTAGGAGATTATTTTGTGTCAGATGCATATAGGCAAGTCTGTTAATTTATGGTACGGCATATAAGCAAATGTTGGAAGCATGTTTCAAACCAAACATTATTTAATTACAAACTAGTTTATTTTTATACATATTAACATAACTAATTCTATTTTATACCATGTTAAATTGGTTTTTTAAGTTGCCAAATAGCGGCTAAGACTAGTTTTTGCAGTAAGTTGAATTGGACTATTGCCAGTGAAACTATGCACCAACTTCCACATTTCAATGATACTGATTTGAATTATTTTTTTAGCAGGTTGTCGTACAGAGGTTTTCTTTGCACTGCAAGGGCTGTGAAGGGGAAGTGGGGAAACATCTCTACAGAATGCAAGGTACTAAGTACCTTACCTCCCATAAAACATTTCTACATATAACATTTAGCTGAAGTCAACTCCCTAATTAAGGGTCTTAGTAATGTTAATTGTATGGGCAGGAGTTACTTCCAATAAAATAGATTTTGCGGCAAAGAAGGTGACAGTAGTTGGGGATGTGACTCCATTGAGCGTCTTGGCAAGCATATCAAAGGTCAAGAATGCACAATTTTGGCCAGCATCTGCCTCATCAGTTGGATCTGGTACCATATAAACGAAGAAAAATAATTTATCAAATTGAGGGGAAAGTAGAATATTGGTGTACGCTGTGAGAGTAAATTAGAAAGTAAAACTATATATATAATCCAAAGTTTTGACATGGAACCTTTATAACTTTCCTTGAGGCATCGTTCTTGTTAAGGTATCAAGATTTTCAACTTTACACGTCGTTGCTTTCTTTCACATGAAGATTAAGATGTTCAAAACTAGGAAACTTCAAAGTCTAAGAGCCCTTGTCATATTGTTTCTGTTGATAAGCACATACTGCATTGAATTGAATACTTGCCAGTGATAATCCTCTTCCTCTTCCTCTCCTTTATTAAAACAATCAACGCGCCAATAGGTTCCGCCATTTTCTATTTCCTGCCCACTTATCCCCACTTTTCATTCCTTATAATAATTTTGAGCTTGTTATTATCTCTTATTTTGAATGGAGAGTGCTTGCCCTTTTCATTTTTTCTGCTCATTTCTATGGTATTCTAGTCATTTCATTCTCTTACTTTTATTATTACATTTTTTTTTTTGGGTGTTTTACTACTTCTTTGTCATTTAGTGTATTACACATATAATTCTATTATCCCATTTTTTTTTTTGTAATGAACTTGGAAATTTTGATTTCAATTCAATAAAAAATACTGTTAAACAGAAATCGAAATTTCTAATTTTAGTTTAATAAAAAATTCTAAACAGAAATTAGAATTTCAAATTTTATTACAAACAAAAAAAATATTTTTAAGAATAAAAAGCCCATTTTAATTCCTGATAAAAATGGCGGGGGAAAAAATAGTTTCTCAAAATTTAAAAGTTCAACAATAATCTATTACCATTCAAAAAATGAGACATGTTAGTTCCTCCATAAACTTGTCGTTATCACACTTAACGAAGAAGCATACGTGGCATGTTAATTCTCCGTTAAAAGCACTTCTCTCATCACAACGACATGTTGAACTCACTCAAACTCCCTTATGTTGAACTTGAAACTCGAAAACTTTGAATTCTCTCTATTTCGTTGAGCTCAACTCGGAGAAAGAAGTTTTAACGATAAGTGAAATGAAACTCGAAATAAGGACAAGGACAAGGAACTAGCAACTTGGAACTCGTTTGTCTACCATAAGTTTTGTTAGAGACCAAAACAAGGTTTTACTCTATTTTTAAAACAAAAAATGCAATTTCCAATTTCAATAAATTAATAAACAACATTAAAAATGTAATTTCCAATTTCATTAAAATATTTTAAAACAAAAAAAAAACAGAATTTCCGATTTTAGTGTTGCACTATTACTTCCCATACAAAGCACATGCAGCGGAATGAGAAAATCAGAATTTTTAGTGTTTCCAATTTCCGAAATTATAAAATGACCATACAAAGCAAAGCATCCGATTTGATTTCATTCTCACTTCTTGAGTTTTCGTTCTCTCTATCCCGCATAGAAAAAGGATTGGGACCCAATTCACGGGTCGAAAATCCTCTAACATGTTCTGCAGCTTCAAAAGATTGAATAAGAAACAAAAAAAAAAAAAAATAGCAAAACCTTCACTTGCAAATTTAAAGTAATGAAATTGATTCAAGATATCCATTTTCAATTTTCAACCATTTGAGTATTCCAATTTGACAATAACATTAAAACACACACGTAATCAGAACATTTTACACCAATTCATCTCAAACAACTCAACTTAGAACTTAAAACCACCCATTAAAAACCATTCATCAAAAAGCAAACTTTCTAAGCCATTCGATTAAAATACCAAAATTCATGAGTGGGCTCGCTTTCAATTTCAAGAGGGTATTGGTAAAAAAAAAAAAATGAAAGTAAACAGATTTGCGAAATTACCAATGTCATTTCGATCCTGGGAAGTAGCGAGAGAAGAGAGCTCGCGAAGGTTTAGGTGCGATAAGAGAAAGGAGAGGGGATCCACGGGCACAGCAAATCGAAGAGAGGTAATGATACATTGTGAAATTGTGGTGGTAGTGAGAGGTTAGTTTTTAGAGTTTTGCGTTGTTTTTTCTTTTGAGTAATGAACGAAATTTTTGCGACACATATGCAAGAGTGCACGACGCACATGCAAATATAGGAGAAGTGACTTAAAAGAGGGACTGAAGTGGACTACTATACGATGGGTTTAGGATGGAATAGCAGAGATGAATAATCTCTTACTAATGAAGGTAGGTAACATCAGGATTTATTTTAGCAGTGTAAATGTAACAATAACTTTGTCAAAATCACATTACAATAGGAAGCGAATCATATCAAGGAAGTTCTTTGTAACATCAGAAAACTTAGCTTGACTGGTAACCTCGTGTATGGCAGAACAAAAGGGCTTATTTATCATACCCAATCACAAAAATGACACAAAAAAAAAATTCAATCTATAAACTATTTGACTTATGAAAAAAATATATATAATGATCAAATGAAAGAAAAAAAATGGTAAATTTTGAATCTTTGACAATTTAAGGGGTTATTGAAGGATCTGAAAATTGATTTATCGTATTGAATTAAAAATCAGAGCAAATGAGAAAGTGTTGGAAAAGGGGATACAGATTGGTTTCTCACCAAGGGATTGGAAGGAGCAATGAGGGATCATTGGAGAGTGGATATTTGGGAAGCGAGAAACCCTAATTTGTTGAAGACTGAGATCCCCGATCTGACATGGCTGCACAATGCCATCTCCACGATGCGAAACCCTAATTTTTGTGAAAGAAGGTTCTGCAGTTTTTTTTTCCTATTGTGTGCTCTAAAGAATGCTAAAGATGAAGCACAATGCACGCTTCAATTCAAGTTAAATTTGAGGAGCACGTGTAGAGTGTGTGTATGGGTGTGACCATGGCTTTTCATTTTAAACTCATAAGTTGAATTTTAATTTTTTATGCATAACACTGGGGAAAAAAATAATGTATACATAATTTAGAATTAGTTATATTAGTTAAGGAATTTATATACTACATAAAAAGGAGAATCATTTTTTATATGATATTTTACTGAAAAAAATTTTAAAAATATGGTGTTTTTAGTAAAATTTAAAAAATGTGGCATTTTTATTTTTTATTATTCTTTCTCTCTCTTTCATTTTTCTTCTCTCACTTTTTTTCTCTCTCCTCTCTCCTCTCTCCCTCGTTGAATTCTCTCTCCTTTTCCCCCTCACTCTCATGTTCTCTCTTTCTCACTCTCTCTCACACAAACACCAAAAAAAAAAAAAACAAAATAGACACACACATGCACAGTAAACATACCAAAAAAAAAAATGAAATCCAGTTAGTAGTAAATCGGATACTTTTTTATTTTTATTTTATTGTGATCCAGTAGTATAGATACCGGATTCACTTTTTATTTTTATTTAAAATAATAGAATCTGGCTGACAGTAAACCGGATTTCCTTATTTTTATTTTTATTTTATTGTAATTAGGCTGTATGAATAGTGAATTCACTTTTTACTTTTTATTAAAATAATGAAATTCGATTGACAATAAATTGGATTTCTTTAAAATTCCATATTTATCCAATTTTGTCAAAAATATTGTATATTCCCAATATCATTCTCAAAAATCCATATACAAAAAAATCACCCACATAAAAAGAGAAGTCATTAATTGTTGTGGATAAATGTTAGGTGAAAATAAAATATATGTAAAATTTTCATTAACGCTATTTCATTAATATAAATTAAAAAATATTCTACGCATATATTCATTAATATAAAATAAAAATAAAATAAAATTTTACATAGTAATTTAAAGTTATTCTATGCAACCTGCGGATACTTAACTGTTAATGATAATAAATAAAAAATATTTACAATAATATTAAAACTCAAAATTATATACAATAATCCCAACTTTTAGTAAGGGGTTATACAATGACATGAACATTTTTATTGTTTAAAATATTTTTATACACTAAAAATAAAAATAAAAATAAAATATTACATATTATTTTTAAAGTTATTCTATGCAGCTTGTGAATACTTAACTGTTAGTAATAATAAATAAAAAATAATTACATTGTTGTTAATAATAAATAGAAAATTTACATAATATTAGAACTCAATATTATATACAGTAATCCCAACTTTTAGTTAGGGGTTACACAATTACATACGAACATTATTACCGTTTAAAATATTTTTATCCAATAGTTATAAACATTACCCAACATACAAATAAAATGTAAAGAAAAATGTAATGTAAGGCCACTCATTTATAGACAATACAATATTGAATACATTATAAATTATTATAAATATCACAAATGTTTAATAAAAAAAAATGACAAATGTACTTTTGTAGTAGTGTTTGCCCAACATTTGGCTTTACACTATAAAGGAAAGTTAAATTGAAAAAGTTTTAAGCATTTATTTCCCTTTTGGCTTTTGGAAAATCGAGAAAAATTGAGCATTTGTAAGTAAGAAATAAGAGATAAAAATTTATCTTAAAAGAGATAAAGAAAGAGTTTTGAAATAATAAAAATAAAAAACTAAAAAAAAGGCCTTGTTAGGTGTGCAACGTGTCTTATGCATAAGAGAACATGCAATAGCTTGATAGATAGCGAGTAGATTTTCAGAGCATCACACTCGCAAGAAAAGGTCTCTAATTTAATAGAAAGAAAGGATAGACCATAGGGAACGCATTTTTGGGCGATGCATACAGTGCGGATAGTGTTGTGGCACAAAGGGAGAGCAATATGTGGGGGATGTTTGGTGGATCCCATAGACTAGGTGCATACTCTTTCGAGTTTTGTGTTCCTCCAAATTACAATGCCTAGGTTCCGAGTTTAAGTTAACTAGCTATGGGTGCATATCCTTCCGAGTTCCAAGTTCAATGTGAGAGTTTACTTCTTCCGGATTTTGGGCTCTTTCCTTCTTGACTTTCCTTAGACATACAGGTTCAAAAAGTGAGCAGAAATATTATTTGACAAAAGCAACAAAAAATTTTGAAGCTACAAGGTAACAAGAGACATGAACTCAGAACATGGAATCCAAAAGAAGTGAACTTTCTCACGTTAAGTGACATGTTGAACTTGGAATGATATTTGAACCCGGAAACCAGAAATAGGAAGAAGTAAACTCTCAAATTGAGCAACATGTTGAACTCGAAACACCGAAGGATATGCACCCATAACTAGTTAATTTAAACTCGAAACCCGAAACTAGAAACTTGGAGAAACTCAAAACTCAGAAGAGTATGCACATAATCTATGGGCCCGACCAAATGCCCCCCACACGTCACACTCCTTCTGTGCCACCACACCATCTACACCATATCCATCGCCCAAAAGTGTGTCCCTTATAATATTATTCTTTATAGGGCAAATAACATACACCCCCCTAAGGTATATAAATATGACATTCCACCTCATTTTTCTTTGAAATTACACTCCCCCATTTAACACATCACACTAATGGTGAAGCTTGAGACACTAATGTCTCTGTTGCTCACTTAAAGGACACTAACTCTAGTTCACCCTATACTCTCACATTTCCTAACCTATCTCACCTAACTGGGTTAAAGCCAAGCTTTTTCACGGGGAGACTCCATCTGCTTTCTTCTCACTGAAAATGCTCGACAGAAATAGAAAGATCAGAGGAACCTGGAATCCTATATTCTCACATTTCTTACCCATGGTAGGGCGAAGCCTGGAGTCTAGAGCCTAGAGCCCAAAGCCTAGTCCTAGTCGGACACATCTATTTCATATTAAAAATGAACTTTAGGGTTATAGGCTCCTGGTTCTAAGATCCAGGTTCCAGGCTCCTGTAAGCTAGTGAAAGCTGGTTCTACTCGGCACATCTATTTCATATTAAACATATTGAACTTTAGGATTCCAAGTTCCGAGCTCTTGTAAGCCAAAGAAAGCTAGTCCTAGTCGGGCATATCTATTTCATATTAAAATTTAACATATTGAACTTTAGAGACTAGAGTTAGTGAGCAACAGAGACATTAGTGTCTTAAGCTTCACCGTTAGTGTGATGGGTTAAATAAGGCGGAGTGTAATTTTCAAAGAAAAATAGGCTCTTTATGCTAATAAAATAAAAAAAATATTATTTTCATAAATATCTCGTTTCATCTTTATTTTCCAAAATGTTTTGTTTGTAGCATTTATAGGGAAATCATGTAAGGCTGACATAATTTATCAGTAGTTCAAATTAAGCAAAAATCATGCTGCTTAACATAATTTATGAATTGGCAAAACACCCAACCATAAATCATGTGAGGGTTGTTACCATAAACTCTCTCTATCGTTTACCTTTTTCCAAGTGTGTTGAGTGTTCTCTGTTACCATAAACTCTCTTTTGTTGCTGCAATTATGATAAAGTTTTAAACCCCTCTGCCACTCCCTCTCCCCATGTCCCTTTCTTGGTCCAAGATAACATGGTCCAACTTTCTTTGTTGTTAGATATTATTTGAACAATTCAGATTTAAAGATATATTAATTATATAAAATTATTAAATAAAATAATAATTTTAAAATTAAAAATAATAATTTTTAAAAGACCAAATTGTCTATCAACTCTTCTTTCTTCCCTTTTCCAACTCCACTACTATCATCTGCTACCAGTAACCACCACTACCACCTTGCCACTCCCACGTCACCGCCACTGCTGCCAGCACCACTATTGTCGTCAGCACTACCGATTTCCTCCCTCAAATTATCAATCAATCTAAACTCAGCCTTGCCACTTTTGCAAAACATGTCATGGTAGTGGATTAAAGGAGAAATCTACTACTACACCTTTACAAGCACCTCAAATTGATTACTTTATCATGTTGATAGATGTGGCAAAGTCCAAACAATCTAGATGGGTCCCCTACTTAAAAGCCACAATAATACTAACTGTTGTGCTCTTTGTAGCTTTTCTTATTCTTCGTCTAGATCTTCCCAAGTGGGCATCATAACCTTCTTCTTTGAAGTCTTCTTCTTTGCAGCTTTCTTTAGTCTGGGACATTCTGATCTGATGTGCCTAGGTTCCTTCCATTTGAAGCATATCACTTCATCTGACTTGACTTTGCTCTTTTTGTCCTTTTTAGGGACAAAGTTCTTCTTTTTTCTTCTTAGCTAAGCTTTTGATAATTTCCTCACTAAGTGTGCAATTTCATCTTTTTCATCATCCAAATCAGAGTCAAAGTAGTCATCATCTTCTTCATCTGATTCTTCTATAGCTTTCATGGTCTTGGAGGAGCTGGATCTCTTCTGAGTGGATTTTAGAACAATGGATTTTCCTTTCTTGCTAGATTTCTCAGAGATTTCCTTCAGTTCAATCTCATGAGTCATTAAAAACCCAATGAGAGCATCCAAGCTAAGTACATCCAGATCTTTTGCTTCTTGGATAGCTATAACTTTGGGACGCCAGACCTTTGAAAGACTTCTAAGAATCTTTCTAACCATTTTAGTATTTGAGTATCCTTTGCCCAAAGCTTTCAGTTGATTTATTTTATGCATAAATCTTGTTGTCATTTCATCTATATTCTCATGCTCTAGCATTTTGAATATTTCATATTGATGAACTAATGTGCTAATCTTGGTCTCCTTAACCTAATCAGTTATTTCATTGAGTACTTGGAGTCTATCCTAGATTTTTTTTGCCAAGTCACAAGATATAATCTTATCATATTCACTTTTGCTTAAGGTACAAGTGAGCCGATACTTTGCCTTAGCATTTATCTCGACTTTGGTTTTGTGTTGGTCAGTCCATTCATTTCTCGGAATGATTCTGACTACTACTGGTGGGGTTGCTCTGGATTTGCAATTTCTTGAGGTATTGGTTATTCAACCGTGGGTACATAGTCGCCATTTTATATTATCTCTCATATATCCAGACTTATGGACTTAATGAACAGTCTCATTCTATCCTTTCAGTAAGGATAGTCTTTACCATTAAAGTATGGGGGACGATTAATAGAGTGACCCTCTGCAATAAAATTTGTTTGTTGTACCATTTGATGGATCTTTATCCTCGACAACTATTAGGAAGTTCAACCCTAGAGTTAGGCTCTGATGTCAATTGTCGGATGAAATAGCACGAGAAAGGGGGTTGAATCATGTTTTCAATGAACAATTGTAACTAAAAAACTGTAATAAAAACAAATAGCTAAAGTAGAAGACTTGGATTGCGGAAGAGATTTTGTTAGTTTATAAACAATTTTGTTCTACGTTAATAGTTATAAATCTTTTTCAGATAAAGTATACGAAGAAAAGAACTTATGTGATAAACTCAAATGGCAAGATAAGAGACAAAAGAACCACACTAGAAATTTTAATATTAGTTCAACTAACTACTTACCTACTTCTAGTCCCCAACTCTTTGTTGAGATTTTATAAACCAAAAATGTTCTTTGTCTAAGCTTTTTCAAGTTTCGTACAAATGAGTAATCTTTTCTTAACCCTCTCCAAGCTTTTCTAATGAGTAGTATTTACCTAACCTCTTCAAACTAACACTGACCTCTATTGGGTTTGGATATAATTTGTATAACTGATATGTTTGTTTGAACACTCACACTAACTATCTTGACAGAGAATAAACAATGAAGCTCTGTGTGTATGACTTCTCTAAATTCTCAAAGAGAGAATATT
Organism: Pterocarpus macrocarpus; assembly: GCA_031439585.1. Classification (NCBI taxonomy): domain Eukaryota; kingdom Viridiplantae; phylum Streptophyta; class Magnoliopsida; order Fabales; family Fabaceae; genus Pterocarpus; species Pterocarpus macrocarpus. The sequence goes on from CM062514.1 coordinate 34,535,146, forward strand.
ATCTATTACAGAATAAAAGAGAAGATTTTCTTTCGAAGTAAAGTCACGATGAGTAACTTTTTGGTGTTACACCGTTGAGAAGGATGAAAGAAAGAAGATATTTTTACATAAAAGATATTCAATCTGTCTAACTATTCTTTCTTCGACTTCCAACCTTATATAGACTTCGAAATATGACCATTGAAGCTCCCAGGCATTGATCATTGTCATTCTTTTGTTATGCTGGTCTATGACAGGATAGAGAAGAAATAGCATTCCTTTTTCCCATTCTTCAAAACTCATACAGAAGTGGAAAAGTAGTCGTTTGTTGGTTTTTCAACTATTCAGACTTATCAACGTCTCTTTTGCATCTTATCAAATCACCTTTTTGACTATTTTGAATATGTTTATGAAGCGTGCAAAGGAAGCTTTGAAAGTATAACACTTCATGAGAAGTATGTTTCTAGAGATATCCCTTCTAAACAGAGTCATCTTTCTTAATGAATAGTATTTATTCTCAAGGCACGTTTTCCCTTTTGATGCTATAATTTCATCCTTCTGAACTTATCTTTCTATTTTTTATGTGATAGCTCAAGAAGTACACAAAGCATATATTCTATATCAAGTATATTCAAATGAAGTAACGGTGGAAAACAAAGCTTTGTTGTTTCTCGAGTAGTTAATGCACACGATTAAGATCTTTTATCATAAAAGAAAACATTTCTAGGAACAAATTGTTTATATGCAAGAATATTAGCTTAAACTCTGATTTGACATTCATCAAAACTTTAAATCTCATTTTGGTTCACAACCATAGAACAATTTTTGAAGGGCATTGGAGTTAATATTAAGGAGCTAAATTCAGAGGTCTCTTTGTGGTAGAATAAATATGAAGCTACTCTAAAAAAGTTGGAAGAAGTGGAGAAGAGCATGAACGGATTCGGAAAGTGAGTGCTGCAAGGACCAAATTAAGTAGTAAAATAAACATCTAAAATTAATTATAGCTACTTTTTATTCTATATTTTTCAATCAAATATGTAATTTTAATAACAATTGATAATTATATATGAAAAAGCTTTAAGCATAGATGTCTTGTTAAATAACTTATTTTATTAGTTCAATCACATTTTTAAAAATATATATATAAATTTTAAAATATAAATGAAAGTGACTACTAAATGGATGTAAATGAAAATAATGACATTAAATTGAAATAATCGAGTAATATGGGACCAATTTTTAGAGAAATAAATCAATTGCAAAATCAGTTGCAAATTCAAAGATTTGCGACTGATTGTTTCAATGAAAAGGAAATATGTGCGAAGGCAAAATTGGTCGCAAATTCAATTTTTTTAATGAAAAGGAAATTTGTGTAAAGGTAAAATTGGTTGCAAATCTTGGAATTTGCAACCGATTCTCAACTCTCGGGAAATATTATGTTTTACAAAATCAATTGCAAATTCAAAATTTATGAACAATTTTGCGACCAAATTTTTAACATACAAAAAAAGATTCAAGATTAAATCAGTCACAAATTCAAAATTTGAATTTTAGTTATTTGTGACCGATTTAGTGACCGAAAAATCGATCTCAAATGAGTTAAACTTTCAAATCCCTAATTTCTAAGTCAAAACCATTATATACTTCCCCTTTATCCGTATTCTTCCTCCCCTCCCCTAGCCTCTCTCTACCATCCCCACCACACTGCTGCCGCTGCCTTGCTTCCATCTACATTGCCACCACCATTGTAGAGGGAGGTTCTCCATCATCTTAGTTCTCCTCCACCTTTTTCTTGATTTCTCTTTTTTTTTTTGTATTTATAGATCTAATTTTTTTTTAATAATGGTAGTTTTGGTACCATTAGTTGATTATGTTGGTTAAGTTGAGATTGTGAAATTGATTTTTTTATATTATTAATTGAGTTTGAGTTTATGTTGTTGTTCTTTTTTTTAAAAAAAAATTCATATCTGATTTTTTTTAAATATTAATAGTTTTGACGTTGTTGGTTGATTATATTAGTTGGTTGAGGCAGTGAAATTGATTTTTTTTTTTTTATGTTATTGGTTGAGTTTGAGTTTATGTTGTTGTTCTTTTAAAAAAAAATAGATCTATTTTTTTAAAATAATGGTAATTTTGGTGTTGTTGGTTGATTATGTTGGTCGATTAGGGTTATGAAATTGATTCTTTAATGTTGGTTGAGTTTGAGTTTATGTTGTAGTTCTTTTTTTAAAAAAGAAAATTCAGATTTTTTTTTTAAATAATAGTAGTTTTGGTGTTGTTGGTTGATTATATTAGTTGTTTGGGGTTGTGAAATTGATTTTTTGATGGTATTGGTTGAGTTTGAGTTTATGTTGTTGTTCCTTTTTTTTGAAAAAAAATTAGATATGTTTTTTATTTAAATAATGATAGTGTTGGTGTTGGTTGAATATGTTGGTTTGTTGATGTTGTTAAATTGGTTGAGATTGTTGGAATTGATTTTTTGATGTTATTGGTTAATTGTGAAAGTATGTTGTTGTTAAGGGTGGTTGATGTTATTAGTTTATTTTGTTGGTATTGTGGTTGCTTGAGAACAAGATCTAGTGGAAAGATTTTATGATTTGATTTTTTGTTTAGTGTTAGTAATTCAAGATATTGATTATGTGGTTATATTAGCATTTTATAATTTTGTTTTTGGTTTAGTTTTGGTGAAGCAAGGCTTGGATTAGTTTATTTTTTTACTTTATTTTGGTGAGCAAGGCTTAGATTAGTTTGTTTCTTAGTATAATATAATTTTACTATGGAGTAGTCTACTAGTTAATGTTATTATTCTTGCATAGCATAGTGTAATTGAGAACAAAAATTTAGATTTACTAAGCTACATTTAATTATTGCGCTCTTGAGTTTGTGTAATGTTGGTTTATACTAAATGAATATAAAATTGATAATTATTGAATATCTTGTTAATTTACTGAAAACTAAATGGATAAACTTAAAGATAATATAGAAATTATGGAAGACTTAATTGAGTAAGTTGAAGACTTAATAGAGTTAGTGAAAAACTCAATAGTGGAAGACTCAATAAATAAAATTAAAGACTCAATAGAAATTGGTCAACAATGTAAGTTGTTGTAGTTTTATATTGTGGTAGTTTATATATATTGTGTTTAGGATATATGTAGTTGATAGTGGTGTTGACTATATTATGTATATTGGATAACTTGTTCTTATTGAACATTATTTAGACAAAAATATGTATTACTTCATTATTAGCTACTGGAAATATTAATATTGCATTGTGGTCTGTTACTAACATTAAGTTATGAAATTCAGATCCTATAGAATTTAGATCTTAAATTTTTTTTTTTCTGTTTGCTATTTTGCGATCGATCAAAATTTGCGACCGATTAAGAAATTGAATTTACTACTTTGCGATTGAAAAACATATGAACGATTTCCAGTTCCAAAATTGTGACCAAAATATTGGTCATGAATTTTAATTTTTGCTACCAATTTTTCGATTACAAAATAGTCAACAAGCGACAAAAAAATCGTTTGCAAACAATTTTTGCGATCAATTTATTCCTTTTTGCCACTGGATAATCAATTGCAACCAAACAATTTTTTAGTAGTGAAAATTTTTTATAAAATAATATTTATTTATTTGGCTATAGATCTCACACACAATATTTATCAAGTTGGCTTTGCACATATTAAATATGCAAGGAGTTCAATATGTTTATATAACTTGAAAAAAAAAGGATTAAAGACATAGTTTTATTTTAGAAAAATTTAAAGTTATAGTATTCTATCAAATAATAAATGAGCAAATTTATTCCATGATTCTGGTTATACATAATAAATTTAAGTGTAAAATAAGCTCAAAATTTATAATATTTTAGACTAATATATAACAAATTATATATATAAATTGGAAAGTTAGAAGGAGCTCCAAGTTCTTTCTCTTCAGCAATGGCAAGAAAAATAGAATTCTTTAAGAGAGAATCACCAATGTGGCTCTTAAAAGATTAAAACATTGATAATTTAGTTCCTAAAAAATGTTTTATTAGTCTATGATACCCCAATAATAATTTCTATTATTGATAATGGGCTTTGTCAGTAATAAAAGGCATTTTAGAACAAATTTGGTAGGAAATTGATTTTTTTAGAAACTAATTCATCAGTATATTAATCTTTTAGGGACTAACTTATTAGTGCATTCATCATTGTGGATTAACTTGTCAACATTTTGATCTTTCGAAAGCCAAATTACTAATTTTCTCATTCTTTAAATAAAGAAATTAATGGCTTAAAGAATAAGGTAGGCAAGCAATTACTTAGTTCCTTTGAAAATTGTGTTTGAAGGTTCAAACCTTTTACCCCAATTACTTAGGGCTTTTAAGTAGGTCATTGATGGTGTGATTATTTCCCCACTAGATTATTAAGATATTAGAGGAGGTAGTAATGAGAATACTACGACTAATAAGGAAATTGTCGGAGATGGTGAAGGAAATGCCCCAAATTAATCTTTTACATTCTTCCTTTTCTCTATTTTGGATTTTGAACAATTGTGGTTTTATTTTGTTTAAGCAAAGCCATGTAAGGACATGTTAAACATGATACTTATGCAACTTTTCCCCCCCTTTATATTACCTTGTCGGAGCATGATGTTATCTTTATTCAAATGGTAGGATCAATGTACGTGGGTGACCAAACTTGGGTGGGTGATATGGTGGTCTAGCCCATGTTTTAGATCATTTGATAATCCATTATTTATGACCGTTAGATATTATTTAAACAATTCAATTTTAAGTATGTAATAATCTAGAATCTGGTTTCAAGGTTTGTGATCTATAATCCTGGAAGAGGATTCTCAGTTAGCATTTGAGAATATTGAGCATAGCTTATGGGATCTCCTATATAATAGGACCCTGGTCCATAATATTTACTCTGTGAAGCTTAGATTCGAAAGATTCAAAGCCTAGTATGTGCTTAGGATTGGAAATAGAGTTACTGATTTCTTAGCCTACTTTGCTAAATTTGTGGGATCAAGGAGTTGGTTTGGGGACTATATCTTAGTTGTATTGTAACTTTGGCTCGGGCTTCTTTGTTTGAATAAATTTGCAACTTTCATAAAATAAATAAATAAACAAAGACAAAATTATCCATCTAATTCTTTTTCCTTCCTTTCTAGTTCTACCACCCACCATTACCATCTTCTACCTTCTCTTAACAGCAACTAGCAGAAGCCATCACCACTACCATTTCATTGTTGCCGCTATCGCCTCTCCATTGCTACTGCTGTCTAGGCTGCACAAGTTGAGCTCAAATGGTCCATGATGTAGCAACTTTCAAAAAGGTGGTGGATGGTTACCCAAAACTTGGGGTGGGGGCGGGGGTTAGCAAAATTTTCAAATCTAACAAAACAAAATAAGATATGAAGAAAATAATTAAAAGAGTTTTTATTATCAGCAAGGTTTCAACCTTTGAGCCAATCTTTATACATACAAATAGCTAAAAAGCTTCCATTATTGCAGGAAAAAACAAGCCCATTTTTTAATCAGCATAGCAAGTATTTGGTGGTTTAGAGGGGGAAGGCTGACCAAAGATTGGTGGCGAAGGCCAGCAGTAATATATTTTTGAGTAAGTTGCATTCTCAAAAATGAAAAATTAATGGAGTTTTTTTATTCCCACCTCCCTCATAAGAATCCCATGGGAAGGGAATATTTTAGGAAAAGTGAAAAGACCAAATTGCCTATCACGACTACCATTGCCACGCCATACCGCCACCCCTGCTGCTACCACCACCATCATCATCATCATTATGATTATTATAGGTAAATCATGTCTAAATTTAAGTTTAACGTGTTTGATAGTTAATTTTTGAGTTGATATTGTTAGTATATTTTTGAAAAGATATATTGTATTCCCAAGAATGTCAATATCAACCAAATACAATAATAGTTTATTCTTAAACATATTATGTAAGATTCCTAAAATTTTAGTATATGTACTATAAACATGTCTAAATATTATGTTTAGAAAAGCTATTCTTGATAATAATATTTTTTTAGAATATATTCTGAATAATAAAAAATCAATCTGCATGTTACATACTCCCTTAAGTCTAGAAACTCTTTTGTCTAACAGACTAGTTTTTTGAGCTTGAGTTCAACTCTTAATAAGATTATCAATATTATAGATTCAAGCTCAAGTTAGTACACTTTCACTCTTTCAGTAGATAAGAAAATTTGCTTTGTAGGAAGCACCGAAGAATTTGTAACAGATGGTACGTATGGAAGAAGCCCACCAACGTTGAGCAAAGTGATCAGCTCTGATTTTTTTTTTTATAGATCAAAAGGCACTCAAACTCTCTGCTAGGAAGAGGAACAAAGAGAAACAGAACCGAAAGCACACGTCAACAACAAACAACAAAGCAAAAATTACAAACCAAACACAAAACCCCAACCACAACACCCAGGGAAGCACCCGAGAGAATGACTAACCTGGACAAAAAAACCACCAAGAGTGATCAGCTCGGATCACGCGGCATTCACAAGTTGGGCAGCAATTATTTGTTTAAAAAAAATCCAGCCATGGAACATGATTATCCAAATTCAGAAACACTATCACCAGATTCCTCACATTTTTATGGTGACTTTGATTTTCCCTGTGGGACAACGTTTGTACGTGGTGACAAAAAAACACAGCCGTGTTTGACACTGCCCTTTACTTTTCAGCAACAGAGTTAGGTGTCAGACAAATTGACACTACAGTGGACCACGAGAATGATAGTTACATTAGAGGTTGATTTTTTGGGCAGAAGACATATGTGATGTTACATGTTGAAATTCTATATCTATAATAGCAAACATAATGCCATTATAATCTTAAGCACGAGAGCCACTAGTTGTTGTCTATGACTTTGTTTGACTCAAAAAGCATGGTATTTAGTGCCCTCCTCTCTCCTCTGGTCACTCATCAACTTGAGTCTTAGCACTAGGTTGTTTACATTTTTAATTACGTAACCTGTAGATTGAAAAGAAGCGAAAGAAAACAAAACAATGCAGTCACCTTTTTGTTAATCAAAACTGATTAGTTCTATTCATTGAGAGGGACACTGGCTGTTGAAAGGAGACTTTTTTATGGAAAAATATTTTCATTAATACTAATTTTTTTGGGACAAATTTAATTTACTCAAGAAATTATTTCAAACTCAAAACACCGTATGAGATTGTGCTTATCCACTCCAAAATATTTACACGATAAGGTACTTCACTATTAATTTATATATTTATTTTTTAAAAATGATAAACTCTACGTTAAATAAACACAATTATAAGTAATATTCTAGGACCATGCTTTTGTTAGTAAATTCTATAATTTTTGTGCTCTTATAGTCCAATAAAAATTCGTTAAAAGTACCTTATGTAAAGGAAAGAAAAAGCTTTCATAATTGGAACAGAAAAACTTCCATTTCGATATTAGATGAATGGCCCATGGCTGTAATTCTGATTAACCTGAACAGAAAGTACTGGGAACCAGAGATTTACGGAGTATGACGAAGTTTTAATCACAGTTACTTGTAATAATTAGAATATATATATATATATATATATATATATATATATATATATATATATATATATATATATATATATATATATATATATATATATATATATATATGGCAAATCCAACCAAGGTCCAAAGAGAGAGGGTAAAAAAAATATATAACCGAAGCATATGTTTCTCAAGAATATACACATATTTATATATGCATTATGCAACTTAACGACATATATATATTGATTTATGAGGTTTTATTGCATTCTTTTTTTGGTTCTGGAAAGCATGTGATGCAACTAATACTTAAGGTTTGGGTTTATGCTTCTCAGTGTAGATATAATCTGTATGAGCAGCTAGCGTCCTTCTCATCAAACATTCCTCTGTCCCTTCCATTCCTTCGCAGCTCTCATCATCCAACCCTGCACTTGATGCCTCTTTAGCCACCACATCCTTCAATCGAAACATGAAAATTCCCAAATCCCCAATCAATTATAAAGTGAACCAAAATGAAAAATCAACAATAACAAATTTCAAAAATTTTATATATATATTTTTTCCTGGTACGATTCAAATTTAAGTTAAAAGAAAAGTTTAATATTAGAATATGTTTGCATGGTACTAATAGAAATATTTATAAATGACTTACAACCAGAATGACCCGAAAATCGAATCAAGTTATAATGATGTAATAAGAGTATAAAATCATATCATAAACACGAAACTCTAAATTCTAAATTAAGTCATAATCATATAAGAGTTTGAAACCAACAACTAGGTTAATCAACTCTAGATGACGTTTCATATAATTTAATTAATGGATGAGAATTGAGAAGGTAGCTTACCTCATGCAGTGAAGAGACGCCTTTAAATGATGCAAGGTTAGGACGAGATGCATAGATTAAACCGAAGCTAAGAAGAAGAACCAAGGTGAAGATGGTGGTCAATTTAGACATGCTGATTGAGTTCTCTCTATTTTTTTTATTCTATCACTCAGATTCTTTGCGTTGAGTGGGAGACTGACATGAGAGTAGACTCTTTTATACATAGACAAAAGTGAGGGGCATCGTCGAGTGTGAAAGTGTGAACGCCACAAACGTTTCGTTCAGACGTAAAATTCTCATGTCTAAATTTTTGTGGACTTCAATTTGCCAATGTTTGGAGCGTACCTGCCAGCCATTCCCATTGGGAAATTAAAATGCACTTACGGAAAACTGAAAAAACAAGGGTAGAATTTCCTCGTGATAAAAAGTCATGCTCTCATACTTCATTACGTCACCAGATGAAAGGAATGTTATATTTCAAATCAATATAATTTCCTCGTATTTTCTGATAATTTAGATGTTATATTTGAATAATTAAAATTTAAAATACATTTAGTTATAAATAAAAATAAATGAATTTAATTTAAATACACTGACAATGTAAAATAATTTTATACTATCAACCAATAAAAATAGTAAAAAATACCAACTTATACAAATAACTACCTATTATAATGAGAGACCCACTATGATTTCGCACTTTCCTCTATTTCTATTGGTTGATGGTGTAAAACTGTTTTACATTTTCAGTGCATACCAATTAAATTCAAAATAAAATTAATTTAAAATTACCTAGAATTTGTTTGCCTAAGACTTTTCACAACACAAACTAGGAGTGTACAAAGGACGGGTTATTTGTAAGCCGACCCCTATTTTAAGAAAGTCCATTTCTTTGAATCAACACCCGATAATCGATTAATGGCCAAGGTTATAAGATCAACTCAGTATTTATATAACATATAAAAATTTAGACATTATATATAGTGAAATAATAAAATTCTAGAAGTAAAAAATAAATTCAAAAAATATTTTATAATATATATTTCAAAATAAATTATATCAAGATAAAAATAATATCATATTATGTAAAATGTATTGATTGAAATATAAAAATATGATAATTTATCACTAATTTTTTTAAAAAAATAAAATTTTTAAATAACTATTTAACTTGGTAGGATTAACTGAAGACATGACTCAACCCTAGAAAAATATACCGGTCAATTTTCATAACCCGAACTCACTACAAGCTTGAGTAGGACGAGTTGTGGCGTGGATCATGAATACCCCTAACACAAACAAGTAATGCACACTTTTCAAAGCATAAGAACGAAGTTAATTCTCTTCAATGCTGTTTTGTCCTTTTTTTCCCCTAAAATCTTAAATAAACTATTATTGATTTTGTTTAAATTGCATATTGAATTTCAAATTTATTTTATAATTGAAATTATTTATAAAAATATGATTTTAATCGATGTATATGTCAATTTTAATGTTTAGAATGAATTAAAGGAAATTTAAAATTATTTTATCTAAATAATTTTAATTACCTTTCTTCTCCTTTTGTTGTTCCTTCTTTTTTTCCTCAATAACAAAAACTAACGTTATCTTATTATATTTTACACGTAGATTTTTGAAATAGCATTTAAGAGGGGAATAGATAGCTTAATTGCTAACAGTCACCTTTTTTTTTTTTTTTGGCTATCTGTATCTCCTTATTTTGTTTTTAAGTTTTATTTTATTAAGTGCCCTTAACTGATTTAAAAGCAAAAAATAAAATAAAATTATACTTTATTATCGTATAGTCCAAATTTATGTTCATTTTAATTAATTTTTTATACACTTATATGATAATAAAATTAGGATTTAATTTGAATGCACCGTCAGTATAAAATTTTTTTACATAGATATCCAATTATATATTGCCACATCAGCCAAACTCCTTGACATAACTACCTAGTACTTGAATAGTCATGCAAATGGAAGGTTTTGATTGGATGATAGTGTAAAAAAATTTTGCACTGTCAATACATTCAAATTAAACTCATAAAATTTCATATAAGTTTTATTTTTAATCATCTTATAATAATAATTGAGAACCCTCTCCCATTATTCATGCAATCAACAACAAACCTTAGAAGCTTCAAAAGGGCATAATTAGAAGATGGATAAAATACTCATTTTGGTCTCTAACAAAAATTTCAAGGGACAAATTAGCCCTTCAGGATTTGAAAATTTACGGGTAGTCTCTCGCTATTTAAAAATGAGATATATTAGTTACCACCAAAAAATCTTTAAATTTTTTATACAAATAAACTAATATGTTCCCCTTTTTTATGGTGAGATACTACTTATGAATTTCCAAATCGTAAGAAATTAATTTGTCGGCCGAAATTTTTGTCAAAAACCAAAATGGATTTTTTGACTAAAAGATGCAACAAACCCAGCTGCGACGACTAACCGTCAAGCACGATGGGAAGCACCACCCGTGGGAGCCCTTAAAGCCAACATTGATGAGTCTCTATTTGAAGAGTAAGGAGCGATAGGGCTGGGCATGGTAATCAGGAACAGCAACGACGGATTCATGGCGACCAAAACAATGAAGTATCAAGGAGCCATGAATGCCAAACAAGCAGAGGCAGCCGTGGGTAAAGAAGGGGTGAGGCTTGCAGGGGAATTGGAGAGCCCTAATGCAAGCATTGTGTTTGAGAGTTTTAGCAATAGTAAGGAGAAACTATCCTATTCAGGGCTTAGTCCTTCCAAAGCATATGGTTTAGCTTCTAGATTTTATTTTTATAAAGCCCAATATGTACCTAGAAGTTGTAACTTTGTGGCTCACAAATAGGCTAGGTTAGCAAAAAAATGAGGGATTCAAAGAATGGATAAATGAGTCCCCTCCATGTATTGCAGATGTACTGATTTTGGATGCTTTTATTTGAGTGAATTCATACATCAAAAAAAAAAAAAATCATCTTATAATAATTATATAATGGGATTATTTCAAATATGATCAAATAATTTACAATCTAAATTATTTCAAAAATGATACTACAAATTTAAATATGCTTAATTAAAATAAACTGATATCAATGTAATTATCAATATAATTAAGGTTAATTAGTTCTGAATGAAAATTTTCACAATCTTTTTTTTAACAAAGGCAAGGGAGAAGAGGAATGGAAGTCGATCACGGGATACCTTAGACTTAATGAGACATGTAAGAAATAACTATTAGGCAGTGAGGTCAATTACGAAAATTTTCACAACTTAAAAGTATTAAATCATGTTGTTTTTATAAAATGGTGATCTAAGCATATTTGCATCAATTAAACACACATCAATTAATTAATGATTATGATATGATCAATTTTTTTTCTCTTGTTTCGTACATGTATCCTCCACTCAAGACAATTGTCTTCAAGACACAATTAGGCACTAAATATGAGCACTTCTTCCTGGAGCTCAGATTTAAACTGTGGTTCACTACATGTGTAGAACCAACGTCTTCCGCTATACCCATTCCCCGATGATAATGACATATATGATCAAAGATAATTAAGCATATTATCAAGACTATAAAATTTATTTAAGTGTTACTTATAGTTTAATATCAAGTAATTAACATAACTCTATTATTAGATCTACAATTTATTCAAAAGTGTCATAAGTTTTTTTTTTCTTTTAAATCAAACTAAAGCTATGCTTTTATTAAGAAAACTAAACAAATTAATCATCTATTATACCTTTTTTAAAAAATATTACATAGAGCTTCATGTCATTTTTTATATTAATATAAATTATTAAGGTTATATTTTCTTCAGCATTCTAGAAGTATTTATTAATTTTTAGATTTTAACTTTATTAAACCATAAAAGCCTAAAATATAATAATTAAATAGCTTTCAAAACTTTGAAGAATTATAATATTTCCATGTCCTATTACAACAAAAAAAAAAAAAAAAATTAATGTGTATTTGTTTAAATTTTCAACAAAAGTATTTTCATATTATAACTATTTTAGAGATATTTTTCAGAAGCTAATCATTCTAATTATGAAAAAAAATACTAAAAATAATTGTTTAATTAGCTTTTTTTTTAAATAATTATCTTAAAATTTTTATACATGTTTTAAATTCAAAATTAATTAGAGAAATCCAAAAAACCAGTCTTAAATTACAATTAATATGATCTGGAAATAAACAATTTGAAATTATTTAAGGTTAATCAAAAAATAAAAATTAGAAATAATTATAATGGAATGTAAATAGGAGAAAACTATTTAAACACAGTCAAACTGAAAATTAATAACAGGATTAAGATTTACATTCGAAATTTGTTTTCAGCTAATTGTCTAGTGGTAACACTATTTAAGAATTTTCAGCGTTTTGAAATGATTGACCGCATTCACTGTTCAACATTTTTTTAGAGTTTTTCCCCCTAATGGCCTAATACATCTATGAGGAGTGCTACCGGCGGCAATTAATCCATTTATATATTTTATTTAATATTAGATTTATTTATTTTTTTCAACCACCTATGACATGCAAACTACTAAGTTCCACTAACCCGTACTCTAGTGACCTTTTCCTAGTGGTTTATGACTCGTGCCAACCAAATTTCATAAATTTTTATGATCTTAATTATGTTGATAATATTTTAGGAATTTAACATAATCAATATTTGAGATTTATTAAAACACCTTAAAGTCCTAACCTCAAAATTATGTGAGCAGTTTCTTAAAAAAAATATATAATTAAAGTTTCTATTTGTCAACTATGATATATAACTAAATTATGCATGATTGCATTATTAATTTTTGGACTACGATCCTTTAAAATGAGAGCAGTTATGAAGTGAGAAAATAAAAAATTATTTATTTTTGGATCAATAATTTGATTCCCAACAAAATAATCTAAGGATGGATAACCTCTTAGATACTCACTTTACAATTACTTATATTTTAGAGGATCCAAATCCTTAATTTTTAATTAATCCAAATGATTCGATACTTATTTTTCTTAAAAAATGTATCAAGTTCAAATCTTGTGAATGGATGGACCCAGCTTAAGTCAAGAAACTGGTGGTTTGAACCTACGAAAAACTACAACTGCATCCTCTTTTATTTTATTATTTGAAGTTTAAATCTTTCATATTTATGCTAAAATTTAGAGAGTTTTTGTTTGAAATTGTTATAAATAATTATAATTTTAATGCTAAATAGTATATTGGACATAAACACGGTGTGCGCAAGTAATCTCTCTTTGAGCATCACCTTATTTGCTTTCAGCAAATGTTGAAGTTAAACTCCTAGACTGCATATAAACCTCTTAATCATAATAGTGCTTAAGATAGATATATCCTAAAAAACCAAAATAAAATGGCTTAGTATTCATTGCTACGTAGCTCAATATTCATTACTACATATTACTTATATTTCAATTCATCCTCTTGATCAATCTTCTTAATGCAATCATGGCCGATCAAGGTACTCAACCGCCCAGAAGGTTGTGTTGTATATATATGGGTCTTAGTGTGTTTCAAACTTAGTTTGTCTATACGTATTTAACTATGGAAGAAGTTCCACATTGCTCATGAAAATATTTTAATAAGCATTTATATATGATGGTACTTAATCGGTAAATACCTTATGGTATTGAGGTACAATTATGGACTTGGACCTTAGTTAAATACACACACGTGCGCCCCACCCTGCCCCGCCCCTCCTCGCCCGTCCGCGTGCGTGTGGGCCTACCAAGCTTTTACTACCCTGCAAATTTTATTTTTTTTATACCGTTGCAGCTCTTTAATGCTCCAACGGCAAGTCATTATGGCTGGCTATGATACTTACCACCATACCTCTATGTACCTTTGTACTTCGAGCTTGGGTTAAGAGGGCTTATGGATCAGTCTTTCAGCATGACAAGAAGCACATATCCCCTCCCATACCTCTATGGCCCCTTGCTCATTAAGCTCAGGTCAGGAGGGCTTGTGAATCGATTAGTCAGCTCGACAAGGAGTTTGTGTTTCCTCCCAATACTCTATGACCTTTTACTCTTCAAGCTTGAGTCAAAAGGACTTGTGGATCGGTTGATCAGCTTGGCAAGAAGCTCGTCTCCTTTCCCCTTCACCCAAGCTCGACACGGTAGCTCAACTGGCTAACCGACCAAGTCCCTATCCTCTCATTGATCCCTTTTCACTAATTAAAATCTCGTAGCTCCTCAGAGCTCAACATTAGGGGCCTCATGATTCATCTAAGTCCCCTAGTTATCCAAGTGCTAGAACCACCTCTTTAAAGCTAGGCACCTAACCAGACACCCGACCTACCTAGGCAAACTTCACGGGCCTAAGCACCTAGCCAAGCCTAGCCTAAAGCTAACATTCAAAGCACATGGAGAAAATTCTCCTTCCCCAATACACTCATCATCCCCTCATCCAACTCCATGATCCACATCCGCCATATTGAAGACTAACTCAATTCTAATTTCACAGCTCACATTAATTTAGATAAAAAAATAAAAAAAGTCTAAAGCACTAATATTCAGAGCTTAATGGACTCCAACTAATCTAGCTCAAGTTAGGTTGGCCTACTATAGATATAAATCTCTCCTAGTACTAATTTTTTTTATCTATAAGACTCAACTTGAGATCTTACTTAAGGGAAACAAATGCTGAAGCACTTGAATCAACTAAGCATTGGTAAATTGACATTTATTAAACACATGAAATTTTCCTTCTTTAATTGCAAGTAGTGTCCAAGTAATGTCAGTGTATATATACATTTCAATTAATATATCTCATCAATTTAGTAAAAAGCGAATTACTTGGTTGATATTGGATTTTTAATTGTAAATAACTGACATAATTAGGATTTAAATATGTAAAGATGCTTGTACATATCTCTCTCTTCCCCGCCCCTCTCTCTCTCTCACTAACAGTTTTACTTTCAGACATTATTGCAATTAAATTGTCCTTCTAATAATTGTCATATTTTAGGGTTTAAATTTTGATATTCTTTCTAAAAATACAATTTACTTGCTATTGCATCTAAATTTATTTATATTTAATATAGTACAAGTGTTATTTTTAAGACAATTTAATTTACAATTACTTATTTTTTTTAGATATATATATTACACTTAAGTCTTTAAAATTACGTGTAATATTTAAATAAAAAATTAAATATAATATTGATGTTTGACATGATATGAGCTTTGCGTCAAGCAGAATAACATCTATTCGTATGTGAATGAAGTCACTTCAAAATAATGAAAAAAATATAATTATCTATAGCCAAAATACCTCTAATAATTTTTTTGTTTGAAAAAAAAAAGCTTTTTTACTTATACTTCACACTTCCCTTGTTCTTCCGCCAATTAAAATGTATACGTGAAGAAATTCGGTTTAAACATGGACATTCACATCACACCGGAAGTCAAAAATTAAAAGTGCATTTTGCTCGGGTTTTAAGCTCTGACAATGAAGGGCAAAATCAATCATTTTCCTTTCCTCCCCTGTCAGAAGCAAAATTCAAACCCAGTCCCCATCCTACATGTGGATGCATTGTATATATGTTATATCAAAGCAAGAAAAGTTGCATGAGGAAAAAAAACTTCAAACCGGATCGTAGACAAGATCCTGGAATAAATCCAAACTATATGCGTTGATTTTTGTACTGAATCATTATTTAATTATAGCGCCATCACGTTACAGTCCTGCTAGTTAATCTGAAAATAACTTTATGGACATCTCACAGATCTTAAATTAGTAGTGATAATTTTGCCTTCTATTATTTTACACAAATTAAGTTTAAAAGTGAGTCAAAATTTTGTCATGTCATGTATATTTATCTTCTTCTTCTTCTTCATATAAGAGACGAAGAATGACTTGCTATACATGTCTTATCATGATTATTATTATTATTGTTGTTGTTGTTGATGAACATGTCTTATCATTATAACCTACTACAAGTAAATCGGAATGCTCAAAATAATATGAAATATAAAGAAGAGATGGCTGGAATGATGCGGTCTTGTAAATGAATCAAGCCATTTGTTAATTTGTTTATATTAATATTATATTGATTCAATTTAAGAGAATTTGAAATTAAATTCTTTAATTTTAAAAATATACAAAATAAAATAAAAATATATTTATGAAATTTTTATGAGTACAGAAGCTAAATACTACTGGATGAAATTGCAAAATAGGAACTAGTTTAGATGAAAAAGCGTGGAGAACAGAAATTTCAAGTTAACCAAATATTTATTAAGCTTATAGCATCGCCATTAATTCTTATTAATTTAGTTTTATTTAATCTTTTGAAATATCCTTATTCTTAATTTTTTTTAAAAACTAAATTAATTCTTATTAAAAATTACTATAGAATGATTATTCAGTGTGCAATGTGCTAGTTGGACTCTTCCTTTGCTATCTATTTTCCATGAAGCTTGAAACCCAAGCTGGGAAACAAAATAAAAGAATAATTAGGCAAGTAAAGAATTTCTCCAAAGATGAAAATATGAGAACAAACCCGTGGTACTGCATAAACGCCTTTTATTTTCATAAAAATTTAAGTTGAATTATTCTAGTCGAAAAGCGCTTGTTTGGATTCCTAGGAACTAACAGAACCAATTCTAGGAGAAAAACTTCCATGCATCCTCGGAAGAATTTTCCTTGTTCTAAGAAGATCCAAGTCATTGAAGTTTTAATGGGAACTACATTTAGAACCCAATTCAAATGCCATGTTGTTTTATGGGGGAAGAAAATCCTTGATCCCAAAGGAGGAAAGAAAGTTCCAAGAGTTTAATTTTAATGTACCAATAGTATAAAAAATTTTTATACTGTCGTTCAAATTATATATTATCATATCGATAAATAACTAAATATGTTTGATTCTCGTATCTACTAGTTCAAAAGTCATGCACATAAAAATGATATAATTGGAAGCTAGTGTAATACTCTTTATACTAATAGCATCAAGATTAAATCAATTTTCCAATGGTTATACCATCAGAGAATGAATGCCTCCATTAAACTTAAATGTGTTTTAGTGCATGTAAAATTTACTTTTTTCTTTTACTCGTTATAAATTAAAAATATTTGTTTGGATGAAAAAATTAGAAATCTGTCAACCAGTATTTTTAAATAGTAGGTCTTCTGTAAATGAGTTAGTTCACCTGATCATCTTTCGCGCAATTTTAATTAGTAGTTAATTTGTATGCGCCTCTATAAATGTATAATGAGGTCCAAAGCATATCCTAAGCCTAAATAGAGTATTTCTCTCAATGTAAAATTTTATGTATATAAAAAAAATAGATCTTTTTAAATTTGTCTTTTTATTTCACTTCCATTGCAGCATTATCGTACCCTATAAACCCTAATTTTCATTTTTTTTGGAGTCAATCCCGAATTTTCAATTAAGAAGCACGAGTTATGCAATTTGTCTACGAGCCTCAGGCCCACTGGCTCGCATTTATTCTCCACGTGAATGTCGTTTACTGACAAAAAGAGGGTTCTAGTGTCTAACCTCTTAAATGAAGAAAAACCCTTATTCCGACCAAAAAAAAAAACAAAGAAAAATCCTTATAGAAAGGTTTTCTCGATTGAAAGGATACATTATAAAATATTTTTGATAGTATTTATTTTATATATAAGTTTGAGCCCTTTGTTTTCCATTTGATTTTTAAATTGGCATGGTGGGTGTTGCTTTTTCATCATGGATGCTTGAGGACAACAGATTCTACTGTAGAATTTGATTAGCTTGAAAATAATTGATTTAGGACAGTTTGTTTTAGTTTTTTTTAAAGAATTTTTTTTAAATTAAATGATATGTATAAAAAAATTTAAAATAATTAAAAAAATTTTAAAAATTAAATTTAAAATGACCTCTTTATTTTTTGGAGTTTTAGTTCTTGAAGTTATAGATGTACTTCACTTTAATTTCTGAAATTAAAAAAGTAACTATTTAATCCTTAAATTTGCAAATCATATATCACCTTAATTCCTGATTTGCAAAAGTGACATATGATTTAGGGACTAAGATGACACATGATTTGTAACTTTGTAGACTAAATAGTTAATTTTTTAATTTCAGGAATTAAAGTGAGGTATGCCTATAATTTCAGTGATTAAAGTGAATCTTAACTTTTATTTTTGTAAGTTATGCAAATAAATTTTATAAATAATTTTAAAATTAAAGTTTAAGTTTCATATAAATTAGTAATAATAATATATTATCACATATGTGACTTTTAAAATAGTAATTATAAAAGTCAAGAATTTTCAATAATATGATAATATTTGATTAGAAGATGATTTTCTTTATACCAATAGTATTCTGAAACTAAATTAAAGATTTTGTATCATAAAAATATTTTTTTTTGAAGGATAAAATATAGTTTATCCCCTTAATCTTTTCTCTAGATGTATTTATCCCCTAAAATTTAAGAAAATGCAATTTAGCCCGTTAAAGTTAGGGTGGCGCTTAAAACCTTTCCCGCACAAACATAGTCAAACTCTTTTTTTTTTTTTTTTCTAATTTGCCAATATAGTCACACTTACTTGAACCTTATTGGATTAAGATTTTCTAAGCCTAGTCTATCTAATTTTAGGGGATAAATAAATGGATCAATTTCAATGAATTTAGCCCATCCTAGTGACCTATATAAAGCCTATATATGGGCTTTGATAAACATAAACTATATATAGGCTTTGATAAACATAACCAAAGTCCATTCCGAAAGGTAAAGGTGAGGTCCAAATCTAACAGTCGCTTCTAAAATCCGTATTAGCAATCTGTCCATTTGAGGAAGCAAAGAGTGCCCATTTATTCAGAGTTCACGCCAATGTTTGACCGAAAGGAGCAAATCAAAATAAAACACTTATCCTTATGCAAATGCACAATGCATGCCACTAGGATGATTGGGGGTCAAAATCTGGCAGGTTGGTCCAAGTGGGTAACCATTACATCCATTTTACTCAAGTTTTATGTTTCCAAATTATGATATTAATTGATCCACTTCCATACTATTATATACGAATATGCTCCTAGAAGAAGCTATTGCGATAACAGTTGTGTATATAGAAGTAATTTCATCATTTTTATATAAAAATATCTAAGTGGGATATTATTCCATCTCCTTTTTAAACTGTTAATTACATATATCTCTTCTTTATGACAAAAATATTCAATAAAATCTATGGTCTTCATGAAAAATACAACGACTACTAAATATTAGAATTTTTTTTTTAAATCAGTATCTAACTCTATACATAATACTTTTTTTAAGGATATAATTTTGATGTATTATTAGTGCAAAAAAATTTTATACAAATATTCAATTATATATTATTATATTTTTAAATATCTTTAATATTTATAATAATTACCTCAAAAGTCTTATACATAACACAATATAATTAGTTAATAATATAAAATATTTTATAATAATAATGTATTAAAATTAATCTCTATTTTTAATTCAATTATTGTATAAAAAAGTTATTAATTTGGTTCCTATAACTATAATTGTTTTCAACTTAGTTTCTGTCATTTGTTGTTACTGTAAGGCTGTGATATTGGCATGAAATTGTTGCAAAATATAGAAATTAAATTACAAATAATTGTCATATATAGTGACTAAATTTCAAGCAAATATTATGTTTAGGACAAAAGAAATATGTTTAATATATTTATTATGATTAATACATGCATTTGAATTTGTTCTAAATACTTCACCATAGTATAAATTCAATAGACAATAATCGAAATCAAAAAATGATTGGTAATAATTAACTTGATGAACTTTGTTTGCAGTATTAGAGATTTAATTAGAGTCATTACTTTAAGGTGAACTTTACCTAGCAGTGGCAATTAAAACCCGACCCACGAGTACCCACCCCGCCCCAACTCAGTCAGGTTGAGTTTTAATCTCACCTCATAGCGGGTCGGGCTCTGGTTCGGATTCCTATCTATACGTCATATCTATATTTAATATATATAATGTGAATTTTAAGATATATTTATTATATATAATTTATATATATGAGATTTTTTTAAAAAAATATTGCTATTACTTTAAGTTTGTATTTGGTATGAGAGTAAAGATAAAAATAAAAGTTTTTTAATGTATATGAAGCTAATATATGAAAATTTTTACTTTATTTTTAATCCTTATACTAAACACACCCTAAATATAACTTAAATTTTAAAATAATTTTCATTTTAAAAAAGTTTAAAATAACTTTTTAGGTATTTAAAAGGAGTAGTGGATAGGGTACAGCTTGAGATGGGTTATCTGCGTGTAGAATTCAAGTTTTGAATGTCAAAACCAATAGTAGGGTAGAGGCTAGTTGAGACTTAGTTAATGAAATGCAAGACGGATTCAGGTTTAGCTAAAACTCGTCCCATTGCTGCCCCTAACTTTACCTAACAGTCACCTCTATCCTAAAATTGCATGATCAATTCCTAAAAACAAAAACAATATATATTAACCAGCGACAATAAGCAAAGAGTTAATTCAAGATTTTTTATTTACAAACTAAACTAAAAATAAATGTCATAAATAGGAATTAAAAACCTTTTAGCCTAAATATTATTAATCTTGTAAATTAGTTTGACATTGTTTCTATTTACAAATTGGATTGTTATATTATGACAAAAATTTAATTGATTCTTGGTCATTAAGTTGTTTATCTCTCTTCTATTTAGATTATTGTTTTATTAATTTCAATGATGATCATATTAGAGGCTCAATTTTTCATTGAAAATGCTAGAGCGCTCGGAAAGAAGTAAGTTGTCAAAATGATGTATTATGTTATTGACTTTTAGATGAATGAATAAGTTCTACTACTTTATTTCATCCAATAACCTATGATTTCTACACCAATTCTAACAAATATTTTTTGGTAATTTGAATAGCATTTCTCTTTTTCATTTAGTCATTTATCTCGTTCACCTGCTCAAACTATCGTTCGCCAGAAGTGGGGGGGCAATGTTTTCACCACTTTCACCGTACTTTACCTATTGGGAAGCTCACTTAATGATAATAAAAGCATCAATCATTAAGCATGAGCTAATCCACAAGGTTTATGAACTAATTCAGAAGGAAAGGCAATCATGAATCATGCAGAAAGTATATTTCCATCACACTGCATCCGAATCTTGTTCTATACACCTAAGAGTTTGTTCATTAGAAAATCAGCCGTGATCATTGGCCAATATTTAATGTGAAAGTGACATCATAATCTAATAGAAAAATCTTATTCTATGATTTTCGAGAATATTATTATTATTATTATTATTATTATTATTATTGTATATAGATGGGGGCTTGGGGTCTAGGCCCATTTTTGTGAATATCATTAAGAAACTCTTCCATGGACTAAGCCATTATTGGTGATTTTTTAATATCAAGAGTTGTTTCAAGATAAACAGCGTGCCAGACAATTATCACGGGGCCCTTCTCGTGGTTCGAAGGGCATTATTAGTTTTATTTTAAAATAACAAGCACTATATATGTTTTTATATTAATATCATCGGTTTTATTTTTTCTTTTGTATGTGCATATAATCATAAAGAGTTATGATATCGGTATTGAGTTATGATAATCCTACATAAATTTAGGATGAACAACGCTATATAACTAAAGGAATAACTACAATTTTTGACAGAAATTGTTCGTGCCAAGGTTTTTGGAATCCTGCCAATCAATAAAAAGGACTAGTTGGATTGGAACACATGCCTAGCCCTATTTGGACTAGGGTAATTTATTAGTAATATGATGACCAGGCAACTAAATTGGAGATTTTTTCCATTATATGAGCAAATAATTTGGTTTTAGTGCTCTTTGGATGCATTATTTGACCATTTAATAGCTGTTAGTTACATGAAGGTAAAAAACTTTTGATTTGCCATGACCGGATAAAAATCATATAGTAGTCTAATGATATGAAGTGATAAGAAGGTTAAATAATAATAGCACATTATTCTAACAATCAAATTTTTGTCAAAAATTCAAGTTGTCTAGCATTTTTTGTTTAGGATAAACCATTTTGATATCTAAAAAATCATGTAACAATGAAGAAAATCTTAAGTGTTCCTGGAATAAGAAAAAAATTTTGCTTTATTTTATTCATCATTTGATACATTAGTTATTTCATTAAAAATATAGCAAAATGGAAAATAGTAATGATCCACAAAGTTGAAATGTCAAATAGTAAATGGAATAGAGCTAGATATTTCTTTTACTTTGAAAACATCTAAAATTTTCTAATATCAATAATTGAATATTTCAATTATGTTACTAGTTAATTTACTTATGCATAATTATGTATTAATAACTAAAAATTCTGCATTTATTATTAGTTATCTTACTAAATTTATTAATAACATAATTAAAATATCTAATTATTAATATATAATTTTTTACAAACAAATTTACAATAATATAATTGACATTTCCAATTACTTGTACTTGATTCTTGTGTCAATATAATATATCCTAAATTTATGGAAAAAAATATTATTAATCTAATTATTAAATTATATATCAACATATACCATATAACAACAATAACTAAACCTAGCTTAAGTCCATTATCTACCAAACCTCAAGCTTTCTTAGGGTCCTCTTATTTTGGTTGTGCTGTGGCCATTTCAAACCATGGCAGCCACATCCTCTTCTTCTAGCTGCAGTGGCTTCTTCAGTCTCCGATCCACAAATGCTGTTGAGTCCAGGGTTCGAGACACCCCATCATCGAGCCAAGGCTCTCCAAGCTGTGGAAAGCTTGATGGTGTGGCCACATGGTTCATCAATGGTGTCACAACGGTTTTCTTTTCATCCTTGGAGCGTTGCTCTTGCATTCGCATAGCCACCGATGAAGAAGATGGGGAAGATGCCAACGACTTGCCCTTGATCCTCAACGACGGCAATCTCCGCCGCCATGACGGCGGCAACGCCACTACCAACCGTAGAAGGACGGTTAAAGGGAAGAAGAGTGGTGCAGCACTTGTTAGTGAAAGTTGAGACTTTGTTACAATTACCCTTTAAGGCCTTAAGCAATGCCAATGTCTCTCTTTAATTTCTTGGTAAGTGATGTTTTACAATATAATGTTGGGGAATTCTTATTAGACTTGCGCGTTTAAAGCTTCATGTTTTTGAAGGTTTGTGAATGAAAATAAAGAGTAATGTAATGTCCATTGCCCTTGAATACATACAAATTATCGAGAATGATCGAAGTGTAATGAAATAAATTGTAGTAAGCTAGATTGCCGTATGATTAATAATTCATGTGTCGTAGTCCATTTGGTTAGATCGATTTTTTTTTTTATAAGAAGATTTCTGTGGCCTTGTGTTCATCATGCACAATGGTTGAGGGAGATAGCCAAATGAAAACAATAAGTCATTAACCTAGAACGGGATATGAGATTATGGCGTATGAACTCTAGACCAAGTCCTGAATTTGATGAATATCGAGCTTCAACTATAGCTGAGGTGGAGCACAAACAGCCAGTTGGTTGCTAATTAGCATGATACTAAATTGAAGACGACTTGATTACTAATAAGGATAATTGACCTGTGTAGATCACAAATTGTTGGAAATTTATTAGCAATTTTAACATGGCGTTTAACAAGTTGGCAGGTACTAAGGAAATTTATTACTGGGTGTACTATATTTTCATCCTGATGCTTAAGCGTGATTATGATATATTTCATGTGATATACTGGTTCATTTAGATAACCTTTTTTTTTTTTTTTGAAAAAAAGTATTTTTAAAATAAAAAGTAAAAGCAGAATAACTTTTAACATGTGCTTCTTAAGAAAAAGCAGAAAATTAATTATTTCTTAATTCCATATTTTTAGTTTATCCAAATAAATTACATAAAAATATCACTAATCTTATAAAAGAAAGGATTTATCTAACTAGTGCTCTAAGGATAGTAGTTAAGTATTTAACAAAGAAAAATTTGTATTAAAAAGTAAAAGTTTAAATTTTCAATACATCAAAATAGTAAAAATTTGAAAATTTTCCATTTTTTTGAATTCTTAATGAGCGCCCTAAAGTAAAACACTAAAAGAAAAACATGAACAAATGCATCCATAAACTGATTTTAGGATGGCATGATTTATAGATTAACGCTTTTTAACTGAATTTCCGTTTCAATCCAAAAATTGAAAAGGAAAATAAATAAATAAAAGCAAAAGGAGTTGAGAATATTATTACTGGGATCGCCACAATGGTCATGTCTCTCTGTTAAGCCTCTTAGATTTGTATGACTTTTAAGAACAATCAGAAGTCATTATTATTGATTGAGCGTGTTCTCTGGATGAATTATAATGCCCAAAAAAATTTAAAAAAAAAAAAAAAAAAAGCTTGTAGCAAAAGTTTATGGGTAGAGCCAAGGACTAGTTGCTTTGAAATATTAAAAGGCGCTGCATAAACCGTCCCATGTCCAAAATGTGAATGATGATGTTGTTTGGGTCATGATCATCTTTTACTTTTTTTGACTTTGTCTCTGACAATCATAGACAAGGAATCCAAGAAAAAGTAGATGGGTTTGAAAGATTAATTAACTGACGAGAAAAGTTAAAAAAAGAAAAAAGAAAAAAGAAAAAAGAAAAAAGGATTAATTGACTAATTAATATATAATAATATTGTTTCTTGTTCGGATTCATCCTTTCCACCGTAGTAGTATATATACTGTATACGTACCAGTGTTGTATATGAGGAATGTTTTACTGGTTATATAAGAGTAAAAATGTTGTACATTAAAAAAAATTAATTTAATATATTGATAGTATAAAAAATTTTTACACAATATATAATTATGTATTATTATATTAGTAAAATTATTTGACTCAATCAACTAATATGTTCAAAGTATTACAAATATAAATATTTGATTAATTAATAGCATAAAACTTTATATTGAGAGTGTGTTTGGCTAGAGGCAAAAATGAAGAGAAATTTTTTATCAATAAACTCTAAAAATAAAATTAATCTCTTAAAAAAAGTAAAGAATGTCAATAAAAAAATAATTATTTGATAGAATAAAGTGTATGACTTACTCACTCATTTAAGAATTAATTAGCAACAATAAATAAATCTTATCCAATTAAGTAGAGCTTTTCTAAGTCTACTTCTATATATCTTTAGTTAGTAGAATATCCTCCATCTAATTTATTCTTCTTATTAAGGCTTTTACAAGTCTTTTTCACATATATCTAAACTACTAACACTAACATCAAGATACTACTACCATATTTTCTACAATAAAAATTATAGTTCTCTCATGTTTTTTGGTTCTGTGTTTATTCCTATTATAAGTGCAAAGAGATTTTAACTTTTATTTATTTTTGTTAATCTAAAATGTAAAAATACCAAAAATAATATATATCTATTTTATTTTCATATTATAAAAATGATTAAAATCTATAAAATGAACTACAAAATCCTTATTTCACTTACTATATTAATTTATTAATCCTATTATAACTACTATTAAATCGATGTTGTTCCTAAAAGATAGTAGTAGGTATATTTTTAGGAACAAGGTATATTTTATTTAAATTATTTTATCTATACATATGGTCTACACCTATTTAAATCGTGGTTTGGACGTGTTTTTAAGGTGATTGTGGGTTGTGAGTTGTATCATTCTCGGCTCCTCTCGTTTAGAGAGTTTTGAGCCTTCACCCTAATTATTAGAAAAATTTAAAAAAAAGACCTATTTACATATGCTTAGCCTAAGTTTAAATATAAGATGTTAAAACACCATTAATACTGAACTATTTTTTTTTAAATAAAAACTATAGATATTTTTTTATTAAAGGTAATTTTGTTCAAATATTTGAGATTTTATAGGAGACATAGCTCTCCTAAATATGACACTATATGCTAAATTGGTTGGTTGACTAATTATCTTGAGAGATAAAGAGTGCAAATTAATATGTATATTTATGATCCAATATAAGTGTAATTAGGTTCATAATGAATGATATATATTTTTTGTCTAAACTATCACTTTTCAAAATTTATTAGACTCTAAATGATTTTGCTCGAGTTAAGTTAACCTAATATGAATAAAATTCTTACTGTGTTAATTTTTTTTATCTATAAAATATGAGCTTAAGACTTTACTCAAAAGAAATAAATAACTAATTATTTGAACCAACAAAATGTTTATACACTACTAGAAATTATCAATATTGCGATCGAATTTGCGACTGATTTTTTTCAGTCGCAAAAATTGAAATTTGCGACTAATTTTGTGACCGATTTGGGAATAAAAGAGGTAAAATGTAGAATACTAAATTAGTCGCATAATCGGTCGCAAAAACTGAAATTTGCGACTGATTTTGTGATCGATTTGGGAATAAAAGCGATAAAATGTAGAATACTAAATCAGTCGCAAAATTAGTACTTGAAATAATGAAATTTATGACCAGAAAAATAAATCGCTCATAAAATAAATAAATGAAAGTCAAAGATTTCATTAACTTTGCGACCTAAAAATCGGTCGCAAAATTTAACATAGCATTATTAAATTTTACGACCAAAAATTCAGTTGCAAATAATGAAATTTACGATTGAAAAATCAGTTGCAAATTTAATAGACTAAAGACATTAGTTTTGCGACTGAAAAATCAGTCGTAAAATTTAACATAGAATTATTGAATTTTGCGACCGAAAATACAGTCGCAAATAATGAAATTTGCGACCAAAAAATTATTCGCAAATTTAACAGACTAAAGACATTAGTTTTACGACTAAAAAAATGGTTGCAAAATTTAACATCTTAACAAAAAAGAATTATTGAATTTTGTGACTGAAAAATTGGTGGCAAAATTGCAAAACAATAAGGTAAAGGTTGGGGAAATGTTGAAATTTGTGACCAATTTTTCGGTCACAAAATTAAAATTCTAACAAGATTTGCGACCGAAAAATCGGTTGCAAAATTGCAAAACAATAAGGTAAACATCGGGGAAAATATTGAAATTTGCGACCGATTTTTTGGTCGCAAATTTGAACCCCAAATTTCGTACAATATGTTGTGTAGTAACTTTGTGACCGATTTTTCGGTCGCAAAATTAAAAATTTGTGACTGAAAAATCGGTCACAAATTTAAAAATTTTCAAAATAATAGATCTTGAAATTTGCGACCGATTTTTCGGTCGTAAATTTAAAAATTTTAACGTAAAAAAGCTGTAGAACCTGTCTCTACCCCCATTCTCTGTTATCATCTTCTCCACTGCCACAAGACTCCCTCCCACTTTCTCTCCACCACCAACCTCCCTCCCACCCCAAGACTCCCCCCACCACAAGCCGCCACCACCGCGCTGGCCATGCGCTATGTCTGGAGAGGAAACTTCGCAAAGACGCTCTTTGCGCAGTTCTTTGTCTCACACTTGACTCCCCACCACCCAACGTTGTTTCAATGCTATCTCGTCGTCATCACCATTCCAGATCCGTCGCCGTCGTTCAAGATCCGCTGCCACCGTGCCAGATCCGCCACTGCTACTCCTCCATTGTGGTGCTCTTATTTGCCTTTATTTTTTCTTTTTTTTTTTTTGCACAGATTTTCTCTTCTGTTTGTTTTTTTTTTAAAATAAATTTGAAGTGTTTATTTGTTGTTGTTAGTTTGCTATTATGTTTTATTGCCGTTTTTTTTTTTATACAAATTTTCTATTCTGTTTGTTGATTTTTTATTTTATTGGTTGATTATTATTATTAATGGGTTGTTGTTTTATTTGGAATTTGGTTTAATTATATTGTCAGGTGAAAGTGAAAGTATGGGGTTGTTCTAATTTTTTTAATTCCTCATATCTGTTCTTTATGTTTTAATTCCTCATATTATTAGATTATTTTTTTATATTAATAATTATTCAATATCTACTTAATTTGCTGAAGACTAAAATGGATAGATCAGAAGATGACATAGAGGTTGTAGAAGATTCAACTGAGCAAGTTAAAGACTCAATAGAGTTGATGGAAGACTCAATAGTTGAAGACTCATTAGATAAAATGGAAGACTCAATGGAGAATATTGGAGACTCAATGGAGAATGTTCAAGATACAATAGAAGTTGATGAAAAATCAATGAAAGTTGAAGACTCAGTAGAAAGAATTGAAGAACCATGGAAACGAGAACTAGTTAGAAGTATGCTAAAAATTTATTTTCCAAAGTTTTATTAAGAAGAACATTGTAGTTTGGTCAACGATGTATGTTGTTATATTTTTTAGTTTATGTATATTGTGTTTAGAATATATGTAGTTGATAGTAGTATTGACAAAATTGTGTGTGTTAGAAAACTTGTTGTTGTTGAATATTATTTAGACAAAAAGATGCATTATGAATTGTTGGATATTATTTTCTGGACTATTGTTGAATTTAAGTGTATTTAATTTGGATTTATAATATTCTAGTGATTTATTTTTTTTCTGTTTGTAACTTTGCAACCGATTTTGCAACTGATTAATGTTTCTTGATCGATATCCAATTCCATATTGCAATAGAAAAATTGATCGCAAATTTCATGCGTGATTTTAGTCATAAAATCTTAAATTTGCAACTAATTTTTTGGTGGCAAATTTGCGACCAATTTTTTTATCGCAAATTTGCAATCGAAAAATTGGTTGCAAAATAGTCAACAAATGACCAATTTCAGATATGGTCCATGATTGCTCTAAATCGGTCCCAAATTTTTGCGACCAATTAAATCAGTCATAAATATATTTGCAATCTGTCTAAATGTGACTGAAAAAATCGATCAGTAAATCGTCATGAGAAATAGCGCATGACCGAATTCACTCATTTTGCTATCAAAAAATCAGTCGCAATCAACCAAAATTCTAGTAGTGATAGTGTAATTAGAGTACTAAGGTTAGAATAAAAAAGAATGAAAAATTCTTATTGGTTAATTTCTTTTAATGTAACCACCTCCATTTTTTCTTCCTCATAATTTCTGTTTTCATCCCCTTTTATTTGATGCATTAGCAAGACAGCAAAATTCATACTCAATTCGTCAAAACGACTTCATAGCAATTGGCACTATTCACTAATCGATTGTTTAGATGTTTGGAAAACTATCCCACTGTACGTTAAAAAATAAAAAATAAAAGAAACCCGTTGTCTTTCAAAGATGAAAACTAACCCGCTGAAGGGTGTTCCAATTAAAATACAACTTTGGAGGTGAAGAACTTGTTTTTTTTTTTTTTTTTTGATATTGCAATCATTTTTTTCATAGCAATCAACTAAAGTAACACAGCATGGTGTAAGTTTGTAACAAAACATTAGTTATAAGGATAAAATTGTCTTCAATGCCCAATCATGCCAGACAGGTAATATTTCATTTAAGATTGGATTTTTTTATCTTTTTAAATAAAAAAAATTATAATGACTTGACAAAAATTGGATCATTAGTGTCCAATTTTTTGAATGGCTCATTATAAACATCACTTACCTTATGAAATATCCAAAGTGATATTTATAATGATCTATTCAACAAACTAGATACTAATGATCCAATTTTTGTTCGGTTATTATAAATTTTTTCATTTAAAAAGACAAAAAAATCCAATCTTAAATGAAATATTACCTGTTTGGCATGATTAGGCATCGAAGACAATTTTACCCTTATAACTAATATTTTATTACAAATTTACACCATGCTATGTTAATTTAGTTGATTGTTGTGAAAAAAATGATTGCAATATCAAAAAAATAAACAAGTTCTTACATATCAAAAACTAATTAGCCCTAATTTGACTTTCCTAATCTTGATTAAGTCTTCTATCACTTTGATGTATAATCACGTTATGATGGATAAATTTATACAATAACTTGCCTGCAACAAATAATGAATAAGGGCATAATATATAATATTAGCTTATTTTATTATGCCTAATATAATATATCAAACATATTAACTAAATGTTTATTTTTCCTATTATTTGTATTATTTAAAATTACAATTTTGTCTTATAAGGTATGTTTAGCGTGTCATATTGAGTATGATAGACTTTATTAGCTTTTGATATATATGAACTATTTCAGTCTTTGTTTGTTTATATATTTGATTGAAATAAAAATATATTAAATAAATAACAAAAATAATAATGAATAAAAATATATAAATAAAATTAATATTTCTTAATAAAAATATTTAGTAATAAATAAATATTTTGAAAAAATAATATTTAACACAAAAGTAACTATTCAAACTAAGATAAAAATATATAAATAATATTTCATTATTAAAATATTCAAGTAATAATAAATAATATTTAATATAAATTTAAGCATATATAATAAAAATATTTATATATGATGTATAACTAAAACAAGTTTTTGGATATGAAATTAGATTTGATTAAACTTTAATATATAAAGACTATCTTATTTTTTATCCTTATCTCATTTTTACTTACAAAGTAGCTGTCACATGCTTTCCGTTTGCCATATTAACTAACACTAATACATTACTAATATTAACACTAATAAACTACTATATGGTATTCACCACAATTCTCATCCACATTAATCCAATTGTACAATTCTCATCATTTGCCACATTAACACTAATAAATTACTAACGTACATTAACACTAATCAACCAATTTATCCATATTATTTTATCAAAAGTATAAAAGCCTTTTATTTTTTTAAGAAATTAATTTTGATACAATATCAACGAAAAAAATTTTACATTGTAATTCAATTACATGCTTATATTTGTAAGACTTTTTATATAGTAGGTAGTTAAATCAAATATTTTTATCGATATAATAATATATAATTAGATATCTGTATAAAAAATTTTTATATAATGCATCAAACTTAAATTCTTTGCTTTAACACTAAAAACTGAGTTCACCGCAATTTCAACCATATTAATTTCGTTGTACAATTTTATCATTAATTGTTCCCTAGTGCAAGTATATTTTTATCATTAACTGTTTCCTAAACCCTTAATGTTATATGTAATTGAATAATATGATTTTGCCAATAAATAAATTTGAGCAAAGAAGGCAACAATAACATAATATTTATTTTTTTCGTGTTTATAAATTAACACTAATTTATCTGGACTTTTTTTTTTCAACTACCCACGATGAAGTTATTTTTTCTTCATAAAATAATTAATGTTTGTTTTGTAGCTTTACAGAATCATTTACAAAAATAGTGGCCTCTAACCATGACTAAAATTTGCATAAATTTATAAAATTAATTTTTCCCTTTATCCGCTCAGGGTTTACATATTGACTTAGATCTTATAAAATAATAAAATATTATATGTCCAATAAGTTAACATTTATTTATAGTAACATTTAAATTATTAATAGTAATATGTACCCAAAAAAATTATTAATAGTAATAGTTGAATAAATTAACTCAACTCATGATTATAGTAATAGTGCCAGACAGTAATTTTAAGAATATTTATATTCAACAAATTAGTTTTTTTCATAATTATATTAGTATTTAAAATCTTTGTATTAATAGTTAAATAAATTCACTTAACTCATGCTAATGTACGGGAAAAAAAAAACAACCAAGAACTTGTGTTCTGTCTCATTCTGGCTCAGTTTCGTACTAGTTATCCACTTTCATTGCACAGTAACTAGGCCGGTGTCTATTTTCATCATTCCAAAAATGGAACTATTTATATTTTTTAAGATACTTACCTATTAATTGATGGCCCTTACGTGCTTTTCTATTATGTGTTATTATATAAGATTTCTTCATTACATCTAAACCATTAGATTGACTTCTTTCACATCTGAAAGGCAACAAAATCTTGGATCATCAATGTTCAGTTAAATGACTAGATCATTGTAAATGTCATCTAGAAGGTATGCAACAAAGGACATAAATTTCCGTTTATTTTATTTTTTTTTTTTGTCATGATTTCCATTTTTTTAGAAGCTATGCAATGAGATAACTCAAAATCATTTTGAGGCCCAGTGTCTCTGTATTAGAAAGTGCTGAGTTCCGTTCACTACTTGGGCTATATCGAACCCATTGGAGAATGTAACCCAGAAGAAAAACACCGCAGCACAATGAAACGGTTAAGCATTGGTTAACAAAAAAAAAAGCCCTAAGCTGTTGCACCCGGGCCACACATGTGACAGGTGGGAATACTCACCACCATACTACAACGACTTGCTTGTGTTACTTTTGCTTTGTTAGTCTATTTGTTGTCCCCATTTTAAACTTTTTTTCTGTCCATGTCAAATCAAACACCATTTGTCCTATCGTAAATCACAAGATTTGCTGGCACGAGTAATTTCAGAGTGAGCAAGCAGCTCAGAAGGTAAACTGCAAGCACGATATTGCTACATTTTTATTCGAAAGGACTAGTACCCAAATTTATTCATGAATGACTCATCATAACAACTTTATAATGCGATTAATTGGTTAAAACGCTTATACATAGCTAATAACAAAGTGTTAAGGGCAAGCATTTTTCATTTTTGGGCATAACCTGACAAATGGACGGGCTTAATTTGTACGTTACAGCTAATTTTACTTGTCTAAACGTTAGTGCCATGAATAATTGTACTTTACATCATAAAGCAAATTATATACGTAACTCTTTTAGCTAGTCTTAGTTGTAGATTGTGATAGGAAAAAAAAAAGGAAGAAAAAGAAATTGGGGGACAATGGTACTTTGTCTTGAAGGAAGACCCTTCTTATCATTTCCATGCATGTGCATTGGAGATTTGCTTATTATGATGACGGCTGCAGTACACCCTATAATCAAGTCATTTTTTTTATAGACAAAAATTTAGATCAAAAAGAAAACTCATCCAACCTAAGGTCAGGGGAGAGCATGTATTTAAACTTATCAAGCACACTATAGAAGTATTCGTAAATCATTCATCAACTAAGAAGCTTAAAAAGTTGTGAATCACTTAAGAAGTTACATACCAAATCTAAATCACAAGATGTATGAATAAAAAGCCAACCAAGTAAACCAATCTCTATGGTCATTATTATTATTATGAACTAAATAACAAACTTATAGTTACATGAGATGAGAAGTGGGCATGGCTGCTTCAATGGTGTGGGAAGGTAAAATCAAAGGAAACAGATCTAAAGGGATACGCTTTGCATTATACAAGTACAGACATTGCGCATACACAGTAGATAAATCATAAAGTAGATATGATGGCCTCCAAATGACACTGCTCTTCTTTTTTCCATTAAAATTTACTTGTAGCACATGCAAACTACTTTGGCTTGCTACAAGAAGCGATTTCTAAAATCCTCTTTTTTGCTTCACTATATTAATCAAGTTTCACCAGAACAGCAACAGAGGGGATTGCATGTTATCCTCCACTCACAGCCGCTTTAATATTTTGCTAATTGTCCCGGGGAACCAACTTCCAACCAAAACAAAACTGTCCCTATACCCATAGAATGCTCAAATAAGAAAACTACCCAAGAATATTCCTTTCATTTTTTTTTTTTGGGGTACTAAACTAACATTGAAGAGAAAATTAATTATATTGTGACATAGCGATGTCTATCAGTCTTAGAGCATGTTCGGTCCCAAAGTTCTTTTGTTTGCATGTGAATGAAATTGTATAGTAACTAAGTGTATTTGACAAATTTTTTATGTCCTTCAAAATACTTTTCAAGTAAATAAAAGTATTTTGTAAAAAATATTTTTGTAATTATTTTTTATTTTGAAAGAAGTACTTTTAAGATAGAATATTAATATTATCCTTATACTAATAACTAAAAGTAATTTTACTTTATTTTATCTAAATAAAAATTATTCTTTTAAACTTATTTTTAACATATTCAAACTAAATATAAATAATTTTTTTAACTTTAATTTCTTTAAAAATAATTCTTTCTACTTAATTTTTTTTTAAAAGTAACTATATTAAAAGTTAAACTAAATGGACTGTTAGTGATCTTTGGGCTAGTTCATATGAGCCAATAGAATATTAGGAAAAGTACATTAGCATTCAAGAATATGACCGATACTTAGGGAGTAAAATCAACAGATCAATACATGGGAACGATAGAAATGAAGCAATAATCAATGCAATTTGGTAGCTAGTTGTTCCACTAATTTTGCTTTATATGTTAATTGAGTGCTTTTTTCTATTTTCATCATCATGCACCTTTATTGAATTATGTTGGCTGCGGGGCAGTATCTTGTTTTGGCAAAAGTCATGTGGCATCGGATTGATATCGAAGTTTGGTGCTTGCTAATAATATTTTTTGTCCAAAAAAAAATAAAAACTGTTATGCTGTGACTTATAGCTATGTATGACTTTTACTCAATGATTTTTTTTTATTAAATAGTTATAATACAACTCATAGTATTAATTAAAGTTAAGGTCACAAATTCAATTTTACAAAAATATAAAAAAATGCTATCGAGTTGGAAGTTTTTCCCAAATTTATTTATTAAAACGATATAGCATATATGTTGGCCTTTAGGTGAATAATTTAGATGGATAAATTGGTCATACCATCTAATCAGTACCCTTATTTTTCTGTCTTTCAGGTAATTTATTCTGATTGTATACAATTGCTTTAATGAAAAAACCAAAAAAAAAAAGGATGCTGATAGGAGCGTTACTAACTACATGTTAAATTAAGTTGAAAAAGTCAAATTTTCACATTTGCAATTAATACTTGATTAAACAAACTATATTCAAAAGCTTAGTACATATTTATTTAAGATAAATTAAAATCATCTTAGTTAATTTAACTAGAACAAAACTCGTTTATTTATATTCCTTTCAACTAGGTGTGAAAATAAACTAAACAACCTAAGGGAAATAAAGTTAGGTTTAATCTGACGTGACCCATTTGATAAATAAGTTAGACTAAGAATTTTCAAAAATGTCTATTTAGCCAAAATGAAGTTAAACTTTCGGCATTCAAAAGTTTGTTTGGGTAAAAAGTCTATTATTATTATTTATATGTAATATGTAATATAATATTTATTTAATTTAAAAGGTTGAAGGCTATAATATTGTTGACTAGTTTAAAGATATATAAATCTTTTGACCTATTTAAAAGTTAATTTTATTAATTAATAGGCCGTTAAATCAAATTTTTAGGCCAAACTATACTTTGAAAAATTTGGGTTGGACAGCAAGTGTACAAGTTAGGCTCAAGCCATGTATTTTGACATCAGGTCCGATCAATTGAAGACTAAACTTGACTTAGCCTGTTTCAAAAGGCTGAAAAAAACTTTTCATCCGCTGTTTGGAAAGTAAAATTTGCTAATATGGGTCTTTGGGGTATAGATTAAGAGATTAAAATAATAATTATTCATTATATAATTATTCATCATTACTTTCTTAAAAATAATTATATTTTAAATTTTCAAGATGTTCAATAATATTATTTTCATTTAATGATTTTTTTAATTCGCCACCTTATAAATATCCTAAGGGTATATAAGTTAACAAAATCTTTAGATAATTCATACATGAAAGTTAAATTATATACTCACAAGCCTTTCCCTTAATTAGATCAATGCATATCAAATCATCAAAACTCTTCTGGATTTTTTAATTCTGTTCTGTGTAGGCGTTTCAAAGTGATTGAAGCCTTTAATTAACGACTGACGTGGTTGCATGGGTTTGGGAGAGGAAAAGAACTAATTTGTAGCCAACGACAATAGCTAGCTTGGGGGCTGATCAAGTACCTCTTTTTACACGTACTAAACATTCATTAGTCCACCTTCACCTTGATGATATATTTTTTCCCTTTTTCTACAATGTTTCTGGAGTTAACTTTCGCTGCCTTTTTCACCTTCCATGTGCGTGTCCAAATTGACTTCGGCGCACGCACTCAGTCGTGGTGTTCGGTAACTTTCTAATCCAATTTGCTGCATATGTTTTTCTTGATTGATACTTCGTCATTAAGCTAAAGCTAATCTTCCGAAACGACCCCATTCTGTTACCATAACCCAAAAAATAACTAATAACAATAAAAGTAGGGCTCATCATCTGAATTCCCCACCACCATGCCACCTTACATTAAAGTTTTTTGAATAAATCCCCAATGTCATTCATATAAAAAAATAGCATTGGAAAAATTAATCTCTTAAAAAAAAAGCTTTATAGTCCCCCACCATTAAAAATATAAGACAAGTTACTTTTTCTTTAAAATTTTCAAAAATTTATGAAATAATTGGTTTCTAAAAATTTATAAATAGTTTATATTAATTCTTAATAAAAAATAAAATAAGACATAAATCATTCAAAAATATTGAAAAAATTTAACTTATCCTATATTTTTAATAATAAGAGACTAGTGACTTTTTTTTTCTAATTATCTTGAGTGACCAATCTATCCAGTGCTATTTTTGACAGGGTTTACTCTTTTTTTTTTTAATGGAAATTGAATAGTGGTGTGCAGCATTTGTTTTTGTTAAAATAAAGACACGCATACGTACTATATCTGAAACCCACTTTAATCTTCACCTTTATCTTTGGACAAATGTGACTTTAGCTTTCTAATATCTTTTGCCATGGTAGACCCCATGTGTTGGGTGTTACCGCCTTTTTCATCCTTTAAATACCCTTCCCCTACACTTCGGTTCTTCCCTTTTCCCCTCCTTCCCTCTCTCCGGTTCATTCTTTTGAAAATACCGGTTTTTTTTCTCTCTCTCTTTAATTCTCTTTTGCTTTGCTAATTAATTGGTGCAGTATCAATGTCTGAAGAAGAAGCGGTCCAATTTTCATGTCACGAGACCATGCTCACACCAAGTGAGCTAGAGGAGTTGTTTTCCCTCATTAACCAACCCGGTTTCACCCCAAGTTCCGGTTCACAGGGATCGAACCGGGCAGTTTACTCTTCACACGAGAGAAGGCTCAGGCGCATGCAATCGAACCGGGAGTCAGCCAGGCGGTCCAGGTGGAGAAAGAAGAGGCATGTACAGAATCTCACGAACCAACTGAACCGGTTAAGAGCCGAAAACCGGGAACTTAAAAACCGGCTTGGCTTGACCATGCACCACAACATGCTACTATCCTTCGAGAATGAACGACTAAGATCCGAATCCGTGATCCTTCTAGCCAAACTGTCGGATCTATATCGGATCTTAGGCACCGTGCTTTCACAATAGGAGCAATTATATATCAAAGCATTGAGCTTATTGGCTAGTTGTTCATAACTAAATACTAGTAACAACAATAACAAAAAGAGACCATGTGTATATGGAATATTATATCACATTCAGTACGTACATCGTCGTTTAGTTTACTAGCAATAAATAAAGCTGTGAATGAGTTAGCCATCTAGTAACTTTTTAGATAGAATTTTCTTGTATAGATAAAGTGTATTTCAAGTGCACTCATTGAGTGAGATCCACTATGAAATGAGACCTATTATGATATGAGACTTAACTTGCTACTTCACTTTATGCATGTAAGTGTACCTAAGATACACTTATATCTATATAAAAATTTCTCTAATTTCACGACTCCGATGTCGCCCCTCTCAATTCGCACACTGAACCATAAGAATTTAATTAAGAAGTGGGCTTTTTTTTTTTTTTTTCAAAGGAGCTAGGAAATGCTTGCACGCAGCATGTGGTGGTTTTAGAGAAGCCCCACTATGTTGGAAGTAGAACGTAGGGTGTGTATACTTTTTGGTGCTGTTGTCACTTTGTGTCTTTTGGTAGCTTTTTTGTAAATTATGAAAGATTAGGTAAGTGACAAAGCTTTAATTGAGAGGAGTCTAATAATTATTTGAGGATCGCTCCATCGGCATCTTAATGGAATATTATGTTGTTGGTGTCAATGTAGTCTCATTTCCCATGTAAATACGCTAGCTATGGGCCAAGCAGGGAATGCCATATTGTTTCTTCTCTTTCGGATAATCTTTTAAGTATATAGAATTGACTACGACTGTGTAAGACATGGTGCTGACAAAGATATTTGTCTGGTTGATGGCTGCTTCCCTTCTATCAAAAGTAAATAAAAATAACATTGAAACAAAGCACAAGAAAATGAAGTTAGTAAAGAAGAAAAGGAAATGTGCGGCCAAAATTTTGCGGTAATGGGGTCATAGAGCACGCAAGCATGTGAATAACTGTTAACATGAGATCATATTAAAAGAAAAAAATGTTAAAGAGCAAGAATTTTCAGTTAAAATTGAATTACTAGAATAATGCGGTATATTATTGATTTTTGAATAAATGAGTGGATTCTACCACTTCATTTCAACCTATAATTCCCATGATTTCTATCCAAGACTTTGACAAATATCATCCAAATTTATCTCATTTATGATATAATATTTGAGATACACAAAAATTATGCAACAGTCCATACATATTATATGGTATAATTCGGATTATTAAAAAAGAACATATAAAAATAGAGCAATGATATTTGAACAAAACAAAATTGATATACTTTAGACACACACAAAATAAAATAGGTGTGGTCTATTATATTTTCTTTCACAACACTTATTCTCTTGTATCTTTCTCTCATCTAATATGTCAACGTTATATCACCTTGGCATGCACAAATGGCTTTTCTCATATAAATAATATAAAATGCAAAAAAATTAGCTATTATAAATATCAGTGTGAAAATGCCTGAATACCTTTAAGATTTTGGATATTTTTACATATCTAATTGTTAAAATAGCTGTATTGCTGAAATTTTAAATTCAAAATCAAAATTTAATAATACAAGATTTTTTGATCAATTTGATCCCAAATTATAGTACGAACAACAATCAAATATATTAGGTAATAGGAAAACTAGGAAAGAATAATGATCGAATTTGCTGTTATTATTATTATATATATATATGGAGAGAGCAAAAGCTATTTCTACCACACGATAATATTCTCTTGCGTCAATGTTATTATAATGATAGTATACACGAGGGTAATTAAGAATTGAGCTTTTTGCCAATGGCTTATAACTCAAATGACACTTCTTTTGTCCTTGTGATAAGGGGTTTCTTGGCTTTGGGTCAAGAATTTCCCATTTGTCCATTCCTTTCCCCATTTCCCTTAGCTTATCTAGGAGCTCTCTAGTATTAAACAAAAAAAAAAAAAAAATGAGCCTCTTTATGTAAAAGTACCAAAACAGGCTAACAGTATAATCCCAAACAAAGAATCCAATAGCATACCATAAAAAATAATACTTAATAATAATAGGTCCAATAATAATTATGATGACAAATTTTAGGTTTAAACTATATGTTCTAATTATTCTGACTTTAAATTAATGTCAACTTGTATAAAATATAACATTGACATATGTGGTATAGTTCATATAAAATATTTCAACAAATAACAACAAGAATTGAGTTTAGTAAAAGGAGCTAATTCCCTATGTATGTGCACAACTATTTTTTGAATAGGATTATCTCGGAAGATACTTGTAAGAAAAAAAAGAAACATCTTAACACGTATTTGATGTTCATATTTTATTATTTAACGACATTTTGAATATGTCGGATATCCAATCATTTGATTTTGGTACAGTTACAAATGTTGGATATTTGGTACTTTCACATTATTATGCTTGCAGTTGGGTGTTTTCTGTGTGCTAAACATCTTTTTTTCTTTGTTATACTCTTTATATCCAATAGCAGCAGATGCTTGGATGGCAAAACAAAGGAGCATTAATTGCGGCAAATGAAAATAGGAATAAGGACGTGGAAAAGTTTTCAGGTGATTTTAGAATAAGAAAAAAAAATTATTTTGTTTAATTTCATGCTTAATATTTTAGCCTTGTAGATTATCATTATCTCTTACTATAATTGAGAGTGAATTGTCTCGTATAAAAATTTCACGTGACTTTTTTATATGTAAATTTTTATCATTGATTATATTCTCTTTAATTATGAGACCTATGCTTCGACCTATCTTTTTAATCAATAATAAAAATTTACACATAATAAGATTATGTGAAATTTTTATATAGATCTATTTTTTTATTATAGCTATATTTTTAATATAATTGCTGAAATATCAAGTATTAAATGATTTAGAGCAAAAAAAAATTATTATTCTCAAAGTATCAAAGAGTATACTTGCTTGTTTCTTGAACTTACTAATTTTGTTATAGGAGATTTTTATAGTGGGGAGTGTTGAGTTAGTGACTATGATGGTGATTGAGATTATTGTCAAAGGTAAATAATCATATATCTTTGCAAATTTAATCTTGAATTATAAATTTTTAAAAATATATTTTCAAATACAAATATACATATGTGACAAAATGTAATATACTACAAAAGGCATATCACTGAAAAATTTTCAAAATAACAATTTTTCATTTTTATTTGAATTTTCATTAATAGTTCAATAAAATAATCATTGAAAAGATTTTCAGCTAAGTATATACAGTATATGAGAGATTTTTGTGCGATCATGAAGTATTAGGATAGGTATGTTCTTGATCATTTATAAAATAATATTTTAGTTTTAAGTGTTAAGAGGATCCACAATTAACTATAAAATATTATTTTTCAAGTGCTCAAAATATATATAACCGGATATTTCATGACTATACATGAAGTTCTCCACAGCATATGCTAGACTATTCATTTTGCGATTGATTTTTTAGTCCCAAATTTCTTCTTTTGTGACCAAATTTTTGGTCACAAAATTTAATATGTCTTTACAATATTGTTGTTTGATTTGCAACTGATTTTTCAGTCGCAAATTGCAATATTTGCGATTGATTTTACAATCGAAATTTTTTCATCAAGTTTTTTGTTGACTTTTACAAGTCGGTCACAAAATCAGTCGCAAAATGAAAATCGGTCACAAATCGAAATCGGTCACAAATCTTCAATTTACGACCGATTTTGCGATTGAAATAGAATTGTCTTGTTTTCTTATTCTTTTTTGATATTGGTCGCAAAATCCGTCGTATATGCTATAATTTGCGACCAATTTTATGACCGATTTTATAGTCCACGTTTTATCTCTTTCTGTCCTAAATTGGTCGCAAAATTTCAATTTTTGCAACTAAAAAAATTTGATCACAAATTCGATCGCTATATTAATAGTTTCTTGTAGTGGCAGTTCTATATATATGCTCCTAAAAAATAATAGAAAAATTAATTATTTTTTGTTTTAAATTTTTTTAAAAATACAAATAAATAATATTAAAATTTTCATAAATATATTTAAAAAAAATTTAAAATAATATATTTTTTTCTATAGCAGAAATACAAACAAACGCATCCTTGTTCTCGTTTAAATGCAAAAATTAGTCAAAAACAAAAATCTAAGCTTTAAGAATACGACATGGAATCTGAAAATTGGTTTTCAAAACTTTATAACAGTAAACTGTATACCATAACCGTAAACGTATTTATATATCAATATTAAAAAATTATATTCTTGTTTCCTAATATCAATCATTGACTAGATAAATAAAGATGGAGATGCACATTGGAGTCATGTACAGTGTCTGCCTTAAAAAGTTACAATCTCCTTTTATTGAATGGTTGTTTTTCATCCAAGTGCGAGGAATGGGTTTGAATTTCAGATTTGTAGCCCCCATGAAATCCACAAAGAATCGTTCTCGACAAATTAAAAAAAGGAAACCACAAAAAAAATATCATATAAAAACCAATTCATCAATCAGTACCACAATTCAATCCATTAAGTGCTGTCCTCCCATTGGTGCCTTTTTTTTACTTGTTGACCACAGTTTCTCGTTCGTGGTTGCCCTTCTAGTTCTTCCTTATTTCTTCATAAGCAGGTTCCAAGAGCTTACCAGAAAACTTGGTGTTATTGGAAAGTTTAGGGAAGGGGGTGTTGTCTTTTGACCTAAGAACCCAGATTAGACACATTGACAATGATTTGTAAGATGACTTTAATTTGGAAAGGATAATCACTACAACTATATCCGATATCAATCCATGATTGTTCATTATTTATTTGTGGTGTAACCGCTCTTTTCTTCCTTCTGTTCTTTCTAATGGATAAGCAATACTTTTCACTATTTGTTACTATTCGTTTAAAAGCTTGTCTCGTATTTCGAAGCTGCTTAATATGTGAACTCGAGAAATTAACATTCAAGTATGTATTGGTCAGAAAAATTATCATGAGCTCATTATTGTTTGTATGGGCTCATTTTATATACAAATCAACTTAATTAAATAGAAAAATGTTCTAACCTCATATCATATTTCACATTTGAGTCCTCACATTCTATATATTAAACAAAATTTTGAGTCAGATAATTTGCATTAAAATGCATTAATGTTTTGTAAACTAATAAATAATTAACTTGAATTTTATCAATCATAAAAGCCATCAATTTATACAATTTATCCTATACAATGCCTCTACGAAAAATTAATCCTGTTCTTCCAAATGTTCGCTGAGCATCTGAAACATGCTGGAGCCTTTAGTTCCACTAAAAGATGCGATGATAAGGGTATGAATCATCAACTGACACCTGAGTCAGCAACAGAATAGGCGTTTAAGTCAAAGACAAATGTATGACGAACAACCCTATTAGGATTAGGTAAGAATGGCATCGAAGTTACCAAGATCTTGTTGTTTTTGCGGGGTGTTGTGGTTACCAATATCTTGAATGGTAATTAAGTAGCTAGGCTGTATAATGGTCAGAGTTATAGACCTATAGTGCAAGGATCAGATAATAAATTTCAAACAACACATGTAATCGTAATTATGGGGGTTGTTGAGTCTTGGGTTAGTTAGGTTAATTGGATCAATAGGGTGAAAAGCCTTTATGATAGCGTTCAATGATAGTCCTTGTGGATATAATAACCGTTTTTTTATTCAAAATTATCTCAAGAAATTTTTATTATAAATTGTTTTAAACTTAGAAAAATTTAATTTAATTAAAAAAAAGAATTTTTTTAATGTAAGAGAAAGTATGTATTTAATTTTTTATTCAATAAAATAAATAATAATTCTAACTTATAAAATAATTTTAAAATAAATATACTCTTGAGAAAACATAGTCACTAAAGCTATATTTACAAATTTTATAAATGACGGAAGGATATGACTTATAATGATATGAAATAAATAGAGTAAGAAGTGTACTGAAATAAAATATGTACTGCCCTCTTGTTTGTACTTTATATATTTAACAAGTTTAATGAAGTGTTTGTATATCTAACAAATTTAATGAAATGAAAAAAAACTCTCAATTCTCTCGTTGATCCTCCAATTTAAAGAAACAAAAAAAATGGAGTTTTGAGTGCTAAGAGGATGATACCTTGTCCTATCCTTTCTATTTCACATCCTCCTTTTAAAGTACTTTCAAACACACTTTACTTATATTTAATTATTCCAGTTCGTACTATTCCCCCTCATCCTTCCAAACGTACTCTAAGTAGTTTTTCACAAAATCAACAAATGTTTCTTTTTTTTTTTTTAGTCTGAATCAATTCCATTTTGATCACACGTTTTTGTTTTTTGGGGGTTATTTTAGGCCAATCATTGCACGGCTTCAAGTTTCCCAATATCTGCGTCATAGTTGTAGCCCATCAATTGTTACCCCAATGTACAGTTAAAAAGCCCATCAACATTGAGGCCCAATATCCAACCCACCATGAAATTCATCCGTTGGGCCTAGGCCCATGA
Source organism: Pterocarpus macrocarpus (assembly GCA_031439585.1). Taxonomy (NCBI): domain Eukaryota; kingdom Viridiplantae; phylum Streptophyta; class Magnoliopsida; order Fabales; family Fabaceae; genus Pterocarpus; species Pterocarpus macrocarpus. Next base: position 34,579,084 of record CM062514.1, read on the forward strand.
GGTTAGAAGAAGAAAAACGACCACGAATGAAGGGGCATTTTCGTCAATGGGTAAAAATTCAAATCTAGTAAAAAGGTTGCACGCGCCCTTGAGAATTAGATCGGAGAAGCAGCAGCAGCAAAATGGAGAAGATCTGCGTCGCCGTTCGACTTCGCCCTCCCGTTTCCGAAGATTCCTCCAATGGAAGCTTCTGGAAGGTCGAAGATAATCGCGTTTCACTTCACAGGATTCATGGCACCCCAATCTCCAACTCTTCTTACGCTTTCGGTATACTCTAATTCTTATATTATTCTAATTATCATTATTCATTATTATTATTGCCATTTCTCTTTGATTTTCAACAAGTTTTCAACATTTTACGTTAATTGTAGATCACGTGTTCGACGAAAGTAGCACGAATGCTAGTGTATACGAGCTCCTCACCAAGGATATCATTCATGCTGCGCTTGATGGCTTCAATGGCATGTTTCTTACTCATATTACTGAAATTTTCGTACCTTTTCCTGCATATTTTAATTATTTATAGTCGACTTAGGTTCCAAAGTTAACAATTCGAAGTTTTCTACTTTGATATAATTGAAATCAAGACTTAAAGTACACTAATGAGTAATATGCTTAGGCTTAGCTTAGCTCAATTGGTGAACTAGCTAAACCGTGCTAAGTAATCAAATTCTATGGTGTGCTTTGATAATTGAGAAATATTATTGAGTATTCGTGCTCTTTGCACTAACAGTTTTGGTGAAAGTAAGTTTTTTGGTGATTTCTGTTATTGCATTCGTTTTATTGGTGTCAACTAATTTCCTATAGAATTCGTGACAAAGTTAACGTACTGAATAACATTGCTCTTGATTGTTATATACTTTGAGTGTCTCGAAATAATTTTTAAATTTAAAATCGTGTTTTGAGTATGAGAACCGTTACTTGCTACTAGCATTTATTTCTAATGTGCCATGTCAGTTGGATTTGGATATTGGTGTTTTGTTTTGTTTTATTTATTTATTTTTTTGGCTGTGGCTTTTTGGATATAAGTGTTAATTATTGAGATTATATGGTTAGGAACTGCATTTGCTTATGGGCAGACCAGTAGTGGCAAGACCTTCACGATGAATGGTTCTGAAACTGATCCAGGAATAATTCCTAGGGCAGTTAAAGATATATTTGCAAAAATTGAGACGGTAGGTTCTGCTAAATGATTTTTAAGAGTTTGTGCTTATTATTATTATTATTATTATTATTTTGGATGTTTGGTTTGACCAATTTGATTCTCAGATGTCTGATCGAGAGTTTCTGATTCGAGTGTCCTACATGGAGATCTATAATGAAGAAATTAATGATCTTCTAGTTGTTGAAAACCAGAGATTGCAAATTCACGAGAGTTTGGAGGTTTGCTAGCTTCAAATTGAATTCTTATTGGTGGTTAAATGTGTGTGTATGCATGTATTAGATATGCTGATTTTTTTTTCCAGCGCGGAGTATTTGTTGCAGGGCTCCGAGAGGAAATTGTCAATAATGCCGAACAGGTGTTAAAGCTTATTAATGCAGGGGAAGGTTCGTAGTTCTATATTTTTTTGTGGTTTTCTGTAAAGTTTGAACATACATGGTCGTATATTTAAGTTGAAATTTGGTCTTTGGTATTTTTACAGTTAACAGGCACTTTGGTGAAACAAATATGAATGTTAGGAGTAGCAGATCGCATACAATATTTAGAATGGTATGCCCTTAAACATATATATAGCTATAAATTTGAATATTTGATTTGCAATGAATATGTTTCACAAAATATTAAATACCTTGCCCTTCAAAAATACTCCAGAATAATTTTTCTTTTCAATCAAATATGTAGGTGATTGAAAGCAAAGGGAAGGATTCCAGTGCTTCTGATGATTGTTCAATTAATGATATTGTTCGAGTGTCAGTCTTGGTTAGTATTTTTTATTTTATTTTTTTCAACTTGCTTTCCAAAATTTATTGCAAGGAAGTTGCATGCTTATGGTTGAGTTTGTGGAATTAGAATTTAGTAGATTTAGCTGGTTCGGAAAGGATAGCTAAGACTGGAGCTGATGGAGCACGTTTGAAAGAAGGAAAATATATTAACAAGAGCTTGATGGTTTTGGGAAATGTTATTAACAAACTGAGTGATGGTTCAAAGCAAAGGTATATGTTTTCTTTGCCTTCTATGCTGTATTTTAATAGGTTTAGAAGATAATAATGTTGGAGCTTTTTCATTTTTTGGCAGGGGGCATATCCCGTATCGTGATAGTAAATTAACTCGTATACTCCAACCTGCTCTTGGCGGTAATGCCAAAACCTCCATTATTTGTACCATAGCACCAGAAGAGGTAGATGCTGTGGTTTCGGTTTTGTGATACTCTTTTTAGTTTTTGGTGATTAATATATTATTTTAACTGCAATATGTTTCAATCCATATAGATTCATATTGAAGAAACAAGAGGGACTCTTCAGTTCGCTAGTAGAGCCAAACGCATCACCAATTGTGTTCAAGTGAATGAGGTCCGTGTATAAGCACATCAAATTTACTATTTTATTACCTCAAAGTTTATTTTTTTTCCTATTTTATTACCTTAAGTTCATTTTTTTTCCTATATGTTTATATTACTCGATTTTTTACTTTATCCCTTGATTTTCACTACGCTATGCACCAGCTGTATTTGTTGCCACACTTAGATGATGTGAATTGCAAAATGCTTACACTTTATAGTGATTTTTAATTTTCCAGCATGCTGATCTTACAAAGCATGTATATTAGCTTTTAAGATAGTAATTTGTTTTCTAAATCTGCACAAATTTGAAGAAACTTTAAAGCATTTCATACATACCGGTAAGAATTTCTCAGTTGCTGCCACGATGTATGCAGTCCAATGTATTATGTTGCCTAGTGTTAGATGATTCACTTGAATGAATATTCTATGTAACTAACTATTGGAGGAGAAAACATTGGACTCTGAAATATTGAGGATCATATTACGAGGCTTACTCAGGCCAAAATGTTTCTATGAAAGAACAAGAAAATGGATTAAGCATTAAGCCTGGTACTCTCTGTAGATTTTACATGTTGATGTCCGGAAATAATAATATAGATTTTTGAATGGTGAACCTTCAATGTGCATGCTGGTGCTTCATTTCTAGCATTTTTTGGCCAAACCTGTTTCTTGATGGTAGGAGTTTTGCAGATCTTGACAGATGCAGCCTTGTTAAAGCGGCAACAGTTAGAAATAGAGGAGCTACGTAAGAAACTTGAGGTAATCCGTTTTCTGATGATAATATTTACATTCAAATCAGAGAATCTTAATTAATAAAAATTTCTACTTAGGGATCCCATGCTGAGGTGCTCGAGCAAGAGATTCTTAAACTCAGGAACGATTTGCTCAAGGCAGGTTTTACTTTCGAGTTTGTCTGCACTCTGCATAGCTAACCGTTAATTTCATGCTAAAGCATTAAATGAACTTTCTTTTTGTATTAATTTTCTGTTCATATTCCACCATTTAGTATGAGATGGAGCGTGGGAAGCTTGAAATGGAACTGGAAGAGGAGAGGAAGTCACGCGATCAATGGATTAGGGAGCAACGGATGAAAATTGAAAATTCCAGTACTATGTCTTTCTCAGACTGTGACACTAATGACAGTCAGGTACACCTCAAGAAGGAATGAATTAATATGGCTAGAAAAAAACTTGTTAAGCGCTAACAAGTTCTCTTATAGCTGTATGCCTGTACGAGGACATTTTTCATTTATGTGCACTATTTTTATTTCCCTGGAAGAATTCTGTTTTCCTTCTTGTGCTGCTTTCCAGTCAACTTGGTTTTGGTTCCCACTCTTTTCTTCCTGATATTTTTTCTCCATTTTGTTGTACCAATAACCCTGCATGTACAAATATGGACAGGGATTTCTGAGGCACAAATTTGAAGAGTGCAACGATATTAATAGTACATCTCGAGGAGATATTTTTAAATCTCCCTGTTTAAAGACAAATCCCAGTGCTTTTGTTGCCAAGCGATCAAAGTACTCAACATTGCCTGATTACAGCCCTCTTCCAGATGCTTTCAGCAATGTGGCTGATGAAGACTTGTGGCTGAAAATGAACAACGGTTATGTTGCAGACCTTGATTCTCTTCAAACTACTCCCACTCGAAAAGTTCAATCATTCCCAACAAGCGATACAACTCCTGTGAGTTTATATTTGTTAAATTGTTTCCCATGCGGATCTTCTTTTATGTCTTGCTTTTCAATTCTTAAGCTTCCATCCACATCTACCCCAAATGGTACAAGGTGGCGAAGTATAGGCTGTCCTCCGTAACTGATGATAAACATTTCCTTTATTGTTGAGCTATTCTTGTTGATTTCGCTATTTTCACCAAATGTTATTTAACCCTTATTACAGACTCGCCTTACCATGAATATCTATTAAGGTTTTATGAAATCTTGGATTTGTGAAAATCATATTGTACTATAAAACTTTTATGCATTCCATGGCTAATGTGTTGCTTATTTTTTTTTTTTAAAATTATTTTTTTATATGTATGCTGCTTTTATTGTTAGTTATCCATTTGACTTATGTTTGTCAGGTTTGTAAAAGTGAAATTGAAAAGTATGATCGTGAGGTTCAAGATTTGAAGAGACAACTGGAACTTGCTAATGAAAAAATCAATGAACTTGAGGTCAGCATTCTCCTCCCTTGGTGAAAATGACATTTGAAATGTATAAACTTGTGATTAGGAAAATCTTCAAAACAAAATTATTTGACTTGATACTATGAATATAAAGGGATATTTTGTCCAACATTAAACTGCGAATTACTATTATGATAATGAGAATTATACATATCAGGCATGTTGTCTTCGAGAATATTTCCATTATGGTTTCTTCTCACTTTCTCCATCTTATGAATTCATTTGATGATGCTGATATAGAGATATAAAGCATTGTTTCTGTATAGCAACGTACATAAAATATTATCTTAGGCTTGCTTCATATGAGAATTGGAGGGATAGAACTCTATACTATTCTGATGTCCTTGATGGGCTTGACGTTATGTACAAGCCTTAATTTGCCTTTTCTTTTTTGTAAATGGTTCTGTATATTGTGCTTGGCTCTGTTGATGCATACGGATCCAGAGAAAGCATTCAGAGGAAGTACCATTGAGCAAGCAATTAATGGATGAGACACCTATATATCAACAAGAAACACAATTAATTCAAGAATTGCCTCTGAGCTTGTCTGAACCTGTGGAAAACTTCAAAAACAGCTTTGAGGAGGTTTTGTCAGCTATGCAGGTTGAGTGTGTGCGCCGTATTGGTTTCTTTCATCCTTTATTTGCCTTGATCATTTCAAGAAACTGAGTTAATTTTTTCCTCTGTTCTAAACAGCGATTTGCATCTGATGGAAAATTATCAACTGCAAAGATGCTTTCAACCATGAGTGAAATTAGTGTACAACTATTTTCAACTTTGGAAGCTTCCTTTCAAGTGAAGATGGATGGTGAAAGGGCTTGCACCAGGAATTATGCTTCAATACATGAACAACAAAAAGTGTTTCAAGAGAAGGTGAATAATATCATTACATCATTGGAGTCATCAGAAAGCTCAACAACAGAAGGGCAGGAGAGTAGTCCTTTGTGCACCTGTGAACGCAAGGTAGTTGTCTGGCCACAAATATCAAGATATCAATCATCAATCATGGTTTTATTCTGTGTCTTATTTTTTGGTTATCTTGTGTCTTTTTTCCAAATTTTGTTGCCATTTAATGTGACATAGTAACTGAACCCTGGACTGGCATTTATTCAATGGCTGAAATTGAGCAAATAATTAAGAAATTATAGATATGTTGCTTTCCATGTGCTCATCCTCTGTACAAAACGGCAAAAATAATTGTTTAACTCATTTTGTCCTACCTTGAGGATGTACATGTCAGGTCAGATTTGTATGAAAGGAAGTGTGTTAGTTAATGAGATACCTCTCATGGTCTCCTTGTCAAATAGTACACGCTCTTCAAATTAGTCAAAAGCTTACATCCATATTATGGCTGATTTATGTATAGAAACAATTTTTTCCCGTGTTCAGCTTTGTTTGAAGAAATGATTAGTAATAAATTGCATTTCCTGTCCATATGATTCCACTTGCTTTAAGATTCCACTTGTTATATATTGAGGTAGCTTGTCATAACTTTACTGTACCTCCAAATTGAACTTATTCATCGAGGGAAAGCTCTGAGGACTACTGGTTAGGAATAAACAATCAGGGAAGTCACTTGGTAGAGTATGATTCTGCATATTGATTCCTCTTTTGCTTATTATAACATTAAATGGTAATGAAAAGAGTAAAAGTTTGAATAGTTTACAGAGATCAAAGTTCAAGTAGAAGGAAGCTGAATATAGATTAAAGTCTGTAAGATTATTTCACTTGTGTGCACTCAGTTTTACAAAGAGCATCATAAGTGAAAGATTAAACTGCATTCTAGACTAAAATTTGAGACAAAGCATAGTATGTTGTTCTTGATTATCCTGAATTAAATTTTTGTGATAAAGGGCTCTGATTTGGGAGGAGAAACCACTTATTCAAAGGAGGTTTTAAATGAAAGATATGAAAGCCTGGAAAAGGAGTTTCTACTCTTGAAGGATGAAAGAGACTCTTTGCTCCAGATGTTCTCTGAATTATCTGAGAAACTTGCAATGGTTTCAAGCCAAAAGGAAAATGCTTTGAAAGATTTAAATACTGAAGTACAGAGAAGGAAAAATCTAGAAGGGGATGTTAAGCAATTTACTGCAGCTTTTGCCTGTCGTCAGAAATCACTCATGTCCTTCCAAAGTGAATTTAAGACTAAAATTGAGAAATTGAGAGCCCAGATTTCAATCTCAGTGCCAAAATCTTTTGGCTGTCAAGATTAGACGTGTTGTAACTTGTAAACCTTTACAATCTTAGTGTCTTGTTTCTCATGTATTAAATTAGTTATACAGTTATTGCACATCGATTTGTTTCTTCCCTAACTTGGGTGGCTAGGTATGTGGTCTACTTGGAGTTGGAACTGAAGAAGAGAAATTCTTAGGTGTTTCAGGATTAGAAAAACAACATCGCTTTGTATCATTTAATGTTTATCTATTATGTTAAAAATGTAGTTAAAGTGAGTGATAGTATTAGCTTACAAAGTTGAGATGATAGTATCAATGAGTACATAGATCAGCTGGTATAAGACTATTCTAACTTAACTAGAGATCTTGAATTTGATTCTTTAGTATGTAAATGTGTTAAAATTTGGAAGAGAGAGTTTTGGCTGCCTATAGAGGTTTTATTTAGCTCATGTAGGATTGTCTCTAGTAAGAGAATGATTGTGGTTTCAACAAAAAAAAAAAAAAAAAGTTAAGATGATAGTATTGAAAGATAGAGGGTAATTTGCCTTTCTTGTTTAGCTTAATGGATGCGATCGCAATTTTTTGTTAGGTTAAGTCTAATCGAATAGGCTAATATATAAATTCAATCCAATCCAATGGAGATCGTGTTCATTCCAAAGTCAGATTAATTTAAAATCCAGCTCTTAATGATTAGCAACATTGTTCCCATTTGGTATATTTGAGTAAAACTCCAAATTAGTCTTCGAAAGACTTTTGAAACATGAATTTGGTACTTAAAAGATTTGTGGTATTAACTTAATCATCAAAAGATTAATTTCCATTTTACATTAGTTTAAATCTTAGTCTCTGTGAAGAAACTGCTAGCTGCTGTTTGATGTGTCACATTATGTGATGATGTAACATATTATGTGTTGACATGGACCCAATGTTGGTCCTTCAAAGAGTTGTAGGATAATAATTTAGTCTTCAAAAGAAATAAAAATTAATCTTTTAACAATTAAATTAATAACTCACAATTCTTTTAAGGACTAATATAAAAGTGATTTATCATTATATAACGTGGTATATTAGACATTTGTTAACGTTTTTTTTACGGAGGCTAAAATTTGAACTAACGTGAAATGAAAATTAATTTTTCAAATATCAAATTGATGTCACACATCTTTTAAGAATCAAATTAATATCTTATAATTCTTTGGACAACCAATTTGAGATTTCACCCTATTCTAAAATTTTTATTGCAATTGTAATTCATTCATACCCACATGTGTCATTGAGAAAATGTATCAAGAAAATAAAATAAAAAAAATAAAGTGAAATAAGCTATTAGGGGTGGATTAATGATGAGGGGTTGGGATAGCTTACACGAGATTTTAGCTTCAAATTTTATTGCCATTAATGTTAAAAAAAAAAAAGTATAGAGTGAAATTAAAAAAGCAAGAAAATAAGGAGAACGATATAAAAAAAAAGGTGAAATAAAAAGAAATAAAAGATGAAAAAAAGAAACATAAAAAGAGACAAATATGATAAGAAAAAGAAAAGCAAAAATGAAAAAGAAAAAGAAAAAATAGAAAAAGTGAAAATATAAAATATAGACAATAAATATAAATATATTTCTTTTACAAGGTTTAATTTTGTTCAATTTTGTAAAATGAAATCGGACTCAACATCGTAAAACGATGTGCTCGATCCAGTGGCGGAGGATTTTTAGAGGCCCCTTCGAACTTTCATCCCCGTCGGTCACTTAGTTGCCGTTAAAAGAATCAGTTAATAATAGCATATTATTTAGTATTAGTTATTAATGTTCTCATGAAAAATTATACCAATATCATTAAATGAATAAGATAAAACCAATTATTGAATGAAAGTGGTAATATATAGCAAAATAAAAAATTAACTTCTAACATTAATGTATGAGAAACTTCATAAAAAAAGTTATATGAGAAAACAAGTTGATAGAGATAAAATAATAATAATAATAATACTAATAAATTTATGATATTTAAACATTAAATAAAAAGTTGATCAAAAGGGGCACAAAGAGATTTGCTATTGACAATCCCTGCTTGCAGAACTGGGATTTTCGGGGGTTATGTTTGGATTGGCTTGTTTGCTGGTGAGAGTTGTGATAGGGAAAGTTGACCCCAAAAAATAAAAAATGCTAGGGAAATACCCATGTGATTTTTTTTCATTTGTGAATTATACACCAAAAGTAAATTAAAAGCCCATTTAGAAATCTGATCCGGCCCAGTCCAGCCCATACGTGTTAGCACATTTATAATGTTCCCCTTCCCCTGCCAAAACCCTAGTCCTGCTTGGGATTCCGCCTCATAGATCGGTACTTTCTCTTCCTACACCATTTTCTTTCTGCATCCGCGCAAACCTTTCAATCTCGCTATTTTGATTTTCTTTCTGCTAATTCCAATTTTTGTTTTTGTTCACAGCTGTAGCTCCTGATTTCAAAAGGGCCAAGCTTCAAACATGAGGTATTTACCTTCTACCTTCACATTTTTCTACCTCGTATTAGTGAATGTTTGATGAAAATTGTTGATTGAAATCAAATGAAATGGTGCACTTGAAAACTTCGGTATTTTATCGTATTTGTTTATTTGTTTGATTATTGATTGGAGTGTTGGACTGTGCTGTGGTGCAGTAAGCTTCAGAGTGATGCTCTGAGAGAAGCAATCTCAGGAATCGTGGCGGATTCGAAGGAGAAGAATAGGAAGTTTGTGGAGACGATTGAGCTCCAAATTGGACTCAAGAACTATGACCCACAGAAGGATAAGCGTTTCAGCGGTTCTGTCAAGTTGCCACACATCCCAAGGCCCAAGATGAAAATCTGTATGCTTGGTGATGCCCAGCATGTTGAGGAGGTTTGTTTCTATCGAATCATTCATTCTTTTGTTTTTGTTGTTTTTTTTTTTTTTTTTTTTGTGGTTGCAATCAACTCATAGGCTGTGTTTGCTTATGTCGTTGTTTAATAAGAAAAGAACGTCTTTTCAATGAAAAATGTACTTCTTAAAGTTGTGTAGCTTGTTTTGATAAGCTTAAAAAAATAACATCTGAAAATAATTAAGATATTGTTGTTTTTTAGGAACAGGTTCTGTGAATGTGTATGCTCTATATCTCAATACTGCTTTGTTTGAAAGCTTATCTAAACTCACTGTAATTTTCGGTCATAGCTGAATAAGTTAATTTTAACTGTAATGTGATCTTTCCTTTTCATGAATTTGTGCAGATATTATTTCCTTTCCTTTCCTTTTAACCCCCCCCCCCCCTTTTTTTAATGAAATGCCTTGAAACAACACAATGCTTGTATAGTTTTGTGACTGCCATTAAGGAGAGCAATGCCTTTCGTTTACAATTGATGGAAGTGATTTATAGGTTGTGTTTTAGGTGTTTCTTGTGTAATTATCATGTGTAACTGTTGCCATGTCTGTTATGTTGATATATGTTACTTCTCAAAATATGCAGGCAGAGAAGATAGGATTGGATTGCATGGATGTTGAAGCTTTGAAGAAGCTTAACAAAAATAAGAAACTGGTGAAGAAACTAGCCAAGAAATACCATGCCTTCTTGGCTTCTGAAGCAGTCATAAAGCAGATTCCTCGTCTTTTGGGTCCTGGTCTCAACAAGGCAGGCATGTATTTTAGGATTTTGAACTTTTAGGACATTTTCAGAGTACTTAGTGAATTGCTTCATTTACGATTTTACATGTGAGATTGTAGTCTTCTCATTTATATGTGGTCTATTTTGTGGCATTAATCTGTTAATTTTATCTATGTACTGTCTAAAGCTCTTTAGTTGATCCTCTGGTTTCTGCTCTTTTGTCTTCCCCCTCTTTTCCACTAAATGTAGTTTATTGTTTTGTTTGAAAGAATTGCTATGTTGTGTGTTTCTTTCAAATTTCAGTTGTTGCCATTCACTGATTTTGATATTCGGCATGAGTTTGCAGGAAAGTTCCCCACACTTGTTACCCACCAAGAGTCTCTCGAGTCAAAGGTTAATGAGACTAAGGCTATGGTCAAATTTCAGCTTAAGAAGGTGCTCTGCATGGGAGTAGCTGTGGGCAATGTTAGTATGGAGGAAAAGCAAATCTTCCAAAATGTACAACTGAGCGTTAACTTCCTTGTGTCCTTGTTGAAAAAGAACTGGCAGAATGTGAGTATTCCACTCTCACAACATTGTCTATTGTCATTGTTTTGTTACCTTCTATATTAGTCTTTTTTCCTTGAAGTTATATGTTCACGGACCTGTTAACCGCCTGTCATGTAAGATTAGTTATTATTGTAACTAAGCACTCATCTAGTAGAAGAAAAAAAAATCTGCATTATTTGATGTGTCTGGATTGCATCCATTATCATATGAGTTATCAAATGTTGACATAGTTTCATCTTTGTTGAATATTTTGTTTCAGTGTATCTAGGGAATATGTTGCATTACTTGATTTATACCTTTTTTATTCTACTTTTATGATTTTAATCCCTGAAAGTGCTGCATGTGGAAATTGCGTTTTTGTTTCCTAGTCCTTGGAATATTCAATTTGGTTGATCTAGCCAATCATCTAACATGAACTATTACTGATTTCAGGTTAGGTGCTTGTATCTGAAGAGCACCATGGGGAAATCGTACCGTGTCTTTTGATGGTCTTTTTTTATTCAGTGAAATTGTGATCTCGCTTAATATATTGAGTATCTTAATAGCTGGACAGCAATTTTCATATTTTACAGTTTTGTTGGGTGAATTTTGTTAGTATTTCGTTCATGTTTTGGTCTTTCAAGTGCTTACCAACATTGCATACTATTTTTGAGCTACCCGTTTTTACTTCCTTCTCTCCCTTACCTTAATCCTTTCATTCCATTTTGATGTGGCCGTAACTTTATATTTATAGCGGAATTACCTGTTGATTAGGGTCTCAGATGACATAATCAATCCTATGTCAGTTAACCAACTTTTCATTTGAAGCATCATTGATATTGAACACGCTGGATGTGATTGTTATAACTAGGATCGTGTGTGAAGTTGGGCTTCATTAAACATTAAACATTAAACATGTATATGTTTTTGCACTACTCAAGATCGCAGTTGTTGAAGGAATGCTTAACAACCCACAAAAAAAGGTAGTCTCAAACGTCAAACACTGGTCTTGGTCAATCGACGATTTGTATTTGTTTTTATATCTCACTGCACCCCGAATTTTTCTCCCAATTTGATTGTTAACGCATAAAGTTTTTAAATTCAGAATTGCCATTTACGTTTTGAATATATAAGTTTTTTTATAATTTTACTCAAACCATTTTAGTTTTATATTTTTTTTAATAAATCTTAAATTTGCCAGTAAATTGGGTGATGCATTGTCGTCAAGTAACAAGAAATTAATAGAAATTAATTAGTTGTTAAGTTTGTTTAACTAATTACATAGGTATAATATAAGTAAAGTTAATAAAGTGGTTTAACTGGTTTCACAATTAATTAATTTAATGTCTATGAGGTGTGTGAGGGTTTAAAGTTTGCGAAATAGCTTAATGAAAAATGAAGGACGGGACAGCATGAGGGTATTGTTGAGTGTAGGGATGTAAATGATTAGATCTATTTATGACCTATTCGAATTCATTTATTAAATGTTCTATCATGTTTATTTGTTTAAATAAACAAATATGTTTAGGTTTGAATTTAGGTTTAATGATAAATTTAAGCTAATATGCAAATTAACGGTTGTGGATTCTAACCAAACTTTTACAAAAAATTTATAAATTTATGAGTAAAGTATAGATAATATATATATATATATATATATATTGTAAATTATAATTTTATTTAACTTTATTTATTGAGTAAATCTGTATTTGAATCCTTGAAAGATTTTTGTTTTAATATTTTAATTTTTAAAAAATTAAATATATATATTTTAGTCCCTGAGAAATTTTCTTTTAACATTGTTGTATTTAAAAGATTAAATATATATATTTTAGTCCCTAAATAATTTTTTAATATTTTAGTCCTTAAGAGAGAGAGAGTTTTTATGTATCAAATTTCAATCAAGTTATTCCAATATTTTAAGATTTAATTAAGTTATATATCAAACATATAATTATTTTTAGTATATATAATTAAATTTATATTAAATATTCTTTATAAAAAAAATTATATTTATCCATATATTTTTATTTTATTATGAAATCGCATCAAACACATTAATAAAAATCTTGCAATGTTAGATTTAATTATATATAATTTTTTAATAAAGAATATTTAATATAAATTTAATTTTATATAATAAAATTAATTATCTATTTGAGGACTAAAGAGTTAAAAAAAAAATCAATTAGGGACTAAAGTATATGTATTTAATTTTTTAAGGATTAAAGTGTTAAAGAAAAAATTTTCAGGAACTAAAATGTAAATATTTAATCTTTTAAAAATTAAAGTATTAAAATAAAAATCTTTCAGAACTAATATGTAGAGTTACTTGTTTTTATTACTTATCTAACTTTAATTTTTACTGAGTTTTAATTTTGTTAATTTTACTTTATTTTCTAATATAAAGATGTCTATTAAATACTACATTAATAAATTTAAAAATTACTTGATAAAAAATCTGATGGAAAAAAAAAAGCTATAAAAAAGCTAAGCGAGCACAAATTTCATACTTTTAAATAATTTGAGCTTAAAACTGCAAGTTTGTTTCGTTCAAATAAATAAGCCAAGCTTAAACAGCAATCTCTTTACAAGTCAAGCAAGAGCTACAAACGCTTGGCTTGGCTCTGCTCATTTATACCCCATTAGCCTAGCCCATCATTTGGATCAATAGAAAATAGGAAAAGAGAAAAGAGATGGAAAGAAAATGAGAAGATTGTGTGATATTCATTTTTTAAATGGAGAAAAACATGAGAAAAGAGAAAATTTGACTGTGGGCTTACAACAAATTTTTTTTTTCCAACTATGCAATGAAAACGAGGAGAGAAGGCTAATACAATTTTATTTTCAAATTTACTTTTCTTTTCACATTATTCTATTAATAATAGAAAAGAATAAAAAAATCATTTAAATATAATTATATTTTCTTTTCTCTTACTTTATCTAACTAAACAATAAAAGAGTAAATACACTTTTCCTAATTTTCTTTTCTCTTCATTTATTTTCTTTCTGTTTTCTTTCTGGATCCAAATAGAACATAAGTGCCTAAACAATTCCTTAAAGATTTTGCATGTCTCACAACTTAGCGAGGTATATCTTAACACTATACCTACCAAGTGAAGAGTTTCATTTCTTCACTTCTGCTACTGCAAGTGATGTTAATAACTTGTATGGGGAAATAATATTGCCGATTACCTGTGTGCACACCCTTGGTAAAGTTTTTATTTTTATTTTTTATGACTAGATAATAATAAAAGTATGAATGCTTAAGAGCACAATTTATCAACAAGATGAAGCATTAGTGCCCAAAAAAAAAAAAAAGATGAAATCTTGGTTGTAAGATTGAATTAACTGATTAAGACAAGTTGGGTGTCCTTTTGCCTCCTTGTTTATACTGATCAAGTCCAAATCTGCTAAGTTGATTTAACTGAATCAAATAAATCAACACCATGTTTCCATATATTTTTAAATAAAGTTGAGTTAGCAAACCCCACAATAAAATGTCTAAGCTTTCCTATCACACACGCAAGTTGAATCATATAATTCATACACCCGTGACCGTGACACAACAAAGCAATAGACTATAGGCTTAGATTGATATAAAGGAAAAAAGGACTTGGATTGGATTTAGATTTGCGGGCACACAATACAAATTTAGTGGTTGTATCTATCTCGTAATTTGATCCCATTGGCCAAGGTGCCACCTTTCATCAAACCAAGTCCACTCGTACTCCTTAGATTTTTCTTTAAACAAGAACAAAGCCCACATAATTAAGGTGTTGAGTACTTTTTATTTCCACTTTTCTTATCCCCACCTTAATTAACAATCGTTTATTCCATCAAAAAATAATAATAACAACAATTGTTTAACTAAAATGTTTCCGTTGCATTTGCCATTTCTATTTACTTATACCTTTAAGACGCTAAAATGGAAATATTGATTCTAAACTACTAACTCTTATGACTCAAAAATAGTTCAGGAATGCTACACAGTCAAAAAAATGCATCCACAATTTTTTACAAAAATTATTATGGTGATTTGATGATAAAAAATGGTAAGGATCACTTATTCATCTAAAAGTCAATAATAATGCCGTATTATTCTAGCAATAAAATTTAGCGTTATGATTGTTTAGCATTTTTTTAAATTTGTTTTCAAAAAGCTTGTGAGCTTATCTAAGATGAGCTTATCTTTAAATTGAAAAAATAAGAGGTATTTATCTTTAAATTATTTTATAAAATTCTCATAAAATATATTTTATTAATTTAAGAGTGAATATTTCATCACTTTTTCATTTTAAAGATAATTCACTTTAAAGGAATCTAAACTTTCAACTTACAGCGAAATGAATACATTGATTTCCAGCTAGGCAAGTGCAAAGCCTTATTTGCGGACAATTTATCCATCTCTCTCCTCAATTATGTGTATTAGAATTATAAAGCTAATAAATTTCTAAATCTTTTTTAAAATTATCTTAATTACTCAAATAAAAATTGTTAAATACTTAAAATAAATTAAAGAGAAGATTTCAATTTATTCCCTCCAATTTAGTGAGTATTATACAACCAGAAAATACTCATCAGAATTTTTTACAAAAATCATAAAAATTGGTCAATGAAATGAAGCTGTAGAACCCGTCCATTCATTCAAGTGTCAATAAATATTATATCATTTTGGCAATTCAATTCTGACAAAAAATTAAAACAATTTAGCATTTAAATTTCTGTTTAAGAATATAGTTCACTTCACTCTTTCCAACTTAAGTTGTACTGTGCTTTGAATCTAAAAATTATAAAACATAATCTATCAATTTTTTGCTCCTTCCATCCATTTTTACCTATCTTTTAAGATTTTGGTACATAGATTAAGAAACTATTAAAATTGCACAAACATAGAAAAAATATAGACTATTTTAACAAAATTGCCCCTTTTCAGTAAATTGTAAAATATTTGTTACAAATAGGTGAATGAATAAGAGTAAAGATAAAATTAGAAAAAATTAATTAATAATACCTTAAAACTCTCAAATGACAAATAATTGTGGATAAAATTTTTTTACTAAAAAAATAGTTATAAGTAGATGGAGAGAATAATAAAAATTTAATGGAAAGTCTAAAATACAAGTACACTAAAGTTGATGAATCGTGTCACATATTAAAATTTGAGGATTAAAGTGCATGTTCCTAAATTAGAAAGGATAAATTAGAATTTTCTCTATATTAATTATTTGTCTTTTCTTTGATGTTTTCTATTTTGAATAATTAAAAGTGTTTGTTAACGTACACAATTACACATCATAAAGTTATGCTTCTTCTTATATAAAGAAAAACGGTATATAGATAAATAAATTTTTGAACATATAATAAACAATTTAGTCCTCTATAAAGATGAAAGCACAAATTTAATTATCAAAAAATACACTTCTTAAAAGGAAAAATAATTATAAATATTTTATTTTTTATAATTATAAAAGCAATACCTCTCACTATCTTTTAATAAAAAAAATGATATACAGTCAATCACTCATGTATACTATGCATACTATAATTGGTCAGTTACCCCTTCATCTATTTTCATATTGAATTTTGGTACTGAGTATCTTACTAATTAGCGTGAGCTAGCAGACTCAGCTTTGCACTTCCTTTCCAGCTATATCTCATTCACATAACAAGTGATACGTGTGATAAGTAATCTGTAGACTGCAATACTAGTTTGTTTAAGCAAGAGCTAGCATCGCATGATTTTTTTTTTAACTATTACTTTTTAATTTGAACAAGAATTGAAAAATGCTAATTTTTTTTGCCTGTGCAAACATCTCCGCTGTTTCATTAGCAGGCTATTTGGAAAGCAATGCGATTGAATTTACTCAAGAAATTGAATTCAATTCTTTGGTTTAGAATTAATTAATAACGTGAAATTAAAATTTGAATGGAATTCAATTCTTTAAAAAGATTCAAAAATAAATCAGACTAAAATATGTTTGATTTAAAATTCCAAATCTAGTAGATTTAATATTAAAAGATGATATATCAAAAACATTCTCAACCTTAATAATATTTCTCTTTTTTTCCTCAAAGAGTAATATTAATAAAAGATAATACAATCAAGATGATAAATTCAATTTATTTTTATATATATTCTAAATAATATAAATAAATTTAATTATATAATTTATCAATTTATTTTAAATATAAAAATTTAAATTATAACATTATTAAATCTAATTATTAATAATAGAATTGAATTTAATTCAATTCTACCCTATTTTATTATTCCAAACAACGCGTCAAAAAAAAAAAAAAAGATGGTATAGCACGCCGGTGGCGCTTGTTGAACATGAACGAAAATAAAATTTCAACAAAGACGTTTGTATAATACACCAAAGTGACAACTCATTCTAAAATATTCTACCTTCTTGGGTGAAGGATAATTTAGTCCGCTCCATGTCTTTCGGAGGTATTTGGTAGAAGATTTAGAATAGGATTTTCAGAAATTTCATAAAGATGTCTATATTTGGTACAAGTTTTAAAAAAATATTTTCGGGATTGATTTTGGGGTAAGATTTCCCCCAAAATAATCCCATCTCATATATGGGATTGTAACATTCCCATGGCATGGAAATATTTTTTCATGTGAAAAGATCAAATTACCCTTGCTACCACCCACCACCAGTTACCCTCCACTGCCACCCTCTATTGCCAAACCGCCATCGACCGCTTTGACCATCATGGCAAAGAACTGCACCACCACAAACCACCGCCGGTTGCCGGCAGACCACTATTAGCCGCTGCCGAACCACCGTTGTTTGCCGTCGGACCACCATCGGGCACCGCAGATCGCTGCGCTGCTTGTCAGGACCACCACCACCATACCGGACCACCGCTGATCGCCGCTAACCACCGCCGCTTGCCGCTGCACCACTATCAGCCGCTACCAAACCACCGTTATTTGCCGCCGGACCGCCATCAGCCACTACCGAACCACCGTCGTTTGCCGTCGGACCACCATCAGCCGTCGCCGAACCACCGTTGTTTGCTGCCGGACCACCACCGATCGTCGTCGGACCACCGCAGGCCGCCGCTAGACCACCACCAACTACCGTCGAATCGTTGCCGTTTGCGCCGGACCACCACCAACTGCCGTTGGACCACCGCTGGCCACCACCAGACCGCCATCGACCACCACGAGCCATCGTCGGGCAGCCACCGTCAACCACCATCGGACCATCACCGTTTGTCGCTGGACTGCCAAGGACATTTTTGGAAATAAACAAAATTTTCCTGAGAATTTAATCTATCTACCAAACGCCTCAAAGTATGTATGCCTGGGAAAATTATTCCCAGAAATAATATTCTTGGGATTAATATTCCAAGAAATGAAAATTGAAACCTTCTACCAAACATCCCCTTAGAGTTTGGCTCTAATGGTCCGGGTATTCTCACCGTTAGATTTGCATTGAGATGAAGATCGAGAGGGATTGGGAGTGTCAAGTGTGAGGCGTTTGGTGTCGCTAGTTTTTCTGCCTCCAACATCCGTGGCCCTCCCTTGATCGCCGCTTCTCCTTCATCACCAAGTACATAGAAAGCAAAGCAAAGTTTCAATGGAGGATACCAAAGCTTCGGTCAAAAAATATCTTCACTTCAAAAAAAAAAAAATGTTCAAGCTTCATTGAAAAGCTTCAATGGAGGACACCATCGACAGCAATGTTCTGGCGGCGAGGTCGCTTGCCAAGTTCGGCGTTCAGCACTTCCGCGAGACCTTCCTGCCAACCCCCGCCATCTTCCTTGGCATCCGCTTCTTCGCCTTCCACAACTAGCAGTTCGCCGGCTAAGCCGCCTCCGCCTCCGCCTCCGCCTACGGCTACCTCGCCACACTGGCCGCCCTTTTCACTGTCTTGGGCCTCGGTTGCGTCCACGATCTCACGACCCTTGAAACTTTTCTTGTGACCCTTCTTCAGCTTTTTCTCATTTTCTTTGTATCAGAGCCACAAATCTTTCCTGACACAACACTCGATCAGTTGTCTCGTTTCCCAGACTTAGGTTCCAACCCAACACCTCCTATTTTCTTGAAATTGATTGCTCCAATTTGATCTTATTTTTTGTATCTGAATCATCTTTACTTCTTTTCGTGGATTTAGATTTTTATAAACAAATAATTAAAAAAAAAAATTACATTGTTCTGGATTACGCTCAATACACATATTCAATAAAAGAAAAACTAATTTCAGTCATGAAAAGAAAATCAGTCAAAAAGAAAGCCGGTAAACTGTGTTGGGTTTTCCATTTTGACAGCAAATTGTGGTCAGGGAACAGAGCACTGCAAATGGGGCCTTTATTGCAAATAAAATACTAAATGTCATAAAAGCCAATTTTTTTTTAACATGACGCGGAGGTCATTTGCCAATTATTTAACCGGACCATCAAAAACTCCGAGACACTGGGCGGAGTAAATTATGCCTCAACCTTATTTCTTAACACCTGCTTTCGCGACATGCATTTTTCTGTCCTTTGGTGTTACTTTAGTTGTTCTCTTGTATAAACTAACGAAACCAAGATTCTCAAGTTCATGAAAGCTTAGAATTAATTATTCTTAAAAGGACAACAGGCAGTGAAATCCACATAAGCTAGGAAGTGTGTAACTTCAAAATGACTGCCATACTAGCATCAGACATGCGCCAAAAAACATACTAGCTTCACAACCATATCAATATTAGATATTTTTAGGTTTAATTATTTTGTAAACTCCTATAATTTGATTTAATTTTTAATTAAATTTTTATAATTTAAATTTTTTTAATCAGATCTCTATATTAAATAATTTTTTATAATCAAGTTCTTACAGTAATCTATCATTACAAAATTAATGGTTAAATTGAATAAATTTTTATGTTTAAATTTATAAAATTAGGTTAGGACCTATTAAATTATATAAAATTTTAAAAAAATTTATAATTTGAGATTACTCTAAAAATTTAATTATAATAATTTATCTAATATAAAAATTTAATTAAAAAATTTTAAATTATAAAAATTAAATTAAAAATTAAATAAAATTATAAAAATATTCAGAATAATTCAACCATATCTTTATTAGAGCACTGATATTTCAACATAGCAAAAGGGACATATACGGTGACATCTAGAAACAGAGTGAGGTTCACTGTTATTTGTATGTGTGCAGATATCGATGAGTAAATGTCAAAATATCTTTTCTATTTTTACTATGTATTTTATATTTTTTTATTTTTATTTTTAATTTTTGTTACAATACAGATAAACCACCATAATAATTAGATATGTATTTAATAACTAATGCAGATTTTTGAAAGCAATGATGTTTTTATTTTAATTTAAAATTGAGTTTAATTGATAGATGCTGTCAACCAATAGAAATAAAAAAAGTGAAAAATTATAGTAAATATTTTATTATAATAAATAATTATTTATATAAATTAATATTTTTTATTATTTCTATTGATTAATAATATAAAATTATTTTATATTATAAGCGCATTTAAATTAAATTCTTTAAAATTTAGATTTCTATATTAATTTTAGAATACTGTTTGTACCTAAATCTGCTGTATCCTATCTGTGTGGTATCAGTGCTTCCGGGGTCATAAACTGCCAAAGCTTCCTTATATTGTCGCTTTATACTGTCCTAAACTATGTCTATCCTAATTTAACCACAACATCATCCAGTACTAACCATTCTATTCGAATTTGGAACCCCTTCAACTTAGCCACCTTTTATGGCTTCAGCAACAGCCAAACCACAAAAAAGACTTGGGGAGTTTCTAACTGAGCAACAAGAACCTTTCATCCTAGAGGTATACCTTCTAGAGAGACAGTACTCAAAAGGGTGGAGCTTGAATGGAGATTCTGGTAAGAGTTCTAAGAAACCAGCCAATTCAAGCTTAAACAAAAACAGAAAGGCTATGCTGCAATTTTCCAAAGTTCTTCTACCAGCTCTATGTAGCAAGCTTGATTTCCACAAAGAAAGCATTATTCTAAGCAAGGACTATGACCAAAGAAATAGACATGTTGGTGTTCCTGAAGATGGCTGTGATGATCATATTGTTCAGTTTTCATCGGCTAGCAGCTCTACTGTTTTCAATCCAATCTCAGATATTGGTGAAGATGGAAATTCCATATGGTCGCATGAAGATCATCACAATTTGTTTTCTTCAGACACTTGCCAAAATTCCAGTGTTTGCAATATGGGACTAAAGAGGTACTAATTCAAATTCTTCAATATTTGGTTAACCACAAATCATTAACGTTTTTTAAAAAATTATATTAATTTATTTTGTTGCTCTTAATAACAATGGAAGGCTGAGTCAGAGATGCATAGAAGGTAGCCTTGTTTCACTGGGAAAGATGCCTCTATGCAGAGTTCCACATGGTAAATATCTTTGGTTATTATCTTGAACAATCACATGTTTGACATAATTTTACGAATATAATTTTGATGCATTATTAGTATAATTTTTTTTTATTTAGTTATTTAATCATATATAGCTACATCATTAAGAACGTCTCCGATTGGTGTCCCATTTTAGATCCCAATTTTGGCCTCATCCTTTACCATATCAATGTCACCTAATCAATGCGTTACAAAATTGGGATTCTTCCAAAATTGGAGGAAGGGATGACTTTGGTCCTATACGATGGAACTTTGTTGTGCTAGGACATGTGACACGCAATCATTGTCAAAGAACAAATTGGGTCTGGTCCGCCTAAGTTAGGACTCATTCCAAATTCCTGCAACACAGCAATGGGTGACTGCAAGTGGCTAGTCCCACTTTGTGGGCCCCACCGAAAAAATTGGGACCTAATTTGATCCAACTGGAGGTGCTCTAAAATAGTTTGGTTCTTCTCATAACTACTTGAAAAGTCATGTAAAAGATTAGATATGATTGATTGATAATGTAAAAAATATATGGTTTTATCATATCAACTATTTAATAAGGATTCATGAGTTTAGTGTGCTGATGAAAAAGTAGCTGCTGTGTGGAGTTTACTTGGTCAGTCAGTTAAGAAAGAGCACTGCACTAAGGAATCAGGAGAGCTTCTTCTCGGGCCTTACGTTTCCAAAAAGGTAGTGCACAAGATAAAGAAGCTGCTATGTGTTTGTGAGAGAGACATTACAGTAGCTACTCCAACAAAAGGGGACAGAAAGCAAGGATGTTACAAACAATTCACGGGGCCTCGAGAGGTTGGGAAACTCATTTGTGAGAGAACCAAAGAATGGGGTGAACAAGCTGGAGATGATGCAAACCTGACCAACTTGCTGACTTCGGATTACTTGAATTTAATAATCGAATGGAGAAACTTAGAGACGCACGTAAAGGACATTGGCATTGAGATCACCGATGCGATTTTGGAATGCATCAACAATGAAATTGTATCAGAAATGATAGAAACTGTCGCAAACCAATCACATAAAACTTCTTGACGTCTTATCATCTTACTCCATTTGAATTAAGATTTTAATTATGCCTTCTCTCTCTTTTTTAGGATCTAAAGTTGGATAGGTAATCTATTTTATTTGAGAAATTAATTGAGATATAATCGCTTATTTTTTCAGAAGTTGTATAAGAAACTTATCCAAACACACACAATTCCTTCGGTAAACAGATCTCTTTTTAATGTCAATGTGATGATCGCTTCGGTGTCAACTATCGAATGGTAGTAGTTAAAGTTAAGCCCAATTTTTTTTTTTTTTGGGTGAAAATATCATGTAAAATTATAGTAGGAAATCCCTGCCTATATAAACATAATATCTTCCTCCATTTGAAGCAGCATGATGAATAAATTACTAATAACAATAGATTTTAATCAATCTGGTCAGATGACTTCAGATGCTCAAGTTAGTGAAAAATAGTGTCTAATGATGATGTCATTGAAAGAAAGAAATCTATCCATAGGATCTCGAATGATTCAGCATTTATCTGCATATAATTTGCGACTGTTGAGCTTATAAAACTAAAGTTTATTATTTAAAATTTAGCTTTGCAAATACATAGTACTCTAAAGCACTCTTGGTACATAACAATTGATAACACTAAGAACCAAAAGATTTCATTTTTACATTCGATGTCGATGATCCTACATTCACAGATGTGTCCCAAGAAAAGGGGAGTAACGAGAACTAAATTGTATTAGACCATGGAAGTCAATATTCTTTAAAAGATGCAGGTCAAGTTCTTTATCTCACCACTGCAAAACGGTTAGCAACCAATGTCTAATTGTCTCCATCGTCACCAAGTTCCCCGTCTTCGAGTTCCTCATGCCCCCCAGTTTTCCGGGAACCATCCCGGTGCTCCCTCTTGTGTCTTCTATGACGGCTTTCATTGTCTGATTCAGGAGAGGTCGCATGCTGCAAGAATATAGTTCCACATATCATGTCTATCCTAAAACCGTAAAAAGGTAAAAACTCACAATCAAGACTTAACTAAGCAAAGATGCAGAAATATCACTTACCTTCCGAGATTTCTTGCGGTCACTGCCGTGTTTTCGTGATTTCTTAGACTCTTCCTTCTCATCCTTCTCAGAATCCACATCCTCCACGCTGCTGTGACGCCTCTTCCTATGTTTCCTTTCCTTATCCTTTTCTCTTTTCTTCTCCTCCTTGTAACCATGGCTTTCAGTATCTTGATTTTCACTATCCGTGTCATCCTTCTTATGCCGTTCCTTAGACTTTTCTTTCTCACGTTCTCTATCCTTCTCCTTTTTCTCCTTCTCCTTACGTTTCTCTTTCTCTTCTCTTTCTTTCTCCTTTTTGGCCTGCAAACAATTTATTTATCAAAATGTTGACCCTAGATCCTAGACCCTTATTTCAGGAAACCGTTAGATGCATTATTTCCAGCTGTATGAAACAAGAGCATCTTACAACCATATCAAACAAGTTATGAAACCGAAAACTGAGACAAATGAAACTTGCACACCTTTTCCTCTTCACGCTTGCGTTCCTTCTCTTTAGCCTTTTCCTTTAAGTATGTAATGTATTCCTCAAATATTTCTCTAATGTAGATTTCATCCCCAATTGACCTATAAGGAAGTGCAGGACAGAAAACATACTTCAATCATGGACACTGACACTTTCCATGGTACAATTGCTCCAGCTACTCGAAATAGAGAACGATAAAGATACCTGTACTCCTGTGTCTCCTCAACAAGTGGTTTGCAATCCTCCCAAGTTGAAGAAGTAGTAATATCCTACAAAATTAGGTAATGATGCATTGGTGCTTTATATCAATATATTCAGCCAAATAATGAGAAACATGAATGAGATCACTGGAAGAGTCTTAGTTTACCTTGAATGTATATAACAGGTTAGTGAAGTCATCAGCAAGGCGTTGGCGCTTCTTAGCTTCTTTCTCCTCCTTCTCCTTAGCTCTATCTAACAACTCTTCGAATATGAGCTTCAAAAAGAGAAACGAAGTATCAAACTCTGATAATCCATATAGAGTTCAACTAGCTAGCAACAACTTAGAACCTCCAACATGCACATGTGATTCCGAGTTTATTTAAGTTAATCAATAACATAATAAGGAGACTCATAATAATTTATCGAATGAGAAAATAAATTCCAAATGGATGTTACAAACTTGACAATGCTAACAGTTTATTTTATTCTGTAAATATGTAAACAAATCCTCATAGAACTATATCCATAATGAACCCAAAAAAGTTGAAACTAATGCAATAAATTTTTTTCCTTGTTGATAATTTTAACAGGTGGTTGCCATTGTGGCTGTTAGATATACTACCCACAATTGTCTTGCATTGCCTTGTAATAAATTCACTGTTTAGACATTAGGATAGTAACTGACACTGAGCTCTGATTTCGGTCATGTGAGTACCTACTCTCATAAATTATATCTTAGGAGCAAGAAAAGAAATCAAAACGACAGAAATTACAACCAAAATACATTACCTTCAAATTGATCTCTGATATTGTCTGGCAACTAGCTCCGTCCAAGATAGCAGCCTTAAAGTCCCCAAACACCGAAGTGGATGCTACAGTGATCTACTTGAATGGGGCATGAGACAGAGAAGCAGGTTTATCATCAAACATAAGCTAAAGATAAAACAAAAGAAAGATGTATTTGATGCCTACCTTGCCTGACTTAATTGTATCCTTTATGAATGTCTTGTCTTCATGATACTGTTAACCAAAATAATAATAATAATAATAATAATAATAATGATAATAATAATAAAACAGAAATCAGCAACCAACATATACAACAATATATTGAACAGAATATCTGACATCGAACTCAGAATATTTGAACGGCGATAAACCTCTAAAACAAACAAAATAAATACAACAACAACTAAGCTTTGTCTCGCTAGGTGAGGATAACAGACAGACATAAACATTCAAAAAAAATTACTTGAAATGGAAATTTGATAACCTGGTTTTCAAGATCTTCTGCTACATCCTCAAATAAATCTTTAGGAGTGGAACCAGACGTGTTTGACGCAACAGCTTGGTATTGAGGAAAATCCCTGACCTACAAAATTGAAAACACAAGAAAATGATTTCTTTTACTATATTATTCCAGCTTTTCATCATGACCAAGGAAAATATATATTACCTTCAAGCAATATTCTCGCCATTGAGTTTTAGCAGTAAGAATTCCAGAAGCAACATGTTCTTCCAACAACTTGCGGAATGCATCACGGTTTTTCCTTTCACCTCGACGGATTCGATCCTATATGCAGTCACAAAAATAAATACACACACAAGCATATGGACTGAAACAACCAATAACGATAAGTTCAGGGTCAACCTTCTGTATTCTTTTTTGTTCCTCTTCTTCCTTCTCCAGGTCACGAATATAGTCCTGCCAAAGCCAATCTCAGCAAATAGATCCACAATACATGACCAACCATAACTATAAGAAAATATACCTGGAAAACAAGCAAGCGGTCAATTTTTTCAAGTCGTAAGTATCTATCATCATCCTCTAACCGATCTTGGACTTTCCGCCACTGACTGTACACCTAAAATGAAATAAAAAATAATAAGGAGAAGGTTGAAGAACAAAGCAACCATTACAAACATCTTTGTTTAAACTGTACCTTCACATAATCACACGACTCCAGAAATTTCCTGTATTCTGCTATATTCCGCCTGTGTTCCTCAGCAGCATTTTCCTTTTCCTAAATGGTAGGACACGAAATAAAATTTACATATGTCTGATAGCAAATTTTAGCTGTTTAATTAAATAGCACCTTGATTTAAAATCTAGACATCATATTTGGTTGAAGCCTCTAACTCCTATTGTTACATTTTAATCTAAACAGGGATCCTTCCTCCCCAACATTTGATACCAATTGCATGCTGTTTAATCCTTGGAATAAATATGACACAGTAACGCAGATTACGCAATCCCTCGTTCAACATTATGAGCATCCCCTCTAGATCTTTCTCGGGGGATATATTGGTACCCACCCCAGAATTAAAATCTAACTCTTTGATATCAAACCCATTAGTGGCAGACTAGTCAACCTTTCCCTAAAATCTGTACATAGCTACAGACAATAAGTTGAAGCTAGAACGAGGTAGTAAAAATTCTTCTCTGTGCGCCCAATCCATACTCAGACAGTGAATCTATATGAATTTGAGGAGAAGATGAAGAAAGCAAAACTGGAACACAGTTTGACTAAGCATTTCAATAAATATTTCACTCAAGCCAGCCGTACAATTCAAACCCTTCCAGTGATTATGTGAAAAATACCACAAACCAAGACTTAAATGCTGCAATGTGACCATAACAGCCACTCATCTGCCACCACACACCAAATAAAAAAAAAAGGAAGAATTTCCCAAATTGGACAAGTTATGCAAAGACAATCCACACAAAGCAATTTATGCAGGCTCCTTATCTAGACTAAAACAAAACGTTATGCTGACAAAGGTTCATATGTAAGCAGAAAGTAACATATTATCACCTTTCTCTCAAGTTCCACCATGTAGCTCTCAAATAAATCTTCCCGGTCCCTCGATTTTTCAACAGCATTGAACCGTTCATCATTTTCAAACATAGTAATCGCTTTGCTGATCACGACAAAGTATGAATTAGACATTTTAAGAAGGATTAGTTCAGCCTAAGAAGACCAACTAAAAATAAATCCATAATCAAACAAGCAGAAACATACCTCCATCTTGTGGATGAAGTCAGTTCCTTGCACTCCTGAAAAGAGAATATGCATTAAGAGTTACTTAATAAAAGCACAATAATTTTCTTCTTTTACATATGAAAAATAAAAGGCACAATAATTTGGTATTATGTTTAACATACTTCCAACATCTTTGTGAATTCTTCCCGAGCTTTTTTCTGCTTCATACGTCTCTCTTCAGCCTCCAGCTTCTTCCTTTGGCCCAAATACTGAATGTTTTAATTGATTCAATGTCAGAAAGGCAGATAGTCATTAACACATACACAGAATATGATACGCAACAACATTGTGCAACTGCATTAGTTCACATATTGCAAACCTAAGGATCCACTGCAAGGAAGTACATGCAATGTGCCATAGAAGGCTTGTTTCTCACCTCATTGAAAGCTTGTTTCCGCTCACCAAGTGTTTTTAGAGCATTATATCTTTTGTCATTGATTATTTCTCTCATTGCCTGAATGATAATTCAAAAATAATAATTAGCATTTGAAGCCCAAGAAATATTGCCCAAAAAAATAAAGAGGAGAGAAAGAGGTGCACCAGTCTACCTGTTCCCATGTCCAATCAGACTGAACATTTGCAGATTCCAACAGCGCCTTAAATGCAATTTTTGCTTCCTAACAAGCAATGTAATGTGGTAATAAATATAAAAGAAATAATAACACAAGGATATCATACATTCCATTTCTTTTTTTTGGTATAAACAAAAAAGGAGTTTATCCAAAAATACAGAATTCTTACCGCCTTGTTTGCATATACGATGGTTTCATCATCATTGGCTTTCTCCTCAGGTGGAGTCACATTAATTTTTCCAGCCACTGGCAATCCTCTTTTGACTTCCTGCAAGAATAGCATGAAAACCCAAATGAGTAAAAAGTTCAATGCTAGTTCTCAATTGCACAACAAGGCAAGGAGACTGTCTTCCAAGAGTTTTCTCTCACTTTGTGACCTGGTTTTTCTATATTTATAAACATTGCAATTTTGCCTATAAACAAGAGATCTTGGTGCCACTTAAACATTTTCAGTGACAACCAAACTTTCTATTGGCACGTTAGCCTGCTATGCGGGGTTCGGTCCATTTTCTCAATAGTTCAAATTTTGCAGTTGCTTGAATATCTGACATGGTATGGAACCAAGGTTGCACGTGGACGTCAAACACTGACCAAGATACTATAATACCTAACAAATTTATTCAAGTGTTTTGTTTTATGTTGTTTTCAAAATCATCAATTCTTTGCTCTTGTATGCTTGTATAATTGCATGAAAGTTTATATTAGGTTTAACAGGTCAGACTTTTGGAGTGAATAGAAACCCAACAATTCTGAAAGATTTTAAAAAAAAAAACCTCAATATCTTGAAGAGAAGCTCCATTGACAGAAGTAGCAAAATCCTGTGATCCTTGATTTTCAACACTGCTCAGGTAAATTTTCAACCCATAAGTCAGCAGTGGAAACTACAACCAGATTAGAAGAAAACAGTGAAGATGCAGAACATAGTTCTATACATGGATGGCATTGCAGAGTCAAGTGAAGTTGTAGGTCCAGCTGCTGCTGTAGATGCAGCGGTCGTAGTTACCACACTACTTGGTTCAACCACCGGGTTACTTGATAATCCAGAAACCAACTGCTGAGGATCAGTTGATGCAATTGGTGTGACAGAAGCTGGACTTGAAGCAAGCCCATTTGATGTCAAAGAAGTGTTTGAGCTAGCAGCATTAGCTGCTGTTGATGTTGCAGCAGATGAGACAGCAGCATTGGATGTTTCGCTTGTTTCTGACTGCATTCCCTGGTTAACAGCTTTCTGTGCCTGCTCACGAGCCAACTGAACAGAAATATTGCAATTTGGATTGAGAAATTCGATGATGTCATGCAAAATATAGAAATCAATCACAAACATAATCATTAATCATAAACCTTAAGTTCCTCTGGCATTGACCATGTTGATTGCTGAGTAACCTTGTTGTAGTAATACCTGCAAGAAATCATGGCCAAAATACAGATCATTAGGTCAATTTTTACAAATACATGCCACAGAAAGGGTTCAGAACAAAAACAGCAGACAGTATATAGATTTTTTTAATAAAATTATACAACAAGGGATAAAACGCACTTTCTTCCTTCTGAAGAAGTGAATTCTTTCCAAACAGTTGATGCATCAGCCCTCTGTCACATCCAGCAGAATTAGAGATACTTGCAAATGCTAAAAGTAAACCATCCATGAAAGATTATCATATCAAGGTAATAATAATTAACCACATGCTGCTACAAGAAACTAAAGGTATGTATTAAACAAGTAAAGAAGAGAAGATAACATTCCTAGAGAGTACATTATTGTAATATGATAATATTGCCAATATTAATAAGTTACAATGAACAATGCAATAAAGCAGAAATTTACATTCCCAGCATAAATATATAGGCATACCCCACTGCAATCAATAAATCAATTAAACAAGATCATAAAATGGTCAACGAGATACAGAAACAAAGAGGAGTAGGGGGGAAAACAGCAAGAAGATAAGCATATATAGATGCACAAATGCACACCTTTGATCTTTTTGTGTGGGTGTGTCAGGAGAGCAAAGAAACTTACAACCCCATAAAGATCACCCTCATGGGAAGGGTACAGTCAACAATCAAATAATGGTATTTCAGAACCACAGCTATACACCAATCTCACATTTTAAAATTGTGAAAAAAACAAAGGGTTGTAAATAGCAAACTGTTGCCTGCCTTGAGAAAGTGCAACCACCGCCTTCAAAGTGACCATATAGAGCAGTTGCTAAAATTTCTCCTGACTTGCCATGATATCTACAAATCAGTGGAAGCACATGCACATAAAAGGATATTCGCACCATAAACCTTTTTTGATCATTGAAACATTGCAGAAATGGTCAGCATCCACACTAGATACCGGTTTGATTGACCACATAACATTTTCAAAGCATGTCAAACATATAATAAAAATGGCACTCAAATTGCATCAGTAGCACCAAATCATCAAAACAACTCACCTCAATAGGTGACATCAATTCCAATGGTTTCTCCCAACTGGATTGCCTTGTCTTCTTGTTGTAGTAATATCTGGTAAGAATAAGAAAAGAACAAAAACTTCTCGTTATGATCCAAAATAATGTGAACTACGTAAATAATCAGAATATTATCATAAACTGTAAAAGTCATATTCTGTTTGCTACGAAAACAAGATATTAATCAATACCTTCTCCCATCAGCAGAAGTATGCTCTTGCCAATCAGATGCGGACTGCTGGTTAGGGGCATTTGTCACCTAAATTTGGCAGAGCAACAGACCAAGAATTATATAAGCTCAAATTTCTCAGAAACAATAATATAAGAACAGGAAAATATCTACCAGTGCCACCATAGAAGAAATGTAAGTCAATGGATCATACGAAATTTAAGGCATCATCAAAAACTGTATGAGCTATTGAGATTCAGTTAGCTATGCTCTCAAGGAATCTGCCGCCAATGGTATCATAACAAGACACTTACCTAGTCTTATCACAGTAATATACTAATACAAAACCTTGGCAGAAACCTACCACGACCTGGCCATAGCAGGTAAAAGCCCAAGGCTATTATAAACCCCTCATCAAAATCCCATACTTCCACTGTGGGACTCAAGTCCAATACCTTGCAACTGAATCCTATCATTACTACCAAAATATATCCATCACAATTTAATAATATTTCTTCACGCCACTGAGGCCAATAAAGTAATTAAAAAATTAACTAGTTATAAAATCTAATTGAATCAACTATCTAATATATTTGGACAATCCACACATTGGAGGCATTAAATGCAGATCAAATTAGCAGGTTTGCTTTACCTCAATAAAATTAAGCAACATACAGAGAATTGAATAAAAATATTCTTAAATATGTTTTTAAATTTAGCCAGAAGAAACAGAAACATATTTACATTAAAAAACCCCCAAAAAAAAAAAAAATTATAACACTAACTAAGACACAAGAGAATCACCATCTTGGCCATCTTCTTGGAATACATATCAATGCCATTATCATACAAGTAACAATTAAAATTCAAAAATCATAAAGGGGGAAAAAAGGACTTCACCATATAAAAGACATCACCTCACAGGAATTCCAAAAAAGCTTTATCATATATTACAGTTTGTGTAAACAAGGGCGTTTCAAGCATAAATTTCAGAAGAGAATAAAACAAGAGTAATATGCATTAGAAAATCAAAGTAAGGTTAAAACACTTACCACATCAGTTGATGTAGTACCAGATGCTTGTACTCCAGCCTGCTGCACAGGTGTAACAGTTGCAGCACTCTGAGAAACAGAGGACAACCAATGTTGTCCAGGAGGCCGAGCAAGCATTTGAGCTGGTGGCTGGTATTGGGCCATTGCGTTAACATTATCTTGCTGCTGACTATAAGATGGTGCGAACTGAAAAGAGTACAAAATGATGTCAGCAAAAAAGGTATAAAATTATTCAGAGAGAACTCTAATATTCTACAACAAATGGAAAACTTCAAAAACTAAGGTAACAATACAGTATATGAAGAATGAGGAGTAGCTCCAGAAACACCCAAGCCAGGCATATGATTGCTTAAGTGGGGAACAGTTTGCTGTGAATGTGGTGGAACCGATGTCAGTGGCCTGTTTGTCTGAATATATGGCATAGGTATAGCCTGCGATGAAGGTGCAGGGTGACCAGGCTGAATTGGCCTTGGCATCAACTGTTGCATTGGTTGAGAATACTGCAACTGCTGATTCTGAACAACAGGTATCCCGACATTTGAAGAAGGAATAGCATGTCCTGCAGGTCCAAATTGTTGTGAAGCCATTGGGGCAAATGGTTGCCCTTGCTGAGCCTGAATGACTGGCCGAAACTGCAGATGAAGAGATGTAAAAATTATGCAAACTTGCAATAGATTCTTATATGAGAGCAAGAAATAGTAGTTAATAAAATGAACAGAAAAAGAAACTACTTCCATAAATAAAGGCGAACTAAAACTTTAAGACCCAAAAATCCAATAGCAAGAGGCCAAATAGACTAATTAAAAGATAAATTGATAGACAGAGGGGGAACGTACAAAGAGAAGAGATTAAAACATCACATACAAACCATTTTGTATAATTAATCACATACAATGCAAAGTATTAAAAAAAAATTATCCCAGTGATTAAGTAAATATCCCAATATTAAATATTGTCATTCAAAATATAAATCATATATTAATATATTAATCAGATAACAGAACTGAATGTCATAGTCTGAGAAGAAAACTAGAATGAATGGAATTAGCAAAACATATTGCAATGCCACACACTTGGACAAAATTGACCACATTCAGCTTACTAAACAGATATATGGACAATCCTAAGACACTGGCTATTCTTCATATCAACATTTAATGCTCTCAAAAATCAAAACTGCACAATCAAAGCAAGCAAGTTTCAAAGACATAACGTTACATTATAGCAAGATTCTTGGTTAGTATAATAGTATTGATCAGAATATATGTACCTGCATACCAGAGGGCTGAGAATTGTTGGCCATTTAACACAAATAAATGATCCCTACAGAATGCAGACAGATGAGTCAGTTAACACAAATGACATTTACATCTTAACACCTTTGCATCCATTGCATACTAAAGTGCGCCCCCACAACCAAATAAAAAACTGGAAATTGGAAAACTTTCATATTTTCTTGCAGTGTAATTATTACTATAAGCAAAATAATAAACCAATGGAACAGAAATTAGTCATTAGAGAAAAACAGAATGGTTAGCTCTCCCTACATATAACTATGCAAAAAACAACACTAAAGAACTAATTAACAACATCATGCCCGAAACCTAAACAACTAATTCACACCAGCAAGCCTGAAACCTGATGGAATAAGTTTGATACCATATTATTATATCAGATGAAACATGCCAGGCTACCATTGCATTTGACTATTCACTATCTATGAGAGGAGGCATGTCCCATCCATGCAGTTTATTTTCAAGAAACATTGGCACATTCAGAAGAATAAGAACAAGATATAGTCAACCAAGGAACATCCAAGCAGAAACTTGGAAGCATATGTATTATTTTCCTGTTCTTGATTCAATCTCCACAATACCAATATTTCTCTTGTGACATACAAAACCATAAGATAGCTATTTATGCCATTTGATAAATAAGAAATACCAAAACCAACAATGATGCATACACACACACACACACACAAAAAAAAACAACAACTACTACTACGAAGTGGAGTCGGCTATACAAATCAAACAATACCATCACATCCTATCATAAACCATGTTCATAGACAAGCAATTAAAATCTAAGCTTTTTCTAATGGTTCCATCTATGATTTTTTGTTTTTATCTCCCTCTATCTCTACCTATTAGGCTACCCTCTATCTGAACTACTCTTCTTACTCTAGCTTTTATAGGTTTTCTCATCCAATGACCAAACCACCTAAAGCAGAATTCTACCATCTTTTTCACAATAGGTGCTACCCCAACTTTTTCTCTAATATATTCATTCATAATTCTATCATTTCTAGTGTCCACTTATCCCTCCCAACGTCCCCATTTCTATAAAATTGTGTTATTGTGTTTATTCTCTAATCTCTAATTCGCTTTTTACCACCCAACATTAAATATATACAACAAACGGCTCATCATGTAAACACCTGCACTTCGTACAGAGCTTGAACACTACACGATTGTTCTTTTCTTCTTCTTCTTCTTCTTCTTTTGCTAAGATGAAACTTGACAGCGTATCTGCTATGAACCGAATACAAAAAGCATTCGAATCCAGAGCCGTTAACATTAAAACATCAAAGTACGTTCCTCATTCC
This sequence comes from Pterocarpus macrocarpus, assembly GCA_031439585.1. Taxonomy (NCBI): domain Eukaryota; kingdom Viridiplantae; phylum Streptophyta; class Magnoliopsida; order Fabales; family Fabaceae; genus Pterocarpus; species Pterocarpus macrocarpus. Next base: position 34,613,137 of record CM062514.1, read on the forward strand.
TCAATTACTCGATTTTTCCAATTCCATGCGAACCTTAAACCTAATTCGAGAAAAAACTATTCAAGAAAAGTGTAGCAGCATCATTGAAGGAAGATTAGATTCCTTTGTGTTGCCTCTAATTGAAGCGATTACGAGAGCAAACCAAACAATTACGAAACGAAAAACGCAATTGGAGAAACAAAAATTAGGATATAGAGAACTGACAGAGGAACCAAAACGACTGAGAGGTGTTCGTCGTTTTCGCTGGGTCTCAAATCGCGAAAATCGAATTGTTGCCTCTTAGGGTTTAAGAGTTTGCAGCTGCAGCAGCAACTAGAACAAAGCAAAGCAGAGAGAGGATACGGAAGGCGGAGAAGGAAGACGAAAAAACACCATGCGATTATTTACGATAATGCCATTACTGCTTTGCGGTTTTGGCATTTACCGTTGGAATGGTCTGCGTGTGACGGGTGTAACTTTGGGCCTATCTGGGCCATGTTATATTTGGGCCCGGTTTTGTTGTTAGTTGTATTTTTTTTAAACAACTTTATTAAAAATTTATTAAATTTAAGTTAATTTAACTCGAATTAAATTGATTCATTATGAAATCAAGTTCCTCTAACTCTATTTTTTTTTAGTATAATTGGGGTGTACTGACAGTGTAAAATTTTTTTACACTTTCATCCAATCAACACCTTCCATTCGTATTTAATTCATCTGAAAGAGCTTTAGTTATATCAAAGACTTTTACTGATGTGACAATATATGATTGGATGTCTGTGTAAAAAAATTTTACACTGACAATGTATTTAAATTAAATCCTTTTTTTTTTTTTATTCACAAGTTGAATTCTAAATTTTATTGTATCACTTAAACCAATTTACAGATTATTTTGTATTCTTACCAACCAATAGTATATAACTATTAGCTGTCGTTCTGGAACCAAAAAAAAAACATATTCTAACACATCAAAATTTGGTTATTGTGCTTTAAAACCTTAAAAATATTTTGGATTTTATGTGAAATTTTACTTCATCAAAAGTGAAGTATTTCAAATTTTAAGGGGGCTTGTTTGAATCTTTTTAAAAGAAATAATATTTTTCAATTAAAAAATAATTTAATTTATATGTATTATTAATATAAAAAAATTATACAGATATTTAATTATATATTCCTATATCAGCAAAAATATTGGACTTAACTACTTACTATCTTAAAAATTTTACAAACATAAATATCTGATTGGATGATAGTGCCAAACTCTTTTATACTATAAACTCATTAAAAAATATGTATAAAAAAATAAAAGTAATTTTTTTATGTGAAAAAATAAAAGTAAAGTTACATAAGTTGTCTAACGAATTTCAAATTTAGCAAAATTATTTTAGTACTTCTTATAAGCAGGTGAGAGACTTTTAAAAAAAAATTCAAAACGCTTATATTTTAATTAAAAATAACTTGAACAAATATGCCGTTCGTCAGTAAAAGTATTAAACACTTTAGTTTTAATGTCAAAGTTGTTTATGTATAGATGACTCTCATTCAAACATTTATTAATTTAAGTGATTTATCGTCGAGATCTTAAGTTTAAATCTTATAAATTAAAAAGAAAATAATACCCAACAAGTTTGCTTTATAAAAAAGTTGGGCCTCATATTATGAATTTTTATTGAGGTACACATACTATGAGCATCTAGATATAGTCTGATTTAGATAATAATAACCCAGTTTGGATATAATATAAATCAAATTACTTCTAGGCGTATATTATTTGTACATACTCAAAATGTCAACATCCCAACACCTTTTTTCAGTTTTTTCTCTCTCCATCAATCATTTCACTCTTTTCACTTTCTTTCACAATTTTTTTTCTCCTTTTTATCTCTAAATGTCCAAGGTGTCTACTTATCCCAGTAATACAAAAAACATTCCTCTTACTTCTATGTCAATGATCTTAGCATCAACGACACTTCTCATTGTTCAATTGTGTTGCCTGCAAGACTAATCTTCAATGCTGTGGAATATATATCTACTCACGCTTTTTTTATATATAAAATTAAAGAAGGCTAAAAACAACACTTCAAAATGGAAGGAGCGATAAGAACCAGGATACAAAACCAAATCAGAAGCAAAACAATATCAGAAACTTAATTCATATCAATATAGAAACCAAAAAATCCTAGACTTCAGTATCAGCAAAACAGAATTTCTGCGCCTTCCTTTTGAGCCTCCATATCCACACATCTTCCAAGTTTAACTCCGTTTTCTCTCTGTGCATCGTTTATACCTGAGGGGGGACCAGCTTTTCTGATTGAATGAAACCAATCCTCTATTTAAAACCCAATTGGTTTCACTCCACTGAGCTTCATAGATGACAATCTTGCCAATGCCTTATTGGATGATTCAAATTGTTAATCAATGGCCTTTTAGGAAGTTCTTGACATTCTAGCAATCAGGTATCAAGACACGTACTTTTTTCTAGCATTCTAATTGCTAAATGTCAAGGATTTCTTGAAGACCATTGATGAGCAATTTGAATCATCTGATAAGGTATTTGCAAGCACTCTTATGGCAAAATTGTCATCCATGAAGCAAAATAGACGAATTGGTTTCACTCCATTCCTTTTTTAGGTAGTGGATAAACTCAATCTCCTATTTTTCCTCAGTAATTACTAGAGTCAGTCACTTATCTCTTATCTAAATGAGTCAAGCAAAATTGACTTGATAAGAACAGGTAAAAATTGTGAGACCACTTCAGTTATGAAATTCAAATTATCAATTTAAAAATCTAACAATTTTATCATTATATGTGATTTGGAGATCCTAAAATTAAATTAATTGGAAATCTTATACTGGTTAACATCAATTCCAAATTTTACACCTAGTTTTTAGCAACAAAATTTATATTTACTTCATAGGTAGGTGAAGTGCTGAATTGTTAGTTTCTCATATAATGAAATTGGTATCGCCACATAAAATTAATAAAAAAAAAAAAAAGGGGAATTGGTATAGCAATCGGTAGCATAAGGATCTACAGAGTTCATCTAACCATCATTCCCTCAATCGTGAACAAGGAGTCTATAAAAGCGCTGCTTATCATTCTTTTCTTAATTCTTACATCATTCCACAAACACAGATACCACAAGAAGTTGACCTCTTTGACTTGTACAGATAATTTGCCAAAGAGAACATAAATTAAGAAAGTTAAAACATATCAATCTCAATCTATGTTGTGTGGGAGGCTAGAGATCCTAACCAAATTATTGTCATGAACACTGCTAGATCGCTTACAAGAGAAACAGGACAAGGCCTTCCTCAACCTTGACTCAATTCCAGCTTTGGCCAATTTTTTGGTCCTCCCACCACTTTTCTGATTCTTTGTGCACTCTTTGTAAGCTGCTAAGAAAGGGTCATCATCTTGAACCCAGAGGCCCTTCTTGGAAGAAGTTCTATAATAAGGAGGCTGAAAAGCACAAGGGGGAAGTGGAATGTTCTGGAAATCATGAACATGATTTCTATTAGTATTAGCAGCTTCTTGTTGTGTGGATGGAGGGGGTGGCAACTTGGCCAAAGGTTCATGCTCTCTTGGGAGAGTTTCACCATGAGTAACCTTGGAGACGCCAGGCTTCTTTTCCCATGAGAATGAAACCTTGTTTGATGAACGATTCAGGGTTTGACTCATCTCGCTAGAGTTCTTAGTTAATGGAATAGTGACAAGGCCTATATAGGTATATGTAACTGAAGTGGTGAAGTTTGATTCTACTAGGCCTTTTATATATTTGTTCCACCAATTAGTCCCAAATGGCATCATATCTCAATGGACTAGCAAGAAATTCTTATGTGCACTAATAGTAAGTAATTACTTTTACTTTGATCAATTAGTTGCATGTCACATCAACTTTATTCTAGTTAAGAAGATAAAAATGGCCTACAAAAATAGGTAGTTGAGAAAATAAAAATTGATATGGCATGCAACTAATGGATTAGAATAAAAGTAATGACTTACTTTTGGAACACACAAGAATTTTTTTGGAGTATCTAAAACGTAAACATAGACATAACTAATGGATCAGAATAAAAATAATGACTTATTTTCGGAGCACACAAGAATTTTTCTTGAGTGTCTAAAACGTAAGCAGAGACAAACTTTGGTTTGGGCTCTCAAATCAATTTGGAAAGAGAAGGACAGAGTAGTTGGAAAAAACACAAAAGGACCAAGTCCACACGGGCTTACACCGCTCAAAGAAGACAAGAAGAAAGAGTTAGAAGGGTATAAGACAAACTTAAAGATGGTTTGACTTGTCCATATATATCGAGATTAAAACAACTTGAATAATGCTTGGTGTATATCAGCCCCAAGTGCACAACCTCACATTCATGTAAAGTGGTAGAATTAAAGTCTCACAGAAAACAAGCTGAGACCATATCTAATTAAATGGTGAACACTATTGAAACAAGTGACGCATATCTTTACTCACTTTTCATATCATGAGATCAGCCCCCAAAAACATATAGTTGTTCAAAACGCATAAAATTGCATAAGTCTATATTGTTAGAGACTTAAGAGTTCAACAGTATTTGAATTGAGATAGTTGATCTTATCATATTACAGTAACCATTTACCTTTTACTTAGTAGAAGCAAATTGTTGAGTCAATTAGCTATTTGTCATTTTCATTGTGGAATTTCCGAAATCTCCTACAGCTATTAATTTTGGACCGTTTACTAGAAAAACAGCCAACAGGGCTGCATGGATTTGATTAGCTTTACTGGAATCAAAACACTTAAAAATGGTCATAGCAGGCGGTTATAAAATTAGAAAAGCCAAAAAGCATCATTAATTAGGCTGCAGACATTAAACTATAGTTAGGAGCTAGGCTCTTTATTCCTATTTTGTTTTCACCAAACCTTTTCTGTACTCTTTACAAACGAACTATGATACTTGAAAAATTTATAGGTGCTCTTAGAGTTATAAAAATAAATAAATAAATAAATAATAAAGGTAACATCTTTGCTTTGTAAGTTATTATTATCTCCCACCATAATCATATTTATAATACAATTGCTTAAATATCAAATATTAAATGATTCAGAGCATAATTTTTTGTCTTACTCTCAGAACACTTAAAAATATCTCATGGTACTTAAAGTGTCATTTGACACATACACATAAAAATAAAATTAAAGACCAACTTCAAGCTATATTATCCTAATTTTTTAACTGCTCTCGCATCTTGTAGGTATAGACAGCTTTGCCACTAGCAACATCGCCAGCATACTTGCAAAAAAAAATATGCATATACTTCCTTATGCTAGGCCATGATGATCCATTGCTTTTCTGACCCCTACTATTGCTAGTGCTAGTAGACCTTCGAAGCATAAAGGGGCTTTTGGTGCATCTCTTGTAAGCTTCCACAAAAGGGTCTTCTTGCTTCTGTGTACCCTCTATCCGAAAAGAACTAGTTCTGATTGAAGTATCACTTCTTGTGCCAAATGATGAAAATGGTGGAGGCTGAAGCACTAACTTACTACTACCCCTTGTGCCATTGTTTGACAAATCATCATGATGATTAACTTTGGATAAACCTGGCTTGTATTCCCATGAAAAGGGTACATTTATAATGCTTCCTTGACAATAAACATCACTATAGGTATAGTTCCTGGTGCTGCAATTGGTGTGCTTCATGGTGGTGGTGATGATTTAGGGTGTTGATGCTTGTGCAATATGCAAGTACTCTCCTTATTTTGTAGGTTCTTATATATAGGGGCTACATCACGTGTTTCATGCTTAGTAACGGCTAATTCAGATTCTGGTAGAGAAGTTATGGCGTGTAGAAATTAGAATAGTCTATAAGGAGAAGAAAAGCATATAGTATACAAGTTCCCATAGGTTATCATACGAATCATGATATAATATTCACGTTCAAATAAATCGTGATATAATATTGGAACTATTGGAAGCGTGGAAACGAGGCCTCGATGTTAACCGTGACCGACAGCACCATGATATGCCACAAAGGCGCAAACCACGGGTAGAATCACATATCCTATTCTTCAAAGTATATACCTTCCAACAACATTTACCTCTAAATTAATATATATTCTTTTATAAATTATAATTTAATTAATTATAAAATTCATTTGATGCTAATTTTCTTTCCTATTCAGAACCGAAAATTTTAAAAATAAACATTCAACTACTTGAATCAAGCTATAATAGGTATAAAACTTTGATGTAAGCGGCTGCAAGATTGGTTAAAAAATACTTTTCATAGTGGAATGACGATGTGGATTATTTTGTCATAGTTGTACTACATAAATAGGTAGTTTGCTTCATCAAGGAACATTAAGACGATGATGTTAAATTTAATATTAGTATGTTCCTTTCATTGCCGTATAATTATACTCGCAGATAAAAGTCAGCCGGAAAATCCTATATACACGTATGGTATGCCGTAATTGTTAAAGTGCAACTAGTTTGATTCAAATAATCGTGTGGAGCAATAATCAGTTGCAAGCTTACTGCATACTTTTATTTACAGATATTTGGTTGTTAAAAGTCTTGTACGTTGCCCCAATGCCCTTGAAAATTTAAAGAGATTTTATTCTTTTTTTGGTTGGTATGAAAGAGATTTTAGTTTTTTTATTCAGTTAAATTATGACATTTAGATTGAGACGCAATTATATAGCCGTTCAGGACAAAAAAGATCTTTGGTCGCCGCGTTGCTGGAAAATTTTTCGTCAATAATTTGGAATCACGTTTCTGATTTTACCAATCAATATACGGTTTGATATTGATATTTGGCTTGCTTTTTATATGGTGGCATTGATGTACACTTCTTATCAATCATATTAACGTTGGTAAGAGCTTAAGAATCCTAGTATAGGGCAGGATTTTAATCATCTATCATGGCCTATACTATTTTTGGTGCCTGAAAATATGTTTCATTCGAGGAGCTAGCGATCCTCAGATAAACTTTCACGTATTAAGAAAATATAATATTAACATATGATTAATGATTTATTATATAGTAATAATCAAATTACATTTTTTTTTTTTGGTAAACACTAATTGGGAGAAGGATTTGATTACATCACTCAATATGTGAAAGGATTGGTCTCATATCCAGCGAGCATGAAAATACTTTGAAAACAAAGGGGGAAAAAGCAAGGAATATTTGCATATTTTTATCGGCTTGAATTTGATGTCGTTACTTCGGGCACAACATATGCTTATACTAGAATTTATCTGATTTCACATTATTTAGTTTGAAAATAAATCCATTGTTCTTATCCAATTCCATATTTACTCAAACTTAAAAATATTACCGTCTCTTATTTTAATGCTAACAAGCTAGAGATCTTTGGATTAATTTATAAGGGCAACTACCATCTAATGAAAGGGGAAACGGAACTAGACTGAGTCTAAAACGCATGACTTGGAATTTTTCAGAATATTTACTATTAATTGTTAGGTAGGACTGAAATTCACAATGGAATTTTATAAGATTAAAAAATACTAACATATGTACGTATATGGATGAATATAACAGTTTTCGTATTTAGTGTCATTATCTGTATGCCTAATTTCACACCAACCAAATATATATCGAGAAGATGGATGCTTTGGTAGTTGGTACATGTTGATTCCATTCCTATTGTATAAAAAGCACATATGAATGTAAAATAATTATTTAATAATAATGGGCTCAAAACAGAACAAATATAAAATGAGATCCTTGAATATAAAATATTCTATCTCAGTGGTCATAATTTTTTTGTTTTATGGAAATCTCAGTGATCATAAATTAAAAATGAAATGGCTCACACAATTATAAATAGACAGAATGAGATGCATGTGATTATAAGAAAGGGAATATATTACTTTTATTATATATTTCCAACGTACTATATTTAAAAACAAAAACACAACTTTAATTTTAGGTGCGTTTTGTGGTGCACTAGGCTAATTATGGTATACCACATACCAAATAATCTAATGGTTGAGATATACAGTATATCGATACACCAGGCCTTATTGGATGCATGTTAAATCCTCCCAAAAACCGGTTCCAGATCTTTTCTCCCACACTTTGGTGCATCACGTTATCGCCATTGCCATTGCCATCAAAAACCACAACCACCACCTAAACCCCCAAAAACCACAACCATCACAACAACGACGAAGTCTTCTTCCTTAGCCCACCAGTCGTAGATCTGGTGTTTCTCATTCACAAAGAGGGGAGCTCCTCATTCATCCCACCACCGTCATTGGCCTCGTGCCACAGTCGCCAGTCTCAACGCCGCCATACTGCACTTGGGTTTGCGTCGTGGCCACTGCTGCATCCGAGGAATTGTCAACAGAACTCTTGAAGGGCCCTCCCATGGCTGCTTCATGCAGGCGATGCAAAAAGCAATAGATTTAAAACATAAATAAAATCAAAATTCATATCCAAATAAAAAACCAAAGTAATAAAAAAAATGACCTTCAAATATCTTTGTAGTGAAAGGATTTTTATTGATAACATAACGGTGATGAAGGGAGTTTGGTCAAAGGGAGTTAATGGAAAAATATTATGGTGCAATGGTGGTTGTTGGTTGAATGTATGCATCACCAATCCTTACCATCAAATTCACCTGGTGTATGATATACCATAGTTAGTCTGGTGCATCACAGAACATGCCTTAATTTTATGTGTCCAATCCTATGTCTAGTATATCTATAGAACGTCATCAGAAATAGTTTTTTTACTTAGTACATTGAAGAAATATACATTAATGTTATTTTCTTTTAATATTTACAATCTATTGGATCCAAACTAATCTATTTCAAGTTAGTTTACTATATAATAAGACTCTCTTAGCAGTTAACACTAATTATTTTTTTCTATTTACAATATTTAAATTTGAGACTTTATCTTAAAAAAATGCTAAATCACTTGAAAATGTAAAGCATTGCTAAACTATTTTATTTTTAATTAATGATAATAGTATTACAATACCAACGTGGGGTTAATCGATGTGGTAGATACCTTGATCCCTAACCTCTTAACTAGAGATCTTAGGTTTAAATCTTGATAATTAAAAAAAACTCTTGCTGAGAAATCTCTAACCCCTTCAGGGATCTCAATCAGGTTAGCTCAATTTGGCCGAGTTCCTAATAATAGGACCCGGATACCAGTAATTTTATCAAAATTGAAAAAATAGTAGTATGATACTTCTCTACCCATGATAATGATTAGCGTTATAGTGTTATTATTGGTATTGGGCTCTTAAACTTTTTTTTTTGGTTTTAAGTAGCTCTTAATGAAATTAAGGAGATAGAGAAAAGAATGGACATGCTAGATTTGAATCTTTGACCCAGCACTAATAATTCCTTGGCACAAGGGTCAACAGAGATATTATTTGAGCTATAGCTTATTAGCGGCTCTTAAACTTGAAACAAAACAAAACTCCTTAGTCCTCAAGTCCATTTTCTTTTTGGGTCAAGACTCGGCAGGCGTAACTGTGCAAGAAGGTTTAGGAGGTCAACAATAATCGAAGTCCAAAAATATTTGGGGTCTAATCGAAGCCCAAGTCCACGGCGTGCGAAAAGTCCTACTCGATCACTAGCTATGGTTTTAAAACCAGAAAAAAAAAAAAAAAAGTTCATTAGATAGGCCTTTGTGCCGCAAATTGTACAATAGGCCTGACCGGGCATAAAAAATTTGTAGAATAGGAAATTGACCATAAAAATAAATTGTAGAATACTAGTATCATCTCCATTAAGTTGGCATGTGCAATACAAGTCAACAATCTCCTGCAACATTGCTTTCGGCCAAGCTTCTGTGCTTCGACCTTGGGCCTCTCCGTAATTCAAATACTTTTGATATAAAAGAAAGGTCAATAATCTCCCGCTGTTCGGTCACTTCTTGTAGTTTATGCCTTGATAGAAATAATATATGTAGAAATTAATGCACATATAAAATCATTAACGATACATTTTTATATACTCGACATCTTATATAAAATTTGGAATAAACTTTCATTTTGATTTTTCAAATATAGGATCGGAATCGATTTGGTTTATACAAATAATTAATATCAATTTAATCCATGAACATAAAAATTCATACCACTAGAAAGTTTATGATATTTTAAGTTAAGAATTCAAGTATTATGGATAAAAAAATTAATATTAGAAGTAATTTACTTTAATTATATGCCTAGTCAACTTCATGTCCTCCGGCTCACTTTGTCCCATGTTGAACCAACACCACTCCCCCGTGAACCAAAAAATAAAAAAAGAAAAAATCAAGGTTAAGAAAATCGGATCGGATATCGAATTGGTCAAAGCAAGGGTTCAAAAATTTAGAGATCCAACTGATTCGACCGAGAATTCGACTGGGATATAATAAAATATATGTATTTAATTTTATATATATAATTAAAATACAAATTTTTTATTATTTATATATATATCTATATAATTAAATAAAATACAAAAAATTATAACATAATTAATACAATATAATTTTTTGTATTTTATTTAATTATATATATATATAATTTTTTTTAAAAAAAGAGAAAAACTACTTTTTACAAAAAAAAAAAAAAGGAAGCAAATCCACCAAACCGATGAACGAGTAGAGCCAAACCGGTTCACACCGATGAACCGATTTTCACCAATTCAATCCAATTTGATCGCGATAGTTTAACTAGCAAGATCGAACCAAATACTAGGCTGATTCTTGGTCCAACCAGTCCGACCAGCCGATCCAGTCCAATTTTCTCTTTAACGGGAAAAACTAACCCCACTCCCTCTCTCTTCCTACATTCTCTCAATTGAGGGTGATCAATTCCCATATATGTTCAGCTCAAACAACTCATTTCCTGGTCCACCCCTCACATCACAAATCTTGCATGCTGATGCAAGCTACCTCTGCACTACACGGTTCAAACTCACTCATTTACTAGTATATTTAATTCTGCTTTTGTAAATTTAATTTTAAGATAAAATAATTTATATTTAATAATTTCTCTAAAAATAATTTTGACATAAAATAAAAAATTTGTACTTCTTTCAAAACCAATTCTAGAAACCAAAATTGATTCTGAAAATAAATAACCAAACATCTGATGTGTTTGAATCGATGGTAGGGAGGGTAGAATTGATTTTGAGATATCAAAATTAATTCTAATATTTTTTTATGATATTTAATTTTTTACTCTTAGAATCAATTCTTACCTCTATAATTAATTTTAGGAGAAGTAAATTTTTTTTACATTTTATCATAATCACTTTTAAAAAAATTACCAAAGATAAATTATTTTATCTTAAAATTAATGCTAATCAAATCAATTATAACAAAATCAATTCTACCTAAAATCAATCCTATCGATTCAATTCCCATTGCCAAGGGACAAGGGAAGATAGAGACAGACGAAAAAAATCTATTTAAAGAATTCCCATTGCCACCATGCCGACCTAATTTTATTGATAGAAAGATGATGAGTATGAATATTCTCCTCCTTATCTCATATACGAAAAATAAAAAGGGCTATGCTCCGGTGAAGATAGAATTTTTATCTTCACATGAAGATATGATGTAAGTGTAATAAATAGATGACATGTGATAGAGGTGTATTGATGCACCAATCACCTATGATGTATTGTAGTAATATTTAATTTTAAGAAAATTTAAAAATATAATTAAATATATTTTAAAAATTAATTATCATACACTGACAGTATAAAATTATACTGATAATATAAAATAATTTTACATTATCAGTGTAATCAAAAAATTTTATCAGTGTAATTTTAATTATCATACACTGACAGTATAAAATTACACTGATAATATAAAATAATTTTACATTGAATACATTGATAAATTTTTTTTATTACACTGACAATATAAAATAATTTTATACTGCCAGTGTAATTTTACACTGTCAATATATGATAATTAAAATTACACTAATAAAATTTTTTGACATAATCGACAAAGATAAAATTATTTTATATTATCAATATAATTTTATATTATCAATATATGATAATTAATTTTTAAAATATATTTAATTATATTTTTAAATTTTCTTAAAATTAGATATTACTACAATATATCATAGGTGATTGGTATATCAATACACCTCTATCACATGTCACCTATTTATTAGGTCCACACCAAATCTTCACCAGAGTACTCGCCATATTAAAAATCCTCCTTATCTTATCACTCCTGCAAAATTCCATCCAAATACAACGAATGATTGCAGTGTGAGAGGAATGGAATTTTCTCCTCTTCTTTTTTCTTGCCAATGGAGAGGCATAGATGATTTTATTTATTTATTTATTTTTCTTATGGTGCTCAGCATGGATAAAAGGTTTATGGTCCTATTATTTTGGTTGAAATCACGGATAATCTCTAACAGGTGACAATCCTGTTTAGTCTGCAAACTTTTCCTTTCCAAATTTTATGGTCCTATTATTTGTGTAGATTGTGCTTATCTTTTTGCTCATGCCCTCATAGCAAATTAATTTTATTAGTAAATCTTACACCTATGATTATGGAAATAAAGTCTAGAGATTAACAATGAATATCGAAAAATTTGTTAATAAAAATAAGAAGCACTTTGCCTGAGCATTTTAATTAAACTCGCCACAACAAATGCTACATATAAACAAATTTTGTTAATAAATTTGACAAGTTATGTCCTAAAAAATTGAGGAACACACTTCAAATCACAGGACAAATATGAAATGAACACACGTCAGCAGGAAAATGTCGTTTTAAAAATAAACAATTATCAGAAATCAAAACTCAATTAAAAAGGACTAGGAAATTTGTCTTGCTTGATTAACTTTTTCACCCCTTTTCCTATGTTCATGCTGGAAACACTGATAACTCATTAATATTTACCATCACGTCATGCAATCAGAGTCCCCACCTGACCCAAAAAACCTGGTCACCTCCTTAAAACCATGTCCACACACTCCAACCAACATCACAAACTGTTGAATTACAAACTTGCCAAAACTCTTCCCACAAGACAAGAATAAAAGACAAAGTCAATCAAAGCGCACACAAAAACACAGAAAACAAAACACTAAACTACACATCCACATTATGAGGGGTCAAGGTTTAAAGGAAAAAAAAAAAAGGAAAAAAACATCTTATCCAACTTCTAATATAACCATATATTATATAAAACATATAATTAAAGTCAACCAAGCATGCACATGGTTCTTTCCTCCTCCCATATTCCATTGCTTCATGGTTCAAGGGGCATTTTCTATGGAGAGTTTACAAGGCAGGTAAGGAGGAAGAAGTAGTATACCCAGGAGTTGATCCAAGAAGGTCACTGGACAAGCTTGCACCTTCCTGAGCTTTGTTGTTCTCTGCCCTTGGACTGCTCCCAGCACTGCTATTGGAGAGTGATCCAAATGCTGTCTTCTGCAATACCCCAGTTGGTGATGACCCTATTGAAGGACTATTATTGTCCCAACCATCACTCATAAGGTTCAAAGCGTTCTTATTATTAGCACATTGATCATTATTAGCATTATTATTATCATTATTATTGGTATTGCTAAGATTAAGAACCTCTCCAAGTGGACCGCCCATTGAACTCTCCCATGTAATTGGAATCCAATTGGCTTGCCTAGCGCTGTTGGATTCATTAACAGCACTTCCCACTCCCAAACCCATTTGAATAGGGTCTAATTCCCTTGATAGCCTTAAAGGTGAAAGTGTAACCTTTTCATTGGAGGGTGATGAAGTGAATGGCATGAAGTCTGAGGAAGCCATTGGGATGGAAATTGATAGCTGAGTCCTACCCGATTGCATGTCATCAATGAAATGCCTTAGAGAATGTTGTGATGACTCAGTAGTAGTATCTTGGTTATTGTGGTTTGTTGGAGGGCCAAAGGTTCTGGTGCTGAGCAAGGTGGTGCTTTTATTGGAAGGGTTAAGAAGGGAATCAGAAGTGACAAGTCCAAACTCATGATTGTTCCTTGAGGATTCTTCATATGGGATTTGCTTGTTATGGATCATAAAGGGGTTTTCCTTCGGTTTCAGCTCAAGGGTGGGAGGCAGCATTGGAAGTGCAGGACCATCTTGCACAATTCTCTCACTTGCATTATTCTCTTTGTTGTTAGTCATAAACATCCTGCATGCAAGGAAAAAGGCTTAGCTTAAAGTTTAAATTAACACAGTGATCAAGGGCATGAATAATGCACAAGAAGCACATCGCACATCGCATGAATTGAAAACACACTTTCCACATAGATAAAGTAACAACAAATTTGACACGCGTAAGACCATCTTTTTTTTTCTATAACGAATCTCACCCACTATATCAAAAATGACCAGTCACTATCTGCCCAAAAGGATGAACAAGAAATACTAGATTCTTTGATTCCATCCTCCACTCCTAGGCCAAATGAAAAGATAAAACATAAAACTAAATATGGGAACATGAGGTGGAATAAATGTGGAGAGAAATTCTTAGATGTCCTCAAAGCAAGAAAAAGGTTTGCTACATGTTATTTAACACCTCAACTATTGCATTAAAAAAAAAAAATAGTAAAAGTACTAATGTATTAAACTATAATTGGTACAACACAATATTTTTTTTTTCTTCTTTTGGGAGAAATTCTTAGATTATGCCTAGAATAAGAAAAAAGTGGTGCTATGTACCATTTACACTTCAATACATCAGCTTTGCAGATTATCATTGTCTCTCATTTTCGCAACATTTTTAATGCAACAACTGATGTTGAGTAGCAAATGATACATGGCACCACTTCTTTCCTCTGTTCCAGAAACATCTAAGAATTTCTATAGTTACATCAGAGCCTTATAATTTCTCAAATGCCAATAGGCCATTAACCAAAAAAGGCCAATCAGAACCCCCTTTCTTTTTCTTTATTCTCCTCACCTGTTGATGCTGTTTGCAGCAGAGGCGTCAGATGCAAGAGGCTGCTGCATATTCTTGTGTTCCTGGCTGTGTCCAAAGGTAAGGGTGCTGTTGGATGCACCGTTTCCTCCTGGCACCACAGTGCTGTTGTTGTTGTTGGCATTGTTACTATTAGGCAAGAGCTTTGAATTAGAAGAGGTAGTGGTGGTGAGTGCAGCATGGCCTGATTGGCCTTCCACAGGCTTTCTTGAACGATGGCGGCCTCTGTTCATGTGGCGCTCGCAGTACTTCTGGTCCACGACGGCATCTCTCGAGCAACGCCATTTCTTCCCATCTGTTCTCCTACACCTTCCTGGCTCAGGATCGGTGTTGCTCGAGAATCCCAGATGGAAGCCTCCCCATCCCACTGCCACCAAAATATGCACAATCAAATACATACAAAACCAACAAAACCAACCCAACTAAAAAAACATGATGATGATGATGAAAAGATGAAACAAATGCTTTTGAGCGAGAATCATTTGCTAGAAATTAAGTGTCAGAATGATACAACATGACTAGTAATATTTAAATGAATAAGTGGATCATATTATTATATTTCACTGAATCATCATTATGATTTCTATAAAAAATTATGGTCATATTAATCTCACTTTGTAGCATTATTATTTTTGTCTTATTATGAGTTCAGTGTATTTTAACTAATCTAATTCGAGTTAATTCAGTCCACTATAAAGTAAAGAGATTAATTTTGATATAAGGTTTCATTTAACTAAATTATGTGAATATTATTATATATATGATTTTTGAGATAGTAATGATAAGAGTTAAATACTTTTATCAATATAATAATAGTTCATTAAACGACTGTACAAAAATTTCTACATTAACAATGTATTAAATTTAAATTTAACCAAAAAAAAATCTTAAATAATATCAAAATAAGAAAACAGTAACAATACATTATTTGATATTTAACATCTCAACAAAAACATTAAAATCAATCCTAGTTCAAAGTAACAAATAAATAGTGCTAGTGGTCCTCAGTGCTAAACTGATATACATTGAACAATATATAAACAATTTTTTCTTGCAATGAATTCATCTTGGAATTTCTCATGAAACTAACAAGTTGGTTTTGTTTAAAGTTCATTCATTGACGTTTGTCCACTACGTGTCCATTTCCTCAGGAATTTTAATACACTCTCATAATTAACTTTGGGTGATCTTAACAGTCCAGAAATTTAATATGTTAATATTTTATTTTAAATTTAACTGTCTACATGATTATACGATGTTACATAATAATCCCAAATGGTACACCCAAGAATCTATCTTACGTCCCACCTTAGTTTTCAACGGAAACTCCGGTTTAATATGTGACATAAAAGAAAGAGGAAAAAATCCCAAGCATTGGCATCACGATTGACAGGTCATAGAAAAACACAGCACTAGCCACTACAAGGTCACTTTTGGATTAATTTTCATTACCAGTACTCTTTTTGTTAGGTTTCTTTTCAATATACAATAATTCATGTGTAATTTCAATCATAATTACTTTAAAAAATTATATAAAAAATAAAATATAATTTTCACCCTCCTAATGTACCATTTTTTAAAATGAATAATATATCAAATTATATATATATAAAATTTTTATTGTAATTACCCACTCATTTTAAAGAATGTCTCGAATTCAAGTAATACGAATGAGAAAAAACAAACACTGGACAACTTTACTCTGGTAATAAACCGGCTTGACTCGAGTATTGAGATAAGTGGTTTATTTCAAGTGAGATAAGCGGTTTATTACAAAAGTTAGAGGAGCAAATCTAGGTCATATAATCATATAAATATGGTCCAGATTAAAAAAGTTTTAAAAATTATATGATTACCTAAAAAAATCATGATTTTATATTTTAATTTGGACCATTTATACAAAATTTAATAATCAAAATTTATTCCTTTTCCTCTCATAACTAATCACTCCCCTCTCTCTCTCTCTCTCTCTCTCTCTCTCTCTCTCTCTCTCTCTCTCTCTATATATATATATATATATATATATATATATATATATATATATATATAATTAGGCCAAGGAATAAGACATTTTACTTACATGCATTAGGTCTGAGAAGTCCACTAGAAAAGTTACAGAATGCAGCAGAATCAAGGGCTTTTCTGATGGGGGTTAGGAAATGAGAGGGTACGGGCACGTTTGCAGTGATGTACTTGTAGATCAATGCTTGGTGTTCCAGCTCCATCCACTGTGAAGGAGTGAATGGCCCTCTTGCCCCCGTTAAAGCCCCATGCATGTTTCCCGAATTGTAACCTGTTCGGTAGGTACCCCACAACAAGATAAAGGTCAAACACATTAGTACATTACACACAACAATACATGTGAACATACATACATAGCTAGATAAAACACATATTAATTAAAATCCGTTTGTTAATGAAATTGAAATTTGAAAAAAAAATTTGACAAAAAAAAAAACCAACAAAAGGAAAAAGGTAATTCAGAACTTAAAAGAAACAGCAAAAAAAGAGCTGGCAGAAGACATAGGTGTTTAAATTTTTTAATCAATAATAATAATGTGAAACATTTTTTTTTTTTACTTCTTTGATTTGAAGAAGAAATAACAGTCAAGTCAACTTTTTTCGTGTGAGGAAGATATGGAAAGGGAAAGAATGGATTTTAGAGAAAGGGAGTCCAGAACCAAATAAATTTTGTAGCTTTATTATTTTATTTTATTTTATTTTTTGGGTTCATTCTCCTATTGTAACAGCTCTAAGTTTTTCTCCTCTGGTACCCTCTAGTTCACTGTGCAAAATTTTGCCAACACCCCTCTCCCTACACCGGGAAGACGACATAGATTTTTGCGAGGAATTTCATTTTTGTTTTTTAGTTTTTTTTGTTTTTACTTTTTCTCTTGACAAGACTTAGGAGAACACACAGACATCTCATATATTTCCATGAAAAGACCCTCCACAGGTACTGTACAATGACCATTAACAAAAAACAACCCATGTTTTAGCACCCCACAACGGATAAGCACACACAAAAACAACAAACATCCAAACATATTCCAAAACTCACTTACCTAAAAATCCAAATCCAGCCCTCCAAAAACCCCATTTTCATTTTCAAATCGAGTAGCACCAAATAATGCTTGATTTGATTATTATTATTATTATTATTATTATTATTATACCCCTAAAAACATAAACAACCTCGAAAATGCTATTGCTGTGTAATTAACATCAATATACCTGCATTTCTGCTGTAACTAGACAGAGGGTGGTAAGAATAAGGCAATGTGGCATTTTGGGAGGCCTTGTCCACCAACAAAGGTTCTGACTTTAGTGTTGAGAAGCTCAACATTTGTTGTTGTTGGTGCTGGCCACCACCACCACCACCAACATCAGAGAAGAGAGTAACACTATTAGTATTAGATCTCAACAAAGAGTTCCTCTGATTGTGAAGGAGCATTGCCTTTGATGTGTCATCAGTCTTGGCCAGTTTGGACCCTCTACTCCATTCATCTTCAGTGGTAGTGCCAGATCTTTCTTGCTTAAGGAACCCAGATCCATACAACTTGTGCTTTGTCTCAGGATCTGAAGCAAGAGGAACAAACCCACTTTCTGAACCCACCAACCCTTCCAAACCCACCACACCAAGATCCATATAACAATAGAAATTAATATAAGCCCACCACAATAATAACAATAACCTTAAACTATAACATCAACAAGCAAGGGAAAAAATGGTGCGTCTCTTCTTGCGACAACAATAGAAGTACATAAGCTCCCTTTAAAGAAGAAGAAAGGCACATCTTATGTGGGTATAGAGAACTTAATGGAAGATATGCTTGTGACACCTTAAAGCTAAGCGGAAACTAGAAACCGGAATGGTTTTGTTTATGGGGTTGATGTCTAGCCAAAGATAAAATAATTGGAGAGATAGAGATAGAGCGAGAGAGCTAGAGATAGAGAGAGAAATGGTGTCGAAGGAAGAAACTGACTAGACATAGTTTATATCTCGGACATACTAATAAAATAATCTACCATATACTAAATTTTTATGACAAATGAATTTAGTATACTATCCTTATTGTTATTATTATTATAGAATAGTAGCTATGTTTTGGGTCACGGTCTACTCTAGTGTCTTCTGGGAGAGGGTATTTATGGAAACTTAGTCAGCAGATATTGCAATGTAGCTGGAGTGAGAAGGATGTGGATGTCTTTTTCGTGCTAGAGGCTAGCTATAACCGGGTTCCGCAACCTTTGTTGTGTTTTCTTTTGTCAATTTCTTTTTTTTTTCTTTAATTTTCAAACCATAATAAAAAAAATATATTATATTACCTTTTTCATCTTTTAATAAAATCGGAGTTTAAGTAGCTTAAATAAATGGATAGCCATTAATATTAGATGGATATATAATAAAAGAAGAGAGATAGTAAGTGATAACAAATATTAATTTTGATATATTATCTGGATTAAATATATTATATTATTAATTAATTACATTTTATTTATTATATAATTTTTAAGATAGTTACAATAGAGTTAAATATTTTAAGAATATAATTAAATGATTTTACTAAAAAAATTGTTTTAATAATGTATTACAATTAAATTTTCAATAATAATAATAACTGCGTCAAAATAATAATAATAAAATTAATAAAAATAATTTTTTTTTTGTTTTTAAAGTTTGCCTTGCAAAGTCCGCTAGCGGTTTCAAAGAGAATTCTCACTCTTCTTTAAGTTAAAAAGGCCAAAGGACTGGTGGACTGCATGAACAAAGGTGCATCACCACGTGACACAGTCGTCACTTCAAAAATTCTACCTATCGACCAAAAAATATAAAAAATAAAAAATTCTACCTTATCTCCCTGTCTTATTCTCATTTTAGTGTCTCACGTCTCACCCACCCTCAACCCATACACATATACAAGAAAGATATCTTGTTACCGAAAAATAAAATAAAATACAAGAAAGATATCGATATCTCTCGGCCTTTCTAATATAAATTATACAAGAAACACGTATATATGAGTATAGATAGACTATAGAGTAGATCCATCTCTATCCTCTCTTTCATTGGGCAATGGCATAACTTGAGGGCAAAGGTATTCACTTGCTAAGCTAGTGCTACTACGCTAATTATTTTAATACAACACTATTTTTTGTTCTCCTTTGGAGGAATCAAAAATGCTTATTTTAGTTTTTCAAAAAATCTATATTATTCCTTCACGCTACCCTAATTTCAAATTAAATTTGTAATAGGATAATATATACGTAACCCTCAAAACTTTAGGAAGTTTAACTAGATTATTAGATTTCCCAGACATATCTTATATTTGATTAGATTCTTCAAATATATTAATATCATTAAGGGAGCGTAAAAATCAATTTATATATAATTCAAAAAATATAAATCACTAGGAAACTATTTTAATTTATTATAAATTCAAAAGAGTAATTTTTTTAAAATAATACATCATAAAAAAATCCTTTTCTTAAATTTAAACAAATACATCCCAAAGTGCACAAAAAAACTTAAATTAAGCAGCAGGACAGAATTCTCTAAAAAGGTTGGATTGAAGCTTTTCAGTTTTCGTATGTGTGAAAAACCAACAGCATCCACTAGTTGTTGAACATCTTAAATAACCCCTGCATTAAGACTGTCGCCCAAAGTGCTCACACCATTAAAGTGCGAAGGTGTGTTTCTGTCACAAGGCATTTCTAACATCATCATCATTATTATTATTATGGAAGAAACAAGACAGGCTAGTTAGGCCGAAATTAGGCCACCTAAAGAGAGAGAGGTCCCAACATTGGTTTTGCATAATGTCAAAAGTAATTGAAAATGATCAATAGAAATTGAGTCTAACGTAGACTAATTCTTATAAAAGGATAAATTATGTTTTAAATTTTAGTTGCAAAATATATTTATATTTAATATTTAATTATATCTTGAATAAGATTATTTTCAATAAAAAATATATATGAGAGGGGAGAAAAAAAAAAAAAGACACGGATGATGGAACAGTAGATATACTAGCTCGGGTAGTATTACAACTGTTTCAAGATAGGAAGATTAATGTGATGGAAATCAAAAGCACATGAGCACTTTCTTAATAATGTCAATTGAGATAAGCAAAGAAAATGAAGAGCACATGACCTCCTAGGCTATCTTATTATTTTTTTATGTGCGAAGCACATGATCCTCCTATGGGAAATATTGTGGATTTGGCATCTTCTATAATTAATTTACGTTTAATTGGAAATCTGAATTCTATATTTTTTTTAGCCAAATTGACGAATCTCATTTATCTCTGCCATAGCATGTTTGAGAAGGCATGAAGAATGAAAATGACAGTCTGTCCTAGGTGGTGCTCTTTGGAAGTTCCTAATTACCCCCCCCCAAAAAAAAAAACCAAAAAAAAAAACAAATAAAAGGGAAAAAAAAGTTAATTTTTAATTTGAACATTAACGGAAGAGTAGTTGAATCAAATTTTAGGTGTACTTGTTGAAGTATTAAGTCTTGTGGATGACACAGAAGTGCAACAGCCAGAGTGAAGAAAAAGAATTAAAGGTCGTGAATGCTTGAAGGTTCTCTTGCTTCCTTGTTTCGTGTTTCCTTTTATGTTAGAATTAATTCGAATAGAATAGATCAAATACATTATTATACTACTACCTGGAGAGAACCAAATGAGAACTAGAAATCACGCACTGAGCCACGGATATAATACAATACAGGCATGTGAATAGAGTTAATTTTAAAAAAATAAAATAGGATGTATTTTAAATATAAACATAAAATTAATATAATATTTACATGTAAACATAAATACTAAAATAGAATCAAGGCATTAATTAATAAAAAGAAGAATCAAGATATTAATATTTCATAAATATAAAGTAGTCATTATATATATATATATATATATATATATACACATTTAATCATTATGATCTCTAACTGGCATAAGTACGAAAGATTTAAAAATAAAAAATATATATAAGTTAAAAAAATATATGATATTATATGTCCAAAATCATAATCATTTGGAATTAGTATAGATACACTTCCAAGATTTAGAGTGAAGAAAGCTGCATAACACTTAACCTAGGCCGATTTTTATGTTACCAGTTTCTTAAAAAAAATTAAAAAATAATAATGAATACTTGAATTTTAAAAAAAATGATTAACTAGAAAAAAAAATAGACGAAATATTCTATTAAAATGATGGTGAATATTAAGCTATTCCACTCTTACACTCATGTCATATAATTTTTACTATTAAGCTATTCCATAAATTTTTTTACTCTGATTTTTGTCATGCCAACACATACCCTTAATTGTACTAATTAGAATATTGATATAAATTAATACATAAAAAAGACGCATAGTAATACTTAGTATTATCTCTCTCCAAAACAAAAAGTAGTACTTAATAATGTGTATATTATATTTTTCAAATTTTCACAAAATTACTATTGTGAAATTAATATGGTGGATTTATGAGAATACTTTCAAAATCACTTTATCAATTTAGTATATTTTTTCGTGATAGACAAAAGTGTGTGTTTAAAATTTAAATATTAGAGTTGTGTCAATTTGTTAAGATTTTGTCAGAAATTATGACTTACTGTATGTGTGTGTGTATGTAACTTAGGAATGAAGGTGGGGCATGTGGGCATGGCACATTGGAGGACATGAAGCCGTTGTGGGCACAAGTAGGGGCAGTGGGTCCAGTTCTATTCATTAATAAGGAAGGGTGTGGTGCGTGCTACAAGGTCAAGTGTTTGGACTCATCCATCTGTTTGAGGTGAGCTGTGACGGTCATAATCACAAACGAGTGTCCCGGTGCCCTCTGAACAAACCCACTTCAACTAAGAGTGTAAGCGAATCGGATTGATCCAATGAACCCGAATATTTAAACCAAACCAATGGAATTGGTTCGGTTAAGTGGTTCATTTTCAAAGTGGAACCAAACCAAACCAATTATTATTGGTTCAGTTTCGAATTTATGATTTTTTAATCCGATTACCCAAGCACCCAACCCGATCACCCAATCAACTAATTTTTTTTTTAAATTTCTAATATTTCAAAGTTTTGCACTTAAGTTTCTAGTAATATAGTCGCTTTTTATCATTTTGTTAATATTTATTTGAGAAATTTGTCTATTTATATCATTATTAAGTATATCATAATCAAGCTTTATATTATTATTAGTTGTTATAAAAATAAATTTTTTAATAAAATACAATTCTTTATTTTTTACTTCAATCCAATGACCCGAACCAAATCAACCCGATCTTAATCGGATTGGATTTTTTTTTTACTCAAACCTAATACAAACCAACCCATGTACACCCCTAACTTCAACCTCAGTGGTGCAGCCTTTGGGCACGTTGCCATTATTGGCAAAAGCAATCAATTCAATGACTATGGTTAAATCCCTATCATTTATCGAAGGTTCATAGTACCACAAATCCCCCAAAAATATTCATCATCATTTTAATCAAGTATTTTATCTCTTTTCTTTTTCTGTTAAATATTTTTTTTAATTCAAGTATTCATCATCATTTTTTTTTATTTTTTTAGAAAACTGGTAATTGGCCTAGGCTAGACCGATTTTGAATGCATGGAAATTGGCCTACCCTAGGCCAATTTATATGTAATTTAGTCGATTTTCGTGTATTCAAAATCGACTTAGTCTAGGCTGATTTCCTTAATATATGTAAAATAGGACAAATTGATAAATAATATTAGGGTATTTAGGTATATAATAAATTTTTTTATTTTATTTTAGTAAAAAAAAAAAAAAAAAACCCATATGTGGAACATACTCGCCAAACTTTCTTACCAATCAAACTTGGAAAGAGTGAATGTTTAGAGAAGAAGTGAATTCTGTTGGATTTGGCCATACCATTTGTTTCCTTATTATGCTACTTTTCCTCTTCACTTTATTGCTTCCAGATTCCAAAATTCCAAATGGTTCTCAAGATAGAGGGAACAGAACTTCTAATTTATAATGTCTGTAGCTAGCATCAGAATTCCCATTATTCTATAAAATATATATACATAATTGGTATATATATATAATTTCAACAACAGTACGCTAACGTGCAGGAATGAAAGCTACCATTCTAAAAACCTGGTTTGTAGACCAACCTTTGCACTTGACTAGTGAGACCCCACGATGGTCCTATATGTCCAAACTTTTCGGGAACATAGATTTATTTCCTTTGATTTTCATACCCCAAAAATAAGATTCGCATTCATTAAGAATTAAGATGGACCTCATGAGCTTGAAAAATTTGGTACAATCACAGAGTACTTGCCTGAAAATTAATATTGTCATAAGTGGTTCGATTCGTGTGTGAAGAAAAGATGCACATGTGATCATGTATTTTAGTTCACTAATCACTATAATTATAGTAACTATATATGTAGTGGCAAATATTGAGCATGTTCTTAATAGTACGCACATATATGTGTCGCTTTCTCATGGTTACTTGCGATTTAATTGATCAGAAATGTGCAGGTGGTTCTTAGAACAAGCTACATTGAAGTGCTTTCAAGGATCCATTAATATATATTTGTGCTGCCTTTGTCTCCCGGGGATGGGACTCTCGGCAACTTTGTCATCCCAATCAACTACATGCATGAACCATAGAATGATAGGCATTTGTATATGTATATATATATACATAGTTAGGGTCCATTACTAATTACGTGAGGGTCCATGTTATTTATTTGGATGACGTACTAATTAATAAGTAATTATGTGCCTGAGTGTGATACATTCAATCTTCTTCCATTATATATATAATTAATCATATAGTTATCCACTTGGGTATTGCTTCTCATTGGAGAGAAATTCAATGTTTACATTCCCTCCAAATTGTTGATTTTTTTGTTTACACCATTCTTTCGTCTTGTGATGATGTATGTGATAAATAGAGTTAATAGAATTAATAGTACATTTCAAATATATACAAATGAAGTTGCTAATTGCTAACGACTGAAAAAGAAAAATAAGGAGGAGTCAATATTGAATTAGTTCAAAATTGAGATTTATTATTTTCTTAAATAAATAAATAAATAAAGGTAAATATGTGCCATTTCAATCGAAAGGGAAAAGAGGGAGGGAACCCGGGGTGATGCAACATGCATCCATCTAAAAAGCTCAAAATTGAATGCAAAGAAGACAGCTGGGAGCCTGGGTAGAGCAAGCCAGTACGGTGGGTCATCCAGCAAGCACCTGTATACAGCTAATTATTCTCTATCAATAAAGCAATTCAATGTAGCTAGTGGCTATATTTGACGTGGTTATGGGATACCCAGTTCTTATTCTGCTGTGCATACGATGATATATGATACAAGTTGTAATTATTATTAATTTTTTATATACGATGATATATATACATTAGATGTGTAGTCTTTTCTCAAAATAAGTTGTAATTATTATTAATTTTTGAACTAATAAGTACTTATTACCGCTTTAATTAACTTATTAAAAATTGCTCTTAATCTTAAGAAATTTTGACCAATTCTTGTTAAATTTTTCTTAGTGTGTAACATTACTTCAGTGCCCAACAATTTGTTGCTAATGAAAATTACGCGTAGAACCCACCGACCATGCACTCCTTTCATATTACGTAGTACGTACTATTTCGTTTTTTCTTTTGGGCAAATACTACTACTTTGTTTATGTTAATAATATTAGGAAGTCGTCGTCATTAGACGAAATGACTATTACTTGATCCTCATGTTAATTATTTCATGAGCTTGAATGCAAGATACTAACAAAGCCAAAGCCTTAATCTCAGGGGATGTCTCTACTTTCATATTAGTAGTTTCTGTTATATCACTAAATCTAGTTTAGCAACTTATTCGATACATGTTTTTATCTGGAATCTCAGTGCATGTTCTCATGAGTCATGTCATGCAAGCTAACTATTGTTGAATATCCTAATTGTGATTAATTGGATGCATTTCACTCCAATCGTTAGCAATTTTTTCAGATTTTCATGCATGCATATGTTTCGGCACTGCCAGGCTGGAACGAAATTTGAAACATAAATGCAATGTGAGTAGGTGGTAACGAGTAATACAACAGTCATATTTACCTAAGATCCAGTTTGAAAGAGAGGAAGGAAGAAATAAGTGGAAGGGACCTACTAAGTGATAATTCAGTTGTCGGTGGGATTCACCCCCACTTTCTTTTCCTAATTGGATCCGCCGCGGAGAAATTGTAAATACAAGATCTCATAATAGTAATGCACTCTAAAAGAATAAAACTCTATTTTAATTCTTTAAGGTTATAGGCATCATCATATTGATGTTTTGAAATTTACTCTTTTTCCCTCTGTAAACCACTAATATCCGAAATTTATTAGATTCTAACTAATCAGCCTTGAGTATGGGTAAGCTCATTATCAGGGTAGAATTATTCTAGTACTAATTTTTTTCCATTCACAAGACTCAAATCCGAAACCATATTTAAAGGAAACAAATGTTGAAGCACTTAAAACAAACTAACATTAGATTTTGAAATTTGTTGCCACCACATAATTCAATCTAAAACAATTAGATAACTGGGTTTTTTCAAGGATCTATTTTGATATAGTTGGGGATTTCAATTTTATCCGCCTACGCAAGTTCCTGTGGGTAAAACCTGTGACGGGTATACATGGGGGAAAGCTTTTGCCCTGCGAATAATAGGAATGAGTATTTTAAATACTCGTTTGCTAAACAGGATGGAGGCAATGATCACTATTCCTGTACCCTAAGGTATCTATATATTCAATGTTAGTGTATCTTTAGAATTTTCTCTCTTAGCTCTTCATATTAATTTGTTTTTACTTGTTATACCTAGTTTGGAGCTAAATTATGTAAAGTTATTGCAACTTATACTTACTAGGTTGCAACTTGCACTTGAAGTACAAAATATAATTGAGTTGGTTTATGGTTTCTAATTTACAATGACAAACATTGTTTTGTAATGTTTAACGTGTTTATTAGTGTTTCGAGAAATGCTAAAAATCTCCTAACTTGATAATAGATAATCTCCTGAGAAGCAACGAGATATTATGGTCAAAAGAGGGATCAAAGGTCAGCACAAAAATGATTGGATGCTGGAGGGAAACCTTTTATATTTTTTAAGGATAAGAATACTTATGATAGTTGTGCATGAGAAAAATTCAAAAAGAGCAAAAGTAAGAGAAAGAAAAACACAAAAGGGCAAATTGTGAACTAATAGTATGTTGAAATGTGTTCTGCAAGGACAATACCACCTCAAAAATAGCTAGTGACAATTGTAGCAAGGCCTCTCAATGTTCATAATCCTTGGCCATATAATGAAGCTTTCTACTACATTAAAAAATTAGGAAAGAGAGCTAGAAACATTGGTCATTAAGCTACTACTTCCTTCATATTTTAAGTCTTTTGGGTTGTTTTGTAAACACTTTGAGTTTTTAGTTTGTGAGCTACAGAGCTTTGTTTATGTAGCTTTATATCAGTTTGTAAAAAGGCTTAAGAGTTGGTGAGAACTTTCTTGTGTAAAAGCCTTGAGTGAACTTTGTCTTTGTGAGTGAATTTGTGTTCTTATGAGTTTGTTTTGTTCTGAGAGTTTTTGTTCTCGAGGGCTCTCATTTGTTAGTTTGTTTGTAAGCTTGGAAAGCTATTGGTAAGGGAAACCTTTTGTTAGTGAAAAATTTCACCTTATTGGTGAGAATTGGATATAAACTCCACTTTAGAGATCGAACTAGTATAAACTTTTTGGTGCAATTCTTTCAATCCTATACTCCTCATTTATTTTATGTTTGTGTGTACATTTGAACTTCTAACTTAACTTATTAAATCAGCTTTTGCATATATTCTTCTTAACATTTGCGATTCTGTTTATCTCTTGAGATATTAGGAGATTTTTTGATAAAATCCCCTAATTGATCAGTAGACTTTATGTGATTATTTTAATTTGTTTTTTAAGTGTACAGAAACTTTAGTCCATCTAAGTACTTGATTCAACCCCTATTCTCAAACATTCTGATACTATCAAATTGATTGATTCATTTTGGGTTGCAATTGAAGTGGAAGAATAGTGGGTATCCATAGATATTTGCAAGTACCTATTTTATTGTTGGGGAATCAAAAGCGGGTGCCTATGTAGGTATAGGGCTCAGACATGGGAGGGTTTTTATCCATGAGATGGGGGGATGAGGCCTATCACTCACCTCTACTCTACCCCATTAACATCGCTAGGTATAGTGTTAGAAATTACTTTTGTTAGCTTGGTTAGTTCTCATACAATATTAATTTCTTTTTTAACCAGTTTTGCAGATATAATTTGAATATATGAAGAATTCTATATTAATCATTAAAAATTTTAATTATATTATTGGTGGATATAACAAGATAACTAATAATAAATATAAATTTTTTTATTAAATTTACTAATACGATAACTAAAATTTTTAATTATTAACCAGTAGTTTTTTTTTAATATTTTTTCACAAACAAATTTATCAGTAATATAATTAAAATTTACAATTATTAATATATAATTCTTTTTATTTATCATGTCTACAAAATTTGGGCAGTCATAACTGTTGTGGGAATTTGAATCCCTCTACAATCAACATCAAAATAATGACAGAGATAAAGAAAGAATGGAACTTCATCCAAATTAAAAAGCCTTCTTTCTCCTGTCCCTCCACTGCGAATTTAGCCAATCCAATCTCGATTGGAGAATGTATCTGAAAATATGGGAAAAATTCTCTCATTAATGATCCTGCACCGTTCAACCAAATTGCCACCAGAAGTGTGTGTAAGATAAGCTTTCTGCAGCACGCAAAGAATCTGCATGAACAATTAGTGGGAAGGGATCGATCCTTTTAGCGATGGCTTACATTGGAGGCCAAATCG
The DNA here is from genome assembly GCA_031439585.1 of Pterocarpus macrocarpus. Lineage (NCBI taxonomy): Eukaryota > Viridiplantae > Streptophyta > Magnoliopsida > Fabales > Fabaceae > Pterocarpus > Pterocarpus macrocarpus. The sequence continues at coordinate 34,641,973 of CM062514.1, forward strand.
TACTGTGCTCAATTGCTGCAAGTAGGTAAAGAATCTGTTTCCCAATATCCATAATATTAAGCCTTAGACATCGCTAGATTCCATGGTGCTTAATTCCATGAATGAAACTCTGTGCTGGCTTGGGTGCTGCTCCTACATGCACCACTGCTGTTTTCGTTATAGTAAAGGGTCCAAATCACTCATATGCATTCAATTGAAGTCGAGTCTTCATCATGATGATTGTATGTTGAATGAGAAATGCTACTCAGACAATTAAATCCGTGTTTAGAAAAGCCGTAAGATAAGGGTATATGTTTAGTTGTGATTTTTTTTTCTTCAAATATTTGGATAATTTTTTAAAAATAATTAGAATTATAAAAAAATTTTATTTTCAATTTTTTTTAGTAAAAATTGAAAAAAATAACTTCTATATAAAAAATAATTTTTAATTTTTTTAATTATATATAAAATTTAAAGTTTATAATAATTTTTTTAAAAAAAATTGAAACAAATGCACCAAATTATTCAATAATTACTTATTTATATAATTATTTTTTTGTACAATCGATTATATAAAAATCAATTTATATTTAAATATTTTAACTAAAAAATAATTTTAAAATAATCTGTTTTGTTTGAATTATATAAAAAAAGTTATTTTTGTATAGTAAAATTATTAAAAAGGATATAAAATAATTATTTATATTATATAATATTTGATATTTAAGGTCAATTTGGTAAAAATATAATAATTATAAAATAATCAATTTCTACTTATAATCATAAGTTCCAAAATATTGTTTATACTTATAAGTTATTTTTTAGCTTAAAATTATCAAATTTTTATCATAATCTATTTTTAGAATTTTATCAAATATGATAAATTGTTTCAAAACAGTTTTTTTGCTAGAAAAAAACTGTTTTTAAATGTTATCAAACATGCACTAAAAGTAAAGGTTTATTTTAATACCAAAAGTTGTGAGCGCACTTTACTTTAATCCTTAAAATTTATAAATTAACTGTTTAGTTCCTAAAATTATAAATCATGTATTACTTTAGTCTCTAATTTGTAAAAGTGACACACGATTTAAAAACTAAATTGACATATAATTTGCTAGTTCAAGAACTAAATAATTACTTTCTTAATTTTAGTAACTAAAATGAACTGTGCCTATAATTTTAGAGCCTAAGGTGGACCTTTATTCAATAATTAAAATAGACATTTATAAACATAATAGGCCTAGAATGACACAAAATCTTAGATAATGATAGATAATCGAAAAAAAAATCAATATTAATATTTTATTATCTTTCTCTATTTACTATTTGCATAAATATCCATTTTAAAATATCCGAATAATATTTTTCATGTTAAAAAGGAACGCAGCTTACATCGTGATTCTTTCGATATTTTTTTTCTCTCTTTTTTTTGAGTGCCTAAATATTTTTTTGGAGTATTTTAGATCACAAATTTTAATAGTAACAACTTTTGTATTACATCTTATTTATACCATTTAAGATGTAATAAATAATCTCAACACACTAATTTTATCGATGTAAATTTTTTCAAGTAATATGGTACTTCCTGAAAAGGGAAATTACAAATGGCAAGGCTAATAACTCTGCATTGACATATATAAAAAAATTATTTATAGTATGTTTAGTCTTTTTAAAAAAAATTCAAATTATAGTTTAAGCAAAAATTTCTGTCTTTTTGGATTTTACTCGAGTCATTACTTGGAATTTTAAAACAAGAAACTAACTATGTTATAAATTTTTGTATACTTTTTCTTTCTTTAATTTTCACTACATAATGTATAGTCTTGGAAAACTGTAATAGAGGCCAAGATCTTTAGAGAGGGAGTAAGATAAAGAAGTTTGGTAGGTAGAGTAAATTTTATTTCTATTAATACTATTTTTTAAAATAATTTTTTTAAGTATGATATTTTAAGTATATTTAGTATATAAATTAAATTTTTGATAATATTTGATAAATTTCTAAAAGTATCCTTGTTAGAGGTGGCGATTGACAATGATGGCAGGTGGTCGGTCGGTAGCGGCAGCGATGGTGGCCGGCCGACGGTAGCTTCAACGGTGGATGATAATTGGAGGTGAATAGCTTGGACAATGATAAAGAAATTTAAACTTTTTTATAATGATAAATATTTTTTTTCATAAAAATTTAAATTTTTATAGAAATAATATTTAAGAATAATTTTTCTTTTCCAAATTATTACTTCAAATTTCTTATTAAATATAAAAATACTTTTACATTTCGGTCTTCGGGTCATAAAAAAATTTACCCCACGCCAAATGACCCGAAAGGGTTCACTTTGTTTCTAGAGGGAAGAGGGAAAGGGAATGTAGAGGTGGGTATAAAGACATCGACATTTCAAGCGCGGGGTGTGGTAGTAATAATGCCACGTGGGGCCCAAAGCAAGGCCCAATCAGATTCGAAATTCTATACAATAAACCAATCAATATATTTGAAATTTCAACGTTGTTATATGCCACGTGTGAGTCCTTCTACCTTCTCGAAAAAAATTCTTTCTCTATCTAATATTTCCACTCTTGATTTACCTTTTTTTTTTTTTTCTCTTCCTTACTTTTTTTACATTAAATAGTTAAGATTCACATAGAAAAAAAAAATATTTCTTCCATAATGAATTTAAGAATTTTCTTATCATCTATATGGAAATAGTAATGGATCCATCCAATTAAACGTATCTTTTTATTTTTTTATTTATGTCAGTATGTTATATGAAGAGAAAAATATACAGATTTTTAAAAATTTAAAAATTTTATTTGTTTAAAGTATATTTTAATTTTAATATATTATTAATATAAAAATTTTATATTAAATTATTTAATTATATATTATCATAATAATAAAATGTTAAGACTTTATGTTTTATTAATTTAAAAATTATATATAATAATATAAAATTATTCATGAAATTTTATATAATTATTTAATTATATATTATTGCATAAATAAAAGTGTTAAGTTTTTATAATTATTATTTTAAAAATATTTATAATAATATATAATTAGATAATAATATAAAAAATTTTATATTAATAATAAATTAAGAACTATCCCTTTAAGATATTTTTATTTAATTTTTTTAAATACTATTTTTGTATAAATAAAATGTATGAGAGCATCTATTCTTCACGTATGTGTATTACTATATTTTTTATATTAATAACAAATTAAGAACTACCCCTTTAAGATATTTTTATTTAATTTTTTTAAATACTATTATTGTATAAATAAAATGTATGAGAGCATCCATTCTTCACGTATGTGTATTACTATTATAGACATATGTGTATATATGCATTATTATTATATTTATTATTTACTATTGTATGGAAAGAGAAAAGTTGAAGGGTACAATGTTAAGCGTGCAAATACAGGAAAGGGATAAGAAAAAGGAGTGGCTAAAGAGAGAGAGAGAGAGAGAGAGAGATGTTGGGCTGAAAGAGAGCGAGGGAGGTTAGCCTCCCCTTCGCCGACAGGGTTTGGGTTTGGGCTGGGGCCCACTTATTATTATACTTGTCCTACTTGCGTCACCTCTTTCGTACCATTTCCAACGGGTCTTTAATTGCACCCTGGGCCCCCACTTGATTTTTTCTTCTCTTTCCTATCCCCACTTCCACACAACCTCATCCTGTGTTCGTTTTCGATTTTTGTTTGTTGTCTCGGATTTAGCGCATCTGCTTTCCTTAGGCAAGCTTTTCGACTTCGAGGTTCGTCAGTAAAAAAATTAGAGGTTTATTTTTATACTACCTTAACCCAGATTTAAATTAGGTTAGTTAAAGTAATGTGAGTTTTGGATATTAGTATTTTTGGAAAAAAAAATAATATTTCTTGCACTTTTGAAGTGTTTTTCTTTTTAGTTTTAATTATTAATATTTAAAATTTAGTATACTCTAATTAAATTGATTCAAGTTTGATGAGATTGTTATAAAAATAAAACTCTAAATCTCCAAAGAGAAATTTTTGCTATTTAAATAATTCTATTTGATTTAAATTGAATTATTTCTAGTAAAAAAATATTTATAGTTTTGATCAATAATAATAATAATAATAATAAAACTCACATAATATTATTTTTTAATTTATGTGAATTCAACTCAAAATCTTATAAAAATAAATATTCAATTACTTAAATTAACTAAATATTGGTAATCAAAATGCATTTAGATTTGAGTTTGGAAATTTAGTTTGTACGAAGTTGACATCTTAATTATAATCTAATTCTTTTACTATCTGTTGCTTCCGATAAAATTTAAGATTGGGTTCTAAAATTGTGTTTGCATTTGTTTTTCCAAATTTGTGGTATGATAATCCGGGTACATTTGCCTCTACTAGGTTGTTTGTTTTTCATTCTGACATACCAAAAGCACGTACATTTGCCTCTTCAATATGATTTTGGCGGTCTAACACAAATTCAAATACACTACAAGTCATGCTTATATGTGGTAAAATCAGAGTATAAATTAAAATCAAACAGATAAGATTAAATATATTTGCATATTAAAAAAATACACAATTATCATTTACATAAGATTTAATTTTGATATATTATTAGTATAAATTTTTTTTTTTTGCATGGTCATTCAACCATATATACTTACATCATTAAAATAACTTGATTACTTCTCTAATTACTTCAAAAGTTATATGAAAAATATGTATTATTGATTTATAGTGTAAAATATTATATATACTGATAATATATTAAAATTAATCTCTCTAATAAATGTATAAGTATATGTATATTATTTATTCAATTTTACTTCTAAATTATTACTATTATTTTTAAATTCTGTTATTGCTTTTCCCGCCAACTTTTTCAACATAATTGTACTTTTGCCCTTCTCTTTCTTCTGAATATAATGGACTCTTGAATTACAAAAGAGAACTTGGAGTGAAGCGCTATTATTCTTATATCAATAAGATATTGGTCTAAAAAAAAAAGAGTTTAGGTATTTTAAATATGAGATTTTGGATTCGATTCCAAAATTTATGTATATAAAAAAAAATAACATTGAAAGGAGAGCCTCTTTTAGGCACCTAGCTATATATCGAGAAATTAGTCTCCTATTTATTAAGTGTAATGATACTTTGAAGGAGAAAAAATGTTGTTATTCTTGTAAGATAATTAATAGAGAGGAAATGTAGATAAACAATGATCATGTGAATAAAACTTGCATTCTATTCCTCATGTTTGGATAACATGAATTACAAAGTTAACATGAGATATGTACACAAAAAGGAAAAATTACATGACATTCCTACTTAAAATCGAAAATGAGAATAAAATCACATTTCAAAAGTAGATATTATTCTTGAGATTATATGAATTATATCAAGACAAGTTTTTTTTTTTCTCTTTTCTGTCAGAAACTGTTTTAATAATTGTTGCATGACAATTGCGTCAATAATTGTTATCTTTCCCACTTTTAAATTTACATATTCAATTGTTATTCGCTCAATAATTCAAAGAGGTGCGGACTATTTGTATAAATTCAGAATGAATGATTCAATCATATTTTTATAACGATTGACTCAATTATAGGAACACAACTTCATACAAGACATATAACTGCGGATAAATTTAAGAACTTGTAAAAATTTCGATTGTACTTAACCTTCGCATTTATATATATATATATATATATATATATGAACGTATCATATGAGAGGCGTGATTTATTATGAGAGTGAGAGAAGTAAATATGGGCCATATAACTATATATAGATGGTCAAGATTTAAAATTATTTAAAGATCAAATAATCATTTAAAAAAAATATATAATTTTATATTTTAATCTTGACCATTCATGTCAGATCCAATTGTCAAGATTTACTCCTCTCATTTTTTTTTTCGATAGTTGGAACATGCTCAACCCAACAAAGTTGTCAGGGAGCTATCAAGAGTACACAGAGATACAAAATAAACAAATAACAAAGATAACAAGACCTGTCCCCCCCCCCCCCCAAAAAAAAGAAAGAGATAACTAACAACTAGCTTAGGAAAGAAAACTCCTTCCACTATACTGTGAAGTCTGCAGCAACCATCTATAACTCTTTGCAATTTGCTGTCATGGCTGTTTTGTCACCTACTTTTGAAAATTCATCGCAATCAAATAATCAAAATCTGAGAAACCGAATCATACAGCCAGAATCTATAGCATAGCACATATCAGAATCAGCCTGCCTTAACAGTTAAATCGATCGGTACCCAAAGGAGCCAAGCACCACCATAGTCATCTGAACCTGTAATTATAGACAAACCAATCACTAGTATAACCAGCAACCTACTTTGTAGATGCACCAAGCATTATATTGCCTATTTCCCTAAATTATTATTTTCACGCCGCTTCCTGATCTGCTCAAAATCTGTGGCAAATTGACCCGTTGTGAAAGGGAGACCTTAGCACCAACTTCTAGTCCAATAGCCAAGTCTAGTCTTGATCAAATGAACTTCTAGCTCCTAGTTAGGCTTGTATTGCTCGAAGATTACCCTATTCCTAATTCTCCAAATAGTCTAAAGCACAATATAGAGTAGAGATATCCAAATTTTTCTCTCAAATCCCCTATAAGGAGGACCTTCCCAAGCTTTAAAAAATATAATGGGTTCATTTGGCAAACACCAATAGATTCCCCACCATTGCAAACACCTATACCATAGGGGCCAAGCCAAAGGACAAGAGAAAAATAGATGTGACACAGATTCAATGTCAGCACAATAGAGTACACAGTCTTGGTCCAATACCGAGTTGCATTTAAGCCTACTAAGTCTGTCTTTAGTGCTAAGGCGTCCCACCATAATCAGCTAAACCAAGATCTTTACACGAGGGGGCGCAAGCTTCTTCCAGACTATTCTGACTTGAAAGTGAACATCCAAAGTCGAGGCAGCATCCCTAACCACCTGCATAGAGAAGGATTTAATAGAAAAATTTCCTGATGTGTCAAATTTCCAAAGTAACTGATCATCCAAGCCATCTACAAAGCTATATTGACTGATAAGCTCCAAGAGATCTTGTAACATTTCTTGCTCCCATGCAAACAAATTTCTCCTCCACAAAAAATTCCATTGCCATAGATTGTCTTGCCATTGCCCCATTTCAGCTATGAGACAATTCTGCTGTAAAAAGATAGAAAAAAGTCTTGGGAATCTCATTTTTAACATTCCACCATCTATCCACAGGTCTACCCAGAATTTAGTTTGATTGCCATGACCCACTTTCTTCCAAATTCCTTATTGAATAATACGTTGACATGAACTATCAAAATTAGAGAAATCCAGAATCTGTTTCCATAGGCTATTATGGTGGCCAGTTGAAACTAATTGTAAGCTGGCACTAGGGACTGTACCATGATTAAAGGATACCACCCTCTTCCACAATGGCAAACCAATATCAGAAAAATGCCACCATCATTTAAATAGTAGTGCTGCATTCTTGATGACCAAATCTCCGACACCTAGCCCACCCAATTCCTTCGATTTCTATATTGTTATCCAGTCAACCAAAGCAATTCTCTTTTGCCTAGCATCTGAAAACCAGAAAAAACTCTTCTACAACTTGATAATTTTAAGGGCCACCATCTTAGCCATTTTAAATATGCTCAGATAGTACAACGGCAAGTTATTGAGGACAGACTTGATAGGCACTAGACGACCTGCTCTTGATAATAGCTTAGCCTTCCATAAAGCTAGTCTCCTTTCTATCTTATTCACCACTGGTTTCCAAGTCAAAACCCGCTTGGGATTGGTGCCAAGTGGGATTCCCAAGTAAGTTATAGGCAAGTGTACCATAGAACAGTGCAGCTCATTTTTAATATCATCCACCCAAGACTCTTCACACCTAAAATGGATAAAAGCATATTTACTGTAGTTGATTTGCAGACCCGACATAATTGAGAAGTAGTTTAGCAATCTTCTATAATTAATAAGATACTCTTTCTTCGTAGGAACAACACAAGTGTATCATCTGCAAACTGGAGGTGAGAGATATCTACTTCATCACGGCCCACTTTCAAACCTTCCACTAGATTTAAGCGTTTAGCTTTCTCTGCTATCTTGTTAAACACCTCACCCACCAATACAAAAATAAAGGGTGATAACGGATCTCCTTGCCGTAAGCCTCGGTTCATGTTGAATGGGGTAGATGGGGAGCCATTGACCAGAATAGACATTGAGGCTGTAGTCACATAGTGGCCAACCCAAGACCTCCATTTACTTCTGAATCCCATACAACCAAGGACGTGGTCTAAGAAGCTCCACCTCACAGTATCATATGCCTTTTGGAAATCTAGCTTAAGCATGACAGCACTTATCTTTGCTTTTTTCAGCCACCAAATAACCTCGTTTGCAATTAAGCCACCATCTAGGATTTGTCTACCACTTACAAAAGCAGATTGGGTTTCTCCCATCAAACCTGGCATAACCAATTTCATCTTATTTGCCAGAATTTTAGAAATAAGCTCGTAAAGACACCCAACCATACTAATAGGGCAATAATCCTTAATTTCTACTCCTTCATCAATTTTTGGGATCAATGCTACCTAAGTTAAATTAATCTCGGGAAGGAAGTGACCAGTTTTAAAAAAACCAAAAATGAAGCTATAGATATCTTCTTCAAAATCATCCCAGAATTTCTTAAAAAAGTTCAGGATGAAACCATCATACCATGGGGCCTTGGATGGATCACAAGATTTGACAGCTAAGGAGATTTCCTCTTTAGATGGCATTCTCTCCAATATACTCACCTCCTCTTGTGATATCTTAGGAAGGAAATTGTCTGGCAGAAACACGTGAGGAAGATTCTTCTGACTATATAACTTCTTATAAAATCTCACAATCTCCTTTTTAATTATTCTTGGATTCTTCATGAGTTTGTTACGTACCCTCAACTGGGCAATACGCTTCTTCCTGCGCCTTCCAATTGCAACTGCATGGAAATATCTGGTATTCCTGTCACCAAGTTTAGTGTGAGTGTCTCTAGACAGCTGCCGCCAATAAAGCTCCTTTCTCTTGTGCCAAATCTATAGCTAACTTTTCAGTGCTATTATCCTGGCATTATCAACTTCATTGTTGCCATTAACATCTACTCTTCTTTCTACCACTCCAAGTTCCTTTTCGAATCTACTAATATTAATATCAATGTTGGCAAATACATCTTTGTTCCATTTTCACAGAGGCTTCTTTAGCTTTTGCAGCTTCTCAATTATAGACCCTGCACACAAAGACCTCCATTCTTGTTGCACTGCCCTTGTGAATCCTAAATGTGTGAACCAGGCATCCAAGCATCTGAACGATTTATGATTATTATCTATACTTTCAACTTCCGGCGACAAAGGTGTATGGTCAGATATTTTAGATGGCAATGCTTTTAATTTCAAACCAGGAAATTTCATCACCCAATCTGCATTTACTAGCATTCGATCAATTCTACTGCTCAAGTTTCTTCTAGACCAAGTAAATTTCCTCCCATGAAGGTGTAAATTAGACAAACACATATTCGCTGCCTAGTTCTTAAACTCTTCCATACTTTCAGCACAACCAGACCCCCCTTTTCTCTCACTTGTATTGAAGACTTCATTAAAATCACCCATTGCTAGTATAGGAACAGTCACAACATCCCTCAATTCCAATAATTCCTCCTATAGTAACCTTCTTTCATTCCGCAAATTTGGAGCATATACCACTAATATGGCACACCTAAAGGATTGGTCCTTTAGTAGCCCTTCAACACACACCGACCTCCTCCTTGATCTAATACAACTCTCTTCAAATAGTACATTACTCCAGATGCAAACTAAACCGCCACTTCCTTCCTCAGCCGCCGCATGAAACCACTTATAATCACCCACACCCCACCACTTCTTGATTTTGGTATCATTGGCCCTGAAATGTTTGGTCTACAACCAAGCTAATAGACAGTGGATTAAAGTCACCAATCAACTTCCTAATTGCCGCATCTTTACCACAGCCCCTTATCCCCCTCACATTCCAACTAATGCAATTCATTGTCTAAAAGGCACAAAACACCATTTACCAGAGACAGGGCCTTCATGCCTTCGCTACACCCTTCCTCTTTTTTGGGCAGCCTCTTCTCCTTTTTGCTTCCTCACCGCTATCTTTGTCCAGCTTGGACAGTTCTGCAATAAATTGCTCATCATTACTCACCTTAAAGCCTATGAGCTTCCTTATATCCCAAGTGATTTGTGCCTCAACCAGCACTTCTACATTCAAATGATCGCCACCATGGTTTATGTGGGACGTAGGGGAGGAATCCATCGCTGCGACAGAGTTTTCTAGAACATTTGCTAAAAGGGTTTTAGGAATATTAGTAGATGGATTATAACTATCTTCCACCAAAACTCTTTGACCCAACACTGGTTTTGAATGTTGATTAGAGCTAATTGTAACTTCCGCGACTTCCGACTTCCGACTTCCGAGCCATCAGTATTCCCGACTTTCGGATTCATCTAGACTGGACAGACAATGATTTCCGATTTCCGACCTTAGGAGGGGTCAGACGGATTGCCTTGCATTTTCCCTCGACTTCGTCTCTAAAGCTCAAATGAACTGGCTACATTCCGATTTCCGACCTTATGTTCACAATGTACAAGTTCCGATATCGAGATCCTATGATTCCTGATTTCCTGGTACACGGATTAATGTTGTAAATTCCGACCTCCGGAATTTTGTTTACAATTGATCCGTTTTGCCTAATTTCCCGACTTTCGACTTTAAGTGCTTGGCTTCACATTAGGCTCTGCTTTCAAGTTTCGACTAAACTGGATATGTTTTCCGAGTTCCGACTTCATATGCAGGATGTTCACGAGCTCCGACTTTAGAGAGAGTACGAGTTAGATTTCATCTTGAATATCTTTGAAACTAGTCCCACTTTAGGCGACGTGGAGAGCAATTCTACTACACAAATAAAATGACGTGAAAGCAAGGTTAAACTCGCCTATGTTTTGAGGCCAATCAAAATATTCCAAGTTAACTCCCACTCATGCCTATATAACACTCTCTCCTCCTCTGATTCAGACCCCTTCTACGTAACTCCTTCTTCACTTCAGCTCTCCCTTTTCTTTTCTTCACTCATCCAACTCCACCCAACTTTGAGATTCAATCAAGTTTCAAATTTACAACTCAACCAAAATCATTCATAGTAAAAGGTAAGGTTTTTTCTTCTTACTTGATTTTCTGACTCTTGAATGATTGGTAGTGATTTAATTCCTTAATTCTGATATGCTAATTGATTGATTATGATGAATTATGGCTGGGTTATGGGCTGTTTATAAGGCTAAAATTTGAACTAAAAGTGAGAAAGGATGAAGATATGAAAAAGTTGAAAGGCAGGAAAACTCAAAACCGTCGGCAGTCCGTACGGCGGAGTGTACGGCTCCGCCTCCCGCCATTCAGAATTAATGAAACCATTTTTATGTGAAACTAGACATCTAGGGCTTTCCATACATATATCATATAAGACCATCGGATTAATATTGAGAGAGATATGATTTTTTGAAGTTTGACCTAGGAATCCAGACATCCACCCGGGCAGTTTGGGTTGAAAAGGGTGTAACTCACCCTATACAACTCCAAATCGAGTGAAACTAATTTTGTTGGAAAGCTTACACATAAGAGAACATCCTACCCACAATTTCCGAGTTTGTTACCATCCTATTAGTTCCCAGTGATTTGAAAAAGTTGACCTATGTCCAAACCGAGCCAAATCAGAGCAGTTCAAGAAGACTAAGTTTCGGGGCTTATAACTCGAGCCCTACCAAGCCAAATGGGACGGGACTTTTTGTAAATGAAACCTTATCCTGTTAACTTTAATATGAGTCCAATTTCGTATTATTTGAGTCAGTTTTCGATTTTTAGTGGAGTTTTACTTTTAGTTGCCTGATTCTGGCAAGCCACTGGGCATGCCGGGATAAAATCTGAATATCTTGAGCTATAGATATCAGAATTAGATGGGACCAAAGAGGTTAGAAAATAGAAACATAACACTTTTACATACTCAAATTTGAGGTCCAGATGAGTTAAGTAGGAATTATGGCTTAAATTATAAAAACCGGGTTGATTGAATATGCTAAGGCAGAAACTCTGCATTAATGAATTCGATGTTGATGTGAGTTCAATATTGGAATATGAATGTAATATTGTGATCCTTGTGATAAATTGATGTTCTGGTATGTTACACTATTCATGGGAAGCGCCCGTTAGTTATCTTCAAATTCTAGTTAATCTATGCACAAGTTATGAATTCTATGTTAATGCATGTGCATCCTTAAGGAACTTATGAAAGTTATGAAAAAGATTATGTACTATGAAAGTTCCATGCTACTTGGGCCAGCCCCGGATAAGAAATTAAGGGAATAGATCTGGGAACGTCGGAAAGTAAACCAGAATTCCTGTATAGGAACGAAGGCTTCGATCTGATAAGCAGACTATTACCCAGGAGTCTAAATGGCCAAGAACTCCCAGGGGACCAAGAGATGGAAAATGATGAAAGGAAATGAAAAGTTTATGAAGGAAAGTTCAAGTATGAGTTTGCATGATTACATGGTATGATTATTTCAGGAAGTTTACCGTTTATCTGTTATATTTACGTACTACTATATGTTTATTTGCTAGGCTCATTATCCTATGTTTTATGTTAGTAGCCTATCATTTCGTTTACGCTATTCTAAAGTAAGCGAACCTCGCTCGCCGAACTGCATGTTTTATTGAACTCATTGAAATGGGTAGCTTAGTTTGAACACATATTTTTATAATTAAATAAAACCCGAGAATAGCCGAGGATGAATGTGGCGTCACCAAACACCACACATGGACCCTCATCGAGAATTTCCTTAAATTCTCACCGTTCTATATTTTCCGCAGATCATTCTCAGATGTCGGCGGACTAACTACCACTCCTTGTATTGAGATCCCAGACTTGCAGCTCCACTATGACTCCGATTTGGACTCGTTGCACATAGCTTACTCCTCCTAGTTCTGCCTCTACTTTTAGCATTGGGGATTTTGCCGTCCTTATTTCATCTGCTATTAATACATATATATATGTATAGACTGAAGCAATGACTCCTGTCATGTAAATATATACGTATGTATACAGTTGATGTTATCATTACTATTTCCTATCTGTTGTAGTACTATGTTGAGTTTCATTACGCACATAGTATAGCAGCGCGCCACTTCGACTGTTTTGTAATACAAAACATGAAATTTAAGCAGAATATTAACCAAGTAACACAGTCTACTTAATTGAATGCTATGACTTAAGCATAACATTAAATTAGTAGGGTGTTACACTAATCATAACATTCCCAGCCCGTTGGACATTTTCCTCCAACCCATTCACAAAGTTTTCGAAACCAGGTGGTATTTCGGGGTCTATTGAATCCAACCCATTATGACTTTCTACAACAACCCATTTTGAGTTAGCATATTGGGCTTGTCCAGTCTGGCCCATATCTTTGATGAGGCCATTACCCTCTCGCCCAACATGTTTTAAACACTGGGTTCTCAATTCAGTGTCCCACCTAAATTCAGTCCCATAGAATGTTGCGTTTTCATTGGCTTGGCTATTGTGCAGCATTGATTGCACCAATTATTGTTCTCTATTGTCAATGTCTTTCTTCTTTCCTGCATGCATCGCTTCATCTTCCATATTGCATTCATTGCAGTTGGACCTTTTGTCTTCCTCCATTGAATTAGTGGGTTTTTGTACTTGATTTCCAACATTGAGAAAATGCTCATCCACACCCGCAATGTCTTGGTGCACCGCATTAGATTCCTTTACGTAAACATCATACACTGTGCCCTCAAGGGTGAAGCATACCCATCGATTAATAAGAGGAAAAAAATGCTATATCCACCATAATTCTAGCATAGCTAAGGTCCTCCATATTCATGTCCGTCATATTCCTTTCATTTTCATAATAAATCAATTCTTTCATGTGATACGTTCTCTCTCTCTCTCTCTCTCTCTCTCTCTCTCTCTCTCTCTCTCTCTATATATATATATATTCAAAATGAATGACCCGGAGGCGACTATCGTGAGAGACTATATAATTTTTTTAATATCTTTATAGTTAAATAAGGATTAATTTTATGATATATCGAATTTGTAAAGATATCTCTTGATTTTGCTAAAAAAATTCAAAACAAATGACTCAATCATATTATAACGTTGGATTCAATTATAGGAACAACATCAACTTCACACAAGATATATAACTGCGGATATAAATTTTAAAACTCATAAAAATTTCGATTGTACTTACCTTTAACACTTATTTTGTTATGTGACTCTTATGTGATTTTTTTTTTAAAATATTCCTTTATCCGACAGATAATAGACTTACAGGACATAGTTAGATGTCTAAATAAAAATCTCTTTTAATAATATTTTTTTATTTATATAAATTTTAAGATTAAACCCAAGATTACATATTTAAGAGAGGCAAATCCCTTGTGCATAGGCCACTATGTTGCTGTTACTCTAACATGAACTTTAAAATCGTGTTTTTACTATTTATCAACATGCCGAGAAAATTTCTGTTGTCCATTTCTAACCAGTTAGAATAGTCATTAAGTAAAATAATCCATATCTCTCTTATATTTGTTGTTTTTTTTTATTATTATGTGAATTGTTACAATATTTAAGTTGATTCTCACTTACATTGTATGATAATTTGTTATAATTAAATTTGATTATTGTTAATAAGCGACTTTTTTAAATTCTGTAAATACAAAAGTATGACATAATTGTGGTTATGGGTGGAGATCCATTCACTTCTGGTGCAAGTTTAAAGATTTATTCCTAATTCTCACTATTTAATTTATTAAAATTTAATAGCTCAAATTGATACAATTTAATGAACAAAAAGAATAATAGATTATATTTTACCGAAGAGAAAGAAACAATAAATCTAGTAATTATTTAACAAAGAGAGAGAATTTTATTTTATTTTGGTAAGAAAGAGAGACAATAAATCTAATTTGATTATATAAGCTAAAAATTATAAAATAATAAAACTATAATAGAAGAATTAGTGAAATAAAAATTAAAAATTTTTATAAAAATATTTTGTCTTTAATAAATAATTAAAAAATAAATATCTCGACTCTAAAATTTTAAATAAATGATCACAAAAATGGAAATGACATAAAAATTTAAAATAATAATAAAATAATAACCTTTTAATTATAAAAATTTAACATAAATATTACATTTTAATTATTGATTAACAACATAACATATTTTTATTAATATTCAAAATTTTTCACTAAAAAAGGCTGTTATTTTTATTAATAATTTTACTTTTTATTTCATTTACATTTTTATAACTACTTGTTATATATCTTGATTTGAAATATTTTCACTTGAATATTTATTGATTATTTAAAAAATTATAAAAATATCAAATTTTCATATAATTAATGAAAATTTTCAACAAAAACTGTTTACTTTTTTCAATTATTTATTAGAAACGTAAATTTTTTTTATAAAATCTCCACTTTTATTTCATTGAAAAATTCTGTTATTTTCACTTATGTTTTTATTTTTTATTTTATTTTAATTTTTATAACTATTTATTACAATATTGTATGTGATAACATTTATGTTTTAATAATATTTTCATCAATAATTTCACATTACACATACAACAAATAGCCATAAAACTGTCTTTTATTTTTATTATTTTTTAAAAATTATAAAATTTACTTTTTAATATCATTTTTAATTTTTATGTTATTTAAGTTTTAATAATTAATTTCTAAAAATGTTAACTTTAAGATATTTATTTTTTATCGCTTCTTAAAAATCTAAATTTTTCTTAAAATTTTTAATTTTATTTCACTAACTCTTTGGTTATTTTTTAATTATTTTATAATTTTTAGGTTATATAATCAAAATTTCTCTCTTTCTTAATTAATTATTGAATTTGTTATTTTCTCTCTTCATTAAATTATAATTCATTGTTCTCTTTTTTTATTAAATTATATTATTTTGATCCATCAAATTTTAATAAATTAAATAATAAGAATTAGGAGTAAATTTTTATACTTATACATGAAATAAATGAATCTCCACCTTGTAGTTATTATTATTAACAAGTTGTTCAAACTAATAATTATTAATAGTGTAGAACCATATATAATATTATTTTCTTTTCATCGAAGAATTACTTACATAACTTTGAATAAGAGATATGATTGAATAAAGTTTTGTAAAAGATGATGACTATAAAATTCGAACTCACATTACAAGTAAAATTAATTTAGAGTTATATTAAAATTTTATTGTGAGTCACTTTTAAATATTATTCCTACTATTAATAATATGTCATAACTAATTGATAAATATAAATTAGTAGGAATTCATAGAATATTAAATGATTCAGAAAATAATCGTAATTAATTCATTAAATTTATCTTTCCATATTCCTTTATTTTTAAAAATTAGGATGATATTTCGTTTATTATTTTAATTATCTTTTTTATTTTCTTTGATCTTTTGAAAATTATCCAAAAAATATGAAGATAATTTTATATGTTGTGAAAAATCTTCAAATACTCTAAAAATTTGTAAAAGAAACATAAATTTGGAAAATATATAATTGGCTAGACGATATCGGAACTTGCTACACGAAAGTCAAAGCCGGTTGGTGTTTCCATTGCACATATTTCAATGCACATAAAGCTCGCGTCCAGCGTCGAATGCATACGTGAAATATATATATATATATATATATATATATATATATATATATATTTTTCCCAAGGTGTTTTTTTTTTTTATATATATGAGCGAAAAATATAGAGAGTATAGAAATTTGGGAGAATTTATAGTGACGTGGGAGGCACTAAAATCAGAATTTTTTATTTTTAAGAGGATGAATTCAGAATTTTTAAATTTTAATATGGTGAATTCAAAATTTTTAAATTTAATTAAAATATATTTTATTTTTTATCTATAATGAATCCAAATTAATATAAATTTCTTTTAACTTTTGTATCTTAATATATACATAACTCAATCATCATATAAAAAAATATAATCCCTATTTTTACAATTTTTAAAAATAAATTTATCATGTAATAAAATACATTTAAGAGATAAGATCTCATACAATTAATAGAAATGGATATGATTTTCATCCAAGTACCTACGAGTAGCATACTCAAAGTCGACGTAGGTAGGCTTTGTTTCATGTTTCTCACGTTGCTTTTCCGAACAGCAACTAGTACACATTAGGCAGCAGCTAGCCACAACTTGCTTCAATCAATCAATTCCATTATTAGACGGCTGAGTATTGAGCAATGAACAGTGATAATCTCTCTCCTCCTTACATTGCGATTTGCCAATCTTGATCAAGTGGGAGGACCGAGAGTTGGCCAGGCATTACACACCAAAATTGCTAAAGGTGAGTTTTCACTTAACAAAAAAAAGTGAATTATACTTTGTATTTTTTTACTAAGCCATATTATATTGACCTTCTTTTTATCTCACGCGCGATCGAGCTCTGAGTTTTGAATTGTCAAGTTTTGAGTTAAATTTATTTTTTAATATGATAATTTATTTATTAATTTTGAGATTATTATATCTATAAAAAGATGAATTACCATAAAATAAATTTGAAACTTGATTTTTAGTGAGATATAAGGGAGGTTAATGTAATATAATTAAATAGAAGAATATCAAATATAATTATATTAAATCTTAAAGAATACCAATATAATTCACCAAAAAAATGTTCGAAAGTAATGTGAAAAATGAAACATAAAAATGCATATTTTACATACCATTTAGAGCATACATATGCATATAAAATATAAAACATGTTATAATTAGATAATAAAAATAACTCAAATTTAAATATTAAATTAATATATTTCTATAATATAATATAAATAAAAGTAGAGGTATAGAGTAATATAGGCTACAAAGGGCGCTGAGCAACAGATTAATAATGTGATTACATAAAATAAAAAATGTTAGTCAACAAAAGTAATATTGTGATGTGTTCTGCGATAAAAATAGTAGTAAAACTCATTTTGTTGTCCTATGAGATTAGATTAGCATATGCCCAAACCTAATTTAGAGACTTAAAATTTATTAAATTAATAAAAATCCAACTAATATTTTAAAAATTATTTTAATCATAAAATCATTTTTAAAAATAATTTTTTAAAAAATAATTTTTTAAAATTTCAATATTTTAAAGTACTTTTTGAAAGGATTTTATCTTAAGATTGAATAAGTTTTTGTGCTTTAAAAACGTAAAATCTTAATATTTTAAGTTCTAAAACGAGATTTTAACAACTATACTTTACACCCTCCTTATTCTTCAGTTTGTTGTAGGAAATTATTGAGGGTTGATAGAGTATTAATTAAAATTATATTTTACTCATTTATAGAGTTATAGATAAAAGTGCGTAAGTTAATGAGAATCTTTTTATTAAGGGTGAAAATAGGTTAGATTTTAATGTAAACATATTTTACTTATATTTTATATGCTGCATGAATCTCAATTTATTATCTGATACAGGTTTTATTTAAAGTTTAATTTGATATTTTTAAAAATTTGGCCTAATTTAAAATTATATTTAAAAGCTTATTAAATAATAAAATTTTTAAATAGATTACAAAATTTATTTTTAAATAAATTAAAAAAATTATTATTATTATTATTATTATTAAAGTTTTTGAAATAATAATAATATAAATAGATAAATCTATTAAACTCAATAAATCTTTTTATTACCTACAACCAGACAATTTTACTTAAAAAGACTTTTTAAAAAGTACCGACTTAACTTATTTATTAAATAAACTACCACAAAGGATCCAAACAAAACGTACCGTAAATATCTAATAATAACTCAATTTTCCTATGGTCAGCGTGCGCTGTCGAGTCCATCAGTACTGATGCCTATAAATGGTTAGAGTTAGGCATACAAACCGGGCTAAGTGGACTGAACTGGCCATGCCCACCCAACTCGACGGATGGCGCTAGGGTTTCCTCGCTAATTTCTTTGTTCATCGACTCCCAAAAAAATCACGACAAAAGAAAACTATTCCGAAAATCAAAATATTTGCATTTTGTACGAGAGGGGGAAAAACTTGAGTTTCTTTATCAATTTGCTTCATAAAACTCATCAAAAATTTGCTTCAATGAATTCCTTTTAAATTAATAAATAAGACGTATTAAATGTTTTTATGTTATCAAAACATTTCCTTCATAAGTTGATTTTAATCATATTTTGTTTCAGAGTTGAATCGAGCTTTGTTAATGGTCTGATTAATGCATAGATGCTGACAATCAACAATCACGGCCCAAAAAAAAACCAAATATGATTAGTAAGTACTGCGCAAAATGCAAACAGTGACTCCTTGCAAAAGTAAAGTGGGGAAAAAAAGCGATTTGCATGACAAAATGTCATTAGTTTATCTCTAAATTTTTAATTGGTTCGATACTGCCAGTTCCAGAAGCCATTATTTCTTGTTAGCGCATTGTAAGAAAATATAGTTGCAGGTTTAGGACCACGTCACATTATTTAATGAAATCTGAACAAAAAATACTCTTTATTTTGATTAACCAAAAAAAAAAAAAAGATACTTATATACATATTGGCGCTGTCTTCTAACTGTTTCGGGAAGTGAGTGATTTGATTCTATTAATTACATGACAATGAGACAAAAGGAAACAGGAAAATGGACAATACAGAACACATTATAGAGGTGGATTTTCATTGATTGAAGTCATGCAATCTAATGCATGCGTAACCTAGCTAGTGACACCATAGGGTGTGGAAGCTCGAAACATCAAACATGCCTATACATAGCAACAAGCAAGCTACAATGCCCCTCACAAATTTTATTGCTATGGGGCTGAAGAAATTGTTCATTTATACATGTATGGGTTTGTGAGTTAAGATTATTAAAAAAAAAAAAGAGAGAAAAATATTTAAAAAATAATTATAAATTTATTTTATTTATCAAACTCATCTCTTCTCTTCTTTCTCGTTTAAAATTTCAACTCATAAACATTAGTAAAGGCATATTCCATACATTTTGTCAACCAAGTCTGTGAATTGGTCGCTATAGCTGTTAATGGGAATCAGATTGCTATCGTTGGGAAAGATTGATCAAAGATTCATAGTGGTTAAATGATAGAGCTAGTATGTAGGGAACTGTGGCTTACCCGGAACCTTGGTTAGGGCACTATCCAGAGACCACGCTCATCCCAATTAGTAACTGTTACTTTTGTGTCTTTAACAAGAAAGGGAAGGTTCTAGTTTTCTACTTCTAGAAAGCCTAACCTGAACATATTGATTGATTTTAGAGGGGTAAAAATATCATAGCCAGGCAATAATCTCCCCCAGTTGAGCTCATGTGACATGGATCTGTAATTTGTCCCTTCTTTGGTTGGCTGGGATTTTTGGACCGCCATTGCAATGTCTCGAGGTTATGTTACGTTTGGATGAGGACAAGATTAATTGAACAACTTTCTTTGATATGCTGTCTGAGTTTGAGCAACAAACTGCTGAATTTCCAAAGACACTAGAAACGGACTATATAATATGCACGTGTTGGAAATTGCATGGACAACATAAAGTATATCATTTTTTTACTAGTTTTCTCTCTTGCACTATATACATAAGAAAATTGTTATTTTGAGATATATTTTTTATGTGTCAATTAAATATTAACAAAATATTTATATATATAATTAAAAAATTATATAATAATATTATCATTTATTATTATGAGTTTAATTTTCTAATTATGTAAGTAAATTTTTTATTTATTTATACAAATACTAATAACTAATGATGAACACACAAAAATATATTAATTTTCGAATAACATCAGTCCATATATGATTGTGTTAGTTGACTAGGGTATTATAACACAAGTAGTGCATGTCACCGAAGTGTAGGTTACGGATAGATAAATTTATTGTGCCGAGTTAGCTGCCCATTTTTCAAATATAAAATTGAAGAACAAAAATAATCTACAGGTTTCAATGCACGGGCATAAAAATAAGGCTATAATTTTTCTAGATTTTCAAATTCAAAGGGGTGTGCGAAAGTCTAAAGAAAAATGTTGATATAGACTCAGAGTCTCTGATAAATTTTACACATAATAATATCTCACTTAATAATTTTATAATATTTATATATTTATAATTTTAAATTATACCTTAATCAATTGATATGTTGCCAGGATTTACTGTAAACCGAGTTCATATTAACATTACTAAATCCCAAAAGGCATGTCATATCATATTACCTTTGGCTCTTGGTAATTCTTGGTAAAAATAAAGAAATGGTCACAGTCTCTTTAAGCAGCCACCATGCCTGTTCTTTCTTATCTTCTCTTGTCCCCGTTCATCTCTTGTCTCATTATAGAATTCCACTCCCCAAGGTGTTCCTCTAGCCTACGTAACCTTGCATTTTATAATCAGGACTTTGATGTCATATCCCATCGGTATCCATTTAGATATTTTCTATGTTGGATGTGTCTAAAATACTCTTTAGACTAAAATGGCTCTTCAATCTTATCTATCAAATTTTTTATATAATATTTTTTATATAATAAAATAATTATTAATAATTTTTTTTATAAATAAAATTAAAAAATTATCTTAATTCATAACTCATTAAGAATCATATTAAAACTTATCTTCTATGTCTATGCTGTCTTTGCACTTCTTGGCTCCATTTGCTAGACTGTATTAATAAGAAAGTTTTGAGTTTGCTACTTTTGGTTTCTTTGTGAACTAAGAAGCAAGTGAAGCGATGAGAAAGACTTCATAAATTATGTTTCTGTAAAATTTAATTAATCTAGATTATGTTTTATGCTAATGTGTCAAGTATTCAATTTGATGTTTCTCCGCTGAAAGTTCCAATGTCGTTTCGATAATTGTACAATTTATTCTTCTCAAAACCCTCGGTACACTAACATTACAATACAAATAAAATTCTTCGACAACATCCACGAAAAATCATGTGGATGCATGTCACGTACCACTACTTCATGTCACTGTAAATCAACGCTTAACCAGTGGCTTTCATATACGAACACCCTTAAACTGCTTTCCATTTGTTTTTTTTGTGGGTTTCAAAACTAACGTGTAATATTAAATCGAAAGTCATATTACTATCTAATGCAATTTGAACATTTTGTGTTCAAATTTTCAAATTTAACAATTTATTTCTATTTAATTATTATTAGTTAGTTGCTCAAATAATTGTCAAATAAAGAGTTGGATTTTGAGCTGTACTCATGGCATCCATTAGCTTTGCATTTTGTTATATTTGAAACCAACTCAAAACCATAGGCAAAGAAATGTCGTTTGGAGATCGGGCAGAGCTCTGAGCATTATATACGTGTATTGTTATTGTTTATGTAACACAAGAAAAATAAGTTATTCAAGAATTCAAAATACTGGTATAAACCTAAACGAATTCCTAATTCAACTCCTAAAAGATGCTTCTCATGCTATCGTTTTCTATATTTTAAATATCACATTACTCTTAAATTACAAAAGTAAGGCTTTGAAGCGGCAAAAAGCCAATTATATATTCATCACTTCATTTTAACTTGAAGCACGAAAATATGAGTAGACTTATCTCTACATTTGATTTGACTATCTTTAATTTCTGTGGGCTTACACTTGTTTGTCAAAACAATTAGGTGTCCCGCGGGGTTAATTCCTACTTAAGCGTTAGCTCTGTTAGATATCAAAATGTTCCCATGAGTTAATAGAGGACTTACCATAGTTATTACCATTGTATTTTGGTGATTTCTATAATACCCATTAAAAAATAAGGGGTTTCAAACCTTTCCTAGTTAATCCAATATAACTTAAGCCTCCATTTGTCATTACTTCTAATTTTATGTTTAGACCCACATAATTTTTGCTTGGTTACAATTTTACCCCAGATCTTATTGCACCAATCCCTATTCCAAACATTAACAATTTTGCCCCAATTTCAAACTCCAATTCCTAAGACATAGAAAGAACACTAATCCTTTCTCAAAGAACCTTAACCCCTTATGAACCCTAGCCCCTTCCTTGATTACGATTTAGTAAAATTGATCAAAGTCAATATTACAATTTTACAAGTTTCTTTGACATGGTTGTCTATGCCCTTTTGACATCTGTTAGGATAAACACTACCCTTTGTGTCTTGTTCTTTGCATGTTACTCCATATTGAGAAAACAACCAAGCAATTGAGGTCTATATACCGCACTTGCTAGTTGAAGGAAGATCCAAGCAGAGATCGCGTTTTAATTTAGAGAGACTCATACCTTCCTTAGATTGGGTTGCAAAAAATCTGGAGGCTTTCTGAAGATGAACTATTATTATTTTTGATGGTGTGGTGTGCATCATATCCTTCAGGTTTTATTTCCTTTAGTTACAAGGCGATGCCATAGCTAGCTTTCACGAATAGTACAAGCAAGGGATTAATTAAACAGTTTGTTATTGTGTTGAATGTACAGTTTGAACATGTTTACTTTTGCTGGGATTATATGCTTCCTTGTGCTTCTTCTAGTGAACTACTGGGGATTTGGGACAAAATTGTTGATGTTTGGAATAGAGATTGAGGTAATATACATTGGGATAAAATTGTCATCAAACAAAAATTATGTTGACCTAAAAACAAAATCAAAAATACTGATAAGTGAGTGCTTAATTGGGTTAAAATTATACATTTGGCCACATTATATTGGCCCAATTAGGAAGGATTTGAAACCGCATATTTTATGGTGGGTACCATAGAAACCACTTTGTATTTTTCATGGATTATTATATATCGTTGTTTTCTTTGGTCAGACACTATCCAAATGGATTATTCAAACCCTCATTGTTTTCTTCTCATAGGAATTACCTTTTTAAGTTTGAACTCACTTTCACTTTTGATAAATGAGCACAAAGACATCATTTAGGTGTGTTTGTATATGTTGGACACATATTTGTGTCAGATTTTGCATGACATATGTATCAGATTCCAACATAGAAAGACACAATATAGATAAGGTCATTTAAAATTTTTTTAAAAAAATTCATAAATTGAGTTTATTTTGAATTTTAAAATAATTTCTAATAATAAATAAAAAAATAAGACATATATAAGTGAAATTTATATAAATGATATTATATAATAATGCATCTCTCATTTTTTATTACATAGATATGTGTGTGTGTCTTATAATTTTTGAACTTTGGTGTGTCCATGACAGTATTTGTGTTTCATATTAAATGTGTTAAAGTTACTTATTGTTGTAAAAAAAAAATTTTTGAACACTAATATTTTAGCTTTAAATAACAAGAATAAAATGACAGCAACAATAAGAAGTAGTAGAATAAGGTTACCACGAATCGTGCAAAGCACTGTCCTTAAGGGTTTAATTTCGCCTTACCCAAAACTATGCTCGGTGGAATGGCGTTGATAGTTAACCCTCTAGGATTAGACGTGGGTCTCCATAGGAACTCGTCCACACGATGGTCCCGGTATGTTGAGCAGCAGATCTTGCAAGAGGCAGAAAATGCAGCAGAAGCAGTGGGGGCAGCTTCTATTGCACAGAAGAGTGAGAATGAGGAGATGTAGTTCTATGTTGTGTTGTGCCATGTAGCAGGGTTTATATAGGGAAAAGAAATAGCTGTTATAAAAGAGCCATTGGATAACGATCAGAAAAAGAGCCGTTGGAGCATTAAAGAGCTGCAATGGTAAAAAAGAATTTTGGCTAAAAATAAAATTTGTACGGGTAGTAAAAGCTTGGCAGGCCCACACGTTCGTGGACGGACGAGATGGGGCGGGGCAGGACGGGACGCACGTGTGTTTATTTAACTAAAGCCCAAGTCCACAATACTACCTCAATACCATAAGGTATTTATCGATTAAGTACCATCATATATAAATGCTTATTAAAATATTTTCATGAGCAATACGGAACTTCTTCCATAGTTAAATACGCATAGACAAACTAAGTTTGAAACACACTAAGACCCATATATACAACACTTATCACCTTAATCGATCTTTGTGAGGCAAGTGAAAAAATTTGATTATATATAAATGATCACTGTTTATTCTTATATGTTCACATAATCCTTCAAATTTAATAACTTCTTCTTTTTAAAAGGGTTGGTGCGATTATCGAATATTCGCATGCATCTAAATGAGCACTACATATTGTAACAAGAAGATGCCTCTTTGTTTTAATTATCCTTGAGCAGCAACCTACCCTGCAAGGAAATCTTGGGATTGAGCCTTTTCTTCAATCCTTCTATTCCACCATTCCCTATACCCCTTTGTTGCTTGATTGCATGTTAGATACCCATAAAACTCGTAATATTTTGGAATTTTATCTGTATAATCAAATGACAAAGGTGGTTGAGTGGTAAGATTTTGCGATCGAATTGAAAAATGTCAAAAAAATGAATAAATTTCACAAAGATGTAACTAGTGACTTCACTATCAAGATTTGGAGAATAAAGGAGTGCTATGAGGTTGGTTGCTTGGTTTTATATGGACAAACATGTAACATGCTCTAAAATGCATTTTCAATTATGAGAGATACGAGTAAGATTTGCTACTATAACAATTTGCTAGATTCCAAAGAGAAGTTCACTTGCTGATTTTGAGGCAACATTCTGCATCCAGCTCTCAAAAGGGTAAAGGTTTCCGGATTGTAACTCAAATTATGAAAGAGCAACTTGTTTAGAGCATGCTACCAAACTAGTTTCTCCAACGGTCACTATTAAAAAATTTGAGAGTGAGTTCCAAGTATTTTTTTGAACAATTTTTAAGAGATTGAATGTTTTTTATACCATTTTTAGAATATCTTTGAAGAGACACCCTTAGATGTCCTTAAATATCGGTTGAGAGAATTTTTCTTTCAACCAATGTTTAAGGAATATCTAAGGATATCTCTTTAAAGATATCCTAAAAAGTGGTACAAATAAAATTATTCAAGTTTTCAAATAAATTTTTAGGTTATATCAAACTTTTGAAAAAGTATAATCTACTTGATATCCCACTTTGTGCCAACACCTCTATCCAGCCTCCGCCTTGCAACGTATTGCACAATGAACACAACCCTCAAATGCCTTACCACCACGATCATGCTCTCACAATGGCACTGTCTTGGTTGCTTGCGGCTATTCTGCTGTCATTGCCCCTTGTTTCTCATGGTCCTTGTTTTCTTGTTCGTCGCTTACTAGAAGATGCAAAAAAACAAAAAAAAAAAATGGTAGAGAAAAAGAAAATGAAGAGAAGAAAAAAAGAAGATAAAGAAAATGAGAAATATTTCTTTCTCGTGCTTGGTTATAGAGAAAATGAGAAAAATAAAATAAAATCATATTTAATGGCTTTTTTATCCATCATACAATATAATGTAAATATTTCCCTACATTTTACATTTTTAATTCATTTATAAATTAGGTATAATAAACAACACAAAAAAATAGATATAATAAATTAATTTAACCACGATATACAAAAAGACTTGACACCCCAAATAATTTAAAACTAGATATTTAGTTATATATTTATTTTTTCCATATTAAAACATAGACAATTTCAAATATCTTCACATAAAAAAATATAATAACAAAATTAATGTTGGGCACTGTTATGGAAAATTGTGTAAATTCATATAAATTTGAAACATAATTTTATCTAGAAGGAAGAATTTTGCCCAGACATTGCTTTTGATACTTGAGTCTTATGTATATAAATTTATATCAAAATTTTGCACAAAGTTTCTATATTAGCTGATTGGATATATATTTGATCCTAAACCATATAAACCCCTCAATTTATACAATATTACCAATTAGAATATTAAATGTTGTCCAAGAAAAGTATATAAAGAGGCCAATCTATCAACAAAAGTATAAACATGTCAATTTAGTTTCATCCACATAATTTAGAAATGATTAAACTTGAATAACATGAAAATATAATAGCAAGTGACCGCATGAACAGATATACCTAGATATTGTAGAAGGAAAAATGTGAATAAGAAGACACTTTCAGCAACAGAGAACGCATGCAAAACTATAATAAAGATAAAGAATTTCAAAAACAAAATATCAAATCCCCATTAGAAAATTTCAACCAAGAAAGGAAAAACACAAAAATAGAAGGGATGGAGAAAGAAATAGGCTGTGATGGCTTACCTGTGAAAGAACAGAAGGAAGGGAATAATTGAAGCTTGATAATTTTTGGTTATTGAGCAATTCTTTGGTCAGGCGGGAGAAAACCATTGAGAAATTAATTTTCTGCAATGTAGCACATAAGGAGGTAGCAGTTGAGAAATTAATTAATGAGGGTATAACGGTTCTTTTAGATAAAATCTCTCTTCCACATTTAGTTTTTTAATCTGTTGTGGAAAGCTAAGGTTTTCGATCCCACTATTAATATTTTATTTCTCTTATGTTCTTCCTTCACATCCAAACAAAGAAAAATCCTAAAATCTCTCCATTTTCTTTGCTCCCAATTTCTTTTTTCCTCTTCTCTTTTTAACCAAACAAGTGGTTAGACTTTTTGGTTTTCTTGTTTCTATTGTTGTCGCTGCTGTTTGATTTATTTATTTTTACTTTTCGTTTTTTTTTTGGTCTTGATTTTTCTTTTTCGTTTGGATTGTATTAGTTATTTGGGCCATTTTTTTGTTATTGGACTGCTTTGTTCTCTTGTTGTCTTTTAGCTGATCGTAGGGTTTTAGAATATGGGCTTTTCATGACAAAAAAGAACTTGGCCATTTTTTGCTGACCTTAGTTGGGTTGGGTTATTTTTTTATCCTTTCATTTGTGTCAGTACCTTTTATATTTTTGGTTTGTGTCAATTCCTATTTTTTTTCACAAAAATAAAAAAGAAAATATTAAAATAATAAAAAAATATAAAAGGGAATTTTGATAGCTTGTGGAGTTTGGATCTAGAGAAAATTCTACATAATGGAATGCTGAATGGAATGATTTTTGAAACTAACCTCCATCAGAATATTCTGTTAAAAACTTGCCTCAATTTAGAATTAATACATTCATCCCTTGATGCATATATATATATATATATTTGACGTTACCATTGATGCATATATGCTGTTAGATATTTGTCCAAATTTTATTTTAACAACTAAAATGAAGTTCAGAGTAATTCACCAATACTTTAAACTCAACCTAGCTTCAATAGTTGAGGGCACTATTGCAGTGCCTTAATTCTAAATTCTCTTAATAACTCTTTTAATTATTAATTCTTAATTCTTTTAAAAAACTTCTTAATTAGTATTTGCAATAAATATTAAATAATTATTTATATTATTAAAACATTAAATAATATATCAACATTTTCATCTAACAAATTCTATATTAAATATATCAAAGGAATTATGAAAAAATATTTTAAGAAGAAGTAGCAAAACTTTTTAAATATATATTTGGATATTGTTATAAATAAATAAAAAATTTAAGAAATAGAAACATTTTTTATCTGTTTCTTGAAAAATAGAAAATTAATTGTTTTATGGTTCTATATTTTTAGAAAGACTTATTTAACTATAGTAAAACTTAACAAATATTCTTTTCAATACAAAAATGTTTTTTTTATTAAAAACACAAATAAAAGCATCAAATAGTGTCAGTTAATTTTTATGTACCGATAATATAAAATAAATTTATAGCATTATTTAATCAAAATGTAAGAAATTGTTATATCATTTTTTTTAAGTTAAAGATTATCCAATTGTCTAAAATAACATGACATTTTTTTATTTTTTTAATCCTTATTAGGTAAAAGTGTAAAATTATTTTATATTATTAGTATATAAAACTTAATCTAATTTTTTTAGATTTTTTTTATAAATTTAATTAATATGCATTGACAGTATAAAATAATTTTACATTGTTAATCAATAAAAATAGAAGAAAATGAAAAATCATAGTGACTATTATTATAATAGATAATTATTTATATAAATTGATACTTTTCATTATTTCTATTGATTGGCAGTATAAAATTATTTTATATTATCAATATATTTAAATTAAATTCTTTTTTTATACTTATTATATACTTTTTTTATAAAATTTAATTTATATATATTAATAATATAAAATAATTTTATATTATCAATTAATAAAAATATAAAAAAATATCAAATTATATATGATAATTATCAATCATAACAAAAGAATCATTATAATTTGATATTTTTTAATATTTCTATTACTTAATAACATAAAATTATTTTACACGTTACTAAATACAAATTAACTCCTCAATCAGCACCACGTGAGCGGGGTGTGCTACTACTACGCTTGCAGATCATCTTGTGTGGATGACAAAGCACTAATCAGTAACACAAAAACGCTGCTTCATTGAGCATTGAACACAAACAAATGTTGGTGAATCAAATGACACTGGTTATTACCCAAGCTCCTCTATGTCCTTGGGGAGCCATGTCTGCAAAGTGTTGTTCCCTCTTGTCCCCACCAAAGTTCATCACTTCAAACCCAATTCCACTCTTCAATCCCGCACCAAAATTCATCATCACCACAACCACAAGAAGAAGAACCTCTAAGACACCCTTTCATAATCTCACACTCACCAAGGCTGAGGGAGGCCTCAACAACACTTCTTCAGGTTCAGCTGCTACCAAACCCTCTTCTTCCTCAACCTCATCAAGCTCCACTGCTTCTTCTTCTTCTTCTTCTTCTGCTCCTTTTGCCAATGACCAACCCGTTTTCGTGGGTGGGGAGGATGTTACATTGGAAGGTGTCATCCAGTTCGAGAAACCAAGCTCTTCTTCTTCTCGTGTTGAAAAATGGGGGTAATCTTTTATTTTTTTTTTGGGGATTTCTTTCTTCTATTATTTGATGAGATTAATTTTGATGCACTCAATTTTAACTGTCACCCCATTATGTGCGAGCTTTTTATTTAGCCACTTTTGTTGATATGGATACATAAATGGATGTTTGAATAAATATGTTTTGCATCAAAATTAAATTATTTTTATTAAGTTATTGGTTTTGTTCATAAAAAATAGAACTTGTTGCAAACATTCATCTGGGTATGTGGTAAAACTCAAAAGGGTTATTATTATGTTGCAAGTTTTTTATTTCCTTATTGCATTTCTCTGATCAACTTATGGGTTTCCTTTATAATAAAGAGAAGTTGCTGCCAGCATTGATTTGGGGTTTGTGGTAAAACATAAAGGGTATTATGTTGCATTCTTTTTTGTTGTTGCTTTTTTTTTTTTTTTTGGGCATTTTTCTGATCAATTTATTGGTTTCCTTTATAAAATAAAAAAGAACTTGTTGCAAACATCCATCTGGATATGTGGTAAAACTTAAAAAGGGTCATTATTATGAAGTTTTTGATTTTGTTTTTCTTGCATTTTTCTGATCAACTTATTGGTTTCCTTTATAAAAAAGAAAACTTGTTGCAAAGGTTCATTTGTGGTTGTCGTAAAAGGGTTATTATGTTGCAGGCGTGTGGCTCTGCTAGCTGGTGTGGATGTATTGGCCTTGCTTGTGTTTGCTACAATTGGAAGATACAGTCATGGACTCTCTATTTTGGACATTGAGACGCTGCATACTGCTGATCCTTTTATAGCTGGTGTGCTTGTTTTTCATGGAGCTGTTAGTTGAAATTATGAAAATACTGAAATTTGGTGTAGTAAGCTTTACTATTTTGATGAGAAGATATGAGAAATTTGAAAATTTGTTGTGTTTCAATGCCGCACAGGGTGGTTTTTAGGTGCTTACTTCCTTGGAGGTTATGGAGAGGATGGCCGTGGGCTGAAGGGTCTCCCGAAGGGTGTCATTGCTACTGCTAAGTCATGGGCTGTCGGGATCCCTGTAAGTTGAAAGCTCTTCTTATATGATGCATATTGGCTTACTTGCACCCATTTTTTGAAAATGTTGTGGGCTGAGAATGAGCAGTGGGTGTATTGATCTTCATAATTGGCATTTTTGCTTTGGCCTCCAATTTATGGCTGAAACTTTAATGCAGGGTTTGGAACACTTATGAAACTCTAGAATTGAAGAGCATTCATACGAAATTATCTAAATTACAATGCAAAAAATGATTTGTAAATGAATTGAGTTCATAAACTAATATCATTCCTAACAATTTTCTTACAAGAATTTAGCTATATATGAAAATGTAATGCTACTCGTGCACACTTACGCACGTCACCTCTCATCTATATGACCTTCACCATTCGATTATGCTTGCCCCACAAAAATTTTTATGCATCTACACTTTAATTTTCCCTCCCTTGACCCCAACCAGGTCAAAGCCCCATGCATTAGGCCATCTTTTTTTACACTTTGATTTTCCCACCTCATACTGATGTTAGGTGATGTGAAACAAGCATTTTCCTAAATCCTTCATTTTACATGAAACTCGAATACATGGTAAATGAATTGTAACATTGCCTTTGAGCTTCAAATGCTGAATACAGCTAGAAGACAAGTTGCTTTACATTCATTGGGACATTCGGTGTTGCATCGTATATTTTGGCACAAGACATTTTTTCGGATGATCCAATGAATGCCGCTGCCCCCCTAACATTGCACTAAGATATTACAATTTTGTTAGATTGACATGAAAATTTCAACAGACGAATGATAATTAGATTGTTCCATACACAAAGAAAAAATGTATTGTTGTGCGGTTGCTTTCTTTTTCTTCTTTTTTCCTCCAGTGAACATTCCTCAAGACAGATCCCATTCATATCTTTCTATCTTGTTGGCAGATAGGAATAGCAATAAGGACCGCAACGTCAGGTCATTTCCCAAACTACGGCTTCGTATTTGTGAGTCTGGGAAGCACTGCTGTTTTACTTATCACATTCAGAGCATTATTATACACTATTCTTCCGGTCAACAATAAAAAGAAGAGTGATGATGTCTATCGCCGTGGCAGTCCCTTTGAACTCTTTGAGGTATATGATCTTTCATCTTTGTCAGATCTCAAGAGATTATATTGCCAATTCCATAGCAAAGCTTGGTATCCACTGTCCAGAATAGGTTATTCATTCTTAAAAATTGCTCCAACAAGACCTTCCCTTACAATTGCATTTATACAAACCTGAACTTGCACTGGACCTCTACTACATCTCCTTTGTCCATGAAAATATTTTTGTAACTCCACAGAATATCTTGAAATACAAACTGATGCATGTATTATGAATGCTTTCACTTGCTATCATAACTCTAAAACAATAATAGAAAAGAAAATGCAAATGTAACTTGCGGTCTATACATTAACCATTCCATCCTTGATTAGCTTGTCAAATCCATGTTTCTGCCTGCCAAAACTATTACTGAAGCTTTCAATTATTTAAATTAGGATTTACACAGCCTAGGTACTGTTAATTTCTACTTTAAAAACAATTCCCAAATACCTAAGCTAAATAATTTTCATTATCCGCCTATGCTTATCTTTTTTTGTTACTTTATGATGAATCACTTTTGGAGTTGAATGACATTCTGTAAAACCATCGGGATACTGAATCGTGATGCAAAATTTATTATTTTCTTTTGTAGCTGCTTACATCATTAGTACGGCGGTGGTAGCAATGGGTTGCATTTTCAAGGCACTGTAATGTGTGTACATCCAGATATCAGTTTCCTAGCTAATCTCCTTTTATTATTGACTTATATGAGATGAGACAAGTAAGTGTAAATGTTTACTGTATTTGAATTTTTGATCTATTAAACTTGTATACTGTTATTATACCTTTGATCAGATTAAAAAATGCAACATGTCATTGGAATCATGCTTTGGTAACTGTGGTCTGCCACTTTTTTGAGGATCTCCTATTTTTCCAAATGGGCTCCCTATTCATGTCACTTGATGATAAAGTAGAGGCTTTCAGAAGTATGAATAAAATTGTTGTAAGTGTTGACTTTTGAGTAAATCTAACCTGAGAGATACTGAGATAGTGATGCAGGACACGAGCGTGAGAGGAATAACAAAAGGAGTTGGGTATCATTCTAGCAAATGACCTAGAATCCACTAGGTAGATACTTTTATACTTACCCAAACAAGCAGAAAATTCTTCAACTAATAATCATATTGGAGAATGTATGTTGGATCTTATGTCGTTTGCACATAACTGGCCTTTTTGTAGGCAGTAAACTATAGCTTTAGTAGCAACAACAACCATGAAGGCCTTTTTCGCACTTGACAGAGTCAACTATATGGATCAAGTGCCCACATTGTGTTCTATCAGAAAGAAATTTGCGAAAAGGCCATTTCAATCAGTTTTGAGAATTTTCCTTGTTTTTCCTCTATCTTAATTTATCCATATGATCAACTCTTTTTACTGGATTGATTAGATTTTGTCATCTTTTGTTAAATAGGTGTCATTCCAACTTTCTCCGTAATATATTCATTTTTGATTTTATCTTCTCTTGTATGTCCAGTCATCCACTATAACATTCTCATCTTTGCAACATTTAGCTTATGCTGTAGTTGGCACTTTATCACCTAACATTTGGTACCATAAAGCATTGTTGGTTTTATGGCTATTTAATAAAATTTACCTTTTAGCTTGAAGCACCTCATGATTACAAGTAACACATCAAGTGTTCCTTGTCTACCTAACTTCAATCCTATGATTTTCATGTCTTTCAATCTCTCTGTTAGCTTGTATGATATATCCAAGATGCCTAAACTATACGAATTTTGGTATGGTATCTTTCTAAGAGCCGATTTGGGTAAATAGCTTATTTAAGTCCATATGTGAAAGGAACTTCTGAAAAGTAATTTATAAACAGGTTATTTTGTATTTAGATGCACACTAATAGAAGTGCTTGTTTTGAGTTTTTTAAAGGTGTTTTTTGATGAACTTGATATTTTCATTTTTCAAAAAGCACTAAAAATGACTTTTTGGAAAGTAGCTGTATAGCCAAACGGAAGAAAAAGATAAAAAAATGTGACTTTTGACTTCCAAAAAGTTTTTAAAAAAAAATTTATAAGTAATTTTATCCAAACAGACCCTAAGTAGGCATTGCATGTGTTCTGTTGTACTTCTACTTAAAATCATATGATCCCAAACTCCTAAGCTTCTCTCCATGAATCTATTTTACCATTTATTCCCTTTCTCAACTCTCCAATTAAGACTATATCATTTGCTAAAAGTATGCATAATGCATTGAGGTATTGGCTCCATAAGATTTCCAAAAATAACTAAATAAAATCAGTAAGAATTCTCAGGGAAGTTGGATAAAAATAATTTATACTCAAACTCAATATTTAACTTTGATTGACCCCCTTTCCCTGCATCATATAGAAAAAGAAAGAGGAATCAGTAGCTATAAGGCTTAATGCTACAGAAAAATTTGCACTTATTTGCTAATATCATTGAGGAGTTTTAAAAATGTCTTGTTTCTGTCTTCTCTGTCTAGGAATCTGCTGCACATCTCATGCAGCATAGGTCAATCAAATATGGCAAATATAGTTTTTGTAGCTCATGCAGCTTAATAAGTTAAATGGTAAGGTGGTGCAAGAAATATTTTTGCATGTGAATATGAGGAACTGGCCACCTTCTCCTGTAACTAAATATGGCAAACCTCATATTTATGATCCACTCATCAGAAATATCTATCAGGATAGTAGTACATAGTGCTCTTAAATTGATGACATCAAGGAAGTTAATATTGGATCTGACTATTTGAGATACCATGTAGGCAGGGCTTGTAATTGTAAGATCGATCCAGAAAACTGATTACTTCCCAAATCTCAACCCCAAGTATATATGGCGTTCACGACTTCCAAATTCCGATATTATATGCTTCTGAAGCAACAATCTTTACTTGACTTGTTTGTGTGGTTACTCATTAGTATGGTATTATATGGTTGAGGCAGAATTTGAAGTTATTTTTCCTACTTGAATTGTTGGCTCCAAAGTGAACATGCTTGCTGCCATTTTTATGTACCAATCTCTGGATTGTTGGACAAGGAGTAACTGCAAGAGTGATACTTTTTCAGTTTTGGGGTTGTTGGAAGAGGGATTTGCAATCAGGTTTCAGTCTTCTAGCGGGTCCCTTTTGGCTGTTATCTTCTTTTCACGAGATTCTTTGTAATATTGCCCCTTTAGCCAAATCTTTTTGATCTTTGTTTTCTGTGGCCCTTCTATGATGGTGAAATCAGGCTAAGGATCACTGGTCTACATTTATTTGTTTATTGCATGGGGTTATGCATATGCATTTAGTAGTTTATTTTATCTTAAAACAATAAAATGGCAACAGACATAAGTTGAGCCTCATCTTTATATTTAATATTTTCCATGGCTTAGATTTGGCCTAAGCCTTAAACACCAAACTAGAAACACCTCTTTTGTAGAATGGATTATCTCACATTAAAATTTCACATGATCTTATCATATGTAAACTTTTATCGTTGATTAGGAAAGTGGGGTTTGGGCTGGGACACATGAGATGATCTCATCGATGGTGAAAATTTGTACATGACAAAGGTTATGTGAAATTTTGATATGAGAACAACCATTCGCCCCTTGTGCTATGTTTGATAGATGGGATTATGGTTGGAACAAAGAAAGTAAATTGGACATGTATCAAGTTTGTGGACAAGATGCATGCACAATTTTCTTTTAATCTTTTTGGGTGCTAACAGTTCTACCAAAGGTAACTTTTTCTAGACACCATGGAAGAAGACCTTGAATAAAATCATCCCCAACCATGGTGGAAGCAAATATTTCACATGCAACAGAGACATCCATCGCTTTCTTCTTTATGGGCCTTACTCGGACTACAAATGAAAATCCGGACTTATTGCTAAGACCAATTCTCTCATTTTGGGTACATCTAAGACCATAGTTTATTGCTGTGATGTCACGGATGTCTAAGTCCTTGGGCCTGTATGGCAGCGATTTAATAATGATAGAAGGGATTGTTTCAGTATTCTCCTTCTTTTTTTTTTCCGCTTTTGGGTGAACAAAAAAATATCATTGTTTTAATATTAATATTTAGGATGAGTTATTAAATTTTTTATACTATTACTATGTGTGATAAATTTTCAAAATTCTATTTGAAAACAGAATATAAATATTTGGGGCCGGGCGTGGCCTAACCTGCATGCCAGCTCCTTGTCTGGGATTAAAATCGTGTCACCTCTCGTTCAAAAGTTGACAATTGAAAATTTTTTTGAACAAAATAAAGTGGTTGTGTTTTGCAGGTAGGGATTAATTTCTAACTGTGTGTGGATGATCTTTCATTAATGCAATAGACTGAAATTAGTAAGAAAGGATTGGAAAGGGAGAAAAAAGAAAGAGAATAAAATTACTTTTCTACATGCTTGAAAGATTAAGATGGGAACAAAATAGAAATTTATTAATCTTGTTTGAAAATTATATTATAAAGAAATGGAACAAAATATTTATAATTATTAATTTTTTAAATAACGCTTTTAATAGTTTTATATTATTATATATTTACAAAAATTAAATTTTCAACTAATAAGTAAAAAAATATTGAAAATTTAACTGAACCTCAAGATAATTATAAAATCATTTTTTACAAATAATGACTCAATATTTATAATAAGTTTCAAATAAAAAAATTATAAAAACATGTATTTCATTTCATGATTTCATTTCGAACTCTTTCTCGTTGTTCCCTTATGCTAGATAAGGTTCAAATTTGTTTTGATTGGTTTTTAAGGCAATACAATGCAAGCAAAAGACATGAGTTGTATGATTATCATGTGAAATAAATTTTTTAATATCACAAACTTAAACATTGTATCTTCAGTAGTCATTAATTCTAATGTACACACCTAAACAATCAACAAATACATATATAAGATAAATAAATTTTATTTAAAAGCTATCAATTTGTAGGACATCTTTTAACTTAAAAGATTTAATAAGGATTATCTCAAAAATCAAAATAAGAACACCAAGAAAATCAGAAGGAAAAAATTACCAATTGAAATGAGATTTGATTTGACAATTTTACAATAACATCATGTATAAAGTATGCTTAATATAGATGAAATAGGATTAATGAAAATGAATTAAAAATAAGAATTACTAGTTTAGCAATAGAGAACTCACATTTCTCTGCAAAGTCATAGAGAGAATTAACTTAGGTAGCACCTATGACCAATCCATGTTTTTTAATAATTTTATAAATATAATGAGGGATAAAAATATAAAATACTTATTTGAAAGTTAAAAATAAAATTTTCAGTTCCATTCACCTCACCCTAATTTTTTTCATAAGTTTCATTCCCTTTATATCTGATATTAAACTCTTAAACAAATTCTCTTTCCCATTATTTTGCTTTCTTTGCCATTATTCCTCCCAATACCTGTCATCTATACAAACTATAAGTGTTAAATTGTAAATGGAGAGACAGAAAATAGGTTTTATACATTTATTATATTCATAAAAATATAGAAAAATTTAATTATCTACACGTCAATCCTTATATATCAAAAGAATTATTTAAAACCTTTTTGCAAATAGTAGTAACATTTTCCTAAGATGATTGAATCAACAGGCGCGCGATTCTACATGTTTTTTTGTCACCCCCTTTTTTTTCAGGTGCACGTGATCCTTATCAATAACAAAGGATTTGGGTGACGAGATAGATACTGTGATGGGGGCATAGGCATAGGAATAGGATCATAGGGTTGACAGAGTAGGGCTGAGGCTGCTGATTGAATTCTCTGTGTGTTGCACGCTGCCGCTGCTCGTCGGAAAAGATATATTGTTTGGGCTCTGCATGCGCTGCGGTGTCTATAACCTTTACCCTATATACGCTGCCAACCATATTATAATATATAAAAAATGTTATTTATACATGACATTAAATGAGATAATATATATATATATATATATATATATATATATAAAAGTTAGTAAATGTTGAAAAAGAAAAAAAATATGAGAGGTTTACTATATATTTTTTATGTTTATATATTGAATATATTAAAAATTTTTTAAAAAATTATTTATATTTCTTAATCAATATCCTAAAATAATAAGAATTCATTTTTAGAATTGGATTAAATAAATATATTTTATATAAAATATTATATTAATTTATATTTCATCTATTATTTGATAAAATATAAATCTCACTTAAATTTCATCTTTGCCCTATCCATTATTGCCATCCACCATTTAATAGTGAATATGTGAATGAATATAATATTTGAAATAAAATATATTTCTAAGTATTTCTCTTCTATATATATATATATATATAATCTTTCTTTCATTTTCAACTCTTTACCGTCTAAGATTTTTTTTTTTTCTCTCCTGGCACACTAGTCTTCTTCAATGGTTGACCTACGTTGATCACAGATTGCTACAAAGAGAACTTTTGTACACACAAAGATACCTAATTAATGTATGGATATTTGAGATGCCTGTGTTCTAAGTATATATGGATAATTAATTGATTAGCTAGAGTAGCTAGTAATATCATTTTTGTAGTACCCTAGCTAGTTAATATCATATCATAATTTATAGGGTATTTGAGATTTTAGATGTGTAGCTGCATGTAGTGTTATTATTAATATTAATATTAATATGATACAATCAACCACACTTTCCTTCCTCTCCTTATCCCCATTTGATCAATACACTGATATACATGCATCATACGGTTGGTAAAAATAACATTAATATGAGTTATCTTGATCATATTTTTAAATAATATGAATTTATCATTATCCCTTTATGCTCAAAATCAAGTATTTAAAATGTTAAAATCATGTTATAATTGTAAACCTAACCCCACTCTAAAACCTTTAAGAGAAGAAATTTGTTATTGTTTATTATAAATGTCATCATGATGATATCCTTAAGCAACTTAATTAACACAAGGGATTTATCAACTTAAGATTAGTTGATGACATATATAATGGGGTGTGGAAGGCATCACGATCATCATGGAATATAGCAACAAGGAAACCTACGTCATATCCTTCGGACAAATTAATAGATTCCACATTGTTTGCTTTTAGGAAGTTTATCAAGAAGGGTTCATGGGGTTAGCTTTCTTTTTCATCACATATCAGTAAATGCTTGCTCTTAAAAA
Organism: Pterocarpus macrocarpus; assembly: GCA_031439585.1. Lineage (NCBI taxonomy): Eukaryota > Viridiplantae > Streptophyta > Magnoliopsida > Fabales > Fabaceae > Pterocarpus > Pterocarpus macrocarpus. Next base: position 34,681,105 of record CM062514.1, read on the forward strand.
CCTGTAATACCATAAAAAGAAACATTTATCATAGACTCACAGTGTTGTTCTATTAATAAGCATGCATAAGCAGATACATAGCAACGCAAAGTCAATAGATAAAACCAAACACAGCGAGGCCGTGGAAACATCACACTTAAAAGGCACTTGTTGTATTTATAGAGTGGTGACGAGGGAAGGGCACGGATTGTTTCTTGAACAAGGAGCCCAACCCTAGTTTCAGGAAGATTGACCTATATTTTGAAATCTTATATACATCTTCCAACTTCGAAGAATGAAGTTGATATCCTTTTCACTCTTTTAGAAACTAGCTAGTACACTAGAGGTGGGGAGGTGGCTTAGGATGTAGCTGGTTGGGTTCATTTGCTTCAAGTTTCAATACAAGTTTAGGGTATCTTTCATATAGAATCTATGACATGGGAGGAGTGATTAATTATGAGAGTGAAAAAAATAAATTTTAACTATTAGATCTTATGTGAATGGTTAAGATTAAAATATAAAGTCATATGATTTTTTTAAGTGATCATATGACTATTAAATAATATTAAATTTTGACCATCTATATATAATTATACAATTCAAATTTACTTTTTTTATTCTCATAATAAATTATTCCTCCTATATGATATGCTCCCCTTTTCCAACACTTTAAATTTCTTAGTTAATGCGACATTTGTGATTATTGAGTTTTGCCCCCCTTCTTTTCAATTATTAGTCTTTAGAGTTTGTTTTATTTTGATTAATTGGTTTGGATAAGGTTCTTTTGTCATTATTTTTTTTTTCATTTGCAAAATTTACACTCAAAATTTATTTAAAAAAAGAATAAGATTGCTTAAATCAATAAAATATCAATTACTAAATAATTTGTTTTATTTATAAATAATAAATAGTTTGGATACCCTAAATTGGGTTGGTGGTGTATATATGAATTGAGCTTTATTTATAAATAATATATTTAACAAAATTTGAATAGTTATTCTAACATATTTTTTTATTTTAAATCATAATTTGGGTAAACATTAAAAAAATCATCAAGTCAAACCCTAAATCAAATTATAATCTAACTCCTCTATATATGAGACCGTAAGCTATAGTAGGGGCTCGCCCCAAAAAAAATATGCAGTCGCCAAGTTGTGTATGAGCTTTCCATCTGTCTCCTCAAAAACAAGAAAAAGAATAAGCAGAGATCAAAAGAAGCACTCTCTCGATTAAGCCGTGAGAAAGAGAATCTAATGTGATCGTGACAGGACATACAAGCTTAGATTTTGACATCTCATCACAGGCTCAGAGAGAGAAAATAGTGGTAACGATAGAGGGAGAAGGAAAATATTTTAGATAGATACAAATCTAACTTTATATATATATATACATATATCGATTTACATTTATAATAAATGGAATTCAAAACTAAGTAATCATATTTGAAATAAATTAAGGGTTTAATGCTAAGGTTCTAAAGATGGAAAGTTTTACTTGAACAAATAAAATTTTTAAATTTTCAATACATTGAATTCATCAGAAATCTCAACACTTTCCATTTTTAAGACCTTAACAAATGCTCCTACGGCACCCGTGATCAAAATCCATTAATTAACAATATCTAATCTTTTCTTATTATAAATATATTAAAATATTAAATTTATATACGAAAAAAAAAAAAATCTCTCGACGTGAAAAGGAAGAGTTGGATTGAATTTGAGTTGAAGGTCCAGTTTTTGCATCCAAGGGAGGGAGCAAGATGAGGATAAAGATAATGTAAAAAGGCACAAGGTTGTAGACCAATTTGCTTGTCATGAGAGGCATTTCAATTGCAATAGCCAAACATGCAGGCAGTGGCAGTGGCAGCACAAACTACAGAGGGCCACAACAACACATCTTACATTACAGCTAGTGGTCTTTCCCAGTCGAGTAGCCATCACAGCAGGGTAGGCAGTGATCTCATAATATCCAACTTTGTTTTATGTTGGAACCTCCTTCATCCTTTGCTTCTGCCATGAATTATATGTTGGATTTTCTGATCTCACGTCATTCTCATAATAACTCCTCACTTTTTTCCCCCTCATATGACTCTTCATTGCGGGTTTATTTTGGTTTGAGAAAGTTCAAATGATTTGAAGTTAACCAAATGATTCTATGCAAATTTGAGTAAACACTCGAGTCAAGGGACCAACAAAAAGAAAAGAGTTAACACTCAAATGCTATATCTCATCTCTGTTTGGAGATACCTTCTAGTTTTAATTTCTTAGCATTACTATTATCCCTTTTTCTGTTATTTTAAGATTTAGCTTCTCTATAATATACGATGCACTTAAGAAACAATAATAAGCCTTGATGAACAAGTTTAAAGTTTTTATAATATACAAGTACTTATATCATGCATGTATCATAATTTTCTTTTTTAATCAACCATTAATATTATCAACTTCATCCTCTAAAATATGCCTTCTACCCTAAGAGGAGCCTAATCCTCTTATTGTAACTAGAAAGAATTGAAAAGTCCTCGGTTCACTTCTTTAAATGATACTTTTGATTAATAAACGTAATCGATATTGAAATTTATTTACAATTGAGTAAGCACGTTTGTATCATATTACTATTATTATTATTATTATCAGAAACTTAAATGAAAACAGTCTTGCAAAGAGAAAACCTTGAAATAGATGTTTTTTAGGGTTACCGCTATTCATTAACTAATGGGGTTGAGAGTAAAATTTCATGTTACTTCAAATTCTATGAATTGGGACATATGTCCTTAGAGCTCAATGTTAATTACTGCAGGTTTTTCCGTATGCACGGCTGCTTCTACTGTTCTGTTCATCTGAACAGTGCTTGTCACTTTTGTCTTCCGAGTTAGTTCTTCGTCTTTTTCTCTTCTTCTATGATGTCAGTAAGTTGTTGATTCAGTGTTTAACAGAACGTGTGACAAAGGAGACATAAAAGTTTGATTGTTGAGATTATGTCGTAAGGTTATATTATACAATTAACACTCTTTACGGTTACCTTAATTAATTTGTCAAATTCTATATCTAAAATGAATTTTCGCACGATGCCAAATAGAGAGAGAGAGAGAGAGAGAGAGAGAGAGAGAGAGAGAGAGAGAGAGAGAGTCAAATTAATGTTTTAGTGTCTATAATTTTGTAAATTGTTAATATTAATACGTACAATTTAAAAGTTTATAATTAGATTATTATATTTTCGCATTTTTCAAAAATAAGTCTTTAATTGTTCATTTTTGTTAGATCAAACAAATCTATTCAAAACTCAAATAAATTATAAAATTAAATTTAATGAATAATATAATTAAATAACTCCTTATAATTTGTTTGAAATTATGAATAAATCTTTATAACTTAACACATTATTATCAATAATTGTTTATAAATAAGTACTTTTTAAAAATTTAAAAAATATTATAAAAATCAAATTACTAACTTTTAAACTATAACACAACTGAAATATATGTACTAATGAGAAGAATTTACTTTCAAGTTATGTCAATCATTCAATACATAACTTATAATTATAAATATATAGATATTATATAAATCACTGTTGATATATTGTTATGTGTAGAATTAATCATAAATTCGAAGCTATATTAACAATTTTTTATTTAGTGCCCGTTTGATTTATATTTTGCAAATTCTAAAAGTAAGTTAGGAAAAATAAAAATGAGATTATACAATAATATTTAATATGTTTGGTTTGCTTTTCCTATAACTAAAAATATTTTTTAAATAACTGAAAATATTTTTAGAAGAAATATTTTGAAGTTATTTTTTATTTTGATAAAGGTACTTTTGAGATAAAATTATATTATTATTCTCACATTAATAATTAAAATAATTTTATTTTATCTATTCAAATAAAAATAATCTCTTTGATTTATTTTTAATATATTTAAATTAAATATAAACCAATTTTTTAAAAAATAATTTCTTTAAAAATAATTTTTTCAGTATAATTATTTTAAAAATAATTTTCTTAAAAATTAAATTAAATATACTCTTATATAGTCGTGCACTCTCGGACTCAAAGCCGGACCTAAATGGCGGTCCGACTCTCGAAACCTTTTGCTGGCGTTATGGCTGGTTTGGTCTATTAGAGAATGGTTTAAAATTGTCACCCTATAGGTATGGGCCCATAGCCATATGTGGCTTCAATTCTAATAAGTAAAAAGAATTTTCCGAAGTGGAAAAAAAATGAAAAAAAAATCTAAACTATTCAAATTTATGATTTGTGAGTACTGTTTCAGGGTTTATTAAATGTTTTTATTCGCTTTAAAACATATTTTTGAAATTCTTAATGTATTCAATATTTGTATTTTTATTCACTAATTATTTTAATTTCAAAACGAGTATCTTTAGAATATTCATTAACACATTTAACAAAATAATTGTGATAATGCTTAATATTGTTAAACAAAACCGATAAAGGTTACCGAAGTCATAGATTTCTAAATTTAAATTTGAAATTTTTGTTTTTATAAACTTTGTGAACTTAAGTTTAAAATTGTAATTCTGTCCCATAGTTTTTTCTTTTAATATATTATTGGTCTGCCCCTATTAAACGTAGTACTACATAGAAATCCAATTAACGACATACATTGAAGAGTTTTTTTTTTTTTTAAGTATATGGATAATATTGAAATTTTAATTTAAGATCTCATATAAAGTATTAAAATTTTCACCACTAATCCACTTTTAGTAATTTTTGAAAAGTATATATTTTCCTACATAAAATGATGATATATATATATATATAGTTAGTTTAATTGGGGTGTATTGATAGTGTAAAATTTTTTTACACTGTCATCCAATCAAAACCTTCCATTTGTATGACCATTCAAGTAGTGGATGATTATATCAAAGATTTTTGCTGATGTGGTAATATATGATTGGATATCTATGTAAAAAAATTTTACACTGACAGTATATTTAAATTAAATCCATATATATATATATATATATATATATATATATATATGAGTTTAGTTGGTATATACTGACAGTATAAAACTGTTTTATATTGTTAATCAATAGAAATAGGAGAAAGTAAGAAATCATGGTGGGTCTCTCATTATAATAGATAGTTATTTATGTAAGTTTATACTTTTTACTATTTTTATTAATTGACAGTGTAAAATTTCAGCATATTTAAATTAAATTCTATATATATATATATATAGTGTAAGGAGTTTTAAATTAAAAATTAAATATTTTTACCAACATAATAGTAGATAATTAAATTTGCAGAAAATTTTTTATAATAATAAATTATTAAAATTAAATTTTTATGTTAATATCCATTTCTATATTTTAGAAAGTGATAATTTCGCCCCGGAAAAAAAAACCACGAAAAAAGATCACACAGTGACATTATCAATATGCACCACGTACCCACCTACCAAATCTACCACATTTGATTCTATTTGAAAAGGCTGGCGAAAGGGAAAGTAGAAAACAGAAGCGAATTCAGAGATTTCTGATGTGTATGGGCAGCAAGGCGAAGAAGTCCTTTGCTAAAGGCTATGATGACTACTGTAAGTCGAAAAATTATTCCATGGTCTTAAAGTAACATGTAATTATGTAAAATTATATTTATTTTAGTTATTATATGTTATTTTGGTTTAGTTATTGGTGGATATTTTTTTTTTGTTAAAATTATAGGTATTCTCCTATCGAAGATAATCCTACTTAAGTAAAATAGAATTATTTGAGTGGCAAAATTCTCCCTTCCAAATTTTAATATAATTATATACCTAAGGTTCAAATTTAAAATATCTGATTAAGTTAAAATAGCAGCTACAAACTAATCCACGTGTTCATTGGTAGTTATTGGTGGATTTTATTATTAACTTATATATTTATTATATTTTAAAATTTCAAAATTTATGATTTAATAGAATAAATACGTAAATTAATAGCGATGCAGCCTAAAGCTATTTAAACTGAAATAACATGCAATAGTTAGATTCATACCAAGTTCTAAAAACATGCAATAATTTCTCATCGTTAAGTGTTGATGGACTTGGTCATGATTTCTTTATAACAGCCCATGCGGAGACATATACCTTTTTCAGCATTTCTTTTCCCTCTCAAACTGGGACAACCTTTCATGAGGTTCAAATCAAAATCATTTCCATTTGAAAATTTGTCTCCACGACGCATTCCATGCAAACTCTGCGTGAAACATTTTCCTCTCCATAAAGAAATAAACTTGGACAAATGCCAACATGCTCCCAAAAATCATGAGAGAGGAGAATAATTAAATTTGAGTTGTTGATAATTATTTTAAGAATTCACTTTTTATTTATTATAACAATAATTTAAGGGCTCAAAAGGTGAGAATATCTATATTCCCACACTTTTTATGAATATCTTAGCAAAGTTCTTAAACTCGAGCAATCGCTCACTAGTAAATATCCTTAGCATATGGAAAATATGCATCGCATTCACATTATATATTGCATGCCCATTACCATGAAAAGGTTGAATGGGAGAGAAAAAAAAAATAAAAAAGCATAGAGAGAAGAGATTCTTTGACCAGCTTAACTACAAATATAGAAAACATAAGTTACAAATCAATGCATGAATTTAATCAACACTGATGCGCAAAAGCTTACGGTAAGTTTTGGAAGAGCTCAAAATGAAAGGAAGAATAGAAGAACACAAGCCAACGGCAAATGACGGACTTGTTTGATGTAAATGCGATCATATTTGGTTGAATAGAAAAAGAGATATTTTGGGAAACGAAAAATTGTCGACCTTTTCATATTCTTCTCAACGATTGTTTGGAAAGAAACTTTTTTTTTTTTTTTTTGTAATTTAAGTTTCCTTATGGAATTAATCTTTATTCGGAATAGTCAACTTATCTACAGAATCGAACGGCATATTTTTTATATTAACAAAGTTTAAGTTAAAGGAAAAGTTTCCTCGATCTAGGACTACTTTAATATTGCACAGCAATTAATAAACCCAAATTTAAAATGTAATTTATGAATTTTTTTACTAAAATATTCTTACTCAATTTTTAATATATAATATCACTCTAGTAATATCCTATTATATATTTTAATTAATTATAAATTATGAAAGATCAATTTTTTAAAAACAAATTAACTGTATATATTTTATTAATGCATGAAAACCACGAATATTAAAGACATTTTTTTTTGTTGAAAACATCAAATAATTTGGACCCCAAGACAGAGAGTACCATTATATTGTATGGATTCAAATTCTTAATATTTGATTATTGTTTTTTAATATTGTAAGTAATATGTAAGTTCTATAATCAAGTGAAGCAGTTGATCATTTAGTTAGTCTATCTTGTGGGATCTTGTAGTTTTAATTTCGAGTGTGTATAATTTCTGATTTTGTTAACTCCTTTACCCTTTATTGAAAGTTTGATTTAAACTCTTACACATTGAGCGAAATTTCATGATTTGCGCTATCAGATACAAAATTGTAAGTAATTTTTCTATAATAAAACAGCATCGACATTCCACTACCATTTTAAAGTGAATAGCAAATTGTTTTAGTTAGAGATAAGATCATATTTAAGGAGTAAAATACACATTCGCTATAAAAGTCTGTTTTTGGGACCCTCATGCTCGTCATTTCTGGAATATTTCAAGCTTATCAAAGGACCTACTTTTCGCTTTTTGTCTGGAAGCAGTTGTTGACTACACAAAAAGAGACACTAGAAAAAGAATAGGGTCTTCGCGTTATTTTATTCTTTTTTTTTTTTTTTTGGGATACAAGGTATTAATTTACCACAAGGGTATAGGACACTACACAGGGAGCATGGCTGCTTCTTGAGGCTACATGTACAGAATATGGGCGAATGCTATGATGCATCTCATTTTGAGAGGTGCATCATGCACCTTGTATGATTGATGGTCAGATGTGAGAATGTACCAATACACCTTTATATCTGGCCATTAATTTCATAAGATGTATTGGTGCACCCTCACATCTGACCGTCAATCATACAAAATGTGTGATGCACCTCACATTCATAGACAAACCCACAGAATATGTACAAACTGAACATATGCAATTTTGTCCATCTAGCTAGCAATTGATATCCACCGGCATGATAACATGACAGATGATGTAACATATCGTTATTGTTGCTTAGAAATGTCGATGTGATTTTTTAAAGAAAAAATAAAAGAGGTGAAATATTATAACTAATGATAAGAATCAACCAAGATGGAAAGGCCAAATTAGAGAACATGCTTTTTTCTTAAATTTTTAATTTTATTTCACACATGAATCATTTAATGTAATGTGTTATTTGAAACTATTGTAATATGTGGTTTTTCCAAAGGTACGAAGAAAATAATACAATAAATATGAGAAAGTGCAAGAACAAAGATAAGAAGAAAGAAAAAATTAATATGATTCAGCTAATAATTTATATCTATGGACAAAAATGATAATTAAATATTTTATTAACAAAATATAATGTAGATGTAAAAATAATTACATCTCACTCAAATCAAATCTCAAACATACTCAAAATGCTTTATAGTAATTTTCTATCGGTATATACACTCAACACTCAAATAAATTTAAAAGATGCAAACAAATTGTATACCAAAGTTACAAATGAAGTTGAGAGGTGGATTGATAAGAAGCTCCATTGGCAAGCCTTTATATAGGCATTAGGGCATCAAATGATGCCAAAACCGTATTCACCACTTAATTTTCAATCTGGTCACATGTTTTCAAACTTGAAAAGTTGTTAAAAAATCAAGCCATCAACTTTGAAAATTTAAAGTAAAGTTTAATTTAAAAATAACTTATTGATTTGAAAATTCAAACAACCATATCATAGAAACTTTAAATCCTATTTATATAATTAGTTAATACTAATCATTAAAATAATTTTTTAATTAAAGTATTGAATTTGAATTTTGTATATTAAAAAACTTGTGCTATGAGAATTTTATCTCGGATAGATCTAATTTAAGTTAAATTAATTATAATCTAATAAATTTCAGATATTGATAATTTAAATTGATGTGACCAAAAAAAAAAGATCATAAGAGAAATTGTTTATTTCAAGAGTAAACAAAAATTTTTTATTAAAAAATTATTAAAAAGAAAAGGTTTAAACACCATTTGGTTCTTAATTGCGTTAAATTTTAATTTTGGTCTCTATAAAATCTTTTTTTTTTGGGGGCATAAGTCCATAGTTTTCTACAATTTGAAATTTGATTTTTGAGAAAGTAAACCAAAATAAATTAAACTATATGGATCAATTCCTTATCAAAAATAGGGATTGTTCGTCTACGAAAAAACTATAATTACTAAAATTTAAAAGGGTAAAATAAGGAACCATAGTTAATTCCAGGTACCAAAAACTAAAATTTTAACATTATATATATAAAGACTAAAAAACTAAAACTAGCGAAAATTGTAAGGATCAAAACAATCGTTTAGACCAAAATAAAAATACCACAAATATTCTATGGCTCGTCCGTTTATTTTTTATTTTTTTAATATTTGATTGCGAGATATGTTTTTTAAAGGCGATGTTTCCTACACGGAGGACACAAATGTATTGCAATTAGTCTCGGTTTTCCTCACTTCTTGTTGGAATTTTCACAGAAACACAAGTCAGGGCTTCGCTGTCAAAGCGCCGAAGGATGAACAAGAATAGCATGTAATGTTAATGTGCGTAATGTAATGTAATATAATACAGGGCAGGCCCTAAAGTCAGCAGAGGTCAGATATCGTATGACCCACAAAAGAGACCTCTCTTTGTCCATATCGACGGCCAACGAAGGACGATGGCTTGCACGTTGTCACCCCTTCATCCTGCAATACAGAAACGAATTCATTTCAATTTTCAGCAAATTAATACCGGGAAAAAAAAAAAACAGAAAAAAAAGTTGTGGGCCAAATTGAACTTGGTGCAGTATTGTCAAAAGAGAAACAAGAAAAAATTGGTGCAGTAATTAAAACGGGATAGATTGTATAACACGTACGTTAAAAAAAATAAATATTAAATTTTTTACGTGATTCGACAGTTATTTTTTTTAAGTAAAATCTTATATTCAATTTCATGAATAAAAATAATAATATCAAGAAAATTTCACCTATATAACCCATCTCAAATTAAATTAATAAAATTCAATAAAAATCATATATTAGTAAGCTAGGTTGTTAAATTTGTGACTTTATCTAAACTTATAGAGCCTAAATAAACTCTAATTGTAAACTTAATTTATAAATTTATAAGAGTTTATTTATTTTAAAAATAATATAAAAATTTTTGATAATATGTAAACATAATATAATAAATTCATGAAAAATCAAATCTAAGTCAATATGTTACTTTTAACATTATAATAAAGCAAATACAAGTTATAAAATATGAAATATAAGTTAATATATTGAAACTTCATAATGCTAAAAATAAAAATAATTTAAGTGAAGAAAGCAAGATTTTCAATTTTGAAAGTTCTAATTAAGAGTCCTACTTATAAAATATTGTTTTTTGATATTTGAGAGATTAAATTTTGACCAAAATAATGAGTTGAAAATTCAACAACTACACATACTAGTAGTTTAAGCAAAAACAAAATTCGAACATTTTTTTATTTATTATTTTAAAATTAGTTAAACTCAAAAGTTGATATTGTAGTAAAAGTGAATTATAATTATAAATATAAATAAACTTTACTCCAAACTCTAATGTCGGTAGTTTAAATATTGAAATTATTACTTTGCATAAAATTTTATCTAACGATTATCTTTAATCTAAAATAATGTGAGCAAATAAATAATAAGAATCAGTTAAAAATATCTTTATACTAGAGGTTTTTATAAATGATTCAAAGTTTAATATATTATTAATATAAATATTTTATATTATTAATTAATTATATATTATTATATATAATTTTAAAACAACTATTATCAACGTTAAATATCTTTTTGATAATTCAATAATGCAAAAATTAATTTATAATACAAATATTACTTTAAAAAAAAAAAAGAAATTGATGCCTTTGGACTTTGCAGAATGCAGGGTGGCGCAGGATGGGACACTGTATGAAGTGACTGGATGGGCAGATACATGTCCTGCCCGTCAAATCTATCCAAGGCCCCCCTTCATCACAACCTTGTCACTGTAATAAATAAATATAAAATACAATTAATTAATTAGTTAACAAGTACCATGACTTATTTTATCAATTTTTCATTCCGGCATAGTTATAATTTAGGTTTTATTTTAAAAGTTTTTTGGGCAGCACTTTTCTTGATAAATTTAGAAATATCAAATATGTTATGATAGGAGTAAGCCCTTTGCCCATTCTAAATTTCAATATTAAAAAAATTTGAATTAATAAAGGCTCTGGTTGCCTGAGGTTTCAATCCTCTTCTATGTCCTATTCACTCCATTGGCTATTTGCTCACTGTAGCTAGCTTCAGCTAGCACGCCACTAGGCTATTCACAAGTTTGCAAGGCACACAGATTCAGAAAGAAAAACTGACCAAAAATAGCTTGTGTTAGTATGTTACCATTACCCTTTCCGGCTCTTTCTTCTTATCCACTTTGAGGCTTTTGCTTTTGGTGTTATGTGTTGACTGTTGATTCCGGGTTTAACACAGGGTTTAACCCCAAAAAAATATAAAAAAGGAAAAGGAAAATGTAAGTTGGGAGGGTGGGTCATAGTTTCCTTTTTTTCTTTTTCTTAAAAGTTTTTTTCTTTTAAAAAAAAAGAGAAAAAAAGAAGACATGGCAAAGACGTGGTCTTTCTTATATATACACAGATCCCTATGGAATGAAGTGTTTGCTTCCAGCACCGCTTGCTAGGAACTCATTCCTTTTGCTTAAAGAGACCAGTTTTGTTGTGTTTTTGGTTTTGTGAGTGCATAGAAACCAAGAGTTTGTTTGTTTGGTGTGTGAGGAAACTTTGCTACAGAACAAAACCCAAGTCTTCATGTTGCAGAAGTAGTAGGCAGAGATATTTTTTGTGATATGATGATGATTTCTTTATTGGCCAACCAATGATTGACTTGCCTTGCTGCAACACACATTGGTGGCAAGTTCAAACCTTTCAAGTAAGGAAAAGATTTTTGAGAAAACAAGTAAGAAATACGAGAAGATGAAGTGCTTGAATGATGGCAACACTGATGATGGGAACAATCATAACTGGTTGTTGGGTTTCTCTCTCTCACCCCACATGAAAATGGAGGTTACTTCTGGTTCTGGCCATCATAATCATGATCATCATCACTACTATCATCATCAGCATCAGCCACACCCTTCTGATGCAGCAGCTTCTTCTGCTATCTCCGGCACTGCCTCCGCCACAAACTTCTACATGTCACCTTCACAGCTGAATGCCTCAGGAATCTGTTATGGTGTTGTTGGAGAAAACAGTGCCTTTCATTCTCCTTTGGCTATGATGCCCCTCAAGTCTGATGGCTCACTTTGCATAATGGAAGCTCTCAGCAGATCACAAACCCAAGGTTGGTCTAATATGGTTTCTATTTTTCTACTTATTCACTTCATAATATGTTCTATATGCATTCAAAAAGTTTTCTTTTTCAAGTGTTTCTAACTTTTGAAAATTTGTCATGTGGGCTTTGTTTTCTTTTGAAGTTATGGTGCCTAGTTCTTCTCCCAAACTTGAGGACTTTCTAGGTGGTGCAACTATGGGAGCACATGAATATGGTGGACATGAAAGGGAGGCAATGGCTCTAAGCCTAGACAGCATATACTATAGCCAAAATGCTGAGCCTCAAACCAGCAGAGAACATTCTTCTTCACTGGACCTTCTCTCTGAGCACTTCAGGCAACAAGGCCATGATGTCAATCCATACTATTCAGGACTTGGTTGCAATGATGGGGTTTACCAAGCAGCACCATTGGGGGAAGAACAAACCAAGGAACCCCATGTCACAGTTTGCAACAATAGCTCCTCCCAAATGCCACAAGTGCAAGACGAGGAAGAAGGCATTGCTTGCTTCAAAAACTGGGTGGCCCCAAGAGATTATTCTTCTTCCGCTCAGCACAGTCTAGAGCAGCATGCGAATGGTAATAGTATGGGAGATAATGATCATGGCGCTTCTGTGTCTGTTGGTGGTGGTTGTGGGGGTTTACAGTCCCTAAGTCTTTCCATGAGCCCTGGTTCTCAATCAAGTTGTGTCACTGTTCCAAGTCAGATCTCATCTGGTAAGGACTCAGTGGTCATGGAAACAGCCAAGAAGAGAGGGCCTGCTAAGCTTGGCCAGAAGCAAACGGTGCATAGGAAATCCATTGACACATTTGGCCAAAGAACTTCGCAGTATAGAGGTGTGACAAGGTTAGTTAGTTAACTTCACCTCACCCTTCTTTCACTGTGATGTTCATTACTTTTTGACAAGTTTTCAAGTAACTCCTTTTGGTTGTTCTTATTAGGCATAGATGGACTGGAAGATATGAAGCACATTTGTGGGATAATAGCTGCAAGAAGGAAGGGCAAACTAGGAAAGGAAGACAAGGTTAGTGAGCAAAAAGACTAGTGTTCATTCGTTGACATTTTGACATATATTTGTTTGGAAGTATTCTTTTTTCTCCTATTGCAAATTTTGGTCCATTAGTCTTAGTAATCTGAGCTGTTTCCACTAACTCTCTCACCTGTCCCATGTTCACTTTTGTGTGGATTACAAATCAACCAAACGCTGCATGTTGCAGTTTATTTGGGTAAGTTCTTTGCCAAAGACCTGTATTTTCAACCCTTTTGCTATTGCTAAGTGCTAAGTGGTTATTTCCTTTTTTTTTTTTGGTTGTGAACTCAAGGTGGCTATGATATGGAGGAGAAAGCTGCAAGGGCATATGATCTTGCGGCTCTAAAGTATTGGGGGGCTTCAACACATATAAACTTCCCGGTATATTGAAATTTTGTGTCATTTCTTATTAGCTTTGAATCTTGTACATTGTAGTACCTGGAGACTCACTCTCTACCTCTTATCTTTGGCAGCTAGAAAATTACCAAACCGAACTTGAAGAAATGAAGAACATGAGCAGGCAGGAATATGTTGCCCACTTGAGAAGGTACAGATGCCAATTAATTGGTTATCGTGTAGATTAAAGAAATTCATGCTCTCACAGCCAAAAAAAAAAGTTGTCTTCCATTTACCCTACATTTTTAAGGATGATTTTTTTCTTGGCCCTACCAGTATATAAGAATTTCTCTATCACGTATTAGCTAAAACATCAATTATTATTATGCTCAATGATGAGTTGATGATCAAGGTTTCTGATTCGTTGCAGAAAGAGCAGTGGATTTTCAAGGGGTGCTTCAATGTATAGAGGGGTGACAAGGTTAGTGTGGTGCCAACCCTGCCCTTTTTGATAGGAATTTGGAACATTTGGTTAATTAGAGCTAAGTTCACTTTTCAATGTTATTTAGGCACCACCAACATGGAAGATGGCAAGCAAGGATAGGCAGAGTAGCAGGAAATAAGGACCTTTATCTTGGGACATTCAGTAAGTACTTACGAAAAGTATCAATTCCTCGTACTTCATTACTAGATCTGTTACAACATATATAGTGAGATTTTAGCATTCAAATTATGAACCACAAGTGCTAGCGTGCTTAAAGTAGTTTCTGAGGGGACTTGTTTTTATGCTGGTGGGTAGTGACTGGTAGTATGCTTTTTATAAGGCTGACTTTGGACAGCAACAAGTCACTTTTTTTTATAAGGCTGTTCTCAATGCAATTGGTGGAGACAAAAAAAAGGGCATTCCTCAGCCAAAATGGCCTCCTGAAAAGTTTCATTTTTTTTTTCCCTAAAATTCCCTTTTTTTGTTTGAGATTAATTTCTTCGCAATGATAGAATAAAATAATTTTTACATTATCAGCGAATCAAATTTCATAAAGTTTCAAATTATGGTGGGTAATTATTGTAGTGGATGGTTATTTATCATAATTTAGTAATTTCTTGAAATAAAAATGCTGATCAGTACCAAAACTATCTGCATGAATTGATATGAAGAGATGTGTAGTGCTGTTGACCGTTTTTTTTTTTTTTGACCAATTCCAACCCATGATTTTCGCTAAGTATCCAGTTATAACTTACCAATACTATTTTGTCATTCTTCAGACCGATGTGATTCGTGCTATTCAGCACTTCTGTCCTTGAAATTTTATTCGCTGACGATAGAAAGAAATTAATCTGTATTTTTTAAGGAAACAAAATTGATATTTTTATTTGTCCTTGAATTAACTTTTTAGGCACTCAAGAGGAAGCAGCTGAAGCATATGATGTAGCTGCAATCAAATTTCGTGGGGTGAATGCAGTCACAAACTTCGACATATCTAGATATAATGTTGAAAGGATCATGGCCAGCAACACCCTTCTTGCTGGAGAGATGGCTAGAAGAAACAAGAAGGATAATAATGAACCAAGAACTGAGGCAACAATAGAGTACAATGTTGTAACAAGCCAAATAATCAACGGGGAAGAAGCTATTGAAGGTGTTAACAACAATGAAAATGGTTCATCAGAATGGAAGAAGATGGCCTTGTATCAACAGTCCAGTAGCTGTGACCAGAAAACCATAAACTGTGGAAATTATAGAAATTCCACTTTCTCTGGGGCCCTACATGATCTCATTGGGATTGATTCAGTAGGATCTAGCCACACTATCCTACATGACTCTACCAAGATAGGGACTCTTTTTTCAAACCCATCCTCACTGGTGACCAGTTTAAGCAGCTCAAGAGAAGGTAGCCCTGATAAAACTGGCCCCACATTTCTCTTTCCAAAGCATCCTATGGTTGTACCAAAGATGGTTAACCCTATTGCCAATGGTGGTGTTAGCTCTTGGTTCCCTTCAGCAGCAGGTCAAATAAGGCCTACACCTGCTGCTATATCAATTTCTCACTTGCCAGTTTTTGCGGCTTGGAGTGATCCCTAGAGTTGGATATATGCTCTTTCATTTGTCACATGTCAAAGTTTTGCATGTGAAAGGTTGAGGGGGGAGAAAAGGCAAGGAAATTGTTCTAGGAGGGGTAAGAAAAAGTTGGGTTTTGAAGTAACATTGAGAACATGTATTTGGGGGGATTAGTTAATTTGTGGCTGGTGGGGGCCAGTTATATGTCATGTTTCTGTATCCTAGTGGAACAAGAACCTTTCCAAACATAGCCTTTTGGCTCTATATTGGGGTGGAGATGTGCAAATTGGAGGGAAAAGTTATTAAGAAGAGGACTAATGATTAAATGTGTTGAAATGATGTTTGACAATAGTGGGGGCCGTCACCCTTAGATTATTGAATTTGCTTTTCTAGGAGTTGCAACTTTTCTAGGCCCAGCTAAGTACAAAAACCAGCTCATGTTTCCCAATAATGCAAAAGAGGCCCTCACTTTTGATCACATTATCTCGTTTTGTAGCCAATGTGTTCCTCAATCTACATTACACCATCATTGCATAAACCCTTTCTTATCTTGATCATTCTTCAATGGCAAACACCACTCCACTTTGATAAGTCATTCAATAAGAAAAGGGGTGGTAGCAAATATTCTTGCACTACTAAAGTTTCTAGTTGCCTAATCGTCATAATTAGTTGGGGGACACTTTAATTTCTTTCTTAAATTAAAAAAGTAGTTTTGTGGTTAAAAATTTATGTAACTTTTTATCATTCCTTGACAAATCCAAATTCCAAAGAGACATTTTGGGACGTAAAAGTGATTCTATGTCTTGGTGTGTGAAAATGCTTTGGAGCCTTAAGACGACTGTAGTTCATCATGATAATTATCGAGTGCTTTGCTTTCCCACGTGTGTACCTCGTGTTATGCTCGATTGCAATCTTGATTCTTGACCGTAAACATAGGACGACAACAAGGAATGATAAGTGCCGGAAAAGCTGGAAATAGTTCCAAAGTGATGTTGGGAAAATAGCTGTTTTTGTGCATGGAATAATAACGTGTTAGCAATCCACATTATGTGTGACATTGTCCGAATTATTCAACAAGAGATGAAAAAGACAGTTCAAGCGAAAATGGGTAGTTTCATATTTCGTTTTTATTTGATATGATTATGTTATTTTTAATGATACACTTTAGCACTTAAATTGGATAAATATTTCCATGGTTTGGAAGTATTATATAGTTGTGCTTCCAAATCTATCATATAAATATATTTTATATGGGATCTATCACTAATACACAATCTCGTAAAAATGCACTTATATGATTGGTCGGGAGCATAGCCACGTGATACTTCCGGATCATGTAAGAATTTCTCCTTAAATTGAGTTTCATAAAGTTATATAGGATGAATTATTTTAAGGTGTTTGTGCTTTTCTCTGTATGGGGAGGATATTTTCCTGTATAAATTACGTATGATTTGGTCATTTACATACTTTACCGTTGATTACATTATATTGAAAAGATAAGAAAATAATGATAAAAAATATATGTATATAATTCATGTAATTCTTGATATCATGATGTGAATGAGAAAGAAATATAAGTAGTTTCAATATTGGCCTACAATAATGGTGGTGGGTGGATGAGTAATCGCCTTGACGAATCCAGCTGCCTTCTCTGCCATAATTTTTCTGAAAGTTGTTCCTCCTAATTAACCAATTCAAAAAGTACAGCCAATTAATGCAAAGGACCAAGTCTTTAAAAATACCCCCTCCCGCTACAGAAGCCATTTTGTGCCTGAAGTGTAGATGATACACGTAAGGATCATTCTATTGACAGAAATATAAAATGTAGAGTAAATATGGGTTCTGATCCTTTGAAAGGTTTACGTAATATCAACTTAGTTTCTGAAAATTGTTTTGAAATTAAATAGGTTTTTGAAAGTTGAATTATAATATTATAGTTTTTAAAAAAATTTGATATCAAATAAGTCTTTAAAAATCAAAATATGATATTATTTTAATTTATAAAAAATACATATGATATTTGTTTGATCCGCCAAAATATAAGAAAGATGCATACAAATATAGTTAGACTTATTAAGTCTATGAGTGTTCAAGTTCTCCCATTATGCACGGGAATTAACCTTAGCCACAATGAATATCATGTGACGGATATAATGACAATCTGTCTTACACACCTCTCATATATCTAAATATTAGTCTTAATTTAATTATTATAAACTTAACTTTATTATTTATATTTACTAATATAATATTTTATTTAAATTAGTTTTAAATTTATATAAAATTATACATTAATTTCAAGTTACCATTTAATTATTATATAAATTTAATTTAAAGTATTCATAAATACAACATGGAATAAGACAAATGGAATTTTAATGCTTGACTTGAACAAAACCTATTCTTATTGCCAAACCTAATTGTGGTGTGCAAATAAGATTGATATTTGATTTTATATGGTAGAGTATAATTTCTGTTATATGTCCCATTATATAAGCAACTATACTTCTACCAAGTAAAATGATCTCCCAATACTTCTTTTGTTCAAACAGATTTGTTCTACCAGGAGATGTGAGATTATTCTTTCAGAAAACGGTGCAAAAGGGAAGAGCAATTTCTTCTTCTTTTTTTCCCCCTTTATTATTTTCGCCAAAGTAAACTATGTGGAATATAAAAGGAACATTTGTTTTGACAAAGGAAAAGCGAGCATATTTAAAAGTGAAACACTACAAGAACCAGATTGCATGACAAACAAAAAGGTTAATCAATAATAAGATTGATGGTCAAAAAGCTACCAAGTCTCGTGGAAAAAATAGGAAAGTAAAAGTTGTACATCGCTCTTTAATTTAACAGAAAATAAAATAAGATCCATTTCAACTGTTTGGTTTTTGTTTCTATCCATAGACATTAGTCAACAAATATGATTACAAATCTTATTGTGGACATCTTAGCACAAAAAGTTCGGAAAGGACACTTTCCATGAAGCACTTGCGCATGAGCTGGATCAAATATAGTGCTAGCTAGTTTATCACAAGTTGAAAAACTTGGTGAAGAAAATTTCAAGAATTACGTACGTAGTACATTGCTGCATTCAAGACATAAAAGAACAAGAAATTTGAATAAAAACAGTTTTTAAATGGTAAAAAATTAAAAAAAAAACTGTTTGAATAGTTGTTTTTAAAAATAAATTTTAAAAGTAATAAAATATAAGAATTTGTTTGAGAAATATTTTTTTCTAAAGTAGAACTAGATATAATATAAATTTATTATTATAAATAACATAATTTAATGTAATATTAAATTGGTACATAATACTTTTATATAGTTTTAGTAAATAAAGTTTTAATATAATTTAGTGTATTTTTATATTTATAAATCTAAATAAATAGCAAAGACTAAAGGCAATGACATATATATGTAGATATTCTAGGGACGGCGTTATGAGTAAAGAAAGCAAAAGAAACATAAAAGCATATGAATGATTTTATGATGAACAGTACATACACACAAATAATGTTTGTTCATTATTATTGCAAATAGGCTCTTGTTATCAATATTATTATTATTATTATTATAAAATAGTATTGTACTCATACTTGAATTCTTACTCTGTTTAATAAGTATATGAATAAAATTAACTCTATTTCAGATCATATATTTTCAAATTATAAAACGGAACCGTTCGTATAACATATTCACTTTTTTTTTAATAAACCGAAATAGTTAGAGATAATAACGATGACACGGCATAAAATTTCTTAGTTAATCGTACTGAAAATTTAAAATTTTCACTCCTACTTCCTTATTATCTCCAAATAGTTCGAGAAATTTCGAAAACGGCTGAAGTTGCTATCAGAAAATGTCCCCCCAGATAATAATAACAACTCTTGAGTATGATACTATGACTTAAATATATCACTATATTTCAGAAAGATGATACAAAATAGGGTAAGAAAATTAAAAATTGAATAAATATAAATATAATTGATATAACAAAAATAAAATAGTACAGACGTGAGTCACGGAGAGGTGAGCGTGCAATTTGCTTGAGAGGTGAGTCATTGAGGAAGAAAGCCAAAATAAGGCTCCATCTACGGTGCTTTTTGTTAGTGAAGGAAGGTGCACTTTGTAATATGATGGTGAGATTATAAAGTGAATCGATGCATTAATCACCTATGATGTACTATAATAATATCTAATTTTAAAAAAATTTAAAAATATGATTAAATATATTTTAAAAATTAATTATCATATACTGATAATATAAGATTATACTGATAATATAAAATAATTTTACAATGTCAATATAATCAAAAAAATTTTATCAATATAATTTTACTCTATCAATGTATAAAAATTAATTTTTAAAAATTATAAAAATTTTATGAATGTAATTCTATTTTGCTAATATAATTTTACAATATCTATTAGTGTAATATTACACTGATAATATAAAATTATTTTATATTATCAGTATAATTTTATACTATCAATGTATAAAAATTAATTTTGAAAATATATTTAATCATATTTTTAAATTTTTTAAAAATTAATATATTACTACAATACATCATAGGTGATTCGTATATCGATACACCTCATAAATCTCCACCATTTGATGTGCTACAATCACAAGGTGCACTAGACACCTTGAATTACGAAGCGCATTGCAAACGGCACCCCAAAATAATACACCGAGTTTTGCTTCTACCAAGTTCGAAGGAAGTGCGAAAATAAAACAACATATTTACAAAAATTGCCACTGTATTTTCATAATTTTGTCAAAATAAAAAACTAAAATCATCTTTCATCTATTTTCCATTTTCCATTTCTAAAACACAAAAATTGTTTTTTTAATTTTAAAATCAACATAAAAAAATAGCTTTCCAAACAAGTTCTTTTATTCTTTTGTTTTTAAAAATCAAAAACACTTTTCAAACATACCCAAAAACGCTTGACATTGATATATATATATATATATATATATATATATATATATATATATATATATATATATATATATATATATATTGGTACAAGGATATCTTGATATATATTGCTATGAGACTGATCTTTTTGGCTTTGTTGAAATTAAAATATCTTCTCAATAGTTTTTTTTTTTTTCTAAGATTTGAACTTTGGTATTTTTTTAATTTTTTTTATAGTCCACAGTTCATTTATTATTACTAAATTAGGATTTGATATTATAGAACTTGAATATGGTGGGTGAATTCAAAGTGAATATAATTCAAGTGGAAAAATAATTAAGGCCCCTGAATTTAATGATATAGGCTAGTTAGCATATTTCATTCAAGTCAAGGTGAACGACGCATTGTCAGAACTAGTGGGGCAGTGGTCCATTTACTCCCAATTCAGGGTTGCATTTGTTCTACTATCGTATGAGATGGCCTACATTTAATATTCATTCTTCCATTTCACCGTGAGAGAGCAAAATGATCCACATGTTTCAAGCCCAACATTTTGGTTTTCTCACAAGTATCCCCATTCAAGCCACAATAACAATAAATGTGGGCATCTCTTTTAATTGGAATTCGTTATGTGATTCATGTTGGAGGGGATTAGTTACTTCACTAGACACAATCCCTGTTAGTAAGTCCCAACATTTTTTTTAATAACTTCCCCAACAACAATAGCATTAGTTATCCTAGTTTCCACGTTTAATTTTTAAATAAGGCTTACCTCTATTATGAAGGCTGTGTAGTGATATATATACAATGTATAGAAAGTTAATGTGGGAAGGTCCCCACACACAAACATGCTGCATGCATTGAATCACAGAGTGGTCCCATAAATATGTTGTCACTTTATCTATCAACATGGTTGAAACACAAAATCAAGTGTCATATTTTCTTCAGTAATTGGATCATAGAGGGGGACCAATTAAACGTTTGTGAATGTCTTGTGTGATGTTATTAATAAGAGGGAGAGAATAATGGGGTGTCTCCTATAGATGAGCCATGTTTCATTCAGGGAGGCCTAACTCTAATCTGATTCGTACTGGCTCTTACACTACCAAATCTATTCATTTCAATTTGGTCCCGTCCTTCTCATTTCTCATCAGGTAGATCTATGGAAATGACATTACAAAAATGGAATCTAGCTTCTTCTCTATGCAATTTGAACTCTTGCCTCCTGTGAGGGAAATTTCATGGTAAGTGTTTCTTCCAATTTTGTTTTTTTGTTACCCTGCTATTGAATTAATTATATTTGTGCCTCAGCGTGTGTTCAGAACCCACAGAAGCAACCTAGTTTTACTGTCTCAATTATTTGAGGGTTCATTTGGTCTATTTGATAATTGATAATTCTACTGAATACTGACAGTATATAGCTCCAAAACTTACATATTTTCTAACCATATGTCCTAAGTAAAAACTCTTAGATAATTAAAAAAAAGAAGGAGGATTATAATAAACAATAGACAAATAGCATAAAATTTTGCAGAATCTTTGTGACATAGATAAACAGTCGCCTTAGATAATTTAATTATGTAAGAAGAACATCTGTAAAAGTGTTAAGAAAAGCAGTAAATCAAATGGAAGATAGCTTAATAATTAGAGATAGAGGAAAAAAAACTGTAGATCAAACTATTGAAAAGAACTTGTCAAAATAATAATCTATCTTTGAGTCATTTATGAGTTCGAACAAACAAGTTTTGAATTTTTTGTTTTGTGAAAAAGCTTGTAACATTTTTATGAAAAGTGTGTAATTTATAGATCTATTACTAATATAAAAGAAAATTAAATAGTCCATAAAAAATGGGAATTGAAAAGACATCAATAAAACAAAGGTGACTTCTATAGTACCCTTCCAATTTGAAGGGGTTTAAAATCCTTCTTAAATGTATCAATTATAAATTGACAATTATATCAATTTAATCCAAATCAGATTCTTATGTGGTATGATTTTATTGTTAGCATAATTACCTTTTGAATATTTTATTTTACAATTTACTGCCGTCAATTAATTAAAGGACTAATTAATAAATATAATCAAAATTAACTTGTGCATTAAAAATCAATTTATATAATATAAAAATCAAAACAAATAAAAATTTTTGGCTTGTGTTCATCCCCAATTTTAGTATCCAATAACCCTAACCCTTTTCATTCATCGACCACATAAATCCCATCCCCAAATTCAAAAATTAAAACAAATTATAAATTCGTGACTACTGCAATTTTTAATCTCCTAAGAGTTGAGCCTAACAATAGTGTTGTGTAAATGGCTTATTTGAATAGCCATACATTTGCAAGTCGATGCACAGTAGCACGGGAGACTTGAGTTGTCTTTGGCGTTTTAAGTTCAAACAATTATCTTTGGATTGATGGCATTTTAAATTCAAACAATTATCATTAAGATTAAGAGAACGATAGAATTGATGGTATTAGTTGACGTGTTGTTTAAATTTCTTTTTTTTTTAATATATATTGAAGTTGTTTCAAATTTATCTGTTTATAAGACATCAAGTAATTTTCTGTCTTTGAATGTTCTCTTTCTAAGTTGCAATTTTCATTTCCAATTTTCAGTAATTTAGATGCTATAGGATTACATGTTTAAAGGCTAGATTGTGACCATTATTACCACAAATTAATCTTGCGATTTGAGTGGCCACAAATTTTTGATTTGTTTTATTTTTTATTTTTGACAGAGATGATTTGTTTTGTTTTAATTTTTGTTATTAGAGAATTTGGGCATGGGGATCTATGTGGTACATGAATGAGAAGAGTTAGGATTCTTGGACACTACAATTGAAGATGAACACAAACCAGAAATTTTTTACTTGTTTATATCTTTTATTAGAAAAATCGATTTTCAATGCAAAAGTTAATTTTAATTTTACTTATCAATTAGTCCTTTAATTAATTGTAGGCACTAAATTGTAAAATAAAATATTAAAAAGGTAATTTTTCTAAAAATAAAATCATGTCACATAGAATCTGATTTTGATTAAATTGATATAATTATTAATTTATAATTAAAATATTTAAAAAGGGTTTCAAACCCCTTTAAATTGGAAAGACATTGTAGAAACCACCACGAAGAAAAAGAAAAAGGAGCTATCAACATAACATTAAAAATAAACAAAACATCCATTTTAGTCTCTAAAAAAAATTTTAGGGAATAAATTAATTTCTTTATACAAATTTATACAATAAAAAAAAATTTTAAAATTTTTGTAAGAAGGGACTAATAATTCTCTCTTTTTAAATGACGAGGGGCTATCCGTAAATTTTCAATCTTAAGGGATTAATTTGTCATTCAAAAATTTTATTAGGATCAAAATAAATATTTTATCTTAAAAATATTGTAAAATATAAACCCCGGATTTTGAGACTGTGCATGCATGTTATTGTTGGCCTCTGTATGTCACAGTCATTGTCTAATGTTTATTATAATTATCATGAACATGAATATTTCTCTAGCCCACACAAGATATTTTCATTGAATGTGAGATAGCTCATGCAGTAACGCAGTCAGGCAAATTAAATGGCGAGCAAGGACGTGGGGAATGGCCCCGCAAATAAAGTGAGGGTACATGCCCCTGCCTCTGATTATTGTGGACAGTGAAGTGAAGAGCGATCAAGGTCCCTTGGCTCCATTAATTGTTGTGAAATGTGTCCCTCAAATGGCCAAACACTGCCACTCTCTGCTTCTTCCTTCATTTAAAAGTTGGTTGTGTGTCTTCCTGTCAGTCATTTCTCAAGCATACTCCATATGTCATGCCCAAAGGCATCACAAGTGAAGGGAGTGTTCACTATATACATGGACCTCGTTTCGGGATCAAATCATGCCTTTGGACTTATCTATTATTTACCAAAATACTTATTAATCTCTTGTCAAACGAAGAATCTAAAAATCGAATCTAAGTCATCTTCGTGCATATGTATAAATAGAAGAATGATCAAATGAATCAACCTCCATTTTGGCACTATTGATCACTAACTCTCAATTTACTATTCACACTTTTTTTTTTAATTAACCACGATATTTATACATTAATTTTACGTATACCATTTTTACACATAAAATCATGTATCACTGGTGAACATGTGTGAAATGATATGTTAATAATTGAGGGTTTTAACTATTTTACTAGAAATTTTGATAAGAAAATCAATAATAGATGTGAAATTTTTTTACTATATTAATCACATTTAAGATAACTAATCTTTTCACGAATAGGTCTATCATAAATGAATATCCAATTATTAATGTGTGATTTCTCAAGTGTAAAAATGATATATCTAAAATTAACATACGAATATCATTATTATTTTTTCATATTATATTTACACTGATAACAACATATCGAATACAAAATTATTGCAGTTTAAAAAGGAATTGTACCTACTACAGTTTTAAATCAATGGTAAAAAAATCACCAAATGATGTTGGCTTTTGATACTTTAACCTAGGTTAAATAATCTAAGTATCTATAAATTCATTAAAAGTCTAAATAAATCCCTATAAAATAGAATTTTTTCTTTTTTGTGAAGTCCATGTTTATTAAGATCAATTGATCATTAAGACTTTGTGAATTTAATTGAATTATAAGAATTTATTTAAAAACTTATATAAATCACAGGGACTTAATTTGACAAATAACAAAATTAAATAGGCACCCGTAATTTATTTTCATTTTAAATAAAATTTCATAGTATTTTGCCGAATTGATCAAAAAACGTTTAAAACTTATAAAGTAATTTAACCTGCATCGTAAAATAATTTTTTTTCCCAACGTGGAGAACCTTTTATTTTTTGAACAAATTGCTACATGTTAATTATTGATTATCATATCCCTATCAAGAGAAAAAAATATTGATTATCATATAACATATGTTAATTATTATATAATATATCAATTATTATATTATAATGATATTCAAATATCATTTATAATTATTGCATAATATACAGTAATCACTAATTAGTATTTATAATTTAGTTATTGATATAAATGTGGTGTGTTAAGTACGCAAATATTTAGCAATGATAGTTCGATATTTGTTTTATTTAAGTAAGGTTCTGGGTTTGAGTCTTATAGATAGAAAAACAAAGTTAGCCCCATAATGGGCTAATTTGGCTCTAACGATGTTAGTTGGAGTCTAACAAACTTTGGATACTAGTGGTTTAAACACAAAGAAAAAAGTGTGCAAATATTTTTAATTTTGATGGCAGATTTTAAGGTGTTCAAAAATTCCCAAACTTATGCCACACTTGACAATTGGCATGCAAGTAAATGCTCACTTTGCTTCCTAAAGTTGTATATGTGCTTTATTTTATTTTATAAAATTAAGGAATTAACGATTTAGATTCTAAAGTTTTAAAACATTATTCACATTAGTTCGTGGGTGGTGTTCATTACTTAACCATAATAGAGAAGCAAACATGACACATTATACATCAGTGTTAACACGGCTACTTTAATTGATTGTGAAAATTATTAACAACTTTTCAAAAACATTTATTTTACCTAAAAAAGTACTATAAAATCTCCTTTTTTAAAACAGAATTATTTTACCAAAAGGCATGGTTGACTTGTTATTTATTTATTTTTAAAAATTTATTCAATTTGAAAATTTTAGAGCATCAAGTTATCACAACTCAGATGCTCTAAAATCTAAGAGTTAATAAATCATCATAACTCAATCAACATCTTATTGTAAAAAAAATTGCCCACCTATTAACTTGGCTAACACAAAATTAATATTTTTTCGTTTAAAAAAAGCAAAATCTATTTTTTTTAAGAGAAAGAAATTACAACTTAACTAGTAAAACAATTATTTACAAGTGAAACAAAAGAAATTAAAAAAGTTAATTTTGACTTAATAGGAGATAACTTAGCATAGGAAGGCTAAGTCAAGGGGCCCTCTAGTGATGGTATGTACAGTGTTTAGAATAAAAAATCAACGTGCCCTATGCTACTATTTCTATATGGTAATGTCATAAATGTCTGAATAGAGGTTATGGCTATGGGATAGGATTGAGCAAGGAATCTTTTGATTCAAATTCGGGTAATTAAGGACCTTTATCACGTGCGGATTACAAGAGGAAAGGTGGGCAAGATCTGAGCTATGGTAAGAAGGGAAATGTAGTACCCCAAGATTTTGTATAACTTAAGTTTTAAATTTCTTTCGGCTATGGATCTTTAAGCAATTGTTTAGAATAATTTTCTTGAGTATTTGAATGTTATTAAAGTTAAATATGTTTAGAAGTATGATTTACTTGTGGAAGTATAGTGCATTGTAGCCTCCCCCCCCCCCAAAAAAAAAAGAAGAAGGGAGAAACAAGTGCCAATAAGATAATCCATGATTCTAGCATGGGTTTAAGCCCTTGGAAATTTTTTTTAGAAGTTGTTCTTCTTTATTGGGGAGTTATCAAAGTGAAAATATATTTAGAAATATATTTTGGACCTTGGAAATACATATTGCAATAGTATGAGATAAATCAATAAGTTTTGGGTTTAAGGGACACCGTCCAGCCTACCAAAGCCAGCGCCCAAGTGGTGGCTGTCTAGAGTTAATGCGCTGGCTGCCCAACAGATACCTAAGTGCCCAGTTTTCACTGCCTAGGCACCGATGACACCTATAAAGTGAGGGCTCGTGAAGCTTCCCCAAAAGCTAGCCCTCTTTCGTTCTCCTTCTTTCTTTTTCTTCTTCCATCTTTTCTCCAATGTATCCCCATGCCTAACCCTCATTTCTTCAAGCTTTTGGCAACCCCACATAGTGATCTTTGTGTTCAAAATTATGTAGAGAGAAAGGGAGGCACGATTTCATAGTTTTGGATCTCAACTAAGTGACCTACTCCCTCCTCTTCCTTTTGGCATCCAAAGATATCTTGAGGAGCAACCCTTTGGCTTCCTGGCACCATAGGAAGTTATCACCATTGCTGGAGAGCTCTGTGAGTGATAATATGGCTATAACTATTTTTGATGTCTTATTTTTCTTGAATATATGTCTTTTTTCATATGTGCTAAGTCAAATGTTAAAGGTTATTTTTATTGACTTACTTAGTATTTGGTTGGACCTCTAAAACATAGTTATGATATCTATACTAGATTTGATTATGTGAATAGGATGGCAACTTTGGAGGCTTGTTATCTAATGCTTGATGTATTTGATGAAAAAGATACGGATTTTAAAGATTCTATGTTGATAAAGATCTTCAACTCTATATTTAGTGAATGAACTTAGAAGATTTGAGAAGGATATCTATGAAAGTCTCGTGGATTGAATTTCTATCTCTTTGAATATGTGATATTTAAATAATTTGGTTTGATAAAGATATTAGAGTCTAAACTTTAGTTTGTATAGTAGATTGGTATGTGATAGTGTTTGACATATCAGCTCTTGACCCACTAGGATGGGCATGCCACAAATCATAAAGCATTCGGGGGCCACCTTCTAAATCCTAGAAGGGTTAGGAATTGCTCAGATTGGCATGTGGTATATTGGCACTTTGACCTTCTAAGACTAGCGTGCTATGGATTATAAGACATCCAGGGGCCACCTCCTGAATCCTAGGAAAGCCAGGACTAGCGTGCCACAAATCATAAGGGATCTAGGGGCCACCTTTTGAATCCTGAGTATAACACGAGATTTCAAATGCAAATTGTGCCTCTAACTCGGTGTTGTTTGTCATTTAGTTATGGTGATATGCTTTGAGTGCTTATTTTTGCTAACTTACTATGCTGCTCTTTAGAAAAACTCGTGCTTTAGCTTGTTCTACTTCTGTTATATGTACACTATTGCTCATTGAGTCTATTTGACTCACTTCTTATTTCTCCTATTTCTAATTTAAGTGCTGGTCACAATCAATGTCTCTATGCTAGTTAAGGCGTAGGATCCTTGGAGAAGTCGACACACTTGTTCGTGTGGCTTGAAGGTTGTTCCTATATTTGGATTGTACTTATTTGAGTATATTTTGAATATAATCCTTAGTGATGCTTCATAGCCCACAGGCAAGATCTTGCTTATGTCGGGTTGTATGGCTATATTAGATTTAGTATTGGATGAATGAATAAATACATGTATACATATGTTTTATATGTCTTGGATTTTGAGAGCATTTTGAGAATGCTCATTTGATTTTGAGATTTCATCTTGATTATAGTTGATTTGTGTATTTGTGGGTCGGCTGTCTAACCTAAACCGAATAAGATTTCTATATTTAAAGGAAATGCCCCAATTTTAGGAAAAACCCTATCCATTTGTAGTAAAACTCCTTAGTTGGGCTTGCTAAGGGACTTAGGCTCCCTATATGCCAGTCACGGCTTCCGATTGGGTCGTGACAAAGTCAAAGTAACACCCCAAAGTTTTGTACAACATAAGTTTTAAATTTCATTCAGCTATGGATCTTTGAACAATCTTTTAGAATCATTTCCTTCAGTATTTGAATGTTATTAAAGTTAAAATATGTTTAGAAGTATGATTTACTTGTGGAAGTATAGTGCATTATCGGCAAAAAAGAAACCAATAAGATAATCCATGATTCTAGCATGGGTTTAAGCCTTAGGAAATTTTTTCGAAAGTTATTCTCTTGCTTACTGAAGAGTTATCGGATACCTTTTGGACCTTGGAAGTATATGTTGAAATGGTATGAGATAAATTAACAAGTTTTGGGTTTAAGGGCTATTGCCCAGGCAGCAAAAGCTAGCTCCCAGGTGGTGGCTATCGAGAATTAATGTGCTGGCTGCCTAGCGGGCACGTAGGTGCCCAATTTTCATCGCCGTCGGTGCTTGTAAAGTGAGGGCTTGCTTTGCTTCCCCAAAAACAAGCACTCAAATCACATCACCATAACTAAATGACGAACAATACCAAGTCAGAGTCACAATTTGCATTTGAAATCTCATGTCATATCCAAGATTCAACAGATGGCCCCCAGATCCCTTATGATCCATAGTATGCTGGTCCTAAGCCTCCTAGGATTCAAGAGTTAGCCCCTTGATGTCTTATAATCCGTGGCATGCTCATCCTAGAAGGTCAAAGTGCCAATATATTAGACGTCAAACCAACCAATTCCAAACTCTCCTAGGATTCGAGAGGTGGACCCCAAATGCCTTATGATTTGTGGCATGTTGGTCTTAGTGAGTCAAGAGCTAATATATCAAACACTATCATAGACCAATCCACCATACAACTGGAGTTTAGACCCTAATATTTTTGTTAAACTGATTATCTAAATATCACATATTCAAAGAGATAGAAATTCAATCCTCGAGACTTCCATAACCTTTTCAAAGAGATAGAAATTCAATCCTCGAGACTCCTAGAATCCTTAAAACCCATATCTTTTTCATCAATTACATCAAGCCTTAGACAACAAGCCTCCGAAGTTGTCTATTGCATTCACACAATCAAATCTAGTATAGACATCATAACTATCTTTAGAGGTTCAACCAAATACTACGTAAGACAATAAAACCAACCTTTAACATTTAAATTAGCACATATGAAAAAGAAATATATTTAAGAAAAATAAGACTTCAAAATTTGTTATAGACATATTTCAATGACAGAGCTCTCCAACAATGGTGATAACTTTTTACAGTGCTAAGAAGCCAAAGGGTTGCTCCTCAAGATATCTTTGGAAGCCAAAAGGGAGAAGAGAAGGGAATGGGTCACTTGGTTGATTAGCCTTCTATTTATTCTAATACACGAGGGATTCATTGAAGCCCGAGAAAAGTGGCCTTTGAGCCGAAGGTGCAAATCCAGACCAAAAGATTCCAGTTCGACCTGAATCAGGTAAAGAAAGCGTACCAAATGAAAGCCCCGAAACTTAAACGAAAATGTAACACCATGCCTCCAAAATCATGAAATCGCGCCTCCTTCTCGTTCTCTGCATAGTTTTGAACATAAAGATCATCATGTGTGGGTGCCAAAAGCTTGAAGAAATGAGGGTTGTGGCTTTTGTTTGTCGAAGACAACATTTATATTATTTTACCAAACAATACTATTATAACATTTTAAGAGTAGTTTTTAGAGGTTAAAGAGCTTAATAACTCCGAAAAAGTCACAATATTACTAAATCAAACCTTGGTGCCTTGATTAAAATTGTAGTAAGTAAATTTAAATTTCCATTGTATCAATCTAAAAACGTGACATGCTTTTGTCAAATTTGTTGGAGATTTTTTAATTTTATATATTGTTAAATTTGCGTAATTCATTGTTATTAGACTTCCAAAGTCCTATTTATAATCGGTGTAATTATATGATGCTATTTTCATTATAAATCTAACTTAATTTTTTCATCAAGATAAGACACGATTTTATAACACTGTATACCTCATTTTTGTATCTTATACTGAAATCCACCAACAGTGTTTTGAGATTTTCCAATTAAATGGTGATAGATCCACAAATTAATTTTGAGTAAACTCTCAAATTGTTCCTTGATGAAAACCCCGTAATATAATCCTTGAGATTAAAAATGTTAGTCAAATTGATCTTAGAGATAAATTAATCCTGAGATATATTTTTTAAGAGACTGATTAGTCCCTAGAATGTAACCAATATTTTTAATTTTCATAAACTATATATGCTAGGAGTTTTCATTTTTCAAGAATGAATTTATTAGGTATTGTCTACATCAAGAAGCAATTTGGACGTTTACCCATTAATTTTTAAACTAAGACTAAGCCTAGACAAAAGATGTTATATGATTAAGTAATGCTTGTAACGATTAATAAATTCTAAATAACGTATTGCTGCTGCCTAATATTAAATGAGTTCCATATATTTTTATGTGTTTCGAGTGGTTTAGATTTTTTTTTTTTCTTTTTGGAAGTCTTTGAGTGGTTAAGATTTTAAAATTGGATTTATATATATGGTCGTTATAGTTTTTTTATATAAAAAAAATCTTGTCTTGTATCAATGGCTGCGAATGATGTATACAGATGAGTCACATAACCATATACGTGCCACACAACAAAATAGATGGACCATTATATATATATATATATATATATATATATATATATATATATATATATATATATATATATATATATATATATATGGGTTTAATTGGGATGTATTGATAGTATAAAATAATTTTATACCATCAGCCAATAGAAATGCTAAAAAGTGAGAAATTATAGTGAATCTCTCATTATAACAAATGGTAATTTGTATGAATTGATATTTTTTAATATTTTTGTTGCTTGATAATATAAAATTATTTTACATTATCAATGTTTTTAAATTAAATTTTATATATATATATATATATATATATATATATATATCATAATGATAAGATTGACGGCAGGAACTAGTTTAATAACGTCCTTGTTTTCCAAAGCATAAATCATAGCATTACAAATATTTGTAAAGCATTAATTATTACTTCTTTCATTTTAATTTATTTATTTATTTAAATAATTTGATATATTTTTAAATTAATATATCTAAATATTTTATCTATTTATTTGGATAATACAGATATATTAATTTAAAAATATATTATATTATCTAAATAAACAGATAAATTAAAATAAAAAGAGAATTATTTTTTTGATTTGGAACTACGTTAATTATATTTTAAGCTCACTGGCCAGTCACCATGGAAGTAAGCATTTATATTTTGTATATCATAATGATAAGATTGACATAATTAACTGGAATGTATATTTCATTTATCATAATGATATGATTGGTAATGAGCTGGAAACAAGGTAAACAATATTATTATAGTACCAAAATAGAAAAACTTAATCTCTATAAAAAGCCGGCCGAAGCATTACATATTTACATGCTAATTTATCTATATACTTGATTGTGACAAGAGCGAATTTTTATATCACTCGTTATTTTTCTACAGCTGGCAACAGTAAACAATCCGTTGTTCCCAATAATAAGAATATATAAAGCAAAGGACACATTTTATATCACTCGTTATTTTTTCTACAGGTGGCAACAGTCACAATCCGTTGTGGCCTATGAAATGATTTAAAGGTGAAAATTCTTTCATTTTCTTTTATTTTAGAAGATTTAAATTTTAGAGAGATAAACAAATTTTTTTTTTATTAATTAACTTAAAGTTTTGGTTGAGGAATCTTAACTTTACTTACAAATATATTTATAGATTATTGGTCAATAAAAAAATTTAAAAATCAAATATATATATATGTGTGTGTATGTGTAGAAAATCAATCAAATAAACCATCTATCATTTACCAAATCTTGGTTGTTAAATCATATATCAATAGTCAAAATTAAAAGTTCTTCAAAATTATATAACTACTTAAAAAAATCATATAATTTTATCATTAAATCTTATAGGTTTAGTTATGCTTTTGGTCCTCCATAATATCACTTTTTTTTTTTCCATTTGATCCCTTTGTTTTAAAAAATTTTCCTTTAGCCCCTAAAAAATTGTTTTAATTTCCGTTTAGTTCTTTCGTTCGTGTTCAATTAGTTTCTATTGTTAAGTGCCAAGAGGGACCAAATAGAAAAATTGTGATATTTAAGGGGGTTAAAAGGAAAAATTATAATATTTATATACATAAAATAAAAATTATTTATATTTTATATGAAAAATTATTTATATTTATATACATAAAATAAAAATTAAATTATTATATTAAATATTTTTAAATGATTATCTTTATAAAGTATCTATTTTAACATGTAATATTTAAAATATTTTATATTTTATAAGATTAAAAGATTACCTAAAATATGGTTAAAATAAAATGTATGATCAAGATAAAAAAATATTATTTTTAAAAAATTAAATAAAATCTAATTAAACTATTTTTTGAATGATTATATAAAAGTTATCTTTTGAATTTTGTTATTATACGTAACAAAATTATAAACTTCTTCTATCAATTTAAATTTATATCAACTTAACTCTATCTTTATATCTTAACATAAAACACATTTAATTTTTTTTTAGTGTAAAAGCATGTTAAATTTTAAAATCAAGTATATGAAGAAGTAAGAAATAAAAATGGAATTAATTTGTGATTATAGATTCGTATATGATATTTTAAATTTTGTAACTTGATGATTTTACAGAATAAGTACACAAAGTTCAACAAGTTTAATTCAATTTTAAATTTAATTTTCTTTTCAAAAAATTAATATAATTTTTCTCACATTTTATTTTAATTATATACAAAGAGGTATTTTGTTGCTTGGCTTTTGTATTGTTTTTGCTGTTTGGTCTAAATTGCTGGGCTTATATTCTGTTTACGTTCGTCCATTCCCATTTATTGAAGATTTGGTTTGGTTAACATGATCAATCATTAGTCATCCACCAAAATATTATGGTCCTTCAGTCCAGTTATTTTTTTTTTGTTTTGGGTTGTCGAACTTTAGTCCAGTGAGTCAATGGACTAATATATGATACTTTAGTTGGACTAATAAAGTAGACTGAAAACCCAAAGGAAGACATTTCAGCCATGTGATGGGCCTATAAATAACCAAAGAGAATCCAAGTTAACTTTAAACAGGCCAGGCCATAAAACCTCACCACAGGATCCACAGGCCATTTCACAACTCAACCGTCTGGCTTAACATTTACAAATATTTGTCATTTGTGACTTAATTCCTATTTTATATGCCCTTTAAAATTAAAGATGGGAAAAAGCTTAACGTTTACACCTACATACACATTTGATCTACTTGAATTTTCATGTTAAGAGTGTATAAAGGATGGGTTGGGTCGATCTGAACTGGAGTTCATCCTAGTCTAAATTTTTTATTAGACCATTTCTTATTGCTTAGACCTAACTTGATAATAACCTGAAAAATGATCAAGTTAGACCAAGTAAACTTGGTATTTAAATAACATATACAAGTTTGAACATTGTGCATAATAAAATTATGAAATTTTAGAAATTAGAAATAAAATTCAAGATATATTTAAATGCGTATTATTGTAAATTTTAATTTAATTGCCTTTTTTATGTATTTATCTTAAAGAATAATAATGAAATAAATAAGTAATATTAAATTTATAATTTAAAACTCATGTCTTTTTTAATAATTATACATCTAAAAGTGATTTCAATTAATATTATCTAAACAATATATTCATTTTATTATAACTATTTTTAAGATGAAAATTTTCAAACATAAATCATATTAATATCATCCCATTTTTTATCAAAATCAAGTATGCAAATCCAAGTTGACTTAAAATTAAGTTTGCTAACTCTAATCCAAATACACATAAAATCGATTGAGAAGATAGTTGAGAAGTGTACAACAAGAATTGTTAAGTACTACCAAAAACATCCTATATGTGAAGATGCAATATGGAAAGAATTAGAGGAGATGGGTGTTGAGTACAACATGTTACCAATTGTTTATATTAATCTTGTTCATTATCCGGATACTATGAGAACTTTACGCGGTTGTCCACTTGAAAGATGTACGGAATTGTTAAAGCATATTGTGTCAAGCTTCCTCCAAAGAAATTTAAATCTAAAAACTTGTGATCATGTTGCTTTATTATATAAATTAGAAGTATTAAGTATATAATGATTTTTTTATAAATTGTTATTTTTTATGAATTTATATGTTATTATATATTTTTTATTTGAAACATATTATTAATATTGAGTAATTATATATGAAATTATTTTAGGATTATTTTGAGATTCAGTCAAAGGTTTTAAATAAGTTTTTGCTTACCATAAAGATAAACAAAACAACAAAAGAACTATTAAAAAGACTATTTAAAAAGTTAAGAGTTATAACTAATGTTCTGTTCTATTCTTTAATAATATAACTTCCAAATAAAATTAATAAATTTTTGTTTCCTTTCATCCTCTTATTATTTTTCTAAAGAAATAGGAAAATAATTTTATTCTATTCTTTCTTTTTCTTTTTCCGTTCATTCTTGTATTTCATTCCGAAAGAACATCTTCGCACAATATTAAATTCCACCATATTTATGAGTTCAAAAATCTACCAAACAGATAAAAATAAATTTTATATATATATATATATATTTTATTAATGAGTTAAATACCCTCCAAACTTTTTTATTTCTTAATGCGGAAACATCAATGTCTTGAAATGATTGCTATTTCTGAACCGTCACTCGTTTGATACAGTACATTGATGAGCTGCATCAGAGAGGAAGCATCCAAGTTACATAAGCTTCCTTAATAAATAGCAGCCTTTTCAGTTTTCAGTTTAAATATTAAAGCAAACCTGATGATCGATGATTGCATCTCTTCCTACCCATCTCCGCATGCTTCCATCTTTTTTCCATTGGAGGGGCTTAAGTTATGTTATAATCTTAGAAGTCACATAATCACTCATAAAGGATTAGACTTTATCAGCCATTTGATGTGATTTGAGTTCAAGTTGTACTACGTATGCTCTCATTAGATTCTCTAATTGACCATTAATTAATATTATATTTAATTAATGGACGAATTGATTGTTGGGTTATGTCCACGAGAAGTCTTTGTCTAATCGGAAAAGTGGGGGTTGGCAATTTGACAACTTTATGTAAAGAAAAGAAGGGAAAAAGCTTCTTTAGAAGTAGTAGAAATGAGAAATCTTGTTTGCTCCTGCCTCGAAAAGACTAGGAAATGTAGTGAGGTGGACCAAAGGAACCAAGTGCAGCGTGGGCTGTACCATGGTTAACAAAGTGATTTTAGGAGATGGATTCATTCATATTTTTCGTTTACATAATTATGTAATATAAAAAAGGATATAAACATATAAATTATATCTTCCAAATTTTAATAAAAATCTCACCATTTTAAATTTTTGTATTTATTTATCTTTTTAAATGCCATAATAGTATGAATAAGAAATACAAAAGATATACATTAGACTTTTATTTTGATATTCCTTATATGGAGAGAGTAACGCACATCCTATTTTTCCATTTTTTTTTTATTTTTCACAATTATTCTTTTATCAGAAATAATTTTGTATTAAATAGAAAAAATATTTAGCACTCTAATTGATCATATATTAATAGTAACATACCTCCTAAAATGTTATTATATTGTTAGATAGAAAAGTTATAATTATGGATTAAAAACTATGACATTGAAAATATTTATTATAATTTTCTTTAACCATTGTCTTAAGAAATTAAAAGTAGAAATTTTTTTAATTTTTTAGTATATTTAATATATTGAAAATTTAAAAATTTTATTTATAATAAAAAATTTTCCATTTTTAATTCCTTAAACAATATTTTTATGAAAAATGTTAGAAAAACTCTTTTTATTATTTTATACTAAATAACATGGACCAAAAATATGCAATAGAAGTTACCAGTATTTAGATGTAACACTCTCAATGTGATAATTCTCGATACCATAACTATAAGTATTTTATTTTAGCGTACAGTTTTTTAAGCAATAATGTTGTACTCCTTCTGAAAAAATAATATCGAAATAGAGTCATAGGTTCATTATTATAATTATATTATGTGGAGTGTAGAGGGTGGCTGATAATTAGGGAGGTACAAGAGCAAATCTTGAAGAAAGATTCTTCTCCTAAGCATAAACCCATCATTGCTAATTAGGGGAGGACCACATCTTGTGGACCATTGAAGATGAGTTTCCACCGCAAGCCGAAGACCTACGCACGCGTGGTCGCAGGGTTCTCTTTTGGGTTTTGATTGTTCTTTCTCCTCCCCATATCCATTAAATTAACTCAATATAAAGAAAAAAAATTATATATTTATAATATTTTTTGAACATTATATTCACTCATATTTTATTTTTTATAAAATTAGATATAAATTTCACTTAAATTAAATCTATACTTCATTCAAAATAAATAAAATATGAATTAATATAATATCTAAAAAATATTATATTCATATAACGTCACTTTGATACAAATTCATGTATTTATTAAAGTAAACAGTGTGCAATTATGTCATGTATCTCGTTCACATCTGTTCAGCCTAATTGCTTCACCGGCGTTGGTGGGTCAACGTCCCTTTCAACAATTGAATTAAGAGAATTATAAAGATTAATTTTGGTATAAATAAATTTTATATTATTATCTAACTACTTGTTATTATATATGAGATTTTTAAAATAAAAAAGGTGAAAGTCAAATATTTTTACTATCGAAATAATAAATAATTAAATATTTATATAAATTTTTTTTATTAATAATATATTAAAATTAAATTCATAATTATAATTTATGAGACAACCTGAAAATTGTGATGGCATTAGACCCATTAGCTACTCTTATAGCGAGGGGCTTGTTCTCATTGACACTGGTGCCAAATTGTCAACTTATTAGTCCCAAAATACTAGCTGTCAACCTTTCTTTTCCCACTTCTAATTGTTGTTCTTGTTGACATTGCTCTCTCTTTAATTAAGCTTTTCCTATTCAATTTCAATTAATAATAAACAAATACACATCAAATATATTTCTAATCATTTTCCTCACTGTATGTACATCACAATAGCAATTGGTGTACAATGCCTTCTCGTAGCATTGTTTTCTTTTATCCTTTAGGAAGATATTTTAAAATTTAATTTTGATATATTTTTGTTATAATACTTTTAACTTTGCCATTTTCAAATAAACAAGTTTTCTTTTTTGTCCCTAAAAATTTAGTATCTAATTTAAATTGACACACTATTCAGTCATTAAACTATTTAAACTCTTCTCATATTAATTGTTTTGTTATATTTGGTGAGGATAACCTAAAATTTAATTTGTACACATAATTTTTGTTAAGAATTAAAATGTGAGTGAGATATATTTACAATAATTAAAATACTATTTTTCCCATTAATTATCATATTACTAAAAGAGTATAGTACAAAACTACTGTTCAAGGGCATGAAATTTATTTGTTTGAAATTACTTGATCTCGAGATCCAATTTTACTAGAGCCATTTTTTGTCAAAACTTTAATATATTCCACTCCTTAATTCCCACATTAAGTTTTGGCTTTCTTTTAGAATTGTCTTCTTTCTTTGTTTATATTGCAGTCGTTTTCCATGTAACTACCTCTGAAAGGGATATTAGTGAATATGGTCGTGAAACATGGCCCACGCACATGAAAATTTTGGCAAATTGAACTAAGTCCATACATTATGAATCTCTTGTACATACTGTTGTTGGGGGTCAGTGATCACCCAAATGCCATTTTCTTTGTTAAAATGTAATTAAACTTGCTGGTAAAGCCAATAGAAAGATAATAAATTGGAATAAAATGCGTGATCAGTTTCCATTTGGAAAACCTCACTTATAGGTAGCTTTTTACAGAGGAAATATAGATCATAATGTTGCTCCTTTGCATAGATGAAAGTGTAGTATGATCATGCATAAAATAGACATGTGACAGTGAATGTAGCATATCATTATAGCCCCCTAAAAAAGGAATGTCCTATATGGTTTTCTTTGGGTGCTAGAAAGATAATACTGTGAAATAAAATTGTTTAGTCGATCATAGTTGATAAAAAATACTAATAATATAGCTCACATTTGTATAGTAAATCGTAGATCACTCCCTACCTCTAATATTAATTACGAATAACTAAATTTTTTTAATATATATATTATACGTATAAAAAGTGATGCCCTAAGAGGTGTAAACCCAAGATTTTTTATTAGTATAATCAGAAGTGTAAATATCAATCCCCGATTGGTTCAATTAGGTAGGCGTACCATTTTAATCACCATATGCCATATTTGGCCATATGTTTATTTCAAGTAGGTCCATTCATCACACATCTTAAATCACAACTTGTTCCCAATAGCCAAAACAAATTTTGGGGGGGGGGGGGGGGGGGGGGAACCTCACGCTCAGTCTCAGTTTTATCATTTTTGTTGATCCTATGTGTGTATCATATTTTATCGTGTTAGATAGTGTATTCTCAAATTCATGATGAATTATATACATGGTAACATGTTTATTATTTATAATATGTAAATATTTAAAAATTAATAATAAATGTCTTGTCATGTGTAGGGTTTAAGGCGACCTAAAACTATGTTTTCATCACTCATCTTGATCTGATCATGACTAACTAGAAAATAAGCCGTTGATTTAGGGAATTTTTTTCCTTTTTCCTTTTTTTTTTTTGGAGGGGTTTTCCAGCAAGATCACAACTAGCTTAATAGTTGACTGGATAATTTTGGTTTGACTGGATTGGCTGCAGCACAAGCTACAGCTGGAAAACGTAGCAGGACAAGAAGGTAAAATTGATGATTAGATTCCATTATTCCTTATGTTCCTCACTCCACAAAGTTCAAAATATAATAAAAAAAGAAGACCTAAAAAAAAAAAAAAGGTTAGCTGCTTCAGGATTATTACATTATTACTTAAAATAAATGCTCTTTGTTAAAGTAGTGACATGAGATATCATAGCCTGCACTGCCACCACACACAACTCTCTCATCTCCTCTTAACCTGGTCGATACACGTGTCCTCCCACGTGGTCCCACTAACCAAAATAATATCTACCCCCTTAGCTTGGCACATAGGTTGAAGAGAAATTTTTTTTTTTAAGGTACAACTTTAATAACTTCATATTTAAACATATTTATAAAAAAAAAAGTGAAATCTAATAATTTTTTTTTAAAGATACATTCATTTCTTTTTATGTCCCACCAATTTTGTGATGTTAAAATTATATTTATACAAAAAAATTTCTTGGTTGAATGGTTTTGAAGGAAGATTTGGCGGGTCCACACTTTGGGAACCATGATCAACAGTGGCTGAAGGTTGATGAAGGATGATGGATGTTAGGTGCATATAATTGAGGATTCTAAAAAGAAATGAAAGAGGGTTAGTTGGCACTGAGTTAAATGAGTGTGTAACAGCAAAGAGAGAGAGAGAGAGAGAAAGAAAGAATGATATGTTACTTAGAACAGTTGGCAAATGTGTCAGTAAAAAAATAACAAAAGGGAAATGAATAAAAATACTAAAGAAGTATGTTTGTTAATGAATACATAGGGAGCAAGCTTGGCCTTCAAGAGAAGAACCTCTCGAATCCAATCTCACACTTTGAAAGCAAAATACACACACACACACAGACCCTTAAAGAAAAGGACGGTCTTAATTAAAATATTAATTAAATAAAGGTGATTATATTGATTAATTTAAACTGGAACTGAAAAAATTATTACAAGGAGTAAAGTGTAGGAACTAGGAAGAACTTAAAAAAAGTGATTAGGTTCTTCTG
This sequence comes from Pterocarpus macrocarpus, assembly GCA_031439585.1. Taxonomy (NCBI): domain Eukaryota; kingdom Viridiplantae; phylum Streptophyta; class Magnoliopsida; order Fabales; family Fabaceae; genus Pterocarpus; species Pterocarpus macrocarpus. The sequence goes on from CM062514.1 coordinate 34,722,182, forward strand.
CTTATGCAATAATTTACCAACAGGAGCAGTTGGCCGTAGTTAGTGTGTCTTTTAAAATGATACATGTCACCTCTTAGCTTCGGCAGGTAAACAAAGCAAAAGGGTCTCACACTCTATGAGCCTTTTATTTTCATTTTTATTTTTATTTTTATTTTTTAGTTTTTCTCTTTCTAGCTTAGTATAGCTCTTGGGGTCGCCTTGTAATCTATAAAAGTTGGATTTTTATGCCACATTTTGATGTTTTATGCTTAGTAGCACCTAGTTGCTGAAATTGGTTTTTTGCTGTCGAATTTAATCTTATAGCATTTGATGCTCCCCTTGGTGATAGGGGTCAGAGACACAACCCCAAATAAAGGGTACCACTGTGATAAAAATCCTGTCCCTTTCAGTTTCACCAGTCGTGGCAGGATTTGAGTAGAATTTGATGCCTTTGGTCTTTCCTTGTTCTTGGATTCCCATCATAGAATTTAATAGCACAAGAGTTTCCACAGCCCCTTCTGTCCCATCTTTTACATCAACGAAAACTTGAACAAATATACTACTTGTTTGTTCACTGTTTGTTTTGGAACTTCTTCAAAGTGTTAACAATCTTGCTTAACATCAATCACATTGGTGTTATTTTTTTCGGTGACGGAGTGGAGATCTTAGTTGTTGTTGTGTTGGACAAAGGAGAAAAGGGAATCTGCTTTACTTGTTGCCGTTGGATGAGCTGTGAGCTAATCCCATTGTTTATCTATTATGTCCCCTTTATGCTCTGAAGACTGAAAGGTTCACTTTCTTGTCTGAGAGGAAGCATTTTCTCCCCTTTTTTCCTCAGCATTGTAGAAGTAGACTTGAAAATTGATCCAAGGGGTCTTTGAAGGTAGCAAGCTTGCTGACTGGCCAGTTAAGATTATATTCCTTTTACTTTTTATCTATTCTACAATGAAGGGTTTTCTTTTACTTTAACTTCCTCTCAGTCCTATAAAGCTGCCAAGTTATTTTGTTCCTTGTTTAGTCCTGCAAGATATCTCTCGAGCCAACTTAGTCAAAATTCACTTTCCCCTTTAATCATATGCAATTGTTTATTTCTTCTGTATCATATATAGATATATCATAGATGCAGTACTGGTCTGATCAAATTGTTGAGTCAGGATTGTGCCTAATTGGTTGATATATATACATCACTTTCTTTGTTATTATAGCTGTTTTAGGCACTGTTGAATTCAGATGGGGGGTCATGAGAATGCCATGGGGTTTCAACAAGGAAATGAGAGCATTCTGACTTGTCCATCATCTGGTTTGAGTACAAGTGTCTCAGCAATGGCTATTTGTACTGTGTCCATGGCTAAGCCTTCAGATGTGGCTAATCCTTTCCTTGCTTCTTCTGCTTGGGATCCACTTGTTTCCTTGAGCCAGGCTCAAACTTTTGGAGGGTCCTCAATGGTTTCTCATAGTGAGTTTGGCAATTCATCATCTTACCCTCTTGTTTTGGAGAATCATCAAGGAATGAGCAGCACCTCACACCTTGTTCAGTATATGTCTGACTCAAATCTTGAGGGCATGGTTCCCAAAGTTCCCTCTTATGGAAGTGGGAGCTTCTCGGAAATTGTTGGCTCCTTTGGCCAACAAGGGTCTGGCGATATAGCTAACATGGGGTATAGACCAAGTTATAATCAAAGCAAGGATGCTGGAACAGAAAGAGCTCCAATGAATGAACAATCTCAGGTTGAGGATTCAACTACTGAAGAGGGTGCCCCAGGATCTGCACCTAGTGGAAATAGAAGAAAGCGTGTGCTTGATCATGATTCTACTTTCAGTCCAAACAAGGTTTGTTATTGTTAAGAGTGTAATAATATTAATATGTTAATACCACTTTAGGACTTGCAATATTTCATTGCCTTGTTTATGCGATTTGGTGAGCTAATGAATGAAATGCTTTATAACATCTGATTAGAATGCCGAGGGTGTTGATGAGCTGAAAGATTCTCCTAGGAAGAGCTCTGATGGTGCTAAAGAACCTGAAAAGAAGGCAAAAGTTGAGCAGAATACAAGTGCAGATTTGCGCGGTAAGCAACTGGCAAAGCAAGCTAAAGACAACTCTCAAAGTGGTGAACCTCCCAAAGAAAATTTCATTCATGTGAGAGCTAGAAGAGGTCAAGCTACAAACAGTCACAGCCTTGCAGAAAGGGTACCACCATATTGCTACAATGTTTGTTACCAGGCCTAGCAGCACAATTTTTTATAGTAAACTTAGTTATAGAACTTTTTGATTGCAGGTGAGAAGAGAAAAGATTAGTGAGAGAATGAGACTGCTTCAAGAACTTGTTCCAGGATGCAACAAGGTGATTTGATTGATGCGGCTGTGTTATGATTTCTCATGAAACTTTGATGATGTATCTGCATACTAATCTTCTGGTGTGTTTGATTTCTCTTTAGATAACTGGCAAAGCAGTAATGCTGGATGAGATTATAAACTATGTGCAATCTCTGCAGCAACAAGTTGAGGTATGACAGTTGTGCCATATTTGATATTTGAAGTATTCATTCTATTACTCAAACCTTAATGTCAATCTGATGTCTAATGTGCACATGCTTCATTCCCAGAAATATGAAATAAAAAAAATATTAACCATGTTGCACAATAATATATAGGAGTTAACCATTTCACAATTTTCACTGAATAATGCATATGAAGAGAGATTTCATGATTAGTCAATCAAACAATTTCGAAGACTTATTTCCATCATCATGGTTATTTGACCATTCAACTAATTAATACATATTTTGCAGTTTTTGTCCATGAAACTTGCCACAGTGAATCCAGAACTGAATTTTGATGTAGAGCGGATCCTATCCAAGGATGTAAGTGAAAGTCTTCTTGCATGCTTAGTTTTTTGTTTGGAAATCTCTAAACCATAGCTTCGGCAAAAATTTCTCTCTTGTAGCTTTTGCTGGTTTAACCATGGTTTTGGAGTTCTGAACACGCAAGTAATCTTTTAGGTCCATTTACTGTTTTCAGTACACAAAATTACTGACTTCATTTCTCTATTATTTAGATTCTCCAGTCACGCTTAGGACATGGAATTGGTGGATATGGTCCTGGTATCAGCTCCTCTCACCCATTCCCCAGTGGAAGTTTCCAGGGAACCATGGCTGGCATGCCTACTACATCAACACAATTCCCTCCTTTGCCCCAGGTAAAAGGAGTAAAGGTCTTTGAACACACTATTCCTTAGCTCTCTTGTTTGTGAAAATACTGATACTAGTACATGCAGGCTGTTTTGGACCATGAGTTCCAAAGCCTCTATGGAATGGGGTATGATTCTAGTACAGCACTTGACAATTTGGGACCAAATGGTAACAGGCAGAATCCCTTTTGGGTTTTAAATATGCTTTTTGCTTATATAACATTTTTTGGTTTTGGTCCTTCAAAAATTTTGGATCATTTCGGGTCCTTATTTATTAAAAATGACTGTAAATGACTCCTAAAAACGGGTTTGGGAGTGCTGCAACAGGGATTATTTATGCTCACTTTTGAAAAAAATGTGGGACTTAGATGACAATGCAAATATATTTTAGGGACCAAAACCAAAAAGTACTATGTTGCAAAAAAAAAACATATTTAAGCCCTCTTTTTTGTTTGTCTGTACAATGAACTCTAAGTGTCTGCTTTATTCTAATTCATTGCCATGTTGACCAGGGAGATTGAAAACTGAGTTATAGTGTGTGGAATATAAGGCCTTGATTCTTCAAAGCTTCAGAAATTTCGAGTTGACTGCACAACAATTTAACTGAAGTTCAAAGGAAGGGAAAATATAGAGAGGGGGAAGAAGAAAAATAAAAGGTTTTAGTTGTATAGGGTCTTTTAATACCTAACTGTTGGCTCTTCGAATTTTTAGCAGAAGATGACTTGTTAGATTTTGTCAATTGGAAAATGATAGTTACACATATTATGTGTAAAAATTTGGATCATTCAGAACAAGTTGCAGTGGTGCTGTATCTGATGACTTGGAGGGCAAGTATTTGAGGAGCATTGGATTAGTAAAGTGTGTGCAACTATCATTATTACTCTTATGGATTATGTATAGAGTTGCCAGGCTTTGAATTTTTTGAAGCTCAATTGCTTCAACTAGTGTTGCATGTTAGATAATGTGTACTTTTTGTAATGGTTTATGGTTCTTGTTTTGTTATTTTTTTTTTTTTTTGAAGAAAAAAATGTAATGAATGAAAAACCTCTTACTACATACAGGGGTGAAAAATGTTGCAACATGTATGAGGGTGAGAGATTGTTTTGAGTAGATCTTGCTTTGAAAGATGGCCCCATTCTTTTGTGTTTCTAACACTTTTTTAGTCCATTTTTGTGTCTATGAACTGATAGTGTGATTTTATATCTCAATTCCAAGAAAGGAATCATTTTCACCATGAAAGAACGTTCCTATTTAAAACAAGTGATAAAAAAGCATGCAAAGTAAAGGAAAATGAAACCAAAAGAGCTTTATTCTACCATCTTTGCTCTTAAAAAACACATATACAAGAGAACTGAGAATTGGCCCTATTCCTTTTCTCTTTGATATTGGCCTTAATTCTGTCCACTATTACGAATGGAGAATTGAAACTTGTCTTCAAAGCTTCAACCTTTTCTCAGACTTGGAACTAGCTGTGTAAAAATACCAAATGTCTTCAAAAATTATATTTCATTTATTTTATGAGTTAGGTTGAAAAAATGAGATATTATATACCCTCATGGTACTACACCACCGATTGCCTTTTTCTTTTTACCCTAAATCACTAGTATATGAATTCTACTTGACACTAGTTCATTTAACCCAAGCCGGATCAACATATTATGGGATAAAATTTTTTCAGCATTAGTTCTTTTTAATTCACAAAACTCAAACCAAAATCTTGCTTAAGCAAAACAAATATCAATTATTTAAATTAACCAAATATTCTTACCAACTATTCTTGTTATCTAATATCTTAAATTTAATTCGACTACATACATAATTTTGATTTTCATGGGTTTATTGGAAAACGGGACGACAACTTCTCCACCTGAAAAGTTACATGAGTCCACGTTGCGCATATGGTGAAATGGCACAACTAGACAAATGGCAGAGGGTACAATTCCCATTGCTTACAAGACAAATGGCACATCTTATAATCTTCTCATGTTACTCACTGATATGAATGTGTTATGTGATGAAAAAGAAAAATATAAAAATAAAATTAATAGATCAATATGCGTAATAATGAGATTTATTATAACAAAATTTGTGTCCTTTTTTTTTTCACTCATCGCATTTTCATGTTAATGAAAAATAGGAGAAGATCCTCATCATAAAATAGAGGCAGTATATGAAATAATTTTCATCTCATGAAAGGGCAAAAGCTCCATCCGTTATTCATTTATAGTTTGTTTATTTTGCAAAGAAAATGTAAAAATAAATGTTTTAATACTAAAATTCCCATTATGAGGAAGGAGCTTCACCTCTCCTTTAGTCAAAATCGATTTTGACCACAGAAACAAACATGTCATTAATCTTGAGCGTGCAATCACCCACTCATTCAATAAATAAGGAAGAGGAAACAACCAACTCATCCCCCCTAATTATTTAGTAGAAAATGAAATTTATTGCGTGATATTATTAATGATCTAGGCAAGGCCATTTTGATAAATAGACACTAGATTTTGCCTTAAAAAGGAATAGAAGCTACAATAAGCCAATGAAGTCATGTAGGCTCTCAAATCATTTTAACAACTAGGATTTCCATAATCTGAAGTAGCAAAAGTCCATGCCAAGAAAAATAATGCTGAGCTAACTGATGCTTACTCGATTATTAGATATGAGAAAAACAGCACATTTTTTTTAATAGCAGAATGAGCATCAAGCACGGATGGAATCAATTAACCAATGGTATAGCTCTAAAATTTTTTGTCTTCCTATTTTTAATGAAAAGATAATTAAATCATCAAAAATATAATAAAATTATTTATGTATATTCACTCACAGTACTGCTATGCAGTAGGAAAACAAATTGACCAAAATAAGCATGAAAGTACGTGGTACTTTTTGAATGGAGAAAAAGTTATATTAACTTAACTGTACAGTACTTATTTGGCGGAATAGGCCGTGGGATAAGTGTCACCTCATGCAGCGCGAATTTCGTTTCGCACTGACGAGCATTTTTCTTCACATAACAATTTAAATTTTTTAAAGGAAATTATAAGTAATATAAAATTCAAATATATTTATCTAAAAAAAATCAAAATTAATAAAAGATGATAAAGTTTTACCTTAAGTTAACCATGTGTAGAAATGACCCATAGAAATTACAGTAAAGAAAGGAAGTAAATAAGTTAAAGGATAGTTCAATAATTGAAAGCAGAGAAAGCCAAAACAAACCTATAAACAAAACTATTAAAAAAAAAAGACTGATTATAAAGATAATTTATGATAAAATACAACAACATTACTTGACTTATGTAACTGAATTTATTTAATGAGAAAATACTATATTATTATATTGTTATTATTTACTACTCCAGTGCATGTAGTTATTCATCGTGAATTAAATTACATATATATAATATAAAACAATGTATAATAGGGCCTGCAAATACACCAAAATCTGGCCTCTTGATGCAGCGCCACAAACCATGTGTCATTGCCACATCCCATTCGACTGGCTGTTCTGCTGCCGTACACCCTTCAATAAATCTGTCTACTCGCGCAAGAGTTCATCAAAGTGCTTTCACTCCAACATTAGGCATAACAATAAAAGCCTTATCAATGGCTTTATAACTGTTCCCACAGGCATGGAACGGAAATCAAGGCAGAGAGCAGTTTTGGTTTTATCAAATTTTGCACTTGCTCTCTGTTGGAGTTAGTCCATCTGCTTGATTTTCTGTTCATGTATTATTAAATCATTCCTAAAGACTTTTAATTATGTACAATTTTCACACCATAGGATCCTCTCCCTTAGTAATGGTAAGTTTGTCCATTGCCTTGGTGAATGGTGATTTACTAACCATCATTTTTTTTTTTCATTCACTCTTTCTTTCTTTGTCGTACTCGTACTAAGCAACCGTTTGGAATTGAAATACAACTATGAAAAAGGAAAGCAGAACAAACAAACATCAAAATGGGTGATTGATGGTAATCGAAGAAAGTTGGTTGGTTTCATTTCGAGGGTTCACATAAGGGAACCATGAGAATAGAGGTCCATATGGAACCAGGTAAATAGTTGGTGACTCAATTTCGTCAAATCAAATAGCTACATCCGCCGCATTAAAGTGAAACCAGGTAGAGACACCAAAACATACATCCATGTGCCGTAAAAGCCATGAAAGCAACACTAGCAACACTGTCATGAAAATTGATCATTGTCGACTTAATTTGAATCAGGTTAATCAAAATTCAATAAATTTATGAATATAGTGTTGAAATTTTAAGTGTAAATTGATAAAGCTTCATATTATTTAAAAATAGACTAACTGAAAAAGATATAATATGAAGGGAAAAAAAACCATAAATATATTGCCTCAAGGTTGAGTGTGCAACTACAATTAGTAATCTGGAGTTCCCAATTTGCATTATGTTAATTACAAGATTACATGATATGGGCAACTATAATTAGTAATCTATAGTTCCCAATTCGCATTATGTTAATTACATGATATGTGCAACTATAATTACTCCTATTGCAGTTTATGTTTCCCTTGCATTACTTTCACGGAAAAGGGCTTTGTCACTCTATAAATTATAATGTATAGAACAGATAAAATAGATAGAAATTTTCTTGGTTATAACCATAGTACCAACAAGCATGAACAAAAACGCAATGCAAATATTTCCATGTCAGTGAACTGTTTTTATCTCAATGAAAAATTTAAAACCAATAGCATAGGACCACACTAACACTGCCTTTGGTTTAAAAGAAAATGAGCCAATAGAAAACTAGGTGCAGAGAAAATGAATTGGGAATTGAGCTGCTTTCATTTGGACGAGGGTGAAATATTGAGAGAAGTGAAAATAAACCCATGGATCCCACACTTAACATTTTCTTATGCGCAAAAAACTTAAATCAAATGAAAGAGTGAAATGAATGATAAGAATACCCACTAAAATAATTTAAAATTAATAAAATTTAAGATTTTATATTATATTTGTTTTTATATACACGAATAATTTTTATGATTTTAATAATTCAAATATTAATAAATAAATATTTTATTAATAGTATTGTAAAATTATTTATTTATTTAATTATAAAAAGTGTTTAAAAATTAAATTAAAATAACATTTATTTTTTATTATAATAAAATATATATATCATTTTAATACAATTCTCATTTTCTTTCTTCTCATTTTCTCTTCATCTAAACACATAAAATAAAAATATCATTTTCTCTTTATTTTCTTTTCTTTTCATTTTCTTTCTTTCTATTTTCTTTCCTCTCATTTTCTCTTTTCATCCAAACAAATCATAAATTCTTTACTATCATCACGAAATATTCGTGACACCTTTGGCTTTGTTCATCAGAGGACCCCCCCCCCCCTTAAAGACAATCAATTCCCACTTTTCTGCCACTGAGGAAGTAGACCAAAAAGAATTTTAAGTAATCAATTTGCACTGTTCTTCATACCAAGCGGTGGAGGAGCATTAAGGAACAGAACAAGAAGGATAATGTTTGACTTTCACTGCCAACTAAAAGTCTCACAAATGAGATTCTAAGTTTAAACCACAAATTTTCTTACAAAAGAATTGATCCAACAAGAAAAGAATCAACATAAAATTACAAGGGGGAAAGGGAAAAAAAATGGTAACCTTACACATTGAATAGCCAACCTGGCTTCTATTGTAGTACCCCTTTTTCCGAATCAAAGCCTTCTTTTTATGTGTCCATAATAACACACTAAGGCTTAATTTGAATATGGATCCTTAAAAGAGGAGCATGAGCGAGAAAACAAGCACTCTCAGCCTTCTGAAGTGTCCTCATAACTGTCTTTAGTGATTCATAGGGCATGGCTTTGTCCACACTTGTCTTCAGTGTATATAATTCATGCATTTATCTTTACATATTATAAAGTCCTATCTTTTTTTTCTTTTTTTCTTTTTTTTTTTTCCTTTTTTCTTTTTTCAAGATTCAATCAACCTGTTCACCAATCAAGTCTAGACCAACTAAGAGGAAGGATATGCCTTGGAATAGCAAGAAGTAGAAGTGGATTCCCTGAGCTGAAAGAAGACTCCTTGCTGAGGCTGTTAGAAGCAAAAAGGCCAGAGCAAGTTCCTTCATATATATTCTGTTATGCTTCCTCTTTTTTGATGCCTTTTTTTCTTGTCTTTGGATTTCTTCCTTCATTTCTGCAAGGTCAGGCACTGAGGCCCCTCTGTGATGATGCTTTGCTCCTTTCTCAACCAAGGAAACAAGGTCGCCCTCGGAGGACCGGCCGGATTTCTTGGTGACAACCCACTCGTATGCGCTACCAAGCTGGAATAGGCCAGAGATCATGGCATTGAATTTGGTGACCGACATGGTGTTCTCAAAGAGAAGGTAAGGGACTATAAAGGGGAAGGATTTTGGAGCTGGGAGGATATTAAGGAATGACATGGTGGCAGGGATGTAACAAACGACCCAAGCGGGAAGCTCGGCTTCCGGTACAAACATTGTCATTGGCAGAATTATACAGAATAGAGTAAATGAATAGAAGGGTAGTATCAATTTTCTAAGGAGAAAGAAGAGAAATATCATGTTGAATTTCTTCCATATGCTTATCTGCAAGAACATAATTGGTACCAACGTTGTATAAGCACTAGCAATAGATGCTAAAATATATTTGATATTGTCACATGAACAAGGTATTGACTTGAGATATGCATAGTACATTACATACCTTGGCGCGTATGATGTCCGGCAAACAAAGGCGAAACAATTGCATTGGCCCAGAGTGCCATCTATGCTGCTGTTTCCTATAAGCTTCATAGGATTCTGGTAGCTCACACTGGCACTGGAAGCAATGACAACTTACAATTAGGCTGATAAAATAATGACTTAACAATAGTAAAATTTAACAGTTTGTCATTAATTAGTATAGTAAGGCGAACCTCAACATCATTGAGGAAAATAAATTTCCAGCCATGAAGATGAGCTCGAACAGCAATATCCATGTCCTCAACAGTGGTCCTCTCCAGCCAACCACCGGCATCCTCCAAGGCCTTTATTCTCCACACTCCGGCAGTTCCATTGAAACCAAAGAAATTAATGAAAACCCCATTCACTTGCTGTTCAACCTCGAAATGGAATGCCAAATTAATGTTCTGCAACCTTGTTAGCAGGTTCTCATCCTTGTTCACAAAAGACCATCTTGCTTGAACAAGCCCCAATTCATCGTTATCCTGCGAAGAATCACACCAAGTGAATTAATTGACTACAACAGACACATCCATCTCACATGGTAATTCATTCACCACTACATATAGGACAAAAGATACATGATGCTAAATTTCTCGTAAGGGCATTGAATGAATCAATCAATCACCTTAAAATGAGGAACAGTTCTTTTAAGGAAATCTGGGGTAGGCTGAAAATCAGCATCGAAAATGGCAACAAATTCATAGTCTTTCACGTAGCTACAACTCATGGCAGATTTCAAGTTACCAGCCTTGTAACCCTCTCTGATCACCCTATGCCTGTACACAATGTTGGCACCCTCTTGTTGCCATTTCTGGACCTCCTCATTGATCAAAGTCTGTGTTGTTGGGTCATCCGAATCATCAAGAACCTGAATTAGCAACTTGGACTTGGGCCAATCCAAATTGCAAACGGCAGCAATTGATTGCTGATAAACCTGAACAACACAACACCCCAATCAACTTGATCAGATCAACAAAACTCAACCACAAAAAGAAACAACAAAAAATGCTGTAGATACAACATTACAACACATAAGGCATGTTTAAACCTAGATTATATTGGGAATATAATTGCTTAATTTCCAAAATCAAAAGCTATTTTGAACACCAAAATAAACTAATCCAAACACAAAATATAATATGTCATCATTGAATCTTATCTTACCTCTCTCTCATTGCACATGGGGATCTGAACTAGCACCATAGGGAAGAACCCTTTCTCCCCAGATTCAAGATCCACATCACAAGCTTTTGCAACACGCTTGATCTTCTTGAACCGGATCCAGAAACACCCCAAGCAAAGCACAAGCCTATCCAAGCTCTGAACAAGGAATAACACAATGCACACATTGGCAAGGAACTGCAATGGAGGAGCAAGGTACTCCACACGGATCAAGACCCACCTAGAGTAAACCCAACCAAACACCCCCTTAACCCCAAAAGAGTACAAAAATTGCTCCAACTGAAGATGGGGTGCACCAAAGTGCCAACCTTTGAAGTAAGCAGCAACCTCAAAACACAACAAAAACACAGATAACCAAAGAAACACCTTGATACAAGAATAGAACCTTGCTTTCACCTTATGGCTCTCCTTCTCCCTTCCAACAACAACACCAAAACCATTTTCATTGTCGTTTTCAGAATCAGTCCTTCCAGAAGCTACACGTCGTTTAACAGCAGAAGCAAGGGATAACAATGCAGGAGGCAAAGAGGCCAAACAACCTGCGGCTCTGTGAGCTTTGAGGAGAAGAACCCATGTTAGCTGCTTTGCATTCTTACCTCTTGCTTTGTCTCTAGGAAGTGTTGAAGAAGTGTGTGTTGCTGTGATGATCAAGTCTTCTTCAGAGGGACTTTCAAGTTCAACCATGGACCAGTTTGGATTCTCCATCTTCACAACCACAGGGGTTCCTCTATGACTACTCTCTTTCTTCCCAAACAAGTCGAACAAAGGTGGCATTTTTTTGTTTGATATCACAAACCCAACTTAGAAAAACAACAAAAAAAAAAAGGGTTGTAGTAGTTGTTGTTGGTGTTGTTACCCCAGAAGAAGAATGAGAGGGGAAAGGATGAGAAAAGTGCTAGGAGTTTGATCTCATTGTTGTGTCAGAAAAAAAGGGAAGAGAGAGAGACGCGTGGAGATGGAAGCAGAGCAAGGCGTCTCAAAGACATGGTGACATTGGGAGCAAACTTACAAGTGAACTAGTTTTGTTGTTCAGAGAGAGAGAGAGAGAGAGAGAGAGAGAGGAGTGTTAACTTATGAAGGTAATGTTGGATGAGTCCAAAACAAGTCCCATCCAATTACAGCTTGCAACAACAGGAGGAGAAGGAGCAAGCCAAGTGAGAAAGAGTACAGAGAACCAAAAGTGAAAAATAAAAAATGGTGCAAGCTATATTGAAATGGAGAAAAGTTTCTTGAGCGCTCTATAAGCAACAAAATGAGAAATGTTGAGTACGATGTCTCGTAAAATGTGGATTTTATAACGAAGTGGGATGAGTGTTGAATTGATATAGTATTTTATAAAAATTTAATTTTATAATAAATAAATAATAAATTAATATAATTTTTTATTAAAAAAAAAGTCTTTTCAATATTTTTTTATGAAAATAACTGTGTTTTAATTTATTTAACTTTTAATAATTTAACTATTATGTTGGAAAAAAAATATAGTTAAAGCATGAGATATAATGATTCAATGCCGATTTATTTTACCAGTAAAAAGAACTAAAATTACTTTTGACCGAAAAACTCGATTGTTACTTTAAAATAAATATCTCGGGAAATATAATTTCTCATTGTCTATTGAGAAAAAACATAATCAAATAAGTACATACAGAATTGCAATATCAAGAATTGAATAAACTAAATCATCGATTTTTTCTTGATTTGTGCATACTTAAGAATGTTTCTTAAAATAGAAAGGAAATTTTTGTATAAATATTAATCTAATACTTCATAGGTAGATATCCGAAATTAATTTTGATATAATATTAATATAAATAATTTTATATCAATATTTAATTATATATTATTATATATAAAACTATTGAGATAGTAGATATAAAAATTATTTATCTAAATCTAAAATTTTGTAGTTAAATATGTGAGATTAATTTTATTCTTACTTAACTTTATTGTAAATTATATAAGAGTTTAATTGATATATACCAATAGTGTAAAATTATTTTATATTATCAATCAATAGAAATAGGAAAAAATAAGAAATCATGATGGATCCCTCATTATAATAGGTAGTTATTTATGTGAATTGGTACTTTCTACTATTTCTATTGGCTGATAATGTAAAATTATTTTACATTGTCAGTACATTTAAATTAAATTCATTATATAAAACTAATACTTTATAGGTAGATATATTTATGGTAAAATTGGATTTTATTAATTTTATTTAAGATATATTCGGTTATTTCTAGATTTAATAAATTTATTATGAACTAGTCATATGGGTTTGTTGTACTTTTGTTAAGGAAAAAAGAAAAAAGAAAAGAAGAGAGAGAGAGAGAGAGAGGGTAGGGGGAATGGAACACAGGAAAGAATGGCCAGAAAAAAAAAAAAAAAAAGAACACAGGAAAGGTAGTAGCTGAACACGTCCTTGATTTTGGTTTTTGATTCCATATAACTATGTGGCTTTTTTTTTCTTGTTTATATTTTTCACCAGAAAAATGTGCAGTATTTGTATATTTGTATATTTACCCAGAAAGCAAAGAGGTCTCTTGTACTGCAACGAATAACCAAAGAGCGCTAAGAGGGTGTTTAATATAAGATAATCTATCTTAATTATTAATAATATAATTTTAAATTATTTGGGCCTATCATATATATTATCTTGTTTATAAATAATTCAAATTTTTTAGGTAATCCATATTATTTTCAAAATATTAATATGGATTGTCTTTATAAGAGTATTTACATAAATTATCACCCATGTGATAATCTTATTATTATTATTATTATTATTATCATCAATAAAAATAAAAATAAAGATATTAATATTAATAATTAATTATTATTATTAAAATTTATTATCTATATATTACAAATAATTTTTTTTATATATCAAATAAGATAATATGAGTTACAAGTTATATTGCTTGTACGTATCAAATATTATATTATAATATTATCAGTAATTTAAAAGATAATAATTTTTTTAAATGATAATCTAAATTACCAGTAATCTTATCAGGTAAATTGCTAGACACCACCTAATATATTTTCTTATTCAAATCTTGCTCATTTTAATATAGAAAGACCCCACAATCATAATAATCACACAGCATACCACTTATGGCGAATTGATAAAAATGGACAAGATCTTGAAGTAACACACAAAACTTTCAGACACAGGCCTTAATTTTTTTACCACCAACTTCCATTAATTTTCAGTAAACATTCACAACAACCTACAAGTGGAACTTTTTACCAATTTATTTAGAAATTTTAGAAAACTGCAACTTTTTTTTTTCCTTTTCTCTTTATGTCATTTAAAAAGTACAGATATATGCTACTTCTTGAAATTGAAAGCTAAAGCTTAGATCCTACCTTCTTCCTTCGTTTTTGGTGGGTCTACTTCTTGGCGCGTGAAACGAGTTTGTGTGAAAAAATGGGTGATTAATTATTCACATAATGGTAAAAATTAAGAAATGGGTTAATGTAATCTAATCAATAACACCTGAAAAGAAGAGTTGGAGAAAGCGCGTGATGATCATCTACTATTATTAACAACCAAGATTAAACCAATGTGCCAACAACCTTAAAAGGTGTCTTTGGTTAATTATTTAAGATAATTTTTTTAAAATTGAATTTGGTTTTTGGTGTTAAGGCCTTGAGGAAAGGATGCATGGTCTCATTCATTTTTAGAGAATATTTTTTTGGTCGGAGGAGAAAGTGAAAGAAGGGGCCATGAAAAATCCATAGCTGTCCCCATTTGTATAATAGGCAGTGCCCCAAACACCAAGTCCCCAGTTAGCTTACTTTTCTTACCCTTTTGAGTTTTCTACACGCGCCCTTAACTCGAGCGTGACCAACACATTAATCGAGTATCGCTTTTTGATACTATATAAAATTGACGTGATTATTGTTTGTACTTATTTTTAAAGATAGTAATATTATTTATAAAAAAAAATTACTTTTAAAGTTTTAAAATTATTTCAACAATATTCTAGAAAATGAATTACAAAATAATTAATTTTATATTTTATTTTTATAAAAATCACTAGTTGGAGGATATCCTCCTATTAGATAATTAAAAGCTGACTTGGGCACTAGTTGATAGATAATTGAGAGTTACTTTTCATAAATGAAATTTGAAACAATTAATTCTAAATATTCTCTTTAAATTATTTTTTTAAAAAAATTTATCCAAAGGCATTTATATTTCAACCAAGATACAAATTTTTGTAAATGGTTATAGACAAATTTTATGGAAAAAAATTTAATTTTTGTAATTTAGTGAATAAAATTAATTTTATAGATGATTTAAATGAATTAAACTTGTAGCATCATCCTATAGGCTTAATAGAAAAAAAAATTTCATAAATCATTCTTAGCTTGGTTGGTATAGACTTTGTTTCAAGTCTTAGATCATTTTTTATTCACAGCTAGCATTCATTGACACTTGTTGCATGTATATATGTCATATTCATATGAGTCTTACGTAAAATTCTCCGCAAAGTGACTAATATCACCTTCACCATACAAATTTATATCTAAATTTAAACAAATTATAATTAAAATGAAAAGATGAACTATGTTGCATACATGTTTACTTCTTAGGCTAACTTAACATTAGCACCAAAAAAAAAAAAAAACAAATTATATTCAGAAAAAAATAATTATAAATATTAATATGTAATGTCTAAATATAATGGGAGTTAAAAGACTATTTTCTTATTTAATTTAAAAAATATTGAAAAGAAGAGAAACCAACAAATCAAAATTTTAATTAATTTATTTATGAGATTTGACTTAATTCAGTTGAAAAGTAAATTAAAAAAGATAAAGAAGCAATAAAATGCTTAATTTTCTTATGCTTTACGATCCATTTACTATTGTCAAATGTCAAACGCATACATGTCAACTTTTTAAGGCGTGAATTTAATATTTAGTAAGCACATAAAATATTATATTTTAAACATTATTTGTAATAACATTATAGAGCGGTGCCAACAAAGTAAACACAGTTAACCACTAAGGAAGAACATGGAATGGAGACTATAGTATACCTTCTTCACGATTCTATAGTTGTAAGGATAGACTGTAATAATAATAAGCAATGCAATTGGGTGGATTACCCGCCAATAGTTTTTGGCTTTTTCTCCTAATTAAAAAGGCCTTGACTTGATGACAGCTAATCTGGTAAAAACCACTCATAAAATAGATAATAGAAGTATCAAATATATATCAACTATAAAATACAAATTAAATACTCAGCATCATACATTTGTTTCATAATATGAATATATCAAATTAATAACATATTTCATGTTATATATATATATCAACTAAATACTTGTATAAGATGATAATTAAGATTTGCGGTCTTGAAAACCGTATGGACTATCATGAATTCGAGCCTCCAAGAAAATACTTGTGAGATGTAATTTCAATATCTCAAACAAAAATTAATTCAAATTTAATAGCATAAAAACATAAGTATTGAGTGGACAAATTATTGAGCATCATTACTTTTTTATTTGTTGTTGCATGTGTTGTCCTAGCTAGATACGTCGGTGTTATCGAGCATCAACCACCTTATAAATGAAGCTATTTAATTAATACAGACTTAAAAATTAAAAGCTATTTTATGAAAATTAATTGTCACTTTCGTTTGCTGATAGAGGTTGATGATTGCTGAGGATCTTTGATAAAAATAACCAACCTACTCTGCCAAAAATAAAAGATAAATAATTAATGGAGTATTGTAAAACAATTTTTATTAATAGCTAAACGAATGCATATTATTTGTTTTCACGTACTAGAGCACATCTCTTGCCAACGAGATCATGACTAACGAAAAAAAAATTACGCGAGAGAGATTCTCACGTAACCTAGTTTACTTAATCTGAGTGTACGTATATGTTAAATATAATATTAATTGATGCAGTCATATATTTGTATGTAAATGTAACATTTATTTAACAATAATTAATATAATAAATATTTGAATTATTCATTTTAATATAATATAGAAACTACTTCAGTCCTTTAAAATCTTAAATATTAGTTTAGTCAATCATAAACGAAGTTAGTAATCTAAATCAATGTGTCAAGATATTGAAAGGCTAAATTAGTATTTTTAAATATTAAAAAAATTTTAAAATAACTTATCTCATGCTTTTTTTTTCCTGAACTTTATCTCATGTATTTTATCTGATCATAATTCAAGAAATGTTGATACTTATAACACTCACATTAAGTGCATCAAATTTAATAAAAGAATTGTCAATCATTTAATCATATGCTTGATTCTGTGGCAGCTTATGTTTGTCAATTGTCAACCTATGATTATTGTTCAATATATAAATTATGTTGAACAATGAATTCGAGCTCGCTCTGGTTGCTTCTAGACAGACTCCACTAGCTCTTAGTTTATTGCTAGCTAAACCATATTAGAGGGGAATTTTTTAAACATTGAAACAAATTAAATAAAACGCTAAGCTCTACTAACATAAAGTTACAATAATATGTGCCTTAACTCCTTAATTAAAAGTTTTAGATTCAAATTTTAAAAATAAAAAAAAATTCTTATCATAAGACCTCCACCTATAGAAACCGTTATCCAATCAAGTCGAATTAATCGAGTTTCCATAAAAAAGCCTAAATACATTGATTCTATGGAGATAAAACACTAGAGCTCTTATTATACAGCTTGCTTACTCTACAGTTCAATACAATACACGCGCAGAAATTGCGAGTGGAGTCCCACTGTAGATGGAGTGAAAAGAATATTTGGAAAAGTTCAGAATTAGCCTCGTGTCCTAGTGGCAGGACGAGCAAGCCACCGACAGAATTTAGCAAGAGAATAACGGAACTGGCAGTGGGGCTAATTTTGGAAAATCAGTGGACAAAAGCCCCTGTTTTAGGGATGCCAATATAAATAAGTCTAAAAGGGTTTAATGAGAAGGGTCTCTTTTTTTTGCGAGTAAGTAAATATCTATTATAGATATTTTATGCATGTCAATTAGTAAATAGAGAGTAGTTAATAAGTAATGTGATAGACATTACTTGGCCAAATAATTCTGTTAACGCATGAGAAATTTTAACACATTAATGTTTTTTACATACATCTAAAAAAAATATAAATCACAATAAAAATGTATTACTTTTATTTACATAATTTAATATATCATATATTATTAATTTACATGTTAATATAATTTTTTAAAATTTAATTTAAATATACTAATAGTATAAAATTATTTTATATTATTAACTGTTAACTAATAGAAATAATAAAAAATATCAATTTATATAATGAGGGGTCACCATAATTATTATTTTTCAGTATTTTTAATTTTACACTATTAATGTATATTAATTAAATTTAATTTTTTATAACAAAAAGTTAATTTACATAGTTAAATTGATCCAAAAAATTATCAAAAATTATCTTAACATACAAGGTGATGTCACAAATGGACGTGTACATGAGAAACATTAACTAAAGGAACTGATGTGAAATTGTCAAGTGCAAAAACACTTGAACTTTAGTCTCCCACCTAAAGATATGATTTTTTTTTTTTCAAAAAAAACGTCATTATCTCATTTAAAAATTATGAATTTATGATTAATGATTAAGAAACTCAAACGTACACATGCTCAAGCTTTCCCCCAACATTTCCCCTTGTAACAGGTCACTGGGCTGCAACTTGATTGATCATGGTATTGAATCATGTTGATGTTATTGTTGGTCCCACTAGATGATCAACTATTCAAATTCAAACAGAAACAGGGCCTGAGTCACTGTTTCAAATTTCAAAACGGGATTTCAGAGAGCGGCAGTATCAGGGAGGGCAAGATGGAGATTTAGCTAACACCAAACATGCCAATTGGCAACACAAGAGTAACAATAACGGTGATGGGTACACTGGGTCTATGATGTTGGGGGGCTTTACGAACTAATAACACGTGTGGGGGGTGGTGGATAACTAACTACAGAGCAAGATTATACTTTATCCTACTTATAATAGTTATTAATTTAGATAAAAAAATTTATTTATAATAATGATTATGTGTATATATTAATGTAGTATTTATTATTAATTTTTTAATTTTATATCTTATTTTTATTAATTAAAAGAGGGGTTATACTCAATTATATAATGATATCATATTTTTTATTATATAATAAAATTCAATAAAAATATTTTAATCAATTTATATTATAATTATACATTAATTTTAAATTTTTTAATTTATATAAAAGTAATTAAATTGATAGCTATTATAAATCGAAAAAAATATAAAAATAAATAAATAAAAAGATTAGTCAAGATGATACTAATCTTGGTTTCTTAGGAAAATAACGCGAGTTCGAATTTTAATAAAGCAACCCTTGTGCTTATTGAAAGAGAAAGTAATCATAAAAATTTCATTTGCTAAAATTGCTTGAACAATATTTCTCATAATTTTTTTTATTCGAAAAAATAAAGGCGCAAGATTGCAAGAAGACGAAAGTGTGTAGCGTGCGTGCTTGGACAAGAAACACAAGCATCATACGTAATAAGTCAGCACATGGGAAGCAGTTAGTTATACAAGATACAATTCACATTGCCGCTCATGATTTGATTTTTGTATTGTGTTGTGCTGTGTGCGATCGCCATCACGGGGTGTGAGGGGACACGTGGCGTGACATGGCGTGGTCTTCGGTCAGCCACGACGGCGGGCTGGGCCTCTTGAGCTGCTCCAGCTGCCGCCATCGCCACTTGCTTGTGCGCAATCATCGCCGTTTTGACCCTTCATCTATAGTTTCATTTTGGGTTACAACTCAATCATTTTGTTTTAATATCATGCTTCGTTGATTTGAGTTAAAATTGGTGTTAATATTTCATGTTTGCGAGATGCTTTTGTTTTTTTTAAAATAACAAAGTTTATCTTAAGGGAAAAATTTGTCCTAATGCAAGGTTAGAACATGACTTTATATTTATCGAATATTTATAAAAATACTTATATATCACCTACAAATGAAAATTTTGAAAACTAAATCTAAGTTATGACTATACATAAGTATAAGTGGAAGATTGATCAAGTAAACCAACTTCTATTGGCCATATTTGTGAGATGCTGAAATATTGGATGTACTAGTCCAGTAATATAGTATAGAAAATGAAGCAAAACAAACTCACCGTATATTAGTTATCATGAGAATTCTACATACTGACGTTATGCTATGCCTTAAGAGTCAGTTATTATGTACATTTTTTTTGTAGTGAGTTATAACTTTAGCTAACTAGAAGAATAATATGAAAGAGAGGATCTGAGGATGCACTGTATATCATTTGCCATGAGAATTGTACATAATTGAGACATTTTGCTCTACCTTAAAGTCAGTCACTATAAAAATCTTTTCTGTTATGACTTTAGCGAAAGAGTGATATGAAAAAGAGAATTTCTAAAAGTGAAACCAATAGAAGCTTGCATAAATAGAAGTTATTCACATGTACAAAATGTATGACAATTTAATCAGTGAGCCTAGACTCTTTCTAATTCATTTTATCATCAGATCTTGTTAAGAAAATTTGTGTTATACATGTCTACTCTTCATTTGAAAAATTTCCTAGAAATGTACCAATTATTAGACTTGAATTTTTTTTTTTTTCGTTTTCATTTTCAATATATTTTGTACAAGAAAACTATAGTTATCTGCTATGTGTTATTAGATTCAATCCTGATCTTCATATAAACCATGGAATTTCATAATTTAACGTTAAATTTGCATAAAGTCCTGTGCAATATTCCACTTCAAAATTACTCACTATGTTAATTTTGTGTCTGTTCTTCAGCAAAGAGTACATAATGCAAGAATGATTGTATAGTCAATATAATTGACATTTATCTGCATTTTGAATCGAATTTGTATGTCCTGTTCTAATCAATCAATACTATATATACAGGTTTATGATCACTGATTGACCTTCTTGTTTCCATGAGCAAAATCCAAACAAACAAAAGTCATACAAACTAAAACGAAGAAGGAAAGCATACCGGTTTGAAAGTTGGATAGAATAGACGAAGCCATTAGCCACAACTATTACTTAACAAAATTATAAACTTCGATGATTTTCATGGTATATGGACTACAAACACAAATTCATGATATCATAGACCTAAAAAAGATTTGTAATAATTATTAATATGCTATTGTGACAAATCGGATTTAGCACACTCATCTTAACTGGCCTGATGAAAACTTTGGTATATGATGGAATGGCTTTCCTTTGCTAGTAGACGACTTTGTTGTTTCATATGCCAATTATTTTTTGTTTTCGGACCATGCATATTTATCATTTGTAGCAATTAACCACTAATGTAGCATTTGGTATAGGATAGTCTATCTGGATTATTGACAATGTTTAATTAAATTACTTTGATCCACAATATTATTTTGTTTGATTGGCTAACATTACTGACAATCCAGATTTTCAGGGTAATATGGATTACCACCAATGTGATAATATAGATTTCCCTTGAAAGATGGTAATGTGGATTAACACTAACGTGATAATCCTATTATTATTATTATTAAAAATAATATTAATTATTATTAATCAATGAATAATAATTATTTATTATTATTATATTGTTAATATTATCATGATTAATTATTAATAATAATTATAATTATCATTATGATTAAATATTAATTATATTAATAATTAATTAATTATTATTAAATAATAATTAATTAATTATTATTAAATAATAATTAATAATATTTTTAATAATTATTATTAATATAATTAAATATTATAATCATAATTAATAATTAAATTTTCTCATTCTTATTAATTAATAATAATAATAATAATTAAGTATTTACAATTATTATTAACTATTTATTATTATTATTATTATTATTATTATATTGGTTTAATATATATATATATATATTACATAATAATCTTTTTAATATATTAAACAGGATAATATCAATTATTACTTAAATTATCTTTATATATTAAATACTATATTTAATATTATCAATAATTTAAAAGATGATAATCTTTATAATTGATAATCTATATTATTAATAATTTTAATAGATAATATATCAAATATTACCTAATAAATCTCAAAATGCTTAAAACTATAGATCAAAATCTCTTTTCCCGAGGTTGGTAAGATCTAGTACATTGGACCGCAAAACACTCGATACAAAAAAATCAAGATTCATCCGCGAATTTAGAACAAAACACACCATCTAATTATATATGTGTTAGGAGTGAAGGTTCTGGCAGTGGCACACGTAGCCATGAGGCGCTTTTGGGGAGATGAGAAGAAAGAAAATTGTTTTATAGCGAAGATAAAACTCTTATACAAACTTAAGGTCAATTTGATTTTTTAACAGTGAGAGAGGAGTCAAAAAATTTATAATTCTGGCATTATAAATCATACGCGTTGCATTTTTTTTTTTTTGGGTTAATTTTACAAATGGTAGTTTGACATAAAAGAGTTTTGTGTAATCAATATACAAACTTTAAGATATGTCAATATAATTTTTAAAATTAGAGATGTATTAAATATAATTATTATAAATCTCATAAAAAGTGAGTGTAATTTTCCTAAAATTAAATCATCTGATACAGCTAAAAAAGAGAGCTAGATTAGCGGATTCTATCCAATTTGTTTCTATTTGCCGAGCGTTGTTTGAAAATTAAGTAATTAACCCTTTCCTTGGTGTGTGAAATACGTTGATAAGTATGAATAAAATGTATACAACGTGCTTCATGCTAGCATCAATTTCCTTGATGCTCTCGGGACAAAAAAGAAGAAAAAACCTGAAAAAGAGGCTACACGGGTTTCATTGTCTAGTGACGAATCGACCATGTAATGTAGGTTTTCAACCTTCATGGATGACAGCTCTTTCCAATGATTACTTTTTAATTTTTTTCCTTTTCTCTTTTCCTCCGCCCAATAGAACGTAGATGATTGTAGAAGTCTCTTGTCAGTAGTAGCATTATTATAATAAAAAATATTATTTACATATTCTTATTTATTATTAAATAAAATTTAAATTTCACTTAATATGAATTTTATATTCTTTTCGATAATAAATAAAAATATATTAATATGATATCTTATAAATATTATATATAAATAATATTATTCTATTATCATTTACTAAAGAAAAAAAGTAAAAAACCAAAATGTTCTTTTTCTTATAAAAAAATATAATAATATAGAAAAGGAGGCATGGCACTATGTACTATGTAGGACCCTGTGCTGCATTGCGTCTTTTATTGCCTAATGAAAGGGATTAGTTATAATTAAAGTGCTGGCTAAGGCACGTAGTGTGTCTCATATTACCTTAATTTTGCGTTTTATATATTCAAAGGTGCATAATAATGCTTGTCAAAGAATCCTGGTGGGTCTGCTTGTTATTCGCAGTTTCGTACTAGACTACTCATTCCCAGCTAAACTAATTCTGATTTTATGGTAAAATACGGCTAAACATTGGCTCATCTGAGGGAGTGTGCTGAATGTCACCCGGTACCGACACCTTTTATATATGAAAAAAGAAATAGTTTGAAAAATAAAATATATTTAAATGAGCTGTGTTTTTTTATTCAATTATAAATGTATAAATGTTATTATGCAGTCAAAGGAATATACTTATGAGAGCCATCCTATATTTAAACATAAAATGTAATTCTAGATAACGTTTTATGAGGATTTTAGTAAGGCCATGACCTCAGTAAGTCCCCAAGAGGCTATGCACACACCAGATTAGCTAAGATTAATTTTATAAGCATTATTACGATTAAAAGATTTTTTTTTAATTTGAACTTTTTTTTTATGGATAAAACAGATAGACTCCCAAAAGCAGAAAAGGAGCTATCCAGAGAGAACAAACAAGAAACAAAAATACAGGTCTCAAACCAACTTTTTTAATTTGAACTTTCATCATTTTTTTTAAAATGTGATTTATTAACTATTTCCTAGTTGTTAGTTCGATGCATACATACTATAAGAAATTTTTGTATAATTATAGAATACCAAGTTGAATATAATTTTGATCACTTATAAAATAATATTTCAATTTTAAATATTGGAGGACCTATAATAACTATAAAATGTAATTCTGTAAGTGGTTAAAATAAATCTATTATAATGCTTCAAGAGCATACAAAAATTTCTCTAGACACTCTAGAGGAGAAGTTAGCTTTTTATACAGCTGTATTATTGAAGGAAGGAAGAATAAGCAAACCTGTGTTTGGATGCGTGGTGAGTGAGGTTAGAATCAATTTTGGAATACAAAAATTAATTCTGATAATTTTTTATATTATTTGATTTTTAACTTTTAGAATCAATTTTTATATTTAGCATTAATTTTAAAAAGATAAAAAAAAATTATTTTCTATTATAATTATTTTTAGAAAAATTATTAAATATAAATTATTTTATCTTAAAATTAATTATATAAAATAAATTATATTTAAAATTAATTCTATAAAAACAAAATCAAATACGCTATAAGTCAGTAGTTATATAAGAGACTGATTAATTCTCAAGGTTGAACTGTCCGAACCAAGTTACAAACTTGTATTACTCAGGTTGCAATGGCTTGTTTTTTAATCTTATTAAGCGTTCTACTTCATTTAAAAATTGATTTATGTTATTGTAAACAAAACTCACAGAGATTTAGAGGATTCTTAACATTCGAGTGCATTTTAATAGCATCATATTTGAAAAAAAAAAATCCAATTAACATAAATACGAATTAACCGCCTTTCTAAAGAGAAATATATTAAGTAGTTCGATTTATGAGGTTTATCCGTTACCTTTTCTTTCGTTACGGGCGGTTTGAAAGTACGTTGATTTGAACGTTACAGATAGTGTTTGATTTATCATTAAAACAACTTTTACTGCTTTGGAGGATAGGGAAATCCCTCAAAACAACATATTTACCTCTGCAGTTCACTAATGTCAACACCAATCAAGCATAAAGCAAATTCTTGGTTGGTAATAAATGCAGCCAGAATTTTTGTTGGCTGGAGTGAGTTTTTAAGTGTTTTGACCAAAAGATAAAAGTTAGCCCATGACGCATGTCTACACATAATAAAGTGAAGAGGTTGTCACTCGGCATTATCCGATAGGCCTATTTTGTTTATGCATCGTTGTATTATCAATGTTAAATCTTTCAATAAATTTATATAATAATATATTAAAAAAAATTGAAATTCTTTTACTTTTTTTTATATAAATTAAAGAGGTTCTTTTACTTCAACCACAAACTGTCAAAAACAAAGAACACAGACAGAATTGGTTCTACAACTTGTAACAACTTCACCATTCAATAATATGCCGATAGAAGCACAAATGCTCTGGAATATTTACGCATTGTTTTCCACTCCTCAACTCAGAAAAGCAAAAGAAGGATCCAACTTTTGGGGATTTTCTTCTGTCCCTTAATTTTTAACAATTCAAACCAATAATTCCGATTATAAAATTGTGAAATATTTCTATGGACTGTGGAGTGTTCATAAATTGATCGATTGGTACAAACCCGAATATTCACCAGAGCTATAGATTTGGTGTCTGCTTCTAAATCAATGCCCATGTTCTGTGGTAGCGGTCCAGCACAAAAAATAGGTCACAAGTTGGTCCAATCAACACTTCAAAACATGCATTTGCAACAAAGCAAAGTCCATTTCTTTGTGACCCGTCCGTGCTACCCGCCTAAAATTTGTTTTTCCTCACAATAATGTACAAATTAAATAATCGTTTAAGGCTTATTTAGTATACGGTTCATTCATAATGTAAAATTTTTTATATTAATAGTATATTAAAATCACATTCTTTTTAGTAAAACTGTTTCAATTTTTGTTAATTGCAGTTGCTTTAAATTCTTTTTGTAAAGTTAATCTAATAATAAAGATCACATAATTTCACCCATTTTTCATGTTTCTCATTATTTTTATTTTAAAATTATTTAGTTTCAATTTAATACCATACTTTAAGTTTGTCTCCAATCTGATAAATTAATTTTCAAATAAGTAATTCACCAATGTAATAACATAATAGTTATAAGTAAAAAGTGATTAATTTATTTGTTATTTATTTTTAATAGTGGAAGAATGTTATTCAATTATTTTTCTATAAAGATCAACATCAGATTGAATTCAGTACACATAACAGCACTAAATACCAAGGTTAAGAAAATCAGATCAGGTATGGAACTGGCCAAGATAGGGATTCAAAAGTTCAGAGGTTCAATCAGAAATTTGACTAGGATATAATAAAATATATATATTTAATTATATATATATGATTAATTAAAAAATAAAAAATTATATTAAATTATTAAAAATAACATAATTAAGATAAAATTTATTTATTTTAATTTTTATTTATATTTCTTTTGAAAAGTACTTATAAATAGTATAACAATTATTTTTTATTTTTTATTTTTAAATTAATTTAAGAATATATAGCAAATAAACATACTAAAAGAATCAAGATTTAAAAAATGAATTTTTATTTTGATTGAGCTTTTTTTTATAAAAAAAATAATAGAATTTTTATCAATTTTTTTTTTAAAAAGCAACCGGTCAACCGGTTTGACCGGTCCGATTCATACCAGTTTTGACCGGTTCTTGACCGAATTTGACCACAACCGATTTTGTGGTAAAGACAGGACCGGCCTAGGGTCTGATTCCCGGTTGGATCGGTCCGGTCCGATTCTCTCTTCTTTGCTAAATACTAACTTTTAGTAATCTCTCAATGCAAGAGCTAACTATTTAAATTATACAAATAAATTTATTAGCGTTTTCCTCATCAGCCTATAATAGAAGAGAAAATCAAATAAGAAACTAACAGGATGGCCCCAAAAAACTAAGGGGGTAATTTATAATAGAATACATGCATGGACATATCTATTTCTCTTCACTTTATGTTGAAGTTTTTACATATTAATATGAAAAAGTAAATAATAAATTGAGCACCAAAATTTTCTTTTGTTAACAAGCACGAAAATTCAATTATGCAGTGCTTTTTCTTCTTAGAACCAAAGTTAAAATCCACATTAAAAATGAATAAGCATGATAAATTTGATTGTTAAATATTAAATTAGCTACATGTACATTACCAGATCATAACATCAACATCACTACAGTGTTGCTCTAAACCATTCAGAGCTCCCCACTTCCTTGCTAGTTATTGTTTATTTATTTCTCTGGAACTGAGTTTAGTTATCCACATACAATGATGGACAATTCTGAAGGAGACAAACACATTAGCCAGTTCTTGCATTGCCAATTATTAATAGTTCCCCGAGCATAAAAGGTGAACAATAGCTATATAATAGGTGCAGATTTATAGGGAGTTTAAGCATTCCCATCAGATATAAGTGAACACGAGTCTTCATCAATAACTAAATGAATTTTACTTTTTAAAAAAGCACCAATGATTAGATAAAACAAGAGATAGCTAAGAACAGTCAAACCAAATAATATACTCGATGAATTAATGTAACACTTTATAAATAAAAAAGCACAAAAAACAAAGCCGCAAACACATGGAGGCAATAAAATGTACTCTACTGGTCAAGGGGTCCATCAGAAAGCCTTTATGACTAACCTCTCCTGTAATTAGGGTATGAGATGCATTAAGCCTGTTAAATCCCATTTTGGGATGTTTCGATTTGTCTAAGGTTTAACTCGTTAACCCGTGTTTCATAATTCTGTGACACACTTTTTCTGACTTTCCTCATATATGTTAAAATACTACTTTTTTTACTTTGATACTTTTACAATCAACGTTTAAAGGAAAGAATAAATTTAGAAATTTTATGTGCACATTACTTTTCATAAATCAACAAAGGTTTCACTTCATCTTCATGCCTATCATATTGATTATACTAAGTATGAACCAAATATCCATCACATTCAAATTTACAGTGACAAAAAGAAAAAAAGGAGAGAGAATTATATAAATTCTCTAATTTCACATCCACGTCTTTAGATTTCCACTTTTCTTTTTATTCCTTTTGTTTTACATTCACAAAGCGGAAAATCCATACCATGGCAGACCCTGCTAGGCATTGAATGTGAGCAAAAGCAGCTTTTATCTCTTGTAACTTTTGTCCAAACTATGATTTTGCAATTCCAAATGAAAATCCTGCACTCAATCTGTTAGCAAGATTACAGTGAATGCAAAACATAACAATCAACTCTACATGCTTTCATAGCAGGGGCATAATCAGTGTAGGTACTGAAGCTTTGATTTTCTGGCATCTCCACCTTCTTTCTTGATCTATATCCCGGAATCAAGTCAAGTATAGTTCAATGAGAAAATCATCTGCCAGAAAAATCCTGGTAATATCAGGTTCCCGCTGCTGCTTCACTATTGAAGATGCTATACAAGTCACTAGAGATGGCCACAGTGCTACATAACACAGCCAAAAGTATCATCAACCAAGATAACAGCTTGTCTTTCTTTGTTGCGACCCCCCGTGTGTCCCTGCCAAAGGGTAGCAACAAAATTAAATATAATTGACATTTGTGGATCACAATTCAAATAAATATACTTTTCAGTTATCTAAATATGGAATCAACATTTTGCTATCACTAACAGTATAGATGTACTCATAGTCAATGTCGCAGTCCAGCATTTACATAACTGAAATCTACACTTATTTAAACTGTGATCAACAAGTGTCAATTAGTATGTCTATACAGTACGTCCAGAAGACATTTCATTACGAAAATATGTATGAGTACTCTAGCATACTCCTCTTTGGTCACTGAGAAATTCTAGGGCGGGAAATTTTCACCTTCAGCATGCAAACTAATCTTTGATATATGCCGAGTTATGTAAGTCATGCTAAAAGTTTATTTGATATTATTAACATAACTTTGCATATATCAAACATTGATTTGCATGCTTAAAGCAAGAAATTCCTGCCCAAGAATTTTTTTATCACGTGTAACTTACCTAAGAGAAATGGCAGCCAGAAAAATGTATCCAACTGCAATGGCTGCCGTGGCACCTGTGAACTGGAAAGCATCCCAGATGCTGGGAACAAAATTGGCTCCAACAAAAATGAAAGCCATGAGAACTGTGGTCACCATATTGAATCTCCAGTTGTCGAAGGCAAGAGGAATGGCATGAGGAAACAGAAGACCGTCTACATTGAAGCGAAGGGAGTAAAACACAATTGGGAACACAAGGATGAGGTGGACGCCATAGCTCACTCTAACTACATCATTGAGAAATGAACCATAAGGAACTCCAAGTTCGCCATCAAAGTTGGCAAGTACATCATCCAGTGTTTTCTCCCCAAATAACAGAAATCCAAATAGGCTGGTCGCTATGTACACAGATGAGCACAATAAGAGTGATGTCCGGACTATTGACTTCATATGGGTAGGGTCCTTAAGTTCATTCTCTATAGGGTGAACTGCATTAGAATTGGAAGTTTAGAACAAGTAAGGCTATATGGTTTTTATAAAAGGTATGCAACAAAATCATGTCATACATTCTACAAAAGTAAACCGGCAAATGGTGGATATTTGTCTACCGCACAAATTACACTGAACTTCAGATCAGACCATTAGCTAAGACCTTCAACCATGTCATACATGAGCAGTTCGAATGATAAGACAATGTTAGTATCGTAAACCAGACTCTACTATAGTTTGATGATTATGATAACAATCATTATGCGGTTTGTGATGATTATATTGTTAGCTCGTTAGAGGGTGATTCTTGCACAACGGTAAGATTACTGCCTTATGATCTGGAAGTCATGGGTTTAAATCCTAGAAATAGCCTTTCCACTTGTGGAGGTAAGGTTCCATACATCTACCTCCCTAGACTCCACTAGATGGGAGCCTCATGCATTATGCTGCCCTTTTTATATTGTTAACTCATTAACATATGAATCATCAGAAATGAAGCAATTCAAATATGGAAAAACTGGATCAATAGGTATTCTTGCAACACGCACTTGCAAATTGCACAAGCATTGACTGATAGCTATTTACTGCATAAGTGAATAGTTGACAATAAAATTAAGTTTCTATCACCGTCCACTTAGCGCTTACCATTATGATGACAGATGTAAGCAGTGACTAATATAGGGATAGTTGTGAAAAGCTTCCAAAAAGATTCCTGGCCAGTGAACTTAGGCATTAAGCGTGGCATCCCAATGCTTCCCTCAATAAACTTAACAATTGCTACGCATGCTGTTATCACCACAAAAACAACAGCCAACGCCACTGACAATGCTGATGTGTATCTCAGTGAATCTGATACAGTGGAGGTAAGGGGAGATCAATAACTATTTCACATACTTAAACTGTTTGTTGAGATACATTATGTGCACCACCAGAAAGAGAAAAAAAGTTGGGTCAGAGTCAGCCTTAGAGCAAAATATATATTTTTCAAGAATCAGGGAAGAGAGCATCCAGAAACAAAATAAGTTTGTGCAAGGCAAAATTGGTGCATAAACTTGCTAATGCAAAAAACCACTTCACCAATAACTTGATTACGGGCTAAGAGTTATTAGTGACCAATAACTTGATAAGCTCGCAAAAAATTCAAAAAGTGCCGTTTATTTTAAACAACAAGCCTAAGAATCATAAATTGAGATTACTTTAAAATGTAGCTGTTTCCTTTTCATTCAAATTACATAAGTATTTTATACTGTCAATTAATCATATCATGTATATATAACTTTTGATATAATTATTAGTAAGAATCAAACACTTTTAATGATATAATAATATATGACTAAATATTTATATAAAAGTATTTTAATGCATCAAAATTAAATTCTTAATCGTAGTTAGAGATGAAGTTATTGTCTATTATTCATCTTAATATACAAATTCAGCAAGTGAAGTGACTAGCAAGTGACATGATATACTAGCTAGGGAACATGTAAAAGTAACAATTTAACTCATAATTTTGGAACATAAGAAAAGGAAGATGAGACATACCCACACGCCTGAATAATGCGAGAGGCACGAAGACAAGAAGCGTGGTGAGCAACAGCAAGACGGGACGAGTTGACCACCATCGTTGACCAAACCATTCTTCGAGAACCCCCGAATAGTGGACTCCTTCCGACCACGCTCCTGAGAACACATCACCTGTCAACGCACAACACAATCACAAACAACAACCATTTTTAGTTGCTACATTTGCTTCAAACACGGAAACACCCTTCAATCATGTTAACCATGCATTATTCTTTGTTCGAAAAATTTCTTCTAAAATGAACTTACTTTTAGAGTGAGAAATCAATACTACATTTGTTTTTAATTCATATAATAAAATATATATAGTTATAATACACTTTATAAATAATTCTTTTTATTTAATTTTAGGAGTTTAATTTTTATATATTAACAATATAAAACTTTATAATCTCAACTACCCACCATAATAAGTAATTATCTACCACGATCTATCATAATTTGATAATTTCTTAAATTTTTATTAATTGATAATATAAAATTAATTTGCACTACATAAAAATTAAACTCTAATTTTAATGCATATAAGATTTTTATATAATAATTTAATTATATATTACAATATCATTAAAAATGGTTGCCTCTTACAATAAATTTTTTATAAAAAAAATGCATAGTTATCCAATCTATATCATTACTTTTTTTTTTTTATTAACAAACTGAGAGTTTTCCTTATCCTAATTTTCAACTCAGAACAGGAAAAAAAAAAAATACTTTTAAGTGATCACTAGGACAGCTTGTGTTTTTCGGTCGATAGTTTTAGGACCGCTGAACTAAAATGAGATTAGCTATTTGGGCCTACTCGAGCCCGAATGATGAAGAATAGATTCACTGACCCAAAACTTTTTCCATTTTCCTATATTGTGGGAACATATTATTGCTCGGCTGCTTTGGAGAAAAAAAAAAAAAAAGGAGAGAAGCCGTTAAAAGTTCCTCGTCAGAGTCAAACGGTCAAACATATCCAAAAATAACACTCCAACTTAATACCCACCACTCGAATTCCAAAAAAAATAAAAAATGGAAACAAAAAGCTTAATTCAAAGTTCCAACGACTCATGACATACGAATTCCCTGAGGGGGTAAAAACAAACGAATATGCAAATTGTTCCCCCCGACACAACAAGGAAAAAAATCTTGAAGCAACAGAGAATTATGAATAATCAATTAGATTACTATATAACATTATAAACATATGATAGTACCGATAATGACCATGTACACGACGAGCATTCCCATGTTGTTAACGATGATGCACAGCAGCAACAAGACCCGACCAACCCCATCAAAAGCGTCGTCAACGACGCCGGAATACGTGGAAGACTTGGACACGCGCGTGAACCTCAATAGCACGTTGATGGAAAATTCGGTTAACATTGCGCAGAGGACGATCATGGCCAGGCCCAATACGAGGCCCAATTGTTTCACGGCGGCCGGGAGGGCCATGATTCCGGCGCCGACGATGGTGGTGGAGAGGTTGAACACGGCGCCGGTGAACGACGAGCCGTCGAAGCCGGCCTCGACGACGACGTCGTCGTTTTTGTTGGTGGGGATTGAGTTTGGGAGGCGTTGGGTTTTGGTGCTGCGACGGTACTTGCGGTTGGAGAAGGGAAGGG
Source organism: Pterocarpus macrocarpus (assembly GCA_031439585.1). NCBI lineage: Eukaryota > Viridiplantae > Streptophyta > Magnoliopsida > Fabales > Fabaceae > Pterocarpus > Pterocarpus macrocarpus. Next base: position 34,754,917 of record CM062514.1, read on the forward strand.
TCAACGGCATTTTCTTTGTGAGTGAATGCCAAGGGCTACTAAGGGGGATGAGGGAAGGAGAGGAATTCGAGGTTTGTGGGATATTGGGATTTTAAGCTTTTATTATGGAAATTGATGTTAGGGACAAAACATTCCATCGGTATTCACGAATTAATGGACAAATGGAGTACTTGTCCGGACGTTCGCTGATTTTGAAATGAATCATTCCATTGTCAACAATGATTCATTTTGCATGTAAACTACTATTTGATTTTGGATTAAGTGGAGGCCTGATGTTGGGTTGGGCCTATGTATGGTACATGAAATTAGGTTACATGGAGTCCATAAGAAAACTGGTTTTCCTGAGCATTAGATGCACTTCACGACCCAAAAAAACCAGAAAAAGAGGAAGGGACATTGGATGCACATACATAAAAATGTGAATGCAGATGCAAGTCTAATAGACATGATATATATATATATATATATATAAAGATTAATTTTAATATAATATTAGTGCAAACAAATTTTACACTATTATTCAATCATATATTTTTAGGATTTAATTTGAATATATTATCAGTGTAAAAATTTTTTATATAGATATCCAATCATATATTACCACATCAACAAAAGTCTTTGATATAATCACCCACTACTTAAATGGTCATACAAATGGAATATTTTAATTGAATGACAGTATAAAAAAATTTTACATTGTCAATACACTTCAATTAAACTCATATTTTTATATGTAAGACTTTTAGAGCGAATTCATAAATTAAAATTTTGAAGGGAAAGGGAAGGGAAGAAAAGGAATCCCTTCCCTTTTTTTTCCTTTAAAATTTCAACTAACAAACACACTCTTAAAGCAGCGATCTAATAGGTGATTAAGTCAAATATTTTCATTAACATGACAATATATGATTAAATGTTTATATCAAAGTGTACCAAAATTAAATTCAAATATTTATGTGAAAAATGTTGCATTTAATGTCAAAACCTAACGTACAAATAACCAAACTCATTCGATGATGTCACAGTTGTTCATATGTTGGATCCTTATTCCAATCATGACTCATGACAATAGTAACGTTCCTGATATTTATTAAGCAAAAATAGAAGAAACTCAATTTTATATTGCCGGGATAGTAATTTTACCTCATAAAAAAAATGAAGGAAAAAATGTGTTGTCCTTTTTAAAAAAAAGTTTGAATGAACCTTGGTGTGACTTTGTTACCTGTGCTCTTCAAAAATAAATATTAAAAATGCCTATGGCTTTTCTTTTGTTACAGTGAAAATACACATGGTTTTCAAAATTGCAGCTAGATGAAATGATTCAGTAAAATCTCTCGTGACAAGTGCTTTAATGCAATGGCCTTGAAGGCAATACCTTATTGGTCATCCCTACGTTATGGCTTCTAAATTTTGTAAGCAGATTTACACTATGGACAAGATCCTCTGAACTTAAACCTTTGTTGTGCATCTACATTATGGTTTCCAAATTTTATAAGCAATTTTTACTTTGTGGACAAGATCCTCTGTACTTAACCGTTGCCGTGCATCATACATTATGGTTTCTAAATTTTATAAGAAATACTCACATTGTGGACAAATCCTCCGAACCAACCCTTATTGTACATCCTACACTATGTTTTCCAAATTTTATAAGAAGTAACACTTTCATTGTGAGAAAGATCCACTGAACTTGATGAATGTGATGGAATTTAGGAAGTAATATATAAACAGTAATCACTAATGAGAAAATCAAGCAAATCAGCACAAGTGGTTATCTATTAGTACTATTAGAAAAATCTAAAGCATTTATTTGTTTACCAACATTCCACTCTCTACACTACCTACTTTAGTACCAACAGGATGTCAACATGAATGCCCCGAAAAAATATGCAAGCAAGCATCAGAGTTCCATCAGAAGCCCAGTTTCAAGAAAAGCAATGTTAGCACTTAGCAACAAACACTAATCTTTAATTTGGTCAAATCTTATAAATTAATACATTTGATAATAATTAGTGACTAATGCAGTCCTACCATTGATGGACCCCCAGAGAAGGGGATAAAACTAGCAGACCCTACAATGAACAGATATTACTTTGTTTTAATCTCATTTCTTGATCTGCTGCAATGTCAGTTTTTCCTCTTTCTTTTAGAGCTCCTTCTAGGAATGGTCTTTGGATCCTCATTTAATTGGGGTGCTGATGACTTTCCTATAGCACAACTCCACAATGCCCTTTCTACATCGGATGGGGTAAAGGTATCCCCTTCTGAACTTAGTTCCTGCAGATTATTTTTCCACCAGATATTCAAAAAAAGAAGCCAAATTTCCTAACATGATTACTCTGAAGATATTGAAAATTTGGAGCAAAGAGTGCTTGTTTTTTTTCCAGGATCTACTCTAATGATATTCACTAAGGAGGGTTTGATGCTATGAAAGAGTCAAAGAGAAAGAGATGAATTTCCTTATGCTAGAACTCATCATTGTTTACATGAGACTCTCATGTTAGTGTGTACCACAAGAAAACCCCGATCCGTTTTACCAATATTACATTATCACAATGTAAATTAAAATACCAAAATATTAATGAAATATTGTGCATATGATATAATATCATGACCTGTCACTAGCAGTCATGGCATATTTACAACCAAATCTATTCCCAATTAATCTTTTCGAATCAAAATAGCATGGAACAATACCTTTGCCTTAGTCTGCAATTTATCAGCGAATATTAGATATTGCTTCAGCGAATAATCTTTTGAGTTTCCAAGAGCTGCCTCCATAGCCTGCAGTCAAACCAATAATCTCATATTTACCACAAAACACAAAATAATAATAATAACAATAATAAATAAATAACTTTTAGTCCTTAAAAAATATATGCAACATCAAGTTAACTCTTTAAAAATTTTGAACTTTCAATATTTAAAATGGTCATCCATTCTGTCCAACAATCTATATATAGACATCTATTCAGTCTTAAAAGTAATAGCTATTTTATCCTACAGAGCCAAATTGATGTAAAAAAATCTTTAAAAGACTAACTTAAAGCTAAAAACCTAAAACCAATTTAAACATTTATGCTAACAATAATAATAATAATAATAATAATAATAATAATAATTGAAATTATTAAAGTGAAATTATACCTCATCAGACATGAAGGGTGCTAACTCAGGAGCATAAGCAGCCAAAACTGCAGAAGCAGTGGCGGCACCAACGCCTTTCAACACGCTCAGCTCAGAAACCGCTTTCGACAAATCCGGAAGACTCTCAAACGCCTTCTTAGATGCCGACCTCACAACGGCGTCGTCTAGGGACGAAACAAATTCCAATAGCCGCGGCCTCAACCAAAAAAATAATAATAATAAATAAATAAAATCATTAAACATGATCATCATCATCATAATTTCTGAATTAATTAAATTAACATAAGATAAGATAGTAATTAGTGAGGACCTCCATTTTCCGCGCGTGAGTTTCCATTGCATGAGGGTGGAGAGGTCGTGGGTTGTGATGAAAGGGTTAGGGTTCCGTTGTTGAAGGATTGAAGGGAGATGTTTGGAATAGAACTCGTCAAGAGAAACCAAGTTGGGTTTGTTTTTTTGAAGGGACAGAGATTGTATTCGAGTTGGGTAGGCGGAAAGTGCTTCCTTCCAAACGCTCGCGTCGGAGCACCCAAAATCCATTCTCCAGAAGGCAATTTTTCCCGGTAAACTTTGATTGTTCTGTATAAGTGCATAACGTATTACACTACTTGCCTTTCCCTCGCTTTTGGTTTTTTCAGCTCTGAGAAATGAACGAATAGCTTATGGATTTTTGGTTATTTTGGATATGGATTGTAATGTTGGATCGCTGGTGATTGGTGAACAACTGGCCCAAAAATGGGACCTATGGTTTGCTAATTGGGCCCTTGTTTTTCGATGGAGTATCCTGCTATTTTATTTTGCTTACTGTCACTTCTTCTTAGCTGATGAATAATATACAAAAGCAATATGCACGCAAGGCCATCGTCAAATTGGCAAAGGCAGTTGGTACTTTGTTGTAGTGCGCCCATATAGTGGACGGAAGCATGTTGGACTCCCAAGGAGCTGAGCTTCCATGTCCCTCCCCTCCCAACGCCCCTCTCGTATTAAGATGGGGCTACCCCCGCCCTGCAAGACGCCCCAAAACAAAAAAAAAAAGGCAATATGACCATGTTTGATATATGAGTACTATGATGCATATACATAGTGATAGTGGATTTTTTTTTTTTAATATATGTGAAATTATGTGTAAATAAATGGAGATTTTAGTTGTATAAATGATGAGTTTATTGATAAAAAAAATTGTGAGAAATTATGTGTTAATAATTGTGGAATTTAATTAAATGGTAAATACAATTAAAAAAAAATTTCTCACACATTATAATTATCTTACCTTATTCACCACATTCAACAGAAATGTAATCAAAATTCACAATTGTTTACACATTAATTTTGATATGTGCAATAGGCACATATAACTGCAATAGGTATCTGTAACTTATGTACTGATCACATTGGCCCTATCGGTCGAGCCCTTACCAAAACCTTCCTTTTTTTTTTTTTCTGGCCCCTTTGCATAAAGACCTTCATAGCTTCCCACCTCTAGGCCATTCGATTGACCAACCTTCAAGACCTCACCCTTAAGGTCGGCTCGGATCATCACACATCCAAATCAAGCCTGATCCCCTCATGAATCCCAAGATTTTCACCCTTGAGAGGATCATTCCCTTGATTAGCGCATAGATAGTATCCCCTGTCATAATGATATGCTCTTTATATATCCCCTCTTAGGAGGCCTAAGTAGGACATTCTTTCTAACCTATACACTGACCTACCCTACTTGGAGTTGAGACAAGGACAAACATTTTTCTTATTGCATTGTATAGGATAAGAATGAATAATATAATACTTTCAAGGATAAAAAAAAAATAAAAAAAATGAGAACAATCACTCTAATGCACCAAGATAAGTCTTTTTTATTTTGTTGACCTGAACATGAGTCAGGTTTCCATTGGCATTTTAGTATTTTGTTGGTCCATTAAAGTTTTGGTCAAGGGAACATCTTGCCCCACTCCAAGGTCGGAGGTCTGCCTCCAGGCTCATCGAGCACTCATCGAGGTAAGTACTTATAAATTATGCATCAACAAAAGAATCTATGAATTAAACTCAGGTCATGGTGATGCATAAACAAAAAGGCGATCAGGTGAGCCAACCTCTTTTAGCAAGTGGTACTTTATTGATATATTTAACACGTGAACAAATCTAGGGTGCGATTGGACTCTTTTTTTAAAAGTGATTATATGATAGTACTTAGAATTAATATTTTATAATTAATTTTATTAGAAGCAATTTTTATTGACTTCTAAAAATAAAATAAAAATAAAATTTTATTTTTTTTATTTTTTTAAGTATTTTATTTAAACAGTTTATAAATATTTAAGATGTGATTTTTTAATAAAAGGATATATATTTTTTTTATAAAATAAGCCCCAATAAACACACTCCTAATCTAACTTACTATAAACTGAACTTGTTTCGACCCAAGTTGGTGCGGAATAATTGACCCGACCAAAAACCTCTGATGAAATTCATTGTCATTAACTCAATTTTTTTAATGAAATGTATCCATCTTCAAATAGCTATAATAAAAACCTATGGTCCCTCACATGAAAAAAGAAAAAACTATGGTCCCTCCTTTAAAAATTAGAATAAAATAAAATAAAGGACCACTCTCAAGTATTTGTAGTTTATCTACCTAATTATACAATATCTATCTGTATAATTTATCTATAATTATTAATTTATTGCAAGTTCTTTTGTTACAATTATCACCTATCATCATCAGATCAAATAAAAATATTTAAACTCATGTACTTACAAATTATGTTCGGAGCATCTTATGTATGGCATATCCATGAGTTTTCCATTCACTTGGAAATAAGTAAGTCCAAGATACTTAAACCACATTCGTACTTCTTGTTTAAGTTACATCCTATATAATTTTTTTTTTATTTTTTTGGTTAGTGTTTTGAAAATCCACAATTTTCTTCTCAAAGAAATCCATAATCTTAATTTAGTCTTAATCTAGAGATAATTTCAACTTCGTTTTCTTATGATGGAGAAATATGTGATGTGCTCCAAACAAAAGGAGAAATGAATAGACTGGTAGAGAGCTACGCATGCAATCTTAAAAATGGTAATCATTGTACGATATTTCTTGTTTTTCAGGGAACTCATGGCTCGTTATTAAGACCTTTCCCTCCCCTCTGAAATATGGTCCCCAACCCAAGTTTATGTAACAAGGACCACACTTTGCGCTTTAATGGAAAAAGGAGAAAATGCTACATTTGTCCTTAATGGTCATATATACCATCACAAAGAGGTCACCATGCATGGGATGAGTAGATAAAGCATGAAATATGTATGCCAATAACAAAAGAAATTTCTAGAACAGGCTATAATCGCATGAGTACGTCTAGCTTCTATATGTGTGTGAATTGGATTTAACCTCTAAATGCACCTTACATTTTAAAAAATAAATTGCATAATGATAATCATTGATGAAAAAATTAAAAGAAAAATTTTTATGAAATATATATACATCTACACGATAAATTATAAATATATAATAATAATTTTATTTAATTTTCTCATTAACAATTATAATTATACACTTTACACTTCCAAATGCAAACTACACTATAAAAATAGTCAAATCCATTCAAATATACTCATAGAATATTGAATTTCATTGTCATTGGGTTGTTAATTTACACTTTACACGATTGACTATTGCAGGTCACTATATTATGTTCGAACTTTGAATGGATCTTGTAGGGTTGTGTTATATCCTGATGATGTAACCTAAAATGGAAAAATATCTATTCATTGCGGGCAAGGAGGGATCATGGTCCCCAAGGATCAAAACTTCAACAACTGTATAATAAAAAAGTATAATTTTTGGACTCATTAGTAGTTTAATAAATTGTTTTTTTTTGTGAAAAGAAAATATGACATTTTTTATATAAATACTAATATTATGTGCCTGGGCGGTGTACAAATGATATTAAAAAATAAAAACAATAGTAATAATACTAAATAAATTTAAATAAGTCATAATACAAATTATATTAATTAAGACGAAATAAGTGACAACATATGTTCACGGTACTAATGAAGTAAATAATGTACTCAAATAATTTTATAATATAACTTAAATTCAACAATTTATTTATACATGTATATTCTATGTGGGAATGCATCGCATACTTTAATAAAAATAATATTGAAAAGAAAATATAACCAATGATAAAACACTTTTAAAATCATTAAAAATGTTGATTAAAAAACATGAGACTATAAAAGAGTTATGAAATTAAGCCTGCGAATAAGTTCATCTTTGTCCATATTATACAAATTATTATGGAAACATGGCCCTCAAACTGTTCCTAGTCAGCTCCGTAACATAATAGTACGACTTTTTGTTTGCTGCATATGTGGACTAGCGATGTACACTAGTATAATCACTGGTGCTGATTCGTTTTCATTTTGTATTTTTGCCTATTCTGAATTTTATATTTTTCTTTAAAAAAAAAAAAAAACAACTCTAACTTCTGCTCTACACTTTTGACACATTTATTAAAAAAAATTAATTTTAATATATTATCAATTCAATTATATATTATTATATCAACAAAAATATTTAATATTCATATTTACATCAATAAAGTCTCACAAAAGTAACATATAATTAGATGATAGTATAAAACTCTTTGATTTCATTTAATAACTTGATTTGGTTAATATTTCATAAGTCTAAACATGCCTTTCATCTATAGAAATATAACATTTTAAATTTAGTCCTTGACAGAAAAAATTAATTTTAATAATTCCTCATTTTCTTAAAGTTGAACGCTTGAACCTAAATAACCAATGTAGAGACATAAATATAATTTTATCAATTTTGCTAGAGACATTTATGCTATTTTTTTTTTAGAATAAAGACTTGAATCAAATACTTTATTTTTTTTTTGAAAAAAATAAAAAAATACTATATCTTAAAAAAAGACATATTGGTTAAGCTATATTTCAAATTAGGCTATCATAGCCTTTTGTATGCATCTTCTGTTTTATTGAATGCAATGATTCATTACCCAAAAAGAGCAGAAAAGAATTCTTCTTTTTTATGCTTGATTGCTTGTTTTGATGTGTATATTTCCGTATAATGTTAATCCCTTAATCGGGATATAATGACATTTTAATATAATTGTGCTTATTCAGTTAAAAAATTAGTTATATACTAGAAAAAAAAAATTACACTATTATAATAACATCTGAACATTAACATTTTAGCTAGAACTGGGTAACACTAACCAGAGGCGTCAAATTAAATTTAATATTACACAAATAAATAAGCATTTCTTACATTGCATATTTGGAGTTTAGACACCACTACTTGTGATCACTGTTTATTCTGAAAAAAAAAAATCGATGTCAAGCAGCCAAAATGAAAAATAAGGTGGATCAATTTTAAATGATATAATATAACTGCATTATATCCTTTCTTAAACGAAAGTTGTTTGGATGCTGTTGCCACAGCCCCTTGATTTGCTTTGTTATCTGTGGTTTTATTGTTTTTTCCAATCTGTACCCATAGTTTTGTTTTGCTTTTAAAATTGGATTAACGCTTATATAAATTAATAACAACTCAGCACAGGAGAGATTAAAAATAAGCCACGCTTTGCACGCAGAACGCAGGGATATGCCAAATTCCACCAAGCTAGATATTCATCCAATGCAACCCCACCTATTTTACAAGCACCCTTGTCGTCTTTCCCTAGGAATACTGTCCAAAGTACATTCATTAAGGCAACAATTGATAATCAAAAAACATAAAGACAAACAAACAATAAAAAAGGCTAATTGTTTATTTCGCCCATAAAATTGATACAATTGGTACAATTCAAAGCTAACTAAACAGGATTTTGTAATTTTTAGATAGCGCAAAACATTTCTCACAAATAGGTATAGTTACATTTTGTTTTTTTATTTTTATTTTTTTTATATATATAGTTACAATTTTGTGATAACAATATTGACATTGTGTGTAACAACATTGACGTGTAAACGAAAAATAATTATGATGATAGCAAATCTCTCTTGGAATTTTTTTGTCATATTACTAATAGATTATGTTTTACGCTGTGATCTAGATATATATTATTAATATATGTGATTGTTATTATATTAATTATGAGAGTAATTCTACACTTTAATCCTTAAAAGATTTTTATTTTAATATTTTAGTCTTTAAAAAAATAAATGAATATATTTTAATCCTCAAAAAATTTCACATTAAATATATTAATCTCTTAACAGGAAAATCATATATATATTAATCTCTGAAACATTGATTTTTAACATATTTATCTTTGAAAAATCAGCTTTTAGCATATTAATCTTTTAGTTCATGAGAAAGTTGGCTTATAATATATTAATCTTTTATAGACTAATATGTATATGATTTTCATGTTAAAATATTAATATATTTAGCATAAATTTTCTGAGTGCTACAGTTTATATATTTAATTTTTTAAGAATTAAAGTGTTAAAACAAAAATCTTTTAAGGACTGAAATGTAGATTTATTTTTTTATTAATATAATAATACATAATTTAATGATTATGTAAAATTTTTTTAACTATAATAGCACATAAAATAAATTAAATTATTAATAAGTTATATGATTTTAGAAAAATATATAAAAGCAGCTCAAACAAAGTTTTTTGAAAAAAATAAAAAGCAAAAGACCAAATTAAAACAAAGATATTTAACTTTAACTTTAGTATTAATTGTTGGTGATAACTTTAGTATTAACTGTTGAGTTAACCTTTATTAGCGCAGAATTTTTTTAAGAATTACCTAATACTATATTCAAATCAAATTAAGGTGGCCTTGCCTCTCTACCTACGGAGGCATCCCCACTAGCCATAAGTCTATTGGTTGGTGCCACCACAAGAATACCGTTGCTGGATCAGCATTGGCCACCACTAGACTACCGCTGGACCGCCATTGATTGGTGCCACTTTTTCATGGGCATATTTGAAAAAAAATATATTATATTCTCAAAAATATTATCGGGAATTTAGTTTGCACTTAAAATGCATTCTAAGAAAAATTACTCCCAAAAATAGCTTTCTTAAAAATAGTATTCCCTTAAATAAAAGATTATTTTGTAATAATAATATAAAATATTTTTATATTAATAATATACCAAAAATAATCTCATATTTTATATTATTAATTAAGAAAGTGACCCTAAAAAATTTACTTCCTCCGTTCTTTAGTAAGTGTCCATCTTCAAAATTTTATTTCTCTACAATTATCTATCTTCCTGAAAAATCTAGATAATATTAATTATTTTTTCAATATTCTTATTAAATAAATTATTGATACTCATGTTTACTATATTCTATGACTACGTGTAGGAGAGAAAAGAAGTGGAGAGATTAAGTATAAGAGAGAGTGTGTTGGCACCAAAAAATTGTGGCTAACTAAGGATAGATATCAATCGAATAGAAATAGTCAGATAAGATAATATTCGGTCAGATTTAGTCGATAGTTGAGAGTAGTTGGTTGAAGAATGGGCGATGATTGATAGCCAACACAGACTGTGTTGCTCGGCTTAAATTGATTGAAGGAGGCTGAAGCGCTTGGTCAAATTTTAATTAGCCACCGGCTGAGATTTAGGTGTCAGAATAACTATTATTGTGTATCTACATAAAGCCTAAGATAAGAACGTTGACATGGCAACTAAAGCTTGCTCGGTTGAGATCGTTTTCGGCCCTAAAAAAAATGTCGTTTAGATATTGTTTAAACCATTTTGCTATTTTGCCTTGATTGATTTTTGCCTTTTGTAATTAGGATTGTAGTTAGATGTCATTGCCTATATGAACTCTTATTCGCATATTTTGAAACTTAACAGCTAATATGAGTTTCAACTGACAGCCGATGGCTGACGGTTGAATAGTGACATTAGTCATTAGCTGAGGGCATGAATTTCCTATTAGACTTTCAGCCTTTTGATAATTTGTAACCGACAAATTAGTTTTGGGCTTCAGTTGGAGAAAGAGCATACTTCAACAGTCAAGGATAAGAGTTTGATCAAGTCTACGACCACTTTCTTGAAAATAGGAGCAATTGAGGAAGGCGTTTTTTAGTTCAGAAAATAGGGAGAACAGGTGGAATGTAAAGAGCGTTTTAAGCGATTACCACTATGATAAGAGGAATGTACTCAAGGAAGACATAGAAGACGATTATGATATGGTTACAAAGAGAAAGTTTGCTAACCATGTTGTGTGATGACGTGGTTAATAGATGCCTTAAGAAAATTATTAAATTTTGTACATATATAAATAACCTTGAGCACAATCTATAAGGGGATCTCGAATAGATTAATGGAACACAAGTTTATTTTATATTTATCTTTACGTTTTCTGCACTTTACATTCTTTGTCTTTATTTTTCAATAGTGTATCGCATTTCTTTTTAAATTTTATTCCATCTCGTTAGTTATTAGTTTTTTGGTGATTTTTTTGTCAAACGCTCTTTGAAATAGTTTGAAAAACTATTTGCTAAGAGTCAAAATCTTTTTCTTAGTATTAATCACCTAATCATTAGAATTGATAATGTTTTACACTAGTCGAACCTCTTAGTTATTTTAAAATAGTTTTCTGGCACTCCTTAAACTCTCAACGTATTTGATTAGCAAATATTTTCTGCATTAAGAAAGAAAGAAGGATTAAGTGATAACGGTGATTTCGTAAAATATATTGCAATTTTTCTAACAGCGATGCTTATTTAATCATTTCCTTCGTCATGGCACACTTATCGGAGACCCAAGGGAGCAGATAATAGTAAAAATTTACGAGTAATAAGGTCTTTCATATAACAGAATCTAATCCTTGATGAATCAGTTTCTGTTAGGCTCGCGAGTCTCAACCATAAAGTTACGTAAACACTTTTTTTTTTAATTTATTTTTTTATTTCTTACAGAAGTGAAGCGCTCGTGGAAGCAACGACTCAACGAGCACCGCAAGCATGCCCCTATAAAACGCGCTCTCCTCCCTTCAATTTCCGTTACACCCACTCCAAACGTTCCAAGCTCGTTTGCCAGCTAAGCACAGAAAGAGACAGAAAATCTAGAGAGAGAGAGAGAGAGAGAGAGCCACAACCTCCTCTTTCTCCCTCGTTGTCGCCGTCGATTCTTTTTCGCCGGCGAGCTTCCTCCGATTTGCATTCCCGCGAAAATGGCGGATCCGTACGTCCTCGGCTGGATCCTCTGCTCCGTTCTCAGCCTCTTAGCGCTCTACAATTTGGCTTTCGCAGGAGGAAATCGCCGCCATCAACCTACGCCGGAGAACGAGGGCCTGCGCGGGGAGAACGTGACCACCGCCGCCGGAGAATGTGGATCCGAGAACAGAAGCTGCGACGGCGAGGCTGACGTCATCATCGTCGGAGCTGGCGTCGCTGGCTCTGCTCTTGCTCACACTCTTGGCAAGGTAAAAAAAAAAAAAAAATTCGCTTCGAATTCTTCATTCGCATGTTTCGTCGTTTGACGCGTTTCCGTTTTGTAGAAATGCACGATCACTGATGATGTTGATGTGAAATCGATGATCTTAACAAATGATAAATGCGAATTAATTATTTCTCTTAATTTTCTCATTAACGGCTATAATTATACAGTTTATACTTTTAACTGCAGGAACACTTTTAGAGGAGCCAAATCTGAATGTTATGGCTTTGTTTCGAACTATTCTATGATTTTTGAAAAAATAACGAGAAAACTAGCTGTTATCAGAGAAAATGGCACTGTCGTGCATAAAAAAATTATTTGTTATGGCTATTCTTAGATGCGATACAGCATTGGTCATAGAATGATTCTTGAATTTGCACTTCGTTTCGTTGTTCAAATTAGGATCAAAGTGTCTGTATATTAATTAGTGAAAAGGATTGATTCGAATGACAAAATATATATTTAAAAATTTCAAGAATAATTTCATCGTTCAGGTATTAATATGGTGCTGAATGTTTTAACTTTAAGGATTAATTTGGCGATTTATTGACATAAATTTGTTTTTTATTTTTGACTTTTAATTTAACTCCGAACGCGGTTTCTTAACTAGTAAGGTTGGTTGAATACTATTTTCTAGTAGAGATATATCTGCAGAGTATTTGAGTCTCTCTTTGTTATATCTTACCATTAAAAAGCTTTTTGAGTCAGCTTTTGAAAAAGAAAAAATTATATGTCAAAAACTAGTCTTTTTCCAGAGATACCTTGAAAAAGTAAGTGTTATGTGGCACAGGATGGACGACGAGTACATGTCATTGAAAGAGATCTGAGTGAGCCTGACCGAATTGTTGGAGAGTTGCTACAACCAGGGGGCTATCTCAAATTAATTGAGCTGGGACTTGAAGGTGCGGGCTATTCGAATTTTAACTTTGTGACTTGCATATCGCTTATTATATTTGTACTTAGAGATTGGGGCTGAACACGAGTGCTGGAAATAGACGCAAGAGAATTTGTAGATTGAACTCGGTTTGTTAGAGGCTTTCAAGCATGGCATCCCTAAATGGCTGTCGAACCCATGATGGCGCTTGTTAGTCAAGTATTACAATAAATAGATATTATTTAAATATAAATTAGTTATTTTAAGATATCAAATTTTATAATTAAATCCCTTCAAATCTTATGTTTATTTAGATTTTTTGCATAGTTTCTTGTAAAACATCAAATTTTATAACTAAACTATTTAATTTACTTTCAAATGAAGTAAACAACAATTTTATCCTTTCGAATCTTATATTTATTTAGATATTTTTGCTTGATTATAAAAATTTAATTTATTTTATGATTTTATATAATAATTTGCTTATACCTGTATTTTAAATTTAGATTTAATTTATATGTATTGTCAATATAAATTTTTTTTCATAAATATTCAATTATATATTGCCATATTAATAGAATTATTCGACATAACCGCCTACTCTTTATATGCATACCAATTAAACTCAATTAATTTTTATAAAATTTTTGTATCCTATTCAACTTGTTTGGAATGATAAAATAATATGAAATTGAATTTAATTCTATTAGTAATTGAATTCAATTCTATTGGTAATTGAATTCTTATGTTTGGAATAAATTAATAAATTATAAAATTGAATTCATTTATATTATTTGAAATATATATAAAAATAAAAGGAATTTTTTATCTTGACTATTTTGCCTTTTATTAATTGTAGAGGAGAAAAAGAAAGAGAAAAATATTAATAAGATTGGAGAGTATTTTAGATATTTTATTCTTAATATCAATTTTACTATGTTAAGAATTGTGAATCAGACCAATTTTATCAAATCAAGGAGTAGAATTCAATTTCTTGAGTGAATTGAATTGCAAGGCTTTCCAACCATGCTGATTATTCGTAGTTGGTACCGGTACTGTGCCCATACCTCCATCACAGGTTAGAGGAGGACGCGCTTACCGAATTATCTGTCTTGTGTTTTAAATGCAGATTGTGTGGAGGAAATTGATGCCCAGCAAGTGTTTGGTTATGCACTTTTCAAGGATGGGAAAAATACACGCCTCTCTTATCCCCTGGAGAAGTTTCACTCAGATGTCTCTGGCAGAAGCTTCCACAATGGGCGTTTCATTCAGAGGATGCGAGAGAAGGCTGCCACCCTTCCCAAGTATCGATTTCTTCCTTTGTGGAGTGTATAGTTTATGCTTGTGTATCTATCTTCCTTCACTAGTTCTCGTTTTGTCATATATAAAGATTGACTTGCCACAGTGTGCAACCTATGACTCTACGTTTAGGATTTAATTTTTGCAGTAAATGTAAAATTTGATCTCAGTTTCTATGTTTCACATAGATGCCATTTGAGTTGATTCGGTTACATACTTTAATCATGATGATTGAACCAAAGTAATTTGGTTGACAGTTACTACGCTATTAAGCTTCTCTCTCCTAGTATTTGATCATATCATCATTTAGACAGCCTAGTGTATAAATTCTCCTAATATGATCAAGAAATGATATTTGACAACTGCAACGTATAATTTTCGTTCTTCTACTAAATTTAAAGCATTTTCTTGTTAAGTCATATTTACATGATTTTTTTTTTCTTTTTTTAAATATTGTGCAGCGTCCGATTGGAGCAAGGAACAGTCACTTCCCTACTTGAAGACAAGGGGACGATTAAAGGTGTGCAATACAAGACCAAAGATGGTCAGGAATTCAAAGCATATGCTCCTCTTACCATCGTTTGTGATGGCTGTTTCTCAAACTTGCGTCGTTCGCTTTGCAATCCTAAGGTGAGAATTCCTTTCAGCCAAATTCTGTTAAGGACGTTCTGCTGTCAAATTGGTCAACTTCTTCATACGAAATAAACAACAACCTTTCTATAAATAATTATTTTTGCTATTCATTCAGTTCTCTCTCTCTTTTTTTTTAAAAATTTCTAAGAAGGTTGTTGTTCGTCATGCTTGTAAGAAAGAGCAGTCTGTTGAATTATTGATCATTAATACTTTTTTTTTTGGTTACAATTTATCATTAATATTTTATTCTGCTTTATTTGCAGGTAGACATTCCCTCTTGTTTTGTCGGCTTAGTTTTGGAGAATTGTGAACTTCCATATGCAAATCATGGCCACGTCATACTGGGAGATCCTTCGCCGATTCTGCTCTATCCTATAAGTAGTACAGAGGTTCGCTGTCTGGTTGATGTGCCTGGTCAGAAGGTTCCTTCTATTTCAAACGGTGAAATGGCAAAGTATTTGAAGACAGTGGTGGCTCCACAGGCATGCTCTCAGTTATATAATTTCTTTTTAAACTTGGCATGTGAATAGCCTTTCATAGCGGTAGAATTTTGTTCACATTCACAGTTATTGCTCTGATGATGATCAAGTGGCAAATTATTGCAGATCCCCACTGAGCTTTATGATGCCTTCATAGCTGCAGTGGACAAAGGCAACATAAGGACAATGCCAAACAGAAGCATGCCAGCAGATCCTCATCCTACTCCTGGAGCCCTTCTGATGGGAGATGCATTCAACATGCGGCATCCTCTAACAGGGGGCGGAATGACTGTGGCATTGTCTGATATTGTTGTGCTGAGAAATCTTCTCAGGCCATTGCGTGACCTGAATGATGCACCCACACTTTGCAAATACATTGAATCCTTTTATACTTTGCGTAAGGTAATCTTGTCTGCATTTTTGGCCTAAATAGCTAACGCAAACGAATAAGCATTCAACAAGCTATCTAGTTTTGCTTATTATCTAATTTTTAGCACAGCAATGCTTAGTAAGCTAACATTGGTCTTTCAATTTGCAGCCTGCGGCATCCACCATAAATACGTTAGCAGGAGCCCTTTACAAGGTCTTTTGTGCATCCCCTGACCAGGCAAGGAAGGAAATGCGCCAAGCTTGCTTTG
Source organism: Pterocarpus macrocarpus (assembly GCA_031439585.1). NCBI lineage: Eukaryota > Viridiplantae > Streptophyta > Magnoliopsida > Fabales > Fabaceae > Pterocarpus > Pterocarpus macrocarpus. The sequence continues at coordinate 34,771,435 of CM062514.1, forward strand.
ATTATCTGAGCCTTGGAGGCCTATTCTCCCAGGGACCAGTCTCTTTACTCTCGGGACTAAACCCTCGTCCCTTGAGCTTGGTTCTTCATTTCTTTGCCGTTGCAATATACGGTGTTGGCCGCTTAATATTTCCCTTTCCTTCACCTAAGAGGATATGGATTGGAGCTCGATTAATCTCTGTAAGTATTCTCTTAATATTTTCTATGTTTTCATTCAGCAAAATGAGCTCCTTTAAAACTAATTTATCTTTTGCTAGAGTGCATCTGGAATCATCTTGCCCATAATTAGGGCGGAAGGGGTTCGTCAGATGTTCTTCCCTGCAACTGTTCCAGCTTATTACAGAGCTCCCGCAGCTGCACGATAGTGAGTATCAGTAAATAAATTTTGAAAAATCAAGGTGCTTTCAAGATGAGCTAGCTTTATCCTCAATTCTGCGGAATTTGAGGGTAGGATGATGCTCCAATGATCTGTAAACATTTTGGTTTCTCTAGTGTGCATTATTTGTAGTATGTATTATGTAACTGATACAATCCTAAAAGTGCATTTACCACCATTCCGCTACGTTAGAAATTAAATCTGTGGTCTTAAACCAAATGACAACCAAAACCAGCTGCACAAACTGTCTATAGCATTTAATAAAATGAATCTAATTTTTATATATAATCATTATAAACTTATATATATTATTGTCCAATCATGTAGTATATCTTAAAAGGATTTGACTTCAAATGTGGTATATTTTTACTCTTTCAACATTGTGACAATACTTGAATAAGAACTTAAAAAAATATACAGTAAAACAAATCAAAATTAATCTTACATGAGGAGTGTATTGACCTCTTATGGTGTTGCACTCTCCTTCTTCCCAGACCCAAAAAAAAAAAAAAAAAAAAAAGTAAAGAAAAGAAAAAATCTTGACAAAATGACCATCTCCATGGCTACTTGAGTTCATGAGATATGAGTAGACCAAATTAATAGTTTACTACAATAAAAAATTATCAATTCTTTGCCCGTATCCAAACGAATTGCTTGCTGTACTCTTGTGGGTATGATACTTAAACGGTACTCTTGTGGGTGTGATACTTAGGATGAATAATTTAACAAGAAATGTTAAAATATATTAAATAATAAATATTAAGGTCATATGTATAAATTTTGATATAGATGTTGTAAGAATCAAGCACTTATCATAATTGTATGGCATGAGTATTAACTACTAATTTTACAAGAAATGTTAAAATCTATTAAATATAGAGATTGATTGTGATACACTTTCAGTGTAAAAACACTATCATGTAATTATATAACTTTTATTTATAAGATTTTTAAGATAATGAGTGGTTAAGTTAAACACTTTTGCTAATATGACAATATATAATTGAATACCTATGTAAAACTTTTTTATACTGACAGTACATTAAAATTAAATTCTTAAACATAAGGCCATATGTATCACATGATAATACATGATTCCATGTTTATATCAAAATTAAATCCTAAATATAACATAACCGATAACATACTTGAAAAATATCAAATACATAGAATTAAATGGATGTCTTGTACCTGAAAAACAACCTCGAAATAATAAATATCTTTGCTCATCTAAAAAGTTATCCATAAATAATAAATAGTGAGTTAAAGTCTATGTACCATGGAGATGATATAGAATATGAATACAATATGAATATGGAGATATGACAGTGTTAAAATTATAAGACATGACAATGCGCTAAAAAAACAGGAATAATGATTTAGAAGTTAGTAAAATTATAGTAAACATAATGAAATATACTTATCTATTTGACTATTCGAACTTTCTCATTTATATTGGTATGAAAATTTAAAAAATTAAAGTAAAATCTTGTAAAATATAATTAAAAGTAGTTAAAGTATCTGATATGATAAATATCCGATACGGACATAATAACTATTTTAAAATACCCGTTCTTCTTATGTTGAAACAGTAAATAGCCTAAACTCTTATGATGAAAATATAAGTTTAAATATTAAAGGAGTAACTCTTATAAAAAGACTATATAATTTTCATATTTCCATGATTGAAAAAAATTTCTCATAAGATATTTAAATGGACCAAATCCATAAAAATGTTTCATGATTTAAAAAAGGGAAAAAGAAATTTAACCTTCCTAAGCTTTGCTCAATTGCAAATAACTACAACAAACTATTAAATTTTTTGAATCCTTAAACTTTCTCTCATTTGCAAATAATCACCACTAATTATTAAATCTTTCAATTAAGTATTTAACCATAGCAATTCTCACAATTAGGCCTTTGATTCAATTTAACTCAACTCAATAACAAAGCATTGTTAATGAATGACATGGTAAGAGCTATGTCAGTATGTCCCGTTTCAAAATCTTAACTGTTGTTTTTTCATTATTTTCTTTATTATTATTCAATCTAAAATTATTTAGAAAACATTTTTAGCATATTAAGCAAAACTAAAACATATTCTAAAAATAGATTTAGAATATAATCATGTGTTATTCTCAAAGACAAAATGAGCAAAGGTCATCGCAATAAAGAGAGAGAGAGAGAGAGAGAGGGGGGGGGGGAGTGGATTGTCATAGTCGGCATGCATGGAATTGAAACAGTATTAATATTTGGATACTAGTTTTTCACTCTGAAGCACGGATATGACACGTAACATAGAATACGGTATGACACAAATATTGGGACACAACAATTTTTTGAAAATATAGGACACCATATGATTCGGATACATTGTGAAATAAATCACAGAAATAATACATTGTAATAAAAAAATATGACACAATATTAGCATTATAGGCCCCTATTGAACAATATTCTGCTTAAAATAGTATACATATGCTAACTTAATGCAATGACATCATTCATTATGCCAACATTTATAATGAATATGTAGGTCCTCTCACGTCCCACCTACATTCACTTCAAAGGCCCAATCTTGGTAATAATACTTATATGGCTTTTAATGTTAATACCGTGTCACTTCAAAGCATTACACAATATTATCACGAGAAATATTTGAGTGATTTTAAAATACCACATGATTATGAGCATAACCAATAATATGATAACCAACCCTTTTCAAGACGCATAGATGCAGTCCAGCTTCCTCTAAGAAATCGTTTACCAGAATCAACATACATTTTTCTTTTGTGGATGATAAATGTTTTATTTTTTTTTGACCCGTCTACTACCTAGGCTGTATTAAGGAATCTAGTTACATCAGTTGATTCGTAAACAGGATTAGTTAAAAACCAACACAAAATCTATTAAGCAGCTCAAATTCGAAACTCCTACGTGAAAATACCCTACAAATACCCCCAAGACTTATCTGATTTCCAACATGATAATGACTCCGTCACATTAGGTTATGACTTATCTGAACCATTTAGACAAAGATTAAGGCTAGTTTTATAATGCCCTTTGTGGGGATATTTTTGCTCATGATTTTTTAAAACTAATAGGGTGCTCATGAGAGCTGAACTTTTTAGAGCTGGTCTGCATTTTCTAAAATTTAAGAAACTAACATAACCTTACTTTTTTTAATGATATTGAAAGTAAAACTTATTTTTTATAATATTTATGTTTATTATAATCAATTTAAATGTTCAAAATAACTTTACCAAATACTATTTTTATGACTTTTATTTATTGAGAATAATTTTTATATTATTTTAACAAACAATATCACTATAATTTTCTAAGAGCTATTTTAAAAGAGTCTAAAAAACTCAACAATTCTAAAAAAATCATGGTAATTCCAAACCAAGGCTAAGTAATTTATTAGGAAAATTTTAGATGCTTACCAGATAAGAAAAAGTTTTGCATTATTCAATGCTTCACATTTTAGTTATGACATTAAAAATGTAATAAAAGTAAAAAAAAAAAAAGAAGCAATAACACACAAAGCTAAATTGATAAATACTGAATAATTCAAAACAACATATTTCTATTACTTTAGGAGTATCTTAAAATTTCTCGTGGAGTCAGTTGTATCTAGTTAGTAGTTATTGTCGGAGAAAGTGTGAGAAAAGTGTCTCTCACTACTTTAAAAAAGGAAAACAAAAATAAAAAAGGTGATGCTTGTATGACAAAAAAGGTAATTAACTACGAAAAAATCACTCCGGAATCTTTTGAAATCACATTACAGAGGCTTTGAACATCAAGGTGGAATGCTATTTATTTATTTAAATACATATCTTTTCTATGAATCCCCCCCCCCCCCAAAAAAAAAAAAACAAGCAATGCATCCCAGGGTAACAGCCTTATAATACAACACAGTTATCTACACATATACATATATGTAACGTAATAATTGCCCAGAATTTACTCTCAGCAGAATCATATTTTAACTGGATGGTAATTCTATTAAGTTAGAAGGAACTTTGATAATTATTTTGAATACCTTATATCCTTTTAGGTCCCGAGCCTGTAAGTTAGGCAATTACAGATTCTGGTTCTTTCTTTCCTTTTGAATGGCCTCATATGAGCACATTACTTCTTTGAACTTAGCCTCAGCAGCCGCTGTCTCATTTTCAAATCCATGATTGTGTAAGTAATAATGCCATGGTTTGAGATTACAATATTTTAATGATAATTAGTCAAGAGCTACCTCTATTATCCTGGTTTTGATCAGGATGATACTGCTTCGCCTTGGTCCTAAATGCTATCTACAAAAGAGATAAGCTAACTATTTATAAAATGAAATTAAGACCCAACAAAGCAATATAGAAAACAGAATGTGCAGTAATGTATGTGTAGTAAGTACGTCCAAACCAAGGTAGAAAGGTATAAACTCAAAGCAGACCCTGGCTGCAAATCAATTCTTATAGAAAAATCTTCTACTATGCCTTTAAGAGTTTGCACACTACTTGTTGACCGATCATTCATATCATTTATAATTTGAATATGCCCAATACAAACTCTTTTATTTTCTAGAACATTTTCAGTACTTTTATGGCACCCTATTATGGGCTATTTTAAGACTAATCACCATAATTTAAAAAAGAAATCATGGCATGCTTATAATTTTTCCTCGAGCAGAATTGTGATATTATCATATTTTTCACTTGATTTGACTTGTTTGCAATGAAAGGATTATGACACTACTTGTTTAAGAAATAAGAATGATGCTAAACCTACCGTCCATCAAAGAATATCAAACAAATTGTCAATCCTAGCCACGTGTTACATATCACAGATGCAGAAAGGAAAATCAGATAAACCACTACCATCATAAATCACTCTCCTTATCGAGACAACCTTGAGGCATATAATTAGCAAACATTCAGTGATATGCAAAGCTTATGATAAGAGAATTACCTTAATCTCAGCATCTGTATATGGTGTTGTTCTAAACCTAAGGTCCATCAAAAGAAGGTTAACAATTAATGGCTAATCATGGATGCAAAACAAGCATGCTTACTTCTTATGCAGATTGTACAAAATTCATACATGGTTTTCCATTCACAATAACAATTATCTATCAACAGATGCCTTTAATGAGCTCCTTCAAATGAGATATGTCATTACTGACCCTCCAGATGTATCATATATTGTGTTCACTTCAAATTCTTGTTATTGGACATTTTCTTCCTCTCAAAACAATTTTCATTTTCTTAATAATATGAACTATGCTATCTTGTGCTTTCTCAGGTTATGTATCAAATGACATCATAGACAAGCGCTTATCTGATATTAGAAAGGTGAGGTTTCATTCTGGCAGTAACTGCTGAATATATTCAAGGGGTATTACAGCATTCTGATATAGTGCTAGTTTGGTTCAAAGTTTGAGGGGGTGAAAATGTACTTTTGATGGAAGCAAGAAAAATGTTACTATTTTAAAGTGTCTCGGGAAGATAAATTTCTACTTTTTTGTTCACCGAAATGTATAACCAATAACATACTCGACTTCCGTGCGTACCTGTCAAGACCCAAAACTGAGTAGTGATGTGATAATGAATAGTATCCGCTCTCCCTTGGAGTGTCTCGATAATTAGTCCTCTGGTCTCTGAAGGATGCATCAGCCTTCCAATACCAATCATCTCTCTGGAAATGCTGATGATATGCACCAGGACCATTTTCCCTCCAATTCTCATAGCTTCTTTTATACTTATTCCTTTCTCTGTTAAACACGCTTTGCATACGCCTTATTCGTTCCTGCAAAGAGCAGAAAAGAAAATTACCTAGGCTCAAGCTAAAGTGTCTACCACTAACCAGCCAATTAAACATCTAAGCAAGCTAAAATTTACATTTCTTTATGGCTTATTACAGTCAAATTGCTGTGAAATCTGTTTTCTAACAAATATTATGATTCAGATTATTACAGCACATCCTTGATCTTCCCATCTCAAAATTGTAAGAATGCAATGTATAATTTCATACGAATAATAATAAAAATAAGTATAGTAGTACATGAAACACAACTCACCACCCTCTCCATCTCCTCCTCGTACTCCTCTTGCAGTCGCTTGTTGTACCTCTTCCATGCTTCTTCTTGAAAAGCTGATCGGAAAGAACTGCCACTCCCTCCTTTCCACGATGATTGTGACCTGGACAGCTGCAAAGAGTTCAAGTTCAACAATAGCATGCATGATCAGTTTCACCGTGATTTGTGCAAATCTCTTCCTTGTAATTCAAATATAATTTAAAAAACAAAAAACAAAAAACAAAAACTTGGAATTTTCACATAGAACAAAACACATGAAAACATAAAACAAAAAGCATATGCTCATGGAACTTAAGATAAAACAAAACTCTTTTCTACAATGAAAATTAAAAATCAAGTAAACCTCCAAATTGGTCTCTGCCAAATTCAACGTTAGCCTTAGCCTAATTGGTCCCTAAGGGGGGAAAAATTAGGTACAAGTTCCCTTGAGAGTTACAAGTATCACTCATGTTAGTCCTTAATCATTGGACACGTTAGTCGCTAAAAATGATTAATAAGACCAACAATTTAGTGACTAGTTAGGACCTCTTACGTAATTTTTGTTCTCGGACCAATGAGGCTTACATTTAGTTTGTGACAACCAATTTGGGGGGTTTACTCGAATTAAAACGATTTTTTAGAACCACTCATTCAATCACTGAATCACTTCATGACGAAAACAGCAAACACAATTTTATTTTATTTTATCTTTTCCATGAAAATGAGAATCACTAAATAGACTTAAAAAAAAAAAAACCTAATTGCAATTGATGCGAGTATAATAAAATTGATCATGCAAATCCTAATATATCTCAACATAGAGAAAGGGAATAATAATAATAATAATAATAAAGAAGCTAGGAACATAATCGAAGCTGATTTGGAGAACGATTTGAGAAGGAAATTGACGAAAAAAACTCACCGCTAATGTTGAAGCAGTGGCGCCAATTAGACCGAAGAGGAAAACCCCCCAAAGCTTAACGTCTTGCACTTTCTGGTTCTCTCGATCACCTGCTTCGTCCTTCATTTCTCCAACCAAACACCAAATAAAAATTCAAAAGAATCGCATCCAAACAAATTCCGATCACGACCAATTTTCTTAAAGCAATCCCTCTGTTTTTCTTTTTTTTTTTTCCTTTTTTTTTCCCACCTCAATTTCTCTCACCGTTTAAATTTCTCCTTCAGTTTCTCTCCCTTTTCCCCGTTGCTCAAACTTCCCCAGCGAAAAAAAAAGCCGCGCGGGGTTCGATTTGGTTCGGTTGTAATCCGAATCAGCACTCGACATGACGTGGCACCATGTCGGCCGGTTTTAAAAGACAATGATATTGGGCCATGTTGGGCCAAGAGTGATCACATTAACCAGTGAGGTCTGGCCCATTGTGATTCCTCAGTTGGGCTTGGGCACAGTTGGATTGTACCGACCGAAACGCCCAGCAATGTGTTGTGTTATTTAACAATTGTAGTAATCGACAGCGTGTTGAGACAAATTTGGCTGATGTAATGCCTATATTTGGTACATGACCAAGAAGGGGGAAAAAAATCGTAAATTATTAATTTTAAGAGTTTAATTAGTATGCACTGATAGTGTAAAATGGTTTTAGGCTGTCAATCAATAGAAATAGGGGAAAGTGAGAAATCATGGTGGGTCTCTCATTATAATGGGTAGTTATTTATATGAGTTAACACTTTTTATTATTTCTATTGACTGACAGTGTAAAACTATTTTACACTGTCTTTTACACTGTCAGTGCATTTAAATTAAATTCTAATTTTAAAGTAAACATTTAAAATTTGTGTGATATTAAATGAATCTTCTAAATATTTTGAATATCAATTTAACCTTTCAATATTTTAAAAAAGGCATTAATTTAATCCTTTAATGCATATTTAGACATTATTTTAGTTTTTAAATTAGAATTTAATTTTAAAATATTATCAGTGTAAAAAAATATTACACAAATATCTAATTATATGTTGCTATATCAACACAAATATTAGATTCAACCACCTATTACTTTAAAAATCTCATAAATAGAAATATGTGATTGGATATTAGTGTAGAATTATTTTACATTAACAATATATTAAAATTAAACTCTTTAAATTAATAGTTATTTTTTTTTTATTATGATGAATCAAATTAAGGTAACAAAAGTCTTCGAAAGCTTAAAATTATAAACTGTTTTTTTTTATTAAAAGAAAAAAGCGCTAATCAAAACACACACTTGCACACCAAATTCTATATCCATTCCATCTTTTAGTTAGCAATAACAATGAATAAAGAATAGTTAATATTATTATCATTATATTATTAATACAGTTGATTTTTCTTTTAGCTATTTCAAAAATATATAATTTTTATTTGGATTTAATTTAGAATTTAATTTATATACACTATTAATGTAAAAATATTTTACATAAACATCCAATAATATATTGCTATATCAACAAAAGTGTTTGACTGAATTACCAATAATTCTAAAAATCTTATAATCACAAATATTTAATTCGACGACACTGTAAAACTCTTTTACAATATTAGTACATACCAATTAAACTCTTTTTCATTTTTACTTTTATTACTTCAAAAGTCACACAAATACAAATATAATAACAAAATTCAATAACTGTGTAAAACTTATTAATTGTATATCAAAATCAATCTAAGTCATATAAAACAACACAACACTTTTTTTTTTCACCCAGTATCATCTAAGAATTTCTAATCAAATCAGCTCTAATAAATAAAGCCCAAATCAAGAAAAGAAAAAACCTCTAACAAATAAAGCGTAGGAACAGGAACATTTTACATTTAGTTACATAACAGGTGCATGCTGCCATGCGCCTTGTGTTGTGTAATAAGGTGTTGATGCATTGTGTAACACGAGTTGACGCTAGATTTGTTGAATCAATAGCCGGTTATATTCGAGTTTTTTATTCTTTTTTTCCCTTTCCTATACAAACTTCTCCCAACCAAAAAAAAATGTGGAAATTCCCAGCACCATTTCCCCTTAAATCTTTGAAAAAGTTAATTGAGAAACACCCTTATCAACTTGATCACATTGGAGCAATGAATCCAGATCTGTGTCTGAGATCTGACGAGGGTAATGGCTTATGGCTTAGCAGGCTATTCTGGGGTAAAACCCTAAGGTCTGTTAAGTTGGTGCTTGGACGAGATTTCGTCAACTTATTCATGGTCGATCATCGTTGTATTTTCTGATTTCTACTGCACTTTTAATTTGTTATGGTGCGGCACATTTGAGCGATTTGTTTTTTCTACTTTGACTAAGACCGACACATTCTGTCCACCATCGCACTCGGCCAATTTTTCCATGGGCCACTGATTCAACACCATACATAAAGGAAATAAGAATAACAGGCTGTCAACTTAAGACAATTAATGTAGAAACAATGGATTAGAGAAACCCAAACCTTCGAATTTCGATAACAATGTCACAATTGAGTAAAAGAAAATATAACAACACAGGTCCATCTTTCAATTCCTTCACAATAGCCGACCGATCACACCATTACTACCGACTTACTCTCCAGGGACAATGGCGCCACTAGGGCCCCATAGCAAAATGATGCACGTTTTGGTCATGCTAGGGTTAGGTTTTCTTAGTGCAGTTATTTTCTTTTTTTTTTTTTATTTTAGCAATTTCCATTTTAATTTACAAAACTAATTTAAATGCATTTGAAATTAATTATAAATTGACTTAAAAAACTCATTTATCTAAAATCTGCTCCGAAGGTTGCCAGTAAAAATCACCATTGTCCAATCATACTCAACCTTATTGATCGCCTAATATTAAAATTGCACCCCACATGCACCTAAGCATCACGTACCTTACTTCGCGAGATGTATTACAGGATCATCGGACACCAGCACTTCCGACTCCTCCTTAACGCGTGGTAGGTTTGCTAGTTAAATTAAATACACATAAATCAACTCATGATCTTTCCTCGAATGGAAAATCCTATCCTCTACACTAGAGTTTCAAGGAAAGAAAAGTAAAAAATGGAGAAGAAACAGTAACTTGCCAAGGAAGATACGAATTACTTAGGGAAGAAAAATAATCAAGCACTCAGTAAGCAAATGCGTGAAATTGCAGAGTGTGAAGAAGGAAACCCGAGGAGGGTAACCACTTTAAAAGATTGTTAATAAGTGTTAAAATATGCAAGCAAACAAAGGATTTTGAGGCCCAAAATGTATCGCCACCCTCCAACAGCCTTGATTCACTACAATTCCACATGCAATCTGTGCCCAAGATTCCTCAATCCCATCAGTCTTATGCACAATCACAGGGATCCACTTTACTAATATGGAAATAACATTAATTAACTGTAACGGGTAAGACTTGGAGCATATAAGGCCTCACGATCCCAAGGGTAGGACAATATGATTCGTTCGAATCATTCCTAATTTGGGCATTGATGTCCTTTTTGCAGGTCCCTTGCTAGAGTGCCGCTAGAGTTGCCAATTGAAGCCTTTTTCTACCCCCAAAGGGACGACTTGTCACACTCCACGCTTGAGGCCAGAACATCATGTTTCATTTAAGCGTTTGATCTTCTTTTTTTTTTTCCAAAAAGGAAAAAAAAAAAGGCTTAGAGAAATAAATACTAAATAATGACATACAAATAAGGATTATCACTTAAATGACTTGTCAATTGCCAAATGTTTTTGGCAACTCAGATTCGGGCAATTTTTCGGATCAAATAATTGTATAAAAGAGTTCTAGAATGGCATTTAATCATATATTATTATGTCAAAAAAAGTGTTTAACTCTTACTCTTATTATCCGAAAAATTTAATTATAATAAATTATGATCGGATGATAATATAAAAAAGTTTTATTTCTTGAGTATATTAAAATTAATCTCAAATCTATATTCGTTTCACTTTTTAAGATAGCAATAATAATTAATAAATATTTAACTTTAAGATAGTATAATCATAAATTTTTTATATTATTATTTATTTAATTATTTACTATTACGTTAAAAAATATTCGAATTTTTAGTTTAATTATTTTAAAAATTGCATATAAAATAATATATAATTAGTTTTCAATACAACATATTTTAAATAAATACTTAATCAAATTATGAATTTTTTTTTAAATACTTCTGGAGTAATCAATACTTGATTGATTCAATAGTTTAATATTCATTTTTTTTTATACAATTTGATATTTGTTTATTTTAAGTAAAATGTCAGATTTTAGTAGAAGATTTTAAATATTGATAATTTAAACATAAAAAAAAATCTAAAATAAAAATTAGTTATATCTCAAGACATTAATTATTACTTTAAAATTATAATAAAAAATAAGAAAAGAAAATGATCTATAAAGTAAGTGTATTGAATTAAATACTAAATTATAAATGAAAAAAATTATAAATATTAGAAACAAACACCTTTTTTTTTTACTTCACCCAATATCATCTTAGAATCTTAATCAATCAAATAACTCTAATAAATAAAGCATAGGAACAGGAACATTTTACATTTGGCTGCATGACATTACCACGAATAAAGCCAAGTCTTTGTTTTCTGCCTCTTTCCATTTGTGTTTGTCGACCACAGACAAGACGCGCATAATTCAGATCTAAGTCTCCACCATCGTTCTCACAATGCAGGCTCTATAGCACTCTTCACTGCTAATTCCGATTGTACGGATCCGTATCTTCAATTCCGAGAAATTAATTGCATCCTTAATATAACATATTTTTCATTCCTTTGATGCAACTACCTAGCCTAGCTTCCAATGTTGATGTTGTATGCTGGTTCGATTTTATTCATGTTTCTACTTCGCAATCTTGCAGATTAATTAAAATTATTGTATAATAATAATAATAATTATATATATATAACAACAACATTTATTGTGGTGGTGGTGAGTAACTGAATCGGGAAGAGATGTCGAGGAGGCCGGTGAATCCTTCTAGAAGGTTCGGGGACAGCGGCGGTGGGTTGTTTTCCACTTCGAAATCAAGGTCCTCGCAAATTTTGCCTGTTGGGCTCATAATCGTGGTGAGTGTGTTTGTTTCGCCGTTGATTCTGTGCTTTTACATAGGAATTGTTCGATTTTGTGAATGAAAAAAATCCTAGTGCTGTGTGAATATTATCTCATATTGGACCAACTCGGCTCGGGCCAGATTTGTTGGAGTTAGTGCACTTCAGCAGTTTCTCCAAACATGCCTTTATTAGATTTGCATTGTGATCAGCTCAATTTTTTTCAGTACTGTGTTTTCTCTTTTTTGGGGGGGAGAGTCTGATTGATGCTTTGGTTTTTGGCAACTTTTTGTAGGGTGGTCTGTTTTTCATTGCATATATGTCCAAGGGATCAGGTTTGTTTTTCTCAGTTGTTATTTGCCTTTTGTTGCTGAGATGAACTTGGTGTTTTGTCACCTTTTACTATATTACATGGATAGCGCTTGCTGAGTTACTTTTTTCTTTTTCTTTTTCCTTTTTTGTCAATGACAAATTTATTATAGGTGGATTTGGCAGCCGCTTAGATTCTGTTAACAGGGTTGAAGGTAATTTTAATTTTAATTTTAATCTTCTTTTCCTCCTGGCTGTGATTTGTTTCACCTTCAAGTTCTTTAGCCATTTAAAATATTATTGTGGTCTATGATTTGGTATGCATTAATTATGCCACATGCTATTTTATTTTTAAGGTATTGATTATGAGTTATGAGGAAAACTACTTCCAAATTAAGGACCCCATAACTCCCTGTTAGTGGAGAAGTTTTGTAACTCCCTTGATGGATTTCAGACTCTAAGTTAACTTGAAGTCTTAAGCCGCAACGCAAGGTTGAATCTTGTATACAAACACGCAGGAAGTTTGTTTCCTATGATTGCTTTCTCTAACAGAATAGCAAAATGGTGAATAATGAATTCTCATTGATCTTTGGTGACTGTACAAGTATTTCTACAGAGAGGTCACCATCAATCAATTGCCACGTAAGCAAAACAGAAAAACTAATCCTAACTAACCAACTAACTTAATTTATAATATTGACATGTGATAAAAATTATCAGCTCACGTTCTCCTTGATGGTCTGCATTTGAATGATTGCTTCGAGTGTCAAAATGCAACTTTTTCCTGCAGTATTTCTTATATTTGTTTTTAGTTATACGAGCAAGGCTTTGTGAACACTTTCTCCTCTTTGGAATTGGTTGTTCTTTGTGATTTGTGATACTTGAATTATAATCTTTTTAAGATGCTATGTCAGAACCAAAAACAATGATGCTTGTGTCTTTTTGGGTCCATTAGAGGCTTAGAGGTGGCTACGTATGCATGGCCTACAGAAGACTTGGCAGGCTACTCTTCACTTAACGGATTTCATCTCGGATTTATTGTGTGATGTGATGACTCATACTTGGTTTCTATCCAAAAAGAAATCTTGGTTAATGCCAGTTTTTATTGGACTTAATGCTTCTAGCGGTTGAAAGGTGTTAAGTTGGATATGGCTAGTTTCCTATGCTGAAAGAATGCATTTTCTGAATTACGAGTCTAGAAAAGTGGCAATTTACCTCATTGCCTTATGAATTTCATATGTCTTTCTCAAAATGCATTTTCTGCTATCGCTTTCATAGCATTATTTTTATGACAAATGCATTATGCTTCAAAGTGCATCACTGAAAAAAAAAATGTTCATCTTGCCATTTGTGCTTGCTGATTCTAGTTAGTTGCTTTATCCTTTCTTATTGTTCAGGATAGTGACTGCCATGAGTTATGCATCCATTCTCATCCTTTATGTGGTAACTGTGACACTTTTACTTGGGTTTGGACTGGTTGTGCATGATGACCATCTTCATACTTATATAAAGTTAGCATTCCGAATTTGTGAAGAGGATTAAAAATATTCTTAGTTGCTGACACTGTCTGGAGCTCATGTAAAACGAGTGTGCTATATGTTTGTCATACACAGTTTTGTTTCAATGGTTTGCATCTTATCTGTGTAGCTTTCCTGTTTTATGCTAATGGCATTTTTCTGTAAGGAAGGACTTGGTGTTAAGCTGAATAAATTTCATGGTACTTCTTTTCAGATTAGTCAGCAATCCTTGCTAATCTAACTTCTTGTCTACAAATAGCCGCAATATACTGGAATTATGATAAATGTGGTTAGAATTTGGGTACATTGTTTGGTCTTAAACAATAAATTCTGTTCTCTGTTCCTAATATGTTTGGATGTTATGAGGCAAAGGGAAGGGAATGAATGAAGGAAAAATGGAAGAGAAAGGAAGGGAAGTGAATGAGAGATTTATTATGACTTTCCTTCCCTTAGTTTGAATGGATAAAATCCTACCAAGTTGGGGGACCTTTGAAATGTTCATAAAAACAAATAGGGGTGGGGATTGGGGGTGGGTTGGGGGATTACATGCTAATCCTTCATTTTATAGAACTCCCAAGCAAGTGGAAGGTTTACTCAGAACCTTCACTTTCCCTCATTTCTCCTTCATCCTAACATTCATAAAAGCCATGACTTAGTATTGTTCTCTATAATCAACATTTTGTTCATTTGAATAGACACAATCAGTCAGCTTTGTCTAGTAATATTTAGCTTGCCATTTATATATGTTGTAATGATATTCATAACTTCCAAATGCAGGTGATTATTTGTGCAGTGGAGAGGTCCAACGAGCAATTCCTGTTTTACAGAAAGCATATGGAGATAGCATGCATAAAGTTTTGCATGTTGGCCCTGATAGTTGCTATGTCGTCTCTAAATTGCTAAAGGAGGAGGAAACTGAAGCCTGGGGTATTGAACCATATGATATAGAGGATGCTGATAGTGATTGCAAAGCACTTATCCGTAGGGGCAGTGTGCGTGTAGCTGATATCAAGTTTCCTCTTGCATACAGGCCAAAATCTTTCTCTCTTGTAATTGTTTCAGATGCTCTGGATTACCTATCTCCCAGATACCTCAACAAAACTCTTCCAGATTTGGCGAGGGTGTCAGCTGATGGTATAGTGATTTTTACTGGTAAGAGCATTTCATGAAATCTTTGAATTAGTGCTGATTCCTTCCCTTGAGTAGAGCTTCTTTTTTCTGTCAAAAGAGGCTTCTTTAATCTAAAACCTGCACTAATAGGTTAGGTTTATTACAGTCATAATCCAAAATGGGGAAATGAAGGCAGGACATGTATTTCTAAAACTCCTTTGCTTCACAAGCTATACAGGAATTTAATTTATTTTTCAATGTTGAATTCAGTTTTTGATATTGCTGAACAGTGTTAATTGATTCATATTGTTGACCCCACCTAGTTGTTGAATCCACAGGCATGGTTGTTGTTGTTGTCGTTGTTGTTTAACTAGAAGCTGGAGTCAAGAATGTTATTGTTTTCAGAGCAGAAGTGTTATTTGAGCTTATTGTCAACTATGCGCTTGAAATATCTTTCATTTGTGACTTAAAAGTATCATGTAATCTCTTTGGTGGTAATTTTGATGAGTTACTAAGAGCTTGAGCTTATAATATACTGTTTGTGCTGGTAGTTTAAAAGACTATCGTAGCAACTTTCAACAATCTTTAATACTGGTTACATGATCTGATAATATCCGTTAATGTAGGTTTTCCAACTCATCAAAAGGCCAAGGTTGCAGATGTTTCTAAGTTTGGAAGAGCGGTGAGTGGATTTTACATGAAGAGTAATAAGAAGTTATTTTCTTTTTTTGTTGTTGCTTCAATGTCAATTACTGAGCTTGTATGGATTGAGGGTCCTTGATTCTAGATCTTCAACCTTTTTGAAGCAAAGGATATTATTATCACCTTCATGTATATTTTCTTATTTATTTCACATATAAAAGTGGGAAAAAGTTAACTGATTTCTCCTGTTTCAGGCCAAGATGAGGAGTTCATCCTGGTGGGTCCAGTTTTTCCTTCAGATTAACTTAGAGGAGAATGAAGCTGCATCTAAGAAGTTTGAGCAGGCTTCAACAAAGGGTTCATATGTTCCAAGATGCCAGATATTCCACCTAAAGTCGCTCCATTGACATCTGGGGTGATTACATTTGTAGCATTGTAGCTCCTGATGGCTGCCTCTCCCCTTCATTTTCATCTGAAACACTTTCTTCTATAAAGGTAATCTAATTCTTTGAACCATAGATGATGGTGTAACACTTATGTTTGTTGCCTGTAATAGGTTTATTCTTTGAATACCAGCCCCTGGCGGTAAAGGACAACTCAATTTGATATTTAGCTAAGTTTTCAGTTGAATAAGGTGCTATAAGTCAAGTGGCAATGATTCTTGTACTTAAAGTGATACTACTACTCCCCCCACCCCCCCCCCTCTTCTCTCTTGAGATATAAACTAAATCTCATTATATTTGCTTGAATAATCTGGCAAAAGGATGGATAGATCACATTTGTTTTTCTTTAGTTTACATTTTCTCTACTCCATTGCTGTTATAGAATGAGGAATAATCGGATCTTGGTATTAGTGGTTTTAGCCTCTAATTTCAGTCTAGATTGCACACAGGTTGGTGCAAAAGATGGGAATACAAGGCACTTTCAGCTTGAAGAGCTCGCGTTTTTTTGGCCCCCCCTCTCCTTTTTGTTTTTTGTATTTTTTGTTTTTGTTTTAAGCTTAATTTTGAAGTTGTGTTATTGTTGGCTTGGGTTCATGATGAACGGCAATGTTGGCGATGTTTTATTTATCGCGGGTAGTTTCAAAATTATAAATATATATTATAAAACTTAGAAAATTTGACAAATTCATTTCACTATAATAGAGTCTCCAAAGAGTTCTTTCTCTTACTTTTCGCTACTTTTCTATAATTTTCAAATATTCGAATAAAGCGAAGTTAGTCATTTGGTTGATTTATCATTGGGACTTTCACATTAAGATTTGAACGTTCTTAAGTGAACATTGCATTTTGAAGATTGCGGATATGCTGATGAGAAAACTAACAATTTAAAATTTTATAAAATATATGCCCGTCGAGATCCTATATGGATTTGCAAAAAATTATACTCTTAATTTTTCTTATTTACAATTACTATTTGTACTTTATCCTCTAAATTACATTGTTCCGATCTAAATTCATACAATATAAACCACGAAATATGTTCAGGGGCATTCTTCCACTCTGCCAAATCTGCGAGCACTGTGGCATTCTTCCACTTTCCCAAATTTACGAGCATTGTGAAGTTGTTAATTAGAGAAGCCTTGATGGGCTTGGCATTTTCACCAGCATTCAAGCGTTGGTCTGGTTTCTTGGTAAACACTATTTGCTACCCAACTCAATCTCGGACATTGGACCAAAAAAAAAAAAAACTCAATCTCGGACATGAAATTCACTAACAAAGACGTGAAGGAGACTCAGAACTCCATCGCAGAAAAGGTGCAAGGAAATGCTTGTCTCTGGCCCCTGGAATGCAAGGCTCCTCGTTGGTTGTTCTGTTGGGTGGAGATCATTTATCTATTAAGCTCTGATAGTACTTTTGAGGCAGATAAGGTAGCTTTGGAGATTGGAAGAAGAACATTGGTTGTGAGGTGGGTTTGAACAGATCTCGTGGCTCTTCTTGCCACTGTTCTGAACTAGGATGGTTTAGATTATGCTTTGTTAACATGTCTTCAGATTAAAAAAAAATTTAGATGCTTTTAGAGTAAGAATAAATTTTTGCTCTATTTTATTTAATGTTTAACATTTTAGTTTTGTGGGCTATCATTATTTTCTAATATAATTATATTTTTAATATGATTGCTAAGATATCAAGCATTGAATGATTTGGAGAAAAAAAAAAATTCTTGTTCTAAGAGCACTTGAGAATATTTCGTCCGAAAGCTCTCCTTAGGGTTTATGCAATGAGAGGGACCAGCTACACTTGAACACTACAATATTTTGTCATGAGGATGTTATGATTCACATATCTTTGTTTAACCACATTTTTAAAGTGTGGCTGATTACATTTAATCATATCCATCAAAACATGGCCAAATATATCATCATTTATAGCCACACTTTATAAGTGTGGTTAAACAAAAGTACGTGATGCACCTTACTTGATCAAGATGCATTTTAGATAGTCCCTTGTCAGTAATTCCAATACCTCGACCAAAAAGTTACTTGCAATGAGGGGTTTTCCAGTTATCTTGTATGAGAACTCCCTCTGCCAAAGTTTGGTGCCATCTCGTGGACTTTATGACAGCGTGCAACTTGTGCCTGTCCATTGACCGAAACCGAAGCTAAGTTTGCTGCCATCTCGCGGACTTTATGACAGCGTGCAACTTGTGCATGTCCATTGACCTAAATCGAAGCTAGGATTTACATGTATTATTATATCATTAAAGATTTTTACATAATTATGCAATCATAATCCCGTCACTTGTTTGTCTCTAAAAATAACTCTATTAAAAAATCATACACATGATAATATATGCTTGATTGCTAGTACAAAACACTTTATATCAACAATATATTAAAATTAATTTCTACTTATATAACACAAAGAAATATTAAGGGACCTCATTATTATTTCATAACGTAAGTGGAATCTTTCAGATAGAAAAATGATTGTTTGCTCTATTTTTTAACTTTAACGTACTGAACATAAATATGAAATGAAGATACCATTACTGTATGAAACAAAACATATAAAATGACATTTCGTTCCCATTTTCACTCCCATGACTTCAAAAGACTATTTGATCACGTGACCTTAATGATTTGAGTGGTACACAGGTGGCGTAGCAGTTGGTTGTGTGCTACAAAAGAAAAAGATTACCTTAGGTAGGTTAGACTAATCAAGATGTTAGGGGTGTGAACGCGTGGTACTAGGCTTAACATACGTACATTTGAGATAAATGCCGTAAGACTTGACATTAATATTACAATAGAAAATTATATCTGCATATCTTGCTAGATTTACAACAATCCAATCACTGAATAAGGATATTGCACAAGAAATTGACAATATACGTTTGCGGATCTGTTATTTGAAAAAAATCTATTTAGGATATACATTGGCGTCGGAGATTTATATGTAAATAAATAAGAAATATATGGATATGACTTAAAATTAGGTAATATTATCAATCATTATTATCGAAAATTTATGTATAAATAAATAAAAATTTCAGGTATATAATTAGAAAATCAAGTGATAGTATTATCACTTACTACTATAGCCTCCCAATTTCTCAATTGTATAAAATTTTCACTTATTTATATATAAATTCCTAATATTAATAGACGCATCAAATAACTATATACCAATAACATTTTTCTGTACGCAGGTATTGTTGGACGACCAATTCCATATAAAAACATGTTGTAAAGAAAAGAGACGATATATTGAAGAAAAACACTCTCCTCAGATCCATGGAAGAAATATCTCCTCCAAAGTTTTTTTCATCAAATATTGTGTTCCATGAATTTTGACGAAATTTATTAATGACAACTTTTTAAGCCAGGCACTGAGAGAGTTTAAAACAAACACGAAAGCACATCTATCCGAATTCTCGATTATTCCATTGCAGGTGGGCCCAGCGTGGCCCACACCACCCAAAATGGTGTTTCGAGCCCACACAGAAGTCTCGCGTCAAAAAGCTACGCAACAAAAAGTGGGCATCTATCCCAATTCTTGATTATTCCATTGCAGGTGGGCCCAGTCGTGGCCGACACCACCCAAAAACGTGTTTCGAGCCCACACAGAAGTCTCGCGTCAAAAAGCTACGGGCACGAGATTATAGCACAAGAATATTTTGTGCTGGACGACGCCACATGGCACTATCATGGAACGTGGTGACGTAATTAGTTTATTCAGAACTCTTATTTTTAATGAGAGTGAGATACACTCGCTCTTGAGTCATGTTTAGTACACCAACTGAGGTTGGATTTATTAATAAGGGAGATTAATTTACCATAATATGGTAAGTTACAGTTCAAATTGTAATTGAAAGAGTTCTTTATATTTAAATGTCCATAACACTTAAATAAGATTGTTTTCTATAAAAAAATATCTGAGAAAAACAAAAAAAAAAAAAGAATCATGTTTAATATGCTTATTTTATTAAATAAATTTTTTAACGAAAACTGAATTTCATTTATTAATCTGTTGGGTCTATAAAAATTTATTTAGTTTTAAAATAATTTTATATTTATTATTTTATAAATTTAATTTAAATATATTCTCAGTGTCAAAATTTTTTACGTAATCATCTAATTATATTTTACCAATAAATATGATTAAATTTCACACTCACTACTAAAATAATTATATAAATAAAAACATATAATTAATTGACTATATAAAAATCTTTTATATTATCAGTGTATTTAAACTAAACTCTTATTTTATTTTGATATGTAATATATTTTAAAAATATAAATAAATATTAGCTATCATAGTAGATATTTATTAATGTTTAATTTTTCAAAAAACATAGTGTACTCTATCATTAATATAATCTGACATGATTTAATTGTTATATTGATGAAACTCAATATTTTTACCATATTTTAACAAATTAGATAATAATAAGAATGTAATCAAATTATTTTTATTTTTATATATTTCAAATGTATTTACTACATTAATTTTGATATTTATAAAAAATAATATAATTTTATATTTTTAATGTTGGCCGTTTATATAAATTGAATAATCAAAATTTATTTCTCTTATTTTATATTACACTATTTTTATCATTAGACATAAAGTATGTTACACTATTAATTAATCACATTTCATGTATGATTTTTAGCTAATTATTGTAAAAATTAGACAATGTTAATGATTTAATATATATATATATATATATATCAAAATGTAATCTTTATATCAATATTTTACTTATTTTTCTTAAATAAAATCCCAAATTCAAACTTTTATGAATAAAAATAATTAATATAAAAAAAATATTCTTTTATAATAAATCAACTCGAATAAACATAAGTTAGAGTCTAATGACTCTCGACGGTAGTTTTAAAAACACACACACATATAGAATAATAATAATAATAATAATAATAATAATAATAATAATAGAATTTAATTAGTATGTACTGATAATATAAAATTATTTTATATTATCAATTAATAGAAATAAGAGAAAGTAAGAAATTATGGTAGATTCTTCATTATAATAGATAGTTATTTATGTAAGTTAGTACTTTTTAGTATTTCTATTAACTGACAGTATAAAATTATTTTATATTATCAGTATATTTAAATTAAATTATTCATAATAATAATAATAATAATAATAATAGGATTTAATTTAAATGTACTATAGTATAAAATTTTTTTATATAAATATCTAATTATATATTGTTATATTAACAAAAAATTTTAATATAATTATCTATTATTTAAATAATTATACAAATAAAAGATTTTGGTTGGATAACAATTAATCCATCTTAATTAAACTAATAATAATAATAATAATCGATTGTGGTGACCGGAAGAAGCCATATGCCAGCATATGGGAACGTGGCGGCGTAACGTTGCGTCATGGTCCGCGACGCAGCTTATCCCGAAAGTTTTTGTTTCGTGTCTAGTTGGGGGGCGGTTACACACAGTTAAGGTTGGCGCCTCGGTGTCCGCCACGTGGAGATTCCGTTGCTCCCGCTATTGGCCCCCCCCCCTTTCCCTTTCTTCTTTCAAACCAAATGAAAATGAAATGAAAATGAAAACATGATTACGATTTTTAATTCCGATTTATACACCTAAACAGCGTGGTGCGTAAGAGAGGGAAAAAAAAAAAGGCTCAGAGAGAGAGAAAAGAAAAATGCAACAACAATAATAATAATGACAATAATGTTGTTGTGAGACACATTTTGCTGCGATTCCCTCGTTTTAGATTATTCGCATTTTCATCGCCCAAGTGTAAAGCGAAGAAGAAGGAAAAAGAAGAAGAAGAAAACTTCAAAAATCTTAGGGTTTCGATTTTGTTGCCTTTGAATCAATCTCTTCCATTGAAGCGTTCCTGTGAAGTTGAAGCAACAACGGGCGTGTTTCCAGTTTTTTTTTTTTTTTTTGAAAACTTCTTAAGAAGCGTGCCATCGTTCGTTTCTTTCTTTGTTTTGTTTTGCATTTCCATTTCGACGTTCACTGGTTTCGCTGATTCGAGAGAGAGATCTTCGATTCTTTGTCGGCGAATCGTTCGTACCTGTGCTGGTACATTTTGCCATTTTCTTTTTTCTTTTTTTGTAATATTTGTTTTTGGTTCTTTTCTTTAGACTCGGGTTATTATATTATTATTACTTACTTTTAGAATCCTTTTTTTTTTTGGTAAGCTTGCAATTGATTGGTTCATGTGCATTTCACTCATTCAATTGTTTTGTTTTTGAATTCTGCTGTACTTACTATTTTGATTCTAAGGTGTTTTTTTTTTTAAAAAAAAATTATTTATTTATTTATTTTGGGGTGTGTGTTTGGGTTTAAGTGGTGATGAGGAAGAAAATGAGTGGTTCTGAAAGCTGAGTTGGTTTTGAATATGTTTTGATTGATTCAATTGTTTAGGAAGTTTGGTCAATTTTAGCAGCAGTGAGTGATAGTGATTTACGCTGCTTTTTGCTTCTAATGTTTTCTGGCTTCCTAAAACTACATAGAAGCTCAGCAGGGTTTTGCAAATTCAATACTGGATTAGTTAATTAATAAAATTGAACTTTTTTTTTTTTTTTTGGGTTCTTACAATTGCTTATGCAATGGGGTTGTTGGTAGTTAGCTAAAACCCTCTCAGAGTAGTGACTTCACGATTTGAACCTCTAGCAGTGCCGGTAAAGTTAGTCCTAGATTATAGTCCACTTCGAGTACAATTAACCACTTTTGGGCAAAATTGAACATTTTTATGTAAGCTGCTACCTGTTGGTATATAACTTGGTAACTCGAAAAGGGATATTAAGAAGTTCATGAAACTTGATGCCAATTAGCTCTTTCCATTCTTGTGAGAGGTGCTCTTATCAAAATTCTCGTTTATTGTTCTTTCAAGCTTCGTTTCTTTAGCACTAGGCATGTCTGTCTGTTAGTTTTAACTTTCAAGTGAATGATCATTCTTTTTTCACTTCAATCCTTTGATACTCTGGACTGTTGCCTATTGTTTCAAGCTGCAATATCTCATAGTTTACGGACAGACATCTTGTTGCATCTTAACTTAAAAAAGAAAAAGATCTTTCAATGTTGCATTCCTGTACTTGTACAATGAAACCCATTTCTTACTGAGACAATTTTTTGGACTTTATGTTCTTTCAGGTTATGGGCACAATTTGGATTTCTAATGTCTTTCTTCTTAAGTAATGGGATGTGTCATTGTCAAATTTACCAGCACAGTGGGGAGGGATGGACATTGCTGCTCTTTTGACTTCTGCTGGAATTAATATTGCCATCTGTGTGGTGCTGTTTTCAATTTATTCAGTATTAAGGAAACAGCCCGGCAATGTTAACGTGTACTTTGGACGGAGACTAGCCTCTAAGCGATCAAAACACATTGATTTCTGTTTGGAAAGATTTGTTCCCTCCCCTAGCTGGATATTGAAAGCATGGGAAACTTCTGAGGATGAGATACTGGCTATTGGTGGCTTGGATGCTGTGGTTTTTGTCAGGATACTTGTGTTAAGGTTTTTCAATCCATCTAAAGTTTGAATAATTTTAGCTGTGTGCCTTCCCCAACTTCTGTTACTTGGTTTTCATGTATTCGGTTTCAGCACCATTTTAAATTATTCAAATCAAAACCAGTTGCTTATCAACACATTTAAAAGCATATGCTAAAGTAATTTTCTTTGTCCATTTTGTGGCTTTACTGACTGTTAATGTTCTATCGTCTCCTTCAGTATTCGAGTGTTTTCCATTGCCGCTGTCATCTGCCTTGTTTTAGTGCTTCCAGTGAATTACTATGGTAAGGACAGATTGCGTAAGAATATACCTTTTGAGTCACTGGATGTATTTACCATCGAGAATGTCAAAGAACGTTCACAGTGGTATGAGCTCTCTCTTATTTTTCAGTGGAAGTGCAAATTATTTATATTTAGTTAGAATAGGCAGTAGTGTGTACAAGCTGAGAAAAACAATAGAATGTAGAAGGTTGGTTGATGTTTGATAGGCAGGAATGAACAATGCTCTTAAAGAAAAATATTGATCTGCTCTGTCTTTTTACTTTTGACTTTTTTAAGTTTTACCCCTTATGGCTTAGTAAACTAGTCAAACTTTCTTTATTGAAGAGTTAATTTGTGCAGATAATTTTCCCAAATAATTGGAGTAAATATTGAAATTAGTCCTTCAAAAAATATAAGCAACATTAAGTTAGTCTTCTAAAGCTTTTCAACATCAATATGGTCCCTCAATTTTAAAATAAACGTCAATTCTGTCCTCTAATGTATATTTAGACATCAATTGTCCTTAAGTTGATGGTTATTTCATACTTTGAAGGACCAAATTGATGTAAAAGATCTTTCAAGGACTAATTTGATGTATCAAATATCTTTCGAGAACCAATTTGAGCATCAACTCTAATAAATGAAGCGTGTACCCCTAAAAAAAAAAGGGTGAAATTGGAATCTCTATAGGCCAGAGTCATTCTCCTCCTTTTTTATGTATGTCTTTCATTGTAAGTTATTGATGAAGTAATAATTGATGATCTTATTCAGGATTTCACCTCCAAATTGGTTCCTCATACGTTGTTTTTATTATTGTTTTGCTTGATGTCAGGCTTTGGGCTCATTGTCTCGCATTATACATCATAACACTTTCAGCTTGTGCTCTTCTTTACTTTGTAAGGATATAAATTTACCTGCAAGATAGACTTCTCTACCTTTTTTCATAGAATGACCTAACTAGTTTCTTTTTAGTTTTTCTTTTCCAATTCTTAAATATGACTAATCAAGTGATGCTTATATATAGGAATATAAGAGCATTGCTAATTTGAGGCTTCTACATGTTATTGGAACACCTCCAAGTCCAAGTCATTTTACAATTCTTGTTCGATCAATTCCCTTGACTTCAGAAGAGTCATACTCAGACACAGTGGAAAAATTCTTCTCATATTACCATGCATCGACATATTTGTCACACCAAATGATTTACAAGTCTGGTGCAGTTCAAAAACTGAAGGTATGCTTCTGAACTTTTTATTTGTTATTGTAATTTCAGCATCATATCATTTTCTTCTTTCAAAATTTATATTTGTGTAAATTGCTTATGTCATCATCACTTAGTGTAGTCATAATTGTCAATGTGTGTTTATCCATTGCACTGTCTAAGGCAATTATTTGGTACAAGGTAGATAGAACCAACATGAAGGCTTATTATGGAAATGGGAATCTACATTTCGTTCATTCTCTGACTCATTCTTTGCACTTTATTGGCATATTTGGGTTGGAAATTTCATATTGTGTCTCATTCTCTGAAGAAAGCTTAAAAATCCTAGGAATTCTCTTTATATGAAATGGAAGTTTCTCTCTCTTTCTGACGCATGCCCCACTCTGCATTTTCTTGGGCTCTTTTAGATGGAAGGAAGATTCTTACATCTCCTTGCTTTTATGGTATTTATAGTTTTGTTTTCAATAATTTAAGCATGTAATACTCTTCCTGCTGACAGAACAGCTACTTACACTGTTGTGTGTTTAATCTTCTTCCCCTAGCATGATGCAGAACATATGTGTAAGGTAATTAGAGATGCTTCAATGGAGAGGGCCTGTAAGCCAAGTTTTGCGCAAATTTGCTATTGTGGAACACCCACAAATTCTTTTAAGATGATTTCTGATGAGATGGATAGCGTACGTGGGCGAACAAACTACAATGACACACATTTAGATATGAGAAAAGAAGTAATTTTTCTGGCTGATTTGGTTTATATAATTATGATGTTATGTGAACTTTCCTTTTCAAGATCAGACATTCAACTACTGCGTTTATACGTTTATCATGTGAAAGATCAATTAACATTGTTCTATGAAAATAAAAATAAAAAATAAAAAAGGATTAAACATAAATTTAATTTTTGAATATAAGCAATTATTGTGATATACATACATATATATATATATATATATATATATATATATATATATATTGCCCTTTTTCTATTTGATTTTTGGTTATACACTTATTTTTGCTTCTGGTACATTGTTGGACCTGTACCCTGTGTAAACAAGTGAAACATTTAGTTTAAACAAATTACCTATAATTCAGACCCAAAAAAAAAACAAATTACCTATAAAAGTTTGTCAAAGTCTCAAAAGTAATGTATGATTGCCTTTTAATGTGAATGTTAAAGAACAAGTTCTAGCATGTAACTTGGGTGTACAGAGAATCATTGATGGTGCTGCATTCTTTTTGGTATGTTAGAGACATAAAAACCGTTCTTGAACCTACACCAAGTGGCTTACTTGAAATTGGTTCTTAAAATGGTACCAAACTTCTTTGATTAATTGGTCTAAATCCTTGTACCCCATTTTTTCGTAATTAACATTAAATATGAGCATTCACAAAAATAAATAAATATATAGACCACATGGTGCATCTAAGAATTCTGAATTGGTTAGTTTAAATAGTCCTGGACTGTGGAACAAAGGGGTATCCTGAACCTAAGGCTATGAATTGTCCATGCTTCATGTCCAAAGCACTCTTGTGTGAGGGGTGTGATAGACATTCATTCATATTTCTCCACCTAACAGATTAAAAATGGTTAGCATTCCTAGAAGAACAAAGTGTACAAGGTTTATAGATGTGTCCCAAAAATAAAGAGACATATTCAGCATATAATTTGCATTGGTTTGTGACTCTTTTTCAAGCTTTTTATTTTGGTTGAGTTTATGTTAAATCTAATTTCCATCTGCATTGGGAATCTGGTGCTTGCAAATATGGGTAATGTTTCCTACTTGTGTATTAGCCACATATGAAGCATTGATAAAATTTGATATACACTAGTCTTATATTTATTCTTGACAGACAATTTCTTTTTATGTTGTCCCAATATAATTAGTGCTCTCTTCTTCTATGTGCTCATCATTATAATTATTTGTTATATAATGAAATCCAGGCTATTAAAATCCTTGTTTTGTCATTTATTAGTTATAGAAGTATTCAAAGAATTTCAGGTTATTTGATGTTAACAATTTTGTTGTGCCAACTAATTTGTGCTTCGCGTTTGGGTTTCTGATACAGGAATGTTCAGCTGCTTTTGTGTTCTTTAAAAGTCGGTATGCTGCTCTTATGGCTGCACAGATTCTTCAAACATCAAATCCTATGTTATGGGTGACAGATGTAGCTCCTGAGCCACATGACGTATACTGGTCTAATATTTGCATACCATATAGGCAACTTTGGCTCCGGAAGATAGCTACACTTGTTGCTTCTATCGCCTTCATGCTTGTGTTCCTTATCCCTGTTACATTTGTACAAGGCTTGACTCAACTAGACAAGCTTCAGAAAATGTTCCCTTTTCTGACAGGGATACTTAAAAAGTAAGATGTCTCTGCGCATCTATGAGAGACAAATGTCATGGATTTCTTGGCATGGCTAATCTTTTGGGAATATACATGGGTTGGGATTTTGAAACAAAGAATAATGCCTTATAAATTGTAGGTGAAACCTCATTAATGTAACATCGGTGCATTATTATACTTGATGAATATGAAAATTCATTTTAATAATCAACAAGGGTTTTAGGGACAATTGCGAAAACGAAATTATTCATAAAAATATTTTATAGTTTAGGAACTATTAATCACTCAACTAGATAACCATGTTGAAAGAGTGGTTATGAGTAACCACTTGTTAACTAAACTAACCACATGAGTGGTTATTTATTCCTAAACTTGAAATATTTTTACAAAGAATTCCTTATTTGTAATTCTCTGAAGTTTTTATCTCACATTCTATTAACCTAAGTCATTGTCATGTTTGCTGCATGTTTGAGTGATGGTGTCAGTATTCACTTACTAGTTGAAGCTGTATCACTGTTTCTCCTTTCACTATGCTTATTTTTGGTTTATAGTTTCTCACATAAGCAATGCTAAATTTATTATTTATATATGTCACACCCTCTTGTTAAAATTGACATTATCATAAAGTAATATAATGAGAACTCAGACATGGAATGTGGAATGTGGGTATATTTAAATTATAGAATGCTATTAATAAAAATAAAAATTAAAAATTATAGAATGCTATATAGTTGACTGTAAATTGACTCTCCATTTTTCAGCAAATTTGTGAGTCAGGTGGTGACTGGTTACCTACCAAGTGTGATCTTGGTTTTATTTTTGTGTGCTGTTCCACCGATGATGATACTATTTTCAACAGTGGAGGGTTCTATTTCCCGAAGTGGAAGGAAGAAGAGTGCATGCTGCAAAGTCTTGTTCTTCACAATCTGGAATGTGTTTTTTGTTAATGTTTTTACCGGATCTGTTATCAGTCAACTCTCAGTCTTTTCTAGTGTAACAGACCTGCCTGCCCAACTTGCCAAGGCAGTGCCAGCGCAGGTAATATATTTAGATTCCTAGATGCATAGTGTCTTTTTAACTTACATACCCTTTATTTCGACTTGTTTTTTGGTCATGTTATAGACTATTGTATTTTCTTGTTGACATGATTTCATGCACTTGAATGCAATAGAGATTTGAGCAACACCGGACAATAAACATCATTGTTTACTTGATTCCCTTTTCTAGAGAATTTTAGAGGAGATAAATCAGTAACTCTTCTGTGATTAGTGATTCACTTTATTGTGGCTTTTTCATGGTATGCAGGCTACCTTCTTCACAACTTATATTTTATCATCTGGTTGGGCAAGTTTGGCATGCGAAATTATGCAAATTTTTCCTCTTCTATGCAATCTGTTCCAGAGGTTTATACTCCGGCTTAATGATGATTCACTGGATGGAAACCTAACTTTCCCTTACCATACAGAAGTTCCAAGGGTCTTGCTGTTTGGATTCCTTGGGTTCACCTGTTCTATTCTGGCACCCCTAATGTTGCCTTTCTTACTGATCTACTTTTTCCTTGCTTACCTTGTCTACCGAAACCAGGTTTGTACTTCTAATCATGTGTTTGTCTTCCACTTAATTTTTTTACTTTATGCAATTAATTTTTTTCCTTTATGCAATAAACTTCCCTAATTTGTGTTTTGAGATTTCTTTTTTATTTCTTGTGTTTTATTTCATTTTAGGCATTAACATATGATAGAGTTAGCCATACATCAGTACTGGATTTGGGTAGTAATTGTTCCCAACAGTTTTACGTGATGTGAGTTTTAAGAGATTTATAATTGGGGAATAAGGTGAGTGAAGGGGTTGCTACATAGGTCATGTCACCTTTTTCTTCACAAAATGAATTATTTATAATAGAAAGGATATTTCTTTTACTTTGGACTGAAAGGAGAAAACTGAAAGTGGTCGATTATATGCAGAATTTGATAATGGAATATCAATTGCATTTACTGTAAGTTCTTGAGCGCAAGTTTCAGGAATTAGAAACCCTGGATAGCTTGATTCTTGCAAGGCTGTGTGTTGAGTATGATTCTTTTATCTTCCAATGTCCTGGCAGTTTCTCCACTTGAATCCAACTAGTCCCCATCAGTTTTCTAACTATCGAAGAGAATTTAATCGGGGGTGGTGCTGGTGAGCAAAAACAAAAATAGAGTGTGATGTCACCTTCATCTATGCATATAACATATGTGATAATGTTTGATTTGTTTCTAGGATAATTTGCTGGCCGAGGTATATTATGCAGTCCACTTTATGATGACAAATGAATTGATACCTATGGTTTTTTTGATTTACTTTTCGAATTTAATTTTTATGCACTGTGCAGAGTAAAAATATTTTACGCAAACATCCGACCATGTATTACTACGTAAGCAAAAGTGCTAACTCTTGCACCCATATGCTGATAATGTATCAAAATAAGTCTCTAAACCTTTGAAAAAGCTTCCATTTAACATTAATTTTTTCAGATTCTGAACGTGTACATTACAAAATACGATAGCGGGGGACTGTTCTGGCCCATTGCTTACAACACAACGGTGTTCTCATTGTTCTTTGCTCAAGTTGTTGCAGTTGGGGTGTTTGGACTAAAACGTTCATCAGTAGCATCCGGATTCACCATTCCGCTGATAATCGGTACTTTTCTATTTCACCTGTATTGTAGGCAACGATTTCGCCCACTATTTAGGAGCATTCCAGCACAGGTAAACCTCTCTTTCTCGCTGCCCGTCCCCCCTACTCCCTTGTCTCTCATTCACCCTTTTAAGATTAATTCAGTTTGTTTTAGATTCTCATTGACATGGATCGGAGAGATGAGGACAGTGGAAGGATGGAAGAGTTTTATGAGCAATTGCACTCAGCCTACTGCCAATTCAGTGTAATGCAGCATACCCCGAACCAATCCCAACGCTTCAGTTATCATGAGGACGAGAGTGCTCAGTCTCCTCCACAGGTTATGGAGAAAGGTTTGCTTTCATCCAATGATTGTAAAAAATAATTTTGATATACTATTAATATAAAATATTTTACACTATTAACCCATTATATGTGTGGTTTACTGGCTTTTGGGTAGTTATTATAAAATCAGACATTTGTAATGTTATAATAATATATAATTAGATGATCTTATAAAAAAAAATTTCATATGAACAGGACATCATAATTATATCCATTTAACTTTTTCTCGAAAACAAAGGATGTTCGTACACTAACTTGGCTATGTTTGCTTTTCACTTTTCAGGCAAGGAAATTGCTCAACAAAAAGAGAGATCAAGGCCTGTTCATCGCAGTATGTCTATGAGTTCGGACAAAGCGATAGTACTTGGTGGGATGTAACTGAGTTCTTCTGCTTGTACATTGTATAAGAAACATCCTGATGCCATTGTTCATTAATTTTTAATTGTAAATAGTTTTTTTTTTAAATTATCTTCAATTAAATCTGAATAACAAATAAGAATATAATTAATTAAAATTTTACTCGAATGAAAAATATTAGTTGCAGACAACTTAAAACATTAAAATTAACGTTCGGTGAGGAGGATAAGTACAGTTACAGTTGAATGCGATCATTATGTGTACTTATTTTCTACGTGGAATTTATGACTTTCAAATTACATTACACGAATATTTCAAAATAGTCATTATTTTTATATCCGATGTGTTATATTGGATACTTCACAAATATTTTTAGATATTTTTAGTTATATTTTAAAAATTTTGGGTATTTTTATACTTACATAAATGGAAATTTTAAAAATTTTTGTTTTATTTTTGACATTTTTATATCTATATAAATAAAAATTTTAAAGTAATCAGTAAAATAAATATATTTCAGTATATTTATAAAAATTTATGTTAATATTTAAATTATTATTTTTCTATTTTAATTTAAGATTTATATTTTTATATTAATTTTTTTACTAATTTTATATATTATACTATAATCGTGTTATGTCTTATAATTTTTAAATATTATCATATTTTCGTATCTGTGTTATATCACATCTATATCCCGAATCTATATCCGTACTTTATAGCTTTCAAGTCTCTATGTAAGTATATATCTAATGTACACAAGGAATAAGGATAACGAGGTGGTAACATTTAAGTGAAAATACCTAAGAAGATTATATGAAATTTTTATATATGAGAGGATTGTTTCTCCTGAAAGGAGAAAGATGATAATGCACATAAGTATTTACTACAAACACTAGTAAAAATGACAATATTTTGGATAGAGTACATGAATGAATTTTGTATATATATGAGAATATGTAAATATATGTCTTAATCCCTTTTCTAAATATTAATCATACTGGCACTAGCAAAAAGGTTAATCAATTAATCACTTCACTAAAGATAAAAATTTACTTCATAGAGAGAGAGAGAGAGAGAGAGAGAGAGAGAGAGAGAGATAAAAATTCAGCACTACCTAGATAAAGAATGTCACTCCATGGATGAAACCTTAAATTATCTTTTTGATCATTAATAGTTAAATGATCTTCCAACAAAACAAGATCTTCCTTGATAGTTAAATAGCAATGCTGACAAAACATAACAAAAACTGTCGCTGTTCATCTATAGTTACATGAAGCTTACAACTTGCTCCTTTAGGTATGATGCGTCCACTTGAATAGGCAGGAAAAATAACCAGTTCACATGAGGAAGATGATTGAAACTTGAAATTGGTTAGTAGCTGCTGGAGATCAATTCAAACAGGATAGCTGAAACAGTCAGATTACGAGATCACATGGGCCTGATGGCTGATATTTGTAGAAAAATATGGTTCAAATCAGCTTGGCTCTTAGCAAAGATGCGCCAAAGAAGTTAAATTTCTCCATCTATCATGAAGACTCCAAACCAGAGGTGCTATTCTCTTCTGGTTTGTCCTCTGCATCTTCTATAAATTTTCTCCAATGCCACAAAACCTGCATCAGTCCACCATTTGCAACATGCAGAAGAAACACCTGTGGTTGTTTTGCGAAGCATGTCGATATAAACTTGACAAACACAAAAAAGCAGTACATGCCCAGAAGATGCCATTTCAAATCTTTTTCCTGTCGGATGCAGCAAAGAGAGTACATTAATAGATTGTGATAGAAAAAGAGGTCATCAATTTCGCATTGTATAAAAAGGGGATGAGATAAAATGGAAAAGAATTTTTTAAAGTGAGAAGGCTTCTAAAGTGAGAAAATGAGGGATTAACCACCTTGGATCAATAACTTCCATTGTAAATGGGATCCACTAAGTGATCCAAGAGTGGTTAACTCCTCCCTTTCTCATTTTATAAACCTCCTTATTTTAAAGGATCCAAATCCAGATAAAATATCCATTTTTTGAACTTTTTTTCTTTTTCCGAATTTTTCGCTGTAAAGAGGATTCAAGACTAAACAGATGAGGATGGAGCTGTAGAAGAACAAAAAGTGAAATCCAAAATATACCTCAGATCTGTGAAACAATTCTTGTGATATCTCCTTCACGAAGTCAGCCACTAGGCAGCCAACAAAGAGGCCAACTGGCATTATCAGTTCGCGATTTATAGAGAATGTATATACAACGTCTGATAAAGAGCTAAAGACGAAAAACAAAATGAGAGACCACTTCACTGCCTCTTGCACAAGGAAAAGTAGTCTGTCTAAAACTACGTGCTCAGCTTTTCTCCAAGGAAATTCTTGAACTGATGTTGGTATTGCTGCTCTGAGTTTCTCCCTCATGATTCCGATCTGCATATTAACCTCACTAGGCTCATTATGATCTGCCATCGATACTTTAATTGAACGAGTTTGGGTACAAAATGTTTGATGGGGAAGATGTATTTCTGAGCATCTATGGAATTGGCAGGGTTGGCATTGAAACGGCTTAACCTGCACAGAGAATGAAAGATACTGCTATAAATAAATGAACACTGGTGTGGTGTATGTTTGAAATATTCCAACAATTCCACTCTGTTGAGTTATATCATAATTCAGAAATTGTTGGAACAACTTAAGTTGAATTCCTTGCACATACAGTATGGATAGTCACAGCTGATCAAGATGACACAAACGTTAAAACAAGTAATATATGTAATATTATATGTCATAGAGTATGCTTAAGTGGAATCCCTTGCACACACTATATTGGTTACCCCACTAACATCATGTAGAGTCACAAGAGGAGACAAATGAGACGGCTCATGTTGATGGATTATGGAATCATATATATATTTACTCGTCAAGGTCAAGAACTCAAGAACACAGAGCAGTACATCACTTCTTTCATATTCGCTTTTATATCTTTTCTAATTCC
This sequence comes from Pterocarpus macrocarpus, assembly GCA_031439585.1. NCBI lineage: Eukaryota > Viridiplantae > Streptophyta > Magnoliopsida > Fabales > Fabaceae > Pterocarpus > Pterocarpus macrocarpus. Next base: position 34,805,605 of record CM062514.1, read on the forward strand.
GACCTAGGAAGCACGGGTACGAGACATGACACGGATACGGGGATATGGCAATTTTTAAAAAATATAAGACACGACACGGTGAGGATACGTCGAATAAAAAAACATAAAAATAATATATTATAATAAAAAATGGCATATTATCAACATAAAAACAAGTATATTTTGCATAAAATTGAAAAAACAATTACCTCAAGGTATTGTAATTATTAAAGAGTAATATAATAAAAAAATTAAAATGTAATATTCTTTGTTCTAAACTTCTAACATCCTAATCAACTCTAACTGTCTCATTGCTAATGGGAAAAATATCAATCTCTTCTCCTCCATGCCCATCATTAATTATTTATATATGTGTTCTGTATAAATATAAATTCATCATATCTTATCAATTGCTATTCAAAATCTTATCATATCTTTTAAATTGCATCCGAAAATCTTGCAGGGTTATCATATCTAACTCTTCTGGTGGTTTTTTTTTTCTTTTTTCCCGAAAAAATGAGCTTTAACCTGAGTTGCTGTATCTGCCTAAGTCAGACCCATGTCCGCGGCGTGTTGGGAATCTTGAGATCGAAAGTTGAAGGGCCATGGCACAGGACACGTCTCTGACACGCGTGTCTACGGTGTCGCCGGCGTGTCGGACACTGGTATGGCGGTCTTTCCGCGGTGTCCGTGCTTCTTAGATTCCTACATGTTTTACTTAAATTCACTCATGATGTCAGTGCAGAGCTGGGTTCATAGTCCATCCTGATCTAAATCTCAACCATTTCTCATATCTTTCTAGTTTCTCAAATCTCAACTTAGGGGAAAAAAAATTAAAAAAAAATTATTATAAACAAGTTGGCGGTCTTTCCTTCTGAACCCTTTTATGTCTACATTCCTTCTTTGAAACGGGGGCCAGCCTCGATACAACGGCAAGATTGCTGCCTTGTAACCGAGAGGTTGCAAATTCAAATCATGGAAACAGCCTCTCTGCACTGCCCAGACCCCGCTAAATGAAAGCCTTGTGTACTGTACCACCCTTTATTCTTTCTTTGAAACCTATTCCTAAGCAAAACATCTCTATCTCTACAAATCAATGTATATCTTCATGTCTAAGTTCCAATTTCTCCGGTTAAGATAACAACCAGCCAGTCCTCAAATACACCACTCTAGTGCATTTCAGTGTAATCTTATCACAGTAGAAATAACAGCAGACAAATTTTCATCTACAGAAATGGTAAATCACCCAAATGCAATGGAAAGGTCGAAGAATATGCAAGTCCTAAGAATGAGTATTGCTATGTCGCTTGATCAACAAACTATTGCATAATTCAAATTTCATACGGGCAAACACTCAGTGAATCACATGGCCAGAAAACGGAGCTAAAATTTATGTGCACCTAAGAGCTGAAATTCAAAGCAACAAAAAAATAACGGAAATTCTGGTCAATATTTGAAAGACTTGCTTGAGCATAAACCAAAGAAACTGAAAATTTTCAGACATGTAGTTTAGGACATAATTTCACGATTTTTCCTACTTAAGATAATGAAACATACCCGAAACTTGGGAGGAGAAGGAAATGCAAGAGAGGGCAGACGTGCCATCCTTCACTTGTTTCTGATGCAGTTCACTGCAATCTCGTTGATTTAGGTAGGGTTTATCTTGCTGGTATATGGTGGGCCCAGCCCATTGGGCCCAAATACAGGACACCTCTAAACTAATGATAAACATTGCTTAGCCCAATATAGTAGTTATCGATGGTCCAATCTGTCTCCCTTTTTTCAAAAGAATAAACAAGGTCTTTTTCACCTTTTTTTTCATCACGTCCAAAAAAAAGAAAGGAGTTCTCATACCCAAAAGATTAAAAAAAGGTGTTGTTCGTCTTTTTGTTTTTTTGAAAGGCTCAATTCTTATTTTGTGCGCCTAACATAGTAGCATAAGACTCGATTGGTTAAGATTCTAGAAAAAATATTTTTTAATAAGTAAAAGTAAAAATAGAAGTAAAAATAAAAATAAAAAATTATTTTATATTTGAATATAATTGTATAAATACTTTTTATTAAAATTAGAATTTATTAAATTATTTAGATGTGATAAATGTAAAAGTATTTTATTTAATAAAATTATAATTAAAGATGTGGAGGGAAAGAGAGTATAAGAGTAAGAAGAGAGTGGTAGTTTTTAAAAATTTTAAGGATAAAATCATAATTGAGTGAGAATAAAGTAATTACTAATTTTAAGGAGCAATATTCTCTCTCTTTTATTGCTTATACTTCTGAGAGAAGCAGCCCCCTATCTGCTTCTTAAAAAAATAGAAAAATTGATTATTTTCTGCTTCTGTATTTTTTTAGAAGCAAAAATAAATAATATTAAAAATTTTATAAGTACTTTTTTTTGAAATCTTTTTTCAAAAAAGTATTTCTTTTTGAACGAGAAGCACAAACAAATGCACTCAAAATTTCATAAAGCAGTTCCATGTATAATTTTATATATAAAGCTACTTTGTTAAAATTTTTCCCCCATTTTTACCCCCATACCAAATATACCCTTAGGATTCTTAAATAGTCTCTTACCTTTTGCTTAGATGAAGAGAGAAAATGGAGAGAAATAAAATAGAAAAAAATAAAGAGAAAATTTTATTTTCTCTCCTATTACTTGAATAAAAAGATAATGATGAGAAAGAAAATGAAAAGCTTTTCTTTTTCTTGCTTGATTGGAGAGAAAATGAGAAGAAAGAAAATAAAATCACATTAAATGACCTTTTGATTCTTATTACAAGTGAAGAGTAAAAAAGAATGAGGATAAAATTGTCATTCTAAATAACATCACACTCTCACTCCAGTTTTCTCTCCAAATGGAGAGAAATCTTTTTTGTGAGCCTTACATGTTTTTTTTCTTTCTTCCATATTTTCTCTCCTCATCTAAGCAAGAAAAAAATTTCAAAATCATCCCTTTTTTTTTTTCTCTCTATTTTCTCCTCAATCAAGCAAAAGTTTAATGAGGTATCGAAGAGCGTATAAGACATTGAACAAAGAAATTTAAGATAGAGAGTATTTATGAAAAACAAATCTTGTTAATCTTCTTGCATATCTGCAAGTTTTGTCAACTATTATTAAATCAGGATCGCCAATAGTAAGATTAGATACGATTGAAAATTAATAAACTAGCATGTCATTTTCATGTTTGGCATATACAAGGGGATAGTATTATATAGATAGAAGTAATGTAACAGAATTCTTGTTTTCATTAAAAAAAATTAATCTTTTTTTTCCCTTTTTGGGTAAAAATAAATGCAAACTATGAATTATTCTATTTCATTTTTATAAAAACTTTATCTATGCATGCATTTTTATTTTATATAAGATAGTAATAGTAATAACATAAATGTTTTGTCTTGAACCAATAAATAGATTGGTTGGTTGGTATTAATATGTTTATGGTGAACATCATGATCAAAGGTCCAAGCATGAACCTCTGATTTTATCTTCTGTCGGTTGGTAGGTATTCGCGAAAGGAATATTTATACTAGACATCATGGTCAAAGTCCAACCGTGACCCATTAATTTTATCTTTTATAGTAGGTTTTAAACAATTGCATTGGAGATTCCCAAATTTTTACATGGAGTAGATTTGAACTTCATATCTAGCCTAGCCTATGTCCTTTCATTGCTTCCTAGAGATCGTGTTGTGATTGGGTGGATACCAACCTCCATTCTATGTCAATCTAGGTTAGATCGATTGGAGGCTAGCATTATTTCAAAGGAGGGTGCGCTACTCTGATCCAATAATAGACTTGTGAAGTACGAAGGTTGGCACTATAAAGTAGATGGTGGAGTGGGAATGGGGCGGTGGAAAGGCGAAATATCCTCTAATATGAAAATTTTACATGATTAAATCATGTATTGATTTTAATTATTAATTAAATTATCTTATATATCTCATATTTAGCCTTATCTTTTTTATTAATAGTAAAAATTAATATATGAGTAAGTCATATAAAATTTTTACAAGAAGAATCCATTTTCGAAGGAGGGGATCACAATAGTAATGGTGGAAGGAGAAAAGCGAGTGAAGAGAGATGATAGGGATAGTTTTGTAGTTTCTTAAAATAGTCCATAATGGACCCAAATTTGAGAGCCCTACCATAAAATTGTCTATTAGGTCTTTATATTTTAGTCATTAAGAAGGTGGAGACGAATGAGTCACCAGGGCAATGTACTCTATCGAATATTTTAGTCTTTGCAATTGGCAACTTTGAAATACAAATACAGTGGGCCATGGTCAGGTTGTCCGAGAATTAATTAAATGGTCCAAAAATTTTATGTGGTTGTGCTCTTAGATCTATTATTAATATATAATTTTATATAAAATATATTTATATGATTAATCAAAAATATAATTATATAATATTTCTAAATTATGTAAGTATTTATTTGGTTGTCTTATTCTTGGAAACGGTACAATGTAACGGTATTAAAAATTTGTCTGCAGTCATTCTGAGCCAATTTAAGAAATGCAATTTGTCCAATAAAACACGTTTGTCAGGTCTAATGGAGGACTGAAGAATTTTCATGCTAGTTAGTGTCATAATCATTCATAGACATATATAGAAGGAAATTTCAAATCAATAATAAATTAAGATAGAGACTTAAATCTTATTTAAGTAGGTTATTTTAAATTTAAAACTTGTAACATGCATGTCATATTTGCTTTCAATTTACTATATACCAAAAATAAAAGAATATGCTGCTTAATTATTACTATAACTTTTAGTAAAAATCCAGGGATTTTAAACATTAATTGATTATTGTCAAATAAAAACATCAGAATAATTAATTAATATGAGTTTAATTGGAGTGCATTGACAGTGTAAAATTTTTTTATACTGTCATCCAATCAAAATCTTCTATTTACATGACCATTTAAGTAGTGGGTGTTTATATCAAAGATTTTTACTGATATGGCAATATATGATTAGATATCTATGTAAAAAAATTTTATACTGGCAGTATATTTAAATTAAATCCAATTAATATTTATAATTTAATTGTTAAAATCTATGGAATGTTGATTATAGTTAAATTGAATATTATTTTTAATAATATAAATATTTTTTTTGAAAAAAAGAAAGAGGGTAAGAGAACCTGTCGTCTGGCTATTGTCAGGGCTAGGGCGAGCCCTGAATATAGGGCCTCAATCACGGATCAACATTATTTTGTTGTATTCAGTGCTTAATTATCATTTTATTTGTTTTTTGTTGCCCTAACTCACAAGTTAAGTTTTCAAGTCTTTGGAATTATGTATTAGGATTGTTCTCTCCTGTTTGTTTCGGCTTCGGGATATTCCCTTTTACTTTACAGAGCGAAATTATTCCATATATGAATTTTAATACTTTAACTAACTTTCATCTTATTATTTTGTGCATTAATCTTGGATGTTTCTGTTTGTGGCTTCAATTTGTCTAGCCAATACCATACGTGACGTGTTTAACTAATTTACGGATTATTTGAGTTACTGATTGCGCGTGTTAACAAGAAAACAGCCCTTTTCTTTACTGTATATATGTCTGAGATGCAAGATTTTGGAAGAAATAAAAAGAGGATAGATTTTTTATTCTAATTAAATATTTTTTAATTTAGATAATTTGCAAAATGATAGATTATTATAAAATCCTTTCATCATCTTTACTTTTATTTTTATAAATATTTCCTAATAGTCTAAATTTTTTTTTTATTCTATCTGCATCCTTAACATTTTCAAAACATATTAGTCTCATTATTTTGACATTCAAATTATAAATAAAAAAAATTAATATAAAGGTCAAATTATAATATTAGTAATAAAATATTCATTAATTATCTGAATAAGATGATATTATTTATTATTTCTTTTATATTTTTGAGGATATAAAAATTTTCTTTTTAATTTAAACATTTTTAACGCTTAATTAATCTTTTTACTATTAAAACCCATATTCGAAACTTTTTCTTAGAGAACTGAAGACAAATAATACCTATTGGAGGTGTTTTGATATTACTCATATCAAAATTTGACTTTAATATCAACTTTTTTTATTTATAATTTGGATGTCGTCTATAGAAAAGATAAAATTTGAAACGTTTTAAAAATATTAGTAATCTAAATAAAAAAAAATTTTGAAACTAAATTAAAATCATTATAAAATGGGAGAGACATATAGGGGGCTTTATCATTCTTTCGGTTTCATTTGTGACTTGCGATCGAGTTAAAGAAATTCATTATTCACCGCAAAAGTGCAAATTATTTTGAGCGTCTACAGGAACCTATATCTTGTGGGTATAGAGTGCCTCTCTATTTGCCAAGTGATAAAATCATAAGATGTACGTGGAAAGCTAACCAACCTACTCTTACTTGTTAACGTCAGTAATTTAGGTGCTTAAGTCTGTAATAGAATGTAAAGATATATTCCCGTTAGGAATTTAAAGTATGAGTTCTAACGGATATACATGAGTAAAACAAGTCACGCATTGAAAAAGAATAGAGAATAAGTGAAAATTTTATAAATAGATAGAGCGAAAATCCTATAGTCATAAGATTTTTAATTGAGATGTGCTATCAGCTTGCTATTATTAATTGTTTACTTAAGTCTATTATTTTAAATAATTCTGGTTGTTTTGGCGTCTAGCTTCAAACAATTATAAATACCCTTTACATCTGCTGAAGTAGCCACCCCATCGATTCAGCAGAGGAGGGTTTGATTATCTCTAAGGGCATTCCCTTTTCAATTTCCTCTTTTCCCTCCCTTTCCCTCCCTTATCTTATTAGGTTTAATCAAATTTGATTCTAACCCAAAATTTTAATGGAGTCGTTAATTTGAATTTAGACTCAACCTAATAATGACTTAATTGATGATCCAATCAACTCGCTATATATCTACAGATTTAGTTATTAAATACAGTAAAGTTATAAAATTTTGGAAGTAAAAAATAAAATTCAATTGATATTTACAATATATATTTGACAACAACTTATATCAATATAAACATAATATCATGTCATGTAAAATGTATCAATTGAAGTCTAAAAATTTACAAATTTATTAGAAGATTGTTTTTAAAAATATAACTTTAAAAAAAGTAGCTAGATACTTCAAGTTGCAGATTGAATCGACCTGAATTGCAACTTGAAAATGTATTGCGTCAAATTTTCCAAACCTGAACTTAATTCAATAAGCTTCAACCAAGGACTATTATTTAGTTGGGTGTATCTAACACCTCTACTATTAGGAGCCATTGCAGGTCTCATCCTTTTATAGTGTGCCCCTTAGAATAAGAAAAAGTTAGAGATGACAATATAGGTTTAACTTGTTAGATCAATTTGCTTGATCCACCACTTTTTCCAAGATAGATTGCATATTTGAATCTATCAAAAAGTTTTAACCTGCCTTGCCTAATTCATGAGTTGAAACAGGCTGAGATGGGTTTGACCCATCGAACTTTTTATTAAAAGAAAGTTTTATGTCTGTGCCAAGTTGGGTTTTAATGGGTCGAGCCTACACTCCAAGTTAACATTTCACACCATACAACATAACACTCTAGGGTTTTCAACTTTTCATTCTAATTGCAACACACATCAATAGGGCGCCATTACCCCCCAATACCCCATCTTCTTCACGACTTCACAAACATCATAGTTCACACTATTAGTCCATCATCATCTGCACAATTCATCATTTTCACAGTTTATCATCCTTAATCCCTCAAACACAATCTCGAGGGTCAATCACGACACCTTCTCTTTGATGATGCTAGGCGGCTAATCACAATTTCATGGTGGCCACTCGTTCTTTGACACCATTGGCAGCCAATTTTAGGCTACTGGCTCTGGCACTTTCCTTTTCATATGATCCCCATCTTTCTTTGCCTCTAGTACTTGTTTAATGCCCTTCCTATGTGTTTCTCTTAGGTTTGCATAGGAGTTTGTTCAGACGTATAAGCTTAATTAGGTGCTGGATATGTCTCTGTGTATGAAATTTTTGTAGGATGAGTTTTCTTTTTCTAAGTGGAAATACTCAACTTACTGATTAATAATTTAAAGAGGCATGGTGTTTTGCTTTTGTTTATTTTTATTTTTTGGCTCGTTGACTTCCCAATCCACTTAAAAACGGGATGGATTGAATATTTTAACCCATTTTATCAAAACGAGTGAACTTGCCCGATCTCATTTCGGGTCTAACCCATGGCGGGTGCCCATTTGCCAATGCTAGAAAAAATATGGCTTCAATACAAAATGCTTGAGTTTTTCTCTCTTCTTTAAAATGAAATTTGCACATATCCCCATAAATAACAATCATTTAATGGCTTAAAAGCTCTAGCTTATAAGAGCCTTTTTTTTATTAAAAAAAGTAAATAAGTAATGCTTCATTCACATTTTGTTATTATCTCACACCAAATATAAGTTGCGGAATTAAAGTAGAAAAAAAAAAAACAAAAATCAGGTGAAATTAACTATAATTGTAAAGTAAAAACTATGTACAAATGAAATGACATGTATAAATTTAATTTTGATATATATTATTATTATTATTATATATTTTGTATTATCAATCAATCATGTATTACCCATATTATTAAAAATATTTTAATCTTATAATAATTATTTTAAAAATCATAAAAATTAATATATAATTAATTGATAATGTGAAGATTTACAATGACAATTCATCAAACTTAGTCTCTATATAATAACAAGTAAAGAATGAGTAGGATCAGCTATGGGCCAAAGTCTGAAACTTTAATTTGACAAATCATTAACCTATCCAGTGTCAAATTATGTCAAGTGTCAACCAATTCTAACAAATCATGACCATATAGCTTACCAGAATATCCATATAGTCAACAAAAATTCATCTAAAATATTACAACTGTACTCAACTAAATATGCACGCAGTCAGCCAATCTATATAATAAGACTATGACTTCTCTGATCTTTCGAACAAACTAGTGAAAAATAGGAGGTATAGACTATACATGTGGGATTGAATACTTGGATGTGATAATGTAAACCTAAATAATCGATTCGTTTATTCTTTTCTCTGTTTTTCACACCTAACCCAAGAGCTACCAGATCAAATGAAAGTCACAAAAAATGTGAGGTCTATATCTGTGTCCCTTGTTGTGTTGTGTGTGGATGTGATGATCTGAATCAATATCTTTTATTCCAATTTAATTGTTTTAATCAAATACTAACTATATAAGCTGAAAGGTAAACACCAAAACAAATAGAAACAAATTATTTATTCAAATCTCATAGGCCACGACTAGAATAATAGTGTAGTTGTATATAACAACAAAGATTACTAATAACATGATCAAATTCAACACATATAAAAGTAATAACACATTGGATTCCATTCCCACGATCTAGTGTTTAAAATTCAAGTTTTGAAGACCACAAGAGGACCTGGGTCCATTAATTTCTAAATAATTTATACAAATAAAATAGCTTGACTTATATTGGATGGAACTGAGATTTAATCAAACTTGTCGTTATGATGCATGCCAACTATATATTTGACTAGAACTGGCAACCACATCAGACAGAAATTCAATTTGATATATTGGAATAGTATCCAATTAATGTACATTATTTTTCGTTGGTAAATTATATGGCTGTTAGTTTTGAACACAAGGTTAAAGGTCAAAGCTCTGGCAATTAAACAACAATACTTTAAGTAATGCAAAGCTGTGTCTTTCGTTTGTGATATTGATGGAAAATACTGTTGAAAGATACATGCATATCGGTGATCATGTGGTAGGAAAACCAAAGTATACATTTTCCATGCCTTTTAACTTTTATCGGATATAGTATTTTATAATGTTTGACAAGATATATATGATCCATTTGGAAAATAAGAATATGATTTAATTTGTATGTATTATCAGTATAAAAAAAATTTATATAGATATTTAATTATATATTACTATATTAATAAGGATATTTGATTCAACTATTTGTTATTCTAAAAATCTTATAAACATAAGTATGTGATTAGATAGCAGTATAAGTCATATATATTAATACAAACACAAACACATGATTAGATGACAGTATAAAACTTAGGGTATAATTGAATCTACTATTAATGCATAACCACCTCCTATTTTTTTACACTGCCGATACCTATCAATTAAACTCATAAAAATAATCAAATCTAACACAAAAATAGATAACTATGAAGTATGTATATAGTAAATTTTGAATTTGAGCCTCTTACAGGACCTCTCCAGTCTTAGTTCAATGCATGACTAGTTAGTCAAAAGTCCTCGCTCCATGCCGATGATTAGCTTTCTACGATGACAGTGGACATGTAAATTTGGACTATTTTGTAGTGGGAAAAACTAGTAGCCATAAAATTACTTCCTATTTTCATAATATACGTACTTATATATGTCCCTCTTATTTCTGGGTGGAAGCAAAAGAAGGTAAATGGTGCATTTATTTCAATTTTTGAAAAAAAGTGATTATAAAACTTAAATTTTATATATAGTTAAAAAAATTAAAAATTGATATTTATTTTTTTTTTAAAAGTTACTCTTTTTAACTTCTTAAAAAATCTAAAAATAAATTTTTTTAATAAAAAATGATTTTTTTTATATACTAAAAGACAACTATACACTCAAAATAAATGGTAGATTTTGCTTATTTTGAGTCAAAAAAAAATATTATTTGTAAATTATAATATAGACATAAAAAGAAAAAGAAAGATATAAGATAAGAATGTTAAAAGAGAAAGAATAAAACAATGCTCGACCTTTATATATATTTTTTCTATATTTACACTATATTTATTTTATACTAGTGGATTAATAGGCACTAAAGTGCCTATTAATCTACATTTATTTTTAGTATAAATTATAAAATGAATTTTTGTTTATTTTTAAAAAATTAAACCACAATTAAGAGAGAAATAACAGTGTTAGTGGGTTGCAGTAATAGTTGAGTTAGAGGGAGTTATTGGGTAGAATATGTTTATTTTTTTTAATAATTTTATCCATTTTTTATTTATATTTAATTGATTATGTACAGATATTAGTGTAAATATGTATATAGAACTGAAAAAAAAAGTCAATATAATTTGTAGAGACTAAAAGGCAGTTAAAAAGATATATCCTTTGTAATTGTAAGTACAGATACTAGTAGATTAATAGGCACTTCCATATTTTTTTTTTATTTTTAGTATAAATTTTAAAATGAACTTTTGTTTATTTTTAAAAAATTAAACTAAAATTAAGAAAGATAATAGTGTTAGTGGGTTGTAGTAGTTATTGAGTTAGTGGTAGTTATTGGATAGAAGATGTTTATTATTATTTTTTTTTACAATTTTATCTAAGATTTAATTTGAATGTACTGTCAATGTAAAAAAAATTTGTATAGACTTCTAATCATATATTACCACTTCAACAAAACTCTTTGACATAACCATGCATTAATTGAATGGTTATGCAAATGAAAGATTTTGATTGGAAGATAATGTAAAAAAATTTTACATTATTAATGTACCCAAATTAAACTCTTATCTATTTTTTGTTTATATTTAATTGATTATGTATAGCTAGATGTTAGTATAAATATGCATATGGAACTAAAATGTTTCAATATAATTTATAAAGACCAAAAGATATATATATATTTTTTAAAATCACCTTTATAATAGTATAGATTTACAAATAATATTTCCCTTCTTGAAATTACAGTGAATGCTTCTGGCGAGTCATGGAGAGATAACAAAGCCATCTATAAAGTGTACCGACTATTGAAATTCAAATTCTCAAGGTAATGTTTGGCAGCATTCATTGTCACATGCATTATCAGTCTTGCAAACAACAATTAGAAGGAACTCCTGGAACCTTTACCGTTTCATTACATATTATATGCAGTTATGCATGCACATTGTACGTTCTTAATTAGCAAAAATATAAAACATATAAGGTGTGCTTGTTTCATCTTTTAAAAACAATAATTTTATAGCTTAAATTTTATATATAGTTAAAAAAATTAAAAATTAATTTTTTTTAAAAATTATTTAAATATATAAAAATTAATTTTTTTAATAAAAAATAATTTTTTACCAAAATAATCTTAAACAAATACAGTGTATTTCTTTGTGCTTAAAGTCTATTATCAAAAGATAATAATAATAATAATAATAATAATAAGTAGTTCCGTACTTGGACCGACCATTTGAAATCGCAGGTTGATTATTAAATGTATGCTTAGAAACTTTGTAAGAACTATGGACCGTGGCTTTACACTATTTGACAAATCGTTTCAAGGGTTTCAACTTTCAACAATGTGACTAACTAACACATAGGGCCTAGCTACAAGCCTATCTACCTAGAGAGAGAAACATTGGAGGCGCCGAAGATAAGAAAGGAAAGCGGGAAGAAATAGAGGAATGTTATTTATATATATAAAAAATTTTAATACTTTAACACTTTTTTTTAGTTTTTTTTTATTAATTATTTCATTTTTTTTCTTTTTTTTATAATTTTTTTTTCTATCTCTGAATATTTAAAGTATTTATTTACCTTAATAGTACAACAAATATTTCTCAAAAAAATAGCATATTAAGTAAAACAAAGGGAAAATCTTATATCAAATTTAAGTGCAGCTATTTAATAATCAATGTTGCAGTTTCATATTATATACCATTTATGCATGTTAGATTACTGTTAAAGAGGAACTCATAATCTATTGTGATCTTGATGAAGGATGACAGACAAAACTCAATATTTTGGACGTATATACAAATTATTTCAGTGCAAGACGTAGTTTAACTTAATAACATGAAATGAAGATATAGTAATCCTCAAATCACATTTCAAAGAATGTTAGCACAGTTACTTAATTTATAAATCAAAACAATATAATTTTTAATCTACTCTATGTAAATGCCCTAAAATAGCTTTGTTAGGGAGTAAACAAAATGCATAAACATGCCAATATATGCAATGTTCAATTTAACTTCACCGTATATTTTATATATAATATATGCTATTTGGCCATGTAGAAATGACTTTATAGGTGGGAACCGGTGGCAAGATAATGCTGAAATGAAATGAAATTCACGGCATGTGCTTCTTCTTTCTAACCTAAGAGGAATTAATTTAGACACCTACCATGCGGACTGTGTGGCACCATACCTAGGTGGTGCCCCTTCCTGATACTGCCTAGAAATTGGTCTTCTCTATTTATGCATATATGGTAAATCATAAAATTAATCCATGAAAGATAACACGTACCAGTTATATAATAAAGTTTATTCTGACAAATTCTCATCTTCGGACCCATTCAGTAGAAAGGTCATAATTGCTGACTCGAAGCCTAAGATGAAGTAGTCGATCTCTAAAATTGACTTTAGGTCCAATGCTGCAAAATTTCTAGTTAATTAGAACACGAATTAATGATATATTTTTAAATGACAGCCAAATTAATACACAAAACAAGTTAGAGAAACTACACTCCATACAGCCAATAACGGATCAAGAACATCATTGGAAAGACTAAGAGCAGAAATATAGCTTTTATATGTCTATGGTAATCAAATACAAGCTTCCCTTAATTATTTTGCTACAAATGGCTAGTACCAGCGGTTAATAATAATGTACATTAATTGTACATGATGCTATTGCTCCCCGGGGTAGCTAAACTCTTGCAAAGCACGTTCTTGTGGTGTCACTTGCCTCAAGCCTTGACCTTGGTAATTTGAAGCCACATGAGGGCGATAAATTAATGGAGTGGTGCTAGTCTCGCCCCAATTAGGCCTTTGGCTACAAGTAGTAGTACTAGTAGAGCCTACTATTATCTTATCACTAACCATGTCCTCACCATAGAAGAACTCCAACCCATTTAATCTTTGTGGAAAATTGGTAGACACCATTTCCTCAATTGCTGTGGTGAAACTTCCTTCTCCTTGCACCAACTCATGAAGTCCATCATCACTTTGTGAACAGTACTGATCATTCTGTGCAAATTGTACTTCATTATTGTTGCCAATGGTGTTGTTGATGCAAGCAGAAGAACCCACATGGGCTTGCTCTTGATAAATTTGTTGTGTTGAAGGAGTACCATCTGAGAATTGAAGACTCAACCCATCAAGGGTAGGATGATAGTTATCACAAGAAAATCTCCCTCCAAGCTTGATAAGCAATTTCTTGATAGAATCTTGGTCGTTGACACAGGGTCCTAATTGGTTATTTGTGTATGGCAAAGGTGGTAGTGGCAACACAGGCATGATCTGTGGCCAATAATATGGCTGTTGTTGAGTACCATTTTCAGGAACCAATAAGGATGATAATAAGGAATCACAATCACCACCACTCCCTCTATTGCTTCCTTGCTTAACACCATTGTTACCTGCATTACTACGTGCCTGTAATTGTTCCTTGCGATGCTTCCCAAGAAGCTTCTTTTTCAGCCTAGTGTTCCAATAGTTCTTTATGTCATTATCAGTTCTTCCTGGCAATTGAGCTGCAATAACCGACCACCTGTGTTCACAAAGCAAAAGGGATTATAATGTATATAGCAAAAATCAAGTTCCATGATTAGTTGCACCAAAACAACACAATCTGAATTAGTTACTGATCATAGCTGAAGGACACCCCAACAAGAAATATGTATGTGTACCTGCTCCCAATACTAACGTAAAGGCTGCAAATAATGTTGTCTTCTTCTTCAGAGAACCCACCATGCTTGAGATTAGGGCGAAGATAGTTTAGCCACCTTAGACGGCAACTCTTGCCACAACGCTTCAGGCCTAATTCGCAAAATGAGAACTTTAAGATATACACACATATAAAGAAATTTCCTTTATTTGAATTAATCCTAAACTCATAGCTAGTTAGTAGTAACAAATATATATGTGTAAAATATATATGTATGAAGTATGAACAATGAAATGGAGATATTTGGGAATGGATCAAGGAAAAGAAAGGAAACCCAAGTAAGTAAATAGGGTTATATATGAATCAAGGTGGTGTGTGATATGATTACCAATCTTTTGTGGCAAAGCAATCCAGTTGCCACCTGTGCCGTGTTGTTCTATGTAGGACTTGAGCTTGGCATCTTCTTCTGGAGACCAAGGGCCTTTCTTCACGTTTGCTTTGTCGCAGCAAGGAGCCCTCCCCATGTCGTTGTTTTGGTTCTTGGTGTTGCTTTTGAGTTACCTTTTTTGATTGATTGAGGGTTATTAATTACCTGGTGTCTTTGCAACCCCAACTCAGAGAGAGAGAGAGAGAGAGAGAGAGGGAATGAGAATTATTAATATAAAAATTGGGAGGGGATAAACATGATTCCGAGGACAATCCATCTCACTATTTTTATATAGTGTGTGGCAGAGAAGAAAGGTGTTTGTATAGAAAATTCCAGAAATTTAGTGTTGCCAATATAGGAGAATAAGGATTGTTCTTCTTGTCTTTCTTAAACCGGAATCAACTTTAAGTTGTAATATATCCTTTTTTTTTTTATAAAAAAAAAAGGTTTAGACTGAGTGGAAGATTTATCTCGATTGAAAATCACACATATCTGCGAGTTCATCAAACTTTTATGAAGATATTTATAAATTATTTACTAACAAAAACATCGAAATATTAAACTAAAATCATAAAAATATATAATGAAAAAAAACGAAGGCGAGCTAATATTGTTAGCAAGTTGTAATATGTTATGTGCTTAGTTTTTATTTTTGTTATTTTCCTGGCAACTTTTTGGAGTCCGTTCCGCTGTGACCCTTACTATCCAGCAATATATATGGAGAAATGTTTTTTTGGTATATCCATTTTTTTTTTACATAATTGATAATTTTTTTTTATTTCTCTCCTCTTTTTTTTTATTTTTTTATTTTCTTTCATAATTTTTTTTCACATACTTTGTGAGTGAGGGTTGAAAAGTGTTTAATTTTAAAGTGGTACAAATAACACCACTCATATATACGTGCATATGACATGTAGCATTATCTTGTGTTAACCTTCCCTCCGCCCCACCCCCTCTTTTCTCTCTCTCTCTCTCTCTCTCTCTCCTCCCTGCTCTTCTTCTTCTTTTCTCCACAAAATTGTGACAAATGTAATTATAAGCTGCATACCTCCTAAACCTTTTTAGTACTTAGCACTACTTTCATGATTGAGTTCTAGCATTAAAAGGCTATTAACGTGTAAGTTATTACAATTCCTTTTGTTTTATTCATCAATTCAAAACATTGTTTAATTGTGATATGACTTTTGGTCAATACTTTGAATACTTTGTCATGTGAAGATTGTCTTAATGTAATATGAAAAATACCAGAGACATATTTTTATTAAATATGTATTTCTTTTTTTTTTTTATGTGACAAAGTTAGAACCAAAAAAATAAATAATCATAATAATAATTAAATGATAAAAGTATAAATTAAATATATAATATGATATAATTAAGTGGATGTATACATGTATGATACTAATTGAGAGAAATTTTGTATGCTTTGGGAGGAAAAGTTGTTATTGGATTATGTAATGTTTAATATCGCAACTATTACATTAACAAATATATTTAATGAGAGGTGACAATAAGTTACAAAGTAAAGATATTGAAAATTGAATAGCATAATTTTTATTATAAAAGCATTAAAAACTTCTCATTCGAAATTATTCTTGTAGTATGAAAAAGGTTGAAGAATTTCTTATATGCTCTCATCATATGAAAATGCATTATTATATATTATTCATAATTTAATACATTAACTTTATGGGGTTATTGTTGTCTTCCGCTTTTATTATATTTTTAATGCAATAACAAAAGTGTTAAGCTATAAATAATATAAAATCATACTTTTTTTACTCTAAAAATAATTAAGAACATTTTAAGGAAACCATTATTTTGTATTATTTAATATTTAACATCTGAATTATTATATAAAGATATAATTTAAATGAAAGGTAATACTGATTCACAAAATTAAAATATTAAATATTAAATAAAAAAGAGCATAAATTTTTTTTTTGAAACACGGAAGAATTTGAGTATTTTTTCTTTTAGATATAAAATTTAGTTTACAAATATATTGAAATATGGGATTTGAAAAATTTTATAAGGATATAATTTTTGTATGAAATCGGAAATTCCGATTTTTATTTGTAATAAAATCAGGATTTCTAATTTGAATACAATTAAAACTAAAAATTTCAATTTCAGTACAAATAGAAATTGGAATTTTTGATTTTATAATAAAAAATTTTAATAAATAGAAATCAGAATTTTTTATTTTAGTTTAACCAAAATTAAAATTTTCAATTTTATTGCATATCATATTTCTGTAAACGTTGCCTAAATCCCATAATACTAAAAATATTAAGCTTAAATCCAATATTAAAAATAAAAAATGGAAGAATTTCTTCCTCCTCATTAATTAGTTGATGTAATATATTCCAACCTTCAAGTTGACTGCCTTGCCATGCCACTTTAGGACACCGACAGCCCGAAATAGTCTTTGAGAATGGCACAACGTACCACTACTTTAATTGTTAGACCGTTACCAAAGTTTATTCTTCTTTTGTGCGTGTGCGCAAAGGGTGATGACTTAAAAACAGAAGGGTTTAATAATTGTTAGACTATTAGGAGAGCTCAAAATAACAGGAGATAAACATTATGTGCATTAGATGTATATATAAGTTGTTGAATTATATTTTTAATTAACTTACTAAGGTTTTTTTTTTGGTGTACAAATACTATATTTTAATATTTAAAGTAGAATTTAATTTAAATGTACTAACAGTATAAAACAGTTTTATAGAAATTAGGGGTGTAAACAGGTTAATTTGGATCGAATTTGAGTGAAAAATAAATTTGAACTGATCAAATTTAATTGGATTGGTTTGATTTGGATTTTAAATTTTTTTTCAATAAATCCGAACCAAACCAATCCAATTAAGACCAAGTTGATTTGGTTCGAGTCATTGGATTAAAGTAAAAAATAAAAAATTATATTTTTTTTAAAAAATTATTTTTATAAAAATTAATAATAATATAAAATTTGATTATGATATACTTAATAATAGTATAAATAGATAAATTTCTTAAATAAATATTAACAAAAAGATAAAAAAAAAAAATGACTATGTTACTGTAAACTTAAGTGCAAAACTTTGAAATATTAGAAATTAAAAAAAATAGTTGATTGAATGATCGGGTTGGGTGTTTAGGTAGTCGGGTTGAAAGATAAAAAATTTGAAACCGAAACAATAATAATTGATTTGATTTGGTTCCACTTTGAAAATGAACCGATTACTCGACCTAATCTGAACCAATTCTATTGGTTTGGTTTGGATCTTCGGGTTCATTGGATTAATCCGATTTGCTTACACCATTAATAGAAATAGTGGAAAGTGCCAACTCATACAAATAACCATCCATTATAATGAGGGATCCACCATGATTTCTCACTTTTCCTTATTTCTATTGGTTGACAGTATAAAACTGTTTTATATTATCAGTATATACCAATTAAACTCTTTAAAATATTGAATTTATAATTTTTTTAACATTATATATCTTTATTTTATTATATTTTTAATGTGAGACTACTCTTCTCACATTTCATATTATAGTATTATACCCAATTAAATTTCTTAATAATTGCAGTGGAAAAGAAGACAAAAAATAAGGTTTAAGATGTCAGAGAATTCTCTTATATGGATCATGTGCATATCTTTATTATTAATTAGGTTATGTTAAAAAGATAAGAAATTAAAAATATAAATAATAGTAAAATTATATATGATCAAGTCAAATATATGAGATTCTTTTTTCCTCACAATTTTAAGGAAGAGAAACAAATATAATTTCATTTTGGGGGTCAGTAACTCACCAACCAAACTTCACCCAAGCTTGGAAATTTAAACCACATGATGTTGAAATTTACAGGGACAAGCACGTTTAATCTAAAATTGAAAGGTAAATGCGAACAAATTGGTGGATAAGTGGTAAGTAGTTTGTTTCTCTATAAAAATAAAAATACAAATTTGAATATCAAAAAGTGTATTTATTAAAAAAATGAGTAACCATACAATAAACATTTTATTCTCCAAAATTACAAAGACAATATTTTCCATAATTTTAAAAATATATCAAAAAAATTGAGAGGTTAATAAAGTTTACCAAAGCGAAGGAAACGGTGCGACACCGAGCATTGAATTTAAGTGGAAAAGTAGCATATTTTTTTTATCTCCTTTTATATTTTGGTTGGTGAACAAATGACCATCAACATTTAATAAGAATGCCGTGAAAACCGAGGCGGCATGCTGACTAGTGGTGAGCACTAAGCTGATTCCATGGTCCGGAATCTCAGTTCAAAACACAACACAACACAACACAACACAATAAACCAAAAATAATATTTTATATTTAAGCATAAAAAGTTTATTTAAATTAAATTTACTTTATAACCAAAGAAAAAGTAGATTTACTTTTAAAATGAAAAAGATATAATGTATTTACCTTAAATAATTTCTAGAATTGATAAATTTTTGCCATTCACTTTAATACAAAGGTATTAATATTGGTACTCATAAATTTGAAACTCACTATCTGACTATACTTTTATAAAAAATTATGAAATCCATTTTTTGTGCAATGTATCATATATTTTTGTCTAATAATTTTCTCTTCTTAATGAAGTTGGGTAGTGAGTCAAGCAGCCAACGAGTACAAACATCCTTTCTGTAAAACAAAGATACTTTAATTAGGAAACTTGTCATACCTGTAATAGTGTAGCAAGTTGGAATTCAAAAGAGAGAAAAATAAGGTTTCACCTTATGCTAGTTAGGTCCTCTGCCCCCAAAAATGAAAAACCTAAGTCAAACGTCACAAACAACGGTGTGCCAAACAACGGTGTGCCAGAAAAAAAGGGGAAATTTTGTGACCTAACGTATTTATATAGTGGGCATGTTAGGGTATGAAGCTAGTGTCACATAGAGACGTCATTTGACTGTCATTATCATCATCCAGGTTGGTTTAGCCACACGTTAGTGCTTTGGATTCAAAAATGGTACCTTAAACAAATGTCTCACGTTTGAGATAAAATCAAAGCATGACTATATAGAAAATAAGTGAACCCAATTATAATTAAATACTAATAAACATTAAAAAATAATATAAGTGGAAGAATGCGTATTTGACATCATTGCTTTGCATTTTACAATAGAGTTTGATTCGTTTGCTAACTGAAGTTTGAAATTCAATATATGGAGTGTGAGTGGAGACTCGGATAAAATAGTCATTAAAAATAAATGAAAAAAATTAAAAATATGTATAAATGAAAAGAATTATAAACCTAATGACTTAGTCAACGAGTGTTGGTACAATTGGTAAGAAGCGACTTATATCTCATAAGGACATGAGTTCGATTTCTATTACCAATGTGAAGACTCTTTTGGTGGGCGATATTATAAGTTGTAAGTCTTTTATAAATATTCTGAAAGCCTTAGACCTTATTTTACTCTTGTGAAATTACCGGTACTAAATCCACTTAAATTTCTATATATATAAACCTAATAGCTTAACATTTTGAAATAAAATTTGGTGTGAACTTCACTTGTAGATTTCTGATTTGACCCCCTTTATCGAACATGTTCTTCATACTGCACTAGCTAGCTAAGCCAAGAGCCATGTAATAGAGCTAGAGACGCAACAAATCGTTGACATACCTGCATTATACTTCAATGACTTCTTGCAGAAAGATATCCTGCACGAAGTTAGGTTTCGATGAGTGATAGCATATTTGACTCTAAAGTTTCAAATTATAGTTTAAGTAAAAATTTATTTCTTATGTCTTTTGCTCAAATTGTAATTTTAGAATTCTAAAGAAAAATTTACACTGAATAGGCAACCGGCAACCGCGCCATTTTATTTGTAATTGTACTTATATCATCAAAAAAGAGTTGAGCTAGTTGTTGATTTGCTTCTTGTAATCTTTTTTTTTTTTGATATATTGCTTCTTGTAAGCTTACCATCGACCAATAAATATCAAAAGAGAATAAAATTTTCCTCTCATATTTTGACACAAACCAATGAATAACATCTTAATCTTATTATAGTTACTTTTGAATAATTCATCTTACGTATATTTATTTCATAATTTGTGTTATAATATATATCTTTTCTCATCTTACAGTAAGTAGGGCCAATGGAAAATGTTGCTTGTGCATATATAATTTTTTTAAAAATGATTAGTATATAAAATTTATTGATTTCTAACTAATTTTTCTCGAGTCAAATTGATTTATTATGGAAATAAAATTTTCTTAGCTCTATTTTTTATTTAAAATACTCAAATTTGAGCTATATGAACCAACCAAATGTTGGTTTGTGCACACATATGCTTGAATATTGTGATTGAATATTGCCAAGTCTCTAATCATTTATGTAACATTTTCTTGTGTCATCAGTTTGCTATACTCTAAAATTGCCACTAAGTTATTATCAAAAGTTAGAGTTGTGTTATGTTGACATAACAATCAATAAAGTCATTAGGAGTTATTTAATAGTGAGGAGTTTAGGTAATTTGCACAGAATTTTAAGATCAAATATCATTGCTGTCAATTTAACCAAAAAAAAAAAAAAGTCATAACAATCGACATACTTACCCAAACATACTTGCAATCTTATAGTTCAACAGTTTTTATATTTATTTTTCAAATTTTTTTTTAAAATGATCTCTATCTCATCACACAATTTTTGGGCAGTATATCAGTACATAGATGTATACAATTAGTATTTCTCTAAAAGTTATTTGATTTCATATCGAATTTCAATTTATTAACTTTGCATTAAACTATCATCTTTTCACTGGATTATAAAGTTTTATTATAAAATAACTATATACAAAATTATATTAAAAACTAAATTTTTAATTTTTCATCACCATTTTTAAAAGTAGCAGCTAGATGAAGTATAACAATAATTTTTTTTTTCAGTGATACTGTAATGCACAGAATGAAAGTCAAGAATCAATTAGGCCAATTAAACAAATTCAGATCGACACACTAAATAATCAGATTTATTTGTTGATGGAAGAGGGAGCTAAACTAGCTCTATCTATATTGTTTCGGAGTTGTGCTTGTTCATATTGACCTTAATCATCTTCTGAAACATAAAACAAAAGACTCATGTCAAAAAAAATATTTAAGAAAAGTGAAGCATAGAAGCAAGAGGCAATTGCAAGCTGTATAATGGTAACTTAACAATCAAAGCCAAAGGACAAAGGTCTCTTAGGGTAGCTAGCGTGTTATCGTCATTTGACCAATGCGTTTGAAATATCAATCATTTATTGACAATCTCACTACTCGGCAGTGAGATATGTTGACCAAGAATTTTGAGCAGTACAAAAGTTTTAGGTTAAGTTTTAATATTTAGAAGTTGAAAGTAATATAATTTAAATTGTTATATTAAAGTTGAAATCTCACCAGTTTTCATTCTAATCTTTTTGTTAAAGTCATAATGTAAACCACTAATTACAAGAAAGATCATAAAGGTGTCACAAATCAGTCGTTTGACAATCTAATAATCAATTTTATTTATTTTATTTTAAATAAAGGAGTTCACAAAAATTATTCTTACAATTTCGCAGCTATTATGATAAAAAAGTAAAAGAAGATAAATTTATATAACTAACAAAAGTTACTTTCGTATTAAAAATTCTATCATCTTTGAATTCGCTCGAATAGTTATGAGGTTATATACATATCTTTTTTAAATAAAAATATAAAAGATTTAGTAATAATATTGCAATATTTTACAGAAACTCATTCTTTCCTTCTTCAATCTTCAAGATCAAGAAAATACCAAAACTCATATATGGTTAAAATAAAAAATAAAAAATTTAAATTTAAATTTATATATATATATAGAGAGAGAGAGAGAGAGAGAGAGGCAATCACCTTCTTCTGGTATAAGTTAAACATATGTCTACACTATATAATAACTTTTTGTTGAATTTTTAAAATATACTGTTAAATTGAAAGTTCATAAATATTTATTTAAGATATATATAAATATATATATATATTCATTTATTTTTAGATTTTATTAATTTTATTATGAATATATGTAAATATAAAATATTAGATATATATATATATATATATATATATATATATTTTAAATTCTTGATAATTCATGTTGAAGCTGGGTATATAAATATATTACAATTGAAAGATAAACGGGCCATCATAATCAAAGGTAGCTACAGGAGGATAGAATTCAACTTGAATTTAATAGAAAGGACTATGTGACTGTCATATTTCTAGATGGAATGACAGAAACACTGTTTTCTGAAGAAACAAGATTAATTGTCCGGTGGCGACGGATTTGGAATATAGCAAAAGAGCTTCCTCTTGAGTCTTGACATTGGTAAAATATTAAACCCGTAGGTGGTGAAGATGAAGGGTTCAAGAATTAGAGAGAGCTTGACTTTTCATGCAAAATTTGCCCTAAATCCATGGAAGAATTCTGAATTTTTTTCTCTTTTTAAATTTTTATTACATATAACATTAATGTCAATTTGTCAAGGAAAGCTAGCCAGATGCAATGCAAGCTTTGAACAGTTAGTATCTACTAATATTTATTTACGTGGCCTCTTTTGAGCCATCATATTTTTTCAGTAGCATTAGGGCTAAATCGGTCCCACTCGTTTTGGTTTATTAGAGTTTCTCTTTGATGTGTATATAAATGGCTATGTATTTGTATACATGCACCTAGGCCTATTATGACCCCAACATGTGTGGCTTTTCTATGCGGTGAATTTATATATACATGCACCTACCTAGGCCTATGATGGCAGTATGTGTGGCTTTTCTAAGGGGGAATTCATTTTCTTCTCCTTTCAGCTGATTGATCGTCCACGTTGGCTACATGGTCCAGGACCAGTGCCTAAGGACCTGAGTACTACTACGGCAATACATATTTTCGCAGCTAATTACGTTTTAAATATTTAAATTTTAAATATTCACATTTGAAAAGTTGCCTCTATAAATGTTAATTATTAAACTAATTTAAATGATTATAATAAACCATAGAGATTTTTTTACTTTTTGGTTTTAGGGAGCTCCTAATAGAGATAAGAAAAATGGAAAAGGAAATGGACAAATAAAAATAGAACTTTTAATCCAATACCAATAAATCCTTAGCTATTTGGATTAAGGGAGATGCTATTTAGATAATTTATCTTATTCTTTTTTCCTCTCACATAGAGGTACTTAAATCCAATTCAATCTTATTAAAATCGCTAAAATAATCGAAAAAATTGAAATTGATCAAAACGGCAAATTTTGGATTAGATTGGTTCTTGATTTTTTAAAAATTGCATGGATTGGATCAGATTTTGAATTTAATTTTTAAAATCGGTCAAATCCAATCTAAATTGAATAATATTATAAAATATAATTCTTATTATTAAATTTATACTTTTATTTGTAATAATTTTAATTTATTACATAATTTTTTTTATTTATGTATCATTTTTACTTAAATATCATTTTATACCTATTAAATCAGTTATTTTTATATTTTATTTTTATTTATTTATTTTTAACTAAAATTACTTTTAATTTATAGTATTCTAAACTTGATTTCTTTTTTTTTTTTTTGGGAGTCAAAAATCGATCCAATTCAAATGGATAAAAATTGAATTGGATTTGATTGGATTCAAAATTTAAAGTAAATCGATTTAAATCCAAATCATGCCATAAACACCTCTACTCTTACAGTTGGAACAGTAATTATGCACACTCTGACCCTTATGTTTTAAATGCTGAATTAAAGATTGAATTTATCAAATTTTTAAGTTATAGTTTGATTTATTCAACGGATAAATTATATGATCGAATTAATTAGAAAATGTTCAAATTAAATACGTATATTTATGACTTGTTGATAGTTGGGCCAGTTTAATATAATGAACCTCAACATCAATGTGGGAGAATTAGTTATAACAAAAAATGCAACATGGCATTAAAGTGTGCATCAGGCAACATTTGGGGCGTTTGAGGGAGTATAAATGTGAAGAAATGGAGAGTAATTTAGATGTGAGAAATCAAGGGAAAGCTGATCCTTCTCTCTCCCTCTTTAGGTTATCCGTTTTTCCTGGTTTTGTATTCTCTAGTCCCCCATTGTGATGTTTTTATCCCTGCCTTTGCACATTTCTTTCTTAACTCCTATACTAATATGGATATTACTATTGTAACCTCATACGTCATTATAGAAATATAATTCAGACTTGCTTTGCTCATTATATACTTTCCATTTCCTTATTAGTTCCCTTGATCTGGACCAGCCTTGTTACATTGATGCTTTCATTAGCTCACATGGCTGAAGAATTCACCCAAATGATCTCGCGATTGTTAACGAAATGCGCACTTAACTAACACACGAATCAGTTTCTTGAGCGCCAACATGCTAGGTTCGTGGCTCATTTGATCGTCAACACAACATCGACATCGCTCGCTTCAATCGTATATATCAACTCTTGGAGCAACTTATACATTTCTGTTGGAGGCACTCCCATATGTGAAAACACTTGATAATAGAGAAAGTTCTATGAAATTTGAGGATGATATGGTTAGAGATGATGAAGATGATGCCTACAAGAACTTGAGATTTAAGTTGATTCCTTATACTTTTGAGGGGTCATGGACATTCAAGCAAAGTGTTGGAAATATTTTGAATTTTAGGATGAAACACTATCTCATTTTGGACCTTGAGGACAAGGTCCATTTGTCAAGGTCCATTTGAATGAGGGAGGTAATGTAATGAACCTCAACATCGATGCAGGACAATGAGTTATAACAAACAATGCAACATGGCATTACATAGAGTGTGCAATAGGCAGCACTTCGGGCATTTGAGGGAGTGTAAATGTGAAGAAATAGAATTGGGATGTGAAGAATCAAGAGAAAATTGACCCTCCTCTCTCCCTCTCTCAGTTATCCCCTTCCCGTGGTTTTTGTATTATCTTTTCCACCACTATGATGTTTTCATCTTTGCTTTTACGCATTTCTCTCTTAACTCATATATTGATATAGATATTACTATTGTAACCTGATACGTCATTATAGAAGTATAATTTACACTTGTTTTGTTCATTATGTACTTGTCATTTCCTTATCAGTTCCCTTGATCCAAACCAGCCTCGTTGCATCACCAATTGTTACTAAATTTCAATTATTTTATAGTGAATTAAGAAAGCACAAGTCAATATTTTACTAGCAATATTGTAAGCAAACATAAGTAAAATATGAAATACAAATTAAAAATATAGATAAAGTAATGAATTAGAACTCCATGATGCTAAAAGCTTAAATAATTTAATTAAATCAAGACATTAAGATTTTAAATTTTAAGAGCCCTAATTTTGAATTCTACTTGTGAAACATTATGTTTTGGTGCATGGGAGACCAATATGAATTTACCCGGCTTTATTTGAATTCACTCGAGTTCACTTAAATTAGATCTAAGTTTTAAAGTAAGTTGGCTTGATTTGGAGACCTACGACTTAACACTAAAGTTAAACAACCATGCTTTCAGTCCATTATAGTTTCACATACCACATCTAATAAATAAACGTTTTTTTATACAACATTTTTAACATAGCGATTAGTAGTGATTATAGTTTTTTTTTTTTTTTAAAAATCACATTCTTTTACAAATATTTGTGAGAAACAAGCTAATAAGCTCATAATGCTTTTTATTTCTCATATTTTAATAAGAGAATAAGAAAGAGTTTAGCGAAAGATAAGATATTATATTTTATTTATTTAAAAATGGAAAATTAACGTGAAAGCATTTGCGAGAAACAATTATGTGTTTTTTTTTTTTGCCAATCAATTAATATATTTTTTAACACATTAATAAATCAATAATGTGTCAATCGTATTTTTGGTTGAAAACGTGATAAAAAATTTAAAAATTGAGATCAGTGCACAAACCAAACAACCTATCTATAAGCCCACAGCATAAAAAATGCGACACCGGTTTGATGGTATGACCTCACATTGGGCTAGCCCACCAAGGCACCGGCATATTGTCAATGATGGACCAATTGGCTCAATGACCCAAAAACGACAAATTGGCTGATAAAGATACCAAATTTAATACTTGACCCCCAAAAAAAAAAATGATACCAAATTTAATTAACAGCGAGTATTGTTTACGAATTATTTTTTAATAATTTATTTAACAAACTTGTGATTTGTGAATGAAGAGATTTTATTTTCTTGAAATTTTTCATAAAAAAATAGAGTATAAAATAATATACAAGTTCTCTTAAAATTTTAAATTATTACCTTTGATGGAAGAAGATAATGTTAATATATATTACAAAAAAAATAAAATAAAATTCACTTATAAATTGTGCTTTACCAGTTTAATTAGAAGACATGGAAATGGTTTTAAGAGAATATTTTGATGACATGTTTAAAACAAATATTCGCAAACACATCATGCTTTCAAATTGAGTATGAGAAAAGCCCATGATAAAATAAAGTTGAGTGGTTTTTCTTAGAGGCTATTATGATAAAAATGGGATTTCATACTCAAATGATCGAGGTCTCCGAGAAGTTAATCCTTTATCACCATACTTATTTATACGTCGAACTGAAGGGTTTGCTGCTTCGATACCTTACGCTGCCTTTTCACATGGTTTGAAATTAATCAATTGCTCGAAATGCGCCTTTTGTCTCTCATTTAATGTTTGCTTATTATGACTGTCTTCTTTTCTCTCAAATGGTAAATAAGCTGAATGTTTTGCTAGCAATCCCTGGTGAGTGGTTTCTTTGAGATAATTATTCTAAGTGTTTATCTAACTAAGGAATCATAAAAGAAAATTTTGCTTTGAAAAAAAATATATTTTTAAGTTTTCAATGTATTGGAAGCTTTAAAATTTTCCTTTTTTAATTTCTTAATCAATACCTTTAGGGCACTAATGAATCTTCCATAAGGAGGCTATGAATTTAGTGATTTAATATCTTCAACAAAGCCTAACATTTCACTATCTTTAAGGGGTGTTTGATTGTCATATTGTTTTGTTTTTACTTTTGTTTTTAAGATTTTGAAACAAAACGATGAAAAAATATATTCTTTTTATTTTTTTTTTGTAAAATATTGAAAATAAAAAAAAGAATAAATACAAGGTAGATTTTTATAATTATTAGTACAAACATATTATAACTTGGGCGGGGATATTCTAACTTAATCAGAGATCATAAATTCAAGTACTGAATATACAATTGCGTTAAAACTCAAAATGGAGAATTTTGTCGCCCAAGTAAGTCTATTTGGCTCTAGTAGGTTGTCTCCAATAAGAGGATGCCTATGATTTTGACAAAAAAGTATAAATATATTAACTATAAATAAAAATAAAAAAATAAATCAAATATGGCTTAAATCTTTGCGTTCTAAAGTTTTGCAAGCTTTGTACTACCTAAGAGTGTATATAGAATGAGTTGAGTCAGGTTAAACTAAGCTCAAACCCAATCCGATAACTCAACTTGATTAATGATTAAGCTAAATCAGGTTAACCCCATATTTGAATAATTAACTTATCAAGATTTGGACATGATGCATGGTAAAATCATAAAATTTTAAAAGTTAAAATAAACAAAAGTTAAGAGATATTTTATAATATATATTTTAAAATAAATTATATCACTACAAGAATAATATCATGTTATGTAAAATATATTAATTAAAGTATTAAAGTTTTATAGTTTATCACTACTTTTTTTTAATATATAACATTAAAGAACTATTTGACTTCCAATTGAGTCGAGCCAACTCGAAGTATGACCTAAAGCCAAACTTAAAAATGCATCAGTTCGAATTTCACAATCTGAACTCAGCTCAATAAGTTTTAGATTGAAATATAAGTGTTATTAGACTGAACTAGGTCATGTACACCTTTATTCCGGCTCTTTCTCATCTTTTTGTTGAACACAATGAGGAGTATAACCCTTTCTATACTTGGCGCAGCACTTAGTATGATAGGAATTTGTCATTGAAATGTTTGAGAAGAGACTAGGGCAACAATAGATCATCCTTGATTGCCAAGAGCTTGGACTTTTAAACTTATACTTACTCTCGCTGTATTTTTGAAGATGCTACAGCCTCTATTTATCGGGGATGTCAAAAAACAAAAAATTGTAAGCTTGTTGTACGTATAGCTTTGATGTCAAATATGTAGATTTAATGTATCAAAAAACTTAGTTTTGTTGTAGATGGAGATATCCTACGCATAAGTTTGTCATCAAAACACTCCACTGGATTGTTCTAGCTCGTAAGCCTGTGGTGATGATTCCTTGTGCAGGGAATGTTTCTGCCATCTAGTAGCCCTGCTGCTGTTTTTCAGTGAAAACAATCGCAACTATAATAGAATGGGATGCTTCTTTCTCAATGAAATAAAATGCCTATTTCTTGCTGACAATGATGAAGCCTTTACTCAAGTGTATATCATAATTACTTTATTCACATGACATTGACAAATAAACAGCCGAATTAACATTGCACCATCGATGACTTCTTTATTTCCGCCTTCTTAGTAGCTTCATAATATTTTTAGCAATAATGAAAATAATTAGTTAATTTGGTATTAACTGCCAACAAGGTTGACCCGTTTGGTCAATTTTTTGCTTATCTATTATCATGATTTGAATTTAATTTTTGGATTCACTAATTAGTTGATCATCTTTAAGTATCTTTATATGTACTTATTAGGCTTGAAGACATATCCTAATCCAAAATTAAGATAAATTTTCTTCCTCGACCTAAAATCTTTTGTACCAAAAATTTCGTATTAACTCATAAACCATAACCAAAATCTGCAGTCACCATACAACATTTGTATAATGTAATCAAACATGTTTCTATCTGATTAAAGATTAGTGTGGCTTCTCAAATAATTATTATAAAAATTAATTTTAATAATATGATGATAATTGTGAACCGAAACATTACTTAAACAATATTAAGAATAATTATTAGTTTTTAAAGTCATTAAGAAGATAAGGAACTTCGGTTTTATCAATCAATGTAGCAATTATTAAACAACATCTTTTCTGATCTCCAATAATCAGGCAAAATTTGTAGACCAGCAACAACAAATGAAGTCAAGCATTGCAATCATAACCCTACGTATATTTCACGTGGGCCTCTTGAAGAGATGAACAAGTCACATTCATTCATTAGAGAGTCAGGTCATGAGGGGGAAAATTTTGTTTCTTTCTTTCTTTGTTTTTGAAAAATAAAAACGGGCGGTGATAGTTATTTTAAAAGAAGCATATGGTGCCCCAATGTCCATGTGAAATGTGATTATCTGAGAGCTCAGTTTGGTCATAAATAGTAACCTGAGTGGGGTTTTACTTTTGATAAAGGGCGGTGTGCCCGGCCAGCTGGTGCGCTGTCTCGTTGATAACGAAGGCGATTGTGTTCCTCTGACTAGACCTTCTTGTCTCACTTTCGATTAATTTATTCCAATCATCTCTTCATTTATGTCTTCCTCAAGGGAAATATCTTTAAATCCATAAGGTATATATAGACATCATATAAACTTGGTAAATTAGTGTAAAAATCCATATATAAAATCCGTATATATATATATACACGCTCAGCCCATAGAAGAGTATGGAGATATATGTAAATTGGAAAGAGAAAGAGATGAATATATTATGTATTTATATGAGATCCATATTATACTTGATATCTTATTATGATTTCTAGCTAGAACTGCTATTTTGACTTTTAAAAGATTAATTTGCAGCAAATTAATTTCTAAAAGATGTTTTATTAGTCTGTACTATTCTAATGATGAATTACACTATTGTTAATGGGTTTTGTTAGTGTTAACAAAGGATATTTTATAGATTAATTTATCAGCACATTGATCTTTTAAGAACCAATTTCTTAATGCATTAATCTTTTAGGATTAATTTGTCAATATGCTAATCATTGAGGTACTATGGGCTAATAAGACATCTTTTAAGGACTAGCTTATCAATGTATTCATTTTTTAAGCATCAAATGGTAGTTTTCCCTTATATCTAAATAAAGATAATGTTGGATGTAAACATAAAAGGCATAATGGAGTAACAACCAAATATCGTCAAAGATTTACAGGCCAAATGAAGGAAGGTCTTTGATAAAGGACTTGTAAGTTATGCTCAAATAACAATGAGACACGCATAAGGGGTAAAAGCCATTGATGAAATGATTAAACCTCTTTTACTAGGTGATGACAAGCATGTTTTAGGGGAGGGATCATTAGGAAGAGCGCTGGAATTTTTCCAATAAAGCCACTAATGTTAAAGAGCATTAGAGTTTTTCCATTGAAAAATATACTAATTAAGAACTTTGGTGTAGGGTTTGATATTAGTCATAAAAAAGCTATGTACCATATAGATGTTTTGAATGAAGATTGGTTGAAAATGCAAGTATGAGTTATACAAAAAAAAAAAAAAGGATTATATAAAGAAAGCGGTTATAAGAACAACTTATTAAATAATAACAAAATAAAAAAGTAAACCTACATATAACAAAATGATAATAATAATAATAATAATAATAAAAATAAAAATAAACTTACAATTAAGAATAAGATGGGACAAAATAAATCTAAAACACATCAGATAAATTTGTTATCCTTGCTTTACCAAAGAGCACTACTTCCTTAATAATATAGAAGCACTATTCAACAAGGATCAAATCTAACGCCAAAATTGGGATATTATTATAGGAGAAATTCTTGAAATCTCCGGTATTAAGAAATTTTTTTTTTTTTGTATAATTCACACTTTAACATATCACTTTTTGTGAGTAATTAATGTTTTTTTATTTAATTTTTTTGACAGTTACTATTTTCTTTTTTTTTTATTGGGACAGTTACTATTTTCTATTTTTATTGTATCTTTAATACAAAATTTAATAATATAAAATGCTATATGTTTCTTACTCTAAAATTATACTTTTTATCATAGATTGAAAACTTAAACATTTAATTTCTTTGATTTGTACACAATGCATAACTTATGTTATATGAACCTTGCTTATAGGGTAGTGCTCAATATCATATGTGAATGATAGCTACGATCTTAACCAAAAGGCAAACCTTTTCAATCTAGTCTGCTTTATTTTATATATATCTAATATAGTGATCACGAATAGTTGCTTTCTTTATATGAATCATGTGTCGAAAGAATATTGGAGGGCGTGACATGTTTGTTGCTATTTTGCTAGTTGCATTTGGCATATCCCTGTTGTACTCAATGAATGAGGCAATGATGAATGATGAATGGGAAGAGAAAGAGCTAGATGCTAGCTGATCAGCAGCAACAATGCACAATTAGTAACAATGATTACGTAGATTACAATCAAAACCTAAGCCTGTATTCTAAATGCAGACAAAAGTGGATGGTTGGTGAGGAAGAAAAGAAGAGATGGGGACGTGGAAAGGCCAAACAAAGAGCACAAACCCAAACTCCCACTGGTCGACTAGCATTAAAGCCCGGAAAACACCTCAGAATCCTTATCTCCCATACCATTCCACTCCCATCCTCTTACCTGTTCCTCCCCCAACATTGCTAACTTCTACTCTCCATGATCATAGTCATAAGAGAAATTTTAAGATATTTTTAGAGACTACTTTTAATAAATTATCAATGTAAAAAAAATTTTACATTGTTATCAAATTATATGCTATTATATATAAAGCATTTAAAATAGTGAGTATGTCAAATATTTTTATTAATATGATGATATATAGGAATGGTAATTACAATTTAATCCATGGATACCCACTCCACTACATAAGATTTTTTTAATATTTTTATCACTCTAAAGGTGTGTTTGATATGAGAATAAAAATAGAGCTAAAGATTTTAATTTTTCATATGAAGTTAACTTATGAAAATTTTCACTTTATTTTTAAACTCGTACCAAATACACTCTAAATACGAATTAACTTTTAAAATAATTTTCATCTCAAAAAAATTTAAAATACTTTTAAAAGGTATTTAAAAAAAAGCAATGGATAGAGGCAGGTAGAGTATAAGTTGGAGTTGGTTGCCTATAGGTAAGATTCGAGTTTTGAATGTCAAAACCTGCAGTTAAGGTAAGGATAGATCGAGGGTTGCTCAACAGATTACAAGGCAAGTTCAAGTTGAGCTAAAATCCACTCTAACCTGTCCCATTGTCATCCCAATGATATATGATTATATATTTATATAAAATATTTTTACATTGATGATGTATCAAAATTATTTTTTTAAAAAATAAAAAAATAGTTATTTTTTATTGTTCAATATTTTCCAACTTAATCTTATAAGTTATCATTTTTTTTATTTTAACCATATTTTTTTAATATTATAATTAAAATATATAAAATAATATTTCTTATTTTAAGAATATATTAAAATTTCTCTCTTCTCATAATCCTCAATTAGAATCAAATACCCAATCATGTCATATTCTTTGCTGGTCCACCACCCTCTACCTAGAAGACAAACGGATCCAAGCTATACAAATGTTTTTATTTTTGGGTCCATAGTGTATAGACATTTAAATCAATATAAAATGATCATGTTTAAATAAATGTAAATTTAAATTATATAAGGGATGAATGTAATATTAATTAATAATGGATCTATTTTTATTAGTGAAGATGATGTGATGATTGGACATTTACATAATTAAAATTCACTTATTTAAATTACAATAATCATATATCAGTTTGGGGGTCTAAACATCTATATTCAAATGTCGGAACTCTATATATATATATATATATATATATATATATATATATATATATATATATATATATATACACACACAAAAAGGGTTAGCTAGTGAATTTTTTTTTTTCAAAAAAATTATTTGTTAGAATAATATAATATATTTATTAATTTTTTATAAGCAAGTGAGTGATTATTATTATTATTTTCATCTAATAACTACTCTTATTTTTGTTTACAGAAAAAGTTCTAACATTTTTTTTTTTTGCCTAAATGAGTAACCTTGCGGCTAGATGGGATCAATTAATTGGAGAATCAGTATCCGTGTCATGGATAGGGACATCCTTCAATTTTAAGCTTTCCCTTTTTTCTTTTATTTTTATCTCTTAGCTCTCTTTTTGGTGTAATCTAGTACTCCATTTCGAGCAAGAGACTGTTTGTGTAGTCTAATCTTAATTATTCCCAATCATCCTTTGGTTTAAACGATACTTTTTATTTTGTCGGCTGTGTCGAAGTCAAAGTTAATTCTATCTGATAATGGCAATGCAGGAGA
This sequence comes from Pterocarpus macrocarpus, assembly GCA_031439585.1. NCBI lineage: Eukaryota > Viridiplantae > Streptophyta > Magnoliopsida > Fabales > Fabaceae > Pterocarpus > Pterocarpus macrocarpus. The sequence goes on from CM062514.1 coordinate 34,839,923, forward strand.
CATTACATATTTTAATGATTGAAAATCTTTAGTTCATTTAATCACGTACTAGTGCTTATGTCGTGAAGCAAACATGTTTTACCCTTTTTAAAAGTAAAATATTCGATTCACATCTAACTTTTACATGAGTTAATAATTTTATTTAAAAAAAAATTGTTGATGTGGGTTACTCATTACTATATTTTCAGTTAATAAGCTTTCATAATGTGAAAAATATTGCACTACTAAATATTTAATTTTTAACAACATTTAGTTCATGTTACATTTTTATAAATAGATTTAATTTGTATATATTATTAGTATAAAAAAAATTTACATAGACATTTAATCATATATTATCATATTAACAAAAATATTTAACTAAATTATCCACTATCTTAAAAATCTTACAAATATAAGAATTTAATTGAATCATAATATAAAATTTATTTATACGGTTAATATAAAGCAATTAAACTCTTTATAAATATTGTTAAAAATATAATAATTGTTACTAAAAAGTATAATAAAATGTTGTTAAAATCTAATAATATAGTCTAAACACAACAATTGTAAAAATGTTATTAATATAAATAGTAACACTTTTTCATAATTTAGCAATATTTTTTTTTAATTTTACTAAATTTCAATTACGGTATAGTGTTGACTGGTTTATTAATTAAAAGTTACGCATTATTAATTCAAAATTTATCCACTATTAACTTCTATAAAACGGATGTAAAATATAAGTGCTATGCAATATGACCCTTTGTAAAACACAAACTTCTAACCCTGAGCAGATCGTAGGGAAAAACTTTCGGATATAGTTTGATGGTTACTCGTCACATCAATTTCAATTTCTCAATCATATGATACGTTGAACTAATTGATTCGTCGGTGCTTAATATCAATCATGTCCTACCAAGTGTAGTTTATTTGTTTCACTACATATACATATATGGTTTATTTCAACTCCACCTTTTTTCGTTACTTTCACACTATATTCTTACAAACTCTTATTTTCATAAAGCACTAATGCATTGTTTGGATGTGTAGAAAAAATGAATGGAAAGAAAATAAAAAGAAAGAAAATGAAGAGAAAAGAAAATAAGAAGAAAAAAATAATAGTTATATAAAATTATATTATAATCATGTAAAATAACATTTATGTATATTATAATAAAAGATAAACATGTTATTTTTATTTAATTTTTTAATACTTTTTATAAATTACTTAAATAAATAAATTTATAATAATATTAATTAAAAATCATTTATTAATATTTAAATTATAAAATTGAGTTTGAAAGTTTTTTAAATAAAAATAAATGTACTATAAATCTAATATATGATACTTTCATATGAAAAAAGACCTAAATTTTAATTTTTAAAATAATTTTTATTAAAACTGTCCTATTTTTTCTAATGAAAATTTCATTTTTTTAATCAAATATAGTGTTATGTTTGGATTACATCAAGATATATTGATTTAATTTAAATTAATGATATTTATTTCATTATGGTTAAAAAAATAATATATGTTTGATATAGTTCATCAATGTTATTATTAGTTTTTAATAATAGTTTTTTATATTAGAGGGATGTGGCACAGTGCATGCCAATAAAATGCTTTCTATCTATAGTTTAGATTAAAGTAGGGGTGTAATTGCCATTGAAAAAGTTTTCTTGCTTCTCGGTGGTTTTCTTCGGATCATTGAGAAGAAAAGTTGGAGATGGGCTCCATGCATGCTTTTTAATTTTCTCTCCTTTTTCTTCTCTTAATCAAATGGGAGAAAATATCTTTTCACTAGATTTTTTTTCATTCTTTTTCTTTCCTTCCATAATCTACTGACCAAACATCCGCTAAACATGGGCCAAAAATCTACTTTGGTCATTTTGCTCTAAAATGTTATTAAAAATGGGTAAAATTTTTATAACCTTTATATAAGATTGTGTTCAAGAAGTTGAGGACAGGTTAAAACATGAACAAGTGTAATGGCTTAATATTTGGCTGATTTTTCGCTTCGAATTCTTTTTTATTCATATTTAAAGTTTGGATTGAGGGAACACTCTTCGTCTCTTCGCAATTTAAGATCAAGGCTTTTCAAAATTCTTATTTATGTCACTATTAGCAAAGCTAAATTTTACTTTATGTTTTTAGGTTATGTCATTTATTTCTTTGGATATGATAAAACTAGGATAACATAAGATGTTAACTAGGATTTAGATTTTGGTTTGTTAGGATTTAGATTTAATTTGTTATATCTTATTATTAGCTTTAGGTCTATTTTTATCATTTTTAAGTTATCTTTGTAAATATTATCTATATATAATAATAAACTCTCTAGTATGACTCACATTGAGGTATGTACTAGTTTTTTAAAAATTTTATCTCATTAATATAACGATAAAATATGAAAAACTTGTTATATCATTTTATTTTTTGTTTTAATGAAATATCTGGTAATTCGATTAATCTGACTCGATCCAACAGATGACCTTAATAAGTATATGTGTATAAGCTGCTGATGACCAGCATCGCACCTCATCATTCGTTTATTTTTAATTTTTCACAATTTTTTATATTGAGTTTCTCTACCGATTAGCTAATTACTGGATGTCAAGCTCCTACTCCCTCGGATATATCAAAGATTCAAAAGACTACATCATAATGATCTTCTCTTTGATCTCATCCCAGAGAAAGTTCAAAAATAAAAAATCTTCCAAAGTTGACTTTAATCTCACAATTAAACAGCTTGCCCTTGGAAAGGAAATATATACATAAAAAATCAATGAATTCGGTATTTGTTTCCCCTGTAAACAGCAAACTAATGAAATTTGCGTTGATTAGGAACAAAAATGAAATCCCAAAAAATTCATCATGAGGACTGTGGCTGCTGAGGTGCCAAAAAAGAGCAGCGAAACAAGCGATAAAGATATGATCTGAAAGCTTCAGAAACATGTTTCCCAGTGGATATTGCTTTCATATTTCACTTTTCATTCTTACTTGCTCCCTTGATGAGTGCGGGGTAGCCTCCCATCAACTCATTTTGTCTTTTTTGATGCTCTATCCTATCATCTCAAACTCTTTTAGGAAAGGGAGACTATCCTCTCAGGTGCAAATCGGGATTGAAATCTTCTCAGTTTTCAGGTATCCTCAATCATAATTTAACACTGAACATTATATGACACTACTCATATATTTTGTCAAATTAACTCTTTTATAACTATTAATAAATTTATAATTTTAGAAATAACAAATTTTCATCGGAGAGACAAAAAGAAAAGAAGAGAAGAGAAAAGAAACAGAAAAATAGAACAACTGAATTGAGTTAGTACAAATTGTATATAACTTGACAAAAATATAATTTGTACTCAATTTAGAACTCATTTTAAGCTATATATTAAGGTATCCCTTAATCATTGGTTAAGAGTGGGTTTTATTTTTTTCCTAACTAATTATTAAGAGACACCATAATATGTCCTTTTAAAATGAGTCCCAAAATTGAGTACAAATGACATCACCTATAACTTAATTATGTACACATCTTCATTGTTGATCAAATCATATTAAAGTTATAAGGAATTAAAAAAATAATAATGGGAATGCACGCATAATCAAGTCATCATGTGTAATTTGCTCATAGATGATCCTCTCCTACGAAATGATTTGTAAACAATTATCCAAAGTTCTAGAGAGGAGGAGGAGGGGCGGGCAATAATGGATTCCATATAGTCATGAATGCAAGTACGCACACTTTTTTTATCAAGCCATCATGTATAAGATGCTACACAAATTATGCTATATATTACAAGATCATTTTAGAGCATAGATATGATTGTAATTATAAGTCACTTTACATCATTGAGTTAATGGAGAATGCATGTACACAGGACATAACATGATCTCAACCATGACACATACTAATCATCATATTATTATAAAGCATATGTAAAGTTAAATTATCAATAAAATCAATTTAGCACATGTCATGCCGAAGGCTTTGTTATCATCAAAATACAACTTGATCATTATATAAGGTCACATTCAAAAAAGATAGCTCCTATGGGGAAAAGAAAAAGGCGCAAAGTTTATGTTTCTTTGTCATTTTTCACTGTGTGCAATATAATTTTAGCTGCTGTAATTTTTATTGTTAAGGGTGGCAATCGTATGAGTAGCTTGATAGGAGCATTTTCATTTGAAATTCGATAGATACAAACTTGGAATAGGACATAAAACTCAGTTAATATTTTAACCAAACTCGAAGGCGTTTGAGTAATAAGTTTGACACAACCTTTTTTCTTCCCTTAAATATTTTTACCCTCAAACACTATCGCAATTAAAAAGTCTTTTTAACGCTTATCTAAAGTGTGAATATTAATCTTCTTCTTAAGATATGCAGCTCATTACCACTATTTTCAATTCTTTCTTTCTTTTCTTTTTTTTTTGATTCACCACTATTTTCAATTCTTATTGATAAGTTCAACTCAGCTTTGAGCATTTCTTATTATTGCTCTGCTCCTCTCCCTCATGGAGAGTTTTGAACATTTCTTCAATTATCGAAAAAAAAAAAGTTTAACTCAGCTTTGACTGATCAGATAAAATATGTTAAAGTTATTAGATATAATAAGTTAGATTAAATATATAATTCAAATGGAACTCTATTGAGTTTTCTCAAACGCAACTAAGTTTATGACTTAATAAAAAATATTCTATTAAGCTTTTGACGGATAAATTTAACATGAGTTTATAATTTAATTTAATGTTAGGTCTTGAAACCCGCACTACTTTTGGTGGAGATGCTATGGTCCTTTTAGGGGGAATTTATCCACTGATTTATTAACAGATTTTATATTCAAGTGTATATAAACCAAAAGCATTAATGAATAGCGTCATAAATATGAGAATTTTCGTTTAATTTCGAATATTTACATTTTGCTTGCTCCAATCTCTCGTGTGGACAAGTTTAAAGGTTTAAAAGATCCTATATCTTATTCGTTAAGCAAAAGATTATGTTTCTTTGTCTTAATATTTTTTATATAAAATATTTTTTTTGGTTCTTGAAAAAAATTTTGGGGATAAATTAATCTTTTAAAATTTAAAAGTTTATAAGTAGCATTTTATCATTTAAAAAGGGATATATTAATCTTTTTATACAAAATTTATATATATCCGTATTATCAAAAAATCTGTACAAATTTTATATAGAAAGACTAATATATCTTTTTTTTTAAATAATGAAAGATTTGTGAACTTTTAAATTTTAAGGGATTAATTTATTTTCCAAAATATTCATCAAAAACCAAATAAATATTTTATTTATTTTTTAAGACAAGTTTTTAATCAATTCGGTGGCCACCCAGTTGCAGCACACGTCGTCTTGGTCAACAACTAATCCTCAAGAACGTTGTCTTGTCAGATTTTTTAATTTATAATCTACATCGTTAAATGTTTTATTATTCTCTTTATCTTGTAAAATATTTTAATACTAATCAATGAAATTGGCTTACTTGATTGGGTTGACTTTAATGTATTGTTATAATTTAAGTTTAATTTTAGAATTCTTTTCTATGAATCATTTTTAAATATCTTATAAACGTCTGCTGAGATACACGATATATCTGGCTCTAAATTAATACAATTTTTCTTTCATCTTAAATTTCTTACCAGCCAAAAAATACTTCAATATTAAGTGGAAAAAATAACTTAATTAATAAGAATGAAAGTGTACTACGGCAATATCACTTAACAACTATGACCGTACAATATAAAAAACAACCATGACCGTACATACGTACTACCCAACACATTCCGTTGCAATATCATGATTAATCTTAATTAATCTAAGCATACATTAATATGCAGCCTTTCGAAGTCAGTTGATATGGTTTTTTGTTTTGTTTTTTTTTTGTCCCCCTGCCTCAAGTATTTTATATCAGAAACAACTATTTTTGAGGCATAGTTAGATATTAAATATAAATATTTTTTTATTAGAATTTAAATTATAATTTACTATATTATAAGAAACTAATATCTTTTACTAGACCCAATTCCTATTAGTAAGTTAGTTGATATGTATCACCAAAGAAATAATAACTACATGTCAAACCAAATAAATAATTAATAGATATGTAAATTAATTACAAGAAACTTAGATATTTTGCGGACAATCTTAAGTTCAAATTTTGCACTTTATGCCGCAAAACAAGAAAAGATAAATTTTATATGTATTTTCATAATTGGAAGCAACATAAATTTCTTATTCCTTACTGCCTAATAAAGCTGACAGGTCAACCCTACGGGGTTAATTTAGTTTAGGTTAGAATTATAACCATATTAATGGATAATAACTTATGGTTAAAAGAAATAGATAAACCCTATTTGTTTATCTTAAATAAGGTTTTAAATTTAAGTCTTATAAGTAGAGAAAATAAACTAATATTGGGCCATAATGAATCAGTTTGACTTGAGCTAAATTAATTAATTAGCATCCAACAAATTTTGAATGCGGATAGTTTAACCCCCAAAAAAATGACAAACTAAAAATAAAAATAATAAACGAAGATGAATCAGCGAATTAATAGATGAAATCATCTAAAAGTAAATAATAGTGATATGTTAATTAAGTAGGTCAACCTGTTAGCCCGAATAACTTTAACTTAAAAATGATAATTTAGGCAGATCAACTTGCTAATAAACCAGTCCAATCTATCAAACTAAATAAAAATAAAATGATCCAATAGATCAACTTGTTTCATTCCGTCACAATAGCAGGTTATGCGAGATAGATTAATAATAATCTGCCTAACAAAAGTTGTTAAAAATATAATTTAACTCATCATTTTTAGTAGGGTAAATTAGTTGATCTTAATAAATTCAACCTATTTTACTACGATTAAGTTAAAAGGAAAAGTAAGATAATCAATCACTCTGTAACAGTTTAACCACATCGATTTGATTAATTAATAAAGATATATGCTAGCTGTAAGTTAACAGGGACAATATGCAATTAGGGAAAAAAAAAAAAAAGGATTGGACAAAGTAAAAAATGTTCCTGAGGAAAGTGGAAAGAAAAAGTTAAAAGGCCTGAAATATTCTCAAGATTATATGCCCTTTATTGTGCAACCCACTTTCCACGTGATTCCACGTATACCATTACCATCTACCATATTCACCTCCATCATGGTCCAAATTAATATGTACAAATGCTTATTATTTAGCAGACCTTGTCCTGTTTGAAAAGAGTGGGTGAGTCATCAACTTTCTCACGGTCAACCTATGAGCCAAAAAGAGAGATGGAAATTTGATTATTCTAGAATAACCATATTTTATATTCAATTCCCTCAATGCATTAATTCTTTCAACACTTGCCTAATAAATAAATGAATGAGTCCCCACAACCCCCCTTCCCCTACTCAATCATAAACCTCTATATTCACACCCTCCTACAAGTAATCCATTCCTATCATTTTTCCTACCCCTTATCCTACTTTGTTTTTATATATGTTATAACAAATATTCACAGTATTGCAAGCTACAAACTCCTTCAACCTTTTTTCTCCAAAGTTTCTGTCCCATAATTTATACGATCATGAGTTCTGATGATATCTCCAACACAGGTCTTCGACTTGGTCTTGGTCTTGGTCTTGGTCTCCATGATCGATCAGAGAATTGCATGAAGATCGATGACCAAAGGATGAGAGAAAGCCAGAAGAGAAAGGAGGATGTTCCATCAAAATGTAATAATAATAAGGCATACCCATCTCTTACATTAGGACCAATAATTGATGATGATGAAGCAAATGATCAACCAGCTTCAAAGATTGAAGCCTCTTCTCCAAGCGCAGTGTCATCATTTTCCAACTCTTCTAGCTTCAAGAAGGAGGGAGATCAGTTTTTAGGTGAAGAATTTGAGATTGAGGTTGAGAAGGCTCCATCAAGGGCACGTTATGTTGATGAAGATAGTAACCCAAGGAAGAAACTAAGGCTCACAAAAGAACAATCCGCAGTTTTAGAGGAAAGCTTCAAAGAGCATTCTACTCTCAATCCGGTACCGTGATTAGCTAATAGCATATGATAATTTTATTTCTTTAATCATGATTAATCTGTTTTTCTTTTATCATTATTCTTTTTGATCTTTGTTTGCTTGCAAATAATTCTTTCAGTTGTGATTGTGAAGAAGGCTTTTTGATGTTTTCAATTCTTTATTTGTCACTTTTTCCTCAGAAGCAAAAGCAAGAATTGGCAAGACAGCTCAATCTGCGGGCGAGACAAGTAGAGGTGTGGTTCCAAAACAGGAGAGCCAGGTAATTTGTAAAGGCCATGCTTAACCTTGTTCCTCTAATGTTGTTAGAACTATGTCTAACCTTCACATGAATCTATGCATGAAGCTTCTTGCTAATTTATTCACAGTATGTATGTTGTTTGAATAACTCCATATTCTCTTAGATGAATTTTAATTATTTCAAAAAGAAAATGTTAAATGCTTTTTAAGTTTTAGAGATATTAAACATTTTTATTTTTTATCAATTTTTTTTAATCTAAACCATCGGTCTCCTTTTCTATTTACAAAATTCGAATATAAAAATTTAGTTCTAAAAAATAAGTATAGAATCATTTAAATTAATAAAATATTTTTTATAAACGTGTTTTACTTCTGTAAAAAAGATTGATCACTCAAGTGTAAGCTCTTTTTTTTTTTTTTTTTAATAAAGAACTCGGGTTTAAGCTAAGTAAAAAGAAAGAGGTATTACTGGAAAAAATTTCCAATATGAACTTGATCGTAACTGGAGTAAGATTAGTCTCATACACCGTACTCAAAAGGTGTATGATACCTATGATTAAATAAAGAAAAAAATAACAGGATAAAAGAATTTCTTAGGGCTAAGGAGGATATTGTTTTATTTATTTTAATATAATTAACCCTCACATGTGTACAGAACAAAGCTGAAACAAACCGAATCGGATTGTGAGCTACTGAAGAAGTGCTGCGAGACTCTAACAGAAGAGAACAAGAGGCTGCAAAACGAGCTACAAGAACTCAAATCAATGCAAACAACGCCAGGACCCGTTTACATGCAAATTCCAGCAACCACCCTTACCATATGCCCTTCTTGTGAGAGAATTTGGGGTGGTAGCAGCAATGGCTCCTCCCCACCCAAGACAACTTTGCTAATTGGTTCAAAGGCCCATCATCACTTCTATAAAAGTAACTATCCATTCACTCACTCATCATCCGCAACATGCTAGCTAGGAGGCTGAACACTATTCAATTTTCAGGGAAATCGTTGTTTTTGTTATGGAGATTGTGTGTTAATGATGTCAATTATGTAGTTAGCAATGCGTCATGTAATTAAATGTAAAGTATAGAGATCGATTCCTTATAATGCAAGTGTTATATGTATACTTCAAAACAAAGAGATTTTTCTGATTTCTTGTAATTTGATTATATGTAAGATATACTTATGAGAAAATTATGAATTAGAAAGTCATTACATCAATAAGTTTTCTTCATTTTGTTGCGATTGATTGTTGGATATAATTGTTAAAGTTTTACATCGCTTAAGAATATAGTCAAGATAACATTTATAAGAGTTTAGACAAATATCTCCCAAAAAAATAGCTTTTGGTGATTAAATTAGATCTACTCAATTTTAAGATATTATTAGAGCTTATTCTATAATTGATGTTGGGCCCACCTACAGATATCCTGTCATAAGCGTGAGCGGAGTGTATTAGAATCTCACATTATTTAAGAATATAAACAACATAATCTTTATAAGAATTTGGATAACTCTACCTTCAAGAGTTAACTTTTAGAGTTGAATTAGACCATTCAATTTTAAGAATAATAATTAGTTGCTTCCATTACAAAGTTAACTAAAATTCAATCATTATTGTTTGTATTCTTTTAAATAAAAACTTAAATATAAACATATAATAAAACAGTATTCATAATTCAAGTTAAAAAGGTTTTTTTTTTTTACTTTAAATTATGTGTTAGAGATAATATTAAAAAATTTTATATATCTTCACTCAATAACGTTTAAGGTTTTGAAACAGGAGTGTATGACATTGATATCTAAATGGCATGAACCTGTTAGTTTCGATAAAAACTTGGAGCAATACGACTCCTCAAGGTTGTGCATGAACGTTCGGCTAATGTGGGTTTAAATATTCCTTTCTGCGGGGTGCAACCATACATGCAAGGTGATAAATGCATGAATAGTGGACGACGCTGTGTTTCAGTGGCGTATACCACCTTGTGAAACCAACAGGATCATGTTCGATCCTTGCATAGGGTTCAATGAACCCCTCCCCCTCACCGGCCCCAATGCCCAAGATTAAAAAAAATAAAATTGCATGAATAAATTAAAAACAAGAATATTATTTCATATCTTTTTATGTGTCAATTGATTGTCAGTACTTCATGTATAAATATATACATGGAGAATTTACATATATAATTAAAAAAATTTAGATAATAATATTATCATTTATTATTATACTCATCCAATTCTCTTCAATTATATATATGAATTTATCACTTATTTATACATGAAAGACCTATAATAGATTAATATATAAAAACATATGTCGAAATAACGGGACACAGTTGAAAATTGAAGAGGAAGTTTCAAAGCCTAAAAGAATAGGGCGGCGAAGGAATTTGGCATCCATAATGTTTGGCATGCAAAAAGACATAATATGTGCGGTGAAATTTAATTCGCAGCATTCAAAAGGCAAAATGTGTAGCTTAAACATGGAGGATATCTATAAATTGAATCACCCATTCTAGAAGGGTGTTGACGTGGAAAGCTTGAGTTTTCAGAGGCTCGAGTTTTACCACAATGATCGTTTTGTTCTTTTTTTTTTTTTTTTGAAGTTTTAAATTTTCAAAATTCCAATTTAATAGTTTATGAAGAATTTTGATCAATCTCGTGGAAATATGTTTGAATAAGTGAGCGTTCACTAATAAAGTAATAACTCCTTTCTAGAAAATGGAAAGCAAAGTAGAGACCAAGCCTACGAGGGAGAGAGTTGAAAAAAAAAAAAGAAGTGAGCAAATTTTTTTAAGAAAAAATATAGGGTGTGAACTCTATTATATAGAATTATAATATTTAAATAAGAAAGATTATTTACTAAAAATTACTATATTTTATTAGTTTTATGTGATTATCTTTCGTAGTGTAATTATCCTTAATGAAATAGAATTTTTTTTCTTCAAAATTTTTCTTGTTGCATAATATTTTATGTTAAAATTTAGTATTATTTTATATACTTTACATACTTTTTATACGGTTGCGTGATTTTAAGGATATAGTTATATCAAATATTCTTTCATGCTAACTTGTAAATTCCATTAAATTTAACTGACCCTTGAGCCAACACTTCCTTAGTACGAGTTTTGTCTCTGACATAGTTATACCAAATCTTCTTTTATGCTCATGTGTCTTGATTATGTCTTTTTATCGTTAATTAGACCTTTCACGTGTTCTTGTTCAAACTTCACCTTCTTAATCAATGTAAATATAATTAGATCATATAAAACTTTTATACGAAAGGATCCATTCTTTCTATCATTTTAGGAAAATTCCAGAACACCTTTGTGCTTAAAGTTTATCGCGGACAATAATTTGGTGGCCTATAACACTCTTCATTATATATATGAGTAAAAAGAATCAGGCAGAAAAAGAAAAGGTTATGTGGGGTGAAAACTTGATATGTCAAAAGCTTTGATAAAGTTCAATGGCATTTTCTGAAGACAGTACTTCCCAAAGTGATCTTTGCAACCCTCTGCATTGATTTGATTATGAGATGTGTAAGCATGGTGCCAATCTCGATATACTCCAAGATGGCACCCCCAAGGACTCCCTTGAACTCATTAAAAGACTTGAGACAAGTTGATCTTCTTTTACCTTAATATTTTCATTCTATATGTGCTCCTAAGGCATAATCTAGTGTTATTTTGCATAGCACTAAAATTACAAGAAGAACCTTAATTTCTCATCTATTTACATACGACACTATCCTGTTTCTAAAGCATCCCAACCGAATAGCCTTAATGTAAAAAGAAATTTTCTAAAACTATCAAATGGCTTCAAGCCAATGGCTGAACCGTGATAAGTATGAGCTGGTCTAACCAAAATACACCTCCCCTTAAAAAATTGAAATCCCAAGCTGGTTGGGAATCAAAGTAGCTGAGAGGCACAAGAAATACCTCGGAATTCTAACATCTGTAGGACATTCCAAGCAACAAATTTTGACTTTGTGCAAGAGAGATGAAAAAAAAAATTGAGAGGAGAAATGCCTTACTAGCTAGACTGGGAGAGGTTAGTATCAAGTCAATATAGCAATCAATTTCCACTTATATCATATGATAATTCTTCCTATCGAAGTTTTTGTGCTTTTACTTTGAATCCATGATTGATAACTTTTGGTAGCGAAAGAAAATGTAGAAAAATAAAAAACATTGGGTCAAATAAGCCAAATTATATATGTGACTCTAACCAATAAAGGGAAATAGGATTTTCAGAATTTTGAAGCTTTAAATCTTGCTTTAGTAGCGAAAAATGGATGGCACCTCATTGAAAAAAACCAGATATGCAATAACGTCAAGAGTCCTTCAACCGAAATATTTCCCCATGTAACCATCTTCCTCCAAACAATCTTCGGCCATGTGCCTATATAATTACACATTGAGGACTATATATGGACTTGTGGATGGGTACTTAAAGAAGAGGGCTTGATGGACTTGCGGGTTTCCCCTGAATCTTAATTCTTGGATGAGATGGTAGAGGTGATAATTTAAAAGTGGTCCTCTCAAAACCAAAGGTATAAAAAATGGTACGGGACCAATCTATGTTTAACTAATTAGGATATAAAATAATCATATTTTTAATTCCTTTTTTTTATTTGTTCATTTGGAACTTAACTAAGTCTCGAATCATCGTTTAAAAGCATTCAATAATTTAATTTTTTAATTCAAATTTTAAAGTATCCCTGAAAAATAGTCTCAACCTCTACTTATTCTGGCTTGATTATTGAAAACTACATGTATCCACGCTTGTTAAATGCTTATTTCTGTGTTTCACATGTTAAAAGTTATGGCAACCATGAGCTAGCCGGTTAGCTCTATCCAATCCGCGAATATAGTGCGGCTGGGAGAGGATCTTACATCTAATTATAATCTGACCTGACTTTTTTGGGACCTTTGGGTCTTATCTTCCACATCTTTTTTCAGTAAATAAAAAGTAATATTGCACATTTGATAGTTTTCTTTTGTGTTTTTGTTAAGAAACTTAGCAAAACACCAAACACGTTTGACAGTTCAAAGTATCATTAATTGATTTTTTATGGAACTTTACTCTATAAATTGAACGGATTATAGTAAGATATTATTCATGAATAAAAGAATTTAATTTAATGTACTATCGATGTAAAAATTTTTTAAACATTTATCCAATCATATATTAATTATTATATGAACAAAAGTGTTTGCCTCTTATATGGACTTAAGTCCAAGGAATAGTCAAACTTAAAAGACTAATCGATTAGGTGGAAAAGTCTCTAGACTTAGTTAGGTACCATGCTTAGACATCATAGCTCCCCAATATAGGATTTATAACATTGCCACCCTGATTTAAGGCCGACAATCATGGGAGCCCACTCTGAGTGGCCTCATCGCCTTTCCAGGTAGCCCTTTTCCCATGTTGCTCATTTTCTAGGTTGCCTCCTCTATGACCACAATGACCCATTATAGGTTGTCCACTTTGATTGGCTTTATTTTGGCCCTCCAAATTGCCCTTTCCTAGGTCATTCATTTCCTAAGTTGCTCCCTCCATGTGTCGGTCTTTTAATTAAGTAATGGACTCAAGCTCAAGGAGGAGATCCAATCCAAATGACTAGTCTATGGAGTAAAGAGTTCCTAAACTTATGTACTATACTCAGATGACATAACTCTTCAATATGGGACTAGTAATAAACTCTTCAATTATTATCTCAAAATTTATATAGTAGCATAAGATTAAATGACATTGTAAAATTTTTCACATTAACAATGTATGAAAATTAATCTCTTAATAAAATTATGATAAATCAAATAAAAATCCTTTTATTCAACGCAACATGATTATGTAAATTTCTTATGTGCTCTCAAAGTAAATAAAAAAAAGTTAGTACTTTATTTTATTTAATATTCAACACCTCTATTTCCTCAGTGTGATCTTTCATTTTAACTATATTATTAATGGAATTACTAAAGTGTTGAATATTAAATGATTGAAAGCACTAAATTTTTCTTGCTATTAGAACACTTAACAATTTTAATTTTAGATTTTATTCGAACAGTACTCAGGTCCCCCCTCATGGTACAAGTCTGCAGGAAGTGTGATGACCATGTCTGAAGTTATTGAAACATTACTAGCTTTTGCCTAAGTAGGTGGTTACTACTTGATCATGTGATCATGGTCCACTCTAGATCTTTATAATTTCATTTAAGAAAAGAAGAAAAAACTGAATTTTCTAATTTTAATTTATATTTTTAAATTTAAAAAAAAACGTATGCAAAACTTGATTATTAATTAAATAGAGATAAATCACCAAACAAGAATTAACTTAATCAATCTTTCATTATGATTTATTATGATCTATATTCATTTCTTAAGTTCTTTCATTATTATGTCATTTATAAGTTTCAATAATACTTAATGAGCTTGAGAGCATATATTGATCATATATTTGAACCAACTCTTTTCTCAACTTAAATTTTAATTATAAAAAAAAATAACAACTCACTGTGCCTTCAATCGCAAATGAAAAAAGATTTTATTTATTTATTTTCTCTATAGCCATATTCCTAATCGGCTAATCCTACTTCCACCTAAGCAATATACAATTCCTTCTTCATAAATTTTCAAAAAGATGTGATCATGCATTGTTTTGTGTGGACCGCGGTCTCAACACGGATTAGTGCTCTGTTTGCAAGCAATTTAGCAATGATAGGTTCATGAGATTCATGAACCATGCTTTTAGTTAACTCATTAAATATGTAAGATGTTGTCGACCAGTACGAAAGACTGATATAAATAACAGTAACAATTACTAATACCCACTACCTCCATTTTGAAATAATTGTGTATTTTTAAAATTTTACTTTTTTATACATAATTATTATTTTAAAAAATTTAAACAATATTAATTACTTCCTTTTCAGTTATGCTTATGTTCCTATTAAATAAAGAAGAGAGAATAAAAAAATAATTAAATAAAAATAATTTTATAAAATATATCTTAATTTCTCTAATATTAATTTTTTAATCATTTTGTTAATTTATGTCTATTTTTAAAATTGGATAATTATTTCAGATAAAAATATTATATTTGTCACAAGTGTTTCCCGTTAGCTAATTGGCTTTATCTTTGACTGGTTCCGTCAAAACCATATTGTTAATGACCGATCAAATTATTTTTTTGGGCGTCTTAACTAATTAAATTATTTTTACCTGTTTGTATTTTATCTTAGGGAGACTTGTGAGTAAAATTTTTATTTTAGGCACACAATTTTGTATTTACTTCAGAAAATTTATTCTATACAAACCTCTCTTAAATTGTAAATTTGTGCGTGGAAAAGTACACACAAACCGCCCTTACATTTTCTTTACTTTTTAATAATTTTTTTTCCATCAAAAGCACAGTTCATAAATTTTGAAAACATAAAAAACTTAACGAAAATCAAATAAATTACTATTGATTATCAATCAGTTATATTAGTCTTGATCAACTTCTTCATCATTCTTGTCATTATCGGATTTCCGATGCCCACCAATTGTTTGCATTCGTCGGCGGTACCCAATTAGCCGCTGATGATGATAATTAATAAAATAATTAGTTGCATACGTGTTCATACTTCATTCTATTGTATCGGATGCTGCAAGCAGGTTAATCCTTTCAAAGGATATATTGCATTTGCATGCTTGATGACAAGAGTTAGGTAGACTTTCCACGTAATCTTGAGCAAAGTTGTGGGATAATTTCCTTTCAAATTTCTATGTTTATTTATTAACAATCTCAAAAGTTACTTTAACTACAGTATTCACACCTGAGGTGGCTTACGCAGAATATTTGATGTGCATAGAATATATATGCCTTTATGTTTTCTTTGGATCAGAATACTTGAACATTCCTATTTATTGTTAGATATAAAATGATTTACGTGTCCTTGGAAGAGATGGTTTACAATTTAGTATAAGAGATATGATTAGATTATCGATTAGGAGTTCAATTTTTTTCATTTTTATTCTGTTAAATAAGCTATAACTTTCAGCATAAAATATGATACTTTAAATGAACTTAATTTTGATATACTATTAGTATAAAAAAAATTACACAAATATATAATAATATATTATTATATCATTAAAAGTGTTTTAATCAATCACCCATTACTTTAAAAACTTTACAAATAAAAGTATATGATTGAATGATAGTGTAAAATTCTTTTATACTAACAATACATCAAAATTAATCTCACTTTAAATTTACTGATTTTACATAACGAAATATTTAAATATAAAATCATTTATGTTTCCTATTTAATAAATTATTTTCACGCAAAAAGTGTAGTCTCGAAAATGATATTTAGATAATACATTATTAAATATTTATAAATCCTATTTTACAAAATAACTGCAATATGGAAACAAACACACTATAAAGTAAAATAACTTTGATCAGTTTGAAGCCTAAAAAAATAGTTATTAAGTTTTTAATTTAAGTCCATGAAATATTTCAAGTCTTGAATCTGTTACCAACTTCTTTTGTCGATTCTTTCAGAGAAAAATAGTTAAATAGCAAATGACCAAAGCTCATGTTTAGAAGTATAAGTGAAAGGGAAATGAGATCCTGATTCCTTTCTATTACAATTCGCACATTCGAGAGGAGGAGGAGGAGGAGGAGGAGGACAAGAAGAAGAGAAGGAAAACTCTGAATGAATCGAACTTGATGAATTGAACTGAATGAATTGAATTCAATACATTATGTGAGAGGCTTATATGCATCACTGCACACGAGAGAGAGTAACTAACTTCAGTTACTATCATTACCAACTAATTAACAAGTTATAAAACAACTAACACTAACACTAAAATTCCATACTCTAATAGCCCCTTCAAGCTGGAGAAAGAAGTTTAGTTATTCCCAGCTTGGATATCAGCCTATGAAATCTCTTTTGGAGGTAGACTCTTGGTACATAAATCCATAAGTTGAAACTATAATTAAATTGGGAGAAGATGAAGAGGACCGCTGCGAATTTTCTCCTTAACCACACGATAATCTAATTCGAGATGTTTTCATCCTTCATGAAACATAGGATTGGCCGCCAAGTGAAGTATTGAGTGGTTATCACATTATAATAATGCTAGGAAAGCGAAAGGAACCAAAAAATCATAAAGTAAATATGTTAACAATTGTATTTTACAAGTGGAAACAACTAGTGCTTTATATTAGCCTTCTATAATGACCTTGACACACTATGTTGCTTCTTGTACTTCCAAGAGATCTAGGAATTACTAAGATAAATGCAATATCCGGTGATAGATCGACAAGTAGTAGGACATGATGCCTAATCTGAATTACTAAACCCTTTAAGCTGTAGTTTTAAATTGGATGGGAAAAATGAACCATAGTCAGGACTAACTTTTTTATATCTTAATATTTTGGTTGCTGCCTGGTAGTGTGACTACATTGGATAGGAGAGATATTGGCTGAGGTGTCTCACGACGTAGCCAATATCCAGTCTTGTTGTTTTCAAGTATAATAGTTATCCTATTAATCTTCTATAAGTAGCAAGATTTGAATAGAGATGATAAAGTGGGTCAATCTACTCCAATTCGCCATCTGTCAACCCAAAAGAGGGGGTTAGGGCAAGTTAGATCTACCTTAATAATATAGGTTGATATACTCAACCATCCCCTTTTTGGGTGGTTGGTCAACCCATAAAAAAAAAAAAAAAATCAGCATAAACCCACCATAAAATATGTATCAAATAAACAAAATGAGCAATGCATAAACGTGAATCGATTATTCAGTATTCACACCAAAACCACATTTAATTCATTAAAATAAAAAAAATAGAATCAATATACACAACGATTGACAATTATTCATCCATGGAAAAATCACACAAAACCTTAAAATCATTGGTCCAATTGAACTGCCGAGACAATATTCAATGAGTTAATCTGATGAGAGGAGGGGTAGCACTGATGATGAAGAAGAGGAATTCGATCAGACTATATTTCTTACACTTTATTATATTTTTAATTATATAGATATGTGAATAATTAAAACAATAATTTGAAACATTTAACTACTAATTTTAAATTTTAATAATACAAACCAGCCAAAAAAATAAAAATTTGACATTATTGACAAATTTTCCATTAGTCATATTTTATATGCAAAATATTATTTTTCCCAATTATCGATGGATAATCTATCGGTAATTATAATGATTAAAATATTATTTTTTTATTTACCAACAGATATTTTATTAATAATTTAGTTTGAATAAAAATTATATAGTTAATTTACCGACGACTAATCTGTCAGTAACTATAAATAATTCGTCTGTGTAAATCCATCATTGATGGTTTCTGACACTTATATTACCGATACTTTTGTTAATTATACCGATGAATTTTTCCATCAATATAAGTAGCAAAATTAACAACAAAAATATTGATCTATCGATAATATTCAATTTTTTTTATTACTGATGCGTGTTACTTACGAATCACATCCGTCAGTAATTCACTTAGTAAATTAATTATCGACAGAATTTTGCGACTTTCCCATCGGTAATTGGCGCATTTCTAATAGTGTAATTGCAATGAAAAGGGAAAATATTCTCATGGAAGATGACATCTCTAGAGAAGAAAATTTCTCTAGTTTGAGTGTCAATTACAACAAAACCTTTGACCGCAGATTCACGTCCAAAGCCACCAGAGTAGATGCAAAGCATTGAGACCCAAATACTTTCAAAGAGCACAAATCAGGTTCATTATTATGCAGTAACTCAAACGGAATTTTATTTTTCGAAAACCAAACTCGGTAGTTTATTGATGATGAAGACATGAGCAACAACAAAGTTCTAAAATCTTCTGGGTAAGTAAGATTGACATAATAGGGCCCTTGTGATTTTTAGAATGCGTTTCGCTCCACAACACCATTTTTTGTGGGGTTTCATCACATGATTTTTGGTGCACAATGCCCTTGGATTGATAAAAACTAATGAGGTTAAACTCATGTCTATTATCATATCTAATAGTCTTGACTTTCAAAGAGAATTTATTTTCCACTAAATTGATGAGTGATGGTATGCATGATGCAACTTCAGATTTAGTTTCCATAAAGAAATGTTCAGGTATGTCTAGAATAGCCATTTACCATATTGGGAAAGTACCTATGTCGATGGATATATGTGACCGAAACTGCCTTGCATATATCCATATGTAGCAATTCAAAAATATTATTAGCTCTAGAATAACTAACAGTATAAGGGAGTTTCCTTTGGTTGGCAAAGGTATATTCGCACAATTCTCATCACATTTTGTCATTGATGTGTAAAGAAATTGTTTATTGAGTATAGTATGCCTTGAGAAAAAAAATGACCTAATCTACAGTGTGCCAATTATATACGTGTGGGACAATTATAGTGTTAATAGCAACTATACAGGGTGTATAGAGTTACGAGGACATTTCAGCACGTATAGATCTTCCTTCACGTAAGTAGATCCAATCATCTTCATATCGTTTTTGTCCGGAATTTCACAAAATTTGTCATTAAATTTGAGTGAACAATGTAATGATGATGTCAGTTTTGTAATAGAAATGAGATTGAAGGCAAAGATGGGTAAGTAAAGGACATGATCAACGACAAATGTGTTCGAGAAATAGTCTATTCCTGCTATATATTAGTAAGAATTATATCAGCATTTGGTAATTTGATTTGAATGAGAAGGATTAATCTATATGTGGTAAAGGAATCTAAGGAACAACAGATTTGGTTCGGTGCACTTGAATCCAAGATCCAACCATGAGAATTGGACCTCAAATTGCAGATAAAATGGTTACTTGAAACATTGTTGGAGGTTGCGTGAAAATTTGGCTTGAGTATGATTATTTGTGGCTTGAGAAGTTTGTGCTTAAATATACCGGAATAGGACCAAAAGACACTAATATTGATCCTGAGTCAAGCTAAAATCGGAAGAATGCTGAGATTTCTCCATTGGTTGAACCTCACTGTCATAATATGCGGAGATGATATCTTTTATTGCAGATCCTTTCCATTTTTTGAAATTAGGTGAGAAACCATATTTAGGGTGTGTTTGGTTTAGTTTATTTTGACAGATAAAAAAATAATTTTTTTTACTAAAAAAAATCACTTTTATAGAAATTATTTATTTTATTCTACTCAAAAATTATATATATATAACTTTTAAGTAGAAGTTGAAGTGAATAATTTTTGTAAAAAATGATTTTCTTTAGTAGTTAGAAAATTAATTTTAAAAAAATAGAAAAAAGTTGAAAGAAACGCACTTTTAATTTATTGAAACACAGATCCACTATGTGGCCATTATTGCCACAAAAGCTACATTTTTTCCTCCACCTACACTTCAAATTTCAATATGTACGTCACTTATTAAATGTAAGGACAGATTTAAAATTCATTTTGGTTGATGTTGAAAATGATTTGGCCTTAAGCTTTGTTTGTTTGAGAGGAAATTGGAAGGAAGGAAAGGAAATTGGAATAAAGGAGACCAATTTCCCTTATTTGGTTGTAAAGAAAAATGTCAAAGGAAAGAATAAACAGTGCAGATTAGTTAGTGGGATCCACTCTTTTTTTTTTTTTCATCCATAGCTCGAATGGAAAACAAAGGGATAAGTGGGCTAAGTAGTTTCTTTCCAACAATACCCCTGTACAAAGGCTCTTTGACTCATGGAAAGCCATGGAGCAACCAAGAAGAAAAAGTCGTCAGCGGGAGCACAATGGTCGCAGTGTGAGTCAATGGTAGTGGCAGGTTAGGACAGAGCTGCAGGATGTGGCTATGTGGCTTTGGGTGAACCGTGGCGACTTTGGGGTGGCTTGATGGTGGTTACTGGCCTTAGCAAGGGAGCAGTTGTTTGAGGTCAAAGGCTATGGTGCAAGTGGAGTGGAGGTCGAGGAGCCATCATGAAATGAAGTGGCTAAGATAGGGGGAATGGAGCTCACGGTGATGCTTTTAAAGTACAACCTAATCAATGGCTGCATGGATGCTCTATAATAATCCTAACCGTTGATATCAATTGATTAAAATTGAGCGACATAGATTAATCTGGTGTGTGGTGCACCTGACTTTATTCGGTACATGACAACCTTAGCCCTAAAAATGAGCATTAGCTTTTTTTCATTGTGCTAAACAAATCATCATAAGACATTTAAGGCAGCATTTAAAATGATCCAAATGAAAATCTAAACACTAATGTTTCAAGAAATAACCGGTGCCTCCAATAATGGCCTGTGGAAAGACGAAATTAGCCAAAGGTTGAGCCCATATTACAAGGTTGACCTAGAGGTGTGTGCATTCCACTATTCCTTCACCCCTCCAACCTCCAGCCTCCAGACCTAAACGAAAATCTGCACTCCAATCTCCAGCCTCCAGACCATCCCCTTCCAACGGTGCTAGTTGTCCTGCAAGAAGAGCACCTTTGTGCGTTTATCGTCATCGAAGTGGTGGAAGCTTCCTTTCAAGAAGCCACATTGATGGAAACAGATCTAGTGTTCGTGTATCCACCCTTGCGTTGACACTAACCATGGCATGGACGATGGATCTGAGAGTGTGAGTTGAAAGAAGCTGCAAATCCACCATCATCATGGCCCTCATTAATGTTGTAAGCTAGATAGAATAGGAAGAAGTGCTTGTTTCCATTGGTTGTCCCTTTTGGACATTTCAACAAGCCAATAATTTTAATTTTTTAAATAAAAAAATCACATTAATTGGATACCTACCCATGGTCTTACTGTGCACTACATCACATTACATTTGCCCTCTTAATCTCAACCATTCCCTTTATAATATTATTATCTATAATACTATAATTTACTGGATCACCAGTGTCCAAAATTTGGACTGGACCATTGTAAATGGAGTCAACATTTAAATGTGCTTTCAGCCTTAGATAAGTTTTTCATTTGATATTAATTAATATAATTATTAAATATAAATTAAAAATATAGACGTGAATGCTTTTATATAAATATAGAAGGTCAATTTTTATTATATTTATTTATATTATTTTAATAGATAAATTTATGACAAAATTGCATTAACTTTTATGTTTCCACTAATTTTTTTTTATCAAACTCTATATTTATAGTTGAAATATATTTTTATAATAATATAAAGGTAAAATTGTTATTTGACATTATTATCTTTTTCTTTCCTTTCTCTTTTCCATATAAATAAACAAGAGAAAATAATTCCTCTTCTATTTCATTTCCTCTCATTTTCCTTTTATCCAAACATACTTATGGAAATAAAAAATTCACTCAATTTCTTTCCTTTCATTTTCTTTCTTCTCTTTTTCTTTCCTTTGCCAAATACACCCTAAATGATTTGAGACTCTTCATGCCACAAAAGCTACCATACATAATCGGTAGAACTGAAAGTGAGTCAAGTCAGCTTGTGAACTAGTATTTCTAGTTCGGTTCATTAATAGCTTAGTAAGCTAGACTCGTGAGCTCATGAGTCGAGCTCGATTTAGAGTTTTGAACTTGTTTATTAAATAAGTCAAACTTGAACTTTGCTAAATTAGACTCATTAGCTCGTGAGCTAGCTTGATATATATGTTTGTGTGTGTGTGTGGTCATATAAATTAAATTATATTTTGTTATTGTTATTATTATTGTTGTGTTATTATTGTTGAGATTATGTTTTTATCGTTAAATATCTTATAATTTATTAAATTAAAAAGATTTAATTTATATCTAACTTAAGCTATCTCATTAAGTTTGAGCAACTCATGAGCTAGCTCGAGCTGGATAAACTTATAGTGAGTTGAGCTAGAGTCTAAAAATTAGGTTTACTTTGAACTCAAACTCGAGGCAAGCTTGAGCTATGTCAAGCTCAAACTCTGTCCAGCTCACTTTTAGCCCTAATAATCAGTCTAGAGTCCTTGATAGCCATACGCTCAGCCCAACTAGTTCAGAGTCTTCAGACATCGATTGAACCTGAAGCCTATTCTCAAACTGCAAAAAAAAAGTCTATCCAAACGTTAACATAGGAATTTTTCTTTATTGTTTTGTCCAAAATTAAAAGAAACCCGTTAGGGGGCCCTTCAAGCCTACGATTTTCACGTTTTATGTACATATATGTTCTACGTAAAGTTTCATACTAATACAAGAGAAAAGCTAACCAGTGTCCTAGTGAGTATTTTGGGCCACTCTTTAAGAGAATAAGAAGGAAGATAAGTACATGAATAGTACAAGAGAAGATTCATTACTTGTTTGCTTTATTCGAAATCTAAACAAGTGAGCACTAATTAACAAAACTCTTATTTTTTGTAAAGATGAATTTTAACTTTTTGGCAGTAGAATTTTGTTTTATTTGATTAAAAAGTTGTTAAATTATTTTAGAGATGTGCTTCAGTTAATTTTTTTTTTAACCTCTCCAAATATTAAAAAATAGTATTTTTACTTATTATAACTACCATTTATAAGATTCTTATTATTTTTTTTGTCCAACTACAAATATTCTCATATCCTTGCCATATATTAGAATAAATTTGGTTGATTTAAATAGTGCAACATTTAGCTTCTTTAAGTAAAGTCTCGATTCAAATCATGTGAATAAAAAAACTAGCATTAAGAAAATTTTACTTTGTAGTGAGCTTATCTAATTTGAATCAGATTAGCTAGAATCTAGAGAACATGAAATATTGGCTGCATAGATTAAAAAAATAATAGCCCTAGCATAGGAGACTCATCTTATGTGTGTTATATCAAATTTGGTAATCTTCAATTTCAAAAGCTTTTATATTTTTTTTATCGAATTAATTGCACTCATATTTTTTTAAACCACTGGTATTCAAAGTCCACTAGACTTCAACTAATTTGACTTAAACCAAGTTAATTCACTATTAAGCAAACCTCTCCACATGCTAGTGTGTTTTTTATCAGCATATTGCCATATTCCTTTAGGTTCATGTAAACTTAACAATGTTAGAGCAAAGATAACAAAATATGTCAGTTAGGATTTAGATTTAGTTTGTTTCATCTTATCATTAGTTTTATCTTTATGTTATTACCTCTATATAATAGAATCTCTAGTATGACTCATACTGCGTTCAACCAACATTTCATTGAAAACACCTTTTTCATGGTATTAAAGCCTTTTCATGGCTAACGCCAAATTTAATAGCATAATACTTGGCGTCTTTCTCAATGAAAAAACTCCAACACCCCTCGACTTTGGTGGATTTATTAAAGAAACTCTAGTACCCCTTCCAATGGTTGTTCCCGCACATTACATGTCACTTGGCAAGAGGTTTGATCATCTCGCTCTTGTCTTTTGCCACTAGCGCATCTCTTATCATCTTATTCGAACATAGCTCACAAGTTATCTTATTAAAGATCCCCTACTATCTGACTGTCAACATGAAAATTTGTCAAAGATTTGGTTGATACTTCAATGTACTTTTCTTCTCTACATCTGGTGTTTTGAGCCCATCTGTAATGATCTTGAGCTTGTTAGTGAGATGCTTTTCAAGCAAAATCGACTTATTCACCTTCATTGTAATCAAGGCTCATCAATCATTTCCACTGCCACCATGATCCAAATATGACCTTTGCATGACTACACCAATTTGAATGGATGATAAAGCAAAGATAACAAAATATATTAGTTAGGATTTAAATTTAATTTGTTTCATTTTATCATTACTTTTATTTTTATGTTTATCTTTTTTATTATCCAATAAATTATCCTTGTAACCACTATCTCTATATTGAAGACATTTTAAATGAAAGATTGGATGAACTCAAATTTGAGTCATACCAGAGAGTCTATTATATAGAGATAATAGTTATGATGATGACTTATTGGATGGCAAAAAAGATAAAGACAAGTCTAAAACTAAGGATAAGATAAAACAAACTAAATCTAAATCCTAACTAACATGTAATGTGTTATCCTTGCTTTATCACTCTTTTTAAACTAGATGCCGCTATGCAAAAGGCATGTGTGGATCATGATAGTATTGGAAATTAATGGCGAGCCCAAATTATGATGAAGATGAAAAAATCAATCTTGATTGGAAGGTATCTCACCAACAAGTACATGATCATCATAGATGGTCTCAAA
Source organism: Pterocarpus macrocarpus (assembly GCA_031439585.1). Lineage (NCBI taxonomy): Eukaryota > Viridiplantae > Streptophyta > Magnoliopsida > Fabales > Fabaceae > Pterocarpus > Pterocarpus macrocarpus. The sequence goes on from CM062514.1 coordinate 34,865,303, forward strand.
ACACCAGACATAGACATGAAAAGCACATTGGGGTATCAACCATACTTTCTGAAAAGTTTTAACATCGATGGCCAAATATTGGGGGGATCTTTCATAAGACAACTTATGAGCTATACTCAAACAAGATGATAAGGGATATACCAGTGACAAAAGTCAAGAATAAAATGATCAAACCTCTGGCCAGGTGATATGCACATCCAAGAGGAGGGACTAATGAGAAAGGCACTGGAGTTTCTTCAATAAAGCACCAACACTGAGGGGCTTTGGAGTTTCACTTTTGAAAAAACACCAAGTATTTTGGTGTTAAGTTTGGCATTAACCATGAAAAATCTTTGTATTATGAAGATGTTTTGTATAAAAGACTAACCGAACCTAAGTTTAAGTCATACTAAAAAATTTATTATATAATAAAAACAATTATAAGGATAACTTATTGGACAACAAAAAAATAAAGATAAAAATAAACCTCACATTAAGAATAAGATAAAACAAACTAAACCTAAATCCTAACTAACATATTTTGTGTTATACTTGTTTTATCATACATAATAGAACCTTTGGTATAACTCACTTGAATTTAACAAGTCTTTGATTCAAAACATTTTTAAATAAAATTTATTCTAAAATTTTTTTCAAAAAAGAAAAAAGATGAATAATTTTGCGTGCTACGGCCAACACTACAAGAAATTTTTAATTTAGAAAAAAACTATGTTTCGAGAGTTTATTGTTAAATATTTAGAACCTAATAGTTTAATTGCCAAGGCAAGTGTAGCAGATAATGTTTAAAAGCTTTTAACAGTTGGACTTTTAAATTCCTCAACGAGATCAATCTGTAATTTGTAATTTTTTGTTTTATAAGTGAAAGTGATTTATAACTTTAATTCTTAAAACAAATCAATATATCTAAGTCGTTCGAAAACTTAAGAAGCATGACTATGAGAGACCAACATGGCAACACAACATTGAGTCATCACAAGTTTCGTGATGGATATGTTCTTGTCATATACACTTAAAAGCTTGACATAGCTAATGGCTCCTTACAGACTTTTATATGGTACAGAAGCTCCAAATCGCAAACTCCCTCTTCTGCGTACACCAATCACAACAAAGTTACACACTAAAATGTTTAGGATTTGATGTAACAATCAAAGGAACTACTTATACTGAAAGTACATGCAACAATAAACTACTCAAGTACTCACACTGCACAAGCACAACCAATGTTCTTGCTATGCTTGATAATTGATATTGAAACTAGGAGCTAAAGCTTTTGACTGTTCCTGTTAGGACAGTCTCTTAATTTTGTTAATAGAAGCTCATACCTTGCATTTGAGAATATATATATATATATATATATAAATATATAAAAGGTGTTCATGGCCCTAGACGATAGTGACCATCAGCCATGTAGTGACCATCCATATAGAGTGTTGCGTTCTGAGCATGCAGGCCATCCATCACCATAAATTGCATGTCTTCAGAGGGTTTCCAGTGCCTCTTCCTTTGATTTATGAACCAGTTATTTATTTGCTTCTGGTCCAAGCCGGTTGATTCAGCCAATGCCACCTTCTCTGATTCCTAGTATTTATCCAAAAAAAATTCAATTTAAAAAAAAAATCATAAGAGAAATTTTTGTATAAATTCAAATTTAACACCTTGTATTTAAACACACAATAAAACTGGACTCCACTAGTTTTGTTTGAAACACATTCACTTATTTTTGGGTTTTACCAAATTTATTATATATCTAAATATAATGCGTTAGATTTATATTTATATAAGAATTAACAATAAAGTCTTTTCTTATTAAGTGAAGTCGACTGCATACATCAAACTAATGTCACTGTATCCTTAGAAGGGGGAAAAAACCAACAAAAATTGATGAGATCAAAAGTGTGTCAAGAGAGCAACACATTTTACATACCGAAGGATATGGCCACTTGTAATGTAATTCCCACCAGTTAAGTAGCTTTTGCCTAGCTTCTTTGGGCAGTTTTCCTTTCTTCTTTTTCTTTGAAAGTTCCTGCTTAAGGCTACTCAAGTACCCACTATACTTCCTCAGCAAGTGGTTTTTAAGTTCACGGTCTTCAGCTCGTGGATCAATCTCGGGCAGTTCTGTTTCGCCACCACTATTGTCTTGATCCTCTTCCGATGAACCAACGCCTTCACATTTATCATCTGATCATTCGCTCAACAACAGCAATGCAACAATGTCGAAGTAAGCTAGTGATACATTTTACTATAACAAACACTCACTATAAACGTATAAGGAAAAACTTCATTTCATGTGACTAATGCACAGTTAACGAAACACGTTTTATGAAGTAATATGCAACTCCATGGTTGTTTAACCCAATGTTGTTGTAAATTAAGGTCCTTTTCCATCTTTCAAGAGGAGAGGCACATATAGTAAGGTACGCATTTCGGATTGTCACCATACAACTACTAAATTATTTTGTAGTGCTTTCATGGTAATGATTATAGTACTAACATATTGAATAAGGAGCTCAACTATTTAAAAGAGAGCTAAATACACACACAACAGCACATTTCAAGGGAAAGATTATTTTGAGGAGGAAGAGAAAATATAAACATTTCTCTTTTATTTTTGTTTTCTTTATTTGTATATGAGATTAATTTTGATACATTGTTATTGTAAAATGTTTTACATTGTTAATTAATCATATCTTATCCTTTATATATTATAAAAATAGTCAAAACTTTTTAAATAATGTGACTATACATAAATTAATAATTATGTAAAGAATTTATACTGAAAAAATACTAAAATTAAATCCTTTGTATATACAATGCAGAGGTAATTAAATAATAATCCATTCCTCTTTCTTTGCGCGCATAAGTTTAAGTCATTTCAAGATTTTGCACATGCGAAAAGTTATATTTTATTTCAAGGGATACTCCAAAAAACCTTAAAGTTGCTATTTTTAAGTTAGGCCCAAAAGCATATTGGATACAAGGTCATCACCATGAAATTAACAGGCAACCTGTGACTATCGTTGAAAAGACAAGTGTTGATGAAGAAATTTCAAGCCATAAAGTAACTACTTATTAAAACATGAATTTTTATTTGGATTTTTCTAATCAATATCCTAACAGTACTAGTTAAATATTCAAAAGTGGTAAAGAAAATTTGTTGAAGAGCGAGATTTTAAGGTTTTCAATGTATGGAATACACTGAAAAATTAAAAATTTACCACTTTTTATTCTTTAACCAATACCCTAAGAGCATTGAATGAAAAAAAAAACACGTTTTTTATTTTATCTTCTACTCCAACATTGGAGTACTTCATTGAATTCAATGTCTCCCATTTGTACACGAATACGCTCTTATGTGTATCAAAACAATAGTTACAAGCATATATCAGTAAATAATATGATATCTTCATTTCAAATTAATAATAATGCAACTTCTTAAAGTATTTTCTATTAGTAACATGTAACTATAATTAATAAATTACTATCAATTAGGGTATGTTTAACTTAGAAGGAAATGAGGAGAAAGGGAAAGACTTATGCAGGTTATACTTTATTTATGAATTTTATTTTTTGAAAAGAAAAGGTTTTAACTAACCTTTTAACCTTATGCCTCCAAAACCCCTATTTTTATATATCTACTCTAATTTTATTTCAACTTTTCATCGAAATTACATTTTTATCCTAATTTTTTATCAACTTCCACCGAAATTTGTTCCCTTCTAACAAATATTTAGAAAAAAATATTTTTAAATTTTTTAAAATTAATATTATTATAAAATATATTAATTATATTCCATTATTCTAATAGAGAATAAAATTATAAAAATATATTATAAATTCTCCATTTCCTTTTCCTTCAATTTAAACTTATGAACAAGATTAATCGAAACTTTCTTAACTCCTTCCTTTCTTTTCTCTTTCTTTCCCTTGATACTTTTCCATTTTCTTTTCCTGGTAACTCATAACTCATACCCAAACAAACACAGAAAATGAGACGTATTATAAATTATACATTTATTATATACTTGAAAAACTTCCAATCGTACAATGTCCTTGGGGACTTTGGGGGATTGGAACAGCATCCAATGTGTTTTTCAGTTATTATTTCTCAAAGACACATTAAGGAGAAAAAAATTGTGATTAAAAGGGTATTTGTCGTAATACGGCCCAGAACTGACCACTACGAATGATGAGGACCGTGTGTGTAAGAATGTCATGCTACAAAACCCAATGAATCCGCGAAACAAGGTTTTCTCAGCAAAGTGTAGTTTAAAATTGATTAATTAAGAAACCCTAAAAGAATCATTTTGTCAGAACTCAGAAGCCTGGGAAATAGAAGGAGCTAAGTAGAAGGAACGCGTACGTGTGAATTTTGGGTTATAGCAAAAATAAGTATATATTAATAAATAAAGGTTCATCTGGAGTCGTGAAGGGTGGACAATATTTCCAATAAGGTGTATAAAATATTCAAAAATAAAATGTACTAACTTGTCAATTCATGGGCTTAAAAAAGAAAGATGTTGTTTATTATTCTTTGATAAAAATAGTGAAATTATATATACATACATATGTAACATTAAAAATAAATAAATAAATAAATAAAGTTGTGATGTATAGGCTCATGATTAGGGTTCTGTGCATCATCTTCTCTACCTGGGTCCCCTACCTTCCTCCCTCGATTTGAAGTTAGGTAAAATTTTTTGGTCAAAGTTTCCTGCCTCAGGGTACAGAAACACTCGAGTTTACGAATTTCAAGACTTGCAGAAACCAGGTCCAAAATTTTGTGCCCCTCCTCCATGCCTTACCCACATAGTAGCACTAGTAGTAGTAGCTGATCACTTGTTTAGTTCAGAATTAATTAGCTCGTTTTCAGTGAAATTAAGTATATTGTGTAACACATGTTAGGAGGTTGTGAGAAATTAAAAAGGAGTGAAGGAGGAATAAGGGTGGAAGGGAATAGCCGAATAGGATACTGACCCTCCTATAAAGAGAAAGATAAAGTACCTGAGAAGATCCTAACGGGTCCATTGCAAAGCATATTTAGCTGTGTTTCTATCCTTCGCATGAAATCCATAGCCTCTTGTATAGGCCTTGTTAATTCCTCTCGATACTTCACAAGCATGTCATAGTAAGCTTCCTGTTAACGGTAACACCCAACCATTATTTCACAAAATCTATTCCAATAATCAATACTATTAAAAGGTAGCAAATTAAGCCCAATATAGCAAAGGGGAAACCCTCCCAAAAAAAAATAATAAAATAAAAAATAAAAAGGGAAAAAGGAAAAGACCCCACCATGAATTGGTCAAGTTCTGGGTCCTTGGAACTCTCCCTTGAGCCAACAGAAGATCGTTTCCGTGCCTCAAATTCTTGCCTCGCCGCCACCAGACGCTCCACCACTTCCGGCGGAGCTCCAACCTACAAATAGTTATAGAGAAAGAAAAAGTGAGAGAGAAAGATAAGAACTACATATACAATAATATGTGTAATTAAATTAACTCATGTTAAATTTAAAATAATTTACAATTAAAAAATTTATATAATTTTTTTTTTCGAAATATTATGTTATCAATGAGAAGCATAAATACTCGAATGGTTAATTTATTGGGGGAAAAAATGAATTAAATTAATAATTAATTGATAATTGGCTGGACCTTTTGGCAATCCATGTAAGCTTCTAAGAGATTGGAGTACTGAGGGTGAGCAATGATTTTAGCTTTGATGGCTTCAACTTCACTAGAGCTTTGGCTCCCTCCTTGCTGGTGCTGCTGGGGATGCATAGTGGTGCTATGAAGACTTCCCCTCAACAAAGGGTAGTGGAGAATTGGGGTGTGAAGCTGAGAGGTGCTGGCTTCGGTTTTCACAGCAGGGTACTGTGGAACTTGATCGGATTGAAAGCAGTGATGATGATCTGATCCACCACCACCAGATTGAAGATGAAAGGGGTTGATTGGAACCTGATGATGATGGTTACCACTGTTACTATTGGTTCTCCCAAACCCACCAAGAGAATTAGCACTGGCAGTTGATGAGTACAAGAAACTTGGCCTTGGACTTGGACCTGTGTTTTCGCTCAAGTGATTATTATTAGGGTATTCCTCCATTAATTCAAAATCAACAAGCACAAAAAAAAAATTCTTTCACTCAGCTAACCAAGCCGAACAAGAGCTTGAACAAGCAGGTGCCAGAATGAGATAGGCCGAGAAAAATAAAAACCCTACTTTGTTATATAAATTTCTCAACAATACTAATAAAACCCTAATGAAAACTATGAGAGGTTGGCGTAATGAGTGTTGTAAGGGACCAAAAAAGAGTGATTTTGTTTTTGTGTTGACGATACGGAAGGGGATATAGTTGGAGGGCTCTAAGGAAGAGGTAAGAGGGTAAACAAAATCAAAGCAAGTGTGATCAAGTGAGTTAAGATGATTGCACCGCTAGATTTTGGGGCATGGACAGGGTGGAGAAGGTAGAAACCAGCGAAACACTCACATGATGTGTTGTACGGCTGTGAAGAATAGAAGAGAGAAGAGAGAGAAGAGAAGAGAGAGAGGTGGCGCAGTCGAAACCGGCAATGGCTCCGTATTGGGGGTGGTTGACAAGACTTTCTTTCGTTTGTGAGAAGAAAAAGAGAAAAAAAAAAAAAGAAATGTTAAAAAAATCATGAAAAAGCAAGCGTGTGTAGTAGCATAGCATATAGGAGATAAGACTGTCAAGTGTGGATTGTTTGTTGAGTTTTCTTTTTCTTTAATCATCTGTTCCTGTGGTGTGTCCCTTAATTTGTTCTGCTTTTTGTGCTTCTGATCAATTATTGTACAGCTGAAACGAAAACCGTCGTGTGTGTACACATATTATGATCTTGATTCTTGAATTGCAGTATATGCCATGCCAGACTTGTACCTTAATAAAATTTTATGTTTTAAAAAAATCATTGTCTCACACTGTTTTTCTTAGTATGTTAAAAATTGATTAGTAAGATATAAATTTTTTAATTAAGTTTATTTTATAGATAACGCAATAATAACTAATTATTATGATATAAGTGATCTAATGATGCATACATTCTTCTATTAATTATGTATATTTTTAATTAATTATTATTGTATTATTTACAAGATAAATGTTACTAAATGTAAATCCCAAAAATTGTTAGCAATAGTAAAAGTGAAATATGAAGGCACACAAAGTTTGCTTGCAATATGCGTTTGAGAAGAGTTTTATCCTAAAATTACAGTGTAAGAATATAAGAGTTATAACCAATATTTAATCGATTTAAATAATTAGTTACTTATTTTCTTTAAGTAAAACTTAGATTTGAATTTTAGAAATAATAATTGAAAAAAAAAACTTCAAGAGAGCTTTAGGCCCAAATATAGTGAACTGACTTAACTTAAGGCTAATTAATTAAGTTCTAGTGAAATTTAGATACTGCCGTTGGATTGGAAATAAATCAACCCAAAATTTAAATAAAATACATGAACTTAAATATTATATATAATTAAGTTATAAAATAAATATGATCCAAACTAACTTTTATTTGCAATATTAAAAATTCAAAATTATAAATGGCCACCTTAAAAAGAATATTATTTACATAATATTTTTAGTTTAAAATTAAGTGAATAGTATTATTGTTCATTAAACTATCCAAGACAACTCAAAGGATAACTGTTAGAGTCCCACAAAGGTTAAGAATATAGTCAAAACAGTCTTTATAAATACTTAGACAACCTTCGTCTATGAGTTAGTTTCTAGACTTGAGTTAGACTCACTTAATTTTAAAATATATTAAAGCTTATCTTGTAGAATAGTTGTTATTGGTCCACCTACAGATATCTACTCCCACAAACTTTATGCTTTGGATGCCTAGTTCTAGGCGTATGAGGAGGGTGTGTTAGAGTCTTACATTACTTAAAAAGATAGAGAAGATAACTTTCATAAGTATTTGAATAATTCTCCCCCTCTCATGTTCTAATGTTTGGGGTTGAATTAAACTCATCCAATTTTAAAAGAAAATAAATTAGGACCCATTTGGGTAACATCACTTATGACTTTTTTTAACTTTTTTGGAAATCAAAAGTCACATTTCTAATTTGATGTCCCGTTTGACTACACAGCTTATTACTTCTCAAAAAGTCATTTTTAGTACTTTTTGAAATGTTAAAATATTTAGTTTATCAAGAAATATTTTTTTTAAAACACTTTAAATAAATATTTCTATTACCATACACTCAAATGCAAAATAGCTTATTCACAAATTAGTTCTCAAAAGTTACTTTTACATAAACGCTTAAATAAGTTATTTACACAAATGACATTTAATTTGAACTCCACAAAAAATAAACCAAGTTTAATTTTAATACTCAAACCAATCTAATTGATTTTAGGCTGGGCCAATTTATCAATTATAATTTTGAGCGGCCACATTTTATTCTTTTACATTTCCTTCAATAGTTATTTTACTTGAAAAACGTACCTTTTTTATGCGTTTGAGCATATCTTTTTACTCTTTTTTTTTTCCTTGTGTTAGGTATCAGAACCCAAGTTCAAGGAGGGAGAGAATGAGTAAATGCAGAGCAAGGAAATAGAGAGATTTGTGATGAATGAATGAATCGTTGTTATTATTGAGAGAAGAGATTACAAGTATATATAGTGCTTCTAATACATAACAGAATTCTGATCAACATGCCAATACAGCATAACTACCATAACTAACTTTCTGATTTGAAACTAACTACCTTATATATCATCATCTAATGACATCCCTAACAGCCCCCCTCAAACTGAGGGACTCTAATGGAAAGACTCTCAGTTTGTCACGGAACCTAAAAAAGGAAGGAGGTGAAATAGCCTTGGTGAGAATATCAGCCACCTACTCAGAGCCTGGGATATGAGCAACATGAATCTTTTTTTTGTAGAACATGGTCACAAACATATATACAATTCAAAATGCTTTGACTTGGTATGAAGGATTGGGTTGGCTGCAAGTAGCATAGCACTGAGATTGTCATAGTAAACAGCAGGTGGATGAGTGAGGGAAACACGAAGCTTAGTTAGTAAGATATTTAACCAAGTGAGGTCAGCAACAACTGCTACTAGGCTGCAAAATTCAGCTTTAGTGCTTGAGCGAGACACTACATTCTGCTTTTTGCTTGACTAAGAGAGCAGATTAGGATCAAGAAACACACAATACCCTATGGTAGACTTTCTATCATTGACATCTGATCCCCAATCTAAGTCACAGAATGCATACAATCGCCAATCTGAGGTTTGATGTAGGGAACCACTGAGGTACCTTATATTCTTTTGACAGTTTTCCAATGACACTCAAGTGGAGCATGCATAAATTGGCTGATTTTGCTCACAACAAAGGAAATGTCAGGGCGAGTAATGATAGCATGTTGAAGACTCCCTACAATGGATCGATATAATGTAAGGACATGGAAGGGAGAATCCCCAGCAGTTGACTGTTTGAGACCACTGACCAAAGGTATTGCCATTGACTTGGATTGCTCCATTCCTGCTTTTCGAAGAATGTCTTTGATGTACTTTGTCTGAGTGAGCAGAACAGTACCTGAGGATAGGTGATAAGCTTCAATTCCAAGAAAAAAAGGACATTTCACCAAGGTCTTTTAATGCAAAAACCTTGTTTAAGCTAGTAATCAGAGAGGAAACTTTAGCAGGCTCTGATCCAGTAAGTAAAATATCATCAACATATACCAAAGCATATACAATCGATGTGGGAGTAATTCTAACAAACAGAGAAGGATCACTCTTGGTGTTGCTGAAACTAAACTGGTTGAGTGCAGCATTGAGCTTGAGAAACCAAGCTCTGGGAGCTTGCTTCAACCCATATAAAGCCTTGTGGCATCTGCACACAAGAGAGGAATTTGAAGCCATGAACCCAAGGGTTTGAGTCATGAACACCTCCTCCTCCAAATCTGCATTAAGAAGGGCATTATTAAAATTAAATAGGCAAATCTTCCAACCCTTGGAGAGAGCCAAGGTGAGAATGAGTCTGATAGTTTGGGGCTTTACTAATGGATTGAATACTTCACCAAAGTCTAAACCCTCCTTTTGATGAAACCCCTTTACCACCAGTCATGCCTTGTATTTCTGCACAGAGCCATCAGGGTTCCATTTTACTCTCAATATCCACTTGCAGCCAATTTCCTTTCTGTTAGCTGGAAAAGGAACCAATGACCATGTATTGTTATTCATTAGTGCTGCATATTCTTCCTGCATAGCCTTGAACCAATAAGGAGGGTTTAAGGCTTGCTTTACTGAGGATGGTTCAACGTTGAGAAGATTAGTGGAGGAATCTAATAGAGGAGCAGCATAGGCTTTGGGTTTGGAAATTCCATTTTTAGCTCTTGTTTGCATAGTGTGAGAATTGGCTGGTAATAGTGGGGCAAAGGGGAGTTGTATCTCAATTTTGCCACCTGCTACAGGTTGTACAGGAATGAGTAAGGGAACCGTAGTAGTGACAGCAATTGACGAGTCTGCACTAGAATCTATAGAAACAAGTGGAGAAACACTAGGCAAGGAGGGTGTTAGTGTAGAAGCTAATAATGGAGAAGAGTAAGCGCTAGATGTACATTGAGCATGAAAAGAATTCTGATGTTGAGGAAAGGTTTGAATGCATGGGACAGTGTTTGGGGAGATTGAAACTTGGAGGGTGAGGAATGTTGTGTATGTTGTAAAGAAAATCTAATTAATCAAAAATGACATCTCTAGAAACAATCATTTTACCTGATGGGGTAAGGCATTTATAGCCTTTATGCTTTAGGGAATAGCTAATAAATGTGCATTTTTGTGATCTAAAGTCAAGTTTGGTTCAATTGAAGGTCTAAGATGAAGGTAGCATGTGCAAGCAAAAACTTTAAAGAAGGTGTAATCTGGTTTATGATAGAAAAGTAGTTGAAATGGTGAGATGAGTTTAGTGGTTTGAGATGGACGTCTGTTGATAACAAAAATAACTGAGGTAAAGGCATCTTCTCAAAAAGGTAAGGATAGAGAGGAGGCTGCAAGTAAGCATAAACCCATCTTTGTAATGTGTCTATGCTTCCTTTCAGAACAACCATTTGTTGGTGAGTGTATGGACAGGTTAATCTATGGGCAATACCATTTGTTTGCAGAAACTGAACAAAGGTTGAGAAAAGATACTCCCTGCCATTGTCAGTTTGCAAAGCCTTGATTTTAAATCCAGTTTGTAATTCCATGAAGGATTTGTATTGTAAAAAGGTTTGAAAGGCTTGGGATTTGGTTTTGAGCAGGTAAAGACAAGTGTATCTAGAGAATGCATCAATGAAGTAAATATAGTATCTATTACCAATTCTAGAATCCAATGGAGCTGGTCCCCAAATATCGGAGTAGACTAGTTCCAATGGTTGATTAAATTTGGTTGTTGAGTGATTGGAAAGGCAATTGATGAGACTTTCCCATGCAACAAGCAGTACACACAAAATTCTTTTTATTCAATAGAATAGAAACATTACAAGAGCTCAATACATGAGACAAAATTTTGGCACCACAGCGACCCAATCTTTGATACCAAAGTGAGAAAGAATTAGAAATTGTAGCAGTATTATACATAAACTGATTTACAATATAAGGAATAGAAGCAAAATGACTCAAGACACAATCCTTTCCTACTAAAATGTTATCAAACGCATACAAGCCATTTCTAAGCTGTCCTCGAGAACGATATCCTTGGTAACCAGTGATTTAACAACATAGAATTTAGGGTGAAACTTAAAGAATACATGATTATCTTTTGCAAACTTTGATATACTAACTAGATTTTTGTTTATGCCAAGAACATGAATAAGGTTTTTGAGATGAAAGGTTGTGTTTAGGATATTGGAATGCAGAATGGAATGCCCAAAATGCCTAATGCACATACCTTGACCATTTCCTACCATTACTTGATTTGCACCATTATATTTGGAACTTGTAAGAAGATTGTTGCTGTCATGGGTGAGGTGATGAGAAGCTCTAGAGTCACAGTACCAAGATGCATCTGAAAAGGTTGCTGGTGTTGCTAGGTAAGCATGGGGCCCTTGCAGATTGTAGTGACATGTTGAAGAGTTAGGTGCTGCCAAATAGGCTTGAGGGCCATGAGGATTATGAAATGCTGAAAAGGGAGGTGGGGTTTGTTGCTGTGGAACTCGGTTGGGATTCTGAAAATTGTGATTAAAATGGTGGAAACATTGCCAAACTGTGTCCAATTTTTCCACACAATTGACATGTTGGCCTATTGGAGTGTCCATTTCCACAACCCCGACCTTGACCTCTTCTTCCACCTCCATTTCCTTTACCAGCAACTTTTGGATCTTGAGTGGTAGATTGAGCCAAGTGAGCTTGTACTAAATTTAACTCCATTCTTTTGAATCTTTTGAGCATTTCCTCCTATGCCATGAGTTGTGCTTCCACTTCTTCAACTATGTAAAGCTCCGACTTTGTGATAATTGCTGTAATGAAGGCACTGTAATCTTGATTCAGGCCTTCCAAGATAGCAATGACATGTTCTTCATCATTTATAGATGCACCAACAGCTGAGAGTGAATCTACAATTTTCTTGATCTTTAACAGATATTTAGTCATTGATCCATCCTTTCGAACTTATTTTAGCCGAGTTTTGAGTTGACTAATCTTGGCTCTAGTTCTTGAAGCAAAATAAACTTGGAGTTTATCCCATACCTGAGAAGCATAATCACATCCAACCACTCAATTTGTGAATTCAGCACTCATTGAAGCAAGCATCCATGTGACAACATGCAAATCTTGCTGTTCCCAATTCAGGAACTCCTCTTATTCAACTCCTGTGGATTCATCCTCTTGAGATCGAAACCGAGGTGGAATCTTTTCTTTGCTGAGATGAGATTGAAGCTTCTGACTCTTGATTGCAGCCAAAGCTTGATGTCGCCATGGAAGGAAATTGTCTTCCTCCAACTTGAATGAAACTGGATTCAAGAAATTCTTGAGCACAAATCCTTGAGGCGTGCTTGAACCTGGTGTTACCATTATTGTAGCAGCGAAAGAAGATGGTGAGATTTGTGTTGGCTTCATGAATCGTTGTGGCTCTGATACCATGTTAGGTATCAGGACCCAAGTTCAAGGAAGGAGAGAATGAGTGAATGTAGAGCAAGGAAATACAGAGATTTGTGATGAATGAATCGTTGTTATTATTGAGAGAAGAGATTACAAGTATATATAGTACTCCTAATACATAACAGAATTTCGATCAACATGCCAATACAGCATAACTACAATAACTAACTTTCTGATATGAAACTAATTGCCTTATACATCATCATCTAATGACATCCCTTACACCCTATAATAGCTTTTTATGAGATACAATTTTTATCAAGTAAACTATTAAATTACAACTACATGTCATATGAATTTTGTGTCGATCATGGTACCTTTTTTTAGGGGGAGCATATTAATGATGAAAGGAGTAAATTTTGAATATAAAATTTTGAAATAAATAGTTAAAATTAAATTATAAAGTAATATAATTTTTCAAAGTGATTAAAGTGATTTTAAATATTTTTTAATTATATCCATTTATGTATATTTTATTGGCTAGGATTTACTCATCTCACTTTATATAAAAAAGTCACATAGTTTAATATTTTAATCCTAATCATTCATGTAAAATCTAATAACTAAAATTTATTCATTTTACTCCCATAGTTAATCATTCATTTCACTTGATATGACTATGATTTCGGTCTTCTAAAGTAGTAAAGTGCATGATTTCAGTATTGTTGATGAAAAATTAATAATTTAGAATTTTATAATATATAAACATCAACATGACAAACGGGAAATAATCTGAATAGTTGATTTTTTATGAACAATTAAAATCATACATTTTACCCTAGTTGCATTCTACACTTTAGAAGATATATATATAACGGTTACATAATAGGGGGTATATTCTATGAGAGGAGTAGTTTATTATAAAAGTAAGAGGAGCAAATCTAAGCCGTATAACCATATGTAGATAATTAAGATTTAAAGTTATTTAACGGTTACATAATTAGTTAAAAAAATCACATGACTTTATATTTTAATCTTAACCATTCATGTAAGATCCAATGATCAAAATTTACTTCTCTTACTCTTACAATTAATTACTCTTCTCACTTGATTCTCTCCACACACACACACACACACACACACACACACACATATATATATATATATATATATATATATATATATATATATATATATATATATTCACAATTGCAGTAATATGACTCTCTTTGAATTTAGTGTGTTTAAGTAGCTTATTTTACCTTGAAAATTGCTTATTTATGATCTAAATTCTATTAAGAGAACCATTACAAAATATCAAGGAGGATGGGCGATACATTTATGTTTTAAATTACGAGACTACATAGAAACCTTACCCAAAAAAAAAAAAAAAATTACGCGACCACAAAAAAAGCTAAGTAATCTAGCATTTTACCCTATTTCTGTTTTTTTTTTTTCCTCCCTCTCTTGCCCTTATCAACTAAATAAGAGAAAGAATTAATTTTTTGCTTCAATTTATTTCTATTCTTTTTAAATATAGATGATTTTGATTTTATTTATTTAAATAATTTTTTTAGACTTTTGGTCCCTCTTTTTTTCAATGTGAGATTCGTAGTTATTAAACTATCAAGTTAACTCTTACGAATTTATGATTCTAACATACAAAAATAAGTTAACTCATGCATAAACTCATTTTTTATCAAATTAGTACGAGTTTAAGTAAACTCTAACAAAATAGATGAACTTTGATTCTATAAATGAGTTTATAAATTTAAAATTATACTTGATTTTGCTCTCCAAATATAAAATATTGGTCAATTTTTTTTTATACTTTGATTTACTTATTTATTTCATGCAATATTTATTAGTTTTATTCAATTAAATTTATCTATTTGTTATTATTTAATTATGTTTTGTCAAACTACAAAATAATATATATATATATATATATATATATATATATATATATATATATATATATATATATATATATATATATATATATATATAAAATAAAGTATGGTATAAAAATAAAATTATATATTAGACTGCATTTTATTTTTTTATGCTATTATAAAATTATAATTATTTAATATTAATCATAATAATATCATTTAATTATATTTAATTACTAAAATACATTTTTTAAGTAATATTTTTTATATATGTAAACTCTTGTGATTCAAGTTTGCTAAGAAACTCTCGAGTTTGATAATCTTGATTAGATTTTTAATCTGTGTTATTCTAAATTTTAATCTTTATAAATATTTTGGAATATGCGTTTCTCATAAATATCACCATAATATATTGGACTAATAGCAAGGACAAAAAATACAACGTTGAAAAAAAGGGGATAAAAGCCAAGAAAAAAATTTAAAGAGATTTAAATCAAAATAATTATATTTATAGGGATTAAAAATATATTTAAATATTTTTTATCAAGACTTTTGAAAAATATATGTTTTTCTGTTCATTTTAATTTTTTCTATAATTGATTTTACTCTTTATTTCTTCTATATATATATATAACTTTTCTCCTCATCCGAAGAATATAAAGAGTCCAATTTTGTTCCTCCTTATTTAAATGCGTGAAGAATATGTAGGTTCTTTCATATACCCTTTTTTTTTTTTTTGGTCTTTCCCCATTTTTGTTCTTCGATTATTATTATTATTTTTTTAACATTTTCTTGTACGATTAATAAGAACCATGGGAGGGCATCCTACTATTTCTAGGTTGTGACGAGCCATGGCCGCGGGGGAAAAAAAACACGTGTACAATGCTACAATACTGCAACGACAATCACCTGAATTTCAATTACAATTTCCGAAACAGTTATGTTATTTTTTTAGCTAAGTGATTTATACACCCTTAATGCCATGGAATATTTATAGTTTAAATAAATATAAATTTTAATTATATAAGTGTTATACTATTTTTAGTAATAGATGGGTGATAATTACAGTTTAAATAATTATGATTTTCAATTATATAAATATCGATTGATATATTGATTTTAATAATAATATATATTATTATTAATTAACTTCACGTCTAACATTTAGATTATTAAAATTGACACTTATTTTTACATCAATTATTATATATCGATCAAAATAATTCAATATTATGTACAAACAATTCTTTTAAAAAAAGCCAAATACTGCACAATTACCCTAGCACAAGTAAAACGCAAAGAGAATGATACACAGACAAGAAAACCGGGTCATGCACAATGGTTCATGCCCAAGTGTCCGTCATATTCACATCGACAAAGACGGTCATAACGTTACTTGATTCTCTTTTGATCATTTAAGAATTTTATTTTGTCTTATATATCAATCATATTTTATCTTAGAATTTGATGTGTATTTATAATAATATAAAAATTACACTAATATTAAATAATATATTATTATATTATTTAATAAATTTATTATTTTATAAAAATTTAATTTTGATATAATAATAATCTAATTTTTTTTATATTATTATCTAATTATATATTACTATATCAATAAATATGGTTGATATTCATATTTATTATTATAAAAGTCATGTATAGAATTTAATTGAATAATAATATAAAAAAAAATTTAATTATCAATATATTAAAATTAAATATATTTTATATAACAAAAAAATTATTAAATGACATAATAACATAACAGCTAAACACATTATATTATTTTAATATAAATTTTTTAATTGTGTATTTACATAATAAATATTTTTGACTGTAACTCTTACTAAATTTAATTATACTTTATCTATAAAGATTTTTATTTTTGGTGAAAATATGCGTTCAAATTTTAAGAGAAACAATTATTGTAAATTAATTATATAATCTTTATAGAATCAATCTTCGATCAATATTATAACTAGACCAAACATATACAAATATTGTTACTAACGGAATTGGAAATAATGGAAGAAGCTAATTTTTCATATGTGACAAACCACTATTTGAATTTTAATTATGAGATGCATTTATATTTAATTTCTAATTTCTAATTTCTAATTTCTAATCATGCCTTAATTAAAATTATTTTTGACATGCAATATAATCGAGTAAAAAAATAATTAATTATAAGAATAAAAAAATAAATTTTAATTATTAAATTTTATATAAATAATTAAAATAAAAATAAAAATAAAAAATTATATAATATTTTTTAATAATTATATGACTGAAATTCAGTATTTTCACTCTCTGACCTTATACGACGCACTCTCTCTTTTTAGAGAGAGAGAGAGAGAGAGAGCTTAAAAAAATAAAGAGCCCTTTGTTCGGCATAATTTGATGCGTGTATGTTATGATTGCATCGCCTAATTGGCTCCGCAACAAGGTAAAATCACATGAGTGGCGGCGACGACCGTGGCATTCCCTGCAAAGCCAAAGCCAAAGCCAAAGCCAAAGCCAAAGAATGGGGACTGACTTCAGCTCTTGGTATTGCGCCCTGCACTGCACTGCACTGCACTGCCCTGTGGCCACTTGGCACTATCCCTTTTGGAGGGACACATACCCTCTGAGTTTTAGGACCCCACACCAACACCAACACCCACACCCAAACACTCTTTTACTTATAAAGGCCTCCACTCACTCAAAACAGCCCCCCGAGAGTCCCGCGCTCCTATCGGTGGGGGCCGTACACACTCATTTACCTGCCTCTCAACCCCCCCTCTCTCTCTCTCTCTCTCTCTCTTCATTACCTTCTTTCCTTTTTTTCTGCCTTCACTTTTCATAATCTCTCTTCCTTTCTTTTTTTTTTTTAATTTCTCTTTTTATTTTTAGCATTACTTGAAATTTATTTTTATAAAACATCTTACTGTTTCTTAAAAAAATTGAAAATATGAAATTAATTTTAATATAATAATATTATTATAAATTTTTTTATTATACTACTATCTCATTATATATTATTATATATATAATTTTTTTAAAAATATTGATAAGAATTAAATATTTTTATTAATATAATAATAATAATAATTAAATAATTATGTAAACACTTTTCATATTAACAACATATTAAAATTAAATCCTAAATTTATTATAATTATACTGTTAAAAGTTCCTATATTAAAAATATTTACCACATTCTAAACAATATTAATATTGAATATATTTAAATGATGATAATTCTTACATTAAATTCTTAGTTAACTTCATTTAAGACATGTAACAAATTAATATTGTAAATATAAAGATAAAGTATACTGATATTTCTTAAAATTAAATGATATTAGACATAATATTCTTCTATTTATTATATCTATACTAATACCTCCTAGAAGATATTCAATATTATATTTATAAAAATAAGTCTCATATTTTATAGAATATAAAAATATTTTATTGAATGTAATATTACCTACAATATAAAAGTTATTAATATATATTTAAATAAATCAATCAATAAATATCATTTGTAATATTATCTACTTTCAAGAAAAATTATTATAATTTATCCGAAATATAATAACTTTTAATATCACACCTAATTTTTCATCGCATGATATAATTATAAAAAATAATATAATATTCTGTTTAAAAAGTAGAGAGTACCTGAGACAGATTGGACGTTTCCAACTTTTACCTCATAAAGGAGTCCATCCTGATCCACGCCCCAGGTATGAGTTGTGCATCTCCCTCCACTTGAGGTACCTTGCCCTCCCTCCATGCTCGAGTTCAGTTTCAGTTTCAGTTTCAGTTCATTTGTCATTCAGCTTTACTATTCTTCGCCACTTCCCCATGCACCACCTTTTCATGTCTACCTTAACCCTTTCCCATGCACAACAGGGAACAAATAAAACAAGCGGATATGGCACTTGTATAAAACCCAAGTTATCTTCTCAGGGAAAAACATTATCTAAGCAGGGAAAATACTATTTTCAAAATAGTATTCTGATTTTGGAAATGGCCTGATCGTGGTCATAAACTACAAGTTACGTACATGATCCAATCTTTTAATCATTACTAGTCGAAAAATGTCTCTCATATATTTTCTTATCTAATTTATAAAATTGGAGTATAAATATGTACAATAAGAGATAAGTCTTATTACGATTAATCAGTAACAAAAAATATAAAAATATAAAGATAATGTAAGTATAATTGTATTTATAATATCGTGTTAACCAGTTTCAATTTATCTGATTAATGTTTCGTTCATATTTTATTATAAATCAGTTTTATTTTTAAATTTTTTATTAATAAGTCTTTTGTAAGTATTTGTAAGTGTGCTAACGAGGGTATTTTTAAGTGTGTTGACAAAGGTGGGTTTATCTAGTCGGTTTTTTATTTATGTGTCACTATAATTTTAATTCGATTATTAAATTTTTTTATTAATGAATAATTTATAAATATTTATGTAAATATTTGATAAATATTTAATAAGTTCAAAAATATATTATAACCTTAAATTAGAGTGAGTCTTTTTCTTAATTTAAACTTTTAGATACCAACAAAAATATATAAGTGTTTAATGAATCTGAATATATATTCTAATTTTGCATTAGAATTAGTCTACATAAATTATTTGTACAATTAACTTATCTCCATGATAAAATCTATACATAATTAACTGATATAATAATTATACAAAGAAATTGGTGTGTGAGCATATTTTTCATAATGTTGATTTGTGACTTCTCTAACATTGAGCTTTTAATATATGACTAATAACTTAAATCCAAAGCTTTTATGGAAGAAAATTTTTTAATCAAGAAGAAACATCTGAGACATTAGATGGAAAATAAAGTCTAGATCATCAGTCCTGCAAATTGCCCAAATCATCATATTATAAACACTGCTAGTGCTAACATCACCCTCTGGAAAGTCTTTGTCGAGGTTTATATGCATTTTGCAACCCAAAAAAGAGATTTAATTACTCTGCTAATTTCTGTATATCTTGAAAATATTTAAATAAGTTCCTACATTTTGGTATATTGGGTTTTTGTAATTTAAAAAAAAATTATAATTAGGTCTTCATTAAATCACTGTTATTTGAATATCCATAAAAAGGTATAGGACTTAAAATCAATTTATATCTTTATCATTTATTTAATCAATCAAAATGGATATAAAGGCAAAGCAATGAAATCTAATCATATACCTATTGAGGCATAGAATTGTCCAAGATAGAAAAGTCTAAGTTGGCTAATAAGATTGTTAACAAGATTATGAGGTATAAACAAATGCCTAATGAGTGGAGGAATTCATACCTTAATTCCTATTTATAAAAATAAAATAGACATACAAAACTTTGCATGTTACAGAAAGATTAAGCTCATAAGTCACAGTTTGAAACTATGGGAAAGCATAATTGAGTGAAGATTAAGACAGGATATTGATCACATTAAAGAGAATAGGATTGTTCAAAACCTAATCAGATTAAACAAAAAATAAAAAATTGAACAAAAAAATAGAAAATAGAAAATAGTTTATTGAGTAAAATCCCATTTTGGTCCCTGACGAAAAGTATGGGAGACAAATCAGTTCCTTAAGATTTAAAAGTTCAATAATAATCCCTCAACACTTAAAAAAGAAGATACATTAGTTATTTTGTTAACTCACCATTATAACACTTAACAAAAAATCACACGTGGCACAATAAGTCTTCGTTAAAAACTCTTCTCTCATCAAAACGACACCGTTTCACTTACCATCACTTCTTGCTTGTCTAAGTTCCGAGTTCCTTATCCATATTTCAAGTTCCATTTCACTTACCATTAAAAACTCCTCTCTCCGAATTCTGAGTTCCAAGTTCCAAATTCAATGAGATAGAGAGTTCAAAGATTCTAAGTTCCGAATTCAACAATAGAGAGCTTGAGTGAGTTCAATGATATCGTTTTGATGAGAGAGGAGCTTTTAATGGAGAATTAATGTGCCACGTATACTTCTTTATTAAGTGTGGTAACGGCAAATTCATGGAGAAACTAACGTGTCCTTTTTTTTAATGTTTAAGTACTATTATTGGATTTTTAAATCTTGAGGAATTATTTTGTCTCCCACCATTTTTCATCAGAGACTAAAATGAGGTTTTACTCTAGTTTGTTTTTTTCAAAAATAGATTGGTTCAATTCGATTTTTGATGGAGAAATGCAAAACCAAATCCAACTAAATTGAGCTGAATATACATAACAAAATCTAATATGCCCTTATGTTTTTGACACAGACAAAATTACCTCCATTCTTAACCCTAATTCTGCTCGCATCACACAACATACACACAGTCAAACCCTAAATGAAGCCTTTCACTTTGCATCTCCTTACACCACACTCACAGTCCCATTCCCTACCTAGAGCATTTCATTCAATCCCCTGTAAGGCCACTACACACGCCCTAACCAAAAACCACCGCAGACCCTCCTTTCCTTATGAGACTATCGTGCAAACCACCACCAATGAGTTTGTAGGAGCTTTTCGTCATCTCATAGTCGCCTCCCCTTGCAAGACCATCGCATACCTCCCGTTGCGAGTCGCTATCATGCCCCGTCATGCACACAAGTGTTTCACAAAATTCCCCATAGAGATAGTGTTTGTTACTTCGCCATAATCCTAGGTCTAGCCCAAAATCTCCATCACACACATGTTGTTGCTAGTTTGATTCAAATGAGTGCTCTCCTTGATGGATGTCGTAAAGTGATTGTCGATGCAAGGTAGGTATTTGCTTAATATGTATCCATGATTTTGATTTATATTTGGTTTCTAAATTCTAATGTCATTCCTTCGAATGCCTCTTTTGTTGTTGTCATTATGTAGTTGATTTGGTTTATTGGAATGTGAAATAGATAAAAAGTTTTCTTTTTCATATCATTGAAACTTTTGACATTCCTCCAAATGGATTTGTTTACCACGTAGAAGCATGTGTGCAAAGGATAAACATTGTGAGGACTTCATTTTGTTGTGTTAATTTTGCATTCATTTTTGCCATGTAATTTAATTTTAGTTAAAAATCAAAATTTGAACCAAACCAAACCATTCATAGTCATTTTGGTTTTGATTAGGCAGTGTGATTGGTTTAGTTAAATTAAAAATTTTCACAAAACCATACCAAATCAAATTGTGAATAGTCCTAACAAAGAATCGATTTGGTTTCATACTTCGGAGGTCTACCAAGGAAATAAGTGGTTTACTTATTATGAAGATTGATGCAGAGATATTAGAGGAATCAAAGAGATTTATATATGGTTTTTGTCAACTTAGAAAAGGTGTACAAAAAGGTGCCAAGGGAGGGCTTATGGAAGGCTCTAGAAGAAAGGAGTTTGTATTGCCTATATTTGAGCAATTAAAGATATATATGATAAGGTCACAACTATAATCATATAACTGATTTGAATAATCACAGGAGATTTTCCTATAATTATAAGATTGCACCAAGATTCAACTTTGAGTTCCTATCTTTTTACCCTAGTCTTAGGTGTGTTTATTGAACATATTCAATAGTCTTTTTCACTATGCATGCTTTTTGCATATGAAATAGTTCTAATATGAGAATCAAGGGTGAAAATAAATGTGAAGTTAGAGCTTTGAAAGTACATGATTTTCGTATAAGTAAGACAGTATATATAGAGCATAAATTTAGCACAAGGTGCACAAACCCTAGTTTAGACGTAAAATTGGAGGCAATATCATAATACAAGTCACACAGTTAGAGTATTTTGGCCATCATCAAGAATGGTGGAAAATTTGAGAGAGATATAAAACATATGATTCAAGTTTGGTGAATAAAAGTACTTTAAGTATTATTTGTGACAAATAAAAAAGTACCATTTAAATTTAAGGAAAAATTTTATCGTACAACTATAAAATAGATGGTGTTTGTATAAGACTGAATTTTCGTTCATCAACTACTCCTTATATTCTTTTCATTCTTTTTGTTCCCCTTTGTCTTGCATACTCTTTCACTTATACAAGTAGGAGCTAGGAAAGATCTTAGAAAAAGTCTATCTTTATGCACTTTAAATTCATATAAATAATATTAAAATGCTTATGTTCACTCACTGTTTTTAGATAAAAATTTTCTTTCTCAATTAAATTAAATCAACCTCTCAAAGAAAAAGATTAATAAACTTACAAATGATCTCCATTCAGCTGTCATTATTACTTGCTTTCAAAAACTATCACGTTATAAGATTATAACACTTTTTTGTTATAAAATTTTAAAATTAGGATCTTATATTCTCAAAAGTTTCTAATTAGGTCTTTAGTATGTAAATATATATTAAAAAAGAATGATTAACGTATAAATTATATTTAAGTCTATACTTTTAAGGATAGTCAAATAGGTCTTCATATAAAAATTTGTATTTACGTTCCTATAACAGCGATTTAACACAATTTTAAGTGTAGAGATCTAATTACAAACTTTTTATAAATTTTTAAAGTATAGATATTTATTTAATTTCTCCTTAAAAGTACACAGACCATAAAAGTAATTAAACCTAAAATTTAAATCATAGTTTTCTAAATTAAATTAAGTTTAAAAAAATATTAAGAAAAATTTATATTCATGTAACTTAGGGAAAATATAAGCACACAGAAACAAATAATTCCAAAATTTATATAGACAATTTTTTTTCACTTTTCTATACATCAATCAAAGGGACAAAAAAATAATGGACACATAAACATGTTATATAACACAAGTCACGTACTTTGATACTACTTCTAAAATAAGGCAATGCTGTATTTTTTTTTTTTTGAAAAAAAAAATCACAACTTGAAATTAAAAAATTTTAATATAAAATAGAAAAGTTGTAGTAATTGTATCAAAAGATAATGCATTGCAATTTGCAAGGTGAACTGAGTTTGGCATTATACACCTTTTACCTGATATTAAAATAGATATTCCCAATATTATAAGAGTTAGAATCAAGTTATACCGATATAATTTTAAATATTATTATACTACTTAATAATTTTCTAAAGGATGCATTTTTTATTAATTTAATCGTTGAATCATAGTTACATAACATAAAGATTATGTGTATTAAATTTCATTAAAATATGTTAATTTTTAGCTATAAATAAAATATATCAAATGATTTCATATTAATACAAAATTTTGTAAAAATAATCTATAAGATATAGACTTCTAATTCAATGGTTAGATTTATTAATTGTTACAAACCCATATCTATAAACCTTTATTCTAAATTATAACTTTTAAATTTTAAATTAAAATTTTAAAAAACATCACAGCTTGTTACCTTGTTTAGAAATATTATCGAATTCAGAGCGATAATAATCTTGTAGTTTTTCTTTTGAAAATGGATATAAATGCACCGCCCTTTCAACTTAAGAGTAAAACTTGAAATTGATTTTTGAAAGATGTGTGAAATATCAGTTTAGCCTTCAAATAATTTATGATATTAATTTAATTTTCAAAAATTAATTTTTATATCATGTTAACCCAAACTTTAATATACGTAAATTGTTGTTTAATGTATCACATTATATAATAATGCTACATGTTATTTATCAAAATAAATTCTGAATTAATTTTAAAAAATTATAGAATATTAATTTGATTCTAAAAAAAATAAAAATCAATTTTTCAAAATTTAAATTGATATCCTATAATATTTTTGAAAATCAATATAAAATCTATTTCAATAAATAATATGATACTTTACTATATAATATATTATATTAAATATTAGTTAGCATTTTTTTATAAAGACTAACTTTTAAATTAATATAAAATAAATATTAATTTTTCAAAAACTAAATTAACATCATAATTACTTTAAAAAATTAAATTATTATCCCATAATTTTTTCCGGATGAAGTTAGAGTTTCATTTTTTTTTTTTGGGTCCAGAGTTTCACTCTTAAATTCAAACTAGCATCTCAATATTTGCTATTGTGGCTTGGCCTTTTGCCCATCACATCACCATCTACATCATCAATGAATGACTGAGCTGTTCCTGTCATGTCACAGCAATGCAAATACTGTTTTCACTTTTGATTTTTCCCTGGTAAGCATAATAATTGTAATAACATGTTAAAATACAAAAAAAAGAGTGAATCATTCTTACAAAATCTGAATCTATTACGATTAATTAAGTAAATAATAAAATTTTATTACTTTCGACTTAAATAAGATATATTTTTACTAATAAAAAGTGTTAAGAAATATTTAATTTAATAAATAAAATAATATTATTATTATAATGTCTTATATTACAGTTGAAGTTTTTTTTATTACAATGTAAATAAAATTTAGACTATATGTTTTAAAATTAGATTCCTTAATTTATAATGGAAAATTGGAAATACAATTTAAATCATTTTATTGTGTACTCTTTTATTAAAAATAAACACACCTATAACCGAGGAAGAAAAGTGATATACAAACGTGTCAGTTAAAAATATTTTAAAAATCTAAAATTAAATCAATTACATGAATTTATAAATATTTTTAAAATTTTAACACTTATAAATATTTTTCAATTTTAAAATTATAATAACTTTAAATTTTAAATAATTATAACATTTCAAAATTCCTGCAACTATTTCGATGAAGTTACCTTTTTTTTCTCCCAAAATATCATGTGCCAATATATCAACAAATATTTTTATAATATTTATATATTTAAATTTAAATTTTAAATTAGGATTAATTACACTTTACTCTTCTATATTGTAAGTTATATGAATTTTAATTCTTATATTTTAAAATTATACAAATCAATTTTTTAAAATTTTTTGAATATATAAATTGACTCTTCTATTAATTTTTTCATTAATTATTAATAAAAATATCATATATTCAAGAAAGTGTATAGTATTATATTGCATATTCAGAAAAGTTTAGAGGATTGATTTATATATGATCTAAAGTTTAGGAGGTATAGTACATTTAATTTGGCTAAAATACACATTCTCAAAAGTTTAAGGGGTTGATTTGTATATTTTTTAAATATAGAGATTAATTATGGATGACCTATTATTTAAGGGGTAAAGTGCAATAAATCTTTTAAATTATGCTGGAATGATTGAGATGTTGTCATGTATAGGGTTCATCTTGAACTCGGAGCTATATTAACATTGCTTATAGTAAGAACGCTCCTAATTCTAGTATTTGCATTAGATTAAAACTCTAAATTAATTTTTAAAAGAGTTATAGGATATCAATTTAGTCTTTAAAAGATTTATAATATTAATTTAGTCTTTGAAAGTTTTGTGCGGTATCGGATTAATCTTTGAATGATTTGTAATATAAATTTGATTCTTAAAAGATTAAATTTTATTTTAAATTAGTCCAATTTTTTTAAATTTTTTAGATTAATTTAAAATAAATTTTAATATTTTAGAGTAAAAATTTTTTTAAAAACTAAATTGATTTTATAATTCTTTTGAAAATTAAATTAATATTCTATAACTCTTTTAAGGGTTAATTTGAAATTTTGATCTTGATTTTTTTTTTTTTTGCCTAAAATTATAAATGTGTTAAAAAAAAGTTAGAAAAAAAAGCTCAATGGTCAAACTCCCTTCGCATCACTGAATTAATTACTCATCGAACAGCACACAAGTCTATAATTATGTCGGTTAACTGTCTAATCCTGCATGATTTGAATTTCATAAATATCGTTAATTATTCTTTGAGTAATTTTTTATACCATTTAAAAAAAGAATTATTACTCACCACTTGAATGACCCATTTTTATAAGTGAAAGATAAATTTAGATTCTAAATTAACAGGTTGAAAATGGTATTAGAGCTTCTGAACTATTCAACCGATAGAATGAAGAATAGTGAGAAACAGATGAAGTTACACTTATTAATTAGAGAGAGACCTTTTTTCCTACACATCACTGTAACTTGAGCTTAATTATTGAGTTCTCCTATTGATAGATAATTTATAAATATCTCTATAAATATTCAATAAATTTAGAGAAAGCATATCCTAACTCTAATTGAGATTAATCTTTTTCTTAGTCTAAATTTTTATATAAGAGAAGTTGTTAATCCTTAACATGCCATTGAGTAAAATATAAAAAAATAAAATCCTAAATTAATCCTTGATAAAAAAAAATATTATCGAACATATTTGTCACTAAAAAATTGAAACCCTCCAATATAATTTTTAAAAATTAAAAATATGAGTTAAATTAATTTTTTTTAAGAAATAGATTAATCTCTAAAAAATGTTTTTTTATTGAATAAATTAGTATTTGAAAAAGATAATTTGACAAATATTTTTAATTCTCAAGGATTATGTTGAGAATTATCATTTTTCAAAAATGAATTTATCCAGTAATATATTTGTCAAAGGCTAACTTTAGGATTTACCCAAAAATTAAAATGTTAACAGGTCATTAGACTTAGTGCTTTTCTTATTCTTTTGATTAAGAGGTTGTACTTTTTGTATGGTAGGACGTGAGGCACCCGTCCTTTGTGCCTGCCACTATCAAATATAGTAAATCCTAATAGTTTGGTAAAATAAAAAATGATTCAAGAATATATGCTAAACAGGAGACAATCCTTGGAGGACCCATGTCTGCCATTAAATCATATCAAATATGTTTAGCAGCCACCTTTTCCTGATTTAAATACTCATCATACCAAACAACTTTGTTGCGTTAGAAAGACAAAACTGAAGAATTAACAGATAAAATGTAAGTGGGATAAGAGGGGGCTGAATATTATCTTTAACTACTTGTTAAGCCAACCAATCAAACCTTGTAGTAAGAATCCGAGGGGATAAATGTTTAGCTTTTGATCCACAAATTGATCAACAGCTTATGACTGATGTGGAACAATATCAATAATCAATCACGTTCCTTGCCAGGTTCCAATAAAATCAGCAAACAATATATAATAACCAATAATCCCCACTCCAGCTGCTAATAAAATAAATTGTAATTATTGCTGAAAAGAAAAAGGCAAATTTAAAAGTAAGAAGAATTTGCTTGCTTTATTACGTAAATTATTGTTTATTCCGCTTTGCTGTCAAACAATGGACATAAAAGAGAGAGTTAAGCGTCCTAAGCAACTTAATTAGTCAATAAAAGGTGTCTTTATTTTTTTTGGTATAAAAGGTGTCATTTTTCTATTAATCAATTATGAAAGGAAAGTTGGGTGATTTAATCACTTAAGTTAATATGAATACAGTAAGCAGCACTATCTATTGACTGCAATGTGGAAGAGACCTAAGATTTCTATTTAAAGAGATAAGCAGATTGATTTGAGGGAAAGAGACAGGAAAAATTCCCGTAAACAAGGACTGTAGCTAGACTACGGAAAAAGAACAGTGACAAAAGGTGTTAGTTGAATCAACTGATAAAATATTTTGTACATAATATTAATCACATAGACCATGCTTTTACAGAAATTTCATAGCGTGATTGTTTACAACTTTATATCATTCTATCTTTTTTATCTTCTCTCTTTCGCCGGTTCGTTTAAAAGTAAACTAATATAATAAATGTAATTCGTGAAAAATTATATTTACTTTTGGTACAAGTAAATTTTCTCTTTTAAAATTATTGTGGGCTTTAATTCTAATCTCCCAATAGAAATTTAAAGAAAAATAATATATTCACTTGAAGGTTCTACTACTGTTAGATTTTATCCAGTTTAACTATTATAAATAAATCTACAATTTTAATTTTTTTCATAAATAAAATATTTAAGTTGAGAGAAATATTTATTTTAAATTAGAATTAGGATATATTTTTAGATTTATCAAATATTTATAAAAATATTATTTATCAATAATAAAATATAGGAATCAAATTCAAATTATATAGATGGATAAATAAAAGACGATTAAGTGAGCCAATGATTATGACACAATTTTAATTTAAATCGTACAGTTGTTAGGGATGAAATGGTGATGAAATAAGCCAAAGATATCATTGCTAACGGTAGATGTTTGTCAACTGACAAGATGGGAAATGTAAATATAATATGATGAGCACTCAAAATCAAATTTGCGGACACGTAACTATATATATAAAATATACATGGTACATGTCTCCAA
This sequence comes from Pterocarpus macrocarpus, assembly GCA_031439585.1. NCBI lineage: Eukaryota > Viridiplantae > Streptophyta > Magnoliopsida > Fabales > Fabaceae > Pterocarpus > Pterocarpus macrocarpus. Next base: position 34,894,345 of record CM062514.1, read on the forward strand.
GATGAAAAGACAACCAATAGCTGTAAAACTTTTACCGTAGTATATAATTATATATGCCGCTGTTAGATAAAGGATAGTCCTTAATTTGCCAACAAAATCCACGACTTTTACAAATAAGTAATATTTAACTAGGAGTTGATTCGTGAAGGGAGACTTAAGTAGTATGACTGAAATCATAAGTTTAGTTTTTATGGTTGTTTTTTTAATTAAAAAAAAAACACTTACAGGCCATGAACCTAGACGCGAGATCAATAAAATCACATCATTAGTCTAATTCTGACGTTGATAAATTTCTTCCTTTCCAGTGAACATTTGTAGGGTTATAATATATTATATTATCAACAAAATTAAAAGTATTATGATAATTTTTTTATATAAATTGTAAATATTTAAAATTTTTTGAACTTTAATTAATTTGCTTCGAATATTAAGTTAGTATATTAAGAAAATAAAATTATTTTAATATTATTTATTTTTTATTTAGAAAATATAAATTTAAAATTTTAATTATCTTAAAAAAATAAATGCTAAATCATTCAAAATCAAGTGAGTGTTGGCAAGGCATTATGATAAGGATGAAGTGAAATAAGTGAAAAGAAACCAGTTATGTTTTTGTATCTTTTTGTTTTTATAAATCTTTACTCATGACTTTTTTAATTAATTGAAGAAATATCACACCATAGTGGCGACTGGTGTGTCAAAGCTCGAAATCAATTAGTCTTCTACGCATATAAACACAATTAAATTAAAGAACTATTAAAATATGTATATATACAATCGAATACAAACATCAAATTTTAGAAGTATATAGAATTCTTTTGAATTGAGTTAGGCACAGAGACTATTTGACTATAAAAAGAAAGAAAGAATCAGAGAGCAACTTCTATTTAATAATTAAAGCATGTCACTGATCTCATGCAACTTCGAAGTTGTTTATTAATTTGCATGTAATTGATGACCAGGTCCCAGGGCTGGAGCCCTAAGGCTCAAAAGAGATGATACTGCCTTTACAACTTTCTCATCGTAGATTTCTTTTATTAAAAGATTTTGCAAAGTAATATAATAATGCCTTCAAAATAATAGTGCGCTCCTTTTGTTCATGGCCATTCAAAGTTTAGTCACTTATACATTGTGCATACTTAAAGCCTGTGAATGATTAAATAATGTGATAATTTTTTTTTTTTTACACGTATAATGAACTTATAAAAAGATATATCGAAACTGTAAAAAGATATCATATAAACAAAAGATAAATCGGAAAGAATCTCTTTTCCTTAAGTGACCATCGTAATAATGGAAGCAACTATGCCGATATCCGCACTCACTGCCAAAAGAATCTGAGCTCACACTTGCTTGATTTTCATCAATATCTGACCTGATTGATGCATAAGCATTTTTAAGTGATTGCATGATTGAATCGATGATTTAATAATGCCTGATTCTCTCTTGATTAGTAGTTAATCTCCTTGCATGTTCGCCACTTGTCATTTTGAAGTTAGATCGTGATTAATGTCATAGATGGCGTTGACCCCATGATCTTCATGTTAGCTACAACTAGCAATGCATGCCCTAATACTACTCTAGGAAGCAGCCTGTTTTGTTTAGCACAACCAATCATTAGAAGCTAGAATAGAAGTATTTCCCCATGATTATTTAAAAACTCATGTAACAGAAGCGAAGGCTACGGTGCCCTTACCTGCAAGGGCATCATGTATTTTGTAAAGCTGTAATATGATAAATAAATGTGATTTATAAGTGTATTTATACATCAAATACATATAATATATTGTGGTAAATTTTAATTTTTAGTCAAATTTTAGAATTATGATTAAGTATATTTTAAAAGTAACCAAAATTTATTTGCGTAATTATGAAATATACCTAAAATTATTTGTTTAATTTTAGAATCATGTAAATAAAATTTTATTTAATTTCAAAATCACATAATAAATTTAAGAATTATTACAATATATCACAATTATTTTAAAAATAATTAAAATTTATCTACTTAATCCTAAAATATTCCTCAAAAATTTTGTTTAATTTTAAAATTATACAGATAAAATTTTATTTAATTTTAAATTATACAAATAAATTTTAAAAATTATTATAATATATTATAAATAATTAATATACTAATACACTATCAAATCTATCCAACATATTGGCAAGTTGCATGGTGCAGCTTGGAAGCCTTGCAACTCACCTGTAGCAGACTGCAGAGGGAAGAGGCCCATGATTTTTATTTAAAATAAAGTGTATACAACCAATCATAAAAGATTTTTTTTTCTCGTTACAAGGAAAAACTTTTTATGTACTATAGGACTGCCTATGTTAGTCTGATATAGTGAAGTAATGTACACATTACATGTTATAAGACACTCCTTCTTCTTGAGGTTAGGCTAGACTATATTTTACAATAAGTAATGAATTTAATTGGTATATATTAATAATATAAAATAGTTTTATATTATCAACCAATAGAAATAATGAAAAATAAAAAATTATGGTGATATTTTATTATAATGAGTGATTATTTATGTAAATTGATATTTTTTATTATTTTTATTAGCTGATAATGTAAAACTATTTTATACTATTAATATATTTAAATTAAATTCATAAGTAATACCTTAACTTTTTTATAATGTATTTATTTTTAATTTTATTTTATCTAATATATTCATTCATTTATCACAATATTTTTTATATATGCAACATTAATATTTTTTTATTACCCAATATTCAGTCATATGTAATACTACAGGTCCTATGTATAGTTCTCTTAATTTTGAGTGCTATTTTTCTATCACATATAACATTCGAAATACCTTTTTTTATGTATCCAGCTTGAAATCTAGTAAATATAAAATTAATATAAAAACAATATATATTATAAGACAAATATTTTTTTTATTTGCATTTACATAGCATAGGCAGGGAAAATTGTAAAATTAGAATAATGATCCTTATGAAGGGTTGAATTTAATGGTAAACAAGTTATACATTTTTGAAAAATAAATCTAAACTTTAAAAAGATTAAGTAGTAGAAGAACCTCTCTTTATTTATTATTATAATAATAATAATATATATAAAAACTTAAATATATTTTTAATTTCTGTAAAAATAAGTAGTTCTAGTTTTAGTTCATTTAAAAAAATTTTAGATTTTAGTCCTTTTTTTTTAATATTATATTTTTTATCCCTATTATTAATTAATACTGTTAAGTAATAATATTTATAATGACTAAAAGAAGATTATTAAAATATTTATAAAGATAAAATTTTTAATTTTTATAAATGTTAAACATATATTTAAAATATTTTTTGGATTAAAAATCAAAACAACAAGGATTAATAATATAATATTAAAAAATAAAAAAATAAATTTTTTTATGAAAATTAAAATTAAAATAACTTATATTTATATAAACTAAAATATATTTAAGTATATACAAAATTAGTATCCCATATACATCTACAAAAATGTCTAAAATTGAAGACCAAAAAGAATCATGAAAATCCGTACGTTCAAAGCCTGTGTTTGATTATTTGAAACTTGAGACAGAAACAGGGAAGAGGAGCGCAGAACAAGGGGCTGCATGAATCTGAATCGAATGCCACCTATGCATGCAGCATTAATCTGAGAGTAACTTTTTGTTTTCTTCTCTTCTGTTCTATATCAATTTTTTTTTTTAAAATAAACCTGTTCTATATGAATGTCATCAGTACCAAACATGATGTAGAAAATGTTTATGTAAGAAAAATATTATATATTTAGTATTAAATAATAATAAAATAAAAATAATTTTTTAAGTTCGTCCCTGAATAATTAAATTGCAAACATATTGATTTTGGAAGGAAAAAAAATTCTGAGTATTATTTTTAATTCTTAAAAATTACGATAAAAATTTTAATTTTTGAAAAATGAATATTTATCAAATTTTTTCTCTTTTGGTCATAAATGAAATTAAGAATTTACTGTGACATAAAATCACTGCACATAATGTGTGTTGTATCAGATGCACTTGAGTTAACGGCTGTTGAGTAGGAGTTAGAGTTGAGTCTTTTTCTGAGTATACATCAGAGTTATTGTCAAGGTGTCACATTCAGGGGACCCATTGCTTCTCTTTCTGCTCTGATATATTGTGATTTTTCTTCTGAGTAAGGGACCCACCAACGGTGTCGTTTCAAGGAGGGCGCGCGAGAACAGCGCGGGAGCTGTTTCCCAATGCACTGCACACCATAACTGCGCTCCCCTCTCTGCCCCCACACCCCATGTATCCACATCATGTCAGATTTTTCTCCTTTTTTCATTTTTTTTTCTTATATATAAATTATTAATATTTAAAATTTATTGAAATATAAGGTGCGTTTTTATTTTGTGTTTTTGGTATAAAGAAAATATTTTTAAAATCTTTAATATAAAATTTTTATTATTATTCATTTATACCTTTTTAAAAAAAATATAAATGAAAAATAATTAATTTTTTTATTTTAATTACTTCTTAAAAAGAAGAAAATATTATTTTTTAAAATTAACAATTATTTTTTTTATTTAATTATAGTTTCATTCTAAAATTTTTAAAAATTATCACTATCTTCTTACTCTCGTCCTTTCTCTCTCTCTTTTAATATTCTTAATTATAATTTTATTAAATAAAATATTTCTATATTTATTATATTCAAATAATTTAATAATTTTAAATTTTAATAAAAAATACTTATATAATTTTATTTATACATAAAATAATTTTTAAATTTTATTTTTATTTCTGTTTCTATTTTTGCTTTTAAAACAATACTTCTTCTAGGATTTTATCCAAATGGATCCGTAATTAATTTGATTTAAATCAACTTAGCTTATTATAAAAATAAAAGTCTCTTTATACTAATTTTTTATTTATCACAAGATTTAAATTTAAAATTTTAATTTTAAAAAATAAAATAAGTAACAAATCATTTAAATTAATTAAATATTAATTTTTTCTCTTGTACATTCATTATTTTAGTACAAATCATGTTTGATTCGCAAATTAAACATACATATTTATATTTATATTTATATTATTTTATGATTTTATGATTTAATTTTTTTACATATCTATTTTTAGTACAATTATAATTTTTATAAATTAAATATTTAGTTAATTTAAATGATTCAATATTTATTTTTTTAAAATTAAATTTTAGCTTACAATTTTATGAATAGAAAAAATTAATATTTTAAAAATTTTTTTTTTCATATAATGGATCAACTCAAGTTAAACTAGATTAATCATATTCTAATAAATAATAGATCTTAGTGATTTGAAAAATAAAATAAAATATTTTTATAAGTTTAATTTATTTAAATTATTTATAAAATTATTGAATTCATTAAACTTTTTTTAGATTTAAATTAATACATTCTTGTTTTAAGAGACTGATGTTATTTATGTCATTTTAACTACTTCTTTGTAAATTAGATATTTATATTTTAGAGTAATGCTGATATATTGTCAGCGTGAAATATTTTATAATATCAATCAATTATATATCATCATACATATGATTTTTGAAATGATTATTGCAAAAATAAATAATTATGGTATGATAATATATAATTAAATAATTATATAAAAAAATTTATATTAAAAATATATCAAAATTAAATTTTTTATTATAATTTTATCATGGGAATAGACGTTATTCATAAAATATACATCTCTTTACGAGATATGCACATAATATTACTCTTTAGCTACATTAATTTTATACCTTGAACGTGCCATGACATGTGAGTGTGCAAATGTCTTTCACCTCTTATGAACCAATAATAATTAGTGATAAAAAGAAAATCATAAAAGTATAAAGAGATGTGATTGAAAATTTTCTATTGTTAACGTTAGTATTTCATTTACATGTATCTAGTTTGTTTTCTCTATCGTCCATTCATTTGTTGGTATATAGTACACCGTCTCTGTGCACATATTTGTATATGTTTGATGTTTTGCATAAGCTTGTATGGATTTTGTTTGTTTTGATGATTTCAACTGGAGGGGTTGAGAGTTTGAAAGTTCAAGCTTTGATAAACACTTTTGGGATATTGCCATGCCTCATTACTTAGGCCAAAGGCCCCAATCCCATCCTATCAGAGCTTTTATCACTCTGACATTGACCCATTTCTTGTTTTATGATAGCAATATAGAGAGAGTATAGGTAGGGGGCAAATGCAGCAACATAGAGGTCCGGCAAGGGTCACTATGCGCCCATGTGGGGAGTGGGCTCCAGCGTAGGTTGAGAAGAGAACCTTCAGGTATCAAAGCGAGGAATGGGAATTGGCCAAGCCAATGGGACTCCCCTAAAGGGCCCAATCATCATCCTTGCAATCATCATCCTCCACATATTTTCATATTTATCAATCAATCAAAGGATGATAACTCTAAATATAAAAGTTAGATAAGTTTATATATATATATATATATAATTTTAAAATTGAGTAATAATATGTAAATACTATTGTTAAGTCACACATTATTTAAAAGTATAGCTAAGAGAATCTATGTAAGCATTTGGGTGATTTTTCTCTCTTTAAGTTAGTTTTTGCATTGGAGTTAGATTCTAAATTTGAGGATGATATGTTATGTCTCAAGTTCATAAAGAGAGGTTAACTTAAAATATTAGTCTATTAGATAAGAGAACTCAATTGTTTAATTACTGCCCCTTTAAGAGTCAATGTCCATGGCAACTCACTCTAGCGATTTTGACCTAATGGTAACTTTTTTCTTTTGACAGTTTCACCCATCTATCAATATTTTATACAATATTATTATTATTGCATCTTAATTTAGGCCATAAGTAATTATTTTTATAGCTCAACTCTCAATAAAAATATTAATTATTATAATTTAAGTTTATTGAAAGAGCCCAACCAAGAAAGCCAATCTATTAGGTGAAAAAACTCTATAGTTTAACTATCACATTAAACTTATTTAGAGTTTAACTATCACATTGAACTTATTTATTTGTTTAATACAAAACTCATAATATGATATTAAAGCCAATCTCATGTAATTGATATTGAATCATTTACAAATATCTAATTATAGATGTGAGTGGTGTATTAAGCCTCATATTATTTAAAAATATAATCAAGATAACTAATATAAATACTTGGACATCCCTCTTTTTTTAAACTAGTTTTTGAAGTAAAAGTTGGAACTATAATCTGAACAGCTTTTGTCAAAATAAATATACTCTTAACTTTTAATGTTTCATCTTAAAAAAAATATGGACATAGTTTTATTTAATTTAAAAATTAAACGACAAGATATAAAATTGGTTGGTCTTTTTATTCATGAATTTCATGACTTGAGTTATTTTTGAATTTAACTGGCAGCAGGTGATTTTTGCAATTGAGCCATGCTATTTGTACGTATGGCTTCGACGTTTTCATCAACTCCCAGAAAGAGAGACGGCAAAAGTTTCAAAAAAAAAAAAAAAGTAAAAAAAAAAAACACTGGGGGGAGAGGATACAAAGGAGCATCGGGGATGCGCGTCGCTCTTCTACCTTCAAAAATCATTTCTCTTTGCAAACACAACAAATTCAGAGGCAAGCAAGCTTATTTTAGTATTTTCCCAAAATGTTATATCAACATGTACTCTGGTCATAGTAGTCATTACTGATTAGGAGATAAATAGAGAGTGGGAGGCTTGTCAAGTTGACGTGAGTGGCTGTCTGTACCCTGCAGAGATTTTCTCTTTATAGAGTCTGGATCTGGGCCATAATACTATTGGATTTGATGGCTACTTAATTAATAATGGACCTTCCCTTCACATCATTTTTTGTTTTAAATTTTTAGAGAAAACTACATTCGTTTGTTTACCTTCTAGTTTCGGACCTAAAAGCTATTCCCTCTTGGTCACATATTCTCATTAACTCATGATATCTTGCTTTAAATGGAGTCCAGGTCTGTGCCCTTGCTCTATATTCTAATCTTTTTCTTTTCTTCAATAATACAATAGAGTATTAATGTGGGTCTCCTGTCTCCGACTGCTGTATGGTCATGGTGCATGTTATCCGAATTAAATCATCGTGATTGATTTGTTAGTTTATATATTATATAAGTGTGTGTGTGTGAGTTGTGTTTGACTATGGTCAGGTACGTAATCTGACTGACCTAGTAGACTATACGTTGTCTCTTTGCTAAACATATCTATTCATTCTTATGGAGTTCAGTGATTGAGAGGACAAAAGATAACCAGTCCTCATGTAATTAGAGAAAAAAAAAAAAATGAGCCCATGGAAATATCAAATACCATCCACCATGTTCCACTTAGCATACCAACCAGTCATATTATTCTCAAAGCTCGCCGTGTATATCAATGGTTCTTGTTCTCTTAATACCTTGAGAAAGAACGTTCTTGCCCTTTCTCTCTTTGATTCGGATTAGGGGGAGATAGTTAACTTGAAAACTTATGCTTAGGGAATGAGTGTCTTCGGTTTATCGTTTGCCTCACTCAAACTCAAGTTCAACCTTCTTCAACATGATTTTACCATTTTAGAAATATTCGTTTGGCACTTAATTCTAAACTCACTTCTGGTCCTAAACTCGAGTTTAACGAGAAGAGTAACAGAGAATATAGTTATCATATTTCTTATATTAACCTTTTATTTGATGATTTTTCCATTTTCACGTTGCTTTTGGAAATTATATTATATTAATTATAAAAAAAAGTATTTGATTTTCACTTTACTTAACATGCGATGCAATTAATGATTGTTTGATATGTAATAACTGTGTTTAGTATTTGTATTTTATGACAATTTTAAGCTTATGAAAATAAAAGTAAAGCACCATACATATCCTTTGTAGTGATTATTATACATTTAAAAGTGATTCTTATTAACACAATTCAAGCAATTTTATTGTTGATAAAATCATTTTTTAATAAAAATTTCTAAACATAAATTACAATCATACAAAACCCCTTTTAATCAAATCAACCAAATTCATCAAAAATAAGTTTGCAAACTCGAATTCGGTCACACCTTCACAATTCTAAATCCAACTGTAGGAGAGAGTTGAACTGGCACATTGGATGGCCGATGAGGCGTCGTCTGCATTGCGTTTCGCAATGCAAGGTGTTTAGTGCATCTTATGATAGTAACGCATCAGATAATAAAAATTTATGAGGTGTATTGATATATCAATTATTTATAATATATTATAATAATATATTAATTTAAAAAAATTTAAAAATATAATTAAATATATTTTAAAAATTAATTTTTATATACTGACAGTATAAAATTATATTGATAATATAAAATAATTTTATATTATTAATATAATATTATATTGATAGATAATGTAAAATTATATTGATAAAATAAAATTATACTGATAAAATTTTTATAATTTTTAGAAATTAATTTTTATACATTAATAATATAAAATTACACTGATAAAATAAAATTATATTGATAAAATTTTTTTAATTATATTAATAATATAAAATTATTTTATATTACCAGTATAATTTTATACTTTTAATGTATGATAATTAATTTTTAAAATATATTTAATTATATTTTTAAAATTTTTTTAAAATTAAATATTACTATAATACATTATAGTTGATTAATATATTAATATACTTCATAATCTCACTACCAAATTACAAGGTACACCATACTTCTTGACCGGCAAGGAGCGCTGGCGCCGGCGAATGATGCCCATAAGCCAATACTGGCCATCATGAATTTTGCCTAGACCACCGTATGTGTGAGGAGTACTGTGGCATTAAATTTTCCCGCATAGTTATATTGTTTTATTTATGTAACCAATTCTATTCAGCAAAAAAGAAATTATGTTTGTTGATTTAGTAACATGTTTTGGTGTTGTTTATTTTAGTAAAAAGAATTAATTTGTTTTAAAAATTCTTTTAATAAACTTTTAATAATTATACATGATTTTGAATATAAAATAATTTAATTTAAATACACATTAAGTATGAATTTTAACTTGCATTAAAGGTAAAATATTTTATTATTTCTATTTTTTATTTTGCAAACGTTTATTATATTAATTTATTTCTGATCATATTTCAGGTAACTTTCACATATATAAAAATTATTATGATATCCTATAAAAAAATTGCTATGATAAAATTTAAAATAATCCAAGTAATATATACTCACAATAACCCGGTCAAGTATTATTGTTACTATTATTTTCCAGCTTTATGAGTTAAAAGAAATAAAGTACACTTTTATTTGGAACCCAGACTGATTCGTTAGGATGGTAAAAAAAGAAAGAAGAAACTCATTAATTAGGAACAAAAATAAACTTTTAATTCAGTTGCAATAAATGGGTATTTTTTTTCCCCTCTTCCTGTATATATATTAGATTCCTTGGGAGTAAGGATTTTGCACCCTTAAAATAGGACTACCTATTGTTAAGCCAAAAATAAAAGCTCTGAACTAATGGCATAATTACTTGATAAATTTGTTATACAAGAAAATATATCCTTGAGTTAGTTATAGTATTTTTTTTGTTTTAATAATAGAAAAAGGACATTTGCGAAGTAAACACAAATACAGTGATGGATCCGGAGAGGACATTAATTTATGCCAGATTACTTTTTTGGTATAAAATCAGAGACGTGGAGAATTCTGGTCCAAGTGTGCAGAGTGCCTTGCAGATGGACATGCGTGCTGCGTACATGTTTGCAGATTGCAATGCTGGCACTGTAGATTCGCACTTACAAGGTATTTGTTTGCCGGGCGTTTTCAGAATAAAATTCTTGAGGAGGGTTTAAGGTTTGAATTTTGTAAATGAAAAAAATAATGTTAAAAGAATTTTATTTTTATTATAGATTGACTTGGTTTAAGTTAAATTAGTTGGATTATAATAATGATGTAAACTATGTGCTTAAATTTTTTGCACTTGATTTTGAAAATGTTTGTTTTAACGTGTATAGGAACTAGACTATTTTAGTGACAGGAAATGGAATTGAAAAACTAAATTTAGTAGAGAAATAGTGAAGAAAGCTATTAATTAGATTTGAACATCAAAGCATAAATTACAAAATGTTAACCAAAGGAAGCCATGATGTCAATGGCTAAATCAAAAAAGGAACTGAGATAAAAGGATGTTTTTTATAGTCTTTTAGGTTCACTTATACCTATATAGAAGAATTACAAAAAGTATTAGCAAAAAATAAACTAAACAAATAAGAAATATGACAAATAAACTTGTATCATATGAGAGGAAAAGTTATGACATAATAAATAAAATATGACAGTATAAAAAGATATTACCTTAGACTCTTTGCAAGCAACCCCAACATGCAAATTACTTGGGTGGAGACCAAGTAAAGTGCATGGGCTGAAACTTTTATATATATTAGTTACTAAACCTTAGTTTAGTGTCTTTGTTAGTTTGTGTGACTAAATTATGTGTAAATATCTTGAGAGCTTTGAGCTCCTTATAATTAAACATTCTTATTCTCATTTCATATTCTGATTTGTTGTAACTCAAGTAGTGAAGCTTGAGAGAAAGGAAATTTGGCAAGATATGCAAGTGAGGTAAACACTATTAAAAGATATATCTTAGTTGATAAAAAAAAAGAATAGCTCAACATTGATTGAAATTATATAAAGTTTGGAAAGACTTATTGTAAAAAGAATATTCATTGTGGAAAAATCCCATGGATAGTTCGATATCGAATCAATATAAATCCTTAATACAAACTTTTCTATTCCTTTCTCTATACGTTTAATATTTGGATTTTATCTCTTGAAACTGAACTTATATTGACAATATTTTGGGATAGACCTTTTGTTCATATTTTATGTTTTTTGATGATAAAATCGAATAGGCACTTATTAGATTTCTATTAACTATCTAATACAAATCTAGTTGTATGAATTTCTGATTTGTGTTAAAGTGTGCAGAAAAAGTTTTAAGCAGCCAAATACTTGATTCAACTCCCAACTCCCTTCTCAAATCCACTTATACTATATATATATATATATATATGAAAGAGTAAAACATTAGGTTGTGATCTATTTATATTTCTATACTAAAGTTACTACGAGTTATTGTTAATTTTTTCACTTATAGTAAATTTTTTATATAATAGTTGAGATGTTGTTATGAGTTTCAAGCAAATTCAATGTACTACTTAAGTTATGAGAGTCTTTTAATCAATTATACTATGTTTGGAAACCCACTCAACGTGCTTTTAGCGGAATCAGGGCGTTCTCTTCCATTCTACAAAATTGCCTCAGGAAGTCGCAAAATATCGTTCTCAAAGGCAACCAAACTGGCTGTTAGCTTTTTAGGTTAAGCTCTGATCGCGAGTTTAAAGTATAACAATTGATACTTCCATTAATAGTTAGCTACAGAAAAGGTTATGCCTATAGGCTAGATTAAGTTGCAAAGTGGAACCATTATAGTCATCGGCTTTTAAAGAGACAATAACATTATGAGTCACACAATAAACAAATAAAGGGTCTTTCCCCCCAATAAATTATTCTATTGGGTTAGGTTCTACACATGTGGTGTTAAGAAGTTGTCTTGTATGCCGATGCAGGAGATATACTACCTTACTCCATGGAAGTAGAAAATTCTTCCTTAATACCCAAAAAAAAAAAAAAATTCTACCTCTATGGATTCTTCTTCCATGGAGCTATTCAATCACATTCAGTTTTTTACTGTTTCCTCTCTTTCTATTTTTAAGTGTTTTGTGGTTTGCTCTTCTTCTAAGTGCACATAAGTTTTTTTTGCTGATACAGTGTCTACCTTTGAAGTATCAAAGCAACATGCAGATGCACAAATTAAATGAAGATGCAGTTCCAAGCTAGCTCTGTTTTCGGTTTTTGGTTGCAAAATTGAACGGGTTTTTTGGGCAGCGGACATCTGAGCTGGACAACGTTATATAGGCCACTTTAATGGTCCAGCCCAAGCAATGTTCTAGTTCGTAGGATATCATTTGTCACAAAGCGTTGCTGCTAAACAATCTTAACGGTGCACATGTCATACCGAATTACCACTTCCATTTACTACCTATTTACAATTTTTAATTATTGCCATGAATTAAAAATATTAAACTATCCTTAACAAATTTATCTCTATAACTATAAAACTTCAATTTATTCACGCTCCTTTCAAGGTGGTAGGTTTAAAATTCGTTTTCTTTTGATTTTCGAAATGATCTGACTTATATTGATACTAATGATTGCTAGATCAGGTTCTGTTTTTATTTCTTAGGCGTTCCGGACTATTCAATCACTGATATTACAATTCAAAATTACAAGAAAAAACTTGGTTATCTATGGGCTTTTATAGCATTCCGCTGTTCCGTCTTCGGCTTACACAATCAACAATGTAGTTGAAATTTCAGGTAAAGTCCAACCCTTTTTTGGATAGCAACTAGCTAAACTCAAAATCTGAGCATGTTGTTGTTTAAATAAAAGATTTTATAATTAACATAAAACGGTTCAGATTCAGAATAAGTGGTGACGACTAGTTAGGAGTTAGGATTACAATGGGAGTATGTGGGGGAAAGAGTATAATTCTTAACTGAAAAGAAAGATCCACTTAATTAAAGGTAAGTTAGGAAAACAAAATTTAAAGTTGTTAGACAAAAGGGAGCATAGGCAGTTTAAAATGGAAATAACCTATGCTTTTATTTTATTTTTGCTGTGAAAAGTGAAAACAACCTTTAATATTAATTAGCATAATATCAGAATCAGCAAGAACTGATTTTATTTATTTGCCAGAATCATAGACCCCGGTAAACATATAGCATTACATCACCATATATTTCAGCAAACCATAGGACTATAGATAAAGACAACTTTTGCTTACAAATATATGAATGCATGACATAGCATCCAAGATATAATATTTCTTGTTTGTATGATGCAGCTTGCAGGATGCTTATAAGTCTATGGATACCACCAGTGGTGAGTCACCCTTGTCAAGAACAAATGTCTTAGAAACTTTCTTTTTATCAGTCACAACTTCCACTTTGTATGTCCCATGAAAGCCTCTAAAGTTGTATTGACCTTGCTCATCAACATGGCCATGGCTGTGAGACAGCCACTCTTGTTTAAGAGCTAGGAACCTTTTCCCAGCTTCGTTGATGTCACCTTCTGCATTCACCAAGTGTGCATTGTCCCTACTCATGAACAACTCCCAAAATCCCCACAGCATTATGCCTTCAACAGCAGGGTGAGCCATTGCTTCCCTCAGCATAACTTCCATATCATCTGCTCTAACATATTCATTGGTGGAAGACACATCAAGCTCAGTGAACCATATAGGTAGACCAAGAATTCCCAATTTATCAAGGGATGAAGAAACAATAGGCCCCACTGGACTGTCTATGTGACCTTGAATTCCAATTCCCCCAACTGGGGCACCTTGCTCTTGCAAATCAAGAATATGTTCAATGTATCTTTCTGGACATGATCTGGTGTCACATCCATCTTCAACATGATAATCATTCACGAAAAGGGTAGCGGATGGATCTAGCTGGTTTGCAGTCTTGAACATGTTTGCCCTTATATCCTTACCTAGTCTATCTTGGTAAAATGAACCATGCAGCATTTCATTGTTAACATCATAGTGACTGAACTTGCCCTTGTAGCGAGTCAGCAGGCCATTTAGGCGGTTTTGGACAGCCGTCATCAAGTCATTTTTATTCAGCGATTTAACCCATTGCTGAACTACACTCTCCACTTCCCAGAAGATACAATGACCACGGGTTTCTATCTTGTTCTTCTGACACAAGTTTAACAGATCATCAGCATCCTTGTAATTGAAATTCCCTTGTTGTGGCTCAGTCCAATACCACTTCAACTCATTCCCAAACACAGCCCAGTTAAAATGTTTCACAAAGAAATTAACAAAATCTTCATTGTCAATATTTGTTCTACTGATACATGTTCCAACTGGAAAATCATTCTGTACTTGTCTGACTTGCACTGAGGTTTTAAGGTAGCTGCTAGAGTCCAGCCCAGAGAATTTCAGGATAACATCACGCTTGCGGATCTGCAGTGCAACAATTGGATATAAATAAAAATAAATAAATAATGCAACCCATCACATATCCTCTCAATGAAGAATGGATATAATAAAAATTAAACTTAAATATGTTTTTAGTCTTTATAAAATTGGCGAATTTTGGTTTTAGTCCTTAAGAATTTTTTTTTTTTAATCCAAACATTTCGAAAAGTTTTGTTCTAATCCTTACCGTTAGTCTGCTTTTGTTAAGTGATAACATAGATAACGGATAGTCATGTCACCATTCCTATATTCAAGTAGGGACTAAAACCAAAATGTTTAGAAATATTTCAATCAAAACCAAAAAACGAAAAAAAAAAAAAATTAGGGACTAAAACCAAAATTTTTGGAAATATCCAGACCAAAACCAAAAAAATAATTTCTTAGGGACTAAAACCAAAATTCGCTAACTTTATAAGAACCAAAAACATATTTAAGCCTAAAAAATATTAGCCATTGCAGTGTGAATATCTGAGCTTACTGTAACCTTTTTTTCCACCCCAGCCACATAACATTTTGTTTTGTTCATAAGAAGAGTCATAGTTTCTAGTAATCTTATGCAGAATCTAAAGATATGGTGTTACATGAAACAAGTCAGTTGGAAGATCACACAGGACATATAAAATAGGAGGAGAAGACATGTATAGGATAACAGTAAAATATTTAGTCTATATTGTACCATGCCAGTGCATCCTAATCATTTTGAGCCATTGTAAATCTTATCAATTATGTCCTAAACTTGTGACTGGTCATCTCAAAGGCAAAAACCTCAAAGGCATCATCTGCATATCACTTGTTCTTATAATTCTTTTTTTTTTTTCCTTCTCTTTTGGTTTTGGGGGATGTGCCAGGGGCATAACAAAAATGTTATTCATTCAAACAAGTTCAAGTGGAAGAGATCTTGGAAACTTTTCATATGTTTCTGAAGGTATAATGTAAAATTAATTATATATTGAAATAGGGAATAAAAAAAATAAAATTAAGATGTTACCTTGTCCGTCTGCATCTTTAAATATCTAAACCTTGCATGTCTATCAACAGGAAAAATTTGAAGTCCAGCAACCATTAATTCTACACCAGAAGCAGGACCTTGGACATAAACCATAACCTTTGATGGCTGCTTTTCAATTCTAAAGGACCCACCAATTTCATGCCATCTGTCATCAGATACCTCAGTTTGTCCTCCATTGACCCACTGGTTGTCAACACCAAGGGCAACATTCACATTCTGTGGTCCATTTGATCCTGAACCAATCCGTACCCAAGCAGATACTTGATAAGTCACAAACAGCTTCAATTTCTCAGTGATTGTCTGAGCAGGACCCATCCATGTTTGAGTGCGATTGGTTACAAGGATGTAGCGTCCGCTTAGAAGTTCATGAGGTCCAAGAGAGTCTCTTGCCATCGGTGGAATTATATGCGGCGAGCCAGTTTTAACACTCAAGGTGCAATTACCAAGGGGATACCATCCATTTGTGCCATCAGCCAGACTGCTGTTCTCAATTACATTGACCCCATAAGCAACATTCTGCAAAACAGAATCAATTGTTAGGTGCTTGAAACATACAGAATTAGTAATGCAACCAAAGTATATTAAGCCAGCAGTTAAGTTCTCAAACTATGATTGTGTAAATCAAAGTTTCAGGAATTACAAACATATATTAAAGCAAAACTGTTTCAAAAGTTCAACCTTTACATCTGGTGGTGTTGAAGGAGGTGTCTTAGATGCATGCTTTACGACCAAAGTATTAACAAGAATGTCAGTGCCTGGAGGGGGGCCTTCTAAATAAATGACCACTTTTGATGGGGAGCCATTTAGAAGGAATTTTCCCTGCATATTAACCCAATCTTTATCTGTTGCCTGCACACTTCAGAACACAGCAGCTTGGTTCAGCAATTGAAAGAAATTAAGTGAGCCTTCTAACATCATTAATGCATAAAATTTTATGACATACTAGAGCAAGTTTCTTTTTGTTCTTTTCATGAAGAATCAAGAATAATAACCACGGAAGTCATAAGCCTCAAGTCTATGTGAAATATGGTAATAGAGAAATAAGACAGAGACATACTTAGCAATGCCGATGTACTGCTCTCGAAGATCTGGTGTCTGGACCCACAAAGTAGCCCGAACATCAGCAGTAGCGACATTGTTTCCAAATATTCGTACTAAAGCAGTGATCTCATAGGCGAGCTTGCGCTGCACTCGCCCAGTGATATCCTGCTGAATTCCATTCCAGGTTTGTGTGCGTTCAGTTGCAGATGCAAAGTACTTGCCAGACTTTGGTAGAATTTTTCCATCTCCCATGGAATCATGCAACACAATCTTGCAGCCTCTTCCAGACCAATTGTTCAGACCATCCTCAAATGCAGGGTTTATTATGATGTTGTCATCTCCAGCGGAAACACATCCTGTGCTTGTGGTCTTTTGAAATAAGATGAGAAGGAATCACAAGTTAGTAATAAATACACAGATTTCAGGAGACAATGAAAGAATGAAACCAATACAGATTTATTGCAATTTCAGGATAGCCATTGAAATAATAACCACTGCACAAGAATGACTTGAAGTTCAACAAACAATGTTAGACTTTTCCAATATGAAGAATTGCACAAAGCCATAACAGTAATTGAAATATATAACTACATGACATACATTATCAGTTGGATTGGAACAGTTGATCTCTACAGATCGGATAAGTAGATCAACTCCAGGAGCAGGTCCTTCCAAATAAAATATAATGCGATCAGGCATAGTTGACAATGAAAATGTCCCTTCCAGCTTTTTCCAGCTACCCTTTATAACAGAAGTTCTGCAGAAATAACGGTAAACAGTGTAAGCATTTTCATCTATTTCTCTAGAACAAGGGAGATGATACAACAAAATTACAAAATTCTGCACCTTCCAATGAACAAGTAACTAGTAGCTGAATCACCATATTCAAGTTTCAGAGTAGCTTGAACATCAGTAGATCCCTGAGACAGCCCAGATACTCCAACAAAAGCTGAAACCATGTAAGTGGAGCCAATGGAAACTCTCTCAGTGATGTCTTGCTCAAGGCCTTGCCAGCATTCTTTTCGGTCGGTGATAACAGCATAACTACCATCCAACTCCATTGAAATTCCTCCTTGGGAACCTGCTTCAGCCGAACTTACATAGCCATTGCAGCAATTGAGATGCCAAGAGTTCAGCCCTCCAGAGAAGTCATGATTAAGTAAAATATTAGCAGCATTGCCCCCACTTGAACCAGAGATGCTTCCTGCCATGATCTGTCAGATAAAGCAATATCAGAAAACAGTTGGAGCTAAATACCAAGAAGAAAGTTTGTGCCTCGTTGATACAGCTCGCGATTTGTTTTGAATGCATATTTAACATATTGGGAGGAAGGAACTCTCCCATTTGTGATCTTCCATAAATAGCACAAGAAGAGCAGGCAAAGGATTAAAACAGTCCTACTGTTTAGTGCACTCAAGTTTTATCTGCTGACCAAATTTTTTCACCATAAGAATCGCTTAAACTAATGTCACATTTACTATATTCTACTTCTACCATCTTAATTGCAGCACTGGTTCCTGTTAGCTTTCAAGCATCTAACCAATTATACTTCATAATTTATACATATTGTTAAATCTAACGCAGGAAACTCAACTAAACCAAGTAGCAGTAACCTTAAATACACTGGAGGAAAAAAAAAGGGGGGGGGGGGGAAGAGTAAAAACTTGCAATCGAGCTTGTGAGGCCACAAAGTTGTGCACTGTGCACCACTAAGAAAACAATGGGGCACAATTCACTGTGATTAATGCAGGACCCTTTATTAATAAAAGTAACAAGCTTAACAAGAGAAGCTAAACAAGCAGATGAATCAATTCATCACTAAAGAAACATCACTCACTAAGCTAACACAAAATGTGCACATTGCAAAAAGACATTAATACCCCCAGCAGGCCAAAGGTACCTGAGACTGAGAATGCTTGTGCTTCCAGTGGGAGTGAGACTTGGACACACTGCTTGTTGTGAAGCAGCAAGCACACAAACCCTTCATTTATATACACCCACTGGCCACTGCTTCAGCAAATTTGAGAGTGAAGGCTACGGAAAATTGGGGGGCCAGGGCCAACCAAAAAAATTTCCTTCACACTTACCCTTTTGTTTGGATATTAATCACTATCCAAAGTCCAAACTTTGGGATCAAAACAATTTCATAACCAATTAATCATTAACGACCCTCTTTTTAAAAAATAAAAAGTAAATAAAGAAATAGAAGGGAATTGTCTTACTTTTTTTGCTTTGTCTTGCAGATTAGTAATGCTTGAATTGGAATGGAAGCCTAAGTACGGATCGCAGGTTAAGGAAGGATAGTGCTTTGGTTCCTTAATTTTACATTTTAATCTATGATCCATTTGTGTGAGACTTGGATTGCAAGATCTTGCAGAGTTAGGTGGAGATGGCTTTTCTATCCGTACGTATAACAGATTGGCAAATTAAAGTACTCGTTCGATTTTCCTACGTACATAAACATAGGAACGGGAATTGAAGACAAACATCCAATTCCAACACACAAGAACACTGACTGAGGGTAAAACTACTGCCACTAACCTCATTTTTTGTTGGGCGCTTTGCAAACATTAAAAGGAAACGAATATTATATATGTTTCTGTTTTGCAAAAGCAGTAGGCCCAATATGTGAGGGAGTAACTTTTAGCTGTATAATCCAACTGAGATCAACCACAAAAGAATTGTCGAAACGTTATTAAGTAAAAAATGTTATTTAGACATACCTCTATGGGTGTCCATTGAATCATGGTAATTTATGTATAAACAAATGAAGAATTTACATACGCAAGCAGAGAATAAAGTGACAATATTATTTATCATAGTCACCTGATTTATGTAGGTGTATTCACCACTCTTTTGGTATATGAATCATCATGAGTTGATAGATACACATAAAAATATGTTCAAATAACATTACTATGTTAAGAATAAAAATTCCATTTTCATCGTGCGGCATCCAAGAGACAACTTGACAAATGACAATGACATTCATCGACATTTTGTTTTGGGTCAATGATGAGGCTTAACTTGAGAATTGTTTTTTGCTTGAATGGGCGAATGGGAATAGGCCCAAACCTTATGCATCAGGTACAAATTAAAAAAAAAAAAAGAGTAAATATTGACTTTGATCCTTAAAATTACAGACATATTTTATTTTAATTCTTAAAATTAAAAAATTAATAATTTAATTAATAAAGTTGCAACACTTGGTTCACTAATCCCAAGATGATGTCTGTTACTTAACCTTAATGTCTGTTATTCTAGCACTCAAGTTTATTAGACTCAAATTAGCCTTTGAAATTTCAAAATTTTCCACAAAAAATCCCAAATTTCTCCTCTTTCCTTGCGTAAACCTGAATTACCACCCTTCCCCACCCACAATTCCCTTTTCCATTTTTGCAAATCCCTCTTTCATTTTCACATAATTCTTTCCACCACCTATTCCACAAGCAAATACATTACCCGAATTCAGATGGTATCATTGCAAGAACTGTGCCTTAAAATTCTTGCCAACAATGCCGATGCAGTTGTGACACTTGACAGTGTCTCAGATGTTTTGAAGAATGAATAGTCACTTTAAGAGAATATATTGGGAAAGGTGGTTGGTTTTATTTACGGTGTTTGTTAAAAAAATTTTTGGCAAAAAATCATCTTCTTTACTAAAAAAAAATTAGTTTTCATATCTTTAGATAATTTTTTAAAAATAATCATATTTTCAAAAAATTCTATTTTCAAATTTTTTAGTTATATATAAAATTTAAATTTTATAATCATTTTTTCTAAAATCTGAAACAAATATACCCATAATTGCTAAAGTTCCTTATGCTAAATACTCTAGTAAATTTTAAGAGAATATAATTGCATTATTACTGCCAACTATAGCTTTTGACTTAATGATAAGTATTTAATCCAAGAGAATGCCTCCCTTAAAATTTGTTTAGACATAAAAACAGATGAAAGATCTCATTAAGCTGTTTAGGGTAAGATGATTATAGGATACGTTAGAATCACACTTTGAAAGGACACAAACAATACCAAATTTGTGTAAGTTTGTATGTTCAGTCTGTGTGGTATAAGTTCAAAAATAGCACCTAAGCTGTGAAGTTGTTAGCAAAGTAACCGATGGGTAGTTACTTCTCATGCATGCCATTGATATTCCTCTAGAGATATTATTATACATAAAATTTGGGCAGATCAATGAACTAATCATTAAAATGAAGGGAAGAGCTAAAAGTGACTACATCCTGTTTAACATAAAAGACACTTAAACTTGGTAATAAATGTGAACAAAACACACAAGGCCGTGCTGTACAAGTTACACGGCAAAGCTTGATTGCTAGTTATCATAACAGGGTTAAGAACTGCTCTGTATGAGTGATCGATGGATCAAAGATACTTCTGCTGTGAGCTTGTGCTGCTAAGGGATATTGTCCTTTAATATCATGAGTGACATGAACCATGAACATGGATGGATAATAATTGCAAGATGACGTGGCATTAAGTTTGGTAATTCAAGTTACCGATTTAAGATTGTATGCTTTGATTTCTTGGTCTTCCAAGCTTTTACATATTCGAATCACTCCCATTTCAAATGTAGTTAGAGGATTCCCATATTCAGATTTAATTTGAGATGAATATAGTTACCAATAAGTCAATTGAATAACCTGAAATGCTAGTATAAAAGATATAATTTAGAACCACAGGCAACACAAGCATCTTCAGTAAAATAAGACACAAGTACGCCTTTGCATTTACTACCAACATATCTATATGCGTTAAAATATATAGTATATGGACAACAAAAATAAGAAATGGAGTACACAATCTAGAGAATACATATATATATATATATATATATATATATATATAGGCATATAAATAACATTGTAAACCAAAAAATAAAATAACAGAGTACACAGGGAATTCCTAAAGCATATATATCTTCAATCCATGTCACAAAGTGAAAAGTTTGACAAAACTGAGCAGCTTAAATCATAAGTTCATACTTCAATGTAACTAACTATCTCTACACCTATCATACAAGAATATTAGAATCTTGAATACCAAATCATACCTGCTTCTAGATGCTAGTTGACTTCTATTTCTTTTTTCATAAATTAAGATTAATGTTATTTAAACATAGAAAATGAATATAATAGTGGACATTTAGAGAGAGAGAGAGAGAGAGAGAGAGGCACAAAGCATGTTGTAGTAGTGGGTGAGTCCAAGGTTTTTTGCCTTTCTCTGAATAAATGTCCACTTTTATGTTCAAATGATATTACTCATGAGTTAACCAACTCCATCTTGCACTCTTCTCAGACTAAATATGATGACATAAGATTCCAACTAATTCTCATATGTGAAGGCATTGTTGCCACAAAGCGAAGAACATCAGGTTGTGCGCTAAGTGAAGGATGCAGTTCTTCTGAACTCTTACTGAAAACATGCAGAAACTTAGCAATGTTGGGAAGTATAAGTTCTCTGCAGTGAAGATGCAACAGGGGGACCTTGGATAATACGCTTCCCTTCTGAACATCTAGGCCTTCTGGCCTCCGCAACTTGTACGGTTTCCCAGTTGTTGGCTCAATATCGACTCGTGGCATTTGTTTCCAACAGCTGTGCACAAACCAGCCATACTTATAGTCACCCACTATTGGTGTGCCAAGTGCTTCAGCACAGTGAACACGCAACTGCAAAAAGGGAGAAGAAATTACATAAAACAAAAAAATAAGTTGCTCAACTCAGCAAGATAACAGACTCACAATATCCTAATGCAGGGAATTATAAAAACAACCACATAATTCAAATTCTATTTAAACATAACCGCCTGAGAGTTGAGACTTTATTTTTGAGAAGGTAAAGAATTAAACATGCAGATAACAGATATCTGAGAATTCTATAAGTAACATGAAAAGCCTGAACCATGCAAATATTTCAATCCCAACTGCCCCCATGCCACATGAAGAAAAATATTTGAGAATTATAAACTCCCTTGGATTCTTCTCCCATAGTACATTAATACGGAAGATGCAATTAACTGTGGCACCTTAATAATCAAAATGCCATATGAGCATCCAAGATACCTGATGCTTCCGGTAAGTAAGTGGTCGCAGCTCAACCCAAGAGCATCCATTTATCTTTGGACCAAGGACCCGATATTCAGTTACAGCCTCTTGGCGAGGTTCCATACTTGAATGGTGAGCTAGTATGACCCTCTCAGTCTTCCCATCATCGAGGAGCACCTGAAATAAGAAGACAAAGGAAAAAAATCAATAAAAACACTGGAAGATAGCAATGACTTTAAAGATGTTATCATTGGATCATATATAGAGAAGAAACTAAAACTGAGAAAGAGCATAAACCTTTGAAAGAGGAGCATGAATTAAGCCTTCCTTCTCCTTGGGAGTCCCTATGACTAATGCCCAATAACTCTGATATGTAGCTTCACATGCATCATTCCAAGCCTATTTCCAAGGAATATTAAAATTCAAACGAAGGAGATTGTTGATGGTGTGCATAAAAAGATCATGTCTGTATTCACTAACAAAACACTAGTAGTGAAAACAGCAGTTCATCACTTCGTTTAGACTTGTCACCTTATTAGAAGATTTTGCATTGTTTATGTTACTGAACAAGTACTGAAGGTGAGATACACTATCTTTTGTTCTGCCAAGTAAAAGGATGCCGCTGCTTTCTCTGTCAAGACGGTGGACCTGACAAAATTTACAAAATAGATACAAATATAAATTCTGACCAGCATAACCATTAAGTTGTCTTGTTTTTTCAATAAGCATCAACAATTTCTATAAATTAGAATAGAGAAGCAGAGATAAAGAATACTTAAGAATGCCATTTGACATATTATGAAGAGAACAAAAATTCAGATTAAAAAAGAAAAATTAAGCAATCAAACTTCAAATTTTAAAAGCCTTACATTAGTGCATGAAATAATAAAAGTTAGTGCTACCAATATCAATGTAATCTTAACGCTCTTCTAGTTTCAAGCTAATTACACTATCAAACAGTGATTATTAAATTCCTATAAATTCCAAAACTAAAACTGAAATATCTACCTTTGTTTTTCTTAACCACGGTGAATTGAAAATAGAGAAATGAAAATGAAAAAGCAATGAAGGTCAGAATTCTAAACTATAGTACAGCATTCCAATTTTTCAATTGAACATGGAATGAACACACAACCAGGTATTTTCAGTAACAGGTTAATTTGAGGCATAGGCTAATCACTCATACCAGCACAACCTAAACTCCTGTAAAAGAGAGATAAATAGAGGAAAATAAAAAGAAAAACTCAAACCGTAGCTATCAATAAGCATAAGAAAAAAAAAATCTTTTCTTCCTATTTATCTCTTAATCCAGTTATTATTTTGAGGCACCAAAGCCAAAACCATCACCTCCACAAATACTAATTTAATTACTTTGAGGGGGCCAAAACCAAACATCAATATTCAGAGCCTTAAAAAAAAAATCAATAGATGTTCAAGAGGTTTGAGCCTCAAGCAGGCCATGGCACCCGCCAGCCCCTCCCTTGGCTTCATCCTTGCCTCAACTGACGCCACTATGTCATAATTTTCCAAGACAGGGAGAGGAAAGCCATTGAGCTTTCTGCCAAATAACAAAACATACAGACATCAAGAACTTTCCTCCAAAGGAAGACCAGGACAAGGAGCCAAGAAATTGGCCTAACCTTTAGAGTCACTATGGACTTTAATCTTTTTGGATTTTGTAAAAATGGGGGTGCCAGCATCTCAATAAAAACAGATATCTGCTTGTTGCATGATGATTCATTTTACTGTCAAGTACAAACCAAATTGTTTCATTGTAATGATGTATTAAAAGAGTAGCTTACCAGTTTAGGACCCTCATCATAATCATAAGACAGTGCTGCAGCTGCTAATGCATCCATGCTATTATGAACTGGCAGATTTCCCTAACAAGGTCATCGGCAAGAATGAAAACCCCAGAGTAAACTCAAACTAGTGAATTTCTGAAAATCTGAGAAAGGGTTTTCAAACCTTAACCGGCAATTTTGGGGGTTTATTTAGCACAATAATAGCCGAGTCCTGAGAACAATACATTGAACACAATACGCAAACAATAAAATATATTGGCATGCAATTGAACTATAAGAATAGTAACAGGAAACTGTGAAATAAAATAATTTTGGCGTTAGATGTAAGACATGCCTTGTAAATCACAAGCCTTTGTAGATACTTAATTTCATCAGCATTGGGATATAGTGTTCCACTTGGTATAGCATCATATCTTTTGGAAATCCTAGTCTCAGCAATTGACACAGGGACATGAACTCTTGCCCCATGCTTCATCACTTCATTAGGTCTAATCTGTAGTTAAGCTGTATAGTTGTAGTATTATTAAACACAACAAATCATAAGCAATTGACTGAAAAAACAAAACATACATAGACGAAACTATCAAAAGCAAAGTTTTTCATAGAAAATGGTGAAGTATAAAAGTAAAATGAACACCTTTCGCAAGGGTTTACTTGGTTCTTCTTTTCGAGTGAAAGAGTCATTAGAAGCTGGGTCCTCAATTTGGACCTAGGATAGGAAAGTATCAACAAAGCCTGTAAGCACACTTTTTAATCACTATATCTATTTTGGAACATTAAACAACAATAACAACAAAAACAAAGTCTTTTCCCACTAAGTGGAGTCGGCTATAGAGATTGAACAACACCATTGTGCTTTACCATAAACCATATCAGTAGACAAGTCATTAAATCTATTTTTTTTAAAATAGTTTCTTCCACAGTTTTTATTAAACACGATATGAATGTTACTTGACACAGAAAACACAGATACTACTATCTTGTACCAACTTGCCAAGTGATTAGAAAACTTTATAAGCATTTTCCTTGTAGTGTAGCATGCCAACCAAATATTCAAAAACATCACCTATCACCTGTATACAACAATAACTACAACAAAGGCTTTTCGTCTAGTTGTGATCAGTTACATAGATCAAAAGATAGCATTGTTTCCTACAGTAAAATATTTTTCTAGACAAGTAATTTAAATCTAGGAAAATACTTGCCAGCCAGAAAAATTTCCAGAAATTCACTTGACCAACTCATGACATCTACTTGTTAGGTTAACAACTAGATTCTGACCACACTTTGCTTGCCACGTGCGCCTTTCAATTGTTTTTCATGCAGCCCCTTACTGTTAAATACTTAAATCTAAATCCTTCTCAACAGTTTCCTCTATAATTGTTTTTGGTCTCCCTCTACCTCTAACTATCAATATCCATCATCTATGTATTATAATAAAAAAGGCAGTATTGCAGTAAAGAAAACGAGAAAAAAAAAATGTAAATGAAAATGTAACAACAAAATAGTGGATTCTTACAAGACCCTCCCTGAAATGGGACTCAATGACAGAACCCCACATGCCTTTGAAGTAATACTTGATCCAATTGACAGCAGTGACATAACCATCTTGCTGCTGCCCACCAGGAACAATGTCTTTTGTGTTCCTGCCAGGCAACGGGTGACCAGGGAAAGGTGGCAGAGACAGTAGCTGCCTGGGTTTCGGGCCTTCTTTTGGGGCACCCAAACGGGCAACGTTGTTAGACACTCTGATCACTGATTCAACAGGGACAGGCCTTGGGGGACGAATCCTAGAGTAGTGCCTCACCACAAACCGCAGCCATGAATATCTACTGTTATTACTGTTGTTGCTCAACATGATTGAACATCTGAAAAGTTGTTAAGGTTGAGAGTGAGAGAAGAGAGAATCGGGAAGAGAATGAAATGAATTTGAATTGAAAAATGATCTTAATCTGACGAAGCAATGCCCGAGGTGCTTATACACAAGAGGTATACATGTGAAGTGCACAACTGACTGAACTAATTTTTCATAAGAGTCGGTTTGGCATGTCTGATAGTATAAACTATGATAGGATAAGGGTTAATAATATAAAGTATGATGAGATAAGGTCTAATAAAATTTAATATTATGTAGTATTTGATATTTTATTGGATAAAATATTATATTATATATAATATAATAAAAAAATTATAATAAATATAATTTTTGAATATTAAATTTAAAATTTAAAAATTAATATAATTATTTAAATATTTATTATAATTATTTTAACTATTTTTATTATATATAAATATAATTTTATATTAAAAATTCTTTATTTATTTTTAATATTTTTTCATAATATAAAAAATATGAGTGTGAGAGAGACAAAGAGAGAACGAAATAATAAGAAAGTTTTTATTAATCAAAATTTAAATAAATCTAATATCATATTTTTATATTTGATTGTATTTTTATTATATATAATTAAATTTATATTAAATATTATTTATATATTTTATTAATAAATTTTTATTTTTATATTTTTATATTAGTTTGAATAGTTATTTTATAATTATTATTTTTTAAAAATATTTATTTATTATTAAATTTTTTATTAAATAATATTACTTTTGTTTATATGGCTTTTATTTTTTATTTTTTATTTAATAATTATTTTTATTTTAATAAAGTATATTAAAAAATAAAAAAAGTGATAAAATCCTTATACATCAAAAGTTAATCAGGCCTAATACGGCCTCTATACACTGGATTAAGTTTTTCATCATTTTGACGTATAAGGGAAGTTTGATAGATAAATTTATATAATATATTAACTACACCAAACAACAGATAAGTTCAAAACGTATTGTATTACCTTATCCTATCATACCTAATATAACATATCAAAACACACCCTAACAGAATAACAACCAGTGTAACTAACTAAAACTAAATCATCATAATTTACACGTCCCTAATAAAAGTACCCAAAACATCGGGAAAAGACATTGAAGTTTCAGTGATGGAAACAAATGAATTTTGTAATTCACAGGGAAAAGTGAATGAGCTCTTTGGTTATTCTAAGATGGATTTTTTTCCTTATATATATATATATATTGAACCATTTTCTCATTGAGACTTTTTATCAAACAAGTTGTATGCAACAAACACATAACAATGAACTATTTAGTCATTGATGCTTTTCATCAAGTGGGGTTTTGTAATTCACAGGGAAAACTGAATGAACTCTTTGGTTATTCACAGATGGGAACTTTTTTCTTTCGTCCCAGTTCCCCGATTCCCCGGCAGGTCCTTGCGGAAATCCCCGAACAACTAAACAAATTGGAAATAACATATTGTACCAATCTGTCATTGAGACTTTTTATCAAACAAGTTGAATGCAAAACATAACAATGAACTAACTATTTAGTCATTGATGCTTTCCATCAAATAGGTTGTATACAACACATAACAGTGAACAATATCCTCACACAGACTTTCATTCACTGGTAACGGGTTGCATGCAGTCAGGAAAAAAAATTACATTTGTTAAAACATCAAGTTGTGAGAGGATACAAAGAGAAACAGAAGCAGTTGAAGTTGAACTATTGAAGTAAAACGAGAAGAAGGAACTCACTCGTGTGTTTGGGGACAGAGCGCACAAGCAGGGGTGTTATGGGAATGGGGGAGGGGGTTTAAAGTGGGGTGGGCGACGGGATGGGAATTATTTTGTGAAAAAAAATAATAATATAAATTTAAATTGATGGTTTGAAAAGCATTGGATTAAATTCATTCAAGAAATTAAATTTAATTTATTTATTGATTTGGAAGTAATTAATAATATAAAATTAAAATTTAAAGAGAATTTAATTCTATAAAAATGACTAAAAATAAATAAGATCAAAATAGGTCTAATTTATAATTCTTGACTTAGTAAATTTAATGTTAAAAATTGATATATTAAAAATACCCTTAATTCTGTCTAATATCTTTCGTCTTTCTTTCCTTTCTAATATCTAATTAAGGCTAAGATAAACAAAATAAAGAATTCAATTTATTTTTATTCACATTTCAAACAGTATAACTGGATTCAATTATGTAATTTATTAATTTATTTCAAACATAAGAATTCAAATCATAATACAATTGAATTCAATTACTGATAGTATCTCAATTTTGTCATTCCAAACAATCTGCGAGTGAAATATCATGAAAAAAGGACGAGGGGGATTTGTATTTTGCCATTTAAATTATACATCATATATATTTTAGACTCTATGTTTTAAAAATATATAAATCGACCATTTAAACTTTTTGTGAATGTACATTTTAACCAAAATAAGTATATTATACCCTCTATGAACTTTGGATTATATGCAAATCAACCCCCTAAACGTTTCCAACTGTGCAACTAAATGCCCTAAGCTTTACTGAATATATGATATTTTTGTTTAACAATTGATAAAAAAATTAATAGAATGGTTGATTTACACACAGGAAAGTTTAGAGAGTCAATTTACACATTTTTAAAATTTAAGAGCTAAAATGCATAAAGCCTATAGTTCAGGAGGTAAAGTGCTTTTGTTCTAAAAAAAATAGAATTTAGTTTTGATATACTATTAGTGTAAAAAATATTTTATACAGATATTCAATCATATATTTCCATATTAGTAAACGTATTTGACTCAATCACTTATTACTTTAAAAATCTTACAAATAGAAGTATGTAACTAAATTAGATGAGAATAACATCAAAATTAATCTCATATATATATATATATATATATATATGGGCAATTCTCTGGTGCTGATTAAAAAAAATCTGCACCATGCTGATTGTGGGTGTATGCAATGAGTAGAAAGCATGTGGCATTAGTGGGGCCTGCATGAGCAAAGTTTTAACAAGTGTGTTAAAGCAAATGGCAGATTTAATTGCAAGGGGTTACGGCGTTAAGTTTATAATTGCAGGGGAAAAAAAGGGTTTAAAAATGATGGGGTAGATTAAAAAAGGGGAAAGAAAAGAAAAAAAGAAATAGTATGGTGAAGAAAAAAAATAATGTGGCACGGGTGTGGGCCGGTGACCGGAGTCAGCTGAAAGGAACATGGGTGATGTGTGGTGGGGTCGGGCAAAGGTGTCAGCAATTGCAACACAGCCCTTATTGGTCGGCGAGGTGTCTGATGGGAAAGAGATGTGGCAGAAATAACTGGCAGATCACACGTCTATGGGGGCCGAGTGCTTGCAGTGGACGATGTCGCTAAAAGTATGGGTGAGCAATGGAATATCAAGCTGTTGTATATGTTGTGGGGCATCCATCAGGGGGTGCTTATCCATACCAACTCCTATGATATATTACAAGAAAAAAAAAACTAAATCCACAGATGAGATTTTGAGGCTAGATTTGCAAGAATGTTCATATCTTGCGACATAATGGAAAAGAGAGAAAAATTTCTAGTAGTCACAATTGGTCTTTTTTTTTTGTTAATTTCTTGCTTCTTTTAATTGATTGAATCTGTTTTTGGTTAAGACAAATCAAAT
Source organism: Pterocarpus macrocarpus (assembly GCA_031439585.1). Taxonomy (NCBI): domain Eukaryota; kingdom Viridiplantae; phylum Streptophyta; class Magnoliopsida; order Fabales; family Fabaceae; genus Pterocarpus; species Pterocarpus macrocarpus. The sequence goes on from CM062514.1 coordinate 34,924,849, forward strand.
CCTTATGTGAGCTTGCGTGTGATCGAGCACGACAAATAAAGAAAATGATTAGCAAGAAAGAATGACAGGAGGAAGATATATCAATTTGTTCTAAAGATTTTTTTTTTTTTAAATGGATGTTGAGTAGCAAAAGCTATTCCTGAGGGGGAAGATATATTAGCAAACAATCTCCACCGCAATGCTCCGAGAGTCCCGTTTTCGCCCTCACCTCCCAGCACAGACAATAGACGGTGGGTGTTCTCTCGCTGACAAGCTCGTTAAAGACCACAATCAATTTTCTTGTTCATTTTTGTTTTCTAATATTTTTTGTGCTTCGTTTTATTTTTTTTATTTCGCTTTTGAATAAAAAAATTAGGTAGATTGCCTACTTAACCCCCTAATTACACTCCACTAATCCCGTCCCAAATATCATGGCCCACTAACTGTGTCATCCACACGTAGCTATCTACTTGCTCCACATCAAATAAGCATGGTGCAGATTTTTTCAAATATGCACCAAAGCAATCACCTATATATATATATAAGAAGCGTATCACATGAGAGGAGTGGTTTATTATGAGAGTGAGAGGAGTAAATCTTGACCATTAGATCTTATATGAATCAAGATTAAAACATAAAGGCACGTGATTTTTTTAAGTGATTATGTGACCTTTAAACAACTTTAAATTTTGACCATCCATATATGGTTATACTGCCCATATTTGCTCTTCTCACTCTCATAATAAACCACTCCTCTCATATAATACGCTCCTATATATATATAAGGATAATTTGGAAATTTGATATAAATGGGGACCCTCCCAAACTACTTCGTGCCTCAACAGGAAATTTGATCCCCTGTCGTGGATCAGACTTGTCAGCTCCAACCAATGAAATGATGAATTGGTCAAGTAAATAGTCCGAGTTATACCGAAGATCAGACTTGCTCAGAAACTTATGCGAATTGACCTAACTCAAAATAATTTTATTTTCTTTTTCTTTTTCTAATTTTCACTGAAATAATTTTATATTATTTTTTTGGGTTTACCTACCCTATATAAAAAGGTTTGACTACCAAAAGAAAACTACATGAAAAAGTTTTTCTCACATTGTCATCAATGTAGTTTTTATGCCTACAACTGAGTAACAATTTTTATAATTTTTTACTTCTTTAAAATTAATTTTTATTGTTATTATTTTTTATAAAAGACTAATATGTATTTATGATGAAATGTTTATAATTTAACTTATTATAATTTTAGTTCCTGAAGGATAAAAACCTAAATGATTAAAAATCACCTATATAAAAATATTATAATGATTAAATTGGTATTTTTAAACTTAAATTTTTTTTATTAGAGGTTCTATTCACGTTGTTCTTTTTTTTTTTGGTACATTAGTGACAATAAAATCTAAATCCCTGATTTCATGCATACTACCCAATCTTTTCACTATTAGATCACTTGCAGTGACTTTCTATTTGCGATGTTATTACACTTGATTTTGAATCATCTTTTATAAATGACAGAGGAAATTGACATTAACTTTTTTTACAAAGGTTAAATTAATATCACATGTATTTTTTAAAAAATTAAAAAATTAATATTTATTAAAAAGAAGATAAATTAGGGGGAAAAAATAAAAGTATTATTAATCAGTCGAGTTGGGAGATTATGATACAAAAATGATCGGCTTCTATATTTTGTTTCTCGTGTCTTATTGAAGAGATAGCTCCATTAGCAAATGCTACTAAAGTCCAATACATCCACAATAGTTAAAGCAACATCAATGTTTGGCAGGTTTTTTTTTTTTACCCCAAGGGTATACCTCTAATAGGAAAAGAGATTAATTAATTTCGGGTATAGTTAGGTTTGCCTTTCCAATCAAAGTTCTCTCCAGGAATCGAATTGGGATTTTTCTTGAGGACGTAATGTGCTTCTACTACTATGTCAACTCTATTGTTAGTTTGTTAGGTAGGTTTATGTAGTTTGATATTTAATTTTTTTTAAATAATATTTTAAGTTTGAATCTTATAAATAAAAAATTAATATTAAAAAAGTTTTATCTCATAATAGACTAATTTGACTCGAATTAGATTAATTAGAATTTAATAAATTTTAATAATTTAAAAAAAAGTAAGGTAATAACCTCAAGAGGAGCATCTTCTCACTCTAGACTGCATAGAGCTAGTAATATGTAAGTGGGCTAGAGCTAAACAATGTGTTATTGGCTATGGGCAAGCACCCTATCTTAGCAAAGACCAATTGAGGTTGAAGTCAAATTGAACTATGACGCTTGATAATAATCAAATAAGCTTAAGTAATAAGAGTCATACTTTGATTACAATAATTGGTATTAGAACTAAGGTCTTGGGTATGATTCCCGAGTAAGCACAAAATATTGCCTGTTGGTGTTAAGGGAGAATGATGTTGGTTGGAGGATAAGGCTTGGGTGAAGTTGGAGTTCAATCGACTTGAAGGCTTGGTTCCTAGAAGGCATAGATTGTAAAAGGAAAATATTGGGGGAAATTGTTGGTCATGGTAGCATCTTGCATTGGCAAGACGCAACTGGGTAGGAATCAAATAGAACCATGGTGGTTAGTACTAGCCGGATGGACTTAGATAATAAGAATTGCGTACCGACTAAAAGCTATAATTTCTTTCCTAATGATATGCACTGAATCCTACAAATGTGCTACATGATTCCCTTCATTCTTTACATGCTGACAAGAAATTTGTCAGAAGGCCAGTGCTAGACGCGCACAATCCCGAATAATCATGGTGGTAATGATGTAGGTCTGAACTCCAGATGAATCATGTTCTAGAAGAACTCCATTTTTGTGTGGTGCTTAGGTGAACTCTATATTTGACTTTTATGCTTTGTTTTTAAAAAAGAAAAGAAATATAACCCAAGAAATTTATGTAGTCAAAATGTGTCTAAGAAAATGGCCTTCAACGTAGACAATTAATCTTCTTTGCCACTATCGGGGGGTGGTAAAGATTGTTTTGGAATTCACTTTGACAAGTGCCATCATGCCTTGAAGACGACATGATTATTTATGATGTCTGAAAACTAGATGGATGGTGTCTGAAAACTATAGATGGTGTTTTATTTTATTGTATTTATACATTAACTATTGGAATTCATTATATATGTGGAATAAATTTTACAGATTTAATTTTTTTACACTAGATTTTGATTTTAAATGAGTTGCATAACCGTAGTTTAAATTTGAAATATTTTATTTGAAAAGTAATTTTAGAAAAATTGGCATTGTTTATATCATATTAATAATATTACTTTTAATATGTAATTATTATATCGACATGATATTTTCTTTATATTTTTAATGGTTTTAAATTACTATAATTTTTAAAAAATCATTTAAATATGACATTCGTAATAAATAATAAATAAAAAATTACAATTATTACATATCATGCATTACTTAATTGTCAAATTAAATAGCATTTGCAAATAAGAAATAGTATTTATAACAACACAATACAATCTTCAATAATAATAGGATTTAATTTTATATAGTCATTAAATCACATATTGCTATATTAATAAAAGTATTTGATTATTGTAATAACTATCTCAAAAGTCAATATATATGATGATATCTGACTGGTGAATAGTATAAAATATTTTACACTAATAATATATTAAAATTAATCTTATAATAATAATAATAATCAATATTTCATTAGTTCAAGTGATTCATTATTTATTCTTAATAAATAAAATCTCAGATTTAAGTTATGTGAATAAAAAATTAGTATTAAAAAAACCTTACCTTTATAATGAGTTCAAAATTGACTGATTTGTAGTTTAAACAGCCAATATTCGATTCTAGTAGACTTAGACTAATTTAATTTGAGTTATATCAATCCACTATAGGGATAAACTCTCCTAATACTAGTGTTTTTTTTTTTAACTTTCGCAAGATTCAAACCCAAGATCTTACATGAAAGGAATAAGTGTCGAATCACTTGAATTTTGGAACAAAACATTATTTCTATCATTATTTTCTTGTAAATTTGAATTAAAATAGAAAATAAAGACAATGTGATTTTTTATAAGTAATATTGAAAATATATTAACAGAAAATAAAAATGATTTTTATGTTTATTTTTTGTGATATGTTTTTAATATTAGTTATAAAAATGTTACTTTATTTTTTATTTTTTCTATTTTCAGAATTTTGTAAAAGAAATAATCAAATATAAAAATAGGAAAATGAATTAAAATAATATAAAATTTTTATAATTAAGATTAAAAGTATATCAAATTATTTTTATTTTATGTTAATATGTTTTAAATCAAATATTAATTACAAAAAATGTTACTTTGTTTTTTATTTTTTCTATTTTCTGTATTTTATGAAAAAAATAATGAAACATAAAAAAAAAATTTGAATTAAAATAATATAACATTTTTATAATTAACATTAAAAATATGTCAACTGAAAATAATAAAATCAAACCAACAGTCTCTTAAAAAATTCTCTATCTTAGAAAGCAGTCATTATGCTTGGGGTCTCTACCTTATATCCGTCCTTATTAATGCCTAATGCGGGAATAGCTAATAAGGCTCTTTAACTATTTTAGTAATTGAATGATCCTCACTAACAATTGAATTACACCACTTTGATTATTTGTCTTTATAAATATAGAATTAAGTCATCAAAATATATATCTTATCATGATACAAGTGCCACAGTCTCTTTTACAACCACACTTGTGTCACATTCTGCCGTGAGCCACTATACCATAATTGATATAGATCATCAATTGCATTCAATTTGAAATCAAGTAAGTTGCATTCGGAATCTCATATTGAACAATTCATAAAATCATTTGGGAGAAATGCAGTCTTGGATAAAAAATGGTTAATGGTATTTTTATCATATAATAAATAACCTTAAATTAATATAAGTCATTAATATAAATTTTTTTACACAATTATTATAATTCTGAAGTAATTATTATAAAAATTAAACTTTTTCAATGTCATAATAGTACATGATTGATTAACTACTTAACTTATTTTTAAACTCCAATAATTAAGAATAAATGATTTGATAAAGAAAAATACTAAACAGTTAAAATTTTATTCTTAGAACTTATAACAGAATGACGTGTCATTATTTCTAACATTTAGATAGATTAGTAGTTGTCACTTCTTTAACTTATTTAACCACTATTCTTATATGTTGATAAATTTGGACAAATAATTCTACCTATATCGCATTTTTCTTAAAAAAAAATTGGGAATCAAAATTAAAAACTTGCCCATGCAGAGCATTCAACTCACACCACCCATTATTGAACTATAAGGAGAAGAATAGAATTAGAACCTAAATTGGATTGTACAAACCTTTTGAGAGTCTCATCTAACCTAATTAATTATTACAAGGCAAACACATTGTTTTGTCCAATAGTTGACTGGGTCCACTCTGCATTGGATGGCATGGTAGCAGTGCCACCAACTTTATAACACCTTCACTAGACGCCTCTCAAGGTCACTATTGTTCTTTGTTCAGTTGGAGGAGTCTCTTGCTTGAGAGTGGCCATGGGAAGAGCTCCTTGCTGTGACAAAGCAAATGTTAAGAGAGGGCCATGGTCTCCTGATGAGGATGCTACACTCAAGAGTTACGTAGAGACTCATGGCATTGGAGGAAATTGGATTGCATTGCCAAGAAAAGCTGGTATTTTTCTTTTTTCTCTTCCCATTAGCATAGAATAGAATAGATCATCTATTCTAAGGCATTTTTGGGGTACCCTTTTAATCATCAATAATGAATTTTTCTCCCTTTTTTCGTTTTTCTTCCAACATCATCTCTAACAAACATGATTATATATTTTGTTATACTCAACATGAAGAGGACTAGAACTTTTGAGTGTTATTTATAAAAATGCATGTCACTTAGTGAAATTAAGGTTTTCAAAATTGTATCTTTGCTTCACTACTGGGCTTGCATTCAGTTGTGGTACTGTGAATTTCAACTCAAATTGCAGAAGTTCATCTTCCTTGTTTCCGCTTTAGTTCGAGCTAACCCAAGAAGACAAATGCTACTTTTTCCCCCTTTCCGAATAAACCATTTTTGCAATTTCCTATTCCACTTGTAGAACCTATATTTTTAAGCATATATCTTGTTTTTCTAAATACCATGGCAAAACCATAACTAGTTTGAGAACCATACATGGCATGAAACAGGAACTGGGATTTCCTAAATTCTGATCATGAACTATTTGCTTTGATCTTTTTCTTTCTCCTTTTGTGTAACAAAATTTCACGTTATGGTATATGCCACATGCAGGTCTCAGGCGGTGTGGCAAGAGTTGCCGTCTAAGGTGGCTCAATTATCTTAGGCCAGACATAAAACACGGAGGCTTTACTGAAGAGGAGGATAACATCATTTGCACCCTCTATAGTCAAATGGGAAGCAGGCAAGTATATTTAAATTATTTTTAATACCATATAGTTTTTATCTGATAGTGAGCCTTGACACAACTGTAAGGTTGTTGCCTTGTGACTTGGAGGTTATGGATTTGTTTTCTAGAAACAGCCTCTCTGCTTACAGGGACAAAACTGTGTACATCTATCCTTTCTATACTCTCCCAGGTGGGATCTTTGTGCATTGGCCCATATAGTTTTTCTTTGGAGTTAATGATTGCAACTTGTTATGTTTATGTACAATTATTGTATTTAAAATTTAAAATATGGTATTCACATGAAATTTGTGTTCTTGTCCAGATGGTCTGCTATAGCCTCTCAACTTCCTGGAAGAACAGACAATGATGTGAAAAACTACTGGAACACAAAACTAAAGAAGAAGCTAATGGCAGGAAAAGTTAGCCTCAAGACATTGACTGAAAGTGACACTCTAATTCCTTCAACCCCATTACTTACCCAAACTGCTAATACTCAAAATTCAGATTTCCCTGCTTCACAAAATCAAAATTCTCCACCACCCTCAGTATATCCAATCTTAAGCAATCATTCTAGTTCTGGACTCACCATTAATGATAAAAGCATGAACTTTGGCCTAATTCATCAGGTGTATAGTCCACGAGTCATGGATGTTGTCTCAGAAATTGGTGAAAGTTCAAGGAACAATAATACTAATAACCCCTTGGTGACATTGTCTCAAGAAGGTTCAAGCATTTCAGATTCATCTTCAATTGCAGTGGACTACAAGTGTGTATCACTGCCAGAACTTGCTGGTGATGAATCTAAGGAATTGTTGATGGATTTTGGCTTTGGATTTCCTTATAATGATCTTGTCAATGGTCTTAATTGCCATGAGAGAGTTGGTGAATTTGCTCCAAGTAATTATTATTGCTACCCTGAGTGGGTTGATTTTAGCTATATTGCTGACATTAAGCCACATTGATTGAATCAAAATGTTGTCTAGTTTGTAACCAGTGGAATCTGTAAAAGTAAAAGCACTAATGGAAATTAAGGAGGGTAAACATGTGAAGGGGAGACCTAGCTGACATTTTTCTAGTTTGTTCTTTGGTATTTGTGTTCTGTTCATAGATAGGAACTACAACTACATAGTGTAGGTCAAAGTTTGTACTAAGCAAATAAGAAAGATTAAAGATTATCAACAAGGTGTTCTCTTCGTCTTTTCTAAGTTTCATCATTCATGCATGGTGGAAAAGTTTTGCTGTGGGGTCTATGAGAAAATTCAGCTATCATACACTAAGAAAAGTTATATATATCATTAAAATTTTGACAGTTTAATTTTGTAAGCAGTCTTTATCGTCGCTTGAATTATATTTTTAAGGAAAAATTAAAGAGTACGGTATCACCCTAAATTTTTACCTTCTTTTTTTTAGCAAATCATTTTTACGAACTTTCAAACCTTTTCGACTAGTCCTTAAACTTTGTTTATCCATTTCAAATTTGTTGATCCAATAATGGCAATAGTACATAAAAACATATTAACCATTTGTTATACATTAAATTTAGACCATTGGTTAATTTATTTATTGTTCAAATTTTATGTATTTTTAATAGCTAAATTAATAAATAACAAATTTTAAAATTAAAAGAACCAAATAAAGTTATATTATAATTGAAAATATTAAAATTTTATTCAAATTGATGAATAATATTACAAATTAATCAATAGTCTGTATTAATGAATGGAAAGATCTTATCATTTGCCTTTACTATTAATAATTAATAATTTAGTAAATTCTTCGTTTAAAAATTTATTGAGAAATAAGTTAAAGTTTAACAACTACTTAATTATTGAGATTTTAAAGTTTATGATGATAATTTACAATAAGTATAAGCTTAAAGGCTTGTATACTTTTTTCCCCTTTATTTTTAATGTAATGATTAAAATATAAAACATTAAATTAATAATACAATGCAACAAATTTTAATTAGTTTGGAACACATATGAACATCTTAGCATATTTGAGAACCCATTAAGGAGCCCCATAATTGATTTTAGACTCTCAAAATTGATTATGAGATTTTTTATAATTAAATATAAATCACTTTACCTCAAAATTAATTATAATTAAATTAATTCTATCTAAAATCAATTTTTTAATAACAGAACCAAACATATCATGTTGGTATATATGAGACTTGAATACTTTGCTTCTGCTTGGGGGATAAGGATAAAGGATTTGTATATGCTAATGACATAAGCATGTTTGCCAGCTTCTTGTTGATCAGTGGTCACGAAAGTTGCATGGAGCAGTGACCAATTCAAACCTCAGAATTGAATATGTATTGTGTCCCTCTCATTCATTAACCATAAAGATTCTCTGTCTCTGTCTCTCTCTCTCCTCGCCCTTCTCGTGATGCATTTTTAGCAGTCATAGTAAATGATCATTCTGAACTCTGAAATATTCATTGTGAAAAAAAAAATTCCTAGTACGTGTGCTCCCTCCAACCAATAAATCAGAGGTGGATATTTATGCCATTATCAAGTTTTTTCATATATATCATATGTAGGATTTGACTATTAAACGCTCAAGGTTAGGCTATGTGATATATATATATATATATTCTGACAAATAAATTTGGTAAAAAATTTTGATTCTATCATTTTTTATTTTTGTTTTATTTAATTTGCAAAATCACTCTTCCTAATGAAATTGATGCTTATCAACGGTGAAAGAGGCTTAAGCGTCAAACATTTGAACATTTTTGTATTATTGCCCTATCATATATCATACACAAATGACGGAACTAAACTATTAATTAGTATTAAATGAAGTACTTTAATAAACTATCAACTATTTTTGAACTTTTGTGATAGGTTATGACCTTTATCTTATTTCATAAATTAAAACTTTCAATTCAATGGTTTAGTTAATAAAAAATAAGTATTAAAAAATTACATAATAAAATAAATGAGTCAAAAGTTTTACACTTGAAATAAGTGATTCCCGCAACTCATTATTGACTCCTTGCAAGCCAACAGCATTTACAAAATAGGTCAATGTCAGCTAAGTTCATATTAATCTCTCATTCCTAGCCCACGATGGAGTTGTCGTTTTTGCTTATAGTCAAGACCACGGTTTGCGACTTTGATCACTGCATAAATTAAATTGCTACAAGTTTTGGGAATCTTATCCTTAAAAAAAGAAAATCACTACTAAAGTCTAAATGCTACTGTTCATATGTGCCAACCATTGGCAGCCAAAGCTTACTTGACCATTTTGCCAATCGCTTTGATTACACTCTATTGACCCACATTAGGGGTCATCATTGTTTAAAATAGAAAAAAAAAAAAATCAAAAGCTGTATTTGGAACTGACTTATTTAGATTAATTATGGACTGAACTATTCTTTTTTATACGAAAAATTTGGAGGCCTCCAAGGCTGGCCAAACAATTTGTTTGTTCCCATGTTTGCACATATCAATTTTAGAAAAAGCTTGGTCGTTTAATGTCCTATGTCTGCTTCCTCGTGGCATTATATGTATGGATGAATATTCCTTTCACAAATAGCTTTGAAAAAGACACAGAAGTATCACCATGAACACAAAAGGACCACCCATATTCTTTTCTCTGAACAGGCTTCCACATGTACATTTGGTCTCTAAGAAAGACTACAACATGCTTTGTATTTCCATATAAAAATGGAAAAATATTTAATAACTAAATCATCTCATTGTTCTCTATTTTTTTTTCCTGTCCCCCTCCATAGAAGTAATACCTTGATCAGAAGGAAACCATTTGCTCCTGCCCCACACCTTCTCTATTTTGTTTAAGGACAAAGGTTATTAGATATAAAATATCATTTGTAAGCTTTCTATAATTAAAATAAAGCTTCTATGCTTAAATATAATATTCTTTTTTTCTTACCACCACATGCTAGAATAAGACAAGGTTTCTTTTCCCCTATGAAGAAGACAAACTATTTGCTTTACTTCAAAGGAAACGCATTGTAAAGTCTTTGTTTCTCTTTTCTCTTCCACTTTTTCTGTATGCGGAGGTTCTCAAGTTACCGACAATATATCCTTCTCTTATATTATAAATAGTTGATGAGATAATGGCCACATATATAAGAAGGTTTATGGTTTCTTAATTTGTGAAGATGGGATTATATAATTCCAACTTACCGTTCACATAGTTGACAAAACACGCAGCATGACCTCATTTTATATATATATATATGTGTACATTACTGATATTGGATTGACAAATATCGTGTCAATACATTATTTCAAGATCAAATTAATTGATTGTCATAACGATATTCATTTGATTGATACATATACCCACCAATTCAATGAAATTCCAAAATATTTCGTCAAATTAATCATTGTTCTGTTCCCTTTACCAAATTCGTATTGGAAAAAATGATCTCTATCCATCTTATCAGAATTTCAGATTGGCTATATCGTTTGATTATAAACCTACCACCCAGGAGTTAATTAATCAACTTACGACAGTGCCACAATCATAATTAAAGTAAACAGATAGCTGTGAAGTTCCCAATTTGCCGATATCAAAAGATTAGAAAATGTGACAAACCTGTAACTAGAGCATGCTTTGCACTTTGGAGTAAATGATTACAAGTTATTTCATTGAATCATTGTCCTACCAAAGAAATATATTATTATTATTATTAAATTGATAGCAGTACTGGCCAATTTGTGAAATTCATGTTTTTTATTTAACAGAAAAAGAAAAGGGCAATGAAGAAGCCCCTTAATTTGTTGTTATTTGGATAAATAGACAGGTAGTAGCGTCCAAGCTACTCTTATTTTAATTAACTAGGCTATTAGTTAATGATCATATAAATTGTCTATAAATCCACTATTATAAGACAACTGTTATTTGTACATCAATTTTGCCAGTAAAAAAAATTTAAAATTAGAATTTTATCAAAATTTATTTGTCAGAATAATGACATACATATTAATCTTTAGTTAGGTAGTCAAGTCATACCACTTAATCTTATTCAATAATTATTCTTATTTTCTACCAATTAAAAATCTTGGCAATCTTTTCTATCCAAACAGCATTGCTCATTTTGCAAACATCATTTTAACACTTGGAGAATCATATATTTATAACTAGAGATTTTAGTTAAATTATTGGTGAATCTGTACTAATAAAAAATATAAATAAAATCTCAACTGATAATAAATGTAAAATATTTTCACCTTGGTGATAATTAACTTAAATATCTAGTTATTAATATGTATTTGTTCATATATAAATTCACCAATTTCGTAACTAAACATTTCAACATAGATACATAGTTCTCTTGAGTGTAAAAAATGATGTAGATAAAAATTATGTAAAAAAAATATAGTATTCTGACTATAAAATATCACATAATTTCCGTACTCTTATAATTGAATGAAAAATAATTTCAGAAACAATTTAAATGAGTTAAATTTATACCTTGAGTTATGATCTTATAAAAAAAAATAGTATCACAAACTGCAACCCAAAAAAAAAAAAAAAAACTGCAACCAAAAAAAAAAAAAATCAAACTGCAACAACAATAGATCTATCATACAACCAAACTAAAATGCATACTAATTAATGATTCCATGGAGTTAGAAGAAATAGTGAATATTTTATTGGTTTTGAAAACGTTGATTAGAACCGGAGATATAGTATCAGTATTTATTTCTTACAAATGCCTTTAAGAGAAATTCTTAAGTAGGTATTTCCTACCACCTTCTAAACGTTGATATGGTGGGAAGTACTTAGATAGGCACTTTCTACCGTCTAATTATTTAGGCATTTTACTTATATTTTAACACATGTAAAAATTATGGTTTTCGTATCTCAATTAGCATTAATATTATACAGTTCATTTCCTCCATTTCAGAATATCTGTCAAAAATCAAAAAACACACAGATTAAGAAAAAAAATTAATCTTGGTAGTGACATAAAATTGTATAAATGGACAAAATTATCATGATCTAAAGATAGTGATTTGGTCTAGCATATTCTTCAACTCTAATTGCGATAATAGTGGATGACAATTAAATTAAGGACATAATTGAAAAAAAAATTTAATGCTATCTTAATATTAAAAATAGACAAATATTTTGAAACCCTAAAATATCAAAATTGGACATATATTCTGAAACAGAGGAAGTATTAATTAGTATTTATTTATTATATTTATCTATTAATAATTACTAATATCATAATATAATAATTACATTTTTAAATCATCTTTTTTAAAAAAATTATTATAAAATAAAATTATAGATATATTATTTAATTTTAATTAATTTTTATATTTGAATGTTGACGATCAGGTTTTCAAATGATTTGCTACTAAAGAAGTAACACACCAAGAGCGAAAAACAGATAGCAACAAATTTGCGACTGGTTATTCCTCTTTTTTGGGAGAATATGCCATAACGCTAAGGTGCGTTTTATCTTTAAGTTTTTCAAATTTTAATTAATAATGAAAGACAATAAAATTACTGAGAAAGTAATTTTTAAAAAATGATAATTTAGAAATGTTAATTTTATATTTAGATACAGTTATTATTATATATAAGAAATAGACATAATATGATATTACTAATTAGTTAAATAAAAAAATAATTAAAATTAAATAACATGTCTATAATTTTATTTTATATTAAATTCTTAAAAATTAATTAATGATGATAATTTAAAAAAGAAGAATTTCTGAAATAGTAATTTAAAAAAATTGAAAATGATAATTATGATATGATATTAGTAATTATAATTATTAATAGATAGATATAATAAATAATTTTTTTTAATGAGAGATATAATAAATATATAGATACACTAAATGGATGTCAATTAATAAGCTGTATGGTATTAATAAGAATTGAGACTAGTGAACCACTATTTTTCACATATGTTAAAATATGAGTGGAATATCTAAATACTAATATGGTAAGAAGTGTCTACTTATTCTACTCTTTAATTCTCAACCTCTTCAATCAGTGGGAGTTGACTAATTTAATTGAATTTTTATTCATATATCGCTATAACTAGTAGGTAACTATAAATACTTTTTGTAAATACTTGATAAGCTCAGATACATCTCCTAACTTTAACTTGGACAAATCTTTCCCTAAATTTAAATTTTAAGTTTATAATAAAAAAAAGATTGTCAACCCCTTCCCATGTCCTTTTAAAAGAAAATATTTAAGGACTTCTCCATCAAGCCCACAAAACAAGATGCCTTTAAAAAATGAAATAATGAACTTTGTTAGCATCAATCACATTGATACGTTCTATTAATACAGGATGCATTTGGTTGTATTTTTTGAGTAAAAGATTATTTTTTATTAAAAAAATCACTTATCACATATTTGAATATTTTAAAAATAATCAAAATATCAAAATATCTATTTTTAATTTTTTTATAAAAATTTAAAAGAGTAGCTTCTAAAAAAAAATAATTTTTAAATTTTTTAATTATATATAAAATATAAGATTCATAACAAATTTTTTTAAATGATGAATCAAATGAATTTATAGTCACATATAAAATACTATTAATACTTAAAATATGCATGCTTGTCCATTTAAAAATAACAATAAAGGCGTGAAACTTGTATTTATGAGTTATTTTAAAAAAAAAAAAACTATCAAGTTCTTTAGCTACTTGCAATTAATTAATTCCACATGCGTAGTGATCCATTAATACTAGCCATCAGTTATCACGAACGGGAAACTATGTCAAAGTTTCAACTCTCAAAACTACACAAGGCAAATAGGACCACACCTAGGCACCATGATTTGGTCAATAGTGAATTCAACTTCATATTAATATTATTCCCACAAGCATACAAAATCCAATTCCAATCAATTATTTTCACGGTGCCAACATTGCATATGACAGTTGGCGCGATTAATAAGAAGTGGTCTTATATTCCAAAAAAATATGAGTTTGATTTCTGTTACTAAACTGCAACAACAATAGTTCGATCATACAATCAAATTAAAATGCATACTACTTAATGATTCGATGGAGTTAGAAGAAATAGTGAATATTTTATTGGTTTTGAAAATGTTGATTAGAAATGGGGATATAGTATCAATATTTATTTCTTACTAATGTTTTTAAGAGAAATTCTTAGTTAAGCACTTCTTATCATTTTTTAAACATTGACATGGTAGGAAGTGCTTACTTAAAAATTTTTCTAAGGCACTTCCTACCATCTAATCATTTAGATATTTCACTTATATTTTGATATATGTAAAAATAATTGTCCACATGTCTTAATCTTTATTAATACTATACAACTTATTAATTAGTATCAATTTATTATATTTATCTATTAATAATTACTAATATCATAATATAATAATTACCATTTTTAAATTATCTTATTTTTAAAAAAATTATTATAAAATAAAATTATAGATATATTATTTATTTTTAATTAATTTTTATATTTGGATGTTGACGATCAGGTTTTCAAATGATTTGCTACTAAGGAAGTAACACACCAAGAGCGAAAAACAGATAGTTACAAATTTGCTACTGGTTATTCCTCTTTAAGAGAATATGCCATAATTATAAGGTGCATTTTATCTTTAAGTTTTTTAAAATTTAATTAATAATGAAATACAATAAAATTACTAAGAAAGTAATTTTTAAAAAATGATAATTTAAAAATGTTAATTTTATATTTACATACTGTTATTATTATAAATAATAAATAGACAGAATATGATATTACTAATTAGTTAAATAAAAAATTAATTAAAATTAGTCTATAATTTTATTTTATATTAAATTATTAAAAATTAATTAATGATGATAATTTAAAAAAGAAGAATTTCTCAAATAGTAATTTAAAAAATAATTGAAAATTATAATTATGATATGATATTAGGAATTATAATTATTAATAGATAGACATAATAAATAGATTTTTTTTGAGGCCTTGTTATTTAAATATGGTAATAGTGTATAATAATAACTGAAATTTTGTATTTTGAAATTTTTTACAAAAATATGGGATTGTTGTATAACTTTTCGCCATAAAGAAGGGAGAATCATGGGGAAAAAAAATTGCAAAGGATTCGCCCTCCACGGGGGTGAAATGTGATACAAAAATCTGTCTCACATTTCGCCCCACAATGAGTAGAAATTTGACCAAAATCTCTCTCACTTTTCGCCTTGCAATACGTAGAAATTTTTTCAACGTTCAAAATTTTTAACGGTAAAATTTTAACGGCTCTCTTCACTTGTATATATACATAACATTTTACAGTTCCTTCGAACAAGTTGTTTTTCATTTTCCTTGTCTTCCCTTACTTTATTCTAGCTATTCTTTTATTCAATTATTCTTCTTTTGTTCCATTTTTAGTTATAAGAGTGAAAAGTAATACAAAAAAAGTGAGAAAAATTATGGATAATAGTTTAAATATTACTATTATTGTACATTTTAATGGCTCTGTTATTAAAAATGCAGAGGAAGGTGTGATATTTATGTCTGACGAATTGCTTATTATTTTTGTTCCTCAAACCATGTCGTTTGATTAACTAATTATTATACTTTGTCGAGATATAAATATTAACACTCCAAAAAGAGTGGTGAGAATTAGATATAGATGTCCAGTTTCAAATGTTAATGACAAAATACAATTTCGACCAGTCAAATAAGCAACGATAGAGAGATATAAATAATGTTTAGGACGTATAGGCAATACATACAGTGCATTACTGCCATTGAACTATACGTCGACTTTGAAGAAGTTGTTGCTGAAGCTGGTGGAGCAAGTTTGTATCACAATGAAAATGCTCAAAGTGCATATTCAGCTATGCAACATGAAGACACTGTCCCCAATTTATATCAAGTGAGTCAAGTAATAATTTATTAAATTTTTTTATTTCAAAGTAAGTTATGTAATTTCTTGATTATAGTGCAATTTATTTACTAATTATGAATTAATCTCTTTAATAGTATTCTGAAATAAAATTTGTATATTAATTAATATAATATTTGTATTAATTCAATTGATTTAATAATTCAACATGAATATCATGTTTCTTTTTATTTTATTTAGCTTTTTAATAATTAATATGATATGTTATTTAACTTTTTATTTTAAAACTATTTATGTAGGCAGGCTTCTTTGTAATTTATTTATTATTGAATCTTATTCTATAAGTTTGTATTGTTGTAATTAATAGTTTTTCTTGAGTTAAATTAAATTTTTATCTTGATAAATATAATAACTGTGTTATTTTCATTAATAAATTTTAGTAATTCTTGTTTCAGTATCATATTGCTGAAATTGGTACTAGTTCTTATCCAGATAGACGGCATGACTACAACACTACTCCCAGTTCAAGTCAAGTAAGTCATTTAATATACATTATTAACACACCTTAATTAATATTTCATTATAATAATTTGAGGATGTTGTTATAGTAAAAAAAAAATTAAAGAAAACAAATTTATCGGTTAGATGCAAGTAATTGAGTTAAATATGCTAATTGTATGTTTATCTTTAATTCAATTAAATTGTTATGTCGATTAATATAATGTATATGTTAATTTATTTAATTCTTTTCAATCCAGTATCAGTGGGAAAATGAACCTAGCCCATTTCCAGTAAGAGGCACTGAGTGCATGGTTGATAGCAGTGAAAGTGAAAGTGATGGCAAAAACTCGGAAGAAGAGCATGAAAGTGGTAGTGGTGATGATACAGATGACGAGCGTGGACAAAACACAGTGGTAGCAGATCAGCATATAGAGGATACTTCATCTTTTATGCGAACTTTACATATGGAGGCTATGCATGTTCCTGAGTTTCTAGAGTATGTGAATATGATTAGCAGTAATGTTCATGATGGTGAATTTTATAGTGGAATGATATTCAATGATCAGGAGGCTATAGTACGAGTAGTTAAGAACTACAGAATATCTAGATCAGTGGATTACAAAGTGCATGAGTCAGAACCACTGACCTTTTACTCTAAGTGCAAACACTTTGGCCTCGGATGTCAATGGCTTATTAGAGTTAGTTTCAGGAAGAACCAAGACATTTGGGAGGTTAGGAAATACAATGACCCGCACACTTGCACTTCGGCAATGCTTTCTCGGGATCACACCAAACTGGATTCTGATATGATTGCACAATATATAGAAACAATGGTAAGAGTGGACCCATCTTTAAAAGTAAAGAATGTGATTGCCGAGATCCAAAATCGGTATGGATACTTAACAACATATCGGAAAGCATGGGTGGCAAAGCAAAAGGCAATTGAAAGAGTTTATGGTAGTTGGGAAGGTTCGTATGAAGAATTACCGATCTGGCTAGGGGCAGTATGCTATTTTGATCGACATGCACGTGTTGAGTTTGAAGCTGTGTCGGCCTACCATGGAAATGAGTTGATGCCCAACACTCGAATATTCAAGCGGGTGTTCTGGACTTTTGGTCCCTGTAGGAGAGCTTTTAGACACTGCAAACCATTAGTACAGGTTGACGGGACACATTTATACAGGCAATACAAAGGGACTTTATTGATTGCTGTTGCACAAGATGGCAATCAGAACATATTGCCCATTGCTTTTGCAATTGTTGAAAGTGAGACTGCAGAAGCGTGGTCTTTTTTCCTGAACCATTTACGCAGACATGTAGTGATCGAGGATGGGGTTAGTATTATTTCTGATCGGCATGAGTCAATCAAAGCAGCAATAAGACAGAGCCAAGGTCAGTGGGAACCCCCGAGAGCATTCCACATGTACTGTATTAGACATATTGCAGCCAACTTCTTAAGGAGATTCAAGAAACCGTATTTGCATCGACTTGTTGTGAGCATAGGTAATATATTTCGTTTGTATTTCTGAATTTTTTTTTTTTTTTAGATAATGTAGTGATCACTTATTCTTTTGCAGGGTATTCAAGAACAGAGTGCGAATTTAATCATCATTACGGATGGATGCACCAACATGGTGAGGTGCATACTAGTTGGCTTGACGAAATTCCACGAGAGAAGCGGGTTCAAGCTTTTGATGGTGGGCATAGATACGGACATATGACCACAAATCTAGTGGAGTGCATCAATTCTGTGTTAAAGGGCGCTCGCAATCTACCCATTACGGCCTTGGTTCGAGCAACATATTTTCGATTGGCTGAGTTATTTGCAACTAAAGGTCGGGAAGCACATGCTCGAAGAGATGCAGGCTTCGTTTTCTCTAAAGCCCTCACAACACGGTTGCGAGAAATCCAACAAGTCTCTGGTAATGTGTGTGTCATGCGGTTTTCAAGGCAGAATCAAGTTTTCCATGTTCAAGATTAATACCTTATTTTTTTTATTTAATATACTTTGATCTAATCGAAGTCAGAACCCAGTTTAAAACCAATCTACTCAACGTAATAAATTTATTCAAATTAGATATTACACTAAAGTTTATACTCAACGTAATAAAATATAGACACTAGATAATCTTAATTTCTTTAACAATTACATGCACTGAAAGTTCAATACAAATTACATATTGCACTAAAGTTGACACAATAATAAAAATTATACCTTAGAAAGAAAAAATATAGAAATTAAATTACTTACGCCCTTTGTCCTTTTTCTTTTTTATTAATGAAGGGGATAATTTCTGTGGGGATCTAAGAATCGGACGTAAGATACCTAGAAAATTAAATCCCCTTCTCCTTCTTTCCTCACCCCCCTCACCACCCTGACCACCCTCACCCCCCTTACCTCCTTCACCTACCTCACCACCCTCACCTACCTCACCCCCCTCACCTGTTGCTGCCACTGCCTCACCTTGAGTGGATGGATTGCCATGGCGATGGAACCAAGGTTCATAAAGTGCTGTCTGATTCCAATTGAAATTCCAATTTGCAGGTGCAATCGCAGTTGCAGCTTTAGAATCCGGAGGTAGCATCTGCAGTAACTCATCCATGGTTGGCATATACACATCTTCAGTAGGAGCATTTAGATCAACATGCATCGGACGAGGAGGAGTATGAGTACGATCGGGTTCATCAGCATCATATACAGGGCGAAAATTATTTAAATTTGGCATGCTACTACTGCTCGATGATGAATCTACCAACATACGCCTTGGCTGAAGGAACTGTGCTCGACTATGACCAGCATCGACACGGAATGCCCCAGGATCAATGGACATTCTAGGGGGATCCATATGGATATGCTGTCGGGGGCCTGACCTATTGGACTCACGCCTGGGGGGTGGCGAGGGCATGCGGAAATGCTCTTGGGGGCCCGGCATATGGCCATAATGCCGTGGATCTTGCAGGTGAAATTCTGGAGACAGCCACAATTGGGCACGAGTTCTCACTGCATGCTCTTGATACCAGTGCCAATATTCAGGGGATGGCGTATAATCAATAATGGGATGACCATGTAGCACACACTCAAATCGACTATGCCACATATTAATCCAGTGTTGATGTGTCTGTATCCAGTTCCAGTCTGTTTTTCCCCTCAAATCTTGGTTATGAGATTCTCCTAAGTTCATAAGATCAGGCGGAATAAGCTGATATAAGCCAAACTGATGTGTCACATGGTTGCTTGGGTGCCACTCAACCGCCTCAAACCGAGCAAACTGCACATTCATTCCTCATATGCGATGGAATACATGAAATAATAGCAGGAATCTCATATGGACGCCATAAAAACTGCAGCTGCATTATAAAATAAAAAAGACATAACATGAGATATATATATATATATATATATATATATATATATATATATATATATATATATATATATAAAATTTGATAATCAAATTATAAGAATTGTTATAGTATTCCATTCACTACCTGATTCTGTAAGCTAACGCGATCTAAAGCCCCCCTTATATTGGCGACAGTCGCATATTTAAATCTCCGTGGATATTCAGCACCAGCCTATCTGTGCAATATTAAAATTACTATTTACAATGCAATGCTATAATTTATTTTTTATTAAGTTATCGTTTTAATTAATAAGTAATTGAGTTAAATTAGTTTACCTCGCACATAAAGGAAATGTAATTGGTCTATCAACTGGACATAAAAATGGAAGCCGATGCCATGCCCATGATTGCAACAGTATAAGGCAGCCGCTAACCTCCTTTGTACCTTTTCGTGAGGCACGACATAAACCTCGATATAGCATAGTAAGGTATGCTGAACCCCAGCTATATTGCCCAATCTGGTCCAACTGTAAGAGCAATGGAAGATACTTTCCATGGATGCTGGATGACGTCTTGTCCTAAGATTATTTTACAGCCCAATAAGCGCAGTATATAAACACGCGTAAAGCGCTCTATTGTCTGCTGGTCGGCATTCTCTGCAAGTGTCAAATTAAGACGCTCCAACCAAGACAATCTGATTGCACAACCAATAAAGTCATTGGCTTCAGGTCGTTCACCAAGGCATGCCTCACACATATCCTGAATTAATTGTACATTTAGATCTGTTGTTCCAGTGACAACCAGCCCATTGATGGGCAGACCAAGGTGCAATGCAATGTCTTCTAGTGTCACGGTACACTCCCCACAAGTAAAATGAAATG
Source organism: Pterocarpus macrocarpus (assembly GCA_031439585.1). Classification (NCBI taxonomy): domain Eukaryota; kingdom Viridiplantae; phylum Streptophyta; class Magnoliopsida; order Fabales; family Fabaceae; genus Pterocarpus; species Pterocarpus macrocarpus. The sequence continues at coordinate 34,945,838 of CM062514.1, forward strand.
TGTGACACTCCGGCCTCCATCATTCTACTAATGCACTAATTAAATCTGGAAGTAGATGAATTTGTTAATACTAGCAACTTCATTCAGTCTTGCCCTTTGTAAGTACCCTTCTATCATATGATGTGGTGGCTCGACATTCCTAACTCGCATGCGCATCTGTCTACCATCCTATAACATTATCATAAATTAATAAATTAGATAAATTTATAATAAAAATTGTTGCATTATTATTGTAAATAACAACAGAAAATAACAAATCGCTCTAAACCCAAAAATAAAAATAAATATCATTACTTCTATTCTACTTTTTTGTTTAAATTAAATGTCACTTTAATTTAATTTAACTATTTAAATCATATGTTATTTTTATGTTATCTATTCTTTGTTGCAACAAAGAATAATAATAATCATAATAATAATAATACCACCAAAAAATAAATTAAACTTCTATCACTGATTTATTAATTTAAATTTATATTCTATTAGCTACTGCCATCTCTTAAATATTTATTGAATATTTCTATTGTTAATGTAATTAACAAATAAATTAATATATTATAAAAAATATATATAACCTTATTATTATAATTATCTAATGCTTTTATTCTCACAAAAACAATTAAAACAAACATTTGTTGAGGTGCATCTTTAGTAACTCTGCCATTCGCCTAAATTGAACCCAACAATTATCAAAACTAAATATGCAATCTTAAAAAATAGAATAAAACCAAAATTACATACAAAAGTTTGAAAAACAAACATCGCACAGACCTTAAAAAGATTGAATAAAAAAATATATATAACCATTTTTTAATAATTGTCTAATATTTTAAAACTAATAATGCACTAAAATTAATTTCAAATATAATATTACCACAAAATAATAATACCTCTTACAATACTCATTTTATGATCAATCTAATTTGATATACATAGAATCTTAACAAATTAAAATTAATTTTAAACATAATATCAGTATAAATTTTTAAATATAATTTTTGAAAATAAATATATTACCTCAGAAATTTGCACTGCAATATGACTGCTTGAATTCATTGTTGAATCACGGCGTCGATTGCGTCGACTCATTCTTGCCATCTCGTTCTATCTTTCTTGATCACACACTAAATTAGATCACACATTCAAAATAATTTTTCTCACTTTGACACTCTCACACACTCAAACACTTCTTCCTCTCGTTAACAAAACCCTTCACTCCGAAACAACGAAGAAGTGAAGTTCATTTATAGAACTTACAATCCGACCATCTATAGTGTTATGTCATTTCACCTTACACATGTCAACTCCTCGTCTACCATACTTTTGCCCTTCCAACTTATTTGCAGAAAGCATCAGGCACAACGCTCCTTTTTTCAGACGCACTTCGGTTTGTATTTCAACACATGTGTATACTGTTTATATGCATGCGTTGCTTTTTGGTGTCTCACATTTCGCCATACTGCAAGGCGAAATGTGCTTCACTTTTTCACTATTCATGCTTTTTGTTTGAGTCACAATTCGCCTTACTGCAGGGCGAAATCTATGCAATTTATCTGTGTCAAATTTCGCCTTGCAGCATGTAGAATTCGGGTAAAAAAAAATAAAATATAAATATTACTTATAGTATGGCGAAATGTGTATTAATTTTCCATACATCCGTAATTTTGTTATCAACCCCATATTCCTGTATTTTAAATCTACTATTCCCATAATATAATTAAAAAACCTTTTTTTGAACCTAAGATATAATAAATAGATAGATAAGAAAATAGATGTTAATTAATAAGCTGTATAATATTAATGAAAATTGAGACACGTGAGCCACTACTTTTCACATGTGTCAAAATATGAGTAGAATGCTAAAATACTAATGTGATAGGAAGTATCTATCTAAGAATTTATCCAAATTTTACTCTTCAGTTCTCAATCGCTCCAGCCAGTGGAGGTTGATTCATTTGATCCAATTTTAGCTCATGTATCACTATAGTTAGTGAGTAACTATAAATACTTTTTATAAGTACTCGATAAGTTCAGAAGCATATTCTAACTCTAAATTAGGGCAAATCTTTCCCTTAATTTAAATTTTAAGTTTATAATTAAAAAAAGGTTCTCAACCCCTTCTCTATGTCCTCTTAAAGAAAATATTTAAGGACTTCTCCATCAAGCCCACGAAATAAGATGCCTTTAAAAAATGAAATAGTGAACTTTGTTAGCATCAATCGCATTGATGCGTTCTATTAATATAGTCACAAATAAAAATACTATTAATACTTAAAATATGCATGCTTGTCCATTTAAAAATAAAAATAAAGCGTGAAACTTGTATTTATGAGTTATTTAAAAAAAAAATCAAGTTGTTTAGCTACTTGCAATTAATTAATTCCACAAGCGTAATGATCCATTAATACTAGTTAGCATCAGTTATCACGAACGGGAAACTATATCAAAGTTTCAACTCTCAAAACTGCACAAGACAAATACGACGCACCTAGGGATTGGCGACCATCACTCGGTCAATAGTGAATTCATTTTCATATTATTATTATTCCCACAAGCACACAAAATCCAATTCCAATTAATTATTTTTGCGGTGCCAACACTATTAACTAGGGTTGGTGTAATTAGTAAAAACCGCTATCATATTTTAAAAGGATATGAGCTCGATTTCTACTACTAATATAAAGATCTTTTTAGTAAATAATCTTCTAAATTCCTATAAATACTCTTTAAACCTTAGAATTTTTTTTTATTCTTGATGAGATAACTAACATCAAAATCTCCTAAATTTTCGTTTTTTCGGTCGTGAAATAGAGCTGTCATTGAACGTGAGAAACCCAACTACGAGGGGAAACATAACACAAGCCCAATCAGCCCACTAGCTGGGGACAAGGGTTAAGGGTATTACCAACACACAACTTTGTCCATATCTACAAGCCTTTGCAATGAGATAGGCCTTCTGACAGTCCAATCTGTATGAAGATTACCAGTCAATCCCATTTTTGCAACGTGATGGCCAACCTGATTTGCCTCTTATATTGGAAGTGGGTGAATAATTGGTACTTCTATTGATTAGTCAAATATTTTCTTAAAACTCAACAATTGAATGTGAAGTATTTTGGAGCATCTTTTAATTTAGCTCGTTAAGATCATTTTTGTATTCTCTCTTATATGTACTATGGAGTTTAGACATATATATATATATATATAGAGAGAGAGAGAGAGAGAGAGAGAGAGAGAGAGAGAGAGAGAGAGAGAGCATATCACATGAGAGGAGTGATTTATTATAAGAATGAGAGAGAAATGGTTCATTATTAAAGTGAGAGGAGCAAATCTGGGTCATATAACTATACATAGATGGTCAATATTTAAAGTTATTTAAAAGTTACATAATCACTTAAAAAAATTATATAATTTTATATTTTAATCTTAACCATTGCAAGATCTAATACAATATAAAGTTGGAGGTTAGGTTGGTTAGGTCTAGCGACCTTATTTGAACATAGGCTAGTTCTATGGTGCATTGGATAAATATAGTGCACCATATACCTTTCAACTTTGATCAGGGTGTAGGAATGATGTTGATCAGAGAGTCATTTAACTACATTTTAAAAATGTGGTTAAATGCAAAACCAATTGCCTTCCATTCACCCCATCCTCAAGCCTCCTCCCGCTCCATTGAACCACCATCAAGAAGTCAAATCCCAAAATGAAAAACATAGCAAGAGCCACCCCCTTTCTCCACCCTTTTCACCTTTCTTCACCACCATCTCTGCCCACCACCCACTCTCCTCCTAGTTACAATCTCGATCCAAAATAATCACAATGTGAAACAGTCAAAATGCACCATCAATCCTCATTCAAAGTAACCTAAAAATTGTTTCACAAGATAATTTCCAAACCAAGACCCAACTACGAGTCTTGTAGCATTCAAGTGAAAGCCAGAATTTTAGAAAAATCAAGCAATTTCTCAATAAAGGATCTCCATCGAAATGTAATAAATTGAAAAGATTCAACTTTGGCATAATACAATCAACCATTGAATGTTCTCACAGCAAGAACAACACAAATAAAAATAAAAATAAAAATACAAACTTGGAGCAAAAATAGCACACCCCACTTGTGTACCATGTGTTAGATCAAAAATCAATAAAAAAGGAAGGAACTTTGCACAATTATCACAACCCCACTAAAAAGAAACCTAACTAATTAGAATTTAATAAAAGACTCAAAATAAAAAATGCACTGATTTAGAAACCTGATATTAGATTGATAATCAAAGGTTGTGGATTGATATGAAGTTTTTTCCCCCTAGGTGATGAAGAAACAAGAAAACAAAGATGCGAGGGTAATGAATTAGGTGTATGAAAAAAAAGGAATGGAAAAAATGGAAGAAGATGGAAAAGGAAGAGATTGTGTGAGAATTGGGGAATCTAAAAGAGTGCAGTTTTGGGAACTGGGATTTGGAAAAATCAAAAGAATAAAGAGACAGAAAGAGGTATTTTGCTGGAAGAAGCCATTCCCCCCCCTTTGTTTGCGTCTCTCTTCTCTTCCTCTTCTTATGCTAAGGGAATGGTCGTCGACATGGCCCCCCAAAGCTTGCCTCGCCTTCTACTAGGCCTATTGGAACAGCAACTGCTGCAACTCTGATATCTTCACTGCATTCGATGCCATCGTCATTGACAACGTTGACGTCATCGCCATCGGTTATTTCAAAGCCTTTAAGGCTAGTGTCCATGTAACAACCCCAATTTTGTCTAAGCTAATTAGCTCAATGTTCCTAACTAATTAGAGGGGTTAGTGATTAACTAAGAGCTAATCAACTAATCTCGATGAGTAAGAGTTTAGTAAATTTGAGAAAAATCAACGATTGAATCATAACGCACTAAACATTTGAATTAAAGCCTAATTATTCGAACCTTATTAATTCGTAACTTAGAAATATAATTAAGCTAATATAATTAAGTATATGACAATAGTTTTATCTTAATCAATTGTGATAAATTAATCCTTATACCCTAAATACATAATTTATAAGAACAATTCTTTTAGAGGAAAAATGTCTTAAAAGTGTAATTAACCGAAATTGACTAAAGAGCAATTAAACTAATCAACTTAATTAACAATTTAGATAATTCTAATAGCTTTGAAAATTCAGAAATTTTCCCTAATTATTGCATGAAAATTTCGGCCAAGAAAGAGCCAAATCCAGCCCTCTATTTGTCTCTTAAATCTTGCACCATTGGATCTAAGCTTGTGTTAGTAGCATCACCTTAGGCAAGAGCAAAGAAAGGCTCTCCACCACTTGGATCATGTCACATGGGTAAATCATACTCCATCAAGTAAATTCCAAGAGTGGTGCCTCCCTTTAATCCCTTGAGAAAACACAAAATGGTTTTTGCTATGCACCAAGACTTAAAGGAAACGTAACCACCTTTTTTACTCCATGGCTCTTAACCCTCTTACTTGTTGAAGGAGGCAAAAAATCACCTCCTACCTACTCTTTGCGAGGTGCCATTTAGCCCCTTCTCTCTCCTCATTTGCAAGTTTTCATCCTCTCACTACAAGCCCAAGCTCTTATCTCTCTCTAAACTTCATCCTAGCTCTTTTGATCTTCTAACCTTTCTTATTCTTCTTCCTATTTTCTCACCACATTCAACCCTCTTTCCTTTTACCACCATCACAAGCCCTTCAAGGACTACTTTCTTTGGTCTTTGGAGAAGTAAAGTAAATACACATTAGCCCCATTCTTCCAAGCTCTAAGGAAGGAGGCCATCTCCAACCACTTTCACCCTTTAAGCTTCCAAGAAACCTTTGTGGTAATGACTCTAATCCTTTTCTTTTTATATGTTCTTAAACTCTAGAACTCCTAAGCTCTCCATAGCTAGGTGGTTTTAGAACTTGCTCTAAGGCTTCATGGTCATGCTCTTTGATATGAAATATTTTCTTGTGATATGGCTCTTTGCTTGTAATATGTTTCTAGTTATATATATATGTATTGCTTAAACCCAACTTTTTAGAACTCAAAATATTGATTTATCATCAAGATCTCAAGTATAAAAGTGGTTTGGAAGAGAAAAGTGGGCACTTGAGGAAAAGACTTAATGTTTTTACGAGAAAACTAATTGAAACAAAAACTGTTGAAATTGGAACTTTTGATAGCCTATTTTGCATAACCAATAACTCATTCAATATAACTTGAAATACAATGAAACTAATTTTAAATGAAAATAGACTCATAGAGCTTTTTATACATATAAAATACACAAAATTTGGCCTTAAAATGAGGGAGATATGAATTTTCAAAATGGGTTGTTCCCAGATGTGTTTCTGTTTGGATAGTCTATACAAAAATCTTAATAATCTCGAGCTATACAAAACATTTTTGAGTGAGACCAAGTTGGTTAGAAAGCTAAGACATAGAGGATCACCCCCATAAAACAGTTTTGGCATATTCCTTGTGAGAAGCTCCTAATAAAGCTTACAAGTCACTATTCTGAAATAAATCTAAGAGACTAAGCTATCAGATTAAAACGTGCATATCTCCAATTACAAAATGAATTTTTAAGTGACGCTTATTTTGTTTAAAAATAGACTTAGCGAAGTATAATAATACCAAAATTCAAGTCAAAATGGTAAAAGATGAAATTATATTGAATTTTTGAAGTTACCGCCACTGCAAAAGTAAATCTAGTTATGGTTAAGTTTAAAATATTAATGAGAAACAATCTTGAAGACATTAAGACCTTCAAATTAAAGATATTGGAAAATTTTATAATTCAACTTAAAAGTTTCAAAGTGGATAATAAATAAAATTGACCCTATGCCTAATAAAAGAATCGTCACAAAAGGCAAATTCAATCAAAAGCTTGCACCAAATTTACTAAGTTAAGCTTATAAGACTTTGTGTGTTATGTATACCTCTATGTGCCAACATGATGATGATGATATGATGACATGATGATGATAATGATGCTTAATGATACGTGAGATTGAACTCTCTATTTGACAATTTTGGGGAAGCTCCAATTTAGCCATCATGTTGCCAGAATTTCGCAAAATTTATGAACTTAGAATAATTTTTGCATCATAAACCTTAAAAAGAAGAGATTGAACTAAGGGTATGATCCTTTGAAAAGGAAGATGGCCCATGATAAGAAACCCCCTCCACCCATGGACTCGCATGAGGCATGACAATGGACCCAACTAGTATGAGTACCAGGGAAAGGCTTATATAAAGGATGGCAAAGGACCCAGATAGTGTAAGTACCAGAAACTTATAGTGGCGATGGCCATGGTATAAGCTCATTACCAGCTGTGTTTAGTGGATGGTAAATAAAAAAATTATGATAGAATCAAGTTTAATGAAAGAAAAGGACTTTGATTCGACCCAAGTAAAGAATGAAACTCTCAAGATATTCATGCATGATATGAATTGTTATATAAGCTCTTATGTACACCATGATATTATTGTTATAATGAGAATATATATATAAAATTGAATTCGCTTCGGATATTCATGTTTTGGAAACCTAATAATTAGATCTTATGAATGCTCATTATTTTCATTAATAAAATTGGAGTGGTTGGGACGATGACGACGATACTTTTGTGTCGAGTTCGAGTCCTACTGAGAAATATTATTTCTTACCTTCCATATCGTCACCAAATCCCGACGGTACATCCGGTGGAGTGGAGCATGGATCTACCACACTGTGAATGGATGTATGATGAGGGGAAACTTACACTTGAGGGCTTGATTTCATAGGATAAAGAGGTGGGACCAGAGCATGGATGCCGGGATATGATGTTTCGGCCTTGTTGTTATTATCGCCCTACATCTTCATGTATTTCTTTTTGTGTTGAACTATGCCATTTTAGTTTGTATTTAGTATTTGGACCGTGGCATGACCATGAACCTTCTTCCATGTATTCGTTAACATTATGAATCCATATGAGTGAAATGATTAGCTATGTAATGCGATATATTTGTGATTACTAATTATTTATCTTTCTTATATTTTATGATATTGTGTTATGATTTGTGTACGACATGCTCTCTCTCTCTCTCTCTCTCTTTATATCTACATTTTCGCTCAAGGCTTCACTTTCCAAAATGCTACAAAGGGGTTTCAAAAAAAAAATTTACCTTATTTTCCATGTAACTTAATTTCAAAAGTGATGTTTAAGTTTTCCGCAAGCATAAGTAACAACTAATGAAATGCCATAATGTGACTAAAAGGTAGTATGAGTTTATTAGGATGTTACAGTCCTTGTGTTTGTCTCGCCGTAAATGGCAGGCCGGGCGGCTACCATCACAAGGTTGTGAAGGGAAAGAAAGAGATGGGTGAAGTGGAGTTAGGGTAAGGGGAAAAGGGAAAAGATACACCACTAGTTACCGGATTGAATCTCTACCATCCAATAGTGTTAAATCCACAAACGATGTAGATGAGGTTGCCTTCCACCATACACCCTCTTTTTTTAAATGGTGCATCATACACCATACTTAAAGTAGTGCACCACAGAACTAGCACAAAATTAACATTATATAGACATATAAGATACTAAGGTGGCAAGGTCTATTATACTTTCTCTCCTAACACTTACTATCTTGTATATTTTTCCCATCAAATATATCAACACTATGTTAACTTGCTATGTACAAATACTATTTCCCTCACAACATAAAACCTACAGTCAATAACTTTCCATAGTCACTCCATCTTAGTCCGCATGCAAAATCATACCTTGACAAGAAGAATTCCACCCTTCTGCATTACATCTGCATTTCCTCATAGCCATATTCGGTCCATCATCACATCCTTCTATTTAATCCCATATTCAGTATAAGTATCCTGCTTCCCAATTTAACCATCTTCACCCCTATTTTAGAAAACCAGCAACAACCTGTTCTTAATTTCTTCCATGATTCACTAACAACAACCCATATAATATATATTATTCCTGATTATGAAGGATAACTATAGCATTAGAAAACTAGAAGCATCACTTGAGCTTTGTTCCACACCTAGCAACTCTCCTATTTTTCCCCTTGCATCAACTATCATATCTTACCCATCATCAACCATCATTGAATTGTGAGTTTCTTTTGCATATAATGAGAGCAATTTTTACACACATAATGAGCTAACCCTATGAGACTATTTTTATTCAATTTATATATATAGATTATTCAATTTATAATATCAAAGCCACTAATAGTAGTTTGGTGGTGCGGGATTTGAGTAATATATATGAGATCTAGAGATCGAACTTCATTGCCATTAATGTACAAAAAAAGATTATTTAATAAAATTAGGTAAGCCCTTAACCCACTTATTTAGATCTAATGATCTATTAACCCATAAGATTAATAATGTGTTTGGTTACACGTTACAACCTTCCACAATAAATTCTAAGGGGTGATAATTCTAGCCAATTTTTATGTTGTTTGGTTGTATACTCCCAAAATCAATTCTTATATCTAGAATTAATTCTAGAAGAAGTGAAATTTTTTTATTTCTGTCAGAATCACTTTTAGAGGAACTACTAAACATAAATAACTTTACTTCCAAATCAATTCTAACCAAATTAATTCCAACAAAATCAATTCTATCTAAAATCAATAATACAAAAGTTGAACCAAACACGCACTAAATCAATGTTTAATGTATTGTTAGTAGCTCACTGTCTCCCTAGTTATTAAGTCAATTATTTTGTCCATACATACATCATCATTATATGTTAATGCCATACAAATAAAGGATCGTTGAATTCAATATTTATACTTCGCCAGATCTATCCATTTGTAACCAAGCTTACGGCATGGACATTAATAATAACTTGCAATAATGCTAGAAAATAGAAAGGTTTGGACCTTTGTGGTGGGACTAACAACCCACAACTAGTGGAGAATATGACTAGGATGTAACTGATTAATGTTGTTTTTGTTTGCCTATACTGCTGTAGTTGCAATCAACAACGTTGAGACTTTGGAAGATCTGCGTAATTTGCTTCTATGTAGTACTGGTGACAACCGGCAAGAAGTAACCATGTCTACTTGCAACTATAAGGGGTGAATATGAGCATGACATGTTGCTTTGATTTTTAGGTACTACTATATATAGAATAGAGCACCATTACATGATAGGAAATATTTTCATATGAAAATGTGACAAACTCATTATAGGGGTGTTCACGAGTTCAGGTAAACTCGCGAACTTGACCCGACCAAATCACAAAAATCCGATTTGGGTCGGATAATCAAGTTTGTTCAGATAAAACCTGATTAACTCGCCCTCTGTTTGGATCAGGTATCAAGTATAAAAATTGAACCGGTTACCTGACTTGTAGACCCGAAGCCCCCTTTTTTTTTTCCTTTATTAAAATATTATACTTAGTTACCTAATCCCTAATTTGAAAGTCACCTAATTCATATCAAGTTTTTGAACCCAACCAACCATCTCTCTTTCTTTCTCTCTCTCTCTCTCGACCCTTCCCTGCCACAACTTCATCAACCTCTCATCGTCGCTGCTGTGCCAAGCCGGCAACCGCCTTTACTTGGTGTCCTTCTCCACTTCCTAGTTCCGACCTCGTCCCACATCTCTGTCTCTCTACCATACTGCTAGATCAAAGGAGCCCCTCCGCCACTGGATTCTTCTTGCCCAGTTTAGCTTCGAAGTTAGGGCTGTAAGTAAGCTAAGCCAAGCTCGAGTTTGGCATAACTCAAACTCGGCTCTGTTGTACGGAGCTCGGTTCATGGCTCGGCTCAATAACAAACGAGTCTGATTTTAAGACTCAAGCTCAGCTCGTTAAAAGCTCATTGAGTTTGAGCTAACTTACTAGCTGACTCATTTAGATATAAATTGGGTTTTTTTATTATAAGTACATAGCCTATTTTTAACATAATTTATATATCATATGTATAATATAAAATATTTAACATAATTTATATCTATAAAAATATATATTATTATAGAGATATATATATATATATATATATATATATATATATATATATATATATATATATATATATATATATATATAGCTCACGAGCTATTGAGTCAAATATAGTAATGCTCAAGCTCGGCTCATTTAATAAATGAGCTCAAATTTTTAGCTCAAGTTCAACTCATGAGTTTAACTTATGAAGCTATTAACGAACCGAGTAAAAAATAGCTCATGAGCTGACTTGACTCACTTCCAACCCCACTTGGAACTATCGGTCACGAAGGTGACTCTAAGTTGTTGCAGTGTTGCAGTTTTGTCTTTGTATTAGTTTTTTTTTTCTTTGGGGGAATTTGAAAACTAAAAGGTGGAAACTTTTGGTTGATTTATTTATGTTGCTGAGATTTGGTTGAAACTTGTTTCAATCTCATGTTTAAGATTGATTTTTTTTCCCTTTGTTGAAAATGTTCAATTCAAATGTAGGATCTAGAACTGATATATGAGATAGGGGTAGTATGATTTTTTTTTTTAAAAGAGAAACAATGAACCCGATCACCCAGCCTGATTTAACCCAATTTATATCGTGTTGGGTTAGTTCAAGTATAGTAGCAAAATTTCCAAAAATCGACCCAACCTGACTCGAGCTCATTTGATTGGATTGGATCTTTTTTCCCCTCAACCTGACTTAACCCGATTCGTGCACACCCTTAGAACTCAATGAGGCATTACATGACCATATTTAATTAAACAAAATAATTAATTTTAATATAATGTGAGTGTGAAATATTTTACACTGTTAACTAATCATATCACATTATGTTTGTAACTTTTTGGAACATTTATTGTAAAAGTTAGGGAAAAACACCAATTTGGCCTCCAAAAAATCAAGACACAGACAATTTAGTCCTTAAAAAATGTTTTATTAGTCCGTGGCACCCTAATAATGAATCCTATTATTGCTAATAGGCTTTGTCAATATTAACAAAAGATGTTTTAGGGACTAATTTGTTAGTAATTGATTTTTTAGGGACAAATTTGTCAGTACATTAATCTTTTAGGGACTAATTTATTAGCGCATTCCTCATTGAGATACTACAAAAGAAAATAGTATTCTTTAAGGGGTTAAATTGTTAGTATTTTGATCTTTTAGGGATCAAATTGGTGATTGTCCCTAAAAGTCAAATAATTTTAAGGTTAAAATTATTTTTTAGTCTCTATATTATACATTTTCTAGATTTTGGTTTTATTCTCTATATTATAAAAATTTTGGTATAGGTCCTTATATACTAAAAAAAATTTGATTTCGATCCTTTCAATGGTATTGAATTAGTCCCTATTGTTAAAAGATTATTAGATAGTATTAGTTTTTACTAATGTAGTTAACAAAAGTTCATATAGGACATGGTAAAACTCAGCTAAGATTGTTTTAGCGTAATTAAAAATTCATTTTGATACTCTTTTGGTCATTTTTTTAATTTTTTAAAAGAAGATCATTTCTGGCCTAAAAGAGGTCATTTTAGAATTACATTAACAACATACTATATCTATTTTATATCCTATTAGCCATGTCAGTAAAAACTAACATCATCTAATAATTTTTTAATGGCCGGAACTAACTCTTTAGTGGAGTACTACTATAAGGATTTAGATCAAATTGTTTTTAATATAAGGATTAAAATCAAAATATGGGATACATGCAAAAATCAAAAACTGGTTTTAGCATATTTTTAAGAGTAAACAACTTTTTTATTTCTAACATTTTAAAGTTGACATCAATTTAGCTATAAAATTTTTTTTGATATCATTTGAATTCTAAGGCTTTGAAGTTGACATCAATTTGATCTTAAAAATAATTTTGGCATCAATTTAGTCCTAATACTTTGAATTTTGGTATCAATGTAGTCCTTACGTTTGAGTTTTGACATCAATATAGTTCTAGCAAATTTTTTATAAAATCAAAATTTTGATCAAGTCATCAGTGTAGGACAAAATTGATGTTTTGACATCAATATAGTTCTAGCAAATTTTTTATAAAATCAAAATTTCCATCAAATCATCAGTGTAGGACAAAATTGATGTCAAAATTCAAAATATTAGGACTTAATTGATGCCAAAATTTTTTTCAGAACCAAATTAATGTCAACTTTATAGTGTTAGAAGTAACATTTACTCTACTTTTAATTATACGACAATATATGATTAGATGACTGTGTAAAATATTTTTATACTGACAATAATCAAACTTAAATCCTTAAACAAATAAATATAAAAAGAAATTAATTTTGATATATTATTAATATAATTTTGTACATCACCAATTAATCATATCTTATTATTTATGTGATTTTTGAAGTAATTATGAAGAGTCAACTCTTTTAGTAATATGACTTTATATAATTGGATTATTGTATAAAATTTATTCACTAGTATTATATTAAAATTAAATCATATTAAAAAATAAAAATAAAGATAGTCTTTCACGAAAAAATATGGGCGAATGGTTATACCAATTCGTTTCATACTAAAAATTATTTCTCTTTAAAATAAAATCTTATGTTGTTTATTGAAAAATAAATATGTAGTTTTTAAAACTTGAGATTCTAAGGCTTTTGGAATGCTTAGTTTAGAATAATAAATACCAAACTATTTTAATCAATTAAGCATTGTTAATGTTATGTAAAAAGTTTTAAAATTAGTAATGTAAAACTTAAATAAATTTAATGATAAAAGGTAATTTTTTTTGTACTGTTAAAAAGTAAAAAAAATATCAAAATTTAAAAAATAGGTTAGAAAAATTTAAACTACCAAAAAAAACAAAAGATTAGAAAAATTTATTTTTAAAAAAATAAATTAATAAAAACACATTTTCGGAAGATCGAAATAAGAGTTTACTTTTATATTTAAGAGTTTAATTGTTATGCATTGACAGTATAAAATAGTTTTATACTATCAATTAATAAAAATAAAGAAAGTGAGAAATTATGGTAGATTCCTTATTATAATAGGTGGTTACTTATATGAATTGACACTTTCTACTATTTTTATTAGCTGATAGTATTTTTCATTATTAGTAAATTTAAATTAAAGTCTATATTTAATACTTATACTTAACCGGAATTTCCATACACCCAAATCATCCTAGTTATTATTATTATTATTATTTTCTTTTAAGATCATTATGCACTTTTAGGGTTATTAACTACTTTTGGATATTGCAACGCTTATTTTCATGTAGTCGAACGTGGCTAATTTTTCATTTTATCCCCACAAGAAACTGATTTAAAGTTGATCTTATCCAATCTTATTTCTTTTTTTTTTTCCCTTATCTATTACTTTATTATTTTTTAACAAATTGAAAAATTTATTAAACCAATTTGTAAATTTTTTTCGAATCAAACACTATTCAATTATAAATTAGTTCATTTTTTCTATAACTGGCTTACTTTTTTACTATTTTAAATTAGTTTTTCAGGTCGTTTTAAATAAAAGATAAAAAAAAATAGGGACAAAAGAAGATGTGGCAAAAAAATAAAAATAAAAATAAAAAAAAACAACAACAACAACCAAAAAAAAAAAAAAATGAAAAGAAAAATCCGAATGGGAGTGTATTAGATCTAAAAATTTGTTGCTACTCGAACGAACCTAAGCCATCGAATTTGCTGCAACTATCATCATTCTCATACCGTCTTCTTTTATAGACCTTTTCTGCTCAGATCAGATCTGCAACTTTCTCCTTCTACACCATGGATTTCATGAAGGTCCTCGATCAAACCGTTCGAGAAATGTGAGAGCTTTTCTCATTCATTGAAAAAAAAAAAGTTTTATTTTAAAATTGTTGTTATGCGATTTCGCGAATTAACGTGTTAATCCTAGTTCACCTTGTTGTGGTTTATGATTTGATTTTTTGTGTGAAATCAGAAAGAGAGAGGTGAATCTGAAGGTGCTCAAGGTTCCCGAGATCGAACAGAAGGTAAAGTAAAACTCTAATTGCTGCCACTTTTGCTTGTTATTTTGCGATGATTTGATTGGAAATCTTGCAATTGCTGTTTGGTTTTCTTTGTTTATTAGAAATCGTGGTTTTTTTAATTGAATATTCATTTGTCGAAGTGCATGAATTGCATTGCGCTGCTCTAGATTTGATTTGTATGTAAAATGCGTATGATAGTTGTTTCTGTTCCTCTTTATCTTTTTCAGAATTATCATACAAGTGTCGGGGAAAATAAAACGTAGAGTTGATAAAATGCGTGTTTTTGTTTCAGATTTTTCAAATTTTGATTAAGATGTTTGACAAAATGGACCAACAAGTTTTTTGTTTTCATTTCAAAGTTTCAAATTATAATTACAAATTTGCCACGGCATTTTTCAACTTCTCAATTATAGAAGTTATGGACCAAACCAAACACATTTTCAAACATGTTTTTTATTGCTGAAAACAAAAACAGGAAATGTAAAATCCAAAGACACCACTTTGTTTATGGAATTTGGAGCCACTCATGTTACATAATCTGATCTGTTGGGCAGAGAAAGATGCCGAATTTTCTTAAACCAATCTGTGACCTTCTTCTGGGAAACCAAATGAGGAAATGCAGAGGATGATAGGAATGAAAGTTAGTGACGCATGAACCCGTATATCATGTCTAAACCCATTGCCAATTCTTTCCCTTGCCATTTCATTTCTCAAAGAAAGGCTAAAGGGTCCTTGTTTTCTTCTTGTTAGCTATATAAATCAATAAATCATTCATGGTAGCTGGCCTTCACCAAATAGCGTAAGCTTTGGGTGAGAGTTGATCATTGACATAGTATGAAATTTGTAAATCGTTGTTGGGCCTTCACTGAATAACTTGAACTTTTGGCAGAGTTGGTCCTTGGCAGTTCTGACATGACCCAGTTTACTAAGATTATGTAGTCTCAACAGAAAAAAAATGCCTTAATTTATGTGCTTTTCTCCATTTTGGATATACTGATGCCAGCAATTCCAAATCATTTGTTGGAACTTGGAAATTTGTCAGCTTTGAGCCTCATTCCTGTGCAAATACACCTGTCAGTGGTTGCAATGGCAGATATCTGATAACAACATGACATAGGCAACTTCTTGCATGACATAATATTCATAGATAGATATGAATTGTTGTAATTTATGGTTATTCTTTCAATTTCGAAGTCAACAATCACTAAATTACTATAGGATAAGTGATATGTTGTGGCCCTCCTTTTCAGTATACATAGATTGTGGATTGCCTGTTTAGCTCTAATGTTCAAATTATATGAATAATAAATCCACTTGTGTTATTTTATTGAATTTTTTGCCATTATTTATAATTTAGGTGTTGGATGCAACTGACAATGAACCTTGGGGTCCTCATGGTTCTGCACTGGCAGAGATTGCGCAGGCTACCAAAAAATTGTAAACAGCTATCTATCTCTTTTCTGGTTATACTACTTTTAAAAGTTCTATTTTTCTTTCTTGCTTAGAGGAAATTTATTTTTCTAGTTAGTTGATTGGTTCTGCTATACTTTTCAGTACTGAATGTCAAATGGTCATGAATGTCCTTTGGACAAGACTGACTGAAACTGGAAAGGATTGGCGTTACGTATACAAGGTAACACTTCCCACATAACCATGTTATTTTCAAAGATTTGAAGTTACAAATAAAAAGCCTATGCATTTTCTATGTTGATACATGCAACCTGGTTTTTTTCAATAACTTGAAGTACTTTTATGTCAGGCATTAGCTGTTATAGAGTATTTGGTAGCACATGGATCAGAACGTGCAGTTGATGACATTATAGAACATACTTTTCAGATCTCAGTAAGGGTCATTCTCATGTATTTAGCTATTCTTTTCTTGCAATACTCAATAGTGCTGGCAATAAGAATAAAAGAGAAATTTTCTTACATAATCATCATTTACTTTGGATTGGTGAAGGCACTTTCTAGTTTTGAATATGTTGAGCCTAGTGGGAAGGATGTGGGACTCAATGTCAGGAAGAAGGCAGAAAACATTGCGGCCCTTTTGAATGATAGAGATAAGATACAAGAAGTCAGAAATAAAGCTGCTGCAAACCGTGACAAGTAGGTCAAATCAATACTTTAATCCCAGAGTCGAGTTTAATTAAACTACTATAGATTGTATTGTCAGTAAATGATTTTCTTGCTTTTCTTTTGGGTGCTTAATTTAGGTACATTGGAGTTTCTTCTAGTGGAATCACGTACAAGTCTGGGTCAGCCACATTTAGTAGTGGCAGTTATAGCAGTGGGAAGTATTCAGGCTTTGGTTCAAGCGATGGTGACAGGTTTAGGGATAGCTATAGAGACAAGGGGTACTACGAAGAAGAAAAAGTTGAGAAAGATTACCCTGGAAGATCACGATATGGCAGTGACAATCAAGAGAACTCCTTCAAGAAGGGTTCTACACGCTCTGTCAGGTAAGACATAACTTACTGCTATTATGGTCCGCAAATAATGGTAAATGTACTTTTTACGTTTATTCCATATTGTTATTGGTGCGTATTTCCATAATCCTAGGTAAGTTTGAATTTGGGCAATAGTGAATATAGTGAATATAGTGCATAAATTCAGCTATTACAGCATATATTTTGGTGCATGTTGTTTTCTGATGCTTCATTCTTAGTTATTGTATGTCAAGTTGCTGGCTCAAATATGTAGAATTATTAAAGTGCCTTACATTAAGGGATTTGTTTGGTTTTGACAAACTTGCTTTAAATTTTTATTTTTATTTTATTATTATTATTAGGGTTAATTGCATTTTATCCTCTGCATTATAGGTCATGTGCGCTTTCGACTTTGCATTTTAAAAATGTGCAAATCGACACCCTATATTTTCTTGAATATGCATTTTACCCAAACTAAGTGTGCCATACCCCCCTGAACTTTGGGTTCCATGCAAATTAACCTCTTGAACTTTCATAAATGTGCAATCCGATACCCTACATTTTCTTGAAATGATGGAAGAATTAACAGTTTGGGTAAAATGCACATTCAGGAAAATGTAGGGTGTCGATTTGCACATTTTTAAAATGTAGGGGCTAAAATGCACATGGCCTATATTGCGGGGGGGTAAAATGCAATTAACCAATTCACTAAAAATAATAATTCATTCATGATAACCAAATAGACATGCAATCTCTTGTCTGCACAATTCAATTCATAGCATATCCAATAAAAGAATATTAAATCCCATTGTAATTAAAATTTGTTGGCAGGCATTGGATGTGTTTTAAATTTTCATCTTCCTTTACCATTGACACCCTTGGAGGAAAGTAAAGGTTCTAACTCTAATACTACTATACTAGTTCTTCAGAATACCTTAGTTGTGAACAAATAATTTTTATAATGAAGCCAGATTCAAGCCTTTGACCCTTGCACTTCCATTCCCTTGGTCAACAAGCTTGTTTTGACTTTTGAGAACACTATTAAGTGGGACACTTGGTTGATGGTTGAGATGCTTACCTCATGTCCCTTCTTTTACTTGGACTGGCTCACATGCTATTGCTTCTCCATACTGCAATAATTTTATTGTATTGCCCCTATTCTTATTCCAGAATCTCTATCTTACAGCAAAAGTCAGGAGAATATGCCATCCAGAGTATCAAAGTCATCTACTACTAATGCCTATGATAATTACAATTCAGTTCCTTCTCAAAGTTCAAGTGCACCTGCAAACAATACCGAGGATGACTTTGATGATTTTGATCCAAGAGGAACTTCTGCTAGTAAGTCTTCTGAAAAGTATCTTACGCTATTGATTCCATTCTTTTTAATTTTAAGAATATTTATTATCCTATTCATTCAAGTTAAGTAGAAATTATCGTTGTGCACATTTTGCTGTTATATGCGTACAAGCTCAACGTATAGTCTGGTGGAGCCGATTATACATTAATCATGTAGGTTCATGTACAACCCATCTCTGATCCATTTCATGAAGATTCGACGAAGTTTTACATTGGCAATCAACAGCCTAACATATGGCATTGCCTGATCCATTTAGTCGACCCCACTCAATCGCCTTTCATTAATTATGACCTACTTTTGTTTATTCTTGTTCTGACAAACTGAGGCCATATGCTTCTCAAATCAGTGAACAAGGATGTTGTATGCTATAAGTTTTATCCCCTCCTCACCCCAGCCCCAAGGCAGCTGCCGGCAGAAAAAAGAAGAAAAACCACATTGGTGGCAGGATCTACCATAATTATGGTCATCATTTTATTATTATTATTGTTTCGGCAGGAACTTTTATCTTTTAAATTATATTGAAAAATTGACTTTTCATTTCAACAGAGGCTTCAGCTGGAAGCTCTAATCAGGTTGATCTCTTTGGACAAGATTTAATTGGTGACCTCATGGATGCTCCAACATCTGTTCCTACAGAAAAGCCTGCTGTTAGTAGTGTGTCTGAGGTTGATCTATTTGCAGATGCAGCATTTGTATCAGCAGAGCCTCATGCGGACAAAGGTGCTAGTTCTCAACCTCAGGTTAGATTTCATCACTTTTTAGTATTGCAGTTGTTTTTTTTTTTCATGTCTGCTGGCAATTTCCTGCTGATTTTATGGCACCAACAATTAGTAGGTCCTAAAGGATAGAATGCTGCCTATGTTGCTCAAGTAGGATTGCTTGACCGAATTGTACTTCATTGAAGTAAATATTATTGGCCTGTTCTTTATTATGAATTATAATGTCAGTTTCATCTCCCAGATTAGTATGTTTTTAGATTGTAATTAAGGTAAATTGGATAAGTTAGCATGCTGAAATGATTAAGGAGGGGGAACCAAGAGGTGGAGTGACGCATGCTGTTTACAAATTATTAGCAATGCACAATTTTTGACATTATTCTGAGTGTTTTGAATTATATGTGAGAAAAATTGTACATCTTAAAAAAATTTAAATTGTGATTGTGAATAAATCATGGGAGAGAATCAGAGAATAAAGTTTACCTACTTGCCATCTTTTCTGCACATTTTCCTTCACAGTGCTGAATTTCTTTTTTCTTCTTTTTCTGCCTACAGAGTGCTAAATTTCTGTTTGTTTGTATTCTTGTTGATCTCGTGTATAGGAAGAAGTGGATCTATTTGCATCACAACCAGCCATTCCTTCAGTCACACCAACGGTTGACTTGTTTTCCGTTCCTGAACCAGTTGTGCAGCCAGACAACAAGTCAGGAAATTCTGCTCCTGGGAATAATAGCACTTTTGATCCCTTTGCTGCTATTCCACTTAATAATTTTGATGGATCTGATGTTTTTGGTGAATTTACTTCTCAATCTAATTCAGTATCTTCACAGCCCTCAAGTAATGTTGTCAGTGATGGCAGCCATGATAATTTGAGTGGTAAATCTTTAGCAGACTCTAAAGTTTCACCTAAAAAGGATCCATTCCAGGTGAAATCTGGCATCTGGGCTGATTCTCTAAGCCGTGGACTGATTGATCTCAATATATCTGCCCGTAAGTTTATCATCTGGACTACTTTTGCAACTGAGTTGCTATTTATTCCCTATGTCTGCATATTTTAAATAATTTGTTGTCTTGTCTTTTTTTTCCAAGTGTATGTCCAAGCACAATCTATTCCTAGGGTTTTAGCTTTTGAGGACACCATCTTGTGCCTTCCACTGCAATTAATGCATTGCATTCTGATATAACTTAAAAGATACACAAGTCGCTGCTTAGGTTTACATTCTAGAGTAAGGTTGAAGGACCCTAGTAAACTACTTGTGTGTTCATCCACTTACCTCTCACTAGTCGCCCACTCCCCTCCGCATGTGTACTATAATGAATCAATGACTTAAATTGTGTACTTCTGAAAGAAATGCACTCTGAAGAAAAACTTATTCTCTTATTTGCCCGTTTGTGGAAGATTGTGCTTAAGTTTTTAATTCAAAAGCACATTTTGCTCCCCCCCCCCCCCCTTCATATGCCAATTGTTTGAGCAGCTTCTGCAATTTTCTTCTTTTTTAATTGTTTTGCAGCCAAAAAAGTAAATCTTGCAGATGTTGGAATTGTGGGTGGATTGAGTGATGGATCAGATGAAAGGGAGAAAGGCCCTCCGCCTTCATTTTACATGGGTAGAGCTATGGGTTCAGGATCTGGTCTTGGTAGATCAGGATTCACTCCATCACAGCCAGGAATTGGGGATGACATATTCTCAAGCCTTGGTAGCAGCCAACAATATCAATTTGGTGGGTTCCAAAAGTAAAATTCTCCGATTTTATACTCAGTTATAACATTTTGACTCATTCTTTGTGTGTCGGCATTACCTAGATTGTTGAGCCTCTGGGCATTGTGGGTTTTGTTCATATATATTTCTCACACTGCTGTGATTTTATATTATTTAAAGGCAAGAAGTTACTATTGTGTGTCAATGCTATTTGTGTCTGATCGATTGCAACATCATGCAGTGCCCAAAGTTTCTGGTGGTACATGCTTTGAGTTGTAAAATATCCCTTTCAACTTTTTAGGATGCTGTTTAACATGTTAGTCATAAAATTCTTGAAGATCAACCTGACAATGCTTTTTTTTTTCCTTTGTTTTGTTCGATTATGCCAAACTATAATGTATAATATCTGTTTTGCTTTCTCAATGCTGGTGTTCATCTTAATTGCATATATATGCTATCATCCAAAATAATATTAGAAGGTAAAGCGTAATTTTTCACTCGAGCAATGCATTAGTGGGCAAGCGTGGCGTGGATGCAGCCGCAAATTCAGGACAGGTTAATAATATATACATGTGGCAATACTATTACATATCAAATAATAAACCATTCGATCATGGGAACTTACTATTACCCGAGAGAGAGAGAGAGAGAGAGAGAGAGAGAGAGAGAAGAGGGGGGTAGGTCAGATTTTTGCTATCTCGTACAGTTAGGGTTCGATTGGCTGGAGTGTTTTTGTTCTTTATTTTTAGTGAAAGTAGAAAACAAAGATGAAAATATGTTTGGTCGAACCTGAAAACGCTTTAGGAGATACTTTTTAAAATAAGTGAAAACATGAAATTTATAAGGTCTATTTGGTTTTTATTTTTATTTTTGTTTCCTGTTTTCAAAATCCTGAAAATGAAAAATATAACAAAAATTAACTATGTCGTTATTGTCAGTTTTTTGGTGCAAATTTTAGAAACAAAAAATACAAAGAAAGTGCATTAAAGTTGTCAATAGGCCATCCAATCCGTTTATGCTTGTGAGTTTAATGAGTTTAAGCCAATTGTATAAGTAGTATTAAGAGTCTGATCTTAAGCTGGTTTGACATGTTTAAGACCAACTTAATAAGCAGTGTTTTTTTATTTCTTTTGGGTCGGATAAGCAGTTTTAATAATAATATCATGCTAAGCTGGTGTTACTTGTTTAAGGACAACCTATGGGCTTAAACGAGTCTTTTTTTTTTTTTCAATTTTTCAAAACAAAATTTTAAAATATTATTACACCCTAAACGTACCCAAGCTTAAAAGTGTGTTAGGATTTTTTTTTTTTTTCAAATTAATGGAACGAATTGGAACAAGTAGGAAGGCATTGGAAAGGAAGGGAATTTTGTTCGCTTCCTGCTTGTTTGGAAGAATAATAAAAGAATGAAGCGGAAATTTGTTAATCGTGTTACACTTATAATTATTAACTTTGCAAATAGCTTTTTTAATAGATTTATGTTGTTTTTGTATATTTACAAAAATTAAACATTCAACTAATAAGTAATTATTTAAAACCTTCAACTGAAGCTCAAAATAACTATAAAATAATTTTCATATAATTACTCAATATTTATAATAAGTTTCAAATAAAAAAAAATCTATAAGACCATATAAATTGAGAAGATATTTAAATTGAGTTTCAAAAATCTAATTTAATTTTATATAATTTTAAATTTTTATTGGCTTAACTTAGAATTCAATAAGATTTTGTTTACTTTGAAATATGGGTAAAAGTTGTTATTGAATTTTTTTAGGAACTTCTATTCTATTGGATTGCTTCAAAAATCTTTTTCCATCTCTATTATGGATCTCTATTATATCTACTATAGCAATAAGGAAGTGGCAACTAATAGTCACATCAAATCTTTGGAAAAAGAAATTTACTAGCTGATTTTTTACATTGTGCCCAACAATGTTAGGAAACTTTGCAAATTGCTCCTTAATTGTTGCTCTTTGTATAGGTCGAAGACTACCACAATTTCTTAATAAGACATACAAGTTTATAAAAACTCTAGAACCCATGCAAATTATATCACAACATTTCTCAGTACCACTAATTTGTTTTATTATTTCATCTTGAACTATTTTTCTTTATTCCCTTATGTTAGAATTTGAATTTGTTTTGATTACTTTTTTCAAGGCATGCAATACAAGCAAAAGACACAAAAGTTGTACAATTACCATATGAAACAAATTTTGTAATATCATAAATGTGGATATCATATCTTCATTAGCCACCAATTGAAATGTACACATGTAAGCAAACAAAAATACAGATTATACTTTTTCTTTTTTCTTTTTTAAATCAAGGGATAAATTGTCGTATTTAGGATAATTATAATAAATATTTGATTAAAATTATTATAAATATTCAATACTATATGTAGATATAATTTTTATTTAATATATATTGTCATATATTTTATATATATTTTTTAAAATTGTACTTACATATTGTATTATATCATATCCGATACTTATATATGTACTTGTACAATAAGGAATTCACTTAATGTTAGGTTCTAACATTGATTGAATTTGGTATGATTAGAGATGAGAAAAAAACCTGCCCGTGAATATCCATAATGGAACAAGTATGAGAGGAAGATTTTGTCCTCGATGGGTTATGAGAATAGTGATTTTAAATACCTATATATTAAACGAAGTAGAGACGATGATCATTGTCTCTATACCAGCAAATATCGGATATAAAATTATTATTTTATCCTTAAAGTATTAACTTAGTTAATTTAATGTTATTATTGTTATTGAAATTAATTGGACTAAAGTTTAAATTTGAAATTTAGATTTATTTATACTTATTATATGTTAGACTAATGATTAGATTACTATTATATATTTATTTTTATTTTAAGTATTTTAAGTTGTTGGAATGTAGATTATCGAATTGGATTATTGCATTTATTTTGTATTTACTTTATGTGTTTAATATGCTTATTTAAAGTATTTTATGGTATTAATTTTTTTTTTGAATTTTTAACATTCTAATAGGTATCTATGAATATCCGCAGGTATTGATAAATCCGTAGAAAAGTTAAAATCAAGTACCCTATACAGATATGAGGTGGGGAATAGGGGCCGAGTATTTATCCACAATGGGGGGATGGAGGCTATCTCTTGCCTTCATTCTACCCCGTTGACATCCCTAGATATAATAATAAAAATAGATGATAAAACTTCATAAATTAGATTTATATAATGTATAAGTCCCGTTTATAAAATTTTATTCTTATTTTTAATCTCATACTAAATATATCTCAAATATGATTATGAAGGAATATTTAAAGAACGTCAGGTAGATTTTCAAAAGTTTTGTGAATAATTTGAGGTCGCTAGCTTCTTTAGGGTTTAAGTCTTATAGTTTAGGGTTTAGGATTTTCAAAAGTTTTGGAACCAATTTGATGGCTTAAATTGCATTTGAGCGGAAAAATTGCTAGAGATCAATTTTGGAACTAGTTATAATTAAATGATAAAATTTATAAATGCCAAGTTATATAGAGCTTCGATAACCAAAACAAAGTTATATAGAGCTTCTTATATATATTTCGTTAATTAAATTAATTCCCAGAAAAGCCCAATTCTTAATTAAAAAAAAAAAAAGGAGAAAGCTAAGAGGATTGCTATGTGGCCAAAATAATTTAACCAGCGTTTTTGACTATATAGGGGTGGTGAATTAAATATAATGGTAAAATTCAGTTCTTCATCTAAAAATTATCAATAATGCAACATCATTTTTGGCATCTAATTTCCGTCGGAAAAAACTCTGGCTAGCATTTTTGAAAAGATAATTAGAAAAAAGAAAAAAAAAAGAAGAAAAAAAGAAAAAAGCTTATTCTCATCTCTCATGCTCAGTTGCCTGCACAAAGTGCACATGAGAAGCAAAACGGTGCGTATTCTGGGTCTTCTTCCTTTCTGCTTCGCTCATTCCTTCCTTCCAATTCCATCCATTTTGGTTTGGCCCACTCTCTGAGATTCCTCTCTGCTCTCATCACCACACTGCTGAACAGATCTTCCTTCCAACAAATCGCGACCAATGGCACCTCACCATCACCATCACCATCACCACCACCAGCAGCCCCTCCTCTGCACCCGCACGCACCAGATCGGGTCCTTGCTCCTCGTGGTTGCCACCTTCTTCTTCGCCAGGCTCTTCGACCACTCCTTCGCCCCTTGCACCCTCCTCTCCGCCGACAAAGTGCGCGCGTCGCAGCAGCTCCTCCTTGGGCCCCACCACACGTGGCCTGAGCGAGGGTACGGTTCCCAGCTGTCCCTCAAGATCTACGTTTACGGCGCCGCAGAGATCGACGGCTTGAAGGAACTCATGTACGGAAGGGACGGCAAGATCACCGAAGAAGCTTGCCTGAAGGGCCAGTGGGGTACTCAGGTAATTCCCCCCCCCCTTCTCCTTCCTCCCTTTTTGTTACTCACCATAGAGCAACTCCTATGTTGCGCGAGTACGGATAAGAGTTTTGAATACAATATGATAAGTAAATACGATAGTTTTATGAAAATATAAAATAGGGCAATGCATATTGAATACAGAATATATTTATGAGTTTAAGCATGATGCATTGATAGTGAGAAAGATTTTTCTGCTGTCAAGTAATCATATTTTTCTATTTGCATGGCCATTCAAGTAGTGGCTATAAGATTTAATTGAATGACAGATATAAAATTTTCTTACGCTAATAATGCATGTAAATTAAATCCAATATTTATATATAATATTGACTATTTATAATTATCTTAATCAAATATTTATAATAGTTATCGTAATAATTATCCTGGACATGATAATTTATCCCAAATAATAGAGATTAGAATATATCGAATGAAAAACTTTATATTTTAGTTCAAAAAATTAGTCAGATACAAAAGACGTGTAAAGGAGCAATATTTGATGCATATACGCATACATACACAAGTGGTGTGTCTATGTGAGCAAAATTCAAGTATTTGTGCATCATAGAGCAACACCAATTACATTTTGTAATTTTGTGAATTGTGAAGATAATTTGGGTCGTTTAATTCTTTGTTATTGCAACGAATGAGTCTGTCTATATTTGGTGGAGTGGAAAGTTTGTTTGAAATGAGGCGAGGAAAGACATAAAGTAACTACATATTTTTGTGATAAGTCTTCTTAGAAAGTGTTTCAATGATTTGGAGTAGGCATAGTCATTTTGACAGCATTAATAGCTGGGACACATAGTTTGGAACTGTTTTTAGCTTAAGATAATAGATTTGGGATGATACTAAATTGCCAGATTTGCTGTCTACTAAGTTTCTGCTAAAATGAGTTGGCATTTT
Source organism: Pterocarpus macrocarpus (assembly GCA_031439585.1). Classification (NCBI taxonomy): domain Eukaryota; kingdom Viridiplantae; phylum Streptophyta; class Magnoliopsida; order Fabales; family Fabaceae; genus Pterocarpus; species Pterocarpus macrocarpus. The sequence continues at coordinate 34,972,304 of CM062514.1, forward strand.
TATTGACCCCATATAGATTGAGTATTTTCCTGCTACTTTGACTTGATCAGCAATTACCCTCTAATCTTGACAAGATATTGCTCAGTTCAGTTACATTTTTTCGTAAATGTGTAATGCTCCTTATAGATCTGTCGTGATCAATTATCTGTTGTAGCAACATTACCTTATTTATCCTATATAACAGCTTTAATGTGGAAGGCTAAGCATTTACACTAAACTGTTGTGTTGCTGGAATTCTTTTTGTATTCTTAGACAGTAATATTGAATTGTAGGTCAAAATACACAAGTTACTTCTGCAGTCAAGTTACCGGACACGAAAGAAAGAGGAAGCGGATTTGTTCTTTGTCCCGTCATATGTTAAATGTGCAAGGATGATGGGTGGCCTTAACGACAAAGAAATTAACCAGACCTACGTGAAGGTAAATTCTTTGTTTGCTCAATTCAAACTGCATTGGTTTTTTTTTTTTTTTTAAATTAAAAATAAATTACTAAGGTGAACTCCTCTATCTGAGCTCAGGTCATAAGCCAAATGCCATATTTTCGGTTATCTGCAGGCCGCAACCACATATTTGTTTTCCCCAGGTAAAAGGAAGAAAATGTTTGTTGTAGTTACTTCTCAAATTTGGAAAAGATCATGGCAATCACATATATGGATATTAAAGAAAATTCCTGGCAGTAAATAAGGTTCATGGCTTTTTGTGCTCCACGTTGTTGAAAAGGTCATTCAATCTATTGAAGTGATCTCTGTTATTGAAACTATGAATCTTAAGAATACTTTACATGCTTTATAAGAACAGACAAAAAATCTTATTGTTTCTGTGACTGACATGATTTCTTTCTTCATGTACAATGTTTGGCTTAAATATTGGTGGATCTGTTAGCTAATGTATACTTGTCATTCCCTTGTTTCCAGTGGAGCAGGAGCTCACTTGTTCAAATCTTGGGCAACATTTATAAATCGCTCCATTATTCTTACCCCAGAGGTGGACTTCTACTTCTCTTGACAGTTTTGTCTGCACACTAGAATAACTAAAAATGACATTTTTGAACCAAAAGTTTCTCTCAACTAAAAGTTTGTACTTTCGCATTCCAACATAGGGGGACCGGACTGATAAGAGAGATACAAGTGCCTTTAATACATGGAAAGATATAATCATTCCAGGTAATGTTGATGATGGTATGACTAAAAATGGGGCTACTGTGGTCCAGCCTTTACCTCTGTCAAAGCGGAAGTACTTGGCCAATTATTTAGGACGTGCACAAGGAAAAGCTGGCCGTCTTCAGCTAATAGAGCTTGCTAAACAATTTCCTGAGAAGGTATGTCATCTTCTGTGACATGTTGGTTCTCTGATGTAACTTTTTTCATCAGCAGGTTTCGGGTTTATCTTTTAGTCTGAGTTTCTTTTGAATTACAAATTTACAATAATATACTTAACTCTAGTAAATGTGATGTCAAAGAAAACAGTGTGATGGTTGAGAGATACCAATTACCATTGATACAGATTGAATTCCAATGTTAATTGTTAGGTTTTGAAAAAATTTTATTTCCACTGGATGTTGCAAAGTGATTTGAGTTACTTTAGAATACATGCTTGTTTCTTAATTGTGGAATGTCTAAACAACTTGTCTGACCAAATTCCTTTTGATGGGATAATTACCTGTTGATATCATTTATATGTGATGGTAGATTGTTAGTAAAGCAGGTCTGTGTTAGGAGAGATAGATAGACAGTCAACTGATTGCAATTGGTAGAAATTGTTCTACAAATTAGTTATTTACTGATTCTGACACAAAAAAGAGAAAAAAGAGAGGGGGGGGGTATTACGTATGGGTTTAAAGAAGCGAGAGCAGAACTAAACTGCACCCAGCAGGGTTTCTGGCAGAATTGATGGATGTGGCCCAATTGATAATGAGAAGAATTGGGTGTTTACAAGAGGATGATCGGAGTGTAGTGGAAGAATGGGATCCCTTTCTTACAGTAAATGTTTCCTTCAACCCAAATTAGTCCAATGGACTGGAAATAAGCAATTCAAGTTGATGTTGGAGGAGAAAGTTGATGAAAAGGGAGACATTGAAGGATCTGAGGGAGAATAAATTATAGTGGCCGGGGCAAGACAATTCTATCCAACTTAATCTCCGCAGCATGGTGGATCTCATAACGAAGAAATCTTTCAAGTTGTGGGGTAAGTTACAAGGAAGGCTAGTCATGGTGTTCATGGACTGTGGAGCATCACACAATTTCATGTCACAGAAAGTAGCTGAGGAGCTTCACTTATCAGTGATAGAAACCCCCAAGGATTGGGAAGATATGGGCGATGGATGGTGAGTAGCAGAGGGTGTTGTCAGGGCTGAGAAATTCTTCTCACTTGGGAGGGGCAGACTTGGTTTTGGGCATGGATTGGCTTGAGAAATCGGGGCTAACTTATTAGAGTTCGCCCTAAAAATTAAGAGGAAGGGGACAAGATACATCATCAAGGGTGATCCTTCTCTGTGTAGGATAGCTACCACTATAAGGTCTGTGATAAGGCAAGAAGAAGGGTAGGGCTTCATCATTGAATGTTGGATGATGACAAAGCACTCAGACAGAAGGCTCAATCCTTGATGGCGTCCAAGAGATCCTGGGGCAGTTTGGGGATGTTTTCGGAGAGCCTCAAGTGCCACCTTCACAGAGGCATGACCACGCCATCACACTAAAGGAAGGAGCCAATATTCCAAACCTGCAACCCTACAAGTACCCACAATACCAGAAAGCTGAAATAGACATATTGGTGAAAGAAATGCTAATGATGGGAATTATTAGACCTAGCATAAGTCCTCACTCTAGCCCCGTTATTTTGGTTAAGAAGACGATGGTAGTTGGTTGTTCTGTGTTGACTATAGGGCCCTTGTTTAGGGTACTATTCCAAATACTTTTCCAAGTTAGAATTCAAGGCTGGGTACCATCAAAATTGGAATGAGGAAGGAGGATGTAGAGAAAACAGCTTTCAGCACAATGAGGGAGGTTATAAGTTCTTAGTGATGCCCTTAGGGCTCAAAAAATACACACTGAACTTTTCAGACTTTGATGAATTATGTGCTGAGTACCGTACCTAAGAAATTGTCCCAGTAATTTTTAATGACATATTTAATCTATATAGTAAGGATGAGGAAAGCCGTATCACACATTTGATGGAAGTTTTCCTGCTTTTGAGGTTTCACAAGTTGGTGATTAATAAGAAAAAGTGTAATTTTTGAGTGAGGCAAGTGGAATATTTGGGCCACTGCTCCTTCCTCATCAACTTTGTTGTTGAGACTGATGCTAGCAGCAAAGGATTAGTGGGACTACTACTACATGATGGCAGACCCTTAGCTATCCTCAGCTAGTCCCTTTTAGAGAGAGCTCATTGGAAATCATTATATGAAAGGGAATTGATGGATATTATTATGCTGCCCAGAAGTGGTGACATTATCTCATGGGCAGTCATTTCATAATACACACTAATTGGAGAAGTTTGAAGTTCCTTACAGAACAGCAACTCATGGAGGAAGATTAGTACAGATGGACTTCCAAACTCTTAGGCTTTGATTTTGAAATTTGCTATAAGCCTGGGAGTGCCAACAAGGTTGCAGATGCACTTTCTAGGAAGATGACTTATGCAGCTATTTCAAGTGTCCATTTTCAGGATGGGACCAATTAGAGGATGAAGTCCAAAATGATTCCAAGTTGCAAGATATAGTGCAAGACCCAATTGCAAACCTGCAAGCTCATCCCAGTTATATGCTGCAGAAGGGAAGAATACTTTATAAGGATAGGCTGTGAGAACAAGGACTTTTGCTTGGATCCCCAGTCTGCTATCATAATTTCATAATTTCACAACTCGGCTGTAGGAGGACATTCTGAACAGTTCAAGACATATAAGCGAATTTCTGGGGTGATTTCCTACAAGCAAATAAAGAGGGGTATCCATAAATTTATATTAGAGCATGAGGCGTGTCACAGTAAGAACTGCCAAACTCTATTCCCTGCAGGCATCCTTCGGCCGTTTCCAATTCCAACTCATGTGGAGTGATATCTCCATGGATTTTATCACCGAGTTTTCTAAAGCCAAGGGGAAGGATACTGTTAGTAGTGGTGGACAAATTGTCCAAAGACACTCATTTCCTAGCCCTATCCCATCCTTTCACAGCCAAGGACGCAGCCCTTTTGTTCAATTCTAAAATAGTTAAGCTTTATGGGTTTCCCACTTTGATTGTTTCAGATCAAGACTGGGTTTTCCTCAGCTATGTTTGGTCTGAACTATTCAAACATTTGGGGACTAAGATCCAGTATAATTCTGCGTACCGTCCGCAAACAGATGGACTGACATAGGTAATCAATATATGCTTGGAGACTTGCTTGAGGTGTAAACCAAGGCAATAGCCCCATTTGTTGAGTTGGGCAGAATTTTGGTTTAACACCAACTATGATAGCTCTACCAATGACTCCTTTTTGAGTACTAGATGGCCAGGATTCTCCCTTACTCTTCAAGGGGAATGCATTCCCTTCTAAGGTGGAAAAGGTCAACAGACTTTCTGCTTAGAGGGACTTGATTCTGGATGAGCTGAAGCACAATTTGGATCTAGCTCAGTCAAGGATGAAACTGCAGGCTAACAAGAGGAGGAGGGAAGTGATATTGCAGGTGGGGGATTAGGTGTATTTGAATATCCAACCCTACAAATTATGGTCTCTAGCAAGAAAGGGAAATGATAAGCTTTGTCCACATTTCTATGGTCCCTACCAAATTGTCCAGTGTATTGGGGAGGTTGCTTACAGCTTGCAATTGCAACTACCAGCCACAAGCAAGGTTCATCCTGTTTTTCATGTCATTTTACTGAAGATGGCTGTTCCAGGATCCTACAACCCTACAACCTTTACTCCCAGCACTGTCTGGTGATTGGGAATTATGGCCCATCGGTGACACAACAGTCATGGGGAAGCTGAAGTGCTTTTTTCGTGGCAAAAAATACCCACTTGTGAGGCCGAGAATTTGTGGGAGCTCCTCACTGCTCTTCAACAGCAGTTCCTCACATTTCACCTTTTGGACAAGGTGAAAGTTTTGGGGTTGGGGGGAGTATTGATAGTAGACTGCTAGGGTGTGTTTATGAGGTGAGGTTTTGGAAGGGAAGGAAGGGAAATGTTTGAAGAGTAACTGTGAGTTCATTTTACTCTTCAAACCCTTTTCTTCTCTCCCTTCCCCTATAAAATCTCAACTTACAAACACAACGCTAGTAAAGCAGGTCTAAGTTAGGAGAAAGAGACAGACAGTTAACTCATTGAAGTAATTGTAGAAGTTAGTTACTGATTGTGACAGAAAGGGGGGAAACTTGTATATAGTGGGAGAGAATAGAGAGATAAGTGAGAGCAGAATTCGTATAGGACTAGGGAGAGAGGCTTCTCTCCCTCGGGTTACATCGACCTGAAGGTAAACCATTGGATAACACTATTCTGTCCGTCATTCTTGCTTCTTTTTCTTGTCCTAATTCTGGTCCAGTTCTATCAATATGCCATTCAGAATCTAGTACATATTTCTCTTATGTCTGTATGTAGCGTCTGGGTTATGCTTTAAATAACGTGTATGGACATCAGACTAAGGATTCTTAACTATGATTATTATGATACAAAAAAATTATGCATCATGTATTGATGGTATAAACAGTTGGAATGTCCAGATTTGAAATTCAGTGGACCTGACAAGTTGGGAAGGAAAGCATATTTTGAACACTTGCGCGATGCAAAGTTCTGCCTCGCTCCACGTGGGGAGTCATCTTGGACCCTCCGCTTTTATGAGTCTTATTTTGTGGTATGCTTCTATCTCCATCCCTGCCTATGTGTGTATTTTTAGACCCATAGATGGGCTTACTTGGGTAGAAATAACCTTTTCCATTTGACAGGAATGTGTTCCAGTTATATTATCCGATCAAACAGAATTGCCATTCCAGAATGTCATTGATTACAGTCAGATATCAATAAAATGGCCGTCCAGTCGAATAGGTCCTCAACTATTGCAGTATTTGGAGTCTATACCAGGTCAGATTCAGAATACTGTGTCATTTACCTTCCAATTCCACACACGATATACCTCTTGCATCTTTCAGCTTTAAGGGTGTGTTTGTGTAAGATTTTTTTTTTTTTTTGGGGGGAAAAAAAACACTTTTTTCACTAAGATCACTTCTTATATATTTGGATAAGGGTGTGTTTGGTTCAAATTATTTTGATAGAAAGAGTGATTCTTTTAACTTTAAAAAAATCACTTTTTTAGAAGCTATTCATTTTAACTTCAACTCAAAAGTTGAAAAAAAGTTATTTTTAATTTCTGAGAAAAAACTGAAATGATTAGTTTCTATGAATAGTGATTTTTCTAATAGTTGAAAAATCACTTTTTGTCAAAAAAGCTGAAATAAACACACTCTAAATTTTTTAAAATAATCAGAATCTCAAAAAAAATTATTTTTAGTAGAAGCTAAAAAGAGTAGTTTTTTTTTCTTAAAAAAAACTTTGTTTCCAACTTTTTTGGCTATATAAAAAATTGGTTTAAATATGTTTTTAATCTTTATAAAATTAGTGATCTTGGTTGTGATCCTTAAGATTTTTTTTTTTTGATCCAAACATTTAAAAAAGTTTTAGTTTTAATCCCTATTGTTAGTCTGCTTTTGTTAAGTAATAATATGGATGACGGATAGTTATGTCACCCTTCTCATGTTCAAGAAGAGACTAAAACCAAAATATTTAAAAATATTTGGATTAAAAACCAAAAAACAAAAAAAAATTAGGGACTAAAACCAGAATTTTTGGAAATGTTTGGATCAAGACCAAAAAAAAAAAATTTCTTAAAAGCTAAAATCAAAATTTGCTAATTTTCCGGGGATTAAAAACATTTAATCCTAAAAAATTTTAGTTTCATAATAATTTTCTTTTAAAGTTAAAACACACTAAATCTCTCTCTCTCTCTCTCTCTCTCTCTCTCAGATGAAGAAATAGAAGCAATTATAGCTCGCGGTCGACTAGTTAGGTGCTTGTTTGTGTATGCTTCAGATTCAGAACCTTGTTCAGCAATGCGTGGAATTATGTGGGAACTCCAGAGGAAAGTGAGGCAGTTTCACCACTCAGCAGAAACATTTTGGCTGCACAACGGAACTATTGTAAACAGGAACTTAGTTGAATTTTCGAAATGGGAGCTCCCTGTGCCTTTGCCTTGATTGATATACTGGGAGATATTTTCTTGTATAGATTGGTTTTTTGGCATAGCTATTTTTCCATTATCCTGTATTAATTCTTTACCAGCTTATAGTAGGTGCTGTTAATTGTCATTTTGTTGTAATATTTACGTAGACGACTGCAGAACCAGTCCTCTTATGGGGTCATATCCCTATGATTTTGAAACTATCACGTCTTATTCGCTATTCTTTTGTTTTAATTTGAAAGTTTTGTATATTTATTCTATTGAATAACTTTTTATAGACATTAAATTTCATCAAGCTGAATCATGTGATATTATACTGATGGTCAAACACATCAAATTTCAAAAAATTTGGTCATAAACAGGTGTATAATCTAAGAGTTTAATTGGTATGCATTGAGAGTATGAAATAGTTTTATATTGGCAATTGATAGAGATAATGGAAAGTAAAAAATTATGGTGAATTTTTTATTATAATGGGTGATTATTTGTATGAGTTGATATTTTTTATTATTTATATTGATTGATAATATAAAATTATTTTATTATCAGTATATTTAAATTAAATTTATAATTTAATAGCTGATATTTATATTTTCCAAATGATATCATATGTCAAAATAAAGTTCTATGATAAAGTATCAAGTCGTTCTAAATTTTGTGAAATTTTATATATTTATTCTACTTTATAGAAAAATTTAATTTAAGGGTTGGATTGATAAAAGTTAATATATATCAAGACTTATTTTCGGAGCAAGTCGGTTGCCATTGCTAATCTTTACACGTTCCTATCAGCACGTTCTTTCCAAAATTAGATTTATTTTTAAATTTCTAAAATTTTTTAGCTATAAATCTTCAAAAGAGACCAATAATACGCTCATGCAAAAGTTGACGATACGTTCATGTGCTGTTGTGCAACGGCTTAGGATCGGTTGAATATATATATTTTAATACATAGAGTGTAAATTTTGATAAACAGAACAAAAATATGCATCACAAAGAAACGAAAATAGGAGCACATGGCCGAGGGCCAACTATTGGGAAAAAGAATTCTTATCCTTAACCACATTAGAAACTTTAAAGAAATTTTTGTCGAACCCAGAAGAACAAACAAGTTTTTCTTGTGAAATAAATTAAATTTATGCTCGAGTTTTTCATTCGCTTTAAGTCTACAAAGTGAAACAAAAAGAGAAATGAAAGAAAAAACTATATATATCGCTTTCGTTTGTTGTGCTCGTAAATGACCTGTCAAAATATCCTAGCAAATAAAAAAAATAAAATCTAAAATGTATAATTAATTCACTTTCTTGAGACTTTTATAATTAGTAATTATAAAAATAAAATAGTCTAACATGTAATTATTAATTACATGTTCAAACCAACTTTAGCCGGTTCGGTAGCTGTGACGTTTATTCTAGCAGAGGTTAAAATCCGATTAAACGAGAAGAGAATTGAAATATTTTTTTCAGCAACTTTGTTGTTAGAAAACTAAACAAATTTTCTTATGTTTTTTCCCCTGGTAGATGCAAGCGGGGAAAAAGGGTCGTAGGCATTGTTCAACTCCAACCCCCAAAATTCATTCCAACTATCGGAGGAAGTAACCATAGGCTAAGAAAACTGATGTATTACAGATGCTCGGCTCAAGATCAAGCAACGCATTTTCCTCACTATATATCCAAGATTCTACCCCTAACCATGGCCTCAGCTTTTCTCACCTGCTTCACTGGTCCAATGATGAAGACCTACATGAAAACGTTGACACTTATTCAGACACGTAATTAAACATCAGTGTTTTTATATGCGGATTTTGTTTGATAAAATTAACACTGAAAAATAGTGACAATAAAAATCACATTAAAAGTTCATAGGGATTATAAATCAAATCCAGCATTAAAAAAAGATTAGCTGCAAGTCTAAGATACCACAACAGGTACATAACAAAATTTGAACACCATGTATATCTCCGCAGATATCATGTTCAGAGTAATGGTATAGAATTATTCATATATATATATATGAACAAATCAAATACCAAATCAACAACCCTCCCTCTACTAAAAAAAAAAAAAAGACACCCTCCGATTGAAAAAATAAGGCACCAAGAAGCTGGAGCTCATGAATTGCAAGGGCAAGGAGTGTTGATATACTGACCTTGTCAGGTGGGCCCTTGGCACCTCCAATGAGAATTTCCGCACTGAACCAACAAATGCATTTAAAATCAAAATAGGCAATCGAATGATGGATCAAAGTATTTACAAATTCATCCACAAAGAAAAAATTATTTGCTAAACCAAGGAAATGGAAAGCATAGAAACAAATTTGTACTTGCAAGACTCCTTAATTGACAAAATTGTAGCCCCTTTTTTCCCAATAACACGTCCCATCCTTCCTTGGGGAATGTCTAGGACTGAAAGAATTTCTTCCTCGGGACCATCTCCATCAGCTTCCAGCTTATCTAGAGGAAAAAAGCACACTGTTTAGCAGTCAATAGCATGAATGAACCATATAAGCATTCCAGGCACATATATCCACTAGCTTGCACTTGACTAACCTAGAAAAAAGCTAAAAATAAAATACTAGCCCCTTGTAATGTAATCTAATGAACAGTGGACCAAAGCTTCACTAAACTAGAATCTGTTTGCATGAACGTGCAAGAGTAGTAATATATATATATAACAAAAAAAAACAAGAAACGGCATTCATCGTTCGTTTCTAATTTCTCTCTTTATATGTTTTTCCCTTGGAGCTGCATATATTCACCTTTTTATGGTTATTTCAACTGGCAAATTATTCCATCAACATTAATTCAAATATCATTAATGATATCATGTTTCAAATTAAATTTCGTTGCTGATGTCTAGGAGGACAGAAAGGCAACTGGGAACATCATGCATCCATGTAGTTTCATAATATAGAAATAAGAAAATATATTTCAGATAGAAGATTCTCATTCAGATTATCCAGACCTGGGATAGGAGGCAGAGATGGCCAATCAGCATAATCATTACTGTTCACACAAAAACATCGGCAATACAAGGCACCTCGAACCGCAAGATACCATAAGGACCGCTCATTCAACTTCTTCATCATTCGGTGATAAATGTAGAGAAGAAAACGGACATCATCAGCAGCTGTACGGACCATAAGTTCAGATAAAGGTCTGTATGTCCAAAACTTGGGGTCCTGACAACACATTTAGAAATAATATCACAATATGATAGAGATCGGCTGGATGACATAGATACATATATATAATATTCAATATTTCTGGTCATAGCCCATGCAAATACTTCTTATTGACTTGATCATATAAATCAATATCAACACATGTGGATAGATAAAATTCATACATTGCCAGGGGTTGTTGGCAATGGGTCAAGGGTTTGATCCCCACATGCCCATCCCTTCCTCTGTCCCACTAGGAGGACCTTAGAACAAATAAAAATTATATATGATGATATGAATAATTATTATATGCCTAAAAGATTCATGATGCTTTATAGTTTTTTACATTTACTTTTTCTTACTTTCTATAGTTGCAGGCTCTTTTTAGTATTTGTTATCAATTATTGGACCTTGGACATAACATCTCATGATGAATTCAAACATGCTTGCTGGACCAACAATCTTAACTTTCGAGTACGAAAGTATAAATTAGATTTATCTGCACAACCAAGATTATTCTAAAACCAACCTGTCGAAGGAGAAACCGAACCTCTTCCTTCTCAACATATGATATGCCTGCATGCAAATGCTCAAAGTGAATAGGGAGGGAGAAATGATAACTCAAAGGAACTTATTAGAATCTATCAATCATCTCCATCTAGAACAATTTGGTCGATAATATAAAGAAACCATGATCAACAAAATCATTTTAATGGATACCACGACATATATAATACCACAAAAACGTGGATCAGCAAGGAGGCCAACAAAGGAAATGCAGTCATCTGTCTTCCGCCCTTCTTGCTCCTCTATCAGTGTGTAAGCAATCTGAATCAAAATAAGGAATATAATTAATCATTCAATAGAACATAATGATCAATATTTATAAACATTTACTACAACAGTGTAAGAATCCTATAAAATCCTAATACAAACACTAAGAAAAATAAAGTTCAAAGACTGCTAGGGGAATTTATCTGTAATACGATTTCCATTTCCTCTCTCCAACCTTGACATTTCGTAAATTCACATGGATCGCCTAGGAAGGGGGCAATCAAAGAAGTCCAACTTCAATAATAGGGGTGGCAGAATCATGCAGCAATCTATGACCCATCCAGCCTACCCATACCTGAAATCTTAAATCCATCCACTTATGAGTTGGTTTTATAAGATCCAGATTACATACTGGATAGTTAGCAGAACACCCACTATCCACTGGATAAGGGATACCCAATTCACTCACTCTGCTATTATCTCCACCAAGAAGTGCTCTAAGAAAACAGACCCTCCATTGGCATCACTGGTGCCATCAGCCAGAAGTTCCTTTAGGTCCCCACAAGGATTTGTTCCCAGCAGGCAGGCACTGCCCAGATCTACTGCAAACCACTTTATAGATCCTTTTTTCAGACCTCTGCTAGGACCATCTTTTTCTCCCCAAACTTTTAATTCAGAACTGTAATATCAGAGCTCTTAACTTTGTCTCGTTCAACACCTGTTGTTTTGAGCTCCATCATCACCTCTCTTACCTCAAACACAAGCTCATCATCTCTGTGGTCACCACCATCATATTGGCTGCTACGGCTTTAGATTCCGATAGCTGCTTCAGTGATTAAAATAATACAAGTAATCTACGGGTTATATAGCAAGCTGCCTGAAGAACATGACTAACTGTAATCTCTGTCCAGTTGCCACCACCCATGCCCATAACTTGTTGAATAGTCTGCTCAGACTACTACAGCAGCTAAATTTGAAGCACCCTAATCATAACTATCCATAAATATATTCATATTTGAGACGTCTGTGGCAGATATACTATTGTTTTCTATACAAGTTTGTAATGGAGGTTTGGGTGCAGGCATGGAATTTGATGCCGATACAGTTGAAGGTGAATTCCTAGCAGGTTAAGCAGATGAAGCCCAACAGAATCCAAGGTTTTACTCTTGCTAAATGGGAGGAAAGGACCTGAGCAATAGTTCAATGGTGAAGCTGGAGTGGCATGTGCAGAGATCGACCAGAGAGATCTCTAATGCGCTAGGAAAGCTGAACTGTAGCAAATCATGGCTGGAGACTGGTTAGTAAAGGGGAAATGAGCTGACCGGTGCTGATCACTCGCAAAGGTGGTGTTTTACATTCTGGGGTGTGGTTAAAAGGCCACTATAGCTGGGCAGCACGTGGAAGGATGTTTTCCAGCAAGGCAATGTCAAATTCTAATTGTGGGGTCAGCTCATCGGTTGTAGATTAGGAAGGTGGTGAACCAAAGATTTAAGTGGCAACACAGAGGAAGAGCTAAGACATGAGCTAGAAAAGTGCACTGCAGCCATGGATAGGAGGAAAAGTTAGGGTTCTGGTGGATGGAGTAAGTGCATAAGTATAGGGAATGAGATATTCATGGGTCAGAAACAATGTGAGAGAGGAGTTACAAATTTTTCTGCAAACGCAGCAGCATAACAGTGACAGGATAAAGTCATGAAGGATGTTACCACTTTTATATGGTGGTAACAAGTTTAACCAGAGTGTTCGAGAAATTTCATTTACAGGCTTGCACATTGATGTCTTATTCATAGTATGGACACAATAAATTAAGGAGACAATTACTATCAATCATGGAGCATATTACTAGCTATGTTACAACAACCAAACAAATACAGTTGACTAAATGGTAATATTCCAATCATAACTGGTAATATTCTAACAAAAGTAAACACATGTTACACAAAGGATATTGATTTAATCATGAGCTAAATAAGTAATATGCAAGAAATTTATCACTAAACTATTCAAAAATTGATGGACATGTGCTGTATTACTTAAGATAGATAATAAACTAAAGTGAAAACCATAAAGACCTTGCACACTATTAATAATCATATTATTGTTGGAAGGATCCAAGACAATGAGGAGCTAAGTAGTCCAATTTAAATTTATGAACATATTCAAGCGAATCAAATAATAATAATAAAAAAAAATCCAAACAGCATACTCATAAAGCATTTGGAGTCTGTATATACAAAATGCATGCTACTGTGGATGCAATTTAGTCCCAACTTAACAAGACCTAACAGAATGGGAAGGAAGAGCTCACCTGGGTATCCATCACGTTGTTCAACTTGATGCCAAACTGAAAGTACAATGCCTAGAAAGCAACAATATGTTTATAAGTGATTGCCAGGTAAAGTTGCTCAAATGACAACTCATGTCTCTCAAACTTTTCTTTTCCTTGATAAAATGTTTCTGAAACTTCAACAAATAAAACAAAAAGAAATAAAGAAAGAAGAAAGCAATCAAATCAAACAGAGACCTCACTGTCTCTTTTGCAATCATGAATCACTTTTGTGATGTAATCAGACTCAAGTGCAGGCTTACAGGCTTTGATAAGCACATCTCCCCCTTCAATCGCATCAACCAGGTATATAGCATCTGGAAATGCAAGCTGCAAAAACACAATACTCAAGCCAAGTTCTATACCAAGATTTAACATAATAATCCTCAACAAGAATACAACTACAAATATTATCACATGCTTCTCTTACTATAGCAGTAAACAACGCAAACGACCACTACCCTAAACTTACAAGACGCAATTAGAGAATGACAGAACATAGCAGTAATATGTTGCTCCTATTGATCCAAATATGGCAAAGAGATACTGAGATTAATACAAAACTTCAGTATATACTACATGAAAAATTCTCATATCTGATAATCTAACTTAAAGAAACCACTAGCCTAAATTTACAAGAGGCAAGTAGAGAAAAACAGAACATAACAGTAATTAGTTGCCTTGCTTCTGTTCATCCAAACATAGCAAAGAGCCACTGAAATTAACACAAAAACTTCAATATATACCATATAAAATTCTCATGTGATAATCTAATTTAGAGAACAAAGGAAATGTATTTCACCTGCATTACACAGAGAGCTCCATTGCGACACAAGTCTTCGCCCTCGCAGTCAAAACCAATGACAATCTGCTTCTGAGGCGAGGGTTCCAGAAACTCAGCAGGGAGTTGAGACGCGGTGGTAACAATGTGAATAGGAACGGGAGTTGAGTGAGATTCAACGTCATCCAGAGGCTTGTCACCTGATTGAAAATCAAAGTTTGCAAAATCGAAGTCAGTGATCAAACAGCAGAGTTATACAGAAAGAAAACAAAAAAGGAAAGAAATCGCACATGGATCAAACCGCGGAATGAAGAAAGAAAGAAATTAAAAAACCTCAACGCAAATCCATCAAACAGTAGATTGGTACGGAAAGAAAGCGAAAAGAACGCGATAAAAGCATTGACAAGTAATCGCACATTTTCTCGGGAAACAAACAGCAGAATGAAGGAAAAATAAAACAAAAAGCAACTCGATCACACAGTAGATTTATACAGAAAGAAAGCGAAAAGAACTGGAAAAAATTGTTGAGAAGTAATCGCACGTTTTCGCGGGAAACAAACAGTGAAATGAAGAAAAGAAAAGAAAAAAAGTCAACACAAATAGGACTCGATCAAATAGTAGATTTGTACAGAAAGCAAAAAAAACGCGATGAAATTATTGACAAGTACTCACACATTTTCTCGGAAACAATCGGCAGAATGAAGAAAGAAAGAGAGGGAAAAAAAAAAGAGCGAAAAAAAAAAACCTCAACGCAGCTTGATCAAATAGTACATTTGTACAGAACGAATGCAAGAATAATCGCGCATTTTCTCGGGAAACAAACAGCAGAATGAAGAATGAAAGGAAAAGGAAAAGTTAAAAAAAAAAAAAAAAAGAGGGCGATCAAATTACTGAGAAACTCAGGAGCAATCGCACATTTTCTCGGGAAACAAAGAGTGAAACGAAGAAAAACAAAACCCTAAATCAATCGACAAAGACGAAACTGGAAGAAGCTAGGACTTGAGAAAGAAGAAATTAAAATAAGGAAAAATAGGTTTGAGAAGAGAAAGAAAGAGTAGCCAATACGAACCTGAGGGAGAGGGAAGAGGAATGCGAGTGTGATAGGAGCGAGAGGGAGCGGGAGTGGGAGTGGAAGAAGAACAAGAAGAAGAAGAAGAAGAAGCCATGTGATCGACACATCACAGGTTTCTCCCAGTGCTCTGCATATACTATTCTGTTATGCTATACACTCCCTCTCTCTCATTTTGTACCGGTGAACTGAAATGGGTGCTGGCGTGCTGCTTTTACCCCTTTTCCTCTCCAGTTGTCGAAACTGTACTGGAGGGGTTTTGCTATTGAACGGTCAACGGCTTAATAGGACTCGAAGACCCCAAAAAAAAAAAAAAAAAAAAAGCTTAACAGGACTAGAGATGTCTTGAAAGTGAGACATTAGGAACAATGGTGGAAATATGTCACATTAGAATTAGAATAAGTTGGGAATTTTCTTTAAAATATGAAGCTCAAATGGATTTGGTTTTATTTAATTAATTATTAATTTTTAAGGTTTTTTTAAAGTTTGGTCTGATTTGAAATGTTACATAAATTTATTTATGTAACATAATTTTACATAGGTCAATATATCTATTTTTAAATAAGTCAATAGACTTATTTTTAAATAAACTAACAAACCTAAAATTATAATTAAGTTATTAGGTTTAGGTCCTTAAATAAATCATAAATAACAAGAAAATGATATATTATTTATTTTTATACAAGTTTTGAGGTACTTGTTACAAGAGTTAATCGCCTTTGAAAATGCATATTAGGTGACAATGTTTAAAAAAATTAAAAATTAAAAAAAATTATTGAGAACGCATTAAAGTTAAATTAAATCTAAAAATTATGTGAAAAGATGTAATTTTTTGTCAAGGGAGGAGGGATTTGTTAGAGATAATGGGGCTCTATCTTTACGAGTCGGAGTCGAACTCGAACCCTTTAGGTTGCGGCCTTCTTTAAAGGCAGCAACTATGCCATTTGCGCTGGCCTCCAATCGCATGAAGAGATGCTAATTTCTCATACAATGACATGGGCTAAAATGAGTGGAAGTCAAACACAATGCTCTTATCAATTTTTAGTCCATTCTAGACCAAGGCACTTCTGGGCCTGGTGATAGGACCTATTTTTGCTTCCCGGATTGTTTGAAAACCCACCCGCAACGACAAGCACCTACAATATATTAAAAACCAGCATGAAACACATAATGGAACCATATACAATTTATACACCTTTACAACTTCTCTCAATGTATATGCTGTACATGTATATTTATTGATTGATTATTCATGACAGTTAGTTTAGTTAGCATAACAGTTAGTTTCTTTTTGGTCGCAGCATGACAGTTAGTTTAGTTAGTTAGTGGTAACAAATTCAGATTAGCTAGATCAGATCAATTAGATTTGTTACAAAACACATGTAGCACATGGGGAATTAGAATGTATAAATGTGCATAATCAGTGTGCAGAACTCAGATTGACACAGTTCAATTTTCTATATCAAATTCATCATTCTCATTCTCAAGTAGGTGCACACTAACGAGCATTGCACACTGCTACACTGAATTAATGCCCTACAGATCAGTTACAACCACATGGGAGAAATAACAAAGTGATAACTACTTTTCTTGACCTTTACTTCCCTGGACTCCTCCACGTGCTGATTCGGCTGAAGCTGAAGCAAAGTCTGATTAATTAATCTAGCTTTGTTAATATGTGTATGAATGATGCTTATTTTGGAGAAAAGCAAAAAAGTTAAAAAGATAGTCTCTATGGTATTTTCCTATATAATGGCCACAAGGGGGGAGGTGGATAATTACAGGTAAATGAAATGCAAATGTATAAGCCTAACAAGGAGGGGAAGCCATCAGCCATGAAGTGGCCGAGGGGTAGGGTGGCCCAATCCCTATTGCTATTGAGAGGCCCAATCCTGCATCTTGAACCATGACTTAGAATCTGGATGCGTCATGGCATTTCGCAGAGAATAGAGAATAGTAAAAGAAGCAGCAGCCGCCGAAGACCCTAGTGCCACCCTTCCACCTCCGTTCTTCTTCTCTCTTTAAGCACAACTCGCCAGCCACTTTCTCTCTCTAGCCTGTCTGGAAGGGGCGTTGGCCCCATGGAGGTGGCTCAGCTCCTCTATGGTGGTTTCCACCAAACCCCTTTCTCCACCATTTTTCATTTTTCCTACTCTTATACCCACCTTCATTGTAGGATGGTTTGTTGATGTTAGTTGTATGCCCTAGAGCTGATATATGTATAAATAATTTCTATTAATGGTAGTTTTTTATTTTTTTATTCATAATTTATGTATATTTATTAAAATAAGTCCATTAGATACTTGTTAGACACTTTATTCTCAAGAGTTGAGAATATGAGTAACAAAGTAGTTTAGTACAAGATCTTTAAAAGAGTTCACTATCATAGGAATATTAACTGAGTATTATTATTCCGGAAGATTGTCATCTCTATCTGTTTCCATGATTAGTAGAACGTACTAATGAAGATAGAATACTAAGTCTCATGCTATATAATATTAGATGTCAAAACAGATATGTGAACACTTATGTGATAAGTGGGTCGAATGTGATATATAGATAATGCTTACATGGTATTTTACTGATGTCAATGAAACATTATCTAGATCATATTAGTGCATATAATCCTTTGACATGAGATGACACGGTTATTTTGTACATAGGTAACTATAGTTTGCTACTGCTTATATACTTATGTTATGTATTATCGTTAGGCAATCTGTGGCTATAGTTAGTTATGTATGAAGATAGGTGAAAAGTCAAGAAGGAATTCATTACCTTGAGTAAACGAGGATAGGTCCTATGGATATAAGGTTATTCTTGATCATGAAATCCTTGGCCAAGGTACTTGGACTTAAATGAAAAGAGTTTCTATTTCATGTCCCATTAATCAAAGAATAGAAACCTAGAAAGTCCATATGGTCTAAGCTATAGGGTTTGACATTATCCATGACCCTGGCTGAATCGGGATATTGTAATGAAAGGATTCAAGTGCATGGCAAATATGATTGATGGTTCATTAGAATATTTTAATTAATATATTCGTCCCTATTTAGGTGGTCATGGCATGTTGTGCTAGGTGTTACCCATGACTTATGAGAGCCGAGGGTATTTTGGAAATTTTACTTTAGGTACGGAAATAAGTTTCTGATAAAATCAAAAGGTTGATTTTATAATCTCATTAGCAATTAGAGATGAACCTAGTTAGTCACACACAATAGGACATGTACTCGTCAAGAATGAATCAATTTTAATTAAAATAGTTAATTAGAATTTTAATTATTGGATTAGACTTGCAATTTGATTGCAGGGTTGCTAGCACATCCCAAAGTCAAGTCCAAGGTAAAGGTGGATCCTCATAAGGAAAGTTTCTATAAAATGGAAGGTCCACATTTTAGAAACTTATGTCAAGGGGTTTTTGGTCTTTTCTAATTTTGGGTTAATATAAGATATGATATGACTTATATATTAATTGGCCTATTTAAAATAAGAATTATTTGAGAAATAATTCTAGTTTAAAATGGTTTATTTATTTATTATGGGAATCAATTAGGAATTGATTATGGCATAAATGTCAACCCATATTTTACAAAATTATAACCCTAGGGAAAAGAAAAGGAAAGGCCACTATTGACTACAATAAATAGAGAAAGAAGGCTGAGGGCCATAGGGGGTAGACAGAAATTTTTGAGCATATAGAATTCTTTCTTTTGTTGAAAAACTCTCTGACACCACCACTCACTCCAAAAGTCATCTAAGATTCTTGTTCTTCAAGAGGGCAACAAGGAACGGATCTTAGATTGAGAAGAGGAGTTCCTTGGCGGATCGTCTTTGCGTGGGTGAGTTAGAGGTCGTGCGATTGTGCGATTGTGTGTTTGTGAGACAAACATCAAATTTCTACAGGATATCGCTTCAAGAGGTAAATGTCTCATACGATCCTTTTATATTTCTAGGTGTTTACGTTGTTTAAATAATATGAGGTGATACCAAACTCATAAGATATGATTTCATGAATGTTATTTGATCCTATATGTATGTATTTATGTGATTAAAATTTTGTTTGATCATTCTGCTGTGTTTTTCTCCAATGTTTTCTAACAGTTGATATCCCATAGATAAATTTTTCTTGATGGCAGCAATGTCTAGACTGTGAATGAACGTTATTATCACAGTTATTGTAACGTTTTGCTAGATTGGAGAATTATGCTTGTGTCAAGTGATAAATCTACCTCTGCTAATGGTTGTTGGTTGGGTATTTTTTGTTCCTCTCGTGACGGCAAATTTGCTAAGGCATTTGGCCATAGACTTTGGTCCTCAGTTATGCTCTAAGATAATATAATGAAAAAGAATATTATTGTCAAGGCTAGATGAAGAAAAAAGTGAAGTTTTTTGCTAGCTAAAGATAGTTCAATTCAAGTATAAAATAGAATATTAGACACAAAAGAAAGTCAAAAGGTTCCTCTAAAGCAGGATTGCATGTGTATTTTTATTCTTAAATTAGATTGTATAAATTTAGATAAGAGTTGTTCTTGTTTCAATATATTCTAACTCCATTGCCATATATAGCATCTCAGGGTTATAATTAGTAAGTTGTATTGAGCTTTAGTGCCTATTTCTCAACTATGAGTTGGGTTTCGAATTATTAGCCTTATTGTCATCTTTCACTTGTATATTGAATTTTGTCATCAATGATATTCATTACTTTCGCCTTAAAAGAAAAATCTTGGTGCTTATAAACTTCAAAATGGGTAGTAAAAAAAAAAAACCTTCAAAATGTTAAAAAAAATATATAGATTTTAAAGTTATTGAATCGCACAAATGTGAATAAAAATATATTATAAGTTTTATCCTTGTAAATTTTTATAGACTTTGGTTCAACAACTTTAGAAAAGATACGAGATTCTTTGTGGGTATAGTATGATAAATTTATTGTGAAAGTGTATTTTTCATAATAAATTTTTCATGTTAATAAAATTTTAAATTAATCTAAATTGTTTGATATACTTTATATTTATATATATAAATGAAATTTATTTAATCACATTTCTATTGCCACCCAATTTTTTGAAAATTTGATATAAATGATCAACATGATTTGAAAACCTCTAAACTATGATTTTTTAAAAAAAAAAATTCAGTTCTCCCTTATAACTTTTGCTCGAGTCATAAGCTTAGAATTTTAAACAAAAATTTAAATATGCTATAAATCTCTGACACTAAAGTCAAACGCTAGTAAGTGGTCCAATCCAGCTGCTTGTGCTCCAACTGCAAAATGTTCAGAACGTAAAGTTAGGATTTTTGGTTTCAGAAGGAGGCTATTGAATCTTATTCTCTCATTCTTCCCCCAAAAAAATGTTGTAAATGAGGTGATATGAGCAATATATGTAGAGGTTAATGAACTCCAAAATGTTGACAAAAGAAAATAGACTTTAAAATTATTGACTCCTGCAAATGTGAATAATAATATATCATGAACTTTATCCCTAAAAACTTCTACATACTTTTAACAAGTTAGAAAAACAATCACAGTATGATAAATACGTTTTTCAACCACATTTATGAGAAACTGTGATTGTGAGTTTTTTTGTTTACATATAAAGTATGAGAGATTTATTTGTAAAAAGTGCATTTTTCATAATATATTTGTCATTTTAGTCATACGTGACCCTAATTCAATCATAATACACTATGATGCGAAATGTAACAGTTTATTTCATTATTTGTCCTGCTAATCGTCACGTCACGTAATAGCGTCAGTGTCAATGGTCCGTCATTGACAACTTCCCTGTGCTTATCCATAGCGGCATAATATATAGGAATATGTCATTTTCATTTATAAAGTGTTAGTATAAAATCAATTTACAAGCACACAAAAAACATAACCATTCCATTAGCATTTCCCCCTCGAAAATGGACTATGGTTTTGTTAAAGACCATCTACTTTTCAGCTTTGAAAAACTCTTACTCTTTTTATATCTTCCAGACAATGAAATTGAATTTATACAATTTACATTTTCTTTTATACAAGTTAATTGTAGCCAATCATACCCAATCACAGGAGGGGGATAAAAGTGATAAATAAATTTAAATAAGTGTTGTTATACTTTCTTAATAATTAATTTTAAAAATTTATGTATTATAAAAAAGTTATTCATAATAACATGAATTATAATTTTTAAATATATAAAGATTATTCAATAAATACGAATAGAATTTTGAGTTAGGAAGACTTTTAAATACATCACGTAAAATAATTTAGCCACAAATATGTATTTAAAAAATATTTTTCTGCTTAAAAGTCAATTCTTTTGACCAACTAATGACTGATGATTTACGTGGCTTCGGAAATTATAGGTCTCCTCTGCTTTACCAGAATTTCCAAAAACACATAGCAAAGTTATTCCCTAATCAACTCTCAACTTTTTGGCCTATTTCTTTTTTTTTTTTTTTTGGGTTTACAACTTTTTAGCCTAATACTATCCATCATCGGATAGAATTATCAAAACATAACACAACAATACTATTTAAATAGAGTTTTTTTTTAAGTCTATGATCAATTATTCACGTAATTATAGATTAGAGACTAAGTTCTTCTTTAAATTAATAAGGACTTAAGATCATATTTCATTTTTATTGTAATTTATTTAAGATTATAATTCATCTTTATTGTAATTAATTACAGTCAAATTTTAAAGTATATGGGTTTTGTTAATTTCCTTGCTTTTCTCTTTGTGTTATTGAAAGTTAGCAGCCTCCACGGGTGTACAAAGGATAGATTGGGTCGGGTTAAGTCAGACATGAACCCGATCCTATTTTGAGACTAGGTCATTTTTTTTTATCAGAATCTGACTCAATAATAACCCGATTAATAATCGAGTCAAACTAGGTCAACTTGACATTTATATAATATATAAAGATTTAAATATTATATATAGTGAAATCATAAAATTCTAGAAGTAAAAAATAAATTCAAGAAATATTTTATAATATATATTTCAAAATAAATTATATCAAGATAAAAATAATATCATGTTATGTAAAATATATTGATTAAAATATAATAATATTATAATTTATCACTCATTTTTTTTGAAAATAAAACTTTTAAAGAACTATTTAATTTCGGGTCAGCTTGGGCCAACCCGAAATATAACTCTTACCCAGCCTGAAAAATATACTGGGTCAATTTTCATTTTAAACCCTACAAAGTAGAACAAGTTTCTTTGGGACGAAATCGATGGAGTCAGTGAGTCATGAACACCCCTAATCTCCACCACACTATGATTATACAAAAATATCTATTTTTTATTTATTAAATAACTTATTTTTAAAGATATTATTATAGTTTTTCATTTGTCTTGGTAAAAATAAACCTAAAAAGAAAATTTCTACTCGCTTCTCATCTCCTTTTTGATTAAAAATTAGTTTCTAGGTGGGTCAATGAGAGAGGAGAAAAAAAGTGATAAATTACAATTTATAATAAGATATTTTTTAACTTATTAGTTACTAACGTAATTTAGATTGAAAGTAGCGATTAAGTAAAATCATCTCAAAGAAACAATTACACAATTTTCTAGCATTAAAAGTAAAGTTGGCCTGCGTCATAATTCACTTCTACTTTTGAGTTTTAAAATAAGAATACAAGTTTGAATAATAAAAAGATAATTAACAAAAAGGTAATTTAGTTCTTGTGATTAAATAAAATATCTAACATGTGTAAGCACCATTAATATCAATGATTTAATTTTAAGAGACAAAATGTATTAAAATTATTTGAAAAAGGCTTAGGAGAAATTATTTAAGTAGAATAACAGCATAATTTTAACTAACAGACAATATACTTTTACTAAAGTTATAAACAAATTTGCGAATGAGTAATTTTTATATCGAATGACCATTTGTTAACATTGAGTGTTTAACAAATGAACATAAAAATATTATAGAACTTAAAAATTTGTTATTGGCTATTGATTTTTATCAAGTGGTCATTTGTTAATATTGAATGGTTAATAATATAAAATATAAATAATATTCTATTTTACATAAGATGTTAGTTAATAATCTTTAATTGAGTGATTATTTCTTTTTATTGAGAGGTCATTTATTACCACTAGTTAATATTAATAAAGTACAATTTTGAAATTTTTTTATTGAAGGGTCATTTATTATTATCACTAAACAACTATGAATGAAATTAAGGTTATATGCAAATGTAAATAAAATTTAAAATAAATTTACAAAGGACTATTTCTTTATATTGAATGGCTATTTGTTAACAATGAGGGACTAACAAATGAACGTGAGGGTGCATTGTTTTAGTTTTTTGCGGATAAAAAAAATATTATTTTAACTTAAAAATTATTTTATAGAAATTACTTATCCAACTTCTATTTAAAAGTTGAAAAAAAATCTGTTTTTAGTTTTTGAGTAAAAATAAAATGAGTAGCTTATGTGAAAAATGATTTTTTTGGTCAAAAAATTACTTTTTGTCAAAAAATTCTAAAACAAATACATCCTAAGTTACAAAATTCATAATTGAAATAAAAGTTAAAACTATTTTTTGGTCCTTACACATATGCTAGGTTTTGATTTTAGTCTTTATACTAAAAAAGTTTTGATTTAAATTTCTATATTAATAATTTTTTAAGGAATTAGTCTATGCTTTTAGAAAATTATTAGATGATATTAGTTTTTGTTAATATGGCTAACAAAATTTGACATAAACATGGCATGTCGTAAATATATAGTCCTAAAATAACATTTTTTCAAAAATAGAAAAGTGATCAAATTGGTGTCAAAATGACTTTTTTTTAACCTGAAACGACCCCAACTAAATTTCATCACATCTCATGTTATCTTCTTTTAACCATCTTAGCGTAACCTAACACTATTTAATAATTTTCTAAAGACATGAACAAGCTCAATATTTTTATAGGACCTAAACTAAATTTTATTTAGTGTAAGAAATAAAATCAAAATCTTAAATACATTTAGTTTATTTATAATAAAGTGAAATATAATTGAAAATAAAAAAAAAATTAAAGTTTAAAGTTATTGCTTTTTGCTCCGAGTCAGTTGTAATTCTGAAAATTAAAGAAAATCTTGTTATTAATTATTAATCTTTGCAGAATACTCATTGTTTACTACTAAGTGGGCAAAAGCGTAAATAACATTTTGATTATTATGGGTATTATTGTCAACTACTTAAAATTATATAAATATTCTCTTTAAATAATTTTTTACTACGTACTTTTTAATAAATTTAATATATTGAATCTTTTTCTTTAGATAACCTTTATCGTGAATTTTTTTTGGTAATTTTTCTAAATAATAATCACAAAATAAAATAATTTAATTTAATTAGATTATAACCCGTTTCAAAGTGAACGATTTTTTTCTTTTGGTAGTGCAAAGTGAACGTTTTGTATACATAAAAAAAAAAAAAGTGAATGTTTTGATTAGTTGTCAAATTATCGCTTAGCTTGCAATCAAAGAAGAAAAATGGGAGCAGAATTTCCGCTGTTGTTAGCCCCAGCACATAGTTGCTGGATTATCTTGATGTAGAGTAGTTGGATAATCTTCCTTAAATCTAATGGTAAGCAAGGTAAAATTACAAATATTTTTTTTTAGGATTTAATTTGTATATATTATTAGTATAAATTTTTTTTATATAAATATTCAATTATATATTATTATATTAATAAAAATATTTAACTTAATTATTTATTATTTTAAAAATTTTATAAATATAAATATTTAATTAAATAATAATATAAATTTTTTTTATATTATCATTACATAAAAATTAAATTCTTTTTTTTTTATACTACAATTATAAATGTCCTAACGTAAGGGTATAAAATACATAATAAAAATGCTAATATAACAATTAGTGATGATTAGCCAGAAACATAAATAAAAAAAATAATTAGCCAGAAGAAGAAGAAAAAAAAATCAAAAAGAAAAAACATTCTGGACTACGGAAATCCAGTTAAATAATACCAGTGAAGCGAGAGATCTTCTAGCTGGATCCTCTGGGCCCCACAACACCGCACTTTTCTCTTTCCCCTTTTAGAGAACAGCGATGATGCTCTTGTTCATGTTCTTCTCTCCTAGGTATCCCTAAGTAACCTCTCACACCCTCTTTCATTTTCTTTTGCTTGTGTTGTCCACAGCAACATCTTCATTCCCTTCTCTTTCAAATACCTTCATCTGGGTTTCGATTAGTTCCTAACTTCGAGGTTCGCAATTAAGACTTGGTTTTTGTGGTGTAGTGGTATTATTAAACTATTAGCTTATTTGATTTGGGTTTCTAGGGTTGGTAATTATGCCTTGTTTGGAGTTTTCTTTTTAAGTGGGGTGGTTTTGTTATGGTTAGATAGTGAAGAAGATTGAGGGATGAAGAGAGGGAGAGACGAGGAGAAGGTTGTGGGGCCAATGTTCCCGAGGCTCCATGTCAATGACTCGGAGAAAGGAGGGCCAAGAGCACCACCTAGGAATAAGATGGCACTCTATGAACAGTTTAGTGTTCCTTCTCAAAGGTTCAGCCCACGCCTTCTCCCACTCAATCCAAATGCCCCACCATCATCTGGCCAGGTAATTCTTCGATTTTGTGGCTTTATGTTTCAGTTTTTAGTTCTTATGTTTGTGATTTATGTGCTAGAGTGCTTTGTTTAGTTGATTTAAGGATAGGAAAAGACTATTTTTGTGTCTAGCAATTTTGGGGGAATTCCGCACTTTGTATGTTATTCCTAAGATTTTGGAGTTTTATTGTCTTATGTGTCGTTGTGTGTTTCTGAATTGAGATATAATTGTGATTTTGTGATTAAGTATTATAAAAAGCTTAAGCTGTTACGTGAAGGCTCATGAATGTTTTTATGTCTAATTTCTTGATGTAAGAGTCCTTTGGAATTAATATACCATATGCTTAAATTCAACTTTCGTTTTGGAATTAGAAGAATAGGGCGGCACAGATCGATTTCCCCATCAGTTGGTCATAAAGGCTCTGAAATTGGTGAAAGTTCGTGAATTACTATATATGTATTGTTAACATGAATTAACATAATATGCTTGCAGGGGAGTGGCCTTGAGAGGAGTTATGTATTCCCGGCTCATTCACCTTCTCAAGCACCTTCTCGTCAAGAAAGTTATAGTTCTTGTCAGTGTGATGGAACAGACTCGAACACTTCGCGGGCACAACGTGAACAGAGAAAAAAGGTAGATGAAGATGACTTTAGGGTTCCTGTATACATTCACTCGAGGAATGGTCAATCAAATGATAGAACAATGGAGAGTTTCAATGGGAGAAATTTCACTCCAATGGACTCTATGAACTTTGGTTGTTCAGTAGCAGTGCAAAAGGATGGTGACAAGGATCCAAAACAATTTGGCTCTCCGCATGTCAGAAAAGATGTGAGAAGTGAGAGTGAAGCACTTCCACCAATAAGCTCCAGTAGACAACAGCAAGTAATGTCTGTCAAATACATATCATCGGGAGAAACTGTTGACGGTCTGGTCAGGCAAGCCAAGACAATTTCTAATCAAGAGTATCAAGATTGTTCTGTGTCAAATATTAGTAGACCACACCAGGCTGATGCTTGCTTACAGCATGAGTCTGCAGCTGGGTCACAATCCAATGACAATGAATGTGGTGAGGGTCTCCTGGAGTCTACAAGGGATATCGACATGGGAAACGTCCTTGTACCAAGAGGCCGCATCTCTAAAGCAAACCAAAACATTCCACGGGATGATAATGACGGCCCTGAATCTCATGACACCAGGACTGGTGGCCCAATGCAGGAGGGAAATTTAGATGAAAGTGACAATGTTTCCAAAATCTCCACTTTAGAAAATTTGTCAAGCCTGGAAGTTTCTCCTGATGATGTTGTAGGGATACTGGGCCAAAAACATTTCTTTAAAGCAAGACGAGAAATTGCCAAGTAAGTCTCTTTGCTGATTATCAGTAGCATCTGTTTCTGTGGTGGTCTCAAACTTGAACTATTTCTTTGTGAAACTCTGTCTTGTTATATGATAAATGAATTCTATTACATGCTTCAGCTTGACAGTATCCTGAATTGTTGAGTTTTTGTGAATATTATAAATATATGATTTTTCATAGAAGAAGCGATAATTTGTTTTCTATGTGTGTATGTGTTGAGAACTTGAGATTTTAGAATTAAAAACCTGTTTTCATTTTTTAAAAAAAAAAGGAATAAAAGGCCCTAAGTTAGATTTGGTGGAAGTTTGACTTGTTCTCTGATTTGTGATGTAATGATGAGATTTCCTCTCCCCTTCCTTTTTTTTTTGCATGCATATTTAAGATATGAGGTATAATTTCAAAATATGTGAAAGTTTTGCCCTTGGAGAGGCAACCAGAAAGGTGAATTTTGGGAAAGTGCTAATTACAGCTGCTGTTTTTACTTTTCTCCTATTGTTGCAAATTTGAAGCTGCAGTAGTTTCTTTTGTGCATTGTTAGCGGCACTAGTGTTGTGGTCAGGATGTTTGCATTTTAATTTAGGGGTTGTAAATGTGGCTTTGAAGAAAGGAAATTTAATAGTCTTGGGGTCCCTTCTAAATTGGTTTTCTGTTTGTTCAAAGTCTTACTAATGTTTTTATGGTGGGTACTGGATCATCTTCTAACAGGGCAGTGAGCAGTCTTAAAATATTGTACTATGTTGGAAGGGGACCCTTGTGACAGCAGATCATCTCATGATTCACTGTTTGGATATTCCTGTCTTGGTTTCCTCTTACTTGGTTCTCCATGTGACCACTGGGGCAAGTTTCCTTACTGCACTGCTTGCCCTTATTGCACTGAAGGACTTGGGCTAAGAAGGGGACCAAGTAATGCAGGATGATCCCAGGGAGTAGGTAGGGACACTTGGAGAGCATATGATGACTTGATGAGTTGTTAATAGATTTGCGATAATAAGGGGATTTTTCCCCCCTGCTTATCTAGTTTGGTTTTCTATGTTAGACTTTCGGGATTATCTTTATGATATACTCGCATTGTAGTTAGTTGTGGTTTCTTGCCATCCATACTTATAGATTAGATATCGTTTATATGAGTTGATGTATGTGTGCGCCTGCTCCCAAAAAAGAAGATATCCATAAAGCTTTTGGATTTTCCAGGGTTTGATTTGATGAGTGCCTTACCTATATTTGATTGTATGCCTGAAGCTTTGTAGAGTCTGAAATTTACTTTGAACCAGAAACGCTGAAGATGGACAAATATTTCTTTTGAATAATATTATTTGTTTTCTGATATAAGCTATATTTTATTTGACATTTCATATGAGCTTTTGCCATTTTAAACTCTGTGAAAGAAGCATGTTGAATTGTAGAAATCTATGACTAAAGAATAGGCATATTATATTTGTGAAACAAGTATGGTTATGAAATTTGTGTCTGGTTAATACATTTCAATCATACTGGAAGAGTCCTTTTAAAATTTCTATGAACATATGAAATGTTTGAGCGCTAGAATGGTAGATATTTGGCTTAATTTACTAGTTAAGACTGGAGATCCTCTTATTCTGGCAGTTATTGGTTCATGGGAATGGGTTCGCTCATGTGAAAATTTCACATGAACCTTTAATGTGCAGCTTTTAACCATTGATTAAATTTTCTAGTGGGACTCTTCTTCATCAATGGAGAAAATCTACACATGACCAGGTCATGTGATATTTTCACGAAACCATTCCCATTGGTTCATATATTTGTCTTTCCAAAATGATAATATCTAGTTCCAAATGCGTCATTGTCCGTTTTATTTTGATTTTATGTGTCTCATGTCCTACATTGGATGAGTATTGTGCAATTGTCTTGATCCAACTCCCATTCCTCTCTACAGTCAACAGAGAATATTTGCTGTTCAAGTGTTTGAATTGCACAGACTGATCAAGGTAAAAATAATCTCTGGAACTAAGTGGCTTGTTCTAGTCTAAAATGGGAAGCATGTTAGCTTTTCTTGCACACACAAGTGCACGGACTCAGTTTCACCCTTCAACTCTGTTCATACAGATTAGTTCTTTTAATTTTTAACAGGTCCAACAGCTGATTGCTGGATCACCCGAACTTTTGGTAGAAGATGCTGCTTTCATCGGAAAAATTCCTGTGAAGGGATCGACTACTAAAAGCCTTTCACTGGAAGAAGAAGTTGAACCTAAGCAACAAAATCTGAAGCGGAAGGATGATTCTCAAAAGCTAAACCATAAAATGGAACGTTCTGCTGAGAATGCAGTTGAGAAAACATCTCTTTCATCCCAGAAAAGTGGTAGCCACCTTTCACATTACAGCCCTTTTCCGGGAAATCCACACCAACCTAGTGTGGCTGCCGATAATAGAATCAGTCCCATGTGTTTCAATCCGTCACCTGGACATCAATGGTTAATTCCTGTTATGTCTCCTTCTGAAGGGCTTGTCTACAAGCCATATCCCAGTCCTGGATGTACTGGATCGATGTGCGGAGGATTTGGACCCTTTGGGCCAGTTCCTATGAGCAATACTTTCATGAATCCTGTCTATGGAGTCCCGGCTTCTCATGAAGCAATTGGGGTTCCCCCATACATTCCTCCGGCCAGCCACCCTGCCTACTTCCCTCCTTATGGCATGCCAGTCATGAATCAGGCAGTGTCAGGGTCAGCTGCTGAACAGGCAAACCATTTTGCGGCACAAGGTTCTCATGTTCAAAATGGTCATTCATCTGCAGACGGAGCTAATGTTAGTGCTCATAATCAAGGCTCATCTAATCTGCTAGTTCAGAGGAACGGATCTGCATCACATGTCAGAAAATCTCAGGCGTCTAAGGAGAGTGAGTTACAAGGAAGTTCGGCGAGTAGTCCTAGTGAAATGGCGCAAGGGACCAGAACAAGGCAACAAATTGCTGAAGGAAGAGATGCACATTCACCTTTCCTTTTGGCTCCGGTGGTATCAGATGGAACCAATCAGTCTCTTGAGACCGGACAGCAAACTCGAGTTATCAAAGTGGTGCCTCATAACGCAAGATCTGCAACAGAATCAGCTGCTAGAATTTTCCGATGGATTCAAGAAGAGAGAAAGCAGTATGATGTCTAGTGCTGCATATTGACATGGATTCCTGCAAGTGTTTTTTGTCTGACATATCATGTAATGGGCTAATTATACTATGCTTTTGTTTTTCACCAAATTACAGCATATTCATATCATATGTAGATATAAATATGTCTATGGAATGTCAAAACTGGTCAAATGTAACATTAATGTCTGTTGTCTTCGTATAAACTACTTGCATTTTCATTTTTGCCACTGGAATTGATTTACTCATAAAGCGTATATGTTCTTCTATCCAAGTGGGAGAAGGCCTTGACCCCTTTGTTTTGCTAACTGGTAGAGGAATGATTGCCATTCGTATTAGATATGACCTTAATTATCTAAAAGCGGTTGATGGCTTGATTTGCGACTTTAGGTGAACTTTACCAGTAGGATTTTAGCTAATCACCATTTTCAATTCGAAAGCATGTGACGCAATACTTAAGATTTAAAAAATAAAAGGAATTATCTTAATTGATTATTCTATGGAGTCATACATCTGACAATAACGCTTGTTTATAGATGTGGGTTTCATATTTAACTAATGTTTTCATAATCGTCTCCATAGAAGGTATAATTTGAGTTTAATATGAAAGATTTCAGTACGTTTGAGTTCCCATAACAGTCTGCTACTTGAACAATTTTATTTGCATATTTCTAGTGAAAACTAAAGAGAAACACGGTCAATACTACTAAACACGTTAGTAATCGGGGTTTGCATATCATAATTAGTCCATAATTTCCAAAGTCTCAAAACAGAGCCATTTTATTTTGTTCTATATAATAGCATTAGTCTTGCATCATCGACAATTTGGGTTACTAGCTCCATTACCTCCTAGATAAATATGAGTGCCAAAATATCCATAGTGGTATTTCTTGGCGTCATAGCACGTTGGGTTTGTTATTTGTGCTTGAAGATCATCGAGCTGTGGAGGCAAAGGAGCATTGTCATTGTTGAGGACGTTCATGTTACGAATGTAGCATGCTTTACCGTAGCCTTCATCCGGAAAATGGCCACTTCCCATCTCCGTGTAGGTTTGTCCTGGAAACTCCCCACTGTTCAAGACCTCACCACCCCATGCCAAGGTCGCCGCTGCGAAACCCAAGCCTGTTTCCGAGAAGAGATGCTTGGGCCAATATCCTACGTTGGCCCCGTTGTATCGCACCCACCAGTGGCCCGTATCATTGTCCTGATTGCATGTGCATGCATTGCAAAGATTCATAATAAAATAAGAGATTAATTTTGATACAATACCGGTAGAAGATATTTTATGGGGTCTATAAGTTATTTTTTTCAAATAACTTTTGAAGTAGTTATGATAAAATTCAGATACTTGCAATCATTTGATCATGCATAATTGAATGCTTATACAAAAGAGGAAGTCACTCAGACTGATTATATATGAAACTATGTCTTCTTGTACAATGTAAATTCCCAACATTTATGATCTTAATGTGGATATATTGAATTACATATCTTTTGGTCTATTAGTCACTTATTTATTTAAGGATTGTGAAAGATGGTTCACTAGAAATATTTTTGTGATTGTTTCCAATCATATTAGCTAAAAGTGGTTTTCGCTCTAATAACTTTGAATGAATTACACACCTGCATTGTGATATGAAGGCTTTTTATTTTACTACAACAAAAGAACAAAATCAATGAAATGAAAGGGTGTGTTTGATTGGAGGGTAAAAAATGAAAATTTTGTACACATGAA
Source organism: Pterocarpus macrocarpus (assembly GCA_031439585.1). Taxonomy (NCBI): domain Eukaryota; kingdom Viridiplantae; phylum Streptophyta; class Magnoliopsida; order Fabales; family Fabaceae; genus Pterocarpus; species Pterocarpus macrocarpus. The sequence goes on from CM062514.1 coordinate 35,004,403, forward strand.
ACTCATCCATGTAAATTTTTACCCTCCAACCTAATACATTCTAAATATGAAAAATTAAGAGTATGTAGTTTTTACACATGAAATTTTTCATTCTATTTTTATCCCCAACCAAACACACCCTAAATATACAAAATTAAGGGTCTGTAGTGAAACTAGTATTGTTTTAAATATACCTGCATGATGCCCCATTGCTTGGGTTCAAGCAAAAGGGAGAGACATTATAGATCATTACCTTGAAGATTCTGAGATATATAGTCTGTTGCACCGGGTCACCATAAATAGAGGGGGCCAACGAGCCACCAAGAACTACGGAGGGGTCAACTTGCACGAAACCCTTACATAGAAGGTTCACACATCCCATTCTTTGGGAATTATCTATCTGCACTTGGGACTTTGAGCAGAAGCAAATAGAGTTACTGTCTGTAATTGTAGGAAAGAAATGCTCACTCAACTCTGATCACTACAACTCAGTAAAAGTGAATAAATTAAATGGGTCTTAAGCTCAAATGTATTATAGTCTTATATATAGCCTTACCTTCCAATATACGGTTAATCGAGTTTGGTTGTCTTTGTATACCGCTGGATTTACCTGCATAAGTTTCCAAAAAGGGAGTGCAATCTTGAGATTATTTTCATGTAAGTTGAACAGATCAAGATATTTCAAAGTGAGAATTCGTTTAAAGTGAAAAAGTGAGGTGCTCTCACTTTTGTATCAATAAATTGTAATGCATGTGGATTTTACTAAATGATTTGATGATAAATACTTTCTCATTTTAGAGAGACTTTTACTTTTAAAAATCTATTAAACCATGCCTATATAGCTAAACCCTAAACCCTATATATATATATATATATAGATGATCGAAAAATTCATGAATGTCCTCTGATTGAGAAAAAGTCGTTTGCTACGGGGCAATTAATGTTAAACATCCTGAACATATAATTAAAGTGAAATATAAAAGTTGTGATGTAAGATAGGATTAAAAATGAATGAATTAAAAAATTGAGATAGCAGATAAAATCTTGTTTTAGATAATTTGAATATATATATATATATATATATATATGGTTTGTACTATAACCCTACCTTCTCGGTTCGATAATGCGAAGCTGCATAGAGAATGATTTTTCTATATAGATGGCTTATAACTGGTATAGAAAGAACCCACAAAATTAGTTGTCAAATATTTAAAGACACAAAATTTTTGTTCTCTCTTAATACTATAGTGTCGAAGCCTTTTTCAATAGGATATATAGCATTTTATTTTCATACCATCCAGCCAGCCCCGGCCTTGTCTATATTGGGCCACAGCCCCGCTTGGACCCCCATGTAAACTCCACTACTGCCTTGGGATGATGCCACCCGAGGACTCCAAACATTGATGTATGAGTCCATGCCTTGGTACATTCCTCTTCCGTTGATGAAAAAGTAGGCATCCTAATTATCATGTACAACAAGTCATATATTACATTTTTTAAATATAAATAAATCTCAGCTAAATTTACTTTTTAGGCGAGGACTAAATTTAATACTTATGAATATGCAATTTATCTTATTATGTATCTATCCATCACATTATGAGAATGGTTCTAATTTGTTTTTAATTTAAGAATTTGATTAAAGACTTTTAAAGTATAGAGATTCAACTAAAAATTGGACTAAACTATAGAAATTTGTAATTAAAACCTAATATTTAAAAGGAAGACACGTTTTATATATATATATATATATATATATATATATATATATATATATATATATATATATATATATATATATATTCTCATTTTATCTTCTTTTTCCTTTTGTAAAAGTCACTTTTTAGTTTTCTCTGTCTTTATTAGTTATATTAAAAAACTCCTTTCTTCAAATTTAATATTTTTCCTTTAGATTTTACATTCTACATATATATACTTTTTATACAAACTGTAACCTTTCAAATCGGATTTAATTTCTTAAAATTTTTAATTGTATGAATCATTGATGGTTAAATTAGTAAAACTTTTACTCCACATCCAAAAACTTACTCTTATTCTAATATATCCCCATCTTTTATCTATACTATAATTTTTGTGACTGAGAAGTTTGTGCTTTACCTGTAGGCCGGGATAGATGAGATTAGTGGTAGCATTAGGCTTCGATTGACTGATGGATTTTAGGGTTCTCAATATGGGAATTGTTCCTTTGGGGCAATGCACAATCTCTTGTTGTGCATGCGTCTTGTTATTTTCATTTTCAAAAGCGTGTTTTTTCACCCATTCTAGATTCCAACTGGGTCGCATCTGCATGATACACAAATGAGAATAAATTAAAAATATTATATTAAAAAATATTATTTGTATTATTTGTTAAGACATCTTTTAAGAGATATCTTAAAATATCTCTTGAATATTTTTTTGGTGTACATGTCTCTTAAACATTGATTTAGAATAAATTCTAACATTTTTCTCAATTAATATTTAAGGGACATTTCGGAATATTTTTTTAAAAGATAGCTCAAAACATTATACAAATTACATTGCTCATATCAAATGCCAACTGGGACTAATTGGTCAAACTTACGAGATAGACGACTATATATCCTATCCAATTACAAAGCTTGAGATTTAAAAATTTAGAGACTAAAGCAGAATAATTATAAATTTATGCTATTAAAGAAAGATAAAATTTTCTAAGTTCACCTGTTGATCGAAAATATCTAAAATTATTCTTGTATAATTTAAATCTTTGCTAAATAAATTGATAAAACAAAAACGCCCAAAGCTAAATAAGGAACAAAACCTGAATTTTGTGATTCTTCAGAAGTGGATGACTTAAGGCAGGCTGCTTGTATAAACTGACACAATCAACTATATCTCCATTTTCAGTCTGCAACATTTATAAAGAAACTGCTTTATATGTGTTCAGAAGAAAAGAAAAACTAATTACAAAGACTATAAGAAGACTAATGAGAATACCATATTTAACTTAAAAAGAACAAGTACAAACCCGAATGGTTTTGATTGCATTCTTGTGATCCTGCGTATTTTGTGTTGAGATCTTTCTTCCTTCAACAGAGGCACACAGCAAAAAATAAGAGATGAACAGAAAGAAGTGCACCACAATGATGATTTTGATGCCATTGTCAGCCATGGAAGCTTCACTCACAATTCGTATATAAGCCAAAGCAAATTGGAAAGGTACCTCTAGCAAAGAAAGAATTCGCAAAATTTTATGGGAATCTTGTAAGTTTGGGAAGCTCACATATATATAGGACGATGATATCAAAATGCTTGTATCTACACTAAGTTTAATTTCTTTGGCTATCTAAATCACATTAATTAAAAGCAATCTGAACGCATCAATAATAGCACATATTTAGTGCCTATTGATTGTAGAAACATGCAAACATGGTAACGTGTCATATGATATCATCCTTTTCACGTATCTTCATACTGGATTGTTTCTTTAGTTGGATAATGTGATAAAAAATTAAGAGAGATTTCGACTAATGCTTTAATATAGAATTTTTTAAAAAAAATTATTATTCTTAATTATATTTGTCAGTTGTTCATTATGTGGATAAGTGATATTTTACACTGGTTGTGTACAGTTTAATAAATAAAAATTGCTCACTCAATTTAATTAAAATATAAGCGAAAATTATTCTTTTTAGTAAAATCTCTATATTGTAAAAATCGAAATTGAAGTGGGTTTCGAATTCTGAGTAAATGAATTTCTGCCTGAGAAAGATGCGCTGTATATTAATTAGTGCTCAATGCAGTAGCATTTCACAATGTCTCATCCAATTTGAGCCTTTTTTTTTTTTTTTTTTACTTTTTTGCTTTTTACAGAAAATTGTTTGAGTGTAACATCAAGACACTCGTCATATTTGGAAGAACTAAAGAAAAAAAATAAAGAAAATAATTCAAAATTTAATGTATAATTTTTTTTTAACTTTTTCCTAATTTCCTTGCGCTAAGCGGTACGTACATGATTACTCAACTTCAATTTGGTCCAAATCCTTAAAATTCAAGTGACATAGAGGAGAACATATAGCTTGCATTCCTCACATTAAAACGTACTATAGACTTCCAACAAGATTTGAAATTGAAAGTTTTTCAATCAAATGTTCTCTATTTTGTGCAAGACTAATCTTCAGAGAACTTATGATTAATCTAAGAGATATGGTTTTTGTACATAAAAAGTAGACATATGTCATATATATTTTAGAGAGACAGACACAAAATTTTTCATAATTATGAGTGTTAAGAGACCAAAAGAAAGATTTTATGTCTATTTCTCTCTAATTAAAGTGTCAATGAGATGTCTAACTTTTAATGTACAAATAACATTTCTCTTAGTCTAAAGTAATAGCACCACAAAATTAAGTAAAAACTCAAAATAAACAAAATGAATCATGATATATATAATGCTTAAACCTTGCAAATAAATGTTGCAAAGAAATCATGGTAGCGCTACAGGTTTTATGTTAATTATAAGAACATTTTTGGTATAACAAAAATAAATAAATAAATAAATAAATAAATAAAAATGTCTGCTATTAAAAGCAAAAATGGATGAAATTAACCATTCAAGAAATTCCCTCCTTCCGATTTTCTTCTTCCTTCTAAGTCCTAACAGGTTGCCATTAGTTGGTGGTCCTTAAGGCACTTTAGGTTTCCACCAGACCCTCTATAATAGAACTTAGGATCTTCAACATAATCTTAATCTCCCACCTGCCTAACATCATAGCAATTATATTCATCTCAGAATCATCAGCCCAATCTAGCAACTTCAAGGGCTCAGAATTGTCATGAAATCTCACATAAACGATTTTAAATAAAAAATCAACATGATGGTATTTGTGGTAACCTTGGCCACCATTAATCACATAAACAATTCCAAAAAAAATAAATAAATTGAGATAACTCACTACTAGAAATAGTCGGAATAGTGATCGATTTTGCAACCGATTTTGAGACCAATTAGAGTAGTATAAGACAAATTTTTGGAGAAAAAAATCGGTGGCAAATTAACCTTTTGCAATTGATATGTGAAAGCAAAGAAATAATTTTGACAATAGAAATTGGTTACAAAATCAGTCGCAAATTTTGCATTTGTGACCGATTAATAAAAGTCAACAAAATAAACAATTGAGAAAATTGCAATCGCAAAATCGGTTGCAAAATTTATGTTTTACAATCGAAAAATCAGTTTCAAATGTAAAAAATTTTGCGACTGAAAAATCGGTCGCAAATTTCCTTAAATAAATTGTTGAAATTTGATTTGTGACCGAAAAATCAGTTGCAAAATTTGCGATTGAAAAATCAGTTGTAAAATTAACACTTTAACAAAATTTGCGATCGATAATTACAAAACAATAAAGTAAACATTAAGAAAAAGTCTTGAAATTTGCGACCAATTTTTCGGGCCCAAAATTAACACTCTAACAATATTTGCGATCGAAAAATCGGTCTTACGACTAAAAAATCAGTCGCAAAATTAACGCTTTAACAAAATTTGCGACGGATTTTTGGTCGCAAAATTGCAAAACAATAAGGTAAACATTGAGAAAAAGTGTTGAAATTTGCGACCAAAAAATCGATTGTAAAATTAACACTAACAATATTTGCGACAAAAAAATTGATCACAATTCTGGTATTTGCAGGTGATCGCTAAAGAGACCACTGCTGCTACTAATCACATAAATGATTTCAAATAAAAACTCATCATGATGGCATTTGTGGCAGCTTGGGTCAACGCTAATTATATCAGATAATTTAAAAAAAAAAACAAAAATTAGTAAAATAAAAAGGGATCTTATAGTTTGCAGTGGCTTTGGCTACCTCCAAATTTTAAAAATTTGTCGTAAATATATTTATATTAGATCTACGTCATAGAGTAACCAATACGCTCTTTCTTCTTCTCTTCTCCTCCCTCTCTTCTCCTTTCCTCCTCCTTCCCTCTCTCTCTTCCTCCTCGAGCCACCACCTACTTCCACCACCCACCACCTTCCTCCTCCTCCTCCCTCTTCATCTCCCTCTCTTCTTCCTTCTCTCTCTCTCTCTCTACCTTCTCTCTTCCTTCCACATTTCTTTAACTACCTCTGGCCACTACCGTTGACTAGCTACCACTACTGCGCGCCACCACGCCTTTTTTTTTACTTATCTTATTGATTTTAATTTTTTTTCATAATATGTATTACTAATTTTATTGTTGTTGATATTGTTAATAATTGTTGTGTATTTTTTTGCTAAAAAATTAATGGATAGATTTGAGGACACAGCAAATATAGTGTAAGACTCATTGGAAAAAGTAGATGAACATATTGAAGATTAAGTAGAAATTGTTAAAAATTCAATAGAAGTTTTTAAAGTGTTAGTGAAAATTGTTCAAGACTCACTATAGAAAGTTGAAGATTCAATAGAGGTTGTTGAAAGTTGTTGAAGACTCAATAAAAATTGCTCAAGATTTAATAGAGGAAAATGAATCTTAATGGCTACAAGAATAACCAAATATAGTTAGAAGTACATTGAAAATATTGTTTCCAAAGTTTTATTAAAACATCTATCTTCTTTATTTGTATAAAAACTTGAAATATATGGATTGTATTTGCTTTGTCAAATAATATTTGTATGAATATGAAAATTTATTTTTTCCCCCTTGAAGTGGTTGTATGCGGCTACCAATTCTGCCACTAATTAATCCGGCCACCACTAATTAAAGAGGAAAAAATCCATCACAAATTAGTGAGGAAAAAAGCTATCACAAATTAGAGGGGAAAAACCATCTTAAATTATAAGGGAAAAATGCCTCCACTAATTACCAAGGGAAAATGCTGCCACTAATTACCAAGGTGACCGGGTTGCCACTACTAATTAGTAGCCGATGAATATGCAGCAATCCGATGGCCATCGCAAATTTGCAGCACACTAATCCGTTATAAACAGCCAATTTTCTTGTAGTGTTATGAAGATAGGATTTTGCTAAATGGCACTAGTTAATGGGCAAAAAGTGATTTTTTTTTTTAAGTTTATAATGCATTGAGAACTTAAAAGACTTTCATTTTTAGTTCTAATTTAATTGGTGCCTTTAAGACAATTGGTTAGCAAAACCCTAAAAAATATTACCTTATTGGATTATTCTGTGGAGTTACACATGTGAGGAATAATGCTATTATATGCATGTGGGTATCATATTCAACCATAATTTTTATAACCATCTCCATAGAAGGTATAATTTTGAGATTGATATTAAAGATTTTATTACGTTCGAGTTCCCATATTGTAAATAACAGTCTGCTACTTGAACAAACTAAACACACGGGAATTGGGGTCTGCATGATCATAATTATTCCATAATTTTCAAAGTCTCAAAACAGAAGAGGCGAGCCATTTTATTTTTCTTTTATATATAAAATAATATAATAGTATTAGTCATTCATTCATAATCGACAATATGGGCTGCTAGCTCCATTACCTCCTAGGTAAATAGTAGTACCAAACGCTCCATAGTAACCTTTAATGGCGTTGTAGCACGCTGAGTTTGTTATTTGTGCTTGAAGATCATTGACCTGTACAGGGACAAGGAAATTGAAACCCTGAAAGACGTTCAAATTACGAACATAGCATGCTTTTCCGAAGCCTTCATTTGGAACATGACCACTTCCCATCTCAGTGTAGGTTTGCCCCGGAAACTCCCCACTGTTCAGGACTTTACCACCCCATGACAAATATGCTGCTCCGAATCCCAAGCCTGTTTCTGAGAAGAGCACTTTGGGCCAATAACCCAGAGTATAATTCATGAATTGCACCCACCAGTTCCCACTATATTGGTCCTGAATGCATGCATGAGAAGCCTCATGAGTTGAATTGGTAGGTTTCATTAACCGTAATACCATCAAAATATGACAAAAGAGGATGCCACACCAAAATCAAATTGCAATTAATTTTTTATTCGTTGATAATGTAAAAGTATTTTATATTATTAACCAGTAGAATTTAAAAAAAATGCCACATCATGATAGATAACTATCCACTATTATAATCACATAGCATGATATGGCAATTTTTTGAGATTCTATAGGCTGATAGTTGAAATTAATCTGTATAAAATTTTGCCATTGTCGGTTAATGATATATTATCTTTGTGCTCATTTGGGGTCATTATTTTAGTTAAAAAAAGGGATTTTTTTCATTTTTTTAAAGAAAGTATTTTTGCAGGTTTTTCCGTTTGCTTGGATAATTTTTTTTAAAAAAATAGAATCACTAACAAAAACAAAAAAAATATCTTTTTTAAAAAAATTATAATTTTTATGTTCTGAAAAAAATCTTTTTCATAACTTGAAAAGATGTTTAAGATTAAGAAAAGGTTTTTTTAATATTATATCCAAATATAAATTAATTTTATATATACCTAAACATAAATAGTAACTTTTACTTTTTTAAAAGATCTTTTAAAAAACGATTATTAAAAAAAGATCATTTTTCATAAGCTCATCCAAACAATTCTACTATATGATTTTTGGGATATTAATGATAAGAATTAAACATATTTAATAATGTGATTGCACATGGTTGAATGACTATATAAAAAAAATCATCAAAATTAAATTTAAAGAAATCATCCTTATTATTTGATTTGAAAGCAGCACTTATGAATTTTATTAGCAATGTTTCATTTTCGCTAAAAAGAAAAGCTAGTACTGTCTAATACATACCTACATGCCACGTTCTATGGCTTCGTGTAAAAGAAGGAGAAGTTAAAGATAGATTTTTACCTTGTAGATCATGATACGTATGGACTCTTGGTGGCCACCATATCTAGAAGGGTTCAACGAGATAGCAAGATGTACGTAACGGTTAACATGCACATAACCATCACAGAAAGTGTTCCAACATCCCGTTCTTTGGAAATTATCTCTCTGCATTATTGAGATTATGAGCAGAACCAAATAGAGTTACTGTCTGTAAAGAAATGCACACTCAACTCAGCAAAAATGAATAAATTAAACGGATCTTAATAAGCTCAATGTATTATAGTCTTATTTATAGCCTTACCGTCCAATAAACGGCTAATCGAGGTTTGTTGTCATATAGCCCTGGATTTACCTGCATGGTTTCCAAAACGGCAGTGCAAGCTTACGATTATCTTCATCTAAGTTGAACCATGCCTCTGTATACACTAACAGATGAAAATTTCCATCTTTTTTTCCAATAAAAAATGAGTAGGTTGAGGGAAAGGTTGGCCGGTGAGCCAAGCCTTATTGACTATAGATAAAAGAATTCTTGAATGCTCTCGAATTGAGAAAAAGTTGTTGCTATATGCCATTTAATGCCTAATCTCTATTGCATTAAGAATATAGTTAATGTGAAATATAAAAATTGACATGTAAAATTGTATATGCTCTGTCTCCGAAAATTATGACCAATATCTCTTACGATATATGTATATATTCTCATCATGTGGAGACTTTTATAAAAATTGCCTCATTCAGTCTCGAATTCAGGGATATTTCTCTCAATTTTCTCCTATCTTTGGCATGGTTTGAAACCCTTTTTCCACATGGTATCTAAAAAATTTATTATACTTTCTATTTTTTTTCTAGGTCTTTTATTTGTCTTGGGATACTTGCAAGACTTGCGAGGAGTTGGAGAACAGAAATAGGAAAAAAAAACTTTCCATAACAAGAAAGGGAACGAGAATGAAAAGAAAATAAGGTGGTAAAAATTGACGTAGGGAGATAGTTCTCGTTCTTGCCCTGAGCAGGTGCTATTCATAGAAATAAATGTATCAAATAAAAAGTTTAAATAGCAACAAATGATAAAATTCTACAAAAAAATTTCATTTAAGAGAATACATTGGATGGAAAATACCCAAACATTAGAGGCAGAGAAAGATCAAAATATACGTGTAAAGGTAAATGACTAAGAAATATTTAAATTCAAATGATTTGTCTATATAAATAATTTGGACTAAGATATTATAACATCCTTTGATTCATATATAGTCAATTTCACTCAATGGAAAAAAAAAGAAAAAGAAAATTAGTTTTCATTATTGTATAGAAATCCTCTACCAAACTGAGGTATTATTTATATTATAGTCAAAACTGGTACAGAAATAGAAAGAACCCACAAAATTAAAAACTGGCAGAAAAGAACCAACACACAAAAACAATAAACTTTTCTTAATAAGAGAGCATCTAAGAAATTTTTAATAAGGTTATACAGCATTTTATACCATCCAACCAGCCCCAGCTAACTCGATATTCCCCTGCTCCTGGTTCACCGCTTGGACCCAGGTGTAAACACCACTATGCTCTTGGCTGGATGCTACCCGAGGACTCCAAACATTGATGTATGAGTCCGTCCCTGTGTACGCTCCCCTCCCATTCAGCCAAAAGTAGGCATCCTAGTAATTATCATGTAAAACAAGTCATATAGTACGTACATTTTAAAAGTATAAACAAATTTCAACTAAAGTGTTTTTTGGGTAAGGACCAAATTCAATATTTATGAATATTTCATTTGTCTCAATATGTACCTATTCATTATATAATGAGAATGGTTCTATATATGTATATATATAAAGAAAGACAAATACATAGATTAATATATATTAATTCTCATTTTATCTTTTTTTTTTTTGTGTGTAAAAGTCACTTCTAGTTTTCTTGATCTTTATTACTTATGTTGAAAAAATTGTTTCTTCAATCTTTTTTATTTTTTTCTTTAGATTTTACATTCTACGTATTTTTTTTATACAAACTGTAACATTTCAAATCAGATTTAATTTCTTATAATTTTATATCTATTCTCTATTAAAATATATATTAAAATTCAAATTGATAATCATATGTGTGTCTCTTAATTCACTAATAATTATTATAATAGTATGACTCATTGATGGTTAAATTAGCAAAACTCTTACTCCACGTCCAAATTTACTCTTATATTCTAATACATCCCAATCTTTTTTTTTTGATATATATATATATATATATATATATATATATATATATATATATATATATATATATATATATAATCTTTTATATGTATAATTTTATATATATAATTTTTGTGATTGAGAAGTTTATGCTTTACCTGTATGCCAGGAGAGAAGAGACTAGCGGTAGCATTAGGCTTTAATTGACTGATGGACTTTGGGTTTCTCAATATAGGAATTGTTCCTTCTGGGCAATGTACAATCTCTAGTTGTGCATGTGTCTCACTATTTTCTCTTTCAAAAGCATCTTTTCTCATCCTTTCTGGGTACCAACTGGGTCGCATCTGCATGATACACAAATGATTAAAATAAGCTGTAACTAAAAAAAAAAAAAAAACATTATATCAAATGCCAGCCCGGACAAACTGGTCAAAATTTATGAGAGAGACTAATATATATCCAATCCCATCACAAAGCTTTAGATTTTAATTAAAATTAAGAGACTAAAGCAGAATAATTATAAATTTTAATTACACTATTAAATGTTAATAAACAAAGAAAAAGAAATTTTTCTAAGTTCACTTGTTGATCCAAAATATCTAAAATTATTCTTGTATAATTTAAATGTTTGTTAAATAAATTAATTAAACAAAAAAGCCCGAAGCTGAATAAGGAGCAAAACCTGAATTTTGTGATTCTTCAGAAGTGGATGGTTTAAGGCAGGCTGGTTGTATAACCTGATACAATCAACTATATCCCCATTTTCAGTCTGCAACATTTACAAAGAAACTGCTTCATGTGTTCATAAGAAAAGAAAAACTAACAAAGACTAGAAGAGACTAATGAGAATACCATACTTAAATTAATCAGAGCAGGTACAAACCTGAATGGTTTTGATTGCATTCTTGTGCTTCTGCGTATTTTGTGTTGAAATCTTTCTTCCTTCAACAGAGGCACATGGTGAAAAATAAGAGATTAAAAGAAAGAAATGCACCACAATGATGAATTTGATGCGATGGTGAGCCATTGAAGCTTCAATCACTATTCGTTTACGTCAAAGCTAAATGGAAAGGTACTTTGAGCAAAGAAAGAATTCATAAAACTTTATGAGCATCTTGTAAGTTTGTGAAGCTCATATATATATATAGGACGATGAAATCAAAATGCTTGTATCTACACTAAGTTTAATTTCTTTGGCTATCTAAATCACATTAATTAAAAGCAATCTGAACGCGCATCAATAATAACACATATTAGTGCCTATTGATTGTAGAAACATGCTAACATGGCAATACCTAGGTGTCATATGATATCATCTTTTTCACGTATCTTCATACTGAATTGTTTCCTTAGTTGGATAATGTGATATAAAATTAAGAGAGATTATGAGCGATGCGTTAATATAGAATTTTTTAGATAGTTTACGCTGGTTGTGTACAGTTTAATAAATAAAAATTGCTTATTCAATTTAATTAAAATATAAGCGAAAATTATTCTTTTTAGTAAAATCTCTATATTCTAAAAATCGAAACTAAAGTGGCTTTGAATTGATGAGTAAATGAATTTCTGCCCGAGAAAGATGCGCTGTATATTAGTGCTGAATGCAGTAGGATTTCACATTGTCTCATCCAATCTGCACTTTTTCTTTTAGTTTTTTTGCCTTTTACAGAAAATTGTTTGAGTGTAACATCAAGACACTCGTCATATTTGGAAGAACTAAAGAAAAAAAAAACAAAGGAAATAATTCAAAATTTAATGTATAATTTATTTAACTTTTTCCTAATTTCCTTGCGCTACCCGGTGCTCACATGGTTACTCAAATTCAATTTTGTCCAAATCCTTAAAATTCAAGTTGCATAGTGGAGAACATATAGCTTGCACTCCTCACATTAAGCTTAATAGCATTTTGTGTAAGACTAATCTTCGGAACTTATGATTAATCTAAGAGGCATTTTATTTATACATAAAAAAAAATAGACATATAATATATATTTTAAAAAGAGATAGGCACAAAATTCTAGATGATAAGAGTGTTAAGAGAAAAGAGGCAAACTTTTATCTTTATCTCTCTCTAAAATGTCAATATGATGTCTAACTTTCATTGTACATATGATATTTCTCTTAATCTAAAATAATAATGCCAAAATATTAAGTAAAAACTCAAAATAAACAAAATGAATCATAGTATATATATATATATATATATATATATATATATATATATATATATATATATATATATATATATAGTATATATATAATGCTTAAACCTTGCAAATAAATGGTGCAAAGAAATCATATATAGTAGTCCTACAGGTTTTATGTTAATTATAAGAACACTTTTGCTATAACCCCACAAAAAAAAAAAAAAAATGAAGAAGAAGAATGTCTCCTATCAAAAAGCAAGAAATGGATTAAATTGACCATTCAAGAAATTCCCTCCCTCCATTTCTCTTCTTCCTTCTAAAATTCTAAATGGTTGCCATTAGTTAGTGGTCCTTAAGGACACATTGGGTTTCTACCAGGCCCTCCATAATAGAACTCAGGATCTTCAACATAATCTCCCACATACCTAACATCATAGCAATTATATTCATCTGAGAAATCATTAACCCAATCTGGGAACTTCAAGGCCTCAGAATTGTCATGAATTCTCATTCTTTTTATGTAACCAGAATCAATAGGCACTGAGGCATATTGTCCATTGCCCATTTGTGTTTTAGTGTGAGGAGTATGCCCAACAGCTGAGCTGTAAACTTCACCACCCCATTCCACGGACTCCGCATTGTAGCATATGGCTTTAAATAGCTCAGGCGGCCAATAACCTATGTTGGTCTTCTCACCATATTGCACCCACCAATTATTGGTGATAGGGTCCTAATTTGAGCAAAGTAAAATGGAAAAAAAGAAAGGGATCACAAACTGGTAAAAAAAAAAAAAATCCAATAATTCATAATGATTTAAAGGGCAGTCTAATGCATAAAGTGCCCATCTAATGGAGCCTAAGGAGAATAGATATATACAGTCTTACTTTTATAAGTGAAAAAGATATTTTCAGGATTTAAATTCATGATCATTAGGTCACAAGGTAGCAAGCTTTTCATTGTGTCAAAATGTACCCTCTCGTAATCCATAATTATTAATCATTTAAATTCTCACCTTATAGATGTAAATAGTTATTTGGTATGGAAGCCCCCCAGGAATTGATATTGGATAAATTGCTGCACCTAAGGCAATTTCACTGCTAGTCTGAACAAACCCAGGACAAATCAAATCAAAGCAACCCGTTCTCTTTGAAGCATCAGCCTGCATAAATTGGTGTTCCAAAATTGTTAGGCCTCAAAAATAGAAGAAATTAATCAAGATTGACAATAAATCTAAACACTATGTAACATACATACATACATGAGAAGTTCTTATATGTTTCCAATGTAAAAAGGAAAAGTGCTGCTCTGTATCATTTAGTATTAAAACAATAATTATAATGATAAATTAATGATTACCTATAAACTTAAGGTGTTAAATCTTAAATGGCATGGAGCAACACATTTTTATTTACTTTGGTAACACCTAAAAGTATCTCTACTTCTATATATTAGTTACCAAATTTTGTCCCCTCTTCTTTGTTTCCAAAAAAGGATTAAAAAAAATGTTAGAGAAGTAGAAATTTTGCTAGAATTTAGTTATCAAAATAGTGTAGTATACTTATCGAATCTTAAATGAATAAATAGATTATACACACTTTATTTCATCCAATAATTATCATAGTTTTTATCAAAAATTCTGAAAATATTTTTCTAATTTTGTAGTATTGCTCTAAAGAATTAGTCTATAATTAAATTATAATGTTGAAGTACTTGCTAACTTACCGTCCAGTACACGAACAACCGAGTCTGCTTGTCACCATATGCACTGGGATTGACCTGTAGCATGTTTATTGAACAAAAAGATTGAAAGTTTTTAAAGCTCAAAATGTTTGCATGTTAAACACGAGGGACGATATATAACTTTAGATTCAAGCATGAGAAAATTGAAAAAATGACAATTTAAGTTGGGGAGCATTTATCATGCAAAAGTTATGAGAACTTTACGTTCAAGTAATAAGCAGAATTGAAGTTCTTTTTTATGCATGAAAAAAAGAAGTAGAAGTTATGTACTTCTTACCGCCCAACCAGCTTCAACACACTCAAAGTCATTGTAAGCCCCGTTCAGGAGAGCAACTTGTGCAGTGCTGTACTCATCGTCCTTTTCAACAAAAGGATTGCATACTTTAATGTCTCCTTTAGCTCCCAAGTAGCGGTACCCTTCTGCAAACAATATTGCCTTCTGATTCACATAGATATGTCAATTTAGTAAATAAAAAATTTTCTTTTCAAGCTCAAGAAAAATATGCTTATTAAGTTGGTACTACAGCAACAACACCATCACATCCTTGATTCATGCCATGAAAAATTAACAAAATTTACATTTGCAATATTCAATAATAAATTGGTAATGATCAAATAATTCTGAAAAGAGATACATAATTACATGTACATACAAAAAAATTGCTAGATAACTAGAATCTTTTGCCAAGAGTTAAGTACCATAATGATATATTATAATAGGGACTTTTTAATTAAAAAAAAAGTAGTTTTATTATTGAATTTTATCTAATCACCATCGTGATTTCTGTTAAAAATTTTGATTAAAATATTTTAACTTTGTAGCCTTATTGTACGTACAAACACACAAATATAAATATATGGAGAGCAATACTGTACAAACAGAAAAAATAATTAATTTTTTTGTTAAAAAACAAAGGTGCTTAGATGGAATATAGTTATTCCTATCATTTATTCATCCAATAGCTAACTAATATATCCCATCATTCTTCCAAATAAATTTAGCAAAACATACTATCTCTTTTTAACATTTTACATATGTGCATATTTGTGTATTTGTATAGACTCACAGAGTGGTTTTGTAGTTGTACAAAGGAATCGAGATTCTCATTCAGCTGGCCAACTACTTGTCTGTGTGAGAAGTTGGGCTTCTTCCTCCCATATTCTTCGATTGAATGAGCCTTGAGCAGGTCCCTCCTTTGTATTCTTCGAACAGGTATTGTTCCCTCTGGGCATCTTCCACTTTTCTGCCACACTTGGGATGTCACTGTCAAGGATAATGAATGATCTTCAGCCCTTTGCTTCACCATTTTAGCAGCCTTGGTTTTGCTTCCAGTCCATGCTGTTGGATCCTCCTTAGTTGAATTATTAGTGGGAGCCATCTGATTACATATAAATATATATATGTATATGCAGAGATCATAAAGTAGTTGAGTTTTCGAAAATGGACAATATAATACACTGCATGACTGCAGCCCAAAATTAAAACCATGTGGTAAACAAATAATTAGTCAATAGCAGATTAATTACCTGGATTTTGTGATCTTTCAAAGCAGGGTGATCAAAAGCTGGCTGCTTTTTAATGTCAATGCAATCAATAATATCCCCATCTTCACTCTACAAGCATTAGTGATTCGGCATGGGTGAGATAGCAAAATGATTATTAAGCATATATATATATATATATATATAGAAGTAATAAGCTTCTATTGGGACAAGAGCAGGCACCTTGCATAACAATTTAGAAAATCTAAATATCTGAACAATTCTAACAACCATGACTTTTTAAAGCATATGGAATCAACACTAACTAATTTAAAGCATATGGAATCAACACTAACTAATTTAACTTCCAATATTTTTTCTTTTTTTTGGTTTTTATTAATGATTTCTACAGCCATTAAAAAAGAAAAAAGGCTTCAATTGAAGAAATACCTGGTTACAGGACTAATTACGTAATAAGATCCCTGTATGGTATCCTCTGACGACTCAATGTATAAGGAGTAAGAACAGCCCGAAAATCATGATTAAGATAAGTTTTACCTGGATGGTTTTCAAGGAGTGCCTTCTAAGATGCTTTAGTTTTCTCTCAACTTCTAAAACCTGTTGTCTTGAGAACGAACCATGGCTTACAAAACCAAGAGCTGTGACTGCTAGTCCCAAGAGAATAAAGATTGTTGTGGATCCCATGGCTGGAAAGCATAACACTTTTCCCATCAGGATTTGACAGAAGATTATCTATTTTTGACACCAAATTGCATATCACAAAATTGAGGTGGTAGACAAGGATATAGTGAGATATTGAAAACATGCCATTTATTGGTAACATATAAGAACTGAAAAAGACATTGCTTAACTATGAGTTACCTAGCGATGTCTGCATGATTTACCATCTCTGGGTCATTCAACTTTTGTTTACAATCATGACTTTATTAGACCTTTGTCATGAAATGCATGCTTCATTTATCAGCCACCTCGCAAATATCAAATTAGAGACCATGGCTAATTTAAAAGATATTTTTATTTTTTATCCATTTATATTTATACCACCAGTATATTTAAAATTTAATAAATTCTAACTAATTTAACTCAATTTGAGCTAGTCTATTATTGATGTAAAGCTCTTCCAAGATTTTTTTTAATTTATTTACACGATTTAAACCTCAAAATTAAATTAAAATTAACAACATGATAATTTTTTTGATACATTGAATTGACAGTACGATAATTGAGGGAATAAAGTTATTATATCATATTTAGTTTAACTTTTGAAACTATGGGTAAAAGTTATAGCCCTTCTAAAACTTAAATCAAAATTAAGTTATAGCGAGGCATTTACAATACTCACAAATATTTAGGAGCATGTAATACTTTTAATTTTTATTTTTAGAAGAGGTAAAATTTTCTAAGAAATGTACCTAAAAATTCTCTTAATTCAAAATTTTACTCATATCTATTAAATAACTTTTACATATTATGTAAATTATATTTTTGCCATTTTAAGTGAAATTTTAAATTAAGAAAATTTTTAAATTAATTATTAGGAAGATATAGCAATTTTTTTAATGCATTTCATGATATATTGAAAAAATTACGTATGAATGTTTGGAGAATCCAACATATTTGTTGGGAAACTAGACTCTCTTCCTACTTTTTTTTGTTTGTTTGTTGTGTTTTCATGTACTCATTTATTTGGTAACCATGTGTTAATAAATAAGAAATTTAGTTTATTTACTAGAAAATAAACAAGTATAAAAGAAAAAATGGAGATGAAAAGAGAGGAGTTGGAGTTTTTCAACAAAAAATAACTTTTTATACATAATTCTCTATTAAGGTTGTATTTGTTTCGATTTTTTTTAATAAATTAAAAAATTATTTTTCATAAAAACTATTTATCTCAATTTCTACTCAAAAGTTAAAAATAATTTTTTAGAAATTGAAATGAATAATTTCTATAAAAATAATTTTTTATAAAAAAAATTGAACCAAATGGACTTTACATAAACAAACAAAAAATAAAAAAAATATTAAATATATTTTTAATCTATATAAATTATAAGTTATTTTAATTTTAATCTCTCTAAAATTTTTTCTTTGATTTTGATCCCTCTTCTTTTCCTTTTTTTTTTAGTTTTCATTATTTTAAATTGTGATTTGTATAAATGCTTTAGAATATATTTTTAGCTTTATAAATATTAGAAGTTTAATTTTTGTCATTATAAATATTTTCTAAATACTTTTTTAATTTTTATAAATATAATCGCTTAACACTAATTATAAATTAAAGGGAATAAAAGTATAATATTAAAAAAAATCAAAACCAAAACAAAAGTTTTAAATAAATCAAAATTAAAATTGTCCATATTTATAGAACTTAAAAAAATATTTAAACTGAGAGAAAAAAAATTATATACTAAAAAAAAAAAATACTAAATTCCCGATAAATCAAAATCTGGTTACTTACTTGGGTGTTGGGAGCATTGCACATTGCATGCTTTTTCAAGTTTTGTGAGAATTTTGTAAATAAATAAATGGAGAAATTAGCTATTACATAGCATCTGGAACCATCCAATTTCTAACCGGAAAGCGAAGAAAGCGTTGCAGAGTAGTACAGTGAGTGAGAAAAACTTGAGAAAGCGCGCTTTGCGATTGACGCCAAAGAAGAGCAAAAAGAAGAATAAGAAGAAGAAGAAGAAGAAGAAGGATGGTGAACTACATGCTGATGATCAGTGCTGACCTCGAGAACCTCACCGATCTTCAACCCCAAGCTGGCTGCGACGACCCCAACTTCTCATACCTCTTCAAGGTCTTTTTTTTCCCTTTCTTATGATTCCTCGTTTTAATTTTCTATTTTAATTTTATTTTTTATTTTCTTGAATTTGATTTTTTTTGTTCTTGTGATTTCCTTTTTTTTTTTTCGTTGGTGTAGTTGAAATGTGGGAGATGCGGTGAACTGAGCCAGAAAGAAACTTGTGTGTCCTTGAACGACACCGTTCCGCTTCCTGTTGGCAAGGGAACCACCCATCTCGTTCAGAAGGTACAATCTCTTTAACATTTCCCTTATTTGTTTACTGTCTTTTAGATCATTCCAGAAATGGATCAATTATGTTAGTTATTTGATGTTATCTTTTCTTTCATGGACCATTTTTGCATATTTGGATGCATGGTGGAAAATATCAAGTGGGGGTTTGGGCAACATAGAATTTATTTTACCTTTATTTCATCCACTCAAAATTGATTCTATTACAAATCTAAGTTTTGGCCCAAATAAAAAATTTCTTGCTTTCCCGTTCGATACTATTTCAACAACATTAATTTTGTTAAGATCACTTTTCAAATACAAGTATCAAACATAAATTACTTTACTTCGAAATCACTTTTAACTAAAATCAATTCTAGTAGAATCAAGCTCATCAAGAATTAATTTTGCAAATGCAGAACCAAATACACAATTAGAAGTTTGTAAGCTTGTCTGCAAGTTACAACTCAGTGGAATGCTATTCATTTAGCAATATTGCCTTTGTTCTCATATTCTGTATTTGACGTAGGAGGAAAGATTCTGGTGATGCTATATAATTCCGCTGCATAACTTCAAATAATAAGCAATATTTTCGTGCATGTGAGATTCTTCGAAGTGTTTGTAACTGCAGCTGGTGGTTTCTTAATACCCTTTACTTGGCATGCAGTGCAAATTTTGTGGCAGGGAGGGCACGGTGACGATGATCCAAGGCAGAGGTAAACCACTTACACAGGAACAAAGTCAATCAGGGAAGTATGCCCCATTGATGTTATTTGACTGCAGGGGCTATGAGCCAGTAGATTTTTTATTCACTGGTGGATGGAAAGTTGAGTCGGTGAGTTTCCTTATTGTTTCTCGTTGTTTCCAATGCTTTTGGCATCATATTTGTGATCTCCTTTTATGTTCACTGTTGCTGATATATAAACTGAGTATTGTAAATGGCTCATACATGATGCAA
Organism: Pterocarpus macrocarpus; assembly: GCA_031439585.1. Lineage (NCBI taxonomy): Eukaryota > Viridiplantae > Streptophyta > Magnoliopsida > Fabales > Fabaceae > Pterocarpus > Pterocarpus macrocarpus. The sequence continues at coordinate 35,024,697 of CM062514.1, forward strand.
CTTCTTTTCTCTAAGGGAGTAGCAGTGAACATTCTCCTATAACATTTGATTTGGTTTTATACTTACTGTTGATAACTAAATATATTTTCTCCACAGTATACTGGAAACCTTGTCCAATGAGTTTACCTAGGAAGTAGGAACTCAAAACTTACATGAATTTTGATTTCTACTCCACAGTCTGCAGAAATGAAACTAATAATTATATGAGATAATGAGTAAGTTCAAAATCAATTTCATTTTTAACAATTTGTAAGTCCAAATTATGGTGAGATTTGCCAGATAATCCCTTCTCTGCTCTCTTGAATTAAATTTTCATGCAAAAGCTGCTCTACTTGATCATTTTCCTGGTGTGGAAACCTCTATCTTTGCACCCTTAGGTATTAGCTTTCTTCTTTTCCATGTTTCTTTTATGCACTGAAATATTTTTAGTCATCTTGATACCTTTCCGTTTTTCTGCCATTTGCCTATGTTATTTTTTATTTAATGAGTGTAAGATTTATTAGCTACTTCTGTAATTTACTGACCTGATTTCTAGTTTTTGCTTTTGACATGTTTGCTTCATATATTTATGACATCCTGAATTGTCTGCATGTTTGTCCCTATTTTCTAAATAATGCTAGTTGTACCTTTGTAGCTGGAGGGAACAAAGTTTGAAAATGTTGACTTGTCAAGTGGAGAGTTTGCCGAATATGATGAGAAGGGAGAGTGCCCAGTCATGATATCGAATGTTCGTTCTACTTTTGATGTGGTGAAGTAGAGAGAACTAGTCTGCTGTCTGCATATTTTCCTGGTATATAAAACTGACTGTTCTCTTTTGGATGAGCTTTTGAGCTCTGTGGTACATTGTAATTAGGCACGAAATTTGTGGGAACTTTCTAACTTTACATGTTAACCATGGTGTATTTCTTGGAGGGGTAAAAACAGCTTCCTGGTTCCAAGTGATTGATGTAGTACACTCTGCATTTCATGTTCTGAAAGGTGTGTCGTTTTGATGTCTTTGTCCAATCAAATAACCTTCCTAATGAGAGAACCTCCGTAACAATTTTTAGTCCTATACCTCCAAGTGAGACACCTCTCACGCCATACCCACATTGAATTTAATAATGCAAACGTGTCTGCATGCCCCAGTGTCACATGTTTCATACTTTGGCGTGCTTAAGCGATGAGTTGAGGACAAATTGCTTCTCTCCATCTGCAGGCGAGCTTAGTGGGGAGGAAACTGTGTTGGATAGTTTGAGAGGCATGGACTAAATTGAAATACTCCTCTTCTGTTTAAACTCTCCTCTCATACATTACCACACAGAAAAGAGGCCAACTTCTTTCTTTATGTATCAAAAAATTAGAATGGCTCCGGATTAGATATTGGTTTATTCCTCCAACAGCTGAACATCCATATTGTCTTGCTATTTTTACAACAAGGTAGAACTAGGTATTTTATTCTTCTTCTCCCATGATTTTATCCTCCTTCAACTTCCAAATTTCATTTTATTGCACTTCTTTGTTATCCATGTTCTTCCTTCTTGAAACCCATTAATCCCTTCCTCAATCATGTATTCCATATACACTTGTAGCTTTTGTAAAATGCAAAGTGAACTGCATATCCCTGATCTTGGATGTGCTGCTCCCAAACTTTAGGAAGGGTGGCATGTGATATCTTTGATCTATTTCACCTTTTGAAACGACTCTTTTCCAAAAGAAAATTGTCTTGATCCTAGTCTGTGTGCCTAATTAACTTCTTGGGTCACAAATCTATCCGAAAAGAAAGAAAATCTTGTCTCACTCACAGATGCAGGGCTCAAAAATGGCTAAAAAGATGGTCAAAATGGAAAGCCATTAAGATTTTTGCTTCCAAAGCAACAAGCAGAGAAATTAAGAGCTATAGAACGCCCACCTTTTTAAAATAAACTTTGAATGTTCTCCTAAAAAAATCTTAACAGGTTTTGTCTTTTTTATATTTAAATTTAATAACTGCTAAAAGATTATTTTATCCTTTATGTTAAATTAAATTTTCTCTTCCAAGTCCTATAATACTGAAAAAATCTCTTTGGTCTCTCTTAAAACCGTCTCTTCCATAAACTAGTTGACTCGCAACCTCCTTGAAGCCAATTAAACAACACATACATGTCGAGAGTTAAAGGTTGAAATTTGAAAATGAACCAATTCCTTGTCAACTGAATTTAACAATTAGTGGCAAGATTTGGAGAGATGGGTCATGGGGGATGAAGCAACATGTTAAATGCATTCTTCTATTTTTCTCTTTTTCAAGTTTTTGGCAAAACTGCCAGCAAAGGAAAGCCGCAACAACAACAAATTGGAACAACAACAATTAGCTTCAACTTTCGATGGGTTATTAGAATATTAGAATTTGTGTGGAGTCGAACCCATAGGATCAACCAATAAGCGTATTATAGCAGTAATTTTTTCCCGTTTATGTAACAAAAGGCAACAAAGCCAACAACAACCAGTACCCCGCCCCCCCCCCCCAAAAAAAAAAAAAAAAAGGGCAAGAACAGCATGTTGGGCGACTAGTGAAACCGAGCTGGCACTGTGAAGAACGGACAGTGAGTTTGGGCGGTGGCGGTGGCGACGTGACAGAATAGGAAGCTGCTCGCAGTTTGGTGTGTAGCGGTGCGATGGAAGCAGGTCAGTGGCGAGTTGATTGCAGGACGGTGCAGATGGTAGTCGCTTTGGAGAGGGCACTTGCAGTGGTGGCGATGAGTGGTTTGCGGTTATGGTGGTTACGGGGTAAAATTTCGCTGTGAATTTTTTTTTAATTATTAAACATTATTTCCGGATACCTAGAGTATCCATAGATAAACCACTATAATTATTTTCATACAATATTAACCATTTGATTTATTTTTTCGTCTAGTCACTGGTTTAAAATAGAGTGAATATTCAATGTTAAATTTTATTGGGTAAGCATTCTATAATTCCCCCAGATATTTATATAGCCAAGTCTTTTACAAAAATTTGTAATTGGTTGTCAATTGTGATAGTGGCATTACCCTGCAGCATTGCCAGCCACGAATTCTTAAGGATGTATTTGGCATGTCTTATTAGATATAATAAAATAAAATAATATAATACGTTATAATTTTATCTATTATTTAGTATAATTAATATATTGTATAAGTATATTTACCAAATCTCTTTTATACATGAAAATGATGGATAATTTAATCCAATCTAAGAAGGTTGCATTAGACTTTGATTAAGAGTTCTTTCATTTTTTATTTTTAATATATTTTATTAAAAGAAAAATAATTATTAAATAAATAATAAAAAACTATACAATAATAAATAAATACTTTTAAAAAATAATAATTATAAAATAAATATTTAAACTAATATAAAAATATAGAAATAAAAATTTATTATTAAAATATATAAATAGTAATAAATAATATTTAACATATAATTTAATTTAAATACAGTGACAGTATAAAATAGTTTTACATTGTCAGCCAATAGAAATAGTGGAAAGTGTCAATTCACACAAATAATTGTCTATTATAATGAGAGATCCACTATAATTTCTCATTTTTTTCTATTTCTATGGATTGATAGTGTAAAATAATTTTACATTATTAGTGCATAACAATTAAACTTTAATATAAGTTTACTTTTATATGATAAAAATAATTATATATAATGTATAACACAATCAAATATAAGAATATGATATTAAACTTATTTGAATTTCAATATATAAATTTTTTTTTTATTTTTTTCTCTCAATAATTTTTTATATTTATGGAAAAAATATTAAAAATATATAAATAAATAAATAAATAAATAATTTCAATATAAAATAATATTTATATATAAAATAAAAATAACTAAAATAATTATAATAAATATTTAAATAATTATATTAATTTTTAAAATTTTAATTTAATATTTAAAAAATTATATTTATTATAATTTTTTTTTATTATATTTTATATAATATAATATCTTATACAGGGATATATCAAATATTACATAATATTAAAATTTTATTTATTTTTATCTTATCAGATCTTATATTATTAGACATATCAAATAGCCCTAAGTAAATAATTATTGTACAAATGTAATGCCAACACGATTGTATCACATTCGTAATTGCAATTTTGGGATCCATGCCGAATAATAATGATAAGTTGCGACTTCGAAGAAGGACGTTAGGTCCTTATTGCTGCAGTTGCTATAATCGCACGAAAGTTCTAATTCAGGTGCACCAAATGATGTTAGCGAGAAAAGAAGAAACCGAAGAAAATATTTGCTGCGGGCCCTAGTTAAGGTGGTGCACCAAATGGTCTTGGCAAAGAAAATCGGGAAACTCAGGGAGTTCTTTTTCTTTTTTTATAAAAAAGTTCTTTTTCTGCCTAAGATAAATATCACAAAATTTACGGAGTGCTTAATCTTTTTCAGTTAACGAGCTAGATAAATACTATTCTTTATTTAATTTATGCAGCATATTATAAAGATTACTTCTTTTTTTGCTTTTTATTGAAAGATTACTTTTAAACTTTATACTTGTAACTTTAGTGTTCCATAAAAATAATCTTACTTTATTTCATTATAAATTAGTGCATTTAATTTCTTATTAATTTTTATGAATATTGCTGCATAGTTTGACAAATTCCTTCTGAAACTTTCATTTTGGCCGGAGGAACTAATTAATGAACGGGAGGAGGCAGTATTTACTTTTCCCTTGTGAGGGATAATTCAGAGTTTGGTAGAGGTGATAAGTACAAAGATGCAAGGAACTTCTTTTTCTCTTTTTATGCCGTCCCCACAGAGGAATAAAATGACATGGTACGAAACCCAAAATATCGTAAATAAAGTCCTCATGGCGGGCGCTACACCTTGAGGAAAAACCAAAGAAACCAAATACTTGATCCAATTGATATCGTATCCCTACCTTAGAACAAAGGAAAAGAATAAGGGAAAGTACAGAAAGGAAATGCCTGATTTGATAAACTATATATCTAAGCAAACGTGAATAAATAGAATAAATAGTATAATTATTTGAAAAGTATTAAATATACGTCATTTTTTTTAGAAATAAATCTGTTTATATCTATTTATATAAACAAATTAAACCATAAGTGTAATTAAAATCAAGTAAGCTGAACTGTTATCAAATGATAAAAGTTATTAATTAATATATAAAATGAAGATTAATGTAATTGAGTGTGAGTAGTAATTTATAGTTTCTTTTTGCGCTGGAGTAATAATATTATATTTGTTATATAAGAGTAAATTCTTAAATTAGATTGTAAAATCGTAAGCGTAGACCAAATAAATTTTTATATTTAAAAATTATTATTTTATTTTAATCAAATTAATTTTTAATGAGATTAACTTCGATGCATTGTCAATATAACAGTATCTATTTATAAAATTTTTAAAATAATCAGTAATTGAGTTAAATACTTTTATTAATATGGTAATATATGATTTAATATTTGTGTCAATTTTTTTATACTAATAATATATTAAAATTAAATTTATTTTTAATACTATATTTTTGTAAGTCAAATTAATCTTTAACATATATTTAACTTAGTCAAATTAATCATAATATAATAATGTAAAAATTAATTTGATGGATAAATTATAATATTAAAGACTATAATAAAAACTTTTAAATATCAAAAACTATTTCATTCAACGTTTATAATTTTAGGATGAATTTTAGGATTTAGGATCGTTTATAATTTTTCTTCTTTTACTTTTTAAAAATTAAAAATCACATTTTTAATATTTTGTCCCATTAATCTATACATCATATTATTTTTTAAAAAGTTATTTTTAATACTTTATAAAAAGTTAAAATATCTAATTTTTTAAAATACTTTAAATAAGTATTTTTATGATTATATATTTAAATATAAAATAACTTACCTATAAATTACTTTACAAAAATTACTTTCATATAAAAATTTAAATAAACTAATTATCCAAACGCATCCTTACTCTACTATATACTAATATACAGCAGCCAGCAGGAAAGAAAAATTTAGCTTCTGACTTCAAGGAGGTTAGGTTTCCTCACGTTGTCTCCTTGGTCACAACGTGACGAAGTGGCAAAGTCCAAATAAGAAGAGTCGTCATACCCAACAAACTTTTCTACGCAATGATTTTTGTACGAATATTTTTTTTGCTCTTTGTGCTGATATATTTTTATTTATCATTTGAGAGGATATGAATTTCATTTACTCAGTCCCACTCTATCTGTAATGATGGATGAGAGTAAAGCTGATAATATACTCCTACAAATAACATAACTTCTTTTCTGCTGTCCGTGTGGATAACAAACAGATCCCTCAAAGACACTCATTCATCAAAGCATCTCCAAAATCCATGCATAGTACTGAACCGCCTTAGAACATGCCAATTCACTCTTTGCTCTTCTCACTCTCCACTGATTCTGCATCGCCCCTTTAATTTTGCTGTTACATTAGCAGTATATTTGGTAAGATCCCAATTAAAAAAAAAAAAATCCCATTTTTTGCTTAAATTCTTGATAAAGTCTGTGTTTTGTTAATACCCATGTGGCCATAACTTTGGTCTTGCCAACATCACATGTTCAAGGCTTGATTTCGGCGCAGTCTACGGCACCCCTGTTAGATCTATGGTGGTTTTAATGGTCATGAATTATGTTGTGGCATGACTTTTTCTCGAACCCTTGATAAACATATGATAAAATTTTCCATTTCATGCCTTTATATACTTAGTGATGCTGAGGTCACAGTTGACTCCATTTGCATTCAAGGTTGATTCTTGGTGCCAGTTTTCTGACCATAAACTGTGTTTCCGATTGGATCTTACATAACCAAGAGCAAGGGACGAGGGTTGTGATTGCCATATTAGATTTTATTTGTTTTCAGCTATTTTTTTTGTGCAAGATGCAATCGAGGGCTATGATTGTTGAAGAAGGAAAGGAGAGAACAAACCAAACCAAAGGCGTGCCTTTAAGGTTATTGAGGCCGCTTGTGCTGTTTCTTGCTGTATGTGTTGTGTTCTCTGTTATCAGCATATACATCCTTAAGCATTTTGGGATTGAGAGTGTGGTCACAACAACAGTGAGCTCTAGTTTTCAGCCATGTTATGGGGAACATGGTGGCACTTTGGAGGAATGGATTAGGCCTCCTTCGAATCCAATCCACAATATGAGTGACCAAGAATTGCTGTGGAGAGCTTCCTTTGTTCCTATGATCAAGAAGTATCCTTTTAAAAGAGTTCCCAAGATTGCATTCATGTTCCTGACCAAGGGACCGTTGCCTTTAGCGCCCCTTTGGGAGAGGTTTCTCAAGGGACATGAGAGGCTTTATTCCGTATATATTCATTCATTGCCGTCGTATAGGCCTCAGTTCCCTCCTTCTTCTGTTTTTTATAACAGGCAAATCCCTAGCCAGGTATGGTGATATTGATCCTTATGCTATGCTATTTGTTGATGTAAATTCATTTGTTCATTCATTTATCCCTTGTAGAGTCCTCCTTGATCTGAAGTTGCTAATGTTTAATTGGAGCCAGTTTGGTTGTTTAGATTGTTTGTATATTACAGGAGATGTTAACAATTCTTCTCTCTTTCTCTGTTTCTTAGTCCTTGTTATGCTTGTTTTGGGTTGTGCCAAGAATTTAGTTTTTATTGATTTTGGCATCTGTGTGCTTTATAGTATTAGTATTCATATCATACTTTCTAATTTCTGTTTGGTGGCAATATTGTTTTTCTTGTCCGTCTTACTCAATTAGTGCATCATGTAGTTAAATTTAGATAACGATCTAAGGAAGAGGCTGATGAGGGTTTACTATGGTGTGGATTTAGGTGTTTAACAGACTTAAGTGACAAAAAGTTCAATAGTCTCTTGATAGAAATGCAACTAAAAAATTGTAAATTCTAAGTTTAGGATTTGTTCACATGGTGATGATTCAGAGTACGTATTAGTTTTGAAGATGAGTTGGAACATGGAAACCATTAAGCATGTTACCAAATTAGCTATATCTAGTTGCAAAAGTTTATAGTTTAGTTGAATATTATTGTCTCTGCAAATCCTATGTATGTGTTAAAGATGTAGGTAATGGTTGGGAGAAGAATGAAAATAAGATCACCCAGGGGTTAATAGGTTGAGATTCCTACGAGAGGTATGGCAGTAATCTGTAATTAGTTATTCTCTGTTTTCTTTTGTGGTTCTTAATAAGAGGAGTTTGTTGCTGTGATTAAGATATGGTCCTAATGGATGGTCTGCACATTTTTAGGATTTTATGGGAAAATGAAAAAGTTTGTCTAGTTGATTATCCTAATGTATATTTTTAATTGGGGGCTGTTAGGGACCGATGCTCCTAAAGTTGCTAGGTTGGCTCTGTAGTCATTTGGGTTTGAAGCATGTTTAGAGTGAAGGTGGCAGGAATCTAACTCCTTACTCGATCATATAAATTCAAATACCGTGCTATGGATCAACTATTGAAACAGCATAAACCTTTAGGTGAAAGCACAAGGTTGGTTTTGTCTCTAACAGGGTTGAAGGGTTGCTGCTTTTGATATTATGGATTAACAGCCTAATAAACTTGTTAAAGTGACTCCCTCCCTGAATCCAAGCTTGAACATTCACAGGTTGACTACTGCCATCCAGGGCAAATGGTGTAAAATTTGATATTTGCTTGGTTAGCACTAAGAGGTTGACAAGAAAAAAATCAATTGAATAAACGCCTACAACAAACATGAACCATGGATTAGTTTAACTGATTGGTAAACCATTAAAGATGTGCCTTTTGCGTTGAGAATTAGTGAAGATACAATTTTGAAAATACGTAGGATAACATTGCCAGTAATTTCTACTTTAAGTGATTGAGTCAATATTTGAGACTTTGTGCTCTCTTTAGGAAGTAAGAGCTGCAAAGGATAGGTTGCAAAGTTATGCAGGTGCTTAATTTTGAAGGAACACAATACGATGTTTACGCAGCCTTGCGCTGTCTAGTTGCGGTTGCATCAATTGCTTTTGCTCAGATATTAACATGGCTTAAGTAAGGATTCATGGATGCACATGATATATTCCCGGCATATTATAAGGATGTTTCTTGAACCTGATGCAATTGGCCACACACCCCCTCCCCCCAAAAAAAAAGGACAAAAAATATCCCTTACAAAGGAAAAGATGATGCTGATGCATTGGAGATTTGGCTGCCTTTTAGAGTTGAGATTATTCTCGTGTCACTTTTGTGCTTAAACTCTATTATATTTTCCTTTCCAAACATTGAAAGTGCATGAAAGCTTATTGTGGTTTCCAATTTGTGATGGTTTAACTGTGAGCATTAAACTTTCTGTGCAGATCTTCATTGTTCACGCGGCAAATAATGGATTTTTTTTTTCTCCTGTAGGTTTCTGAGTGGGGAAGGATGAGTATGTGTGACGCTGAAAGAAGACTACTTGCTAATGCATTGCTCGATATCTCCAATGAGTGGTTTATTCTTCTGTCTGAATCATGCATTCCTCTCTACAAGTTTAGTTTCATCTACAATTATATAATGAAATCCAAATACAGCTTCATGGGTGTGTTTGATGATCCCGGACCATTCGGAAGAGGACGCTATAACACAAACATGGCCCCTCTTATGAATATTACACAGTGGCGTAAAGGCTCTCAATGGTTTGAGGTAAATCGAAAGCTCGCCATGAACATTGTTGAAGACGCTACATTTTATCCGATATTTGAACAGTATTGTAGACCAGCTTGTTATGTGGATGAGCACTATTTCCCCACCATGCTGACCATTCAAGCAGGGAATGCCTTGGCAAATAGGAGCATAACATGGGTGGACTGGTCCAGGGGGGGTGCTCATCCAGGTACCTTTGGAAGAACAGACATTACAGAAGAGTTTATCAATAGAGTTCGTGGAGGTCACCGATGCCTATACAACAATAGAAACTCTTCAGTTTGTTTTCTTTTTGCCAGAAAATTTGCTCCTAGTGCTTTGCAACCTTTGTTAAATTTGGATTCAAAGGTCTTGGGATTCTAACTAATACTTTCGCTTTCAATTGCAACTACAGTAAATATAGATGTAGAATACAGGAAAATATAGATGTAGAAAATAAAGCCTTTGGAAGCTAGCTTAGAACATTATATGGCATAGTGAATGGTGGGTGATAGGTAGTAGAGATGACTTGACTTCTCGTATTATTTGGTGGGTTGCTTTTTCACCATTGAGTCATTTTTGGATGTACAAAGGATGCGTATTTGATCAGCTATTGTTCTTACGCATCTGTTTCATAGTGATGGTTTAGGTTCAATGACTTGTATCTTCTAACTTCTTATTTTTGAGGTTTATAGAAGCCTAAAGAAATGATAGCAACTTCTTTCTTCTGCGCTTGAAGTTGTTGTTGCATGGTTATCTATACCTGCAGGAAGTAGACCTTCAAAGATGCTCCCAGATTCACATGCCTCCGGATAAAATACCTACACTACCATTATATAAATCCAGAGAATTACTAAGCCGAAACAAAGACTGATACAAAAATAAGGAAATTACAATTACTGACAAAGAGGTGGGGTGAAAATGGTGCAACGATAAGGTTGTGTATATTTATCCTTCCTAAATTTTATTAAATGGGAGCCTTGTGCATTAAGCTACCTTTTTTTTTTTAAAAAAAATTAACAATTACTAGTAACTTACAAGGCTCTTATACGTTCCAGAAGCATGCTTTTCTTCTTCAAGACTTCAGTCAGTTAGATGCACATAAGGGTCAAGAGGTATATCTGAAATTCACTTCCATGTCCCAAAAAACAGACCAAATAAGAAATAAAAAGGAGCACATATCGTTGTTATGAAGAAGCACTTTGTGATGCGAAGATCCAAGAAATATGTTAAAAGAAAAAATAATGACCAAGACAAATTGGATGGCAAGGACACTAAAGACCATATATTCCACTACTCTCTAGCTCCTCTCTTTCTTTTCCTCTGGTAACTTATATTACCCTTCTTCTAACCCACATATATTGGAAAGAAAATTTAAAAGAAAGGAAAACGGAAAGCACACATCAATCAACTACTTCATGGCACAAGGAAGAAGAGTCTAGCAAAAGGGTGACAGCATGAAATAATTGACTCTACCAAATAACAACCTAAATTAAGCACTCTACCGAATAATATTTCATTTTTAAACCATCATCCAGACACATCATTTATCTGTTAGCATTTTTCATTTTATATTGTGCTAAAAAGTACCTTGCCACAAAACGCAAGATTATGTACTATGTAGACTAGAGAAGATTCAGAAATTGGGAGAAATCTCTCACACTTTATTGAAGAACAATTTTGGCTATTATGTAGCCTTACATAACAAATGGCAACGGCAAAGAAATTGCCCCACCTTCAGCACTGTACAAAGTGGAGAAAGATAAGACTAGACCACCAATTTGACCTTCCGAAGATATCCGTGATATCAATTTAGTTTTTAAAAAGCTTATGACATCAAATAAGTCATCTATAGATTTGGATAACTTGATGTCACTCGAAATATATGGAAAACTTATTTGATGATGATGGATTAAATTAATGTCACACATATTTTTGGATAACTATTGGTAATTTAGTCTAAAACAAACTAACACTTAACTCCTGGACAGGTAACTAACTGACTGAGGTATAACAGAATATTAAAAATAGGGTAATGGCAATTATACCCCTTGAGATTTTAAGATATAGTATTAAATCCCAAAATGGTATAAATATTGCACTTCACCTCAAACTTGTATAAATATTGCACTTCATCCCAAGCAAGTGGCTTTTAATATGGTGACACAATGTTTGGGTCCATGATGGATCCATTCAATATTAACTCTTAGACTTCATTAAAAGAACATTAATGATTGAGATTGCATTTCAAATTTTTGCACTTTAATTATTGGCATTTCATAAATTTAACTGCAAAATCTTGGAATGCTATCTTAGCCATTGTCACAACGTGCCCAGAGGGCGCCGCGACGAGAGGTAACAAAAATATTTAAAAAAAAATATTCAATGGAGCCGCTACTAATTTTTATTTAAGGAAAAAAATCAGAAAAACCTTTTTTATTTAACAAAGTTGGTCCTTTGAAAATAAGATCGGGTTCGAGAGTTTAATTATGCCTAGGGAAGGGTGGAAATTTAATTCCACTGCATCCCTAATATATCCATCTTAAGATGGTTATCTTAGAGCCTGTTATGCAAATTAATTGATAACTATAATAATATTTATTTTTTCCCTTTAAACGATTTATAACAATTATTTACAAAATAAAACAAATTATTTACAAAAAATATAAAATAGAAGAAGAAACAAAAATTAAGAAAATTTAACTTTGGGCTTGACGAAGAGTGCTCGCTCCTACGTATCTTTCAGTGCAATGAAGATCTCAAAGCCCTCGTCGTTCTCGTAGAAAATAATTGTGAGTTGGATTGATTTTATTAAAAAGAAATAACAAAAGAAAGAATTGAATCTACTCTTACACAGAATTTAAGATAACATAAGCTATACAATAAATCCTTACAATTTTCATAACCCTTGAGGATGGTCAAGTTATACATCAATGTTAGAAGTTGTTGCATGGATTAAAAGGTTAAAAAAATTGCTCTTATTATTTGAAAAATTCTATTTTGTGTGTGTGTGTGTGTGTGTGTGTGTATATATATATAGTAAAGAAAAAAAAACCAACGTCTTTAAATGGAAGCAAAGAAACGAAAAAAAAAAGAAAGTTAATAAAAAAAAAAAGGAACACAAAAGTCTAGCATGATGGCAAAGCACCATAGGCAACACCCTTGGCCCAAAAAGTGACGAGCTGCAACCATTGATTCTAAGGATTGTTATCAATTTTGGCGATGCTATGCGATCAGTGGCAGAACTTGGATGGTGGTGTATGACGATAACGTCAACCTCAATATCAAGATTACAATCATGCGCTTCGATGGGTGTTAATTGATGGTGGTGGTGAATAAAAGTATGTCGTTGTATTGAGTGAAAACCAAACCAAACAGTGCACAATGAAGTGTTGAATCAAGAGGTGCAGGGTGACGAATGAGAAGACGAGATAGTGTGTACATGTGTAACCGGAAAAAAGAAATGAAGGGTTAAATGAGACGTACCAATAAATAAACTACAAGTGGATCAATTGTCAACCTTTAGCAATAATTCTCACAGACTCTCGCAATTACTCTCTACTTCTTCCGTGATTTTTATGACTCTCCCAAAAAAAAAAAAGTCACCTTCAAGTGGTAGAGTTGGGCTTATATAGAGAGGAGAGGGAGAGATTTTACTAACAAACTGATAAGATTTTCAAAAAAATAGTTGAGAAATTTGAGATATGATGAGATAAAATTTAAAAAGCAGTTAAAAACTTAAGATAGAATGAGATGAAAATTTTAAAAAGCAGTTGAAACCCTAAGATGGCATGTGATTCTAGAAGCTAAAAAATAAAAAAAATAAAAAAATATTTTATTAACAGAAAGGACAAAATATAGTGTTCACAGTTGCCTCTCTTTACTTATTACCTTCTAGAAAATATAGAACTGTAGATTTTGATATTTTCGTAGTAAGGAACTAGTAAAAATATGAACACATACTTTTGTTCGAATAGAGAAAGTGATGGGAGTAGGTGCTTTACGAAAATGAAATGCAATCATACAAATGGAATGTAGCCTTGCAAATGTAATGCGACCTTGTAACCGTGTGAATGAAATGAAATGTAGCTTTGTGAATGAAATGCAATCATGTGAATGGAATGCGGCCTTACAAATGAAATGCAATATTTGAAATTGGAAGATACAGTCTTGAAAAAAAATGCAGCTTTGCAGAATTGAAATAGATTTGAAATTGAATTTGAAAATAAAACTTTGCAGAATTGAAATAGATTTGAAACTGAACTTTGCAGAAATGAAATAGATTTGAAATTACAGAATTGAAATAGATTTGAAATGCAACTTTGCAGAATTTAAATAAATTTGAAATGCAGTTTTGCAGAATTGAAATAGATTTGAAATTTCAGAATTGAAATAGATTTGAAACTGAACTTTGCAGAAATGAAATAAATTTGAAATTGCAGACTTGGAATTGAAATTTACAAAATTAAAAATGTTGATGGTGACAATGAAAAAGGTGAATGATATGATGATGATTATGTATATTGACCTAGATGATATTGAGAAGAAAGAAAGGAAAAGAAAAGAAAAATTTGCCCCAGTTTGTAGTTTCCAAATATTGCTCTTCTGGGAAATTCTTCGTCTAATCCAAAATTAGCCCTCTAGTTTCATGAGCTACTACATGAACCTTTACTCGAAAATTGTCTGTGCTATCTACCTTTATTTTCTTTTCCCCATCAGCTTCTAACTTTTGCTCTAATTTATGTCTAGACTGCCATATTTAATTTTCAATCTAGCGAGCTTCTTCCATTTTCATGCTCTAATTTTTGCCTAGACCACCATCTCTGGTTTTCAGTCTAGCAAGCTCTTTTTTTTTTTTTTCATAACTTTCCTTGTTGATTGCTACTTTTGAATCTGATATTGAATTGAATTTGTCTTATCGTGTTTGAGTCCTGTCTGTATATATCCCTTTCATTGTATTTCAACATAATGTTATGATTATGCATGGCTTAAAAGAGAATAGAAATGAAATGTACCCTTTGATGATATGGAAAATACAGGAATAGAAGCAAGAATCAAAGAGAAAAGAAATAATGGAAAAATGATGGAACTAGACAAATTTATTAGAGCATAGTCATGAAGAAATAGATGAGGTACAAAAGGTTAGAAAGATTGCAATGCAGATTTCATATGATTAACCCATTTCACTAATTCTTTGGCTGTACCAGACTTGAATTTCTAGGCCAAGAACATAATCCCTTGCTATGTGCCAACAAATGTGCCTCAATCCGCTGATTCTTCCTCATTAAATTGCACCAGTTTACTGTCATTTCCTAGCTTCATATCCTTTGCCTTGATTTCAAGCTGATACCTTGTTGCTCAGGTTGCCCTTTCGGGTTTTTAACCTAGCGAACATTCTATTGTTCTAACTTTTGCCTAGATCGCCTTTTGTATTTTCGATCTAGAGAGCTTTTTTTTTGTGCTTTAATTTTTGCCTAAACCGCCCTTTCAGGTTTTCAGCGAGCTTTTTTTTTTGCTTTAACTTTTGTCTAGACTGCCCTTTCAGGTTTTCGATCTAGCAAACTTTTCTTTAGGTGAAATACTTCTTCACAACATCTGAGTTGATTGGTTTAGGAAGCACTCGACCTTCCATGTCAGTTAAGATCAATGCTCCTCCAGAGAATACATCTTTAACAATATATAGGCCTTTATATGTGGGTGACCATTTGCCCCTGCTATCTTCCTGATTTGGCAAAATTCTCTTTAAAACAAGATCACCTAACTGAAATATTCTAAGTCGAACGTTTTTATTAAAGGCTCTAGCCATCCTCTTTTGGTATAATTGTCCATGACAAACTGCCTTCAAACATTTTTCATCAATCAGATTCAACTGTTCATATCTCGTTTTAACCCACTCAGCTTCTTCTAGTTCTGCTTCCACTAAAACCCTTAATGATGGGATTTCTACCTCTATTGGTGTCATCGCCTCCGTCCCGTATACAAACGAATACGGAGTTGCCTCGGTTGAGAATCTGACCGTGGTACAATATGCATGTAATACATAAGGAAGCATGTCGCTCGAATCCTTGTATGTGATCACCATTTTACCCAAGATCTTCTTGATATTTTTATTTGCTGCTTCTACCGCCCCATTCATCTTTGGTCGATAAGGTTCCGAGTTGTGGTGCTTGATCTTAAATCGCTCACAAAGTGTTCATATGTCTGTACTATTGAAATTGGTAGCATTATCTGTAATGATCTTTTCTGGCAACCCATATCTACAAATGATGTTAGTTTTCAGGAACTTTGCTACCGCCTTTTGTGTCACATTAGCATAGGAAGCAGCTTCCACCCATTTAGTGAAGTAGTCAATGGCCACTAAGATGAATCGATGCCCATTAGAAGCCTTAGGATTAACTGGGCCAATAACGTCGATGCCCCACATTGCAAATGGCCATGGCGATGTAAGGGTGTGTAGCAGGACTGGTGGAGAATTGATTAGATCAGCGTAGATTTGACACTTGTGGAACTTTTTGACAAACTCTATGCAATCTTTTTCCATCGTGAGCCAATAGTACTTGTGCCTTAAGATCTATCGGGATAGTATGTGACCATTAGCATGGATCCCACAAATACCCTCATGGACTTATGATATGATAAAGTTAGCTTCTTTTGAGTCAACACACCTTAACAAAACTCGATCATAGTTTCTTTTGTATAACACATCACCTGTGAGGAAAAATGACATTGGTAACCATCAGAGTGTCTTATCATGCTCATCCGCTTCTACCGGATACTCTCTTGCCTTGATGAGTTGTTTATTGCCATGGAACCATGGTCGACTGTTAGGTTCTTCTTCAATGTTCGAGCAGTATGCTGGTTCTTTTCTAACAGTGACTTACAAGGGTCGGACCTCCACCCTTAGGTCTAGTTTGGTCATGACAACTAAGGTGGCTAATGCAACTGCGTATTGATTCTTATCACGAGCCAAATAGTTGAAGGTGATTTCCTCAAATTCCTTTGTCAAACTAAGTAAGTGCTCACAATATGATAGCAGTCTGTGTTCCTTTTTTCGCCATTCTCCATTGATTTGATAAATAATGAGAGCTGAGTCCCCATAGACTTCTAGGAACTTTACATGCAAAGATTTCGCCGTTTTCAGACTAGTTATGCATGCTTCATATTCGGCCATATTGTTGGTGCAATCAAATGCCAACTTAACAGCAATTAGGAATTGGTTCCCACTTGGAGATACCAAAACTGCGTCGACTCCATTTCCATGAATATTAACGGCCCCATCAAAGAACATTTTCCATGTCAAATCTCCTTCTTCATCGTTCTCATCTTCAATGATTGCTAAGAGGTCTTCATCAGGTAATTCGACCTTCATTGGTTGGTATTCCTCTAGTGGATTCTCGGCCAAGTGATATGCTATCACACTTCCTTTTATTGCTTTTCTGGTCACATACTTGATGTCACATTTTGCCAAAGCCACTTGCCATTTGGACATCCTTATAGAAATGTGTGGACTTTCAAAGATAAGCTTCAGGGCGTCCATCCGAGATATGAGCCAAGTTGTGTAGTATAACATGTATTACCGTAATCTTTTTGCGGTCCATACTAATGCACAACAAGTTTTCTCAATAGCTATATATCGAGATTCGCAATCATTGAATTTCTTGCTCAAATAGTAAATAGCTTGTTCCTTCTTACCAGCTTCATCATGTTGGCCTAGCATTGCCCCCATAGATCCATGCAGCATTGTGAGATATAGGATGAGTGGTTGCCCCGGTGCTGGTGGGACCACAAGAGGAGGATTCATTAGGTAATTCTTGATTTTATCAAAGGCTTCTTGGCATTGATCATTCCATTTACTCGGATTATCTTTTCTCAACAACTTGAATATTGGTTCACATGTGTGGGTCAAGTTGGAAATGAATCTTGCTATGTAATTCAAACGTCCTAAGAAATCTCGTACCTCCTTCTCTATTTTGGGCACCGGCATATTTTGGATGGCCTTGACCTTATCTTGGTCAACTTCAATACTCTTCTTGTTGATGATGAACCCTAATAACTTTCCAGTAGATGCTCCAAAGGTGCACTTTGCCAGATTCAACCTTAGTTTGTACGCCTTTAGCCTTTCAAATGATTTTCTGAGCACAGCAACATGACTGTCTCCCTCTTGTGACTTTGTCACCATGTCATCAACATAGATCTAAAGCTCTTTGTGGATCATATCATCGAAGAGTGTTACCATTGCTCGCTGATAGATTGCCCCAGCATTTTTTAATTCAAAAGGCATTACCCTATAACAAAATACCCCCCATTGAGTGATAAAAGATGTTTTCTCCTTATCTTCTTCAGCCATGAGGATTTGATTGTAGCCTAAATAACCGTCCATGAAGGAGAATCGGTGACTCCTTGCTGTGCTATCAACCAGAACATCTATGTGGGGTAGAGGGAAATTGTCTTTCGGGCTTGCTTTGTTCAAATCTCGATAATCCACACACATCCTGACTCTTCCATCTTTCTTGGGCACAGATACTATGTTTGCTATCCACTGTGGATAAAGTGCTACTTCCAAAAAGCCAGCATCGAGTTGCTTAGTGACCTCATCTTTGATTTTAAGCGACATTTCTAGGCTCAACCTCCGTAACCTTTGTTGCTTAGGTTCCATTCCCTCGAGTAATGGGATTCTATGGGCCACTATGTTTGGGTCCAAGCCAAGCATATCTTTATAGGACAAGGCAAATATATTCATGTACTCTTTGAAAAGTGCAATCATTTTCTCCCTTTCTGGATTGTCAACTATTTTTAATTCTTTCTTTTCTTCATCAGTTCCCAATTTTATTATCTCAACAATTTCATCATGTGGATTGATCCCATTTTCTATTAAGTTTATTATTTTGGAAAATTGTTGGCATAGCTCAGGATCTTCATCTTGTTCATTTTCATTCAAGTCTATTGCAACACAATAATTAATTAACGGGTTTTCATACTCATCTCCATGGGAAGGAGATCCCGATCCCTCGTATTAAGATGAGACTAGAATAAATAAATTTGAAAGGGTGCCGATAAATTTAACAAAATAAATTGCAAAGAGAAAAAGAAGATGAAAAAAGAAAAGAAAAGAAAACCATGCATAATCATTTCATTATAAAATTCGCAATACAAATGAAAGTAATAAAAGCATCCATTACTCAAAATACAATAAATCATCTAAAGATTCGGATTCCCAATTGTTCAATTCCTTTGTCTTGCAGCTTGGATAGATCAGTAGTGACATCTTCTTAGCATTTTCTAGAGCATTGACAGTTTCAACTTGCTCTAGCACTACAACTTCAATTGGACCTGGGAATGTTTCTTTGATATGTGTAATCTTCTTCTCATCAAGCAACGTCAATTGTTCTCTCCCCATATTTTCATACCCGAAACCGGATTTTCTTGGGTTTTCAGGTAAGGAAATAGGATGTTTGATTCCTTGCAGTTGACTTCCCCGTCCTTTTCCTTTTTGAAAGCCATTCTTGCACATTATTTGAGCAATCACTTGATTCATGCTATTTGTCTGTTTTTCTAATTCCTCCACCTTAAGGTTTTGGAATAAGGCTCCTAAAGAGTCTTTAGCACAATCAATGTAGGGTATTGAAATCAGCTTTGACATCAACAATTCTTCTTCCCCTTTAATGGTGATAAGTTTCCCTTTGGCTATGAATTTCACCCTTTGATGCAGGGTGGATGGAATAGCCCCTGCTTCATGTATCCATGGCTTCCCCAACAACATTATATATCTTGGCTCAATGTTCATTACTTGGAATTCAATCACAAAAGTGGTTGGCCCTATCTCCAACTGAAAATCGATGTCCCCCATGATTTCTCTTTGCAACCCATAAAATGCCTTCACAATCATGCAATTCGGCTCGATTGCAGCCAGATCAACAGGCAACTGTTGCAAAGTGGAGTATGGGAGCACATTAAAAGCTGATCTTCTTTCTATCAACACTTTTGCAATGACATAGTCTTGGCATTTTAGAGTGATACATAGAGCCTTTGTGCGGCCTGACAGATTAGGAGCTATCTCATTCTTAGTAAAGGTGATCGAGTTGCTAGCCCTAATTGCATTCACAATGCCTTCAACTCTTTCAGGAGTTATGTCCTTATACACATAAGACTGATCTAATGCTCTCTTGAGAGCATTATGATGGGCTTCAAAACTCATTATTAGAGAAAACAAAGAGATTTTTGCTAGCGTCTTCTTTAGCTATTCCACTACATCATATTCACTTTGCTTCATTATCTTAAAAAATTCTTCTCCATCATCCTCTTGGCCTTTCTCTTTGGAATCCTCTAACGATTTTATTATTTTGGAATTCTTTTGAAGTTTCTCAGGAATATAACATCTGCAGCTACAAGTCATATCTCCAACAACATTTGTTATTGTTTTAGATATCAGAGGGTCATGATTTATACTAGTGTTAGATTTCCTAACCATTCCATGCCTCCCAGGGAGAGCAGGATCAGTATGGGAAGGGGATTGCCTTGAAACTTGGAAAATCGGTGTTGATTTTTGAGCGAGAATCATTGCAGGGCTATGATTTACTCCGATGTTAGATTCTACGATTGTCTCATATCTTCACAGGACCACATGGTTACTTTTGTAAGGGAATGGTTTAGGTACTTTGAAAACAAGTGTTGGCCTGTGAGAAGAGACCTTAAAGACTGGAGGTGTTGGGTAGATCACATTAACATTCTGTTCTTTAGTACGCTTGGGTACTTCAAGCACACCCAATCTAATCATCCTCTTGATGAAGAGTTTAAGCTTAGGACAGTCTTCAATATGGTGTCTCCTTTTAACTCCAAAGCACTCACAGAACAATCCTTCTTCATCACCTTTTAGTATTCTTTTTCGTTCCTTTCTTTCAGCAATCATCTCGTATCTTGCTGCCCTCAACCCTTTTAAAACACCTTTCATTGGGATTTTGAGATCCCCCAATTCTCCACCTTCGCAGCAATCAAAATATATAACATTCACCTACTTTCCATCATGATTTGGGAGTGGATTATTCCTCGCGTTGGGCCTTTCAATTTCTTCTAATTGAATAGCTTTAGTATTAATCAAGCGTCATACAACATGTTTAAAGCCATAACAATTCTCAATTGAATGTCCTGGGGTATTGGAGTGATATTCGCACGAGAGATTTGGATTATACCAACGAGGGTATGGTGCTGTAAGGGTGCTCCCAGGTCAGGGTGCTAGCAAACTATATCCATACAAGCGTCTGAACAACTCAGAATTACTCATGTGAAAGTTAGAAAGAGGATAGTCTTTTGCTGGTGGGTTAAAGGCATTGTTAATTATGGGTGGTACTTGTAAAGGAATTGTGGAAGAATTAGTTGTTTGTATTTTGGGGAAGTCATTTGGTGAGGTGTGGACATGTTTGGTGTATAAGGTCAAAGGTATGAAACATTGTTGACTTGGTATAGTTGAGGGGGATAAGGCATGGTAGGTAGATAAGATATAGGAGATGGAAAGTATGACGGCTGATATGGATGGTGAGTTGGTTGAAAAGAGGCTTGGTAAGGTTGGGGTGGTTGTGATTGTATGACATTGATGGCATTTTCCTTTTTCTCATGAGGTTGTCCTTTCTTGAACTGAAATTCGCTTACTTCACCTATTGCTAGCTCCACTTTGCCTTCTTGGATATTAGTCTCAATTTTCTCTCCAATCTCTACTAAGTCAACAAATTCTTTGACATGAGTGCCCAACATATTCTTGAAGAATGGACTCTCCAGGGCGTGAATAAAATAAGAGCACATTTCTTGTTTTGACATAGGGGGAATAACCTTAGCTGCTATTGACCTCCACCTTTGTGCATATTCTTTGAATCACTTATTTTCTTTCTTTCTTAGGTTCTTTAACTGGTCTTTGGTAGGCGTAGCATTCATGTTAAACTTGTATTGATTAGTAAAGGCTGTGGTGAGATCCTTCCAACATCTGATTTGGGTCCGGTCTAACTGCATATACTATTCCCATGCGGCTTTATCCAGGCTCTCAGGGAAAAAGCTGATCATGAAGTTTTTATCCTTAGACCACATCCCCATCTTAGTACAATACATCCTTAGGTGCATTATAGGATTTGTTCTGCCATCGAACTTGATAAACTCGGGCATTTTGAAGTCTTTAGGGATAGTGACGTTTGGTGCCAAACAGAGATCATTGATGCTTATAGGGCCATATGGATTAGGCCCTAGAAGCATTCGAAAGTGTTTTTGCATCTTTTCTTCCAGTTCTTCCTTCAATTTTAGCCGTTCCATCTCCTTTTCGACCTCAACCCTATTGTCATTCTCCGATTCATATCCCAGCTAATCATGAGGATCGCTATTCTCAGGAACTCCTTTGGCGTTGCTTATAGCCTCAAGAATCTTTTTGAACTCGGCTCCTTGTTCCATCATCATGGTCTTTAAATTGTCAATCTCTTAGCTCAAGTTTCTTTCGTTTTCCATGCTTTTTAGAGGGCCTTTGGACTGTAACCTGTACGAGTTACTGGGCTGAGATGAAGTCTTCTTTTGAGGAGCAATGTTTGGAAATTCCTATTTATTATAGCAATGCAAAGTAAGATAAAAGAAAAATGAGCTCTTTCTTTTTTTTTTTTTTTTTGGCAAGGCATGTAAAACCCCTATTTGATAGCAATGATTGCGAGCTGTACTCTATTCAGAGGCAATATTGGCCATAAGATAAAGTTCAGGATTGATGAAAAGTATAGGGGAAAGTTTCCTCCACAATATACTCTTTGATGACACACTAGCAATATCACAATTTTCATTTCGCACAGAAGGAAAAAAATATCCTATAAGGTGAATAAGAATAACAAATAGTAGAGAAGAATCTTGCATGCATAATAGAAAATCAACTTCATTTAAAAAATTCACTTGAAAGTGCCAATATATCGCAACTTGTGGAATATAAAAACATAAATTACATCAAAAGTTTTGTTCTTTTTCTCTCAAAACCCTTTGTGAGACTCCTACTCATCTTCATTAAATCCTCCACTTCGTGGGGTAGATGGAGCATGGGGTTGGCACGAATTTCTTCTTCTGCCTTCTCAAAATAGCCTTTGCATGGTCACGATCACCCTTGGTTTGTGCTAATAAAGCAGTCAATTCTTTCACCCTATGTATTAACTCTTTCTTCTCTTGTTTTTGCTTGTGTGCTTCTATTATCAGTCATTCTTTCTCTTGCCTTTGCCAGTTGACTTCCATTGCTAACTCCTCGTTGATTATTTCTTGCCGCTTGATTTCTTCAATTAGTTCATTTCTTGCTCTTTCTAGGAGTTGTATGTCCCTTTCAAAGTTTCGAACTTTTTCCTTTATTGCTGCTATAACATTTTCTCTTTCTTTGCCTAAAACATCAGCAAGCTCATCCTTTAGTCATTCAACTAACCTCGCCTTCTTCGCACATTGATTTTGGGCGATAACAGCTTCTAACTCAATAGTCTGTTTTTGTTGCTCCAAAACTTGCATTTGTGCTTTCATAACTTCCAATTGTTCAGCCATTTGTAATACTGGTTGAGAGTTGGCCTCTTTTCTAGAAGCTTCTTTGGAGATGGTTTGGGACGCCCTTTTTATTTCCCTCCATGCGACATACTCGGAGGTGTCAATCACTAATGGTTTTCCCAATTCGATCCTCCCTGCCATTCGAATGTCTCTCCATGCTTCTTTAATGTTTCTTGATAGCAGCTAAGTATGCTTTCCATCTTTATACCAAAAGCACAGTCCTCCTAATCGTTCTTCTTATGGCTTCCTTTGTGTCCAGCAAAGCTATTTAAGTACTATTGCTGGTGTGTAAGCTACACATCCTCTTGGACCCACGAGAGGGACATTAGGGAAGTTTTCGTAACTGTAGATGATGTCTCCTCATTCACGCCTATACCATGGGCATACCTATTTGAATGACCTTGCATCCATGTTATCAAACTTTTTCCTCCATTCACATTCATCCCGTGACTTTGTAGGGATCCGGTAAAAGCTTCTTAATGGCTCTGATGCACTCCTGATATGATTTTTTTCATAATGTGTGTGATGACCCAAACATATAAAAGATGTATGCAGCATCGAAGTTTCCCTTTTGTCTTTTTTTGGCAAAAATTTAGGGTCAAGAATGTCTCAACCAACACTGTAGGTATTGGGTTCCTTTTCTTCTCCTCCACCACAATGGCAGCTTGATCCACCATGTCAGGAGCAGATGGAAATAGTACCAAGCCATAGATAGCAAGTGCTAACACTCTTGCAAAGACTCCCCACTCTCGTAGATGCATTAATTCTCTCAAATGTGCTTCTACAAATGCTCTAGTCAATCCTTGTCAATTTGTATGGCCCGTTAGTCTGATTTGGGTCATGGGTACCTCTGGTAGCTCTCCAAACTGCTCGGCTATCTTTGTCTCAGACAAATGCTCTTCCAAGCGGAAGTATACGACAGAGTCTTTTCTTATTGGTAGCCTTAACAAGCAAGCATATTCTTCAATGGTGGGTGTGATATTGAGGTTTGTTAACTCAAAGCACCTCAAGGCCGGACTCCAATATTGGGCCAGGACACTAAGAGCGGAAACATCGACTGGTATAAAAAGCAAGTCTAGGATTACCTCATACTTCTTGGTGAAGGCCTTCCTATCTTCAGAAGGAAGTAACTGACTCAATTGCCTCAGATTCTCTAATGAGCTAATATTTAGAGTCACATTGCATTTCTTCTTCATTCCAGTGGCATTGCTATTTTGTCTCATTTCTTCCATCATTTGCTATCAAATATGGTGTTACTAATACCTGCCCCTTCTTTTTTTTGTTTTGAATTTTGAAAGAAATAAGTTAACAAAGAGAGAAGAAAAAATGTAAAGATATGCAATGTAATGCTAAATGAGAGAAAATGTAATGCATGACGTGCCATGATTGAAGTGGAGAAAAGAAAAAAAAAATGTTTGCCAATCCATGATGTGAGAATGCCTAACATAATCTTAAATGCATGACATATCCTGATTATATGCTAGATAACGTGCAATACCTGAATAAAAGATGTGGAAATGTATGATAATGTTTAGGTGCATGAGGACAAGTTATAAAGATGCATGATGATATAATGCTAGATGCTAGAAAAGGAAAATGCAATGTATGATGTGCATGATATAAGTTAAAGGAAAGAAATACGCTCCCTTTTGCCCTAATTGGGTGGGACCTAGTGGTTGGATATTTCTAAGGCCAAAACACTAATTTGGGTAGTCTGCTAGTCTGTTCTATTGTGCATGGTTTCTTTGGACGGATCTAGACCCCTATGAGTCAAGGTCCCCAGATTGCCCCTATCCAAAAGATAAGGACCTAGTTTTGTGAGTATGGCTATAAGGACATAGAAGTCACAATATGGTAGCTCACAATAGTAGTAACAATCTGAGCGGGAGAGTCAACGACTGTCAGGGAAGCATAAGCCTCACAATAACCTCGTCAAAGTCCCTTCTATTCCTGTGGGTTTCCAAGGCTTGGGTATAGAGCCCAAATAGTGTGTGAGGTAAGTGATTAGTGACATGTGTGAAAGGAGCATACAAACCTTACAATCCTAAAACTACACACAATCCTTAAAAAAAATATTCAAAACGATATACAAAAATCGACAATCCTAAGATTCAATATATAAAAATAATAATAATAAAAAACTGCTATCCTAAGGTTCAATAAAAAAAGAAGTCTGCTATCTTATGGTTTGAATGACAAATAATTACAAACAAAATCAAATAATTATTTACAAAAATAAAAATAAAAAAATAAAAAAAGCAATAAAAAAAGGAAAAATAAATATTATTTTTGTTAATATTATTTGCATAATTAACTTTAATGGGCTTGACTCTTTAACAATCTCCAATGGAGTCGCCAAACTATCACAACATGCCCGGAGGGTGCTGCGACGAGAGGCAACAAAAATATTTAAAAAAAATATTCAATGGAGCCACAATTAATTTTTATTTAAGGAAAAAAAAATCAGAAAAGCCTCTTTTATTTGACAAAGTTGGTCCTTTGAAAATAAGATCGAGTTCGGGAGCCTAATTATGTATAGGGAAGGGCGGAAATGTAATTCCACTGCACCTCTAATACATCCATCTTAAGATGGTTACCTAGAGCTTGTTATGCAAATTAATTGATAATTATAATAATATTTATTTTTCCCCTTTAAACAATTTATAACAATTATTTACAAAAGAAAACAAATTATTTACAAAAAACATAAAATAGAAGATGAAACAAAAATTAAGAAAATTTAATTTTGGGCTTAACGGGGAGTGCTCGCTCCTACGTATCCTCCAATGCAATGAGGAACTCAAAGCCCTCGTCATTCTTGTAGAAAATAATTGTGAGTTGGATTGATTTTATTAAAAAGAAATAAAAAAAGAAAGAATTTAATCCACTCTTACACATGATTTAAGATAACATAAGATCTACAATAAACCCTTACAATTCTCATAACCCTTGAGAAAGGTCAAGTCATACATCAATGTTAGAAGTTGTTGCATGGATTAAAAGGTTAAAAAAATTGCTCTTATTATTTGAAAAAATCTATTTTGTATATATATATATATATATCAATAGTAAAAAAAAAAAATCAACGTCTTTAAACCGAAGCAAAGAAATGAAAAAAAAAAAAGAAAGTTAATAAAAAAAAAAGAAAAGGAACACAAAAGTCTAGCATGATGGCAAAGCACCATAGGCAACACCCTTGGCCCAAAAAGTGACGAGATGCAACCATTGATTCTGAGGATTGTTATCAATTTTGGCGATGCTATGCGATCAATGGCAGAACTTGGATGGTGGTGTATGACGATAAGGTCAACCTCAATATCAAGACTACAATCATGCGCTTCGATGGGTGTTAATTGATGGTGGTGGTGAATGAAAGTATGTCATTGTATTGAGTGAAAACCAAACCAAACAGTGCACAGTGAAGTGTTGAATCAAGAGGTGCAGGGTGACGAATGAGAAGACGAGATAGTGCGTACGTGTGTAACTGGAAAAAAGAAATGAAGGGTTAAATGAGATGTACCAGTAAATAAACTACAAGTGGATCAGATGTCAACCTTTAGCAATAATTCTCACAGACTCTCGTAATTACTCTCTAGTTCTTCTGTGATTTTTATGACTCTCCCCAAAAAAAAAAAAAGTCCCCTTTCAAGTGGTAGAGTTGGGCTTATATAGAGAGGAGAGGGAGAGATTTTGCTAACAAACTGATAAGATTTTTCAAAAATACAGTTGAGAAATTTGAGATAGGATGAGATAAAATTTAAAATGTAGTTAAAAACTTGAGATAAGATGAGATGAAAATTTTAAAAAGCAGTTGAAACTCTAAGATGGCATGTGATTCTAGAAGCTAAAAAAAAAAATAAAAAATAAAAAATAAAAAATAAAATAAAATAAAAAATATTTTATTAACAGAAAGGACTAAATATAGTGTTCACAGCCATTAGTGAAAGGCGGCTGAGAAGGTGGGGTCATGGTGATGGGAGGATGAATATTTGGCAGTAGTTATCCCAAAGACGGTGCAAAGAAGGAAGTGGCGTAGGAGGGTGAGGGGCAATGTCAATGTGGTGGCTGAGTTGTGAGGTAGCAAAGTCATGTTGCCATGAATGAGACTAGTGGTATGTGTTGTGGTGCAGAAATAAGGATAATGAAATTATAGAATCAGAATAATTACGATGCAAAAACTTGGAATACAATCTCAACCATTATTGTTTCTAAATGAAATCTTAGAGTTAATATTGAATGAGCCCATTATGGATCCAAACATTATGTCCCTATGTTAAAAGCCATATACTTGGAGTTAAGTGTAATATTTACACTGGTTTGGAGTGAAGTGCAATATTTACACAAGTTTGGGGTTTAGTGCTATATTTTGAAACCTCAAGATATGTGATTGCTAATTACCCTTAAAAATAAACCTAACAACAAATTATGACAAATAAAAAGAAATAGAAAGAGTAAGGAGTTCAACCATCTTCCTATGCTTTCATATCAGCCATATGAAACAAAGATTATGAAGTTTCTCCATTTACCGGATGTCTTCTCACTTCTTTACTGTTGTTGTTTCACCATTCCTTTTATTGCATATATTCCAGAGACTTGAGTTGTAACATGTTAAGTGGATCAATCTCTCTTATCTTGGGAAATTTGACTTACACAAAAAAATTGTAAGTATAAGCACGTAGTTTTAGGATTTATATCCGTTGACTTTATCCTATATAGCTTTGAGAAAATTTCTAGATTCATTATATGTTGAACACATTTTCTAAATATTTCACATTTTCTAAATATTTGTAGGTATTTGCATGAAAACAAGCTGACTAGCTTCATCCCCCCGAAACTTGGAAATATGAAAAGCTTCTCTATTTGTAAGATTCTTAAGCATAGTTGCACTCAATAGGTAATTATCATTTTCATTCTGAATTTCACAACTCCTATGTGGAACCTCATCAATTGCATATTTGCCACCATTGAGATGTTTGCTAAATCTATGTAAAAGGAATTGATATTGTGTGTTTGTGCATCTTTCATGCAGCAAAGGCATGCCTAGATAGTGACCCAAGTCCAGTTTGAGGTTGACACCAAGAGTAGCACTGAGCTCATTCTGTTTGAAATGGAAGTGTTTTTTTAAAAAGAGCACACAGGATTTAGAAAAGTTGATATTCTGGCTAGAACTCTTGCAAAAAAGGTCCAGAACTTTTTTCATTGCTTTCACTTGCTACATGCTAGCCTTAGCAAACAACACAATATCATCAAAAAACAAAGACACAATTTCTAGCCTTTCTTTGATAATTTAATTGCTTCCCATATCACATCCTCCATCACCATGTTAATTAACTGAGATAATTTTTCCAAACAAAGCACAAAGAAGTAAGGTGATAGTGGATCACCTTGTCTCACTCGTTTTCCTAGAGAAAAAGCATCATTGGAAATTGTTGGCCATGGGGCAGCACCTTGCCTTTGTAAGGCCTAGGTAGGGTCAGAGTCAAATCGGATCATGGCAATTGGTGATGGCCAAATGGGTTTAAGTAATAGGAGTTGCATCTTGACTAACAATTATAGCTTTTAGCTTATTGATAAGCGCTCAATCCAATAATTGGTATCAGAGCCAAAGTTATGGGTTTGATTCCCAAGTAGGCACAAATATTGCCTACAGATACTAGGGGAGGGGGATATTGGTTGTAGGCCAACATTCTGCCTTGGTAAGGCTCAAGTGGTGTTGGAGTCAGATTAGGCTAGAGACTTGATTCTTGGAAGGCACGAATTACAAAAGGCAACAATTGGGGAAAAGGATTATTGGCCATGGGTTAGAATCCCACCTTGGCAAGGCCCAAGTGGGGTTGCAGTCAAATCGGACGACCATGGCACTTAGTAATGGTCAAATGGGCTGAATCAATAAGAGTTGCATCTTCACTAATGACTATAATTTTTGACCCAATAGTAAACGCTCGATCCAATAGAAACACCATTCCAAAGG
Source organism: Pterocarpus macrocarpus (assembly GCA_031439585.1). Classification (NCBI taxonomy): domain Eukaryota; kingdom Viridiplantae; phylum Streptophyta; class Magnoliopsida; order Fabales; family Fabaceae; genus Pterocarpus; species Pterocarpus macrocarpus. The sequence continues at coordinate 35,053,825 of CM062514.1, forward strand.
AGCTGTATGAGAAGGGAAGATACATAATAGTAGATAACTACTACTTTATGATGGATTCCAATAACTAAGGTCTCCTTGATGAACTTCTACCTCAACCTATCATTTGCTTTTCAAGAGCCACTTTAATAGCCATGAAACCTGTTTTACCATTTTTACTTCGCATATAATGAACCATATTTGGATAACAAGCATGTTATTTGAACTATGTCTCCCAGGCACAAACTACACTGTGTCAGCCCAACAAGTTTCCCATCATTTTAACCTTGATACCATAATCTTTATTACTAGTTTATATGTGACATTGAACAAACTAATAGGCCTAAAGTGGGAAAAACACTTAGGGACCTCTTTTTCTGGATAAAGGCAATATGAATGTCATGATCACCTCATGAATTTTGGTTGGGTAGTTGAATACATTAACTACCCAAGAGCAAAGAGACTTACTAGTAATCTCCTAAGCATTTTGATAAAATATAGCAGAATCCCATCTGGCCTTACGCTTTCCAAACACCTAAAAAGAATAAAATCTCTTTAATTTCTTCTGTTGAAAGTAATTTGCTAAGCTCCTTTTTTCCTATTTAGTCAGTGGAGGGCAGGCTCCTGACATAGTAAACTTCTCATATTGTGATTCCTTCTCATAAAGCTACAGAAAGAATTGTCTTCCTATACTCTTCAATTGCATTGAATCATCTACCCACTCTCTCATCATTATTTTATTCTATTCCTCCTTTGCCTATTTGTAGCCTTGCCATGAAAATACTTAGAGTTCTTATCCCCAAAAACTAGTCATTTATATCTAGATTGCTGTTGCTAATACACCTCTTCCCAGACTAACAAAGCTTCATACTCCTTGCAAAGCTCCTTTTGGAGGTTATCTAAATCTTATTTTGCTAGAAACCCAAACTTTTTGCAATACCCTCCCTGTAACATAATTTTGTTCTTTTTCCTAAAAATATGCCAAAGGCTTCTTTATTTCACCATTTAGTTTTCTTTGTGAGTGCAGGTATATTTTTTGTCAAGCCACCATTTATGTTCCAGGAATTCTCTACTAGATTCTAATAAGCATCATGAATTATCTAAGAAGCCTAGATCTAAAAAGCCTATGCACTTAGTCTTGAGGGTGAGTTATACCTTGGTCCTAAAACATTTGGGAATCATGTTAGTCCCGATGTTAAAATTTACAAAATAAGCTAACTTTTTTTACTGCAAAAAGGGCCTTTTTGGTAAATATTTTCATGCAAGGGTCTGCCTGTGATGGTGAAGACTGATGAGGATTAGGGAGGAAGAAGGAGGAATCAAGAAGGAAGGAAGGAAGGATGGAGGCGGTGGTGGTGTTGGTTGGCCAGCCAGTGGCATGCGATAGCACAAAAACAGAGTAGAGGCGACTGGCGCATCGGCATAGGGATTCACCACACTTCAACTTCACACCAGTGCCATCATCAACAACCTCGGGCACGTTTGAGTCAATTAAAGCTGGTAAACCAAGTTGAAGCTTTGTGGAACTGAACGTCCAAAGCCTCCGTGGTTATGGTTCTAGGTTAGTTTACTAGCTGTTATTAGTCATGGTAGACCTGAAGCTAGGGTAAAGATATCAGCCAAATGTAGTGGCAACTGGTGAGCTTAGTGCCCAAAACCTCGCATCATCATTTCGCTGGCCTCTATGGCCTCGAGCTCGCAACTCACGCTTGCACGGAGCTCTTGCATCATCACACATGAGAAAAGGCAGAGGAAGAGTGTCGCACAGAAAAAGAGAAAGAGCGACTCACTTCTCCTTCAGCAGCACTTGGTGCAGGTGTAGCAGGTGGAAAAAAGGTTGGAGAAGAATTTGGAGATATGGCGGAAACTTGGTAAGAGAGCAGGTGGAGAGAGCCGGAGGTACAAATGCCTCTGCCTCTTCTGCAGTGTCTTCTCACAAACACCTCGGCCTTTCATCTATTGCTTGCACACTGCCATTCCATCTATGTCAGAGGTACACCAACCCCAACTATGGCAGTGTAGGTCCAGGGGATTTATCAGCAAATATTCACCCACTAAACCTTTTTTAACTAATTTCCATGAACCTAGCCCAGCGATCAATGGGATCCGTTCGATCAAAAAGATTGATCATCCGACGGCTATCATATAAAATTATTCCACAATCCTAAATGGGAGTAACATAAGTCCCAAATATTTTAGGACCAAGTTATCGCTCACCAATCTTGAGTGCTACTTGGATTAAAGCTAAGCAAAATTGGGATGTTGTCCGACTTGAGTTTTGGTAAGTGTTGAACATTGACCTCATTGAATCTAATGGATCAATCTGCATCAGAAAGATTGTCAAATCTTTTTCTAATATGATTTCTTTGCTAGTTGAAGGGTTGGCCAGAAAAGCTAACATCCTATAGTCTGCAAGCCCCCATACATTCTCTAAATTCATTTATATAGCTGAAAAGATTCAAAGAGCCTCTAACATTAGTTAAAGTTATTAAAATCACCGCCCAAACACGAAGTCCCTTTGACAAAATTTGCTACGAGTTTAATCTCTTCCCAAATTAATCTCTTTCCGTATTCTCACGTGAGGGCTTACATAAAATACAGTTAACCTCTAGCTGTCCTCACTAAGACACTAGCAAGTGAAGAAATTGTAGATGAATTTTAAGGACATCCATCTCCGCCCCCTTCAGACTTCCACATCACCTATATACCACCTGAAAGCCCTTTTCCTTCACTTACATAGAAGTTATCAAAATTGAATTTCTTGATCTTCTTTTGAGCCCTTTCCCACAAAATGCGTTCATATGAACTATAAGCTGAGAATGGTATCTGAAAGCCAACTCTCTAATCAAAGACCCAACGCTATTGGTAGCCACACCTCTATAATTCTAAAAGATGATGTTTGTGATAAAAGAACCCTTAATATAAGGATTCAAACTATCTTGAGTAATTACTAGTCCCTTCCAGCTTCTCCAACACTATATTAGTGACTTGGGCATGATGCTTTGCGTCTTTTCCTTCAAGGTTTTCGTGATCCTAATCACTTTCTCACCTAAATCAGGTGGGTTCTTTGCTTCTCCTTGGCTTGGTCGGATCCTTGATTGATCCTACATAACTGTTCTTTCTTCTTGAATTGGGCCATGCACATGTATTACATTAGGAATCCGCACCTCACACCTTTCCGTATATGCTAACCAATTATCATGGTTCAATTTGTTGAAGTTTGTCCAGTAATCCCTATGTATGTCATTCTCATGCATAGTAGTAGATGCCGTTTCTTCAGTTTAATTTATTTGATTTTTCACGGCTACTTCTCCTTGCTTAGCTGAACATGGCTTATCTTGCTTACTAATGCACCTATTCCTATTTTAGATGGAAGAACTGTTCGGGTGCTAGCCTTTTAGTTTGTTTTCCTTGTATAACATTGGGATGGGCCCACTTTCCTTTTATCTTTACCTCGTAACATTTTCGAATCCTCATGCATCCCATGCATTGCCCACGGGACCTCCACCTTCCCTTCTTTCTTCTTCGTAAGATCTGCCAACACTTCAAATTTGGAGGATATTTTGTGATCTCCCTCATTATGTTTGGTACCTTGCTGATAAGTTTTAGTGCGATTTGATCCTTCCTTCCTTCCTCCAAGAATCCTTTTTAACAACATCCACGAACCAAAAACTCCCTCTAATCCAACCATATCCTTCCTTTTCCTGTAGGATTTGCCGCATCAAGTATGATCTTGTCCTCAATTTTCCTCTCTTGTTTCGCGTGATTTGTTGCCGAAATCTCCTTCCTTTCCAAATTATACTTCCTCTCCTCATGGCTTGCCGCCAAGCCTCCTTACGTCACTGGAGCCATAGTCTGCATGTTGGCATCATCACTCTCTAATGTCCTCATTGCTACCGGGACCTCCTCTATTGTATGTTCGAAGCTGATAGAATTCAACTTTATGACCATACTTACCACGTTAGAAGCAGATCATGTGTAGAACCTTATACTGCACCTTGAAATCCTTCCCTAATGCAATGAAATTAGGAACCAGACTCCTTCTTAAGTCAAACTCAACACATATTCTTGCAAACTTTCCTCTAGAATGTATTGATGTTAGATTGTTAGTTCATCAATTTTCGGCAAGGTTCCAAGTTTGACTCACACCCTCCACGATAACTTTTTGCTTACAAAGCTCCGTTGGAAGACCTGGAATAGGAACCTATACTGCTATCTTTCGAATTGTTTCCTCCATGGGTTTAAACAACGATTTCCATCTTTGCACCATTAGGTAATGATCGGCCACCAATCATGGCCCTTTGAACAAAGCATATCTGTAATATTGCTCCTCATTAGCAAATCTTACCAGGAAGAAATCTTGATTCAAATCAAGAACTCTCACAATCCCCTTCCTTGCTTGTCCAAATCCTTTGGGTCTTCCTATCCATTACGCGAATACCGAACCTTTTCCCCAACAATTTGACAATCAACGTGCGGTTCCAAAGCCTGCATCATTCCTCAAATTCTTCCAAAGAAACATTGATTGATGGTTTTCTATCAAAAGCAGGAGTTTCCTCATCATTCCCCTTTTCCTGCGAACATAGTCCTCTAACACAAACAGCGCTATCTCCTCTGGCTAAAGAGAACCGTCCAACCCCTCATACAGCATTGTCTCCTTATATGTTGGTTTACAGGGTGAAGTTTCAAGGGACGTCTCCTCCTTATCCAACCTCCCTTCCTCATTTTCATCAAAGTTCATCTCACTTTCGCTTGACACCTCCTCTAGTATAGCATCATCCATGTGGTATCTTCCCCCTTTTCCTGGGTCTTGACCTTTTTTGTATTTCTTACCATCAAGTCATCCGCCTCCTTTGAACACGCGGTTCTTACCTCCCTTAAGCCCTCAGAGGCCTCCATCTTCGCCTTTTTTATTATAAAATAATAACTTCTATTTGCGCTAAAAGCATCTAATAATTGTTCTATCTCTTTCTTTTACATAATTTGGTTCTATGTTTCTAATCCTGAAATGCTCTCTATGTTTCTAATCCTGAAATGCTTGCCAACTTTAGACTTATTAAGCTTTTCAGAATAAGGCAATGTATTATACATTCGTGGAGACATTTCTCGATGATTTCACTATCAAATAAATAACTTGTGACAACATTTCTACATGAACCTTGTTATTATATTTAACCATTTTATAAGAATCAAACCCAAAATATTTTAATTAAATATGTTTTTATCAATTATTTATCAATTTTAAACATAGTATTTCCTTAATATTAAATTTTTGTTTTTACTTCTTTTATACGTAATCGGGGCTAAAGGCCCCCCCAAAAAAAGAAAAAACAAAAACAAAACAAGAAGAAAAGCACACTCTAAGACCCAGGGTATGACCACCCCTATGTCATCATCATCTAAGAGGCGGACAAGATCATCCTGGGAACCTTGTCAACAGTTATGTTATTTGAGTATATTCATTTAGGCACACTAATCAACATTTGGCATTTGTAGTTCAAACCAGTGTGCCTTTGAGTTATATAAATAGTGAATCGATATATTGTCTTCAATAATAGATATATGGTGATAGTTTAAATCAATGTAGGTTTTAGTTATATAAATACAAAATCAATATATTAACTTCATGAAAAGTATGCATCTGTCATTCTTAGTTAATATCGCGTTCCACATTTGTCTAACTAAGATCCATAGTTATTTAAATTGTGATTAAAGGATCAAGTGAGAGAAATAGTTAATTATGAAAATAAGAGGAGTAAATTTTGACTATTGGATCTTATATAAATATTTAAGATTAAAACATAAAATCATATAATTTTTTTAAAATAATCATGTGACCTTTAAATAATTTTTAATCTTAGTCATTCGTGTACATTTATATGGCCTAGACTTGCCTCCCTCACTTTAATAATAAAACACTTTATCTTGCAAAGCTCCCCACAATTACCATATATTGATAGGATGTACAAAAAGTAGGCATACATAATACCTTTTCGTGTGTGTAAAGGAAAATTATAAGATTAAAATTATTTTAAGAATCACTTATTTATATAATTATTTTTTATACAATTGATTATATAAGAATCAATTTATGTTTAAATACTTCAGTTCAAAATGGTTTTTAGATAATTTATTATATTTGAATTGCATAAAAAGATTATTTTTATATGATAAAATTATTAAAAAAAAGATATAGCTGATTATTTATATTATATATTTTATAATATTTAATACTTATGATCAATTTAATAAAAATAACACAATTCTAAAATAATTAGCTTCAATTTATAATACAAAAATTGCTCATAATTATAAGTTACTTTTATGGATTTGCCAAACATACTAAATTTTTGAAAAACAGCTTCTTCTTTTTTTTTTTTCCCCCTCTTCCGAAGAAAGCTGTTTTTCATGTTTACCAACAAGCTATTCTTTTGCTAAAGATGAATCCTAAAATCTCTCTACTTTACCCAGCTAGCTAATCGGCGTGCCTGTTACCTTTTCGGAAAGTATGACAAAATTTCACTGTCCCTTCCCTCCTGAGCCATTAAATTCTTACTTACATACGTCTGATAGTGATTATGGGAACAATATGTCGAATGTTATTCCTTTTTAATCCTATTTTAGATGCTGCTCAGTTGCTTCGCTCTATTGGGTGTACGCGGAGCGGTGGTGTTCATGATAACTTTATTCTTGAATCCAATTCAAGGCTAAAAACAAAATGCTTCAGCACTAAGAAACGCACCTTTACACCAAAAGAAAAGAAAAGAAAAGAAAAGCACCTTATATTATTTTTGTTCTCTCTTTTTTTTTATTTTTTTGTTAATATGAACGGGATATATTCTTGTTCTCTTCGTTTGATAAAACTTAATATAAAAAGACCAGCGCTAGAAAGCATAGTGGTAAAAATTGATAATAGATATAAACGCGGACAGATCCGAGTTTTGGTGTAGTGTAAAAATAGGAACTTGCAGAGTTTTGGCTACTTCATTCTCAACGACCGTCAACTTGTCATCAAATCAGCACTTAAGCATCTTGCCGGAAGGATCATCGTATTCATCACTTTAATTGACAAGGTAAATTTAATGGCTCAAGTCATAACTTTATGTTATAACCCAGTCTTCTATTGCCGCTCTTAAGGTTGAGGTTAATTACTCCTCGATTCCCATTTTGTATGTAATAAATACAATAATTACTATGCTTTAGTTTTCAGATAATATTTGAAGAACTCTACCTCAGCTCATTTCTAACTTACGTAAATGTTTTGGGCCTAGTTGCTCATTATTAGAATGAGAGGTGAGGCAGTGTTGTCAAGGTGCTGCTACCTGTGTTACGCCACCCTTTTTCGGTGCTTCAAAATTCACCTTATTAGAAGTTTAAACTTGAGACTCTAGGTTGAGGAGTTGAAGCTTATAAATATGATGTTATTTGAACATTAAACTTCATCCTCAGATACAGCAATTCTCATAAATATATAATATTTCCATATTTATTTCATCTAGATAGATGCACATTTCGAATTGTATATGATATTGGTATAATAATTATGTAACCCATTCGTTTTACCACCAGATGCCAGGAAAGGAAACAGAAAGTGAAAATCCCTCCATCTCGTGTTCCGGTGACAACGGCGTTCAGATTACAATATCATCAACTCCTAGTCCAAGTTACGCACATACTCTAGCTAACGATACTTCAGCTGTTGCCTCTTCGTCCCGAGATGAAAACGCAAGGGTGAATGAAATGACTCCTCAAGATGACAGTAAGTTATACATCAGATTAAATTATAAATCAAATTATTATTATTATTATTATTATTATTATTATTTGTCTAAATTTATTAGTAGAATCGGATTTGAAGGGATTTAACTAATTTCATTCCAATCGAATAACTTACTATGAGAGTCAAACATTTTTAGGGTTTTTTTTTTTCTTTCCTCATTTACAAAAATTAAATCCGATATTTTATTTAAAGGAAACAATTCACAAATTACCGAATCAATTAAACGTGGGTCAACTTATTTTATTTAACATATATACTCTTGAGGGTGCACTCTCGGAGATCTTTTAGAGTACTCTCAGAACAATAACCAAAGAATATTTTAATAATTCACTTATTTTTTATTATTTTTCCTATTATCCTTTTAATTTTTGATAGCTATATTCACTCGGAAGAAGAAAAAGTTCTTCCTCTAGGAGTATATATAAGTATTTTTCGCACCCTAGATACCACTTAAGAAGGGTAGATCGACCCAATTTTATTGGCCATCATGTGGTTTAAAAGGGATGCTTTGTTCTTAACAAGTATAAATAATTATAGCTTGAAGCCGCTGGTATTTGGTTTATGGTTTGTGAACTTGTTATAGCTGCTAGTGTTTGATTCTGCATTGCACAATCATTGATGCTAATGGTTTGTAATCTGGTAAAGGAATTGCCTATGTTGCACGGATATGGGTACGGTACCCGTACCCGGTACGGATTAGGGTACGGGGTATAAAAATTTTGTAAAAATTGGGGTACGGATACGTCAATATATATATATATTTCACAAATTTCAAAAAATAAAAACTAAAATTTTGTTTTATATATAAAAAAATACACCAACTTCTACATAAAATAAGTCGAAATTATTCAATATTATATCACAAAAAAAGCTACAATACTTAAAATATTGTTCAAAACAAATACATAACAATCATTTAAGCACAATTAATAATCAAACTCTAATAGTCTCAATCTCATCATTTCCTTCCCCATTATCATCAGTGAAAAGAATAGTCTCTAAATCAGGCTCATATGATAAATAATTACAAAATTTTTATATTACTAAAAAAAAAATTAATCATGTATTCTATCATTCAAATGATAAAGAACAAAAATTAGAACACCAAAAAAGAATTTAATCACTTATTCTATATATTTTCAAGAATAATTCTAGTATAGATCAACATAGTAGATAGAACAAGAACAAAAACAAAACAATCCAACACTCAAGTAGAAGAAGGGAATACCTCTATACAACTCATGAGAGAGAAGGAGAAGAAGGAAGTGCTGTTGGTTGGGCCGCCGCCGCTGCCGCTGGGCTTGGAAGCGCTAGTGCTACTAGGATGAGGAGGAGCGCCACTGCTGCTGCTAGGACGAAACGAAGAGCACCGCCGCCGCTGCTGCTGGGACGAGACGAGGAGCACCACCGTTGCTGCTGCTGCTAGGATGAGGGTGGCCACCGTCGCCGGGCTTTGCCGGTGTTATAACGTGCCCGAAGGGCGCTGCGACGAGAGATAATAAAAAAATATATATTTTAAAAAAATATTCAATGGAGCCGCCACTAATTTTTATTTAAGGAAAAAATTAGAAAAACTTTTTTGATTTGCAAAAAATTGGTCTTTAAAAGAGATTAGGTTCGGGAGTCTAATTACGCATAGAAAATAGTGAAAACTTAATCTCATTGCACCCCTAATATATCCATTTTATAATGGTTACCTTAGAGTTTATTATGAAAATTAACAATAACTTTAATAACATTTATTCCCCCCCCCCAAAAATGGACGGTTATTTACAAAAAATAAAATAAAAGAGAAACAAAATTTAAGAAAATTTAATTTTTGGCTTGACGGGGAGTGCCCGCTTCTACGTATCCTCCTGTGCAATGAGGAACTCAAGTCATCGTCGTTCTTATAGAAAATAATTGTGAATTGGATTGATTTTATTTACAAAGAGAATTTTTAAAAAAAGAAGAGCAAAAAACCTAATTCACTCTTGCACAGGATTCAGAATAGCATAAGCTATACAATAAACTATTGCAATTCTTACAACCCTTGAGGATGGTCAAACCATACATCAATATCGTAAGTTTGTTGCATGAATTAAAAAAATATTTTGACCATTAAAAAAAAAAAAGAAAACTTTTAAGCTGAAGATAATATGGTATTTCAAAATTTAAAAAGAATTCAACCAATTTAAAAGAAAAACGTCAAACAAGAAAAAATTAAACACACAAAACAACGTAAAATTGAGTAAAACCCATCAAATGAAAGAAAAAAAATATTACAATGGAAAAGAAAATGTTTAATAAAAAAAAAGAAATTTGGCATAAATTCCTTTTTTGTAAAAGAAAATAAAAACCAAAGGCCAAAAAAAAATAACAATAAAGTGCATACAGGAAAAGGATTAAAACCACAATGCAAAGAAGGCTTGAGGCATTAATGGCAATGATGATGGTAGAGCGCTCTGATGGAGGCTGAGCAAGAGTGGTGGTTGTGCGGCTTCACAGCAATGCGACAATGGTGATGGGCGGAAAGATGAAGATGGGTTATGATTTGACTCAATTGTGGGATTAGAATAAGAATATGATTGATTTTGGTGGAAGATGGTGGTGCTAGAAATGGTATAATGATGATGGGATCCAAAACTTGATGAGAGAATGGGAATGAAAAAAAGTAAAAGTGGTCTCTGGCTGACAGAATTCTTCTCCCTTTTGAAGTGAAGGAGTTGGCTTTATATAAAAAAGAATGAGAGAAATCTTTGGTAACAGATTGACCATAAATTTGAAAAACAGTTGAAAAACTATAGATATGATGAGATAAAAATTTGAAAAACAATTGATAGTTTGAGATAAGATGAGATAAAAATTTGAAAATCAATTGAAATCTTAAGATTATGATGAGATTCTAGAAGCTAATAGGAAGGAAATTTTGTTTCATTATTTTCTTTTTATTATTAAAAGAAGGACAAAATATGGTGTTCACAGCTGGTGGTGGTGGAGCGGTGGTGGCTGGTGGGTGAAAGTTGGAAGTGGGGTGGTGTGGGTGAGAAGAACCAATTTGGGAAAGAAGGGGAAAAGGGGATAGGGATTTTGCTTCTGTGAGTTTTACAAAGGAAAAAAAGAAAAAAGAAAAAAAAAAGCCAAACTATGTAGTTTTAGGAGAAGTCTGTACCCAACCGCACTCAGCCTTATCCAAGCAACACCCAGCCCTACCCAATTTTTTTTAAAAAAAAAAAATTTGGATACATCTAGATACGTACCCACGCGTACCCAATGCATACCCGTACCTAAAATGTACCCGTGCTTCATAGGAAACTGCAGCTATCTGTTTTGGTTTTGAGTTTTGACATGTCAGCACATGTTATATGTTACGGCTGTTATGCTGGTTGTCTTTAGTCTGTTAGTTTTGGTGGTTTTTGAGTTAAAATAGGTTAGGACTTGGGGGAAAAGGAGTTCAGTTAATTACAATTTCCGCTGATTGAGAATTTTCTAAATGAAAGGTTTTGCTGCTGAATTGTTGTTTCTTTGAGCCCATTGTGGCACGTGGCTTGTCTTGTTCTGTATTGTGGAGCTCTAAATGATTGACTCAGATGTAGGTGGATTTGTGTTTCTGATATGCTTTATTAGTCTGATACTCCTCTTGAATGCTGACATTACGAGATGCATACCCTGAATGGTTTCATGTTAGAGCTGGACTGGTCTTTAGGATGTTTTGATGCATTGTAATGATCTGGTGGGTATGCCCACATGGGGTCTTCATGAGCCATACTGGTTTTTAAGTGTTTATAACTTGTTACAGCTTTTTGAGAAAGTTCAATGATATACTGTGGAATCCGTCTCCTTTCTGATAGAGATTTCCTTTGAGCCTTTTTAAATTAATTAAAAAAAAAGGGCTAATATTTGCTTGTACAGCGAGTTTTAGTGGCCGAGGGAACTTAGGGCTTGTTTGAAAGTGTTTTTGTTTTTTAGTTTTGTAAAATTGTTTTAAAAAACAAGTTTAAGATCAATTTTAAAAAACAAAAGAACAAAAAAATTTGTTTGATAACATCACATAAAAATTATCACCCAGTCCAATTCCAGCAAGAAAAACCTTGCACTAATGCAACTTGAAGAGTATATACCAGTCCAAATCCACACAGCTACAACTTTAACAAAAATCATATACCAATCCAATTCCTATACCGTACATAAATCTTGCAACCATCAAAACAAATTACCAATAGTGTTTAGGGTTTGATTTGGGAAGAAGAAAAATCCAAAGATGGAAACGGAGAGGGTGACGGAAAGAGCAGCCACCACCGCAAAAAGACGGCGACGAAACGCGAGGCAGAATGCAAGGCGGAGAGAGGGAGAAAGAGACAGATCGCGACGGCGACAATGACAAAGAGAAACAGAGATAGATCGCGATGGCAACGGCAACGGCGATCGAGACGGAGAGAAACAGAGACAGATCGCGCGACGCTGAGAGAGAGAGAGACAGCGCGACGTGGTGACAGATCGCAATGGCGATCGAGACTAAGAGAAACAGAGACAGATCGTGCGATGTTAAGAGAGAGAGAGAGAGAGAAGGAAGGACAACGCGACGCAAACGGTGGTAGTGGTCGTGATGAGTACGGTGGTGAACGCAATCTGTTAGAGGAAGAAAGGGAACGGGAAAAAGGAGGAGAAGAAGAAGCAGAGGGAGGAGAAGAAGAAAGGGAAAAAGAATGGTGGTGTGGGTGAAAGAACAATAAAACTGTAAAATTACATGTATGCCACCACATAAATGAGTGTTTTTAAAAACAAAACATCACAAAACATCTCAAAGTTGTTCTTCAATTTCTGTTTTAAAAAATCACAATCAGTTTTTTGTTTTTTAAAACTAATATGAAAAAACAATCTTTCAAACAGGGTTTTTTGTTTTTTTGTTTTTAAAAATCAAAAACTATTTTTGAAAACAATTATCAAACAAGGCCTTAGTTTTTTCTAAAAATCTATTAATATATTGTAGTTTGTCTTCTCTCGTAAAAAAAAGAAAAAATATAATTAAGTAAAAGCGAATGTTATATATATATATTATTAACTAAAGATATGTTTGTATAATTTATATTTTGTTAGTTGTTTTATATAATATTCTTTACATGGCAGTTATCATTATTATTATTATTATTTTTATGGTTATACATATGCAATCTTATCCTTCCCCCACTATTTTTTTTCTGAATCCACACGTGGCAGCTTCCTTAAAAGGAGAACTGTACATATATTCCCTCAAGGATATTTGGGACCGAGCACAATCCATTTATGAAAATTTTCCTGACATGATACCCATTAAGTTGACTCCGAATGGAGATACAGCTCTTCATGTTGCAGTGACAGCAAACAGTGCTACTTTTGTGCAAGGGTTGGCTAACCTTATGACCCCAGAAGACATGGAAATAACAAACTGTGATGGGAACACTGCTTTTTGCATGGCTGCAATATCAGGAAATAGTGATTTGTTTCTAACTATGGTTGGAAAAAACGACAATTTGCCATTGATTCGGAGGCATGATGGGAAGCTTCCAGTTCACTTGGCTGTTTTATCTGGCCGCCACGAAACTGTGCAAGTTCTGTCTTCTGATAATCTGCTTGAGAAAATGGCTATTGAGGATACTAAACAACTATTTTTTATGACCATTATCTATGGCATCTATGGTAAGCCTAAACAGTAAGGTTTGATGAGATTTGCTGATAATAGATAAGTACCCAAATCAACATGTGAAATTTATTATTTAAATAAATATAAATTTTAGTTATATAAGTGTTAAATAAAATATTTATTGATAATAGATATACTTTTTTTAAGTGTAGGTAATATGTTAATTTATTTGACAATTATGCAATTGAAATTGAGTTTAATTGGTATGCACTGACACTGTCAACCAATAGAAATAGGAAAAAGTGAGAAATCATGGTGGATCCTCATTATAATGGGTGGTTATTTGTATAAATTGGCACTTTTTACTAATTCTATTGACTAACAGTGTAAAACTGTTTTACACTGTCAGTGTATTTAAATTAAATTTATTTATTACAATTACCGTTTATCAATTTTGATGTCAAATAGCTAATTATAAATAATAGAATTGTTTTTGTAAATAAAATTTTGATATATGAATATTTTTGTATTAATTAAATGTTTCGTTAAAATTTTTTAGTTTTCATATAAAAGTAGGCTTTAAAAATTTTCAGACACATCTGTAACTTAAATGATATCTTTCTTAGGATTATGGATTCAATCCCTATTTGTCTATTTCCTTCCTCATTTTTTCCTCTAATTTCACTAGGAGCTCTATAGGAAAAAAAAAATTCAGCCACTTTTAGTTTTTGTCAAAAGTTTGCAAAATAATTGCTCGTGGATATGTCAGTTTGCCGAAAATTAATATAATATAGTTGAGGAAAAGAGATTAAAGATAACTTGTTGATATTATTCAAGTTATAACTAAACTTATCAACCCTGACAGCAACCTTGCTCTGCCTAAGCTCTGAATTTCGGTTTATTCAGTTCTTTGCCCCAAGAAACATAATTACTGATTAATTTATTAGAACCCAGTTGGGACTGTCCTTGGATTATTAATGTATATGTTAGTATATATTACTTAATTTGTTGCTTTTTTTTTAATTATTTGAACTTTTATACCTTACCTTGTAGATAAAATTCATCACTCCGTCAAAATTTGTGCTCATAACAGATGTGGCAACAAAATTATTTAAAAAATATCCTGCTATATTGGCCAGTGCAAGAGATGATCAAAAGCAACTAACAGCTTTGCATATGCTGGTGCAAAAGCCTCTGCAAGAATATGGTTAGTTTTGTAAACTTAGTTATATTTTTATTTAGCTCTTACATCCCTTTAATTTGATTTTTCTTTCATTTTAATTATGTATTAGTCTAATCAATTTAACTTAATTTTATCAATATTTCTTTACACCTATTAGAACATTTTAAATGAGTTCTTATAAAATAGACCACAATAATTTAAAAAAAATGATAAGATAGTTAAATTCAGTTTACCATTAGGTTTTTGAGACCAATTCGAAACTATATTGAATATTTGTAGTTTAAAAATAAAATAATCTATTAAAAATTTCAAGAAATACAATTATCTATAGATTAATTTAATTTACGATGAACATTGTGGAGATACCTTGTCATTAATTAATAATCTCCTTAACAATATATGATTATATGCCACATAATTAATTGAATAGAATGTCTCTAGTATTCAATCCAGAACTGTAAAGTAAAAACCTATACTTCAAAGTATTTTAGTTACATATATACTACAGAAAATGAAGTTAAATTATTTGAAATTTCCGATCCTTTATTATTTAGGTACACCAATGATATATTCATATGGTTAGTTAGGCTACCTCTTATAATTTTGGTTATTCCCTCACACTTGAACTCCTTGTTGAATTCTTGGGCACAACTCGAACGTATAAAATGATCATACAGAGTTCTTTTATGGAATATGCACATGTCCATCAACTTTTAATAAAGATAATATAATTGATTCTGAAAGGTGAGTTCAACTCAAAATCTTGTATTTGTCTTTTACATTGAAAGGGCCCACTTCAGTGATCTTTGATTCCAATTATGTATTTTTACTAGAGAATACCTTTTTAATAAAAAAAATGTATGTTAAACATTTTTTGTAATTCTCTATATATGACTAATAAGTTTTATGGAAACCAGCTATCGGTGATGGATTGCAACTGCTTCGTGATATTTGGTCTCATGTTAGAAATTTGGAAAGCGAAAAGTTTTTGAAATTAATAACTGAACCTTCGCCGGTAGTACTTGATGCTGTAAAATCAGGAAATGTTAATGTCGTGAAATGGCTTCTCTACACAAAACCTGAACTACTGGCACAAAAGGATATTGAAGGACGAAGCCCATTGCACTTTGCTGTTTTATATCAACAAGAAAGCATTCTTGACTTCATACTTAAGATGGGGGCAGCGAACCTTTTTATATGGGCAGTGGATAATGATCGTAAAAACATCTTACACTTTGCAGCTGCATGTAAGTCACCAGAAGCATGGTCAATTTTAATTCCAATTCCAAGCTTTCAATTGGCAGTTGAGTTGCGGTGGTTCAAGGTAAATATATTTTGTTATTCTTATTAAGTTTTTATACTTCTTCTCTTCTGACTACAATATTGCCATTATTTTTTTTTTTTTTTGGTACATAGCAATTTAGTAACATTTAAAAAATGTTACTAAATTATAAAAAGCTTATTAAAACCTTTTAATAACTATATTTAAATATAACACTAGTAAAAATGTTATTAAAGAATTTTAATAACATGTTTAAATGTTATAATTTAAATAAATATTGTTAAAAATTAAATATATGAAGTAATGTCTTTATGTATCTTTGTCATCTATTATCTATTATTATTATTATTATTAGAATTTAAGTGTAGAAAAATTTTACACAGATATTCAATTATGTATTACCATATTAGTAAAAATATTTAACTTAACCATTTATTATCTTAAAAATTTTATGAATAAAAGCATATGATTAGATGATATAAAATTCGTTTACACTAATAGTGCATTCAAATTAATCTATTATTATTATTATTATTATTACATGGTTGGGATCAGTTGAAATAATATATTCCTTCATTTTAAAACCAGAATTCATATTTATATGAAAAGTTCATTAAGAATGCAATACAAATACGTGGATTCACTTAATTGAAGAGATCATTTCTTAATTGAATAAAGATGAAAATAGTTTGTTATGAAATCCGTATATTTGGGTTGGCCAAGTGGAGCAATAGCGGGTCTCTAACAAATCGCAGATTTGAGCTTCCACTTATTTGGGCTTCCACTTATCTTCTTAAGGTGAAATAAATATAAGTTTATTTATAAGTATTTTTTAAGTCTAAAAACTTTCCATGCCTTAAATTATGGTATCAACCTTTCACCCTAAATTTCAATGCATCAAAAACAATTCATACATTCCATTTTTAATAATTTGTGAAATTGTACATAATAAATGAGAAATTTTTTCCCTCCATATATAATCTCCATCATTTATATTTCAATGAGCCCCATCACTTTCTACATTTGAGGAAGAATTTTTCAAGAGGATTCAAGAACTGGTAACAAATAGTAATACTCTTTTAAGATAGCAATCATATCATATTGATTGGGTGCAAGTTAGTTTCAAAATAGCAAAATAAAATAAAATAATCATCAACTTTATAGTACCAGCTTTTACTTTATTGCATCAACTTTATAATGTTCCTATGATGTTTATGGTTGTTCGTAGGCTCTAGCTTCATATTAGGTCTTCGTTTTGTAACTCTTGATAGATTGATTTCTTTATTACAATCTTTTGTTTTAGCTCCACCTTTTATGGTGTCTTGTATTTGCTCCACCATTTATGGTGTTTCGAGCTTCACCTCAATCATCCAAAAAGAAAGGTCTTTCTCTAGTTCTTGCCATACGTGTTTTTTAATGCATAAATTGATCCTAACCTATGCATTATTACCCACATCAACTGATACTCTTGATTAACGTCATATCAGAAAGTGGAGAAAAGAGTCCCTCGTGAATTAAGGACAATGGAAAACAATAAAGGCGAGACACCAAAAGACATCTTTTGTGCTAATCATGAAGAGCTATTTGAGGCAGTGAAAGAGGAACTCAAAGCAACGTTCAAATATGGCATATTTGTGACAACACTTTTTGCTACTGTGTGTACCGCAACTTTCAATGTTCCAGGGGGTGACAACACCTACAATCCGGTTATTGCCCTTGCTGTGGCACTTGGAATTGCACTATTCTTAGCTTTTCTGTCCATACTAGCGCTGTGGCCAATTTTATTATCTCCACACTTGGTAGGGATCAGATTTAGTACCCAGCTACAAGAAAGACTGCTTGATGCGTTTCTGTTTCGTCTAGGCTCCCTGTGCAATATGCTTTTGGCTATTGCGATATCCTTCGATTTGATCTTGAGCAAGGGATCCCCGTCCCCCCATGCTCTTGGGCATCCGACGCCGGATATCTGGACTCCCGTACTCCTCTTCATTAACGCACCGTGGTTTCTACGGTTGATCTACGTTGACAGCGTTGGTTTTGTCCCTTTTGTGGATCCAATTTTTAAGTGGGCTAAGGGATATTAATCTTGATTTGATGATATTTCATGACAGAAGTAGCAAGCATACGAAAATGTATCTTATGAGTTTAGATTCATTCCTTCAAACAGTTCTTTTTTTCCCATCCAAATTATCATATAAATTAAATCACAACTCTTTCAGTAATAAAATATGAAGAGATGTGTTATTTGAACATCCAAAAAGTGGGTGTCCATCAACACCCTTTTACATCTAACCATTCAATTTATTTAATTTTACATTTTAAATTTTTTATTTCAATTTTTTCTAAAATCCTAGTGGGGTGTCTTTAAAGGTGTTGGGGTTTACAATGTCCAAAAAACATTTCCCAAATATGAATAGTACTTTTCTTATCCTTTAAAAAAATCTCAAATAATAAAAATTTATTTACATTTTCCTTTTTCTTATTCTCTTTTTGTTTCCTTCATTAGTAGTAAGCTTGTAGATAATAAAAAATAAAATAAAAATCAGAGTATGAACAATGCTCATTTCATACTGTCACATGCGGCTATGCACAATTGTGGTTCTAAGTTTAGTTTTTCATATTTATAGTAATAAAATGGTATAAATTTTCATTGCAAACCTAGAGAAAAATTAAAATAAATGTAATCAAATTAATTATCTTATTTTGCGCTCAGCACAAGTTATTTTGCATTTATATTTATGATCTAGAGTTACAAATATTGTTATATTCACACTATTGTTTAGGAAGTGAGTCTTTAGGAAAGTGTGAGAATCCAACAGGAGAAAAGGGAATATAGTTGGCTTTTTACATGGCAGAAACTTTTAGATGTCGTAAGAGTAAAACAAAAAGCTCTACTTTATACCATTCATAATTTAATACATCAATTTTTATTATTGTCTCTCACTTTTCTTACATTTTTAATGTCACAACTAATGTATTAAGTGATGAATGATACAATGTTAAACTCTTTTCTTATTCTAAGAACATCTAAGAATTTCTCCTTATATGATCTTTTCATGTTAGTGAGCAAGTTGGCTACTGACAATAGTAGCAACTAATTTAGTGACTAAAAAATTTTGATCACTATTTTAAAGAATTAGTGACCGATTTAGTGATTGATATGAGCAGTCAAAGAGTTGAATTGTACTTAAAAAATTGGTATTTTAGTGACCAATTTATCAACTGATTGCTAAATCAAGCACTAACATTTATTTTGTGATCGATCATTTAACAAATTAAAAAAAATACTAATTTTTTAAATTATCAACCACTAAATCAATCTTTAATTGTTCAATCGGTAACTGATTTAGTGACTAATATGTTTAGAGGAGAGAGACGCAATATTTACCAAAATTAGTCACTAAATTGATCGCTAATTGTTATTTTAGTAATCGATTTGCCAATAACTATTGTCTTATTATTGTACTAAATTGGTCACTACTTTTGAAGTTAGTGACTAAATTTTTTGGGGGAAGAGAAACAACTTCTGAAAAATATTAATCACTAAATCGATCACTAAAATATTTCGAATTTAGTGACCGATTGTGAAGACAAACACATTTCACCTATCAAAAAGAATTGGTCATTAAATCAGACTAATTTTTACTTTAATGACCTAATTAGTGACCGATTTCATAAATTATGAGGGATCCAATGTCTTTAATAAATCAGTCGCTAATTATAATATTAGTAACCAATTTAGTAATGAATTTTTAATATAATTATTTGTTATCATGTTTAAAATTGACTACTAAATGAGTCTTTAAATTAAAATTTAAAGACTAATTTAGTGACCGATTTTTCGATCACTATTTTTGAACTTTTAACACAAAAAAACCTAATTTTTTAAATGTTAAAGCCACCCCTTTCTTTTTCCCCTTTACCTTCCTATATTTTCACTTTCCTCCTCACTACCACCTTCCTCCTCCCTCTGGTGGCCTATTTCTTTCCATTTTCTGTCGACCACGACGCCGTATGGTAGCCTAGCGTCCAACGCCATCGACTACAACCCATTCCTCTATCGCCATTGCCTACAGCCACTGCCTTTGTCACTGTCACGTGTAGCCCTTGCCTCCGTCACCATCGCACGTAGCTTCGTCATGCCTCTAGTTTGCCATCACATCTATTGTTTTTTGGCTAGCACCATCGCGCCAGTGGATCCTAGATCAATATCGTACAACCTCTTACTCTTTCTCACTCTTTGGTCAATGTCACCCTAGCAGTGATGCCGTTCTCCAATGTTGTGCTACCTACAACCCCACTAGCATAATCTAAAATGTCAATTGCTTACTAATTTGGCTTTTAAAAAGAAAGCATTCTCATATTCTTAGGTCCTAATGGTTGTAATCTAAGGTTAATTATGATTTATTGGTGTGATATATGCTTTATACATGATTTGTTATGTCGCTTGATTGAGGGAAGGGTTCCAAGAAAATTGGCATTCATAGAAATAAAAATCTAAGTGCAGAAAATTGAAAAAAAAAAAAAGAAACCAAAAAAGAAGAAGAGATTTTTGCCCTTAGTTAAAATGAAGATATGCCCAAAAAAAAAATCAAAATAAAAATTGAATGAATAAATGCATAAATATGAGCTCTCGTGGTTACGAAGCTGTAGGGGTTGTGGGAGCTTATTGAGTTGTACAAGACATATTTTATACTTTGTTTGTATTTATCTGAGTACTTGATTTGTTGTAGTGAATCTCTGAGCATTTATTGATATGAACTAAATTGTTTTATGATGGCTGTAAATTTGCCACTGCATAGTCAAATTCATAGTTGAAATTTGTTCATTGATTGCTCATATTATGAACAAAAGGAATAATATGGGTCTATTTGATATTATGTCCATTACTTGATTATGAGGTTTATTCCTATGTCAATTTGAAGCTTTGGATTGATGTGATGAGGACCATGAAACATGATTTGGGACTTGATTTTTGGTGAGATTTATAAAATAAAGTCAAAGTGAAGGAATGGCTTGGCTTGGTTTAGTGATTAGACAAGGTGAAGGAAGTGTTTTAGTTGAGGGAGGTCTCACAATTTTTCACGTAAGTTCCTTTATTTTCATTTTGATAAATTCCCTATTTGGGTTTGGTGTGTTTGTTGTTTTTGGTTTGATTTTTTCCTCCTTTGTGTTTGGTGATTAGAGAAAGTGAAGGAAGTAGTTTAGTTGAGGGCATTATCAAAAATGAGAGGAATTACTTGTATGAGTTCCTTTATTTTAATTTGTGATAATTAAAAAATCAATACAACATTGTACAACACTTACATTTTGAATGATTGCACTTTATCACAATTGATCAAGATATGCAAATGTGTAGCATGTTTTTCTCTCTCAGACAACTAGTGATCTTTTGGTTTGCCAGGCACACAACTCGGTTGGTTTGATACTGACAAAATCGGTTGAATTGAGTTTTTACCTCCATCATCATTCCAACTAACCCTAAAGGCCCCACATATTGATCTGTTAACTTGAGCTCTATTTTTTTTATAGTTCTCTTGAATACTCTTCTGTCCCTTTCAAATGGATATATCCATCTATACTAAATCAGTCCATACACCTGTGCTTCGTATGCCAAGTGTTTTGGCAAGCACTCTATGGAGTCAAAAAATCCTAGGGGAAATATTCCTTCTAACTCACACAAAATAATGGGGATATTCCTCTCCATAACTAAGAGGTCCTCAATCTTAAGGGTGGCTGACCATAAGTCTCTGAAATATCCACTCAACTCAGTTAATGGCTTCCAAACGTGGTTAGGGAGCTCCTTAAATGTAGTAGGAAGCTAACACTCCATAAATATATGACAATTATGACTCTTCATTCCAAAGAACCTCCCTTGCGTAACATTCACACGTCTACCCAAGTTTGAAGCATAGCTATCTAGCATTCTTAACTCTTGTGCCCACTTACACACAGCTTGTTTTTGCGTAGAGCACAATGTAAAATTTGCCTTCGGCTTACACAAATAACCATCTCTTAATTATTGTAAATACAACTCAGGTCGTCTACACTACTCTGCCAAATCCAACCTTACCTTATTATTGTCCTTAGTTCAGTCAATGTC
The DNA here is from genome assembly GCA_031439585.1 of Pterocarpus macrocarpus. Classification (NCBI taxonomy): domain Eukaryota; kingdom Viridiplantae; phylum Streptophyta; class Magnoliopsida; order Fabales; family Fabaceae; genus Pterocarpus; species Pterocarpus macrocarpus. The sequence goes on from CM062514.1 coordinate 35,075,748, forward strand.
CAACACTGTATTCATAATATTATCGAAAATATTTTTCTCAACATGCATGACATCTATACAGTGACAAACCACGATATCTTTCCAATACGACAGCTCCTAGAATATACTCTGTTTGGTCCAGTTATGCTGTATCCTATAGCCTAGAATTCTTATAAAGCTACCGACTTCTGTTATCTTTGGAAGATGTCTAACCTTTTCTCAAATTTAATGACCATTTAATCTAACCGAAGGCTCCTTTTCCTTTATAGAGTTCTTTCTAAATCCATACCTATTGCACCTATATGGATGGTCATTTTCCAAGAACCTTCTATGACAATCAAATCATCAATTATTTCCCTTAAACTTCAAAGTGAATGCCTTTATGTCCTCCATACATATTGGGCATACCAATTTCCCCTGCGTCATCCATCCAAACAACATTCCATCAGCAAGAAAATCATTGATAGTCTACATCAATGTTATCTTCAACATAAAATTCTATTTAGTGGAAATATCATAAGTCAATACACCCGAATACCATAACTCTTTTAATTCATCAATCAAGGATTGGAGGTAGACATCAATTTTGACTTTGGGATTGTTAGGACTAAGGGTTATACAAATCAAGAACAAATATGGATCTTTCATGCACATTTCAAGAGGAAGGTTGTAGGGGGTAATCATAATAGGCCAACATGAGTAGGGTTTACTACATTGATTATTTGGAGTAAATCAATCAGTATAAAGCCCTAACTTAATATTTTGAGGATCAGAGGCGAATTCAGGTACGTTCGGTCGAAGTGCTGCCAAGGTTCACCGTGAAAAGGATGTATCATTACATAATCAATCCTCTTGTTTTCATACTGCCACCTCATGTGAGGTGTTAAGCTCGTTGATGCATACAATCTCTTAAGTCTAGGGATTAGGGGCAAATAACATATTTTTTTGTAAGGAACATTCTTATACTTTCCACTCCCCACTCTCTTCGGCTTAAACGTAAGGATTTCATAGAATTTACAATAGGTTAAGGCAGAATCATCTCTATAATACAACATAAACCTATTCGAACAACAATTTATCTTTTTTGATTTTAACCCAAGTTTAGAAACTAATTTCTGGGCTTGGTAATAATCCTTTGGGATGGAGCTAGATTGTGAACTGAGCTCACTTATCAATGTTGCCAACTGATCAAATGAACTTTGATTCTGATTCCCTTGTGACTTAATACTCAATATCCTAACTGCCAGAGACAACTCTGAGTGCACACACCTTTCCCATAAAGGCGCTTTGGCTACTTCTAACAAAGATTAAAATCTTGATGCATCTAGATTGGGGACTTTAAAGGGAGGTTCATAAGCTATTCCAAACTCAAGACCAGCAACATTATAAATTATTTCCTGATAATGATTAAAGTTATGCCTACATGAGCCCTGCTTGAACTACCTTCAGTATAATTACCCATATCGAACCGAACATCCTATGTAACGACTTTTCCATGCTCAGTCCAAACCCAATAATCAGGCTTGAAACCATCCTTATATAGGCAATACCTGATGGTCTCTATATCTAAATAATTCCTACATTTACACTTATCACATGGACACCTATCACTCCTTTCACATAGAGATTGTTTTATTTGGCATACAGCACTTATAAATTCATCAACATCGGCATAAAATTCTGGTTTAACCCCCACAACCTTCATGCATCCTATCATACATCCACGACTGGTCATAGGAAACATTTCTCTTGAAGAAAAATGTACCCCAAAAATCACATTAACAACTATCAACGACCTAAATATTTTGGCAGACTCCCCTCTTATTAGATTATGATACTTTTCATTCAAAAAAACACATTCATAATAAATCAAACAATTTGAAAACAATTTCGGTAGTCTCCCATTAAAATATGACACTCCACAACAATTAATTTAACAATTAGGCTAATATTCAACAATTTTAACACAATTTCAACAAAGTCTCCCCTTAAATTAAGAGACTTGACAACAATTAATTCAAGAATCAGACCCAATATTCAATATCAAACACTCAAACATACACAATCATGTAGAGTACACCCCCTTACTATACAACATACAGGCAAACAAAACGCCATACCACATAATTCAAATAATTAAGAAGGAACACTAAGCCTTCACCCAATCATGCAATCCCATTATCCTTCTTCCATTCTACAACTCTATCATAGAAAACATAAGTCTTGTGAAAAATTTAAATATATAAAGTACTTAGGGTACTTACCAACAATCCAAATCACACAATATCCGAAGTCTAAGGTCCAAACTCTAAGCTCCAAAGTCCAAAAGCACACAAATTTCCTATTAAAAAAATCCATAATTACACACAGATCACTAAATGCTCAGAAATTGAAAAAAAAAAATCAGAGAGTGAAGGAGCACTCACCAAAGAGAGAGGCAGTGTAGGAGGTGGTGGCGCCTATGTGGGGGTGGCGATGGTGGCTACAGTGGCAAAGAAAGACAGGTGCAGAGGGAAAGAAAGATGGTTCGACATAGAGGCGGCAGTGGCACCAGGGAAAAGGTGGCAGTGGCGATGATAGCAACTGTAGAGCATCGTGGTGGTTTAGGGGTCGTGGTGGTGGTGTAAGAGGAAGAGAGTGTAGAGAGAGGAAGAAGAAGAGAGAAATGGAAGGAAGAAAAAGAATATGTTTGTTGGGATGGATATTCCATAAAAAATTTTGTCAATAGTTTTTTGCACCAAATTGTGCCAACTTTGGTGATGGATTTTTAGACAGAAAATCTAATCTGTCAATTTTTTTCTAATATTGACGAAAAATTTCTATCAATATCCGTTGGTAATATCGATGAAAAATTTCCGTCGATAATTAGAGTGTCTTTAGTAGTGATTGTTTTTTTCTTTTAATTCTCTTAAAGTTTGCTCGCACGTGCGTTTAGCCGAGTAACTAACTTCGCTTGATGGAAACATTGCAAATAACCAACTTGATGAGAACTCACTAAAGCAGTCACTTTAACTCCCCGATTAGAGATCTTAAAGTTAATTGGTTTGTCATCGACTAAAATACCAAGAAAATAGAGGTTTATATAGCCTATGTTTGGTTAAGCGGTGGTTGATGTTCCCAAAATCGATTATGACAATTTTTGGTGTTGTTTGGTTTTGGACTTATAGAATTAATTCTTATCTCTAGAATTGATTCTGGAAGAAATGAAAATTTTTTACGTTTTGTCAGAACCACTTTTGGAGTAACTACAAAACATAAATTATTTTATCCCAAAATCAATTCTAACCAAATTAATTCTACAAAAGCATAATCAAACCTGCTAATAACCAAGAGAAATTTTATTTAAAGGAAAGATCCCAAATCTTGAGAAACTGTAAAGCAAGAATAACCATATCCATAGTCCTTGACATTAAAATATGCTAAGAATATGGCAAGAAAAATGAGAAGCGCACGTAATTGATTGATGGCACCTGCTGGGTGTACCATACACCATGCCATGTAATGGTACCACACTGATGAAGTATATATGAACCTATATCTTGATGATGCATTCCAGCAGCTCCTCAAATTTCTCATACGCTTTCCTTGGCTCTATACTCTTCCCTTTAGTTGTCCTCCACAATGGTAATTGTCACCCTACCTCACCCTTGACCACCACCGCATTATTGCCGGCTCCCCCTCACTAGTGGTGGAATACATAGTGCCAACCTGTACCAAGTCCAATGCCCTTTCTTATCTAGCTAATTATTAACATTTTCAATCACATTAACTTGACCAACGCCCCAACCACCTTTTCCAATGGCAGCAATTCAAAACCATTAATCACTGACACCAATCTCTTCCACAACCAACAATTCGTTGGGTTTATTCCTACATCATTTTCTTCGAGAAGGATAGCCAGCTCTGATTCCCTTACTCTTTCCAAATGGTGGTTCCTTTTCTCAATCCTCCAAAACCATATACATACCCCCAAAAGAACCTTGCAAATACCTCCTAATTTTAATAATTAGTATCAACACCACAAACAATGAATTGCAAATGTAAGTAAAAAGGAATGATGACAACGCAATAATCCATATTGTTGCCATGACCTATTTACACCAAACTTAGAGCCTGTTTCCATGCTTTACTATTCACATCTTTGGAAGCCATATCTTTATTTCACCTAAATTGAAAACTCTACTAAAAATTGTAGAGACTAATAATGTAACTCCAAATTTAGAATACCCATGAAACAAAACCTTTTATAATGGAGAAATTATCAATACCCATTTTGCAATTCAAGTGAAAAATCACCTATAAGCCCTAAAAAGAACATTATTCCTTGTTGTTGTCTAACTACAAGCCCCAAAAAGAACATAAAGAAAAAGGAATAGAAGCAATAGGACACAAAGGGATTGATCGATGAAAGAAAAAGTAAAGATTACCATGCGAATTATACAGCGAGATTAGTGACGCCGTTTGAGCCTAAAGGGTTGAGAGAAGGGGGATCGAGGTGGAAAATTGATGGAAGAGGAGAAATTGGAGACAGAATGAGGGGGGCATTGTTGTGGTCATCGGAGGTGGAGAGATTGATGCATGAACATCACTCCAATGAGGCGAAGAATGCCGACGCCAAGCTCATCCCGATCTAGCTCTGCATCCTGTTCCTTGTGCCTCCATTAGGGCATTGGTCGGTGGTGCTAGGGGACAAAGGTGGTGGTGGGTGAGGGCTATGGGATGGCAAAATTGGAGGCAAAGGAAAGTGGTAGAATGGTTGCAAGGGGGTAGGGATGCAGGAAGAAAGATGGAAGGATAAATGAATAATTTTAAAGCAGATCATATGAGATTGGTGTATCAATACATTATTATCTCTTAGCCATTAGATGGGGACAGTGCTTGATGTACCATACGTAGTGCGGTGCATCATAGCGTGCGCTTTTTTTGGGTATTGTAATGGCAATTTTGATCCATGGAGAATGGATTAGCGACCTACCTTTTTTTGGTGTATATAGGCATACTCATTTTGATGCCTAACCAAATGTGATTATTCATTTATCCTAACATCTTAATTTTTGGGTTTTCAATTCTGTTTTACTTATTAAAAAGTATATAGTTTAGACCAATTTTACTTGTACAAAGGACACATATTTGATTAGCCATTGCTCTTACATTTGGCTCATATTGATTAATTGTTTGGATCATTTTCGTATCTTTTTTAACTTCTTATTTTTGAGGTTTGTAGAAGCCAAAAAAAAAACTTTCATCTTGAAGGAAAGATCCCAGATTTTGATAAACTATATAAAGCAAGAGAAATGATACTCCATAGTCCTTGACCTTATAATATGGCAAGAATATGAGAAGAAAAATTGAGAGGCACGTAATCAATTAATATTTTTCAACCGTTTTCCTATTTTAAATTTCCATAAAGGTTTTGAGATAATTTTTTTCACATGCATATATCATTTTTTTTTTTTTTTTGTGGTATCATAATGGCAATTGTGGTCAATAGAGAATGGATTAGAGACCTACCTTTTCTTGGTGGATATAAGCCAACTCATTTTAACGCCTAACCAAATGTGATTATTCATTTATTCTACCATCTTAATTTTTGGGTTTTCTATTCTATTTTACCTATTAAAAAATAAATAGTTTAGACCAAATTTATTAAACATATTTATTCAAATTTAATCAATTTGACACCAAACCGTAGTTTGGGGTTTTTATTATAAACCAAATCAAGATAAAAGTTGATCTCATCACTCGTGAGCGTTGCCTAATTGGCCACTAGAATAACAACAGGTGCTATGCAAGCGTTTGGATGATACTATTTAGAAGATCAAAATCAAAAGGTTTAATTATAGTCTATGTTGTCGCAACCTTGGCTTGAATGCTAAACCGGTTGACTAATTTCCCAACTTAGGCGACTCAGGTTTTTCAGTTTTTACTTACTTAAGGGGGTGTTTGGCATATTGTATTAGATATGATAGGATAAGGTAATATAATATGTTATAATTTTATCCGTTATTTGGTGCAGTTAACGTATTGTATAAGTTTATCCATCAAACCTCCCTTATACGTTATAATGATGGATAACTTAATACAGCTTAACGAGATCGTATTAGGCCTGATTAATTTTTAATGTATAAGGGTTCTTTTATTTTTTTATTTTTTAATATATTTTATTTAAAAAAAATTAATTATTAAATAAATAATAAAAATAAATAAATATAAATAAAAAATAATATTATTTCATAATAAATAAATATTTTTTAAAAATAATTATAAAATAACTATCCAAACTGAAATAAAAATATAAAAATAAAAATTTATTATTAAAATATATAAATAATAATATTTAATATAAATTTAATTGTATATAATAAAAAATATAACCAAATATAGAAATATAATACTAAGTCTATCTAGATTTTGATATATAAAAACTCCATATCTATTTTACTCACTCACTCACTCTCTCTCTGTTATATTTTTTATATTTATAAAAAATATTAAAAATAAATAAATAAATAATTTTTAATATAAAATTATTTTTATATATAATAAAAAATAACTTAAATAATTATAATAACTATTTAAAAATTATATTTATTATAATATCTTTTTTTGATTATATTTTATATAATATAATATCTTATATAATGACATACTAAATACTACATAATATTAAATTTTTATCAAATTTTATATAATTAAATTTTATATTATCAACCTTTATCCTATCAAACCTTATACTAACATGCATGCCAAACGGTCTAAACGTGTCCGCTTGCCAAAATGAAAAGGCATTAATAATCCTGTTCCTGAAAGAACAACAGAGAAGATTCTGGAATGGAAACACGCAAATATCTTACACACGCGTTGCCACAGTATTGGTAATTTACCAAAGCCCATCTATTCCGTGGTCCCTACTCCAACCCCTAATTGCAATCCCCATCATTGCTCATTACTTATTCTTTTAGTGAATCCTTAATAAAAGAATTGAACGACGTCGTTGCTCCATTGCTGCTTGTAATATTAGTCATGTGAAACCTGATTCTGTTGAAGACACAACAGAACCAGATCCAGCTGGCAACTACCCTATCACCAGCCTGTAATTCGGGCAGCTACCCGAAATGCCCGTAACCTCGCCTCTTTCCTTTTATATAAACCACTCTTCTCTACAGGGTCTTCATTTTCTTCCGCTCAAAATCTCAAACCCTCCATAGAATAGAACCAAAGAAAGAAAGAAACAGAGGAGAAAAAGCTAAGAAGAAAAAACGCCAATGGCTCTTTCAAAAGCAATGTTTCTCACCGCATTGTCGGTGCTCGTCGCCGCCGTTACCGTCGCCGGCGAAGCCGAATCTCCGGCACCCGGCCCTGCCTCTCCGGGCGCCGCCGTCGCGCCGTCGTTCGCCGCCGCTTGTGTCGCCACCGTGGCAGCTCTTGCCTTCGGATCTGGTCTTAGGATCTGAGCACGTGATTCGCACGTGGTTCATGGATTTTACCTCTTTACCGGTGTGTGGATTTTTAGTAGAGGTTGAAGCTTGACTACTAGTAGTATATAGATATGTCTATATATATAGTTCTCTCACTCTCTCTATGTTGCTGTGTAGAAACTAATATTATTATGTTGAGGTTGTGGATTTGTGATGATTTTATGATTTGAGAGAGTATTATTATGATTGTGATCATTGTTTCTGGTACATAATCGACTTCTTTCGTGTTCAAATGCGTGCTTCTCTTCTCTCAATTTTTGTTTACCCCTTGAATTCCCCTAAACGTAGTTTCTTCGATTCATTATCAGCTATGGGACTTGCTATGAGCAGTAGTTTTGGCGTAGCTTCACTTCCTATTAGTGTATATAGGAATTAGAGTAATTGGAAGTGTTTTAATTTGATTTAATATTTTTCATTCCATCAATCTGTTAGTCCTTGTAATTCTTGTAATTTTGTTAAATTTTTAAATAAAATTTTTATAATTTAAAAATGTATAAATAAGTTTTACAAATGATAAATTGTAATTATATTTATAAATAATTATATAACAAATTGTAAAATTACAAGAATTTTAATTTTAAATATAAAGAAATTATAAAAATCAATTCGGAAAATAGGTCACATTATAGAGATTAATAAATTAATTTAAAGTTTTCTATAAAAATATAAATATAAGCTAAAGATGACTATGTTTTATTTAGTATAATTAAAGTATTTTGTTGAATAAAATAATTATCAATTAATTGAATTAAGTTAAATTTAATATTAAACTAGTTTATTCAGGTAATTCAGTTTCGATATTTTAAATGTATGAGTACATGGAGACTTTCTTCAGCGTCTTTAATCAAAGGCTGTAATTTAATTATAAATTTTAAAAAGAATTTTAAAAATTTGATATTTTAAATAAGTGAGATATGTGATTAAATTTTAGTTATAGATAATTAAAAGATCATAGTATCTTTAAATTTTATAGGGATATTAGAGGAATTTTTTTAAATTATTTATTATATTTATATTTATATTCTTTATTTATATATAATTTGTTGTTTTCATATTAAATTAGTCGAGGTTAGCTGGTAAAGTCAACAAACAGCATAAAGCTAAGCTTGGGGCCTATTCATAGTGACACAAGTGTTGCACAGGTGAAAAGCTTTATGTTATTGAAATCGTCTAAGTTACGTATTCACGCACATAAATAGAATATGAGTTAGTGACCGCATTTTCTGATGCTTCTCAAAGGTGCTTTGAAATTGTACCTTACCTTTTTCTTTGGGGCAAAGTGCGTGCGTGCGTGCCTGTTTCCTAATGGAAAGCTTGTCAATTAAGTGTCAAATGGTCCCAAATTTTCTTGCTGGACTTGTGCGATGTTTTTTGTTCGTGGTAAATTGCGTGCGTGCCTGTTCCCTATTGGAGAGCTTGTCAATTAAAGTGTCAATTGGTCCCGAATTTGCTTGCTTGACTTGTACACTTTTACTAAGTTAAACTAAATAGTAATTATATAATCCTAAACTGTGACACGTTAGTGAACGGCATCGGCATCGGCATCGGCATCGGCATCGTGGAGTGATTATGGACTCGATGTCATCTTCCCATGTAAGGCTTACATAGTAATGCAACAAAAACAAATAAATTAAATTGCCCAATTTCCTTCCATTCAATGGGATTTTGTTTTTGTAATTTTCCCGAAGCTTCATTACAGAGGGGATCATTTCATTGAAATGGAACTGTTGGTGTTTCTCTACCAAGAATATGAATCTATCCCTAAAATTATTCCAAATTTTAATGTCTGGGTTAATCGAAAAAATTGAATCGATGGCTCTCCCCTCAGCAAACAACCGTGTGTGTTCAACAGCCACTCTTTCAAAAGTGAATCACTTTATTGCGGCATACGGCAAAGCAAAATAGGAAAAGTGATTTTAAGATTATTTTTTATAAAAGTTGAAGTATTTCTAATGATTCTTTCAGCCACTTTTGCAGAAGTAGTTCCTTTTTTATTAAAAACAACTCGGTTACTTCGCTTTGAAGAGAGCAATTAGAGGCAGGGATACAAGTGAAGCCGCGCTAAGATCATGATAGGCTTGGCTCTGGCTCGAGCTCGAGTTCGTAAGAATCAAATCTAATTTATGGGCTCCCTGACCTTAAAAAAAGCAAAAAAAATTATAAGTTTAAGTTCAATTCACTAAAAATTTTTCAAACTTGGAATTAGTTGACGAGCCACTCAAATTTGATTAGATAATTCAAGTTACATACAAATTGAATGATAATAATAATAATAATAAATATACCAAAATATATTTATAAGTTTCACCTAAAAAATTTTACAAATAAAAGTATGTAATTAAATATCTGTTATTAACATTAATTTCTTGTTATAATATTTTTTTTTTTTTATCACTGTCAAAGTAACTTCTGATCTTTAATTAAATTATTTTGACAAGTATTGCCGTAAAATCTATTCAGGAAGCACAATCATGAACGATATTCATAAGTGGACCTTAGATGTCTCAAATTAATTTTTGAAAGCATTATGTATGTTTGCTTACTAAATCCAGAATTATTTGAAGTTAATTACAGGTTTCAAAAATGATTTCAGCATAAGTAAAAACTTTGTCACTAGGATTTTCCTCTTCACCAATTACCTAAACCCTTTCTTCTCATGGATGTACTTAATTAGAACTCAGTTTGGCAAAATATATCGAGAACTAATCATATTTCAATCTGATGCCACATTTGTAAACCTGTCCTTCCCACACCTATTATCGACAACTCTAGATAACAAAAAAAGTAACACAGTAATCACAATTCTTAATAAAATAACCATACTTCATCGTGATGATTCTATTGTGAAGACACCAAAGTAAAATATAGCCCCAATATTTTACAAAAATAGATACAATAATTGTACCAAATACATTCTTCTAAAATAATTCTACAAAGGGTTGTCAATTCTGTAGCAAAGTGCCAAGGGAAGACCCTATCTGCCAAATTGCCTACTGAATAAAAATATTCACAACATGCATTAGCATACATGCATGATCTTTTGCCGTCATATTGGATATTCCAATTGGCCAAAGCAATTCGGTCCTTCATCCCTCCTTATGCTGTAAATGTCAGCATCCCTTGCAATTGCTTTGCTTACAATGATACAACCCCATAAATGCATCATAAGTAGCTGTGGCGTCTATTTGCATCATTACAATATAAGAGTACACCTAGTGATCTAGTAGCGCCCCACTTGTATTTTACAGAGAAGGGACAAGAAATTATATGAAATCATAAGACATAATGCAAACAATAATTATAGATTGGCCTTTACTAGTGCCCATTTTTATGAATTATGCACTGAAACCCCTCTGCAGAGAACTCCAAGTATTAGCAGGAATACTAACACATGCTTGTGCTGAGGCTACATCCATTTGCTCTTTATGAATCCCAGCATTGCATATGTTTGCAAAAGACCTCATATGTTTCATCCCATACTGAGACAAGGATCCACAATGTGTCTCAAAAGTCCTTACCTGCATTAAAAAAAAGATTAAGTCGCCTTAGTCTCTCATAAACCAAAGTGAACAAGGAGATGCTTTAATGTAGTTAAGATTAGAATGCCAATTATGTGTTCAAGTTCAACAATGCTTGTCCTTGCTAGGGTCTCATACTTCATAATATAAATATGTGAACTACATAATTAGTAACATAAAGGGTGAGCCTTGGTATAATGGTAAAGTTGCTGCTATGTAACTTGGAGGTTACAGGTTTAAACACTGGAAATAGCCTCTCCTTTGCGAGGTAAGGCTGCGTATAACTACACTGTCAGAATCCACTAGGAAGCTTTTGATTATAAGGTGTCTTGAACTTAAAATAAGCTAATCTAAGCACACACTATAGTTTTAACCAACAATAGTGTATCTACTATTTGATATCAGAATCAGAGAAGAAGCTGAATCATAGGAAATAGTACCATGGTTTTCAGGCAGTCCCAGTCATCAACAACAGGTTGCCCTGCAGGCCTAGTAGTGCTCAGCACTTCAGGACCCTTTTCAATGCCAAATAAGAGCTTTCCAATGAGTTTCACACTGTCGTCTATGTGCATTCTGTGAGACATTGCTTCCATAACCTGTTTCTCTGCTGCAATTTTACTAGAAGAACCCTCAGGTGCTTTGCGGAACTGGCAATAAACAGCGAAAATGAAGTCAAGAAGATAAAATATAACAAGCAAAATTTAATGATCTACTGAATAAAATGTGTATCATCACAAAACAACCCTTATTTTCTTGTAGTTTTAGCATAGAATTCAAGGGGAAAAATGTTACTGCCAACTCAACCATGTTCCATAAAGGCATGGAACAGATATTAACACGAGTTTTCCAAATCTGTCCAAGTTTTCTTACCAGATAACATATCTAACTAGTTAAAGTTGAACTGCATACAAAATACACAAAATATATGGCTAGTGGTTTCAAATTCATCAATATTTGCACATACAAACTACTCTCAATACCCAGAAACATTGAGTGAACTATATGATGTGTTTCCACTCTCACGTATCCTCATTGATTCTCACTTATTTTCTTCTCCTTAGATCTTCCTTAATTTTCAATCATAGGACTCTGATTCTGTTTAATAAGAAATGTATCCCAAATATGTATATATTAAAAATATTAAATTTGGAAGCACAATCATGATGAAGCCATTACATTATTAAGCAATTAATTCGTAGTATAGGGAATAAATATTGCACACACAAGATACCTTCTCCCAGAAATGGATGAGATCAGCATCACGTTGGTTGACTGCTTTTGAAGGTGCCCTCAAGGAGTTTTCATCCACAAAAGTATAATTTTCATTCGCAGGATTTGTACCAAGATATTGGAAGAGAATATTCTCGCTAAGCCCTATTTCACCATATTGCATCACATGAGAGCCATAGTATCCATTGATAGTCCTGTCTTTAACCTGTGAACAAAGGAGTTAAAAAGGCATCAATCACACAACTCAAATCACATCCTTGAACAATGTTTGATCAGTAAAATTAGACCGAGAATTATATCAAAACAGACTAAGCCATCAAGGTATTTGAATCACATTCTTTGATTTATATTAGCTGATTGTGCAAGACAATTAAATCAAGTTAGCAACAGGTTCTTACCAATTTATATTGTTGGTGTAAAGTTTCCGTTCGCAAATTGTGTACATCACTGCCACAATTAAAGAAAACTTAAATCAGTCCATGCAAGAGCATAACACATTACTTATAAATACAATGAAATCCCTACTTATCCAAGTTCTAACAATAAACAGGTGCAAATGAAAAAGATAAATGAGACTACTTCATTATAAGAAGTGTGCAACAAAGCACAAACAATAGGCACAAAACACAGCAGCCACCGGCACTGAACTACCCCATGGTGATTCCACCAGTATAAATATAGCATGAAACTAGTCTTATTATATGATCTAATTATGTTTCCTTGTTATGCACATACCTGTCTTCCATCCAAGCAACACTGTATAGGTCACCCAAGCAAGTAGTGTACTCTGGGGGAGGACTAGGATACTCCCCAGGGCAATATGTTCCCCAACTGCTTTCTTCTGCATTCGAAGCTGTCGTCGCATAGATATTTATATCTTCAGGAAGAAGACCTTCAAAGATACTCCCAGATTCACATGCCTCCAGATAAAATACCTGCACCGCCATTATGCAGAGCCAAAGAGTTAGTTACTAAACAGCTCAAACAAGGACTAACACACAAAAAACAAGGAAATTATAATTACTAGTATAACTTACAAGGCTTTTATATGTTCCAGAAGCATGCTTCTTCTTCAAGACTTCAATCAGATCATCGGCGAATAAGTAAGGACCAACAGGCATACCTGAAATCCAGTCCCATGTCCCAAAAAACAGAGCAAATAAGTAACAGAAAGGAGCAGATATAATTGTTATGAACAAACAATTTGTGATGTAAATGTTTGATTCTACAAAATAACAACCTAAATTAAGCACTCAAGAGTCAGGACTACCCTTAAGGGCGTGTTTGATATGCGGTAATAATAGGAGGTAAAATTTTACCTATGAGATTTTATCTCTTATTTTTACTCCCATATCAAAGACACCCTAAGATTAAAAAATCTTCCAACAAACTAATCGAATTTTGAAATATTTCATTTTTAAACCATAATATAGACAAATCATCTCTCTGTTAGCATTTTTCATATTATATTGTGCTGAAAGTACCCTGTTCCACAGAACACAAGTTCTACTTTGAGGAAATCATAGGTGATGCTAAAATATTCAGAGGTTCCATTCTACTCAAACATAATCAAGCAAATAAACAAGCAATCAACCAAACAACAAAAAAAAAGCACGCACAATCTGTCAGTAATAACCTCAAAAAAGGCCTATACCATGCTGAAGTGCATATAAAATTCCTAGATAATCCATGATTTTCATTAGACAAAGTTTCTGTGAAAGAATTCAGAGCTACTAACCGAGAATCCCTGGACCCCCATGGTCACTATAGAACACAAAGATATGATCATCGGGGCCACTATCCACAACCTTCCCACTGCCACCTGTAAGAGCTGACTTATTTCCAAGTAAAGCAGCAAAAAAGTTGTCAACGTTAACATCTTCGCCAGTGTAATCCTGCCATAGAAGAGGTCCATATTAGGTATGCAGGGTATTATCAAACTTCAAAGACCAATAGAATACAAGATACCAAAAACTTCAGCTGATGTTACGTTTATTTTCTGTTTTCACTTTCAATTTATATTAAAAAAAAAAATCTATTTCTAACCTTTTTGTAAATAATGATTTTGTGAAAAATGATTTAGTAAGACATGAATTACAGTAAAAGGAGAAAGTCGGATTCCAGTTCTTACTAACAATTACAAAAATGCCGCATTATTTTCATTTTTGTTTTTTGTTTTTAAGCTGTTGCGAAGGAAATGATGAAAACAAGAAAAAACTATTTTTTGCATTTCTTTCGCAAATATTTGAAGGACTACGGTTCTTAATAATAATTATAAAAATAGTGCATTATTTTCTTTTTTGTTTCTTGTTTTTAAGTTGATACGAAAAATTAAGAAAAAGCGAGGAATTATTCTATTAATTGTTAGTGATTATATATATATTAAGAACAAATTCAAAACAAAACAGCCCCTAAAATATCTTTACCTTTGGGACTCCTTTATAAACATCATCGCCATCTGGTTTGTTTATGATGACTCCAGGCCTTGGGTTATCTTCATTGTAAGCAATATCATCATACATAAAAACAATAATATTTTCTTCTTTCAGACCACCATTCCTCAGCAGTTGATATGCGTGACAAATATCAGCCTGATGTAAACCACAAAGGCTCACCGTTAAAATCAAACAAACAACTAACAGATAAGTAAGTAACACCATGTGTTGGTATATTCCAAGAGAGTCATAAACAGAAGTTAAATTCAACAAGTTACTATGAACACAGAATAAGCTAAGTTTCTCAAACTCCAATATACTAGCTATGCAAATCTATGAAGCACAAATATGATGTGGGACAAGGACCCCACACAACTTGGATACGAAAATATTGCAAATTTTAAAAATTATAAGATGCAATATGACTATGATTAAACATATAAAATCAGTATAAAATGAACATAAAATAAAAAATCTTATACTAACACTGGAAAAAATCTCTTAAAAATCCGGAGGAGTTATTATCAATATAATAAAATGATATTATTCATTTTGTTATGGTATATCATCTATATTGCTAACAGAATTCAAAATATATAAGTAAAAAGTTATAAAATATAACTAAAAGTATCTGAAAGTAACATAAAGTATCCAATATGTACGGATCTTTTATTATGAAATATCATACTTTTAGATGTAATATTTGCAAGCTAGAAAGTACGTTACATAAACAGTGATATAGACACTCGACACAACAATATAGACACAAAGGCACATCAAATTTTTAAGATTGTAGAACATAAACACGACATAATAATAATAACAATAATAATTAAACAAATCACACTAGTTCACTATTACAAGCACTTTTTTCTTATATTATAAATAATCAATATCTCAAATCCATTCGATTTTAACTAATTTGACGTGAGCCAAATCAACCCATTGCAAAGATAAAGTTATACTAACGTTAGTTTTGTTCATTTACAAAACTTAAACATCGTAAGTCTTTGAAATCATTAGATTTAGAATAAACTCAATAAACACTTGAAATAAACTCATCTTGTGAAATCATCGAAAGATTATACACGCCAATACGTACATAAAAGATCAGGATTATATTTTACCTGATGCCTATAGTTCCAATAGCCATTGGAACCAGCAAGTAAAACAGCCCACCTCGTCCCCTCATTCTTGTCAACCTTCTCAGGTTCATGGAAGAACCTTGAGGCCTCAGAGGGCAATCGAAGAGAACCTCCAGTGATGTAACGGCTGCCAGAGGCCAAGGCAAGGAAGGTAGTGAAGAGGGCAAAGAGGAAAGTGATCATCGAAAGAGTCTTCATGGCTAAGAAGAGTGTGTGTGAAGTGAAGTGATGATCGAAATGGTGGCAAGCAGGGGATTATATAATAGCGGGGTGGTAGCGGTAGCGTATGGGACTTGGTATTGAAGATTGTAACAATTAACATTTTCTTGGATACATACATGGTGGGAAGTTTCTTTGTGGGACCCCCCTCCTTTGGACTTTTCCCCATTACATAGGTAATAGGTGCGCATCAACCATTCAACAAGCTGTGCTGTAAGCCTGTAACTTGTAGGTAGCGAGAGATTCCTGGGTGAGATAAGAGATTCCTAGTGTGAGATTCTTAGCCCATTCTCGACCTACCAACTGGGACAACTACCATATCTATCATAAAAGACCAAGGAGGTTATTTTCGTAAATCACATCTCCTTTAAGGTATTGATATGTCATTCTAAATATTTCTCTTAAAAATTAATTTATTGAGATAATTCCTTACTCGAGCTCTCTCTTAATTTATAGTTGTATATTTATAATAATAATAACAATATTAGTGGTTACATAATGGAGAAAGACCAAAATAATAGTAATAATAATAATAATAATAAATATTAAAAAATTTATTTTAAGGGTGTATTTATTTCAGTTTTTTTTTTAACAAAAGATAATTTTTTAATTACTAAAAAATATTTTTCATAGAAACTATTTATGTTAACTTTTATTAAAAAACTAAAAATAGATTTTTTTTATTTTTGAATATAAGCTAAAATAAATAATTTTTATAAAAAGTAATTTTTTTGTTTATTATATAATGAAAAACAAAGATATTATTTTACACATGTTAATAATTATTATCTCTCATATTATTATATAAAGGATGTAGCATATATCTGATAATGCATAGTAAGAAAAATTCCTTGCTCTATAAGAAAAAAAAAAATTTCTTGAATATAGTTTGAGTTGTACATTAGATGAATTGGGTCAGATTTTATTGGATTTGAATCTGACCTGATAATAACTTAATTAATGAATAGGTTAAATCAAGTTCAATTTGATAGTTAAATGACAATGCCAAATTGGATATTATGCATGGTAAATATCATAAAATTTTAGAAGAAATAAAAGTCAAGATGCATGTTATAATATATACTTCAAAATCAATTATATTAATAAAAAAACAATATCATATTATAAAAAAGTGCTAATTAAAGTTTCAAAATCTGATAATATTAAAAAAATATATGTAAATTTGAATCAAATTAGGCCAATTTAAAATATAACCCAATTTTAATGAAAAAAATATATTAGGTCAAATTTTTAAAACTCAAACAAGTTCAATATACACTATGACTTAGATTAGATTCCTGAATTTTTCTATTAGTGATTAATCTATAAATAATTTTGCAAGCGTTTAATGACACAATCCTAGCCTTAGATTGAGACAAACCTTGCTCTTAACTTAATTTCTTGTTTAATAATAATTAAAAATAATAATTCAATATAATTGGGGCCGAAAATATTGGATCTTGAACGTAGCTTTCCAACTTGCTATCTGCAGTGGTGGACGGCTGAATCTAATTATGTGATTTGAGTGCGGGTCCTCATGTGTGGTATCATCCTACATTGACAGCTCAATAGTGTGTGTAGATATTTTATTATGTTTTTCTTTCGTAATGGAATCTAATGGCCGACCGAAACGAAAATAGAATCTGTTGTTGCGTTCATTGGATGGGTTTTATATGGTTGGGACTATCCTGAATTTAGATCTTAATGGATTAGGGTTATCCCCTTGGCCCTTTGGAAACCCAATAGGTAGACATTTGTGAATATATCTGTGGTCGTCTTTCATGCTTTTTTTCACTTTATCTCGCATCTTCTCTTTAATTAAGGAGAATCAGCGGCCGTTACTCTTTTCGTTATGATTCTATTAGTTGTACTGTTTGCAGTCCTTTTTTCCAATAAAGTATTATCTGATTATTTGGATTTTTCGCGAAACAATAAAATTGATTATGATTTAAGATTAATATTTACAAAATAGATGATTATTATTATTATTTAATTAGATATTTTTATTTATAAAATTTTTAATATAATAGATGATTAAATCAATTATTTTTATTAATATAGTAATATATAACTAAATATTTATATTTTTTTTTTACTCAAACTATATATAAAAATTAAATCTATTTTTAAAAGAAAAATACTCTACATCTAAAGGAACACGGACACTACAGAACTAATAGACAATATCCCTTTTGCCCTTGACGAAAAGCTATTGATAATTAAGTATTTTTCATAGCGAAAAACACACAAAATGTATTATAATTTTTAGAATATAGTAAACTTTTTTCAAAAGAACAAGTGAAATTCTCCTCTAGTTACGATATTATCGAAGTGGAAACTATCATAAACGACAAAAGACACTCTAAAAGCAAAAAATTTAAACTCTAATAACGGAACAATAAATATATAATATTTGCTACAAAAAAGAAATCTGTATAATTAAACTCTAGATCTAATTTTTTTTTAGCTTCCCTGCCTAAAAAAAAATTCGGGACCTAATAAATCTGAATAATTTGTTTTAAGATACTTATTAAAGAATATTAAATTAAAACCCAAACATTTGTTATCTTAAAAGGTTAAAAAGCAACTAACATTTTATTTTTTTAAGTGATATAGATAATTTTATGAAAAATAAAAAGTTCATTATATATATATATATATATATATATCTTAAAAACCTAAGCTAACAAAACTTTCTTATATAGGTGATTGTTGACTTTGATATCAAATTTTATTTTTTTTTCCAAAGCAACTACTCATTAAAAATATATATATAGAGATAGATAATAAAAATAATAAAATTTAAATATATTTACCATTTATTTAAATATTCAAAAGTATGCAAAATAAAATTTCAAATATTTATTAAAAATCTTTAAACATTTTTTTTTTGTTTTCTTCAATATAATTGCAATGTTTCCAAGTTGCGTGTAGCTTTCAAATTTATACTCTGTGCTTGACAGTTGAAGCTAACTGTACCATGAGTGCTGGTCAATGTGGTCTCCAACGTTATTGGCGGCCCAATAGATATTTTTCTTTTTTTATTTTTTTAATAGAATGTTGTGCATTGAATTGTGGTTTATGTGGTTGGTGTGAATTTTGAATTTCAATATAAATGATTAAATGAATGGGGTTTGCTTGCACACATCATCTAAAAGGAAACACGCTTTATTTTGGAACGGGGATGGAACAAAGTAATTTAATTGATAGCCCCTGGAAAGTTGATGCAGTCACATGGAATCAAGCTTCCGACAAATGACCAAGAAGTAAACTACAACTCAAACTACCACTCCTTTGAATAAATTTATAAAAATTTGATAAAAGTTATAGACATTAAAATTAATTTTGATATATTATAACTGTATAAAAAGTTTGTTGTTATCAAACTAAATATTAATATTTGTGTATTTTTTGAGTAATAACTGAAGCACATTTATAGAAAATTTTCTCTCATTTTTACCCTCAACCAAACACACTCACAATATAAAAAAAATAAAATTATATAAATATTTTTTAAAATAAAAATTATTGTAACATTTTAGTTTTGAAATATTTACACTTTTTTAAAGGTTTCCATAAAAATGATTATATAGCTTGACTGAAAATAATTAATACAATTAAAATTTAAATTTGTAACAATGTTCTTGCAGGCTTGCTCACGTATCACGTCCTCATCCATCAATAAGCCAAATCACTCGTAAATAAAATTTCTCTGTAGCCAAAATTACATATGAATGAATGTCATGGAAGCATCAAGAGCAAGCGTGAAAAGAGAGTAAGAGATGGAGTAGCATGGTGGCAAAGATATTCAAAACTACTTTTGATTAAATCATGCCATATCATTTCACATGATTCAAGTTGTTAACTGATCACTGATGAACTGATGGAATGATGAAATCAAAAATTAAAATCTAACTTTTAATACACAATTGTAATATTCATATTTTTATATTTCAATAATTTATAAACAACACCATTTTATAGAGACAGTACTGTTACATAAATAATTAAAAGTATTATTAAATATAAATACGTTCATATGAAATTTCAAGAGCACTCAAAAGCTACTCCATAGATAGAGGCCACTACGTGAAATGATGTCACAGTTGTGGGTTTCTTGGCGGATATGGTGTAGTCTACCTAGGAGCATTCTATGCTTGTCCAGCCTAAGTTTTGTACTTTCATAGTCCTTGCAGTCTAATAGATAAGATTCAAGAGAATATCAATTCATTAATCCTATATAATATATTATAGTAATTTTTTAATTTTAGTTAAATTTGATAATTATAATTAAATATATTTTAAAAATAATTAAAATTTATCTATTTAATTTTAAAATTATGTAGATAAATTTTAAAATTATTATAGTATATTACAAATAATTAATATATCAATATATTATTAAATTTCACCCATTAAATTACAAGGATGATGAAAATTCTTAATCAACAAACCTCATTTAAGGAGAGATTCTTATGTTTGATTTAGTATTATTATAATTTTTTTAGAGTTGTTGAATTTTTTAGACTATTTAAAAGCTGCTTTAAAAAAAATCATAATAATATTATTTGATAAATAATATAAAAATTAGTCTTAATAAGCATAAGTTATAAAAGTAGTATTTGGTAACGTTACTCTTAAAATCTAAAATAAATATAATGGATATAAATACCAAAATGAATAATTTTTATTTTTAGTATCATTAAAGATAATAAAATTATATAAGTCTTTTAAATTTTAGAAAGTACGACCTAACTCTAAAAAGTACCCTATAAGGAATTTTAAGAGCACCTCTTAATTTTTAAAAATTAGAAATAAAAACACCCAATTTTTTGATTTATCAAATAAAAAAAATTGAATTATATTTTTTATAAATCATAATATCTTTTTAGAGAATATTATCAAACTAAGTCTTAGATGCTTCTAAAATTAAAAAAAAAATCTTTATACTATTTATAATTTAACACACTAATTTTATGGACTATTATTACTTTCTACTTTTTTATATTTTTAATATAATAACTTATATATTAAATAATAAATGATATAGAACAAAAACTTCTTTTCTTGCCCTATTTAAGAATTTTTCCCATTTGAGATGGACCCGCCCGCCGAACAAAAAGCAAAAATTGGGGATAGGGGCATTGGAATTTGAAGTTTTCATGTGAGGTGTAACTTGTAAGCCAAGTTTATCAGCACCCACAGTGGCCTTAAACGGCGGTCGTTGTGGGTCCTAGATCAGAGTGTGCTGTTTAGAGTTAGGTGAAGTGTCATTATCGAATCTTCTACTATATGATACGAAGGCATTAATATTCAGATTCCGCTGAAATTTATTTTTCAAAAGCTGGTTAAAGCGGTAGGTTATTTTTGACTGAAGATGCCAGTTCAAAGTATAAAAAGATAATTTTGGTAAAGAGATTGCATAATTCATATTCTCTTGTACTTAAATAAAGGTAAGCTTTATAAATGGTTTGAATGAGTTTAACTTATGAAAAATTGTTCAATTTAATTTAAGTTGGTTCAATTTATTATTGTAATAAGACTACTAAATATGAGACTAATTATCATTTAATTTATTTGAACTGTCTATAAGATTAATTTTTGTTCGACTATAAAAGGTATAATAATTATGCAATCCTTTCACATGAGTTTATTATTTAGAATTCAAACTTGTATAATCATCTTATCAACAAGAGTTGAATATAATAGTAGTAAGTGAGTTGCACTCTCAAAAAAAGGATATGAGTTCAAATCCTCGAAAAAGTAGTAATTATTGAGAGAGCCTTTTAATTACAATAATATTTAAAGATAAAACTATCTTAATGACTAAAAAACTTGCATAATCATTTTAAGAGATTAAAGGTGCTTATTATCTCAATTGACTCGCTATCTTTTGTGAGTCAAATTAGTCTAATACAATAAGAAATTTTTTTCAATATTATTTTATTGAATAAAACCTCATTTTAAGCCTTTAAGTTATATATATGCTTCAATTTAATTCTTAAAAGTAATAAATTAAATATTTAATCCCTAAGATTACAAAAGAGAATTCAAGTTAATTCTTAAAATGACATATATAGGGACAAATTGAATTATTGCAAGGACTAACTTAAATTATATTTTGTAACTTCAAAATCAAATTATTAATTTCGTAATTCTAGAAACTAAATCAAAATATACATACAACTTCAAGAGGCAAATTAAGACTTTATTCTTATTTTGTTTTATTATTTATGAAACCCCAACTCAAACCAAACATTTTTCGTTTTTTTAAAATTTTTCTGTCGCTATCCAATCATACCCATAACATTTAGCCTTGACAAAATGTTATTAAAAATGTCTTAATTGCTTTGTGACGTCAGATAAGAGCTTACCTCAATTTGAAGTCAGAATATATTTTTAAATTTAATAAACACTCTTATTTATAAATGATTCAATAATAAATAAATTAGGATGATGTATAAATATACATATAAGTCCGGCTCCACCAACAAAGAATTAGTTTTTTTTTCTAATAATAGGGAGGAAAAATATCTTTTAAAAAAAAATCATCCTTTACGTTTAAGTGAAGTTTCAATATTTACCTCTTTGTTGAAGCCATCAATTTTAATCACAGCAACTAATAACGTGGCTTTGTTTTTTTTTTTTAATCTCACATGAATTTTACATTACATATATAAAAGCTCTATTTTTATCTAATTGTATTTAATAGAATAAATTAAGTCGTATTTATTGATAACTCCTCACTCTAAATACTAAAATTTAGGAGATTATGTACGAAAATAAAGTTTTTCCATGTACAATATTTTCACATGATATAAACGAACATAACAGAGTCAGGTCAGTAAGTTTCGTTAGTAAAATTGACGATATTGGTGAAAAAAAAAAGTACATATTGAAACTTTATCAAAATATTAGGAACAAAATGGAAATAAAAAAGTTGGGATGAAATCAAAATATTACTAAAAAAATCAAGGACACAAATAGAGTTTATGCCGATATTAAAAAAAATTCATACAAGAAATCTTTATAAATATATATATACATGTATTTGGTTGATCAGGTTAAATAAAATGTTGGCTTACTAAATTTGTTCATTCGAGCGGCGAGCCTCTCCCGAGTTATCAATAATGCTATACTTAGCTTTCAAGGTATTTTGTCAATGATATTTGCTTGCTTAGATGGCTTTAAAACAACCTTTCCAAAAACGAAGATACTCTCTAATTTTTTATGTAACATAAAATAAAAAAGAAAATACAACATTCACAAGTGTAGAAACTAAAGTTATTTTATTTCTTTCCCTTCCAATTCTTTTTCTCCACTGTGTCTTCACAGAGATTGAAAAAATATAAATTTAAGATTAAAGAAAAGAGAAATATTAGACACAATCAGAACTGAATATATTATTGATAAATAATGTAATACAAGTCTCTAGTCTAATACTTTTATTTATATTAATGATTAGATCAAATACTAATACTACTAGCGTGAACCCAAGTCTATTAATAAAAAGACTAATAACCCTAATTAAAGAAATTAAGAATATGGTTTAATTATATGACTAATTCAGTCCATCAATATAATTAAGATATATTCTATATTAATTTAAAGATATTCTTAATATACTCTAATGCTCCTCCTCAAGCTAAAGCTTGTTAAGCTTTAACTTGTTACAAGTATTAAACCCACAAAATAAAACAACCTAATTTAATGGAAGTCTACAATATGAAACTGACAACGGCCAAAGTGCATAGCTTTGAGAAGTGTTCAATCTTTTTTGGAGCTCCTTCGATTTTCTTCTGACGTCTCCATGACACAAGCTCTATGGCTTCTAAATACATCACACAATGTCAAACAAGCGCTTAACCACCGAAGCAAAATCCCCTATGTTGAACCACTTGGCAAAAGTAAAAAAAAAAAAAAACTCATCAAATAATAAACAATCATAGAGGCTAAACTACCAAAGACAAAAGCTAATCACCATACTTAAGCATCCAAGGTAGAAGCAAAAATCATAAAATGCCAATCAATAGCCAAAGCTTAACCACCCAAAGCAAAAGGAAAAAGGTATGAAGTATCAAATAATGACAAAAACTTTAATAACCAAGAACTAATGTTAAACTTCACTTTTAGCCACCAAGACAAGTTATCAAACGCTTGACATACATCTTCAACAATAACATTATAATAGAACTAGGGGGAGTAAGAAAATAAGAGGACAAAAATAAAACTAAGAAAGTATGAAAAGTCCCAAAAGACTCAAAATTCAAAGCAGCGAAAGGGAGGAACGATCATCAAGGTACATGGTATAGATCTAATACCATGTTTAAAAAAAATCATAAACTTAGGATTTAAAAAAAAAAAAGGAGATAAAGATTAGACACAAATTGAATTGAGTATGTTATTGATAGATCATGTAATACAAATAACTAGCCTAATACCTTTGTTTATACTAATGAATAGGTCAAATACTACCACAACTAGTATAAGTCCAAGTCCACTAATAAAATGACTGATAACCCTAACTAAACAAATTAAGAATATGACAAATAGGTAACTAAGATTTGCTTCTTCAATTATATGAATAATTGAGTCCACAATATGATTAAGATATATTCTACATTAACTTAAAGATATTCTTAACATTCACTAACAAATATATAAACATTTAAATCCACATATGATATTTGTCGTTCAAATACATATAAAATTTAATTATATAAATATTGATTTTCTCTCTAAGCCAAAAAACACTTCCCAAGACAATTTTTAAGAAAGGAACTCTCCACTTGATTTTCTCAATTGTCATTTGAACCCAAACCAAATGGGCACAAAACAGTTGACACATTGGATGGCAATTTCTAAATACCGGCTAGAGAAATATTTTATATATCACTGAAAAAGGTAGATATTTTGGATATTAAGAAATAAAAAAAAGAAAAAATTATAAAAAAATAAAATAATTAATAAAAAAAATTAAAAAAATATTTAAATATTAAAATTTTAAATATATATAAACAACATAACCCTACCGGACTCCTAGATGCCAATGCCAGGAAGTTAGTAGTGTGTGGTGTGAAGTGATGATGAAAGAGGTGGCAAGCTAGGGATTAAATAATAATGGGCTGGCAGTGGTAGCGTACGGGACTTGGGATTGGGATGGTAACAAATAACATTTTCTTGGTTACATATATCGGTGGGAAGTTTCTTTGTGGGACCCCCCTTCTTTGGCCTTGTCCCCATATTATAGGTGATAGGTACAAACCAACCATTCAACAAGTCGTGTTGTAACTTGTATGTGGTGATAGATTCTTAGCTGAGATAAGAGATTCTTAGTGAGAGATTCTTAGCATATTCTCAATCTATCAACTACTGGTACAGCCACCGTACCTAGCATAAAAGACCATGTAGGTTATTTTTGTAATTATCTTTTCCTTTGAAAGGGAATTGATAGATATTTAAAATGAGTTATCAATTAATAATTACGGATTTATTTTTAAATATTTCTCTCAAAAAATTAATTATTGAGAGGATTTTCTAAATTGAGCTCTTTTTTATTTATAATTGTATCAAAGGGTTAATCTTATAATAATATTAGTGGCAACATCATGGAGAAAGACAAAATAAAATAAAACTAACAACTAATAAATATTAAACGATTCATCTTAAGTATGATATTTTTAATGAGTATCATAATAATTTTCACTTTATATCATGGAAACAAAAGATATTATTATTTTAATAATTATTATCTCTCATTTTATTACCTAAAGGATGTAGCATATATTTAATAATACATGATAAGAAAAATGCCTTGCTCTATTAAAAAAATTCTTAAACTCAGATTAAGTTGTACATAAGATGAGTTGGGTCAAGTGTAATCAAACTCGAATTTAGCTCAATAATAATCTACTAAATAATAGGTTAGATTGGGTCAATTTAATATTTAGTCATTAATACTAATTTAAATCAAGTCAACTTAACGAATACCTCATGTATTAGATCAAATTTTTAAAACTCAAATCAACTCAATATAATTCATAACTTAGGTTAGATTTATGGATTTTCTCATTAGTGGATAGTTTTGTGAATATCCTTATAAGCAGTCAATCACATGTTTTAATTCTAGATTGAGACGAGGCTTATTCTTAACTTAAATTTTTTTTTTAATAAAAAAACCATTCAATATAATTCAGGTTGAGGAGAGTTATTAGAATTTTCTTTCAACAGTTATTGGATGTTAAACGTAGCTTTCCAACTGGCCATCTGCAGTGCTGGATGGTTGAATCTAATTGTATGGCTGGAGTGTGGGCCCCCCGTGTGGTCTCCTACATTGACAGCACAATATATATATTATTGCTGGCAAACAAAAATGGAATCTGTTGCCTTCATTGGATGCTTTATATGGTTGGAATTATTTTGAATTTACATGTTAATGGATGTAGGGTTATCTGCTACCCAATAGATAAGCTTGGGTGAGTTTGTGTGTGATCTCCTCTCATTCTTATTTTTCTTTTCATATTAAATTTCGCATCTTTACTTTCATTGAGGAGAATCAGCGGTCATTACTATTTTCGGGATACTATTTGAAGTCCTTTTTTCTATAAAGTATTATCTGATTGTTTGAAAATTTCACGAAACAATAAATTGATTATGACACGAAATTGAAGGAGTGAGAATGCACTCGAAATTGGACTCGGAGGTGATGAGCATGGGCCAGTCGTTGGATTGACACCCTCTATGAGGATAATATAAATTATCATTTGAAAGATAATTTGGATTAACTTAAAAATTTAGATTATTAGTAATATGATTCAATTAAATAAGATAATTTTATAGAATCAGATAATGCAATCTAATATTACCAGTAAATTAAATAAATTATCCCATATTAAATGCCCTCTAAAAAATTTAATTTATAGCCCGTAGAAGGTTGATGTAGTCACAAGGAAACAAGCTTCTGATAAGTAAGTAAAACTACAACTCCTTTGAATAAATTTATAAAAATTTGATAAAAGTTATAGACATTAAAATTAAATTTGATATATTGAAAGTGTGTAAAAAGTTTATTATTATCAAATTAAATACTAATATTTGTGTTTTCTTTTCTAGATAATAATTGTAAAAGTTAAATACTTTTATTAATATAATAATATATAATAGAATAAATGTACAATTTTTTTATATTAATAGTATACAAAAATTAAATTATATAAGCATTTTTCAAGTCAAAATTAATGTAACGTTTTAATTTTGGAATATTTAAACCTTTTTAAAGGTTTCCATAAGAATGATTATATAGCTTGACTGAAAATAATTAATACAATTAAACTTTTAAATTGTAACAATATTCTTGCAAACTTGCTCACGTATCACGTCCTCATCCATCAATAAACCAAAGCACACGTAAATAAAATTTCTCTGTAGCCAAAATTACATGCGAATGTGATGGAAGTATCAAGTAAACGTGACAAGAGAGTAAGAGATGGAGTAGCATGGCGGCAAAGATATTCAAAACTACTTTTGGTTAAATCATGCCATATCATTTCACATGATTCCAGTTGTTAACTGATCACTGATGAACTGATGGAATGATGAAATCAATAATCAAAATCTGATTTTTAATATACAATTGTAATATTCATATTTTTATTTTTCAATAATTTATAAACAACCCCGTTTTATAGAGGCAGTACTGTTACATAAACTACTAAGGGGGTGTTTGGCATGCCGTATTAGGCATGATAGGATAAGGTTATACAATATGTTATGATCTTATCTGTTATTTGGTGCAATCAACGTATTGTATAACCTTATCCATCAAACCTCCCTTATACGTTATAATGATGGATAACTTAATACTACCAAGTATAATCGTGACAGCCTCGATTATTTTTAATGTATAGGGGTTCTTTCACTTTTTTTTTTTAATATATTTTATTAAAAAATTAATTATTAACTAAATAATAAAAAATAAAAATATATAAATAAAAATAATATTATTTAATAATAAATAAATATTTTTAAAAAAAATTGTAAAATAATTATTCAAACTAAAATAAAAATATAAAAATAAAAATTTATTATTAAAATATATAAATAATAATATTTAATATAAATTTAATTATATATAATAAAAAATATAACCAAATATAGGAATGTGATAATAAACCTATTTAGATTTTGATATATAAAAACTCCATCTCTATTTCACGATCTCTCTCTCTCTCATATTTTTTATATTTATAAAAAAATATTAAAAATAAATAAATAAATAATTTTTAATATAAAATTATTTTTATATATAACAAAATAGAGCTAAAATAATTATGGTAACTATTTAAAAATTATATTTATTATAATCTCTTCTTTTGATTATATTTTATATAATACAATATCTTATACAATGACATACCAAACACTGCATTGTATTAAATTTTTATCAGACCTTATCCTATCAATCCTTATACTATCAGTCCTTATCCTATCAGCCCTTATACTATCAGGCATATCAAACGGGCCCTTAAGTACTATTATTATTATTAAGTTTGGACTATTCAAATTTTAAAAAAATATTGGTTTTTAGTAATTTTTTATTCATATAATATATAAAACAATGTATCCAGAATATAAAAGCTCCATAAAAATACAGAGAAAAATGTACGTTTTGATATACAGAGTCTCAATCATGAAAAGTATCTTATTCTATAGCACAAAAAAAAAAAAAAAAAAGTAAATATAACTTAACAAATTTGAACCATCAGATTTACAATTACACATCATACAACTCATCAACAACCGAATATATAAGCTCTGCAGGAGAGAGAGATGTACATTTTGATATTTTAAAATGATATAAGTTATATGGTAACTATCATTATCATGTTCGGTCTTTAGGAGGACTTAATTTGAAAAAAAAAATTCCAAATATAGGAGGAACTTATATATAACTTTTTTTTATTGCATTTGCATAGTTGAAATAAGCTAAGATCTTATATTTGTTCTTAAAGTTTGATCAAATTTCAATTTAATCCTATTTTTTGTTTGTTTTACTTTGTCTTGAACGTTATTAAATAATTTCAATGGCATATGTATTTTAACTAATGACCCTCATTTAATCACGAAAAAGTAGTGACTTGGATTTTACATGGCTAATTAACAATACATGAAACTTTGAACCTCTACCAGAAGCTAAACTTTGATCATACTTTCATGGATGACAATAAAGTTTTAACCTTTAAATTTATTTAAAACTATTTTTTTTTTCCCAATGTTAAAATTAATGGAGAAACATAAATAGCAAAAGAAAGGGAAATTGCAGTGCTGGCTCATGGAATAAACAGGTGATGATGTGGAGTTTTTGGAGGTTTGGTGATTTACAGCTATTGATATTGAAGGACAAAATGGGGGTCCATGGATTGAGGCCTCTACCTGAAATCGTGTCATAGTCGTGGGTTTCCGTCTATCGGGGAGCGTTCTATGTTGGTCTCAGCAAAGCTTTGTACCTTCACTGTCGGAAATTTTATTTTTAATACGGTGGAAGAATATGATATATAAAAGAATATGGATTTATGGGTCAAAATATATAAATATGGGACTCAAAAATCATCAATGATGGTTTTTACTTTTCAAAAAATATCAGTAGCAATTTTTGCTTTTTTTCTAGTATAGTGCACGAAGATATATGATTTATTTTTTAGTTTTTCAAAAATTGCCAATGACAATTTTTATTTTTTAAAAAAACTGTTGTATTCTAAAAAATCACTAATGATGATTTTTCTTCAATTCCCATATTTTCATAATTTATCCCAAAATTCTATATTTTGGTATAAATTATTTTTAAATACCATATAAAAAAAACCCTTCACTGTCTTGCAATATAATAATATATTAATATATTAAACATATATAATATATTGTAATAAATTTTTAATTTTAGTTAAATTTTAGAATTATAATTAAATATATTTTAAAAATAATTAAAATTTATCATAATCCTGAAAAATTTTCAAAATATTCTATTTAATTTTAAAATTTCATAAATAAATTCTATTTAATTTTAAGATTATATAGATAAAATTTAAAATTATTATAATACATCATAAAAAATTAATATATTAATATACTGTTAAATCTCACATATTAAATTATAAAGACCATAAAAATCCTTAACCAATAAGTCCTATTTAATTAGAGATTCGTAGATGTTATTAAAGTTTTTTTTAAAAAAAAATACATTCTATATTATTTATGATTTAATACAATAATTCTATGAATCATCATTATCTTTTATTTTTTTATATTTTTAATATAATAATTAATATATTAAATAATAAATAATATAAAATAAAATATTTTTCTTATTCTAAAAATATATAAGAATTTCTCCTGTCTAAGGTGGACCCGTCTGCCTAACAAAAACAAAAATTGGGGATAGGGGTATTGGGAAATGAAGTTTTCGTGTGAGGTGCGAGCCACGTTTATCAACAGCCACAGTGGGTCTCACATGCTCGTCGTTATGGGTCCTAGATTAGAATGTGTGCTGTTTTAAATTGGGTGAAGTGTCATTTTCGAATCTCTTACTCTATGATGCGAAAGCATTAATACTCAGATTCCGCTGAAATTTATTTTTAAGAAGTCGATTAAAGTGGCAGGTTAGTTTTGACTGAAGATGCTAGTTCAAAGTTTAAAGAGATAATAATTTTTGGAAAGAGATCGCATAATTTTTATTCTTTTATAGTTAAAAAAAAGGTTAGTTTTATAAGTGATTTAAATGAACTAAATTTATAAAAATACCTCATAATCTCATAAAAAATTTAATTAATTTAAGTTGATTCAATTTATTATTAAATTAAATTTATATATATTATTAATATAATTTTTTTATATAAATATCTAATCATATATTATTATATTAATAAAAATATTTAATTTAACTATCTATTATTTTAAAAATATTATAAATATAAATATTTAATTAAATGATAATATAAACTTTTTTATATTATCAGTACATAATAATTAAACTCTTTATTATTTTAGTGAGACTACTAAATTTAAGACTAGTCATCATTCAATTTATTTGAACTGACTATAAGATTTATTTTTGCTTAAATATAAAGGTAAAGTAACTATCTAGTCTTTTTATAAGAGTTCATTCTTTAGAATTTTAACTTGCATAATCATCTTACCAACAAAGGTTGGGTATAATAACAAGTAAGCTACACTCTTAAAAAAAAGACATGTTTAGATCCTAAAAAAAATAATTATTGAAAGAATTTTTTAATCATACCAATATTTAATGGTAGAAATGTCTTAAAAATAAAAAAATTTGCTTAATCATTTTAAGAGGTTAAAATTGCTTATTACCTCAATCGATTCATTATCTTTCTCAACACTATTTTATTGAGTAAAGTTTTATTTTAATCATTTAAATTATATATGTATTTTAATTTAATCCTCAAAATAAATAAATTAATTATTTAATATCTAAACTTATAAAATATAATTTAAATTAGTCCTTAAAATAATGTGTAAAAAGATATATTGAATTAGTGCAGGAACTAATTTAAATTATACTTTACAACTTCAAGACTAATTATTAATTTCATAATTTTAAAAATCAAATTAAAACATACACACAATTTTAAGATGTAAAATGAGATTTTATTTTTATTTTATTTTACTATTTATAAAAGTCAAACCAAACCAAACCAAACCTTTCTTGTCGCCATCCTATCATGCTCACGACGTTTAGCCTTTGAATGACAAAATATTATTAAAAACATCTCGATTGCTTTGTGACATACAAGAGCTTATCTCAATTTGAAGTCAGAATATATTTTCAAATTTAATAAACACTCGTATTTATAAATAATTTAATAATAAATAAATTTAAATTACGATAACATATAAACATAAAAGATATTTTAACTACATTCAAAGAGAATTAATTTTTTTTCTTAATAAAAAGGAAGAATATCCTTAAAAAATTGAAAAAAATAAATCATCATATACGTTTCAATAAAGTTTCAATATTTCCCTCTTTGCCAATGCCGTCAATTTTAACAATGGAAACTATTAACTTGATTTTTATTATCTTTTTTATCTCATGTAGATATTATATTATATATATAAAAGCTCTATTTTTACTTGATCATACTTATTAAATTGAGGTAACTCATATTTATTGATGACTCCTGACTTTAAATACTGAATGTTGGAAAATTATGGATGAAAATAAAGTTTTTATATATATAACATGGCATCTATATCCACACGATAAAATCGGACACATCACAGTCAGATCAGCAATTTTTTTAGTAAAATTGATGGTATTAATAAAAAAAGGTAAACATTAAAACTTTATCAAAATATTATGGACAAAATATTTTAAAAAAATGAAAAAAAACTTTGGGATGAAATTGAAATATTACTAAAAGATCAAAGATAAAAATAGAGTTTATGCCTATATTAAAAAAATATCATAAAAGAAATCTTTATAAATATATGCATATATATTTGGTTGATCAGGCGAAATAGAATGTTGGCTTACTAAATTTTTTCATGCGATCGGTGAGCCTCTCATGAATTATCAACAATGCTATACTTAGCTTTCAAGGCATTATGTCAATGACAATTGCTTACCTAGATAGATTTAAAACAACTTTTCCAAAAACGAAGATATTCTCCAATTTTTTTTTTTATGTAATAAAAAAGAAAAAGTCTTTCACTTGTATCAGGATTGCTGACAGAGTCAAAGACCATATCCCTAACCCCTCTCGCTTTCATTCCCCAGCACTGCTTTAACAGCTAAGAATGAAGTGGACACGAGTACTCGTTCGTTCTCTAAAGAGAGAAGAAGATGGTGGAAGAATTCTAATTTTATCAGATGAGCTGATACTCTGCCCCGTTGGGTCTCACGCAGGGACAAGTGGATAACACCCATAACGAGAGTAGAGTGTAGAAACTACAGTTATTTTATTGAGTAAACTCTTTAAAATGGTCCTTATCAATTTTTATATTAGATAAATTAGTCTTTAATAAAAATAAATTAATAAATTAATTCTTAATCTCTTAAAAAGTCAAATAAATTAATTTTTAATAAAAATAAATAGATAAATTGATCTCTAATTCTTTTAAAATCAGAAAATTTACTTTTGTTGAAAAAAACTTAATAAAGGGACTAAATTGTTTGATTTTAAAAAAATTAAGAATTAATTTGTGGGATGTTTTAAAAGATTAAGAATCAATTTATTGATTTATTTTTGTTAAAGATTAATTTATTCTATATGAAAATCGATAGAGATCAATTTGAGATTTTATTCTATTTTATTTTCTTTTCTTTTGAATTCTTTTTCTCTACTGTCTTCACAGAGATTGGAAAATTATAAATTTAAGGTTAAAGAAAAGAGAAATACTAGAGACAATTAGAACTGAATATATTATTGATAAATAATGTAATATAAGTCTCTAGTCTAACACTTTTATTTATATTAATGATTAGATCAAATACTAATACTACTAGTGTGAACCCAAGTCTACTAATAAAAAGATTAATAATCCTAACCAAACAAATCAAGAATATGATTTAATTATATGACTAATTAAGTCCACAATATAATTAAGATATATTATATATTAATTTAAAGATATTCTTAATATTCTCTAATGCTCCCCTTCAAGCTAAAGCTTAGTAAGCTTTACCTTGTTGCAAGTATTAAACCCACAAAATAAAACAACCTAATTTAATGGAAGTCTACAATATGAAACTAATTACAATGGCCAAAGTGCATATATCTAAGAAGTGTTCAATCTTTCTTTAAGCTCCTTCAATTTTCTTCCAATGTCTCCGCGACCCAGGTTTTATGGCTTCTAAATGCATCACATGATGCCAAGTAAGAGCTTAACCATCGAAGCAGAAGCCCCTATGTTTAACCATTTGGTAGAAGCCAAAAAGCTCATCAAATAATAAACAACGACATAAATTTAACCACCAAAGACAAAAGCTAATCATCATGAAATGCCGATCAATAGCAAAAATTTAACCACTAATCATCAATGTTTAACCGCCCAAAATAGAAGCAAAAAGATATGAAATATTAAATAATGACAAAAAGTTAATAACCAAGAGGTCAAGAACTAATGTTAAACTTCACTTTCAACCAGCAAGACAAGTTATCAAATGCTTGACATACATCTTCAAAAATAACATTATCATAGAACTAGGGAAAGTAAGAAAATAAGAGGACAAAAATAAAACCAAGAAAGTACGAAAAACGTCCAAAGACTCAAAAAATTCAAAGAGCAAAAGGGAGGAACTATCATCAAGGTGGGTGGTGTAGATCTAATACCACGTTGAAAAAATTATAAACCTAGGATTAAAAAAGAGAGAGAGAAAGATTAGACATAAATAGAATTGAATATGTTATTGATAGATAATACAAATCACTAGTCTAATACCTTTATTTATACTAATGAATAGGTCAAATACTACTACCATGACTAGAATGAGCCCAAGTCCACTAATAAAATGGCTAATAGCCATAACTAAACAAACTAAGGATATCACAAATAGGTAATCTAAGATTTGCTTCTTCAATTATATGACTAATTGAGTCCACAATATGATTAAGATATATTCTATATTAATTTAAAGATATTCTTAATATTCTCTAACAAATATCTAAACATTTAAATTGACATATGATATTTGTAGTTTAAATATGTATAAAATTTAATTATATAAATATTGATTTTTTTTTATACTTATATAAGTATTGAATATGTGAATCTTAACTAAGAATGGATCTTTTAATTAAATATTAAAGAATGAATATGCAATTTAATCTCTAAAAGATTTGTGTGACATCAATTTAGTCCCTGAAAGATCAAATGTGACATCATATTAGTTCTTGAAAATTTTTGACATCAAATAGGTATTGAAAAATTAAAATGTGACATTAAATAAGTATTTAAAAGTTAAAATGCGACATTCCTTTAGCTCTTTCGAAGAAAGTTTTTAGAGATTTATTTGATGTTATATACATCTTTCAGGGACCAAAGTGAAGTCACGCTACGTTTTAACTTTCATGGATCTATTAATGTCAAACAACTTTCAACGATTAATACTATATTACATGTTAACTTTCAAGAACCTATTTGATATTAAAAATCTTTCAGGAACTAAATTAATGTTGCACAAATCTTTGAGGAACTAAATTGTATATTCACTTAACATCGAACATTGCTAACTAAGAATATGGCTTCCTTGGAAATAGTGGCAACCATAGTTGTTATATCGCGCATTGTATCATGTATCAATTTTTTAAATTTTAACATATTGTAATGTAGCACAGCGAATATCATAAGATATTTTGATATAAATAATATATATTATTATAATGTATGCTTATATATAATTATAAACTAAAAGTATAAAAAATCATAAATCGAGTTGTGATTTGTGATGATAAGACTCTTTAGTTTTTAATAGTTTTTAATAATTCTATATATGACTATTATCTTTTATTTTTTATTTGATATTTTATTTTTTAATCTGAATTTAATATTTAAATTTTTAAATCTAATCTGATGTTTCGTTTTTTTTAATTTGAATAAGATATTTTGTTTGAATTTTAAATTTTTTAAAGTTTAAAATATTATCTTATTAAAATATATTAGATTGGTCATTATTAAAAATTATCGGAAATACAGATAATTATATCGGTGTCATAAATATCGTTGGGATACTAAAGATATAATTGGGATATTTACTCATATTAAGATACGGGCTAAGATAGTATTAAAATCGTAAATTTGGGATACCTATCTTGAGATACATATCGCATGTCATAAGATACTAACAACTATGGTGGTAGCAACGGCGATCTCATCCTTGAAGAGCTACCAAGGTGGTTCGGACATGCATATGGTGCAATGAAGGCGGAATAGAGATTCTCCCATCAATTGGCAACCCCCACGAAGCAATACCCATCAAGTGAATGTTGATTTTGCATGGCTTAGGATAGTTATTCATGATAAAATAGGAAAGTTTGTGGTAAGAAAGATAGTGGAAATGTAATGTCCGAAAAATTTTATCGTTTTCAACCGAGTTGTTCAGTTTTTTATCAAACAATTGTGACTAAATAGAATTCGATTGAGCATTCATTTAAAGCCAATTAAGTGTGATTTAGAAGGATTAGATTTGATGAAATTAGATTAGGAATATAGGAAACCTCATAGAATTTTTCTAAAATCAGTTTAGCAATTTAAGAGAAATCGATAAGATTTTGATATTTTAATTTGTCAGAACCAAACCAATAGAATTTATACTATGAGTGCCCTAGGATGGATAGCTAAGATTTAGCCAAAACATCCCCATATGTGGCACCACTTTCAACCAAATGAGGCAGCCACAAATCAAGTTGAATGACCAACACACATCCACCAATCAAATGTAACTTACTTTAGAAGTTTTCACTTTTTTTCCTTTCCTACCCCTTTGCATTTTCGGCCAACATAAGGGCCAGACCTCTCTTCATTTCTTTTCCATTCACACTCATCTCCACTCCATCTTCAACTCCCCTTCAAGTCTCATCAAAAGTTTCTTCAATCTAAGACATCAAACTAATAAGATTTCAACTAGATAAGGTAGGAATCTAACTTCTCTTCTTGTTTTCCTTGGTTTAGGGCTATGTGGGGATCTTTTTTTTTTAATAATACTGATGTGATTTAGAGTGATGATGATGGATTATGATTGATTTTTTATGTATGCTGTAAATAGAATTGGAATTGGTATGAAAGAACTTGAAGAATGGAGAGAATTCAAAAGCTGTTAGGGTTTTCACTCGATGGTCCATATGACAAAGTATATGGCTCTGCATACAGGCATTTAAATTTGATGAATATATTTTTATATGAAACTAGACATTCAGAGCTTTCTATACATATAAAATATAAGGCCATTGGATTAGCATAGAATTAGTTATGAATTTTTGAATTTTGACCTAGAATCCTAGTTTCTCATCTGGGCAGTGTGAGTTGAGAGAGGTGTAACTCACCCTACACAACTCTAAATTGAGTGAAAATAATGCTTTTTGAAATCTAACATATAAGAGAATATTCCATAAAAATTTCAAAGTCAGAGTCATTGTCAATTATTCCCAGTACATCAATGAATTTACCTTAAGTTCAAACCGGGCTGGAATAGGGTAGTCCAGCAGGGTTAAGTTACAGGGCTTATATCTCAAAATATACTCATGTAAATGATATGTAACTTATTTCATTTGAAAGCTTGTCCTGTTAGCTTTATATTAATATAAATTTTATATGATTGCATCTAAATTTCTATTTTTAGTGAATTTTCAATTATAAGGGTGCATTTCTGGCTAAGTACAAGGCAGTTTGAGGTAAAATACTAATAATTTGAGTTGTACAAATCAAAAGAAGATGGGACCAAAAGGGTTGGAAACTAGACACATAGAGCTATGACATATCTAAAATCCAAGTTCAAATGAGTTAAATTGGACTAAAGGTGGATTATACAAAATTCAGATATAATAGGATGAAGTAAGCAGAAAACTCTATTCATGTTTGTATTGAATTTGATGAATGGTATTGTGAATAGATAATTGCTGTTCCATATTTGCATGTTTAAATGATTTTACTTGTAGTCTAGCACTATTCATGGGGAAGCGGACTTGATCCAATATGTTGCCGAAATTTCGGCAAAGAATTCATATGTTGTATGAGTTATACTTGCATTAACACATGATGTTTGAAAGGATAAAAGTAGTTATGCATACAATTCATGAATATTATAAAGGTTTCCATATTACTTAGGCTAGTCCCTGAATAAGTTTAAGGGGAGTGGATTGGTGGGAAAGTCGGGAACAATAAACCCAATAATCCTATATAGGAATGAACTCAGTTCTAAAAAGCAGACTATTACCCAGGAGTATATGGCCAATGACTCCCAGGGGACCAAGAATGGAAATTATAAGTTACAAAAGTTGAAGGCTCTCAACGACAAAATGTATATCTTTAGTATATATATCTGTTGTGTTTGTTGATTCCTAATTGCTTTTATAATTATTAGCGTCCCTCATATTATGTTACTGTTTAACTATGATTACTAGTTTAGTCATGTTGACATGCTTGGTTTGAATGTCCTATTATTGCTCTAATTTAAAACAAAGCTTGTTTCGGGTTACACTTTTCATAGTATCAAGTAAAGTTGACTATTATTGTCTTAGTGTATTATTTAAACCTAAGAAAAATCGAAACAACTAAGAATGACAGCAATGCCAAACATATATAGGATTAGGATTCCTACTGAGAAATTCTTATTTCTTACCCTACTATATATTTCCTCGTCATTCTCATATCATGGAGAACGCGGCTACGGGAGTCCTGTTCATCGAGTTCCTTGAGCTTCATTTTCACCTCGACCCATTTATAGATGCTATGTACATATCTGGTAGCTGCCGTTTTCGCCTTTATTTCTTCTTTAGTAGAGATTTTGCAGTCCCACTTACTCACCCCCTTTTTGACCCGTCCGCTCCTTATATTACCATCCCTCTCCACATGGCACATCCGTTCCCACTCCACATGCAGTAGCACCAATAGCAGCAGCTCCCATGGCTCTATCTGCTTCACCACTGTAGCAGATCCCCTTTGCTTTGCTATCTGAGGAGGATCCATCTGAGGCGATGAGTTCATCTTCCTCGTCCTCTGCCTCGAGCGTGGACTACACTCTAGCTGATGCCAGCATGGCGAATGGATTGCTTTCCTCGGAATCCATCTAGATGGCATACATGTGGTAGCAGCAGGAGGTGTACAAAGTGGCCCTCTTTTGGCATTATGGGGCCATAGGCAGTAGTTTAGTGTATGTTGTATATGGATGGTTAGCACATGAAATGTCTCTTGGGGACCAGTTAGGGTACCGTTCATAGAGACAGGCCGATTTATTTTGTTTCAACAGCCTCATTTTATTACCCTGTACTGTTTATGTATCTTTTGGCAAACTTGAGAACAGACATCTATGTATATATATATATATATATATATATATATATGATGCAGTTTCAGTAGTTCTATCCATTCCGTATTTTTATTTATTTTATTTTATTTCTGTTACAATGATTATCTATTACTTATTCCACAGTCAAACGGAAATTAATTAAGTGAACAATTAATTCTATTTGGGTAATTAACATTAAATCAGAAAATGGAATTTAATTAGACTGCCACATGTAATCACTTATCAGGTAATATATTATGACTTAAGTATAGTATTTTGTCTGGTAAGGTGTTATAGAAATGCTAAGGGTCATTGCAACTAAAGAAAGGTAAAATGCTTGTTGTTAGGGAAGGGATTCTCTTTGTTCGCAAGCTTTGATGTTTGAGAATATATATGTGTAGAGTGTGATTCCTCAGAGGTAGACAACAATATCAAAGATAGTGTTAGTTACAGAGCTCTCACATATTGGAACTATCTTGATAGATGTCTTCATTTATGCTCAACGGTGGCATCTAATTTAGTTTGCATATTATTCTGGACCATCTTATGGTCCGGTTAAATAATTGCAAAGTAACCCCTCCATCCTAAGGAAAAAAAATATTGCCTACTAGGAGTATAAGCATTTTATTTCAATAAGACACCTATTATTATATTATAGCATATTTGTTCTTAGTGACTAATCGAAGGTCAACTATAAGGGTTTCTTTATGAGGGGGCATTCTGAGTTGGTGAGTCTTGATAGCAATATGGTTGAGAGTAAGGGAAACCTCATGCATTTGGTGTTAAGTTTTTAATTTTATTTGGTTGGATAAGTGAATTTTGGTTTTGTAGTAGTGGAGGAAGGGAAATGTGGGTATCAGTGATGTTATTCTGCATTTGAATTGTAATTGGTAAAACCATGTAGGAGGTGTTGGGTCCAAAATGATTGTACAATGTAGTTGATGGTGTGTTTTGAATAATATCGACTATCTCATCAACAATTTTGCATAAATACTGCTTCAAAGTAAGATAACAACAAAGGATTTGCGACATCATAATAGAGATAGAAGAAGAGGTTCAAGTAAAGAACAAACTACCAATGGAAACTAAAAACTGAAAGGTTGAACATGGAGATTGTCAAATAATTTGTTAGGTACTAGAGTTATGAAAACAATCTAATGCAACTAAAATATAGCTGAAAAAATTGGAACTGAAATAAAATATTTAACATGAAAAACCTCTAATGTTGAGGGAAAAACTATGAGCAAGATAGATGAGACTTTTACTATGTCAAAAATAATAATTATAACTTCTCTCTAAAATATAAGAAGAGAACAATAATACTCTCTCTTATAATAGGAGAATACTACTCTCACTATAGGAAACTCTCTCAAGACACTAATACTCAATGAGATAAATTGCTCTGAAGTAGGATGCAAAAGACCATTGGGGAAGGTCTCTATTTATAGCCGAGCCTCCCCCTTCAACTTGCTGTACGATCGAAAGCAAAAGAAAAAATTCTTCATAATTTTGACACTCGCACTGCTACAAGGAGAATAAATTCAACCTACCTTTTGCAAGAATGAATACACTGAAATATAGGTGCATGGTTCTTTGACTTTAAAGCCAAAAGTTGCTTTACACTTCCTCACACGTTCATAATTTCTCACTTAAAGTCACTTTTGGTGAGCTTTCAAAACCTTTATCATCTTGCTAGTTCCACACTGCTTACATTTCTAATAGGCCATAGGAGAACCTACATCATTTAAACTTATGAGAGTTGATAAGCTTTGTCATAACATCTGCTAGGTTATCTTTTGTGTGAATCTTCGGCATATCCACGCTTCCTTCTTCTACTGCTTCTCGAACGAAATGAGATTGAACACTTATGTGCTTTGTTTTGGAATGAAAGGTTGGATTCCTTGCAATGTGCAAGGCACTCTGACTATCATAATACATAGGAATCCTCTTCTGTATGTGCCCGATTTCTTCTATTAATCTTTGAATCCAAATTGCTTCCTTGCAAGCTTGTGTGGCTACCATATGTTTAGCTTCTATAGTAGATAGAGCTACAAGAGTCTATAATTTGGATAACTAACTCACAGCTCCACCTGTAAATGTGAACACATAGGCTGTAGTAGATTTTCTTTTATCAAGATCACTTGCAAAATCTGAATCAACATATCCTCTGATAATAAACTCTGATCCTTCAAAGAATAATGTAGCTCCCACGATTCCTTGAATGTATCTAAGGATCCTCTTAACAGTATTCCAATGCTCTTGACCCAAATCTGCCATAAACTAACTGACCAATCCAATTGCTTGTGTAATATCTAGCCTTGTACAAATCATGGCATACATAAGGTTCCCTCTGCTAATGCATACGGTACTTGAGATATTTCCATCGTTTACGCTTCACTTCTAGGACACATTCTTGAGGATAATTTGTAATTTACAAGAAGTGGGGTAGAAATTGGCTTACAATCCTGTATATTAAAACGTTGCAAGATTTTCCTCAAGAAATTCTTTTGAGAAAGTATGATCTTCTTGTTCTTTCTATCTCGGTGAATTTGTATCCCTAAAATCTTGTTTGATAGCCCCAAGTTTTTTATATCAAACTCCCTAGCCAATTGTGTCTTCAATTCTTGGATACAATATTTGTTGGGGCCTATCACCAACATGTCATCCACATAAAATAGCAAAATGATGAAATCATTATCACCAAACCTCTTCTAGTATATACAATGGTTTGAACTCAATCTATTGTATCCGAGACATATTATAAAGAAATCAAATCTTTTGTACCAACACCTTGGTGCTTGCTTTAGCCCGTACTGAGATTTGGTTAACCTGTAAACCAAATTTTCTTTTCCTTGTTCCTCAAAGCCTTCTGGTTGGAGCACGTATATATCCTCTTCAAGTTCTCCATGAAAAAAAATAGTTGTCATATCTAACTGCTCAAGATGTAAGTCAAATGCAACATACATAGCCAACACTACTCCAATAGTGGTAAGTCTAACAACTTGAGAGAATATCTCATTGAAATCAATACCTTCTTTTTGAGCATATCATTTTACCACCAATCTTGCACGATATCATTCCACCTAATCATTGCCATCTCATTTGATCTTATAGACCCATTTGTTTCCAATGGCTTTCCGACCCTTTGGAAGTTTAACAAGTTCCTATGTCTGGTTTCCATACAAGGCTTCCATTTCTTCTTGATTGTTATCATCCATAGAGAAGTATCTGGACTATTTAAACCTTCCTGATAGGTTGATGGCTCTCCTTCTTTTGTTAGAAGACAATATGCATCGTGGCTTGCCATAACATAGTCTGAGTGCCAGGATGGTAGTCTTGTCTAGCATGTTGATCACCGCATATCACTGGCCTCATTTAATACTTGTTCATCATGCATTGGTAGCATTGGCAAAGCAGGTCGGCTCACCCTGACTTGCTAAAAGTCCGCTAAAAGCGGGGTGGGGCAGGCCAATTTAGGAAAACGGGCTCAACCTCTTAGCCAACCCCGTTTAATGGTGGGTTAGCAATTGGCCCGCCAAAAAAAATTAAGAAGAGAAATATACTATCTAAAATGCATATTTCTACAGTCCTAATTCACCATAAGTCTAGAACTAATGAAAGTAATAAAAATTAACCAATCATACATGTTACACAATTCTGATTTATAATTAGACTTGAGTTCAAGTGTTCATTTACCAATCATACATGTTACATTGTTCTGATTTATAATTAGACTTGAGTTTAAGTGTTTAGTAGCTTGTTGTTTCTCCAACATGCAAAGGGTGCTATAGCAACAAACCTCCATCGCCATGTCCCTCGAAAAAGGTTGACACCCGAAGTATTATCACTTTTACCAAGAAACTAAGTGCATTTTATCTAAAATGTGATAAACCAAACTTCTAGCATATTTTTCAGCCACCACCAACTTTATATATGCATTTAACAAACAAATTATAATAAAAGACTTCTCTAAAAAATTAAATGATATTGTATTACCTTTTTTTTTTTTTACACATTCAAGGATCTGGTTTAAGTTAGTCTTTTTCCCTTTTGTGT
Organism: Pterocarpus macrocarpus; assembly: GCA_031439585.1. Lineage (NCBI taxonomy): Eukaryota > Viridiplantae > Streptophyta > Magnoliopsida > Fabales > Fabaceae > Pterocarpus > Pterocarpus macrocarpus. Next base: position 35,118,831 of record CM062514.1, read on the forward strand.
CCCTCCATGCAACGCCTATACAAAAGTGAGTGCTCCCAGCCTCTTTTGCCTATAGGAAAAATAGATTCTCCATATTATTCAAGAAAAAGCATAGGACCAAACAAGCAACAAGAAACATGACAACCAAACTAACAAATGCTCTAAATGAATATCTAACACTTCTCCATGTCATGTTCTCACCTAACATCCAGATCCCTGAAGCTTTTCATAGATGAATAATGACATTAACATCACAAAGTTGCAAGTTAAAGAGGTATATTAACCCTATCCATAGGTAGCAGTTAGGATTAAGAGTTTACTTTCTTTGCAGCCTCGATAACAGCTTCCTTGATGGGTCTTTGAGACCTTCTCCATTAAAACAGTCAAGAGCCAATAGCCCAATACAAAACATGGTAAGTAACTTTTTAGGCAATCCCAATAGATGTTCATAAATAAAATTAAAAGCAATTCAAGTTTACAAATAATAATTAACAAATCCACAACATAAAGTAAAGTTTACAACATAAAGTCCATAAATTAACAATAACAACATTTGACCAGATCCATAACATAAAGCATAAAGTCCACAACATAATACATAAACATTAATAAATGACTAAATCAATCATCAATTTCTTCTAGATCAACAACATTTGAAGCTCCCCTAGACAAAGATCTCTCCACTCTTAACCACCATCTTCATCATCACCATCTTCATCGATAAGGATAATCCAAGAAAGAAATATAATTAAGTAAAAATTAATTGATAAATTACAATGAAATAAACCCAAAGAGAATAATATTGCAACATTAAATAAGTTACCATTACCAACAAAGCCATGCAACCAATTTCTAGTACAAATTAAGATTTCTATACTTGTTAAGAACTCTTGCATCAATACAAAAGGCAAATTCAGAAGCCACAATAGTGATTGGAATACTCAACAAATCACGAGCTATTATTAATAAATCTAAAAAACATTTTTGAGTATCCTTCCACCATTCCAACACATTTAAATCCTCATAATACTCCATCTCCACATTTGGCTCATCCAAATAAACATTAAGTTGATTCTTTCCACTTCTCATTGTAGTTTGATGATTATGCAATTTTAATGCCTTTCAAACTTAACAAATAAATAATCATAAATTAATTTATAAAAGAAAACAAGCTTAAAAATAAATAGAAGATAAATAAACTAAACAATCATTAAAAAAATTTATATACTTACACCAAACATTCTTTGTTTCCTTTTATTTGATCCGGATATTTGTGGCAAACTTGAGCTTAAAAGTTGGGAAGGAGTAGTTGTAGGTCTTTGTACATTGAAAATTGTTATCACTAGCAAACTTTTCAAATAGCTTGTACAATTTTCCTCTCACATATTTTATCTTCTCATTAGTTATAGAAGGATCAATTTTTGGAGTAACAACACTCTAACGAGCTAAACTTAATCTGAGGGTCAAGAACCACTTTAAGTGCAAGTACAACACTATACTCATTCCAATATTTCTTGAACTTTATCAACATCCTTTCTCCCATGCTCCTTATAACTTCATCTCCGTTACTTAAACTCTCTTGTAAGGCATATTGAATTTTCCAAACTTATAGAAAATACAAGTTGAAAGTGGGATAAGAAGTGCCCGAAATCAAATTAGTAGTGTCATAGAAAGGCAACAAAAATTCACATATTTTTTTTGCTCTTCTCCACTCAATTGGTGATGGACAATAATTGTATCAATTATTTTTTACATGAAAATTAGCAAAAACCCTTTCATATTTAAGAGTGCTTTCAAGTATCAAATAAGTTAAATTCCATCAAATAGGAACATCTAGACGTAATCCTACCCTAGTCTTCATACCATCGAGTTTGCAACAAGTTCTTTAAACTTTATCATTCTACTCTCCGATCTCCTCATAAATTGGACACTTTCTCTAATCGTGTACAATGCATCACTAGCTACTTTTAATCCCTCTTGCATAAAAAGATTCAAGATATGTGCAAAACAATGCACATGAAAAAACTCTCCACCACATAACAACCAATTTTGCATACCCAAAGTATTTTTCAAATGTTCTTGCATATTATCATTAGCAGATACATTATCTAAAGTGAGGGGAAAAATCTTTTTCTCAATTCCCCAATCATTCAAAAATTTAGAAATTTTCGAAGACAATTCAAATCTAGTATGAGGAGGAGGCATGTGGCGAAAATTGAGAATTTTACTATGCAAATTCCAATTTGTATCAACAAAGTGTGCAGTCAAATAAATATAACCCTCAGTAGTATAAGATGTCCACAATCGAAAGTCAAACAAATCCCATTAGGAATGGTAGCAAGTGTTTCTTTAAGTTTCTCTTTTTCCCTCATATGAATAGTCAACACATTAGCCTTAATAGTATTCTTGGAGATAGACATCACATTTGGATTCAAATACTTTATCCAACTCCTAATCTTGTTATATTCAACAAAATTAAATGGCAAATCATGCTCAATTATAGCAACAGCACACATCTCATGTGATACCATTTGATCTATTTTAGGACACTTCAACTTCCTTCCATGTCCATTATCATTTGACAAACATTTTTAAACTTAATTTCTTTACCCTTTTGAATATGCAGTTTTAGTGATAATGTTCCATATAATTTTCCGCCAGCTTTGTACTATTGTTTACAAGCATTACATCTAGCTCTTTCTATTACATCCTTTCCAACACCAAGTTTTGTGAAAAAATTCCAAACATCAGATGTTGCTGACTTAGCCCTTTTCTTACTAGGTTCATCAAATTGAGATTCTTTTATTCCAACTTCCAAATTTTCCACATCATCATTAATAGGGTTATTAGCTATAGCATTAGTAAATTCCATTTTAACTGTCAAACCAGGATAAACCAATTACTGCAAACAAGAAATTGCAACACAAATAAAAAAAAAAGCTCCATTTCAATTTAACTTAACACTCTAACAAGTAATAACAATATTATATATTTTTATATTCACATTTACACAATATATAGTCCAACACAAAAAACAAAGGTGAGTCACAAACACAGTCACAAACATGAACCATCAAGTTAATTAAAAACCAATCAATTTCATTAATTAAAAAATAAAAAATGAAACACAAAGTCACAAACACAGTCATGGTCACTGACCTGAAAATGAAGATGAGAGGGTCGTGCAGATCTAGGTTCTGACTTTTGCTTCCATGCTTCGCACTGCTTCTTCCTGTTCTATTCACGTTCGGCTTTTGCCTCTTGCAAAACCAGATCGTGCTGCTCTTTCCCGTTCTATTCACTGCTTCTGCCTTCTGCTTCTCCTTAGTGTCGCATCATGGCTGTCAAAAACTAAGAGTGTAGGTGTGTGAACTAAAAGAAAGAGGAGACAGAGAATGAAGGAGAGAAGATAACCCTTATGATAAGTGAATATGGGGGGCTGTGAGTGTAAGGTAAGAGTGAGTCCATGAAAGTAGTGTGAGTGAGAGTCTGTTGAGGACAAAGGAGTGAGGAAGTGAAGTGGGCTTAGGTGATGGATTGATGGGTGTGTCAGTGCCGTTTAATGGGTCACAAGATTGGGAAAAAAAATCATGTTGTTGCTCAAAAACAAAAACTCAAACAAGCCTTAATAAAAAAAAAAAAACACATTTCAGCCCACGGGCTCAAACTGCCTCGCCCCACCTATGCTTACGGGTTAGGCGGGGTGGGTTAGGCGGGTTTAAATTTTTTGGTGGATTTAATATATCAACCTAACCCGCCATTTTTTATGGGTTTGGCGGGCCAACCCAGTGAGTTGAATCTATTTTTCCATCTTTATGCACTGGTTCTATTTTAGAGGAATCATCTTCTCTAGATTTCTCATCTATCTGAACTGTGGCAGTTTCCTTAATAATGCTGTCATTTATTTGCTTTCCTTGCAGTTCATTTTTTGCAAATATCACATCTCTGCTGACAATAACTTGCAGGTAGTGGAATCCCACAGGCGATACCCATTCACACCGTTAGCATAACCTAAGAATATACATTCCTAGACTTTGGGTCCAACCTTGTTCTTTCTTGGGAGTTGAACATCACATATGCAAGACATTTGAACACATGTAGAGAAGAATAATTTGCCAATAATATGCATTGTGGCTTGCCATAACATAGTTTATGATGGTGGTCTTGTCTGGCGTGTTGATCGCTGAACTTCTATATCATTGGCCTCATTTTGTTCTTGTTCATCGTGCACTGATTCTGCTTTAGAGGAATCATCATCTCTAAATTTCTCATCAATCTGAGCTGTAGTAGTCTCCTTAACAGTGCTATTATTTCTTTGCTCTTATTGCAGTTTATTTTCTCCAAATATCACATATCTGTTGACAATAACCTAGTGGGTAGTGGGATCCCATAGGCGATACCCCTTATCATTGTCAGTATAACCCAAGAACATACATTTATTGGACTTTGGGTCCAACTTTGTTCTTTCTTAGGAGTTGAACATCACATATATAGGACATCTAAACACATATAGAGAAGAATAATTCGTCGACTTGCCATTCCACATCTCCATTAGTGTCTTTAAACCAATCATTGTTGATGGTGATCGATTTATCACATGACGGGTAATTTTGACTGCTTTTGCCTAGAAAGACTTGCTAATCCTATAGTTTTCAACATAGCTCTTATTCTTTCTAGGAGAGAACAAGTAGTTTTGACTGCTTCTACCAAAAAAGACTTGGCTAATCTTGCAGTTTTCAGCATAGCTCTTGTTCTTTCTAGGAGAGTCCTATTTATTTGCTCTGCTACACCATTTTGCTTAGGTGTTTAGGCAACTGTGAATTGCCTTTGAATACCCTCTGACATGTAAAATGCAATAAAATCTCCATCTATTACTCTTCTCCATTGTCTGTCCTCAAATATTTGATCCTCTTTCCGAATTCAAGTTCTACTCTTGCTTTGAAGTCTTTGAATATAGGAAACACATCCAACTTCTTCTTGATTGGATACACCTACAATCTCTTGGAGTAATCATCAACGAATGATACAAAATATTTTACTCCTCCTAGGTACATCTTTGGTGACTCCCATACATCAAAATGAATTAAGTCCAGTATGTCTTTGTTCCAAGCAATCGATCTATCGAACTTTAATCTATGTTGCTTACTTGTAACATAGTGCTCACCAAACAATAAGTTAATCGGTTTGAGCCTATGATTGAGATTATGTTCGACAAGAATCTTCAAACCACGTTGCAACATGTGGCCCAGTTTGCAATGCCACATCATTGTTGTTTCTTCTTGGCTTGTTGTTGTAATTGATGTCTCTGCCTCATGCAATGTATCTTCCAAAAGCATGTATAAATTTGCAATAGTCTTTTCTGCCTTATCACCACAAGAGCATCTTTAACAACTTTCAAGATCCCACCTTCAATATGGGTTTTACACCCGAGGTTATCTAGTCGCCCAATAGACAATAGATTCTTTTCAAGCCTTTCACATGCTTCACCCCTTGAATTGTGCCATTGGAACCATCAAACATGCATCTTTATTTTGACAGTGCCAACACCAACAATTTCTAAGGCATGGTCATCTCCTATGAACACAAATCATTCTGAGATAGGATCATAAGTGTAAAGGCAGTCATAGCATGGAGTCATGTATCAAGTTGCTCTTGAATCTATTATCCATACATCAGTGAGTTGTTTGCTATCGTTAGAACTAATTGCTGCTTCGCTATATAAGATTTCTCCATCACTAGAGGTACTTGCAACACATCCTTGAGAGGTTGTTGCTTCTGGAGCATTCTTTGTATTCTTTTTCTTATTCTGACAATCTTTCTTGAAGTGTTCTCACATGCCACAATTGTGGCATTTGAAGTTCTTCCTTCTATGTGACTTTGATCTAATTTGACCATGAATCCCACTGGAGTCACACTCCATTACTATCTCTCTCGACATCAACAATGCCTCGACTTGCTTGGAGCTCTTCAATTTATCTTCCTTATTCTTATGCCGAGACTTTTCTTTAAGAATAGCATCGACGACATCATCAAAGGCTAGACAATTAGCAACATTATTATTTCTGATGTTGATTACGAGCTGATCATATGAGTTAGGTAGACTTTGAAGTAGAAGTTCTGCACATTCATTCTCTACTATTGTATAATCTGACGCTGTAAGTTAAGAGAATAACGTATTCAAATTGTTGATGTGATCTGTCATCGACGTGGATTCACTCATCCAAAGAGTATACAATGTTCTCTTTAAAAATATTCTATTGTAAAGTGACTTGACCTCGTATAGTAGGCAAGAGCATCCCAAATGTCATTTGCCGTCTTTTTCTCTGTGACACTTGATAATACTGAATCTACTATTGCTAGATGCAGATTGACAATAGCATTGTCATCCATCTCCTTCCACTTGTCATAAGCTAACCCAACAGGTTTGCCTTCAATTGTTAGTAAGCAATTGTCCTTTCTCAGGATTGCCTCTATCCTCAGTTTCCACAAGGAGAAATTATTCTTATTAAACTTCTCAATCTCAAATTTTTTTGCCATGGTATTTACCAAGATATATTTCTCTACTAAATTGGTTCTCACTTTTTCACTATGCATAATTCCATATACGTGAGCAGTATTGTATATTTATACCGAATATGAAACAATTCCAATACACATTAACAATATTGCAAAAGTATATAATTAGATTATGAATAGTAACCACAAATAGTAACGTGCAACTAAAATAGAGCTGAGAAAATTGGAACTGATACAAAATATTTAATGAGGAAACCCCTAATGGTGAGGGAAAAATCACGAGCAAGATAGAGAAGGGTTTTATTATATAGAAAATAATAATTACAACTTCTCTCTAAAATATAAAAAAAGAGCAATAATACTCTCTCTTATACTAAGAGAATACTACTCTCACTATAGGAAACTCTCTCAAAAATATACTAAATAAGATAAATTGCTTTAAAGTGGGATGCAAAAGACCATTGAAAAAGGTTTCTATTTATAGCTGAGCCTCCCCCCTCGACTTGCTGCACCATCAAAAGCAAAAGAAAAAATTCTTTATAATTCTGACATTCACACTGCTACAAGAAGAACAAATTCAACATTTCAACCTATGCTTGTCAAGAATTAATGCACCAAAATTTAGGTGCATGGTTCTTTGACTTTAAAGCCAAAAGTGGCTTTACACTTCCACACATGTTCACATAAATGTCAACTGTAAAAGCCTCCTACTATAAATTGTACAAAATCACTAAAAGGTAAACAAGTTTTGTGATATTAGCCATAAAGAACACCACGCCACAACCTTTTCAAGCGTACTTCTCCACCACATCCATCTCAAAATTGCTGCCAGTGGTGGCAATCGTAAATCAGAGAGGGACTCCTTTGCAAAACTAAAGAGCCTGTTTGGCTAGTAAAGCTAACGAGAAAATTACAGCTCCCTAAGCCAAAAAACACTTCCCAAGACAATTTTTATGAAAAGAACTCTCCACTTGATTTTTCTCAACTATCATTTGAACCCAAACCAAACAACAGTTGACACACTGGATGCCAATTTCTAAATAACAGTTGCTAGATGCCAATGCAAGGAAGGTGGCAGTGTATGATATGACATGATGATGGAATGGGTGGCAAGCAAGGGATTAAATAATAGTGGGGTGGTAGTGGAAGCGTACGGGACTTGGTGTTGAGAATGGTAACAATTGACATTTTCTTGTTTACATACATAGTGGGAAGTTTCTTTGTGGGACCTCCTCCTTTGGCCTTGTCCCCATTACATGGGCTATAGGTGGACATCAACCATTCAACAAGTCGTGCTGTACCTTGTAGATAGTGAAAGTTTATTATGTGAGATAAGAGATTCCTAGTGAGAGATTCTTAGCCTATTCTTAATCTATCAACTACTAGTACAACGACCATATCTAACATAAAAGACCATGGAGGTTACTTTCGTAATTGTATATTCCTTTGAAAGGGTATTGGTAGATATTTAATATGAGTTATCAATTAATAATTACCGATATATTTTTAAATATTTCTCTTAAAAAATTAATTATTGAGAGGATTTTCTAAATTGAGCTCTTTTTTATTTATAATTGTATCAATATCAAAGGGTTAATCATATAATAATATTGGTGGCAACATCGTAGAGAATGACAAAAAAATAAAATAAAACTAACAACTAATAAATATTAAACAATTCATCTTAAGTATGATATTTTTATAATTATCATAATAATTTTCACTTTATATCATGGAAACAAAAGATATTATTATTTTAATTATTTTGATAATTATTATCTCTCATTTTATTGCCTAAAGGATGTAGCATATATTTAATAATACATGATAAGAAAATTTTCTTGCTCTATTTTAAAAAAATAAAATAATTCTTGAATGTAGACTGAGTTGTACGTCTGACGCGTTGGATCAAGTGTAATTGAACTCGAATTCGACTCAATAATAATTAATAATATGTCAGATTGGGTCAATTCTATGTTTAGTCAACAATACTAATATGGATATTATGTATGGTGATATTATAGAATTTAAAATTAATAAATAAAATTTAAGAAATATTTTATAACATATATTTTAAAACCAATTATATTAATATAGAAATAATATTTATTATATGAAATATATTAGTTAAAATTTTAAAATCTTATAGTTTATTATTAATTCTTTAAAAATATAATATAGAAAAAATATATGTTACTTCAAAATAGAATCAAGGTAACTTAAAGTATAACTCATATATTAGGTCAAATTTTGAAATCAGGTTAAATTTATTGGTTATTTTATTAGTTGATAATTTATAAATATTTTTGTAAATGTTCAATTACATGCCTTAATTTTAGATTGAGACAAATCTTATTCTTAACTTAATTATTTTTTTAAAAAAACAAATTAATATAATTCGAGTTGAGAAGAGTCATTGACTTTTTTTTTTTTTGGTTGTCAACAGTTATTGGATGTTAAACGTCGCTTTCCAACTGGCCATCTGCTAGGGGTGTTTGCGATCCAGTTTGGATCGATTTTGAGTAAAAAATTTATCTGATCCAAATAATAAAATATATTACGGTTTGGATTGAATCAGTTTAATTTAAATTTTAAATCCGATCCAATCCAAACCAATCTTTTTGGATCGGATCAGTTTAATCGATTTTTCATAAAAAAAAAATTTTAACTATAGAATATTATAAATAAAAAATAACTTGAATTAATAAAATAAATTAATAAAAATAAAAATAAAAATGACTCATATAATATGTATAATATGATATTTAAATAAAAATAATATATAAATATAAAAAATTATGTGATAAATTAAAATTATTATAAGTAAAAGTATAAAATTAAAAATAAAAAATTATATTAAATAGTATTATTCGATTTGGATTGGATTGGATCGATTTTGAAAATTAAATCCGAAATCCAATCCGATCCAACCGGTTTAAGAAAAATGAGATCCAATTCAATCCAAATTTTTATAATTTTAATCAATTTTTTATTTAAATTAAATTAATTTAATAAATTTAATTAGATTAGATTGGATTTAAACACCTATACCGTCTACAATGCTAGTCCGTTGAGTCAAATTGTAATGGTTGGAGTGTGGGCCCCACCTGTCTGGTATCCTAAATTGACAGCCCAATAGTTTATAGATATTTTTCTCTTATAATGGAATCTAACATAAGTTGCTGGCACACCAAAACGAAATTTGGAATCTGTTGCGTTCATTGGATGCTTTCTTATGGTTGGGATTATTTCGAATTTACATGTTAGTGGATCTAGGGTTATCAGAGACCCAATAGATGAGATTGGGTGAATATGTGTGTGGTCTCCTTTCATTCTTATTTTTCTTATCATATTAAATTTCGCATCTTTTCTTTAATTAAGGAGAATCAGCAGTCATTACTCTTTTCGGTATGAGTCTATTAGTTATACTATTTGAAGTCCTTTTTTCTATAAAGTATTATCTGATTATTTGAATTTTTCACGAAACAATAAAATTGATTAGGACTTAAGACTAATATTTTTGAATGAAAAAATACGTTATACCTTAAGGGAAAGGCAAGCACATACATTATTGAACTTATAAACAATATGTATTTTTGCCCTTGAAGAAAGGTTATTGATAATTAAGTATTTTTTCATAGCGAAAACCACACAAAAAGTATTATAACTTTAAGAATATATTACAATTTTTTTCAAAAGTATAAGTGAAATTCTCCTCTAGCTGCAATATTATCGAAATAGAAACTATCATAAACAAATAGACAAAAGACACTTTAAAAGCAAAAATTAAAACTCTAACAAAAATAAATTACCAAATATACAATATTTGCTACAAAAAAAATCTGTAATAATCTAACTCCAGATCTAATAAATCTGAATAATTTATTTTAAAATACTTGTCAAAGAATATTAAATAAAAACTCCAAACATTTATTATCTTAAAAGTTTAAACAGCAATTAAAACTTTCTTTTTAAGTAATTTAGATAATTTTATGAAAAACAAAATGTTTATTTTAAATTACAAATATATATCTTAAAGCCTAAGTTAACAAAACTTTTTTATATAGGTGATTATTTACTTTGATATCCAATCATATTTTTTTCCAAAACAACTATTGATTAAAAAAAAGTAGAGATAGACAATAAAAATAATAAAATTTAAATATATTTTACCATTGATTTAAATATTTAAAAGTATGAAAAATAAAATTTCAAATATCTATTGAAAATCTGTAGACACTTTTTCTTTGTTTTTTTCAGTATAATTGTAATATATCCAAGTTGCGTGTAGCTTTCTAATTTATATTCCGTGCTTGGCCAGTTTACGAGAGTGCTGGTCAATGTGGTCTCCAACCGTATTCGCGGCCAATTGATATTTTATTTCATTTTATTTTAATGGAATGATCCGCATTCAATTATGGATTAGAGTTTAATTGTTATATATTATCAGTATAAAAGAATTTTATATTATTATTTAATTAAATATTTATATTTATAAATTTTTTAAAATAATAAATAATTAAATTAATATTTTTATTAATATAATAATATATAATTAAATATTAATATAAAAAAATTTTATACTGATATTATATATAAATTAAATCTTATGATTTATGTGGCTTGTGTGAATTTTGAATTCCAGTTTAAGTAATGGGGCTTTGCTTGCATACATCATCTAAAAGGTGACATAAGATTATCAAAAAAGAAACTAAAAAAAAAAAAAAAAAACTACAACTATTTATCTTGGCACAGGATGGAGCCAAATAATGAATAGCCCTTGGAAAGTTGTGGCAGTCATAAGGAAATAAGCTTCCGACAAATCGCCAAGAAATAAAGGTACAACTCAAACTGCAGCTCCTTTGAATCATTTCATAAAAATTTGACAGAAGTTATAGACATTGGCATTGATTTTGATATATTAAAAATATGTAAAGAGTTTTATATTATTATCTAATTAAATATTAATATTTGTGTATTTTTTGAGATAATAATTATAAAAATTAAATATTTTTGTTGATAAAGCTATCAAATATAAATTAATGATAAGGAGTTTGGATAATTTGTATGATACTATAAGTTGAAACTCTAATATCATCGATATATCAAAAAATATTTTTATTGATATGATAATATATAATTAAATAATTATGTAATTATTTTTATATTGATAATATATAAAAAAAATCAAATTCTATAAACATTTTCAATTCAAAATTATTGTAACTTTTTTTAAGCAAATTCCAAATTTATTCAAATGGAAAATCCAAAATTACAATATCCCCAATACAATTGGGGCATTCCCAATCCACAATTCAGAATCTGAAAAGCTAGCTAAAAAAGCTAATTGATTAGCAACAACATTGCAATGTCTAGGAACATAACAAGCTTTAAAGAAAGAAAAAACCAAGAAGAAATGTGAATAGCATCCGACATTACTGCACTTGTGTGGGATAAATCCTAATTCCAAACTCCAAAATTTGAGAAAACTTCCTTTGCATCTACTTCTAAATTTATCGAAGTGAAACCCAACTCCCAAGCTAGGAGGAGGCCTTGTTTTGCTGCTATAGTTTCGGCTCTTTTGGCATCAATATCTCTTGGGTACTGCTGAAATTTTACTGCCAAAACAAGTCCCTTAAAATTCCTAAGAGCATCTCCAACAATCCTTTTTTACCGTCCCAGTTCCTCTAAATGGATCCCTTTCTGTCAGTCCCACTTCAAGACAACCATTGGGCAAAATAAGTTTGGGACTAAGGGACACAAATCAATGGGATGTGTCCCTTGTCGGAGGGAGAAATACTTGCATGGTTTAGGAGTACCACGTGGCTATGCTTTCGGTCAATTATATAAGTGTATTTTATATAAAATTATGTGTTAGTGATAGGCCTCATATAAAATACACTTACATGATTGGTTTAGGAGTACGGTCACATAATGCTCTCGGAACATGCAAATATTTCTCTTGCAGGAGGAACCAATCCCATTTTACTAATAACCAATAAGATGTTAATACATGGACTTTGTAGCTTTTCACAAATTTGTTGATTTCTATTTTTTAAAATTTAAAAATCATATAGGGCCAAATGTGACCCAAGTTGGTCTCTTTTATTGGAGATAAGAGTCTCATTCTTGATTCAATTGCGTGGCTCTTAACTAGCTCAGGGGAGTTCAATATTAAATCAGCTTGTGAAGCCCAAGTAACTCAACAAGTAGAAAATAGAGTGCTCAAGCAAATTTGGAGGATTCAAGCACCTCAAAGATTAAGATCTTTCCTTTGGCTAACAGCAAAGGATGCCTTGTTGACTAATGAGAACAAAGTTAAACGGCACCTCACTCATAATGCTTCTTATGTCAACTGTGGGGATCATGATGAAATAATGCTCCATATTATCCGTGACTGTTTTATGGCGAGAAATATATGGAAGAGCATTGATCCTAGCCTGGTTCAGACTGAATTTTTCCAGCAAAATCTTCATAATTAGTTGGATCTTAATCTGTCAAATCAGGTTCGTAACAAGTATGGGGTTTCTTAGCCCCTTCTCTTTGCCTCATGTTGCAATTTATTATGGAGGTAGCGTAACAGTTATGTTTTTGAAGGAGTGCAATCAGAAATACAAGATCTCTTCTATAGAATTATTTGGCATGCTAGAGATTACCACATGGCCTAAAGGGTTTTGGTAGATGCAAAATCAAAAGTTGCAAAATTCCAATTGAAGCATATTAGTTGGAAACCACCCGTTGAAGATTGGATCAAAATCAACTTTGATGGTTTAGTTTTCCATAATCATAATGCTACATGTGGAGGAATCATTAGGGATCATCACGGCAGGTTTTTTGCTAGGTTTAGTGCTAATCTAAGTCTTTGCACCATCACTGTTGCATAACTATAGGGAATGTTCTTTAGCCTGCAAATTGCTCATCTCATGGGGAAGGATAAAGTGGTGTTGGAAGCTGATTCTTTGTGTGCTGTTCAACTTTGCTATCAACACCCCACTGGTTTCCACTTTTGCAATCCTTTGATCAATGTTACTCAAAATCCTTGTGCTGCTATTGGAGAGGTGCAAATTATTCATCAATTTAGAGAAGTCAATGTGTGTGCAGATATTCTAGCAAAGCTGGGGCATACTCTTCAGCCTAGTTTCCATTTTTTTTACACTCTTTCTAGTTGTATTTCTCTTAGTTTTTTAACTGATCTATCAGGTATTATTCATTCTAGAGTAGTGACTATATAGTTCTTTTGTTTTTTGTTTGGGCTCTTGCCCCATTGTTAATAAAAAAAAATGTATCGATTATGTGGCGTTGATGTGATAATTAGTGGTGCCACAAATGGGATCGATCTAAAATTAGACAACATCATAGATGCTCTAATTATAATTCCAACCCCAAATTCCCACTCATCTGTGATAATTGCTGCATCAGTGTTTATTTTGACCATGTTTCCAGATGGTGCATGCCAATTCCCTAAGCTTACATACAAGGGGTTGCGAATATAGCCTTTAGCTTTACAAAAGTCATTTTGAGCGTTGGCAGCATTGACACTAAGTTAATTATTGTAACTTTTTAATATTTATACATTTTAAAGATTCTCATAGAAATGATTATGTAGCTTGACTGAAAATAATTAATATAACTAAAATTTAAATTTTTTATCGTATTCTTGCTCACATATCACGTCCTTATACATCAATAGACCAAATCATTACAAGTAAACTTTCTCTGTAGCCAAAATTACATATGAATATGATGGAAGTATCAAGTAAACGTGAAGAGAGAGTAAGAGATGGAGTAGTAGGTTGGCAAAAGATTTTCAAAAGTACTACTTTGATTAAAGCATGCATGCCACATCATTTCACATGATAATTTTTTTTTTTCAATAATATTATTGAGGCACCAAACACTGAAATACAGTGAAAGACAAAAAGATACATGGTTCATATAAAAAAAAAAAAAAGGACAGCAAGAGCGACTCCTATAATTTAGAATCTAGCACAATAGCGCAAAACACGATAACTAAACACCCAAGCTAACTGCCAAATGTGTCACCAAATTCACAGAATGACAAATTTCACATGACAATATTTATTCAAGTTTTTAATTGATGGACTGATGAAAAGAAAAATCTAAATGATTAAATTAAACGTTTTGCTAGTGACTACCAAATTAAGAATAAATTAAGTAGTAATAATTAAAATCTGATTTTAATATACAAATTTAATATTCATATTCTTTATTTTCAATACTTTATAGAAAAAAAAACTCCATTTTATACAGACAGTGAAATCTGTTATATAAATTAACTAAAAGTATTTATTATTATTATTATTATTATTATTATTATTATTATTATAAGTTTCGATTTTTCAAATTTCAAAAACAATATTGTTTTTAGTAATTTTTATTAGTCCGAGAAATAAAAATGTATCCAGGTCATCTATATCTCAAAAATTGTACAGTAAACATGCACTTTCATTCATGAACTATGCATATGATATTAATTTAGTTCCTCAAAATTTTTTGATGTCAAATAAATCCTTAAAAGTTAAAATATGATATTATATCAGTTCTTAAAAGTTTCTGGCATCAAATGTCTTTAAAAGTTAAAATATGATATCAATTTGATTTTTAAAAAATGTATATGACATCAAACAAATCCTGAAAACTCATAGGGGAGATCAAATAGATATCATATACGTTTTTTAAAGACTAAAGTGATATCACATTTTAATATTTAGGGATCTATCTAATATAAAAAAGTTTTAGGAACTAAAATGATGTTATATTTTAACTTTTCAAAACTTAGTTGATATCAAAAAATTGTCAAAGACTAAGCTAATATTATATGCATAAATCTCAAAAATCAAAGTGTATGTTTACTTAAAATTTGTGATACCATTTTGTAAAATTCACCATTATTTTTATTCAACTTATTTAGACCCAAATTTTGTATATGTTATAGGTCTATGTGTCTAGTTTCCAACCCTTTTGGTCCCATCTCATTTTGACTTGTGTAACTTAAGTTATTTAAATTTTACCTTAGTCTATCCTACTCTTAGCCAGAATTGCACCCTTAAAAGTAGAAAATCACCAAAAATAGAAACCTCGATAAAATCGTACGAAACTTATACCAAATTAAAGCTAACAGAACAAACTTTTATTTGAAATAAGTTGCACCTCATTTGCATAAGTATAACTTAAGATATAAGCCTTGAAAGTTGACCCATCTGGACTGCTTTGCTCCAGTCCGGTTTGGACTTAAGGCAACTTCATCGATTTACTGGGAACAATGGGAGTGAATCTAACTCTGAAATTTTTATGGAATGTTTACCTAGATATTAGCTTTCAAACAGTGCTAGTGGCACTCAATTTGAAGTTTAGCCTGAAATTATGGATCCTTTTCTAGGCAATATGAGTTGAGAAGAGTGTAACCCATCCTAAAGTCTCAACCATAAAAAATATTTTATTTTCTATAGCACAAAAAAATGTAAATATGATTTAACAAATTTGAAGCATTAGATTTACAATTACACGTACAATTCATTTTGCAGCAACAGGAGATACCAGCTCTATAAAAATACAGAGAAAAATGTTCATTTTGATATTTTGAACTGACGTAAGTTACATGTTAACTACCATTATCATCAACGGTCTCTAGGAGGAACATATGTAGGGAGAAAAAAAAAAGAGGAGTTGCACTGCTGGCCCATGGAATCAACAGCTTAGACAACGGCAAAGGACAATGAGGTGATGATGTTTGTTTTTGGAGGTTTGGTGATTTACACCCACTGTTATTGAAGGACAAAATGGGGGTCCATGAATGGAGGGCCCTATGTGAAACGGGGTTCTAGACTCATAGATGTGGACTTCAATGGAGGATATGGTAAAGTCCAACAAAGCAAAAATATTGTGGATAGGGGTATTGGGATTTGAAGTTTTCGTCTGGACCAAGTTCATTAGCAGTCACAGTGGCCTTACATGGTGGTCGTTATGGGTCCTAGATCACAGTGTGCTGTTTCGAATTAGGTGAAGTGTCATTATCGAATCTTTTTCTAGGTGATACGAAGCATTAATGATCAGATTCCACCGAATTTTATTTACAAAAGGTTGATTCAGGTGGAAAATAATCATACTGAGGATGCGGGTATAATCATAAAGAGACAACTCTTTTATCTTTGGTCGGATGAAAAAAGAAAATAAGAAAAAAAATAAAAAAAATATTTTTTTTTGTTGATTAATTAAAATAAAAGTGAGAAAAAAATATAATTATATATAAAAGATAATTTTATCAATTTATTGTATATGACTAAAAGAAGATTAAAGAAGTAAAGTGGATAATTCAAATCATAAAATCTCCTCCCTCTAATTTTCTCACCAATAGATGATAGAAAACTTTTTTATGTAGAGCTCATACTTTTTTTTCCTTTCTTTTTTATTTTCTTTCCTATCTAAATAAGAGAAAACTCCTATTTTCTTTCTCTCCTACTTCTTTCCTCCCATTTTCATGCTATCCAAACAAAGGGTTAAAGAAATTGTATAATTCTCATGATCTTGTAATCAAACAAAAAATAGTTTTATGAGTGGTTTAAATGAGCAAAATTTATAAAAATACCCATGATTTCACAAATAAAAAAAAATTCATTGAATTTTAATTAATTTAAGTTTGATTAGTTTATTATTTTGGTGAGAAAACTAAATATCGAATTAATCCTCATTCAATTTATTTAAACTGTCTATGGGATTAATTATCATTCTATCTATTTGAATCTTCTATGAGATAGATTCTAATTTAATTGTGAGAATATAAGGATTATGCAATCTCTTTACAAGAGTCTATTCTTCATAATTCAAACTTGCATCATCATTTTAGCCGGTCAAGATTAATTATCACTTCAATTAGTACTTTATTTTTTGTGAGTTCAATTAATCTATTATGATAATAAAATTTTTTAACATGAAATTTTTTTATTTATAAGATTTTTTTAAATAGAGCATTAGTTACAAAATTAAAAGTGAAAAATAATATTTTTAAGTTTTCAACTTTAAAATAAATTTTACTCTTAATTTCTTAGCTAATATCTTCAAGATATTAATTGAAAAAATCCTATTTATAAAGAGCTTAATTGGTATATATTAATTATCAACCAATAGAAATAGGAGAAAGTAAAAAATTACGATGATTACTTATTATAATAAATAATTATTTATATAAATTAATACTTTTTATTATTTTTATTAACTAATATTTTATACTTTCAATATATTTAAATATTATTTATAAAACCCAAACTTAAAGCAACCAAACATTTGTTGTCTCTATCCAATCATATACACATAACACTTTAGCCCTTGAGCCTAATGATAAAATATTATAAAAAAAATATCTTGATTGCTTTGATGACGTAAGACAAAAGCTTATCTTAATGTAAAGTTAGAATATAGTTTTAAACTTAATAAACACTCGAATTTATATATGATTTAATAATAAATAAATTCGAAAGCTAAATTTAAAGTAGGATGACGTATGATCAGGAAGCCATCTAAGTAAGCAAATATCATTGATAATTCATGAGAGGCTCGGATGAAAAAAATTCAGCAGGCCAACATTTTATTTCACCTGATCAACCAAACATACATTTATAAATATTTCTTTTATGCTTTTTTTAATATATCAAAAAACCCTTTTTAAAAAAAGATATTCTCTAATTTTTATGTAACGTAAAATTAATTAAAAAAAAAAACAACTTTAACTAGATTCAAGATTGCAGAGTCAAAGATACGATGCCCCTCTCGCTTCAACTCCCCACACAGCACTGCTTTTAACTGTTCAGCATGAAGTAGACGAGTAGTTGTTCGTTCTCTTCGGGAAGTAGATGGTGGTAGAATTGTAATTTTATAATATGAGGTTATCTTCACCCAGGTTTCGCTCTTCCCGAAAAGTTTTGTCATTTGTGGCATGGGTCTCACGTAGGGACAACCACCAAACAAGAGCAAAGTGTTGTGTAGAAACTAAAAAATTACGAGCAAATCTGCATTTTAATCTCTTAAAAAAAATTTATTTTAATATTTTAATTATTGAGGGATTAAATTTATATGCTTTAATTTTTAAAATTTTTTTGATTAAATACATTAGTCTTTCAATAAAAAAATTGTATATAAATTAAGTTTTGAAAAATTAATATATTAAAAGTCAATTTTTTTTTAAGAAATAAAGATTAATATGTTAAATCACATAAAAAAATATTAATATGTTAAAAATTAATTTTTTCAGAAACTAAAATCCTAAACCCTAAATTTTAAATAGTTTAATTAAGAGAAATTTAACAATTATAATATTTAAATTTATAATGTATTAAAAATTTTAAATTTCTAAAATATATTCTTAAAATACATTAAAACGAAAAAATTCAGTAAATCAGCAAAAATAAAAAAATTCAATATCAAGGATATGTTGGTTTTTTTAAAAAATATATTTAATATTTTTATTTTTTGTTTTTAATATTAAATATAAAAATGTCTCATTATGTATATTTTGTTTTCTAATTTTAAGATTTTGTGAAAAAAAAGTATAAATAATATTTGTTATTTTTATTATTTTCTTTAGGAAATTATAAAAATAAGACAAAATAGAAATAACAAGTTATTTTTATAATTCATATGAAAATGAAATAAAACAATTTTTCTAAAACCAAAGATATCACCCCTCATTTTTTGCCCACAAGGCAAAAGTGATGAAAAGCCTGCATTGTGTAAGAGATGGTAAAATGAGTTTAACCTATCAGGTTGACCCATCTATTTCCTAAAAATGGTGGGTTGAGTTGTTATTTTTAACCCATTTTATTTTTTTAACACACCTAACTAACCCCGCAAATTGAGGCAATCGGAGCGGCTTTAGCTTGCAGGTTGGAGCTTTCTCTTTTTTTTTTCTTTTAAATTTATTTTTAGAACACATGCTAGACAAGCTGACTTGTGTCTCAAGTTATTAAAAGGAGACACTTTCTAATACTGGTGTACAAAGGAGGGGTTGGGTCGGGTTAAACCGGATTCAAACCTAACCTGATAATGACTCGCCTAGACACTATGTCAAATCGGATCAACCAACACTTTGACAACATATAAAGATTTACACATTATACATAGTAAAATATATAATTTTAGAAGCAACAAACAAAATTCAAGAGATATATAACAATAAATATTTAAAAATAAATTATATCAATACAAAAAAAGTATGTAAAATATATTAATTGAAGCATAGAATTCTTATAATTTATCATTATTTTTTTAAAAAAAATAGAATTTCAAAGAATTATTTTGACTTTTGACTATGTCGGGCTAACTCGAACTATGGCTCGAACTTGGCCTAAAAATTGTACCAGGTCAAATTTCACAACCCAAACTCAACCCAATAAGCTTTAGGTTGAGATGGGTTATCAGGTTGAGTTAGGTCATGAACACCCTTACTTTCTAACTTAGGGTTTTCACACAAGCCACACACTTTTTCTCTTTTCTAAAATTGCAATAGGCTGCTCAGCTCACTTTTTTTCTCCATTGACAATCGACCTTTTCTTCTCTTCAATCTTCTCCAACTCCAACCCCAACACACATGGACGTGGTGCAGCAAGCACTGATGAATGGCATAAATGGCAAGGCAGGTTGACTCACTATAGAAAATGGGTTGAGATGAGTAAATCACCTTCCTTTTAGTGGGTTAGTGGACAGGCCACCAAAAAATTACAAAAAAAAAAAAAACTTCTCTGTATGAATGAAATCACCAAAAAGAAAAAACAACACCAAAAAAAAAAAAAAAAAAGCAAACCATTAAACTAATAGCTCCATTTTTTTTGGATATGATGTTTTAGTGAGAATAACACCATGACATGGAGTTTTGAAATAAATTACAGAGATATAACTTTGTTTTAAAAAATCCACCCAACAATTGGTAGAAATTTGGATGGGGAGATTTGCTACACAATCCACCCAAAATGGAGTAGGATTTGGGGAGAAAAACATACCAACATATGGTAGGATTTGGAGACAATGTTTTTTTCCTCAAATTCTTACTTTGGCGAAAGATTTAAATATAGGGTTTAGGGTTTAAATAATAAAGTATCAAAGATGATTTAAATATACATAAAATTGCACAAAATAATAGAGGATGAAAGATGATTTAAATATACACAAAAAGTACGCAAACAAACAAACTACACAGAAACTGAATTATGCACATCCTTTACTCTTTTTTTTTTTTTCCTTTTATCAATGAATGCGTAAATTTGTCAGGGAATCTAATAAGATTATGTAGATCGAACCTCCTTCCTCCTCTTCATTCTCTTCCCTCACCACCCTTACTCTCCTCAGCTCCATCCTCCTCATATTTCTCGGGATCCTCCATCTCATTCTGCTGCTCCATCACTGTCGTCGCCACCTCACCCCTAATAGGAGACGGCATTACCTCTTGCATGGATGGTTGGCCAAAGCCATAACCCTGAGTGGATTGTCCATGGCCTTAAAACCAGGGGTCTAATGCAGCGGCTACCTAAAAATTGGTGCTTTGAAGTAGGATTCCAATCATTGTCCTAGTTTGCAACAATAACTGCAACTTAAGAACCTGGAGGTGGTGTCACCATGAGATCATCCATCGAAGAGTATACATCATTAGTTGGAGCAATAGGTGGGTTCACTACATGGTCCATAGGCTGGTCCGCTAGCTTCTCCATAACTATGGCCACTGACTTCAGATGGGGGTGACTGTTGAGCCAACTCTAGCATCACAAAATGGGCCTTAGGTTGAACATGGTAATTTGCATGAAAGTTATCGAAATTCGACGATAAGCTAGATGAATCGACAGACATGCATCTCGACTAATGGACAAACTGCCAATTACACCCAACATTAGCACAATATAACCTAGGATCAACAAAGTATCGTGGTGGGTTCATATGGAACAGCTATTGGGGAGGCGGCATATGGACATAATGATGTGCATTTGAGGAATTCCTAACTATCGAGGATCTTGCAAGCAGGAATCTCTAGATAACCACCTCCCCGCAGTCGCACAGTGTTGGTTATACCACTATTAGTATTATGGGGAAGGCTTATAATCAGCAATAATCTCGCCATACAATGTGTTCTCAAATAGCCTAATCCATATGTCGATTCATTGCCTATGCATAACTATCCAGTTCCAATCAGACTTTCCCCTCAAGTCCTAATTATGAGACCTTCCTAGTCTAACGGGCTTAGAAGGAACAACCTAATGAAGGCCAAATTGACATATGAGCTAGTCACTCGAGTGCCACTCAACCGCCTTAAAGCAAATAAGTGCAATGATAGCTAAGCACATTGCATGGTTATTCCATACATGGACTAGAATTAATCCAATAATAGGAGGAATCTCGTAACTACGTTTGCATTATAAAATTAAAAAAAAGGGATATACATACAATATTGATTGTTAAATTATATGAGTTACTACAATATTTTAATCACTATCTAATCATCCAAACCGATGCGATCTAAACCCATCCTTATGTTAGCAAATCTATTGTAATCAAAATTCCATGGGTATGCTGTGTTCGCCCAATTGTAAAATATTATATTAATTAGATTAGATGTAAAATTGACAATAAGAAATTAAAAAATTGTTACTTGTGATGAATTTTATCTCACTACTAGTGGAAATCGATATGGTCTATCTCGTACAAGACACAAAAATGGGGTGCGAAGCCATGCCCACGACTGCAGCAGTATCGTGTAGCCGCTCACCTCCCATGTTCCACTACGTGAAGCACGACATAAGCCTCGGTATAGCATCATGAGACATGGCGAACCCCAATTATGTTTGCCGATCCCCTCCAGATCTGCTAGCAATGAAAGATACTTTGAATGCACTGAGGTTGACGTCATGTTTGGCATTATTCTATGCCCCAGTAGGCACAATATATAAGCACAAGCATAGCACTATATTCTGTGCTCTTCGGCACCCTATTTGAGTTCTGCGAAATTCTCCATCAGGCACCTCAGCCTGATTACATAGCCATCAAAATCTCCAACTATAGGCCGTCTCCCAAGCAGCCGCTGATACATGTCTTGCAAATATGGAATGTTGAAATTAGTGCCTCTAGTAACAACTTCTCCATTTACGAGGAGCCCAAGATGAAGTGCAACATTTTCCAAGGTCACTGTACACTCCCTACAATGAAACATGTGACATTTCAGTCTCCACTGTTCAACTAGAGCACTAACAAGTTCTCAATTTATGTTCACCGACTTGATATAGGTCATGTGATTTAATTTCGTACCTTATAAGATCCGGTCTATCCTAGGTGACATTTGCTCCAAGTTCCTCTATTGCGCATGCATACTTCCTCTCTCCTATTACATTATATAATAATGAATCAGATAAAATTACCCCATATAATAATACCAATAATATAAATTATGCAACTCTTTGACATAATACTAAAATTAGTGTCATACACAATATCACTACAAAATCTAAACATAATATAACAAATATAATTTTTGAAAATAAGTATATTACATTAGCAAAATTGTCTCACTTTTCTCCGAATCCTAATATTTTAATTTATAAATTTATATCAAAATATTTGCTAAAAATTCTAAAAATTAACCTTTTTAACTTTTATAAACCACAAAAAATTCCCTATATATTGATAAAATACAATTCGCTTACTCTTCCATTAATCAAGTAATTCTAACTCAATTATTCATAAATATACTATCTTTTATTCATACGTTGCCATTGTTATTTATAAATAACAATCCTAGTTATTATTGGGCGGATTAAAAAGCCCTAAATCCATACTAACGTAAATAACCAAAAGAATCCACATTGTCATCATTATATCACTATAATGATGACAAAAAACACACACACAAAATACTACTCATCTCAAGCTTTCAGTTTTTCAAAACAAAGTATCACTAAACAAATGCAACACAACACAAAAATAAAATCCAACGCAGACTGAGGTCGAGAGGATAGATTGATGGGCCAGCCCGTTTGCTATCGTACTTTGAATGACACGTGGCAGTTATCCACGTGCCCAACACCTTCCACAACGACGACGTCGTTTAGGTAGGAAAAGTTTAAAACCCTCATCACATATATCCCTCCTGAAGCGCTCACGTACTTCATTTTCATCTCTCACTGAAAAACCAGACAAGAGGGTTTTGGAGTGAGGGGAGCAAGGAGTCAAGGCCATTGAAACCGCAACACCAACCTCAAAGCACAACCAATCCAAACCGTTGAAATCGTAGACCACGATTCATACCAGGTTTTTTTTTTTTCCTGCTTTGTTCATTTTTTTTTTCTTTTTGCTTTCTATTTGCTCGTAGCAGATACTTATAGTAGAAGCAAGAAAATTAACCGAAATTGTTAAGCAGAACAAAATTCCAGTGAACATTTACTGCAGATATTGGTTCTGTAACGCAATACATGAAGTAATAGGTGTATATATAAAGTTTGAATATTGATAAACGTAATTATTTTTTTGCATTTATTTTTTTAAAATCATTTTATGGTTTTATGCCTTTTTCGTGTTGGGATTGGAGTCCCTTTATTATATTATATTTTATTTTTTATGCTCTTTGATGATCATTGCAGGTTAGGTGTTTGGTATGGAGGGTGGGGATAACATTTTGGATGCAATATTAGAAGAGGATAACTTGGATGATGTTGATGCTGATGCTGACGATGATGTTGAGATGGTTGATATCGAAGAAGGAGAATTGGTGGAGCATGGTTCACAGCAGAATGCTTTGGGACAGAGCAGTGCTGGTGGAGATGTTGATGAAGCTGAGAAGAAATCGAACAAGAACCGCAGGCGTAGAGCTAACAAGAAGAAGAATAAGAGAAAGAGGCAGGGTTCGGGATCCGGTGCAATCGACATTAACAGGTCAATTATCTTCGCAATTTGAAAGGATTTTTTTTTCCTGTTTTTGTTGCTTTGAATTAATGAACACGGTCTTGGAATTTAATTATTTGTCATGCGAGTGGGTTGGATTCGTTGTCATTTATTTATATATAATTATAATGTTTTTTTTCCTTTATAGCGAATTCCACCGAGTTTTTCGGACTTATGCATATATAGTTATATAAGCATACGTGGAAAAGTACATTTAATCTATAGGTTTTGAATTGCACCAAGCATAATTTTATATACTTGTTAGTAGTTAGCCCCCTTAACCCTTAAGATTACTGGTTTAGGATTTTAGGGTTTAGGCATTTCAACAAACCTAAAATTCCCTAATTTGGTGCTGCCTATTGGATGAAGATGGGTTTCAATGGGGCTAAAACAGATAATTTGACTCCCTATGGAATAGTGGCCGCTATTGCATCTTGCAATTTCAGTGCTCCACGCCGCACCAGTGATGCGATTGACTACAAGCATTAAGGAGTGGCCAAGAAACACGTCACTCTGCTATGCTGCTATAGTGGCTGCTATTGACAACCTTGATTCTTGGGGTACTAGACTAAAATTGTTAAAATAAAATGGATTACGTTTTTCTTTAAGGTTTTCCAAACAGGAGAATTGATTTCTAAATTGTATCACTTTAAATCGAATTGAATCAATTCCAGGTTTTAACGATTTGCAAACACAATGCGTCTGATGGTCAAATAAACTCATTTACTCCCTTTTAACACGAGAGAATTTGGAATTCTGCTATTAAGTTATTAATTATTTAAGGGCCTTGTATTTCTTTCTTCCCTTTTATGTAATTACAAATAAAAGCATTGCTCGCTGGTCACTGCTCTTTTCTTATGCTACCTAGATACCAACATGTTCACTGTTTGTCCTTTCTAACAAAGTTTTGGTACCCATTTCATCCACGTGAATACATGAACAAACTTCTAACAAGCTGCGCACCCTTTTCAGGTTTGTTTTAGATACATGTCGGCGTCTGAAAGAGAAGAAGTCATACATGGTATACACAGCTGTAGGTTGCCTTGGTGTTTCTGCATTAAGTGAGCTCATCAAAGAGGTATTGGAGCCCTATCATGCATTGGAATGTTGATTTCATGTTGAAAGTGTACTTCTTTTATTAGTTAATCTATTCTGTTTTCTATGAAATACCTTGTCCACTTGGAAGTTGGAGTAAGATTTAAGTACTGCCGAAAGAATTTTATCGGGGGGAAAAAAACGAAAAAGAAAAGGAACCATTGGGAGTTGAAAACTATATTTTTATCAAAATCTCATATATGAATACTTGAAAAGATATTATCTATTCACATTGCTTACAATCCAATCCTCTTGATTTTTCTTCATCGAAGGTTGCTCGAGTATATACTTCTAATGATATTCTGGTATTCAAATGTGTTGAGCTTACCTTACCTTTGCATCTTATCTTCCTTGCCAATCATTGTCTGTTCTCCTTACACTGAGTTCATAATCCTAAATCCTTTTGTGTTCTTTCAATTGTCCGGAGGTTTTTGTTGCTAAGAATGATTGATTATGGTGGCATGAGTTTGATAGGGTTACACTGAGGTATGGTTCTCTGCACCATGCACAGTTTTTAGAATTATCTTCATTTTCTCATGTGTCATATTAGCTGTTTAACACCTTTTGTGATGGTTTCCTTAACCCTAGTTCCTTGCAACTGTTGTTGGGTTTTCCCATATATGGTTCTGTGGATACTTTCTGGCTGCTCCTGTTCTTAGCCTGTCACAGGCTTGCTAGCCTCTCTCCTTTTCATCTCTTACTGGAATGTGTATTGCATTTTTTTGTTAAATAAAATGTTCTTTTTGTGATTTCTTTTCCTTTTGATATTTTCCCTTTCTCAAATGGGGGTTTGGCTTAGTTTGGGAGAAGACACGATTTAATTGCTTGTTGTAAGCAAAGGTTAGAGTTCTGATTCTACAAATTTTGTACCAGCCTTGAGCTGGTTATGCTTATCCACTGTTTATAGCACCATACAACCATTCATAATTTCTGATGTGTACAATTTTGTCCCTAACCTTGCAGATTTTAATTCCAGAAGCTAGTTTGCTCCTTCCAATTATCTGCTTGAGCTTTGATGTTCCTGGCTGATGAACTACTTCATTATTTAAATATTGTGAAGGTTGATGTCTATTTTTTCCTCTTCATTTTGCTCTCCTAAATAGAGCAACGGACAAAGTGAGATCAGAGCAAAAATTGGATCTCTCTAAATATTCAACATATTATTGTGTTGAAGATTATCTCAATCTCATTTAACTTATGGCGGGATCTCTGTTTCATAATGCTGTAACATTAAAATTATGTTGCTGAATTGCTTAAAATTAAGGGAACTATAGATGATACAAGATAAGATTTTAGTTTACTTTAAACACGCTAGGCATCATCATCATTTTGTTGATGACTGTGAATGACAGCATTTATTTTAAGTGGGTTTACCCCTAAATGTAGAATCACACTGAAGGTTGTATTTAACTGTGTATTTAGATTATTTGTTGGAAAAGCAATTGGTTCTGGTGTTCTTTTCTATTATGTCCAAATTGATATGTCATAAACTTGTATAATGAAGTGTGAAAGTCACAGGTGGATGCAATACAAGCTTGCGGAGGCCAGAAGACTGCTGATGGTAGGCGTTTCCGGACAGGAGGTGGTGTATTGTGGAGCATCATTAAAGTTCGAGAGCCACAGGCCTACAAAGAGATCATGAAAAAGGCAAAGGAGTTTGAGGTGTGTGATTAACCTTTACATAGTTAGTGCTTACCCACTTTTTCCTTTTACATTTTTATGTTCCTTGTATGCAATGATAACAGTGAAGATTGCTTCTGGATGCATCTGTCATCTAGGACCGGAGAAAAGGGGTGATAAATTGTTGGAGCCCCTTTATGAAGGTATATTTTAGGGAAGAAGGGTAAAATGGATAGTGAATATGGTCATGTGTACAAGGAAAGGTATAGGGGGAATATACATGATGGTGTTAAAAGAATGCCTACGTGGCATGATGATAGAGAAGGTTACAGACAGAAGGGTATTTCATTTAGAGGGGAATGATAAAATGTGGAGGGATGAGTGTAAGGAAGAATTGTGAGTGTGGATAGAGGATAGAAGACCCTTGAAGTGCTACTCTGGTAATTTATCTTTTCTTTCTTTCGTTTTCAGTTTATACAGGGGGAGGTATGCATGTATAGATCTTCCCCTAAACTGATTCCTATAACATCATTGAAGGAGAGAAGTGCTTCTTCAATAAAACTATACCTGATTTCCAGTTTCTTATCAGAAACATTGTCATAGGAATTCTTTCATAGACACTTTAGACAGGGAGGCAGTTATGTAAGAGGTACTGGGTGGGTAGAATTCATGACCTCATGCACTCTTGTAGCTAATGACAAGGTTGGTGACCACTAGGGTAAATGGCAAGTTGGCAACGTTGATAAAAATGGGAATATGAGATTAATATTTCCTCATTAGCTCACTGCATCTTTGGTTTAAGAAGGGATTCTGTTTCTAGAAATAAATAAGGAAGGGATTCTATTGTTTCTGAGGTGAGCATAAAATTATTCCATGACTTTCACAGTTTGCTAATTTGAAAAATTAGCAGGCAAACAGTTGGAGGAGATTTTATGTTTGACGTATCTATTTTATTTTTATTTGAAATTGCTTTGTTTTAACCAAGACTAATGAATAGTTGGGGCATCCTTTTCCATCAAGCATAGTATGTGCAGCCTTATGTTCTTTTTCCTCTTAAACAAGTGTTGTGAATAATTAATTAATTAGCAACCAAGATTATTTGTATCGTTATTTGCTTTGTAACAATTAGTTTCTTTTGTCATTGGGCATCTTGTTTATGATAATGCAGAAGCAATTCAGGCAGCCAAATGTGAAGCAACCCCCCATGCAAAAGAAAGAGGAATCTTCTCAAGAGATGGCCATTACATGTGCCGGGGAACATCAGGGCAATGCTTCAGACAATGCTTTACCAGCACCCCAAATGCAAGATCAACATGAACCATCATGTTCTGAAGAGAAACGTGGCTCTGTTCATGATAGATTAAGGATACCTGTTTCCTATGATGATGAGCTGCTTGGAAATGGATTGAGTGTAGATAATGATGCAGCCTGAGCCTGGATGGAAGGAGCACTTTATCCTGTGACATAGTTTTTTTATCTGTTATATATGGCAGTTGACTGCCACATCTCTTTTTCATTTCTCCCTTATACAGTATAGGTGCTACATTCTTCTTCTTTTCTCTTTCTTTAACCATATTTTTGCATCTGTGAAACGGGTTCACAGACAGAGCAGTATTTCCATTGCATTTTGTCAGGAAGGGTTTTCCCAAATGCGGCTTTCTGATGTACTTATAGAATGACTGAAAATATTTTAATAAAGATATACTGTTGGTCAAACTTGGTTTAAGTTTCTGCCTAGTAATTTAATATTTCTTGTTCCCACATTTGATGCCTGCTTTTTATATTATCAGCATGAAGTTTCTATGTATATTATCAGCTAAAGTTACCAATAAGCATCACTGCTATGATTTTACAATTCATCATGTGGCAAGGGTTGATATCTAGAAAATAAGTAGTCAAAGGGGCAATAATGTAACTTCACACTTCTCAGATGCCCGAGTTTCTGTTGTTTCTTCTGCAGGAAGAGGCAAACCACGGTGCAGTCATCAACCTTGGAAGAAGGATACTTCCTTTTCCATGCAGCATTGGCTGCTTCCGCTACTGCCCTAGCTGCTTCCTCTTCAGTGTGTGTCTTCCACACTATTGATGCAACCGCAATCTTGCTTAGCACATCCCACACCTATTAGCCCACAAAGCAGGAAAAAGAAAGAAGTCCAATAAGTATGCTTGCGTGGAAATGATGCTCCATTTTTTTTAACAATTAAAAAATATTGACTTAAATATGTTTTTAGTCTCTAAATATCTAATTTTAATCGCTACAAATTTTTTAGTTTGTTTTTGATTTAAATTCTTTTAAAATGTTTAATTTTGATTGTTATTATATTAGCCTAGTTGTTAAGTCATATTTACAAGAGTCAAAAGTAGATTCATAAAATATTTATAAGAACCAAAAATAAAATTTTTAATATTTGTAAATACTATATGCCTGTTCTTAAATATTTATACGGATCAAAATCAGAACAAGAGAGACTAAAATTGAACATTTTAAAAAATTTTGAATCAAAACCAAATTAAAAATTTTATAAGGACAAAAATTAGAATTTACTGTATTTTTAGGAATCAAAAATATATTTAAGCCAAAAATATTAAACAATCAAAATTTTATTATCAGATTTTTTGTTAGAGCGATATAATATTATAAATTTTGACTTATTCAACCACACATTCCGTGATTATTAACAAATTCTGGCAATAATGCTGACAAATAATTCTGTTCATATAGTCCGCGATTACATGAAGCATATCTTCTTTTCTTGTGAATCTTAATATGCAAAAAATAGAACTGCTTTATGCATATTAATACGTACCCCATCACTTGCAAGAACAATAAACCGGTCACTCGATGTTAAAGGGCGATATGAAATGTCTGGGATTGCAATGACACCATGATCCTTAAGCAGGAAATCTCCAAAAGCTCGAGACATGGCTAGTCCTGGTGAGTTCTCATAGTTGGGTAGCCACACTCGCTGGATATGTGGCTCTTCCTTTAGTGCATATACGCAGCCATTGGACCTCCTTATTCGTTCTGCTTCACCTGCATTCCAATTTACAAGTTACAAATTAATTTTTTGGAGATCACAAATAATCTACTTATAGAAACTTATACATCAAGAAAAGTGATTACTGAAGAAAAATAATATTCTTATACCAAAAAATGACACCAATTTTACATGTGATTAATCATGTAGAATTTTTTAGATTTTTTCTTTTTTTGGTTTTTAAGGTATCAGTATCCTAGGCATAATGACGACTAAGAAGTCCTCTCAATAATTGCCTTTTCCAACGTTTGAACCTTGGCTCTATCCTTAGGAATACATCTCGTTTACCAATGCACCCAACTCTTATAGGTAGAATTTTTTTGTTAATTATGTGTATTTGGTAGGTTAAACAATGATATTGATTTTTATCACATTAATTACCAAATAATTAGCTGTGCACCCAACCCTTTTATGTCATTAATCACTCATATTATGACAATCAATTATTATCATGATAATTACCCATTACACATGGTTAATCAGAAATATGCACATGATTAACAAGTGTAGAACTAGTGTGAGATATTGAGTGTTGGATGATCCTTTTCCTATGCTGAAAGAATGTGGGATAAAAGATGCCTGTTAGTGATAAGAAGATTCTTACTAGGTAATCCAGGCTTCAAATCTGTGGTCAATTGAATGGCTGTGAGTTCTTCATCACAGATTGTCCCCATCACTGCTCTTGAGTCACCCAAATTAGCTATGACAAGACCTTCACCCTGTTTATTGTTAGGAATTGCTATTATGTTTCCATGATAAAAGATGAAAATGAATGGTAAAATTTGAGGGACTAATAATAGAACAAAGGTTCAGCCAACAGGTTTCAGTTTTTACCTGTCTTATGACAACTATAGCAGTAGTGCCACTGCAAGAGCAATCTAGATTCTCTTGTAGCTTCACCTCCTTGTCCATCACCTTGAAAGCACTAAGAATGGCTTCTTTCGATTTCTGAAAATTCTTTGGATATTTGTCATCTTTCACTGTGTCATCATGGTTTGGGGTGTAGTCATTACCATTTTCTATTTTATCAATCTTTGCAGGTGCATTCTTTTGGCTAAGTATGAGTGAAGACAAATGGCTGTTCACTATGTTGCTCACTATGTGTCCATTCCTTCCATGCCCATCAAAAACACCACAAAATGCTGCATCTTCCATCCCATAACCCTTATGAGGAACAACATGGACAAAGGGGGAAGTTTCAATAATTTTATATGCTACGTGAATCTTAGGGTTTGTTTGGTTTCAAAAAATGTTTTCTATTTTCATTTTCCGTTTACAATATTAGTTACAAAAATATCACATTGTTTTGAGTCTATTTTCTATTTTCAAGATTTTGTAAAGAAAACAGTAAATAAGGAACGAAATTAGAGAACGTTTTCCGAAACCAAACAAACTCTTAGTTACTAAAAAATGGCTATGAAACTTAAATGAAGGTTGTCCATTATAAACGAACAAACCAACCTGGTGAATAGAGGCAGCATCTTGGTTGAGTCCTATGGTACCTTGTTTGGAGTAAACAGAACAAAGTCCCTGGTTACTATTTAGAACCTTGCTTGCTTCAAATGTTATCACATTCTCATCATGGACTTCTTTAGGGGCCCCATGAATCTCTGAAGATGCAATGGATAGGCAGATACCCATTCAACTTGTTCTGTCTTATTGTTCTGCAATTATTTTGGTAGAGTGAGACTAAGTCTACTCCTCAAGACTTAGGATCCAAATATATAGCAAATCATTTGCTATAATAATAATAATATAAAGGTGAACATGTGGTTACTAGTGGCTGAAAGCTTAAATCAGTAAATCTTACTTAAATCCAATAATTGACTTGTATTTTAATGGTTAGTTATTTAATTAGGTTGCCCCAACACCCGCTTTAAGGGACATGTAGGGTGTATTATTCTGAACCAGCCTCAACGGGGTATGACTTTCTATTAAATAATCACAGTGCAAAACTATTATATTACTAACATTAGATTATTCATCCATGCTATATTACTTACTATCTATGTTCAATTACATAACATTAAATTAGTGTTATAAAGCCTACTGAAACAAGGATTTACCAATGCATCAACTTTAACTATTGCTGATCCCAACTTTTTTTGTTTTGAGATTACAAGTTGAAAGAAATAGAAAGATTCTATAATGAGTACCTTGATCAAGCGAAACTGTGTATAAATACATGATTGGTAATTGATCTTCCATAACAATCCTAACCCGGATGAAGGAAAAAAAATCAATTACAGTGATTGTGATTGATCAATAGGATGCAGTTAAAAAGAGGGTGAATGATTTGATTTATAGTTATTAGAAATTGGTTAAGAAGAGGCAAAAGTAATATTTGAACGAAACTTACTGTATGAAAATAAGAAGTGTTAATTTCTTTTCACTTTTATAATATATTAAGTTTATGTGGGTATGCTATCATTGAATTTTAGAGCACCTCGCGTCACACGTTGTCGCCGTAGCTTAGTGGTCAGAATTCCACTTTGTGGTGGTGCAGACCTGGGCTCGAATCCCAGCAGCCGCAATGTGTTTTACGAATATGTGTTTTATTGCAACATGTTGTGTAACTTGAGCACTTAGAATGTAGATAAAAGAGTTAGTTTTTTAAATATATGCACACTCATAGGTACATTAATAGAAATTGTATAAATACTATTACTTATAATTAGTTTTGGGTGGAAGTTTAGCTCTATGAAAAAGCCTAAAATGACTAAAATAATTGAGCAATGAATTATATTTTTTAATGAAATAAGTTCAAGTCTTTGTTTTGTCACTGGAAGAGATAGTTCTATATATCCTTCGTTGATTTATTTGTATGTATATGTATTATTTCCCTCCGCTTCACTCAAAACCATAGGGTTAATTTAAAACATTGATATATGATGAAAAAATATGCACGGATAATTTCTTGTAAGATGAAGGAATGACACCTTCCCCTGTCTTCATTGTAAAAGAAACCAAAAAAAAAAAAAAAAAAAAACGATATACTAATGTGTAATTGTCACTGTCAACCGTTAAATCTAAGAACTTCTTATAACTACAGGAGGCATTGGAGTGTGGCCTTGTTCCCTAGTGTATTGATTTTATTTGTGTAACCTGGTTGAGAATCATGTATATGACATAGGTTATATGTCTTTTACGAAACAATAAATTAGCATATGGAAGTAGATGACTAATATTATAGGTTATTTAATTTCAAACTTGAAAGCTCAATTCTCGAAGTGTAAATATAAAAGCATGTAAGGGATGGGATTACTTAAGAATCAACTAATTATCAATCAGTTCCGTTTTCAAGCGGAAAAACTTTACGATTACATGAAAGGGCAAACTTCTCTTATCATTCGATATGATATATGCAGTTGACATATAATAAAAGAAACGAAAAGTTATACCCAACAACATGAGATGTGTCACAATACAAAAATATGATCTGAATATTCTTTTTCTTTCTGACCTTTTATTTGCTTATTGGGTTGTTTAATTTTGACTACTTAAGATATTAATACCCTCTTGTTATAAATTAAATAGATATGACAAAATATGAAACTTAAGATAGAAAAAAACAATAGCTTATCCCAAGTCCAGCAATGCTGAGACTTTGGCCAACCACAATTTTATACCATTTTTGGCCGTCCAAATCCACCAAGCTGCTGCTAGTAACAATTCATGATCCCCTGCAGTTGAGAAGCATTGTATCCCATCATCGATGTTTAAAGTTAGAAGAGTAATTTAAAAAGTGATCTGATTGTAGTGAAAGTAATTGTGATTCTAAATAAATTCTAGTTGCACTATTAAAGATTTGAGTCTTAGAATCATTATTTTGAAGAAAGCTTTAGTATTAATCCATCGAAACCAAGAACATTCCAAGTTTTGTCATAATCTTGTAGCGAATGTATAAGATCTTTCATGTGATAGCAGCGTCTCAGACAAGAAGTAACTTGAGCAAAGTGAGGTTGTGCCCCTCAACTCATTCGTGGAAAGAGTTTAGTAAATAATAAGCCAAACCATAAATCTAAAGTCTCTTTGGTAATCATCATAACTAAGTAAGTTATCTTAACAATAGTTTTTTTCGGTGTTTGAACTTAATCTTCTTTTTGAAATTAATCTTCTTTTTGAAAATATATCTGGCTTACCATTATACCAAATTCTTATTAATTGTTTGGTATGATTTTGGGTTTCTTTCTTTTTCTTTTTCTTTTTTTATTTGGTTATGTTTCTATTAATAATTACAAAATTATTACCTTATTTTATTTTGTTTCTTAGTTTTAAGATTTTGTAAAGGAAATAATAAAAATAATACAATCTTCTTTTATCATTTATTTCACACAAAAATTTAAAAATAATAAACAGAAGAAAAATAGTACAATATTTTATAATCATGAGTGAAAATATATCATTCCCAAAAATAGATCTTTTCATATGAAAATTTCATATAACCTTATCGTTTGTAGATTTTCACTATTGATTAAAGTCTCTTATAAATCGTATATTTAACTCACCTTTTTAATTAATGATAAACATTTACACATAACAATATCATATGAAATTTTTATATAAAAGAATTCATTCTCATCATTCCCAATTTTCTAGCAAAATTAGAGTTTCCAAATCCAAGAAACTCCCATTGTCATGATTCTGTGATGGCTCCATGAGCAAAAGTAGGCAAAGGAAACAGAGTATCCTCCCTTTATATTTGGAAGTGATACCAATTTGTCCTCAATTACATCCCCCCGAGTAAACTCTCAAATTACTCTCTAACAATATCTTCAGTGAACATATTGGTTGCTGACAAAAATAAATTGGCTCCAAAACCTCTAACAATTGCAAAAATTAAATACTTTAATCCATAGCTTACTTGCAAATAGTAAATAATGTAATATGTAGGTTGCATATTGACTAGAACATCTTAACCCCATCTCGTGTAATACCAACACCCAAAAAAAAGAATCATCATTTTACACATTGAAACCTAAACATAACATTTCAAAAGTCCCAAACTCTATCTCCTTTCTAATATTATTATTGCAATAGTGATTAGGAAGGAGATTATTAAGTGGTGTGGTGCTTGATAAATTGACATAAATGGAACAATGGTGCTATTATTAAGTATACATATTCTTTATTTTTTCTACATTTTATACTAAGATTGAGACTGCTTAAGCATTTGTACTGAAACTAACATTATATACAGAATAAGTGTCTTAGTCAAGAATAAATATAAATATTAGGATGTCTTAGACAACATGCAACCTGCACATCATATTCTTTATCAATTGTAAGTGAGTCAAAGACTAAAATGTTTAATTTTTACAATTGTTAAGAGATCTCAGGGCCAATTTATTTTTGTCAAAGACCAATATATCTATTGAGGATATTGTCAAGGACTAATTTGAAATTTTACTCCATTCCCTACTAGTAGGTCGAGGGGCCTCCCAACCCTTTACACAATTTGTTATTTGACCTTACACATAATATCCTTAGATCATTAAATTTTTGCATATTAAAATAAGCATGATCTTATATTAAGACTTGGTGTAATAATGATGTGACCTTTTTAGAACTGCAAAGTTGTTTGTACTCTCTACATACTGCTCTTAAAAGGCAATAATAGTATTATTTTATAAAATAATATAAAAATTATTCTCAATAAAAAAAACTCACATGAGTAGTATTTAGTAAATATATCATAAAATTACTTTTAAAATATAAAATAATTATAATAAATATAAATATTAAAGAGAGTAATTTCTCTTAAGATTATATTAGTCTCTTAAATTTTTAAAAATATAAATTAATTCTAAAAAGCACTCCATGAAATGCTTTGAAGAATACTCTTGATTTTTAAAAGTAAAAAATAAAAGTATCTTAATTTTTTTGTTTACCAAATAACAAAAATTGACTTATACTTCTGATACCCTAGCCCTGCCAAATCAAGCCTAAGTCACCCATATTAATTTAGACATGGTCTCTTATACAGTTATGCTACGTAAACATAATAAAGCATTAAAAAAGGTTAAATACCCACAAAAAGAAAAGGAACATAAAGGTATTATTTGCTATCAAATTGTCAAATTAAACAAATCAATTTTTTTTAGTGATATTATTTTATCATCACATTTTAACATCATATATAACAAATTATAATACACAATATTATATGAAAATATCTATATAAGTCAATTTATACACAATATGTTTTCACCTTAATATTCATCCATATTTATATTAATATACAATATCTATACTACATTAATACGTTGTCTATACGTCTACTTAATTAATAAATAAATATATTTTAAAATAGTACCTCATTATACTTAAATTATAATATTTTATAA
This sequence comes from Pterocarpus macrocarpus, assembly GCA_031439585.1. Lineage (NCBI taxonomy): Eukaryota > Viridiplantae > Streptophyta > Magnoliopsida > Fabales > Fabaceae > Pterocarpus > Pterocarpus macrocarpus. The sequence goes on from CM062514.1 coordinate 35,155,354, forward strand.
TACTAGCTTTTTGAACTTGTGCACTGCATGGGATAAGAAAAATAAATACCAAATTAAAAGTAAAATGTCTAATATTATATGAAGTTGTAAATAAATATAACAGTTCAAACAACGAATATAGGAATTAATAATAATAATAATTTTTATATAATATTAATATTTATTGTAAATGAATTTAAGTACCAAATTTACGTCATGCATAATTGTATACAACAAAAACATAATTATTAATTAACAATCCTGGTGCGTTTATTATTTAACAATAAGTATAATAAAAATGCAGAATTTTAGCGAGCTAAAAGAGCAACAATCTATTTTTTATATAAAAAAAACTACTTTTTTGTTATTGGTAATTACATATTCCGATTCGTCTACTCGTGGTTGCAAAACTTCTTTTAAGTATGGCTTCAACTATGATAGGATGATGGGATATTGGTTGTTAGTGGTTTTTCTTTCTTTCTTTCTTTTTTATTTTTTTATTTTTTTGGCATTGTTCATCTTGTCTTGTTCCAAAATTAGGCATGAAATTAGAGTTTAGAATTGGAATTGAATTTCTCAATTTGGATTTTCATATTTGAAATAATATATAAAGTTAAATTATAATTCTATATCCCAATTTTATGAAATTAAAAAATAACTAGGATGAACTCTTCTTAATTCCTAACCCATATTATATGAATTATCAATTCCAAAGCTTCTTAAAATTTCTCTCTTCTCATTAAAGTCTACATAATTATTTCCTTTTTTTATTTATATCCCATCTATCATATTTATTAAAATATAATATTTTTATAAAAAGTTATAATATAAAAATTTCTTAAATTTTAATTTACTATTTTACATATAAATAATTTTCATAAAAATTTACTATAGTAAAAAATATTGTTTTTTAGTATTTGTATTAATTTTAAATTTTAAATTATACATTTAAATAATAAAGTTAAAATCAAACTTAAAATTACAATTCATGTTTTAATCTGGCAGCAAACCCAAGCATAAAACTTAAGATTCCAAACAAATTCAAATTCCCAAAAGAAATGAGATTGAAATTGAAATTCTATGTTATAATTCCAATTTGAATGTCCATATGGATCGAATGAAAATATTTGAGCAACACACAGTTAAAAGATATTTGCTTAATTAAAATTGTGAATTAGACCCAATCAATAATAATTATTGATTATGAATAATATAATTAAACAATAACTACTATGAATAATATAATTAAGTAATAACTATTGATTACGAATAATATAATTAGAACAATTAACATAAATATTTTGTTATTTTATTCATCTTGAATTTATTTAGACAAATAAAATATATTTTTATGAGTAGTTCAAATTTATTATTTTTTAATACAATAATCATTTACATTGATGATTTAAATCATTATTGGTATGTTTGTCCATCTATTGAGCTATTTTTATTTAATATTTTTTTTTATTTTTTAATAAAATTCAAAATTTCCAAAATTCCTCAAAATTTAAATTCCTTATGTATAGGTGATTTCTTTTTTTCAAATAAATGAATGTATTTATTATTTTTTTTCTTTTTTAACTTGTTTTTTATTTTTGCAAATAAATGCAATTTATGTGGAATTAACCTGGTTACAATGTATGTAAAAGTTCTCCTATTATATCTTCTGTTTTATTAGTAATATAGCTAGATTGAAAAAAGGTAAAATTTATAAAAGGAACTATTTTACAGATTATATTACTTTTAACAATTGACTATTTTCAGATTAAAACAAAATTATTTTATTTATTTTCACTCTTGGAGGCTCACTGACCCTCTTGCTTAAAACTCTCACCGCCTCAGCTGCGAACATGGTTGTTGTTCAGCAAAGCAAGCAACATTGTAACAACCTCCGCAATAATATGCTCTGCTTAATTTGAAACTAATGTTGTTGTGGGACTTAATAATATGGTTCAACTGGTCCCATCATGCATTGAAATGATTTGTGTTTGATTCTTAAGGATTTTTTTTTTATTCAATGATTGAGTTATTTGTAAGTAGTTAGTTTTTCTGTCAACCTAAATTTTTCGTAGCAAGAAATTTTATTTTATTTTTTTCGTTTTTCTGCTGTCTTTAAAAATGTCATCTTTATTAGGTGAGTCCAATTGGCCCAAGAAAGATAGCTATGAGTATATATGGGGATGATCACATTTTATGCTATGACTGTGACTACAATGGATAGAGTACCAAATATTTTATTTTTTATCTTTTATGTTTTCTATATGTTAAATTTTTGTATGATTAATGGTTTTTTGTTTTTCCACAAGCTTATTATGACCTGGGTTCAAATGTGAGTTCCTTGTTATTATTATTATTATTATTCTGTTTTGTGTTGCAGTAAATTGGTAAATGGAATGTTTTTTGGTTATGTCTGAGCAAAATTGTACCCTTTAATTCTGTTTTGTATTTGGGAAATGATATTGTTATTTTTGCTAAAGGAAAACAAAGAGGGATGCTAACTGACTTCTGAGAAAAGCATACATTGCTACATGAATAGATGATCTTTATTCACTTAAGTTATTCCATCTCTTTCTTGGCAAATAAATGACAATGAAGTAGGAGCTCTGACACTTGAGATTTTCATCACATGTAAAATGCATCTTTATCTAGATGCTGACTTGGTGAAGAGCATTATGAAATGTTAATTCATTTTAAGAGTAGTAAATTCGTTTGTCTGAAATGTTTTTGAGTGCAAGACAACAAATTGTTGCTGTGGTAGATTTGTTAACTAAGTTCTTTTTTTTGTTTAAACTTTAAATAAATTGTGTAGCATGCTATTTTATAGTATGTCATCACATTTTAACTGTAGAACAAATCATGAACCATGAAACAGGGGTGTAACTCTTGAATCTTTGACTTGTAATCATTGAATCATAGAAGTAGACAAGGATGTATGCGTTTAGAGGAACTGCTTTGATGGGCTCTCTGCAACAATCCATTTGGCCAAAGGGGCTGAACTTTCCTCCAAAAGGGTGCGGCAATAATGCATTTCTTCTCCGTCATGTAAAGCTATATAATGTGACGCCATGCAAAGCATCTTATGTTGAAGGAAGTTTGGACAGCAGAATACCATCTCTCTCAGTCTCTGTACCTGAAATTGGAGGTAACTACAGTTCACCATTTGAATGAATTTTCATGTGTGGATGAGTACATTTTATTTTATATATATATATATATATATATATATATATATATATATTGGAATAATTGAAGTATGCTAAATACCATTACTATATCATAGGTGTGTTTGATAAAAATGAACAATTTTGAACTAAAGGTTTTATTTGAGGTGCTGAAAGTGCATTAAAGGAAACTATTAGCATTAACAAAGGTTATGTTATATAATTCAGGATATTTCTAGTGGTGAATGGTGTCAGAACTTTTATGCTTAAGTTTTGGTACCAATTAGACAAACACCACGGAATCATTTTCTGTGTTGAATCTTTTCTTTTTCAGCAATATTGAGTTTTCTGACAATCCTTTAGAGAAACAAGTTCTGATGCCACTTTTAGGACAACTTTGAGGGTGTCCAAGCAATAGGCTTGTGGTTGTTGGTTTGTATCGAACATCAGATTAGCGCAGCAGTTTTTATATTGCTAAAATGCCAGTTGACTGGATAGATCGGTTCTCTTTATTTGTGATTTTTTAGATGGGTAAATTCTTTCTTCAACAATCATCGTAGTCATATTGTTATTTGGCACATTGTTTTACTATGATGGTTACACTGTGAGAGAAATCTCTGTCCATGTTTAGAAAAATGTGATTTTTTCTTTGTTTTTTTTGTTTTTTTTTGGCCCCCCACTACCGTTATGAATTTTCATTTTCTTGACGGTTTGTCTTTGTACTTAGATTTGTAGTGCTGTTTAAGTACCCTGGTGTTACCATCAAGTAAACATATAAATATGATGCAATCCTTAAAATTTGCCTTATGATTGAACTACTGTCTTAAATGACAATAAAGCAAATTTTGGATCTTTTGTTATTGTATTCTTCTCCCTTGTTATGTTCAAGGTGTTTATTCATTTCAATGTTTTGATGTCAATATATACCTATATGCCAATTGTTAAATCTTAGGCCCCGAGATTAATCTTTTTTGTCCCTGGAATCATATGAAATTTTCAGGTGATGGAAGTAGCCTCCTAGACTATGGCTTGAGTGTAGCTTGATCCTGAGGTGCATGCAATTATTGACAAGGAAAAGGACCGACGGTTAAAAAGCCTTGAGCTGATTGCTTCAGAAAATTTTACATCTAGAGCAGTGATAGAAGCAGTTGGTTCTTGCCTCACGAACAAGTATTCTGAAGGACTACCGAGTAAAAGGCAGCTTTTTCTCTTTACCTTTTTATTTTACTTTCATAAAGCAATGAAATTTGGTAAGTCCTCCTTTTTCCGGTTCTGTAATTTCATTAATTTAAGTCTAATGCAAGGTATTGTGGCGGCAATGAGCACATTGATGAGCTTGAAACACTATGTCAAGAAAGGGCATTGCTGCGTTTCACTTGGATGGATCACATAATGGTAAACTATTTTCAATCATCTGATTTTAGCAATTACCAAATGTTAGTGCACCACATGGCTGTGCTAATGCATAAATTTACCAGGGTTTGGACTTGCCTCATGGAGGATACTTATCTCATGGATTTATGACTCCTAGAAAACGTGTATCAGGAACATCAATTAATTTTGAATCTATGCCTTATCGGCTCGATGAAACGGCAGGTGCTTTCATTTTGTCATCAAATTTTTTGGAGTTGTATTGAGTACTTTGTGGGACAACTTTTTAATTTTAACTTTTGAATCTTGAATAGGTCTTATCGATTATGATATGCTTGAGAAAACTGCTAATCTCCTCATTGGTGGTTTTAGCGCTTATCCTCGAGACATCGACTACTATCCTCACATGAGAAAAGCAACTCCTGTGCTTATGCTTTTACTGGAATTATTTTTTGTTGATATCCCTTCCCAGGATTGTGTGCAATATTCCTTTTCTTGGCTAAAAGCTAATTACATCTGATATCCATGGGAAGATTGCAGATGAAGTAGGGGCGTCGACTGCGATGCTCTTCGCGGTCAAAGGTGCACTATGCACTTTGTGACTGTAACATATCTAATGAATTAGATTTGTGAGGTATATCGATATATCAATCACCTATAATGCACTGTAGAAATATATTAATTTTAAAAAAAATAAAAAATATGATTAAATATATTTTACAAATTAATTTTTATATATTAACAATATAAAATTATACTAATAATATAAAATAAGTTTATATTATCAGTATAATATTACACTGCTAGACAGTGTAAAATTATATTATCAGAATGAAATTATACTGATAAAATTTTTATAATTTTTAAAAATTAATTTTTATACATTGATAGTGTAAAATTATATTAATAATATAAAATAATTTTATACTATCAGTGTAAAATTACATTAACAGAGTAAAATTATACTGATAGAATAAAATTACACTGATAAAATTTTTTGATTACACTAATAAAGTAAAATTATTTTATACTACCAGTATAATTTTACACTGTCAGTATATGATAATTAATTTTTAAAATATATTTAATTATATTTTTAAATTTTCTTAAAATTAGATATTATTACAGTACATCATAGGTGATTGGTGCATCGATGCACCTCACAATCTCACCATCATATTACAAGGTGCACCATGCTCCTTACCAGCAAGGAGCACTGTAGATGGTGCGGTAGTAGGGGCTTATCTCATGATGGATATGGCACATATAAGTGAGCTTGTTGCTGCTTCTGTGCTTGCCAATCCCTTTGAGTTCTGTGATATCGTAACAACCACCACTATCCACAAGGTTTGCCTTGGAACATTTTTTCATGTTATGCATTGTGTTTTTGGTTTCAAAATTAAATAGATATAAGGAGAATTTGCTTTTGTCAGTGCAAGAACATAATATTATGTTTACCTGATAGTGTATACTCCATATTTTGTTCGATTTCATACAATCATGACTTGGTGCAATGTGTTATTTCTGCCAGTCTCTGAGAGGTCCTAGAGGTGGTATGATACTCTTAAAGAAAGATCCTGTGCATGGAGTTGATCTAGAGTCTGCCATTAACAATGCTGTTTTTGCAGGTCTTATGCTCTTTGCACCGTATGCCTATGAAATCGGACACATTTATTTTCTATACTGCCCTGTTTTTTTTATTGTAATATAATATAAAGTTACCTTGATACAGGGTGGGCCTCATAACCACACAATTGGAGGATTAGCAGTATGCTCAATCCCCAGAGTTTAAAGTTTACCAAAACCAGGATTTTGTCCTTAAGTCGGTTGCTAAAAACTGGTTCAAGCAGCATGCTAATAAGTCGACACCTACAAAATTACCACTCTGCAGGTGGTCTCTAATTGCTGAGCTCTTGCTAATGGACTAATTGAGCATGGTTATAAACTGGTTTCTGGTGGAACTGATAACCACTTGGTTCTTGCTCATCTGAGGCCATCTGTAAGCTTCTTTATCTTTGTATACAAGTCCTCGCTTTCTGTCTCTTATTTTATTTTATTTACTTTTCCATTATGTTTCAACATCTCAGAATTTTGTTGCTTTTAGCTGCTTAAGTGCTCAATATTGCCCTTAAGTTAATTTCGTGCATTCCATATTAAACTAAATTCCCAGTGGCAGGGTTCTTATTTTTTGATAATACTCTGCAGTATATCTGTGATGTGTGCTTTGTGACATTCTGTCATAGGCGAAAATTTTTCGAATTTTCCAGGGTCTTAATGTAGAAAAGAAAAATTGATTTTGGAAATGGGATGTTTGTCCCTTCTTCATAAACATAATAATATGAAGTGGGGTATGGTTTTACACCGGCTATATTTCATATTAATCAGCATCACATGTATAAGGCATTGATGGTGCTCGGGTGGAGAAAATTCTTGATGTGGCCTCCATTGCACTGAACAAAAACTCTGCCTGGTGAGACTTAAGCTACTTGATGTATACCATTTTGTTTCTGTTTTTGCCATTTCATCTTTATAGCATGCTCGGTTTAGCTTTTGACAAAACATGCTAAAGAGAGGGTCGTCTTTTGTAACTTTTACTCAAACCATAGTTTTGGGGTTCCAAAAGTTAAATCAAAACTACCCTCATTTACTGATGATATGAGTGCTCTAGTTCCAGGAGGCATTCGCATTGAGTCACCCACGATGACAACAAGAGGACTTAAGGAAAAAGAATCTGTCTTCATAGCTGACTTAATTCATGAGGGTGTGCAAATAGCCCTTGAAGCCAAACGTTTGGTGTCAGGAACAAAGCTCCAAGATTTTATGAACTTTGTGTCATCTCCTGAATTTCCTTTGAAAGACAAGGTTTCAGACTTGCGTGGGAGAGTTGAAGCTCTTTGCTACTCAATGTCCCATTCCTGGAGGATGAGTGGTGCAGTTGAGTAGTGATTAGTGAATAAGGAATGAAAAAAAAAAAAGGGAGGGAAAATTGATCTGGTTAAATGCTTCTCTTATGCATTACTAGAAACTAAAAACTTTGTTAGAAATAATTCTCCCTTACGCTCAAACTGGGTCAAAGTATATTAGTTGGTTTCAATGAGGAGTTTCCTTTGTAAGTTTTGTATAGCTCTGTTACATTACAATTGGGGCTCCATTTGATAAAACTAAATACTATACTCCTTTAATTGACAAAAGATCGAATATATATGATGTCTCTGCAATTGATTTTGTGCGCACCGGGTGCCATGTATTGTTTTTTTTTTTTCTTTGGTGGACACACATTGTTTCTATTCAATAATTGAACGCCTACGAGCATTGAAATTAACATCAGATTCAGTTCACCTCCTTGTCAACTTAGGCTTTTTCATATTTTTAAGAGATCCATTATTTAAATCAAAATATCCAACAGAGATAAAAAGATGTAGATCCCTATATCATCATTTCAAGGGTACAAATTTCATTTCCCTATTTTTTAAATCATAATATAACAATTCTGGTAAAGTAATATTACATTCATTTACCTTAAATCATAGAAGTTAACTGGCAACTATACACTCATGCATCAATATCTTAAAAGGGTATTTGCAAGGAGTTTGTTTGTACACTTCTCAAGTCTAACCTTCAAGTTACTCACCCAATGATTTTTAATAATATTAAAGACTGACAAAATGTTGTCCAGATTTTTAAGTTTGCATTTAGAATCAGATGGGAAATTTTCAATTTTGCCATTAACTTTGAAACAAAGCTGAGTTGAAGTTACTAACAAGAACCTGGGAAAAAAAAAAGAAAAAAAAAACAAGTGATCTAAAAACAGATATGTACAACGAGGTTTCAAGAGAGATATTTACCGATTATTAAAAAGACTAAAATGTTAAAACAAACAAAGGAAACAGGAATGTAGCTGCTTGAAATTTGAAGGAAACCATGAAAATAAAGGTCCCCTCCAATCGTGAATCAGTAGCTGATTTACATATAGGCACCATGCAAAAGGTGGCTTGTTTAGATATAAGGCAACAAACACCCGTGTCTGACTTAAGTGCCAAAAAAATTCACAATAATAATAATAATAATAATATGACCAGAGATTGTGTCTTGAAACAAGTGGAGTGTGATTTCAAGGATCTTCGTCTGGTATTTTGATTTTGGCTCTAAGCGGCAGTCAGGTGGCCATTGAATAAGCCCCTGCTGTTGACTCGATTATAGAGCCTCCATATTATCACAATTAATAACTATTGCTTCCATAACAAAATACATGAACCCACACAATTGAATCAAATTAGATGAAGAAAGGAGGAGGCAGAAAGAAAATAACATATGTAAACGCCGAACCATAAACTGAATTTCACCAACAATACCAGTAAGAAAATGAAGGATTGCAAAGGCTTTTCATTGCTACCATACCAGGTAGCTGGCTTGGTGAAGCGTGACCAGAGCAGAAAGCGTTAGCTTCGGTTTGAGTGACTGGCCAAACCCAAAAGATGGGTGGATTTTATACTTGTGCCGGAAACCCTAATGGTTGTTTCGGCACCATTCGTACGATATAAGTGAATTTGGGCCCTTAGGCCCAGAGTAGATAATTACTATTCTCGTGCCTCCTTTCCAATTGTGATAGAGTTTATTTGGGCCGCAACTCAAGCTATATATATATATATATATATATATATATATATATATATATATATTCGAAATTCACTGCATTCCAAATAGTTTGGTTTAATCCAAGTCATTCCACAGTAAGAATAAAGTTCTCTAACACTAGGTTTTTTTTTTTTCATCCATAAGATTCAAATCTAAAACCTTGTTTTAAGAGGAATCTCAAGCATCTTTATTTTTGTATTAACAATGCTGCTTAACCAGAAATTTTGCCAGAATATAATGTGCCTATAATTCTGGCAAATTTTTCTGGTTGTTCTTTAATCTTCATGTATTCTGAAGCCTCAGACCAAAACATTAAAAGGAAAAAATGTATTCTGCAGCTTGACTGGTAGAAGAAACAGCACGCTTGAGCGATCTTTTGCCAGGATCGTTGTGCGGAGCCGCGCGACACATGCACATATGTTGGGTCTAGCGTTGAGTCTCCTTCACATGTGGAACAACAGAAATTGAGTCCTGTTTCTCAATCAATAAGGACTACAAGAGACGCTTCCTTGAATGATGTTAGGTTAGTTCGTTCAATCTTTCAGATTCTCTATATTTGCTCATTTTATTTTATATAATGTTTTTTAAACTCTTAAAAGTATAGACATCGAGTATTAATTTTAAAATTCATGACTTAGTGTTAAAATACACGTCTATCAAAATAAAACAAATACATTCTAGGTTTATGCGAAATATCGCTGTGTTTAATCCTATTATAATTTCTAAATAACACCACTCTTTCATTTCTTTTAGTATTGTTAATGAATCTAACACTACGTTTCTGTTAGGTATGTGCTTCGGGCTCCAAAAGCCAATTAAGGTTTCTAGAGATTGCTGCTACTAAGGACAGGCTCACCTATCTGCCAAATCACAGACAACCCATGTACAGTGCACATTCTCTCGAGACTTTGTTCGTCTGATTTTTCCATTTTATGCTTTGTAGTTGCTTTATCTTTTGGAAGTGAAACATGCAAGCTCATGAATTTCATAACCCTGATGTCAAAGACGATGAAAGGCCATAATATTGTCATCTCAATTCTCAACAATACCTATGCAAATGTCACTACTACAACATCAAATGCTATAAAATCGTCAATTCACAAGTCCAAAATTAACAAACTACAAAATCAACTCGGGGGTGACGTTTTAGGAACACTACCCTGTTGAGCAGTCTGTGCAGTTGCTCCGTCATAGCTTCCACGAGTACTCCCAACTGCATTACCATCACTGGAATATACTGGAGGCTGAGGGTAACCAGCACCATAAGAACTGTTGCTGTATGATGGAGGAGCTTGACCATACCCAGGTTGACCACCCGGAGCACCGTATGATGGGGGACCATACCCCGGTTGCACTGCACCACCATAACCAGACGGTGGAGCCCTCTGAGAGCCTGGTTCTTGTTGGGCATATCCAGAAGGTGGGGGCTGGGCAGGAGGATACCCTGATTGCAAAGGGCCAGATTGACCATAGCCTGCTGTCATGCTAGGTGACTGTGACTGTCCATAAACAGGTGGAGTGCCGCCCGGCTTTTGCGATTGAGGGGGTCCATAACTAGGTCCATAACCAGACTGTACTTGAGATGGATTGCCATAGGCTGCTTGGGAGGTTGGGGGTGCCCCATAACTGGGCTGAGCAGTACCTTGTGGAGGGTAGTTAGAAGCATTCGGGCTAGGCTGTTGGCTGGTACCATAACCTTGCTGGGTCACTGAAGAAGGTTGGACAGGTGGAACTTGGGCTGAATCCCCCTGCGTTCCGTAATTAGGAGTGTGACCCTCTTGTGCAGGGTTGCTTCCACTACCATAGCTGGGGGCTGAGCTATAACCTTGCTGCTGATCATATGATGGTGGCTGCCCGTACCCTGATTGCGGTGGTGCATGATATCCACCATAGCCATCTTGAGCATAGCCATGTCCAGTTTGATTATAACCAGAGGAAGGTGGTTGACTGTAATTGTAAGCACTCCCATCAGCAGGAGGTGCACCCCCAGGATTTTGCTGTTGCTGTTGACCATAGTAATCATACCCAGCACCATGAGTAGACTGCTGGGGCGGGGGTGCAGTGGACTGGTCCCAATTGATGGAGTATCCACCAGATGATGGGGGAGGATAGCCTGCATATGGTGGCTGAGGCATGTTATACTGAGGTGGACCAGAGTATGCTCCAGGCTGCACGTAGCCATAACCAGGTTGTTGCATAGGAGCACCGGGAGGAGCCCAGCTAGATGGTGGCCGGGTTTGGTAACCTTGCTGAGGATAACCACCAGCCATTGCTGGATTTCTAAGACGATTCTGCAGAAAGATAAATTGTGAACACAAATAAAACAAGTGAACTCACCCAAGACATGGCAGTACATACAGCAATAGATGCACAATCAAATAGACAAGTAAAACATACATCACTAATAATCAACATATAAATAACACAAGATAAGGTTATAAGTTACATTAATAGATTCCATACAGGATCAGAGAGGGGTATAAGGGCCTACATACCGTACTGGTTCGTGGTATAACTGAGTGACTCCAGCAGAAGCACACCCTCTCCCTATTCGAAATGAATGGGTACAAAAAGAAAGCACAAACCATAGAAGCAGACAAGCATATGATCTTTATTGCCTCAAAAGGCAATCCACTGTATAGTATCTCAAAATATGGAGTACTTTATTTGAGATTATTATATTATAAATCACTAACAATAATTCAACTAGCTAGGCTTTTGGAATAACACATTAACTGCATAACAGAAGTAGGAGCAACCATAAGTCCAAAATATACAGACTGTCAAAACAACTTCTCCTTGCTCCAAGAACATAGAAAAATTGTCCTCTCAACGATCCCTCCACAATGGACCATCAAACAAACGCAAATAACCAACTATTATCTGAACTGAGGGAACACCAGGAAGTGGAAATATGAGAATAGACATAAATTTGCTAAGTTCAGACTCAAAAACTTCAAGTCCTCAACAAAGATTATGGAAACAATGTCGAGAATAGACATAAATTTACAGAGTTCAGACTCAAACTTCAAGTCTTCAACAAAGATTATGGAAACAATGTTGGACAAATTAAGAGAGCAGGCAAGAAAAAAGTAAAACATCATAATGATAAGGAGGTAGAAGAGGCATGTTCTATATCAAGGAAACAATGTTACAGATGAAATGTAAAGTAAAATCCATAACACAAGAACACATAAGAAACAACTGACAAAGATTTTAAATAACAATAATAATAATAAAAAGATAATAAATAGCATGTAATAATTGTTAGTTCAGACAGCTAGAAGAATGGAAAAATGGACAGAAATAACAGGATAGGGAGAAAAAAGGTTAAGAGCTTCAAAAAGGAGAAGTTTCAGGTTAATCTGCAAAATGTACGTCCAGCATAAGACAGAAGGATGAAACACTACTTCAAGTATATAATAGTTCCTTGAAGCAATGAACTCTAGCACAAATCACATTGTCTAATCGGACATCCATATGATAATTTAATATCCAGGGAATTGTGAGTTATGACACTTTATAGCAACTAGAAGATTGAAAAGCAACATAGGATAGGGGGGAAAAATATATATATATATATATATATATATATATATATATATATATATGCTAAGAGCGTCACAATGGACAAGCTTCAGGTTATTATGCCAAATTTAAGACCAGCATAAGACAAAATATGATATAGTCTAAAATTTATGAGCAACAAACTAATACGCAGAAATGACATAGTCTAAAATGATGTCAATACTCAATATGATAATTTATATCCAGTCCAAATGTGACACCCCTAAGATATTAATAGGAGATTATTGCCCTTCAGTATATATCAAACCTGAGATTTAGAACCATACCATGGCATGCTGAGGGAACACCAACAAAGAGATTCCGTGTTGGTGCCACTAATGGTCCAAACCAAAATATACTAACCCTACAACAGTCCCAATAACAACATCAGTTCCGAACATTCCATGGTTGAACAGGCTATTGACTTTGACCAGGGAAATAAAAAAAAGAAAGAAACTAAACAATCTCATAACAGGGCAACCTTGTCCCCAAGAACCTAAACCACAGCACAAGACTAAGTGCAAAACTTAGCCACAGTTACCAACAGTCCTTGAAAGAGTTGGCATCTTATACAACAAAATCGATCTATCTAAATCTCAAAACAAACATGTCCACCATGCTCTTCAATCAATATTTTGAATACAGGAATATAGATGTATTTGTGTATCTCATAGAAGAGTACAGACACACCCACACGAGAGTTAGCAAGAACTACAAGACACCGAAAGTTCCAGCAATTCTCATAAACTTGGATATACCAAAATAACTGATCAGTGCAGGTAACTATCATATCCAAGTCAAAATTGAACTAGATAAGGAAGGGTTTTAACAGAAAGGTAGTAAAGTTATAATGATAACTTCTACAGTAGCTTGCCAGCCAAACCAGATTTCAAATTAGCAATATAACATACTGGACATTATCTTATATAATACGTTAAGGGTGCCTTCTGAGATTTTTTGGGGGAAAAAGATTCACTTTTTTCACTAAAAAAATCACTTTTGACATATCTAGATAATTTTTTAAAAATAATTAGGATCTCAAAAGAATCTGTTTTCAGCTTTTTCAGTTATATAAAATTTTAATTTCATAATCACTTTTTTCAAAAGTTGAAACAAACACACCCTAAAGATGGAACCGCAAACTAATAAGGATATGAAGCTATGTGGTCTTCTGCATCTGACAAATATAGTAGCAGAAACCCAACAAAGATACCACTTGCTAAAGACAAAAATATCTTAGCCATGACAATGTCGCCATTTCATTCGAGCTAAACCATTTCAAGGGGTCCAGTCCAGACTTTGACACACACAAGTCAGAACATAATACAACATAATGATAACAGCCATGATAAGAAACCATATCATTAGTAACAACTACCAATAATAAATTAATTAAGGGCAACAAAATATCATAGGATAAACAATGTCAAAAGTCATAACAATAGCATACTTTCCAAAGTGAAAATTATGATTTTTACCCCTGCAATAAATGAACAGAAGCAATACCACAGGAAGAAAAAAGCAGCTAAACTTAATGTAGCATGATTACAAGAATCATCGGGTCTAGTTTATGTTTTTAAGATCTCCACAAATTAATATGGACTCATCTGACAATCATAGGGGCATAGTATCCCTCTATCAATCAGTAAGTGAAGACAATTACACAGACAAAAATTCATCTAGTTAAGGCAAACTCAACCATCCTACATAATGATTAACATATACAAACAGAAAACACAAGGAGCACTTGAAAATCTGTCTTTTAAATTAAAAAAGACTTGGCACATGGCAAGCAAAAAATGCTAACCAGGACCAAATCCGACAAAAAAAGATGTGTATTGAACATACCTCACCACTGATGACTTGATTAACCAATTGTTTTGCAGACTCAATTTGTTCAGAGGTCCCTTCAATTTTTAATGTTCTTTCTGTGGATGTGTCACCTGGGGGAAGATGAAGAGGAATCACCTGAAAAAATACACAATACGTCATGTTCATCAATAATAAATAGGAATTCCACATCTTAACAGTCTGTTATTATCATAGTGAAATTTTAATATTAGCAGTAATCACAAAACTATGGTAAAAGCCAAATGAAAACTAATGATTAAAAAAAGGATTTAGCATCTAATATCCAAATGACAACAAATACTTAAGAGGGCAGACCTGAATTCTAGCTCCAGTCGATGCTTGCATATTCTTTATTGTTTCTCCTCCTTTACCAATAACAAGTCCAACCTGGAGACACATGGCCAACAAATAACAATCCACCCACAACAGATGAATTTTTTTTTAAATAGAATAAAATCAAATACTTAAAAGTTAAAACCTTCACATACCTTGTTATTTGGGATCTTCGTCACAAATTCATCAGACCCAGCTTGTCCAGCCAGTCGCCGAGCCACAATGCCAGAACCTCCTGCTTCAGCCTGTTAAAATCACAATAACTCACATCATCGAAGCAAAATTCATTAAAGAAAACACTTCATATTATACTTCTTAATGTACTTTACAACCAAAGTAATGCACTGAGTCCTAACTTTGCAGAACAGAACCATTCTTCAGATGCATCACAAATTCACATGCAAACTGATATAAAATACATGAGTTTAAATAACAAGCAAGCTATCACAAGTTCATAACACTGCATGCTGGATCAAAACCAGATCCATAAAACTGCGAGAATGATCAGTACCTCAGCAAGAACTTCATTGATGAGCTTCTCAGCAGCAGCAATTGCATCAGGAGTACCCATAAGTTCAACCATCCGAGTGGGCAAATTAGGGTCGGCATCCATGTCTCGGGTAACCTGAATTTTCGCCCCAGATTGCAGCTGAAGGTACTTGATGGTCTCACCACCCTTGCCAATAATAACACCAACCCTTCCATTGGGGATATCAATCTTCTTGCTCGCACCCTGGTGCCCATAAGAAACCACTGATGGAGAAATTGAAGGGGCCGAGTACTGAGGCTTCACATCTGCAACACCCCGCACTCATAAAAAAAATTTAAATAAATTCAAGAAAAATTTAAATAAATAAATAAGCTAAAGCTGAGTAGTAGTGATTCTGGATTAGCTTATTTTGAATTCGAAGCAACTTTTAATCAAAATATTCTTGCTAGAACTTCTGAAAGAAAAATCATTTATTCTCTGTATAAATAAATTCAAGAAAAATCTAAGTAATAATAAAAAATAAAAAAAAAACTGAAGCTGGGAAGTAATGTATGTTCTGATTAGCTTATGTTATATTTCAAACAGCACATAATCTAATGAAATCAAAGCAGTGCAGCAAAACCTTTAACCAGCGATGTAATCAAAACCCAAATAGCTTATAATCAAAATTTTCCAAAAGAAATCAAAACGTGTAGTAAAACCCTCACCTACCGACAGAATCAAAATCCAAACAACTTAAAATCAAAATTTTCTCATGAAATCGAAATGGAACCAAAATCCAAAACAACTTATACTCAGTTTTCTAATGGAATCGAAGCGTGTAGTAAAGCCCTTACTCAACAATAGAATCCAAATCCAAACAGCTCATGATCAAAATAAAATCGAAACGCGTAGCAAAACCCATACTCACCGATAGAATAAAAATCCAAAACAGTTTATAACCAAAATTTTCTAACGAAATCGACACGTGCAGTAAAACCCTTACTTACCAACAAAATCAAAATCCGAACAGCTTATAACCAAAATTTTTCTAACGAAATCGAAAAGCGCAGTTAAAAGCCTTACTTGCCAACACAATAAAAACCAAACATTTCTTAACCAAAAACATTTTTCCAACGAAAAACAGAAAACGAGGAGTGAAACCCTAACTCACCGATGGAATCGAAACCGGTGGGGGGAGGAGCTCCGCCGTTATCGACCTTGGGACGCTTGGCGTCGAGAGCAGCGGTGGGGGGAGGGGCGCCGCTGAGGAGGCGGGCGGCGACCTCCTGGGCGCGCTGCTTGGCGAGCTCGATGCCGGAGGGGGCAGGGGGAGGGACGCTGTTGTACGACGGCGGAGGAGGGGCGTCGGGGGAGGAGAAGCCGGTGGGGCGGTGGGAGGGCAGCGATTGTTGTTGTTGGTCGTCGTACTTGCGCTTCAGGGAAGGAGGGGTGGTTGTTTCGGAGCTCAGTGAGGAGTATTGGGATTCTTCAGCCATTAGAAAAGAAGAAGAAGAAGAAGAAGAAGAAGAAAGAGGAGAAACCCTAGGGACTCGATATCGAAGAAGTAGCTTCCTCTGCTACTCGAGATTTTCAGCTGCAGCTGAAGGGCGTGACGTGACCGGTCCTTTTAATCCCTTTTATATCTTGCAAAATTAATTAGTGCTATAATAATACTCAAAAAATTAAACTCGAGAAAATTTTTTCAGTCAAAAGAAAAAGGAAAAAAATAAAATTCCAATAGCCAATGTTCGTCAAGGTTAAAAACATAGATTTTTTTTTAAAAAAAAAATTAACATTAGAAAGATGCAAAATAAGTATCAAGGCAAAATTTACATAGTTACTTATTTATGTTCGTTTTTTCTTTTTCTTTAGTAGTGGAATTACAAAGTCTATCATGTATTTGGTCAATAATTTAATATTATATGGAAAATCTAAAATTTTAGTTTATTATTGTGAATAAGATACCAATATAAGATTGATTCAAATGGTTTAATATTTAATTTTAAGGTGAATTATATTAATCTCCTCTGAAATTTAGTGTAATTACATTTGACACTCCTCTATTTATAGATAATACACTGAACAAAGTGAGTTAGAAGGATGGTAAGTATAATTCACTTTTATTTTTATTAAGTAATGTCTTGGACTTGAATCTTATTAATAGAAAAAAATTAATATCAATAAAACTTTATTTTTATAATAAATCAACTTAACTTAAGTTAAATTAGTTAAAATCCAATAACCTCTAAATATTGATAGAGCTACCAAAATGAACCAACCCAATTCACTCAAGTTAACCGGTTAAAAAAAGATAAAAAAAAGAAAAAAGAACCGAAGTCATTTGGATTATCTCAATTTGGTGGTATGTCCCAACTCAATCCACTCTATTTGATGGATTAAACAAAGTGGCTTGTTAAAATTAAAATATACACAAAATAAGGAAAAACAAGACTTAGGGTAGGGTCACAAAAAAAAAAGATACAGAAAGTGAAAATATCCCGTGTTGTGCCCCTGTTGGAGGTGGCTGTCGGAAAAATTATTGTATGGTCATAAAATACTTAAGTGAATTATGCTCTATCAATTAATAGAGAGATATTTTAGTATTAGTTATGATAAAACCTATACTTTTACTCAAAATATTACTTTATTATTAGATAGTGCACAATCCACCTAAGTAGTTCATAATCATGCAATAATTTCTCATGGCCATCTTGTGTTGCAACAATGCAAGTGCCCCCATGTGCCTCGCGGGTTCTTGCTCATGGCTAAAGGAGGTTGGGTTGTTGGCGATGCAAAGGAGGCAGGCTAGAGGGATGGGTCAGGGTTCGATCCCCCAACCTCCAAACAAACAAACAAACAAACAAACAAAAAAGGGGGGAATGGGTTAGGGAAAGGAGGATGCTAGCAGCAGGGTTTAATAATAATGTTCAATTCTTTTAGTTGAGATTACGGAGTGAGATACAAGCCCCTTAGAAAAATCAATGCAGTGCTCTTTCTTTTATTTTCGGCATTAAAATAAAAACATTTCAATCCTGTTGCATATTCTCCCCGTTACCAATCTTTCACTTTCCCATCCTCTACACCCCCACCCATATAAGTATACCGAAATCACTATTTCATCGAGCAGAGAAAGATAAATAGGAAAATACTACGTAACTAAAATTTTGTTGCCAGAATTTTGGGCATAATGAATCATATTGAATTTAACTTTTGGATAAATAAGTAATTCTGAGATTCAACTAACCATTATTCTTGGTAGATTCCAATAGAAGTTCTAGCTGTATAACATCATTACTCAGAAAAAACCAAACCATCGTTTCAAAAGATACATTGCAACCCCATTGCTCTGGAGTATGCAGGTAGGAAATGGCTCAACATAAAAACAGTAATTTCTGAGACAAACATGAGGTGTCTTATTTATTCCCAGGTTTATCAACACACATTTGCAGCTTTAACAAAAAAAAAGAAACATGCATATCTCATAAGTAGATGCAAGTCCAGAAGTAACAAATTTCCAACTGATAGGAAACACTACAAAAGCTGCACAGAATGCGACAATGGGCACAACAAAGGAACGTCCACATATGCGATATGGTGATATGTCAACACAATCTCCACCTTACATGGGGCGCTTCTTAGCAAGGCAAAACTACCACAAATTGCTTATTATAACATATAGCTTATCAGCCAAGAAATAATAAACTTAATTGGCCTCACTTTGTCCACCACAGGAGGAAGTCCTTGCGCCTATTGATCTTCTTCTGCAGCTGGAGAAGTCCATATAGTAGAGCCTCAGCAGTTGGAGGACAGCCAGGGACATATATGTCAACAGGAACAATCCTGTCGCATCCTCGAACAACAGAGTAGGAATAGTGATAGTATCCACCTCCGTTGGCACAACTTCCCATGGAGATGACCCACCTAGGCTCAGGCATTTGGTCATAAACCCTGGAAGAAAATTTCAGCATCAAGGAAAATGTAAATTTCACAAACTTAGTGGCTTAAGTGCAAAACAGAACATGGATCAAATTCCTAGCATTAAATTAATAACAGAAACATAGCAATTCAGGGTAGCATGAAAAATAAAAAAGAACATAAACATTAATTATTAGCTTTTCATATATATAGTGAAAAAACCCAACACGGAATAGCAGAGTAAAATAGATGCTAAGAAACCCTTACAATTTCATTAAAAAAGTTGCACCCTTACAAGTGTATAAATAGTAGATGAAAGATGAGCAAGCCACAGTTTGGTTCTTTACAATGAAAAGAATAAGATGAGTATCGTACTAGTGCACCCTCAACTTCCCCACTTCTCACTCTTTTTCTGTAACAAATGACAAATCCGATTTAACTCTTCCTAGATGGCTCCCAATGTTCACATCCCTCACACTCATTGTGAAACAATCAGTATCCGTATAATCAACTCTTCTAACACACGGCATCAGTCAATCAAAAAAATTTTTTTTTTTTTTGATAAAGGAAACATCAGTGAATCAAAATGATTTCTACTTTTCAGACCAACATTCAAGCATATAGAAAAGAGGTGTCTAGTACTCAGAATATGAGCATACGCCAAAAGTAAACTCCGATTGCAAAACCGAAAAAACAAGACTCAATTAAACAAAAAATAAAAAATTATCATTGTCTTCATTCGATATAGAAGATTAGCAACCCCCCCCCCCCAAAAAGAAAAAAAAACCTTTGAAGTAATACTTTAATCCTTCACTAAATAACAATATAGAGAAACATCAAATATTCACCCATCATCAATACTGAGCATGTTATATGACAATTCTGAGTTTCCTCAACAACTATAGAGCTGATAAGACTAGAGTAGAAGTAAAGGAAGAAGATGAACAGAAAATGGTATTATTGATAAAGGGGGAGACAAGCCAATGTGACTTGAGACCCCAAGAAATGCTACACTGAGTGGTTATTCGAGAGATCCCCTCTTTCTCTCCTACTCACTGTGAAGTGACCACATCCAAACTCACTTTCCAATTACTCCCCAATCACCTATATCTCTCAATCACCCTAACCAGCCGACAGTAACTAACACTAACCAGCCAACAGTAACTAATGCACTAACAGAACTTACTAACCATTACAAAGGCCCATTGTCATTTCCCTGGCCCACAAACACTTTCCTAATAATTGAGCCTGTATCAAGAGCAACCTCCAAAAGCACATGAAAGCATTGAACATTTAAGTCAATTCATGCCAAATATTACATACGTATTAGTTCCACAGGGATGTAGTATGGGAATATGAGGCACAAGGATTCAAAATATGAACATGTTATCCTCCCCACCTAGGGGGTGGAAAATGGATGGTTGATATGGTTTTAGATTGGACCAAAAGGATAGCACAAAAACAAGCCATTACTATGTTGTAATAAATATTTCACCAAATCAAACAAATCAAGACAAACAAACAAACTTTTGTCAGCCCAATTCGGAGGAAAGCAAAGAATTCTCAATTGCTCAGCATCACATTTGAACAAACAAATAATGGACACAACTCACAAGACAAACCAAATCAAGCAAATCTGTCTTCAGAGCCTCAGAAATTCATTTACATTCTACCGTGAGCTTACCAACCAATTATTCTTCTACAAGCAGATAACTAATTATACGTCAACGAGCTCAGAACACAAATACAAATGTATCGGAAATGAATAAAATCAAAATTGATTATACTCAAATAACCACATACTCCCAACACAAAACCCTAGATAAATCTAGGCAAGCCTAGCAAAATTCAAAGAACATAACATAACCCTAAACCTAAAAGAAGAAGAAGAAGAATTGAAGCTTAATCATGTTTCCAGTTTGACCGTAAACCGGTCATGTTTCCGATTCAAACATTTTCCAATTTAAGCGCACTTTAATCATGGTTCAACCATATATTTTACTGCTTGAACTAACCGAACCATGAACCAGAATCCTCTCTGATTTGATCTCTCGTTCAGTGTTTCCATTATTGACACAAACTTAACACAACCCATTATTCTTCTACACCAAGACAACTAATTCATTAATCCGAAAAACAAGGAAAACATCATCGAGCTCAAAACACAAATAATACTCAAATAACCACGTATTCCCAATGCAAAACCCTAGATAAGGCCAAGGGATTCAACAAAATTCAAATATCAGAACAGAACCCTAATTTAAAAGACCCCTAAAAGAGAAGGGGGAAGAAGAAGAAGAAGAATATAAGATTGATACAATCTTCCCTCTCAACCAAACAACTTAATACAAACTTAACCAATTATTCTTCTACAAGGAGACATCCAATTACGCATCAACGAGCTAAAAAATTCAAATCCAAGAATATAGGAAATGAATCAAACAAAAATTTAACAACACTCAAATAACCACATGTTCCCAAATCCCAACACAAACCCTAGATAAGGGATTCAACAGAAGAAGAATATTAATACAAACTTTCCTCTCAACCAAACAACTTAATACAAACCCAACCAAGCCAATTATTCTTCTACAAGGAGATACCTAATTATGCATCAACGAGCTCAAAAATTCAAATCCAAGAATATCGGATAACGAATCAAAACAAAATAATAATAATAATAATAATAACAATAAATAAATTAACCACACTCAAACAACCGCATAATCCCCAACACAAAATCCCTAGACAAATCAATTCAACAAAACCAAAATCCCAGAACTGAACCCCTAATTAAAAAAAAAATTAAAAATTATATATATATAAAGAAAAAAAATTAATAAAAAAACCTAAAATACAAGGAAGAAGAAGAAGAAGAAGAAGAAGAAAAGAAATGTTGTGTTTACCTGCGAAGAGCCGGGGCCATCTTGTTGGTAAGTGTTCCCGCGACGATCATGCAATCGGACTGGCGCGGGCTGGGCCTGAAGATGATTCCAAACCGATCCAGATCGTAGCGGGCGGCACCAGTGTGCATCATCTCGACGGCGCAGCACGCGAGCCCGAACGTCATGGGCCAGATTGACCCGCGGCGGGCCCAGTTCATGAGGTCGTCGACCTTCGAGATCACGTACTCGGCGGCCTTCGAGATCCCCGGCGGGGATGAGGTCGCCGGAGGGGCGGGGCGGGGGTACTCGGCGGGGGTGGGGGTGGAGAGGGAGGGGAGGGTAGTGTGGAGGGAGACTATGCGCTGGGGAGAGAGGAGGTGAGGGAGGCGCGTGGCGGTTCGGCTCACGAGGGCCATTGTGGTCGTGGTGGTGCTGTGTGGCGGTTCGATTGGGAGGGTTTGTGCTGCGGTGCTCCTATTCCTTTCTACGCTCTATCTATGCTGTTAATGAATATGGTCGGTTGTTTTTTCATTTCTTTTTTTTTTTTAGTTTAATTTATGCAAGAAGGGATTCGTGCAAAATTTGGCACACCTAGGGATGTCAAAAAGCCTGCGGATCTTTGCGGGTAATATCAATAGTAGGTATGGGGAAGATTTTGTCACAGAATGGGGATGAGAATTTTAAATACGCGTGTTAAGCGAGTGCGGATCATTATCCCCATACTGGCATCTGTAAATTACTATTTTATCCTTAAATTATTAATTTAGTTAAATTAATATTATTGTTATTTAAATTGATTAGACTAAGGTTTAAATTTATAAATTAGATTTATTTGTACTTATTATATATTATACTAATGATTGGATTACTATTATGTGTTTATTTTTATTTTAAGTATTTTAAGTTGATAGAATTTAGATTATAGAATTGAATTATTGTACTTATTTTTATTTATTTTATGTGTTTATTTTTATTTTAAGTATATTAAATTGTTAGAATTTGAATTGTTAAATTAGATTATTATTTATAATTATTTTAAATATTTTATGATATTAGAATTTTTATATTTAATTTAAAATTTTAAAATTTTTAAAATTTTAACAAGATATCATGGATATCATGAAACCCATGAGTAAGGAAAAAATGAGCATGTGGATATGGGGCGGGGCAGGTAGTTCTTTCATGGGGCGAGACGAGTGCCTATCCACGCCCCATTGACATCCCTAAGCACACCCAAGATGTTCGACAACTTTTTATAACTTATAGTTCTTATTAATTTAATTATTAAATTATAATTATATATTATATAAATTATTTATGTTAAATTTTAAAAAAATTGAATATTAATAAAAATATAATTAAATAATTTTTTTATATATATTTACAAAATATTTATTAAATTGATATATATATATATGTAAAAAGCATACTAAATAATTTTGGATTAATATAAAATTTTATAAATACAATATATACATTTACTTTTTAAATATATAACTTGTAAAGAATTGAAAACAATTATAAAAAGTTACTAGGAGTGATCTAATAATAAAAGATTTAGATAATATACATGTAATCAGATATTTGAACTTCATTGTTATCAATGTAAAAAAATAATTACAAGCAGTATTTTTTTCATTGGAACCACAATTATAAATTTTATAGTTAAATCTATTTTTCATCCTTAAAAATATAGTATTTTTATAAAAATAAGTTTCACATTATTATCTAATAAAAAATAAAAATAAAAACTGTCTTATCATCTCAAATTAATATAATTGTCCAACATATTAAACAATGTCTTTGATTTTTATTAGAAGACAGTACATGAAAATATTCTCTATTTTTATTGATCCTTGAAAATGATTTTACTTAGTTTAACTCTTTATTTTTCAAAATTAAACATGAATAACATTTGAGAAATTTAAAATAGAATTTAATTTCTATATACTAACCACCAATAAAAATGTAAAAAAATATCAAATTATGCTAGATAACCACCTATTATAATAAAGGACCAACCATAATTTTTTATTTGTTTTGTGTTTCTATTTGCTTTACATTGTTAATGCATAAAAATTTAACCATTTAAAATATATTTTTCAATCATTCAAAAAGAATTATTTATGTTCACTTTAAATAATAAAAACTTAAAATAAAAAATTTAATTTAAGAATAAAAAACTAGAGAGTACTGTGTTTTTGGAATGAAAAACATTTTTAAACTTAAATTTTAAATTAATTCACGTTCTCCTAATTCTTACACGATTAATAAATGGCATTAAATAGGTATGAATTATCAAGTTACGTATAGAACTAGTTTTACATGCTACATGTATTGTAATTTTTTATTTTTGATACATTAGTGGTAATGAGATTAGAACTTCTTCTCTCATACATATTATTCAAATTCCTCACCACTACATCACTTCTAGTGGCTTGTATTATAATTTTTTAAGACTATGGATTTTGGCATTTTTTCAGATTATAAAATATTATTATATGTTTAATCCATTTTTGTCGTTTATAAATTTACAAAAATTAGAAGAATTATTTACATGAATAACAAATTTGAATTTACATTTTCATTTCCGAAGTCAACATGCAAATTTTAGATTTTATATATGATCAATTAATTCTTGTACGAGAAATTTGCTTTACATTTTCTGGACAATCTTTTAAATTTTCTTTTTCTTATATATACCATTTTCCAATATTTTTTACGGCCATGTCCTATACGTGGGTTAATAATATTACGAGCGAAACTATTTAGAGTATAGAATAAAACCAAGTTCATAATAACTAACAGTCCGAAGGTATTTTGCATTTTGGATTTTCAAAAAGATATTCTGCAAAGAACCATCCAGCATGCCCAGGCCCAATTCAGAGTCCGACCTTTGAAAGTGACTGGAATTGTAGGACTTCAATTTTACATAGTAGTCTCAATTAAATATCAAAACTAGCATTTCTGAAAGAGGGAAAATGGACAGAAAAGAAAGCGAGTAAAACAACTATGAATTGAAATCACAAGCCTTATAATACCTCGTTTTAGTTGGCAGATAATAATACAAGTTGAGGCCCTATTCGCCACGAAAGCTCTAAGCTCTAACTAAACCAAGTGGCGCCATTCACAGCCTCAATTGCAATAGAGCATTATATATTACATTTTCTTTGACCCAAAATACTGATAAAAATTGTGGTTACATAAGAAAAAAAATAATAATAATTAGCAATGACTGCCCCATCAGAGAGCAGAGAGGGCTCAGGCCAGTCACTATTCTAACATACCAATTATCTTTGGCGTCAAGACTTTTGTGTAAAAGGTATCAGTGAGCCATGAACTTAGAGAACCAGAAATGAGTGTGTTGGAATGACTCCACTGCACATAGCCTGTGATGGGGGAAGGGAGAGCAACCTCCACTACATGCAATGTTAAACTTATAATGATCCTTGTATAGCAATTGTGTTGATTTCCCAAAAGGTTTTTTTTTATGCATAATACATGTAAAGGCTATTTGAAGCAGCGCAGGCGAGCGAGTTTTCGGTCGGATGCCATGCTAGATGAAGCAACTTTGTTGTAAAATCAAAGGCATTCCCATTTGTATCAACTCCAGAATTATCTGTTCCTTCTAGTCAAGGTCAAAGAGGAATGCAGTTCAGGTAAAAATCCAAGGTCTAGATAACTAGAAAGTTACAGGTACAAGAAGATAAATAATGTAATAGCATGAAATACAAGCTGGATAGCATGGTATAATAATACAACAGTTTGATGTCCTGGCTAGAAAAAAGGAAGCATCTCATAAACTTGAACATTCAGCATTCACCCGACTACTCAATGCAATTATTAAGTTGAGAAGGAAATAACAGCTAATCAAAACAAATTTTACATAACACTGGTTACATACAACTATGTACGACTTTGTATTCAAGCAATGCAGCATAAGCAGTCAATATCATAGCCAGGTTAAGAAAATTTATACTTGCATACAAATGCAGTTTATGTTTCACTAAAAGACATACCTCGCCTGAGAACGCAAGGAAGGGAGCCTAGAGATCTAGAAGGCCTCTGGGGAGTTTGAACTTGTCTCCTGAAATTACATCAAACGGTTGAGCTACATCAAATCAAGATGAAAAAAGTTCAGAGCTTTGTGGCCAGCCAGCAAAATACTGATCAATTTTTTTTTCCTCTGGCCTTCCTGCAGCAGAACTTTGTTGATCTGGTTAAGTTGAAGCGCAGTAGTTCTACTTGTTATGCACTTTCAATAGCGCTGAGATTAGAATATACCTCATCGGGTTCTTGGTGGCTTCCAGAGTTGTTGCTTCTCTGCTGCCTTCAGAACAACCAAACACACGGAACACATTGCTGAAGTCATAGAAAAAAACAAAATTTTCCAGATTAAAACAGGCATAGAGGTTGGTAATTATGGTATAAAGAACTCAGTGAGTAATAAACCATATATAAACGAGACCTGTATGAACCTGTTGCCACTCGGAGTCCATCACCACTAAGACAGCACTCAAATTTATCGAAGATGGAATCATTTTCATATAAATCACAGAGCTGATGAATATATAAGAAAACAAGAACTTTTCAGTACATGATAATATAATATAAATGCTTCGGATGCATTTTTGTAGTCATCCAAAACTTTCAAAACAAAAAATCAGTCACCTTTGGTCTTAAATATTCATGAACCTGGAAAGCAGCAACAGGCCCTGAATCCATATTTACGTCCCATAACTGGAAATGAGAGAAACTGAGAAATCATGAGAGAGAATATAATTTAAAATCTTATAGGAGCAAACATCATGTTATTGCTATCCCAAATTAAACAATATGACGTGTAAGAAATATAAGCTGGATATGATTTTCATGCACACAACCAATGGAGTCCATATATTAGCAAGATTAATACAATAAAAAATCACTGACCCAGTGATAGTATTAAAACTAAAAAGAACACACTGTACATGGCTTAATGGCTATGAAAACAAGCATTCATAATAATCCTAAGCCAGATTGCACAGAGTTATTCCATTCAATCAAAACAAATAGAAAAGAATTTGTGATTTTCCATAAAAACTGCTATATGCCTACAATATAACTTTTGCATACTGCTGTTCAGATGGTATTATCTTCTATTTCATTTTTTTTTAATAGAAAAAGAAATTTCATTACAAGAGAAGAGATGGTTCTTTAGAGTTTGCCAATAATTAGAAAGAAGTCCAATACATGGATTTGGACCAACATGACTTTGTAGAAGCAAAATTCAGCTATTAATTAACATATGGCATCAATTTCTTTCACAAAAGCTAGATGATAAAAAGTCAGGCTTATTCATATTCGGTTGGTTACATTTCCTCTTCTACACTTCTGTAATATGTATCCACCAGAATAACAGTAGAAAACCAAACCAATGCAACAGTCATAAAGAAATCAACCTTAAGAGTCATGTAGTCGCGACTAAGTATATGTCTTCCATCCTTGGAAAACTTGATATCTGAGATTGACGCAATTATTTCAGTGAAAAAAGATTTTGAACCAGGTGCCTCATGCTCTTCAAATCTGTAACAATTAAAAGCAGTAAGCACAAAACATGCAGCCCATATATGCACATGTGTATATAAAATACTAACAGAAGTACACTGAATAAAGGGGAGTAAAAAGCAAACATAAATGAATGAGTTTTACAATTTGCTATGAGCATCACATAAAGCTGACTGCCGCAAATCAATAAGACGGATAGAACCTTTAGAGCTACTGTATGCAAGCATGCTACAATGAGTGGGATGAAATTCTGCTGAAGTGATCACCTCTGTGCATAATAAAATTAAAAAGGAAAAACAAGTGAGCTCATCTGTCAAGTTGATTGGACAAATACTACAAATGTAACTACAAAATTGACTCCACTGATGAACTAGTAATATTAATTATTCAAAATGATATATTAATAACTGTCACTATATTGGCTTGGTCCTCACCAATGTGAATGCAAAAAGATAAAGCAAAAGTTCATTAATATAGACCAGATAACAATGAAGCCAGAAACAGCAGACAGAATGCTGTTCTTCACTAATCAGAAATCTCTTACAAAAAGAAAGAGGATACAAGAAAATGTTTTAAGAAAGTAAGAAACAAACAATTAAATACTTATTTAAACATAATAATGCCATTCAGTGCACTGTAAGTTTTACCAGTTAAATCTTCCATGTTCGTAGGCTTGACATCAACAATATTAAAGCTTTGATTGCTAATTTCTAAGTTCCAAAGATTTATTCGGAGGTCATCAGCTGATATAAAAGTTTCACCATCACTGCAAAACAAAAATGGGGGAGAAAAAAACAGAGATGAGTGGCCATTGTTAGCATGATAAAGGAAAAGCCATGATTCCAAGAGACAAGATGTATGCAGCCTCATTGGAAAGAAATGGGTAAAATGACTTTAAAGTAACTCAATAAAACATATTTCTGTATGATTCACATCCATGTCAGGAATAAGGGGACCAAAGGCATAGCAAATGTCCCCTTTTCAATGAAATAAATTAAAAGAAACTTGAAATAAAATGTGCTATAGGTGAGAAGAAAATTTAGACAAATTAGAAAAATACAGCAAATATGTGATTAATAATATGTACCTGTTGTTTGAGATAGAATTGATATGATAGTCATGGGCATGAGCATAAATTCTTCGACATCTTGCCACAGGGCTTGTCTCGTGACTGGTCACCTGATCATTCAACATTTAATAATGGAAAGATGTCAGCCAAATGCTATACGGATTTCTAACTGATTGCTATGGCACAGCTTATAACTTCTAGCAGAAATGTCTACTTGAATCCAAAATAAGACAACATCACAAATATGTAAGAAGATATAAGACATATAACTTTTCAAATCATGATAGCCTTGTTAAGTTTATAACTTCAATCTGAGTTACAAAGTGACATCATGCAAAAATTAGTCTTGGAACAAATACACTACCACAACGGGCAATTGCAGGGACTCAACACCCGCATATCGGATTGAAGCATCATTGAAGGGTATCTTATTTGAACCACCATTTGCCATATTGGGCTTGCAAGTGTTTGACTTGCTTGAATCAACAATTGGACCATTTCCCATAGCATGAGAAGGAATAGCATCCATGTGACACACTTTCTTCACCTTCTTGTCTTGGACCTGTACCATCAAGGAAACCATGAGAAAATGTTATCACAGTATCAAAAATCGCCATCAATAATAAAGGAGTACAAAACTTTCCAATATAATGAGACTAATAAACTCTTCTCTGGTGCACTTTTCTAGGCCATTCAAATCAAATATTCACTCTATATTCTATCTGGCAGCAAGTCTTTCTCACACTTTATAAACAAATAAAATAGGTATATCATAACACTTGTTTGTTAAAGAGTAGGATTGAGATAAAACTGGATAACCCACTGACAAATTATAAGTCAATCACCCCAGAAAGTTGTGGTTCAGCCCAATCAACAGTTAAAACAGAGCTAAACCGAAGGGTGACTAACTGATTACTAAAGGCATGACCACTAATCCTAGTTTCTCTGAATTAGGACCCAATTGCAAGATATGGGACTTGAGTCCCACATCGAAAGTATGGGATTCCGATGGGGGGTTTATAAGGCTTTGGGCTCTCCCATCACAAAAGCTAGCTATTGTGATATGGTTTTCCCAAGGTTCTTATCAATTGGTATCAGAGCCTTCCACCTTGTCTCTCAGCTGAAATCGAGCGGTGCGGGTGGTGACGCCGGCATTGCAGTGTTCGCCCGGGACTAGTGAAAGGGACTAGTGCACAGCCAGCCCGTGTGGGTATCGAGGCTACGTAGCGTGGTGGGATGCTAGGACCCAATTGCAAGGTATGGAACTTGAGTCCCACATCGAAATATGGGATTCCGATGGGGGGTTTATAAAGCTTTGGGCTCTCCCATCACAATAGCCAGCTTTTGTGATATGGTTCTCCGAAAGTTCTTATCACTCTGACACCAACCAAAGATCAAAATTAGTCCTATCCAGCAGAATAAGGTCTGGTCAAAATCTCTTTCTGGTGTTACCAGCTGTAATAAGTGTTTTCATCCTAAGTATTTTTATGTCATGCTAAGAACAGATAGTGTTCTTGATTTTCATGAATTCATCATCTGACATGCAAGCACTGGCAACATAGATAAAACAATCCGCCCAACCCCCCAAAAAATGTAATACATTACGAAAAAAATTAAATTCATGAAGATGACTGAATTTCAACCAGAGTACAAGACACATATCAATGACTGTTCAGATGATGTATACTCTTCCCATGTATATGACTAACTCAGGAATACCTTCCTAAATTTTGAAGTTGGCGCCACCATAGCATAAAGCAAATATAATGAAAGCAATGCAGCATATTATGTTAAAAGGATAAAAATACCAGATAATCTTTCAGTTAAAAACAAATCAAGGCAATTAAAATATCACAGAGAAGTTCACTAAGAAAATTTCAGTTTAGAGATATTTAATAATTTGAAAAGCAACCTTATTACCTTCCAAAGTTTAATGGTTTTGTCATTTGTTGAGAGAAGAAAGAGCGCCCCATTAGCTGTTTGGCACCATCGAATTTTATTGATTTTCTCCTCAATTTCTAAACTCTTAAGATAGTCAAACTGAATCCAAAACATAAATAGATGGAAAAAGTTAATTATGATAGAGATAGACATTGCAGTTTAAAGTAAGATAAATCTGTAATATATACTGCAAGAATCAATCAGTGATCCAGAAAAAGATGATACCTCTGGTTCATGGCTCTGAAACTCAGTTTTGTAACGAAACTCAGGATGCCGATTGGTTGAATAATCCATTTGCTCTAAATCTTTCTGGAGTCCCCCATGCTAGATGATTTGCATAATATGAATAACAAAACTGTAAGATTAGGGTAAAATGGGGAGGAAAAAAAAGAAAACAAGAAGCAATTGATTGACTTACCTCCCTTGTATCTGCTCTTTCAAATAGAACAACTCGACCGCCACGGTCACCAGTAGCAAGATGGTTCCCAGTTCGATCAAATTCGATCGCAGATATGATATCAACTGCACACACAGGGGACAGATGAGGTGATAATACAATAACATCAGACATGTGCATAATGTAAGGTAAATGTTGACTCTGTATTGCTGATGAACTTCTTCAAACCAGCGAAGTTATTATCTGGCAATGCTGGTGGAAGGAGTGACTACAAATCCCGACATTTATAAAAAAAAAAATTACAACTAAAAACCTACAAATTTGATGGCATGTCAAGTTACCTGCTAACATCATGCAATGGCACCAAGCCCAGATAATTGCAATTCAGTTTAAGTAAGTGAAAATTATATTTCATAACTGATAACACATTGATAAATTTATCATAGCCATGAAACATCAAATAGTGGTTAAACTTGTGAATTGTGATCAAACTATCTTAGCCAGTAATATCAAATTATCAATAAATAGGTTGATCAAACCAACTTCCACTCTTAGACTAAAACCAATCAGTTACTCTATTTCTTCTTTTTCATTTCTATTACATAGTAAACTTTCTCCATCCCTATTCTTTCCCTCCTTCCCGCTAAAATATGCTGCCAATCATAGTGCAATCAAGACCAAGTTTGTAGCAAGCAGATGAAAACAATCACAATACAGTAGCACCTTCACAAAACCCCTGCCCATTTTAGAAAGCAACACAGTAATAACATGTTTCGGAGATTGGTCGGCACTCTCTTTGCACAACACAATAACAATAACACCACTGTTGAAGACTTGAAGTTGGAACATTTCAAAGTCAGCTCGGTTTCTTCACAATGGTTTGTGTAAACATGATTTACAACAAGACACTATGGCATCATCTGATCCATATAGCCAACCCTACTTAGTGGGACAAGGCTTAGTTGTTGTTGTTGTTTGGTCTCTTCCCAATCAATCTACGCAAGTGATCCGAAACCCACCCACGTTATCACCAGTTTATTTCTCCAATTCCATACATGGTCCCCAGAAAACACACCAACACGTTATCCTATAAAAAACACAAACCTAACCAACAAACAAATAAACCTAACTCAATTTTCTACAAAATAAGCAACCACCCTATCCTACAAAACTGAAGGGTATATACACTATACATATGCAGCGTGAAGCATGAAATTAACACAATCTCACTAAAAAGAATTCACTCTAAAAAATAAATCTAGAAAAAGCAACAAAACACAAAGCTGAAAAAACAAAAAAGTTGTGACAAAAAATGAATAATAGCACATGAAAATTAACGAATTGTGATAAAAATTAGGCACAATATTATTAAATAGCGTACCTTCCTGAACTTCTTCGCCGGCGGCCCTTTCGCCGAACACTTGGGAGAATTTCCACTCCAGCTGCTGTGGCACCGGCGACGGCGCCGGCGCTCCGATTTCGACGCCGCCGCCTCCTCCTCCTCCGTTCATTTTCTTCTGTGCCGTGCGAATCGGGTAATTAACCAATGCGAAAACCCAAACCGATCCAAGACTCAGAGTCACACACACTTCACAATTTTTTCAAACGAAGGGTGAAACGTCGTCGTCCATTTCAATTTTTCAACACACTCAGAGTCACACTCTTTTTCTTTCCACACTGCAAATTCAACATAAGTGATATCGATCAGATTCAACCTTCGTTCTTCTATGTTTCCTTTTTTTCTTTCTTTCTCTTTTTTTTTTTTGGCTTTTATTTTTTTGTCCTGTCTTTCTTATTCTGAGAATGTGTGATGAAAATGACGAAGAAAAAATAAAGAATCGTCGCAGGCGTTGTTGTGTGTTGGTTTACGCTCTACAGTGTATTGATTTCATTTGTCCTCAGAACATTATTTACCATTATAATACGAGATTAATTTGTACTAATGGATTGATAGGCACTTCAATCCATTTTTTTTATTATTAATTTAAAATTTTATTTTATTTATTTTTAAAAATTAAATTGAAGTGATTTTATTATTTTTAAAATATTTAAAAATTAAAAGAGTTAAAAGAAATTAAGAAAAGTTAAAAGAAATTAAGAAAAGATGAGGGATAATAATAGAAAATAAAATATGATCAAAAGAAAAGTTAAAGTGCTCTAATCTCTTTATATAATAATATAGATATATTTTTTTTAAAAAAATCACATGTATCATTTCGATTTTAACGCATATGTCCAATTAGATGTATAAAATATTTTTATATTATTAATTAATAGATATATTAAAAAATAAAAAATTATAATAAATTTTTTATTATAATAAATAATTATTTATATAAATTAATATTTTTATTATTTTTATTAATTAATAATATAAAATTATTTTATATTATCAATTCATTTAAATTAAATTCTTAAGATTTAGACTCAATCTCTAAGGTACACCAATTTATACGTACTACCAGTAAATAGAATTACAAAAAATATATATAAAAAAAATAAATTGATATTTTATATTGTTAATTAATTATTTTTTATATAATTTTTGAAATAGTAAAAATAAAGATCATATATATTTATTTATGTAGTAGTATATAATTAGATAATATTATAAAAAAATTTTATATTATTAATATATATAAATTAAATCCATAAAAAATTATAAAAAATAATAAATTATGATATAACTATTATAATAAGTAATTATGTATCCTAATTTGATTTTCTTTATAATTTTATGAATTGATAGTATAAAATTATGGATTTAATTTATGAATTTAATTTAAATGTACTGTTAATAGAAATAGTGGAAAATGTCAACTCAGATAAATAATTACCTATTATAATAAGGGATCTACCATAATTTTTTATTTTTTTCTTATTTTTATTGATTAATAGTATAAAATAATTTTATACTATCAATACATATCAATTAAACTCTTAGTTTATATATATTAATAATATATAATTTTTTTATATTATCATTTACTCATATATTACTATATAAGTGAACATAGATGACCGTAACCATCATTATTTTAAAAATCGTACAAAAATAAAAATATAATTAGATAACTATATATAATAATTTTATACTATTAATATGTGCAAATTAAATCCTAAACTTATTATACTGTGAGTTCTTATAAATTAGTTTCTTATAATATTTATTTATTGACACAAAATTTATTCGTCATAACCAGTGATATTATTTTTTATAGGGTTCCGAGTGTCAATTTTTGTACATTATTTTTCTAAGATTAATTTTCATACGTTTACATAGTTAAGAAATTATATATTAACATTGAAATTATATATTAAAATATAAATAATTTTTAAGTTAGTTATTAAAAGAGTTAAATACATGTATTAATGTAAAAATTCATAATTAAGTAATTGTGTAAAATTTTACGTCAAAATCAAATCCTTTTGTAAATGCTATTTTGATACTTGAATATTTATGTATCAATAATTAAGAATTTTAGTTATTTTATTCATAATTTAATAATATAATAAATAACAAGTAATATAAAATCCTTTCATAAAATTTATTAATAAGATAATTAAAATCTTTAATTATTAAAATATGATTTTCAGTATACTTTTTTTTCAATTAGATGATCACCTATATACTAATTTACTAATAATGTAATTAAAATCTCTTATTATTAGTACATAAATATTCAAATGTCAAAATAACGTTTATTTGTAATATTAAGGATTTGAATCTTAGAATTGCCATTTTAAATAAGTTTTAAGTAACCATCAATTATAAATCTAAAATTGCGTGAGGAATTCTTTAAGAATAAAAATAGGAAAAAAGTAAATATTGTTTTGTATATTATCATTTAATAATGTATTATTTTATGCTGTTTTGATTAATTTAACATATAAATATTGAATTTCTTAAATAATATACTAATATGTAATGAAATAATAACTTATTAAATTTAATAAATAATGACTGAGGTGGGGAAACTGTGAAGCATAATTTTGGATAAAATCTCATATGATTAGACAAAAATGAAAATTATATTATATTATATTTTATATATATTAAAATGAAAAGTGCTTGTTTTTTTCATATCAAACTGTTCGATCATAGTCTCCATTCCAAAGTTTACAAATATGATATGAAGTATGAATTGTGAAACAATGTTACAAGAACCAATTCTATTCCAATTGTTCTCTTCCTTTTACCTTTATGTTCTTTACTTCTTTTCTATAGCGAATATTTTTTTGTCTTATAACCATTAGAAAACGAGGCGATGAATACATGACAAAAGGACTTGCTTTCTTTGGCTTTTTCACTTTTTTCTTTTTGGGTTGGTTTTCTCACTCTCAAAGCTTTAATTTATTCATGTGGTTCAGTTGAAGATTGGTGTATATCACAATGAAGATTACAATTATTTATTCTGTCGTGTACTCCTGTTTATCTTTTGTTAATCAAAAGATGCTCCAGCAGAAGCAAAATCCAAAAGGGAAAGAGCAAACTTTAGAGAATACGAAGAGCCTGCAAACTTTATAACTGGGGAAAAAAAAAAAGCTATCCCCTGATGTGGTCTGTTGATAAAGTAACTATATTCACTGAAATATAAATTATATTAATTAAAAACTTTTTTGTTGGATGAACATTTTTCTTCTTAGAATATACTCATGCAATTTCAAGTTAGAGATAGGTGGCTAAGAAACCTCTTCCTAAAATGATGACTCCAAAATTGTCGAATACTTAATATGATAGATAAAGTTTGTTTGAAGTTACTTACATTATACTTTCTTTATGACCAACTAATTTGTTTATTGGACGAATTTACAATTTTGTTATTGTTCTTACCCAAACTTTAAGGTCATTGCAGATCGCCTTTTTCAAGCTTAGAACAAATCCAATTTGGACCTGCGGAAGGACTCCGATACTCAAACCAAAATCAGAATGGTTAGGGTAGTGTGTATAGGATGTTAATTGTACTTGTTGCTTAAATACCAATCATATTTAAAATTAGAAATGGGGTAATTCATGCTCAGGAGCTCAATCGCAGAGGTTGTTTCAAGATCCTCGAAACATCCCTAGTATAAAGAGAAGTTTAAACCCTCACAATTCCATTGGCAAGCCCAGATTCAAGGCTAGATAGAATAGCTTGGAGGTGCTTAGTATGGGCTCTTCTAAAATGATTTTGTGCAGGAGATTTGCAACTCAAGCTATAAGCCCATAAAGTGTCTAGTCTAGTTATGCTTTTAAATTTTAGAATCGTCACTTTTGGCTAGAGTTATATTTAATTAAATTTAATTTTGATATAATGTTATTATAAAAGATTTTTATGCTCTCATCTAATAATGAGTTTACACATTAGTAAAAGGTCTTTGACTCTTATAATCATTATCTTATAAGTCACACATATAATACTATTGTTAAGCCTTATTCTTAGAAAGTGCTTTAACGCTATGCTTGAGATTCTTGGGCCCGTAAACCTTAGAGGAAATGTGATAATGAAAGGCCAAGGAACTATCTGTTTTATGGTGAGAACAGATACAACCACTACAAGGATCCTTAAAGGGATGATGAGGCATTTTCCCTCTCATTGGACCATAGGACGCTCAATCACTCGAGACAACTCTAGAGCACTCAAGTTGGGTGAATCTGGGCTTGGTCGTGTTTCTCATGTTCAAGCAATTCTAGTTATGGTATTTTTTTTTTTATCATGGATAACTGGTTGGTTTCAAGATGGGTTCAACTCAACTCAATTTGGCTCCTCCGCCATCATGATGCGGGGTTTTATAGAGGCTAGGATCTGAGAATGGGACAAAGTCTCTTGCCTTTGTTAAAATGGTGAAAGGGATATATTTGTATGCATAGGGAAATAGGTCTTTATCCTTTTGGCTTTATGTCAAGTCTTCCCAAGTAGCAGGTTTTATAACAAGCAAAAAGAACACAGTTTCACATAAGATATTAGAGAAATCCTGTCGTTCTAGTGTAATTCTCATATTGGGTTATTTTTGGGTTAGGAAGCCTATGAATATCATTACGGCTGAGTATCTTATAGAGCAATTTGACCTCTCAAGATCCAAGTGGTGCCCCTTTTTGAGAGATTTCCCTCTTAGGGCAGTGCTACATCCCAAAGCCTACCAAACGACATCAGTTTGGATAGTTTCCAAGGAGACTTAGTCATTTCCTTGGGATTTCGCTTGGTTGAGTGTCATCTCTACATCTAACTCCCAGGAAAATGTTTAAGCCTACCCATACTAGTCATTACTTGTTTAATCAATCCTTAATTAATGTTTTGATTCATAAATTAGTTTTAGGTTATCAACAACTATATAATTGAATGAGTGCAAACTTTTTAAACTAAAAGGGAAAAATCAAAGCATGAAATTGTCATTCAAAGCCTTCATTGATTATTCTTTTTTTTTTTCTCCTTTTCGAGCTTCATTTGAAATTTCTTGAGTTTATTTGAGAGCAGCAACAATGAGTAGAATAAAGCATAAAAATAGAGCCATATCCATTGCATTATTCACTATAATCTGAAGCTTTCTCTTCCTCCTTGAGCTTCTTTGAGGTGTGTTGTTTTTATCCTTGCGCATACTTTTATTTTCTTCGCTGAAAGTTTCTCTCACCAACCATTCTTCTTACATTTAGCTATTAGCTTGTGAGGTTGAAAGAAAATTGTAAAGCTTAGGCAGAGTGCATGGGAGTTGTCATACTCATTGTCAAATATGCCAAGCATTGTGAGGGTGTGTTTGTTGACAATTGAGCAATCAATAGAGGTTGTAAAAACTCAACTTGTATGCTACGAGTCCCACATCAAGGAGGTCACCTTGAAAGGAAGACCTTATAAGGATTTGGGCTCTCCCACTCCAATAGCTAGCTTTTGGGGTGTGATTCTCCTAAGGACTTATGCTCATAACATTGTAAACTATTGTTGTTGCAGCTTATGAGCTAGGGGGTTTGGTCGAAGAGTGATCGTGAGCCTCAAGCTGAAGAGTTATGGTTTAACTACCTTGGAGAGGCCATCGAATTCAAAGACTACTCAATGATTGGATAATAGAAAAATCTCATATTAGAAGAGGATTGGATATATGATTCCATAATAAAAGATTGAACTAGTATAAAAATCTTTTGTGCAAACTTATCTCTCAACCCTTACTCTCATTTATTGCTGCATATGTCCTTACTCTTGATACTTTTCACCGCATCACTTAAACTAATTACATCTATAAATGTGTTTTTAATATCTCTTAATTAGATTTTGTTTAACTTAATTGCTATTCTTCATTAATTTCTATCTCTTTGATACGAGCTTTACATTATGATTTTGAATATTATTATTGCTACAGAAAATTCTGATTTGAGTTATTTTACATTAACTATTTTTAAAACACTTGATTTAATTCCTTTCTTAAGTTCTCTTTAACCATCAGTTTGTACGTAATATTATTGTATTGCTAAACAATATGACCGAGAAATCCTACCTATAAAATGAATAAGAAGCAAGATCCAAGGACAATAATAATAATTTTGTTCGCAAAGCACGTACAAATATGAATACTGTAACTTTGTAATATTTTGCTATGAGATATCATAATATGATTTGAGGATGTATTAAGAAAAAGGAATATGTTTATTAAGTTCAAAGTAATAGTTGTTTATAATTACCCAAGCTGGGATTAGTCATGAGAAAGACTAATGGTAAGAATTTGATAATATATCATCACATCATAATTTCATAATGTATGGTAGATTTTTTTTTTTTAATATTCAACGGGGCTGGGCCTAGACCATGGTGTATGGTAGAATTAGCCTTATCACAAATGATTCTAAGCAAGTATATATTAGGGAAAGTAAATTTAGAGTTAGTTTATTGCTTGTTTGAATTTGATTATTTTAAAGAAATAATTATTCTTTAAAAGTTATGGAAGCAAAATGTATTTCAAATATATAAATATATATAGTTTTAATATATTTTTGTACATTTTTTTTATGATATGGTGTTTTTGATTTATAATTTGTAAATCATGGTTTGGTATAACAAAAAATTAATTTTTTTGGAGGATACTAACATGGTTCTTGTTTGGTTATTGATTATGATGGTTCTTGAATCTGAACTATTAAAATTATAATCAATGGTAGAGATAAAAACTTTTTATTATAAACAATAACTTATATTTATATTTTAATAGAGTAAACCCCTAATCTAGTTCTTGATAATTTTGTGATCAGTCAAAAAGGTCCCTAACAAAAATAAATTAGTTCGTAGGTCCTGGCAATGATATTTGTCAAACATTCATTAATACTTGATGTTAACACTAACAGACCCAAAGAACAATGTGTCTAACTTGATAATTATTGGGGACTGATGTGTCTAAATTGTGTACACATCATATTAAATTGCAAAAAGTGCCTATTTATGTGGAACCCCCTTATAATGTTCTTTTGAATTTGTTAGGACCACACATTGTTATGAGGGGATTTGTTCATTTGTAAATAGGATATCATTGAATTGTGGAAACATCATTCAGATAGGTGGCTTCTTATTTTATTATTTCACTTTACACTAATTCAAATCAGATCTGGGGATGCTACACCTTGTATTTGGACAATAGTAGAGGGGAGATGTAAATCTGGTTCATATAATGGCCCTTTGAATGAGTTGGTGTTGAACCATGTTAGAGGTAGAAAAAATTCAAAGAATAAAGATGTCACAACACTTGATTGGAATGTGAATTTGATTCATATTCTGATTTGAATCCAAGATGGGCAATGATAGATACTTCAAC
Organism: Pterocarpus macrocarpus; assembly: GCA_031439585.1. Taxonomy (NCBI): domain Eukaryota; kingdom Viridiplantae; phylum Streptophyta; class Magnoliopsida; order Fabales; family Fabaceae; genus Pterocarpus; species Pterocarpus macrocarpus. The sequence continues at coordinate 35,195,246 of CM062514.1, forward strand.
CTCCCATCTAGTATTTGGGTTTTCCACATATGCTTCTATCTTTTTCAAACCCACATCAACCTCCCTTTAATAAGGAAAGTTTATGACAAGGAGAATTATGTGATGTTTTAGGGCAGGTTTTGTATGTTTTACAATTTTCTTACCAAAATAACTTTTTTAAGATCTTGATTGGAGCATATTTTAGGCATGACTTTTTCCCCCTCCTTTTCATATGCTTAGGTATTATTTTTGTAATGGTAAGATATGTAGATTCATGGTTATTATTTGCAATATTTAATCATAATTATTTATATCTTATTGAGATCTTGATCTTTGGTGATGTTGTGCAAGGGGAGGGGACACTACTTACTACTAGTTCATATGATGGGCAAGCAAGAATGTGGACCACTAATGTTATGCTATTTTTCTATATATAGATTTAGCAATACTGCTTTTTGGGAGTAATATATGATGAGATAGGAAGAGCTCAAAGGTTGTGTATATATGTGACTAAATTTTCTTTTAGAACTTAAATCGAAATCAAAATTTTGATCATGAGGTGCTGTCCATGGCCAGGTGAACCGAGGAGTACATTAAGCAAACACAGGGGACCCATATTTTCTTTGAAGTGGAATACAAAAGATGATTATCTTCTTAATGAAAATTAAGATAAAACTGCAATTATATTGGAGGTAAAAGCATAGGAAATATTTCAAAAGAACATCGTTATGAGGAGGTTCCATGCAAATAATTGCCTTCTGCATTTTAATTTGATATGTATATAATTTAGATATATTGGTCCCTGATAATTTTCAATTTAGACATATTGGTCCTTGGGTTTGTTAGTTTTAATGTTAGGGACTAATGAGTGTATGACAAATGTCATTGTTAGAGAGCTATGAACTAACTTATTTTTATTAGGGACATTGTTAGAGAGTTATGAACTAACTTATTTTTATTAGGGACTATTTTGGTCGACAACAAAATCATCAATGATCAAATTGGGTTTTACTTTATTTTAATATTTTTTAAAAATAATTTATTATAATTTACCTATTTTACCTTTTACACTTTCATAATTTTTCTACTTTGTCAATCTACCTCCATCCTCCTTCACTACCATCACACGAGCCGCTCCCATTGCTCCCAATGCCATGAGTTTCTTCTTCCAATCACTATGCCACCCCTTGCCCTCACCCTTGCAATAAAGATTCATTCACCTACCCAAAACCATTACACTTTATTCCTTTCCCCTACCCTCAACCCCACGCAATTAAAGAAAAATGTCTTTGAGGAATCACATCAACACCAAAAGTAGGAACTAAACATAATTTTAGAGTTATGTAAAAAGTACTAACACAAGCATGGCCCAAAAGCTGCATAGAGCTTGCAGAAATCTTAGAGGCCAACAAAAACTTCATAGGAGAAACAAGACCATGAGTGTAGACAGCCACCAACCAATGTATACCTAGGTATCCCACAATTGACACCTACCAAAAGAAATCAATAGTAAGGGTAGCCCAAACATTCTCAATTTTCATTTTACACACAAAAGCCTAGCTCACTAGCACATGGATTGCAAAAGAAAAAAATCTGGAAGAATATCATAGTGAAAAAAAAAAGTAACCTTTTTCTTTGTAAGAAACCGAAAGTGATTGACATGAGGACGGTGCAAGCAATGGAAATGGCAGTAAAGTCCAGGCAGCCGAGGTGACCAGTGAGTGATGGAGTGATGATGATAATGAAGAACATGGTGAGGCAAGGATAGGGCAGGAGAGGAAGAAGACGGAGGACAAAAAAATAATTGTCTTATTCTTTTTAATTATAATATTGCTCGTACTAACTGAAGGACGGAGGTCCGTAAAGGATTTTTTATTGATTTAAAATAAAAAATTATTATTTTCGGATATATGCCATTTCAACCTTTTTTTTTTATTATGAAAATGTCCTTTTTTTATAGTAATAAATTCGATTAAGGCTGCATCGAATTTATTACTAATCAATTTTTTCCCAGATGAACAAAAATTGATCCATGGTGACTAGAATTCACCAGTGATGAATATAAGTATAAAAAAAAATTGTCTTTAGATATAACGAAAGAATATATATACACCCATAGTTGCATACATAGAAACAATAAGTATAGATTTTCTAAATATTAAATATTGTGGCTCTTAAGCCTCTAATGACTGATCCGAGTGTCATCCTCATCCATTTCTTTATATTCTTAAAAGATAGTAAGGTTTAATAGTTGCTATATTTTATGATGGAGCCCGATCCATCACGGATCCGACGTTTTGTCGTATCTTGTGTGGCCTATATTTGTATGATAATTAAACATACTTTTTTATTATTTAACCATATTGGTCTACTATGCGCCCAAAAATTTTAGATTTCATCATAAATTCCACCTAAAAATTTGTATTCGCCTTAAATTCGATCAAGGTTATATCGAATTTAAATAGTATTGAATTCTACTCACCTTGGATTGATTTCTGTTCATTTGGAAAAAAATTTGAACAATGATTAGTTCGATCCAGTCTCAATCGAATTCACTACTATAAAAAGAAGATATTTTCATGAAAAAAGTTGAAATGACATATATCGAAAAAATAATATTTTTTTTATTTTAAATCAGTAAAAAACCCAAAAAGGGGGTAGAGGTTTCCAAATGAAGATTTTTTCCATTCCAGACTTGAATCGAAGACCTTTAATTAAGGGAATCCCATGTTGGTGTCAAATTATTCTCTAAATGAAACCCTAATTATAAAATTGTTTTAAATATAAAATAAATTAACCTAAAAACTTAATCAATATTAAAAGAAGTAAACTTAGAATAAATAAATAATATTATTATTACTAGTATGATCGGACCTATATTATTATTTAAAACATCTATATCATCTATTACAATGATAAATCTTCACCAAAAAAATTAATTACAATAATAAATATTATCATAATAAAATAATAATAATAATCACTATTGTACCCAAAAATAAAAAAATATTTATTGGCCCGTTTGATTAAGATTTTGAGAGAAGTATTTTTTAAAAAACAAAATCAGAAGCAGAAACAAAAATAGAAGCAGAAAATTATTTTACGTTTAAATTTAATTGTAGAAATACTTTATATGATAATTAGAAGTTGTTTAACTATTTGAATGTGATAAAATAAAAGTACTTTTTTCTTATAATATTAGATAGAGTAATATTTTTATGAAAAAGTAGATGATCCAAAATTTGTGGATCATTTTTCTCTCTCTTCTACTACTTCTGCTTTTGAGAGAAATAATTTCCTATTTACTTCTTAAAAAAGTCAAAAAATTGATTATTGTCTATATCTACCTTTTGTTTTTAAAGTACAAACAAATAACATATTTATTTTTAAATTTTTTTGAAAAAAGAACTTTTATTTCTTTGAAGAAGCATATACAGACAAGCTCTATATCATTTATTACAACAACAATAATAATTATTATTATTATTACAAAAAATATTTCAATAGAATTTTTTTTTAAAAAAAAAAAGTGGGTCCGAATTCAAAAATTCGCCCGTTACCAAAGTGCATATTCCCTCCCGTTTTTCAGCTCCAGTACTCGGTACTCGCACAAACCTAGGGTTCCTCTTTCCTCTGAAATTGGAACTCTATTCCAAAATTCCTCTTCACCCTTTCACCTTCTTCCCACCATGAACCACAACCACAACCCTTCTTCGAAACCCCATCTTCCCCCTTACCACACAATGCTCACCGAATCCATAACCCGATTCCTAACCGAATACCGCAAAGGCGTCACCGAATTCAACGACTTCACCTCAATCTTCTCCCGAATCCTCCATGCCGTACCGGACCCACCCCTCCACCTCCTCTGGTTCTACTCCGCACTCGAATTCCACACCATTCGGTTACGAACCCCAAAAGAACCTTCCAGAACAGCACCAACACCTTCTTCTTCTTCTTCTTCTTCGGTCGTTGTCAAGGACCTCTTTCAATTGCTGGTTTCGTGTTCCGGTTGCTGCGGGTCCATGAAACGAATCGGTGCGCTCGCACCGTTGGTGTTCCAATTGCACCGTTTGGTGGTTCGCGAGAAGGGATTGAAGTGCGAGGCTCGGGGATTGGTGGAAGGGCTTGTCGGTTACTGCAGCATTGTTTGCGGTAACGCGTTTCGTGGTGACGGTAATTTTCAAAATACTCTCTAAGCTCGTTGTTTCTCATGGCTCAGTCATAGGTGCACATTTTTATTTCTATTCCAATATTTATTGAGATTAATCTGGATACTGTTAGTGTTAAAAGTATTTTATAGCGTAATCTAATCTAATTATACATTATTAAATAAATGATTAGGGGACTTTTAAGGTAAGAATTTAATTTTGAAGAGCTCTCAATTTTAAAAGTTTTGAGAGAAATGCTACTCTGCCAATTTTTTTTTTTTTGGTCAAAAGTCATGACCTTTAACAGAACTTATGGATGAAATAAAATGATAGGCTAATTATTCATTAAAAAATCAGTAGTTTGTTGAATGATTCGGTCATTTTTATACACGCGGTTCAATCATGAATTATCATATGGTCAAAATCGTTTGATTCTTATAACTAATATCTAAAAGTAACATATAATAATAATAATAATAATAATAATAATATATGATATATGATTAGATCGTACCGTAAACAAAACAATATAACAAAATTGAATATTTTCAATGCTTTTAATGATGTGATACCGTATAACTGGACGACCATATAAAATATTTCTACATTCTATAGTGATGGTTCATCATAATTAAATCTATATTTATTTTTCATCTATGACTTTGCTTCTTGTCATCTATTATTTTTATACTTGGGATTTATTTTTTTTTTCCTAATAGGTGATGATGATGATGATGATGGGGTGGTGGTTTTGGAATCGGATTTTGTGGATTTGATTAGGGTTTGGATGGTTGATGATGTGGAAAGGGGGGGTGATATTGATTGCGTAAAGGGGTTCTTCCCTCTCGTGAGTGATGGGTTCTTCTTGAAGGGGATGATGAAGAGTGGTTGCGAGGTTGGGTCCTTAGCTGGAATTGTCATGTGCGAGGCTCTGTTGTTGAAGCTGTGCTTGGAGTTTGAACCAGGGGTTCCCAGAGTGGAGCTGGAGAAGAAGCTGCAGCGTTGTGCTATTCAGACCATAACAGGGTTCAGGAATTTTCACTTCTTGGGTAAGAACTCGATTGCTCAAGTGGGAAACTTTTTTACTTGGAATATATTCCCGGGTTTCACGGTTTATGCTGGTTTATCTTGTATCATTCTTGCATATATGGTTTTAATTATTAGAGAATCAGTTCTTGGTTGACTAAAGAAATTATATCATATGACGTTAATACTTACTTTTCTTAAATAACATCTCCAGCTTAAGTTTTGCGTAGTTTTACTTTTATGGTAAACTAACTCTAATTATGGATGTGTTTGTTCAGATTTTGGAAAAAAGGACTTTGAAACTTAAATTTTATATTAGTAGAGGTATAGTGAATTTGAACGTTGTTAATTACTAAAGAAAGTATTATTATTATTATTATTTACGTTGTTGGAATGCTAAATATATTTATTTAGGTTGGCCCTGTTTTGAAGCTTGGGTCAATAATAGGGTCAAGCAGTCGGATTGAAAATCTCGGATAAAGAAAAAAATTTAAATAATAATACTATATGAAAAGTATATCATATTTTTAATAGAATAAAAATTAATTATAGTATTTAATTTAATATTATAATTCACTAGAGCATAAAATTAAGTTTTTAAAGGTTTCATTAAATAATTAAGTGAAATTTGTTCATGTAATAATATTTAAAAAAGAAAGAACATATTGTATAAAATGAGAAAAAATATTCTTATGTAAAATAAGTCAATCTAAAAAACTAAAAAACAGTAATACAAAATTATTTTGATATAGAATTATAACAAAAGATAATTTGGTCTTTTATAAAAAAAAGAAGAAGATAATTTGGTCAATTTGAATTGACTAGGTCATCTAGATCGATCAGGTTGTCTGGGTTTAATCAGGTCAATCCATAAATAAATTGACTGAACCCTAAGTGACTGAACTGATCCAAAAGTCGGGTGTTTTTTGGTCTGACTTGCTGGGTCGATCTGGGTAGAATAGATTAGTGTATTCAAAATAATTTATAATTAAATTTCACTGAAGGAACTTTAATCATATATCTTTTTTTGTTAAAAATTAAGCTAAGTCAAACATACACTAAGATGGTTATTAGAAAGGTGCTTTATTGGGATATAGCATTATTCTTTTAGCCCGCCCGGTTGTTCGAGTTTGTTTCTACGAAAAAAACAATTGATATTTAATTAAAAGATGTGTACATATAGTTATAAAATGATTAAATAAGTTTTTCAAAAAGAAGCTAGAACCTAAAATAAACTGTTTTACCGTACATTTGTGTAAGTTAAAAAAAAAAAACAACATTTTTATGATTTTTTCTTTTGAACAGGCTATTCCTTTTAACTTATGCGAAAAAAAAAAATTGACTACAATAACCATTTTAGCCTTTGGGTTTCGGTTTCTTTTTTTAATTTATCTAATTATTTTAATTGTTTTCATGTATTTTAATAAATTTTTTCTTCCAAAAATTTAAACAAATTGGCCCTTAATAGTTTTTTTAATAAGTTAAAAATAAAAAAATAAATAAATAAAGGAACAGGCTACGGAATGCTCCAGCGCGAGAGTGCTCAAGGTTCCTACCTACTGGATATTATATTTCACATTAAAATGATAACATCATTAATTGATATCATATTTCACATTTTAAGTAGCTGAATGTGGTTGAGATGCAGTTTTGTTTGTTCACTTATATTGGTTTTCGGATACTCATTTTTGTTTTGTTTGGTTTGGTTTTGATGGCATTCCAATTCGGAGTCGTCTCATGTACTTATATGGGCCAAACTGATCGGATGACTAGATACCAGTGTTTGTTAGTTTTCTTAGTTCAATCCCACTTCTGCCCTAGTTCTTTACTTCTCAGCTTGACATTCGTTGAATCCTTGTGCTTTCTGGGGTGATCTAATTACAGTTTTCATGTTTGTACTTCCTGATTGCTTATTGGTGTACATCAGATACTTTTTTCAGGATGATGTTGGAGCCAGTTTTGCCAGTGATCTCCCTATTGGTCAGTACCGAGTCTTCTTTCCTTTAGTTATCCTTATTCCTTAATCATAAATTGGAATTAAGGGCTTCTAGGCAAAGCCCTTTTTTTTCACTCTAGAAAACTATCTGGTGTAAAACATAGGAGACTTCAAATAATTGCAAGCCCTATTAGTCCAAATGGCTTATGTTTAATGGAGGCAAGTCTGATGTCTCCAGTTATTCATGAATAGTTCCTTAGTTGTGATTTTCAGTAAGTTGTCTTTGGAAAGGCTTAACAGGTTAGCTGCATTAATTATTCATTTGGCATTCAAAGACATTGAGTCCAATACTGGGAATTGGGAAACCACCTTTTGTTGGTAATTCAAGCTCGTTAGTTTTATGGAATGATATATTTCTTGTTTCTAATATTTATTGTTACATTCAACAAATAACTGCTTGTTTTTACTACAGGGTTCTGAAAATGAAGTTCTCTTAAAAAATGTCCTGTTCAATTCTGTGATGACGATAGAGTATTCATTCCTTAATCCTCAGGCAGGAGTTTCACTATATGCCAAGAACTTGAAAGATGTTGCTATAACTTGGTTGTTTGTTGCCGACTTAGCTATACAGTCTGCTAGGTATGAGAAAAGACTTTTGTGCTTGTGATGGATGAAGGGCTTGCTAGAATTTGTTGGCTGATAAGTCTCATTATCTGGTTGGTCACAGGGAAAAAGGTGATCACGGGAAAGCTATGTCTTATGTAAATGCCTTCTCTAGATCCTGCATACCCGTTCAATTGATCAACTGGGTTACTAGTCAAAGTGGCGTAGGCAGAAAGATCAGCAGACCAAATGTTTCCACTCCCATAGCCCTTATCAGTGAGTTCCTCTTGCAAGCTTTTGTTATTATTCTTCACTTCTTTTTTGTACCGTGAAGAGGCTGTTATATTTATACAAGTTCAGAAAGTTGTATATTTGAATGTGGCTGCACTCAATTTCTGATTGTATCTATCAGTGTCAATGGTGGTTGAATTCAGATAGTTGTTAACTGAGACAAGCTGCCCATTCTGTGTGTGTGTGTGTGTGTGCACACACACACAAACACACACACACACGCACAGAGTATATTGAGTGAGACTAGTGGTTAATTGTGATTTGCGAGAGTGAGAGGACTATTGAATCTTATATGAATAGCCAAGATTAAAATATAAAGTCATTTAATTTTTTAAGTGATTATCTGACTTTTTTGTCCCTCACACCATTTTTGTTTGACAAATTTTATTTTTGTGTCCTCGCATAACTAATGATTAGTGGTTTTATATTCAGAGTGGCTTCTAGATGTTCAGGATCAAGGATTGGCAGTGTATGGTGGTGCCAATCACCGCGCCAAAGCTAACTATTTCACTTCAAGAACTGAGTGTATGCTCCCAGTGATCAAGCATTTCTTTAACAATCTGGATAAGAGTCTCTTCTCAAATTCTATTCATGGAGGGACAGAGGCAGATAAACCTGATGGTGATATAGAGATGATTGATGGTATGGATACCGTATGTTTGGCTGCTGATGATAGAGTGAGCCCCTTCTCCCCTGATGGGACAAGAAAACGCAAAGAATGGATTGAGGATGAGACTAAAACACAGCTAAAGTTTATGAGATGCCAGTTTCAAGAGAATTCAGTGAGAGAAAACTCATTGATATTCAGGCAACAATGATGCTTTAGATTACTGCATAATCTGGTTTCATGAAGTTTCCAGTGATATGGTTGATGAAACCATATGAGGACAATGCTAACAAATTTATGACCATTTTTTGTCAGGCTTTTGGTGCTAGTAAATTGGAAACACGAAGCCCCTCTGTCTTCTGGCATGGAGAGACCTTCGGTTAAAGTGTAGATTTTTGGAAATTCGTTCTAACGGGTTTTCATCATTTGGCATCTAGAACTGTATTGTTTTTTTAAGCCTCAGACTTAAACAGGCGTTATAGATAGTATTACTTGTAAGACTTATTTGGACTTACCTACTATGTAATTAGGTATCACTTGACTTGATCTAGCGCTAGTGATATTAATGATACATGTTGATGAGGATATATGCAACATAGAAGCTTGCATTTTTCAAATACTTGATAGAAAACACTCTAATGTATGAGACTATTAAGTGTTAAATTATTGAAGTAATTATAATTGCACTTTAGATTGCAAAGGAAACGTTTTCTTTAAATTAATGATGTTAAATAATTAATTGAAGATTTATAATAGCAATAAATTAAAATTAAAATTCTGTTTGATATGTAAGCAAACAATAAAAGAACGACAATTTAGTGGTTGAGTTTACAATATAGTGGTTGTCTTTTGTATGTCTCCTTTGAGTTTGTAATGTTTTATATTCGATTTTTATCCCTTCTTCTCAAAAAAATCTCCTAAAAATAATTTAGTCTCATTACCTTTGGTAAAAAAATAAAATAAAATAAAAGAACAACAACTAAAAGTATATGTAATTAAATATAAGAGTAAATTATATTTAATATCCTTGAGATTTGTTGAAATTGCATTCATCCCAAATTTCCAAAGAAATTGCACACGACCCCAACTCCCTTTACAAACCCAAATGGTGCTATTAAATTGCACACCCCAAACCTTTTGTGCTGCTCTATCTTTTTGTTGTTTTTGGGCTGTATAATAGGCTATGAAGCATAGATATGGCACCACTCCCTCATTCTTAATATCCAGGACGTGTCAAGTTTGATACGGACACTGACACGATTGAATATGTCTTGATGCTATTCTTTTATTTTACTTATTTTTCTTAAGATTTGACGCAATAAGGACGGTGAGGATTCCATTGGAGACGGTAAGAGTATGATGAAGCATCACTGTTATGTTGTAAAAATCACAGCCAAAAATTATTGCATGTAGCTTGTCAGGTTTCCTGGTGATGGAAAAAGTACCAAAGATCAGCGCAATGTCTTCGATGATTATTGTGCATTGATTTGTCAAAGAAAGATTTAGAGTTGTTAAATTTTCTCATTATTAAACACTAAAAAAAAAATTGCTTGTGGCTCCAATCAGAAACACCAACAGTTGTATAAGCAAGCTTGGGTTTAGATAATGTGTGGTGCTTAGCTTGAAACTCTGAGAGCAATGAGGACCATGGGTAATGAGCTCCATGGGAGCTCTGTGATAAAGTGTACGAAGCTTTGCTTTAAAGGTTTAGAAATAGATCTATTTATGCTGCAACATATCATGCAAGTATAGCTTTGCCGCTTATATTTAAATACAAATTTATATAAATTTTTGTAATATATATAGAGTCATATTGGTATCTTACATTTTTAAGATTTTAACGTATCTCCGTATTAGCATCAGATCGTATCAATATTGTATTTTGTTACGGTGTTTCATAGATAATAGCGCTCTAAATATTTTCCAATGGTTAATAGATTTATTTTCCAATGGTACCTTTTGTTTTTTTCTTTTAAACAATTTAATTCAATAAATATACCATGGGTTAAAAAAGGGTGAAAGTAGGTTAGGTTAGGTTAGACTTGGCTTTAACTTAAACGAGTCTAGCCTATATTACAAATATGCAATTTGAACTTGAACCTATTACTTGACATAAGGTTTTTTTGGAGATTTAACTTGGCTGTTTTAAAAGTCTAACTTAACTGGAAAGCCTGTTTAAAGGCCTATTTGATTATAAAGTTTTTAAATAGATTAAAAAGTATTAAATAGGTTAAAAAGACTTTTAAATATGCCAAAAAAATATATTTTTAAATTGGTCAAAAGACTTCCTAAATAGGTTAAAAAATCTATTCAAAATAGATCATAAGGCTTCGATTATCATTAAAATTTGTGAAAATAATAATAATAATAATAATATAGTACAAATAGACCGACTTGTCTGACACAACAATAAGTTTTTTTCATAACCTGTAGCTTGGTTTGTTTGGTTAAAAAAGTTTTTTGAAAAGCCTGGGCTTAGTCTAACAACAATAAAAAAAAAAAGTCTAAACCTAGCTTGTTTACTAAAAAGACTAGGTCAAAATAGGTCGAATTTGGACTAGGCTGAAAGCTCCAATGAGCTGCTCGGCCTACTTCTGCCCTTAGGGTTAAGTGAGATTATTCTATTGGAATATTCTCACTAAATTGTTAGTTGATGTGAATTTTTGAGGTGGATAGCAATTTCTCTAAAACTTTAGGATGGAATGTAATTACAACAAATCTCAAGGGTATTAAGTACAATTTACTCAAAATATAATAGAATCAAGGTATTAATAATAATATTATTATTATACTTAAATGCTTTTTTCTTTATTTTTTTCAGTAAGGGGATATTGATTTTCGAGTAGGGGGAACCCAAAATAGGATGTAGTTTGTATGAAACATACAGCTTAACCACTAGCTTTAGGCCTCATATGCAAATGCTTTTTTCTTTTAATTGGTCATCCAAGCATACGCCTAAATTCATAGATGTTAACGCCAAAACCCATTTTTTGGTACTTTTTTTTTTGTCAAACCATTATTTTTTGGCTACTTAAAAATCACCAAATGACCAAACCTTTCAACTATGTAGTACATTAGGTAATTTACTAAGCTCTTCAATACAGAAGACCTTTTTGGAGGTCTTTGCTTGCTATGGAGTAAGTGTCTATTCTCCACATTGGTAACAGCTCCTAGATGTGTATAAGGGACTTTAATTAAATTGTTAATCAGGATGAAAAGATCGAGGCTAGGTTGCACCATCCAAACAAGACAAATCTATTTAAGAGTTTCTTGGATGATTATGGCTTAGTGGATATGGCTTGGGTGCAAGTTCACCAGGCACAATAATCCTAGGAATGGATTATAACAAAATAGAAGATTGACATGATGGTTGTGAATTAGGAGTGGAGGCAAATGTTTCCTAATGTAATTCTATCAGCCCTCCCTCTGATTTCCTTTAACCACAACCTTCTAACTCTCAACTTCAAACCTAAGGTTGGTGATGGAGAATTGTTTAAACATGAGGTTTTCTGAGAAGACCATCAAGATTGCAACAAGACTATAGCCTTATGCTGGGATATTGAGATGACAATAAAGATCCATAGAGAAATTACATTAACAAAACCAAAGCTTGTAAGAGAAAGTTGGCTGACTAGCATAACAAAAATTTCAAGAATGCAACAAATGAAATCTCCAAGTCGAAGAGAAAGTTGACTCACCTTATGAATGCTAATAGTAATGAACCAAATTTTGAGGAACTTTAGAAGCTGTAAAAAGAAATTAGAAGACTATGGGACCAAGAAGAGAAATATTGGGGACAAAGAACACGATTAAAATGGCTACAACGGGGGGCTCTAAGTTCTTTCATGCGGCCATAATACAAAGAAGAGATCTAAATAGAATCCAGGTGGAGGACCAAGAGGAAGTCACAAGGGTCATTATGGAGCACTTCCAAAAGCTATTTGACTCAGATGGTGTTCAGAACTTGAATGAAGTTGTATTCTCAATCTCCAAATTAGTCGATGAAAGCATGAATTCAGATATGACGCAACAATACCCAGAGATGGAGATTTGAGAAGCTATGCTAAGTTTGGGAGTCCTCAAAGCCTCAAAGATAGATGGATTAATTGGTATGTTTTATAGCAACCATTGAGATATGGTGGGGCCCCAAGTTTGTGAACCATTCAAACTATTTTTTCAGGAAGGAATTATGCCTTAGGAGATCAATGAAACAAGTAGTCCTCATCCTAAATCCCCAAGCTAGAGGAAGTTGGTTAGTTTAGACCTACTAGTTGTTGTAACTTCATTTACAAGATCATCACAAAGGTAATAGTGTAGAGACTTAGGAAATACATGGATAGAATTATTTCCTTAAATCAAAGTGCTTTCATTGGGGGAAGGTTGATTCAAGACAATATAATTAATCCCATGAAGCTTTGCATGTACTACGATTAGGTAAAGGTAGGAGTTGGCTAAGCTCGATATAAGCAAGGCCTATGACAGGTTAGAGTAGAATTTCTTTGAAGAGGCTCTCTCAGCTTATGGTTTTAACCACTCTTGGGTGTGTAGGGTGAACATATTCAAGATTAATAGAGTCCCATCCTAAAGGGTCATTCTTAGAAAAGGCCTTTGCTAAGGTGACCTTCTTTCCCTGCATCTATTTATTAGCCCTAAATGCTTTATCATACATGTTGAAAAAGGTAGAAACTGAAGGAAGAATTAAGGGTGTACGATTTGAGAAATTAGCTCTTATCCTATCTTATTTGTCTTTTGCTAGTGACATCATTTTGCTAATGACTGCAAATTAGGGTGATGTGTATGAACTAATGAACATCCTAAACTTCTTCTCTAAAGCTTTAGGTTAGAGGGTTAATTTGCAAAAGTCAGGGTTGATTTTTGGCAAAGGTATCCCCTTAACGTGAAGGAGCAATTGAGCAATCCCCTAAATTTCAAGGCTTGGAATAAATTAGTGGAATACTTGGGTATCCCAGCTCAATAAGGTAAATCTAGAAGTGGCACTATCAAGTGGACAAGTGATCTAATCTTGAGTAAAATGGAAGGCTAGAAGGAGAAATTACTAAACCTAACAAGTAACAAAGCCCTCATCAAATTAGTCATACAAGCTATTCTAGTTTATGCCATATTGGAGGAAGTTCTCATCAAGTTCCGAAAGAAATTCTATAAAGGCCTCTACTCTAGAATGGCCAGGTTTTGTTGGGCGATTAATGGCAAGGATCAGGGCATACATTGGAGGAAAAGGGAAATAATCACAAAGAGCAAAAAAGGATAAGGGGCTTGGTTTTAGAGACTTCAGCCAAATGAAATTAGTCCTCTTAGTAAAGCATGCTTGGAAGGCTGTGCAACATCCATAAGCTTTATGTGTTAAAGTCTTAAAAGCTATATACTTTCCGAACCATGAGTTCCTATAGGTTAAAAATAAAAGGAGCTTATCTTAGATATGGGCTAGGTTACTCCAAAGCTGGATTTCCCTAAAAGGAAGGGAAAGTGATAATGGTGAATCCATTAACATATGGGAGGATAGATGGTTACCAAAAGATACAATCCTACCCACTCATATGGATACTAACAATGCCAAAGTCAGTCTCCTTATTAACCCTAATATTAAACAATGCAATATACCAAAGGTGAGAAAAACTCCCCCTAAGCTTCTAGTCAAGTTATCCAGATTTCTATTAGCCTAACAAACACACCAAACAAATTTTTGTGGCCTTACACTAAGGAAGGAGAATACTTAGTAAAACCTGGATACCGTATAACACACAAAGAAAGCATTATTCAGTCAAGGGCATCAACCAGCGCTCATTATTTACATCAAAAGTTTTGGACATAGATTTAGAACCCTAAAGTCCCACAAAAGCTAAAATTGTTTATAGTGAGGCTTTGTCACAATGTAATTTCAGTTAAGGATAATTTATTAAAACAAAAAAAAGATATCTACTTCCTCCTTGGGTCCCATTTGTAATCTTCATAGGGAAACAGTGAAACATGTTATTTTGGTCTACCCTTGGATCTCCTTTGTGTGGTTTGGATCCTAATTGAACTGCACTCCCATGCTTGATAATGTGACCAAGTTCAATGCTTGGCTACAACAAATGATGGACAATTTAGCGAAAACAAAGATTTCAAAGACTTTGGATTAACTTTAATGGCAAATACTCTCTAGTCAATTTGGACAAATAGGAATGAATATACGTTTCAGAACAAGAAGCCCAACCCCATCTTAACATTCAATAGAGGTTGCCACGGGAGAATACCTTACGCTCATATCTAATAGCAAAACACCTCTATAGATTCCTTCCATCTTGAAAGTGGTGAGATCGTGAAGACCACCATCATGAAGGTGATTGAAGTTCATTGTAGATGCGGCTTTCTATGGAAAAAAGGAAGATTACAATGTTAGCTGCGATGATAAGAGATAGTGAAGGTCAATTAGGCAAGCTTGAAAGGTACTCTACTCATCTAGCAAGATCACCGAGGCATTGGCTCTTAGAGATGGTCTTCACCTTGCTAATAGTTGTTGTTGTGAATCAATTTTGGTGGAGTTGGACAACCTTGAGGTTATTGAAGCATGCAGGAACAAAGCATTCCATGGTGACATTGACATTGTTGTTGAAGATGTGATGAAGATAAGAAACTAGTTCTTAGAAAGTGCTCTTCTCTAGACCCCTAGAGAAGCGAATGAAGCAGCTCACCATGTGGCTCATCTACTATTGCCCAGAAATATAGAGGATGATTAGCTTGTCAGGAGAAAGAGGTATGTTATGTTGACTCATTTTTTCTACAACACACCATGTAGATACACTTGAAACTTGTTAAAAAGGATAAAAAAAAAAAGGCTTGAATATATTTTTGGTTCCTATAAAATTAGTGAATTTTGGTTTTAGTCTATAATAAATTATTTTTTTGGTCTTAATCCAACCATTTTCAAAAATTTTAGTTTTAGTCCCTAATTTTTTGTTGTTATTTTTTTTTATTCAGGTATTTCCAAAAATTTTGGTTTTAATCCCTACTAGAACACGGGAAAGGTGACATAATTATCTGTCATCCATGTTATTATTTAACAAAGGCAGACTTTAAAACAAAATTTTTTTGAAATGTTTAAATCAAAACAAAAAATAAAAATTTAAGGACTTAAACAAAAATTCGGTAATTTTATAGGAACTAAAAACATATTTAAGTCAAAAAAATTAAAACAAGGAACTGATTATTTCAATGATAGATGATAAATAAGTCTATAGAAGATCCTAAAAAAAATGAGTACACATAACTTTTCTCTGGAAGAAATCTTATCTTAGATAGAATCTTTTGGTTTGATGCCTAATCTAATTTAGTAGGATTATCATGCGCTAGCTTATGGGCTATGTGCTTATGTCCTGGTGTATATTCTCGTACTACTGTTGGTTTTGGTCAATGAAATTCATTTCCCCAACACCCCCAAAAAAAAAACCCTATGAGATTATCTTCCGCATTGACATTATTTTGGAGTAATTTTTTTTTATTTACGAAAAAGAAAACTTCATTAAAATATTAGATAATTATAGAATACTCATCCATAGAAATAGAACTTTAAATGCTCACCTTATTTTTACCTACTATAACAAGTTTGTATTTTTTTAATTTGTTTTCAACAATTATAAAAAGACTATTTTACCCTTTATCTTAAATCAAATTTTCTTTCTCCTACCACCCTTCAAAAACAGCAAAAACCAATCAAACATTTAAATTACATATCTCCCACCGCCAGATATATCACCATCAAGCACCAATACTAATTGCAAGTAACCAGATAACCATCTCCCAAAACCATGACAATAGATTCTTAATCAGATAAACTAGTACAATATATTCATAAGATAAAATATAAAGACTTGAGTTACATAAAATAACACTAAAACTGAAATCATTCTCCTTGGCCAAGCAGGACAAAAACCAGCTGAGCCAAGGCAGATAGATTTACATCATATTCACAGTATAATCAAATTTGCAAAGGGACAAAAACCACCAAAGAGCTCTGTTTTGTGTTTCTGGATTTTTGGATTTGCAACATTATAAAAATTTGAATCTTTACAACAACAAATTTGCAACAACAACCCGCATCATACCCAAACCCATAAATCAAAAGCCATCAAATTTTGAATCTTTCAACATCAAAGGTTTTTGTTGCTTGATGGGGAATCTGTACACCGCGACCACCAGATTTGAACCTTGTCCTCTCTGTCTTTGGCTGATGAAGACTATAGAAGTGCGAGAAACGAATATTGCCAAAAACGGTGTCATGAAACTCATCCCCACTACTTCTTCAGTTGTCTTTGCAAGAAAGATCCCTCCTTTGCTTTCTTCTTAGCGGTGGTGGACTCCCAGATGAAGGCATTGGCACTTAGCAAACTTGGCGGCGCATATGAGGACAAGGGCAAGGGAGGCATCAAGGCATGAAGGGGAATGGGGAGAGAGGAGGAGGAAGGGCGTAGCGGCAGAGAAGGGGGCTGGGAAAGGACTAGAGTAGGACCAGACCATTTAAGTAATTTTAGTTACTATAAATTTTTTATTAATAAATAAGAATACCGATTCACCCGAAGGAGTATCTATACTCTAAACCACATATAAAGCACCATAATTAGCTTTGTGTAATATCAATCATCAGATTATTTATAAAGTTCATCAACTATATAAATTCTGGTGAACATTTAAAGTTCTATTTTTATGGGTGAGTATTTTAAATACCACCTAAAATGCCTTGATCGTTGCACCCAAAATAAAAAAAAGAAAAGAAAATTCTTGGTCCCTGAAAAAATTGAATAGTACTATTAATTTAGTCTCTAAAAAGTCTTAAATAACTTAGTCTCCCCATTCATTTCATTTTGTAATTGTTACATTACATCCTAAGACTTAAATTTTGAATGTCGGTATTAGAATACGTTAAATTCAAGATGATTTTTTTTTCGCGAGCAAATATGACTATCTTATATTCAAATATTATACACTAAATACATCATCATGTCATATTCGAAATACGCAATCATGTCAGCATTCAAATACAGGATGGTAATACTCGAATATTTGAAGTTTATATTAAAAAATAGCGATACCAAATTTTGCTAATCGAATATGACGATGCCATATGAACACTCATTAATAGTATTTGATTGAAATGGATTGAAGTACTAAATTATTAATTTAAAATTTGATATATTAAATTAAAAAAGCTAATTTATAATGAACTTAAAATGATTTAACTTTGATGTTTTATAAGAGTAAAACATTTTTGTGCTATATGATCAAATTCTGTATTTTCAAATCATTGAAAATGTTATAATCACAACTACTATTTAAGAGGTATAACTTTTTGATTAATGCGTTATTCTCTTCATTCTCAAATAAGTGTCAATTTCCAAGACTTAGTTTTTCACAATTATTTGTCATTTTATAAAATCTAGAGTATTAATTAATTTTTTTTCCATTTTATCTTTATTAAGTAAATGACTAGAAAGAGTATTAAAGTAAGAGAATAAGTAGAATTATGAGATGAGGATAATTTTGTAAAATATACTTAAATTATTCTTATGTTGAGTTTTATTTAATATCTTTTTTTCAATTCACGTGTGTATTTAAAAATGTACACTTATTCAGTTATTTGAGAATAGAGAAATAATAAAAAATATTAAAAATGTGTCAAATTCAAATTCAACTAAGAAAGGTTTCTGCTCTTTATTTTATTAGTTTAATTTTTATACACTGACAGATATCTCATTAATTCAAAATCACATATGCATGTCAAATAGCAGCATACCTCATTAATTGCATGCCAACTCCTAATCTTCAAATGAAATCTCTCCATTTGAAATCATGTTTCACTCTACCCCAAATCATTTACATTTGCATTCATCTGGATGTTTATGTTTTCCTTGGTTAAAGCCTTACACAAAACATAAGTTAGAGTCACAGTCCATTCCATGCATCTTTGTAGGCTATTCAGCATCTCAATATGCATATTTGTGTCTTGACCCCACCACCAACAAACTCAACACTTCTAGACATGTTCTCTTCTTTGATGACCATTTCCCTTACCCCTTTTTAATATCCGCCACAACAACTCCTTCTAAATCTTCCTTAACCGAGCAACCTTCTCAACATTATCATCTCCCAATTTCAAATTCAACTCCTATTATCTTGCCCCTTAACAGACCTGCACTGCAAACTATTCTTCTTGGTCCAACACCCACCGAAAATACCACTCCTTCCCCCACAATACGCGCATCAGCTCCCACAAATATCATATCTTCCCTTGAGGTAAATTCCAATGCTCCTTTGATCGAGCAGCATCTGTCTTGAACTCCTTTACTAGGTAATGACACTTAACAACCTTCTTCTTCACTTTCTGCACCTACTAAAACTCCACCACCTCCACAAAAATCTACTCACAAGCATTCAATGGTAACTAGATCACAAAATAACATCTTCAAACCCAAAAGAATTTGTAGCCACCAAACACCTTATCCCAGAAAATCTCGAACCAACTAATGTGAGAGAAGCCATGAGATACATGCTCATTGGTGCCAAGCTATGGCAGAAGAATTTGATGCTTTGATTTGAAATGATGGTATTGGTCACTTGTGCCAAAGTCCAACACTCAGAATGTAGTTGGTTACAGGTGGTTGTTTCGCATTAAGAGAAATCTTGATGGTTCCATTTCCATATACAAGGCCAGATTAGTGGCAGAAGGCTTCACTCAACTACTAGGGACAAATTTTCATGATACTTTTGTCCTTGTAGTTCAATGTCAAACTGTTAAAATAATCCTCACTCTTGCCTTGGTTCATTCATGGTCCATGCACCAATTAAATGTCAATAATGCATTTCTCCAAGGAACTCTAGTTGAAGAGGTGTTCGTGGATCAACCACCTGGCTTCAAATACAATCTCCATCCTGATTATGTTTACAAACTCAACAAAGCTATCAATGGTCTGAGACAAGCCCCACGAGCTTGGCATCAAGAACTGAAGAATTTTATCAACTCATATGGCTTTAGAACTAGCAAGAGTGATCCATCATTGTTTATTTACTCCAACCGTGGCACACTTGCATATTTTCTAGCATATGTTGACGATCTTTTAATAATAGGAAACAATGATTAGTTTCTTAATGACCTTATTATGGCCTTGTCAAATCGATTTTCTCTGAAACACTTAGCAGACCTCACTACTTTCTTGGGATTGAACTCACTCCTCATCATGGTGGTGTTTTAATTCTTTCTTAACATAAATTCATAAGAGACATACATGAGAGATTATCTTGTATTTTGTTTAGCAACTTAAATGAGTCAATTTTGTTTAGCTTATCTTGTATTTCAATTTTGTATGTCCGTTACTCATGTACAGCTGTTGGTCTAGTATCAGCTGAGTCAATATTTTCTATTTTTCAGGAAATCTGTTCGCAGCTGTGTGTATATATTGTATTTGAATTACTAGATCAATAACAAGCCAAATTCATTCACCTTACAAGTGTAAAGTTATTTCATATTATTAATACATAGAAATTAAACTTACTTTATTCGTGAATTTTTTTTTTTTTTTTAAAAAAAAGACTCTTACTTTATTCATTGCGTTCTCATTTTGTTATTTCCATTGAAAGCACAAGCATGGTGGTTTACATTGTTCTTTAACTAGTACCCTTTATTATAGTTCTTTAATTACTACCCCGCAAATAATTGACGTCAATAAACACTGGACTATGCACTTCCGAGAATCTAACTTTATAAAGTTTATACATTTTAGTTGAGATGTACCTATATACAATATGCTGGCTTAAAAACAGAAAACAAAGTTAGCATTTTCAATTCACAGTATATTACAAAATAGCTTCTTCTCGAGTGGGGAAACTCTGTCGGTTGAGAAAAAATAAAATAAAATAAAATAAAACCTCACAGCTACCACTTTACAAAATCAAACGCTGATTTAAACTTTTTTTGTTTTTTATTGCATGGTACTGAATTATTGATTTGCTGATACGTAAAATGGGAATGCAATTGTAGGGGACGGAGGATGCCAATTTCAATTGAAAGTGATATGTCTGAGAAATGCATAATGTAGTGGAGCCCAATTTCGATTGCGAAGCCACACGTCACAAACTATAGCATTGCATGGTTGTTGAGAGTTGACTGTGGCACTTAATAATTAAATGTATGAAATCCTTATAATAAATTTCCCAATATACAAAGAAAATGCAGTAAATTTGCCCACAACACAATGACGACTGCATATCGTCATTTGTTTTAGGAAAAAGATCATATTACTAGCCTTCAAGGATAACAAAGATCCAGAAAATGAAGATCAATAATAACTTAGTAAAGGCTGTGATCTTATTTTCATGTTTCTAAAATTTATACATTAATAAGAGTTTAATTATTATGCTTATGCACTGATAGTATAAAAAGATACTTGTATTTGTAAGATTTTTAAGGTAATAGATGGTTGAATCAAATATTTTTACTGATAAGGCAATAGATGATTAAATATTTGTATAAAACTTTTTTACGCTACACTTGTAACATATATAAATTAAATCCTATTAATAAATGCATTTTTCTATATGAAAGCAAATGAAGAATTGCCTTTTCCAAATTAAGGGATATTGCTCAGTTTTTTAAGCATGCATTAGGTGTAACAAACGGCAATGAAATTCCACAAAAAAATTCCTTATAAGTCAAAATAATATTATTTTTTTTAAGAATGTTATTTTGAGTTTGAATGTTTATAAGGAAAATATTATTAAAATAATTTTATGAGTATAAATTTGATTATGATTTTAACATAATTATATTCGACAGTATAAACGTATTTGTGGTTAAACTTAGAAAACAATATCTCTCCAAGTCGAATTCTGAAAACAGAAAGCATGATTAGTGGATAGGGCATTATTTTCAACCTTTTAGCTTAAAAAGAGCAATGGTACAGAATAGTTGGGAATGATTTATTTTGGGGGGTTAAATAGCGGTTAACAAAACTAAAAATAAAGATGGAAAGACCCTATTATCTTTTGGAAGCCATGATTCATTTCAATCAAAATTTAGGATCAAGGGGTCATGCATCGTCGGGACATTGTAGTCTTTTTAAACTACCAATATCATAAATTTAAGAAACTTTTAGATAAATAAAATTTATTAGATCATCTTGTAGGTACTTATTCACCCATTGAATAACATGTATAAATTCATTACATTACTGATGATTGAAGTATTTTTATTGTACATCACATAATTTTACACATGTTTAATATTGAATAGAGTTTCTATAATAGATAGCGTCTAATTAAGAAATAGACTCGTGATCCACTAAATTTTGATTAATTTAATTTGAGTAAGATTAACTCATTATAAGAATAAAGTTCTCCTAAAATTAATTTTTTTATTTATAATACTCAAATTTAAAATTTTATTTGGTTAAAGAAAGTAAGTGTCAAGAAGTTGGATTGGTGGGGTCAATTTAATGAATTAATAATTTTTCAAAATAACACTTAATTGATTGATTTACAGATAAATTATCCTATTTTGGAATAAATTATAATTTGATTATTCACAAATCTATTTTTAAAGTCTTAGTACCTTAAAATTATCGTTTTGTGAACTTAAAATTATAAATTACTATTTAGTTCAACTTTAGATTCTGGTAAATTATAAAGTTTCGAAGTTGATAATTTACATACTTGAAAGTTGAACATTAATTTGACAATTCACTATTTTTTTTTAGAAAATAATTAGAATTATAATCCAAATTACACATAATTATATATTTTAGAGTTTAATTACTATGCAATGATAGTATAAAGCCATCCAATTAAATATTTATATTTGTAAGACTCTTAAAGTAGTGAATAATTAAATTAAACATTTTTGTTGATATAACAATATATAATTAAGTTGTGTAAGATTTTTTATACTGATAATGCATATAAATTAAACTCTATTTTTTAATTTTTTATTTATGTGTTTGTAATGCTTTTTTAAATGAAAAATATGTATATTATTTTTTAAAAATTATGTGATTAAAAAAAATACTCATATTATATTTTTATAAAAATTACTAGATAGGCAAAATTTTTACTAGACATATTTATTGATTTTTAAATAGGTAAGTAAGTCATAATTCTTTTTTTGATGCATTTAAAGTTTAAATTGAGGGAAAAACTTACTCCAATCTAGGATTAAGATATATTTTCAATCTTATTAAACATTTATCGAGATAGGTACTTACAGATTAATCACCAATGGAAAAACCTAAAAATTGAATCTAAATTATGACAATGCATTAATGAAAAGTCTACTCGATAAGCCAATATTAAGTCATACTACTACCAATACTTGGATAGTTCAAATCATTTAATACTTATTCTTTTTTAAATAAGATTTTGAATTTTAATTTGGTTTAATTACTCTGCAAGCCCCTGTAGTTTGATTCAATTTTCAATTAAGTTCCTATAGTTTAAAAATTTTTAATCAGATCCCTACAGTAAATAAATTTTTGTAATTAAGTTCCTAGAGCAATCTATCATTGCAAAATTGATGATTTTATTGAATAAATTTTTGCGTTTGAACTTACAAAATTAGGTTAGGTGCTATTAAATTATATAAAATTTTAAAAAATTTTATAATTTGAGATTACTCTAAGGACCTGATTAAAACAATTTATCTAATATAAAGACCTAATTAAAAATTTTTAAACCATAGGAACCAAATTAAAAATTGAATGAAATTACAGAGACCTTCAGAAAAATTAAATCTTTTAATTTTTGTAGATTTAAAAGATTGGAGACTAACCCAACACAAGTCAAAATTAATAGAGTTTAGTAGATTATAAATATTATTGCTATGGACCAAAAAAAAAAAAAAACTACTTTATTTCATTCAATGAGTATTATTATTTTCATTCAAAAATTCTGTCAATATATTTTTTTACTATATGTGTACATATCCTATTTTTATTGGAAAACAACTTACAAATGCTTAAAAACTTTGTTTAAAATTTTATTTTTCACAAGAGAAAAAAGGATAGGCCAATGGATTATAGTTTAAGTGGCACATTTCATGGTCCATAAAATTTAAAAAAAAAAAAAAAGAAGGTAAAAAGCACATTTTAAAAAAGGAGGAAAAGAATTTGTCGGCGTACACAAGTGTGGTTAATTGAACCAGAGTCTCAGGTTGCAACCGTTGATGCGGACCGCTCGTGAATGAGCTATGATATGATTATGATTATGATTATGATTATGAGGCCTTCCTTAAGAATAAGATCGTCGGTGACTCGGTTTTGACTCGCGCGAGTCACATTCATTCGTTCGTTCATTCTCGCGAAACAAATACAGATACCTCTCTCTCTATAAAAGAAAGAAGAAGAACGAGCAACGAAATCCAAATTCAAATGCAAATGCAAATGCAAATGAGAGGGAGGGAAATGGCGGGTTCAAGCGATTCAGTGTGGGTGGACATTGATGCCATCTCTCCTCCACCCAAGGTATTATTGTTCACGTTACATTACATTATATTGCGTACTGCGTTCTATTTTCCTTACGTTAATGTTAATGTTATTATCAAACAGCATGATGTCATTATCTATTTGTTGTCTGAGAAAATGTTAATGTTGGATGATACAAGAACAGGGCTCTTTATACAGACAAATGTTTAAAAAAAAAAAAAAATCACATCTTTGGTGGTTTAAAATTGTGGGAGATATTTATGGTTACTCTTTCTCCTAACAAGGATTGAACTTGTGTCCTCATTCTTATGATGGACCAAGTTCCTTATCACTCATTTAATAGCTTGTTGGTATCATCACATGGATACTATATAGAGAGAAAGATAGGAAGTATTGACTTTTCTCTCTCAATATCTATCACCAGCTACGGCTTTGTGTCTCTACAATATTTATGTGATGTCTACTTTTTGATGTTTAAATACTATTTCTCATTTATATAATCCTTTTGATGATGTAATCTTGTGTCTCGTTATGTATATTATTATTATTGTGACACCAACGTTTGGTTTAAATAGTTTAATACTTATTTTTCTTAAGTAAGGTTTTAGCTTCCAGTTGAGTCTTGTAAATGAAGAAAATTATGGTTAGGAGATCCATAATAAGCCAATTCAGCTTGAACTAGATTAGTTGGCATATAGTAGATTATGGATATTGGTTATTTCGATAAAAAGGTTATTATTATTATTCTTATCATTGTTGTTGTTGTTATTATTATTATTATTGTTGTTGTTTTTGTTGTTTTCATTGTTATTATTACTCCTGGCTTCTTTGCTGTGTTTGTTAAATAAATTGATTTTGCTTGTCTTGTGGGTTAATATACATTTTGTATTTTTGTTAGCATTGATGTAAGGTATTGAGGTTCGATGTCAAAAATAATGTGAGCTTGTGATGATGTAGGTGTTAAGCGGTTACTTCAAAGTTGCCTGATAAGTTGATATAGTATTGCCACCAGGTTGTTAATTTGCTTTTGGATATTGATTAGATACTTCTAAATGCTTTAAAGCTTTCATGCTGGTGAAGACATTGCCTTTGTGTTATCATGCTTTGGGGTTTTGTAAGGATTAATTTTATAAACAGATCAACTCGGCGGATTCTGTGGGATATCCCATGGCTTCAAAAAAAGAAGAAAAAAAGGAAAAAGAAAGAACTATGGCTTTGTTTTGAGACTTTTCTGTTGTACTTTTTATTAATGGTAATGTTCTGGCCAGAGTGAGATAATATTTTTTAAAAAGGTATCTCTTCACATGCAATCTACGTTGCTTCCTTGAAAGATTTGTACCTTTATGTTATGAATTACTTCTTTACATGTGACTTTCATTGCGTGTCTGCATACACCTGGTTCTAGTTTCTTTTTGCTGTGGATGAAATCCAGAGCATTGCATGTTTTTGCTGCACATGCTAAATGCTCTTGCACACATGATTTATGGCTTGTTTTAGATTTCTTATAGAATGTCCCAAAAAATGCTGACTTCAAATGCTAATTGAGAAGTGTGAAAGGAGCTTCAAAAATGATTTTCTTCACTGCCTACTGTAAACCTAACAGGCTATGAATCTTCTATTTCTTCCCTTTACTTGTTATGAAAACATTAAGGCAACGGTATATCATAAGCAACTTGTTGTCTGTTCTGGTTAACTTGATGTGCTTTTACTGATTAACATGCCACTGAGATGTTGCTGCAGGAACATATTATAAGAACACATTATGGTTACGTCTCTGTTGCTGTGTATGGAGACCAGGAGAAGCCAGCTCTTATCACATATCCTGATTTGGCTTTGAATTGTAAGTTAAATGCATCTTAGGTTATAATATCCCCTTGATTTTTTAATCCAAAAAAAAAAAAAGTATTCCCTTGATTTTTCACTTCTCATTAAGCATTTAATTTTTTTTTTAAATTTGAAAAATACAGCATTTATAGATTTATTTTAACCATTCTGGTTAAACTGCGCTCTCAGTACGTTTAAGTGGGTTTAACCAGAATTTTGAAAATATGCTTGTTGCGGGGAAATTAAAATATGGACCACAATCTTTGTCAAAAAATCAAATATTTGCTCCTTTTTGCCCTCAAGAATATGGTTCAGTTCCTTCCTCTACAAATTTTTCTTAAAAAGTTCTTAAAAAGTTAAGGTTTGCTCTTAAAAAGGTTTATGCATAGAAAATCAAATCTAAAAATGGTGCTTTGTGACTTTTACTGAAAATTGATGACTTTCTTAACATGTCTCCTTTGTTGACATACTAATAACCTAATCTTTTGTTTTGATGCATGTGGTTTCATCAGATGTCTCCTGCTTTCAGGGGTTATTATTTTGTCCCGAAGCATCTTCCTTGTTGCTCCACAATTTCTGCATATATCACATTAGTCCACCTGGACATGAGGTCTCTAGCTTTATATCTTGAAGCTGTACCACGGTGTTGCTTGATTCTTATCTCCTCACTGTTATAAATGTCTACATTGCTGAATGTTACAATTACTTGGTTTCTTATCATCTTGTGCTTTGTTCAAGAGTTGTTGCAGTTGGGAGCTGCTGCGATTGATCCAGATTACCCCATTCTTTCTGCTGATGGCTTAGCTGATCAAATAGTTGAGGTTCTCAACTTTTTTGGGTGAGTTGACATGAAGAAAATTAGTTTAGAACAATGTCCATTTGGCTTCGAATATTGCCAGTTTTGCATTTTAATTTGCAATGTTGACAATTTGAGATTCCTTCTAGAATGGACATATTGAAAGTAGTGGTTAATAATTTGTGTAACTGAGCCTAGAAGCCACTTTTTTTCGTTTCCTTCCTATTGGGAAGTCAATCTGACCCCCCTGCTCTCTTTCTGTTTGCAGTCTTAGTGCAGCCATGTGTATGGGAGTAACTGCTGGAGCTTACATTCTTACTTTGTTTGCTGTAAGTTGTCATGTGTGCAGCCCCCTCCCCCTTCTTAAATGGCTTTTATGCTTATGGTTCTTACAGGTCTTTCTAAAGCTTTTGTCTTTACAATAGATGAAGTATAGGCAACGTGTTCTTGGTTTGATACTTGTTTCTCCTCTATGTAAAGAACCATCTTGGACGGAATGGTTGTACAACAAGGTACTTTTTCTATGCCTAAAAGATCATGTCTTATTGTAAAAACAATTGTCACTTTTTTCCGATGATTTTGGTTGTATATGCAGGTCATGTCAAATTTACTCTACTTTTGTGGCATGTGTGGGGTGGTAAAGGAAATGTTGCTGAAGCGGTACTTTAGCAAGGTATACTTGTGCTTTCAAAAGCATTCCTTGTTTCTACTTCCATTATGTAAGGCTGAGACATTTAATTTTATTTTTGATGATAGGACACTCGAGGTGGTACTCAATTCCCAGAATCAGATATAGTTAAAGCATGCCAAAGGGTTAGCCAATATAATTTTCTTTTCGGATAGGGACTGGGTTATAACTGATAGCTGGTTGTTTGAAGCTGAACACTACTTGTCTGAGTCTGATTTAATATTTTCTGACAGTCGTTGGATGAGAGGCAGAGTTTTAACGTGTGGCGGTTCCTTGAAGCTATTAATGGGTAAGATTACACTTCAAAATGGTGGCCTCCATCTTACTTTCTGAGGTGTAGGTGTGGTTATTTTTCTGCAACATATTAATTGTAGCTAAGGTTGCAATAGCACTCAGAAATTAGCCAAATATACTTGCACTTATGGCTGATAGTTAATCAAGTTGGTGCACAAATGGATATACCTACACTTCAGTTCAATATGCTCTAGCACAGTGTTGTGCTTGTTGCTTAGTGATACCTTTTTTTTTTTAATTCCTTTTTCATTTAACTTTGTATTGGCATCTAGCAGGAGGCCTGACATAAGTGAAGGATTGAGAAAATTACATTGCCGTGCACTAATTTTTGTTGGGGATATGTCTCCATTTCACTCGGAAGCTCTCCATATTACTTCAAAGTTAGATAGACGATTCAGTGCCTTAGTTGAGGTAAGTAAAATAGTTCAATTTCCTATGAATTCGTGTTAAGAATGTGTGTATATTGAAATGAGCTTTAGATTTAAAGGCGGTCTTTGGTGGAACTACAGGTTCAAGCATGTGGGTCAATAGTAACAGAGGAGCAGCCTCATGCTATGTTGATGCCAATAGAGCATTTTCTCATGGGATATGGTTTGTACAGGGCAACCGAGAGTGTTAGCCCTAGAAGTCCCTTGAGTCCATCTTGCATTTCTCCTGAACTTTTCTCGCCAGAGAGTATGGGTTTGAAATTGAAACCGATAAAGACCCGAATTCCCATGGAAATCTAATAGTAGTAGGTGAATAAAGCATGGCAAGTTGCTTCACTTCCTGATCTGCTTATGGAACATGTTCATAATTCTGTGGTTAGATGGAAATCTGATGAATGAGGGGATTCCAGATTGTTGTACGTAAGGTGATATGAGGAAATAAGAAATCAAACATAGAAGAAAGAAACTGGAAGAATTTAGTTGAAATCAACAAATAGTAATTCTTTCATTTGTAATCATAGATTTTATAGCTGATGATCTGAAGCCTGAATAGTTGGTAGAGCTTCAGAATTGTCGCTTTTGGATCACCAGAAAAAGAAACAAAGGATGTTGTGGTTACAATTATAAAGAAACATGGAGGGCAGAATGTCACTACCAAGAAATCTCCCGCTTTGAAGTACTTTCATGTTGTTGGCATCTTTTTCACTGTTAATACTATAAGTATAGTGTTTTCTGAATTGAAAGTATGAAGAATTATTGGAATTTAGTTGGCTGTGTTTGCAGTGGGGTTCAATTGTTTATGGTTGTTAACATTATGGAAAAATAAGATTAAAGAAAGAAGAAGAAAAAGTCTAATCTTCAGAAGTGCAGGACAAAATGAGGCTTGGGTGGCTCATGGACAATATCATTACTCATAAGTCACATTTCCTGCTAATTACAATGTCAAGCTTTGTAATGATAGGATATTCCTTACCTATATTGAGGATGGATCTTTCCCAATTTTATTCTACTAGGTTAAAATAAGAACAAATTAGATACCTCCTTGGCTTGACCCGCGTTGGACTTGTTTCTTTTGCATATAAGAGGAATGACATATTTTATCATCAGATGTTTTTCATTGGCTAAATTCCACAACGACGGTAAGACATTTTTTTTGAACCATTCAGAACAAAATTATAATGGGATCACAATATTATTCAATAACTTGTACGACATAAGAGTGCAAGAATATCGTGAGAACAAAACTTGCACAAGTACGAATATAATAACTAAGCACACTAACTCTATTCGCCACGAAATCCTATATACATTAGCGAAGAAAATCATTCATAACTATATTGAGAATTTTGGATTTCTAAAGGAGGAAAAATCTTTAATACTGAATATGTAGAATGTTTATAATGAAAACTATCTTTAAAAAACTCATTTTCACTGTATGCCATGGTTGAAAATTATGTTTACTTCCTTCTCTATTTTCAACTGTGTAGCTTTTCAGTCTTTTTTTTTTTTTTTTGCCCTTTTTGGTCGCTGAATTCTTACTCAAGCTAAAACAAAATAGGCTTTAATGCACAGTAAAGTAAATTCCGTGTTATTTACTGGTAATCTAGAGAGTCTTAATCTTTGTCATCCATTATATGAAAGCATATTTTTCAAAAAGAACTGTATCTCCTCATATAACACCAAACTATGCAGAGCATTATGCACTATTTTGGTTTCAGTTGTGTTGTGTTTCCTACTTGATCATAAAAAAAGAAAAAATAAATAATTTGCTCCATCATATTGTTCTGCCATTTCCTTCACCTTCAATTCATATTAAACATTTGATTGTTCATGCTTATCCTGCTTCTATGGCTGCTCTCCATTCCTCCTTCATTTCTACAAGCCTTTCTTCTATTCATTTCAGCATACATTTCCTCAATCATAGGTTTCCATAACCGAACACGAGCATTTATAAACCAGTTTGACACCTGATCAACCAACCATAAATACAGTTCAAAATACTATCAAAGAAGAAGTATGTCTCCTAACTTCACCTATAATACATTATTAAAATTAATTTTGATGCACTGTCAATATAAAATATTTTACACTATCAATCAATCGAATATCATCATATATCTAACTTTTGACATAAATGTTGCAAGAAACAAACATTTTTAATAATATGACAAAACATGATTGGATGATCATGTAAAAGATTTTTCAGTTGACACCATTAAAATTAAATCCTACATTTTTCATATCAGATTGTTAGTGCCCCAAACAACTAGTAAGTTTGTAGTAAGAGGAGCAAGTACCTGACTTCTAGTCAACCCACTTTTCACAGCAAGTAAATGCTTCTCTGCATCTTTAGGATACCTGACATCCATCAAATCACATTATTAAATTTATGCATATGACTGTAACTTCATGCACAACTCTTAAATTGACTCAGTATACATGTCCTGATTATTATACTCCAATAGACAAAGATGGTAACTATACTTAAATCTTAATATTATATCTTTGAGCATGGAAACTCACGGATGGAGGAAATTCTGAAACATCCAAGCGCGTAGAACTGAGACAGATCTTTCTGGCAAGCCTCTCTGGGGCCTCCATAACTGATCTTTTCTTTTCAACTGCTGGAGAGCCCATTGCTTTTGAATGAATGAAGTATCAACACACCATTCCTTCTCTTCTGAGCACGAGTCATTAAAATTGGACCCCATGGCAAGAATATGATTGCTAATCCTCTCTCTCAAGTCCTTGTATAGGAGAGAAATCGTTCGAAGCGCAAAATGTGCATGTATGCGTGGATCCAGCTCGGTAGCAGCATGGAATGCAGATACAACAGTGTGTATCTCATCCAAACACTGACTATATCGATTGTCCACCTGAGTAAAAAGATTAGTATCGGGTCAGTATGGTAAAGGGTAAAAATGGTCGAGAAAATTTTATGAATTAAATGTATGAGTAAAATTGTATGAAAAACTAATCCCTGAATACTTTTACCTCCATTTTTACACCCATACCAAACTCACCCTCAGTATGTTAGTATGGAAGCTTTCATGTCTCACTGTCCTACTTTCAAGTATTGCCAAGTTAACATGTTTACATCTCTCTAATTTCAACCAGGACCATAACTCATACTACTAACACTAAATGAGTATTAAGAGTTAGAATTGTACCAGCTGCAGAAGTGTCAGCAGCTGAGACTTGTTTGATTCAGCTGCATGTCTTTGTGATGGAGATTCTGCATGAGCTTCAAACATAGAATTTGGATTTTGATTTGTCACAATCCTTCTCTCGGTTGTGAAAGCTGAAGCTGATTTATTTCCTCCTGCTCTAGCACCAGCAGCTGAATAACTTACCTCTTCTAGATTTTCAAATGAATATGCTGCTATTTGAGCAAGTATCTCTTGAATTCCTACAAGGTACTTTGATCCCAGTATTGCTGGCAAAAACTTGACATGTTTACCAGAACCAAAACTCATTGGCAGTTCCCTACTGCTACATAAGGCTTTCTCCAAGCCTGTCCTTGTTTCATTCAAGCTACAGCTTACATTGGAGCAGCTCATCTCTGAGCACTGACCTGCGGTCGGCGATGTTGCAAGACTCAAGGATAGCTCATTATTATAATTAGAGGAATTGTAAGCATGATTAGCCAAGTTTGCAACATTCAGTGATGTCCATCCATTTGGATCAAGGCTTCCCATGGATGAATAAGGTAGGAACCCAGTTCCATCAACCTCTGGAGCTTTCAGAAACTTGCTGAGATTCCACTTACCATTACCATTACCATTACCACTACCATTACCGGTTACTTCATCATAGCCGCGATCACTGAAGGTAGCAGACAAAGTGTTCGAAGCATCTTGCCAATTATTGAAGACATATGGTCCTAGTGCCTCAAATGAACTGAGTGAAGGAGACAAAGTTGTTGAATTCTCTAGATTTTCTTGAAGACCAATTCTAGAAGCAAGAATGGCTGCAAGTGAAGCAGGAATACTTGGTGTTCCTCCGGTTAAATGCTCATGAAACTCACTGTTGCCCATGGGGTTTGACGCATCTCCCACAACAGTCTTTCCTTGTGATGTAACAAATGAATTAAAGTCAGCAATACTAGCAGAATTTATGAAGCAACCACCTACATGGACATTACTTATAGGTTCACCTTGCTCTCCAGCAAGCATTGGAATTCCATTTATGATGTGGTTTTGGTTATTAAGGTCAAATGAATAGCAATGAAGAAGTGGCTTTGGTGTAGGATGCTGTGTAAATTCAGCCATGTCATGTGGATCAATGTACAAATCATTATCCATTGACATAACAATTGGTAAATGGGGAAAAAAGGGTCTTGATCCTTCAATGGTCTTTCAGAACAGCATCGCTTCCAGGAATGACATGATCACTCTTGCACAAATTCATGGTGATATCGGCCAACAGAACCTAGTTACCCCCCTTTCATAGAAGAACCATCTTAGCTTGAAAATAGACATATCAAGACAGATCCATGCTACAAACAAGAAACATACGAACTAATTAAGCATCATTTCAAAGTTCAAAGTAAAATAACACATTGAAAGATGATAGGAGAACATTAATGATAAAAGATTGCTTTTTTTACTACTATTCTTTTAAAGTAAAAGAAACAAATGATATCAGCCTTCCCTTATTATGCAAAGAAGTAAGGAGCTATCTATCACCCACCAAAGCAAGTTGAAGCCACTATCTGGGACTTGACACAGCAGAAATCTTCAAAACATTTGACAACTTAATCCCAGGATGTGCACTTGGCCTCCAAGAGCCTAGAAAAAATAAAAAAGGGACATGAAAAATAAGCATTGCCTGTTTAAGTTCCAAAGGTTATAGGATCATCAACTCTTGAACCTTAAAAGATTTATAACCAAAAGCTGAAGCATAGTGGTAAAGAACAAGGCTATTAAATTTGCTTGAAAACAAGTATATATAATAAGAAGCAAACCAAAAAGTCAGTCATATTTCCATATTGCTTAAAACATGCCAAATAAAGCCAACATCAAAAGTTTGCATTGGTTCCTTTTGCATGAACACAAAAGCATTATTTTTAAATTCAAGAATCCCAAAGCCGAAAAAACCCATTTATTTCATTTTCGCAGATCCCGTCAAGATTCATTGTATTATTACACGGTGCTACACAACCTCTCTCAACTCCTAGAACACACAAAAGCCTCAAAAACATTTCATTATTTGTCTTATCTAATTTTATTCAAATAAAAAAAACACTAACCTCCTCAAGATTCAAGAACATCAAAAGCAAGGAAGAGTGCTTGTTTAAAGGACCAAGAAAAAGAGAATAAATAAACACATAAAGAAAAAGACTAAAAGAGCTAAGCTACCTAAGCATAATGCACCTATGACTGAATGTGTATTTTGGAGACGAATGAAAAAAGGAGGGCATTAATTGAGATCGATGGATGCAGAAGAGCCACAAATGCGTAAAACAAGAGAGAAAAAAGAGAGGGAAACACATTAGTCCTTGGTGCAGTGCCACTCATTTCTGTTGCAGGCTTTAAGGGCCCCGTGTTCTCTTTCTCTTTCTCTTTCTCTCTGATCTCTTTTGTCCTCCTCACCACCCCTTGTTATCTGCTTCACTGCCATCACCACAATCAAAATATCTGGATTCTCTCTGTTCAAACTCCTGTTCATGGCAGGGTCTGGCAGAAGTAAAACACTTTCAAAGAGAAGGACCCCCCCTTGCTTTTTTAGCTATTTTAAAACAAGAAGCTAATGTGACTAGAAAGCAAGAGGTTTAAATAGGGTGAAAATATGTCAAGCTTTCTCTCTGGAATGTAACAACTAAAGCCACAAGGAAATTGATGTGTGAAAGAGAGAGAGATAAAGAAGCACTGTTGTATCCTATATAGGCTTCTATATAGCTGTGTACTTTCTTGTGCATAGCCAGACAGAGAGACCAAAAAGAAGAGAGATCAAATGGTGATGTAAGCAAAAACAAGTGGTGATGACAAAAATTTTTGGTATGAAGGTGCTTCATCCTTCACGAAATTAATTATTGTGGCAATTACACTTTACAGAACCACCTATATCAAGTGTCTACTCAACTCATGACGGTGTGTTTCCATGGCCACTTCTATGTGGCATAGTGGATAACTAACATAACTAGAAGCACTACCTCTTTATATTCATCGTGGAAAGAATAATAATGTAGGTTAGGTGGTCATTATGAAAAAAATTTTGTATACTGCAAGAGTGAGTCATTCTTCTTGCTATATATATATATATATAATCAAATTTTATTTTCTCAATTATCTAATTTTATAAGTTATTTTTATTTTCATAACCGTCATGAAGGTGGGATGCAACTAATAAATAGAGTAAGAGCACTTGCTCTCAATACACACACAGAATTTCTCAGTCATTATCTGCGTATGTTCCGGGGTATTGATTTGTGTGTCATAGATCATAGATTCATACTCCTGCTGTCTCTCATGTTGGTGTTTGTTGGCCGTGCGCTAGGGTAAGCAAGGGTAATATACAATAACTTGGAAAAATAGTTTTTTCACCCTTGTCTTTTACACGTAGAAACTTAATAGTAAGTTAGTAACATGCATATTTAACTTTATAATATAACTTTATACCATGTATTGTTAGACTAAAAAAAAAAAAGCTTTATACCATGTATCCGCTCATCTCTCTTCATTTCTACACATCAATATTTTAAAATTGAATCAGACATTAAACAACAACAAAATTAACAATTAGTTTTTTTTTTCCCATTTTTTTTCACTAAGTGAAATGAGTTACATACAGGAGTAAAGAAAGAAATTTAATAGAAGAGGAACCGGATTAAATATATATAACTTAAAATAAAAAATTAATTATCATATAAAATATACTATATAAAATAATTAATATAATATAAATTATTCAAATATATTTATAATTAATGTAAACTATACACACACACACACACACACACACATATATATATATATATATATATATATATATAACTTTTAATTTTATTTACATTTATTTTTTTAATAGGGCCAATAGACTATTATATAAGTTATAAAACAAATTGACGAAGTTCGAGGAGACCATGGCATCCCCTAGTGTCCTTTTTCCTCTCTGCCCCTAGTTTCATAAATCAAACAACGTCATAATAATTTAATTGGTTGAATTTATAATTAAACTCTAATTAATTTATAATTAAACTGAAAATATTAAGATTAAAAAATCGATTTCTAGTCTAACTAATTGAGTCATAAGATCCAATCATATTTAAAAAACATTGCTACTTGCTGAAGTTTTCCTTAACGATATAATCTAGTACCAACAGTAACTATGATGGCAAGTTCTATGATTCTCGATCAAAAGAAAACTCTCCAAATGACTTGATCGAGACCATTCATTTTTGTGGTGTTTCATTCGAAAACTAATGTATTTTTCAATCATCCAAATTGTACGTAATTTAGGCGAAAAAATACAACTCTTGTAGAAGTATTGAAAATGTGAAATTTTTATATTATCATAGAATTTTATGTTGATTTTTTTTTAATAATTTTGACTGTGAATAATTCTATAAATTATTGAATTCATTAATAACGTAACAGCATAACAATCAATGAGATAGATTCACCTAGTTGACCTCATACTCATATATTACCATGACTTAAATTACTATACTCTTCCATTAATGGGTAAGTTGTAAATATTTCTATAAATACTCAATAAATTTAGAAATATGCCCTAATTTTGTATTGGGATAGACTTTCATTCAACCTAAACTTTTTTAATAAAAAAGAAAAAATAACAGTGTAACATTAAATAATATGCTAATGTACTTGCAGTGACATGCAGAATAAAGAGTGCATGAAATCTTGTTTCTATAATTTTTTTTAGATTTTAATATGTTTCTAGTTCTTATAAATATAAGTCGTTTGATTTTAATCCCTCTAAAATTTTCACTTTAGTTTTGTTCCCTTTTTTTATTTTAGTCCTTATAAATATTTTAAAATATGTGTTTAGTCCTTACAAATATTAAAAATTTGGTTTTTGATCCTTATAAATATTTTAAATTTTTTTTTATTTTTATAAATATCACATTTTAACACGAGGTCTAAATGTTAGGAACCAAAAACCTAACAATGAAAAAAAAAATAAAGACGAACCAAAATCAAAGTAAAAAATTTAAAGAAACCAAAATTAAAATAACTCATATTTAAAATGTTTTAAGTGAAATTTTAATTCCTATACCTTTTATCTATTTGGATAATGATTCTTATAGTTTATCTTTTTTGGATATTCACGTTTATATTTTGATTCATTTTGTTTTTAAACCCTTGAGAAAAAATTATCTTAATAAATGAAAGATAAGATATAAAAGCTAATCCTTGATCAAATAAAAAATAAAAATCAATTTCTTAATGAGTAAAAAATACAAGAACTAAAATTCAAATGAACGAAAAATATAAAAAACTTATACTTAATTTAACAGAAGAGACCAAAACTTAAATGAGTGAAAATTATGTATTGCTATATCAACAAAAATATTTGATTCAACTACTGACTATTGTAAAAATTTTACAAATATAATATAAGATCAAATGATAATATAAAACTTTTTTATACCAATAATCTATCAAAACTAATCTCATAGTAATTTTTATGATAGAGTAGTGTCATTTTTTAAAATGGCAATGTCAATAAATTGCCCTTTTTATGATAGAGTAGTGTCATTTTTGAAAAAGGCTATGTCACTAAATTCCCCTTTCTTTTTTGGAGAAGATCTAGGGAAATTATTAT
This sequence comes from Pterocarpus macrocarpus, assembly GCA_031439585.1. Lineage (NCBI taxonomy): Eukaryota > Viridiplantae > Streptophyta > Magnoliopsida > Fabales > Fabaceae > Pterocarpus > Pterocarpus macrocarpus. The sequence continues at coordinate 35,232,120 of CM062514.1, forward strand.
TTATTATTTTCCCCCCTCTCTCTTTTGGGTCTTTCGGTCAAGTTACTTGGTTGGCTCAGTAACCGAAGATAGAAGGCAAGCTCACACTTATGGGCATGTAAAACCTTTTAGATGAGGCGACATGCGCTTTGCAAGTCAAGGTGCATCATGCACCGTGTACATTTGACGGTGAGATATGATGGTGTACTAATAGCTTTCCCATCTTTGGTGCATTTTGAAAATCGCACTTCCCCCAAGTAAACAACTTACGGCTTCTTCTCATTGCTCTCTCTCCGCCTCCCCACTCTTTCTCTTTCAGCCACCAACTCCTCCATCTCTCTACAACCTATCCCCCGACGCCACCACCAGACACTACCGCCAGACACCACTAGCCACAATCGGCTCAACCTTCCTCACTCAATCTTCAACTAAACATGGTGGCAGATCCATGGTGCCGGTGGAAAGAGATCGCGGCAGCGAGGTGGTTACACAAGAAAGGGGTAGAAGCTTGCGGTGGCAGATGACAGAAGCTCGTGACATTTTTGTGGTATTTGTGTGGAGATTCAACATGTTAGTGCTTTTAATTTTTTATTTTTTTTTGGCTTTGAACTTTAAAGTTTGTTTATATTCTGGATGGGTTTCACCATGAACTTCTTGTATTTGTTTGAGGATTTCTTTGTTGCTATTGTTCTAGTATTGGTTGAGGATTTATGATATTTGGTGTTCTGTTTGAGGATTTCTAATATTTGATTAAGAAAATGCAAAGCGAAAGGCAAATGGAAAACTTTGGAAAGGATTGGTTGCATCAATTACAGATGGGGGTGTGAGGGGAAGGTGGGGGAAGGAGGCGCAGAGAGACTATGGATATATGAATATGGATAGAGTTGTGTGTGTGTTTTGCAGATCAAGTTTGAAACTTCATCTCCCGACCATTGGCCCTGGGGTCGCGTAGTAGTGGCGGGGGGCGAGGGTGGGGGCGATGGAGGCGATGGTCGTGGGTGCATCGGTGGAGAGTTGGGGGGGGGAGGGGTGAGGGGAAGGATGTGGAAAAAAAAGAATGAAAAATTTTACAATGCATTGCATGTGATTAATTTTATCGATATATCATTACAATCTCACCATAAGATAACACGGTGCATGATGCTTATTGACTACGAAGAGCATTGAAGACAGCGCCTTTAGATGATGGGGGATCAACTGGACTAGTGTGTCAGAAAATGGTGCGCGTGCCATCATAAATGACAAAGCCATGTCTGTGAGATGTGGGCCTTGGGCTGAGCCATGTGTTTTAGTTGTATTATAAATTATTGGGCACACCCATTAATATAATTAAGCCTTAATCAAGCGTAACATTACCTCAAAAAGCCCTAATCATATTTGCTGGGGTCGCGGGCCCTTCCTTGGTCTTCTCATGCATTGACACATGAAAATGTTCCATTCTATTGGGACCCAAGGACGAATAGTTCAAGCCCATTTTCAAGTATTGGGCACGACCAAAAAAATAAGAGTATTGGGTAACAAGCTTTGCTATTTAGTACGAGATGAATAATGATAAATAATTATAACTATGCTTGACAAGAAAAAAAGAGTATTAGTCTGTATAGTCAATGTGTTTTATTGTTCACAATTTTTAGGGTTCTTTTTGTCGTTCATACTTTATCGTGGGGTGCTTAATGTCATCGGTTCGTGTGTTATGTTTATCTTCCCTCTTCTCAAGTATTGAAGGCCTCATAAATAATAAAAGAAAAAGAGTTATCTATCATATGTATTAGACTTCGTATTAGACTTTTTAGCAGATTGCCATAGCTGTCCTCGTGTTATTTTGTTGTAATTTCTTTTTGTATCAGAAAAAAAAAAAAGGAATGTAAGAAATTTCGAACAAAGGTGTGAGAGAGTACAAGATGAGCCCTCAAGTTCATACTTCATAGTTCACAGTCACATGTTGCTCAAGTTTGGTCACAAGTAATCACGAACTTTTCTCACTTTGTTGTCCTTGCCGTTAAATTCGGGGTTTGACATTTAAGCCGCACGAAAAGGCGTTTAACTCAACTACCCTCCACCCCTTTTTTCTTCTTTATCGATCCTGCTGATTAGACTATGTATATTTTTGATACATTGAGCAAGCAGAACCGAATAGCAATTGAGATATAGAGTGAGTTTGTTTGTGTTCTCGTTAAAAAGAAAATATTTTTTTTTTAAAAAATTTTAGAAAAGGTATTTATAAAATTTTTAGTATTATTTATTTGTGTTTTTTTAAAAAAATAGAAACAGAAAATAATCAATTTTTCTGCTTTTTTATGAAACAGATAGGAAATTATTTTTCCCAAAGATAAAAGCAGTAGAAGAGAGAGTATATTACTCCTTAAATTAATAATTATTTTTTTCTCACTCAATTACGATTTTATCTTTAAAATTTTTAAAAACTACCACTCTTTTTTCACTCTTATACTCTTTTTCTTTCTCCAAATCTTTAATTGTAATTTTATTAAATAAAATATTATTATATTTATCACATTCAAATATTTAATAAATTTTGATTTTAATAAAATATATTTATATAATTATATCTAAATATAAAATAATTTTTTATTTTTATTTCTTAAAAAATACCTCTTCTATAATTTTAACCAAACGGTAGACTCAATTGCCTATTTGAACTTTGTATAATATAATATAATATTTCATATTTAACTATACATGAAAGCCCAAACAAACTCGCAACCTAGTAGTGCAATTAAATAATAGGCAAGCTGATTGCAAGTCAAATTTCGAAGTGATGTCAAATTAATGTCTCAACTTGCATATGCTCTCAACTCGTATACGCATGCAAACTATTTTTTTTTTTTCTCACGTATATCCTCCATCAGAAGTAATTTTGTTTGAAACACGATCATCAAACACTAGATATAAACACTTCTTCCAATTAAGATTTGAACTGTAATATGCTACATTATCGGGGATTAGCCCATTCCACCGGGTCCAATCCTATTGGTTATACACAATCTAATCAATAACATTATTGTTCTTCTTCCTCACCTCAAACTTAGTCAATTACTTTCCAAAGACAGGCTGGGAAGATGGCGAACTCTAATATTTTAAGACTCATTCCACATTAAGAAAGCTTAAAATCCCTATTCAATTTGTGCTAGATTTCGAACAATTTTCCATTTACAACCTATTTTATAAATAACAATAGGGGTGCAATGCAACCACCCTATAATTAGTCGAAATTTAAAATAGTAGCCGTGTCCATGACGATAGGTATAGCTGATGTCACTTACAAACTAATTATTATCTATGAACAACTACAAATCAAATTTCAACTCCCTAACCAGACGCATATAATGATAAAATAAAAATATATAATTATTATTTTTTTGATTATGAAGAATATTAATTAAGAAGGAAGAAACAATGAAAATTGCAGGAATTAACCTTGCATTACTAACCACCCTATGCACTCAAATTCTAAATAAAACCTTTATTGTTGTTGTCCATTCATTTGTGTAGACATTGCCACCACCCCAAGTTTCTGAAGGTTGAGCTTAACAACGGTGTCAACAAACATCTTTGTGTCCTCTTCGGTGTTCCCTTGTGGTATGTCCACAATATAAGACTCCAACACAATGGTATGCACCTTACCTTCTTTGTTGAACTCGTTCACTGATGTTACCGAACGATAGTTTTTGAGGCGGTGCTCGCCTCCAACAACCCTAAAGCTTAGTATGTGGAGGTCATCGTCCAGAATCTCGAGCCTCTCGGTGCTTGTTGAGGCCGGGAGGCCCGAGACGACGGTGACCTCCCTTATGCTTCCAACACCACCATCACCCCTCATGTTGCACCCTTTGATGAAGTGCTTGTACTTCTGGGGGTTCTCGAAGCTTCGAACAAAAGGCCACACTATGCTTGCCGGAGCATCGATCCGGTATGTTATGATGGAAGTGCATGTGTTGGGGGCAGGCTCAAATATGTGGTATTTTTTGATGATTGGCTCTAGTTCAGCAAATTCTTCTTGTGTTAGACCCTGCAAAGGGTGTGCTTCTGAGGCCATTTTTGTGTGTGTTTTAGCACTAGATGAGTTTGAGGTTGTTGGTTGAGTGAGGCAAAGTTATCATGAATAAGAAGGAGAAAATGAAGGAGAGAATGCTAACAGAGGAGGGGGTTCACCACCATCATATGATATTGATAATGAATGTGATAGTGGACAAAACAATCGCATGAAAAAACAACACATGAATATGTGTAGGCTTTTTTATCTTTTGGGGCTGTAAATTTTTATTGGTTTTTGGACAGATATGCCCTTGACAGTTCAATTTTATAACACCCCAATAATACGTCACTACGCTCAGGAGTGAGGACCATGTTAATTAATTTGCAGTCTCCTTAGATCTTTTGATCTAAAGTATGTATATTTTATATATTTGCTTACTTCTTAAGTAAGGGACAATTTAGAGGTTGGACCATGACTTTAGCTGTATGAGGAAAGGCCTTGTCTATCTAACAAAGTATTTTTTTAATCCTTTGCTATTTGCATGGGCAGCTTTGTCTTCTGGTGGATTGAAGCTGATTCAGTGGTGCTTTTGAGGCGTTTTTCTTTTCTTTTTTTAGGGTCTCTTGTAATAGTTTATAACTAATTGTGCGTCTTGTTGACTTTTTCCTTTCCATTTATTCTTAATCCCATTTCTTTTCGTTGAAGTGAGATAGACATCAGATATGTGAAAAATAAGGGATAACTTTGTTTATTCCAATAATCATTTTTACTATTTTTCTATGCAATGCCATGCCCATACCTTTGTGCTATATAGTGGTGGGTTTAAGTACCTCCTTAGTGAAATTACGAATTATTTTTACAAGTTAAACTATTCATAATATTAATTTTTATTTAACTATGTCGAAATATAAAAGTAATGCGTGCACTCTCCGTATAAAAGTTGTTTATTAATTTAACTAAACATTTATACAGAGAATAGATATCTCATATGAAATTTTCATATAATTTGATCATATCTGATTTTTTAATCATTGATTCTTTTTTTCCCATAATCACACATAACAAAGTTATGGAAAATTTTGACATAGAAGGATCTGTTCACTTTTATGGATAATAATAGATTTAAGTATTAATAACATCAATTACCCTTTTTATATAATTTTTTGGGTTCTGGACATCAATTGGAACTAACATGCAAGCAAAATATTTGGTGGTTTTTTTAAAGGAATGAGATTGGTGATATCGAAGGAGCTCTAAGGGTAGGATTGGATAAAAGTTGAAAAGGGGATAAGGAGCAAGAGGGAGAGCAGTCGCAATCGTTGAAAAGGGCAAGCTGGAGATTTGCGAATCATGTGAGAACTCTAACAAACTCTATGCCCGCGTGATCTAAACTTCACTTTGCAGTATGCAGGATTCCCCCACCCTTTCACTTGGACCCACCATTCACCCCCACTTCTTAAAACTTGTTCCTTTTATTTATCGAGTTGTCTTATCTGAACATATTTTATATCAAATATTATACTTATTCATATTTTATTTAATAATAGATGAGATGTAAATTGATATAATATACAATATAAAATATATTTACCAAATATTTCTCCTATATATCCTTATTTTGCATTGGCTCATAGAGAGATGAGTTGGTGTTGCTTATCATTGTTCTTTCTCAAGTGTAATATCATTGTGATCATTTTAACTAAGGGGGGACTTTCTTCTATACGAAGTTTGAGGACATTGGTAGAGGCAAGAGGCACAAACAGCTTTTGCATGTGTGTGGCTAGCTGTATGCGGAAATTTGGGCAGCAGCAAGTGTATGTTCTAATCAAATTGCTTCAAAGCAAGAGAATCTATCAATGTATGTTGGGTTTCCCCATCATTGTCCTTTTTGCACACACATATACACATAAAAGTTATGGTATCTCTCTCTGTTGTGGTTTCAAATCAATTTGACACTTGAGGGCCTTGAGGAGGCGTTAAAGTGATATAAAATATTCATATTTTCCTAACCTATATAGGTACAAATTTGGAAGCATTCGCTGAGGATAAAATACTATAATATATGTATGTGAGCCAATAATTAAAGAAAGGAGGCTAATTAGTTAATTAATGTGTTGAGCTTCTCTTGAGAATAGTAGAGGCCTAGAGGGGGGTGCTCAGAAATCCAAGAAAAGCCAGCCATATGAGGGGGGTTTCAAACTTTCGAGTTTCGAGCGAGCCTCTTACAGGAAATTAATGCTGAGGAAAATGTTTTACATAAATACAAATCTAATTCATCATGTGTTTAAGTCACATTTATAATACAGTAAATTAAATTTAAAAATAGATAAATATATTTTAAACAATATATTTATAAAAGTTAAATCTTTCAATATTAAGCCATAAAGAATAAGTTAGTGGTAAGAGATTTATTAGATAGTTAACATCAGGATAGAAATTTAAACTTCTTTGCTCTAATACATCAAAAAAAAAAAAAAAAATCAATATTAAAAGGCTCTTTGTAGAGAAATATTTATATAATTCGGGAGTATTATGTGGCTATGCTCTTAGACCAATTATATGAGTGTATTGTACATAGAATCCACCACTAACATACAATCTCATACATAATACATTTATATGATTATTGAGAAAGACAACCATATATAGTCTTTCTGAATTACATAAGTATTTCTCTCTCCTTGTACATACTTGTTTTGTCTTTGTCTATTGTCCAAATTAAAGCTCCAAAAGAAGGTAGCCAATGCCAGCGAGAGCGTCAATGTTCCCGATTTGGTATTGGAGGAATTTCCTGCATTGCTAAGTAAAGCAAATGGGGGGAGAGGGAGACAAAATCCTTGAAGTTATAAATGCCAACCTTTGTTGCTTCCAATCAAATTTTGGCGCAAGTTTTGTCATTGATGCCTTCCACATGGAATAAGTGAATAACTGTGTCGCCTCCTCCGGGTTACCACTTATCACTCACATTCAGCAATCAGCAGCGTTCAGCTCAGTGCCTCTACTACATTTTTTTATTCTGAAAAATGATAAGTGTCAATTATTATCTCCATTATGTAAGCTTTGAGAAAGATGCAATAATATATAGCATATTTTTATCTATGCACCAACACAACCTGATGATATCCAGCTTATATATAATTATTATGTACAGTTAATACTTTATCTCCCGCAGACTTCTCTCACACACATATTATTTTATATATTTTAATTTAAAAATATATTGAAAAGTACAAACAAACTCACTTACCGTAACTTCTTTTTTTAATGATTTAAATTATTGAAGACATAATTTATCTTCACCTATTAAGACAAAGGTTTAATTATAATTGTATCTAGCATAATTTATGGGTCCGTTTAGTTAAAATTTTAGGAGAAATACTTTTTAAGAAGCAGAAGTAGAAGTAGAAGCAAAGTAGAAAATTATTTTATATATAAATATAATTATATAAGTATTTTTTATTAAAATTAGAATTTATTAATTGTTTGGATGTGATAAATATAGAAGTACTTTATTTAATAAAATTACAATTAAAGATATGAAGAGAGAGGGCATAAGAGTGAGAAGAGAGTGATAGTTTTTAAAAATTTTAAGAATAAATTCGTAAGTGAATGAGAAGAAAGTGATTGCTAATTTTAAGGAGTAACATTTTTTCTCTTCTATTGCTTCTGCTTATGAGATAAGCAGCTCTATATCTACTTCTTTAAAAAACAGAAAAATTGATTATTTTCTGTATCTACTTTTTTTTAAAAATACAAACAAATAATATTAAAAATTTTATAAATATTTTTTTTGAAGGTTTTTTTAAAAAGGTACTTTTTTTTTAATGAGAAGTATAAACAAACGGATCCTATGTCTACCAAAAAAATCTAGCATATAGGCAGTAGAAATGTTGCTCATACATTTTTTTTTTCATGATAAAAAGCGAAACTAAAATTTACTTTTCCCTCTTTTTTGGTAAAAGGAAAGAGTTAAATGAAAGTATATAAGATAAATAAAGACCTGTTTAATTTATTTTTTTAATTTCAACTGATATATTTTTATTATTAATTAAATATTCTATTATTTTTGAAATTTTATAGAGAAATGACCACAATTTCTTTTATAAAAATTTTAAAAACAGAAAATAAAATAAAAATAATATAGTATTTTATGACTAATAATAAAAATATATAATTAAAAATAAAAAACAAATCAAATTATACAAATTGTCAATACAATAATGTTATCACATTTATACACATCATTTCCTATATGCACAATTTTGTCATTTAATTGAAGTTAGTGTCACTTCATTACCTACTTATATTCTAATTCTTGTATCTTGATAGTCATAATGTAAGAGGATGTATTCCATGGTGATTTGCAAGAAAAATTACTTTTAGATATTGTTGTTTGCGCACTTATCTGCACCCTATTGGCACTATTTGTTTGGCGGTAGCATATGCTGTGCATCTCGTTAAGTTTGATGCACCATGCACCATGTTAATCCAATGAATTAGATATTTAGATGTATTTGTACATCAAATATTTGTAGTATACCACAAAACTTCTCTATCTCTCTTCCACCCCCATCAACCCATCACCTAGCTCTCCCTTCCATCCTCACTGCGCGTAGATTTTGCTGCTCCTCATCTTCTTCGTGAGTAGTTTCTCTTCCTCTTTGGAGACATGTACAGGGACGTTGGGGTGCTGGATCTTGACCTCGGGTGGTTTCAAAGGAGGAGGGGAGAAGAAGCACGTCCACGAATGAGATTTGAGGAGGAGCCGCTCTCTCTCTCTCTCTCTCTCTCTCTTTGTGCACACTCCATCGCTGGGCACTGCTCTTGCTTTGTCACCGTCGCGCCTTGCATCACCGGAGTTGACACTGCGCGCACCTGCTCCGTGGTCGCCGCACTGATGTTGTCATCTTTGTGTTTGGGTGGGTGTTGGTGATTTGTGGTGGTGGCTACTGTTGGAACTATGGTGGTGCTGGAGATTTGGGTGGTGGTGGAGAAGGTGGCAGCAATAGCAGATGGTGTTGGGATTGGATGTAGAGATGGCTGAAGGAGGTGGTGTGGAAGCGGCTAGCGAGTAGAGAAAAGATAATGTAGGTGCAAGAGAGAAAGACTTTGAGATATTCAGGTGCTACTAAAGCGCACCCATAAAATATTGATGCACAAATAATCTCTTAATATAGCACTCTTGGATGACAAAGTGCACCAAGTACCAAACTTAGCAGGCTGCATCACGAACGTCGCCTTTGTTTGGCACATGACAAGAATATCTAAGTTCACAGCACAGCCCATGACATTTCATTTGGTAGGACTAATGAAGTTCTTTGTAGGGACAAATTTTAGATCTTGGATAAGATCAATTTTAGTTTGACCCAAAAGAAACGATGCATATTTATACTTTTTCGTAATTAACTATTTTTACCGAAAATTTTCAAATAAAGAGTAGTAATATATACACAAAAAATTATGACATACCCACAGATTTAATTTTCGTTCATTAAATTATTTTTAAATTGGTGTAAATTAACCTACAAAGATTCACAAATAATCTAACAGATCTAGACAATTTATTTTTATTTCTCCAAAAATTTGTTGTTTTAACATTTTTCTGAGAAATAACCTTGCAAAGGAAACGATAGTACCAAAGCACCATGAAAGCAGTTACAGTGTGAATTTAATTAAAAATTAAATAGGTATATATAAATTGGCAATTCTTGTCTCATACAATAAGAGCCAGTACTTGGATGGGTAGGAGGGTAATTAGAGCTGTGGGTAAATATTGAGTATGTAGATGTCAGATTTGTTCCCTTGACTAAGGCATGTGATCATGTTATTAAAAGTTTATTCGATCGGGCCTAGATTGAAAAACAAATTTGGTTTGGCCCAAAAAGGACTATTAGAAACGAAACACATAGATTGATGTTATCAAAACTTCAGGATGAAAACTCAAAGTCCTCTTTCAATTTGGAAACACTTCAAAAATGAAAGGGGCCTCAAAGTGTGGAAATGGAAGGATGGTGCAGCGAGTCTTTCCGGCCAAATCCAAACAGATTGTGAAATTTTGGAATGCTTCGCAACACACATTGAGACCAAACAAACAGAAGAAGGAGAGAGAGAAATGTTTTCATTTCTTTTTTTTTTTGGGGGGGGGGGGTGGGAGCAATTATTATTATTATTGAGGGGTTGGGGTGGGCTGTTCGGCAGTTCCTATGAAGATTGCTTTAAACTCTAAATTATTACTATTATTATTATTGAGGGGCCGGGACGGGCGGTTTCTATGGAGATTACTCTGATACTAATTTTTATTACAAAGCATATATATTGACATTTCACCTCTTGTATATTTTGAAAAATTTCTAGGAGTAGAGTGTATGTGTAGAAAAAGTTGAAATAGAGGCTATCAATTATTTGAATACCAACATAATTGACTCTCTTGTATGTTTGCAGTTTATCCAAATTCAAATAATAACATAATTGTTGTTTCTTCTTTTTCATTTTGTAACTATGTTCAGTAGATCAATTTCTTACTTCTTTGTCTTATATAGGTTCTTTTTGCATTAGATTGAATAATGCTAGGGATACAATCTTTAGATATAAAAAACTAAAATGTACAATCTCATGTGAAAATGTTAATTAACTTTTTTACTTTAATCCACATATAATCCAAAATTCTAAAAAACCAATAATTCTAAAAAATTAGTAGAATATAAAAGAAAATGTAGAAAAAGTAATGCTATATAGGTATCCTAAAAGTTATGCCAACTTTTATTGCTTTTGTTTTGTTGTTTAGCCAACTCCCATCTTGAGGCCTAGCCCAAAATATAGCCAGTTGGTAACAGTTAGAGGAATATGATACTCTATCAATTTGATAAAATTTTAAGAGTTTCAAACCATCAAAAATATTTTAAATTGAATATTTGATGAGTGCTTTATGTTAGGATTTTTAATGTTTTAGTTTTTGTATACTTGAAAGTTTGTTTTGGGTTTTATTGTGATTTAAGTATGAGTTTTAGGGTGCATTTGTTTCATATTTTGAAAAAAATAATTTGAAACTTAAATTTTATATATAACTAAAAAAATTAAAAATTGATTTTTTTTAGAAGCTATTCTTTTCAGCTTCTCCAAAAATATTGAAAATAAATTTTTTGAGAATCTAATTATTTTTAAAAATTTATTCAAATATATGAAAACTGATTTTTTTCAATAAAAAAATAATTTTTTACTAAAAAAAGCACAAATAAACACACTCTTAATTGGGTTTTTTGGCCACAGAGCAGCTATAGTTAATGGACAACAAAGGAACATCATTTAGATATTTGGGTGCCTAGATGCTAGCTTCCCAATGGCCAAACTGTTTGGTTTTCTTATGTTTAAATATGAAAAAACAAGACAATGGCTGGGAGGCTAGGTCAAAAAACACAAAGAAAAATATTTTCCAACTTTGGGAAGAGGCAAAGGACAATTAGAGGAGAAGAGATTGAGGAATCATTACTCCAAATCTTAGATTTTTATGAATTTTTTTCCTATTTTCTTCTTTATTTTCTTTTATAACCTGAGTCATTAGACTTCTTGGCTATGGTGAAGGTGTTGTCTAATGTGAATGGTTTGTTTAAGAATTTCTTATGACTTAGTATTGGATTTTTTAGATTAAGAGTTTATCCTTTATTTTATATATATATATATATTCATGAATTGATTTAGGGTTCATATATGAATTGGTAAATTTGTGTATATTCTAGCTCTAGGGGTAAATTTCATAATTCTTAAGGTTTAGGAATTTATCTTGAAATTATATGGATTATGGATCGGTTTGATTGCTTAATCCTTTATTTTTTTACTAAAGCACGATTAAGGAACTAATATGTTTTATGTGAGAGGAGGAGAATTGGTTTTACGAAGGAATTTAGAATCAATTACTTATAATTCTTCCTTTAATCTATATATAGTTTTCCAACTCAGGTATATGAGGATTCAATTAACTTTTGAAAAAATCAAACAAACCCAACTCCTAGATTTTTTTGAACATTTGATAATTTTATTTAAAATCTTTGTTTTCTTTTATTTTTAGTTGTTATTGTTCTTGTTTTAAGTTTTAAGTTTAGGACTTCCTTCAATTCAAAAGTTTATAGTAATCTAAATATAAATTGATTTAGTGAATTATTATTTGACAATATCAATCCTCATATATAAAATGATACTCACTAACCATATTTATTACTATTTGTACGATTTGATACACTTACCAAATAGTTATTAGAATCGGAAGAAAGTAACAAATAGCCCCCCAAAAAAAAAAGGAGAGTAACAAGATTTAATTTTTGCATATGCTTTTTATTCCAACTTTTCTTTCTTTATCTCCTATTCCTCTCTCATACCTCATTTTAGGAGACTTCGCAAGTCTCACAAAGAGACCTTCCGTGAAATCCACAAAGTGGGTTCCAGGTACGCATTACAAATTAAAAGCATTAAATTAATATAGATCTGCCAACTCGATTAAAAGCATTTTGTGTTATGTATAGAAGAACTTTTTTTCAGAACGAATGTTCTCAAAACAGTTCTATTATTTATAAATGCAAAAGTTTGTCTTTTAGCATTTCAAGGTAAAGCATATTAAAGAGGAATAGGCAATCAATAAAAGTTAAATATATGAAATACATGAAAAATGGAACTATAAATGACCAATCAAGAGCCTATAAGTGTGATGTAATCATAATGTAGCTTGGGTCAGTTTCCACTAACAATGCAGAATCACCAAACTAATTAGCTAAACAGCAAGGTTTAAAAAAGAGGTATGTTATACGTGCAGTTTAAGTTGTTAATTTCTTATATAGTTGTGCTATATACCACGGAAACTTCTCTTATGAAAAGTTACGAACTAGACGTGGCATGATATAAAAGCAAAAATACTCACAAAATGAGCGAAAATTATATGGTGACGGTGAATGAGAAAAATGCCATCCGTCACTCATTCTTATTGTAATCCTTCGTAATAAAAATCATTTCTATTTCTTATATATGGATTTTAACTAGCAAGTAATTCGATCAAGGAATTTGTTAAAGAGTATGTAATAGTATTTTCTATTAAGTGTTTTAATTATTTAAAAAATAACTATTAATATTCTTTAATCTGAATTTGTTTATATTCTTAATAATTATTCAAACATTTTTGAGATAAATATTATAAATAGAGTGAACAAAAAAATATTATTAATAGATTTTGCTGGATGTTATAGTAAGATTAATATTTTTATTTTACATGTTATTTGATATTTTATACTTTTACTTAGCTAAGAAGTGTCCTAAACACAACCATTAATAAATTCCATCTGTCATTAATGTAATTTGTTATAGTTATCTCGTTTCACGGCAGTGCTGTGCAGTATATTTTGAAGATAAAATTCGATAGTTAAAAGAATAAATTAAATCAATTAAAAAGCTCATAAAGAAATATAAATTTAATTATTGATGAGGATTTTAAAGAATATTATTTTGATCTTCTAAGAATACAAGTTCTTTACATCAACTTGATCATTGTGACATATCCGCCCTAGCAAAGTTCTTTACTTTACAAATATATATAATGCTTTCTTATAATTGTATGCAGCATCTGGTGTGACGGGCACATGGAATTCTTTTACCTCCTTTTAAGCACATTTGTGAATATTGAAAGTGGAAAAGCAGTTTGGGATAGGTTAGTGTTGTTAATTACAACATGTTCCTAGATGACGCTTTACAATAATTTTTGGTATCATTGCATAAACATGAGTCGATGTCAAAGCAGAATTTCTATAATCAGAAATTAAAAAAATATCTCGTAATCTTTATAAAGAAAAAAGATTGGAAACATTAAGCCAATATTGGTTGCTGTTTGTTGCGTACAAAAGGTGCAGTGCAAGCGACTTTTTCATTTTTCGCTTGCTCCTCCCTAAAAATCTAATCATTTTGTTAGCTCCAGTCTTACTAGGATCCCAAATAAAGTGGAAAAAAGTTCGCAATGGCAAAGGTGATGTTTAAAATGCTCACTTACAAAAATGAACATTCAGTATTTACTTGATTTTTAATCATAAATTAAATTAAAAAGTAAATATAACAGTTGATGTTAAAGGATCATTCATACTTCAAATATCATGTAAAGTATTATAATCAATTTTTATGTAATATCAACTATTAGATTTATTTTTTTAACTTAATTAATGGTTAAAATTATATGAATATTAAATATTCATTTTTGTGGGTGAACATTTTAAACATCACCGATTTTTGAAAGGACTTCTCAACCTCTTGCTATGATTGGAGTTAATATCGTCATTTCAAATCAACATAATAATAGCATGTTTGATTTTGCTTTTAAAGAGTTTCAAACTATAGTTAAAGAAAAAGCTTGTCTCTAATAACTTTTGTCCAAACCATAATTTTGGAATTTTAAAAGCAAGATCAAATTTGCTATAAGCAAATTACAGTGAACGAAAGGATTTATATGAAAAAAGATTGGGAAATGGTTTTGGACTTCACTATTGCTCACTTTTTACGTAAGGAAATGATTAGATATCATATAAATTTGTGTTCGCTTTATTTGTATGTTGATTAAGTAATGAAAACAAATAATTTTTTTCTTCCTCTATAAGTATCCCTTTTCGTTAAGGAGAAACTAAAGCAAATAAAACCTTTAAGTATGAAAAGAGTGAAAGATTAAAATAATAACAAATACATTTAATAAAAGAAGGTATGTAACAAGAATTAAAATGAAAATGAACACATCTACGAGTAATTAACACAAAATTTTGAGGGACTATAAAAAGAATTGAAGAAAATTGAAATAAAAATGAGTACATATTGTGAACCTTGTTTCTCACCAAAACCAATTTCAATATATTTGATATACTCATGGAACACTAGATTTGCGACTATGTGGAGTGCGGATTGATTGTTACAGTGGATGACAACTGAAGTAGAAGCAACAATGCAAAATCAACCAGCCCCATGTGGCCTAGGACAGGGCTTGATATTCGGCCTCGGAGGATGATCTAGAGATAGTGGTTTGTTTTTTACTCTTCTAAGAAACAAGAGATGATCCAATGAAGAAACAAAACCCAATGATAAACCTTCAAGTATGCAGGCAAGCCTGCACCCCAACCTGAGTCACTAAAACCTTTAAGCTTCAGGTTAGAATTTGCAAGAAAGAATAGGCCAGTGATGGGGATCCTTGTTTGTATCAAAGAATCCTCATTGCAACTTAATAATGGACAGTTGTAGGACAGTCCAAAAATTGGCTAAGGCGGCTAACCTAGGAAGCTCAGACACTGACACAGACATTTGACATAATTAGACACAGACACGAAGATACACCAAATTTATAAAATTACAAGATATAGGCATGGCATATATACATATATATGATTTAAAAAAAATTCATAATATCATATTATAATATTTTTAAATATTTATAGATGTCAAATTACTCATTTTATTATTTTCTAAACCACTCTCAAAAAAATAGAATATTCTTAATATATGTCATGTATACTTCCGATACCCCTCCCGAAAAATATGGAGTACTATTTCTATTAATATCTTAAAAAAAATTCCTAAACAAACTTGAATTTTTAGATCTTTGAATTCTTTTTTGATCCATCAAATAATTGGAAAAAAGTATTAGGTCGTGTTCTGACAATATTTGAGCTGTGTTTGATATGTGTCCGAGCCATGTTCAACACGTATCTGAGTCATGTCCAGTCGTGTCCAATGCATGTCTAAGCCGAAAAATAATATTTTTTAAATAGGACACATAAGTGTGCCAGAAATGTGTCGTACTAGTGGCCAACACGTGTCGATGTCCCAGTTGTGTCGGACACGCAAATAGCGGTTAACAATATAGGATGTATTACTATTTAGTGAGATATAGAAGCCAAGCCTACTAACCAACCTTCTATAAGCTCAAGGCGTTAGACAATTTTAAATCATGATCCATTCGGGTACTAGCAGGCTTTGATCCAAGCATCCTAGTATCTTGTAATGAATCTATAGTGTATCTTATTTTCTTTGGTAGGAAGTAATGCCATAAGTGGACCTAGTAATCTCAATAACTAAGAAAAACATCAAACTGTAATTCTCTTGAAAGAGGGCAACAAAGAAATGATGTTTTTGAACTAATCTGTTGAGTGAATTAGATAATTGAAAGTAGGTGTAGGTTGGGATGCAGGACTAACCATATGTGAAGCAAAGGGGAATATAAGTACATAAAACACAATAGTCTTGAATAAGAAAGTTTCCCTTGAAACTATGTTAAACGAAAGGTAACTTTTTGTGCCACTCTTATAACCTAGAAATGCACATTTTCTGGCCCCAGGGTCCAAGTTCTTTCTATGTGACATCAATGTGGGTGCATAAACTAAACATGCAAAAACCTTGAGATTTAGTAAACAATGGCAAGGAACCAAACAAACCTTCATAAGGAGATTTGTAAAACAGATAAGGACTAGGCTACCTATTAATGAGATAGATGGCATCTGCAGCTAAGTTCCAAAAATAGAGTCCTTGTTATGCCTAAGATGCGTTAATGCTTTTGTTCTACAATTCTATTTTGTTGTGATGCTTTCACACAACATGTTTTGATGAATAATGCCTTTAGAGGTATGGAATGCTTCTAACCCAAATTCAAGTCCATTATGAGATCCTTACTTTTGTATCAAATTGAGTATAAACTAAATTCACAAAAGGCTGAAAATGCATGGAAGCTCTAGATTTAAGTTTCATTATTTAAAAAAAAAAAAAACGCTAGGTACATCTAGTCTTATCATCCACAATGGTAAGAAAATATTTATGCCAAAAATTAGAAGGAACAAGAATAGGATCCCCATGCTGTAAATCAAAAAGCATGAAATAATCTAGAAGTCCTAGCAGAATAAGGTAACCTCTTTTGCTTGGCCAAATGTCATGGTTTACAAGGAACTTTATCTTGGGTACATGTTATAAAAGGATAATTCTGTTCACAACACCATTTCTTGGTCTGAGCTAGGTTGGATGCATAACCATGTTTTTTTTTTGGATAATAAATGAAACTGCTCAAAACTCTCATCAAGAGAGGAGCAACAGAGCAAAATACATCAAAGAGCTAAGTAAGAACGGCCAAAATACAAAAGACTCCCTAGACAACCAGGAAACACCAGCAACAGACAAACGAAAACCACCCAACGAAATGACCATTCTTGCACATTAAGAACATACCTTTGAGGACCGACCCCTATCTCGAGAATTTCGCCATCTAGTGGTAACAATTTATTTTGTATTCTTTAAAGTGACAAATATAACTGGAAATCTATTTTCTAAACTTGAGCTAAACTTGACAATTTAACATTTATGAAAAGAAAAATACTAGAGAATTAGATTTTTTTTTTCCAAATTTATTTGATAAAACGATGTGACATACATGTTAACTTTATGATGTGTTAGTCGTACTATTTTATTTCATATCTAACAATAACATTTGTTTTCTATCAAAAAATTTAACAGTTTTTTCTAACCATGTATGAATGCTCTTATAGAAATCTTATAATTAAAACATTTCACTAATCATAGATATGCATGATCTATAAAGATCTCTAAAGGAGATATAAGGGGAGAAAAAAATAAATGAAAAATAAGCTAAGTAGGTCCCTCAAAATGGGCCAAATTCATCGGGCCAACCTGTTTACCCGCAAAAAATAGATGGGTTGGGCTTAAAAAATAACAACTCGTTTAAACTAATCCGTTTTTAGTCCAACCTATTTAACTCGTGCGTCAACGAGCTGGCCTGTTTATTTTTGTTTCTTTATTTTTTTTTTCAGGAAAAAAGGTATAAATTTAAGATATAAAAATATAATTTAATAATCAAATTTAGGATATTTTTATTTTTTTAATAAAAAATAAGAATTTTTATTTTTTAATCAAAATTAATTTTTTTAATCAAAATAAATTTTCAAAAGCCTGCAAACCGCCCTTAAATGGGGCTAACTAGTAAAATATGACTCGTGAATTAAATAGGTTAGTCCATTTAATCCTTTATTTCGCAAATTAATCTTAAATGGGTTGGGATAATAAAATATGATTAGTTGGTTAAATAAGTAATCCATTTAACTCATTTATTTCACACCCTTAAATAAGTCAAGTCTAATCCAGCCGCCGGCCCTTTGACACCCCTAAAGATGAGTTGCCAAAATCAGTGGTTTTGCAAAGAAACCGCGATGGCCCGCAGTGAGTCGATCTAGTTGTTGTGGTCCTCTTTAGATGGGGACAATCTACTCACACGTAGCCTAGTTCATGTATCCAGCTAGGTAAACTTTTTCCACACAAAGAAACATACAAGTTGGATTTACCAAACAAAAAAAAGGAAAAAAGACAAAGTTGGCTTTTTACTTAAATTGTTGTTTTCTCTTATGTGGAAAGTACACACTGTACACTATATTAGGCAGCATCATATATATTGAATTATAATGCGGTCTTTCCCTGTGCATCAGGACCACTCGTCGTATTAAATCTTGCGAGGTTGACAAACAGTAAACGCGAAATCTTGGGCAACATAGATTTTCTCCCGTTCCAAAACTTGCAAGTAAATAACAGTTCGACATTAACAAATCTCCAAGTACAATTAATTAAGAGTGTGTTTATTTGAAATTTTTTTAGCAAAAAATTATTTTTTTTATTGAAAAATAAGTTTTTATATATTTGAATAATTTTTGAAAATAATCAGATTCTCAAAAAAAATTATTTTAAATTTTTTTGTAAAAATTAAAAAGAATAATTTTTAAAAAAAAATTAATTTTTAATTTTTTTAACTATATATAAAATTTAAATTTTAAAATTATTTTTTTTAAAAGTTGAAATAAACGTACCCTAATTCTTCTTACAGATTTGCAGTACCCAGCTTCAAAGCATTGCTGGACTTTGCAGTCCCTCAAAAACCATGTGTTATATCAATCGTAACAGAGATTAAAAAGAAAAATTGCACTTTTTTTTTTTGAATTATAGATCATGTGTACTTTAGATCTTAATTTTAAAAATTTATAAATCGGCCCTTAAATTTTTCTGAATATGCAAATTGACTTTTTTATTAATTTTTTTATCAATTATTAATAAAAGTATTACACATTCAAAAAGGTTTAGGGCATCAGATTACATATTTAGAAAATTTCAAAGAGTCAATTTGTACATAACTCAAAATTTAGGGGATATAATACACTTATTTTAAATAAAATATATGTTTACGAATGTTCAGGAGATCAATTTGTATATTCTTAAAATTTAGGGGTTAAGGTACATATAACTTTTAGTTCAGGGATAAAGTATAAATTTTCCCAAAAAAAAAATAAAATAGAATATTTATATTTTACCGTTTACAAACAATTCAATTAATTTGAGAAGGCTGTTGAGCTTAACAAAATATAAACAAAATGGCTAAGATGTTCCAAGGAAATATCCTAACCTAAGCCATGATAGAAAAACTTGTGCGAGTAGCTAAATATTAAAGAGATAAATGCTAAAAATATGAAATACATAATTAATGTAATTCTATGAAACTATTTCTTTTAAATGTCTATGAAACTATTTGACCGTGCATATGTAAGATTGTGTTTAACAAATTCTAAAATAATATATTTAAAAATAGGTAAGTTTTTTCATCCTATACATATATAATATTAATTGATTAAATATGTTTGTTATGATGATAGCATAACCACTTCAAGGGTTTAAAGAAACTAAGAAAAAAATTATAGGTAAAATTATTAAAAAAATTTAAATTTAAATAGTTTGACTATAGACATAATTTATGCTAAAATATTACATAATTTCGTTTGATTTATTTAGTAGATGCCTGGAAAATGTTTAATTATGAAAAAAAAGACAAAGTTTAATTATTGTTGCTTTTAATATTATAAAGCCTTAAATATTTTTCAACTTGTCACCACTAACACACTTTTCTTGACGTAGTACTAATTAGTCAATCGAATATCACGTGTTAATTATTGCTAGGTGCAGTGATGAAATGAAGAATGATATCTTTAAAAAAAAAGAGATATTTATTACATTAAATTTGATATGACATTTTATTTTAGTTATCATCTTAAGATGATTAATATATATAATACTGCATGCATCATATAATACATCATCAATGTATAAGTAGTATACAAATTTTGCTGCGTCGATAGCAAAACTACAATGCCGTTTAGATAAGATTTTACGAGAAATATTTTTTTAAAAATAAAATAGAAGATAGTAGAAGAAGTAGAAGTAGAAATAAAAATAGAAATAAAAAATTATTGTATATTTAAATACAATTATAAAAATATTTTTTATTAAAATTAAAATTATTAAATTATTTAAATATGATAAATATAAAAATATTTTTTAATATAAAATTATAATTTAATAGATAAAGAATAATATTTTTAATAAAAAATAAAAAAAGAATGATAAAATAATATAAAAAAATAATAAATTAAAAAATTTATAATTATTTTCTCTTTTTTTATTAGTTTTATTTTTAAAAGGAATAACTCTTTATCTATTTTTAAAAAAATAAAAAAATTAATTATTTTTTATTTTTTAAATAATCACAATAATAAATAATACTAGAAGTAATTTTTCCCCCTTTGGAGAAGCGCGCCCAGGCGCACCCAATTTCTAGAGTTGTCCCCGCATGGCTATTGCGCCACTCGATGGATGGTCGAAATATATATATAATTCAAAGTTTTTTCCAATGAAAACTGAGAGCAATGTATAGGGGACTTGACTTTTTCTGTCGTCAGTTAGCAATTGCAAAACCTTGGGTGAGAAAAGGTCCTAAAGGAAAACTATGTTCTACTGTTCTTTCCTTTTTTATTGAGTAATGTTTTTTTAACTCATTTCATAGATTTATTATAGGCAGATAATAAAAGAAAAAAATATAAAATAACGAGTTTATTATTTTTCTTAACATTTATCATCTTATGTTTTTTTTGTTTATTATGTATCTATAATGAGTCTATAAAATCAGTACACATGGCATTTTTTTCCTCCATTACTTGCCTTTGCAGAAACTGCTCCTTTTTTCACTCCTACTTTTGTTCACTGGCGGCCACCAAAGACGACACAGTTAATAGGGATTGGTGATTCCTCAGCTGCCTCACTATCTTTGTCGCCTTTTGTGTTTCGATTTCTGAGTCACTAAGTCACACTCACACATATATACGCTTCTTGGGGTGTGCATATTTGCTATAGGATCATATATGGGTGTGTAAATTGATGATGATGGGAAGAAAATGCTCGTATTGTGGAAATTTGGGTCACAATTCAAGGACTTGCAACAATCACATAGATGGTGCTAATGGTGGAGGATTGAAGCTATTTGGGGTGCAACTTGACCTTTGTTCTTCTTCATCAGCATCATCATCTTCCTCTACTTCACCGACACACTTTGCCATGAGAAGAAGTTTCAGCATGGACTACTTGCCTAATTTTGAGCTTGGCACAGATGAAAATTCAGATAAAGCTTCTTCTGGTAGTTACTTAGCCAGTACCAGTGGCCTCAACTCAACAACCCAACAAAGGAACAAAGGTAATCTCGCAAATGATTCTAATAAATTTCATTTTATTTTGAAAGAGAAAGACTCTACACTTACTAGCAACATTTGTTAAATTTTGAAGACGGGACTTTTTCCTTAGTTTTTAGTATTCGAATATAGATTTCATTGCGATGAATTAATGTGAGGGTAAAAGTATTCGGCTGTAACAATAATTACCTCAAAAATCTATATGATACCATGTGATTGGTTGGGAGTATAAATTATATTATAGTATCAAAATTAATTTCTTAGAATATATACAAAAAGGAAATGAAAGGTTTTGATACTTTCTATAACGTACAAGAGGTATACATGTACGAGACAACAAGATGGTCCTCAAACTGGTCAAGCTCAACCAATAAATTACTCAGGTTTTGCTGATCTAGGGGTGAAATGATTTTGATTATACTTTTGAGGTCTCCTAGTGTTTGTTTTTTTAGGTTTGCCATGGACTGAGGAGGAGCACCGAGCATTTCTTGTAGGGCTGGAGAAGCTGGGGAAGGGTGATTGGAGAGGCATATCTAGAAGCTTTGTGACAACAAGATCACCTTCCCAAGTAGCCAGTCATGCACAAAAATATTTTCTCCGTCACAATAGCTTCAACAGAAGAAAGCGCCGTCCTAGCCTCCTTGATGTAAGTAAATTAAGTTCATGATTGGTTTGATTATTTTTCAAAATATAAGTTTTTTTTTTTTCAAAAAAAAAATGATGTTATTTGGTCATAAAAGATGAACAATAAAAGTAAACGTCGAAGTGAGAGAAACGCAAGATTTGTTTTATTTAGGGTTACTAAATGATGCGTCTCTATTTTATATGTCCACTTTCTATGTACAAATAATAAAAGTTTTTTAATTATACGATATTTTGAGTTATAAGCTGTTTGATCTGCAATTGGATGTTTAGTCATTTTATTAAAAGATAAAAACACTTTGTTATTTTTAACGAACTTTTTTAAACAATTTCTGCAACATGTTCTCTCAGGTGGGAAGAGAAGAAGCTACACTTGAACCATTTAATACATGTAATTTTAGGCCAAGTGAAGCTTCTGGTCAATTTGGGTGCCCATCAGGAATTACTGATTTGATTTCAAATGATGTCAGTCACTGCTGCCGCTTGAATAGCAATAGAATTTGTCTTCCTCATCAGTGGCTTTCTTATCATCATTCGGTGCTAAGTTGGCCTACCTCTTCAACAAACTACACAATTCAAAGCAAAGAAGCCCCAGATTTAGAGCTCAAACTTGCAGTTCCTATGCCATTGGAGCTAACAAAGTTAACCACGCTGCAGAACTCCTAAGTTGTTATCCTTGTATATATGACATTTGACATATTGTATGCGATGCTATACATATTATGACTTCGAAGGAATGTGCTTATTACTGTTTGATCTACAAATGCAAGCTAGGACATTACATACACACACACACACACGCACACACACATATATATATATATATATATATATAATTTTAGTTAAATATATTATTTTACTATCTATATTTCTCTTTGACTTGCATACTTATTAGAAAACTTAAGAATATTTTAATTGTCTTGTAATAGATTTGTAATTATGTATTTTATTTTTAATTGAAATTGTATTGTGTTGTATTGGATAATAATATGAATTATGAATATTTATGGATGTTTTATTAAGCTTAAAAGTATTTTTTTTATATTTTTATCTTTTTATAGATTTTTTTGTAGAAACCTGCAGATATCTGCGGGGATCCAAATCCCCATGAAAAGCGATGACCCACGACGGGGATGGGAACTGGGGGCGGGTGCATGTCCCCCCCTCCTATGGGTACCCATTGCCATCCTTACATCACCTTTACTAATTACTACTAAGGCAATAATGTGTGATAAGAGGAATGAAAGTGGGCTAAGTTGTAATTAACATGTTATTTTATCTCAATTTGAGTTAGAATAAGTAAAATAATAGGTGAAGTAAAAAATAGAAAATTAAGTTGACTTTTTTTAATTATTTTTTTTAATCTTAATAGGGTCAAATTTAATAAAATAGTTAGAGCTGTCCAAATAGGCTAACCAGACCTAAATTGGGTAAGGCCATTTTTTTGGTCGGATTTGATCAAATTAAGTTAGTTTTAGGCTAGAAAAATGTTAAGCATAATCCAATTCTTTGCAAGCCATGGGTTAAATATTGAGCCAATCAACCTTTTTTTAAATATAATAAATATATTTTGAAATAATTATAAAAATATAAATTAAAATGTGCAAGCTTACATATCAATGACTTTATTTTAATATTAGTAGGAAGAACCTTTATATTTACATATCAATGACTTCATTCGAATATTAGTAGAAGAGTTAATAGGGCATTTAAAATATATATATATATATATATAATTAAAAAAATTCCAATTTTGGTGGGGCATGTGCCCCCCACTCAATAGTATGTGCATCTATCCCTGTTTAGATTAAATTATCCATCACTTTAATATATAAGAGAAATTTAATAAATAATTTTATATATTACATTTTTCATATCAAACAACTAATAAAACTGTAATATATTATATTAATTTTTCATATCATACTTAATACAATATGTCAAACATGTCCATACACTCTCTACTGTCTAGTGAAGAAATATTATGGTTAACGGATTCAATTAATTAGGAAAGGAAAAAGAAAGAAGAGAAGAGAAGAGTCCTTATGATTATGGTTTTACGTCTATCTTTTATGGTACCAAAGGAAAGGGGAAAAAAGTGACTTTTTCTTTATCTCTTTCTTTTTCCTATTATAGGTATGTTTAAAACATAAGGATAAAACCGTGCGTAGGAATAACAATAGTAATAAAGTGGAGGGAAAACCACCAAAATG
Organism: Pterocarpus macrocarpus; assembly: GCA_031439585.1. Taxonomy (NCBI): domain Eukaryota; kingdom Viridiplantae; phylum Streptophyta; class Magnoliopsida; order Fabales; family Fabaceae; genus Pterocarpus; species Pterocarpus macrocarpus. Next base: position 35,256,506 of record CM062514.1, read on the forward strand.
TTATTTGGATTAGAGGACCAAAATTTTTAGAGGGGCTTTAAGCCATTTTCAACACATGAAACCTTTGCCTAAGTTGGTCTTTATTCGAGGCTGGACAGATTCAACACAATCACTTACTCCTTTTGTCAGGGATAGATCCAGAAAAATTAGAAAAGGGGGCCAAAAGTAAAGAGTTATATTATTAAATAAATATTATATTATGTATTAATAAAAAAAATTATAGTGCAAAATTAATATATTATCAAAGTCGAGCACGATGTTCTTTTAAATCATAAAGCTCATCAATAATAAGATTTATGTCAATTTTTTATGTGATCTTTCTTTCAATGTCATCTTTTTCCATTCTTGAAACTTTAGGTTCATGTTGTTCATTATTTAAGTGTGCATTTGAAATATGATTAGGGGACTCACTTACTTGAACTTCAACATTATAAGTGACTTTTCTCTTCAAAATTATGTCAATTTTACATTGCTTTCTTATCATAAAAGGCTCTAATTTGTTCTTCTCCTTCTCCTTTACTATCAAGAAAATATAATAAAAAAATATTAAATAATTACTTTAATAATTATGTTATATACTTTATAATGAATAATGAGAATGAAGAGATAAAACAAATGTTGATATTTTTAATATAAATCTACTTTCACTTTATTTTTACTTTTTTATTGTCACTTAATTCTTGTAAAAGTATATATTTTAATTCATGAAAATAAATCAAATAAAAATAATACTAAAAAATAAATAAAAAACATTTTATTATTAAAAACAAATAAACAATGGCATGGATGTTGAGACGAATGTAAATAGGTCAAAAGCCACAATTTTTAAATTAAGAGGAGATATATATAATATTGTTGAGTGAGAGATAAGGATTAAGGAGATGGGCAGTGAAACGGTAAGTCTAAGTGTGATAGTTTTGATATTGCAAAATCATAAAATTTCTACATGCTATGGGTATCGAACTCTCCACCTCTAGGAACAATATTAGGCATTGCCACCCCCCAACACACACACACACACACACACACACACACACAAGCACTTTTGGTACATGGGATTGCAGAACTGAATGGATCATTTAGCAAACTCAGTTGGGCTTTAGATAATGTTTGATGATTACCTAGACAAGGTTGGTTTTTTGTTTGATGATTTTGTTATTTTTTTACCAAAATGAAAGTTAAGCTGTCACTTCATATAGGCACTATAATGACATTTTCAATTGCCAAATGATGAAGTGTTATCATTATAATGGTGCCAAAATAATGGTATTCACTTGATTAAGTGAGTATGAGCTCTTTTAAAAATTATGTTAATGCTAATGCCTATGTGATCACATTTTCACTTTTTCACTTTTTCTCCTGGTGTAGTGTAGAAAAAAAAGTTGAGTAACACATATATACTAGATTTTTTATGACAACTAATATTATCTATGTGATCTTCAGCTGCTAGTTATAAGTACTTCCATCTTGTTTCTATATGCCTAAATTTTGATTTTATCACAAACCCTCTAATGTAAAAAATGTAAGATATGGGTTATGTGCAAATAGTTTTTTTCTTTTATCATTCATATGCTTTATGGAAAATGTTTGCTGCACATCATAGTTGTTCTTGATTTAATTCTTAAATTCTTATGAATTTAGGATTCTACTACAAAAAAACGAGTTAATTTGCATACAAACTATTTTTCCGATAAATTTGTATGAGTTTAAGTAAATTCTAATAAAATCAATAAACTCTTGATTTTACTAATGAGTTTACAAGTTTAAATTTACTTATTCTTGAATCAATTTGCAAATGATTAATGTTAAAAAATTTTAAAAAAATTCTCAAACAGCAATTATATATATAATATTGGAATACTATTTTATCTAAAACTTTCATATAAAATTTGTTTCTCACTCATATGCAAAATGCACTAACATTGAAAGTATACTATTAAAAAAATATTATTGGAAAATTACTCCATCCAAAATGTCATTAAAAAAATTATTTCCTTCTTCCATTACAAGATTAAAATTTTTTTTTAAAAAATTAATTTAAAAGCCCTCATACAATTATTTCTTTTTATAATTTAGTACATAACATAACATATTCACTGAAAATGAAAATGTGAAAATGATAAGAAAATAATAAAAGAGAAAAATTAAATATATTTTATTATTTTATTATTTTTTAATAAATTTCATATTTTAGTTGAAATAAAAATAAAAATATTTCTTTTGATATATTCATTTTAATTATTTTTTTATAAAAAGTTGGCTAATGAAACTCACATTTTTATTTTTTATTTATATGTGATTAAGGACAAACTATTAAGAAATATACAGTTGAGCCCACAGCCTATTGGTTGTCTCCTACATATCTCATATGAGCCTGTGATATCCCGTGTTCAACTCCCAGCCCCCCAAAATATCCCTAAAAATAACTTCTAGTCTCACTGTCTTAAGTTAAAAAAAAAACTACTAAGAAATATATATTAATTATCGTTGATCTACATTTTCCTTCTACAATGTTAAAATGAATATATGTAAGTTCAAATAAATTTTATAAACAATAATAAAGTATGTTGATTGTAAATAAAATAGTTACATATTTGATTAGTTTTTCCTCAAAATTGATATAAATCTATGTCACTCAAAGGAGAAAGGTTGGCTCAATAATTTTAATTATCACATAAATATATGAAAAGTAGATTGTAAGTTCTAAATGTATAAATGGAGAAACTAAGTGATTTGTTATGAAAAGAAAACATAAAATATATGAGAACATGATGAAATATTAGAATTAATGATCACTATTGCTTAATAAATTATCTAATAAATCATTACAAATTTAAGTGATAGAATATTCTTCAATATTTATAATTGATATGTTACCACTTTATGAACCATTACATTAATTTTTTACCATTAAAATTTTAAGTTGAGTATAACCGTATAATAATTATAAATTATAGTTGATTTTACATACGTACATATGTACATAGACTTTTCAATATTAATTATAAATATGCAATTTAATTATGTTTAGTTACTAAAATATATTTTTAAAGTAATTAATTGTAATACATTAATAGTGTAAAAAAATTTTATATTACTATTCAATCAAAATCTTTCATTTACATGACTAATCAAGTAGTGAATGAGAAATTCAACCATACTTACTGATGTGACAACGTGACAATGTATAATTAAATAACAATATAAAACTTTTACGGTGCCAATGTATTTAAATTAAATATTTTTTAATTTTTTTTAATATATAAACTCTTACAACTCTACAAATTGAGTTAACATGTCAAGTTTAATGAAATTTTACAAATTTTACAAGTTTACAAAAATTCTCAAGTTTATTAATCTTACTGCACATAATGCGAGAATCACATAACTCAATTTAAGATGAGCTATTGATGACCAAAAAGAATAAAAGAGAGAAAGAAAAAGGTGACTGAATGGTCATGATTATAGTTTTGTGATTTGTAAGAATTCTGCTTGCATAATGCACAGGTGGGTCCTCTCTAGTCTTCAAAAATCTCTTGCATCCTTCACCCGCCCATAGCCATTTTTAACAAGTCCTTCCATGACTAGCTCATAACCACAAATTCCTAACAGGTTGTAGTTATTGATGTTGAAGCTAATGTACACCATTCATTTTATGCAAGACATAATCTTTCACATATCTAGATCTAGGAATACAATCTCCTGAGTTTGGATTTCTATTTATGGCTTTCTTCCTCCGTTGGTTTCTAGAAAATTACATCATTGCAATCAAAACAAGGCAATAATTACAGGGAATTCTGAGAGGAAAGGGCTGTAGAGAAGGGAAAAAAATGTCAAACGTTAGTTAGCCAATGTACGTAATGGTATGGAGAGTAAACATAATTTGGTAGCCTTTCACATGGCATTCAGAATGCTCCCTTAACATGATATCATTATAATTTATACACACAAACAACACTTATCAACTGCGCCGTCCAAACAAACAAATGCAAACTGCCTTACATATACAAAGCCCAGCCACATAATTTGATGGCACAGATGCTAGAATAGAAACGTATAATACAATTCAAACTACGCTTGCAGGAATAAGGACAAATGGCTACTCAGGAAACCATATCATACATTTATGAGCATCCCAAACAAAAGGAAAAAAACAAAAAATGGAAAAAATGAATGTTAGTGGAGTAATGGAATGAATGTCTTCCACAGCCTCATCTGTACGTCGTCTTGTTAGTTGAGTTTTCTTCCTCTCCCCTGTTCTTTCCACTTATGGGGTTCGGATGAGTTGCCTTGGTTAGTATTTGGTCAGTTTGGTATGCAAGAATCCATCATGGAAATAGGTTTGGATGATTCATGAAACACTGGAGTTAGGTGAAATTCTTTTTGACACCTTGGAAAACCCCATCAAAACTTCGTGCAAAAATGGAAATTTCCATGTCCACTGTAGTGATTAAGAATCATGAGATTCTTGGTCCATCAAAATTATCCGCTGCTTCCCACTCTCTGAGCGGAGGCTATCTACCTTACTATATCCAATCTGCGTTCAGCAACAAATAGAAGATCATCAGAATAAAAGAACAAAAGATGGCAAGAAAAAGATCATATATGTAGTCACTGACTTTCAGACACACACAGTCCAACAATTCCCAGAAAATTAAATTCTATGACAGGTGATTACCTCCAATGAACTGTCAAGAGAGAACCACCTCAATAGCACACCAAGATGCACTACAGCAGGAATTAGCTTGAAAAGTAAAGGAGTTGTCACCTGCAGAAATGAGCTGAGAAATTATTAATGGGATTATAACTTCGTAACAATAGTTGTATCACGAGTTTAAATTATTGAAACTGATTGTTGCTTATGATTCTTATATTTCAAGCTATTCAGATTTAGATGCTTGGTAAACTTGAAGCTGAAATAACTGATTGCAGCTTAGACAAGTTTGCCCACATCAGAGTTTGTCTAACAGTCAACTTGAGCCTTTGTTTTTCTTTTCTTTTTCGATGAAAAAGAAAAATCTCTTTGAAAGATAGAACATAATAAGTTTTTATAGACCTGTAGCCATTGCTTTGCAGTGTCGTAAGGTCATCAGCTAAATGTGTGTATTAGCATGTTTGCAGCATTTCAAGATCTATAACCCCCCCCCCCTCTCTCTCTCTCTCTTTTCCTTCTCTCATTTTTTTTTTTTTCCCAAACATAGCATCCCTGCAACTTGAATAACCTTCAGCATTTTACAAGAACTTTATTAAGGATTCTTGTTCACCAACTTATTTTTCAGCAAGATAGAAATCCACTAGATAGAGCATGAGCTAAAAATAAATAATGAAGGAAAAGGTCAGAAATTCCATTTGAATAAAGTTTGCGTAGATTAGGTCCTTGAATATCCATCATGGACCAAACACCAAAAAAGGGCCAGGAAGACCATGCGTCAGTTATGGATCCTAGTAACTGTTGGTTCAAACAAATGAAAATTATTTCATACCAGACTAAGAGCTGTGGTCCCAAGAAGCAGCAAATATAGTTTACCCTGAAATTAATCAAACATTAGAATCCATAATGGTTGATTCAACTTCGAGTATCAATCTATATTAGCAAAGATCATTGTCAATTTTTACAATTTTATACAATTAGAACATCAGGCAGGTTTTCTTTAGAAACACTTTAAGCAATCAGACACTTGATCACCATCATTATACAAAGCCATTTTAGCACAAACCTCAACTAGATGAAGATTAGAAGCTCGGCTGAGAAGAACAAAAGCAAATTCTCCTATTTGTGCCATTGACATTCCAACCTATACATATGCATGAATTTAGGTACCTCAACCATTTAGAAGATAAAGAGACAGCATAGTAACCATCAAATTATGAAATAAAGCTTACAAGTAGTGAAGTCTTGTTATTGTAACCAAATCCTTTCACAACAGAAGCAATTATGATTGTTTTTATGACGATCACCAAAATTACAGATGCTACCAGAATATCAACATGGTTCCAGAGAAAATGAACATGAATCAACATTCCAATGCTGGCAAGGAAAAGGGCAGCAAAAAGATTGCGAATAGGTTCAATCTGCAGAGAAAGTGAAGAGGCGTCAAATTCCTGCTATAAACTTATGTTACCACCAAGCATTCCAGTTAAGAGCATAGGTTCATGAAATAATCAACAAATTTGTCAATGTTCATAGACAAATGGGAACCGTATTGTAAACAATGACTTTCTTTGGTACAAAAGGAAATTTTACAAATATGCCCAATCTTGAAGCTAACAGAGGGGAAAAGTTCAGTTGCCCCTTATGAAGAATATAGACCAAAATGACCAATGAATGCGAATGGATCTTATAAAAAAGCAATACATTGCATTTTCACTCATCGCCTTGTACTTCTGCATTAGGTGTATGATAAAAATATAAAATCTAATGCATTTTCTAGTACCATGTTTAGAATCTATATGCATTTATTTGAATACATAAAGCTATATCAATGCATGTCAACAGTCAACTGTTATTTGTGCTCATGTGTTTGCACCAAATGCATTTTCCACATCTTGTATACAGCCTTACTTGCTCTAGTGTATGTTGAGCCAGATCAGTGGTTGCAATCATCACTCCAGCAGCAAAAGAACCTAATTCTAGACTTAGTCCCAGCTTATCACTACACTGAAAATATAAAAGCAATCAGATACAAAAGGTCATGCTTGACAAGTAACAGTAAGGCAATCAAGCAACAGAACAAGCATATATCATTATTAGTATCATTATTATTATTTTGGTTTACAATAGAACACCATAACATGATCCACGTAGCCAACCCAACTAATGGGTAGATATTTATTTGATCCATAACAACAAGTACTACTACTATTTGGGATATAAGAACGAGGAGCAACAACAACAACTACTACCACCACTATTTGGGATATAAGAACAAGCATATATTATTTGAAAACAACTACAAGATATTTAAATGCATAACTCATGCCAACAGAGAAGTACTGAAGGCCTTTAAAAAAACCAAACAAACAAAAGCACACACACTCCACACACATACACGAGTAAAGAAGTTTCTGCAGAGACACAAGAATCCAGTTTGCCTTTGACATCACACATCACCAGTTCTAGGGAAGCATTAATTACAACCAACTGGCAATGCCCCCGCTTGAAGCTAGAAGCCTTTTGAAAAGAAAATAATCCTTTCCTCTCTTTTGGCATTCTAATGACCGCTTCATAAGTTTCTTACCGATCTTTATCCTTTACACATTGAAAGATTCCTTTTAGCTGATTTGATTCCTAGGAACCAGCATAAATCCTTGTCTACAACAAGTACTAAGCCTTTTTCTCACTAAGTGGGTTCAGAGCATAAATCCTTGTCTGATGGGTTAAAAATAAAATCAAGGATTAATGATTATAATTAAGCATGTAGCTAAGGAGGATCAGAGTACAGATATTTTCAATGTATTAAACATTAAATGATTGCAGAAAATGTTGATCTAATGCTCATTATCTTAGCCGGTGAAAATATGATTCCAGTACAAACTAGTATTAGTACAATTTTTAGTGCTTATAAAATCAAATAAAAAACAAAGCATTTCAAAGAGAAATACAGTAGCTCAGGAACTTGAAAAATTCGGAAGAGAACAAACCCAGGCTACAAGCAAGCAGAATGCAACAGACGCCAGCTGATAGAGTTCATTTGTCTGCATAAACCAGATTATTATTCAACCACACAGACAGACAAAAGGGTATAACCAATCAGTGGCAATAGCTAAAGAACCAACTTGTAAATTTTCAATTCAATTCCACCATCCTTGCCATTGTTAATATGAAGAAAAAGAAGCAACCACTTCCATAGGTGAGATTTTATGATTAAAGTGGGATAATAATACACACCTGTGACGATAGGCTGATCATCAGTTTAAGCAACCACGGAAGGCAAGTACGAGACAATATTGACAGAACAGAGAGGAATGCAATCAATGTCACCAACCTAGATTGGGAAAGGAGTATCATGTTATGTCATATAAAAACTCCAGGGAAGATGCTGAATAAAATTTTCCATTAAACGCAAATTGGACAAAGGATGCATTTGAATACTACAGTTCAGTTCTGAGCTGAACAAATTCTGTACTAAAACAACATTCAGTGCATTTTAGTCAGAACCAAAAGAAGAAAAAAAATCTTGCAAAACTGCTAAACAGCAATACAATGGCCACGGAATGCTTATCAAGGTAAATGGTCAGCTAATTATAATAATATGTAAGGGCCTTTATGTCCCTTACTGCTTAAAAAATAACAACTTTAGTACACGTAGGAAGCATTTGTTTCAGCCTTTAAGAAAAGTAATTATAAAACTTAAATTTTATATATAACTGAAAACTGATTTTTTTCCATAAGCTACTCTTTTCAATTTCTATAAAAAAAACTGAAAACAGATTTTTTTTTTTAGATATTGATTATTTTTAAAAAATTATCCAAATATATGAAAACGGATTTTTTTCAGTGGAAAAAGTGATTTTTTGCCCAAAAAATCACAAACAAACACACCCTTATTCTCACTTTAGATGATTAATTTAATGACTAACTTTACTGTTCGACTGTTATAGCAATAATTACTGCCTCTTTTCATCTTTTTGAGAACATCAAGTTGTTGTATTATTGGTAAGCATGCATTTCGACTTTGATTATGCATTACACAAATGGCCACTAAGTATTTTTTTAATTAAACATATAATTTAAGCACAAAATTTATGAAAAACTTATCCTATAATCATATCTTGTCAGAAGACTAAAACATGCATGAATTTCTCTTGACTATTATATGGGTTAGTGAAAATGAGAAGAAAAAACTTTAAAAAAAAAAATCATGTGTCGAAGATAGAAGTACAAGCCTAAGACTTCTAAGGTTATGTACTTATAGGTTATGTACTTACAGCTTTGTCATGGATAACATTCCTTGAAAAACACCAGAGGTGCCACCCAGAACAGGAAGCAATGCAAAAAGCAATCCAGCAGCACAATCCTTCAAGGAAAAATAACTTCACAAGACTTAATAGAGCATTTGATGAAGGCATTTATGGTCTACATCAGCAAAATAGTGAACAAAAAATAATATAGAACCGGATAAAGCAGAAAAGTTTCACCCACAAGCAATAACTTAGTACCTGCAAAATAAGGGTCCCAATTGTGACTTGTCCGTGAAGGGCATTACTAGTGTTCTTTTCCATCAAAAACTTCAAGACCTGACCAAAAATGTGAATAAGAAACACAATTGATTATAGGCTCCGAAGTGCATGAGTCTGCCTCTGCAATTTAAAAGATGGGATGAAATCAGCATGGTTATGGTGCTATACCACTGCTGTTGAAGACATAGAAAGGAAAGCACCAACAAAAACTCCTTCTGAAGCTTTACCACCACATAACTGCAAAATAACGTCCGATCAGAACTGCAGCATTGAGAATGTCATATAGCAAAGTCTACTAATGCAACACACATTACAAATAAGAAATTGCCTTCCCAGAAACATCCACTGAAACAGCAACAGGACCAGGCAATCAAATTATAAATGAGAGAAATAAGATTAAGATGGAGATGAAGTGAATACATGGCTTCCCTTTTGATTAGATTACTAAGTTCATCATACTACTGCCATTTAAGCTCTGCATTTTAAGAAATAAGGAGTACATTTATTTTTAATGCTGTTTTGTTTCCATCTATGTCACCTGCAATTGAAGTCAAATAAGACAAATTTATTCTACTAGCACCAAATATCATGGATCTTGTAAAATAAGGAGGCAAATATATCCAAGAAAGAAAGATGATACAAATTAGAATGCAGAAACTGATACTCAGTCCTCTATTGCCCCTGAATCATTTCCACATAGCAGTTTAAAACTACCAAACTTTTCATCAGTCGGGACCTCAAGTGTAATTCAGTTTTCTTTCCTAAAGCAGAAACCCTTCATTTGATCAAAATGCAAATTTAAAATTAAAATAGTGAAACTTAGCATTTAGTTTGTAAGATCAGTATTTCTTTGTATTTAAGGATGCAAAAGGATCAGATCATGCAATAAATAGATGACGTAGCAACCAATTCAGATTAATGTCATGTATGTATGAATGTCTGCGGAGGACAACTATAAGATCCAAAGATTGGGTGTTCACATTTTGCATTGCACATTAACCATAAAATGATAAGAAGAATACCAAACAAAAAGCTCAGAAATAGTGAGTTACAATTGTAAAAAACATACCGACACAGTAAGCCCACACATGCACATAAATAGAAAAATCTGAAGTAAGCCCCCTAGAACAGCAACAGCTCGAACAACTCGAAGCTGCAATCATACAGGTACAAAGTAGTGTATACACATAAACAGAACAAGAAAATCAAAAAACCAAATGGATCAGAAAAAAAAGCCAACCTTAGTTGCGGAGAACTCCAGGCCCAATGCAAACAGAAGAAATATTACACCAAATTGAGCCACCGTTTCCACCTACATATTTGAGCAAATTGCTGGAATAATTAAGCTTGTGTTGTCTAAACCCAACAGGCACTACCAATGTTAGTATAAGCTAATATGGTGATATAACTACTCTACTCTTTCAGTTGTTTTTAGTGGCACCAACTCTTCTTAGTCTGTCGAAAACAGTGATGAAGAGAAAAAGACAGCCTGTCAAATTAATGGAAAGATGTTGGGCTCTTTTGTGAAAGAAGTCAAGAGAAGAGGAGGGGGAATTTGACTTGGAAGAAAATTTTTGTTTGTACAATAGTTTAGGACAAGAGGATCTCTTATCCTCCTATCTCTTTGTATTCTTATTCTCTTCATCTCAATAAAATTCTTATTTTTATTTTAAAAAATGGTTTAAAACTTCTCTACAAATGATTTTAGGCCTTGTTTGTGTAATTCTTGTGATATTACTTACCAGCAGAATATAATTTGGAAAAAAAAATAATTTTTAAAAAATTACTTTTAAAAGAATAAGCTTTGTGCTTTGGGAATGTTCATCTAACATTGTGTTTGGAATGTTTAAAAATACAAAATGATTTGATTTGATTAGAAATCAAACTTTTTTTTTTAGAACTCATTATAAAAAATAGGACTTGAATTGGTTTAAAGATCAAATCTTATGTTTGGAACTCACTAAAGTGGAATTGATCTGATTTCATTTTACTAGATAAGCTATTTAGTAAGGGTAATATGGTCAACCTATATAATTGAATTTAAAATCAAATCAATTCCACCATCCTACCAAATTTGATAGGACTTGTAAAACGAAGGCAGGGAAATTCATGAGATTTACTAAATCAAATCATTTCTTATTTTTAGAAGTTCCAAACAGAAGATCTGATCTGCGGATCAAATAATTTCCCATTTTTAGTCTTTCCAAACACACTGTAAAAATCTTTTTGCAAGAATGAGTTTGTTTGGATAGTATTAAGTAAAATTACTTTCAAAAGCCAAGTTACTAAACTAAAAGGTAATGCATGTACCACAATACACTTTGAAAAGATTCCAAACTTTATTTTTCCCTCCAAAATTAAGTTTGGGAGCCAAAATGCATGCTGACTCTTTTCTCAAAGATAAAAAAAATTACAAAATGAAATCCAACTGAACCAAAAAACAAAAGTATACTGCCAAAAAGAAAATAAAAAGACATTTTTTTGCATAAAGAAGAAAATATTATAAGAAGCAATTGAGTACTGTTTTAAGGATACCTGCACCATTTCGCTGATGAAGTTAAAGCCACCAGGTCCAACTATGGAGCCAGCTAGAAGATATCCAGTAATGACCTGTTCAATTATAGTTTGAGGTAATGCTTTGAGTGATTTGACAGAAATGATACTAGAACATATCCTAAGATTGCATTTGACAAAAGGTAAGGCTAGAAAAAGAATATTCAGACCGGTTGTCCAGCAAAAGCAAATGCAACGCCGCCACAAGTTGCTGAAACAATAGCAACTACCAGGTCTGAAATCAATCTAAAAGCAAAATGTGAAAGAAGTTCTCATCAATAACAGTATTATAATCCATCTTATGCTGAAAATAGAACCAGCAAAATAAGTTTACCGCAAATCTAGCTGCAGCACTGGATACTTGGATTTAAAGTTAGAAATTATGAAGACATTGTCCTGAAAAAAGATACACAATATATAAACTTAGAATTTGCAAAACTCAACAGAGTATCAGAAAAAGGGAAAAACCTAACAATGCATTCAGCTGTCTCACCTTTCGATCTATCAACGTTGGGGTATCTTCAGCTCTATTATCATTATCCAAATTAAATACATGATGGAGTTGAAATGACCTAAAATTTTAGGGAATAAAACACGCTTAACTAGTATATCAAAACAAAATTATACAGTAAATGCTCCATATCAGACACCCAATTCAACTAACTGGAAGATACACTTAAAATACTAATGTAAAACTAGAAATAAGTACGTTTCATCTTTTGTGTCATTCTTCTTTGGCTTGACCCTGGCCACAGTTTCCAGAACAGCCTGATCCACACAAATAAGGCAACAAGAGAAACTCAGCATATTACCAAAGCCCAGAGAAATGTTAATTGTGTAATATATATAAACCATGGAATTATTTTGATAAGGGAATAAAAACTCGAATCACCACTAACTGAAAGGCTTAAAGCACAGCCTAATGAAATCTTTCAATTATAAAAAAGGAGTACCTCAATCGTGCCATTAAATTGAAGTTTATATTTTTCTGATTACATCAAACTATGATATCATGATTCGAAATAAAGGGTTATCGTAGGAGAGACCAACCTGTTGCTCTGCTACACTGTTGTTGAAACTCCCCGAATCAGGTACTGCAAGCATGAAGATGTAGAAGAAGAAGGACAAGCCAAGCGTTAAAAACAGTTTCTGAAAATTCTTCAATTTATATATCCAAAATTTAAAATAATTTCTATATTCTTCAAAATTTGAGTGGATTTTCTAAAAATGCACGCAAAAACTCAAAAATAGGAAATGAAAATAAAACTAAGCAAAATCATAAGATGAAACAAAATGGTTGTGCCAGTAACATGAAATTCACATGAATCTGCCATTTCCCCAACACAACACCATTCAACAAAGGCTCATTCTTATAGATCAGGAATCAGAATCAACGAACTAAATAAATTGAAATTAAAAACAAAAAAAGCAATTATAACAGCTCCAATTAGCCCCAGAGCTGAACAAAAACACAACACTAGGCAAAAATCCAACAAGATTTTTCATCGTTCACAACCTAATAAAAACTAAAAAATTCACTAACAAAGTGCCAATTCTTTCTGAATCGGAATGGAAAACTGAAATTGGAGAGAAGAAGATTCTAGAACCTTCGTTCTGCTCGTTATCGGTGAACTCCTGCTCGAGAGCTCGATCGATCATTTCGGCGAAGCTTCCTTCCCTGGGTTTCGAGAGCGACACATTGGACTCGGTCGAGTTGGAAACGAGTTCGACCCGATCCAACTCAGCGGGTCGAATGGCGAGCGAGCTCGGAGGTAGAAGAAGAAGAACGAGCGAAACGGACACCAAAAACACCACCAAGTGGCTCTCGCGAGAAGGAATGGGAGAAAGTGAAGGTGATCTTGCCGTTGGGAACATTGCTACGGCGAGGGCGCAGGGTAGCACCCTAGCAGTGCCTGCGAGGACGGTGGTGGTGGCGAACAGCGGTAGCCGGTCGAAGAGAGAGAGAGAGAGAGAGAGAGAGAGAAGCAGTTGACAAGTGAGAAGAACGAGGACAAAGGAAGACAACGAGTGAGGTAAAGGGTCAAGTTGTGGTCATTCGTTAATTATTTTGCTTATTATTATAATAATAAATAATAATAAATTTTTTGAAGTTTATAATAATAATAATTTTTTATAAGATAATAATAATTATTTTTACTGTTACTATTTATTTATTTATATATTATTATTATTATTATAATACCTAAATAGCTAATTCAAGTAATTTGACGTTAGTGAATGGAGATTGACTTATTTATTATTATGGCTTTGGTTTGATTTATAAATTTTTTTATTAATATATATTTTTATAGATATTTATTAAGTTTAAAGATATATTTTAATTTTAAATTAAAATAATTTTTTTTTTCAATATAAACTTATTAAATATCTAAAAAAAGTAAATTGATATTAATTTTTTTTAAAAAAATCTTAAATTTCAATTTTTTTTCCATTCGAAAGAGCTCCACCAGAAGCTAAGGAGAATAAGGGAAAAGATAGACGTATAGAGATTGATCCCTGGCTCAATACTAACAAAAAAAATTAAGTTTAAAAAATTAAAATTAAAATAAAAAATTTATCTATATAATGAATTGATTTGACTGAATTTAATAAGAATCAATTAAATTTTAAATGGTAATATTTAAAAATAGAAAAATTTCTAGGTATTTTTAAAGTAACAAAACGTAGTGATAATAAAAAAAATTAAATATTGAATGACTCAAGTATAATCTTTTTCTTATTTTAGAACATTTAAAAATCGAGTAAATCCTCAACTAGATCCTTGACAATTTCAGGGTCGAATAACTTGGTTCCCGACAAAAATAAATTACTTTATTAGTCTCTGACAATGTCATCCATCGGACATCTGTTGATCCCTGCCATGTTCTCTAACGGAGAAGCATACGTGGCACTTGGATTCTTCCTAAACGCCCAAAACGCACCGTTTGACCCTGGCTCCAGTGATTCACCACTACCACCACTGCTCCCACTCTACTCCACTAACACCACACATTTCTTCTTCTTTTTTTTCACCACCCACCGCCACTATTCCACCAACATCACACCTTTCTTCTTCACCACCATTGCCACCACCATTACTCCACCAACACCACCTCTTTCTTCTTCACCACCACCGCCACCGCCACGCTACTCCACCAACACCAGCACTACACCTTTCTTCTTCTTCTTCACCACCACCACCACTACTCCACCAATACCACACATTTCTTCTTCTTCTTCATCACTATCGCCACCACCCCTTTCACCTCGAAGCAGAAGAGTCGCGCTGCCCTCGATCTTCTCAAGTCTGAGCTCCGATGTCATTTAAAGGACACAAAACGACATTGTTTAAAGCCACAGTGGAGTGAGACGACAGGGACTAATGGATGTTCGATGGATGACATTGTTAAGAACTAACGGAGTAATTTATTTTTGTTAGAGACCAAATTATCCAACCCTGAAATTATTAGGGACTTAGTTGGGGGTTTATTCCTTAAAAATCTCTTAAAAATTTATTATTATTATTATTATTATTACTATTGTGATGCCACTTCTTTTCGTTTTGACAATAATGCCCTTGTTTCTGCTGTTCTACTCTTTCAATTTTCTAAATTCTTTCACTCTCTTAGATCCTAAGGCTTGACACCGTAAAGTAGAATATTATATACCTTTTTCGGAAACCAAACAAATAGAGGAAAAGAAAATGACGACAAAATCTAATATAAGTAAAGGATGTTATAA
The DNA here is from genome assembly GCA_031439585.1 of Pterocarpus macrocarpus. Classification (NCBI taxonomy): domain Eukaryota; kingdom Viridiplantae; phylum Streptophyta; class Magnoliopsida; order Fabales; family Fabaceae; genus Pterocarpus; species Pterocarpus macrocarpus. The sequence goes on from CM062514.1 coordinate 35,271,980, forward strand.
TATAGGATGAGCAAGGGAGGGAGATCTCATCATCCCTTTTAATCATTTTATTAAATGACCCAGAAAAAAAGGTTAATAATACATGCAATTTGATAAACGTGGATCATTAAATGAAGAATTACCCTCTCTATAATTGTTTTAAAACAACAAAGAATCCTCATTCATGTTTTCACTATTTAGGAAATATGTGCAATATGGAGAAAATAAAGATCTCAGCAAGAAAATCTTTGATGATAATTTTCCTTAATCATCTAATCATCTTTGGGAGCAAGAATACGTTTATATATAACTATCTTTTAAAAAAATTGTCTCAGATTATTTGTTATCTAAAATGTCAAGAAAGCATTGATAAATGTTTTTCAATTCTAAAAATAATACATTAATAAAATTAAGTGATATTTATTCTGTATCATAACTTATTTAATAACATATTTAATTCTTATTTAAAAACTTTAAAACCATTTATAAAAGGAGAAGGGTTAATATTTTACATATTTATTCTTTAAATTTTATTTATAAGATTTTGTTAATCAATATATTTAGGGCATTTGTTCAGAAATCAAGAAAAAATATTTTTTAAATTTTTAATGCATTCAATATATTAAATTATTGGAGATTTAAAAATTTTATTTTCAATTAAAAAAATTTCATTCTTAACTTCTTAAGCAGTTTTTTTAAGGTATTGATTAACAAAATTCTCAAATGTACTAGTCTAATGTTAATACTTTTTTTTTTTGTTTTTTTTTCCTTGATAGTATCATTTATTTGATCTCTATTATTGGGGCCTAATTAATTCGACCCAATTTAATAGAAGTCCTTAAAATGGGTAAAAGTTTTTTAATAAGAATTTTTTCTATTCTTAAAATTTGAATTCGAAATCGCTAGATAAGGAATTAAAGTATCTACCATCTTATCCAACTCCATATTAATATTTTCTTTTATATTGTTAAATTCTACTTTCAATTCACAATAGCTCTCAATTTGAGTAATTTTTTTTATTCATAATAATAATTATTCTCAATATTAATATAATATTTATTATTATTTTTAATTTTATCTTTTATCTTTATTAATTGAAAAGAATAGTTATATTTTATTATATAATAAAATTATATTTTTTATCATATAATAAAATTTAATAAAAATATTTGAATAAATTTATATTATAATTATATATTAAATGTAGATTTTTTAATTTATATAAAAATAATTAAATTGATAATTATTATGAATAAGAGAAAGTAGTTTTTAGTTCTGTGTTTTTAATAGTTGACAGCTGGCCAATGGAAATGCACTTTAGTCACCACCTGGATGTGTGTGCGTGAGCAATCGAATGCACAGACCTACACGTGATGCTGAGATATTCATTGGTGTTCTTAATATGCCACGTAAATTATCTTGATAATTAATTAGCTAAAAATATAATTAAATAATAAATTTTATTTTAAAATATTATTTTATTCTTAATTATAAGTATATTTATATAATACTTTATAAATATCTAATAATTTCTCTCGCGACGACCTTGCTAGCTGTAATTTTTTTTTTAAAATTAGCCAACACTTGTGTTTTGCCATTTGCAAGCTAAACTGGTAATGAATGAAAGATGCACAATTAAATTACAATAATTAACGATAATAATAATAATATGGACGATCAGATTCGTTTACAACATAGTACCTGGCAAGAATGTTCCATGTTTGTTGGCTTATCACTGCTGATCTCGGTCCCTGCTCCCTTCTAACTTTTCCATATCATTATTAAAATTTCAAGTTTGAAACTTCGACTGATGAAAATCATGGGACTGATCCTTACTGTAACGGATCTTTTTAGACCATTAGCTTTTGTTATTTTTTTAAATTTTAAATATTTTCACTATCTGAGATTGTAAATTAACTTTTACTACCCATAAAACGTCTCCTTTTCAACACTCTGAAATAATCACGACTTGGTCTCTATTGTTTATTTTTATAGTAGATTATAATTATATTTATTTACAATTATGATTGTCTAAATATGAATTTATAATGTAATAAATATAGACTCTATTTGTAGCTAAAAAAGGAAAAGCTTTCTTTCGAACACGACACGATAAATCCATGGATAAATGTGACATATTTATTTATTTTGATGTGAATATTTATCTATTTATACTTTCATATTTTCTGTGGTGTATATTATACCCTTGGGGGTTTTTAATCATGTCACATCTCATTAATAACCAAATTTACGTTTTTATATAGTTTTTTACTTTAATTTGATATCACTTTAAAAATTCAAGTTGAAAAATTCATGTTGGTTCACTTAAAGAAGGATAAAGGTGCAATGGTGCATCACACCTAATTAATTAAATAGCATTCATCATTTACACCCAAAAATGTAAGCTGTCATAAATTACAAGTCAAATTAGCAATCCTTTGCTAGCGCATTCGATCAGAGAAAATCTTCAACGTTTGTACCCACAAAGAAGAAAGCCTTCAACCTATTCATGGGAGATTGATCATTCAATAGCAGTTTCTGAGACAGGAAATGGAAGCTTGTGTGGGACATAACCATGCGAATTTTTCATACATGATCATCTCTGCCGATAGCTTAAGGCTTGTTTGGTTTGTGTTTTTATTTTCTGATTTCATTTTTAGTGTTTCTTATTTTTATGATTTTGTGAAGAAAATAATAAAAACACGTAAATCTCATTTTCGATTTTCAGTGTTCCCTAACAAATTCTAGAAGAGAGGAAACACAGGAAACAGAAACAAACTCTAGACCTAGGGGGTGTTTGGCTTGCTATTTTTCATCATCATTTCCACCAAAAATAGAAAATAGAAGGCAAAATATGTTTGGTATCCGTTTTTGGAAATATTTGCAGAAAATATTTTCTAAAATAACTAAAAACTTGAAAATACCAAATCCATATTTTCAGCCTTTTCAATTTGTGAGTTGAAAATATTTTCAACCAAAATGCAGTGGCATTATGGTAATAAACGAAGCTCCTTTCCTTTTTTACTTCTATCTCCCCAGTTCAAATCCTGCAACAAGAGAAGGGTGTATTTTTTTTTTTAACACAGCTTTCTCTTTCTTTTGATAGGCACCTTGTTCGAATCCAAGGGGAAGAGTCCAATGCTTTTTTTCCCCAATGTTATTTGAAGAAAAGCCCTAATAGCCTCTCCCTCGACAATTCCATTTCACCTCCATCCTTCCCCTGAACCAGTCTCGTGTTGCTCACCCTCACCGTCGCAAGCCGCTTGCCGCTACTTCTCTTCCCTCATCCCTGTTTTCGAGTCTTGTGTGGTATGATTTCATTTGAGTTTTTAGCCTTTTTTCCCCCTCTTTTTCCTCCCTCAACCAATGTTGGCATTTTAGGTTGTTTGATGGTTTCCTTGATCTTCTTCTTCTCTTGCTGGTTCTGCTTGCTTGTCTTTTATTGTTGGCTTCGTTTTTGCTTGCTTCTATTTGATGTTCTTGTTTGGAATTTTGGAATGTTGGATGTTGGAATATTGTTTGATAGTCTTTTGGTGATTGTTTTGGTCAAGTTATTTGAGAGGGACAAGTAAAAGTTTAGTCCTTTTTGTTTATTCTTGTGTTTTTTATTCATGTTTTTGATTCATGTATTTGGAATGTTGGATGTTGTAATATTGTTCTGGTTATTGTTGGATAGTCTTATGGTGATAGAATAGTGTTTGTGATTCATGTGCATCTATACATGTTTTGGATTGGATCATTGGAAAGTTGAAACTTTTTTTGAAAAGTGCCAATTCAAGATTCTTGGCATTGGGGCTTGTTTTGATTTTGTTTTGTTTTCCTTCGTGATTCATGTGCCAAGTGCTTTTTTCTTTTGTTGGATTTGTTGATGGAAAGGATCTGTATTGACTGATCTTGTTTTAGGATGTCGGATCTTGATATGTTGATTGCTAATATATTCACCACATTTGACTGATGTTTTTCAGTTTATATTTGTCATTGAAATGGATGGAGTAGAATGTGTTTTGGTCTAGCCATTGACATTGGGCAGAATTGTGAAGAATTGTGGATGAACAAAATTTTAGGATAGATCAAGAAGATATTGATATTAATGCTTTTGAAGTAACTCAAATGGTACAAATTATGAATCAAATATGTTATAATTATCTTATAACTATCACTTTTTATCTTTTGTTGGAGGATAATGTATTTCTCTTTTATTTTATTTTTTTTGTAATGTTTTAGCTGCTTGACAAATTGAAGTATAACAAAGATTATAATTATAGATAATGCTAATTATTTTGTTTAATTATGTCCTTTTTTGATATGATTATAATTTACTTACAAATCAAATATAATTTAAATATATTTTATCATTACAAGTAATTTTTGCAATTAAAATTTCCTCTGTAATATTTATTAATTATATAATAATTGATATTGATAACAAAATTACTTAAAAGTGAATAATTTATTTATTTTACTCTTAATCTTAAAATTTTATGAAATTATTTTATTTTAATAAATACTTTTAAGGTTATCTCAAATTTACAAATAATAAAATTCACCTAAATGTACAAAAAAAAATATATAATATTTTATTATTTAATAATAAATATCATTTTATTATCTCAAATTTAATTTTAAAAAAATACTTTAAAAATAAACAAAACAAATATATTTTAATTATTTTCCCTTTTTAAAAACAAATAAATTAAATACATTTCCTAAATTTAAAAAATCTAAAAATAAAAATCCTTTTCAAAAAATAAAAAACAAAAACATGAATATTTTCACAAGCCAAACTCCATCTTCTTTTCTGTGTAAAATTGAACTTTTAAAAGCAAATGAGCATTCACTTTTAAGGTAGAAAAAACAGGTAAAAAACACTTTTGACATGTATCATTTGCCACCTGCCGTATTAAACCGCCACACAAAATGTGTTGCCGAGTTCCACACACAATTTAGCTGTACTCACGTGCAAATACATAATTTACAACTCATTTATGTAGAGTACACTCGCATTTACAAAATGTTACAACTCATCCATGTAAAGTAAAACACTTGTTCCTTTAGATTTTATTTTATTTTTTTTGGGGATCAGATACCATACATAAAAGTTTCCACAATATGGGAAGATTCTAATTCAGCTACTTGAAGGATCTGAAAACTCTTACAACCGACCATTTCAGGGTTAATTTGATCAGAAAATCTCGTAATGTGCAACCGCAGGATCATCCTTATGCAGCCTTCGGAACCCCGGTGGTCTCTATCAAGCATTTCTTTGAGAGATTGACAATTGAATCTGCAATGACTCTAGCACTGGACTTCATGTAACCGCCTGAAACATGGAATAACAAGGAAAGGCATCCTAATAAACATCTTACAATAAGCTGAGAAAATATAATTGAAGAAATTAAGTCTCCAAAAACAAAAGTTGTGTTTCACGAGTCAGTTGAGAATGTTGTCAATTTCTACAATAGTTACAGGTGACCCATCTCCATTAAGGCATAATTATATCAGCACGGAACATGGAAAAATGTAAGGTTAGAAGAAACAAAAAGGAATATTCCATTTAACACGATAAACCAAAAAGGTCCAAAGGTGATTGAAGTTCTCGTATTTACAGCTGATTAGTCACATTTTAATGTCATTAAATATTATTATTTGATCACATTTTAGGTGTTGCTATGAAGATTTCAATATAACAGATGATTAAAAGGATTTTACGATAACATGGCCATTGAATAACGAAGGAGAGCCTTGGCACAACGGTTGGAGTTATCAACATGTGACCTGGAGATCCCGGGTTCGATTCATGGAATCAGTCTCTTGAAAATATAAGATAAGGCTGCCTACACTAGACTGACACAGTGGGTCCCACCCTTCCCTAAACCCTGCGCAGATTTTCAATAATGTATTTATCTTCCCTCATGAAAGTTGTCATATAGATCTGAGATCAGTCCATTAGGAGGGAAAAAATGGAGTGATTGGTGCGTTTGTTTCAACTACTAAAAAAAAATTATTTTTAAATTTAAATTTTATATATAATAAAAAAAATTAAAAATTGATTTTTGTGTTTTAAAAGCTACTCTTTTCAATTTTTATCAAAAAAAGCTGAAAATAAGATTTTTTGAGAGTGATAATTTTAAAAAATTATCTACACATACGAATATTGATTTTATTTTAATAAAAAAAATGATTTTTTGTCAAAAAAATCCCAAACACACCCACCCTTTACATTTTTGCAAAGGAGGAGGTCATATTGAACAAGGCAACCTCTTAGAATTCAGGCAAAAAAGATTGGGCAATTCTGGATGCTTTCAGATTACTTGTTCAACATTAGATGCTGGCAGAAATAAAAGGATCAGGATATGACTAAAAGATGTTACATATGAAGGGGCTCTTTGTTAAGTAAGTTTCCCGGGTGCACACACATTGCCAACATGGCCCCCATATGGGAGGGAGGAAAGACATAGCAAACCTGAAGTGAGCATGACAATAGGAATGTTCTTCTCACGAGCAAACCGAAAAACTTTCTCATCTCTAAGCGCAATCCCATCAGGACTGATCTGCAAGAACAAAATAGCACAAGCACCAGCTGGTAAGCGACAAGTGAATCAACTAAAATAACTTATAGTAATGACCTATTCTTTTATGTAGAAACTATAGAAGAGGAGCAAATGACCAGGCAACTGAAGTTGACATAAATTTATATTTTACAGCAATAAAGTGAATCCAATAATGGGATTACCTTCAACCTTCCTAATGGATCACCTTCTAGGATGTCAGTTCCAGCGTTATAAACTACCAACTCAGGGTGAAACCTACGCCCAGCAACCTTGAATCACATTGACATGAAAAACATTAAATAAAAGGACCTAAAAAATATAGCTTCCTCGACTGATAAACAATTCTACATATCTTGGCCTTAGAAGTACAAGATAAGGGGAAAAAAATCAAAAGATAAACAAAGGGAAGGGAAGGGAAGGATAGAGATTGGGAGGCTAAATGATAATTTTCCTTCCCTTGTTTTGATGTTTAAATAAAGAAGGGAAAGGTAAGAGAAGGCATATCACAAACCAAAGACACACTTTTTATTAATTTCCAAAATGAAACTATTATGGTTGGAATTTGGATACCTGTAGTGCTTCATCTAATTTCTGCAGGTAATCCTCCGTAACTGTCCCGCTCTGAAAGTTCAGGAATAGGGAGGTGGAAAAAACTTTTGGTCATAGAAGCAAATCAGAAAATAAATATGATCCACATTTTAACTAACATAATGAATATACCTTCACTTCAACTTTCTGATTTATGTAGTTCCTCGCCTCATAATCCTAATATAGAAAGTGAAAAAGAAATTGTAAGAGATTTAGTAAGTTGCTACTACTACAATAATAAATTGATTATAGCCATATCAGAACAGATGCACATTCTAAATTAGAAGCAAATAACAATTAACTGTTGTTAATGGATCACCTTCAAAAGCATATTTAGGCCTTTTTTCCTAATATGTGGAACATTGCTATCTACAAGGCATCAATGTTTTAATAACGCATTTCCAATATGTTTTTCAGCAGCATCATTTGCTGGCTTCCTTTATGCTTCATTTTTCAACTCATTTGCAGATTGCAAACAGAGAAATGCATAACATGTTAAAAGGGAGGCGCAAAAAAGAAATACAAATCCCATGAAGAAGAGTTGACCAATTGGAGTTCGGCATAATGAACAAAGTGAGAGGAAAACTAAAGAAACTCTAAGAGAAACTATTAAAAAGGACCATGATCTAAATGACATATCATAAAATTCGGGTATTGACAAAGCACAATAGTAATGTTTGATCTGTGTATCCAACTCCACATAATAAGATTGATTGAAAGGGCAGCACCCAGTGCATGAGGCTCCAATCATTGTGCATTCTAGAGAGGATCAAATATATGCAACATTTTTCCTTTGTGCAAAGAGAATGTTTTTGCAACTAAAACCTATGGCCAGTAGCTCACAAGACAGCAACTGAACCTAGGATATCCTCTTCTCTCATCGTCATAATGCAGAAAAAAAAAATTTGCAATATATCATTTTCGGGCCATGACACAGTAGGATAAACAAGGAGAAACATTCATCCTTCCCACAAGGAGACAGGAGATGACAAACCAAATGTATGGTAAAAACCACCAGATATTGGCAGCATATCTGATGTCAGTCAGTGATGTTGAATAAATAAGCCAAATGTGAAAAAGGAAAGTTGGAGAAAAATTACTTCAAAAATATAAAGGAAAACATATAACAAATCTAGGAGCAGATAGCTCACCCAAGGATATATTCCAGGGTTGTACATATCCAAAATGTAGACTCGGCCTGCCAAAGTCCCTATTAGTGAAAATCCTCGAAGATATTAAGTCAAATAACAGAAGGAGAAAATTTTTGGCAATACTGTCACAGGCAAAGTCCATTTCGTGACCATTTCCTTGATGTGCATCAAGATCAATGATCATCACCCTGAAGATTTTGCAGACAATTAGAAAAGAATTCTTATTTGTACAAGAGTTAATAGCATATCCTAACTTGCAATTGTAAAGCCTAAATGATAGTACCTTAATATATTCAACCGAACAAAAGCAAAGTGGATGCATAGAGAAATATCTGCATAAGCACAAAATCCACCTCCTTTTTCTGCAGAGCAGTGATGAAACCCTCCTCCTACATTAATGGCCCATCCCCTCTCCTTTGCAAGTTTTGCAGCCAATATAGTTCCACCAACCTACCATTGGAATAAAAGTAAGACCCAACTTTTGGAGAAGTTAAACAGACTTCAAGAAAAACAGTTACTTCACCTGCTTTCGGAATGGGTAAAGAACTTTATGTTGCAAAAGACAATTGGGAAATAACGCCACAGGAGGGACCTATGTTTTGATAGTTTATATCAGTAGAATGGTAAAATAATGTTTAATAGTTCAACTGTATAAAGCTTCAGCAAATACCGCTGTTATACAAAACAATAAAATTATGGAAAACGAATAAACAAAAGCATTCCAACAATCATATCAGCTTCTTCCTACTATACCAAAGGCAAGATAAATACTATATACTTACTACATAACCCCCCGTAAATAGCTCCACAGTTAAAGAAAAGCAAGGAATGAGAAGTATAAACAACAAAAGAGTAAATGGCTCCCTCAAGCCTACAAGTAAGTAGAAAGTACCTCAATTATCATAGCAACATTTGAACTTTCCTTTAGGCTATTCAAGTACGATTCTGTGTGCACCTTTAAAGGGGGAAAAAAAGGAAAGAAAGGAAATGGAATCAGATTGTTTGTTACTAAACTATGCATGAATAAGCCACCAAAAAACAGGATAACTTTTCTTCTTCAGGAGGGGGTGCAGTAAAAAGCTAACACTTCATATTTAATAACTTAACACAGGTAAATACGATAAGGAATTTGATAACAATTCAGCTCTTGCATATGGTTTGGGGATAGCAGATCCTTCTGCTTGCTGCTCTGGGCCTATTCTCTCTCTTTTCCTTATCTCCATTTCGTTACAGACTTATAGTTGTTCGCAATTAAATTTTTTCCCGTTACTCATAGCAGTAGTTGATGTAACTGAGTGAATCTTGCTGTTGACTACAATAGAGCTTCATTCAATCCGAATTCTTGGTTTGATTCCATAGCCATACTAGCGGGTTGTTAGAATAGGGGGAAAAAATAAGTAATTCTTAATATGTATAGTTTGTTTGGATTAAGCTTCTAAAAAACAGAATTGAAGAATAAAGTTTTCTGAAGCTTCTGCTTTTAGTTTTAAAAGTACTTTTTTAAAAGCTTATTCAGTGTAGTGGGAGTGTCTCAGAACCATAAAGTAGTTAAGTACACAGTGATTACCACTAAAAGATCATCCTTTGAAGCTTCAAGAGGCTCAACAATGCATTTCTTATCCAGAACACCAAGCGAGACTAGGAATCTACAAACGCGTCCCCATTTAGACGAATCAAACGGGTGCCTACACCAATCCAACAAGGCAAAAAAAAAAAAAAAAATGGGTATCACCAGCTACGATTTCAGCATATAAAACACTATCAATTTTTTTTTTTTTTTTTAAAAAATCAATCACCAATTTTTCACTTAAAAATAATGCTAGCTGCAAATTCAGCAAAAGCTCACAATTGCTTACAATTTCTCAATGCCGAGAAAGGCTATATCGTAAGACTCGGAGTAGATAACTGGAACCTGAATCACACAAAACCCTAACTAAGTCCAATAAAGCATATTCAACGAACAATAGACACAAACCACTAGTGTGTGTGTGTGTGTTGTTAGTGTTGCTTTTTTTACCTTGGACGAAGGCAAATCGAAGTAGAGCTTGCTCAAGAGGATGCGGTTGCGCTGAACGGCGTCGTTTACTGAAGAAGACGAAGACGACGACATTGAAAACGATGTCGGATTGGAAAAACGGCGGTTTCTGGCGGCGGCGACAGTGATGAACAAGAGAAGAAAGGTGGAGCTAAAAGAACACCGAGTCGACTCAGTAACTATTTCTGGGATGAAATTCATGAATCGGAAGAACTTAACTCACATTCTAAACTCGGACACCGAAAGCTAGAAAAACCACTATTCATCCATAACTGGCAGTGGAATGTTCCACGAGTTAACTCGCGCCGAGTTGAAGTTAGCGTAGCGGATCGGTGCTGATGACTCACTCACTTGAGAAGACGACACTAGAACAACTAGAAGTTGTTGTATTTGCAACACGTGTAAAGTATAGTGTGAGTACTACTGTGCACCCAACAAGTCAAGGTGCATCATGCACCTTACAATCTGATGATACAGACTTCTTTATATATTAATATACCAATCATTTTTGATACAATATAGTAATTTTCTAATTTTAGATAAATTTAAAAATGTAATTAAATACATCTTAAAAGATGCTAGAATTTATCGGCATGATTTTAAAATTATTAATAATATTCTAAAAAATTTTTGTTTAATTTTAAGATTATGTAAATAAATTAAAAAAAATATTTTATAATATGCTGAAATTATTAAAAATATCTTAATTTTTTTTTAATTTTATGATCACATAAATAAATTCTAGCCAATTTTAAAATGTATTTAATCACATTTTTAGGTCTAACTAAAATTAGAAATTTACTGTAATGTATTACAAATAATTTATATATTGATACACTATTAAATTTTCATTGTCAAATTGCAAGATACATAATATATTTTGACTTGTGAAAAGCACCTTAGACAACATGAAAGTGTAGTATTTTTTCATGTAATTAAAAAAATTATATTAAGGGAAAGTCTTGCTATAATTTAAGGTAATGTTTCAAGTCTTATCATGCATTTATAAAAGTATATATAGATTATCTACTAGTAGAAAAATTTAGCAATCAAACTGAAGTTATGATAATAGATGAACGAAAAATTGATCAAGTGAGTTAACTTCCTTTAACTATGTGAAGTACATTATTAGTGGGAGTATATCTCTTGGGATTTTTTCTTTTTCTTTTTTAACTTAACATATATAGATATAGTATAGAATATAATATAGTATGTGAGTGTATATAAATATCGAAATATGTGTATATTGAAACAAAATAATATATTGTATAATATTTGAATAAAAAAAAAAGTATTATATTTTGGTGTCCTAAAAGAATGTTCAAATAATAAAACTCATATCTTGAGTAAATTAAGTCAATATACACTTTGCTCCTTAAAAAAATAGAATTTAACAAGTTAGTCCCTTAAAACAAACTAGGGTTTTATATTTTGGTATATTAGTAGTAATGATATTTTAATTTTTGATCTCATATATATTACTCAAACTCCTCACCACAAAATCGCTTCAAATAGCTTTGAAAGAATTATGACATTAATCAAGCAACAAACCTCTAATGAATTATGTAAGGTATGAAAATTGGATAGGCTAAATCAAGCTTTGCCTTAGACATGATAGACCTTTTTTTTATCAAACTCAATGTCTTGGAATCACCAATATGACATATACTTTTTTTAAAAGCTTAATCTGGTGGATTCTGGTGTAAAATCCAATGTAAAAGCCTACTTTACATTAAATCATTTAAATATGCTATAAAACTATATTTTAAAAGATCAGTGTGTAAAAAGATAAAACTTTTTCAATAAACTTATACAAAATAAGTATTTGAATTTTTTTAAAAAAAGATTAAATGTCATCCCTGAGTAAAGCTATCAAAATGGTGGCTTACCATTTGATCCAAATTTATCTGTCAGGCTTGATCGGGCTAAGCTAGTTTTGGGCTAGTATTTTGCTAGCTTAGCCCAATCTTATTTGGGCCACGAGTTGGATATCGGGCCAACCTACTAATTTTTTAAATGCAATAAATATATTTTAAAATAATTAAAAAAATAAATTTAAAAAAAAAGAATGATCTTATTATTATCTTATCATCTATATGAAAAAATCAATGAACAGAAGTATAAGTTTTTTTCCCTAGTAATTAAATTTAACTATTTTACTTGTTACAAAAATGAAATGATGATTTTTTATTTTTTTTTGTTTTTGTTACCATATTTTTTGTAATTTAAACTTTCTTTAAGTGAAGAAATGGCAAACAAAATCCAATTAAGTGAAAAAATGACAAACAAAATCCAAAATCAAGTAGTAATGACATATGTATGAAATTATTTATTTAAAAAAACAAAAAAGTGTTCAAAACGTGTTCGGACCATTGGGCTGGCTCGGTCTAAAAGCGAGTTGGCCTATTTGAGTCAGACCAAATCCAATTAGGCTAAATCGGGCTAAATTTATTTTTTACTCCAATTTTTTCAATCTAGCCCACACATTTTTTCGGGTTGTTCAATATGAGCTCAACCTATTTCGACAGCTCTATGCTAAGCATGAAAATTTGGACATGAAAAAGTAACATGTAGAGGTGGCCATTAGTTAGGTCAACTCACGAACATATGGGTTTTTGTTCAACCCAACCCACAAAATATAAGTTGGGTTAGGTTGGATTGGGTTGACAAGCTGGGTTGGATTGAGTTAGGTTGGATTAAAAAATCCTTAAGATATGAGCTAGGTTGTAGATTTGAAAATTTTCAACCTATACAACTCAACATAACCTATCTATATGTGATGATAGTGAAAATCTTAAAAAATAGAGAGTGATATCAATAATAATGTCAAACTCATGACTTCAACTAACTCGTATAGTTTGTTATATCGTTATGACTTTATGTATGCTTTCTTAAAAACTATTAAAACTTATATATACTTTTTTTAAAGCTTTTTGACTTATGCAAGCTTTCTAAAAAACTTTTATACCTTATTGATGTTGTCCTAAATTTATGCATATTGAAACTTATGGTTGTTATGCTTGTTAAAATATTGAACGTATGTTATATATGTTTAGATTTATTATTTTTTTAATTATATATTTTGACATATTTTAATAAATAATTTTTTAATTATATATTTGACTCATGGTTTGACCAAAATCAATCTACTCATGAGCAGGGTTGGTTCAAGTGTGAGTTAAAGGAAAATATTTGCTCATTCCAACCCAACCCACTATATGCATGAGTGGATTAGGTCAAGAAGCACTCCAGAGCCGTCCATTCCAACCCAACCCAACCCAACTTACACACATGCACAAGAAAATATAATATTATAAGGGAGTGTTTGGTAGGAGGTTTGAATTTTCATTCCACGGAATCCTATTCTCGGGGATGTTAGCTTCTCTAGGCATGTGTTTTTTGGAGCAATTGGTGGATGAATTGAACTCCCGGGAATATTTTGTTCATTTCCAAAAATACCCTTGGTGGTTCAGCAGAGGTCGATGGCTAGCGGTGGTCCAGAGTTGGCCAATGATAGTTCAAAAATAGAGGGCGGTGTCCGGTGGTCGATAGTAGTCCAGCTGCGGTCCGACTATGTTCGTTGGCCTCCCAACGGTGGTCTAGCGGTGGCCGATGGTAGTTCGGTGGTGGTTTGGTGGTGGCTGGTGGTGAAGAGTGGCGTCGGAGGATAACTGGTGGTGGATAACAGTAGGTGGCAATAGAGGTAATTTAGTCTTTTCATGAAAGAAATTTTCTATCCCAGGAAAATGTAACATTCTCAGAAATATTTTTTCAAAACTTATACCAAACATGAGGAATCTTTTTAACTTCCTCAGGAATTTGTTTCCTAACCCTCTACCAAATGCCCCCTAAACGAACGAAGCCATGCATTATGTAGAAAGCATAAAAATGTTAAGAACGATCGTTGAATGGAGAAAGTGTGAGAAAATTGATTTAAAAATAACACGAAAATTATAAAAAAAAGTGTAATAAAATAAAGCAGGGAAAGAAGTATAATTTGATAAAATCTTAATATTATTTAAAGATTAACAGTGATACATTTCACAATAAACAAAGATAGTGAATCTAGAGACACCATATACATTGTAGAAGTGTAAAAATTTCATGCCTCATCATGAACGGTGATAAATTAGCAGAAATTAAACGAAAAACTAAGTCTATTATTTAATTTTATTATAACTTTGATTTCAATTAAGATTAGGATGCTTTTATAATATTCGTTTTTACTTTGGGATGAGAGAGGAAAATACTTGATAGATATAGAAAAAAATATTAATTGCAAGAAGAATTTAGGAACCATAAATTCAATTTAATGACTCGAACAAAAATTTCAAATTAGATAGATGCGGTGATCCAAGTACTGATTCACAAGATATTTTTATTTTTTTAAAAAATTAACTTTTGATTTGTTAGTCAAAATTTTATGAGTATTTGCTCTTATAATTTTATTTTAGTAAGTAATTATTTTTCAATGCTTTGACCTAAACCCTAATATTTAAAATCAATGGTTAATATTCGAAGTGAATGCTTAAATACTTTTAAAATGCATACTTTTTATTAATAAGATGAATAATTATTATTATAATCTTCTTATCACAAAAAAGGTATGAAGATTAACAATAATAAATATCATGAGTCTCAAAAAAAAAAAAATCATAACATAACTTTTATAATCAAAATTTAATCTATACATATAATAAAAAGGGTTCCCTTTAGTAACTTTTGGTCTCTCTAAATTAGATTGAAATAAATTTTGAGTTCTATAAACATATTTAATTAATATCTATGCATAATCAATTAGATATAAATTAAAAAATAGATAAAATTGTTAAAAAAAAAAACTGCCCATTAATTGTAATAATTTTGATACTTTTTTTTTTCCGTTGATGATATGATCTATTGTAATTGAACATAGTTTTGAACAATCAAAACAAAAAAATATATCAACAAGATAGATAAATACAAATAGTTCAAAAAAATATCGATTGAAAAAACTTAAATATAAACTAGAATAAAAAACCAAAAAAAAAAATTACTACTGAAATTCAAACTAAAAATTAACAAGAACTAAAAATACTTCTAACAAAAATTATAAAGAATTCCTTCATTAATCGAAATATGCAAGCTTAAAAAGAAAAGACACTTAATAAGGATATTTATGACCCATAACAGCTGGCTAAAACCCTAATCAAATAATAATTCCCAAACTAAATAATTTTAAAAAGAAAGATAACATCCTAACAAAACCAAAAAATAAAAATAAAAACATCATAAGTGACTCTCGATCCAACATAGGCAATTATTGATGAATCCATACAACTATCACATCATTCGAGCTGCATTTAGTGGGGGCTTCACTCGGAGTCGTCTTCAGAACTGGAGGAATCTTCAGAGTGGGCATAAGGATACTGATGAGGAGGATTGTTCATGCTGCCCTGGGCATAATGAGAGGGTGCACCATAATTATAATTACTGGGTGCACCATACTGAGGGGGTGCACCATATTGAGGGGGTGGTGCAGCATGGTGATGGTCTTGTGCATGGGCATCCTCCATATGGTGATCTAACAGTGTTTGATATTGGAAGTATTTTCCACATATAGTGCAGTGAACAGGATGATAAGCTACTGCAGGTGTGTGGTTACTCTTATGGGTACATAAACCATGATAAGTAAGGAACCATGCATCACATTGGTCACACTCAAAAATCTTATTAACTGGAGGGTCAGCCATGATGAACAATCTTCAGGTTAGGGAACGAAAACGAAAAATTGGATGAAATAACTTTGGGACGAATGGTTTATATGAAGCGAATTAATTAGGATATAGGACAAGATAACTAGCATGGATACTATGGGTATATATAGTCAACTTTGAACATTCTATGTGGTATGTTTTAGCATTCTAGTTTCCTTATTTAAAATATATATTTGAAAAAATATTCTACAAAAATATAAGTAAGAATAATGACATTAAAAAAAAGAAGAATCGAAGACATGTAATGCATGTTAAATAATCAAAAAAATCAATAAGTTATAAAGAATGATAATAAATGGATTTGGCTCCTCTCATGTTGAGGGCTAATATGCATGATACTGTCATGTCCATAGAAACTTAACCATTCATTATTATTAAAATAACATTATGGTAGACAAAAATCATCTAATAAAATCTACACTGTTCCATAATTGATTCAAGTGATTTGGCAAAAAAAAAAAAAAGTAGTGAAAATGAATGCTAAAGAAAATACAATCTACTAAATTTGTAAATAGATTAAAGAATGACAATTTGAATGCAGAAAATACTATGGTTCAGCAAACGAATTTCAAAGTTGAATCGTGATTAAGAAAAAATTAAAATAATGGAACGAAATATAATAGGAAAGTAAGAGAATTTCATATCGCAGTAATGGTAAAAAAATAAGGATAGATTTAATCAAAATTAACCTTGATCAATTTTAGAGCCAAATTTAATCGGATTTGGAACGCCCATATATACTTTGCGTTGGGAAAAGATATCTCTCAGCTGCTAAACTAGAATAGAAAAGTGTTTGTTGTTGGCAAGATTTAACTATAACAAATTGAATGTGGAAACTTTAAAGGAAAAGAAAATCAAATTAAATACAATAGTGAAATTTTTGAATGCGAATTTATTGGATCTTTTTTATTTTCCAAATTTTTAACCTCTGAGATGATTGTGTATCTCTTTTATTTTGCAATTATTATTTAATTTTAATTTAATTAGTGCTAATTTTATGGCGATTACGATCATTTAATAATTAAAACTAAAAATTGTTCGTTGATATTTCTATACCTTTTGAAATAAATAAATAGAGATTTTTGCTTTATATATATAAAAGGAAGGATCAACTTAATTATACCAGCCACTTCCCTACCTTAAACTCATATCTTATACTATTAAATAACTTTTTATATATTAAAGTATTTTTTAATAAAACTAACCATTGGATTGACATTTTATATGTTATAGATTATGTTTATAAAATTTCATAAAATTGTTTAATATACTTTTTATATGAGTCTAGATCAACGTAATAAATATTTCGTAAGTGCATATAAAAAAAATTATTTGATCATACTTTATTGATGTCCAATTTTTATTTTTTCAATTTGGTATAAATGATTAACATGATATATAGTTATAGTTCAACAATTATATTGATAAGAACTATATTTTATAAGAAGTTATTGAAGGTGTAAATATACCAAAGTTTATATTGGTGTCAACGAATTCCTCCCATATAAAATCTAACTGAATAAAAAAATTAAAAGAAAGATAGAATAAATGAAAAAATTTAAAAATCTTAGTTATGAATAAAACAAGATTTTTTTAAAAAATATAACCTAATAAAGTAATGGTAAAAAGGTTAGAATTTAATATAATCTTGACAGTATTTCATAATTGGCGGTGGTGATTTGACACCTACAAAGATAATCAAAATGGATATTGAAAATAAAACTGAATCTACTAATAAATACATTATTGAACGATGATAATTTGAATGAAGAATATAAGTGGCATCTAATTTGGTCTCAACTATTTTTTGGACCATTACATACTCAATCTCTATAAATCATTGGATTTGATTTAATGAAAATCAAATAGTCGATGCATACATGAACCCTAATTAATGTAGAGTATGTAAATATTAGCCATGAGCAGCATGTTACCACGTCACTTCCTTCTTCCAATCACTTGTCTCTTTTCTTCTTCACCCTCCCTTTCTTGGCCAATCACCGGTGGATTCTGGTGTAAAAACCAATAAAGGCCTACTTTACATTAAGTCATTTAAATATGCTATGAACCTATATTGTAAAAGATTAGGGTGTCTAGGGATAAAACTTTTTCAATAAACTTATACAAAATAAGCATTTAAATTTAAAAAAAAAATTAAATGTCATCCCCGAGCATGAAAATTTAGACATGAAAAAGTAATGTATAGAGGTGGCCATTGGTTGGGTCAACTCATGAACATATGGGTTTTAATCCAACCCAACCCACAAAATATGAGTTGGGTTAGGTTGAATTGAGTTGATAAATTTGGTTGGATTAGGTTGAAAAATCTCTAACCTATAAGATATGAGTTGGATCGTAGATTTGCAAAATTTTGAACCCATATAACTCAACATAACCCATCTATATGTGATGATAGTGAATATCTTAAAAAATAGAGAGTGATATCAATAATTATGTCAAACCCATGACTTCAACTAACTCGTATAGTTTGTTTTATCGTTATAACTTATGTATGCTTTCTTGAAAACCATTAAAACTTATATATGCTTTCTAGAAAACTTTTATACCTTATTGGTGTTGTCCTAAATTTATGCATATTGAAACTTATGGTTGTTATGCTTGTTAAAATGTTGATGTTGAACTTATATTATATATGTTTAAATTATTATTTTTTAATTAGATATTGTGACAATTTTTAATAGGTAATTTTTTTTTATTATACATCCGATTCTTGGATTTGACCAAAATCAACCCACTCATGAGTGGGGCTGCTTTGGGTCTGAGTTAAAAAAAAAATATTTGCTCATCCTAACACAACCCGCTATATAAATGAGCGGATTATGTCAAAAAGTACCCCAAATCCACCCAACCCAACTTACCCATGTGCGCAAGAAAATATAATATTATAGAGGCAACAAAGCCATGTATTATGTAAAAAACATAAAAATTTTAGCAACGATTGTCTAACGGAGAAAGTGTGATAAGAACAAGTTAAAAATAACACCAAAATTATAAAAAAGTGTAATAAAATAAGGCAGCAAAATAAGTATAATTTGATAAAATCGTAATATTATTTAAAGATTAACAGTGATACGTTTCTTAATAAACAAAGATAGTGAAACTAGAGACACAATATATATACATTGTAAAAGTGTGAGAATTTCATGCCTCATTAATGGTGCTAAATTAGCAGAAATTAAATGAAAACTTAAGTCTGTTATGTAATTTTAGATATAACTTTGATTTCAGTTAAGATTAGGATGCTTTTATAATATGCGTTTTTACTTTGGGATGAGAGATGAAAATATTTGTTAGATATAGAAAACATATTAATTGCAAGCAAGATCTAGGAACCATAAATTCAATTTAATGACTCGAACAAAAATATCAAATTAGATCGATGCCGTGATCTAAGTACAGATTCACAAGATATTTTTATTTTTATTTTTTAAATTAACTTTTAATTTGTTAGTCAAAATTTTATGAGTACTTGCTTTTATAATTTTATTTTAGTAAGTAATTATTTTTCAATTGCTTTGATCGTTCAATAATTAAGATTAAATATTTAAAATCAGTGGTTAATTTTCGAAGTGAATACTTAAATACTTTTAAAATAAATACTTTTTTTTATTAATTAGACTAATAATTATTATTATAATCTTCTTATCGCAACAAAAGTATGAAGATTTAGTAGAATAACATCATAAGTCTATCAAAAAAAAGCATCATAACATAACTTTTTTTAATCAGAATTTAATTATAATAATTTTGATACCTTTTTTGTTCCATTGATGATATGATCTATCGTAATTTAATATAGTTTTGAACAACCAAACCAAAAAATATAAACATGATATATAAATACAAATAGTTAAAAGAAATATTGATCGAAAAAACTTAGAGATTATTTAATTTGAATATATTATCGGTGAAAAGTAGCTTTACATTATCATTCAATAGAAATATAAGAAAATATCAAATCATGCTAGATAATTGACCATTATGATGGGGATCCTACCATGATTTAATACTTTCATGCATTTCTATTGACTTACGTTGTCAGTATATACAAATTAAACTAAAAATGTAAATATAAACTCGAATGAAAATCCAAAAAAAATAAAAAATACTAATGAAATTCAAACTAAAAATTAAAAGAACTAAAAATACTTCTAACAAAAATTCTAAATAATTCCTTCATTAATCGAAATATGCAGGCTTAAAAAGAAAAGACACTTAATAAGGATATTTATGACCCATAACAGCTAGCTAAAACCCTAATCAAATGATAATTTCCAAACTAAATAATTTTAGAAAGAAAGATAACATCCTAACAAAACCAAAAAATAAAAATAAAAATATCATAATTGACTCTCAATCTAACATAGGCAATTATTGATGAATCCATACAACTATCTCATCATTTCATTGGAGCCGCATTTAGAGGGGGCTTCACTAGGAGTCGTCTTCAGAACTGGAGGAATCTTCAGAGTGGGCATAAGGATACTGATGAGAAGGATTGTTCATGCTGCCCTGGGCATAATGAGAAGGGGCACCATAATTATAATTAGTGGGTGCACCATATTGCGGGGGTGGTGCAGCATGGTGATGGTCTTGTGCATGGGCATCCTCCATATGGTGATCTAACAGTGTTTGATATTGGAAGTATTTTCCACATATAGTGCAGTGAACAGGATGATAAGTTACTGCAGGTGTGTGGTTACTCTTATGGGTACATAAACCATGATAAGTAAGGAACCATGCATCACATTGGTCACACTCAAAAATCTTATTAACTGGAGGGTCAGCCATGATGAACAATCTTCAGGTTAGGGAACGAAAACGAAAAACTAGACGCAATAACTTTGCGACGAATGGTTTATATGAAGCGAATTAATTAGGATATAGGACAAGATAAATAGCATGGATACTATGGGTATATATAGTTTAGAGAAGGAGAAGGTTGTACAGCTTTGAACATTCTATGTGGTATGTTTTAGCATTCTAGTTTCCTTATTTAAAATATATATTTGAAAAAATATAAGTAAGAATAATGACACAACAAAGATAAAAGAAACTAAGACATGTAATGCATGTTAAATAAAAAAAAAAAAGAAGAAATCAATAAGATATATAGAATGACAATAAATGGATTTAGCTCCTCTCATGTTGACGGCTAATATGATATTGCATGTCCATAGAAACTTAACCATTCATTATTATTAAAATAACATTATGGTAGACAAAAATCATCTAATAAAATCTAGAGTGTTCCATAATTGATTCACGTGATTTGGCGAAAAAAAAAAGTCAAAATAAATGCTAAAGAAAATACAATCTACTAAATTAGTAGATAGATTAAAGAATTACAGTTTGAATGCAGAAAATATTATGGTTCAGGAAACGAATTTCAAAGTTGAATCGTGATTACGAAAAAGTTAAAATAATGGAACGAAATATAATAGGAAAGTAGGAGAATTTCATATCGCAGTAATGGTAAAAAATAAGGATAGATTTAACCAAAATTAACCTTGATCAATTTTAGAGCCAAATTTAATCGGATTTGGGATGCCCATATATTCTTTGCGTTGGGAAAAGATATCTCTCTGCTGCTAAATTAGAGTAAAAAAGTGTTTGTTGTTAGCAAGATTTAACTATAATAAATTGAATGTGGAAACTTTAAAGGAAAAGAAAATTAAATTAAATACAATAGTGAAATTTTTGAATGCGAATTTATAGGATCTTTTTTATTTTCTAAATTTTTAACCTCTGAGATGATTGTGTATCTCTTTTATTTTGCAAGTATTATTTAATTTTAATTTAGTTAGTACTAATTTTATGGCGATTACGATCATTTAATAATTAAAACTAAAAATTATTAGTTGATATTTCATGTTTTATCCTTATATACCTTTTGAAATATATATATATATATATATACATATATGTATGTATATATGTATGTATGTATGTATGTATAAGGAAGGATCAACTTAATTACATCAGCTACCATGATAAATTAAACTCATATCTTACACTATTAAATAACTTTTTATTGAAGAATCTTTTTATAAAACTAACCATTGGATTGAAATTTTCTATGTTATAGATTATGTTTATAAAATTTCACATTATTTCAAAATCGTTTAATATACTTTTTATATTAGTCTAAATCAACGTAATAAATATTTCTTAAATGTATGTAAGGAAGAATTATTTGATCACACTTTATTGATGTCCAATTTTTTTTTTTTAAATTTGGAAAAAATAATCAATATAATTTATAGTTATAATTTAACAATTATATTGATAAGAACTATATTTTATATATAAGAAGTTATTGAAGAATTAAGTATAACAAATTTTATATTGGTGTTAACGAATCTCTCCTATATAAAATCTAACTGAATAAAAAAATTAAAAGAAAGATAGAATAAATGAAAAGGTTTAAAGATCTTAGTTATGAATAAAACAAGATTTTTTTTAAAAATATAACCTAATCAAGTAATGGTAAAAAAAGGTTATAAATCTTGAGAGTATTTCATAATTAGTGGTGGTAATTTGACACCTACAAAAATAATCAAAATGGATATTGAAAATAAAAATGAATCTACTAATAAATACATTATTGAATGATGAAAATTTGAATGAAGAATATAATGGTTCAACATAGGTATATTTAAAAGGCAATTTAATAAAGAAAATTGAGAAACACTAAGAAAAATTAGTTAAATTTAATAAAAATCGTAAAAATTGCTGGTAATGTAGATTACCTATTAAGATTACCAGTAATATAGATTATCACTTAGAAAGATTGCCACATTTTAAATTGCTAGTAATATTAAATGTAGTGTTTGTTATGCATAGATAATCTAAATGATAATTTACATTACTGTGTTTGGTACATCAAAAAGATTATTAGGTAATATATATATATATATATATATATATATATTAAATCAATATAATAATAATAATAAATAGTTAATAATATTAGTAATAATAATAATAGTTGATTATTATTATTATTATTAATTAATAAGAATAAGAAATTTAATTATTAATTATGATTATAATAGTTAATTTTATTAATAATTATTATTAAATAATAATTAATATTATTTTTAATTAATCATGATAATATTGATAATAATAATATTAATAATTACAATAATTAATAATTAATAATAATATTTATTTTTAATAATAATAAATTATTATTATCATTTATTGATAATAATATTATTATTATTAATTAATAATATTTTTAATAAATAATAATAACAATAACAATAACAACAACAATAACAATATTAATAATAATAATAATAGAAGGATTACCACATTAGTAGTAATCTATATTACCGCCTTTTAAGGGGGCAATCCACATTACCATATTGATGGTAATCTACATTACCTTTGAAATCTGGAATGCCAGTAATATCGCTCAACCAAACAAGATAATGTTATGGGCCCAGGCAATTTAATCAAACATTGTTGGTAATCCAGATTAATTACCCTATACCAAACGCGACCTTAGGTCCATCTCACCAAACTGATTTTCTTTTGTTGCAAAAACAAGATTTTTTTTTTTGGTCTGCAAGCAATTTATTCAAGAAAAAATTAGAAACTCCTAAAATATCAAAAGCTTTGAACCACGGATGCTATGGTACGCCACTGCACCTTGTTAAGTAAAGTTTATCATGCACTTAACCATAAGTGTGGTTAAATATTTGGAAAGTGTGATTAAATACATAAAAAAGTGTAATTAAATGTAATATCATTTACCCATATTTCTTAGAAATGTTGCTAAATGCATTTAGCCATTTTTTATCAATTTACCATCACCTTTGAATGTGGCTAAAGGCAAGATGCACGGTGCACCTTGGCAGCCAACGTGCATGTTAGACAGGTCCAGCTTTGAACTCAAGTTCATAGTTGGTGAGTTTTAGATCTTAAGTTCTATGTTGTATGACAATTATACCATCTACTCCCTTGATGAATGGCCAGGGCTAGGCTGTACTTCATTAGTCAAGGTACACTATGCATCTTATAATCCAATGGTAAAGATTGTGAAGTATATCGATATATCAATTATTTATGGTGCATTATAGCAATTTTCTAATTTTAGCCAAACCTAAAAATATAGTTAAATGCATTTTAAAAGTTATCAAAATTTATCTGTGTAATCTTAAAATTGTGGAGAATATTTCAGAAAAATTCTATTTAATTTTAGAATAATTCTATTTAATTTTAGGATTATATAGAAATTTTTTTTTTTATGATACTATGGAATTATTGAGAATATTCACAAATAATTTTAGGATTATGCAAATAAATCTTTAGTCATTTTCAAAATACATTTTATCATAACCCAACTTGAGCTATAATCGGCGCATAAATGAGAAGTCCTCGAGCAAGCCATTCACATAATATTTTCAAAAAATCAGATAGAATCTCCTTTGTATTTATGATAATTCCCAAATATGGATCATATTCTTGCACAAATAACATACACACTCAAATCATTGGGAATCCAGATATTCTCATAATACACCTCACAGCACATAGCATAAGATTTAAAAGCATTACAATGTATAAATCCATTCAAATACATAATATTTATTCCTTCAAGGTCCATACCATAATATTTAGTCAATTTAAGGAAACCATAACACAAATAACTAGTCTACATATTTGAATACATATAATCAAGTTTCTAATACCAACACAATCCAAGCAAGGGTCGAACCCTCCATGTGGCACTATGGAGCTACTAAATTAAACTAAAAGTCCGCAAAGAGTTTCGAATTCCAAAACACTTAGGGTTGTCAAACGGGCCGGATTGGCCCGTTTAAGCCCGGCCCGTTTAGCTCGCGCACCAAAATTTTCTAACCCGGCCCATTTAAGACCAGTTCGCGGTCTTAAACAAGCTGACCCGTTTATTTATTTATTTATTTTTATTTTCATGTGTTGAAAATTATTTTTTTATTAATAAAAAATTTTTATTTAAAAAATAAAAATTCTTATTTTTTATTAAAAAAGTAAAAATATCCTAAATTTGATTACTAAATCATATTTTTATATCCTAAATTTATATATTTTACTTTAAAAAAATAATAAAAAAATAAACACGGGTAAACGGGCTTGGTTGAAAACGAACTAGTTTAAACGGGTCATTATTTTTTAAGCCGAATCCGCTTATTTTTAGCGGGTAAATGGGTTTAGCCTAACGGGTTTGGTCCATTTTGATGGCCCTAAAAACACTCCCTTCAACATGAAGGGCTCACCAAAAGAAAAGCAGGAAGTCACTATTGAAGGGCAGAAGGATCGAATCCTAAGTCAATACCTGAATCTGAAAAAGAGAGAAAGACAATAGGGTAAGTTTATGTAACTTAGTGAAAGATAGGATATCCATAATCCATATGGGACAATGTGCATGAAATTAGAATAGCATACATTTATGTGAAGTTAAATAAGAACCATAGTTTCAAAATATTGTTGAATTACTTAAGTCCAATGGGAAGTTATCTAATTTAGGATGGTTCATCAGGATTACACTTAAGCGGCCTTTCTTTTGTGTGATCTTGTATTTGTCACACACCACCCCTAAATGGCTGTGCATATCGTCATGCATCACATTCTATATGGCTGTGTAAACAATAAATCAAGGTGCATCTGGGCTCACGCCTAGTGTCATTAGCTGCAGATCCTATCATAGTCTTTCCCAAAGCTTTTCTTTTACCATCATATAGCTATTCTTACTTTTAGATGTGAAACGTTCCATAGTAAAACCATAATATTAAGTACACATAACAATTTCAAATGGATCTTGTTGTAAAAAATAAATTTGAACACTAGTATTTAGGTTTAAATAATAAGAATAAAATGACAGCAACAATAAGAAGTAGTAGAACAAGATTACCACGAATCGTGCAAAGCATTGTCCTTAAGGGTTTAATTCCGCCCTACCCAAAGCTATGCTCGGTAGAATGGCATTGACGGTTAACCCTCCAGAATTAGACGTAGGTCTCCACAGGAACTCGTCCACACGATGGTCCCGGTACGTTGAGTAGCAGATCTTGCAAGAGGCAGAAAACACAACAAAAGCAATGGGGGCAGCTTCTATTGCACAAAAGAGTGAGAATGAGGAGATGTAGTTCTGTATAGTGTTGTGCCATGTAGCAGGGTTTATGTAGGGAAAAGAAGTAGCTACTGTAAAAGAGCTGTTGGAAACTAGCCATTGGATAATGGTCAGAAAAGAGCCATTGGAGCATTAAAGAGCTGCAACAGTAAAAAAGAATTTTGGCTAAAAATAAAATTTGTACGGGTAGAAAAAGCTTGGTAGGCCCACATGTGCGCTGACGGACGAGACGAGATGGGGCGCGCGGTTGTGTATTTAACTAAGGCTTAAGTCCAGAGTGCTACCTCAATACCATAAGGTATTTACTGATTAAGTACAATCATATATAAATGCTTATTAAAACATTTTCATGAGCAATGTGGGACTTCTTCCATAGTTAAATACGCATAGATAAACTAAGTTTGAAACACACTAAAACTCATATATATAACAATCCTCCACATATTTCAAACTTAGAGGAATAAACAAGAATGTTATGCTTCAGTGTAGTATCCAAAGAATTTGAACTTCACCTTAGGTACAGGTGGGTGACAACTCTAGGAAATTTGGTAGAAAAATCTCTTTGAACCAAACTTCTAAGATAACGATTGGAGCATGTCCACTAACCACACAACATCCCATAAGATATGTTGCTCTTAGCTGTTTTGCGCATTAAAGCCGTGTGCTATCCTGGAATCATGAGAGCTCTGGAGTTTTATGCCTATACTCATGGGAGACGGCCTCATCTCTGCTCTCACTTAGGTGGCATCCATCAGGAGTATGCTACAGCAGATACCTCACCCCCACATTAAGGGCTATGGATCCATTAAGAGCATTGCTCATCCTCAAACACCACTGTAGCGGTACTGTCATACATCATAAGGAGGGACTCTTCACCAAGTATCTCATATGAATGGCAGAAATCAGTAAAAAGCAACAATACCCTTTGTGAGACTTATATGACTTCATTTACCACATTGAACCACCTTCATGGGATCTCCAATCATAGTGATTGGGTTTCGATCATACCGCCTCAAGTTATAGGCATCAGTCCCATCCCTCTCAATGTTTCACTTACTAGCGTCCTAGTGAGTGGCTTCGTCAAAGGGTCAGCCAAGTTCTTTTCTGACCTTACAAAATCCATGGATATCACATTGTTCTCAATCAACTGCCTTACAATATTATGTCTCAATCTGATATGCCGACTTTTTCCATTATATATTTTGTTCTTTGCTTGAGCAATGGCAGCTTGACAATCACAATGAATAGACACAGATGTCTGCGTTCTATCCCATAATGGTATGTCCACCAATAGGTTTCTCAACCACTCAGTTTCTGTTCCTGTCTTTTCTAAAGCTATAAATTCTGACTTCATGGTGGACCTGGCAATACAAGTCTGTTTGGTGGACTTCCAAGAAATAGCCCCACCTGTCAGCATAAAAATATAACCACTTGTAGACTTTAATTCATCAGAGTCAGAAATCTAGTTTGCATCCCTCTAATACTAAGGGATAACCAGAATACATTAAACCAAAATCTTTAGTACCTTTTAAATATCTCAAAAGTCTAATTAAGGCATTCCAATGGATATCACTAGAATTATGAGTATATTTACTTAATCTATTTACAGCATATGCAATATCTGATCTAGTGTGGTTCATTAAATACATCAAACTACCAATTATGCATGCATATTCAATTTGTGATACACTATCACCTCTGTTTTTAACTAGTTGCAAACTAGAATCATAAGGAGTAGATACAAGTTTGTAGTCAAAATATCCAAATTTCTTAAGCATGCTTTCAACATAGTGAGATTGAGATAAAATGAATCTATCATTTTCCTTAATCAATTTTATTCTAAGTATAACATTAGCAACACCCATATCTTTCATATCAAATTGAGAAGACAAAATTTTTTTAGTTTTAGTTACAGTATCTAAACATATACCAAAGATCAGTAAATCATCAATATATAGGCAGATGATAACACCAACACCATCATTAAACTTGCTATATATGCATTTATCAGATTCATTTGTCACATACCCATTAGAAATCATAACATGATCAAATTTTTCATGCCATTGTTTTGGAGCTTGCTTTAAACCATAAAGAGATTTAACAAATTTACATACCTTGTTCTCCTTGCCCTTAACCACACATCCCTCAGGTTGTTCCATGTAGATCTCTTCTTTAAGATCATCATTGAGAAATGCGATTTTCACATCCATTTGATGCACAACAAGTTTATAGATAGATGCAATGGCAAACAAAACTCTAATAGATGCAATTCTAGTAACAGAAGAATAAGTATCAAAGTAATCAAGATTCTTTTGTTGCTTGTATCTCTTAGCTACCAACCTGGCCTTATATTTATCTACACTACCGGTTTTAGTTTTTTCTTAAATACCCATTTACATCCAATAGGTTTTGTCTTAGGTGGTAAATCTACTAATTCCCAAGTATGATTGGCCATAATAGATTCAATCTCAGCATGTATAGCATCTTTCCAAAAAGGAGTATCAAAAGATGTAATAGCATCATTATAAGTTAAAGGATTATCAAAAATAAGATAAGCATAAAAGTCATCACCAAAATCTTTTTCTTTCCTTGTTCTTTTTCTCCTTCTCAATTCATTATCATTTTGATCAACTATATCCTCAGATATATTCTCATGTGAGTTACTACTATGCTTCTCTTTAGTTTTCATAGGAAACACATGCTCAAAGAATGATGCATTACAAGATTCAATTATGGAATTATGTTCTAACATATCACTTTTCACAACAAGAAATCTATATGAACTACTATTTTGAGCATATCCAATAAACACACAATTACATGTTCTAGAACCAAGTTTCCTTTTCTTAGGGTCTGGCAACATTATCTTAGCTAAACACCCCAACACTTTCAGGTGTCCTAAATTAGGTTGTTTATCAAACCAGAGCTCATAAGGTGTTTTACTAAGTTTCTTATGTGGTACCCTATTTTGTATATAGCAAGCCGAGAGGATAGCTTCCCCCCATATATAGTTAGGTAATCCTGAACTAACAAGTAAGACATTCATCATTTCTTTCAATTTTAAGATATAAGAAATATTTACATGTCCTAATCTACTATGCCAAATATCAAGAGAATCAACCAAGTAAGCAAAAGAAGAACTTCCTTCATTGTAATTAGTAACTACATTCAAAATATACAGACCATCATTAAGATAACCTTTACCAACATATATGTCATTCTTAGATAATATAACTATGTTACTATCAAAGGTTACCTTCACATTAGCATTGTTAAGGAGATGGACCGACACCAGATAATGTTTAATGGCAGGTACAAAGAGTACTTCAGACAGCACAAGGGTTTTCCTAGATGTCATTTTTAATGACACCTTTCCTTTACCTAAGACTGAGATTTTGCTTGAATCTCCTAGGTAAACATAATCCTTCCCATCCTCTATGGGAGAAAACTCAGAGAACATTTCCTTCTTAGCACAAATGTGCTTTGTGGCACCAGAGTCCACAATCCATCCCTTGGCTTCCTTCACTAAAAAGCATTCAGATACCACTACCACTATAACATCATCTTGATGTTCCACCACATTTGCTCTTGTCTTTGATGATCCTCCTCCTTTATATCTGCCTCCTTGATTGTTCCTTCTCAGTCTACAAGCGGATGCAAAATGACCTATTTTGCCACAAATAAAACAAGCACCATTCTTCTTTTGTTGTTGGTTAGAATCATGCTTGAAATGTGGTTTATGAACTCTAATGTTATGATTTTTAGAGCCATAAGATGAATTTTTAGACTGCATATCCTTGGCAATGTTAGCTCTAGCATGCATTTCCTTAGCATTTTATTCACTAGCCATTAGTCTATTTTTCTCCTCAATCTTAATATGCACAATGGTTTCTTGCAATGTGATAGCTTTTCTCTTTTGCATGAAATTCATCTTCTAATCTTTCCAAGATTCAGGTAGTTTATCAACAAGAGTTTGAGATACAAACCTTTCAGGCATAGTATCTCCTTCCTTAGCTAATTCATCTACAAGCTTAGTAAATTCATTAATTTGAGAAGCAATAGATTTATTTTCATCCATTTAAAATGCATTATAATTATGAACCAAGAACTTTTTACTACCTTCTTCTTCATAAATATATTTTTGAACCAATGCATCCCAAATATCCTTTACATGAATATAATGACAGTAAATATCATACAAATCATTTGATAAAGCTTTTAAAATATTATGTTTTCACAATTTATCAGCCAATTCCCAATCCTTTAAGGCTTGTTGATAATTTTCAGAATCATGTTCCGGTTTAGGATCTTGCAAAACAAAACTGATTTGAGAAAAGTCTAAAACTTTTAAAATTCGGTGTTGCCATCGTTTAAAATTATTCCCATCAAATGATTCAATCCTTGAAGTATCAGGAATGACCTTAGCAGCAGCAAAAATAGTAGGATCCATTTAAACCCTTAAGAATGTTGTAAAGAATAAATTTGAACACTAGTATTTTAGGTTTAATTAATAAGAATAAAATGACAGCAACAATAAGAAATAGTAGAACAAAATTACCACGAATCGTGCAAAGCACTGTCTTTAAGGGTTTAATTCCGCCCTACCCAAAGCTATGCTCGGTGGAATGGCGTTGACGGTTAACCCTCCAAGATTAAACGTAAGTTTCCACAGGAATTCGTCCACACGATAGTCCTGGTACGTTGAGCAGCAGATCTTGCAAGAGGCAGAAAACGCAACAAAAGCAGTGGGGGCAACTTCTATTACGCAGAAGAGTGAGAATGAGGAGATGTAGTTCCGTATAGTGTTGTGCCATGTAGTAGGGTTTATATAGGGAAAAGAATTAGTTGTTGTAAAAGAGCCGTTGGAAACTAGCCATTGGATAACGATCAGAAAAAGAGCCGTTGGAGCATTAAAGAGCTGCAACAGTAAAAAAGAATTTTGGCTAAAAATAAAACTTGTACGGGTAGAAAAAGCTTGGCAGGCCCACACGCGCGCGGACAGACGAGACGCGACGGGGCGCGCGTGTGTGTATTTAACTAAGGCCCAAGTCCACAATGCTACCTCAATACCATAAGGTATTTATCGATTAAGTACCATCATATATAAATGCTTATTAAAACATTTTCATGAGCAATGTGAGACTTCTTCCATAGTTAAATACGCATAAACAAACTAAGTTTGAAATACACTAAGACCCATATATATAACAGATCTCATGTCAAATCCTCAATCATGCATTCTCATTACTTTTCAAAACATAAACAATTAACATAGCTTCACGGAAAATAATTTATTGTCCCATGTTTAAAATTTGGTAATAGTATAATCAAGGAAAGAATTTAACATCATAAAATATATAACCCAAAGATAGATCATAGTGCCATGATAATTACTAGTATACACACCTAGATATGATAATTAAGCTAGAAAACTAATTAAGGATATACTATTTACTCACATATTTATCCCAAAGGTGGAATTCCAACTCTACGGAGCTCTAGGCCTATAGAGCGGTCCTAAGGAGAATCTAGCACTAACAAGGTAGCCACAACAATATATACATATATATATATATATTAGTTGTAATTCATCATTTACCAACTCAATACCCAAATCCCCCCATGGTTTATAAACCTAGGGTTCACAAAGTTTCAATAAGGTCTCATTTAAACGGAAGAATCGAAATTCTATGGTAATGAGAAAGAAATATGTTTAGAAACTTATCCACTAAGTGGAAAAGAAAGAGGAGAGACTTGAGTGCCTTGATGGCATCTCCTCAACTTCAAATCCCCACAAGGATGATGTTAGAGTAAAGAAGTAGGAATTCGAGTTAAAGATTAATGTTATGGGAAGAATATAATGTGTAATTGTTGCGGATTTAGGGGAAGGATTTGGAATGGAGGCAAAGGATGGGGAAGGGAATGGTTTTAGAGAGAAGGGGGAGAGTTGTAGAGGGTAGAGAGAAAAGCGAATCACACAAATGAGGAGAAAGAGTGCGTCCGAGCCTTATCATGTAATCGATTACAACTGAGAAAAATTTAAATATGAAACTACAGGTCATATTTTACTTTTTTTAACAAATATTAATATCAAATTTAAAATTCTAAACAAATTTCAATATATTTTGAAAGAATTAGAATTAAAGTGAAAATTTTGTTTCCCAATTTCAATTCCAACATTCAGAAACAGTAGGAAAAAAAATTAATTAATTTGAATCCATTCATCAATTACGAAAATTTAGTAGTCTCAATCAATCAGTCACATGGTATTGCCTTAGAGAATTTAAATATGAAGATTACCAAAACACTATTAACAAATAAAAATATCAAACTAGGAAGTAGTTACATCCATGCGTACGGGCCAGGAACAGAAGAATCAAGATGCGAAAGGGATAGAGAGAGAGCACCACAAAATATATCTTTCCACGTTGGCATGTTTGGAACCAAGCCAATGAAGAGAAATGTACAAAATAAATTGTCCTAAGCGATAGCGACTGGCCAACAATTATGAACATTCGAACATCAAATCAATATATGAAGTATGAAGATAAGAATGTATTAAGGATAGTTAGTTAATCTAGAAATACATCTGAATTTGTAATCTATCAGCATCCATTGTTTCACGGCTGTTATGATCTTTATCCTAATTACTTGTAACTGACTTCATTACTATAGTGCTACTCTCTATGTCTTGATTGTAACTACTTCTCCTATTTGTACTTCACTCGAATTCATTCAGTGACATGTGACAATCATTTTCAACTCTTACCTTCATATGGTATAAGAGCCTTAGCTTAATAGCATCGATCCAACAACCTTATTATGGCCTTTCCAACTATTTATACACATTAATTTATATTTATATAATTTTTATTATTGTAAATCAGGTCAAGCTGTGTGAGAAGAAAATCAGAGAAGATGACAGAGATTTGAGAGTGAAAGAGTTTATCATGATATGCTTCACATTATCACAGAGCTGATACAGGATATACATACACGAGCGTTACACTTGCACAGAGAGCTAAGCTAACAGACTTAGGTTACAGTGCCAACAAACTCACAACAGGTAAGTAACAAATAACTATTAGCACATGTGAAAGAGCATAAAAATCAAAGTGAGGCACCACTAGATGAAGGTTCCAAAACTACTTATTCAAGAAAGCACAAAAAGGGGCTCACAATCATATCAATTAATATGCAGGAACATATCTTGTTGCAAATATAATAGAATCTCATTAAATCAGATTTTTCTATTTTATTTATTTTCTTTCCTTTTATTTTGCTATTGATTTAACTATAAATATTCATATTTGTTTCTTCAAGGTCTATACCATAACATTTAGTCAATTTAAGGAAACCATAACACAAATAACCAGTCAATATATTTGAATACACATAATCAAGTTTATAATACCAACATAAGCCAAGCGAGGGTCAAATTCAACCGATGGCACGATGGAGCTCCTAAATTTAACTAAAAGTCCACAAAGAGTTACACACCCTTGAACATGAAGGGCTCACCAAAAGAAAAGCAGGAAGTCACTACTGAGGGGCAAGAGGATCGAATCCTAAGTCAACACTTGTATCTGAAAAAGAAGAAAAGACAATGGGGTGAATTTATGTAACTGAGTGAGATATAAGACATCCATAACCCACACGGGACTATGTACATGAAATTAGAATACCATACATATATGTAAAGTTAAATAAAAACCATAGTTTCAAAATATTGTTGAATTACTTAAATTCAATGGAAAGTTATCTAATCCAGGATGGTTCGTCAAGATCATACTTAGGTGACATTTCCTACGTGTGATCCCGTATTCGTCACACACCACTAGGGGCGTACAAAGGACGGATTGAGCAGGGTTAGGTCAGACCCGAATCCAACCCTATTTTGAGACGGGGTCATTTCTTTGGACCTGAACCCGACCCGATAACAACCTGATTAATGACCGGGTCAAATCGGATTAACTCAATATTTATATAACATATAAAGATTTAGACATTATATATAGTGAAATCATAAAATTCTAGAAGTAAAAAACAAATTCAAAAAATATTTTACAATATATATTTCAAAACAAATTATATCAAGAGAAAAATAGTATCATGTTATGTAAAATGTATTGATTGAAGTATAAAAATATTATAATTTATCACTAATTTTTTTAAAAAATAAAACTTTTAAAGAACTATTTAACTTTGGGCTGGGTTGGGCCAACCCGAAGCATGACCCGAACTTGGCCCGAAAAATACACGGATCAATTTTTACAACCCAAACCCGGCCCAATAAGCTTCGGGCTGGGACAAGTTAGTGGGTTGGGCTGGGTTATGAACACCCCTACACCACCACCCTTGAGTGGCTATGTAAATTGTCAAGTACCACATTCCATGTGGCTATGTAAACAATAAATCAAGGTGCACCAAGGTTAATGTCTACTGCCGTTAATTGCATATCCTATCATAGACTTTCCCAAAGTTTTTCTTTTACCATGATACATAGCTATTCTTACTTTTAGATGCAGAGAGTTCCATAATAAAACCATAACATTGAGTACACATAATCATTTCAAATGGATGTCATGTCAAATCCTCAGTCATACATTCTCATTACTTTTCAAAATATAAACGATTAACATAGCTTCACAGAAAACAATTCATTATCCCATATGTAAAATTTGGTAATGGTATAATCAAGAAAAGAACATATAACCCAGAGATAGATCATAGTGCCTTGGTAATTACTAGTAATGGCTCATAGATAGGATAATTAAGTTAGAAAACTAGTTAAGAATATATTATCTATTCACAGATTTATCCCAAAGGTGGAATTCCAACTCTACGGAGCTCCAGGCCAATAGAGCGGTCTTAAGGAGAATCTAGCACCAACAAGGTAGCCACAACAATATATATATTAGCTATAATTCATTATTTACCAACTCAATACCCAAACCCGCCCATGGTTTATAAGCCTAGGGTTCACAAAGTTTCACTAGGGTCCCCTTTAAATGGAAGAATCAAAATTCTATGGTAATGAGAAAGAAATATGTTTAAAAAATTACCCACTGAGTAGAAAGGAAAGAAGAGAGACTTGAGTGCCTTGGTGGTACCTCCTCAACTTCGAATCCCTACAAGGATGATGTTGGAGAAAAGGAATAATAATTTGAGTTAAAGATTAATGTTATGGGAAGAATGTAATGTGTAATTGTCATGGATTTGGATGGGAAGATTTGGAATGGAGGTAAAGGATAGGGAAGGTAATGGTTTTAGAGAGAAGGGAGAGGGTTTTAGAGGGTAAAGAAAGAAGGGAATTGCACAAATGAGGAGAGAGGGTGCGTCTGGACTAATATAATGCTTTGGTAATCGATTACTACGAATCCATATATTGTAATCAATTACTATTCTATGTAATCGATTATAACTAAGAAGAATTTAGCCCGCGGACATATAGAGAGGCTAGTTATTAAGGGTAACAGATTACCTACTTCAAAAACTTGGTTTCTTCATTCAAAAGTCCCTTTCTAAAACCAGGATAATATCTTCTTATTAGTTAATATCTTCTTTAATTTTATTCTCCGTTAACTTTAAAATATAAATATAAATAAGATAATATCCCCCATTTGGATTCAATAAAAAAAAAAAAATCAAAAGCCTTAAGAATCAAAATTTAACTTTCGGATTTTAGTACAATTTTTTAAAAACTTCTGTTTTTATAAACTTTTCGGTTAAAAATGAAAGGGTTACCCATTCTTTAAAATTCATTAAAAATCTCTATTTAACTCATTGATATCCAAGGATCATTATCGGGACCTTTGATCTTATGAAAATGTATAAATCCTATAGCCCTCCAAGGAGGCATAGGGTTTAGACTTAATTTTCAGGATTCAAATTAATAGACAACTGCAACTCATACTAAGGTATTACATATTTAACCAATTTTCTAAATCAAAATAAAATTTAAAAATTATTATAGTACATTACAGGTGATTATTATATCAATACACTATTATATTTGCACCATTGGATCACAAGATGCATAATGCACTTTTGACCCATGAAGAGTATTGCAAACATCGCCTTGATGAATAGCCTATCTATAACAGATGTTCGTAGTTGAAACTTAAAACTCTAGACTAGAGATAACAATATGGGTTGAGCTAGCCGGGTTGACCCACTCAACCTGCAAAACTTTTTCAGCTCGCATAACCCGCCCTACTTGACCTACGGGTTGAAGCGAGTTGGGATGTGTTTGACCTATGGGTTGTCTTTTTTTTCGTCATTTTTTAATTGACACTGCATACAACATTTTGGGCCAAGAAGCCCACACACAATATAACACACTCCATTCCCATTCTAAGACACTTATAGGTAAAGTAACAAAAAAAGAAGACACTTCCAAATAATGACAAAAAAAAAGCTCTAGATAAATAGCCACTAATACAATGTTAAAGCATATATCATATGCAAAATATGCACTCAAGACATCATTGTGGAATGTGGGTTTCTTAATAGTCTATTATGAATTTATGGTTAATTTGTAGAGTAAGGATTTGTAACATTTATTAATGTTTCATTGCTTTGAGATTGATTTATATTATTAGCATATTATGTTTGGATTTGAATATAAATTAGTTAATTTAAGAAATTTTTGTTAGTTTGTATGGATGTTATCTTATTATTGTATTTAGTTAAAAATTTCTTAAATTATTTTTGAAAATTTGTTATATAGATTAATTCA
Organism: Pterocarpus macrocarpus; assembly: GCA_031439585.1. NCBI lineage: Eukaryota > Viridiplantae > Streptophyta > Magnoliopsida > Fabales > Fabaceae > Pterocarpus > Pterocarpus macrocarpus. The sequence goes on from CM062514.1 coordinate 35,308,928, forward strand.
CTTAAAATAAGATTTTTTTTAATTTTTTTATGGGCCAATCCACTAACCTACACAAAGACAGGATAGGTTGACATAGTCAACCCATATTGGTAATGCGGCCCCGCTCCACTTAAAGTTTGACCCAAGGTGGGTTGGGCAGGGACGAGTTGGTCTGTTTGCCAATGCTACTCTAGATCAACCCCTAACTATAACTTAATATGCTCCATTTATTTTAAAGCATATAACATAATTATTAAATTAGTTATTAATAATATATTTTTGTATATTTTTCATACATGATAATAAAGGAGAAGGGAGAGAAATTAGAGCCCTTATAATAAGAAATTAATGTAAATAATTGATCATTTTTTATAAATAATGTTATGATGTTTATTTAATAAAAAGATTTAGGAAAAAAATGCATTTTGACCCTTTGGTCAATAGATGATTATCTGCATTTTAGCCTTAAACTAAAAAAACATGCAATACGATTTCTAAACTTCCTTGAATGTGTCTCTTAGTCATTTTTTAAGTTTTACCGTACTTTGTTATAAGAAAAGGAAAAGTCTAAAAACCACTCTTTAACTTTACCTATTGTGCACTTTAGTTCTTCAACTTCAAAAAGGTGCAAAAAGAACCATAAACTCTTAAATTTGTGCAATTTACTACCAATTGCTAATAGACATTAATTCTTGGATAGTAACAAGCATGTGAGAGTCACGTGACTTATTCATATGTAGCTCATGTGAGGGTAGTGTTAGAATATTACATTTGACTCTTAATCAAAAACCTAAATCCCAAATTGCTTTCTCCTCCACCCTCTCTTCCCAAAAACAAGCTCTGCCTTCTTCCCCCTTCTTCTCATCTTCTCTTAACTACTACAAGCAAGCAAAGGTTGAGATAATAGGCATGGATATGTCGAAATTTGGAAGGAAAAAAATGTTGACATAGAACCAACAAAAGCATCCAATCTAACCATAAATTGCTTGAACAATATCGAATTAATCCTTTTTTAACCATATTCAAATTTCTATATGAAACTTCAAAATCTGAATAAAAGAGACAAAACTGAAACTTCTTCCAAACCATTTTTAGAGGTTTTGAATAGAGAAACCAACATTCCTCTATTATCCGTGAAATTTCAAAGCATTAAAATAATTCCAGTTCTTGAGCAATCTCAACTCCTCCATCAACATTCCTATTTTCAGAAATAGAAAATGCTTTTGTTCTATCCACAAAAGCGGCATCCACTTTTCTAGGCCTTCCTTATCCAAAATCAATACCATAAATCTCAAACTGAGGTGAATCAACAGTAGTTCAAGTTTAATGTATTCCATTCCCCCATAATAGATTGAACCCTTGACATCCAATTCTCTACCTCATTTAGCACCCCATCCATCTTTTGATTGTGTGAGGGAACAAGGGCAAAGAGGGTAGAATGTGTCTACAAGAAGAGGGGGTAAAGGATAAAGTAATTTAAGATTTAGATCTTCTGATTAAAACTCAAGTCTAATATTTCAAAACTACCCTCACATGAGCTAAACTTGAATAAGGCATGTGACTCTCAGGTTTCTAGTACCATCCAAGCATCAACTTATATTAGCAGTTGGTAATGAATTGCACAAATTTAAGAGTTTAATGTTCTTTTTACACCTTTTTAAAGTTGAAGAACCAAAGTGCACAAGAGGTAAAGTTGAAGGGTGGTTTTTAGACTTTTCCCTATAAGAAAATAGGAACATGTTGTGCAGATGTTTACTTTTAAGACCAAATTGTCCCTATGAATTTCCCTCCAATACATGTGCACTTTACCTTCCTAACCTTTATGTCATATGTACTTTTAATCCCTAAGCTAAAAACTAAGTACAACCCGATTACCAAACTTTCTTGAATGTATATTTTAGTCTTTATTTATCACTCTTTTTTTACTTGTGCTTGGTATTGACCTTATTGTTTTAGTTTATTGGCAGTTTCATGTGGTTTAGGTTTTGTTACTTTTACTCAAACAAGGCCTCTAACAAGGAGTGCAAGTGTATGCCAAGTGCTTCTACTATATATTCCAAGTGGTTGTCCTTGTCACAATCGAGAACGTAACAAAACAACAATAAAAGATAAAAATAAAAAATGGAGCTGCCATAAAGTTTTATCTAAATAGGAGAAAAACACTGAAAAAAAACTTTTAATTTATTTCATAAAATAGTCTTCAAAAATCATATCTGAGTTCAGGATTTCGTTACGCGTAGAGAAAGACATAAGCATCCTACAACACCATTGATACATCCATTATTACATGCTTACCTTAAGGCTTGATTTGATATTACTGTGATTTTTTCAGAGCTACTGAGCTTTCTGAACTCTCTAAAAACTACTCTTAAAAGTTATAGTAGTACTATCTAGTAAAATAATGTAAAAATTGCTTTCAAAAAGCAAAAGTTATAAGAGTAGTATTTAGTAAAATTACTTTTAAAATTTAAAATGATTATAATGGACATAAATATTAAAGAGAGTAGGGTTATATTAGTCTTTTAAATTTTAGATAACATAAGTTAGCTCTTAAAAACACTCTATGAGAGCTCTCAAGAGCATCTCTTAGCTTTTAAAAGTCAAAAACAAACTCATCTTAACTTTTTTGTTTACCAAATAGAAAAAATTGGTTAATACTTTTCATAAGCAAGAGCACATCTTGAAGAGCACTACCAAACCAAATCTAAGTAAGTTATGCAAATCAAATAATAACTTAACAATCTTTATTTTTCCCCTAACAATGTTATTAGATTTTAGCAATTGTACATGGAAAAATAAATAAATAAATAATAATTTTGGCTTGATGAGAGATATCCACTCTTACATATTCTTTGGTGCAATGAAAACTCAAAAGTTATGTTGTTCTTTAGAAAATGATTATGTGTTATTTGATTTTATTTATGCAATGATTTTTTTTTAATAAAACATTTTACTTGAGACAAAATCCACTCGTGTATAGAGTTCAAATTAATATTAGATTACTCAATAAACTTTTATAATTCAAAGTATAGTGAAGATAGCACTGGCTACCAAATAAACCAAAATAATAAGGTCAACATCTAGCATAAGTAAAAACAAAAAGTGATAAAGGATGACTAAAGTACATGTTAAAGAATGTTTTGGGATTGGATTGCACTTATTTTTGGTTTAGAGGCTAAAATGTACATAACTTAAAGGTTAGCAAATAAAGTGCACATGACTTGGAGGAAAATTAGTGGAGTAATTTGGTCTTAAAAGTAGACATGTGCACAAAACATGACTACTTCTGTTAACAATTAATGGACAAAAAACTTAGTAGAAGGACAAACATGCATATTTCACAAAAGTTTACAGATTACATTGCACATTTTTTTGTTATCTTTTTTTAATTCAAGAACTAAATTGCGACCTATAAATCAAGAGATAAAATATATTTCCTAAATTTTATTATATTTAAACTCTTCCTTAAGAAAAACAAGCTGATACTCGCGAGGATTACCCTGCAATGGAGGTAGATATGGGGACAAATTCCCACAGGGATAGAGGTGGAGTCTCCATTTATTAAACGGGGTGGGAGCAGGGGACGAGATTCTGATCCTATAAAGACTTATTAAATCTCTATTTATGTAAATTTATTTAAATGTCCTTATATATCGAAAACATACATATATACATCCATAATACCAAAAACACTCTAGCTCCTTGGATTGTGTTAAATTATTAATTTTATAATAGATTATGAATATTTATGTATATCTTTTTTTTTTTTAAATTTAAGAGTTTTTTTTTCTATTTTTATCTTTTATTTTTATTTTTATTTTTTAACAATTTGCATCGCGGGTGCTTAAACCCCTACAAGAAATGGAGGACCTATGATGAAGATGGAAATGGGGGTTGAAGGGCGAGTTTCTATTCAGAGCCGAGGTCAGGGGCATGCTTCTATTCTATAAATATGCATTATCATCCCTACTTAAGATTTTTTTTTGTTTTTAATCCATTCATGTGTAATTCCCGTTTTAGAAGAATTCATATATCAATATTTTTTTAATAATAATTCGGGTATCAATATTAAAAATAATTTTTCTGACCGTGTCTAAATTTTCTAGCAATATAACATTGAACATAAAAGCTAATCCTATTCAATTCAAGCGGATGTGACTTGGATCCATTTATAATATCTTTCAGTATTTTAACAAATGGCCATGACTTTTATAGGTGTCGCAGGAAGTGTTGGTTGACTCCATTGGGGTTTTTTTTTTTTTTTGGGTCATTTTTTGGCGGTTGGGGGAGGGATGGAGTCTCTGGCTCTGGGAATCGAAACTATGATTCCCAACTTTCTCCCAGATGCACTGTTATAGAGGCAACATCACAATGGCCTCTGATCTAGGCCTCTTGTGCACTCCACTGGAATTGTCAGAGCTCGTTTCATTCATCTATAACTTGTTGGGCTTTGGCCCGTTGTATATGGTTAAAAAAGAAATACCACAACATTTATATATTGACTCCCGTCAAAAAAAAAAAAAATTACTAATTAAAATAGTAGTTTTCATTAAAGATAAGCTATTCTGTTCTCACTAATATCTATATCGTATAATATAATAATAGGCGTGTTGTCGTTTTGTTTTCGGGTCTCCAACAGCAAATGAATCTAGTATAAGATTAATTTTCATATATTAAAATATTTTATATCATCGATTAATTATATATTATTTTGAGTTTAATTACATTGATAATATAAAATAATTTTATACTATCAATTAATAGAAATATTGAAAAATAAGAAATCATGATGGCCCCTCATTATAATGGGTAGTTATTTATATGAGTTGATATATTTTACTCTTTCTATTAACTGACAGTGTAAAATTATTTTACACTATCAATGTATTTAAATTAAATTATATTATTTTTACATAATTATAGTAAGAATTAAATATTTTTAATATTGTGATAATATATGATTATGTATTCTAAGACTTGAAAATCAAATTATATTTTTCTCGTTATTAAAATTTCTCTGATTTTTTTATTTAATTAATAATCATATTTATTAAAATTTAATATTTCTATAAAAAATATTTTAATATAAAAATTGCCTAGACTCTAATTTTTTATTTTATATATAGATATTTTTGTAAAAATTATTTGCAGTAAAAAAAATATTACAATATATTATAAATATTGTAATTTTATTCATATTTTTATTAATTTTAAATTTTAAAACACACCTTTAAATAATGAAATCAAATTTGAATATGAAACTACAAGTCATATTTTACTTTTTTTAACAAAAATAAATATCAAATTTAAAATTCTAAACAAATTTCAATATATTTTGAAAGAATTAGAATTTAAAATGAAAATTTTGTTTCCCAATTTCAATTCCAACATACAAACAGTAGGAAAAAAATTAATTAATTTGAACCCTTTCATCAATTACGAAAATCTAGTAGTCTCAATAAATCAGTCACATGGTATTGCTTTAGAGAATTTAAATATGAAGATTTCCAAAACACTATCAACAAATATACATATCAAACTAGGAAGTAGCAACATCCATGCGTACAAGCCAGAAACAGAAGAATCAAGACGCGAGAGAGAGAGAGAGAGAGAGGGAGGACCACAAAGTGTGTCTTTCCACGTTGGCATGTTCGGAACCAAGCCAATTAAGAGAAATGTACAAAATAAATTGTCCTAAGCGATAGCTACAAGTCAACAATTATCAACATTCGAACATCACATCAATATATAAAGTATGAAGATAAGAATGTATCAGAGATTACAGAAAAGGATACAGAATGTATTAAGGATAGTTAGTCAATCTATAAATACATTTGAATTTATAATTCATCAGCATCCATTGTATCTTGGTTGTTATGATATTTATCCTGGTTCCTCATAACTGACTTACTATAGTGCTACTTTCTAGGTCTTGATTGTAATTACCTCACCTATTTGTACTTCACTCGAATTCGCTTAATGACATGCAACAGTCAGTTTCAACTCTTACCTTCATATGGTGTCAGAGCCTTACCTTAATAGCATGGATCCAAAAACCCTGTTATGGCCTCACCAACTATTTATACACATTATTTTATATTTATATAATTTTTATTATTGTAAATCAGGCCAGGCTGTGTGAGAAGAAAATCAGAGAAGAAGACAGAAATTTGAGACTGAAAGAGCTTATCATGATATGCTTCACATTATCACAGCTGATACAGGATATACGTACACAAGCGTTACACTTACATAGAGAGCTAAGCTAACAGACTTTGCTTACAGTACCAAGAAACTCACAAGAGGTAAGTAACAAATAACTATTAGTACATGCGAAAGAGCATAAAAATCAACGTGAAGCACCACTAAATGAAGGTTCCAAAATTACTTATTCAAGAAAGCACAAAAGGGGCTCACAATTATATCAATTGATATTATCTTGTAAATATAATAGAATCTCATTAAATCAGATTTTTCTATTTTATTTATTTTCTTTCCTTTTATTTTGCTATTGATGTAACTATAAATATTCATATTCAAAATGGTCAAATCAAGCTGTTGAATTCATTTCCTAGCATTTTTTTCTATTCTTTTATTTTTTCTATCCTTTTATTTTTTTTTAAGTTGGTATTAGAGCATCCATGGATTCTACCATGAGGAGTCTCTGCTCTGCCACTATGTTAAAGTCCCTGCTACCTTTTATTTTTTCTTCTTCCAATTTTCTCATCCCTTTGGCCCAAAAAAAAAAAAAAAAAGGAAAGGCTATGTGAATCACTTTAAATTTTACGGTATGTATGTTTGGGATTTTTTGACAAAAAATCACTTTTTTCATAAAAAATTTTCAGTTTTCATATATTTAGATAATTTTTTAAAAATAATTAAATTATTAAAAAAAATCTATTTTTAACTTTTTGTAGAAGCTGAAAAGAATAGCTTATGAAAAAAAATCAATTTTCAATTTTTTTAGCTATATATAAAGCTTAAACTCTAAATCACTTTTTTTAAAAGCTGAAACAAATGCACTATTAATCTTCTGTTTTGCTTTTGCCTTAGATGATTAAGCATGAAAATAGTTTTTGTCTTCGGCAATTAAACATTTATTTCTGGTTGTTTCCTTCTGCCTTGGATGATTATGTTCTTTATATTAGCTTCTATCCTTGGTGGTTAAGGTTTTGGCTTCTGTCTTGGATGGTTAAGCATGGATAATTAGCTTCTACCTTTTGTAGTTAAGCATTTTGCCATTATTGGCTTTTCATATCTTTCGCTTCTGCTATGAGTGGTTAAACACTGATAATTATGGTTAGAGTTGCTCTTAGTGCTTAAGCTCTTTGTTACAGTTTGCAAATGGTATTTTTTTTTTAATCTCAAATTTGGATGAATTAATATGTTAGTTTTGTTCAAGCTGAAGCTAATTGACATCAATTACCCTCTAGCTTTTGGGGGATGAAAAAGCATGAAAATCAATGTGAGGCACCACTTGATGAAGGTTCCAAAACTACTTAATCAAGAAAACACAAAAAGGGGCTCCCAATCATATTAGCTAATATGCAAGATCATATCTTGCAAATATAATAGAATCTCATTAAATCGATTTTCCTATTTTATTTATTTTCTTTCCTTTTATTTTGGTACTAATGTAACTATAAATATTCATATTCAAATGGTCAAATCAAGTTGTTGAATTCATTTCCCAGCACTTTTTTCTATCCTTTTATTTTTCTAAGTTGGTCTAGAGCACCCATGGGTTCCACCATGAGGAGTCTCTGCTTTGCCACTACGTTAAAGTCCCTACTACCTTTTATGTTTTCTTCTTCCAATTTTCTCATCCCCCTGGCAAAAAAAAAAAAAGGGAAAGGACAATGCCAATCACTTTAAATTTTAGGGTGTGTATGTTGGGATTTTTTTGGTAAAAAATCACTTTTTATTGAAAAAAATTAATTTTCGTATGTTTGGATAATTTTTTAAAAATAATTAAATTCTTAAAAAAATCTATTTCTAGCTTTTTGTAGAAGCTGAAAAGAATAGCTTATAAAAAAATTAATTTTCAATTTTTTTAACTATAAAAGCTTAAACTCCAAAATTATTTTTTTTAAAAGTTGAAATAAATGTATCATTAACCTTCTGTTTTGCTTTTGCCTTAGATGGTTAAGCATGAAAATAGTTTTTGTTTTCGGTGGTTAAACATTTATTATTGGTTGTTTCCTTCCGCCTTGGATGATTATGTTCTTTATATTAGCTTTTGTCCTTGGTGGTTAAGGTTTTGGCTTCTGTCTTGGATGGTTAAGCATGAATAATTAGCTTCTACCTTTGGTGGTTAAGCATTTTGCCATTATTGGCTTTTCATATCTTTTGCTTCTACTATCACTGGTTAAACACTGATAATTATAGTTAGCTTCTGCTTTCAGTGGTTAAGCTCCTTATTACAGTTTGCAAATGGTATTTTTATCTCAAATTTGGATGAATTAATACGTTAGTTTTGTTCAAGTTGAAGCTAATTGACATCAACCGCCCTACAGCTTGTTGGGGGGTGAAAGAGCATGAAAATCAACGTGAGTCACCACTAGATGAAGATTCCAAAACTACTTATTCAAGAAAGCACAAAAAGGGGCTCACAATCATATTAGCTGATATGTAGGATCATATCTTGTAAATATAATAGAATCTCATTAAATTAGATTTTCCTGCTTTATTTATTTTCTTTCCTTTTATTTTGCTACTGATGTAACTATAAATATTCATATTCAGAATGGCCAAATCAAGTTGTAGAATTCATTTCCTAACACCTTTTTCTATCCTTGTATTTTTCTAAGAGCATGCACTAATGCTAACTCAAGTATTATTCCTTACAATTATTTAATTATATATATTTCACTTTGCAGATACAGTCCAATTTTATTATTTATATATTTTTTGATTCATTATTTATATAATATGATAGATATGAACCTTATATAATGGTTTTCACATTTTAAGTTTCATTCGAGTTTTTTATTTTCTCTCAAGCATGTCTGTTCATCAGTGCACAATTAATTTTGAACTCTTAAACAACACATGAAGTTCTTGTATACCCAACTGGGTGCTTGCTGCCATGCACCATGCAAAGTAAGGTGCAAGATATACTATGTACTACCATGCGCTTATGATGTTCCTTAATGGGTAGTTAGAGGTTTGTTTTCAAAAGCCAGTTATTTCAACACCCCTCAATCTTCTTCTCTCAATTAGGGGTAGCAATTACAATCTGATCTGCTGGTACCCACCCCACCCCAACCCGATTGAGTTGGGTTTTGAACCCACTCCGCAGCGAGGTGGGTTTGGGTTCAGATAGAGTCAGATTCAGGTTCAAAGCAAACCTGCCCCTACCCTACCTTCACCTCACCCCATATTTATATTTAATATGTGCGCACATACACACACACACACACACACACACACACAACATTATATATATGTGTGTGTGTGTGTGTATTTTAAGATATATTTATTACATATAATTATATATTATATATATAAAATATGCTTTTTAATATTTTGATCACTCTAAGGGTGTATTTGGATGAGAGTAAAGATTGGGGTAAAAAATTTCATAAATTAGTTTAATGTGTAATTTTTCATGTGATGCTAATTTATGAAGATTTTCATTTCAATTTTACCCTTATATTGAATACAATCTAAGTACAAATTAAATTTTAAAATAATTTTTATTTAAAAAAATTAAAATAATCTTTCAAGTATTTAAAAAAAGTAGTGGATAGGGGCGGGTTGGATACAGGTTAGGGTGGATTATCTGCGGGTAGGGTTCGGATAGGATAGGGATAGGTTGAGATTTATTCAATAAGGTGTAAGATGGGTTCGAGTTTAGATAAAACCCGCCTTAATCCGTCCTATTGCCACCAATACTCTCAATCCACCATCTACTCGATCCTTCACTATGGTCGCCCACATCCTCACCGCCCCCCTCCCAGTGACTTCTCCGGCTGCCCACCACCACCATCACTACCGATGGCAATTCTCCCCACAAGTTAAAGCCCAGGATTCCACAATTTTCACTTCATTTGATTTCCTTGAAACGAAAAAGTCCACACCAAGGTTCAATTTTTCAGCACTAAGATATCAATTCTTAAGTCTCAACCATTAAAGCACAAATTAAGAAAAAAAAAAAAACAACCTTGCTATCCATATTTATAGTTCCTAAAGTAAAAAAAAATATATATATAAACATAAAAAATCCTTAAAGGCCACTCTACAACCACTCTGATAAGGGGTTCACTGGCGAATGTCAAGCAATGGTAGTAGCTCCTCCGTCTTCAACTGAAACTACTCCGTCAGCCACACCAATGGTCGCAGACTCCTCATGTACTCCTCCTCCTTGGTCTGTGGTAGCACTGCCATGCTCACGCTCAACGACGATCTCCTTGGCGGCGGAGCCGCCATCGATGGTAGGTCCAAGCTCTTTCTTCCCATAGGAACCCACTCCCTCTCTTCACAAACGAAGCTATTGTGCCATCTCTTGTCCGGCATTGAACCTGAAGCTCGGATTCTCCGCAGCAAAAAAACCGTCTTCAGCTCCAACGGCAGCACCTGCTCGCTCTCGACCACATCGGAGTCCCTGTCGGCCACTTTCCATGATCGAAAACTGAAAGCACGTTGTGCACTTCGTACACCTTGGCCTTCATTCTTCCAACCAGCTCCGCCTTTGTGACGTCCATGCCGAGATGGTACATGCTCGTCTGTGCACAGAATCCAGCGACATTGGACTCACTCATCAGTCCTGATCCGACATTCTCGAAGGCGTCAAAGATCTTGCATTCGTCGCAGTTCAGAATAAGCAAGGAGCTGCAGCAATGAGCCGAAAGATCTAACTCACCATGGTTATTTTGTTGGAGAGAGAAAACAAGGAGAAGGAGGCTACTGTGTTGTCACGGTTGCTAGTAACAATTAAATATTACTTACTTTAAAATAATTGCACGTTTTGCTATGCACCTCGTTATTAATGGTGTACTATGCACCGGTGATGTGTCAGTCTATTACTTAGTAGGAGTAAGCATACACCATACAGCATGGATGCACCACATACGCCACTATCCTCCCTTTCTCTGGACTTCTTTCCTGTTTGCTACAGATCTACCCACTTCAGCCAAGCCTTCCCACCCAATCAAGCCACCACGACCTCACCTTCCCACCCAACCAAGCTACGAACCACTGTGTCCCCATCACCGAGAAGCCTCAAGCCACGACCCCCCCTAAGCTCCATCGCCTTGCTGCACCGTCGTCGCATTGGTGGCAACTGTGAGATCTCGGTGCCAGATCTATGATGGTGCCGCTAATGGAGAATGTAGAGGAGGACACGGTTGATGAGATTGATGAGCTCATGGTTGAGGGAGAAGAGGTAGTTGTTCAGCTTTGATACGATTCTCTATTCTATTTTTTGTTTTTTGTTTTATTTATTTATTTTTTTGTTTTGTTCCCTTGAGCTTTGGTTGGCGATTTGATTCATGGTTTGTTTTGCTCCCACAAGCTTGCATTTAGCTCTTTGCTTTATTTTGTTGTTTGTTGTTGCTATTGATTTTTAGTGAGGGGATGGTTGAGAGTGGGGGTTGCTGTCGTTGGTTATTGGTGGAGGGCGAGGGAGGAAGGCCGTGGGGCAGGGGCAAGGGCAGGGGCAGCATGGGATAGGGTGGTGCCGGGCGGGGGGTGAAGAATTGGTAGAGTTGGGAGAAAATGAGGTATTGAAATGCATCACAAGGATTTAGGTACACTGATGCTCCATCAATTTAGATAAAAACAGCTCTAAGATGCATTATACACCATGATAAACAAGGAGCAGAATGGCGCCTAAAATATATTTTTACAAACACATTAACGTTGCAAAGGACAGTGAAGTGAGATTCTTTTTATTACAAAAAGAAAAATTGTGCACTAATGTGCGCCATCAGGGCAGTGAATAAAATATAAACTTTAAAGGAAAAAAAAATTAAAATTTGACCATAAATAAAAAGAATTCGGAAGAGTACATGATCACAATGATTTAATAAAAAGAGTTTTATACTATGAAAGTCTTAAAATTAAATTCTTTATTATTATACCTCTCTATAATTAAAAAAAATTATACCTCTCAAATATGTTTGTTTTATTTTTTATTTTTTCTTTATGCCCGTGGTTGTTTCATTCTTATGAGTTTAATTTCAATCAAGTGACAATGAAATTTTTTTTATATTATTATTTAATTATATATTATTATATTAATAAATAATTTGACTTTCATATTTATTATTTTAAAAATTATGCATATAAAATAATTTGATTTGATAATAATATAAAAAAATTTTACACTGTCAATATATCAAAATTAAATTTTATTCTTATTCTATCAAACATGTTTATTTTTGGATCAAAATCAAACACGTTAATAATTGCTAACAAAATCCTGAACTATATTCATTACCGAAGGTTACGTCTTTGAACATTTTCCACGCAAAGCGGCAAAGGTAAACACCGCATCATTAAAGGTGAGAGACTGCTTTGATTTAGAAATCTCGACCCCACAAATTAGCAGCTGTCGACACACATTTTTTTTTTCAAAAAAAAAAAGATTATTAGTATTTAGAGTTATTAAATAATGGTTAATGAATTGAGAAAAGGAAAATTTTAAAGTTTTTAATGTATTCAATGTATTGAATCTTTAAAAATTTTACCTTTTTGATAAATTTTTTTTTCTTGATTCGTTAATTGTAGTGTGGTTAAGACAGTTGAGCCCATAATCTAGTAATTATCTCTTATATACCTCATTAAATTTAGGATATCTTATGTTCAAGTTTCATTTCCCCACCTCTACCTTTGGAAGGAAAAAAAAAATTGCAGTGCCCTTAAGGTAATAGCACTAGTTAAAACCCCTTTTATTCTAATTAATCTAACTTAAATTAAATCGGCTTATTCAACATTTATTTTCTTTTTCTTGGTCCCATGATCCGGGTATCTATCGTCGAATACAGTAACTAATCTCTGCACTAGCTTGTAGGCACCTTAAAAGGTAGGACAGCTGGCCCGGAGATTTAAGGTTGCTCCATACCTAAAGTCAGGGATCGAACTCCTAACATTTGGTTAAGGGTGAATGAGTTCCTTCCACTCAACCGTACCCCGGGTTATTCAACACTTACTTTCATCTCGTCTATGAATTTGCATGAAGATTTCTTTATTTCGTTCCTTTATAAATGTGCATGAAGATTTCATTATTTCAAAATGACACAACGTAACACCAAACAATAATGTGCTTGTCATGTTGTAACCCAAAAAAAAAAAAGGTGCTTGTCAGAAATTCTTTATTCTTATAATTTAGAGTATGACTTACATAATAAAAAAAAGACGAAGACAAGCAAATTAATGGTAAACCCGAAAAAAAAAAGGAAAAAGAACTGCTCATGGACAGCATCCAGCCTGCGTTGATTACATTGAACTCGCATACTATGGTTTATCATTAAAGATAAGATACGATTAGTTGAATGTAAAATATTTTTTTACAGATAATATATTAAAATAATTTTTTTTAATGCAACAGTGCTATATGACTCGAAAAGTTTCCACAAAAAGAGAGTCCAGAGGAGAGCTCCGTTATTTAAATATGGTAACAATATAGCAATATAATTGATATATTGTGTTTTGAAATTTTTTACAAGAATATGGGATAATGTAAGACATTTTGGCACTGGGTAGCATGCATTGCATAAATTCCTACTTATTTTGGGGTGAAATTTGACACATAGAAATTGCAAAAGTTTTGCCCTCCTTTATGTAGAATTGTATAATTCTACCTATAGTGGGGTGAAACCTGAGAACAAAAAATTTTGTTAGAGATTTCGCCCCACTCTGTATAGGAATAAGTTGGAATTAAACATTGTGTTGGATGAGTCACTTAACATTTTTGTACTTTTTGAAGACATAAATGCTAACACTTCAAAGAGAGTGGTGAGAGTGAAAATTGGATATAAGTGTCTAATATCAAATCTTAACAATAATAAATTAGATAAATTTATAAAAAATGTTGCTATAATTAAATGTTTGATTCAGGACTCCGATTTACTATTATTATACCTTTCTGGAAAGTCCCAAATGAGCCTGTTAGGGTGGCAATTGGCAGGGCTAATTTGTGCTATTTTTGGGCTCAAAAAATATTGTTTGAAGGTATTTTGGCCTTTTTATTTTTGTATTTTTTTATTTTAAAAATAGATCAAATGAAAAAACATAATAAATTTGAGACCTCTTACTACAACACAATGATAAAAAAATTCCTCTCCTCTATTCCACACTCCAGCATAAAAACACTACACTCTAAAGAGTTTTAACTCTGCGTCCCACAAATACATAGAGCCATTTATATAATAAAGAGTCCAACTAGTTAAGATTCCTTCAATTGAACTTTCGATGGATGTGAAAAAAAAACCTGCACTTGCAACTAGTCAAAATTCCCACATCTTTCTATGCAAGATTCCTCCATGCACGGGCTTAGAGATTTCGGGCGTATGACCTTGAACATAGTGGAGTGCATTAATTCTATGTTAAAGGGCGCTCACAATCTACCCATAAATTATTTTTCTTATAAATTTAGCACATATTTCTATGAATTTATAAATAAAAATATTAATTTATTATAATTGTTTTATTATAATATGTTATACCAAAAGATTATAAACTATTATATATATATATAACAATTAACAAATCATTTTTACCCCAAAAAAAAAGATTAAAGTTTAATATATTGGATTCGATTAGATTGTATTAGATCAAATTTCAATTCTAATTTTCAACACCATTCTCATCCAATTTAAATTGATTAATACTATATAATAACAAAATTGATTATAAAAATAGTGATAATTTATTAAAATAACCTCTTAACAGTTTAAATCGCTATCTTCCTAAAATAAATGTCATTTAGTATAAAATTGCTAAGCACTTAAAATTTTGTAGTTTTAATCTTTTTATAATAATAAATTGGTAAGCTCCTTGACATTTTGATGAGTAATTTTTTTTATCTTTCATCTATTCACTATCATTAAGCATAATTGAATTTTATTTTTTATCATGTGATAGTATTTTAAAGAGTTTATATAATTTTGTATGTGTATTTTTATAAAATAATTATTGTAATTTAAATATTTTAAATAACATAATGATACACAAATTTAAATTTTTAAATATTTTAAACTATTTGTGTGCATGCGGTCGAAATGCTTCGCATGAATTTCAGCATGCTTTTCACTGTGCTTCATGTGCATCATTCACTGTGCTTCACCTCTCAATTTTCGCCATCCTTAAAGTAGAATTTGATTAAACAAATTCTTGCAGCTTGTGTCTCAAGTTTTGCCATCCTGTAAGTGAATTTGATTAAAAAATTAATAAATACTAAATTCTACTTAATTTATGGTAAAATGTGTTAAACATTCTCACAAATCCGTATTTTCATATATTATCTTATATTATAATAATTTTAACTTATAATTCCCATATATAAAATAAAAAGCCTACAGAGGAGGTGACCCAATTAAAATCAAGAGAAAAATTTAACCACTACTTTGAAATATTTGGTGAGTACAGGTGTAAAAGGCAGGTGAATTTTAAATTCATGCTTCGTTCGTACCACACAACATTTTTGTTTGTTATAATATAATCTATAATCTATATTATTATTTATTAATTTTGTTTTCCCCTTATAATATGATACTCTAGTATTAGTTACCGATATTAGAGAATACTAATGTCTAATATGACGGATTGACATACGTGTAATGTGAGGTGAGAATTAACGTCAGGGAAATACATATCGTCATCTTTGTAACTTGTTTCGAAAGATCACGGACATGTCTTTTCATTCAAGTCTCAGCTCTGTCATAGATTATGGTTGGACTATTAAAATTGTTGCGTCCATTGATCATTGTATCATAGCCAAATAACGAAAAAGACCTTACTATGGGACCAAACAGATTCTTACATACAACCTATAAAAGAAGGCTGAACTGAAAGAAAGAAAGAAAACGATGAAGAAGCACAGAGAGAGAGATTTCCAGAACAAAACAACGTTCTCATCAATCATCATGAGCTTGAGTTCTAATCCTGCTGCACAAGCAGACACATCAACTATGGCCATGGATGATTACCCTGTAAGTTTTTAGTTACAAGATAAGTCCAGTTATCTTCTCAATCAAGTTTACTTAATTTCATTAGTTAGTAAGTGATGATTTTGGGAGGGTAAGTGCCTTGTGGGATGGATGTTACTGGTTCAAATTCTGTAAACAACCTCTCCACTTGTGGGGTAAGGTATTATATATCTATTATTTTCAGACTCCATTAAGTGGGAGTCTGGTGCATTGACTTGCTCTTTAGTAAGTTATGATTTTGGGTAAATGGGTTTTGATACAATGATAAGATTGTTGTTTTATGACTTAAAGGTTACTGATTCAAATTTTGTAAATAGCTTCTCCGCTTGTAGGGTAAGGCCGTGTATGTCTATCCTCTCTAGACTCCACTAGTTAGGTGGGAGTATTGTACACAGAATTGCCCTTTAGTAAGTTACGGTTTCATGAACATGATTGTTTGTGAATTTGACCTTACTGAACAGACAATAGGG
This sequence comes from Pterocarpus macrocarpus, assembly GCA_031439585.1. Lineage (NCBI taxonomy): Eukaryota > Viridiplantae > Streptophyta > Magnoliopsida > Fabales > Fabaceae > Pterocarpus > Pterocarpus macrocarpus. The sequence continues at coordinate 35,325,528 of CM062514.1, forward strand.
GAGAGAATGTGTAAGGCGTTGATGCCACTTATAGCTGTGGTTGAAGTGTTGATGTTTGCTGTGGCAAATTGTTTCAACTACCGCCCAAGCTGCATTGATCAGAATCAGAAATGTGGCTACACTGCTAAGGATCTAGCTCGCCTTGCTGAAGAAACCACATGTAAGTCCATTCCCTTTTTTCCTTTCAATTGGCTTCAATTTCAATTTCGTTGCTGAATCAAAAGTGTATCACACTGGGGTTAACGAAAGTGTATATTTTTTTGTTTTTTATTTTTTAGTCATGATAATAATACGAATGCTAGCCCCCACCCCAACAACCATTTTCAGTCAATTTTTACTTTTTTATTGTGTGACTGAGCCAACATTAAACGCGCCAATAATGGGCGTGAGTGATACTTGAAAGAGGAAGGATCCTCTTCTATATATTATTGTTACTTTATGATATGCGTAGGCTAAGGTCATCATATAATATAATTATGTACCCGACAGATTTGATCCTTCTCTCTATTTATTATTGACTTATTGTTAAAAACTTTAGTCAAGTGGGGTTTCGTTCCAGCCTTGATTGGGGTCCAAAGGTGATTTGATCTCTTAAATTTTTCTAACAGTTATCCAAGAAAGCGACACTCCTGCAAAGCTTTGATATATCAAATCTTTTTTACCTTTCCCTATGTCAAACTATTTTCTCTCCCTAAATTACCTCTTGGTGGGAAACTAGTGTTATGAAAATGGTTTGCACTTGCACATGCAATTGTGCTATCCAAGTTTGAATTTTGGAAGAACAATGAGTTTGAATGACTGGCTTTTCTGCTGTTAATGATGCAGTTACTGTTAATGAAGTGGAGGCGTTGTACGTGCTGTTTAAGAGATTAAGTAGCTCCATAATCGATGATGGTTTGATTCACAAGGTAACTTGTTCTGTCAAGTGGTTTGACATCTTTGGTTTCTTTAGTGACTGCAAGTACTTACGGTTATGCTTTAGCTTTATGCGTCGCAGGAATAGATTACCTCATATTAAAATTTCATATGACATGGTTATATATTGATTTTCATCATAAATTAGACTTTTTGTGAGACTTAGGCTATAGCTCGCCTTTGATCAATGATAAAAATCTAGGTTATGTGAAATTTTCACACATTAGAATCCCTTTCCATGTGTCTCCGATATTTCGAATCTGATTGCCACGTATTTCTTCTTCCTTTGTGTGTGTGTGTGTGTGTGTGTGTGTGTGATCATAGTTAGGGAAAGATTGGATACTCTATCAACAATGTCTCCAGCTAATTAATTGATAGAACATGAGTGCTCTGGTACATAGCTGTCTGTTTTGTTTAATCTTGCTATGTCAAAATCTGTACTATTAGTTAAAGCATGGGGTAATTTACAAAGCGACATGTATGACTGGCCACGGTGCATAGTCTGCTTAAGCAATAGTTGGGATTTCATAGTGCAAAGTATTGCAGCAATGCACATGGAAATGAGCATACCTAAGCATAAAATGATGCATATTTTCTAACAAATTACTTTTCTTTTTATAGGCTTTATCCCCGACCGACCCCGACCCCCATCCCCCACAAAAAAAAATAAAAAATAAAATAAAATAAAAATAAATCTGAATTAGGAGCCAAAAATATAATTATTAATTATTTTTACAACAGCAAATGGAGAATATAGCATCGTTCATCGTTGATGCAGTGATCATAATACTTGTATATGTTATTCCTGTTGTAGGAGGAGCTTCAATTGGCAATATTTCAAACCCCAAATGGAGACAGTCTTTTCCTGGATAGAGTAAGCAAGTGCTACATTTCAGCCATGACATTTTTCTTCATGTTGGTCACTACTGTGGAAATGGAATTTTGTAGGCAAATTGCAACTGAACTACGTACTTTATAGCAAATTGACAGCATGTTAATAAAAAAAGTTAAACGAAAATATAGTTGTTTAGCCTTTATAAACTTTTAGGGCGGAGCAATTTTGCTGCATTTTAGCTCTAATCATCACACAAAAAGTTCCAAGTTTTTATAATATGAATTGAAAAATGCTAGAGAGCTAGCAATTTTGCTAAAATTTAATTGTTACAATGACATATTTATTTATTGACTCTTAAATGAATAAATAAAATATATTACTTTATTTCGTCTAACAATTATTATAATTCTATAAAAAATTCTCGTAATATTTTTTCTAGTTGTATAATATCGCTCGCTTATATGATTTTTTTGCCATAGGAAATCAAACATCCTTTACTATACAGAATTACAGGGCACATGGAGCGTGCACTTGGAAACTTTGAGACACTCCCTTTTTCATGCTTTCAGTGAGACATTCATGATTCATCCACAATGCCTTGAATACATTAATGTGTTAAACTATTTTGCTTCTTCTTAAGGTTTTTGATCTTTTCGACGAAAGGAGAAATGGTGTTATCGAGTTTGATGAATTTGTCCATGCCCTCAGTGTTTTCCATCCTTATGCCCCTACAAATGAAAAAATTGATTGTATGTTCAAATTGAACACAATCTCAATCTCCTTTGTTTCATGGTTCATGCAATGAAACTCATTTTTTCATTACATCTAATTTCTGTCCCCTGATAATTTTTTGCAGTTGCATTTAAGCTCTATGATCTGAGGCAAACCGGGTTCATCGAGCGAGATGAAGTGAGTTTACAAGTTCATTTAGGCCTCACCACTTGTGTGGCAGAATGGGATTATCATTAGCTGATACAGTTAAGTGGTTCTATTTGGTTTTAGGTCAAGCAAATGGTTATAGCCTTTTTGAAGGAATCTGATATGAATCTTTCAGATGATCTTCTTGAAGCCATTGTTGACAAGGTTAGCTTCTAGCCAAATATGAAAAGTTAGCTTCAGTGGGGCATGTTATTTGGATTAGGATCCTCTATAACAAGTTTCTCTCTAACGTAAGAAAGTGAAGGGCTATATACCATGAGCAGTACTTGTATGGTCCGGGAGCATCACGTGGCTGTGCTTCCAGACCAATTATGTAAGTATATTTTATATGAGACCCATAACTGACACACAGTCCCATGCAAAATGTATTTATATGATTTGCCGGGAGCACAGCCACGTGGTGCTCTCAACCCATGTAAGTATTTCTCATATAGCATTGAGCAATGTTAGGCAGCTCAAAAATTTTTTTCGTAAAAGGTAACAAAACTTTGCATAACCAATCAGGAGAGGAGAGAGATAATACATAGAGAAGAGAAAAAATTTGTTATATGTCAAAATGCAATTATTCTCTTATTCATACGTCATTTACAAATTGTGGTTCATACCATTTATTATTTCTGTATACCATTAGATCAATATAATGCATCATGTGTGAATCCCCGTTAAGATATAAAGGTGGATAAGAGCACCTCTAATGCTCTCTTTTCTAGTCCCAAATTCCACATGTGGTGTGATAGTCATTTTTGAGCACCACTAAGCAAGTCACTCAAGCAGGACAGGTCCCACTAAAGTGGGACTCAGACCAACTTGTGGCTAACAAATTATGTATAGACAAACACATGGTGCTTTTACAGCTTTTTGTTAATTTAAAAAGTCATATAAGACCATATTGGGACTGAAATTGGTCCTTGCTATTGGAGAGAGGAATCTCACTTTTAACCCACTTTTAGGTGGTGAGAAGTAGTGAAGTCAAAAGTGAGATCTAAAGTGGGACTCTCATGGGATATGCTCTAATGCCTGGTTTCATATCTTAGAGAAAGATTCACTTTAGATGAGCCTTTTTCCATGTTATTTATAGGAACTTCACTTTGTATGCAGACAATTGCTGATGTAGATGAGGACAAAGATGGTAAAATCAGCAAAGAAGACTGGAAAGCTTTTGTGAGTCGAAATCCATCCCTCTTGAAGAACATGACACTTCCTTATTTGAAGTATGGAAATACCCGTGTGTGATCCTTCTGTCCTTTGATCATCCTTTATAGTTGCCTTTTCTCGTGAAAAAGGAGACGCGTAAGTTCCAAAGCTCTTCAGACTACAACTAATTGTTTCACTTTATCTTCTCCTAGGGATATCACCAGTGTGTTTCCCAGTTTTATTTTCAATTCAGAGGCTGAAATTTGATAATGAAAAGGTAATATCTAGCAAGGTTAAATACATAATTTGCCTAGCATTAATAGCTATCTATGGAGTATGGATACTTTAAAATAATCATGATATCAGTATCAGATATGTATTGTGTTGGATCCTTTGTAAATATTTTAAAACAATTTTAATTATATTTTATAAGTGTTACTTTAATTTTTTGAATTTTTATACCTGTATAAATGAGAATTCTATAATAATCAAATAGATAACTATATTTTATTATGCTTACAATAATTTATGTTAATTTTTAAATTATTATGTTGCTCTTTCATATATATATATATATATATATATATGATTTTGGTATCAAGATCCTTGCTATTTAATGGTAAGGATTATATGCCTTATTGCTGTAAGGGGTAAGAAAGAGAAGTAATTTCTGAACAAGCAGTCTTGGCAACACTGCATAACTATTGCAACCATACCTGGAAGACTAGTTTGCATGTTTAACATGATTGAAAAATATTTGCAGGAACCTAAATCAGAATACTTAACTTTGTAACAAGCAGCTGCAACTACTCGATCTGGCTACCTGCAGTGCTGCTTGAAGATTTGGAGAAAATGTTTGTCTGCATTAAGTTTCATTACACATCAGAGGAAGAATCGCATTGAAAGCTTCAAAAGAGAGATATCATGATTTGGTGGAGTTTAACATGCATTTCTATTTATCATTGTTTCTTTTAGGTAGTTAAGCTAGCACTAAATTACAGTTCAAGCAACAAAAATTTTGATGCGAGAATGGATAATGCAAACATCAATACTTTCTTGTCCAACACTAATGCAATAACAATATAACATGACATCTGTAGGATCAAGTGTTTATTATTGTGTGTTTGGATTAGAGTTTATAAATGCTTTTTTTTTTTTTTTTTGATAACTAAAAGGGAATACTCCAAAAACAGCAAGGAGCAATCCGAAGATTAATACCCTGTACATGACAACAACCGGAAGTACTTACCAAAGCCCAAAAAAACCATATGACTAAAAGAAAACAGATAACATATCAAGCTATACCCAGCAAATGCTGGAGCCCATACTAGAAAAAGCATCGCCAAATCTGCAAATCTGCGCACTGCACTATGACAAGGCTGAGACAGTCACACCCATCAGGCAAACCAGATCTGATGAAACGGAGGATTACTTTAACTTGATTTAACAAAATTGATTTTGATAAAAAAATTTTAAAAAATTTTATATTAAAAATAATTATAATAGAATGAATATTATTTGAATAATATTAATCAAAATCACTTTTAAGTTTTTAATTACTTAAATGGATATGAATTTTATATTATACTTTTAATATTATCTATTTATTTTATTTCTATTTTGAAGATATTTAAAAAACCATATTAATATTATTATAAATAAAATTGTATAAATATTATTTTTAAGATATTAAATAAATATTAGAATATCAGATCTTTTGATCGGGATATTTGAAGCATAATTCAACATGTTATAATTTTTAACAAATAAAACTAGGGAAAAAAAAAGGAATATCATATTGAAAATAAACACAGAAAAAACTAAACAAAAAAAAAACAAATATATTATAAAAGAAAAGACAAAAGATCTAACGGAGGGACCATATTGGGGACGCTTGGCATACCCAGAACAAAGCTTCTCTACCTTGGTGCTATTCTACCCATTTTTGTCTGCTTCAAACGACTTTCAGCTTCCAATTCACTACAGGAAGGTTAAAAATGGCAATTGAATAATTACTGTTTAATTCAATGCTCCAATTAACAGGTTAAAATCGAAGGCAGAAGCAACAAGTTTTTGCTTCGAGTAGAACGGGAGTTTGAGATGCATATCACGTTGAAAGACCCTAAACAACTCGTTTCCTCCGTTCAATGAATTGGAACGAGCTTTTGGGGTTGGAAACGCCAACCCAAACACACTTTTAGCCAAAAGTTATAAGTTATAATTGCAACTCTTTCCACTTAAGTCAATTACAAAGTTAAGGAAAAATGTTAACTCATAACAACATCAAAGCATTGGTGCTTTAAACCTTCTTAAGTACATTTTGACTCATGACCAAATTTTTATGGCATATTTTAGGTGTACTTGTTTTTAATTTTTGGGTCAAAAATCACTTTTTAATTGAAAAAATTACTTTTTATATATTTAGATAATTTTTTAAAAATTATCAGAATATCAAAAGATTTATTTTTAATTTTTTTGTAGAAGCTGTAAAGAGTAGTTTCTGAAAAAAAAATTAATTTTTAATTTTTTTAATTATATATAAAATTTAAGTTTCATAATCACTTTTTTTAAAAGTTGAAATAAACATATCCTAATTTCAAAGCGTTATTTCTTGCATAATAATTGAGGGCAAATATCTAATGACAACGAAAAATGAAGCTAAAATTTTTCTGACATCCTATCAATTATTTCTTACAAACATTTTCACTAATTATGCAATGTCAAGATGATTTTAATTTTGCCAAGATTAATTTATTTTGATTTTTAAAATTAAATATTACTTTATAATTTCTAACAATAAAAGTTGGTGTAGTGACAAAGGAGTCACACTCACAAAAACATTGAAGAAATTAATTGTATGAAAAGTCTCTTAGTCATGAAACTGTCAAAAGAAATAGTTTCATAACAATTCATAAAAAATACATTAGTTAAAGACATAAGAAAAGATATAAATGTTTACTAATAGAGAAAAAATGACAATTTAGTAGTTTTAAGATAAATGAATCCTCTTAGCTCTTGGATATAGATATGTTGATAATTACACTTTTTTTCTGTGTTGGAATCATTCACCAAAAGATTAGGGTGCGTTTGGTTTGTGAAAATATTTTCTGTTTTTATTTTTTGAAAATGATTTTCAAGTTCAGATTTTCTGAATTTAGAAAATATGTTTGGTTTATCTATTTTTAAAAAGGGAAATCAAGAAAAATATGTTTGGTTTGTCTGTTTTCAAAATACATTTTCAAAATCAAATTTGAGATAATAAAATTATATTTACTATTAAATAATGAAATTGATATATATTTGATATGTATATTTTGTTCATCTATTAAAAGTATTTATTAAAATAATAAATAACTCTATAAAATAATAAAATTATATTTATTATTAAATAAGAAAAATTATATATATTTTTTATTTGCACATTTTAGTCATCTATTTGAAGTATTTATTAAAATAAAATAATGCTATAAAATTTTAAGATTAAGAATAAAATAAATTGTTCACTTTTAAGTAATTTTACTATCATTATCAATTATTATATAATTAAATACTATAAAGAGAACTTTAATTGCAAATACTTGTATTGACAAAATATATTTGAAATATATTTAATTTATGAGTAAATTATAATTTTATTAAAAGTTTATGCAGTATATATTTATGAATTTTATATATATATATATATATATATATATATATATATATATTTAACAAAAGATCATGTAACATTAAGACCCAATGTATCATATTCCCCCCCACCAAGATCACCAATTTATGCAGTATATCCGAGTAGTCAACCAACACTTATGAAGGCTTCATAACCTTTATCCCTACAGCAGCATATATATATAAAAAAAAAAAAGGTCTTTCCTTGTTCAGTCATAAGCACCATTCACTGGCACTTTCCATCACCACCCAAAATCACACAAAAAAAGCAACAAGATTTCCACCCCAAATACATTTAACAGGTGAAGGTCTTTCTAAGCCCACCACCATAGCCACACCACTCACTGTCCTCACAGCCCAGTCCTCCTCCTCCTTCTTGAATTAGCCTTCAAGCCCGAACTTAGAATCACAGTCTCGAACCTTTGTCGCTAGTCGCCACCTCCATCACATTGTTCTTCGTCGCCGGTATCTACCCAGTGAGCAACTTGCTAGCTCTGCCACTACGCCACATGGCTCCTTCTAGCCACCGCTCACCGCCACCGTGACCTCCACCTTCATATTTGCAAACCACCACCTCAACTCATCCCTGTTGTTGTGTTCTTCCTTTCCCCTTTGTTTTGCGTGTTCTGTTGCAAAGAGGAAAGCAAAGATTGGTGAGGGCGGCGGTCACCGAAGCGGATGGCGGCAAAGTTGACAGAAGACAACGCAATGGTTGTGGAGCACAAGATGCGATGGGTGAGGCTTGGGTTCTCTGCCTTTGTACGTTTATAAGAAGGAAAAAAATATAAATCAGTGTTTCATTACTATTACGAAAATGCCACCTCGTTTTCATTATTCCCAATTCTTGTTTTCAACGTTTCCATTGAAAATGCTAAAAATGATGATTTTTGGTTTTCAAAATTTTCACCTTTTTAGAGAATATTTTCTGGAAACATTTTCAAAAAAACTATACCAAATATGTTTTCACTTCCATTTCCTATTATTTATAGAAATGAAAACAAAAAGTGGCCAAACCAAGCAGGCCCTTAGTTTTTAATAATCCTAACACATGAATTTGTTATTTTTTTAAGGATTTAAAAAAGATTTGAAATCATTTTACTTTAACACTTAAGCTTTAAATTTATATATTAAATGAGTAAATTTATGAATTTATAAAATATTTAATTCTGAAAAAAAATTAAAAATTAAGGGTGATAATAAAATAATTAAAATACTTTTAACATTTAAATAAAATTAGGAGTTATAATAAAAATAATTTTAAACAATTAATTTGACTAAGAAACAAAGAAGAGTATTTTAGAGAAATTAAATAAAATTTAATTAGATAAGATTGATAATAGTTACATAGAAATGATAATAGACACCACTAGAAAATAGTGTTTTACCGATGGATCTTTAGGCCAATTTTCAATTAAAATCCATCGGTACTGAATATTATCGACAGAAAGTGTTTGTTGACACAAAAAAATGATCCGTTGGTAAGGTGCGGTGTATTTTTCTGCCAATAAAAAATAATAATCCGTCAATATTTTTTGAGAAAATTTGTCCCCATTTTTGTTGTGGAATAATATATTTTCGACGGATTAGTAAATTTAGGGACGAAATATTCCGTCATTAATATTGCATTTAAAAAATATTATTATAATATTATCGACGGAATATTCCGTTAGTAAAATTGAGTTAGAGGCTATTTTTGACAGTAAAATATTAATAATTATAGACAAAATATCTGTTGGTAATGTTAATTTTTTTTTTTACTAATTATACCATTTTAGTTAATTTTAATAATTATTTTTGCTTTTTATTTTCTTTATAATTATCTTTTATTTTATTTAAAAAATTATATAATTTAAAATAATAATTATGCACACAAATTAACTGCAAGTCAAATACATAAATTAATTATTTGAATTTAATACATAAAATATTCACATTTAAAATGTAAGGCAAATATATATATATATACACACGTCAAGAGTAGTTCTCAATGTCAGAAGAATCAGACGAAGAAGCATTGATTGGTGCTGAACCACTCGCCTGCATATGCCAGGAGAAGTCCATCATCTCCCTCCGTTGCCTTTTCTTGTCCTATTTCGACTCCTTTTTCAAGTTCTTGATCTAGTAGGTGAATTGCTTCACCAACTTAGATTTCTTCTAGAGGTGGCACTACTCCTGCTTCTTGATCCACTAAGCTTGTGCCTTAAGTTATGTATTAAGCTTGAAAATCGTCTCATGGGCCTCATCAGCAGTAGCAGACTACCTACCCAAGGCTCTGCTCACAAAGTTAGGGGACATGCTATCAGTGTAGTAGATCCCCATAACATAGATGTGGTTCTTATAAGAATTGCCAACTGTATCCACCCACACCATATTCTCATCAATAGGTGTGCAGTCCTTGGTGCCATCCTCGACCTACTATGTCTGCTAGGACCTAGCCTCCTGCAGTCGCTTCGTGAACTCAGCCTACAATTATAATTAAGTAAAACAAATTAGACTTTGAGAATGGAATATATTAGGAATAATTCAAGTAGAAATTGATTAAGTTTATAAATTACTTAGGTCTACTTGAAGCATTGGTCAACCCACTGTGTGTTGTCCCCCCTCTGATTGTGGGTCTCCTAGAATAACTTTTCCTAAGTAGGTTGCTTGTTCCAGAGCTTAGCCTATATTTCAAAGTCATTTTGCCATCATAATAAGTAAATAAAAATATATATAATTATCAAATTAAATACAAAAGCAATTTAACTTGGAATTTAGCAACTGTGCCTTGGTGGACTCTGTGGTGGTTGAGCCTTTACAATGGAGTGAGCCATCCTTAACTGAGGCTCTATTGGTCTTAGCCTTTGCCAACTTTTGCAAGAACTTGTTAAACTTCTAGTAGTCCCACAAGCCCTTAGGTTGGCGTTAGTTATCCATTTTAGATTGGATCATGACCCTCGTGGATGTCAAGGTACATGTCCTTCATCCGCTTTGTCGCACTAGCCTTGAACTCCTTGATGAAATAGGTATCGTCTCGTGGGTCAATGATGTAGTGTCTCTGCACATACAAATGCTACACAATACTATTTAAGATTATATATATATTACAATATATAGGAGAAAAATATTGAGATTAATAGAAATTGAACATCGTTTTACCTTCCATTCGTGATACCACTGTTGCTTTTCATCATTTAAGAGTTCGCTAAAACTCTCGTACGGCTGATCATGTAGCTTTTGGATGGTCTCCGTGATCTTATGGAGGCCCTCAAATGTGGGAAGCCAACTATATGAGACATATAATAAATTAAAATTGAGATACCAATTAATAATAATAACAAGTTTATAGTGAATTTAATAAATTAAAATTCAAAAATTACTTACCAAGTTTTTTTGTCCCGAACCAAGCAAATACACAGCTCCGTGGACAACTCCTATGTCTACCTAACTAATGAGCTAGTTGCTCCTCCACTATTGAGTGTAGACTGTGATTGTGAAATGGTAGGGTGATCACATGGTGGTGGGGGTGGTGGAGTAGGGGTAGATACGGTGGCTGAATAGGGTAGACGTGATAGGGGTGGTGGTTAGATTTGAAGTGGCAAAGGTAGAGGCCGGTGTGGTGGAGCGGGTATTATTCTTCTTCGGTGCCTTTGTCCACTATATCTGAAACAAATATATATAACAGTTAATTCAACAATTAATAAATTCGGCAAAGTCTCCCCTTAAATTAGGAGACTCCACAATAATTAATTCGACAATCAGACTCAATATTCAACAATTTTAACACAATTTCAATGGAGTCTCCCTATAAATTAGGAGACTCCACAATAATTAATTCCCAATTCAATATAAACACCACACAAACAATTATAATAATAATAATCAGACTACAAACACTATACAAACAACACAACATGTATAATAAAAACAACAACAACAACAATAATAATTATAATAAAAACCAACCCATCAAACCAAATCATAAAATTCCAATGACCCAGTTTCATAACCTCAATTCAGAGTCAAACCAACACAATTTCTATTCTATTACATCAAAAATATAATAAAAGTGAATAATAATAATAACTCATAAAATTAAAATATTAAACTAAGAATGAAATAAATAATTACTTTTTATTAAAGAGGCAGTAGTGGCAATGGTAGAGGTGGTGATGGTGATAGCGGCAGCACAAGGTGGTAGTGGTGTCCAATGTAGGGGGAGAGAGAGAGAGAGAGAGATAGAGAGAGAGAGAGAGCCTAGGAGAGAAATGAGGGCAACGGTGGTGGTGGTGATGGCAACAACAGAAAGTGGTATGGGTATGGCCAATGTGGAGAGAGAGAGAGAGAGAGAGAGAGAGTCACAAAGAGACAAGGGCGATGGTGGCGGCAACAGCGAACGAGCGTAGCGGTAGCATGGTGGTTAAGAGAAAAGAGAGGGTTGAGAGAGGAAGAAGAAAAGAGAAATGGGGGAGGAAGAAAGGGCTCGCATTTGAGTTTTAAGCCCTAGAATTGCTGATAGATTTTCTATCGAAATCCATCAATAATGAAAAATATGAAACACCTGATTTCACTTGCTAATATTATTGATGGATATTCTATCAATAATATTTCAATTTCCCTCCAAAGGTTATTAATTTGAATACCAATGGAAATTCCATCGGTAATGTCTTGATTTCCTTCCAACAGTTATTAATTTAAATACCAATGGAATTTTCCATCGGTAATAAATAAATTTTTTAAAAATTAAAAAATAAATCAAATATTACCAATGGATTTTTCATCAATAACTCTAGGATATTGTAGTGACGGATATTCCATCGGTATCTTTTTTGCATTACATTATGCAAACGTTAGTGTAATACCCTATTCAATTAAAGCGTTGGTAATAGGAAGTTTAACACACACATATATATGTATATATATATATATATATATATATATATATATATATATATATATATATATATATATATATTACGTAGTGTGAGTCTTTGGGATACTTTCTCTATTCGCCTTATGTAACGGTAGAGGAATTAAAGTTTTGTGTAAATAGGGATATTTGATTTAGAATATGGAGGTGCACATAGAAGGAAGAAAAAAGAGTTTAGATCGCCCAACACCTGTAAGATTGCGGACCACAAAATTCCACTCTCTCTTTTTTTCTTCTTCCTTCTGGACATCACTTCCCTTTTCTCATCGTCACTCTTTCTCACTCACTTATAGCCTCCCTTTCTCTCTTTCACCCTCGCCATTGTGTGTCTCACTCCCCCACCACCATTGCTTGTGTCTCCCTCTCTGCCGCCACCATCATTCGGGTTTCTCTCTCTATGAGCATTTCTCTCTCTGTTGTGCTCTCTCTATCACAATGGCTCTCTCTCTCTCTCTCTCCCCCCTCCATCTCTCTGCTTACTGCTCTCTCCCTCCATCGCCATTCTGCTTCCTTTCGAGTGCCTGGGTTCTTGTTTTGTTCTCCAAACCAACTACAACTATAGTGATCTTTCTCAGGAACAACCCTTTGGCTTCGAGACTCTGAGAGATTATTCGATCACCTGTTGGAGTGTACTATGAGTAATAATATATTTATAACTTGTTTTCTTCTCTTTTCTTTTTTTTACCTTTGTAAATACATGTCCAAAATATGTTTTGACCAATTATTGATTAATTATTGACATTGCCATTTTTACTTAGTATTTTATTTGAATCCTTGAAAGTCACCTATCTTATTATGTTATTTAATGCTATATAAGTGGGACAAGTATCTTTCAAGAATCTACCCTTTGATACTTTGAATTAATATATATATATATATGTATGTATGTATGTATGTATGTATGTATGTATGTATGTGTGTGTGTGTGTGTGTGTGTGTGTGAAGTGTTGTTGGATATGTTGGAAAGTGAATTGACCATATGATTTACTGCTATTAATTTTTTTGGACTGATATTTCTATTAATTATTTTGTTATGGCTATATAAGAAGGTAAGCAGCTTAAATTACTAATTGAGTTTTGATTTGTATATTTGGATTGGAATGAGAATTGACTAATTGGATTGGCACTTGACCTTTCTAGGAGCAAGGTTCATGGATTATAAATTATCCGTGGGCCACCTCTTGCGTCTTAGGAGGGCCAAGAGCAAAGTGTCATTGGTGATAAAGTACCCAAGAGCCACCACTTGAGTCCTAGTGAAGGCCAAGAATAAAGTACCATGGGTGATAATGTACCTGGGGGCCACCACTTGAGTCTTGGTTTAGGTTAGGAATAAAGTACCACAGACCAAACAAGCATCCGGGAGTGACCTCTTGAGTCTTGGTCATTTTAGGCAAGCTGTGAATTCTAATACTTGATTATTATAAATTTAGGTATGATTGATATTTTGGAAATCGGTACCTCCCTCTTTGGATTTCTTAAACTTGAATTTGGGTTTCTACAAGTCCTATTTGAATGCATTTTGATGAGAATTAACTTGCTTACTAATTTTGAACGTATTTCTACGAAGAAAATGGTTTTTGATATAATTTGTATTTGGTTTCTTTTGCATTTTAAATTGATATATGTACCATCTTTCAATTAGAATATATTTCCATATGTTGTTAGATTTGGAAAGATTTATGTATTTGGATGTGTTCTATGAAAACTCTTGCTTAAAGCTTGTCCCACTTCTATTATGAATGTTTTACCGCTTACTAAGTCTGTTTGACTTATTCTTTATTTTTCTCCCATCTCAAATTCAGGTACAGCACACAAGCAGCATTTCTCAATTGGTTAAGGATCTAGGGCCTTCAATAGAACCCAAACATTTGTCCATGTGGTTGTAAAGTTGTTTTTGTATTTAACTTAAATTTATTTCAAATACTCTGTGTACATAATCTATAGATAGGCTCCATAACCCACAAGCAGGGTCTTGTCTCTGTTGTGTTATTTGGATGTAATAGCTTAGCTATAGTTGATCTATTGACTTTGCAGCTAGTCTGTGTTATATGAGTTACAATAGGAATTTGTATTCTATGAAATAGGCCCACATGTTTAAGGGAAACTCTATCCATTTCTTTATAAATCTTCCAATAGGCTTGTAGGGGGCAATGCCCTTATGCATGGATCACAGCCCAGGTTGGGTCGTGATAGTTGGTGACGAATTTTTAGACGGAATGTCTATTTTATCAATTTTTCTTTTAGAAAATTTGTTTATATGGTTACCAACAATATACGTCACAAATTCATTGGTAATGTTGAATGATATTTTTCGTCAGTAAAAGTATAAAAAATATTGTATCTTAAAAGAATATGTATATATGAAGTAAAGATTAAACTTAATCTCCAAACTATTTCTTTTATGACAACAATAAATATAGATCATATCAAAATTATTTTATTAATTATTAATTTTTAATTAAAAAATAATTTAATGTATTCTATGAAAATGGTAAAGTTTAACATTTTTGTTAATAAACTTAATTTTGATACATTATTAGTGTAAAAAATTTTACATGAATATTTAATTATATATTATTATACCAGTAAAAATGTTTAGTTCAATTACTCACTATTTTAAAAGTTTTACAAATCGAAACATATGACTAAAAGATAATATAAAATATTTTTACACTGATCGTACATCAAAATTAATTGCTTTGTTAATTTAAATATAAAAAAATAAATAAGAATATTTTAGTAAAATTAGTAAATATATTTAATAAGTGGGAGTGGCAATAGATAAAATGGAGTGTCAATGGCCATTTTCCAATTTAAATTCATACTTCCTTAGTACCACACAACATTTTTGTTTGTTATAGTAGAATCTATGATGATTATTATTTATTGAATTTGTTTTTGTATTTTTTTTCTTATAATATGATACTCTAGTATTAGTTAAGGAGTTTAATTTCTATACATACAGTGTCAAATAACTTTATTCTAGTTGTTAATAGAAATTTAAGAATTTCATAATAAACAACTATCCACTATAATAATTACTTATTTTATTTTGATAAATTCTTAAAATTTTATAGATTAATAATATAAAATTATTTTATATTATTAGTGTATAGAAATTATACTTAGTTAAGAACATAAGAGAATATTAATATGACGAGTTGACATACGTGTTATCTGAGGTGGGGTTTGAGGTCAAGTTAATGAAAATTTTATGGATAGATATAAATTGAACAACTCATATTTACTTATACTTGTAATAAAATTGATAAGACTCATAAATAAATATGTCTTTTGAATAAAGTTGATGGAAGTCCCTTTTATCATAAATATATCTAAATATGAGATATTAAAATTGTGTTTATACAAAAATGTTCCCCAAAAAGAATAATGTTACAAAGGACTAGAGCTCGTGTATGTTATATGAACCCGATAACGTGTATAATGGAAACAACATCAGTGCACCCAATGTCAGTGGAATTGGTTTTCCTGAAACACTCTCCTTTAATTTTATTTATTTTATATTTTAATGAGAACAATTTTTATGTATTAATAATATAAAATAATTTTATATTATTAGCGAATAGAAATTTAAAAAATTATCAAATTGTAGTGAGAAATTATAATAAATTATAAAATTATTCTATATTATTAGTGTACAAAAATTACTCTCATATTAAGCATAATTTCTAGCATTGATAGTGTAAAAATCAACTAATAGAAATTCAAGAAAATGTTATATAACCTCTTTTTAGTTGATAACAAAAATTATTCTACACTATCAGTGCATAAAAGTTAATCTCTAAGCTTTATTTTGAAAAAGATGATATGGCAAGTTCTTTTAATTTTATTAGATGACAATTAAAATTATTTTATACTGTCAGTATATAAAAATTAAAACTTTAATTTTAAAAAAAGATGAGATGGCATGTTCTCTTAATTTTTATTGGACAACAATGTAAAATTCTTTACACTATCAATACCTGAAAATTATTTTTATTTTGGATTTAATTTTGATTCACTATTAGAATAATTTTTTTTTTGTATAATTATCTAATTATATATTAATACATCATTAAAATTATTTAACTTTAATAATAATTAGTTCAAAAGTGACACATATAATAAATTGTGATTAGTTTATAATAAGAGATTAATTTATATGTATTGACAGTATAAAAAAATTTTAAACTGTCAGCTAATAAAATTACAAAAAAATAACAAATTATAGTTGATAGTTATTATAGTGAATAATTACCTATGCTGATTTGATATTTTTTTCCAATTTTATTGACTAACAATATAAATTTTTTTAATTTAATTTTAATATATTATTAATATAAAAAAATTTTACACAGATATACAATTATATTTTGTAATATTAACAAAAGTATTTGATTTAACTACCTACTATTTTAAAAATCTTACAAATAAATATATATATATATATAATTAAATATTATATAAAATTCTTTTATATCAACAATATATCAAATTTTTTACATTATCAATATATATAAATTAATTCCTTATAATAATATATTTATTGTTTTAATGGGGTGAAATACGGCACAGTCAATCTCGTGTTCTATTTGGATTTTATGAAAAGAAATATTTTTTGTATTATTGGGATAGGTAGACGCCTTAAATACTCAGAGATAAAAAAAAATTATAAAAAAAAATAAAAAAAATGAAATAATTGATAAAAAAAAAACTGAAAAAAAATATTGAGATATTAGAGTTTAAAGTATGTACAAATAACATACCTTTGTTATACCTTTGTTATGAAACCACACAAATGTGCTCGAGCCCGTACATCAGCACTCCCCGAAGAAATATTCTTCATCTTCGTAACTTGTTTCGAACGTTCACGTGCCTGTCTTTTCACATATATCAGTTGTCGGACTGGTACAATTACTGGGCACTAAACACCATTGATCATTGTACTATAGCAAATCATGAAAGAGACTTTACCACATATTGACCAAATTGATTCTACATACAATACAACATATAAAAGAAGAAAACGATGAAGAAGCACACACACACACAGATTTCCAGAACAAAGTTCTCATCATCATGAGCTTGAGTTCTACTCCTGCTGCACAAGCAGACACATCAACAATGGCCATGGATGATCACCCTGTAAGTTTTTAGTCACAAGAAAGTTCAATTATCTTCATAATCAAGTTTACCTAATTTCATTATTTTAGTAAGTCATGATTTCGGATGGTGGGCTTTGCCACAAGAAGAAGATTGTTGCCTTATGATCTAAAATGATTATTGTTTCAAATTATGTAAACATGGAGTAAGACTGTACATTTATCTTCCCTAAGTTTTTAGTTACAAAAAGTCCAATTATCTTAATCAAGTTTACTTAATTTCATTAGGTTAGTAAGTTATGATTTTGGGAGGGTGAGCTTTACTGCAAAGATAAAATTGTTGCCTTGTGACTTTAAGAGATTAATAGTTCAAATTATGTAAACATTCTCTTCACTTGTGGAGTAATAGCATGTTTGGAAACCATTAAAAATAGATTTTTTATAAAAAAAAATATTTTGAGAAAATCTAGTATGTTTGGTAAAACAACCAAAAAAAATAATAATTAAAAATTAATAATTTCAAATTAAAAAATAGTTTATAATCATAAGTAACTATTTGAACTTGTTGGTTATAAATAAAAACTGATTATTTTATAATTATTATATTTTTGTTAAATTGACTTTGAATATCAAATATTATATAGTATAAATAATTATTTTACACCTTTTTTTAATAATTTTATCACATAAAAATAATTTTTTTTATATAATTCAAATAAAATAGATTATATTAAAATTATTTTTTAATTAAAATATCCATATATAAATTAATTTTCACATAATTGATTATATAAAAAAATAATTATTAAAATAATTTTAATCGTATAACTTTTTCAAACATACGGTAAGTTTGTATATATTTATCTTCCCTAGACCCCGCCAGGTGAGAGTCCAATGTATTGAGCCGCCCTTCATTGAGTTATGATTTCATGAACATGATTGTTTGTGAATTTGAGTTTATTGAACAGACAACAGGGGAGAGAATATGCAAGGCGTTGATGCGATTCATAACTGTGGTTGAGGTTTTGATGTCTGCTGTGGCAAATTGTTTCAACTACCACCCAAACAGCGTTGTTCAGAATCAGAAATGTGGCAACACTGCTAAGGATATAGCGCGCCTTGCTGAAGAAACCAGATGTAATTATATTCCCCTTTCTTTTTTTCTCCTTTGCAATGGCTTAAATTTCAATTTCGTTGCTGAATCAAAAGTGTATTGCTTTTTGGGTTAACTAAAGCTTATAGTATTTTGTTTTCATTTATTTTTTAGTAACGATAATAATATGCTAGCCCCCACCTCAACAATCATTTTCTGTCAATTTTCAGTTTTTTTTTTTGTTTGACTAATTCAACATTACACTTGCCATAATGGGGTGAGTGAAACACTGAAACATGAAAGTCAGAGGATCCTCTCCTGTATATTATTGTTATTTTATGACACCCGCAGGTTAAGTGCGGTTAAGGTCACAATATAATAATTAATCCTCTTCCATAGTCGGAGCACTAATTATGTATCTAACAGATTTTATTCCTTCTATCCATTTATTATTGTTAAAAAGTTTAGGCAACTGGGGTTTTATTCCAGCATTAATGGGTCCAATGGTTTATTCTATTAAATTTTCTAACAGCTCTCCATGAAAGCAACAATTCTATAAAGCTCTGATACATCAAATCATGTTTTACCTTTATTCAATCTACTTTCTCTCCCTAGATTACCTCTTGGGTAAACTCTGGATTTCAAGTGAAAGATTCACTTCCACAAAGATGCGCAAAACTTCAACTCTCTATTGAAATCCAGAAGGCATAAAAATAGCCTTTTTTTTTTCTTTTTTTTTTAATTATTAGTTTCAATCACCCATAAATTTATATAATTTCTCAGCTAATGTATCCTTTTTAGGTGTCTTGAGTTTTGACTTATAAAAGCCTATATAACTTTACTTTTATAAGGATGGGAATGGAACTTGTAGTGTAATGAAAGGTTTGCACTTGCATTTGCAATTGTGATTTCTAGGTTCGAACTTTGAATACCAACGGGTATGAATGATTGGTTTTTCTGCTGTTAATGATGCAGTTACTGTTAATGAAGTGGAGGCATTGTACGTCCTGTTTAAGAGGTTAAGTAGCTCCATAGTTGATGATGGTTTGATTCACAAGGTAACTTGTCCTGTGGTTTGTGACTTTGACATCTTTGGTTTCTTTGAGTGACTGCAAGTATTTACTGCTTTACTCTAGCCTTATGCGTCTCCAATATTTCAGATCTGATTGCACATATTTCTTTTTCCTTTGTATATGTGTGTGTGTCCTTATTATAGTCTCATACTACTTAAGGCTATAGTTAAAATAGCTTTTATAAGTATTTGAACAACTTTCTCTCTATGAGCTATGCTTTAGGATCGAGTTAACCTCACTCAATTCTAGATCGGTATCAAAACCTATAATATGGTTGTTTTTAGGCCACCCACAAATGTTTAGTCTCATAAATTTCATGTATCCTTCAACTATCAAAGACTGTACGGTGTCATCTCATCTGGTGGGAGTCTCGTGCACCCCTTATAAATCTGAATTGGGAGCCAAAAATGCAACAATTGTTATCACACAAGCAAATGGAGGATACAGCATGGTTAATAATGCAGTGATCATAAATTCATAATAGTTGTATGTTTTGTTCTATTGTAGGAGGAGCTTCAATTGGCGCTGTTCCATACTCCAAATAAAGAAAGTCTTTTCCTGGATCGAGTAAGCAATTCCAATATTTCAGCCGTGGCATTTTACTTCATGTTGGTCACTACTTTGGAAATCAAATTAAGTTTGTAGGCAAACTGTAACAAAGCTACTTTATAGTAATCATCACATAAAAGTTCAGTGTTTAAATGATTTGTTATAATATTGTTTTTGGCTAAGGGGAATTAAACCACCTGTACTATACAGAACTGCAGGGCGCATAGAGCACGCATTTGGATTCTGAGACACTTCCTTTTTTTCATGCTCTAAATAAGACATTATTCATGATTCATCCACGATGCTTTGAATATCCTAATGGGTTAAACTATTTTGTTTCTTCTTAAGGTTTTTGATCTTTTCGACGAAGGGAAAAATGGTGCTATCGAGTTTGATGAATTTGTCCATGCGCTCAGTGTTTTCCACCCTTATGCCCCTATAGATGAAAAAATTGATTGTATGTTCAAATTGAACATAATCTCCTTGTTTTGTTTCATGGTTCATACAATGAAACTCAGTTTTTTCCTCACATCTAATCTCTGTCCCCCGATGATTATTTTGCAGTTGCATTTAAGCTCTATGATCTGAGGCAAACTGGGTTCATACAGCGAGAGGAGGTGAGTGTACAAGTTCGTTTTGGCCTCATAACTTGTGGCAGAATTGGTTCATCATTAGCTGATATAGTTAAGTGGTTCTACTTGGTTTTAGGTCAAGCAAATGGTTATAGCCATTTTGATGGAATCTGACTTGAATCTTTCGGATGATCTTCTTGAAGCTATTGTTGACAAGGTCAGCTTCTAGCTGAATGTGAAAATTCAGAGCATGTTTGGTTTTAGAATACGTTTTTTGTTTTTATTTCCTATTTTTGACATTAATCACAAAATTGTCACCTTATTTTAATTTTATTTCTTGTTTTCGTGATTTTGTGGAGAAACCGTCAAAACTTTAGTACTTTCTTTATGAAATATTGAAAACGGAAAACAAAATGTAAACAATGTAACACTTTTGTAATGGTTAAAACTAGTTTTTAGTCTTTAAATGTATTCTAAATTTTGATTTTAGTCCCTACACTTAAAAGATTTTGGTTTTGGTCTCTATAGTTATCCTCCATTAAGGAGCTAGTCTCTGTTATTAGAAAATTATTAGACAATGTTAGTTTTAGTTGACGTGGCTATAAGATTTGATATAGGTATGATATATTATTAATGTAGTTTTGAAACAATCTCTTTTTGATTTTTTTAAGTTCTGAAATAATTTTTTTACAAAAATAGAAAAATGACCGAAATAATATCGAAACAGCCTTTTTTTGAGTCAAAACGACCTCGACCGAGTTTCACCATGTCCCATATTAGCTTTCATTAACCATATAATTCAAAACTAACACTGTCTAATAATTTTTTAATGTAGTGACTAATACAATACCCTATAAGAATCTAAACCAAAATTTTTTTAGTGTAGGGACTAAAACCAAAATTTAAAACACATATAGAAACTAAAAACTAGTTTTAACCTATTTGTAATTAATTTTAAAAACATGAAGTAGAAATGGAAAATGTTTTCTAAGATCAAATAGGCCCTAAGCTTCAATGGGGCAAGTTATTTATAATAGGAACTTCACTTTGTATGCAGGCAATTGCTGATGCAGATGAGGACAAAGATGGCAAAATCAGCAAAGAAGATTGGAAAGCTTTTGCGAGTCGAAATCCATCCATCTTGAAGAACATGACACTTCCTTATTTGACGTATGGAAATGCCCTTTTGTGATCCTTCTTTCCTCTGATCTTCATTTACAGCTGTTTTTTTCTCATGAAAAAGGAGAGACAGAAGTTCCAAAGTCCTTTCAAACTACAACTAATTGTGTCACTTTGTCTTCTCCGAGGGATATCACCTGTGTGTTTCCGAGTTTTATTTTCAAATCAGAGGCTGAAACTTGAGAACAGAAAGGTAATCTGCAGCAAGATTAAATACATAACTTGCCAAGCATTAATAGCTGCTTAGCTGCTTATGAAGCACGACTACTTCAAAATAGTCTTTGTATATGCATCTAATGCATATCATTTTAGATACTTCGCGGATACTTGCATACACTTCTAATTTTTGAGTTTTTATACCTATGTAAATCAGAATTCTATAATAATCAAATGTATTATTTCTCTCTTTTAATTTAATATTAATGTTTTTATGTTAATTTTACACTAATTTTATATATTATACTATAATCATGTCGTACCTTATAATTCATGTCCTATTGTATGTGTATTCCATATTGTATCCGTGCTTCATGGATGGCTGCTACCATCAGAGAAAATTTCATGATATTGGGATCAAGATACTTGCTGTTTAATGCTAAGGATTATAAGCCTTATTGCTGTAAAAGGTAAGAAAGAGAAGTAATTTCTGAACAAGCAGGCTCGGCAACACTGCATAACTAGTTCCTATTTCGGTGCGACGATGGATAATACACCGGACTATCTCATTTGAGATGTTTGTAAAAGTACATTGGCATATGGTGAAATTTTGTTTCAATCCTTCAGGTGGCAACATCAATACTTTCTTGTCCAACACTAGAGCCATAACAACATAACATGAGAACAAAGCATAGATGCTTTAATCCTTTGGCACAATTTTTTTTTTTTTTGGGGTAAAACCTTCTATTCAATTTGACTCGTGACCAAATTTTTATGGCATATTTTAATCTCAAAGCGTTATTTCTTGAATAACATTTTAAGGCAAATATCTAATCGTAATGAAAAATGAAACTATAAGTTTTTATCACATTCTGTCAATTATTTCTTATATATCAGGTGAATATTATGTCAATTACAAATATTTTCATAAATTATGCAATGTCTTGTTATTTTAATTTCTCCAATCAATTTATTCTATTGCCTTTTAAAGGTAAATATTACTCTCTAATTTCTACCAATAAAAATTAGTGTAGTGACAAGGGAATATCCCACAACAACAAACATTGTACAAATTATTTGTATGAAAAGTCTCTTAGTCACTAAAATGTCAAAAGAAATAGTTTCAAAACTTCTGTTACCTTTGCTTTGTCTTTCTTTGTTTACTCTTTTTTAGCACAAGCATAAAAGGAAAAAAAGTTTCAAAACTTCATAAAGGGATACATTAGTTAAAGACATTAAAAAAAAAAAAGAGATAAATGGTACTTTTTGTTTAGGTAAAAAGGCCTTTTGATACCTTATTTTTATTTTTTAAATTTTTTTCTTATCTTTTTTTTTCAATGTAGTTTCTCGTATTTTAAGTCGTCTTCAATTTGATTCTTAATCATTTTTTTATTATATAATTAACGAAAAAAATGCTTATATGGTATAAACGATACTAAAATGGTGTGTACGTGGATTTGACATGGATCATCCCATATTAGTATTTGTTGTTAGTTATATGACAAAAAAATAACAAAATTAAAGATGATTGAAAATATAAGATACTAGATTAAAAAAAATTAAAGATAAAATATTAAATTAAAAAATAAATAAAAATAAGGAATAAAGAAAACTTTTTTAACCTTTCGTTAACTAATAGTGAAAAAAAATGACAGTTTACTAATTTTAAGATTAACAAATTCTCTGAGCTCTTGGACATAGATCTATTAATAATTACACGTATTTTTTGTGTTTAAATTGTTTATCAAACTAAAAAAAACCTTAAAAACTGGATGTAAAGAGATTTTTTTTTTCAAAATAGTGAAAAAAAAAAGTTTCTTGAACAATTCAAATTTGGTGGAAAAATAATCTTTTGATTGGTTTAAGGGAAATTGGAGAGAGAAAGAAAGAAAGGAGAAAAAAAATAGAAAAATGTTATCATTTTCTCTTATTTGGATATAGAGAGAAAATAGAGATAAAATAAAAAGAAAATAGTGTGGGGCCCATAAAATTATTTTCTCTCCATTTTTTTGTGAGGAAACTAGAGAGAAATAGTGATTTAATTAATTTAAAATAATAATTGTACCCTTATATATATATATATATATATAAAAAGATGTTTCTTATTTTCTTTCACTTTATTTTTTCTTGATTCAATCGATAGAAAAGAAAATAAATTTTTTTCTTTATTTTCTTTATTTTTATTTTTTTTTTCTCTCCTCATTCAAGTAAAGGATACAAGAAATTTCAATTTATTGGGAGAAAAGAAGTCACAAAAGTCTTGAAGTCATCCTAGTGACACAATAGTCATTTCCAATATAACAAACAATCCATTGCTAATTAAAGGGAGAAAAGTTCGCAACAAATTAAAGGAGAAAAAGTTTGCTATTAATTAGAAGGGGAAAAATTTGATGCTAATCAGATGGGGATCTCTGTTGATATTGACTAATAGCCAAAGTTTCAGTGGGTGCTCGACTCCACTGCAAATTGCTGGTTTTCTTGTAGTGCTAGTTTTGCCAAAATAATGCATACTTCTAGTATGGTCAAGCATCAGGATTGCTAAAGTCATCAAAACACAATTGGCCATACCTCCAAGTATCAGGGGGCATTTGGTAAATGAAATAAATTTTCATTCTTGGGAATATTATTGTCGAGAATAACTTTTCTCAGGTATGATATTTTAGAAATGTTTAGTATGTAAATTGAATTTCTATTAATATTTGATAAATTTTCAAAAATATCCTTAATAGAGGTGGTGGCTTTGGTGGCTGGTCGACGGTGGTGGACGGTGATCGGCGGTGGGTGGATTTGGATAGTCATAGGGGTATTTTGATTTTTTTTATAATGGCAAATATTTTTTTCTCATGAGAATGTTGGATTTCTATCGAGGAAGGTAGTAATATTTTAGGAGTGATTTTACTTCTCGGGAATGCGATATTTTTGGAAAATATTGCTTCAAACCTCTTATCAAACATGAAAATATTTTCACATTTTCGGGTAAAAAAAAAATTTGCCCCCATACCAAATGCTCCCTCAGGCTTAAATTTCTCCCATTCTAGATAAAGCTATGTATTGCACATTGATTTTAACGCAAATATTTTGATTTTTGTTAAGATTAGTTTCAATAGTTATTTTTGTATTAAATATTATTTATTATTCTTATTTAAAAATATTTTTTGAATAAAAGATATAAAAAAGTGAAAGATACCTTATACATCAAAAGCCAATCAAGTTTTGTCCTATCTCCTTAGGCTTGATTAAGTCTGTTGGAAAAATTAAATAAATAACATAAAATAATATTTGAATAGAAATAAAACTATCATTAAATAATAAGAATAATTGATAACAAGAATACTTAAATTAAAGAATTAAAATAAATAAATAACTCAATAAAAATATAATAATAATGCTTATTGATACGGCTAAAGCGAGTTATCCATCAATTTGATGTATAATAAGGGTTTGATGAATAGATTTATATAATATATTGCTTGTGCCAAATAGCTGATTAAGTCATAATATCTAGCATTAGTTTATCTTATCATGACTAATACTGTATGGCAAACATATCCATAGTTTTCCCATCTGTACATCAACTCTTTCTTCCTTTTATGAATTTATATGATAATTAAAATTATTGAATCAATTCTCACTCTTTTGGTGACAGACTTTTGCCAACTTTAAAGAGCAACCAAACCAAATATGTAACCATTTTATTTACAATTAACATATTCTGCTATTTATAAAATTTATTTAAACTTATATTCATCTTAACTTTTTAGAAAGAAAATGTTGGTCAATAATTATCAATATATTTCTTATTGGCTTGTTCTCAAGTATAGATAAATAAAAAATAAAAATGGAAGTTTCATTGATAAGCTTTTTATAAAAATATAATTAAAAGAAAATTTTTAAAAAAATATTTTCATTTTATTTTAATTAAAATATGAAACCAATTAAAAAATATTAAAAGTATATGATTTGTCTAATTTTTCTCTTGTATTATTTTTTGTCGCGTTCATGTTTTCATTTTTCGTAAATATATTGTATTATGGAATAAATTACAAACGGAAATAATTACATGTGGGCTTTTAAAGTAAATTTTTTGGATCTCTAAATCATGTAATATGAGAACAAAAATAATTTTTACATGACATCTTTGGATGAAGTAATTTTTTAATAGTATATATATGATGCTACATTTAAATTGAATGAATTATAAGTAAATTTTGCATGTGAGTGAGAAATAAATTTTATATGAAAATTTTAATCATGCAATTTGAAGGGAAACAAATTTTGCATGAATAGAGGAAGTAGTATTTCA
The DNA here is from genome assembly GCA_031439585.1 of Pterocarpus macrocarpus. Lineage (NCBI taxonomy): Eukaryota > Viridiplantae > Streptophyta > Magnoliopsida > Fabales > Fabaceae > Pterocarpus > Pterocarpus macrocarpus. The sequence continues at coordinate 35,351,953 of CM062514.1, forward strand.
ATATTATATATATGATTATTGTTTGAGAATTTTTTAAAAATTTCTTAAGATCAATCACTTGTAAATTGGTTATGCTAAATAAATATATTTTTTAGTTGATATATATGGTAATTAAGGATTCAAAATATTTACTCCTTGCATAACTGATCATATTAATTTATAATTATTTTTACTTATTTTTGTTACTTTAGAAAGTTTTTTCATTAGTTGTGTTAAAGATGCAGGGGAATAATATTCTAATATTTTTATGTTATATCTTATTTATAAAATTTTAAAATAAAAAAAAATATATTCATATAATATTTAAATTATTATTACTATCAACAAAAACAACTTTATGTAACTTAATTATTATTAAGTCATTATTTTATACAAATTTATGTTTTTATAAAAAAATATTTATAAAAATTATTTATTGTATTTATGTTTTAAGATTAATTTAAAAAAATTTATCATATATTTCACAAACACAACTCTACTTACAACTAATTAGAACTGAGTAAATATTTATTTTAGTTTCCAAAGTTGTACACATTTTTCACTTTAGTACAATATTGTGGAAGAATTTGTGTAAAAAATACTTGAAGGTGGCGGTAATGGTGGTCTGCACCATCTTTTGGCCCATTAGATTGTACTCAATCTTTAACTGTTAGATAAAATAATTTAAATGAATGATTAAGATTGATAGTTAATAAATATATAATATTTATTAAATAATAAAATATTTTTAAATTACCAAATCAATGGCATATGCAACAGCAACCAACAACCTTTTCTAATGGCTCCTCCCCGGATTTTGGGAGGCACACAAGGTGTTTGTATTGGGATGGAAAAGCCTATCCTCCCAAGGGTTTCTCTGCTCAAGGCAACTCAAGGTGAAGGTATAAGGAACTATTACCATGAATTGCACCTCATCAAACACCTATTTGTTCGTCTATACAAGGTGGATATTATCAGAGTGGGCTCTGATGGAAGTACATTTTGCCTCTTGCCCAACCTTAGTAATGTTTTACATGAATCTTATCATGCAGACTCTCTTTCGATCAAGAGGAAGTAGTTTAAGATTTGAGAAATATCCTTACACATGGGAGTCCTCGAAGCTGAAGTTCAACAACAACGATGATGCGAGGGTAAGAAATTCTTCTAATCCAACGGTTAAAATACCTTCTTCCATTAAGTGCTTGACACATGAACATAAGAAAAATAAAGGTAAAGATAAGTTATTGACAAGGCTGCTTTTTGAGGAAGAAGTTTATGTTGTGTTGATGGAGAATAAAATGGAGGTTGGAGGTGCTTGACCATCGCATAGCCTTTTCAAACAAAACAAAGGGATCTGGTGACTGAAAAGATGAAAGTTGCAAATCTACTGCAGTAGACTTTGGAAAACATGCTTGAGCGATTTCAAATTGCACCGGCCTTCAAATGAAATAAATGAGAGGCTCTTGTTCATTTATTAGCATGACAATAAGAATGTCCGAACAATTTTGGTAGAGTAATACTCATTATAATGAGAATGAATGATTTTGAGTTCATATTAACTTAAAAAGGCTGCACTTTGTTGGCTTTTATGTGGAATGAATATGAAAAATTGGCCATAGTGAGAGGCGTTGAGACATGATATAGTCCTCTTCTACTTGTTTTCTGTTTCCCTTTGTGTAGATCAAATGCTAGGCTAAAAAAATTGTAAACTCTCGTGGAAATACTTTTCTAGACTGATTAATTATCTTTAAATGTCTAGCTCTCTTTTTCAGTTGTTGACACTGATATGTTGTTATGATATGAAGCTTGCAAGATATTTATAGTTTAACAATTCAAAGCAAAATGAATTTTATGGTCAATGTAAAATTTATTAAATTTAATTTTTCAATATAATTACTTTAAAAAGACATAATCGAGGCATTAACATGATTACTTCACATGAATGGAGAAAAAAAAGCTATAATAATCTATAGAAACTTTAGAGAGGATTTGGTTTTGGGGGAGTGAAAATGGAAGGGTTTCATGAATTTAGAGAATATTAGGAATGTAGAATTTATGAGAAAGAAGAAGAGAAATTAGAGATTGTAAATTTTTATTGGCAAATTTTAGAATCTTCAAGGGTTAATTAAAATTTATTGATTTAACTACCATAGTAGAGGCTACGACATCTTTGTCACTTAACTTGGCACATTATATTTTTGTCTTGGTAAGCTAATGTACATGAGGTTAAAGACAGGCATAAATCACAATTTGCAATTTTTGAAAAAAAAATCAATTTCTTAATTTTAGGAAATAAAATAAAATATACATATAATTTTAAGGACTAAAATAAATATTTATTCGATTAGAATTCATAAACAAATTTGCATGGTTTGAGAATAAGAGATAATCTTAGGTGTTTAAAGAACAATAAAGAGTTTTTGCTCATAAAACTAAAGATTTAATTTGTATATACTATTTATATAAAAAAAAATTATACAATATTTAATTATGTATTGTTATATCGATAAAAATATTTGATTAAACTATCTATTATTTTAAAAATTTTATAAAAATAAATATTTAATTAGATAATAATGATATCAAATATAGTTATAATAACAATAAAAACTTAATTTCTATAGATTAACAATATAAAAATAATTTTATATTATTAGCCAATTAAATTTGAGAAAAAATAATAAATTATGTCAAGTAATTATTATGACAAATAATTTCTCAACATAATTTGATATTTTTCTCAAATTTTATTGATTAATATTATAAAATTATTTTCTAACGTCACATAAAAATAAAATCCTAACAATAATAATCCACAAAACCAAAATATTAAATATTAAATAGTCGATATCAAAAGCTTACTCTTATTCTAATAGCACTTGAAAGAATTTTTGGTGAGAACAATTTCCTACCAACTAGCCACGCTTACGTTACAACATTCTTCAGGTCACTTGTACGCAACTGATGCAAACTCCGCACTTTACCTCCTCCGCTTCTTCCTCTTCTTGTTCTGCATCGGATTCCGTAGTTCTGAAACTACCGACACAACCATAGCCGCAGAAGAAGCACAACCAAAAGGCCACAAAAATCAATCAATGGCAGACAAGCCAAGCCGATCCCTGGTCATATTCGGAGACGGGTTGGCCCGTTTCATCGATCCATCGTCACACAGCCACCTTCACTCTCTCGCTTCCCATGCTCTCTGCGGTTTCTTGAGCCTCCCCAATTCCCCTCCCTCAGGTTCCTTCATTCCCCCTCCTTCCATTTCCCAACACATGAAAAGTTATCGGTACATTATGAATCTCGGTACACACTGTGTACTGTGTGTTTCAGTGCTCACACATTCTTATGTTAATATACGAAGTTTTTTTTTTTTTTTTTGGGTCTGTAATGTATGTGTTCAAATAATAAAATTACTTTTTCCAACACCCCACGTAGTCAACAGCAATAGTGTGGGGGAAAAGTTTGGATTTTGACACATAATAAGCACTCTAACACCACCTGTTTGTAATAATGTCTATTACACTATATGTGATAGTTCTAAATGCTATGACCTTGAGTATTGATCTAAAAGAATTTCCTTTTAGAAGTATATCGAGAGGCACCCTTTATAACCCTATGCTTGTCTTAACTTTGTTCTTTTGGTTTCTATTTGTTGTCTCTGTGACATTCAAAATTCACTTGAATATATAGTTTTCAGAAAGCGAGGATGAGAGGATAGTTAGAGAGTTTGCGGTATTGCTGGATGCATGTGACTCTTATTTAAATACGGTGAGACCCATTTATTCAGAACTTTTATGTTACACACACAAAGCTCTCTTTTATGAATTGTGAACATGTCATTAATGGTTTTGTTCCTTGTCAGAATGGCAGCCAAAATAATCCACCAAACCAAACCTTACCTGACAGGTATTCTTTTGTCCGTTTTCTCCCCTTGTTTCTTATTATGTTGTTTACTTGTTTTAAATGAATACTATATCAGCCGAAGCACTTCCTTATACAGGTTTATGGGAATGAAAGCTGCTATACTAACAAACAATTCAAGCTTGAAATCTTCTAGTGCCAAACTTGGCTTCAGTGTTCTTCAATTAGATGAGTTGGTGAAGGATCATAGTTCTGAATTACAAGAAAATGTTGTGGCTCTTGAGCTGCTCAAGTTGCTTGGCTTTCAAGAAGGGAAGGTACTGGACAATAACTACTTTGATCTTGTTTTCTTTCACATTGGAGCTGGTGAGAAGGTCGATAGTTATGACCGGAAAGTGATTGCTGCTGACATTGAGTATGTCAATGCCTTGGTTGGTGGGATAATGAGCCAAGCGCAAGCAGGATCTGAGATCGGCTCTCGTCTGCACTTGTCCGTTGTTATGAGCTATGGGAATGTCTTGGATGGTGATGATTCCAAGTATTCGGTGTCAAAGAGGGTAGATGAGAAGAACTCTTATCTTTCAGGGCTCTTACCTATGCAAAGTTACATGATGAAAGGAGGAAGCCCTCGGAAGGATGTAAGGTAATTAAGTATGGTAATTGAAGGTCTCAGTAATCCTTGCTTTCTCCTTGGAATATGTTACATATTTATCTCCATATGAAATGATACAGGCACCATTCTCCCATATTGATTGCTCAGTGGCAACATGCTGTGACTCGCAAGGATAATGCGCAGAGATTTTCTTTCGAAGACTTCAACGAGGTTGGTCTTTAGATTTTTCTCCCGGTTTTATTCAAAAGTTCGTCATTATTTATTCCAATCAGTGTTTCCATTTTTGTGTTGGTGCATGATTTACTGCTGCTGTGTCCCAGCTCTGTTTCTTGTTTCTTAATGATGTCCTGTGTCCGCATACTTTAATCTTTGAAACTTCAAGTGATTGATCAAGAATCCATGATGTTGAATCAACATCATGTGTGCTGGAGTGTTTCTGTTGGTATGCCATCGGTATATTTGATTCAGTATGTATTTGCAGTTTGTGTGAAGTCTCACCGTTTGAGCATAAAAATGATAGCTAGTCAGTTACTAGTGCTATCTACTAAATCATTACTTTGGTTTTGAAGTTTAATGTTGCTTGGAATTTCCCTGGTGATATGCTTGTTGAGCGGTACTATAATTGTTCATTACTCTATAACCTTTTCTTCAATCTTATTTTGTTCTCTTCTTGTTATGCAGCATGGTGGGAATCTTACAATACCAGCAGATAGGTTCTTGCATGAGATAGCCTTTAAGCTTTGGAAAGCTCCTAAGTATGGAGCCTGATTGCTTTTTCTTTTCAACTTTTTTGGGCCTCTTGCCATAGCAGCAGAGCTCAATGTAGGCTTCCTGTGTGAACAAGTTTGGCACCAATAACTGGTCGAGTAATGCTGATTAACATGTTTATTTCAGACTCTAAACTCTGTTCCATCATTTAATAAATTGTAAGATTTTGATGATTGAACAGTACACCTAGCCCCTCATCTTTCGATAATACTTTTTTTAAGCAAAAATTACGAATTATATTTGGTATACTTTTTTATATATATTAATAAACATCTTAGTCTTCTGACTTTTACAAATATTTTCTCGGCTTTTATTTTCTTAGGTTATAGTATATCAATTTTTAATACTCACTTTATTAAAACGTTATATTACTTCTGATCAAACTATATTCTATTTTTTGAGAAGTTCAATCAACTCTTTTGATCTTAGTACTCACTACATTTGAACTCTTGTTTAGGAAATTACATTCGTATCCTTAATTTATGTATTTCTCTTGCAGTTTTATCCTTAGGATGAGTATCGCATAGCAGTAAAAATGGGAGATAAATAAATTCAATCTATTAAAATTTATTCCTTATTTTTACCCTCTTATCAAATACACTGTTAGAGTTGATTTTGTGGTCAATAAATGACTCAACTAGCACATGCAATATGGGTAAAATGGCATTGTTTTATAAAAGAGCACTGATATATATGTGTTCACTTTTTTGGACTCACTATCCGACAAATACTCACAAAAAATTGTAGGTTTCACTTCTTGGCAATGTGTCATGCATTTTTCAACCAATCCTCTCGCTTCTTGATATTTTGGGCAGTGAGTGGGACAGGGAAAATGAGTTAAAATATCTCTTCTTTTATTTTTTTTTAATGAAAAATGTTTGATAGACAGATGTGTCTATCATATGTGCTTATGTGTCGGAGGTAGAGCGTAGATCTGCAGAAAATGACATAAGTCAACTTACAATCAAATGTCGAAAAAAATGGAGATGTGAAGTGATGTCAGTATAAGTGAATGTGTATAGCATTGGTGCGGTTTTATTTCCTCTTTGGATGAAATGAAAATAAAGTTGATCTCTCTCCTTGCACGACTTGAAGAATCTGTTGTTTGCCTAAGATTGCACTGAGATATCAGCGAACTAGGCTTAGCCGCTTGGGGAAGAATGAGGGGACTCAATCTTGAACAAGGACATAAGTAAAGAATTCTAGGAATACTATATGTAAGCTTGTGCTTCATATCTTTCGTACATGACCATAGTTATTAAAATTGAATCAATAATCGACTCGGTGAAGGCACTAGATTATTGGGTCATTGGCTCAACTAATGGGTTATTGGTTGAATCGAATTTAATTAAATAAATATATAAAAATATAATATAATTCAAATAAATATATAATATATATTATTATTAGTATATTATAACACAAGAAGTTGTATAGCATAGTGGTAGTGTACAAGTAAATGTCAAAGCACCTTTTTACTGCCCTATGGAGATGTTTGGTATGGGGGCATATTTTTATATGTTTGGGAATGTGACATGGTAATTTAGAAATCTCATATTTAGTATAAGGTTTAATTTTTTTTTTTTCAAAAATGTTGCATTCCAGGAGCGAAAAAGAGCCCCAAAAATATTCCCACCCCCTATGGGAATCCAACATTCTTACCCCTTATGGGAATCCAATATTTCCACCTTCTATAGAAATCCAACATTCTCCTGGGAATGGAATGTTGTCCTTAGGTAAAAAAATCAAAATACCCTTGTCGCCACTAATTGCCACTGCCTCGACTGCCGTTTGCTGCCGTCGGCGACTTTTTGGCTATCGTCGTTAGCTATGGTCAAGGGTATTTTTGGCAATATATAGAATATTCCCAAGAATGCCAATATCAACCAAACATAAAAATTGTAAGATTTCTGAAAATTCAATTTGCGTTCTAAACACACCTAAACATCATACCCCAGGAAAGCTATTCCTAGAAATAAAAAATCCTAAAAATAGCATTTCCAACAATGAAAATTTATTTCGGTTACCAAATTCTGCTATATGGTTTCACCGATGGTGTGGGATTATAGAATAGAGCATGGAGAAACATAGATGGAGAGAGAATATTGGTGACATAAATCACACGAGTGCACCCAACTTGGGGATTGCTGCGTTTGGACTTTGGATTATAATTCAAGGTGGCATTGGAGTATCTCGAGTGAACAAAGGGTGTGGTGGGTTTGAAGATAATTAAGGGAATGCATCTTCTATTCAGATAACAATCTCATTTTGAGATATACATAGAGATATTAAACAGAGTTTCACAAAATTTCATAAAACATTAATTGTTCAAGGTCCTACATTTGTCTTTCTTTTCATAGTATCTTTCTCTTTTTACACGATCTTTTCATATAAAAGTATCATATATATTTGAGTAAAATGCACTTAATCCTCTTAACGTATTAGGAAATAATACTACAACCCATTTGTTTTCAAAATTTATGCTCTATCCCATTATCCTAATCTTTTGTTTAGAGAAATATGACTGTTATAACCTAAAACAAATATATAAAGTCATAGTCTCTGCTTTCAAAACCAAAAAATAGAGACAAGTATCTACTTTTACTTCATTGGAATGGTGGCAGAGACAAAATCGCGGGAGCCAGAGGGGGGGTTGAGATGTTCACTTTGTACAATTCTCATGTGTATGGTTAATTAACCTGGGGTTGTTGATGTTTGGTTAACTAACTCTTTGATATAACACTAATTGAGTTAAACCAAGGTTAATGTGATAGGAGTCAGGATAATGGATGTTAATAGGGATGGAGTATAGATTTTGAAAAACAATGGAGTAGTCCACCAAAAATGAAAAACAATGGAGTAGAGTATCATTTTTTGATATTTTAAGGGAGTTATGTGTATTTTATTCTATATATATTTTGACGGTTAGGTATTTGTTCATAGCTGAAATGGCATTGGAGAAGTTAGGATCTCGGTCATGGTAGATATTTTACCTGTATTCAACGGCAGCTAATACCATTTTGATTAACAAAAGTTGATTGAAGTTTCGAATAAAAGGAATATTGGATGTAACAAACATCAATCTCGGGAGTCAGGTGTAACTTTTTCTTTAGTATTAATCTCAATAGGTATGCGCAACTTTTTCTTCAATATTACTCACAATAGCTATACGCAGCTTCTTTAATAATTTTTATGATGCTTTTTATTTAATATTAAGCATAAGTTCGTAGCAATGGAAAGTAGAAATACGCCAAAGCCACAAGAGTAGGAAAAAGGCATGGTCGAGTACTGATGCCCGAATTCTTCCTTTTAATGATACATACCTAAGTCAAATTTGGCTCGACTTATTTTTAACTAACATATGCAAGAGATCACTCTCCAAATCTTAAAAGGGCCCATTTTCTTGTTGCTCAATAGGTTGGTGATGCATTTCTACCTGAAGAATATTCTGCATACTTTAAGAATAAAATTATTTATATGACCCAAAAAAGAAGAAGAAGAAGAAGAAGAAGAATATTATATTACTCAACTTGAAATATTTTACACGACATTTATAGATTATAATCGTACTTGACGTTGATTTAACTATAGATATTATGAATTAAGTTTAAACAATTATTAAACTCTCGTCCAAGTGTGTTAAGCCATGAGAACCGGGTGGATAACATATAACACATTTTCACTATTTACCCACTTCACCTTCTATGATGGGTATGACTTTTAGGCGGGCCAACTTTGCATAATAGTTATAATCTACTCATTTATAATTGGAATATCTTTATACCAAAAAAAGAAAGATTAGAATATCTAATATGCTCATTTTAAAGAGCAGAAAAAAAAAAATCATTAATGTTTCGTCACAATCAGAAGAACAGCTTCCCCATGGCCATCCAGTTACAAGATCGTTTCACTTCTACCATTGCTTACTGAACTGTTAGTTGGTCGGATAGAAAACCGAAAAAAAAAAAAAAGGAACAGAAAAAAAACAAAACTGAATGAATCATGCTATTTTCTCTTGTTTGGATGATAAACAAAAAAGATTGCAAGAGAAGAGAAAATTGCATTGGATTCCACACATAACATTTTCTTCCATACAGTGGGAAGAAAATTAGGGAATTTTGGTATCGCACAATAACAATTTCGTCCCTATACTCTTCTCTTTTGCAATAAAAGACAAATCAACATGAGAATGAAAAAGTCATTTACATATAATAACATTTTCTTCCTTCTCACTTTCTATCCAACCCAAATGAGAGAAAATACACTTTTCATTCCTCTCATTTTCTCTCCACATGAAACAAAGCAGAAATGAGCACCAAGTACAGTTTTAGAGTTGGGAGAATTGAAAGCCATTTCATTCAATTTCCACAAGTGACACTTATTTCTTGCTCCAATAACAATATAGATATCTGAATCTTATTATTTGGTGAAGAGGGAACAAAAATCACTACCATCCTTCAATTCAAGAATGTTCACATCTAGCACTCTAACAGGTTACTAAACAAGTAAGTACCCAATAGAAACCACCCCATCAAGAGGAAAGAGAAGGATAGTAGGCCAATTAAGAAGGGCCACCCAACCATTAAAACACCAATGCAAACAACCACAGCAAAAGGCAAGAAAGACCTTACAATTGACCTGAAATCAACCCAATGCCCCTTGAATAGTATCAAGGCTCCAACATTTACCATGTTCCAACTCATTGACCCACCATAACACAGCCGGTTCAGACAGTTAGCAACAAATGAGTGGCAGTTGCATGTGAAAAGGTTGTGAGTTTTGCTCTCGAAATAGCGCACGCTTGACTGCAAGGCGTCATCCCACGTGATTGCAGTCCCATACTTGGTATGCTGGTAGCCGTGCTTGCATGTATGTGCAGAGAGGTTAGGGGGGAAGCAACACTGTAACATGCCATTATCAGGATCCACAGAATGTCAAATTGGAGTTAACACTTTTTTCAAACAGTTAGAATTGATTCCAACCAAAATTTTAAGGGATAGAGGGAAGGGAAGAAAGAGATTTGAAAATGGACTCTCGGGATACATATGTTAACACAACTGCAACTGAATTATTCTTCAAGAAGCAATGTGGAATCATCACATAAAAAAAATCACCTAAAAGAGTGACAATAATCTGAGCTCTTAAGGGTTGCAAACATGTCTTTATCAAAATTTAGCATGTGTCCCCCGTTATCATGCAGCTGGATTTTTTTTTTTTTAATAAGCAGGAACAGAGCACCAATAATCTAATTGTGGATTATAAAAGCCAGCTGAAAATCTAATATGCTGATTTGGATTAGCATTTTATGATATCTACTTATTTAGAAATGGTAGTCTCAAATTTTAGTGTGAGACTTTTTAATATTCAAACAAAAAAATTAAGTGAGAGACCTTATAACAGCGGGAAAGAAAGGTGTGATAACAAACTTTTCTGATCTAATCAATCTTGATAAATTCAAAAAAGGCCAGCCCAATGCACAAGGCTCCAACCTAGTGGAGTCTAGGGAGGGTAAGTATATGCAGTCTCACCTCCACAAGTAGAGAGGCTGTTTTTAGGATTTGAACCCGCGACCTCCTAGTTACAAGGAAGCAACCTATTTAATCAATCTTCATAAACGGGAGAGGAAAATTCAGGTACGGAATTTCTTATTTCAAGCTAGAGGATTTAAGTATCTCAAGGAAAAACCTCTCAGATTCAAATGGGACATGAGTTTAGTGAGCCTCCTAGCTGCAAATGCAACCCATTTCCAACAAGGAGATAGTTATCAATATAGCAGCTAATTATATCAGTGTTTTCCTAATACATCAATTTTTTACCTCAATAAATTCATACATAAAAATTGGCCATAAAAGTTCTTTAGTACCCCAAAACCCAATTGCCAACAAAAATGATAAAGTTGAATGAGACATAAGACAGTGCCACAAAACATGCATGCGTTTACCGATACCATGCTTGCATGAATGTAGACAATCTGAAGAGACAGAGGAACAAGATATACAGATGGCAAAGTTGAGATACAGTACCTGTCTACGATCGAGTTGCAAGTATCTTGCTACTGCACCAAATGCAAAATCATCAACATTCACAAAATTGGATCCGGAAAAATCTAAAATAACTCCATCCTCCCTACAAATGCCAACATGACCAATGAAGGGTGCCAACCATGACACAACAGGAAGTGGATTCCAAACTAAACAACATGGAAACTTTGCCTTCTTTGGATCAATTGGATCTAGGGGCCACATATCATGCTCAATGCTTTGCGTAGAATGAGAATGCTCAATGTCATAACTTGCATTTAACTCCATAGGAAAAGTTTACAGCACAACATACAGCTTTGCCCAGATTTCTGTGGAGATGCATCACTACATCAAACTACTCCTCCCCACATCACAACTCTGCTTACAATTCAGTGTATAGATCATGTGGGACACTTATTCCTGCATCTGTTTGATGAAATTTATTCAGCAATCACAGAATTTTGGTACAAATAACTAATTTAGGATCGGATCCGTGGCTAACTGTTGCCTCAAATCTCAGGTAAATAATGCAGGGAATAACAAATATATTTAGGGATCAGCATATAAGACAACATAAGATATAAGATAAGCTCAAGGGCACAAAAACTAATCAAATCATCCTCACACGGTATAAATGTTCGAGGTATCAAATGTCACAGCAGGAAATACTTAAATTTCTGAATGAGGAAGGTTTTGAAACAGGCATCCACGCTGCACCCTTCCGGTCTAAACAATCACAATAATCAAGAGAGTTCACAAACACGAAGATACCAAAATCAACAACCAAAGCATAATATAATTATCGTATTTATGCACGTATATCATCAACCAACCCCACCCCAAAGCAAAAGAAAAATGCCACCCAATGCCCACAAAAGCTTACTATACATTATTTATGTCTTAGTGATAATTCAATAAGGGATGTGTGGTTTCTGCCGGGGATTAATAAGATTTTTAAATCAAATAGGATGCTTCAACACATCATCTATTAAGAAAATTGTCAACTAATTTGAACTTCTTCATAAAATATTAAAAAAATCATTTTTGTGCAGAAGACGTAGACAACCTTTACCTAATTAGCCCACAGTTTCCCTTCAAGCTATTGGTCTAGAAATTTCACTCATTTTATATGAGGAGGCAATTATAATAATAACCTAATGAGTAACCACAAGACAAAAATCTACCCCAAAAACATTTCAGAGGCTGAAAAGAAGTGCTTTTCTTACACCTATCATTGTCGTGCATAGCATGGATGAATTGAACAGCAATAACGTATGGGCCTGAAAAAGCTGAAATGTTTAAATAAACCATCAATCCAAAAATTATTAGTGCTGATTCGTTCAACTCAGTTATGGAAATCAATTAGCCACTAATAACATTCTTGCATTGCACCACATGAGGTTTATAACGAACTATCCAATTCACAGATCAATTTTAATAGACTACATGTCCCCTCACCTAACATGAAAATCTATGTCATAAAAATTCTACGAAATCTTAAGTTGACAGTTGACTACATAACACAACCATCCTCTTTTATCCGGGTTTAGGACAGGCTATGTAAAGATTTGTAATAACGATGCATAACAGAAGCAGAGTTCAGTTAATATAAAATCAGAAACATAAAATAATCAACTATGCCCAATGTCAAACCACAGGTTCTGGCAGAAAGCCAATTACCACACTGATAGAGAAGATCAAAAAGAGACATGCAATAAAGCACAAAAAACAGTCAAAACAGAAGCCTTTTAATAGTATAACACATTTATTCCGTCACCTATGCAAGCAATTAACTTCGGCCCCAGGAAAAAATCCCAACAAGAATCGGCAACAGAAGGAGAATTTGTACTTTTAGTTAGAAGGGCATAATGTCCCCATTACAGATGAATACCCCAGATGCCTTAAGACATTGGAGATATCTAAAATCATATATAACACTACATCAATTTGCATAACATGCCGGAAAAAGACCAAAGAAAATCATTATCTGAACTGAACTGAACTGAACTTTCTTCACTCCTTACCTGAAGAAAAAAATGTTAGAATTACAGCACACAAAACAGAACCAAGGCACTTTGAAGAAGATCTTGTAGTTGAAGAAGATAACCAAGGTGCAGAAGAGAAGCTCCTAGTGGTCATTGCTGAGAAGTAACTGGCATACGATTTATTCTGATGAGGACACCATTTAGAAAGAAATAAAAAAAAAAATCATAAAATTTCCTTAGCAAAGTCCACAATCTGTTTTCTTTTAAGGATAATTATTATTATAATTTAAATGCAATGCCGTGTATTAATTAATTATTTCATTTATTTATGGTTGTTTTGAAAGGGAAGCAATGAATGGAAAATGGGAAAGGTGCATGAACCTTTTGCTGATTTTTCATTTTTAATTTTCAATGGTGGGCCCCTACCATGTCTTAATAGTTGCAATTTCTCACCATTTGTTTATTCACATACAAGTTGCAACAAATGAGGGTCATAGATACTCTCTCTCTTTTTATTTTTGCTTCAAGGGTTTGCCTTTTTCGCTTACATCATATATCTCTTATTCTGTTCTGTTCTGTTCAGTGCATGACACCTCCTCCTCCAATGGTCACGCATGGCTACCTCTATGACATACGCGTGGAACTGTGGTGGGGGATGCATGCATCCAATGGCTTCTTTTCTTCATTCATTCAATCTTCAGTTTCTCTTCATTTGTGATTGTAACGCTTAGAGGAATGTTTTTTAAATATATTATGTATAGATATAGTATAGGATATAGTATATTTATGTGAATATGAGTGAATATTAAGATGTATATATATTGAGATAAGATAATAAATTATATATTTATATAAGGTGGTGTTATATTTGGATGTCCCACCTCTATATACAAATAACATAGCCCTAATGCTTATGCCAAGCGTGTGATTGGTTACTAGTTGTAAACTTAGTTTTTAATGATGTTAATTGTGTAAAATAATTTATATTCAATATTTTTATTTAAAAAGTAATTTTGATATATATATATATATATATTGCTGTGATTTTAGTAAAATTAATGTAATTAAAATAACTCTCAAAGCGAAGGTAAAAAAATTTTACTTTTTGACAAAACTATAATCTTATAGCACCATCAAGTTTAAATGAAAAATAAAACGTAAAAATTAAATATTATAAAATAAAAGTAAAATTATCTTGGAACTCTCAACCTTAGGTTGAGTCTTCCTAATACCCATTCAAACATGGTATATGCCAAAGTATATCTACATTTGTTTGGATTTGATACATCATTCTATATTGGTTTCACAAACCAAGATTTAGTTGAACACGAATTGTTAGCATACAGACAAATCGTAAGGCGATTGTTCAACCACATTGGTGAGAAACAAAACATGTGATTAGATTGACAACCAAAAATTGATATAAGTAGACATTACTTATAATATAAATCAGGATAAATGTCTATGCTTTAAGAGGATTAATCCCTCAGACCCTCACACACACACACACCTGATGTTGTTTAAAAAGATTTGAGGCGTGGTATGAAATTTTTTCCTTCTCAAATAAAGATTTAATCTTTTTTTTATATATAAATGCGTTAATTTAAAAAATTAAAACTGATAATTTTGAATATAAAAATTATTATACTTTTGATTGTGTACTTTTGTACTTTTGATAGATATATATATATATAGTATTTAAAATTAATAGGAGTTCAACTAGTTTAACTTAAATTGAGTTGGTTTACTGTTTAGATAAGAGTTCTCCTATCATTAATTTTTTTATTCACAAAATTCGAATCTAAATTTAGATAAATAAGCTTGTTTGGATGCGCTTCGTTATTTTAAATAACCTTTTTAAAAGATTTTAAAATATATATATTTTATATTTAAATATAATATTAAAAGATCTTTTTTGTCGTTAAACAATTTTTTCATGTTATAAAAATAATTTTTACCTAAACAATCAAGATTATAACTTTTGAAAAAAGATTTTTTATATGTTTTTTCAGTGATCTCCTTTTTCTAAAATATTTTGCTCAAAGATATCAAAAAAATGTAAAATGTGTTTTTTTAATTAAAAAAATCCTTTTTAATAATATAAGGTTACTCGGAATTGTACACATAATAATGATAAATTATTCAAATTGATAATTAATGACAAAGTTATCATATGTTGCCAAAGATAATTTCTTAACCAAAAGATATATAATACGAAAAGAGAAAAAGTAAATTAAATAAATAGAGCGGTTATAATCGAAATAAAATTAATACCTATGACCAGCAATTGAAAAATTCACATTTTATAATATTTTGCATATATTAATAAATTTTCTTATGTCATAATTGATAATTAAACTATTTTTCTAATAATTAACTGTTTTAAGAATTTTAATATACATATATTCTTAGTTGAATTAATATACGAAAAGTATTTCTCTTTCTCTTTACACCTCTCCAACTTGATACATATTATTTTTGTTAGACTCGGGGCGGTGGAACCGTTGCTATAAAATTTGGTGGCACGTAAATGGTGGAGTCAGTGTGGACTGCGTAAATGGGGATCCTTCACCTTAACGGGTCCACCTCAAACTTTTCCTTTCCAGCAACCATGTTGTATTTGATCCTAACACGATCTACATCTACATTGATCAGAAGTTCATACCTCCTTATTATTATTATTATTATTATTATTATTAGGGTAAATAACATCTAGACCCCTTGAGATTTGTTGAAATTTCCACTACTAAAAATTCGTCAAAAACCGACAGATATTATCAACAGTAAAATCCATCGATAATATTGACAAAAAATTCATTGGTAAAATAAAATAAAATATTAACATGTAAATTTATCGATGACAAAACTATCCGTCGGTAAAAACGTCAATAAATCTTCCCGCCATTTTGCTCCAAACAATTATCGAATGAACAACCGTTGGTAAATAATAATAATTATTTCTAAATGAATTAAAAATAGTGTTATAAAAATACCGACAAATTTTTTGTCAGTAAAATGAAATAAAATTAATTTTTAATTCTTTTTATAAAAAATTTGTATTTTTATTTTACTGACGGATAATCCATCAATATCTAAAAATTTGGATTGACTGTTCAGCAGCTTTTCATATTCCATCGATAATATTCGATTAATGAAAAGATTCGTTTTAATTTATTATTATCAACGGATTTGACATCAGTAAAATGGAATAAATGAAATGAATTATTTCATTAATTTTTTTATCGATGGATATAATATCCGTCGGTAAAATGAAAATTGATTGTTGAAATGCGAGCCCTCCTTCTTCTTTCTCACTTTCCGTTTTCTTCTCTCTCTCTCTCTCTCTCTATTCTTTGTCGCTCTCTCTCTCTCTCCCCCCTGCCATTTCACCACCACCGAGGCCCCCATTTCATGATCTGAGACCGCTATTATGTTTTTGGTATGTTTTTAACATTTTAATCGATTTAATTTTTTAGTTTAGCCTTTTTTTTCCGTTCCATTTCTTTACTCGAAGTTTTATGTTTGTTAGTTAGTTAACTGATTTATTTTCTTAGTTAGATATTGAAATTTTCTAGGATAGAATTGTATGATAAGATTGCATGACTAGGGAAAAGTTTAGAGTTCCTTTTCATTATTTGAATTGTGTGTTATGATGGTATGTGCTTTGGTCCATTTATTAGGATTAATTTTAGAATGCTATGATTATTGTGTTTTGTTTTGGTTATGTTGTGGTATTGAAATATTGAATTAATTTTTGTGGAGGCTCCAAACTTAAGAAGAAACTCTACCCAAATTTTGTTTAATCATTGAATATATTATTAAAATTAAATAATTATTGATATGATAAATATATTATGCCTTTATTTAGTTAATATATGTCTATATTTTTTATTTTTTATATATTATACAGATTAGTTATGGCAGGACAAACACCAAGTTCCGAATAAGGTAGAGGTAGAGGTTTTATGAGCAGATGCGAAGCGATAGTTCGTCATCCGCTGCACCACCTCCATTGTCTCAGCTTTCTCCACACAACCATCCATTTGGAGTCGAACACAATAACAATGACTATGATGAGGATGATATCTTAGATACTAACAATGATTAGTATTCGTAAATTGTACAATATTTTTTTTAGAATTGAATTGTAAATATTTTTTAAATGACATTGTATATATTTTTATTTAATTAATTTTTTTTAATTTCTTCTGCAAACTAAACTAAAAAAATAAATAATTGTAAATAATTATTAATATTATAAATAAATAATAATTGATAAAAAAATATTTAATATCTTTTTATCGACGAATTTTACATTGGTAAATATATAATATAAAATATTAGATTTTAATATTATTAATGGATTATTCATCGGTAATTATTATTAATTATCGATGTATATATTTTTTTACCGACATTTATATTCCATTGGAAAAATTAAAAATATATTGACGGATAATTTTTTCATTGGTAATATTAATATTTTTTATTATCGACGTGTCATTTAAAATTATTACTGGCAAATATTTGTAAGTTTTTTGTCTGTAAATCCGTCAGTAATGAACGTATTTCTAGTAGTGTTCACTTTACCCAATTTTAGCAACAATTAACACCCTGCCCCATCCAGTGAGATAAGTGGGAATATTACCATTGTTATGTTAAAAAAAAAAATTACCATTTCTCTATATTGTTGGGTCTCCATCTTCTTCACTATAGGGAATTTGGAACTCGGAACAGTAGTAATGCAGATTTTAAGAGGAAGAATTATGTGAGACAATTTGCCACTTCTCTACTATTGTTGTTGTTATGGATTCCGCCTTGCCATGCATAGGGATGCCTAGGTTCCTGGTTCGCTACTATTGCGTTGTTCTGGATTCCCTACAGTGAAGAAGATGTAGACCCAACAATATAGAGAAATGATATTCCAACGGAATATTTCCACTTAACCTATTTAACTTGCTACAAAAGTTGAGGGATGGGACGGGGTGTCAATTGTTGCGAAGATTTGGATAAAGTGAAATTTCAGCAAATTTCAAGGGGTCTAAGTGTTATTTACCCTTATTATTATTATTATTATTATTATCTTCAACAGGATATATATATTCAAAAAAGAAAAGAAAAAGATGGACCTGATTGAAGATTAACTACTTGTATTAAGACTATTAATTTCGCAGACCTTGCAATGAAATTTTTGTTTCAAAAAAACAAAAGATTTGTCTACATGCCTGGTTAATCATAAAGTGGTAAAGTATTAACTACTTCATTCCATAATTGAATTAACCATCCAAATAATTAATGTGTTTGCCCGAGAAAAAAATCACCTACTTATCCTTAGTATTAGTTCTCTTTAATTATTAAAGAAAATATGAAACTGTCTCCTAAACAAAATTTCATTCTTTTTTAAGTAAGTTGAAAGAATTAAATGGAGAACCAACACTTTGATTCAAGTGAATTCATATTTGTTCCCCTTAAATAATATTTTGAATTCAACTTTTTCTATTAAAAAAAAACTAAAGTGGAAGAGTCTTTTATAATAAGCCGACTTAGCTCGAACAATATTAGCTGAAGTCAAATAGACTTTAAACACTAGTAATTTAGACAAAAAAAAAAGAAAAAGAAAGAGAAAGGGGGGGGGGGCGGAGGGAATTAAATATTTAGCTGAAGAAAACTGACCATATGCCAGTTGCTGAATTTGTGACAATCATATGTATAATATGAGACCATCATCTTGAATTCAAAAACCTGATTTATGTACATTGATTAAAATTAAAATTTTATTCGTTGATGTGGTCGGTATTCCTAGTGCATGTATTGATCTCACTTATACATATGTGTCTTTTTTATAAATTGTGCCCATATATCATTGTCTTACACGCTCTAGTCTTTGAATTTCGTCTCATCTGAGGAATTAATTCCATGGAAAAGGTTTGTGTTTGATATCTTTCTTGTTATTCTTTCATTATTGTGGGTGTGGGGGTAGAACACTGCCATTTGCTCGTGTCCTAACTTTATTCAAATGTTGACCACACTAATAATAATAATAATAATAATAATGATAATAACTTTCTTCAAATGTGTTAGAGGGGCTGAATGGCTGCGTGCATTGAGAATGGCGTAAAGTGATGCTGGTGGAAACGTGAATTTCTCACATCCTTCAATGTCGTGCTCCCCTTAACCTCCTTTTACTTATATATGTTTTTCCAAATTCATTCAAATATATATATATATATATATTATTCTCTTTCGTGGAAATACTAATTTGAAGGCTACATGTGGTGAGGGCTCTTTACTATGATATTTCACTTCCTCAGACATTTGAAAGTTGTTATGACAAGTTAAGATTGGTGTTATCATAAAAGACATATGGCAAAGCACGCGTATACACGCTTGCCTCCCCATTTGAGGTAAGAAAGAGTTCTCTTAGCATGGGGTGTAATGTAACATTATTTTCTTTTCATTCTTTTGCAATGTTCATGTGAACATGCAGTCCCATTATCCAAATAAAAAAGATTACTCAACAAACTGAATATGAAGATATATGTTCATTTTATTTGGAACTATACAGTACTTTGAAATGTGGTTTGTACAAGGCAACATAAGTTATGTACAGGAGTATAGAACTTACTATTGAGTATATTGTGCAATCCTTCCCTCCAAATTAATGCAATGTAAGGAGGAGGGTCCAGGATTGATAATTCTTCAATATTCAGGATAAGCTGTCATGTATTATTGTTGAAGATCAGGTTCACCACAAAAGGCATCCGGTTCAAATGATTTCGCAGATTCATCATTGTAAACTCCAGGTATGACCCGAACTCCAGCTTCTTTCGATGTTAGATAACGGCCATTTTGATCCCCGTCAATGTTAAGTAGGATAAGAGCACATACAAGTAACGATGTTGCCAAACTGACTAGAGTAATTTTCAATCTGCTCAGGACAGGCTTGACCTTAAATATAACAAAAAACAATCATTAAGTCAATTATTATGCAGCAAAACATTATCCAGTTTTGTTTATGATAAGGTTAGGCTGTTGTTGCTGTAAATCATTATCCATTGTTTAATGAGATCAATGGAAACAAAGGCGTGTGAAATAGAACCATATGTTAAGCATAGCACATAATTTCCCACATACACAAGTAAAAGACAAATAGCAAAACTGCAAGTTTCAAACAAGATAATTTACACCCTAGGATAAGATAAACAGAAGAGTAATATTAAGAAAAAATCACATGAATGCAAATTTCACACTCAGATGACAGCAAACATCAGCATAGCAGGATGGCAGACCCAATATTTCTGCACTACCTCACTGCTTTACTACAAGTGAGTGATTCGATTTTATGAAAATAATATTCAGTTGCAAAACATATATAGATCTTTGAAATTCACAGAAAATTAAGCCCCAGTCATCAAACACATTTTTCTGCAGTTCAAATCAGAAATTATTCCTAAATCTTGATAAGGCAATCACCATGTGACATGACATGGCTTTTTGAGTCACAACAGTGATTCTAGCTCCACTACCAACATAATCTTAAAAAAAGCAACATTAACAAACAACTACAGTTGTCCCAAAAGAAAGCAAGAAAAAATAGTGCTACTTGGCACGTTGTTAACAGGAGTCTCAGCAACAAAAGTGAAGTTAGGAGTAAAAGTGGCAGTAGTTTAATAGAATGCTTACAGAAAATGATCCCAAGAGCCTGTCTCGTGCCAAAACTTCAGCAGTTTTCACCCATATCTGCTCAGAAACATTAATTTATTCAGATAAACAACTTGTTCACTCAGCCTCAAATAGCCCAACAGTAAAACACATTTGTGCATGCCACCTAAAATAAAACAGAGAACTGATGCACAGACATTTGCACCTAACCCACATAAAGAAGGACTGCATACCCTATATGCTAGAGGTTGTGTTTAGCCTTACGGTAAATACTGTTTCAACATAAATTTTATACTTTGGATCTACCAAAAGAGTTGAACAAGTGACTCAAGAGGGGGGATGGTCTTAATGAGATTGCTTCCTAATAAGCTCCCAAGGAAACTTTCATGTTTGCATTATTTTGCAGGTATATGAAGGTGCACAAGATAGAACACACCAAAAAAATCTCATCAACTACACTATTTAGCATGGATAATTTTACTTGACCAAGTGACATGGCTCCATCAATGGCATCTACGAATTCATCTATATATTTTTCAAGCAGCATCATGTGCTCATAAGCCATTCCTCATCATCTGCTAACATCTTTGACTTTATTTTCTGTACAGCAGTGGTGGACTGCACAATAATTTCTTTTATACAAATTGATTGGAGAGCTAAGAGCAATATGTTCTATTATGCTAAAATTTCTTCATTAGGACTTGGGGAAATTAGAACCTCCAAGCAAACAAGTAGAAAGAACATAACACACAGGAGACATTGGAACCTTCAAGCAAGCAATATTGATATTACATGACAAACACAACAAATTACACTGCACCAAGATAAAAGGTAAAACATCCAGGAATAAATAATAATAATAATACATACATTCATACATACATACATACACACCTGACCATCATACCACCCCGTCTCCTCATCTGCAGTAATAAAAAGAGAGTGATTATCAGAAAATATAAACCTCACTCTAAATGTCTTAAAACCATTGAATCTTTCACAGTAATTATAAAAAATAAAATAAAAAATATATAAAAAAAAAAAAAAACTCAGAGAATAAAGAAAAGAATTAATAGGAACTTAGCCTCTAATTACTTTTCTACCCACACTTTGATACTGAATTTAGTTTCAAATTTATAATCACATTACTCCTTTCTTGTATCTCACTTTAATACTTAAAAAGAAACATATTATTTCTGGTAAAATCACAAGATAGACACAAATTTGACCTATTTGAACCGCTTATAAGACTAATCATTATGTTACTTAGAAAACACAAAGTTTATGCGATCTTTTCACAGAAGTTGTTTCCCCGTAATTTTAACTAGCATCCTCATCTCAGTAGAATAAAATTACTTACCACCTTAATTCACCCCTTGTGAGTTAAAAAGAAGTAATTTGTACATATAAACAGAGAAAAGTCCGGAAGAGTACATCAGTTTTAATGATGTGTCTCTCATATCTATTCATGACTATGAATTGAAAATGAGGCAAGCCCAATTATAATTATATGAACAATGCTATTTATCTACTCCTACACACTCATCATCCCACAATTGCACAGCTTTTTCATTTCCTGCACTTTAAGTCCGCCACTTAATACAGGTATGAAGGTGATGTGCCTGGGTGCCCCATATGCAATACATAGAATTTAGCTCCTCTAAGGGTGTGTTTGTGAGTTTTGATTTTGGAGAGGAAGGGAGGAAAGGGAAAGAAAGGGATTTGAAGAGTAAAATGGACTCATAGCTACTCTTCAAACCCCTTTCATTCCCTCCCTTGCCCTTCAAAATAAAACTCACAAACATACCCTAGAGCTTAGAGTGCACCATAGAACATAAAATACAGAGAGTCTCAACAATCTCAACGGTTGATAAGAAAATTAACTACAAGTATTATCATACATATATAATCTATCTTGCTAAATGCTGACTAATAAAATCTTGAGCGGTTAATTTTTCACTTTAGAGAAGCCATTACTCTAATGAAATGATAAAAACATTAAAATAGATCGATGATATAAGTGTGTGTAGCATTGTCAACAAATAAATTGAGAGATTGACCTGCAAGTGCATGGTAATTCTAGCAACTAAGGGTCTATTTTGTCTCCCAAAAGTTCCCTGTTTTCATTTTTAGCTTTCAATTTTACTCATAAGGATGTGTTTGGTAAATGAGTAAAAACAGGGGAAAAACTCTCAAGAATCCCATTGCTGTATAATTTTACACATCAATGGGGGATCCACGAAAACTGCTACTTTGTTTTCATTTTATTTTCTCCTCCTCAGGATTTTACAAATTAGAAAACTATGAAAACACAATTTTCTTTTACTACTACTTATTCTGGAAACAGAAAAGCAAAGTGAAAAACCAGGTGGCAACAGCAACACGTACATTCAACGGTGGCACTGAGCAATCGGTTCCCGACATAAGCCCAACCGAGATACATCCTGAGAACGGCAAGCGTGACCACGAAGACCCCACTGGAAGCAGCACAAAGCACCCTCTTCAGGGGCTCCGATTCCGCTCCCACCGACCCGAACCACGCAACGGGCAGGCCCACCAACGCCGCGAACGACGCGCCAAGAGCGAACAGCCGCGACCCGTACTCGACGGCGTCGGCGGCGGCCCACGAGAAGGGGAGGGAGGTGGAGAGCGACTGGTACTCGTTTATGGGCTGCTGTTCGCGCGGAACAGGGCACTCTGTTTCGGGTGCCGGTGGTGTGTTGCTTAGGGAGAAGAATAAGGGGAGAGTGTGAGTGTGAGTGTGGGAAAATTTGAATGGGGTTTTTGGGGGTAAGAGGAATCGTGGGGTGGAGGGGAAGAGAGGTTTTTTGTGTGATGGAAGTGCTGGTGATGATGATGTTACGATGCGGAACGGTGATGTGGTGGTCATTGTTGTTTATGATGATGCAGGGCGAAGCTAGAAGGAAGAACAGACTGCGCTGTGTTTTTTGGTGCTGACTTGCTTGCTCTGTTTTCAGTCCGGGGTAGTAATATGTTATCCAGAAGGGACGTTATGCCCCGTTTTTTAACTCTTTTAGAAAAAAGAAAAAAATTGCTGATTACGACTTTATCTTGTTTTGAATGAATTATATATAATTAATGATAGGTTGAAAAGAAAATACCTCACAGAACACCTTTTTGCCCCTTCATCCTTTTCCGTCTACCCTCTTTGCCACTTATACGCCGTCTGTGTGCTTGTGTTTTTTTTCTTCCGACGGTCAGTTTTGTTGTCGTGTCAGATAAAAATAAAGAAAATTTCGTACGCTCCATAGTTTTGTGTAATTATCTTTTTCTAAACTATAGACGTGTACTCTTCGTCCACGTGACAGAGAGTAATACTCGTGCACATTGTCATTTTCATCTTTTAAGAGGTAGGTAAATAAAAATAAAAGACTAATCAAATTAACCCACGTAAATCGAAAAAATCAAATTAACCCACTAATCCACCTAACTTAAGATAAAAATAGATGAAACATTATAAAGGTGAGTAAAAATTACTTGTTTTTCAAGATGCCGCTATAAATTCTATCCATATACAATGTGACCATCAACTCATTAGATCCAATTCTATTTTACTAAAATTGAGAGAATAAATAACCCAAATTTGACTTACGGTTTCTTTTCGAAGTGACTACCATAAACTAACACTATGGATGTAAAACTCACTGATGTTTTGTCATTGATGAGAAATTCTTAAGTACTTTTATTTTAAGAAAACTTTTGACTTTATACTATTAAATGTCAATCACTTTAGCCATATGGATCATTACTTCCTCCTAGCTTGGTTACTTTTAATTGCATATTAAAACTATGACTTACACGATACACGTTCAAAAGTACAAAGCAGCAAAATTTTCACTCTAATACGTCTTCTCATGAACAGATCCGGCAATTTGGAAACTGCGATTCATGACAACCATTAGCCTTCAAGGGAGCAATATGTGGGAATTACGCTTGCCCAACCAAGAAAAACTAAAGCTGAGTAAAGATGGGAAATAACTAAATGCTTTTTCCATTTTTCTGTTGTTTCCTTCTTTTTCTGTTTTTATTTTTGTTTGTTTTTTTTTTTTTTTATACATTTCCACAAGAACCTGCAGAGATCAAATGTTTACAATTCCAAATAAGACCTCTACGGACAAAGAATAATTTTGTACGTTCTTTTTTTTTTTTATTGTTTTTTTTCTCTCTTTCGGTTTCTTTACTTCCCATTGGGGATTTCTTCAATTGTACCTACTGCAACTAAACCTCCACTGCACTGACGCAGTTTACTTGGGGAGGGTCTCTTCTATTCTCTGAACGGGTGTGTCCATCCCCAACTTTGAATGAACTGACACTTTCCCAGTTCAGCAATCTCGTAAAAAAAAAAAAAAACTGTAGCTGCTCTGGCTCTTTAACCGAGGAACAACTTCAAGTATTATTACAATAGCTATGTTATGGACAACTTCATTTACTGTGTTGAGCTCGCTTTTCCGGCAACCAGATGTTGAAGACAGGAAAGACGAGACATCAGCTGTGAGAATGATGGCCGCAAGTGTGGCTCCCTGCATCAAATTCAACCCAACTGATTACCAAACAAATAGAACATACACAAGTACAATTGATACTTAATTAAAAAACTACGGTCTATCGCAAAGCACATTAATATATCGTTAAATTATTATCAAAATCATAATTTTAAAGAAAACAGGAACATAACAAAACTTTGAAAATTACACTAGTGGAAATCTGCCCTCAAATTTTGCAACATCAAATGAGTGTCCAGAAAACGGCTTCTTTCAAATATTCAGCTTTCCAACTATTGTGAATCTCGTGGTCCACATTGAACTGTCATGAAATGAACAGTGAACATGGATGCTACAAGTACTTCAGAACTTCCTAGTAGATGCTAAAGCAGCAATCAGAAAACATAAGTGGAGAATTAGAACTTACATTTGCCAGCAATCACCTATTATTTGTGCTACTGCAGGATTGACATCATCTGGAATGTCAAGCCGTTTATTTTGAAATCCAACAGCTCCAACAACCTGCATTGGGTTCAAACCTTTCCAGGGGATTCTCATCGTAGCCAACTCCCACAAGATCACACCAAAACTATACACATCACACCTGCAAGCAAAATTTAACCATTACATCCTGAACTTTCATACCCCCTCTTTGATTAAGCTGACTTAACTTACTTCTCATTGGCTGGTTCATTTCTTAAGACTTCTGGTGCCATCCACTCAGGCTGCAGGCAAAAGATATATTTAGGTTGTTTGGTAATCATAATTTATGTCAAAGATGAATGCATTAAGGTGTAATCACAGAATTGCAAAAGTCCGTATCTGTGAAGAATTACCGTTCCAGCACAAGACTTCGATGACAAAAAAGTATGATGCTTCATCCGTGACAGACCAAAATCACAGACCTATGAAAAGACAAACATGATAGAAAGAAAAAATAATAATTTATCTATTTTTAATAGTATGCAAAAAGGATAGAAAAAAGGCATTTTAGCAATGTCAAATAACTATAAATGTGTGACAGTCCAAAGAAGAGACAAACACTAATTTTTCATCCAATCTTTAATAGGAAAGAAAGCTCAAACTAATCGGTGTCAAACAGTTCTCTGTCCATCACTTGCAGGAGTTAAAAGTAAAAGTAAATTATCCAGGGAGAATTTAACTTAAGACACTACGGCTTGAGAAAGTCATTTTGTTGCAATGCGGAGAAATACCAAACATAAAAACATACATGCAGTGTCAGACACATTTTAGGTATCAGTATTAAAATGATGAACTTTAATGTCAGACACCAATCTAATGGCACTAATTGATTTGTTTAAACACCTGCCAAGCAAATCTTAGACAATTGTCCTATACATTTCTAGGAGAACACTTCATTAAAAATCCACAAAGATTAGCTAGTAGTTGTATTTTATATGATATCTCTAATATATTTACTCCTAGTCCTATCTTATCTAGTGTTGACTCATCCAACGTAACATTTTAATCTATGCAACATTAAGCTTATTTTCTCCTTAGCCTTTTATCGCACAACATACAGTTTTTATACAACTTTGCTGATCCTATTCTAGTATAATAAAATTTTCTTCTTAATCTTTAGTGGCACCTTTTTATCACATATAACACCTGAAGCACCTCCATTTCATCCACAGAGCTTGAATACCATGGTTTACATCCCTATTTGTTTTCGTATGATGTATCCAAGATATTAAATTACAAAATATAAATTAAAGTAACAAATAAATAATAACTATTTCACATGAAAAAAAAGAAAAAAAGAAGTTTGTAAGCAAAATTCTGTCACGTACTTTTTGGCCCATAATAATTGATATTACTACAATTTTCACATTTGTTGGCAGAATAGATTAGTTAGTGATGGAGAGTAACCATATCAAAGTGTATTTTCTTTCCTTATACTAACTCCTCTACAATCAAGTATAATTGCAGATTTTCACTCTTCTAATTTTATTTCTCTTTTTGCATTCCTTCTATTATAAGTTTCATGAAGCAAACTCCCAAGATGAAGATTTCAAGTATGAATACCTTAACAACCCAATGCTTGTCAACAAGAAGATTTGGAGACTTTAAATCTCGATGGACAATGGGAGGATTGCTCGTATGCAAGTAATTCATTCCCTTAGCCTGATAAGTTCACAGTAAATTCACATTAGCTAGGGGAAAAAGGAGAGAAACAATATATAAAGTAAAAAATTGCGAATAAATTTTGGGTTTTTGGTGAGAATGGGGTGACCCTCAACGTCCAAGCTGATAGGATCTGGGCCTCTAATTAATGGGCCTTACTTAGGGAAGTAGAATTAGTTAGTTAGAAAGAAGAGTATAAAAGAGTGTTACAGAGGTAGAACTGTAGAAGGAGCTAGTTGAGAAGTTAGTAGATGAAAGTTTAGGAAAGCAAGGGAGACCTTGAATATCCCTAACCATTGTATTCTCATATTCAGGGATAGTATATGTTTTCTTAAGTATTCTTCATCAGTTCTTATCAACT
Organism: Pterocarpus macrocarpus; assembly: GCA_031439585.1. Classification (NCBI taxonomy): domain Eukaryota; kingdom Viridiplantae; phylum Streptophyta; class Magnoliopsida; order Fabales; family Fabaceae; genus Pterocarpus; species Pterocarpus macrocarpus. The sequence goes on from CM062514.1 coordinate 35,379,852, forward strand.
GGATCTCCTGGGGAGGAGTATTGATAGGATCTGGGCCTCTAATTAAGGGGCCATAGGGATTCGAATTAGTTAGTAGAAGAGTATAAAAGAGAGTATTACAGAGGTAGAAGGAATCAGTTGAGAAATTAATAGTTGAAAGTTTAGGAGAGCAAGGGATCTCTCAAATATCCCTGACAATTATATTCTCACATTCGGTGATAATATACATTTTAGTATTCTGAATCAGTTCTTATCAGGAGCTCTTTTTCATGGTTCAGTATAAAGGGGTCGACAATAATTAAGAGGCTAATATGTTTTGGCAATGTGCTGTTTTTATTGGTTGGAGAGGAATGCTCAAATTCAAAGGAAGTCTCTATGCCCCTAAACATACTTTGGGATAGCATTATAATTATGGACTGCCTTTGGTGTTTTCAGCTCATGGCTATTTCAGGGAAGATGCTCACACTGACATGCAAAGGGATTGTATAGCCATGCTATTCTTGAGTCTTTACTCTATACATTTTTTTTTTTTAAATTGTATCTGCTTGTTTGTCTCTTCTTTATAATAATTCCATTTTTCCGCCACCAAAAATAAATGAGGAATAAATATTTTCAACTCATACCACATCAAGAGCCATACGCAACCGCTTCTTCTCATCAAGTCGAACATTGGGACGATGCAATAGCCTATATAAACTGCCTCTGTATGTAAAGTGACAAATATAATTTAATGAGCAAAACAATAATATAAAGAAATTAACTAATCAATTGATTTGGTGAGGACCTGAATAGCATGTCGGAAATATGTAGGAAAATGACATGAATGAAACAATATATGCAGTACAGAATCAATAAAACACACTTCAAAATTAACAATGAATCTGTTCAAGAAACCAGAAAAAGAAAAGTATATATCATTCGCATCCTTCATGTGGTCTCTCAAGCTCAACCATAATATGCAAATTAAAACATATATCTAAAACTAACCTTGGAAGAAACTCTGTTAAGATTGAGAAATGAGGGGGGCGAGTAATAGCTCCCATGAAGAGCACAACATTAGGATGCCGCAGCCTTAACATAATCTCAACCTACAATAAGCAATGTATGGGTAAGAAAGTTATGTGTGCATATGAATGCATTATAGATCAGCACATAAAGACAGTTGCTTACTTCGGATTTGAACTGAGCTAGTGCATCACCAGAGAAATCTTGGTCTAGAAACTTCTTCACTGCAACTTCCTGTCATGTGAACCCATTCATACAAAATTAACAAAATCAGAACACAAAAATACAACTAAGTACTTTCACAATTATAGCCGGTCTTGTACCATGATATCTTCACATGGACACAAGTAACGAGTTATGACACCAAAGCAAGATGACAGACAGAACGTGGAAGAGAGGATATGGCTATATATATGTCAATTGGTGTTTTTTTTTTGTTTTTGTGTGTGTGTTTTGGGGCCCCGCCAGTCAATCTGCATATTCATCCAAATTTTAATGTCTAATAAAAGCATTGACAAAATATCTGAAGAGATATACCGAAAGAAGCTACTAGTTCAAAGACCTGCACTGAGCCAAGTTATCTCAAATCCAACGAATGCTGGACCCTCCTCCTCCCCCCCCCCCCCCTTCTCTCTCTCTCTCTCTCTCTCTCTCTCCAAATCAGAGTTCTTTCCTCACAGTATTACTCAGGAAAAAGACTCCAATTATGTTTTATTGAAAACAATGCAAGTTAAAATTTATGTGACTATAATCATAATATGGCATGAAACAAGATATGTAACATTTGGGAGAAAATTTTAACTACAAATATTATCATGCATTTAAAAAATCTTACATAAATAAGTCATCTAGGAGTTATCTGGAAAATTTCTGATTATATAATTCCAAGAACTTTCTTAAACCGTGTGAAAATAAAACATAAGATAAGAAACCATTGATATAACTTGAGAAAGTGCTGGTGGACTTACAGTGCCATTGCGATCAGCACGGTAAACTTCACCATAAGAACCTGCAAGAAATTAGTATGAGACTAGATTAGCAAGATAACTTCATAGACACAGGAAGCATACTTTCAAGTTTCAACCAGCTTGTAGTAGATCTCCTTTAATGAAATCTATTATTTCAAATAGCAATGTCTAAAATTCCAATTCTACTTGATGTAGCAGAAAGCTGTAAGATATTAATCAGTTATTATATTATGTAAAATCTTTTTATATCTATACATGTAAATCCTTATGTTTTTATATAACTTGAAATCTAAATGTCACATTTTTGGTATATAAAATGTCACATTCAGAGCAGGGGAATACACTTACCAATACCAATACGCTCACCAATAGAAAGATCCTCCCATTGAATTTCCCACTCTGCCCCTTCACCGAGTACTGGGTTAACTTTCTTGCTTTTACCATCATGTAGGATACAATCTCCATTGGCTGTCTCATTTACTTGAATGACTGAATCTTTCCCTAATTCAATATTGTTAAAAGATGCTTCAACCTTATTTGCAAGACTACTTTGTTCATCATCACAAAAACAGTCAATCACATCATGTCCTTTGCAAGAAACAGCTGCCTTGGGTGCAGAAGATTCCATAAATTTTTCTTTACACATCTTATGTGGATTGACAGCAACCGAATCAAAAATTAATGAATTAGATAGCTCCAAATCATTAACTCTGTCAGAAGCAGTTACAAACCCCTTCCTTGTGTTATCAATCTGTGAAGAGTTATAAAGTCCAATAGGAGCAGTATGCAATTCTTTTTGGTGTTCAACTAACCAGTCAGCTGATTGACATAACTTAGTATTATTGGCACAGCCTACCCCTTGAGAAGGCATGAGACACTTCTCATAGCTTAATAACAACCCACTTGGGTCTGCTTGAAAAGCGTCAACAACAATTTGTTCATTTGCTTTATCCTCACCCGTATCTTGAGGATTCATATCTGAAAAAAGATCAGGAGGAGGTAATGCGCCACTCTCTAATAGAACTGTGTGCAGTTTTTGAGCAAATTCTGGGTTCTTTGCTGCACTGAGGACATACTTAGAGACATTTTTTACACGCATCTTTTCTGCAGGTGATGATTCTGTGTGTTCAAATTTCTCTGTTTCATTTACTTCAACATGATGTATTTTATCTGGTTTTGTTGGACTGCTGATATCTAATAATTCTTCTGGCTGGACCCTCCCCAGTGCTGAAATTTTACCCAGCTCAGACGAGATTCCCAGCACTCCAGTCCCATCATCAAGCATTGAATGTGTGTTGTTAGGTAGTCCTACAATCTCTGCACAATCCCTAGCAGCAAAGCTGTAGTTTTGGAACTGACTACTGGGAACCTCAGCAGGAATAAGAGTGCCAGGAGCACCCATCATATCGATAATATATTCACTGCAATAGTTCAACAAATCAGTAACAGCACTTGAAATTGTTCCAACACTATGCAAGACCAGCACTATTAATTTTGTTAAAAGGCATGTGCCAAATATGATAGTGCTAAATGCTATTAAGATGAACTATTTTTGGTCCAATATCTTCGAAATAAGTTCAAATTGAGCAACATGAAATTATAAGAGAATCCAAACAATCACAGATTGCAATTAATGTACTCCAATTATCTATCTACCAGAGCAATAAATTAAACAATTGTTCCATCTGAACCTAAATCACATACACCAGAAGATCTAATATGCTTGATTTACTTCATAAAGGTGGACTAACTTCTGCATCTCAAAGGAGAGGCAGAGTTTTGCAAAGCATCCAAAATACAAAATGGACAAATGTTGAATAAAATTGCTTTTGGAAATCCTGCCTCTGGACCAACATGATATGATGAAGTACATAATAGAGTTTCCAAGTCAATAGAACACATTCCAATCAGTATCAATTACATCAAAGGCTGATTAAAAGTGTTCATTGAATTGAACTCCCATAGAAGTAAAATTGAAAAAGGGGAATTAAAACAATACCAAAAGATAAATACCTTCCGTCATCAGCTTTAATTAAATTCACAGCCCCATCATCAGTTCCTGTGTAATAGCTCCCTTTGACCAGCATGCATGGAACATTAATTCTATCAGCTAGTACCTAAACACCAGAAAAGTGAAAATAGCTTTAGTTGATATCAACGACCTTAAATGAGTGTCACCAACTTCAAAATCATGGTAGCATATAAGTAAATGCTTTCTGTTAAAGAGAGATAAAGGAAGTTCATATGAGAGTTTTGTATATTGCCTGGTTACTATAGACTCAGAAATCTGAATTCTGCCCACTTGCTGGCTTTATGTTCTATCAGGTTATCACAATCATATAATCACGCCATATGCATGATCCATTTTAACGACAATTTGTCAAACAGAACAAATAAAATGGACCATAAAATTCCACAATCAAAAAATGTTTTCCGCATACAATTGGATGATGATTAAAAATTGACCACAATCAGTTGCCTAAAGTGTTTAAATTTTATATGCAAATTTCCTTAATAAATTGACAGAATCTTACCTTAAAAAGTAGGGCTCGGTGACGTGAAAGTCCAACATCAAGACAGCCAAGGGGGAGAACAATGGTTCTTAAAGAATCTCGAAGCTCACGACTCCTCACAGCCCAACTTTTTGTGATTTTATCAGCACTACCGACTGGCCCACCCATTCTATTAACAACAATATCAGCAAGTTTCTGAAGTAAGCCACTCAAAATTAGTCCTAGTTCAGAAACACAACATTCGTTGAATAAAGCACAGGCTTTTTCTTCAAGCTGCTTCAGCTGAGTATCAACTACGCGGTTCACCAAAATCACTTCACAAACAACATTTCGTGAGACGGGTGTAGTTTGCAGATCCACCAGCAACGGCATCTTTCCTCGTTCAATCAAATTTGAAGTGATGCCATAAACATCATAAAACCCATCCATCACTTTCTCTTCATAACCAATGACATTATAGTTCTGCCAGAGATAAGATAAAACACAAACTTCCTGGTTACAGCTTACAAACGATATTTCTATGAAAATTAATAAGTTTCTTTTTCCTAAAACAAACCATCATCATTAAAAACATCAAATCTTCACAAAATAGCAAGATGCCAAAGTAAATGGAACATCCAAAACAGAAAAAATCTGTAAATATGGCTTTTCTCGTTTTGGACATTTGTCTCATTGTACTGACATTCAGCTGCAATAAAAAAGAAAACCCTAAGCATATTTCATTAATTCCAACATTAAATTGTGGTATCATCATAAATAGAAAAGCCCAAGTACAATTTATTAACCCCAACATTAAATTGCGATCTGCAATAGCAATATAACAGTTTTGGAAGATCCACAACCATAACTGCACCCACATCAGCCAAATTTTCCCAACTATTCATTAAACACAACGCAACCTCATCAACAACCACACCTAGAAACCATAAATGGAATTGGCCATGAAAAAAAATAAAGGATTGAAAATGCCCAATATAAATAGACCCACTGCATTAAGTAACGCCAATAAACTTCACCCCAAGTAAGAAACAGCCGTATAACACACACACACATATATATATAACTCCTAACTCATTCTGATTGATGTACTTCTATAAGATAACAATAACAATCATAGGAAAGTAAAAAGACAGTAAGCCCAAATTAGTCCCAAACAAATTTAACTTTGAGCATATTGGTCCTGATGGAAAAAAATAAAAATAAAAAAAATTAGGTATTAGCTCCTGATTATTGCAATCATTAATGATATAAATCCTTTTTATGGACTAGTGCAACTAATATTTGCAACTCTCATAGTCTCATACCTATCTTTTTAGAGTAAAACCCCAAATCGGTCCTTGACAAATTTTAGGTTAGACACATTGGTTCTTGACAAAATAAATAAATAAATAAATAAGCTCGTGGTTCCTAACAAATAGAATCGCCAGACTCTGTTAGTCAGTTATTCTTTCTGTTAGACAGTTATTTTTTCTGTTACTCCGTCCGTTATGGACCAATGTGGCGGAAGTTGAATTCGTCAGGACCAATTCGTGACAAAAAAATGAGTTTTTTGGAGTGAAAACAAAGGCAGAGAGAGAGAGAGAGAGAGAGAGAGAGTACCCAATAACGAAGGGACTGAAACTGAACGAGTCCTTGAGTATCAGAAAGAGAAGCTTCGTATCCGAGGCTGATCTGTTTCGCGGCATCGATCTGCGCGGATTCGGGGTCCTTGTGGACATCGGGATCGGAGGCGCTGATCGCGAGAGCCAGTTGCATCTGAAACTCCTCTTCCTCCAACAATCCGAAATCATTGACGACGACGCCGTTTTCGCTGCTGCTGTTGTTGTTGTTGTTGCTGCCGCTGCTACCGCTAGGGTTTGGAATTGGATCCGCGACGACGATTGGAGTTGGAGAGGGAAGAGCGGAAGAGGAAGCAGAAGAGGAAGAGGGAGCGAGAACTGGAACTGGATGGTGGTGGTGGTGGTTGATGGTGGCGGTGGTTGCGGTTGCGGTGGCGGTGCCACCGATGTGAAGCTTTCGGAGGAGGTGCTTCATTTTGGGCATGGGTGTGGATCGGGATCAGGATCATGAACCACGCAGGTGCGGCTTACAGTGGAGAATTTTGGGGGGTTGGGTTTGGGTTTTCGTGAGGAAGCAGTTTGAAGCTTTGAAGCTTTGAAGTTGAAGTTGGAGGAGGGGGTGGAAGAGGACTTAAATTAATCGTTCACAGTACACACGCCCAATTCATTCGCATTCATTCCCTCCAATCCCCACCCTCTCTTCCATGCTACTACTAGTTTGTATATACTCTTTTTTGTTTTTTTTTTAACGTGGCTTTTTCTCTTTTTTAAAGTATATTTTATAAGTCTAATTTTACCATTTTTATGGATTAAATTTGTATATATCACATAAAAAAAAATTTACACTATAATTCAATTTAATTTTTTCATTTACATAATTTTTGAAACATGAATATAAGAGTAAAAATATCTATTAATATGATAATATATAATAGAATAATAATATAAAAAAATTTCATATTATTAATATATTAAAATTAAATTATTTTTACACTATTAATATCCAAAAGTGTACTAAATTCTTGCTTAAACTGAATCGGATTAACATATTATGGGAGCAAAATTTTCGTCACGATATTAACGTAAGTTGGTTCACCTAATTAATTTTTCACTTGTATATTACTTTTAGTTAGATTCAATTCTAAAAATTTTTTATTAATAAATAATTTATAAATATTTTTATAAGTATTCAATAAATCTAAAAATATACTTTTATCTTGAACTATAAAAATTTGATACTTATTCACCATAAAAATTTAGTTTCAAGCCTTGTAAATAAAAAAAATAATAGTAAGAATGTGAGAGTTTTACATCTAAGGTTGAATTAAATTAAATGAAATCTAGCAAATTATTAATATTATTGCTTAGACCGAAAACAAAAAAAATCTCGTAGCACTAATCTTATATGTTTATAAGACTCAAAATATATAAAATGTCCATAATTTAACACATTATCATTCTTTTTTTAATGAAAATGCTAAGTATGCTTACAGTTATAAGTTTTGTGAAACAAAAATTTCAAATAGAACGTAGTTTTTTAATGTTAGTTTTACTTAATTTAAATTAAGTGATCAACGTTTCTTTTTATCTCAACTCACATTTTAAAATTTGTAACAGAAACACAAAATTATCTCAATGAGAAATTTAATTTGAGAAGATGAGAAAAAAATGAATTTTATAATGATATGACTTTTATTTATACATTTTATAACTTGACTCTCTGATATTAGTAAAAAATATAAAAAAAATTCAGACTTAAAAAACGATTATAAATCTCTCTTAATGAAATCTAAAACTTATATATTGGTAAAGATTTATTTAAATTTTTAAAAATATAAAATTATGTTAGAATCGTTTAACTCATAAGAATTTATTTAAAAATTTAGTAGATGCTATGATAACTTACAAAATACTTAAACAAAATAAAGATTAGAATTCAAATAAAATTATTCTTGCTATTTCCAACAAGTCATGGATCAGTTGGGGCCTGTACCTGTTGAGGGTTTTTAATTTTTATCTGCAAATACGCGTTTTATGGATAAAAATGGGGCTGCGTTCAACCTTGGCCATTGGATTCATCGACCTACAGCTTTGCAATCTGACGGCTATTAGCGAGGCCAAAGTCAAAGCATGTCTATCACACTATCACCTTAGGAAGCCACAGCCACGAATGAGTACCTAGATTTGAGATGAGATTGTGAGATTGATGCTAGTACCTTCGCATCTTGTTCATTTGAGAGTGAATTAATTTTTTATTTAACTTTTTCTAAAATAATCATATATGTTATTGTTTATTTTTTTTTTTTTTTAAAAAGTCTCATCTATATTCTTTATATTTAATGAAGATTTCAATTTTATCTCTAAAATTTTTTTATTCTATTTATATTCTTAATATTTCACAAATATTTTAATATTGTCATTTTCATAGACGTCATTTAAATTGTTAACGAAAAATGATGATGTATCTATGAAAATGACAATATTAGAACATTTGTAAAATATTATAGATATAAACATAATATTATTTTTTTTCTCCCAACTATCTTCTTCCCTAACTCTCTTCTTCTCCAAATCCCTTCTTCTTCTTATTCTTTTTATTCTTCTTATGTTCTTTACTCTGCTACTCTTCTACCGCTACTATGCCTCTCCGACTCTCAGCTATACAACCTCCCTTACTTGTTTTAACTATACATTACCACCACTACAATACTCGATGTGTTTTTCTCACTGCTAGGCTTCTAACAGTGGCACTCGATGGCAAACGATGGTGGAGCTATAGCAATTTTGTGCGGAGGTTCGAGCGACGATGGCTGGACGACTAGACGACAGCAGGGGCTTGTGACAGTGATTGATTTACTTGGTGATAGTGGGTTTTTGATGAGGTGAATGCACAATTAGGTGTTGAGATTTGGTTTTTGTGTTTTTTCTGACTTCTTGATATTGAGATTGGATTTTGTTTTGTGTTGTTTTTTTGAGTTGTGATGTTGGTGTGTGAACTTGGTGTGTATGATGGTGGGTGACTTGGATTTTGGTTTGGGTTCACAAGCTAATTTTTTGCTGTGGGATGTGATTTTGGCTAAATTAGAAGATTGGGTAGGAGTTGAAGAGAGTAAGGAAGGTGTATAGGTGAGAGTAGAAGAGGCATGGTGATAGTGGAAAAGTAGTAAAGAAAAGAACATAGGAAGAAGAAGGGAGATAAGGAAGAAGAGAGTTGAGGGAAGAAAATTATAATGTTCTATTTATGTTCCTAATGGAAGAAAATTTTAATGTTCTATTTATGCCCCCTAATATTTTATAAATAGACACATCATTATTTTTCATTACCAATTTAGATGGCATCTACCAGAATAGCAACATTGAAATGTTTGTGAAATGTTAGGGGTATAAATAGAACAAATAAAACTTTAGAGACAAAATTGAAATATTTGTTAAATATAATAGATATAAATAAGACTTTACCCTTTTTAAAAGTTTAAACTTAAATTCTCTTTCGATCTTGTTATTCATTTTTGTTAAATTTTCAAATATTTTTACTTTTATAATATTTATTTTGTATATCCTAAATGAATTTTTCTAAAATCAAATTCTATAATATATATACGTATATACACCCTCAAATATTGTCATGATTGAAATGTTCTCTTAACATTTGTCTTCTTTCTAAGTATACAATTCACTTATCACCACACATAACTCTTATTGGTATTCATTGATTTACTTGTAAAATTTCATTTAAGTTTTTGTCTTAATATATGAAAGCTTAAAGAGAGAGAAATTCTTATACTCTAAGATGGAGTCATGAATCAAGCTATGCTCTAGCCTACTGAAAGCAATCAAGGAGCTATTAACCAGGGATTGGAATATGGATATCTGTTATATATATCGTGAAGCCAACTCGTGTGCGAATCATGCTGCTAAGCATGGACACTCTTGTGGTTTGGGGTTTAATTATTTTACCGTTCTTCCTACCTTTATGTCTTTAGAGTTCTCTGCTGACCGCATGGGGCATCATAGCCCTCGTATTTTTGTTGTTTAGGTTTTGTTTCTTTGGGTTTTCGCCCATTGTTTATCAAAAAAGTCGTGAATCAAGCTTAAGACTTTTACGTCACCGTTACTTAATATTATTATTATTTGAAACAGATGAAGGTCTTTTAAAGCAAATTTGCTTTTAAGGTAGAAAAGTAAGATTATATTTACTCTTAAATTAAAAAGATATTTCTTAATAGATAAAGAGTTTAATTGTTATATATTAACGGTGTAAAATAATTTAACATTGTCAACCAATAAAAATACTAGAAAGTGAGAAATTATGATAGATCTCTCATTATAATGGATAGTTATTTGTATGAATTGGTACTTTCTATTATTTCTATTGGTTGATAACATAAAATTATTTTATACTATAAATATATTTAAATTAAATTCATAAATAAATGTATTTTACTTTCTTACTTTAAAAATAATTTTCTTTCCATTTAGGATAAATTTTACTAAAAAGACTTATCCAGTATCAATTGATTTGACAAATAAAAATGTTAATTAATATACGATTTTCTATAATTTTAAATTTTCAAACAAGTTTTTATAATTTAAAATCTATTAATATAATTCATGACAGTCAATGCCAGGCAGTCTACATAATACCATCACAGAGCGAAGCAAATTATAAATTGGTTTGGGAAGCATTCTAATGTTGACTAATAATTTTTAAATTATTAAAGTTTGATGTAAATATTTAGTTAGTTCAAGATATATATTCTTTTTAACAAGGTTTTAAATTTGAGTCTTCTAAATAAAAAAATTTAGTATTAAAAAAGCTTTATCATCATAAAGAACCAAACTAACATAAAGAACCAAACTAACTTAAATTAAATTAATTAAAATTTAATGAACTTTCTCCTGATCTAGACAAAAAAAAAAAAGGGGTAAAAATTTGGTAGCTTTTACCTTTTACATAACTTTCCACTTGGGTTAGTTCGGTATTTATAGTGTCTGGCGTTGTACCAAATTTATTTAAAAGAATTAAAGAAAGTAGGAAAAAAACGAAGTGTGTAGCTATTCACAAAACTACTTAGTAGGCTCACATTTTATCTAAGGATGAGTTATACTTATCTCTTTTATTAATATAATTATATTTAGTACCTCTTTAATTTATTTTAATTAATATATTATTTATAAATAAAAAAATATCGAATATAATTATTCTAAATTTTAAGAGAGATCAGTATAATTCATCTTTTACCCAATTACCTTTTCCGCTTTTCGTTTGGTAAGCTGTCTTGTATCGATCTCTAATGAACTTAATCCACAACCAAAATGTAAGTACTTTTGCTATATTAAATTGATGATTTTCATTCCTATTATTAATTTATTTATATAAGAATATTAGTCTTTTGGTACAAAAATTATTGAATGACCAGACATTCTAAAAATAAAAAATTGGAAATAGACAATACAATGGATTAGAACCTTTTTTTTTTTATGCGAGATTAGTACGTGCTTTATTCTCTTATTATGATTCAAATTTTATCTTATTTTAATTTTGCATACAGAATACAAAACTGGATAAAGTGGAACATATTACATCTCATGCTTAAATGATCCAAATACTGGAACATGACTGCTTTATTCATTCAAAGTCGTTTGTTTCGCGTTCATTCATATTCCGATTCAGATTTCATGAATTACACGAAGCTTCTTTTTCTTTTTTTCCTTTTCTGAAATCATAATGGAATTATTTGGTTACAGCTTTCGATTCACGCATGAAATTGAATCCATTTAATTTTGCTTTCATTTTAACGCATATAAATATAGCATAAAATCATAATTATCAGTGAAACTATATAAGAATATAAAATAAGCATTAATTCACTCAAGTTGGCAGGGAAAGATCACTGTGACTAACCTCTCTATGCAGAAATATTTATCCACCGCCGAATCAAGGCTTAGAACAATGTGAAGTCTATTTTCATGCCAGCTCATTCCCATGAGATAGAAGCGAGGATGTAATTCCCAGCATTTGAATAATTAAAAATAATTTATAATTAATAATATTTCGAAAGAGGTTTTGAAAAATAATTAGTTCTTTTTTAAAAAATCAAATCCAAATACTCCTGCAATCTAAAAATGAATTTTGTTTTCTATTCTATTCTATTTTTTGTTTTGAATGCTCAAAAGTTTAGATAAATTTATCACCGATAAGCCTACTATGATCAAGGCACAGCTCCCAAGCTCAAATAACACTTACGGGGAATTTCCTATATCGCTTACTAACGAAATCCTCACATTGCCAGTAAGAATTAAACTCGAGTCCTTGTGGAATTTCAACTCATTCCTTACCAACTCTCCCAACCCTCACTCGCATTCCATTTATTTTTCAATATAGGTTGATGAGTGATATTAATATGAAATGGTTTAAAGCTTACATGGACGCCAAATGAACATAATACTCATTTTATTCTCTAATGGATAGCCATTCTTACTAGTGCAAAAAGGAATGATCGAGAATGACTATTCTTTTATATGAAATAGGCTTCACATGAAATTACCATTTCATGACTATTTCCCCATGCCAAACAAAACACAGACATAAAATTAAGATAGATATGCACAACCAATTTAGTATACCAAACGCAAAAAGTCCTTAAAAGTGATAAAAGAAAGCTTTGTCATCAAAGCCATGGCAAACACATTATTTTTTAAAAAAGGAACTATTGTTGAGTTTTCTTTCATTAATTACTGAAATACAAATGCAGCAGCAATATATAATATAGGAAAATGCTTTATACATATTACACTTTAGACACACATATCTCATCTCATATTAGTGAAGTGATAAAACTAGAGGAGAACTATGCAAAATATATAGTAACAGTAGCTGCAATCAAATATTAAAAACTACTGAGATGTGAGGTGATGTATATGTATTGTAAGTAAAACTCTATGATATATATTATTTTTTTGCATTTTTAGTTGGAGGGGACATTGTTGTGGCTAAATGAATCTTAAGAGCAGTGGATTATCATCTTTATCACGCTTAGAAGCAAAAGTCAACAGCTGCAACAACTGTATGAAGTGGAAGGGTTTAATGTACAACTGGAAATGAAATTACTGGTCGATTTAAGACTAGGCTGTCGCAATAGGTTGTTCTTCAACAACCTGTGATGCTTATTAGTCAAACAAAATCATGCAATCCCTTGTTTGGAGTATGTCCTGTATGGATTTAATGACAATAGCCAATCATCTTCCTGTATGGATTTAATGACAATAGCCAATCATCTAAGTAAAATGAGAAAATAATAACAAACTATATGACTAATTTAGTGATTCCATGCAATGATGCTACAACATAACTACTATCTTATTATCATTCACATTATCACAAGAGTCAGTAAGTTGTTGATCTCACCCCAAAGAAATTACTGCAGCATTGACACCAAATAAACCTCAGCTACACAAATATATATTAAAAACAAGACAACCACAACATCAGAAAACCCTTTTTGTATAACAACAAAAAGACACTAAATGACATTTGATAACACTAATGACTAGTGTTCATACAAAGAATTAACCAAAGGAGCTCTCAAACAGTTCATAGCACAAGCTTCAATCTTTTTTGGTAACAACCAATCTCTGAAGCCAAGAATCCTGTTAGCATACATCTATAATAGGGGTGTGATCTCATACATAAAATCTACGGTCAAAATTGCATAAGCTATATTTATCCGAATTCATCAAATGCTAAAAGAGACAAAGAAGGATCATATAACTCAATCTTCCGAACAAGGCAATCAACAAAAACCTCAAAAGGAAAAAAGATTTGAACTCATTTCCTGTTTCTTCCTTTTATGCTTCTTGTGCTTCTTATGCTTCTCAGTTCCATCAGAATTTCCTGCATGATCCCCAACAGAACCATTAAGTTCTTGGCTGAATTTAACATCAGTTTGAGTCGATTTTTCATCACCCTCATCATCGTTCTTTCCAAACTGTTGCCTCTTGAATTTGTTCTTAGACTGCACATTCCCATCATGATTCAACTCCTGATTAGTCTTGGCACTCCTAAGAGAATTCTCCATCACTCTCCCACTGTCATCATGATCTCCTTCTTTAGTTCTATGCCTCTTGTGCTTCTGCTTATGCGAGTGCAAAGAATTAAGCTCCTTGTGGAGCTGGTTCAGCTCGTTGAAAGCAGCAGAGGCCCGGTGGAGATATGCACTGATGACATGTGATGCACCATTCTCAGCATCAACAAACTCGGATAGAATTTTCGCCGCTTTCGAAAGCGATACTTGCTTCAATGAAACACAATTTCCCGAAATTGTCTTCATCTTCCTCCTTCCCTTTGGCCTTCACACATATAGCTAGAATCATGTGGCATTGAAAAACAAAGTTAGCAATGTGCAACTTTTTTTTCTATGACACTTCCAAACCGAACCCATAATTATCAATTAAATCCATATATAAAGTAAGGCATGTTCTGAAATGGTCTTTGGCATGTCAAAAAGTTACATACTCCTTGAATCTACACCATTAAAAATTGAATGTATGGCTTAGATTGAAGCTCTTCAAAGTTGCTGATAATTACAAATATGACCCAATAGTTTTTTGAATCAAAATATTGGAAGTGCAGTTACACCAAGTTTAGCATTTGGATTTAACTATAAATTTAAACTGCAGGATTAATGTTCCTCAAACCGCATGATTAACAAAATAATCAGCAGCCAGCTCGAGAAAACAAAATAATTAGGCATGACTAACCAAGAAATACCAGCCTTCAATGCAGCAACTGTAACAAGCAGTACCAATAAGCACTCAAGAGTTTCCACTTTCCACCCACAAAACAGTAAAAAATTCGTCATTTAACAAGAACATTAAAAGCCTTACTCCATACAATTCAGTAGAAAGAAACAGTCACAATAAAGAAACAATTCCAAAAATATATAGCACTCAAGAAGAACTAGGAAGAAAAAATTCCATTACCAAAACCATAATTAAACTATAGGAAAGGTAACTGAACATTAAACAAGCACTTACAAGAGAGCTTAAAAAGACTCACCGTTCACCCAAAGATGAAAACTACTTTGTAATGAAACAAAATAGTAACAGTTACGGTTATTAAAATTTCCAGCTAAAAAAAAAAGAAAGAAAATGGTTCTGATCAAAGGAATTCACCTTCACGTCGGAAGAGGAGAGGAGCCTGATCAAATGAGGGAAAGCTCCGGCTACGACCTGGGACGGCAGAGGAACGGAGCTCAGCCAGGAAGGGCCGGTCACCGGTGGCTGTGAGGGACGAACCAATGGATGGCGGATGGCGGATGGCCGACGGCGGACTCAGTGACGAGGGAGGGACGGAGCTCAGCCAGGGACTGTTTTGATTGTTGAATGGCCAAAGGGCCCGGGGGTTGGGGGCGGCCTAAAGCGAAAGAAAAAACGAGAAGACAGACAGACAGAACAGAAGCCGCAGAACAAATTTAGGGCAACGGGTTGGATCTGTGCATATATATATAGGGGTAGTTTGATAATTTCATATCAGATATCCACAGATTCCGTGTCATGGTCCCTGCCTCACCTCGTTTAATAAATCGGGTTAAATTGACGTCCCGAAGAGGGAGAAAGGAGAGCGAGACAGCTACGGAGACAGAGAGGAACGGGTTTCGGGTTTTTCTTAGTCTTCATGTTAGGATTTTGTTTTAGGTGAACAACAGTTCAACTTTACGGCATCTCTTTTTTTTTTTTTTTTTTTGGGTCGGATCTTTTGTTGTTTTTACATTTTTTTGTTGATGGCCCTTTTTTGGGTCGATTTGACGTTGTTTTTCTTGCTCTCTTTTTTTTTTCGCTAAAACTCATTTTATCGCACAAAAGTAAGAATAGGGACTAGCCTATCTACAATAGTAGAAAACTAAAATATAATAATAATAGCTCAGTCTACCAGATGGTTAGATAAATACTAGCCTCCTGCAATAACCTTATCCAGAATATTTAGCTACCATTGTATAGACTCCTATGTAATATAATAAGAGATTCACATAAGTGCATAGCACATAGCTTCAGCTTCTGTGTAATAGCTACTGTGCAAGAAACTATCTAAGTCCTTCATGTGATTAATCTTCTTTTTATTCCTCAGGTTATGCTCCAAACTTTGTTTTCACATAAAGCTATACTAACAAGGTGTGATAAACATGCAGATAACGCCAAATATATATATATATATATATATATATATATATATATATAGCAACTGACCATCACTAATATATGTTGCTAATTTATCAACTATCATGAGCACAGTACTCTGAAGCAGCTTAAAGTGTGAGCAACCATGAGAGACTTCAAAGATGTAGTCTTATTCCTTTTCTTACAATTCAAACATTGGTACTGTCAAGAGAAACTTACCAACAAAGATATCAAAACAAACCTCACGCAATAGGAAAGTGACACAAAAAAAAAGGAAGGGGTTATCGGAATCCCCTCAATGGTGGTCGGCTCCCCTTTGAGTAGTTCAAGCATATGAGACCAAAGAGCAAGAGTGTTGGAGTATAGAGCGACAATTAACATTGTTTTTCAAAATTTAATTTTAGTGAATTGAATTGGGATTGGGATTGGGTAATGGTTAATGGAATTGATATGGCTAATGTGATTATGGCTACGAGTTGCAGCATGAAGGATTGGATCTGGGTACCAAGAAAATAATAAGAAAAAAAAATGTAGTAAGGCAAGGGTTAAGGCTGTCTAGAATTTTTTTAAAAAAAAAATTGGGTAAATAAAAAAGGGGTAAAGTCTCATTTTTGTCACTTACGTTTTATTCGAGTTTTAATTTTGTCCCCAAATTTTTTTATTCTATTTATGTCCCTAATGTTTTAATGTTGTCATTCTCATTAACGGCATCTAAATCACAAACAGAAAAATCTGACCTGTACATTTTAAGTGATGATGTGTTTGTTACTACTTTTTAACCATTGTGAACCATTAAAAATAATGTAAATATAATATAAACACTAATCAAAACACTAGATTTTGTCTTCTCCAACCATCATCTTCTTCCCAACCATTAGGGTTTTACTCCAAAATTTAGGTTTAATTCAAAACTAAAAGTCTCTCAACATTTTGATGGCTTTAATGGCTTGTCAATCACCGCGAACTAGCAATACTGGTAGAAGAAGGCCGAAATGCTTTTGTGCTGAAAATGCTATATTGGTTATATTCCACACTGTAGATAACTTAGGTCGAAGTTTCTGTAGCACACATGAAATGTGTTTATAATGATATTTTTATACCCTTATTAATGGTGTGTTTGATTTGTTTTGGGGTGGACAAGAATGGCTTCTTTAGATGGGCAAAGCCTCCACTATAAGAAGAAAACCCAAATCTCACAAGATTGAGGAAGAGAGTTTTAAGCTTAAAGGCCAAATTGTCATATGTTGAGAGGAAGATTAGGATTGTTACTGTGTTTAGGGATTATTTGGCAGATAATTACTCTCTGTGTATGTATTTGTGTTTTACAAATGTCTAGTTCAACAATGAATGTATTAGGACCTTATATTAACTATTATGAAAGTATAGGACTATGGCTAGGGAAGGATGTTGTTTTGTTGATATAGTTAGAGTCATGATCATTGAAAGAATGTGGTGAAATAGATTGACATTTTCATTGTAAGCTAAATAGATGTTAATGCAATTGTTGACTATTTCCTACAATCAATATATATATATATATATATATATATATATATATATATATATATATATATATATATATATATTTGTCCCTTACATTTTGCCCAAGTTTCAATTTTGCCCCTAAAGTATATATCATACAATAAGTATATATCACACAAAAAACTTGTTGCAAATAGGTTTCAAGTGACATTTCTTTGTAAAACAAATACATAAACTAGAAAGTTTTAAGTGGTGCATTTCCACCAAGCAAAATAGTATGATTGGTCCTTGCCAAACTACATATTTAAACACCAAACAAAATGTCAAATTACATGAAAGCAAAATATATAGTTGGTCCATTGCCACATTATACCAAAGTAAAATAGCATAACTAGTCCACTGTAATATAGCACCACAGCAAAATAACAAAACTGGTCCTTGTCACACTACATACTTAAACACCAAACATAACTAAACTATGTTGTCAATCAAATATTTTTCCACTCTCAAACTAGCCATTTTGCCATCATTTTTGGCTGCCAAGTGGGTATAATATAAAGTAGATAATGTTGCATAGTTGGTTGATTTGAGGGATGATTGGTTGCTTGAGTTTTCTGACTTGGTTGAGTTGTCTGGGATGGTTGGGGTCCTTTATATGGATAGTAGAATTTTATTTAAAGATTCTCCATGGATTGGTTATTGCTTAGATTGGTCGAAGCCTTCTTGGCTACCTTGGTCCTTTGAGTTGGTCGACCATTAGCTACTTCTTGGCTTGGATTGGTGGATGCTTTCTTGGATGCCTTAGTAGTCTGAAAGGGCTAGCTTTCAATTACTTCTTGGGCCATATTATTGGAACCTTGTGTTGATTATGTTGTTGGAGATGTTTCCTATTAAGTATGCAAAAGAAATTTCTCAATTAATATCTTATTTAACACATGTTAAAATTGAAACAATGAAAAACAACTTTCAATTACATCTTGTCTCGAATTCCTTGAGACTTCTCCTTCTATTTTAAGCTTTTTAGGGCACTTTCTTTTGTTATGTCCTATTCCATGATAGTAGGAACAGTTTTCAGATTCTCCAACCTGAGATACATGGATGTTACTTTTGCTTCTTCTTTACTAACCTCTCCCATTCCTTTCTTCTTAGGTCTACTAATCGGTTTTCTATATGGAGATGGCAACACATCATCATACTCTATCCTTTGTCACAAAATTTGCCCATTTATAGGGTTCACAATTGGTAGGTAACATGCATAGTATGTTTCCTTCTTATAGTAGCTTGAAATATAATTTTCAATATTTTCTTTCATGTAGTTTATGCAACTAATGGCATGAGAGCAAGGGATTCTAATTAATTGAAACTTCCTATATGAGCATTCCATTTGAGTTAAATCAACTACATATTTCTCTCTTATCCTTATAACTTCAATTTTTTTCTCTCCAGCCCAAGTTGCAAGCAAACCAGCAGGATCCTTATACTCTTCTTAATTCTAGACAAGATCACTCCAGTATATATCTCTATTTTCTGCCCATTTTTGCATCATATATGTTCTAATATCCTTTAATAAAGACATAATTGTTTTATCTCTTACATCTAAAATAGCAGCATTAGAATTCTCACATACATTGTTTAAAAAAATATCACACTTTGGCAGAAAAGAAAACCCGGATGATGCGAAATCGGCAAGTATATTGAGTCGTTCAAGTAATAAAAGGGTGAGTAAGAGTATCATCCCACAGAGATTGGGTAATCAATTATCACTTCTCAAATTCAAATACTATTTACATTACTAAATTTGAAATAGCAAAAATCAAATAAGAATCTAAAAATAAATCTAAATCAAATCTAAACTAAATCTAATCAAAACTAGTTCCTAACCACCAACTTGGAATGCAAGCAATCAAAAATGAGAAATTCAACAAGGAAAGAAGTATAGAGCTCTGATATACCTAGTTGTTCCTATAAGTATTGAGTTATTAATCTAATGAAGTTCAATCAATTCAATTGATCGAGGATTTCCTAATTTAATTACTAGCTAATTCTTTGGTATATTAATTCTCTTTAATATGTAAAATTCAATTAATTCCTTAACTTAAACCCTAAAATTAAAGGTTTTATGATTTATGAAATCCTAGATAAATTAATTCCACACAATTATTAATTTCTATTTCTCGACAATTGGTAATTATGGTTTGTATCCGTAAGTTTAAGCTATATACCAATTTTCCAATCACCTACACAACTCACTATATTAATTCATGGATGGCCAATTCAAGAAAGCATTAAGAACAAGAAGCACCTCCATTGGGCTTTTGTAGCTCAAGATATTAGCAAAACATTAAGTAGAGATTAGGCTAGATAGCATCAAAACAACAACAATCCTCAATCTTGCAATTGAATTTTCACTAAGAAACTCTAAGAACTAGGCTTTGGGCTAAACATCAAAATTGTAGAGCACTCTTTGAGCTTTTCAGAATATCTTCATTTGTCTCCATCTGATCCTTGAAGAGAGAGATACAAATTTTCCGTTGCAGTACTTTCCAAAAAAACACCTCAAATAGGCTCAAAAACTCTTCTATTTAGTTCCAAAAATGCCCGTCTTGAAAACTTGAATAAAAATGAGCTTTCGGACCATTAAATCCACCTAAAATTACTAATTTAATATTAATTCTAATAATTTCACAAAAGTCCAAATTCCCTATGAAAGTGGCTGATTTCTCAACAATTAGAGCACTAAATGAATGTATATTATACACTTATCACTGTACTTGCTCCAAAATTTGGCAGGATAGCCAATAGGTGTTTGAATGCAGCATCATCAACCTTTTAAATTTCCCTCATCTGCCTTTTCCAAGCTTCAAGGTAGTTTGCTTTTGTAGCTTTCCACATCATTTGTTTAAGGTGAATACCTAGAAATTTCTTCCTGAAATTACTATATAGGTGTCTCACATAAAACCTATGATCCACACCTGGAAGCAACTCACCTAATGTAAGCATCAAGCCCTGCCAAACAAGTCATAGATATATATTATATATATGGGGCCTTTTAACAATAACTTATATACATAAAGGATAAGGTAATCTTAGTTGATAAAACATTTAGGACAAATTTGAAACAAGAATAATACCTTCTGTTGATAAAAAATGAATGTACAACTTCTCACTCTCTCACGTCCAATCATTATTCAAATTAGTTAGAAACCAAGTTCAGGAATCTTTTGTCTATGTTTCCACAATTGCTAAAAGAGACAAAGGAGGATCATATAACTCAACCTTTTGAACAAGGCAATCAACACAAGCCTCAGAAGGAAAAAAGATTTGAACTCAAATTTCCTGCTTTTTCTTTTTATGCTTCTTGTGCTTCTTATGCTTCTTAGCTCCATTAGAATTTCTTGCATGATCCCTAATAGAACCATTAAGTTCTTGACTGAATTTAATGTCAATTTGAGTTGATTTTTCATCACCTTCATCATTGTTCTTTCCAAACCGTTGCCTCTTGAATTTGTTCTTAGACTGCACATTCCCATCATGATTCAGCTCTGATTAGTCTCCGTACTCCTAACAAAATTTTCCACTACTCTCCCACTGTCATCATGATCTCCTTCTTTAGTTCTATGCCTCTTGTGCTTCTTCTCATGCGAGCGCGAAGATTTGACCTCCTTCTTGAGCTTGTTCAGCTCGTTGAAAGCAGCAGAGGCCTTGTGGAGATATGCACCAATGACATGTGATGCACCATTCTCAGCATCAACAAACTTGGATAGAATTTTCTCCTCCCCTTTGGCCTTTACACATATTTTTTCTACGACACTTCAAAACTGAACAAAAACTTAAATAAAATCACAACTTTGTAATTCACAAATAAGCTTTTTTTTGGCAAAAGTTCACTAAGGCAATAAACATGCAACCAAAAATTAAATCTTTAGAAACTCTAATAATCGAATTTGTCAAACTCAAGAGTTTATGTAAATTCATGAGATACGAAGCACTAAAAAACAAGGTTAGCAATGAGCATTTATTTTTTCTATGACACACCATTGTTATAGTACCCATATATCAAATTGAACCAAAAACCTCAAAAAATCATAACTTTGTAATTAACAAATAAGCATTTTTGCATAAATTCACTGAGGCAATAAATATGCAACCAAAACTTGAATCCTTAGAAACCCTAATAATCAAGAATAGGGCCACAAACTCGCCGATGGTGGATGACCCACCGATTGCGAAGATGAGGGAGAAAGGTGAGGGAGATAGTGACGGGAGACACAAAGGAAAGGGCTTAGGTTTTTTCTTAGTCTTCAAATTCGAATTTTGTCTTTGTGGTGAACAAAGTTTCAACTTTAGGGGTTATCTCTCTCTTTTTATTTTTTTTTATTTTTTGGGTCGGGTCTTTTGTTGTTTTTGACTTTTTTTAATTAATGATTTTTTTTAGTTAAGTTAACGTTTATTTAATGGCTTCTCAATCATCGTGAACTAGCAATACTGGTAGAAGAAGGCTGAAATGCTTTTGTGTAAAAAATGTTGTGTTGGTGATATCTCACACTATAGATAACTCTGGTTGAAGGTTCTGGGGTTAGATCAACTATTAGATTTTGACATTGACTTTACCTTATTACACATGAAATGTGTTTGCAATGATATTTTTATACCCTTATTAGTGGTGTGTTTGATTTGTTTCAGAGTGGACAAGAATGGTTTTTTTAGATGGGTAGAACCTCCACAACAAGAAGAAAACCCTCACAAGATTGAGGAAGAGAGTTTTAAGCTTAAAGGCCAAATTGTCACATGCTGAGAAGAAGATTAAGATTGTTATTGTGTTAGAGATTATTTGGTGAATATTACAGATTGTGTGTATGTATGTGTACGTGTGCGTTATATGTCTTGTTTGACAATAGATGTAATAGGACCTTACATAAACTATTATGAAACTGTAGGACTATGGCTAAGAAAGTCATGGTCATTGAGAGAGTGTGGTGAAATAGACTGACATTTTCATTGTAAGCTGAATATATGTTAATGCAACCGCTGACGATTTCCTGCAATATATATATTTATCTCCTTTATGTTTTGCCCAAGTTTTAATTTTGTCCCTACAATATATATCCTACAATAAGTATATATCATAGAAAAAACTTGCAACAAATAGGTTTCAAGTGACATTTCATTTTGAAACAAATACATAAACTAGAAGTCTTAAGTGGCACATTTCCACAAAGCAACATAGTATAGTTGGTCCTTGCCAAACTATATACTTGAACATAAAAAAAAAAAAAAAATTGCCACATTACATCAAAGCAAAATATGTAGGTCGTCTACTACCATATAACACCAAAGCAAAATAACATAAGTGGTCCTTGCCACACTACATATTTAAACACCAAATAGAACTAAACTATGTCTAGAAATAACCAATAGTAGTCAATCAAATATTTTTCCACTCTCAAACTGGCAATTTTACTATCATTTTTAGCTACCAAGTGGGTATAATATAAGGTGGACAATGTTGCATAGTTGGTTGATTTGAGGAATGATTGGTTGCTTGAGTTTGGTAACTTGGTTGAGTTGTCTGGATTGGCTTTTGGCTTGGATTGGTGGAACCTTCTTGGCTACCTTGGTCCTTGGTCCTCTGAGTTGGTTGGCCAGTAGCTACTTCTTGGCTTGGATTGGTGGATTGCTTCTTGGATGTCCTAGTTGTCTGAGAGGGTTGGCTTTCGATTGCTTCTTGGGCCACATTATTGGAAACTTGTGTTGATTGTGTTGTTGGAGGTGTTTCTATTAAGTATGTAAAAAAAATTTCTCAATTAATATCTTATTTTAGTACATGTTAAAATTGAAACAACAAAAAATAACTTACAATTACATCTTGTCCCAAATTCCTTGAGACTTTTCCTTCTATTGCAAGTCTATTAGGGCACTTTTTGTTGTTATGTTCTATTCCATGATAGTAGGAGCATTTTTGAGATTCTCTAACCCAAGATACATGGATGTCACTTTTTGCTTTTTCTTCTTCACTAACCTCTCTTCTTCCTCTCTTCTTAGGTCTACTAATTGGTTTTCTATATGGACATGTCAACACGTCATCATACTCTATCCTTTGTCACAAATTTTGCCCATTTATGGGCCTAACAATTGGCTAGTAAGATGCATAGTATGTTTCCTTCTTATAGTAAAGTGATTTTTAACATTTTCTCTCATGTAGTTTATGCTACAAATGGCACGTGGGCAAGGGATTCTAGTTAATTGAAACTTCCTATATGAGCATTCCATTTATTTATAATATATAAATTCTGAGCACAAGGTATTGACACACTCACAAAATGATATCTAGCTATTTTATAAGATGCCAGCTTTTTAACTTAGCTAGTATCTCCCCATTTTTTTCCCTTTTCTTTTTTTTTTCTTTTTCCTCCTTCTCTTTTCCTCCCTGCCCGCAACACGACCCCCTTCTCCCTTTTCCAATTCACCGTGTCTTTTTCTCCCCACCCTAACATGATGCCCTTCTCCCTTTATCTCTCATTTTGCTCCCCCCATGCCCAGCAACGGAGAGGCGTAGTGGTAGTGAGTCTGGTGGTGGCAAGGTGGTTCACCCCTTCCTAGCGAGTGAGTGATAGCGAGCTTCGCATCTTCCGGTGAGTCTGCATTTTTCGATGGCTCCTAGCAACTCCAAGATAGCAGTTCTCCATCAGTGGTGAGGCGGTTTAGCCCTTTCCAGCCGGTGACCGATGGCAAGCCCAAACCCTTTCACCAAAAATCACGCTCTCATTCATACTCACATCGATTTTCTTTAGCTTCTAAATCATGTCCCACCAAAGTTGCAATCTTTTTGCATTTCTGAATCATGGAGAAAGGGGAGAAGATACCCCAAATTCAGAGTAGGTGGTGATGGCAAAGGCGAAGATAAAGGCGAAGATGAAGGCGAAGATATAGAGCTCGTGGAGGTCTTGTTGCAAGTGTCAGAGTGTTACATCTACATAGTGAGTCTTTTTTCTGTTTTGAAGTAAATCAGTGAAATTTCAACACAACTTGTAATTTATTTTGATGGATTTTTGGAAAAAAGAATTCATATAAAGTACTTATTTCCTCCCTCTCTTGTTCTCTCTTGCATTATTTGCTGGATCATATTTGTTTTATATTTTATAACTATAGTGATGTTCTTTTGATTTGCTTGATCATTATTGTGTATGTTTTGAGCTATATGTTTGCAAGAGGCTGTGAAAGGGGGTTGGTTAAAAGTTTGGTTATTAGATCTGAGGTCGTTGAGTTTTCTCACATGCAGTTCATAGATGATACTGGTATTTTTTATGTCTTGCTAAATGCGGTTTGGCTGGGGTCAAATTTCAGACTGATGTTGCAAGTAATTAGATTGGTCAGGTATTATTTCTTGCAATGTCTCCTTGACTATTGCCTAAAAAATCAAAAGTTTAGGTGTTCTTTCTTGATCTTCTCCCTTATGTTCATTATCTTTCTATTTTGAAACAAGGGCCCCAATTTGTGTTAATTTTTGCAGTCTTCAAGGTTCCATCCTTTCTTGAAGATTTGACTTCCATAGAAATCATAATAATATAGGCCTATTGTTAGCTGTTTATGCAGTGTTGGTTTAATTGTTGTGTTTTCTTCACCTTATATCATTCTGATGATGAATTCCATCTTATATTGTCATAAACTTTGTTTTTTTAATCCTTTTTTTGTTTACTAACTTACTATTGATGGGCTTTGTGTCTGCATTATAAAGTATCTAATCAAGTTGCCCATGTTCATTGTGGGAACTGCCGAACAACACTCATGTATCCTTATGGAGCTCCTTTTGTCAAATGTGCACTTTGTCAATATGTTACTAATGTCATTGTAGGTATACATTTATAGAATTATGTTAAATCTGTGGATTGACTATTTATTCTCAACAAATGCTTCAATATCTCTAAAATAAAATTCAAGTGATTTTTGTATCCCATGATCCTTGCTTCATCTTTTGATGACTTCTTGACGTCATGTTAATTTTATTGTTTTGTTTAAATAATTGGTTTCTTTGACATGCTTCATCTTTTGTACTAACATGAAATTGTGATAGCATGCATGTATGTTTATTATAGGCAGTTACATATTATAATCAATTGTGTTGATCCCATTTATTGCTTTCAATAGTTTATTCAAATTTTAAAATATGAGATCATTGAATTTTAATTCCAGCAATGACATTTAAATCAAGGGATTTTCTAAACTATCTATTTTCATGATCAACATGTTTTAACAGGCAATGATTATGCTTCTGCCCAAAAATCCTATGCAATAAACTAGCATCTACAAAATATATCTTTTATAATATTCTCTATGAAACCAAATTATTGTCTTAAATATAATTTAACAATATATCATAACTGCAAAATTATTAGGATTAAAAAAAAATAGTTACAAATTTAATAAAAAAAAAGTTACACT
Source organism: Pterocarpus macrocarpus (assembly GCA_031439585.1). NCBI lineage: Eukaryota > Viridiplantae > Streptophyta > Magnoliopsida > Fabales > Fabaceae > Pterocarpus > Pterocarpus macrocarpus. Next base: position 35,405,973 of record CM062514.1, read on the forward strand.
AACTCCAACAAAATTATATATAATCACATATTCACTGATAGCAAACATACAATTTACATCTTCAAGCTCTTATTCTCTACTTACTTTGCATTCCACAAACAAAACACAAAATCTACTATGGAGTATCAGTTCCTCCGAGACTTCACCACAGATCATGATGCTTAGTTGTTGAAAGTTTGTGTGGTTCGACTCTGGCATACCTTCACACTAGCAAACCAAGAAGAGCCAATATACTTAGAAATGATCGTACTTGATGAACAGGTACTTAGTTTTACTCATGTCTAATAATATATTGTGTCATTTTTCTAATGTTTAACTAAACTAAATATCACTATAAAAATACTTTTTATGTCATTGAGGACAAGTTGATTAACTAACTCATGATGTCTAAATAAATTATAGGTCCTTTGATAGGTTTGCTAACTTATGAATTTCGAATTTCGAATTTTGAATTTCATTCACCTTCCACGTTGTGTTCAACTAAGGTTACTTTTGCTATTACTAATCATATTAACTATTATGAAAATTGTGTACAAAATTTAGGATCTTATGATGCTCTAGCTCACTTTGTTTCTTCGATTTAGATGGGGCAAATAGGCTTGGATGGATGATGGAAATTGCAACCTAGGCATCCAGTCCACATTGAATCCTTTAAATTACTTTATACGTATATGAGATTCGAATATCATAGGTGAATTTAAATATACCCACTCTTATATCTATATTATTCTATCTTTTTATATTTTTATTATTTATTGTAACTAATTTATCTTAATTTTTATATGTTTACACTCTAATTTTAACATATAAATAAATAATATACATCTCTTTTAAAGATGTATATATAACGTTTTTAATTCTGAAAATTATTTTCTCTACTTATTATTTCAGTTATTTCTTGTTAATGTACCCAAAATATCCATGAATTTGTTTCCATGTTTTTCTCTTCTCTCACAGCGAGTAACATTGCATTATTTCCTACTAATTAACATTTTCTCAAAAAAAATAAAAATTACCCATAAAACATTAAAAACTATCTCACTTGATTTATTAAATTCTCATTCTCTTACATAATTATGCAGGGAACATCTCTTCACGTAATTGTGCAAAAAAATATGATTTGAAATTTCACTCATATGTTAAAAGAGGGAAAAGCTTATCGCATCAAAAATTTGAAAATAGCTGAGGCAAATAAAAAGTATAGACCCGTAAAAGGAACATTGAAAGGGTTTTTCTTATTGACAACTATTATGAAGGAAATCAATGACCCTGTCAACACCATTCCCCAATAGTACTTTGAGTTTGCTTCATTTCAAACAATCTCCAAAAGAGTAGGTGAGAGAAACATATTATCAGGTAACATCATTAATAACCATTTTATATTGAAATATTCTTCTACCAAAGAAATAAAAAAACTAACAAAATTTAACACTTATTTTAGATCTCATTGGAAGACTACATGCATTAGGAGATGAAGAATAAGTATATGTCAACAGGAAACCAACAACGATATGCAGAATGGAGTTGATGCTTAAAGAGGAAAGCAAAATTGCAAATTTCCATATTCCATTAGCTTTCCCTTTACACTAAACAATCTCACAAAAAAAAAATGAAAATTATATCATTAGTCATTAAACTTATTCAATTTTCAAAAATGTTATAGTCAAAGTCACCATGTGGAGATATATAGTTGCTCAAATTGACAGACCATTGATAACCCAAATAAAAGGCCCAAAGATTGTTGTTGTATCATCTACCTTGGTAAACATATTCAAAGGTATGCTTACATTAGGGGAAAAAAATTGTCTATATATATTTTTTTAAAAAAGAATAATAGATACAACAATTTTAAATATAACTTACTTTACATAAACCCAAAAAAAAAAAAAATACACATTCACCAATAAAAGCAATTTATCAAATACAACATTAAGATATTCAACAATGAAAAATAGTGGAGTCCAATGCTATATCAATTAACCAGCAAATGTTTATATTATTTTTTGTTTGAAATAAATCTTTTCTATTTTTTTAATGAACTAAAAAGGACAAAAAAAAAATCATGTCAAGTAAAGACAGCTTACAAAGATTTAATATCTAAAATCTACATTTGCATTAGGAAATTAAATTTGTAACCAAATTGATGGTGCTCACCCTCTTTGTTATTTAAATGTTTTTGATATAAAACATATCTTTTTATCTTTTAACAATATGATCATTTGATTTTTTAAAAGCATTTAATAATTTCTTTTAAATATTTTAATTATTTTGGCTTCCATATTATATTTAAAATAAATAACAATAAAATATTTTCACCAATAGACTACTATAGTTAAATGTATTCACCAAATACCATTGACTAATTTATCAATTCAAAATATAGACCAAAAAAGACTTCTCATGGCAATTATTACTTCAGCTTCTATAAATAATGTCATGTCCACATATAGTTTGTAGTGTTAAATTCTACACTAATTATATTATTGATGATGTTATTCAAAGGAATACATTATCTGTTTTTGTCATTTTACTAAATGTATTCAATATTCAAGTATGTTGGTTTCTCTGTTTTAGTTTTAATATTACATGCAGATAAGTATTCAATTAACTCAACTTCAAGTGAGGATGTATATCAACTTAGACACTCAAGAATTTGCAGAGCTTACAAACGAGTATTTCTTACATAATGCCTTTTCCAAAATTCAAATCTTTTATATTTTTATTCAACAAATGCATTATACGATACCTCTTTAATAGGAATAAAGAAGAAGATCAAAAAATAATATAGATCCCAAGCCAAGAATATGCCAATATAGACCCCGAAAAGAGGATGCTTAGAAATCGAAGATCTCTATATGATATAATGGCCATGAAATGGGAATCAGATACTCAGGTACATTTTAATGCAGCATTATCTCAACACATAAATCATATAATTCTACATAATTAACTTAATATGAAAAAATAGGAAAATATATTCAAAATCTTGGCTACTGTCAATGAAGTTGATGACATTTTTGGTTGGAGCTATGTTGGATATGAAAATTGCATGAACAAACTGCAGCAAGAAGGGGACAAATACATTTGCAAATCATGTCAGGAAGAATCCAAGTATCCAACAATAAGGTAAAATAATAAAAGAATAATATCATGCTTTAAATCAAATTGAATTAACAATTCTAACTTTATTCACTCTAGGTTCATGATGCAATTAAAAGTTTCTGACAACACAGTTGCAGCAACATTTACAATTTTTGATTGAGAAGCTCAAAAACTACTAGGCACAACAACAATAGAGCTAAAGAGCCAACAATATGGGAACAACTTTGAGATGCCATCAAAATTGCAAAATTTCTATAATCACATACTCATATTTGAAGTAAAGATGATCAATCACAACCTGAAAGAAGGGTCCCACAACTATATTGTCACAAAGAATTTTGTGCCTAACTCTGAAGCTCAACCACTCTTCAAACAAATCAAACAGGTAACAAGAATACAAATACAATTCACACATTTAGTATTCTGAAATTAGAAAAACAAACAAAAACAATTGCCAAGCATAATGGTCTATACATTAAGTAAACAAATTTCATTTCTAACATTCATCCCTATTATGATTTAGGAACCACATTCACCAACAGAAGTATCATCTAATGAAGAGCTTAGACTCATAAAAAGATCAAGCAAAAAGAGGTACCATCAAATATAAGAAACATCATCTGATGAAGAGATTATCTACAAAAGGACAAGAAAGGCGGCAATGGAAGTAAAACATACATCTACATTAGATGAAGAGCCAATCTTGCTTCGAACCTTCAAGAGGAAAAAAAAAACAAGCAAACTACACCAACAAGCAGCCTAATTAAAATAAGTGATACAAGTGCAGAAAAATAGATTGGTGCAAAAAAGCAAAAGGAGAAATATGGCAGCAAAATAATGAAGCATGTTTGAGTATTTTGCATACATAGACTTTTATCACATTGCAAATGACCAAAAAGCCGACACACTTTTTGTTTTATTTATTTATTTTTAAATCTTATCAGATTATTAGTTTATCTTGAATAAATATTAAATTATTTCTATTATATAGCCAATACAAATCTAAATATTCCTACTATATTTTAAAAATAATCCCTATGCATCTTAATCTAGTTTGAATTAAATCAACTACATATTTCTCTCTTGTGCCTATAATTTCAAATTTTTTTCTCTCCACCCTAAGTTGCATACAAACCAGCAGAATCCTTGTATTCTTTCCCTATCCTCTTCTTAATTCTAGGCAAGACCACTCTAGTATATCTCTCTATTTTCTGCCCATCTTTGCATTGATGTGTTCTAGTATCCTTTACTAAAGACATAATTGATTTATCTATTACATCTAAAATAGTAGCATTAAAATTCTCACACATTTTTTAAAAGAGTATCACACTTTGGCAGAAAACAAAACCTGGATAATGCGAAACCGATAAGCATACTAGGTCGTACAAGTAATCAAAGTGTGAGTAAGAATATGATTCTATAGAGATTAGGTAACCAATTACCCCAATTTAAATACTTTCTAGACTACCAAATTTGAAATAGTAACAATCAAATAAGAATCTACAAATAAATCTAAATCAAATTTAAACTAAATCTAATCAAAACTAATTCCTAACTACCTAACTTGGAACACAAGCAATCAAAAAGTGATGAGAAATTCAACAAGAAATGAAGTGCTAGACCTCTGATTCACTTAGTTATTCTTATGAGCATTTGGTTCTTAATCTAATAAAGTTCAATCAATTCAATTGCTCGAGGATTTTCTAATTTAATTAATACCTAATTCCTTGGTATATTAATCCTCTTTAATATATAAAATTCAATTAATTCATTAACTTGAACCTAGAATTAAAGGCTTTATGATTTATGAAATCCTAGATAAATTAATTCCAAACAATTATTAATTTCTATTTCTAAACAATTAGTTATTATGATTCTTATCCCTAAGTCTAAGCTGTATACTAATTTCCAATCGCCTACATAACTCACTATATCAATTTATGGGTAGCTAATCCAAGAATGTATTAAGAACAAAGATAGAAACTCAATTGAAAAAAAAGAAACATTCATTAGATTAAAGTAAACAAAAACTCATCATCCCAATATTGGTTACATCATTGCCATAGTGAAGAGGGAGTTTAGCCACTAAACATATTTACAAAATCCAAATTCAAAAAGAAAGAGAACATGGTAAAACATGAATCAAGAGAAGGAAAGGCGAAAAGATAAATCCAATAGCATAAGTCTTCCTCTCTTGATGAAGAAATTAAACCCTAGCAGAACCAAGTTTAGAAAGTCTCTTAATCCTTATCTTCTAATTCCTCTTGTCTTCCAATTCCCAATTCTCAGATGTGCTGATAGGACTTAGAAGACCCCTTATAATGTTATCCTCTTTTGGATTTGGACTCATTCTTACTTTTGGAGTCTTTTAGAAGTTCATTACTAACTCTAACTAACTCCAATTTGTGCTCCCTTGGGCCTAAAATTGGCCTAATTTGCATTTTGGCATCAAAAAGCATCTAAACTGCCAACTTCTAAGCTCTGTAGCACTCAATACAATTGGATTTTGCTCTCTGAGAATTAAAAGTTGTAGAGTTCTGACTTAGCTTTTCAACACTACAAGAAGCACCTCCATTAGGCTTTTATAGCTCAAGATATTAGCAAAACATTAAGCAAAGATTAGGCTAGATAGTATTCGAACAATAGCAACTCTTAATCTTGCAATTAGATTTTTACTAAGAAACTTTAAGAATTGGGCTTTGGACTGAACATAAAAGTTGTAGAGCACTCCTTAAGTTTTTTCAAAACATCTTCATTTGTCTCTATCTGATCTTTGTAGAAGGAGATACAAATTTTCCACTGCAATACTTTTTGAAAAATCACCTCAAATAGGCTTCAAAACTCTTCTATTTAGCTTTAAAAATGCCTCTCTTGCAAAATTGAATAAAAGTAAGCTTCTAAACCATCAAATCCACCTAAAAATTACTAATTTAATATTAGTTCCAATAATTTTACAAAAGTCCAAATTCCATATAAAAATAACTAGTTTCTTAACAATTAGAGTACAAAATCATGTCAAATTAAGTATTAAATGAGCGTGTATTATACACTCATCACTGGACTAGCTCCAAAATCTTAGCAGGATAGCCAATAGGTGTTTGAATGCAGCATCATCAACCTTTTGAATTCCCTTATTTGCCTTTCCCAAGCTTCATGATAGGTTGCTTTTGCAGCTTTCCACATCATTTGTTTAAAGTGAACACCTAGAAATTTCTTCTTGAAATTACTATAGATATGTCTTATATAAAACTTGTGATCCACACCTAGAAGCAACTCATCAAATGTAGGCATCAAGCCCTACCAAACAAGTCACAAATATATATTTTACACATGGGACCTTTTAACAATAACTTATATACATAAAGGATAAGATAATCTTAGTTGATAAAATATTTAGGACAAATTTGAAACAAAAATAGTACCTTTTGCTGATAAAAAATGAATATGCAACTTCTCATTCTCTCAAGTCCGAGATCATCATTCAAATGAGTTAGAAACAAAGTCTAGCAACCTTTTGTCTCTACTTCCACAATTGCAAATGCAATTGGCAATATTTGACCATTGGGGTCCCATCTAATTGCAGAAAGTAGTTAGCCTCCATAAGATGACTTAAGAAAGTAACCATCAGGGCCAATTATAGGACTACACACTAGGAAACTCTTTTGTAAGCCTCCAGACAAATATAAAACCTTTCAAATTGAGGATTCATCACCCTACCAATAATTGCCATGTTATTTGCAAATTCATGTTGTGTTTGAACTTTACGTGCACTAATGACCTTGGATTTGGCCTAAGCAACTCTATACAATAGTCATACAGCCTACTATATTGCTCTTTATAGGATCCTGTGATTTCCTTCATTGCATTTTGCTTTACTTTATAGGCCTTTGTCTTTGATAGTTTGGTATTCCATTTGCTTTGTGCCTTACTCATCAAATCCTTCAACTTGAGCCTTACTCATAAAACCACTTGGAATGCATTTTGCTAATGTTGAATTCTCTACTGCAAGAATGGTGGTTGTTGATTGTCCTAAGCTACCATGTATCTTCATTAGGTAATTTTGCACAATAGACCTCCCATTCACAATCTCCTCTATATCTAACCCTCACCCAAATCTTGTCAATGTTCACAAATTTTAGGGCCCTACCATAATGGAATGCATAAGTGACAATAACATCCTTAAAATTCTCCCTTGTTGCATATGGAGTGCTCACCTCTCACTCGTACTTATTCATATCCTTCAACATTTTGTGCATTAGGTACTTTGTCCTTTTAGATGCAACATCATCATCCTCTACCTCTTCATTCCCCACATCATCTTCTAATTCTTCACTATCATATTCTTCATCATCACTCAAATCTCTATTTTCTTTATTTTTGCTACTCCTTTGAACCCTATCTTTTGTTGTCATATCTCCCTTACCTATTTCCCTTTTCATTCCACCCTTATGGTGTTTTTGGTTAGGGGTAAAAATAAGGAAAAATTGTCCATAAATGATTTTCATATGTAAAATTACACATGAAACTCATATATGGAAAATTTCTCCCCATTTTTACCCCTAACCAAATAATTCCCTTAGCATTCTTCTTTTTACTCTCCTTAATCTCTATAAGCAACTCTTGCATAGTAACATTAACATCAAATGATCCATTATCTCCATCATAATCATTCTCATTGTCATTGAATACAACATGAAGTGCACTATCTTCAGAGCTACCTCCATCATCATTTTTGTGTTTTCAATTTCTTTCCCATGCTCAACACTGTCTATACTCCTCTTATCAGTAAAACAACCTGCCTTCTGCTTAACACATTTTCTCTTTTGCACATCTACCAAATTAGGCTCATCTCTATCAATATTACCATCTGCCACAATACTAGGCTCATCTTCATAGCTGCCTTATTAGTATGGGCCTCCACCATGACATTCGGCCCCACCCTAATGGTTGCTTTATCAGTATAGGCTTCTACTACCACAATTGCCTCACAATATTTTCCACCACACTAGGCCTACTACCTTTTATTTCCTATGGTGCATTATCTGATGGTTGCTCCAAAATTTCAGGCTCACTTGTCTTATCAGCAAACAAGTCCACATGCTTCTTTCTAACTCCACTGTTGGCCATGTCCAGTGTGTTTTTATTTTAGAATCTTCATCCCTTTCTCTAATGTAAGTTTAGGATCCTTATGCCACAATGCTGCTAAATCCAACTCCAAGATATCCCAGATTCTCTACACAATCATATGCCTCCTACATACTCCACTTATCAACATCATGGTCCTCTATAATGGTTATAAACCCACCAACATGTTCAATTTGGCCACTCTTATAGCTAAACGTAACCACGATGGTGCACTTTAACGTTAAACAATCTCATCTCTCACTAATTCTTGCCAGACATTTGGTAACATAATTAGAATGAAAAAAAAAAAATCTAATGATGAATAAACTAAACCTAAATAAAGTAAAGGGACCACAAGAAAGCAAAACCTAAATGAGGCGGGGAACCATAGCAAAACACAAGATAAAGATATTAAACCCTAAACCCAATATATCAAAACACAATACCCTGTGAAATCCCAATAGTACAGTGATCAATAAAAATGAGTAAAATCTTCAATTATGGGGGTTTTGTGGGAAGAGGAAGAATGAGCATTACAAGGTAATGTTTTGCATCCTATAAACACATATAAGAGGAGGGAAAATGATGTGGTATAAGTAAACGACACACTGTCACTTAAAATGTACACATCAAATTTTTCTGTTTGTGATATAGATGTTATCTATGAGAATGACAATATTGAAATATTTATAAAACAGTAGGGACATAAATAGAGCAAATAAAAAACTTTAGGGACAAAATTGAAACTTGGGCAAAATGTAAGGGATAAAAATGAGGCTTTAAACATAAAAAAATAAAAACTATTCAGATGGGTATTTGCAGGAATTACCTATGATAGGGGCGGAAATGAGGATGGTTTATCTAACAAGGTTAGCTTGATGAATCCATAAGTTAAACAAGTTAAACTAAAAATAAGTTGATTTAAATGAATTGAGGTTTTTTTAATATAGCACACCTAATGTTGGCAGATAAACAAGTGGGTTTGATGGGTTTGACCTATTTTTATTGTTTGTTCAAGATAATATTCTCATGTACTTCTTGACTTTATATACATAATTTATATACACAATTTATAGGAACAAAAAAGGAAAAAATTATTTAGACTTATTAATTGAATTATTTCAAGACATAAAAAGACCTATATTATTTTTATAACTTATTCACATTATTTTTTCCATCAGTACTATTTTATAAGATGACAATTATGTCAAATCAAAATGAAAAAAAAATGGTTGGATCGGATCCCTTCATAAGAAAATTTCATATGACTTTGTCAATTTGTTATGTCTAGATTTTCATCATTAATTAAGAAAGTGGGTCATATCGATTCCTATTAAACATGACAAGTAATAGTGGGTAAGCGGACCAGCCTGACCCCCTTTGCCTGATCCGCGATAAACTACTTTTGAACTATTTGACCTGGTCCGCATAATAAATAAATGGACTAAAATGTTGAACTGCATTCACATAAGCCCGTGAGCCAGCCCACACCACATAGCTCTTTTTCTTCTTCTTCTTTTTTGCTTTCATTTTTTTGGGCCTTCTTGTTGATGGTAATTATATATATGGGCTTTGAGTTTTTGACTCCTTTGTAGTTTGCCCTGAAAAGCCAAAAACAAAGAAAGAAGACCGCACCAACTATTATGAAGCACAAGACTAAACACAACAAGGCCCAACTTATAGCAGCAGCGTTTGGATACACTTGTTTTTACTTTATTAAGGTTCATGAAAAGCCTTGACCAAAATAGTCCTATGTAAGTGTAATGAATTGGGTGCCAAATTGGGGTATTGGGCCGTATAATGTGTTATAATTTGGGCTTTAATGGGTTGGTCCACGAACTGGTGAGCTAAATGGTGTGGGTTAGAAAACCTACCAAAAAAATGGACTAGTAAATAGGTTGGTAAAGCAGTACGGATTGCAAATTAAATGGACCAACTCGCGGATCACGACCCATATACCCAACTCTAATGACAAGGTCACATCAAATTTTTACATGAGAGGCTCCATTCTAGGAACAATACATATATACCAGTACTATTTCACCTGCAAAATTTGCTTGAAGATTTGTGAGAGATGCTTGTACATTTGGTTTCACGGAACCTAACACAATGGCTATGCCACTCCATTTCACCGATTGTGTTTAGAGACTTATGTTCAGGCTTGCCTTTCAAGGTTTTGGCTTAATAGTGTACTTGGATGATAGGGGCAATGACAGGAAGGGAAGGGGAATAGTGGAGAAGGGAACTTATTCTCTTATCTGGAAGTTTAATAATAGGTATGAAGGAAAGGGAACTCATACGGAATAGTTCCCCTCTTTCCCTCTCATAAGCCTACTATCTCTTCCCCATAATTGGTGTGGAATGAGGGGAATTGAATTTTTTTAAAAAATTAAAAATAAGTGTTTTACATCCTCATTATATTTATAAAATTATTAGATAATATTGATTGGTTGTGATGGCTACCCGTGTTAATCGTGTTAATTCCCTTCATGGCTTTGTAAAGAAAGGTGAGTTCTCTATTATTGAATTAGTAATTCTTATTTTTAATTCATTCTCATCAATCCTATTTTTGCATATTTCTATATGACATCATTGAATTGTCCAATTAATTTCTTTTTTTCAAAGGTCTAGTGAGACTATTAGTTGCCACTTCCATAATGTGATATTAGCTATAATAGAGCTAGAAGAAATTTTTTTGGAGCAACCTAATAGAGTACAAAATTCTAAAAATAATACTCAACAATAATAGGTTTTTCTCATATTTCAAGGTAAAGGAAATTTTTTTGAATTCTAAATTTAGGTTATAAAAATTTAAAATGATATAAATTCTAATTATATTTTTATAACTGATAATTATGTAGAAGCAATTAATGGCATGCATGTGAATGTAAAAGTTTATGTAGAAAAAGTCCCTAAATATCGAATGATTTTTTATCTATTGTATTTTAATGTTAATATAGTAAGAAGGAAAAAATGGTGATTTAATTCTATGTATACAATAAGCCAAGAATTCAAGTAATTTGCATGATGTCATAAGTTCAAACTTCAATGTCATCGATATACAAAATAATAATAATAATAATAATAAAGTAGCTAGTATATACAATAATAATTACAGAGCTATTAAAAAGGTTATTTGGGAAGTCAATAATTATTAATGTTCCATTCTATTTCTTTATAATGAAACTTTCAAACACGATAATTGAATTTCTGCTCTATTTCTTTATTAATCATCCTAAAAATCAGGAAGGTAATTTTGTTCCTTTCGTATCCCTTCCTATTAGTTTCGATCCGTTCCATTAATGAAAGAACATCCAAACACAGTGGAAGAGAAGAAATGCACTTTAAAACGTTTTGAATGAAAAGGGTTGAACTCAAATATGACTAAAGAGAGTTTATATAGGAATAGCAGTTTATAAAGATGTATTATTCGATAAGATAAAGGATAACTCTTTAATTGAAGATAATATAAGATAAGATAATAACAAGATAAAAGATAAATCTGTAACCGAAAATAATAAGATAAGATAAAATGCTTATTTTTATCTTAAACAAGAAAAACCCCAAAGTCCAAAAAAACAAAGATAATTTAGCCATTGAGTAAATCCCAAATCGATTTCTGACAATATTTTTGGCGGACACATTGGTTCCTAGCAAAAAATAATTGATGCTATAATTCTTGACAATTGCAAATATTGGACATCTATGGTCCTTAGATTTAATTTTATCCAAACAAGCCCTTAAAATTCTTTGTGAAAAGATGAAAATTGAAATACACTCTTTTAGTGTTCAGAAAATACTTTATAAAAACTCTTGAAATTTCAAAATTCCTTTGTATTAGTATCCAAACAAATAATTTTATATTAAGTCAATTGAAATTCTTTCAACTAATTCTTCACCCTCTAAAAAGTACTTCTTCCAAACATACTCTTAATAATATATTTCTATTTGAATCAATTGAGTTTTTCCACTTAAAATCAATCTAAATCGAACTATCTAAATCGAACTGTGAACACCGTTACTTTCAACACCCACCTTTGTATATTTCTCAATCCATATGTTCTTATGATGTCTAATTTTTATATACAAATATCATTCTTCTTTTCTCATTCTTATTTTCTTTAGTTTGACATATTAAATTAATGTGAATGGTGAAAGCTGAAAGGGAAACAAAATGAACATCAATTCATTTTGTTCTGTAATGAATAGTCAATCTTACCGTTGCAAGAAGGAACGACCGGGAATGACTATTCTCAGTTATGTGAAATAGTTTTCTCTTTAAATTATCATTCCATGTGTGTTTTTTTTTTCTTTTTTGGGGGGGGAGTACCAAACAAAATATTACCACAGACGTAGACCAAAGAAGAGCTATCATTTTTGCATACCAAATGCATACAAGCTTTGTGAATTGTGATCAAAGTTAATGGCAAGTACAATTTATTTTAACAAGGAACTATTGTTGAGTCTGAATTTTTCTTTTTCATTTACATGAATGAATTTCCTTTTTTTAATCTACTTTGATATAGATGTATAAAATACATTCTTATAATCCAATAGCAGCAGCAATATGCATTATATTCTAACTTTTTAAAAAAAAATAAAAATTTATTTTGATCTTCTTTTGTGGGGAGGGGTAGAAAAGATATGTTTTGTGGTTGGATGAAACTTAAGAGCATTGGATTATCATCATTATTATACCCAGAAGCAAATGTCAACAGCTGCAATGACTGTATGAATAGGAAGAGTTTATGTACAACATGAAATGAAAATACTTGTGGAAGACTAGGCTGTGGCAGCAGCTTGTTCTTCAACAGCCTGTGATGCTGGCAGAAGGGTGCAAATGAGGTTGCGGTCACCGTACACGTTATCAACACGCCCTGATACAGCCAACCACATTTTGCATTTATTAGTCTATGTATTAATCAAGCAAAATTATGAGGTCCACAATTTCGTGTCTAATATATATACTATATGATAATAAATTCCGATGGCCTATACTTTTCCAAAAAGTTCAGAAGCAATCAATTGTGCTATGGCAAAGAAAATTGGGTTGATTGTGTTTAGTACAGGCGAAAATGGAGGTGGGGGTAATGTTAGATAGACACAATTTATTTGTCAAAATAACATGGTATGCTTATTGATCCCCGGATAATTAAGTGGACCATACTACTTTATTTCATCAAATGATCATCTTTATTTTCTGTTGAAAATTCTGACAATTTTTTTGGCTATATAGCTTACAATAGAGATAGTTTACTAGTAGGATGCCATATGAAACATATGAACAATCATATGATTACCTGTGGTAGGCCAGAACTTTGAAACACGGAGCCAGGAAGCTGGAAAGGCTGCATATTCGCGGGAGTATGGTTTAGTCCATGCATCTCCCATGAGCAATGATGGTGGATGAGGGGCTCCCTGTTTAGATAATCACTCAAAAGTGTATGAATTAGGTTGAAATTGTAAATATAATATGCAGCCAATGGTGTATACTAGTATAAACAATCACACTAAAGAAGTATTATTCTTCTCATTAATATCATATACATGGACAATAGTGCCACATAGTCAAGAGGACAGAAGGCTTTTACCTTAAGCACATTGTTGTGGATGTCAGCTTTTCCTTTCTCTATCTCAGCAATTTCTTCCCTGATGGAAATAAGAGCATCACAAAACCTGTCTAACTCGGCCTGCAATGAAGTTTAGTTGAATTAAAGAAGACATCACACAAAAGAAACTTCAAAGAAAAGTGGACATAATTAAAAACAAAAATTTTGCAGGAAGGTCATAGTATAGTGTATACCTTGCTTTCACTTTCAGTGGGCTCAATCATGAGTGTGCCAGGTACAGGCCAAGACATTGTTGGCCCATGAAAGCCATAGTCCATGAGGCGCTTTGCAACATCTTCAGGCTCTATACCAGCAGTGTTCTACAATGGAAATAGCTTACAATGAATCAGACATGAAGATTTCTGGCAAATTGAAAAACAACTGCAATTGTGAAATGGTTCTACCTTAAAACCTCTTAAGTCAATAATGAATTCATGAGCAACAGTTCCATTGACTCCACGGAAAAGAACCGGGTAATAATTCTGTACAAGTCAAAATATCTGTGAAAATAAGGTTCATATACAGAAACACAGTAATGCGACACGAACTAGAATAATAAAATAGAAATTTTTAAGGGAAAGAAATACATGTAATCAATGACAAAGCACAAACCTCCAATCGTTTTGCCATGTAGTTCGCATTCAAAATGGCTATCTTTGATGCATCAGTGAGTCCTTTAGAACCCATCATGGCTATGTAAGTGTAAGAGATTGGTAATATGAGTGCTGAGCCCCAAGGTGCAGCAGAGATAGTACCAAGTGGTTGAGACTTCTCAGGGGCAGGAATTCCACCAGTGGGGACCTTTGTTATGGTAACAGATAGTTAAATACAAAGAAGACAACCATGTTATTAAACAACAAGAACCAAGTCACATCACAAAAAAGGTTTATCTTTACATGTATCTTAGTTCAATCATATGCGATATGGAGGAACAATGTCATCCAATTTGGAGAAAGTAAAACTAAAGACTAATTTTTCTCTGTTAAAACAATGTGCTTTCTAATGATTATAACTAAAAACATGTATGCTTATTATACAAAATGTCATTCATAACCAAATAAAAAGTGCTTACCACAGGGTGTGAGGGTAAAAATGGTGCCAAGTGTTTCTTTACACCAATAGGACCCATGCCAGGGCCACCTCCTCCATGAGGGATGCAAAATGTCTTATGCAGATTGAGATGGCAAACATCTGCTCCAATCCAACCAGGGCTTGTAAGTCCCACCTGTAAACACGAGAGCTCAAATATAATTTGATAACTGAACAAACATTGCTTGAAATTAGGCACAATTGTTCAATTCTGGAGCAACATTATAAGCGGAAATGTAGCAACAAAAGCATCAGTTGTATAGTGTCAAGTTTTGGAGACAAAAACGAGTGAAGATTTTGAATCAACTCACTTTCAACAAGGCCCACAAGAAAGAGAGAGAGAAATAGTTTCTTGAAATACATGTCTTTTGTAATGCCATCCTAAACCACTACCTAACCCAAGAACTCTACCAGCCAGACTATAAGCCCAGCACAAAATATATTAAGGTAAAGACTTGCATAGAAAAACAAACCTGTGCATTCATGTTGGCACCATCCATATATACTTGGCCTCCATTATCATGAATAATCTTGCAAATCTCATCGATACCTTCTTCATAAACACCGTGGGTTGAAGGATATGTAACCTACAATTTAAATCAAAACCAAAATAATATAAAAAAAGCCCAAATTTGACAATAATGTCAATTTGCTGGTATAGTTACAATAATATAATTGAGAATCTATAGGAAGCAAGTTCTACCATAAGTGCAGATAAGTTGTCCTTATGTGTTTCAGCAGCCTTCCTCAATTCTTCAATGTTAATGTTTCCCTTGGCATCAGTTCCGACCGAGACAATTTTCATTCCACACATAGCAGCACTAGCAGGATTTGTGCCATGTGCTGAGACAGGTATGATGCAAACATTGCGGTGGTGGTCTCCTCTTGCCTGCCATTTCAAATTGCCAAAAGAAGTAAGAAGCATCACAGTATCAGAGACAGTAATGTAAGAAAATCATGGCATCTCTTATAGATATATAATAAGTGAAAATGACACAATTAAGGTTAACTATTATTGACTCAAATGAAAAATACAATGTTAAATTAAATAACTGAAAAACTTCTATGACCTATCAGTAAATCAGAAGAGTCATGAATTCCCTGATAAATTAATGAAAACCATCCTTCCCAATAACATTGTCCATAAAAGTGTAGCAAACATATTCATAATGAATCAAGTCACCATACCAAATGATATGCACGAATAACCATCAGTCCAGCATACTCTCCAGCAGCTCCAGCATTTGGTTGCAAAGAGAAGGAGTCAAACCCAGTGATGGTACACAACAGTTCACCCAAATTGTTGAACATTTCCTGATCCAGATTTGCATTTTTAGAAACAGGAAACACAACTTCTATCCAATATTTTCGGGCACAAAAATATTTATGATAATCTATTTGTATCAATGTTATTGTAAGAACATTTAACCATCCAACTACCTGATAACCTTGAGCCTGTTCAATTGGTGCAAAAGGGTGAATATCAGCAAAGTTGGGCCATGTCACAGGCATCATTTCGGTTGTTGCATTCAGCTTCATTGTACATGATCCCAGTGGGATCATACTGTGGCATAGTGAGAGATCTTTTGATTCTAGCCTATGAATGTATCTGAGCAACTCATGCTCAGTGTGGTACCTATTAAGACAAAATAAAATTGAGGTAACTTTCCATAATGTAACCACAGGAATTGAATTCAAATTCTGTGAAAAAGGACGTACATGTTAAAGATAGGGTGTGTCAGATAAGGGCTCTCCCTAGTTAATCCAGAAGGAATTGCAGTCTGAACTTCTGGTGCAAGAGATGCCGCTGTGAAGGAGACCTGTGTATAAATAAACATTTTAGATGGACTTACAATCATTCAAGAGTAATGACATGATTGATAATTATGGAAAGCATACATAATATATAATCATACTTACAGGCTTGCTACTGGCAAAAACTTTGAAAAGCTGATCAACATCCTCCAATGTGGTTGTTTCATCAAAAGCAACAGTGATCTGGAAAGCAACCAAGCTCCATAATCCAAAGACATGTAAATACAATTAACTGAGTTGGGTCACAACTAAAAGTAAAACTTACAGTGTTTCCATCTACAACTCGCAAATTTATTTCACTTTTGAGAGCAGCATCAGCAATTGCATGGGCATTGGCAGTCTTAACCTTCACAGTGTCAAAGAAGGGAAGATCCTGAACTTCTGCTGTTCCAAGTTTCTTTAATCCCAAAGCAAATGCCCCGGCAAGACCATGAACACGTTGAGCAATTGTCTTAAGGCCTTCAGGTCCGTGATATACAGCATACATAGCAGCCATGTTTGCAAGCAGTGCCTATACATAAACAACAAGGATTAAATAAAATCCTCAACCAACTCATACAAAATCAGCGCATAGCTCCAAGAACACACTAATACAAAAGTTAACAACTCATCCTAAGACAGATATAAAAACCATTCATGTGCCTTCACCTAATGGTCTAAGCTTTTGGAAAAAATGGTACATGACATGATAACAAAGCCTCTATGGGTCTTTGCAACTTCACCTAACAATTTAAGCTTTTGAGAGTGATAATTGGTGACACAAGATTTTCATAGGAATTTGAGTTGAAACAGGAACAGACAGTTAAGAATTAGGAATTAAAAATTATCAATAGCTTCTGCGTACAAAGAAAAGGACCCCAACAGAACTAAAATTGCTTGAAACAAATCAGCTAATAACCTGAGCAGTGCAAATGTTGCTGGTAGCCTTGTCCCTACGAATATGCTGCTCCCTAGTCTGCATCGCCATTCTCAAAGCCGTCTTTCCAGAAGAATCAACACTGACACCAATGATCCTCCCAGGCATCATCCTCTTGTACTCTTGGGAAGTTGCCAGGAAAGCAGCATGAGGTCCTCCATAACCCATCGGAACCCCGAACCTCTGCGCCGACCCAACAACAATATCTGCCCCCAACTCACCAGGAGGCTTCAACACAGTCAGTGCCAATAGATCAGTGGCCATAACAACCTTAACCCCATGAGCATGTGCCTTCTTAATAAACTCCGCATAGTCCAAAATCTCACCCTCAGTACCGGGGTACTGAACAAGCACACCACAAACATCACCACTTGTGTAATCAATATCCTTAAGATCCACAGTGACAACCTTAAGATCAAAACCAGCAGCCCTTGTCTCGCAAACATCAATTGTCTGTGGATGACAGTTACTTGCAATAACAAAAGTCTTCTTCTTCCCTTTCTGAATATTGTTACACATTGACATTGCTTCAGCAGCAGCAGTTCCTATTGAAAGACCAAACTTACTGTTATATACACACATCAGTGCTATACCAGCATAACTAACTATCAATAGTAAAGGGCAACTGAGTGCACAAGACTCCCACTTGATGGGGTCTAGGGAGGGTAGACGTAGGCAGCCTTACCCGTATTTGAACTTGTGACCTCTAGATCATAAGGCAGTTGTGCCAAGGCTCACCCTCCATAACTAACTATCAGTGAAGGGCAGCCTATTGTATAAGGCTCCCACATGGTGGATATCACAGCCTTACCCCGACATAGGGAGAGACTGCTTTTAGGATTTGAACCTGTGACTTCCAGGTCACAAGGCAAAAGGTAGCAACCTCATAGTATCGCCAAGGCTCACCCTCCATAACTAATTATCAGTAACAGATCTAACAAACTCTATCAGAAATTAACTTGTCATTAACTAATTTCCCTAACATACCTTCATCAAGCAATGAAGCATTGGACATAGGCAAACCAGTGAGATCAGTGATCATGGTCTGAAAATTCAGCAACGACTCGAGGCGCCCTTGTGATATCTCAGCCTGGTAAGGCGTGTACTGCGTGTACCAAGCAGGGTTTTCCATAATGTTCCTCAATACCACAGGTGGTACGTGAGTGTTAGAATACCCCATACCAATGTACGACTTGAAAACCTTGTTCTTTGATGCCAGGTCCTTCATGTGTTGGATCATTTGGCCTTCGGTTAACCCTTCATCGAACTTGTTGAACTTCATTTCGTTCAAACGAATGGATTTGGGAACTGTTTGATCGATGAGGGAATCAAGGGTGTCATAGCCACACGACTGTGCCATCTTGCTCTGTTCCTCTTTGGTGGCAGAGTTGTGGCGCCTTGGGAATGTGTCACTCGGTTTGAGTGCCTCAACGGAAATGGATCGAGTTTGTCGTGAAGAAGAAGAACCAATACCACTTCGTGAGATCATGCTCCTGTTGAGGAAGTTGTTGGTGTTGGTGTGTGTGTTGTGGGATTTGGATCCTCTGTTTCTGAGAACAGGGGAACAAACAGAGGACATGCATCTTGAGGCAGAGTACAAAACAGGGGAAGTGGAACAAGAAGAATTCAAGAGGGGTTCATGATGGTTACGGTACTGCTTGGTTTGTGAAACCAAGCGCCTCAGAATGGCACGGTTTGCGAGCCTCCTTGCGCGTTCCATGAATGAATACTGCTTGAGACACAGAGAGAGAGAGAGAGAGAGAGAAGGAAAACAGAGAAAATGGGATTTTGTGTTGGAAATGGAAAACCAGGATTGGTTTGCAAATTCCGGGGTTCTGTTTTTCTGTGTCTCTCTCTTTGTTTTGTTAACATTCCATTGGAGTGCGCAAGTCGAGGATGGTGGGTGGGAGCTGACGATAATATAGTTGCTAAGATTGTGTGTAATAATATTATTACGTAACAATTATATTATATATTTTTTTTCTGTTACAATAATAATTGTTAATAATATTTATATAGTATTAGTTATTGAGTTTAATTAATATGTATTGATAGTATAAAATAGTTTTATATTATCAATTAATAGAAATAAGAGAAAATAAAAAATTATAATAGATCTCTCATTATAATAGGTAATTATTTGTATAAATTGATATTTTTTATTATTTTTACTAATTAATAATATAAAATTATTTTATACTGTCAATATATTTAAATTAAATTTTTAATTATTATATATAATACAATAACATTTTTTTTATATACATAATACAATAACAGTTAATACTTGTCTTATTAATTTGAGTGGGCTACATGCATCCGTCGATATTGTTTTCGGTTTAATTTGAATATGTATTATTATTGTAAAATTTTTTTATATAAATAGTTAATTATATATTAGGATATTATTAAAATATTTATATCTTATAATAATTATTTTAAAAATCATATATATATATTGTAAAATATTTTATATTAATACTATATTAAAATTATTTCATATGATTTTATCATAAATTATATGATATTTATAGGTAAAATGTTGATTTTTTTTTTATTTGCAATTATGCTTATAGTTTATATAATATTAAGTTTTCGAAATGAATGCGTAAAATATGATTGAATATTTTGTGAGGATGATAAAGTGTAGTTTCAGGATCTGGTGGAGATGGTAGGTGGTTGGTGATTGCGTGTCCACCTCTGAAAGGAAAAGGACAGATTCAAAGGTTATCACTATCTCATGTCTTACAAAACACCACAAACCGTGGAAGGAAATAAATGAATGGAAGACATTAAATCCATGGGGATTGAGTTTCAATGGAGGGCATTAAAGGGTGTTGGATTTTGGGGGTTTAAAAGAATTTAATTTTTTTTTTCTTTTTGTTTTATGGGATTTGATAATTGTAGGATTCTAATGAGTAAGGTGCTGGCAGATTCTCTTTCACAATAGGCTTATCTTGTTTAACTGGCAGAAAGATACAAAGAACTACTTGGGGTTGGTATTTTTGGGGCAAGAAAAATAATTTGAGCCACTTAGATGCTAGTGAATGGTGTATGTAATCACACGCTACAAAATAACGAAGTAACCATC
Source organism: Pterocarpus macrocarpus (assembly GCA_031439585.1). Lineage (NCBI taxonomy): Eukaryota > Viridiplantae > Streptophyta > Magnoliopsida > Fabales > Fabaceae > Pterocarpus > Pterocarpus macrocarpus. The sequence goes on from CM062514.1 coordinate 35,426,719, forward strand.
ACAATCAAAATGTGGGATTTTGATTAAGGTAGACCAAAGTTTGGTTTGGTATTGTTGTAACTTTTTGAGAATTACTGAGTTTCCTAAACTTTTTAAAAGTTATTTTCGAAAAGTCATAATAATATAGTTTGATAAAATAATGTAAAAGTTATTTTTAATAAATAGAAGCCATAAAAATAATATTTAGTAAAATTATTTTTAAATTTTAAAATAACTATAATAAATATAAATATTAAAAAAAATAATTCTACTTTTAATATCTTTAATAAAAATAAGATTATATTAGTTTTTTAAATTTTAAAGAATATAAATCAATTCTAAAAAGTACTCAATGAGAGATTTTGAGAGCACCCCTATTTTTTCGTTTATCAAATAAAAAAAATTAACTTATACTTTTCATAAACTAAAATATTTCTTTAAAGAGTATAATCAAATTAGGTCTTAGGCTGTTCCTTTAATTTGTGGGGCTCTATTTTGGGTAGAACACTTTGAATTTGTTAAGTGAGATAACTCTGGCAGTTCTTGATTCTGAAGTTCGATGAGTCAAAGGTGTACATAAATAGGGTCATAAGTCTAAAAAAAAAAAGAAGGCAAAGTTACGGTAGGTGTACATTAGTCAGAAAATAAAAGGGAAAAGGGTAATGCATAAGTGAATGGACAGTTTATTAGTACGAAAGAATCTCAATTGGTGTGAAAGAGAATATCACATTCAGCTAAAGGTGGTAGGTGAGGGAAAAGAGATGCACATTTAACAGTAAGCAAATTATTATGCTTAATTAAAGCAAAAGTGGTAGGTATATAGCAATGGAATCAAGGATTGGGTGTGTATTTGCTATTTCATTGAACCAAGTTGACTAAGATCCAAAGAATAAAAACAGCATATTTGAGAATTAGTTGATTCTATTTTCCTTTTTCTTTTCTCTAGTTTTTCCTTAAATATGACAATGTCTGGCATTGATTAATTTGGTAAAAGGATACGTTTAAAGTGCTGGACTCGTTTATGGGTTGCTGCTCAGCATTTCACTTTTATCAAATGTAAAACACATCAAATTAAGATACTAAATACTAAATAAAAATTATATACAAGGAAATTCAAAACTCTGCCTGCAATTAAGTCTATACTTATTCCAGTTGATTTGCATTCAACAAAGTAAAATTAAACTTCATGTATTAATTTTGATAGTTAATCTAATTCAAGATGCAAGGGAACATGTTATAAAAAAGTCAGCATAATTGCCTTTTCAACACTGCTAGTCCCTTGGTCTGAAAAGGGGGTCAGATTCTCATAAAACAATAGCATGCTTTAACTTGGACTTAAATATTCTGTCCAAAAAAACTTGGATTTAAAAATTGACAAAAAAAAAAAATAACACTTGGTTTAAATGTTGTATACCCTTTTCACGTCTTTTCAATTAGTTTTTAATGAAATATAAGATTCGATTCCAGCGAGGAAAGGTTGATTATGATGACGAGAATTGATGAAATTGTGATGATATTATTTTTTATTATTATTTTTTTCACAGAAATTACCCTTGCAATTTGGGAAAGAGAGTAGTAATTATTTAAAGTTCTTTTTAAAGTGATAAATTTTAGGATTTGAACTTTTAATATTATAGGTAAATTTTATCTGTTATTGTACACCCAAAAAAAAAAAAAAAGGTTTATCTGTTATTGCAGTCTTCTTCTATTGCAATTAACCATTTTTTTTAACTATTGCTATGTATACTTATTTTTTAGTTGCATTGTTTTTTGGAAGATTTCATGTGTAATATTTACTAGCTTAATTTTAATACTTGAAATTTTAATTTTTAATAATAATCAAAATTAAATTTATTATTTAAGTATATAAAACTGCATAAAAGATTATATGAAATATTTATTTGATGAAAATTCAAATGTAACAATTTATTATATTCTTTTCATTTTAAATTATTTCTTATCTTATTTTTTATTTTTTATTTTAATTTATCTTCCCTTTATAAAAAAAAAGAAAGCATTAATTTTTCCTAAATTTATTCAAATTTATTAGCATTTTTCTTAAATAAAGTGAGAGTGAATATTAATTAAGTGATAATATTTTATATATTTTAATAAAAAGTAATTCAGTTGTACGTACTTACATGTTACAATAATTAGAGCTATTTATAGCTTTCTGAATGATGAATATTAAAAAAGAGTGAAGTTATTTTCAAAATTAAAAAATTATTCAGATAAAGAAATTAAATTGAATAAATTTTAATAAACTTAATCATACCTTAATAGGCATCACCAGAATTTGTCCATAACGGGTGACTTAGCAATTATAAAGTCTGAAGGGCTTGAATTTATGAAAAATCATTTCTTATCTAAAGGAGTAAGTTAATTCCGCAATAGCAATTTGTTTGTAAGTTATGAGAGAAAGAAAAAAGAAAACATTAAAAAAAAAGAAAGGGTAAAATAACTTCTTAGCCAATACATTACTTGAATAAAAGTAGTTAATAATAAGTTATTGGACTTGAAATGAAAAGTTGTAGAATTATAATAGCATAAATTAATTAAAGTGATAGCTATTAAAAAATAATAATAAAAGTGATACGGACAACAAAAATTTAAATTCTCTTAGAAATCAATTTATTTTATGTTGATTTTTTAATTCCCTATTTTTTATCAGGTAGAAAAAAAACTTTTTTTTAAATTATCAACACCTAAAATTCATTATATTTCAACTAATTTAACTCAAATTAAGTTGATTTATTATGAGATAATTTTTTTAATATTAATTTTTTATTCATAAGATTTATACTTAATCCTTTAGTTAATATGAATAAATTTCAACTCATTTAAATAGTTAGTTAAAAAAAATCAGTTTAATATATAATAAATCTTGGTATTTATTTGATTAGCCAAAAAATCTTGGTATTTTTTTTTTTTAAAAAATCTCACCTAACATTTTTTTTTTATGGACCAACAGTTTTATTTTATCTTAAAGACTTTGAATGACATGGTGCCTTTCAATTGTCAGTTTTGTCTTTTGGACTAAATCTTACCCTTACATCATCACTCGAGCCAAAGCTTTGTTATTGTTATTATTTGCCAACTATTGCTGTTGCTGATATTAAAACTTTAATTTGATATTGTTTTAGTGTTTTTGAAAAAAACAATTGTCAAATATTGTTTTTGGTTTTCATTTTTTTTTTATTTTTTTTGTCAACCACACACTATAGACGTTGACGGCCCAAAAGCTTAATTGAATGTTGTTGTGTAAAAGTGGATCCGAAAAACTGATGGGAAATGTTAATGGGCCACTGAGCCTCATGCAGATTTACGGCCACATTCTTGTCGGGAGATACATTATTTTAATTCTTAAAATTAAGAAATTAATAATTTTATCTTTTAAGTTATAAAATATAATTTAAGTTAATCTCTGGGATGACTTAATCTAATACTTGCACGCATCTCCTTAAGGACTAACCTAAATTATGTTTTTCAACTTCAGATATTAAATCATTAATTTCTTAATTTTAAGAATTAAATTAAAGTATACATACAATTTTAAAGACCAAACTAAAACTTTACTCATATATTAAATCAAGAGTATGTGGAATGGCTTGAAAATGCCAACAACATTTTACTCATTTGAAAATCTAGCCATAGGTTTGAAAAAACAAATGATGACCACAAAACTTTTAAAATAACATTTTAAGAATTGAATATGTCTAACTTGATCCCAAAAATTGGTTCTTGGGGAGAACTGACCAAGCTCAAATAAAGGCTATATTAATCATATCATCAAGTGATATAGGATTCTAACATACCTCCTCAAGCCCAAGATTGGATATTTAGAGTGTGAAGATTGCAAGAATGGATATCAACAGATGACCTAATAATAACCATAAGATATGTATTGTTGCCAATGTAGGGATGGCAAAAAAATTTGCCAAAATGGATACTTGAGGGGAATACCCGTGATAAGGATAGGTTTTGTCCCCATAGAGATGGGGGAAAGTCTTGAGGGATGAAGTTCTCACTCTATGGGTATCCGCTAAATCCCCGTTAGTGTGAATTTACTTAAACATCTTTATATATACAAAAAAAAAAACTAAGTTATTCTTCCCTAAATGAAAATTGGATATTTGTGTTTTTATGATTTTGGATATTTTTAATTATCTTTTAATAAATTTATATCATATATTTCAATTTTAATTTGGATTGTGCTCTATCAATGAATTATGGATATTTATAAATGTTTTATTCATATTTAAGAGTTTTTAAAATTTTTCTTTTTTAGATTTTTTTAAATTTTTTGTATAAACTTGTGGATATCTACAGGGATTTAACTCTCTACGGGAAATGGAGAACGGAGATCCATAATAGAGATGGAGATAGAGACAGGGGGCAAAAATTTAAATGGGGATAGAGGTAGGGGTACTTGTCTCCACTCCCATAGGTATCAATTGCCATCCCTTTCTGTGTGTTAGGAGAACAAATTCAAGAATTAGTAAAAGCATAATGCAACGGTTTCACGTTTAAGTAATACTATATAGTTAAAATTATTTATCATAATTTTTATAAGAATCTGTTAAAATTCAAAAAAATAAAGTGATTAGATAAGTTAAAAGAAGACTACTAATCAATTCATCGAAAAAAGAAGACTACTAATCAATCTAAAGTTTAAATAATATAGCACTATCATTTTAGTGAAAATTTTAGCTAATAAAATCTGTCTGTTTTGTATTTTCTTTCACAATATTTCATTTTCATATTATCTTAATTAAGAAATAACAATCAATTTTGACTGAAGTCATGTCAGTGATAATGTAATCATATATATATATATATATATATATATATATATATATATATATATATATATGTACAACTTGTGTTTTCAAACCAAACGTGAAATTTCAAAAGTATTAGTCTCATATTACTTGAAACAACCTCTTTGAGAGGGTATAAATATATACGAAACAGTTTTATGAGCGTTACGAATGCTCGAGCTTATCCTAATCGGTCAATTTGTCCCCTATGCGTGGCATAATTCGACCTATGAACATTTTGTTATTTTATTAAATTAATTTTTTGGTGATATTTAACTTAATTAAATTTACTTGGTTTACCTTAATCTATTATTTTTTTGTGCAGTTTCTTGAAGATCTCCATTCCATATACACAATCACCACACAATCTGCATATGAAAATCTCTCCTTAACGTTCAAATTTTAAAATTGTAAAATGATTCGGCCTCCTAACCTTTTCACGACTAGAATTTGTCAGAAATACGACCGATTTTGCAATTGATTTTTTTGATTGCTAAAAAAATGGATTGACGATCGATTTTGCGACTGATTTGAGTAAAATGAGACTAAATTAACGCCTAAAATATCGGTCGCAAAACTAAATTTTGCGACTAATATGAAAAAGGAAAAGAAAAAATAAGGAGAGTGTATTTCAATCGTAAAATCAGTTGCAAATTCAAGATTTGCAATCGATTTTGCACTTATTTATAAAAGTCAACTAAAGAAGGTGTTGAGAAAATTGCAACCGAAAAATCAATCAAAAATGCTGAATTTTGCGATCGAAAAATCAGTCTCAAAAGTGAAAAATTTTGTGACTGATTCCTTAAAGAAATTGTTGAAATTTGATTTGTGACTGATTGCGACTGAAAAATCGGTGGCAAAAATAATACTTTAAGAAAATTTGCGACCAATAAATCAATCGCAAAATTGCAAAACAATAAAGTAAATGTTAAGAAAAAGTCTTAAAATTTGCAACCGAATTTTTGGTCGCAAAATTAACACTCTAACAAGATTTGCGACCGAAAAATCGATCGCAAAATTTGTGACTGAAAAATTGGTCACAAATTTAACGCTTTTCGGTCGCAAAATTAACACTTTAACAAAATTTGCGACCAAAAAATTGGTTGCAAAATTAACGCTTTAACAAAATTTGCGACAAAAAAATTAGTCGCAAAGTTGCAAAGAAATGAACTGAACGTTGAGAAAAAGTCTTAAAATTTATGACCGATTTTTCGATCACAAATTTTTTGAAGTGTTGATTTTGCGACTGATTTTTCAGTCGCAAATTTGAACCCCAAATTTTCGTACAGTTTGTTGTTTTGTAACTTTGCGACCGATTTTTCGATTGCAAAATTAACACTTTAACAAAATTTGTGACCGATCAAATTTAAAAATTTTCAAGATAACAGATCTTGAAATTTGCAACCGATTTTTCGGTAGCAAATTTAAAAGCTTAAACATAAAAAAGCTGCAGAACCCATCTCCCCCCATTCTCTGTTATCTTCAACCTTCACTTCCCCACTTTCTCTCCACCACCAACCCTCCCCCCATCCCAACACTCCCCGCCACCACAAGCCCATGCTATTGCCACCGCCGCCGCTTGCCTACGCCGGAGTGGGCACCACTGCAGGAGCCGACGCTCACCTACGCTGGAGTGGAAACTCACTAAGACGCCGCTGCTGCAGGTTGCGAACGCCAACGACACCATTGCTGTCCCACTGTCATCACCACGCCAGATCTGCCGCAGTCATGCCAGATCCGCTGCTGCTACTCCTCCATCGTGGTGCTCTTATTTGCATTTTTCTTTTTTCTTTTTCATAAAATTACTCTTCTGTTTGTTTTTTTGAAATAAATATGAAGTGTTTATTTGTTGTTGTTAATTTGCTGTTATGTTTATTTGTTTACAAAACTACACTACTGCAGTTTTTTTTTTTTACAAATCTTCTATTCTATTTGTTGATTTTTCATTTTATTGGTTGATTATTATTGTTAATGGGTTGTTATTTTATTTGGAATTTAGTTTAATTATATTGTCAGGTGAAAGTGAGAGTATGAGATTGTTCTAATTTTTTTAATTCCTCATATCTATTTTTTATGTTTTAATTCCTCATATCATTAGATTATTTTTTGATATTAATGATTATTCAATATCTACTTAATTTACTGAAGACTAAATGGATAGACCAAAAGATGACATAGAGATTGTGGAAGACTCAATTGAGCAAATTGAAGACTTAATAGAGTTGGTGGAAGACTCAATAGAGAAAGTTAAAGACTCAATAGTTGAAGACTCATTAGATAAAAAAGAAGACGCAATAGAAATTGTTGAAGACTCAATGAAGACTGTTGAAGATACAATAGAAGTTGATGAGGAATCAATGAAAGTTGAAGACTCAATGGAAATAATTGAAGAACTATGGAAATGAGAACTAGTTAGAAGTATGCTAAAAATTTATCTTTCAAAGTTTTATTAAGAAGAACCTTGTAGTTTGATCAATAATGTATGTTGTTATAGTTTTTAGTTTATGTATATTGTGTTTAGAATATATGTAGTTGATAGTAGTATTGACTATATTGTGTATGTTGGAAAACTTGTTGTTGAATATTATTTAGACAAAAAGATGCATTATGAATCGTTGGATATTATTTTCTGGACTGTTGTTGAATTCAAGTGTATTTAATTTGGATTTATAATATTCTAGTGACTTATTTTTTTTTTTCTGTTTTTAACTTTGCGACCGATTAATGTTTGCGACTGATTTTGTGACTAAAAACATATGGTAGTAGTAGACATATCAAATTCCATATTTGCGACTAAAAAATCGGCCGCAAATTTTGCGATCGATTTTTCAGCCGCAAAATCTTGAATTTGCAACAAATTTTTCGGTGGCAAATTTGCGACCGAAAAATCGGTCACAAAATAGTCAACAAACAACCAAATTAGACATGATACACAATTGTTCTAAATTGGTCGCAAATATATTTGCAACCTGCCTAAATGCAACTGAAAAAATCGGTCACAAATGGCCTTTGCGATCGAATTCACTCATTTTGCGACTGAAAAATTGGTTGCAATCATCCAATTTTCTGGTAGTGTTTTAGCATAGCAACAGTTTTAGGCTTAGTTTGATATTACTATGGCTTTTTAAAATTTGCTGAGCTCTCTTGACTCTCTAAAAGCTACTCTAAAAAAAATCATAATAGTATCGTTTGGTAAAATAATATAAAAATTGTTCTTAATATGCAGAAATCATAAAAGTAGTATTTGATAAAAATATTCTTAATATCTAAAATGATAACAATAGTTATAAATGTTAAAGAGAATAATTTCTATTTTTAATGTCATTAAATATAGTAAGGTATATTAGTCTTTTAGATTTTGAAGAGTACAAGTCAACTCTGAAAAGCACTTCATAAGGGCTCCCGAGAGCACCTCCTGATTTTTAAAAGTTAGGAGCAAAAGTATCTCGACTTTTTGGTTTACCAAATAGAAAAAATTGACTTATACTTTTCATAAGTCAGAGCATCTTTACATAGAATACTACGAAACTAGGCTTAATACTCTCTTAGTTTCCAATCACAATTCCTCAATTTAAACATGAGATTTTTTTTTTTTTAATTATGGTCTTCTTGAGTTCCTAGACAATTTAGAAGAGACTTCTATATCTTGAGGATTTCCTTATCTGTGTTGGAATAATCCTTAAGGACAGTACCAAGTACGCTTAGGCTTTGATGTTTTCTTTCTTACAATACATTCTACTCCAACAATCTTAAGGATTAATGGTTTGTCACTTGTTGACTTCGGAGAAAAGAAGAGTATCGGAGAGGGAGAACAAAACGGAATTGAATAGACTAAAATATTCCTCATTGCAATACTCTGAGATAGGAGTTTATATATAATACATGGGGAAGAGAGGATACTGTAGATCTACATCAGAGAATCACTACCACAAAGTAGCTAACTTCTGTCACTAACGATTAAAATATAACTCTCTCTTAATAACAAATTAACCCACATTCAGAAATACTCATAATAATTTGAATTATGAAAAGAATACAATCCTAAGCTAAATTATATAAAAGTGTGGGGATGTCTTGCAAAAGTAATGTTACTTGAACTTATGGGAAAAAAAAAAAATAGGATCTAAGATGTCTGATTGTATATTTATAGAATATGCTGAATATAACGCTACATATAGATGTCTATTTTAAACAGTGATGTGCTTAACGATAACTCTATAATCAAGACAAAAAATGCAGAATTTTTTAACATATTTTAATTAAAATTAAAAAGTATTCCTAATGTTCCATTTAAAAATATTTATGATAACTCATGTGAAAATTTAAGAAAAGTAAATGAAAAAGAAAATAGACCTCTCTCGGATATGATTTTTACACGTATCTTGTAGAAAATGACTCTTTGACCGAAAAGGAAAATAGGCCTCTTTTGGATATGATTTTCACACGTAGGAAATGACTCTTTGACTTTTTTGGCATCACAACTTCACTTGATGCTATTAAATATGAAATTAACTATTAAATATAAAATTAACTTAATTAAAAAAATGCAATTAATATTTGATTGGTTTAATTGGTTTAGGACTAGTTTACTTTAAACAAAGTCTTGGATTCAAATATTATAAATAGAAAAACTAGCATTAGAAGAGATATAATCTTGAAGAACAATTGAAAAATATAAGAATTAGGCTAATAGGTAAAGGTTTTAGTCAAAAATAAAATGTAGATTATTTTCATACTACTTCTGAATGACAAGAATTTCTTCTATACGACTTTTGATCTTTAGGGTCAATTTATAAATTAGTTATTCATTAAATGAATGCTAAAAAAACATTTTAATGGTAGTTTAGAAGAAGAACTTATTTTATTTGGTACAAGTTGAGGGATGCGAAGAACTTGGCCAAGAAAATAAAACATATAAACTTCTAAATCATTATAAGGTCCAAAATAGTCACCTAAACAATGATATGACGAGAAATTTGTCAAAGTTTTAATTTGTGATGATTTTTCTTCTGTTGAAATTAATAAATGTGTGCATACAAAATTAGTAGATGGCGAATACGTAATTATTTCTCTGTAAGCCTTATTTTTGGTATAAGTTCCTTGAATCAATAAAAATATGCAGCAAATGACATTTAATTCAGGTGAAAATCACCACCAGAATCATTTTGAACTGCAGCTAAACATATCTCTCATTTTTGCTTGAAATATAATATATATCAAGCTAAAACACGAAACTAAGGATGTATTGTATGGCATAGATAAGCTTTTTCCTCATTTCACTATAAATGTAGCTCTAATGCAACAGAACCGTATTTTGGTTATGCTGCAGATACACTCAATTTCGCAAACTCACTCACAAGCCAAACAAATAGTTACTAAATATTTTAAAATACAAAAGAAGTGAAAAATTAAATGAAAAATGGCTAAAAGTTTCTAATTAAGAGTGAACAAAACCACAAGATAAATCCATCAGAAGCAGCGCAGCCTCAGCTACTTCATCGCGTGGAAACACTTGTTGAAAAGCCGAGTTATTCTTCAAACTTATTGAAAAGTCCTTGAAATATTCGAGCTTCCTTTCCCCCTGATTATGAGATGAGCTTGCACTAGTAGTAGTGGACTTGCACTTATTCTTGAACTGTGTGAAATGGTTTGTACGGGACTTCTTCTCCTTGTTATGCACTCTGGTCTGTGTAGATGTTGCATCCATGGCAGTGGCCAAACCATTTGCAGCTTCTGCCATTGCCCTTCTTGCCTTCCTTTGTCTAATGCCACAGGCATTGCAAAGCGACTAGACCAGCAACATGTTGCATGTTAATAAGAACTAGCTTTTTCGTTAATCAAATAGTTTGGTTTTGATTATTTTGGAAAAACTGTCAATAAACTTTTAATTATAAGTTATTTTAAATATAAAACAAATTAAGTTAATACAAACACTCATTAGAAATATGTTTAGGAAAGATTATTTTGGGGGAAATAGTTGTTTTTTTTTAAAAAAAAAATCTCAAAAAACATATGATTATAATATATTTTAAACTCAAAATAAGCTAATTTAAACGCATATCATAAGTGTCCAAACTCCATATAAAAAGTAACAGTAATGCTATATTGCAAAAAAAATTTGTTAGAATTTTTGAAAGAAAATAAGGATGATTGTTGGTTAGAATAAAGTAGTGTGACTCACCTACTTAAAGATCAACATATATGTTATATTATTCTAACAAATAAATTTAGACAAAACTACATACTCTCCAAAAAGTAATTAACAATACTAGCTTTATGGTGAATGAAAGAGAGAAGAGAGAAGTTACCTTAGGACCATTAGGGCCACTCCTCCAAAGTGGGGTAGTGCTTGTGTTGCAATCCGAACAAACCCTAGTGGTGCTATTGCCGTTGTTACGAGGGCTTCTTTGGCTGTGCCCTTGATTTTGGAATCTTGGGCTTGGAGTAGTGTTTATGATTGATTTGTCTTCAGTGGCTGCACTGCTACTGGGTCTCATCATCATTTTTTTCATCAACCTCACCTTTGAAGGCATCCATTTTGCAGACCCGTGACCGTTTTTGCTATCTTGCTCCCCCACTTTGTAGAAGGGTACTAAATTATGGTCACATGCGATGCTTGGATCCTCCATAACTGGCTGAGGTGAGATGAAGGATGAATTGCAAACTTGATTATTGTTGCTTGAGGATCCATCATGCAATACTTCATCCTAAAGCAATTAAAGAGATCAAGGATCAGACACCAAGTTTTTTTTTTTTTTTTTTGGTTGTTGTTGTGATATTAAAAGCGTCATTTGTTAATTATACCTAAATATAGACCAAGTACCATATATAATTGTCAACGACAAGAATAAATTAAACTTATACGAAAAGATATACGAGTAACTTGATGAAATTTAAGGCAGAGTTATCATAAAATTAAGCTTAGAAATCAGATCAAAACTTTTAATTATCTTTTAAATAAGCATAATATTATATATTCTTTCCTTTTAATTAATAAAAGGCATATGCATAAATTATGTAGTGAACATAACCATCAATTAAACGTTGATCTTGTTAAAATTTCAAAAGGGTGGCCGGGGGGGGGTATATTCCAAGCCTCATGAATAAAATCAGGAAAGCAAATTAAAGTAGAGTTAATGATGAATTTTGATCGAAATATATATATAGATAACAAACGAGGAACATGATCTTGCCTGTTGATCCTTTACTCTTAACTCTTCAACTTCTAAGGTTTGCCTTCGATCAAGTATATTAAACAAGGTACGGCATGAGAGAGAAGCTAGTGATGAGTCCTGATTATTAGGAGAAATATTGAAGAGCTGGTTTTGACCTTGCATGGAAGGACCTGGTGGGTTCAGAGAAAGAGGAGTCATAGAGAGAGAGAGAGAGAGAGAACTTTGTTTTTAGGCAAAAATGGACAGTGGACAGAACAGAAGGGATAGGGTAAGGGTAAAGGAATAGCAAAGGGCTGTGTAGCCTTTGAAAGAGTTGAAGAGAAAAGGGGCTGACCACAAGGTGGTAGGGTTCTTATAAAAGGAAAGAGAGGCTGAAAAGAGAAGAGTTGTCTGTGGGAGGCATTCACGTGATGACTTTCATGTACCAAAAGAAAACAAATTAAGAAGAGACAAAATAAAAGGAGGTGTAGAGTGTTACTACTCGATCTCCACTCAAGTGTGACAAAACCCTATCTGCCAGTTTCTCAGCACGGATATACCCAGTTGAACCTAGCTAGCTCCACAAATATGCCGATGAGTTATGTTATGTGAATATAGTGATTTAAACACTTTAATCAATATTTGGTGATTGCAATTTAAATATGTAAGAATTTCAATTATATAAATATTTATCAGTAGATATATTGCCTTAACTATCAGACATGTAATTACAATTCAAATAAGTATAATTTTTAATTATATAAATATTGAATCAATATATTAGCTTCATAAACAATATATATCTATTATCAATTAATATTATGTTCAATATTCACATAATTGAAGTATACAGTTATTTATACATCATCACCATATGTTGAAGTGTAGAATGTGTAAATCTAGAATCAGCATACTTATTAATTTTAAAGTGAGTAAATAAGTCATAATAGTTTATTTCGTTGGATGATAACGTTTGTTTTGTTTTTGTTTTTGTCAAAAATTTTGATTTTTTTTTTAACCATATGATATATTAATAGATGAATGGATGGACTCTATTACTTTATTTTATCTAACCGTACCATGACCTTTCTCAATAGTTCTCACAAAAAATTTTATGGCCAGGTAGCATTTCTCTTTGTTTTATCATACTCTATGCAACACATGCATGCATTTGTTTCACGCTGACAACCTTGTTATAAGTATTCTCCTAAAAGATTTGGAATTTCATTTTTCTTAAGAACATTACATATTTGGTTATGAAAGGACTCATCATCACGCGTATAAGGTTCGATTAGTTGTTACATTAAATAGTTTGTGGCTCTATCTCATAACAAGATGTAGTTATATTCTTAAGAAAATGGAAATTATTCAAAGGACAATGTTACCAGATTGCTTGAGTGCTTGAGCAGTCGCGTTTCCGTTGTATGTAAAACTTTTAAAGGAAAATATTTTAATTAGAGCTTACAGACGTAAAGAATATTTTCCTCATGCTTAGTGACTTTTTTTTGCTTATTTTTTGGGGAAAAAAATTATTTTTTCTCCAAATCTCTTTTACTGACATTTTTATAGTATATTTTGACTAAGATTTTAATTATATGTTATTAAATAACAAAGTTAATTAAAAAATAAATGAGATGAGATGAGAGATTCTAGCACTTGAGTGTTTCACATCATTTCCTTACTTAAGTTCTCTCCTAAACGATAATCTAATGCAAATCTCATGCTTTTGTGAAAATCGTTGGATAACTTTCATGATTTTTTTAAATCATGAAAAATTATTAATATATTGAGTATTGTTGTGATTTATTCAACAACTTTTAAGAGGAAAAGAGGTTTTATTAAAATTATAGACGTAGTATAATTTTAAATTGCAATCCGTAATCGTTATTGCAGCGGCAATCTTATAATTTTAAAAAGGAAAATGTTTGAATACTTGCTCAAATTCTTTATGCCTGAATTGTATGACAAGATGTGCAATGAACACTTCATATTTTTTTACCTATCATTTCTGTCCTATGTCTAGTTATAGTTGTTTTGGCAAATTATTCTGACTATATAGGATCACTATTTTGAAAATATTCTCCTTCAAATCACAATTGTAGTTGAAGTTGTATTATTTCCATTCCTCTATAATTTTTTATAATCATAATAATCATAATGCAATCATAATTATGACTTTGACCAAAGTTTAAAAACGTGAGTTATCAATTAATGGGGTTTTTCTTGTATATTGTTGTGACTTGAGTTTAATTTTTAGGTTTCTCTATTGGTGGGTGATTTGGAAGTAATTCTGTAAGTGTTTGATAAGCACGGTGATATGTTTTAACTATGGATTGAAATGAACCTTCCCTCAACTTAAATTTTTTATATAAAAAAAAAGGAGTTTTAGTGTATATCTCAACAAAATATTATAGTGATATAGAAACTATGCTCAATTTTTTTTTCTAAATATTAACATTCGAAATTTATTAGACTTCAATAAATTTAATTCAAATTAGATCAATTTATTATGAGGATAAAACTTTTTTAATGTTAGTTTTTTCAATTCAAAAAATTTAAACCTAAAATCTTGCTTAAATAGAATAAGTATCAAATCATTTGAACCTACATAGCATAGTTACACTCAACTTTTGAATTCAATTCTACTAATTTACCACTAATAAATTATATTTTATGTTAATTAATTTATGGTTTTTTTCGTTAGTGTATCAATTTGGCAGAGTAACTTGTAATCACTATATAATTTAATGTTTCACAAAAACTTACTAGATTAAAATTTACACCGATAGTATATCTGATATATGTAAACTTTCTAAAATATATGATCCGTCCAGTTTCTGTGTGCAGTAATCTGCTAAAAAGAATTAATTTAATTTATAACAATAAATGTTTTTGGAACTATGGCAGGGATGAGGATTGTGCAGATATGAAGAGATGGGTACATATATGCAAGAGGGCCTTCTTCCCTTGGCTCCTTATTCTTTCCCTTCCAGAAAGCATCAAACGCTAGCACTGCAGGCACGTCCGTGACAGAGACAGCATCTTAGTCCCCACACGGCACATCCTTTTGCGATCCAACATATACTACTTTTAATCTATGATTTTTTTCTTTCACCTTTGCCGGTTTGCCCCCACACCCTTTGTGAAATTCTAGCAGAAATTACAAAAGATTTTTTTCCCAACTTGTAGATTTTAATTAGTTGATTACTATCATTATTCCCTACTAGCTTCCTCAGTCACATGATTACATGAAGCTGGGTAAGAAATAAGCGGTTGTCAATAAGCTATATGTCGGCTTCGGCCGATCTTATTGACTATGACTAACTAGAAATTCAGGTGGACTAAATCGAATAATTACGCTTAAAATTGAATAATTATGCATTGAACATTTACGATTAACCGGATTTATGAACTCATAGAGAATTAAAAGTTGCTTAAATTTGTGTCAATGAGGATTGACATAATTGATAAGGAACAGCCTTAAATAATTAGGCCTTGTATTGACATACTTTGCCCTGTCCATGATGAAATAACCAAGGCAGAACCCACTTAAACTTTTGGTTATTGAAAAAAAAAAGGCTGTATATGTTATTGATCTACTAGTTGGAATTAAAATTGATGTCACCAATTTCTTATAAAATACGTAACTGTAGGGGGCATTTATTAGAAGACAGGTTGTTGGGTTTGGACTAAAACTCTGCTTTGATAAAACCCAGATAAGCTAGAGAGTGATATTGCGCTATAAGGTTTGAGCATATACACTTAAAAAAAGAGGAGGGGGGAGGAAGAGAAGTGTATCCAATCTTAGTTATAATATTGTATCCTTTAGTGATAAAATAATTTTTTATTCGGTTCTTATGAATGTATTTTAGAGAATAAAGTGTATAATTATAATTATAATTATTATGAAAAAAAATTAACAGTTAAAAATTTCAAAAGAATTATCTGTGGAAAAAATAATACAGTGAATAATAGTTTCTATTTTTTTATTAATAATTACGATTACGCGTATTTTACTCTCTAAATTCATATGTTACGTCAAAAAAAAAAAAAATCAATCCATCTATTTCTATATGAAGGGGGTACGATATAATTATGTAAATATTTTATTTGAGATATTATTATAATAAAGCAAATATCTCAGATATCCCAATCGGAGGCTTACATTACAAATGAGCAAGCAAAAATGATTACATGCTCCCTGTGTCATGACAGAATGAAAACGATCCTAGCAGCGACCTTGGATCTTATGGGCCAGCGATCTCTCAGATTCACTCCGTGAAGGTAATTAACCATATATTCTATATAGTTTTCAATTAATGAGATAATTACAAAGATATATTTGCTTCTGATCTGCGCCAGGTTTAGTTGTTATGTGAAGTTCACTTCTCAAGTATATAGTTATCTTTATCATGGTGAGTAGTTATTTTGAGTTTAATTTTTATGTATTGATTAATATAATTGTAAAAAAATATCAAATTATATTGGATAGTTATTATAGGGGACAGTTACTTAATTTAATTTGATATTTTTTTATAATTTTATTAATTAATAATATAAAATTATTTTATATTATTATTACATAGAAATTAAATAAAAAACATTTAGAGAAAGAAAGTGAATTTTTTTAATAAAAAATTTAATGTTTGAGAAAGTTCTATCAGGATTTAGTTGACGTCGAATATTAATTTTTTTTCTTTTTTAAAAAAGGCATAAGAAGCCACGATTATACATCGTACACAACATACATGTCGTGCCCGGATCTCATTAACATGTACGTACCTGCAAAAATCACAGTCAAGATTAATTTGGCAAATCATTGAGAACAAGACAGGAAAAAGATAATGAGCCACGTTATCATGAGGAGATAACATGATAACGAGAATCGCAAAATCTATATCCTTATATTTGGCTCCAGCCATTAAGGATCGGAGTTTGTTGATAATGTTATAGTTTGACCATATAAATTTGCATAAATTTCGTGAGCACTAGGCCTAATCTCTAGACATAATTTTTATGACCAAGAAGGAAGCTACGTATAAGTGATATGAATCACTCCTGTGTCTTGAAGCCTGGAGAAGATTAGATATATATCTGTTATTGATGGTGAGGGATTTGTCTCAACTCTCAACATAACTGAGGCAATAGTGTGTGTCCTATTGCAAGTGGTATGTAGTCTTAAATTTGGAGGGCCATGGCACTTTAGCTAAATGACAATGTAATCGGCGGCCCTGAGCCGTTGGCGATTCAAATATATGGGCTGGTAATTTCTTCCTCGCTACCCAAAAGTGGGGCAAGGAGAGATCTAGCCATATCCTATAGTATTGGTATATCCCTAAGCAATATATATATATATATATATATATATATATATATATATATACAAACACTATAAAAAGGGTTCTAGTAGGTATGATACGATAAGTTAATACTAGACATCATGTTTTTATCTGTTATTTTGTGTAGATAATATATTGTATAAACTTATTTATCATAGCTCTCTTATCCATCAAATGATGGGTAACTTATTAAACCTAGAAAGATCATATTAGAATTTATTAACTTTTTAATATATAAGATTTCTTTAATAATTTGATTATTTATATATTATTAAAAAACTTTATTAAATAAATAAATAGCTAATTATTTTATTAACAAATTTAATAATAAATATTTTAAAATAAATAGTATTAAATATATAAATAAATATTTAGAATAATATAAAAATATAAAAAATAATAATTAATTATTAAAAGTAAATAATACATGACAAATAATATTTAATATAAAATATAATTATATATGACATAAATTAAAGTATACGATATAAATTAAAAAATAATTGTAATTGATAAATAAATATTTAAGATTAGTATTTTTAAAATTTAAATGTAAATGGTTAATAAAAATTATTACTTTAATATATCTGGAAATTCTTCAATATTCTAGTATGTTATTTTATTTTTTTCTTTGTTTTTTTTTTTAATTTTATTCATATTTCAATATGGTATATCATACTATTATAGTCACCACTAATATTAGAGTGTTCTTCATTGGTGTAAGTCAAATACATATCTTACATAATTAAAAAATCTTTTATAAACTGACTGTTAGATTAAAAGTTCATCTATTATAGATTATATCCATAAAATTTAACATTAATCCAAAATTATTTAATACATTTTTATATATATTTAAATTAATGTAATATATACTTCTTAAATACATGAAAAAAAATTATTTGATCATATTGTTATTAATGTCTGATTTTTTTTTTTAATTTGGCACAAATAATTTATATAATATATAATTATAATTTAATGATTAGATTAATAAGAACTATATTCTATAAAAAGTAATTGAAAGTATAAGCGTACTAAATCTTACACTCGTATCGATGGATCCCTTCTTTTATATATATATATATATATATATATATATATATATATAGACACACATAAGTAATGTGAAGTTATATAAAGTGGAAGAATAAAAAAAATCATTTAAAAAATTATTCTTAAAATATATTATATGTTTAAAGAATTAGATTATTGGTTTAACATATTATTATTTTAATCTTTCCTTAAATCATAAAAATTAATAGATATGTTGTCATGAGAAATAAAATTAACAAAAAAATTAAATTATTGTAAGAATTTGAATCAATGCATAAGTGAAAAATATAAAATATAATAATAAAGAGTGTAAATAAATAAATGTTAATTATTTAATGAAAGTTTATTTTAATTAAATAGAGTGTTACAATGAGGGTGATTCGAAAATTAACACTACAAGTTATTAACCAGGAATGTAGATAGACAATTAAAAATATTAATAGTCCCTGTAAATTAAATGAATAACTTTTTAACAAAAAATATATAGTTTGATCCTAATATTGCACATGTAGAGTGAAATGTTTTGTTTGACTGAAGAGTGAATTTGTTCTCCGAATATATATGTCTGACTAGTTTAACTCATTAATAATAATTTAGACCTCTTGCTCATCTTTCAACTATATGGGCTAAGCAAATCGATACACACGAAGAAATAATGAGTTAAGTTACTGAACGACTGTTAGAAGGTGTTTGGCATGCTGTATTAGGTATAATAGGATAAGATAATACAATACATTATGATCTTATCTATTGTTTGATATGGTCAACGTATTGTAGAAGTTTATCCATAAAACCTCCCTTATACGTTATAATAACGGATAACTTAATACAGCCTAGGGAAGCCGTATTAGGCCTGATTAGCTTTTAATGTATAAGGGTTCTTTCACTTTTCTATTTTTTAATATATTTTATTAAAAGAAAATTAATTATTAAATAAATAATAAAAATATATAAATATATAAATAAAAAATAATATTATTTAATAATAAATAAATATTTTTTAAAAATAATTATAAAATAACTATTTAAACTAAAACAAAAATATAGGAATAAAAATTTATTATTAAAATATATAAATAATGATATTTAATATAAATTTAATTATATATAATAAAAAACACAACCAAATATAGAAATGTGATACTGAACCTATTTAAATTTTGATGTATAAAAATTCCATCTCTATTTCTCTCTCTCTCTCATATTTTTTATATTTATAAAAAAAATTAAAAATAAATAAATAAATAATTTTTAATATAAAATTAGTTTTATATATAATAAAAAATAGCTTAAATAATTATAATAACTATTTAAAAATTATATTTATTATAATCTCTTCTTCTGGTTATATTTTATATAATATAATCTCTTATACAGTGACATACCAAATACTGTATAGTATTAAATTTTTATCAGGCCTTATACAATCAGACCTTATACTATCAGTCCTTATCCTATTAGGCTTTATAGTATCAGGTATATCAAAGGGCCTATAGAGATATAACAGTGATTTACGTGTTTTTTACTCAATCGCTTGAAACTTTTTTCTTTAAAAAAAAAAAAAAGAAGATATATGATGAGTATATATGGATTATATAAATTATTTTAAGTTCAAAAGACTCATATGTGGGAGAACGCATTAGATATGTAATATAAATGCTATTCATACACACAGTTCAATAGGGGAAAAAAACAGATATTTGATTTTTTTTCGATTTATTCTTGATTTTTAATTTTTAATTTTTTAATCTTAGCTAGAGACGATATTTGTTAGAAGGGTCCAATCATACTACTTTGCATCCAAAGGAATTAATCTCCTATTCAAAGGATATGGAAATGCTATGAGAAAAAATACACACGCTATTCATATAAAAGCTCTAGCAACTTGTAAACTAAGAATGAATCGAGTTCACGCAGGAAAATGAAATCTCTTTCTTATTTATTAAACTAATTAAGCCTAAAGTTGTGGCTATTAATTCTTATAAGTTGCTCTGCGCTAAGCCTAACACAATTATGCTCAGCTAACTTCCATCCTTATTTGCTTAATTTAGCCAATTTTATTTTTTTGAATGAAAAAGTCCAGAAATTTAATCAAACCAAAGTATAACTTAATTGGATACCAATTCTATAGTTCGATCATCTATCAATAAAGATTCTTGTGTGAATTTTTTTGGTACATACTTGTGTGAATTTGATGACTAAACTTTAGTGTATTAAATTAATAGAATGTGAATATATTTTTAATCTTTATTAGATAAAAAAATATTGATAATATACTAATATTTTATTAATTTAGTATATCCACAATGCTCAAGGTATACTTAATTTATGCTGGAATATTCTCTCGGCCGGGGAGACCTCATCTTCTACTATTTAAGTTTGGTCTTGAGTGTTGGCTTGCTCCGCTGAAGTCTGAGGAAAGAGAAATAGAAAAGGGCTGTCGCGGACTGTGGTCGTTGCGTCTGAGCAAATGGGCTGCCCAACTTGTTGGGCCCATTAGCTTTTCACTCTGTACCATGTTTCCCCCTTTTTTGCCCTTTAGGAAAAATGTTAAAAATATCAATTTTCATAAATAAAATGATATTTCTAATTTTTCATAATCCAAACTAGTAGTAACTTCATTGTTTTTATCGGTTAACCTCTCTTTTTCTATTGTATTGTTGCTATTTTGGTTGCGACAATATGTATAATGTTGTGTGCGAGTGTTGGGTCTTCAACATAAATAGGGAGAATTATATTGATTTAGATTAAGTGATATTGCACACAATATCTATTGATATGTCATGTCTACACTGATCAGCCCTATCAACAATGGAGGGCAAATTTATGATAAATCACACATATATTAACGAAACGACATATAAGTTCATTATTATTATTATTAGTTGTGATCGATGTAAACATGACAAGTTAAAGGATATCACATGTAATATCATTTATTTTTATGAGTTCATTGTAATTGACCCTCATAATAATAGTACAAGTAACATTCCATTCAACTATTTATTATTGAGTGAATATGCATTTTGGTACTTAAAAGATGGATGCGACACTAACCTAGTCCTTGAAAGTTTTTTGATATTATTGGGAGTATAGTTATAAATGTCACGTGTGAATAAGTTAGTTAGTTGTGCCGGGTGGAATATGTTTGTTGTTATGTTAGCTTTTTGTTATATTAGTTTTGTCTAGCTTGCAGAGCAAGCAGTCGAATATGCTAGTATATAAACCAAATTCATTGTAATGATTCATTTGAGTAATCACATTCAATCAAATCCACTTTTATTTTCTCTTAGCTTTTCTCATGTCTCTTTCTTTCTTTATCTTGAGTCTAATAGCTATCATGGTATCAGAGCTGCAAGCTCCATGGAGACTCCCATGGTTTCTTCAAATTTTGCTGCAAATTCGAGCCACAGCTTCATTCTAAAGAGCTTTGCAAATCCAGTGTCTTTCAAGCTAGAAGAAGACAACTATTATCCATGGAAGCAGCAGGCATTAGCAACCATCAAGGCACACAAGCTAAAGCATGTACCATCTACTCAAGGAGAAAATGCCAAAGAGGTTTAACACTCTACAGGATGAAGAAGATGAAGTGGATAGCCAAGAATTTCTCAATTTGGAAGCTCAAGATTAGTTCATTATTTCTTGGTTGTTGGCTTTGATGGATGCTTCTTTCACCAATCGTGTAGTAGGTTGTGACTATCAAATTTGGGCAAAGATTGAGTCTTATTTCGCTTCCAAGACTCATGCCAAGGTAAGGCAACTAAGAACTCCACTCAAATCTATGAAAAAGAAAGAACCTATTTTTGCATATTAAAATCAAGAAAATTGTAGATGCTCTCTTGCTGTACTAGGTGCACCAGTAACAACAAAGGAACATATTGAGGTCATTCTAGATGGTTTAAATTCTGATTATGTTACATTCATAACTGCTGTTGTTTCAAGATCTAATTCCTACACTGTTGATGAAATTGAGGCTCAGTTGTTAGCATAAGAGGAAAGATTTGAAAGATTTCATAAAAATGAGATTTGCTTAGTAGAAGCAAACCTTGCTCAGACTTCAATTCTGGAAGGAATAGGAATTTGATTGATAATGGTGGTAGAAGAGGCTGAAGAGGTCAAGGAAGAAGTTTTCGAGGAGGAAGGTCTCATAGTAGAAATCAACCATAGTGTGAACTTTGTGGTAAATTTGGACATATTGTATGACAATGTTACCATAGATTTGATCAATTCTTTCAGAATCTAATCGCACAACTTCTCCTTAGCAACCTCCTCCACCTCCTTCTTTCTACAATCTAGGTTCCTTATATCAAAGTTCTACACCAAAAGCCTATTTTGCAACACTAGCCTCTGTGAGGGAATCAGCTTGGTATCCAAATAGTGGTTCCTTTCATCATCTGACCTTTGAACCTAAAAATCTACTGACAAGCTCAGATTATGGAGGGTTAGAACTAGCACAAGTTGGTATTGGTTAAGGTATAAGGATAAAACATTTTAAACATTCAGTTTTGCATTCCCCTAACTCTAATACTTCTTTTCAACTTCATATCATATTACATGTTCCTGGCATTAAGAAGAATTTAGTGAGTGTGTCAAAATTTGCTCAAGACAATAATGTCTTTTTTTAGTTTCATCCTAACCTCTGTCTTGTTAAATCTTAGGATTCGAAGAGAATTCTACTCCAGGGCCACATTAAAGATGGCTTGTATCTATTTGAAAATTTAGTAGTGACTCAACCATTTGATGTTTTGCCTTATGCTTTTTCTTCTTAATGTTTTCTTCTGATTCAAATTTTGTTTTTTGGCACAAGAGGTTTGGTCATGCCTTTGATAGAGTTACCAATCTTGTACTCTCAATGTGTAATATACATCCTTTTATGAATAAAATGCCAAATATTTGTGAATCTTGTTGCTCATCTAAAATGCATCAATTGCCTCAATTTCCCTTAGTTCACAAATATAATACTCCTCTTGAATTAGTTTTCTCTGACTTGTGGGGTCTTGCTCCTATCATTGCCAAGTCAAGTAGCAAATATTACATCTCTTTTGTTGATACATTCAATAGATATACATGCATTTTCCTATTGGAGACCAAGTCATAAGCATTTCTTCAGTATAAAGCCTTTATTGAGCTACAAATAGGGCATATGATTGAAGCACTTCAAACTAACAATGCCAAAGAATACTTGTCTAACATGTTTATCTAGTTTCTTAACACCAATGGTATCTTTCATAGACTTTCATGTCCCAATAGCCATCAGCAAAATGGCTATGTTGAAAGAAAACACAAGCATATTACTGAGGTTAGCCAATCTCTCATTTCCAATGCTTCCCTACCCCTCTCATTTTGGAGCCATGCATTTACCATTACCATGTACGTTATTAACCAATTACCCTCGCCAAATACTAGAAACACCTCACCCTACCAAATTCTTTTTAGCGATACACCTTACTACAACTTCCTAAAAGTTTGATGCAAATGGGTGCAAATGGGTGTTTTGCATTAAAAGGAGCCCCGATGGCAGTATCTAGAAATACAAAGCTAGATTGGTGGCCAGGGGATTCTACCAGAGAGAAGGATTAGACTATAAGGAGATTTTTAGCCTGATTGTCAAGCCTGCTTCAGTCCGATTGATCTTGAGCATTGCCTTATCCAAGAGTTGGAAAATTTGCCAATTTTGACTTCAATAATGCCTTCTTGAATGGGGACTTGGCTGAAGAGGTGTTCATGCAACAACCTGAGGTTATGTTTGCTCGGATCCTAGGTTAGTTTGCAGGCTTCACAAGGCATTATATAGCCTTAAGCAAGTTCCAAGAGAATGATTCCAGCACCATTGATCATGGTCTAAAGTTCCACAAGTCTACTAACTTTAGAATCATTACTTTATGTGACTCGGACTAGGGATATGATGTTGATGACCGCAAATCTACTAGTGGCTATTGTGTCTTTTTTGGCTCAAACCTTATCACCTGGCCCAACAAGAAGCAGAATATAGTATTTCGATCAAGTGTCGAAGATGAATTTCGTAGCTTGGCTAGTGTCCTCACTAAAATTGCTTAGCTCAAGTCTTTTCTATCTAAACTCCACGTCCCTTGTTTTGTTGCTCTTTCAGTTTACTGTGACAACATGAGTGCTATCTTACTAGTGGCTAATTCGGTGCCCCATAGTCGCACTAAACATTTGAACTCAACTTATACTTCATTTGTGATCAAGTTGCAATTTGACAAGCAATTGTTACACACATTTCATCTAAAGATCAAGTGGCTGATGTGTTTACCAAGGCTATCTCTCAGTCTTCACCAAATTTTGATCCAAACTTAGGGTGTTATATTCCACCACTGCTGAGTTTACGAGGGGATGTTAGGAGTATAGCTATATATGTCATGTGTGAATAAGTTAATTAGTTGTGGTAGCTGAAATCTGTTTTCTATTATGTTATTTTTCTCTAGCTTGCAAAGCAAGCAATTGAATCTGCTAGTATATAAACCAAATTCATTCTAATGATTCATTTGAGTAATCGCATTCAATCAACTCCACTTTCATTTTCTCTCATGTCTAGCTTTCTTTATCTTGAGCCTAATATTTTTCAGATATCAAATAGATCTCTAAAAGTTCAACTACAATTTGACCTTAAGAAAAAGTTCAATAATGACATCACATTAATCCTTAAAAGTTTTTGACATTAAATAGGTCCATAAAAATTAAAATGAGATATTGCTTTTTGATCCCTAAAAAATATATATAACATCTATTTAATCCCCTCATTTTCGATAAGGTATGAATTTTTAGGGACTTATTTGAATTCACATATATCTTTTATTGGGATCAAAGTGATGTTATATTTTAATTTTTAAGGATCTATTTGATGCCAAAAATCTTACAAGAACTAATGTAATGTCACATTTTAACTTTTTAGGGACGCATTTGATATTAAACAATTTTTAAGGACTAAAACTATGTTACATATATCTTTTAAGAATAAAAATGCATGTTTACTCTATTCTTTGGGTACAATGGCTAAATAATTATGGTTGATAAAAAAAGTAGAGGGATGGTGATTGATGATACTACCCAATGAGCAATTTACCAGTTTGTTTGCGAGACTAATGCAACTTAAGTGGCAATTTCCTTGCAAGTTCGTAGTTGCATCCTTTTCAAGACTATAAGCATGATTGATTGAGTCAATAGCATATTTAATATTGATGTATTAATTTTAGAAAAAAAATCAGCCACAAATTTATTTTGTTTTTATGAATATATAACATCACGCCGTGGAAAATTCAAGCATAATGACACATTTTCTTTTCAAATTTCCACTATTTTTTTTTGTCTATTCAAGCTTAGTCAGTCTTCATTGCAGTACGTGACAAAAAATACAAGTTTAGATAAGACTTCTTTAGGATGACTTCTTTTTCTAAAGTGAGAAATTTTGTTTTCAAATACAGAAATAATAATGTATTTGCTCTGGAATTAAAAGAAAAAATTATTGTAATTATGAGCTTGTTTGGTTAAGATTATAAGAGAAGTATTTCTTAAGAAGTAGAAGTAGAAGCAGAAATAGAAGTAAAAGCAAAAAATTGTGTTATATTTGAATATAATCATACAAGTACTTTTTATCAAAATTAGAAGTTATATGATAAATATAAAAGTATTTTATTTGATAAAATTATAATTAAGGATATAGAGAGAGAGGAAAGGGGGAGAATGAGAGTGGGAAGAGAGTAGTAATTTTTAAAAGTTTTAAGAATAAAATCATAATTGAGTACGAAGAAAATAGTTGCTAATTTCAAAAGATAATATTCTCTCTCTTTTACTATTTCTGCTTCTAGAAGAAGTATAAAAAAAAGCAGAAAAATTGATTATTTTCTGTTTTTACTTTTTTTTAAAAGTATAAATAATCAATATTAAAAATTCTATAAGTACTTTTTTTTTAAAAAAAAATTAAACTTTTTTTTTTAAAAAATTACTTCCTTTTGTACCAAAAACACAAATAAATGCACCCTATAACTTATTAAATAATTTAAGGATGAAAATAATATTACTTTTCCATTTTATTGATTAGTCTAGTTAACGTATATAACCACAAGAAGCACAAACAACTAGTTAATTATCCCCTCCCAAGTCCCATGAAAACTAACCAGAGCATAGCCATCTTCTGATTTCTTTGTTCCTAAAGTTATGGCACAAAAAGGAGAGGAACAAGCAACTAGGTCTGATTTTGATGGTTGCATTAGCAGAGGGTATAGGAGCAAGTACAGCTGATCAAGCCCTATCTGCAGTTGCTGCATCAAAATAAACCCGGCCTGACAACAATTTTCCATAACCTTTCAGTACATGCCTATCATCCACGCAAAATCAACGACCCTTTTTCTTGGAGAACAAATTTAACCTTGCAAGCATTGAACATCCATTTACAAGCATTATAATACACGAAATTAGCACGCTTAGGAACTTTGATAACGGACCGATTGGCAACACAAGATAAAAGAATCTTAGTGTATCAATATGAGTCTAAGCCCCCATTTCGATTTGCAGACCAATATTCGACATCATCTTCTAAAATTATGATGGTATTATTTTCTTTTGAGGGGGCTATTGAAATATTTATTTATTTGTTAACATTTTAATTGCACCATCTAAGCTTTTACAACGGGGGGTAATTATTGACTTGACTTGGCGTAAATGGAGCTGCTTTTGTAGCACAGAGATATATATTCATGTTTGAGGTTTGTAGCAACTTCACTTTGCACCATGATAATGCTATGGCGTTAGCATGCTGACCCAGTCAACCTTACCACGCTGTCAGTAGCACAAGAGGAATACTACCTAATCAGAAAAATATAATTAAATTTTTTTATAGAAATCATAACGATTGAATAATAAAACGTGATAGAATCTACTTATTTATTTAAAAATAAATAATAATATTATATTATTCTGGCAATGAAATTTTTGCAGAATAAAAAAGGTGGTTGTTTAGTATTTTTCATGACACAAAAGTTTTGTTCTTCAAACCTATCCTTATATAATGGCCAAACAAAAAGGAAAAAAACTTCGTTATACATCCGGCATTTTCTTATTTGACCTTTCTTCCCCTCTCTCTCATTTCTGTAATTTTGATTAATTCACACCACACGTGTCCCCTCTTGACAAATTCTTGTAGAGATATTACAAGTCGACAAATGACAGGAATCAATTAAACCCTCTTGGCACAAGTAGAGCATGAAACTAGTCTAACCCTTATTTTGGGGTAGAAAGAAGGTTCTATTCCAAACGACCTGTTGACTTCATGATCATATCCCTTCCAAGGCCTATAAAAGAGTTAGCTCGTAGCCATCTTCTTAGTTTGTGAGTTGTTGGCATTGTTGCAATAAGGATTGGTTGAGGTGATAAACAACCTTATTTCGATAGAAGGTGGACAGAAGCTCAAATCCTGAAAAGACAATTCTTGTAAAGAAACTGCATAGCTCTTATCAATCGTGTGGCAATGGAGCCGAAGGCCATGGTAATGTTAATTGTGGCTGTAGTCCTCTTGGTAGGAGCAACTGCAGATGACCAGACCCTTGATGGCTGCCAAGGAGCTTGTGGTGGTGTTCCAATTCCATATCCATTTGGCGTGGGAAATTCATCAACCACCGGTAAGAACTGTTTCTTGGAAGAATCATTTGAACTTAACTGCAGCAACTCCAAATTATACTGGGGAAACATCACAGTCACAGCCGTAAACATGGCACAAGGTCAAGCAGACATGATGGTTTTCGTCTCCGAAGTTTGTTATGATAGTAGTTACCGTAACATTTCGACGTACGGTAATGATGCCTGGCTCAGAAGTACTCCAGCTTTTACCATTTCTAGCACCCACAACAAGTTCATCAGTGTTGGTTGCGACACTTATGGCTATCTTAACAGCTTTTACAAAGGTACAGAATATTCAACGGGGTGCTTAACAAGATGTTACGGCAATACTACGGAGATTGTTGGTGGGAATTGTTCGGGCATTGGGTGCTGTCAGGTGGATATTCCCCCTAGAATGACGAACATCAGTCTACGAGCATTCAGCTTCGAGAATTTCAACAGATCTTTGAGCTTCAACAACTGTAGCTATGCCTTTGTTGCCAAAAACGGCAACTATACATTTTCTAAGAGTCACTTAGAAAATCTACCTTTCGAGACGATGCCCGTGATCTTTGATTGGAGTGTTGGAAATGAAACATGTGAAGCTTCTCAGGATAGAGGCACAAATGCTTGCAAGGGAAATAGCAGTTGCGTGGCCTCAGACACTGGATATGGTTACCGATGCCAATGCAAAAAAGGTTATGAAGGAAACCCATACCATCCCAATGGTTGCATAGGTAATTGATTGATTCCATTATATATATATATATATATATATATATATATATATATATATATATATATATATATATATATATATCAAGTTTTACAATCATCGTATACCACTATTTTTGTTTTTACTTTTTATTGTTTTGATTAGTTAATTGTGCTTCCAATTTTATCCAATATTTGCTTACTTTACGTTTTATAAGAAAGAGAGAAACAAAGAAAACTAGCAGAAAAAATGTTTTTAGCATGTGTTCACAAGTTTGATTTAGAAGGAGAAGAAAAGGAAATGAAAAGCTTATAGTGTTTTACTCATGTTCACAATATTTTACTATTTAGGAGAAAAAGATATTTAAAGGTTTTATCTACCTCTCAAAGGTTTATGGAGTTATATATATATATATGTGTGTGTGTGTGTGTGTGTGTGTGTGTGTGTGTGGGGAGCATATCAAGTTATCAAGTGGAGTGATTAATTATAAGAGTGGGAAGAATAAATTTTGATTATTAGATTTTACATGATTAAATTAAAATATAAAATTATGTGACCTTTTTAAGTGATCATATGCTATTTAAATAATTTTTAATATTGATTATATATAATTTAACAGTCAAGATTTACCTTTTTTACATCTCATATGAAAATAATCTTGTCACCTGACAGGTTCCTTATATAAGGATTTGTGTATGGGTGTGTCACAAAAAAAAAAATTATAATAAGAGATAGCAAGAATTTAAAAGATAATATTGTCAAATAATTTTTAAAAAACATAAGAGAAAAATCATTTTGTTTTAAGATTAAAAAGATTAAGAGAAAAAATTTGGAAAAGATTAATTTTTCATAGAAAATATTTTAGAGAAAAGAAATATTTTTAAAATTTACAAAATATATAATATTTTTTAATTTTATAAAATTAATAATATTATGAAACATATTAACTATATATAATTATATCAATGAAAGGTAAAATTATAAAAAATATATTTTAAACTCTATTTTCTTTTCCTTATCTATTTTATATTTATGAAGAAGGGTAAAGTGAAACCTCCCAAGTACCTTCCTCTTCTTGACTTCTATTTCCTTTTTATGTCTTCCCTTTCCCTCTATTTCTCTAATAACTCATGCAGATTACATGTATCAATTGTATATGTTTATGTGTTCTTTTTCTTTTTTTTGTTACGTATCAGTTGTGCTTCTTTTATTTTAAAGTTAAATGTTATAATGTGCAGTACAATTGGATTACTTGTATTATTGATTGATTTAAGAAATTTAGTAACAGCTGTGTTACTTTGGCCATAGAACATGAAACATGAATATAAGTCATAGCGCGGGTGTTTTAATATTTCTAAGAGCACATCTCTTCTTTGTTTCTTTATGGATTTGAGTGAACAAACAAAATAAAAAAACCCCTTAAAAAGTGTCATACAGTAGGTATGTGCCGCTTCTTCTTTTTTTTTTTTTATACATTGGGGCTACAGCCCAAAAAAAAAAAAACTAATAAGTCACAATGCAAGGGAATAAGTTCCAACATATATTGTCAGCTTTAAATAAATTGGAAACCAAAAGAGGAACTTTAGAGAAGAACTGTGTCATAATAACGTTTGCATGGCCCCTGTTTGGCTAGGTACGTGTTACTTTTTTTGGGTTTCAGTTGCGTTACTAATTTTTATGTAAGTGGTATTCTTCATTTGGTAATGTTCTAAACGAATATCTGCTTTATAGTCTCAAAAATATTTACTCCAAACAAAGATTCATTTAATTACATTTCTATTTGAAAAAAAATAATTACAAAAATAGAGTAATTATAAAACCTTATTTTAACTATTGTTTGCTTAAATTATGAAAGAGGGAAAAATGAAAAATATATAAAAACTATGTACGTGAGCTCTATGTTTAGTTTGAACTTGTGCAAATGGGATTGCTTGTTTGATAATTTTGCTATTTCTTTAATGGTCTTACAGACATTGACGAATGTGAGACAGAAAATCATACATGCATAAGTGCCCATAATTGTCTTAATACAAATGGGTCCTACGAATGTTTTTGTCCTAAGGGGCAATCTGGAAATGGAACAAAGGAACAAGGGTGCCATAAGCAAAATGTACTTCCCAAGTTTGTCATTGGTAAGCAACTTAAGCACATTTATGTTTTATTCTATAAGTTTTCGTCTTAATTTTTTTTAGAAAAGTTCAAGAATTGTGTCCAACATATTTTGAATGTAGGTGCAAGTGCAGGTCTTATTGCTCTTACTGTGACAACTTCATTGCTATTCTTGATATACCAGAAAAGGAAACTCATCAAACAAAAAGAGAAATTTTTTAAGCAAAATGGTGGCTTTATTTTGCTAGAACTCCTCTCTGCAAGAGAAGAGGCCTCCCAAATTGCTCAGATTTTCACAGCAGATGAACTAAAGAAGGCCACCAACAACTATGATGAAAACTTAATCATTGGCAAAGGAGGTTATGGTACAGTTTTCAAAGGATTTTTAGCGGATAATAGAATTGTTGCTATCAAGAAGTCTAAGATAGTTGATCATAGCCAAAAAGAGCAATTCATTAACGAGGTGGTTATTGCATCCCAAATCAATCACAGGAATGTAGTGAAACTTTTGGGTTGCTGTTTAGAAGAAGAAGTTCCTTTACTAGTATATGAATTTGTTAACAATGGTACCCTCTTTGATTTTATCCACAATGAAAGCAAGGCAAATAATCTAACTTGGAAAACCCGTCTAAGGATAGCAGCAGAAACAGCAGGAGCTCTATCATATCTGCACTCAGCTACCTCCATACCGATTGTCCACAGAGATGTCAAGAGTGCCAACATTCTCTTAGATGACACTTACACTGCCAAAGTATCTGATTTTGGAACTTCAAGATTGGTTCCACTGGATCAAACTGCATTAGCCACAATGGTGCAAGGAACTATTGGATACTTGGACCCAGAGTACATGCAAACAAGCCAACTAACTGAGAAAAGTGATGTCTATAGCTTTGGGGTAGTGCTCGTAGAGCTTCTAACAGGTGAGAAACCTTTTTCTTTTCATAGGCTGGAAGAGAAAAGAAGTCTTGCTATTTACTTCCTATCCTGCTTGAAAGAGGATCGCTTGTTTGAAGTTCTTCAAGTTGGCATTTTGAATGAAGAAAATAAGCAGGAGATCAAGGAGGTTGCTATTCTTGCAGCAAAGTGTTTGAGACTTAAAGGAGAGGAAAGACCTAGGATGATGGAAGTGGCAATGGAATTGGAAGGAGTAAGGATAATGCAGAAACACCCTTGGATCAATGCAGACAAAAATTTGGAAGAGACTCAATATTTGCTTCCTAAGTCATCATCCAAAATACATGGAAGTGGTGAGAGCAGTAGCAATCAAAATACAAGGTATGATAGTATTCGCGATCAGGTACTAATTGCCTTCGATGATGGAAGATGATTATGGCAAAACAACATAGACTCCTACCTCATTCTATATAAAAGTTTTGTAGACAACCATTTATAATCTTTATGAACAGCCCAATAACCTTTTGTTGATTTCATGTATTTCACACACACAATAGAAACATGTAAGGGTGTAAGTTGATTCAAGTCTACCTATTGAACTTGAAAAATTGAACCAAACCAAATTAATTTATTTCATTCGGATCATTGGGCCCAATTGGATAGAACTCTACTAAACCAACCATGATTGGTTTAGATATTGGGTATTACAATTCTCAACCCAACGACCTGGTAGTTGACCAAATGACTTGATCTCTTTTTTTCTTTTTTTTTAACACTTTGCCTATATTATGAGTTATGTTATGTTGTTATTGTTAATTATATTATTGACTAGTGATCTATGTATGGTTAGTAAGCCATATTTTGCTAATTGTTATGACGGAATTTTGCTATGTTGTGTTGTTGATAAGCCATAATTGCTAATTGTTATGATAAAATTTGGCTATGTATATGTGGCTAATAAGTCATAATTTGACATGTATGTTATTGATTGGGAATTTGTAGATAATTTTTTTTTTTGTATTGTATTTATTGGCCAAACGGATCCAACCTAACTTTGATTGGTTCAGATTTGGTCAAAGAAACTTTTTAAATCCAAACCAATCAAATCAATCAAAATTGATCCATTCATATTTGTTTTTCATCTAATCCCAAACCAACTTGAGCCAACAATGCGCTTATAGAGAAGCTAAGTATATACATTGTATTGTGATCAAGGTTAAAAATTGTCTACATAGTAAAACTTCTTTACGATAGAATGATTGGTGATTATTCTAGGCTTTTATATGCGACCTTGCTAGAAAATCATCACAAAGAGCGTATTTTTATCTTTGTCGAATTCTTAGGAGAAACTACAATGAATTCCTTTCAAATTTAGTTTAGTTACACTTAGACACCACTCTTGCTTTACTATTATTTCGTAAAGATAGCTTCGTGACTTCTTTAGAGGAAACTCTTTTATTTCTTAATCATAAATATATCAAAAACTACAAACATTTTTTTTTTTTGTGGATTGTTCAACAATTAAATGGAATCTCTAAACTCATGACTAACAACAAAGGGATTTTTTTTTTCCAGAATAAGTCTAGTATTGAGAGGATACTGAGAGCTCTGAGGATACAATTAATAATTCATCAAGAATTATATCAATAAAGACAAACCAAAGAATAAGTACATTATCAATATAATTCTCAATGCAATATTAGTAATAACATTATCCACAAAATAGCATCTTATAACAATTGGTCCTGTGAGATGAGCTCACAATCATGTAAAATTTCGAACAATAGTAACAAAAGGTCTCAAATAAGAACTCTCAAAATAATAGTGTGCAAATTTCAACAATAGCAACATTTTATAATAACTATGTACAATATTAAGCACATAAGGGAAAGCAAAATTATTTTAATAATTATGTACATAGTTATGACGCTTGAGCACCAGACACTTGATGAGCACTTTGACTATCACTTTCTACTTAGCTATAGTGAACTCATAATTTGTAAAGGCAACCAAAACACATGCTTAAACCATAGTAAATCCTCAAACAAGCTAGAAAACATATAAAAAGTTAAACTTCTAAAAATTCAAACAAAAAAACTTATCAAATACTCAAAATAAAGGGATTTTATGACTTAAAAGTTCTTAGAAACTTAACCACTTGATGAAACATCACACCCCCAAACCTAAGATATTGCTTGTCCCCAAGCAAAAGAAAAATTAAAAAGGAAAATAAAAAGGAAAATTATGGCACCTAACAAAAGTTCTCAAACAAGAATTGTATATCATACATGCTCTCAGAAAAATGCTGCAACACCACAGTTCAAAAAGAAACACGAGGATCAAATGAAATCATGCAATCACCACATGTAACCTGTATGACCCAACCCAAAATGTACATAACTACAGATCAGTCTCAGATCAATAATTCGGATTAGATTATGAAGATG
Organism: Pterocarpus macrocarpus; assembly: GCA_031439585.1. Lineage (NCBI taxonomy): Eukaryota > Viridiplantae > Streptophyta > Magnoliopsida > Fabales > Fabaceae > Pterocarpus > Pterocarpus macrocarpus. The sequence goes on from CM062514.1 coordinate 35,460,844, forward strand.
CTAAAGAAATATCTCAAACTCAGTCTATATTGTTCATCCTTGTCTCTACTAATGTAGAAGTAATACACTAAGATGATCAAAAGTGTCTTTTAAAGCTTGTAATGTTAGGCCAAAGGTTAAGGTTAAGAAAGAATGGAAAGGAAAAATGAAGAACTAAGTTAGGTATTTGAAACATGCATCACAAATTACAATGGAACCTAAAGTATTGCCACCACTCTTTTTTTGTTTTTTTTTGGTTTTTCAATATACTGTACAACCATAAGCTTTTTCCTTTTTATTCTTTTTTTTTCTCATTTTTCCTTTCTCTTTTTTTTTCTTGCTTTGTACAACCATAAGGTTTTTTTTTTTGAAAAATTCACAAAAGAAATAAAACCGTCAAAGATGACAATATAGCAAACACTTTTGAGATGGATAAAATATGCAATGCAAAACCTAAACTACCTAACAAATGATATTGAAGGTGGGAATTTTTTTCTTTTTAGCTTAAAGAGGCAAGGTAGATGTGGGTTAAACAAAAAGAAAATGCCTTTTTCAATTTTTTTTTCTTAGCTTCAAAAGGGGCCTATGGATATATTATAAGGTAAGCTTAAAAGGCTCAAACGATCCAAAGAATGCCCTAATCATTTTACCAAGATGCACTACCCTAGGATTTCGCTTCAACAAGGAATCAAACATGTCCTAAAAGTCAATTCTAGTATACTGCATAAGCTTTCTCTAGAAATTTAACCTAGTTCATCCCCAAGAAAATGCACATCCTAGATCAAAGCACTGAAAAGAATGATAACTGAGAGCATGATCCATAAAAAACATTGTGTTTATGCTACTCCAAGTTCATGAAAATTCATGCAATTATTGAGTACTCAACACAATTCTCAAAAGAAAACTTTCACACAAGTAAAATTAAGAGATTCATTTTTTATTATTATATTTTTTATAAGACTCTACTGCCATGAAGAAAGCTAAAACACAAAAAAATCTAAACTTCAACAAAGAAAATAAAAGCAATAATTTGATAACAACTAAACAAAATGAAATAAAGAAGAATAAAAGAAAACAATAAGACTCTCCTAATTATTCTTGCACGAAACATTGCCTACTGTTCAACATTACCATCATTACTCAAAGGCAGTGGAAAGGCAAGAAAATGGTCCACATCAACTCCAATGGTTTGAGAACAAGCCTGAATCATCTACTCTATTTCTCAAATTTGCTTATTATGAGTTGACATAAAATGAGAGTAAGAAAAATGTTCTAATACATGCTAAAAATTAAGAAAATATTTTTGTGGCCGACACTATATACATCGCCCTACAAAGGCTCCGAACTCGAGGAGGCACTCAAGCCGACATAACAAATACTAACTACCACAAACATCAAAATAAAGCAATAAAACTTGGGTTGCCTCCTAAGAAGCGCTAACTTAAGATCTTCAACTTGACATGTGAAATTTATCCTAGTCAAAAGTATCATAAATGTATGTTTTCCTTACAAATAGCAGAATTTTCAAATAGACATATAAATTGCTTCTTTATGTATAAAGTAAGGAAAACTGATAGGTATTGATTTACACACCTCTAATCCGTTTTGAGAGATAGAAACACCGAGCATGATTGAATTGTCCTCATCTAGAATTTTCATATCTCCCAACACATGTGCCTTACTTAGTTCCTCATTGATTGCCACTTCCACTTTATTATCTTGATCATTATGCAATTTCCGCTCATATAGTGGGCGTAAACATGTAGGATGCATGCTACTTGAACAAACACAACATAAATCCAGTGATAACATCCAATTTTCAAGGTCATAAAATGGGCACAAATTTGTTTGATACATGACACTTGAACATATGTCACAACAAGGAACAATGATTAGGCATGCATTTGTTGGATGTGTAGAACTTCCACATATATCACAATGATAGCCATCCATCTAAGAATAGGTAAATGAAGACAAATTTTTTTTTTTAAATTCTATACAAATTAGACAAATAAAAGAAGAATTTAAAATAGAAAAAACTCTACAATAGAAATTTATCAGCTACTAATATTGTCGATAGAACATTCAATCCTCGATGACGGCGCCAAAAACTTGATAACCACTCGATAAGTGTACCAAATCGTTCAAGTAGTAAACTCGGTGACTGAGTATCGTCCCACGAGGATTGACATTACCAAACAATGATTCACTAATTCACTAATTCAATTTCTATTTAGATAATAACAATCATTTTGGGTCGAAGAAAGCTCTAAGCTTAAAATTAAAACATGCAATAAACTAGCAAAATAAAACAAGTAAGATTTAAGCAAAAATTAACAAAGATTAACAACAATATAAAAAATTCTAGAGGTTTGAAATTGTCTAATTTTGCTTAAAATCAAATGAATTCTTAATTACTTGAGTTGGAAATGGCTAGATTAAAGAGAGGATTCTAAATTATTGATCTCAATTCCTTGGTAAAATCAACCTTCCTTTTCTCACTAAAATATGTTAATCCCTTAACTATGCTTTAACCAAAAGAGGGTGTAAGCACAAAAACTAATCCATAGTTCACACAATTTCAAGATATATTCCCAAACCCTGAAAATCATGACGTTAATCCCTAAAGCTAGTTGACATACAAATTTCCCAATTTGAGCATGAACCCTAAATAAATTCATGAGAAAACAACTCACACATTTGCAATAACACAAAGGAATAACTTTTAATCAAACAATTCCAACATGAAGTTATAAAAAATCCACATACAATTCAACCATATTAGAGTTGACCCCTACCCCTAGCAAAAAAGTCGAGTGACTCATAAAAAGGAAGAAAACAAGATAGAAAATAAGAGAGAAATGCATGAAAAATTCAAGATTTAGAGCGATCAAATCTTCAATCTCCCCATCTCTTGCTATCCTTGATTTGTTCCTAGAGCTTCAAAGTGGTTCTCACTAAAACATGTTAATCCCTTAACTATGCTTTAACCAAAAGAGGGTGTAAGCACAAAAACTAATCCATAGTTCACACAATTTCAAGATATATTCCCAAACCCTGAAAATCATGACGTTAATCCCTAAAGCTAGTTGACATACAAATTTCCCAATTTGAGCATGAACCCTAAATAAATTCATGAGAAAACAACTCACACATTTGCAATAACACAAAGGAATAACTTTTAATCAAACAATTCCAACATGAAGTTATAAAAAATCCACATACAATTCAACCATATTAGAGTTGACCCCTACCCCTAGCAAAAAAGTCGAGTGACTCATAAAAAGGAAGAAAACAAGATAGAAAATAAGAGAGAAATGCATGAAAAATTCAAGATTTAGAGCGATCAAATCTTCAATCTCCCCATCTCTTGCTATCCTTGATTTGTTCCTAGAGCTTCAAAGTGGTTCTCACTAAAACATGTTAATCCCTTAACTATGCTTTAACCAAAAGAGGGTGTAAGCACAAAAACTAATCCATAGTTCACACAATTTCAAGATATATTCCCAAACCCTGAAAATCATGACGTTAATCCCTAAAGCTAGTTGACATACAAATTTCCCAATTTGAGCATGAACCCTAAATAAATTCATGAGAAAACAACTCACACATTTGCAATAACACAAAGGAATAACTTTTAATCAAACAATTCCAACATGAAGTTATAAAAAATCCACATACAATTCAACCATATTAGAGTTGACCCCTACCCCTAGCAAAAAAGTCGAGTGACTCATAAAAAGGAAGAAAACAAGATAGAAAATAAGAGAGAAATGCATGAAAAATTCAAGATTTAGAGCGATCAAATCTTCAATCTCCCCATCTCTTGCTATCCTTGATTTGTTCCTAGAGCTTCAAAGTGGTTCTCCTTTCTTTCCTAACCTAAAAGTGCCTAATTGAGTGGCTTATTCCTCTATTATTCTTACAAACAGCGAAAAGACACCAAATTTGCATGTCGCTAGTGCCTGAGTGCCAACCTTCAGGTGCTTGAGCACCAGACCTATTGAAATAGAATTCTTCTTAGATGCGCTAGCGCTTGAGTGCCAGTTTTGGATGCTCAAGTGCCTAGTTGCCAGAAAGCTTATCCTTTGCTCTATTGCACGGCTTGACCGCTTGGACTATGGCGCCAGAGCACCAAACACTTGACGAGCACTTTGACTATCACTTCTCAATTAGCTATAGTGAATTCATAATCTGTAAATGCAACCAAAACACATGCTTGGACCATAGTAAATATTCAAACAAGCTAGAAAACATATAAAAAGTTAAACTTCTAAAAATTCAAACAAAGACACTTTTCAAATACTCAAAATAAAGGGATTTTATAAATTAAAAACTCTTAGAAACTCAACCACTTAATGGAACATCACCATTGTTCATCATCGTCTTCAAGCTTGAGCATGTTATCCTACATGGTGTCTATAGATTCAACTTTCAATGCTCTACATAACCCATATAACATCTTTATGAATTGTTATGTATATTATGGGCTTAATTAAGAAAGTTTCGAGTTCTTCCATGCGATTTTTGAGTAATTTCTCACTCAATACTAAACCAAACCACATGATCTTGGTCTCTTTAAACTTGCAACTTCAATTACCCATGGGAGATCAAATGAATTTGGGCCATGGATGGGCTCTAGGGTTTTCAAGCAAAGGATGAGAGAGATGTTAGGGTTCTTGAGTTTCTTTCCATTAGTTCTCTCTCAATTCTTCGTCAATTCGCACAATATTTTGCTCGATAAATTTAGAATGACGTGATCTTAAAAAGCCCTCAATATCAATTTCGGATTTCATCAGTCCAAAATTAAAATCTCAAATTTGGGTTATTTTAAGGTTTAAGTGCAAATTTAGCTTTCTTCCATTGATCAACACCGAATCTTGTAGTTTACAGGCATAATCAGAGATAAATTAGGTTTTGATACTATTTGTAAGAATTTGAATCCCTTAGATTTGGATTTAACTCTGATTACAACATGCAAATCAACTAGGACCATGAACAAGATTAGTTGTGAAGATTACCTGGATTGACTGATGAAGATGATGCATCCATAACTCCTTGTTCGATCCGATCAAAGAGAGGGACAAGGGACACTAGAGAGGGGAAAGAGACTTTTCATATTCCAGTAATAGCCAAATTTGCACTCTATCTCAATAATGAGGCAGCACACACACATATATGGCTAGGAGAAGGGATCTTTCTCGTGTTAGCAAAATGATGAGTTAAACCTACCTATTATAACAAAGCTCATACACAAGGCCTATTTCATATCATATCAAACTTATGAGTAATGCAGGATGTCATTAAGCTCGATAACAATGTTGATCACAAAATTGGGATAAATAATATGCTTTAACATTTTGATATTTAATTAATTTGGGTTTTAAAATTAAAATATAATTATGATTTATAGTAGTTTACAAGTACTTATCCATCACAAAGATAATGAGCCATGTTATGAGGAGATAACTTGCTAATGAGAATCGCAAAATCTATATCCATGTATTTGGCTCCACCCATTAGGGATCGGAGTCTGTTGATAATGTTATAGTTTGACCATATAAATTTGCATAAATTTGGTGAGCTCTAGCCCTAATCTCGAGATAATTTTTATGACCAAAAAGGAAGCTACATATGAGTGATATGAATCACTCCTATGTCTTGAAGCATGGAGAAGATTAAATATATATATATATATCTGTTATTGATGGTGAGGGCTTTGTCTCAACTCTCAACATAACTGAGGCAATAGTGTGTGTCCTAATGCAAGTGGTATGTAGTCTTAAATTTGGAGGGGCTATGGTATTTTAGCTAAATGACAATGTAATCGGTGGCCTAAGCTTGGCGATTCAAATATATGGGTTGGTTTCTTTCTTGCTACCCAAAATTTGGGCAGGGAGAGATCTAGGGATATCCATAAGTAAATAATTTTATTTAAAATTTGTATGTTGCTATGGATTTTCTGACATTAACCTAGTCTCTAAAATTTTTTTTACATAAAATAGGTTCTTAAAAATTCAACTACAATTTGACCAGAAAAAAAGTTCAACAAAGATATCATATTAATCCTAGAAAATTTTTGACATTAAATAGATCTTTAAAAATTAAAATAAGATATCACTTTTAGTCCTTGAAAGATGTGTATAACATATATTTAATCCTTTCCTTTTCGATAAAGTATGAGTTTTTGGGAACCTATTTGATGTCACATACATCTTTTATAATTATCAAAGGGATATCATGTTTTAACTTTTATGGATCTAGTTGACATAAAAAATCTTATAGAGACTAATATGATATCATATTTAACTTTCCAGAGGCCTATTTGATGTTAAGATTTTTTCGGAAACTAAATTAATATTACATATATCTTTTAAGGATCAAAATACAAGTTTTCTCTTCATTTTTTGGGTACAATGACTAAATAATTATGTTTGATAAAAAAAAAAAGGTAGAGGTATTGTGATTGATGATGCCACCCAATGACCAACTCACAAATTTCTTCGCGAGACTAACGCAACTCAAGTGGCAATTTCCCTGCAAATTCTTAGTTACATCCTTTTCAAGACTATGAGCATGATTGATTGATGAGTCAATAGCATACTACTTAATATTGATGTATTAAATTTAGGGAAAAAAAAATAGCAGCAATAGTATGAATTAATTAAACCCCTCTTTGCGTAAGTAGAGCACGAAACTAGTCTACCCCACTTTTTGGGATAGAAAGGAAGGCCTATCCCAAGCAACTTGTTAACTTGGTCAACATCCCTTCCGAAACCAGTCTACCCCATTTAGTAAGTGTTTTCATAGGGTTAGAAAGGGGATATTGCACTTTTATATAGTTACTAAATTCTCCCATCATGGGTTTCAATAACAATGGAGCTTAAGGCTATTAGGCCCACACTTAGCTTCGTAACTAGACTTATAATATCGATCACGTACCATATCCTATATACTTTATATCACATATTTGTTAGAGCTAATTATTTATATTAGAATTATCTAATAATAAAAATGATCGAGCAAGTTGAAGCCCAATTATTGATTTAGGTGATTTGTTTGTTTTGGGTTTGGATATTTGTAATTAATTAGTGTGGGTAAGAGGCATTGATAGGAAGACCTATTAGGTAATATTTAAATATGACTAGATCCCTATGCACTCTTTAACTTTAGCATATAAGACTCTTCAACTTGCCGCATTTATAGCTGCTATGAAGGAAGATTTAGTATTTCAACTTTGTATATTTGGTGTTCTAAATTCCAAGTGTCAATCTAGTAAATTCTTACATTTATGAATTATCTCATCAATCTGTTTTATAAAAGCCATATAAAATAGATTTATTAATGTAATTACATAAAGATTTTTCTAACATAATTCACCGTAATAATACAAGTACCATTCCATTCAACTATCTATCCTTTGGGTACAGTGACTAGAGGATTAGGGTTGACCCAAAAAAAAAAATAGAGGAAATAATTAGGGGTGATCGATGATGCAGCCCAATGGCGAACTTGCCAATTAGTTTTGAGTAAAACACACTCTCCTCTACTAAAAAATGTTTTTATTATATAATTCTCCCTATGTTTTTAAAAGATACACTCTCTTGCCTACAAGATGAAAAATATGCTACATCTTAATCTATTTTTAATTAAATCTCTATTACTTTATACTTATTATCTTTTTTTGACCAAAATATGCTTTATTAGTAGTTATATATATTAAGCTATTAGGAATGAGCTAGTGGTAAAAAATTTGGATAGTGAGTGTAACATGCTGCCAGCTAATTGTTAATTTATCATCATCATTTTTTTTTATTCACTTAATTACTCAATTGATAGTTAGCTAGCATGTGTTACTAACTTCTTTCTCATTTTAGGTCAAGTTAGTTACTCATTATGTATTATTTGGGCGAGATGTTATAGTTAGCATGAAGTTATATATTCAAAATTTGTTACTCTCGATGTAAAAAAAAAAAAATTAGTTCTATATATTAAAAATCTTTTTTCAATAATGAAAGACATATGACTGATAATAATATAATGATATTGATGCACATATAAGAATATTTTATTTTTTAATTTTTAAATATTATTGGATTAAGAAAATCAATTATTAACAATAACAACAATTTATGATGATTGCTTTTAAAAAAAGAAAGAATTGTGTACTTTTAATTTTTAAATATTTTTATGCTATAATATGTGATAATTAATGTTAAAATATGAATAATAATAAATTTTTTTTGTACTAATTTATTTAATTAAAAAAGTTTTAACGTTATATTAAATTTTATACATTTTTTAAAATCACTAAATAAGAATTAAATAGTCTTAATAAATATAGTTTCATTAATATTAGCATAACAATTCTTAAATATTTATAAAGATGAAATAATTTTAATAATGTTAAATAAAAAATAATTAAAATAATATTTTCTTAAAATATTAATACTAATTAATAAATTATTTTAATTTGTATAATGGATAGCTTAATAAATTTACATATATATATATATATATATATATATATATTTTAAATTAATAAAATATTTTGAACTAAAGTATATATTTTGATGACAGATAGCAAAGAGTTATGTAATAAAAATATCTCTCAAAAAAGGAGAATATAATTTACTCCTTAGTTTTCGAGACTGATCCAACTCAAGTGGCAATTTCCTTTCAAGTTCATAGTTACATCCTTTTCTAGACTGTGAGCAAGATTGATTGAGTCAATAGCATAGCCATGTAGAAAATTCAAGCATAATGAAACAACAGTGTCCACTATTTTTTTCTATCCAAGCATAGTCTTCATTACAGGTCGTGACAAAAAAGACGAGTTTTGAGAAGACATCTTTAGGATGATTTCATTTTCAAAGTGAGAAATTGTGTTTCTATATAGAGAAAACAAGAATGTATTTACTTTGAAACAAAAAACATTATAACTATAACTCATTAAATAAATTTAAAATATACAACCACAAGAAGCGCAAACAACTAGTTGATTGTCCCTTCCCGAGTCCTTTAAACCTGATCACAGCATAGCTATCTACTAATTTCTTAACTAAAGTAATGGCACAAAAGGAGGGACAAGCAATTTAAGGCATGGATTAGTAATGCTGCTTTTTTTTAGAGCTACTGAACTCTTTTTTTTTTTTTTTTTTGGTACATCAGAAAGAAGAGGAAAGACTAGGATCTCAAGAATAAAGTGCCTCTAAAATCTTCACACATAAAAGGAAGCAATCCTTGTGGAGGCTCCCGCAACACTTTCAGCTTTTCATTCCCTATAGCAGCCTCATTAGCTAGAAAATCAGCACAAGCATTAGCCTCCCTCAAGATACGAGATATCATGACATTCCAGTCCCGTTTTAGCCAATCCCGGATGTCTGCTATTATAGCACCATACGAATGCATATTCTCAGCATTGTGAATGAGCCGTAGTGCCTTAGCTAAATCTGATTCACAGGAAACAGCTTTGAAACCATGTTCCCAAGCCAACTTCAGACCCACACAAATTGCCATTAGTTCAGGCAAAAGATTGTCAACAACTCCCAAAAGGCCTTCAAAACCAAAGACCCATCTCCCATTATACTTACACACTAAACCACCAAAGCCCGCCAAACCTGGGTTACCTTTAGAACACCCATCTACATTGAGTTTCACCACACCTTCATGAGGCCGCCATTCCCATCTAGCCCACCTACTAATTCTTGGCATAGTGTCAACTTGGTATGGGTCCGAGCAAAGTGCCTCTTTATCATAGGAAATGGCCCTCATAATCTTATCCACAGTAAGTTCCTTATTAGCCATTATCTTATCATTCCTTGCCCTCCAAACCCACCAAAGGGCTACACAGAAAGTCACATTGTTAGTTGCCATGGCAATGTGCTTGATCCAGGCTTTATGGGCTTGCATATCCATCAAATAGCATTGCAGATACCCACTTGGTTCCAGACCTCCTTGGCCTTGACACAATCCCAAAGGCAATGGAGGATTGATTCCACTTCAAGACCACACCTCATGCAAATGGCTGAAGCTGCCAAGCCACGCTTATGACGCAAGAAATTTGTAGGAAGTGAGTCATTCATCGCCAACCAGAAAAGTAAACGACATTTCTCAGTTGTTGGGGTCCTCCAAATCCATTTCCACATTCCAAAGCCATTACTAATATCTGGGAGTAGATTATATTGTAGCCAAGCGTAACCCGATGTAACTGTGTACTTACGTGTTTGAAAAACTTTCTAAACCAGCAAATCCTCCACATCATTATTCAACTAGATGAAGAAATTTTCAAGCCTAGTTTTAACTTCTTCAGTAACCACAGTCATCAAAACCTCAAGACGCCATTCTCCATCCCGCCAAACATCCCGGAACTTTAACTGTGTATCAGATATATGAACATAAGGGACCAAATTACACAATGGACCTTGTGGATGCCAACTACCAAACCAGAATAAAGAATCACCCCCTCCAATTCTTATCGTGTACCCTGGTTTCAACAAATTGCAGGCTTTGACTAATGCATTTCAAGTGGGAGACCCATTTCTACGTGATTGTATACTGGCACCCTTTTCTTCACTACCATATTTTTTCTCTCAAAAATGACACCCACAACTTAGATGATGGGCGTGTAAATTCCCAATGTAGTTTGCCAATAAACGCTACATTGCACAACCTCGCTTGATGGATACCGAGACCACCATTGCTCCTAGGCTCTGTTACCACCTCCCACCGCACAAGAATCAAGCCACGGTTGCTGCCTTGATTCCAAACAAAATTTCTAATGATTCTATCAATATCTTCACAAACTTGTTGTGGCACCCAAGATGTTTGCATGTTATACACCGGCATCGCTGTAAGAATGGAACGTGCCAAAGTCACTCTGACAGCTCTATTGAGGAGTTTAGCCTTCCACCCACTAAGCCTCACCTTAAGTTTATCAATTAAGAAATTAAAGTCTTCTCTTTTAATCCTCCCTTGGAACAATGGGAACCCCAAATACTTGCCAAGATTCCCTGCCAAGGCCAAATACTTGCCAAGATTCCTTGCCAAGGCAATCGAAGACATAGCTGCAAGTTTCTCCCATTTTCTTCTATTAACATTCCCTGACATCATAACTTTGGATTTGTCCACATTTATAGCAAAACCTGAGATATCCTCAAAATCCTTCAGAACTTTCATGATAACTCTTAGCTGTGAAACTTTGGCCTCAACAAAGAGTAAAATATCATTTGCAAATAACAAGTACAAAATTCCCATACCTCTTCTTGCAACTTTGATTGGCTTCTAATTACCACTATCTACTTTCTAGGAAATCATTGCTGCCAACCTTTCCATGCATAGCACAAACAGGTAAGGTGACATTGGATCTCCTTGATGAAGTCCTTTGTTGGGTGAGAAATTCTCCAATCTAACCCCATTCCATACAATAGAAAGAGATGAAGATGCTACACAAAATATGATAAGATTCCTGATCACATCTGGGAAGTCAAAATCCACTAAAGTTTGCTCCAAGGAACCCCAATCTAAACTATCATAGGCCTTAAGCAGATCAATTTTAATAGCCATGTTACCTTTCTTCCTCTTAGAGCGATGCATATGGTGAAGAATCTCTTGGGCAATGATAACATTATCTGTTGTGCTCCTTCCAGGAATGAAACTATTTTGGAATGGCCCAACCAAGTCCATCAAGAAGGGTCTAAGCCTATTCACTAGCCTTTAGTGATTAGCTTATGAACTACATTACATAGACTAATTGGCCTGAATTGAGACATTTTTACCGAAACCTCCACTTTTGGTATCAAAACCACAAGAGTTTCCAATAACCTCTGATCAAACGTCCCTGGCCGAAATGCTTCTCTAATTAACCTCCAGATATCATCCCCAACCTCATTCCAAAACCTTTTGAAGAAAAAGGGTTGACAACCATCAGGTCCTGGAGCCTTAAATGCTTTCATGTACTTCAAAGCCTCCCAAACCTCGCCTTTAGAAACATTCTTTAAAAGAGTTGACACAGCTTCTAGGCCAAGTTTAGATGTAGCTGGTAAAGAAACCCCTACTCCCCGTGCTGGGGATTCTTTAATAAAAAGCTTTTTGAAGAAATTGAGGGCTTTACTCTTCAACAGCTCACCATTAGTACACCAAATATCCCCGACGATATGTAGCCCTTCAATCTTGTTCCTTTTCCTTCTTGTCAAAGTCTGACCGTGGAAAAAAGCTGTGTTTTTATCTCCAAATTGAACCCACTGCTCCCTAGATTTTTGAAACCACAACATTTCTTCTTGAAGGAGTACCTGATTATATTCTTGCTGGAGCTCACCCTCAAGATGAACAAGGCTCTCTGAATGCAGTTCCTCTAGGGACCTTTGAATTCCCACAATTCTAGCCTCAAGAAATTGCTTTCTTCGGAAGATATCACCAAACACCTCTTTATTGAAAATCAGAGAATCAGTCCTTACCCCATCTAAACTCTTCACCACATTTGAAGAATCTCTCCTCCAAGCATTCTCAACCACCCAATGATCTCTTTAAGATCTCTAAAAGCTGCACCTAAAATATTATAATAATACTATTTAATAAAATAATATAAAAATTACTTTCAATAACAAGAAATAACAAGAGTGGTATTTTGTAAATACATTATAAAATTACTTTTAAAATTTCAAATAACTATAATAGATATAAATATTAAAGAGAATAATTTTTACTGTCACTATCATTAAAGAAAGTAATATTATATTAATTTTAAGTTTTAGAGCATATAAATTAGCTCTCAAAAGCATCTTATGAAATGTTCTCAAGAGCACTCGTGGCTTTTAAAATTCAAGAGCAAAAGCACCCTAATTTTTTTATTTACTACACAAAACAAATTAGCTTATACTTTCTATAAGTAAAAATACCCCAACAAAGAGCACTATAAACCAAGCTCAAGTTTGGTTTTGATGGTTGCATTAGCTGAGGGTAAGAGCAGCTGCAGCTGATCAAACCTTATCTGCAGTTACTGCATGCCTTCATCAAAATAAACCTGGCCCGACAGCAGTTTTCCATATCCATTCAGTACATGCATATCATCCATACAAAATCGACTACCCTTTTTCTTGGGGAACAAATTTAACCTTGCAAGCATTGACGAGAGACCTATTGGCAATGCAATATATGATATGTTTGGATAACTAATGATTAATGGAATGAAATGGAATATTATGGAATGGAGTAGAGTGGAGTAGAGTTGCCACTCCATTATTTGGAAATCATAGTAAAAAAGAGTAAAGTTTTATTTATATCCCTCATGTTTTATAGTGATTTCATCCTAGTCATAAAAGTTTTTTTCGTTCTATTTGTATCCTTAGTATTTTTAAAACATTTCAATCATGTCCTTTTGATAGACGGTGTCCAAATTATAAACGAAAAAAAGCTGATATTAAGGTTAAATTTTGATGTTAGCGATATCCAAATACCACAAATAGAGATTGTCCGCTTTCAATTCTCCAACAAAAAACTTCGAGTATGGATTTTAATACAAGAAAGATTAATTGAACGTTAAAGGGGTTTCAGTTAAAAAGGAAAACTTCTGTATCCTACAAAAATATGGGAGGAAATAATAGTAAATAATATTATTCTATTCAGATAACTGATAAACACATCATTACTGACATTATACCCTAATATTCATATAAGTTTTTTATGTTTATAATTTGAATATCGAAATCATAAGATTGAAGCATTTTAAAAAAGTTAGGGACATAAATAAAATAAAAAAAAAACTTTCGGGACTAGAATGAAATCGTTATAAAATATGAGAAAAGTAAATGAGGCTTTATCCTAGTAAAAAGGGATGGAATGAAGAGGATTATAAATAAAAAAATTATGATTCCGTCCCATTCCTCCCAAATTGGGGTGAAGGAAAAATAAAAAGATGTGATGGAATGAGATGGAATCCATTCCATCTTTTTTTATTCCATTGCATCTATTTTTTACATATCCAAACAATGGAACCATTATTTATTCCTTTCCCTTCTCGTCCATTCCATCACGAGTCTTAGCCCCCATCTTAATTTGCAGATGACCAATATTCAACGTCATCTTCTAAAATTATGATGGTATTATTTTTTGTTGAGGTGACTATTGAAGCATTTATACATTTTTAATTGCTTATGACAGACATGACCTATCTAAGGTATCAGGACCAAGGAGAACAAATAGAAAGAACAGAGAGAATATGAGAATGAATCTGAAGTGAATGAGATGAGAATGATTTCATTGATTGAGTGTGGCTTACACCAGCTTGTATATGTATGCATCTATGACTCTGATAAGGTAACAAAGCTACAACAAACTCTATAACTAACTCTAACTAAATGCTAATTATAACAGAATTAACTAACTTGTTGCATGTGAGTGAGTATCCTTTACATCCCCCCTCAAACTTAGCGATTAATAATTCATAATCCTAAGTTTGTCTCAAAAATTATGGAAGAAAGTAGATGAGATAGGCTTGGTGAGAACATCAGCCATTTGAGCATAAGCAAGGATATGACTAACTTGAACATGACCTTTTGCAATATGATCTCTAACAAAGTGTAGATCCATCTCAAAATGCTTGCATTTGGAATGTAGAATTGGGTTTGTAGCTAATAGAACAGCACTTATGTTGTCACAGTAGATCATAAGGGTGACTTGTAAAGGAGCTTGAATTTCAAACACAAGATTTTGAACCCAAATCAGTTTTGCAACTAAGGAGGCCAAACTGCGGTATTTTGCTTCAGTACTAGATCTAGAAATTGCAAGTTATTTCTTAGAGGACCAAGAGATCAGGTTAGGACCAATATAGACATAGTAGCCACTTGTTGATTTCCTGTCATTAGGATCTCTCCCCCAATCGAGATAGCCTGTGACCCTTAAGAAGTGCCATTGAGATACCTAAGTATTCTCTTAACTATTTTCCAATGGCTTGAAGAGGGTTCTGCATAAATTGACAGACCCGATTGACACAGTAGGCTAATTTAGGCCTTGTGATAGTTATATACTATAAGCTGCCAACGACTAGATTTTCAAATAGAGGGCTACCAGAGGCTTGGAGCTTCAAGGAGGAGGGCAAAGGAGTCTTACATGGTTTGCAGCCTTCCATAGAAGCTTTTGTCAACAAGTCTTGAACATACTTGGACTAAGAAAGATGCAAACCCCCTGAGGCAATGTGAGCCACTTCAATTCCCAAAAAAATAGTGTAGATTACCCATATCTTTTAAGGCAAAGGAAGAATTGAGCTGAGATATCAGTTCTGAGATATATGCGGAGGAGCAACCAGTGATAATAATATCATCCATATAGATGAGTACATAAGTAACAGAAGCATGAGTGATTCTAGTAAAAAGAAAAACATCAGACTTGGTGGGAAAGAAACCAAGCTGCTGCAAGACTGTAGAGCGCTTGTGATACCAGGCCCTTAGAGCCTGTTTGAGGCCATATAGAGCTTTAGTTAGTTTGCAAACTAGGGAACTATCACCAATTTCATATCCCTTACGCTGAGTCATGTACACATCTTCTTGCAAATCTCTATTGAGAAATGCATTATTGACATCAAGCTGTCTAATATCCCAAGATTTAGAAACTGCCAGAGAAAGAATAAGTCTAATGGAGGTGGGTTTCACCATTGGACTGAAAGTCTCAATGAAGTCAAAGCCTGGCCTTTGGTTGAAACCTTGAGCCACAAGGTGAGCATTGTAGTTTTGAAGGGAGCCATTTGAGTTATACTTAATTCTGAAAACCCATTTGCTGCTAATTGGGTGCCTATCCGGCGGGAGTTTCACAAGCTGCCAAGTATTGTTTCTCATTAATGCAGCATATTCATCATCCATAGCGTACTTCCAATGAGGGATTGTGAAGGCTTGTTTGACTGAGGAGGGTTCTAGATTGGCTGCATACACTTTGGGTTTGACAATACCATCTTTGGCTCTAGTTCTTATAGTGTGAGAGTTATGATTTGCAGTTTTGGGAGGTTTAGGAGGTGGAATAGCAACTACAAGTTGTTCTGAGTCAAATGGTAGGTCAATATGAATACTTGAAATAGGGATGAAGGTATTTGAGGAAGTAGGGTATGGTGCATTGGGAGGACAAAGAGGTGTGGACAGTGTTTGAGAGTTGGTGTTGGTGTTGTTAGTATTAGGGGATCTTGGTACAGAAGGGATTGATGGTGTCATGGATGAGAGAGAGTCAGTGTTTTATGCTGCAGTATGAAGAAAGGGAGATTGAGACTCTTGGAAAGGGAATCTGGTTTCATCAAACAGTACATGTTGAGAGATTATGATTTTCCCTGAGGGTGTAAGGCATTTATAGCCTTTATGCTGTGTGGCATAGCCTAAAAAGACACTAGGGGTGGGCCTGAAGTCAAGCTTGTGATGATTGTAAGGCCTGGTGTAGGGAAAGCAAAGACAACCAAACACCCTAAAGCTCTCATAAGGAGGTTTCTTGTGCAAGAGATACTCAGTTGCTGATTGATTGTTCAATAAGGGTGTAAGTAGTGAGCTTATCAATTGAACAGCTCTGGTAAACACCTCCCCCCAGAATTTCATAGGCAAAGAGGACCTTGCTAATAAAGTCAAACCCATTTCCACAATATGTCTATGCTTTCTTTTGACTAATCCATTTTGCTGATGAATATGAGGGTATGAGAATTTGTGAATTATTCCCTGTGCCTGCAGAACTTCAGATAAACTAACATACTCAGCAGCATTGTCACTTTGGAACATTTTGATTTTGGTTTCAAGTTGCAATTCAACCATTTGTTGGAAATGTAAAAATACTTATTTGAGTTGTGATCTAGACTGAATAAGATAAATCAAAGTGTATTTTTACTATTTGCCCTTGGCCTAGGAGTTGAAGGTTCTGAACTAAATTAAGATCAAACATGTGCTAGCAGTTTAGAGCAATGTGACCAATCTTACCACACACTTGACAAGTTGGCCTTGAAGATCCTGATCTACCTCCTCTACCTGATCTGCCACCTCTTCTTCCTCTAAAACCATGAGGTCTAGGTCCTGATTGGAACCTAGAATGCTGATCTTGATTTCCTTTCACAAAAAATCTATTCTGCTATTGCTGAGCCACATTGGCTTGAACAAAATTTTTTGGTTTCTTGAATCTCTTAATCATTTCCTCCTGTGCCATAAGCAATGCCTCAATTTCTCCAACCGAAATTAGTTCAACTCGAGAGATCACAGTTGTCATGAATGGACTATACTCTTCTATTAATCCATTCAAAATTGTCTCTACATGATCAAAATCTATTATGGGTGCACCAACTGAGATGAGTGCATCAATTGTGCTCTTAGTTTCCAACAAATACTCACTCACTGAACCACTTTTCTTGGAATTACTGAGTTTATTCTTCAATTGCCTTACCTTTGCTTTGACTTGTGAAGCAAAAAATGTTTCTAACCTGGCTCAAATTGATGAATGAAGTCACATCCTGCCATTCTTGTGGTGAATGGCTTTGTCACTGATGAGAGTAGCCAAGATTTCAACAATGCATCTTATTTCTTCCAGTGCCGATATTCTGGATTGATCACTTCATTTTCTTGATCTTCATTTGTTGAAAACTTCTTCGGGATAGCTTTTGCTATGATGTGATGTAGCAAATCATGGCCTTCAATGGTTGCTTCTACTTGTTGCTTCCATGGCAAGTAATTTTCTTCATCAAGCTTCATTGCCACAGGATTTGAGAAGCTTTGCACCATTGATTGAGACACACTGTGATGAGAATCTTGTGATGTTTGTGAAGAACTCTGCGAAGCCATGATGAGCAAGATGGCTCTGATACCATCTAAGGTATCGGGACCAAGGAGAACAAACAAAGAGAATAGAGAGAATATGAGAATGAATTTGAAGTGAATGAGATGAGAATGAATTCATCGATTGAGTGTGGCTTACACCAGCTTATATATGTACACATCTATGACTCTGATAAGGTAACAAAGCTACAATAAACTGTGTAACTAACTCTAACTGAATGCTAATTATAACAGACTTAACTAACTTGTTGCAAGTGGGTGAGTATCCTTTACAACCTCTACCAATTTACGTATTTAATATTAATAATATAAACTAATTGTGCACCATTTAAGCTTTTACAACGGGAAGTTATTGACTTAGCTTGGCATAAATAACGCTGCAAAAGATATTGATGTCAAAAACCCTAAATCGTACGAAAAGTTATTTATGAAATGTTAAAAAATCAACTACAGCAACACATTTTGTTCACATTTCTGTCTTCTAATTTGACAATTTGACTCACCTCATGATTGGCTATCAATCCTTTCGTAACTCTTGCATGAAAAAAAATTAATTCGTGTTACCTGACGCTGCCGTATTCATAATTTCATAAATGAGGTACATAGCAACTTCACTTGCACCATCATGATATTACTATAGCGCGTATGCTGACTGAGTAAACCTTATCTCAGTATAATTAACATAGGAGAAATAGTACATAATCAAAAGAATCTAATCAGGAATTTTATGGAAATTATGCTGGTGAATGGACAATATAAGGTGATAGGATCCATTTATTCATATAAAAATTAATAACAATATAGCATAATTCTGACAATAAATTTTTTGCAAAGAATTCTGATTATCTAACCTTTTCACGACACAAAAGTTTTGATTTTCAAAACTATCCTTATTTAATGACCAAACAAAAAAGAATAAAACTGTTGTTATACATCTATCGTTTTCTTATTTGACCTTTCTTCCTCTCTCTCTCTCATTTTTGTAACTTTAATTAATTCACGGGTCCTTTTGACAAATTCTTACATAAAAATCTTTGGTCAGTCTTCTTTTACAAATCGACAAATAACAGCGACAAATAAAATATTTTCTAGAGTATGAATTAATTAAGCTCTTGCCGTAGTAGAGCAGGCAACCAGTCTACCCCCCTTTTCTGGGGGTAGAAAGGAGGACTATCCCAAGTGGCTTGTTGACTTGACTATCATCCCTTCCAAGGCCTGTAAAAGAGTTAGCCCACAGCCATCTTCTTAGTTGTCAGCGATATATTAATCTTTTAGTGAAAAAGGTTATTTGACGTGATAAGCTGTTAAAACTCTTCAGGAGATGAATGTGAGTTCAAATCCTAAAGGAACAATTCTTGTGAGGAAACCGTATAACTCTTTTGCCCAAAGTAGTACTAGTGTGGCAATGAAGCTGAAGGCCATGGCGTTACTTGTCGCATTCGTCATCTTGGTAGGAGCAGCTGCAGATGATCAAACCCTTGATGGCTGCAAAAGAGATTGTGGAGGTGTTCCAATTCTATATCCCTTTGGGGTAGGAACTTCATCTACAACCAGTAAGAAATGTTTCTTGGAAGAATCATTTGAGCTTATCTGCAGCAAATCCACTTTATACTGGGGAAATATGACAGTCACAGCCATAAACATTGCCCAAGGTCAAGTGGACATGCTGGTTTTCGTCTTCCGACTCTGTTATGATAGTAGTTACGGTAACGCTTCCACGTACGGTAGTCAAGGGCTCAGAAGTGCTGCTGGTTTTACCATTTCTAACAAGGAAAACAAGTTCCTGAGTGTTGGCTGCGACACTTATGGCTATCTTAATAGCTTTCACAACGGTGCAGAATATTCAATAGGATGCTCACCACAATGTAACGACAACAGTATGGAGAGTGTTGATGGGAATTGTTCGGGCATTGGGTGCTGTCAGGTGGATATTCCTACTGGAATGACAAATATCCGTCTACAGGCATTTAGCGTTGAGAATTTCAACAGTACTTTGAACCTCAACAACTGCAGCTATGCCTTTATTGTCAAAAATGGCAACTATACATTCTCTAAGAGTCACTTGCTATATCTACCTTACGAGAAGATGCCTGTGGTCTTTGATTGGATTGTTGCCAATGAAACATGTGAGGCTTCTCAGAACCGAGGAACCAATGCTTGCAAAGGGAATAGCAGTTGTGTGGACTCAGACACTGGAGACGGTTACCGATGCCGATGCAGTGATGGTTATGAAGGAAACCCATACCATCCCAGTGGTTGCAAAGGTAATTGATTCCATTAGACATCAATCTATTATACTTTACTACATCTTTCTTTGCTTACGAAATCGAGTTTTACGATCATCATATACCATTGTTTTCGTTTTTAATGCCTGATTAAATAATTCTGCTTCCAATTTTATCCAATATTTTCTTGCTTTATATTTCACGAGACAGAGAGAAATAAAGAGAAAGTACTAGGAAAAAAAGCTTTTAGGGTGTGTTCACAACTTTAGTTTAAAATGAGAAGAAAGGGAATTGAAAGGTTTGTAAAGTTTTACTCATGTTAACAAGATTTGTTTTTTAGGAGGGAAAGGCACTTAAAGGTTTTATCTATTCATCAAAACTTTCAATTACTTTCATTTCATGGCTTCCCCAATTTGGTGGGTTTTAAATGAGATTATAGTGCAATTTACTATATTATCTCTATTAAAATATTGAAATATTATTTATTCCTATCATTTTAACATAGTTTATTTTAAAAACACACACACACACACAGGGGATGTGTCAGGGAGAAGAGCAATCAATTGTGAACATAAAAAGAGTAAATATTGACATTGGATTTTATATAGTGGTCAAGATTTAAATATAGTGTCATATGACATTTTTAAGTGAATATATGACTATTAAATAACTTTTAATTTTGATCATCAAAATATATATAGAGGATGTATCAAATGAGAAGAATGATCAATTTGTCAAAGTGTGAGCAGTAAATATTGACCATTAGATTATAAATGATCAAAATTAAAACATGAAGTCATGTGACTTTTTTGAATGATCATATAAGTATTAAATAATTTTTAATTTTGACAATTCATGTATATACAAAAAGTATATATATCAAGTGAAAGAAGTGGTTATTATAAAAGTGAAAGGAATAAATTTTGACCATTAAATTTTACATGACTAGGTATAAAATATAAAGTCATGCGACTTTTAAATAACTTTTAAATTGACCATCTCTGTTTAGTTTAATAGCTAAGATTTGTTTTTACCTCTTAACATAAAAATAACTTGTAACTTATTGTCAAAAAATAAATTTTGAAATAAGTGAAAGTGAGAATCTCAAAGATAATATTGTTATAGAATTTTTAAAAAATATGCGAAAAATATTTTCAGAGATAAAAAATTAAGAGAAAAATTTGAAAAAGATTAATTAGACAGAGAAAATATTTTCAAGAAAAATTTAAGGAGACAAAATATTTTTGAGAGAAGGAATATTCTAAAAATATGTTAAATATATAATATATAATTTTGAAGTTAATATTAAACATATTAACTATACATAATTATTTTCATAAAAAATAAAATAGTAAAAAGTAAATTATAGGCTCTCTATTTCATTTTTTAATATCCATTTTACATTTATGAATAAGAGTAAGGTGAAACCTTTTAAATGCCTTCTTTTTTTTTTTCAGATTATATGCATCAATTGTATGAGTTTATGTATTTCATTTTTTTTTAACACGTCAGTTGTGTTTCTTTTATTTTCAAGCCGACAGTGATAATTTGCAGTACAACTGGATTACTTATATTATTTGTTTAAGAAATATTATAGCAGCTATGTCACTTGGCCAAAGAGAGCATGAAACAAGGAAATAGCTCAAATTGAAGGTGTTTTAATATTTTTAAGAGCACCTCTCCTCTCCATTTCTTTTATGGATTTGAGTGGGGAAAAAAAAAAAACCTTAAAAAGTGTCATACGGCAGTATATGTTGCTTTAATACTTTTTTTGGGTTGAAGCCGTGTTACTAATTTTAGTGTAACTGATATTCCTCATTTAGTAATCTTCTAGAGAAATATATACTTCATAGTCTTAAAAAACATTTCTATTTGAAAAGGAAAAAAAAATTACAAACAAAAAGTAATTACAAAACCTTACAGATTAAATATTTCAAGCTTCAATATTTCAAGTTTCAACTATCAATATGAAAGAAGGAAAAATGGAAAATATATAAAAAATTATTAAATAAGTCAATGTGAGCTCTATGTTCCTTTTGAACTTGTGCAAATAGGATTGCTTGTTTGACAATTTTGTTATTTTTATTATGGTCTTGCAGACATTGACGAATGTAAGACAGGAAGTCATAAATGCCCAAGTAACCGTAATTGTCGCAATACAATTGGGTCTTACGAATGTTTGTGTCCTAAGAGGCAATCTGGAAATGGAACAATAGAACAAGGGTGCTACCAGCAAAATGTACTTCCCAAGTTTTTCATTGGTAAAGCAGCCTAAGCACATTTACGTTTTTTTTCTTTAAGTTTTCATCTTAATTTTTTTTCTTAAGCATACGGGATATTTTCGTTTAGTAAGTATGCTAATGATGTTAGTATGGAGTTTAGACTGTATTTCATAGAAAAGTTCAACAATCGTGTCCAATATATTTTGAATGCAGGTGCAAGCATAGGAATTATCACTCTTTTTGTGGCAACTTCATTTCTATTCTTGATATACCAGAAAAGGAAACTCATCAAACTAAAAGAGAAATTCTTTAAGCAAAATGGAGGCTTGATCTTGCTACAACAACTCTCTACAATAGAAGGGTCCTCCCAAATTGCTCGAATTTTCACAACAGAAGAACTAAAGAAGGCCACCAACAACTATGACGAGAACTTAATCATTGGTAGAGGAGGTTATGGTACAGTTTTCAAAGGATTTCTAGCAGATAATAGAATTGTTGCTGTTAAGAAGTCCAAAATAGTTGATCAGAGCCAGATTGAGCAATTCATTAATGAGGTTGTTGTTCTATCCCAAATCAATCACAGGAATATAGTGAAGCTTTTAGGTTGTTGTTTGGAGACAGAAGTTCCTTTACTAGTATATGAATTTGTTAACAATGGTACCCTCTTTGATTTTATCCACAATGAAAGCAAGGCAAATAATTTAACTTGGAAAACTTGTCTAAGGATAGCAGCAGAGGCAGCAGGAGCTCTATCATATTTGCACTCAGTTGCCTCAATACCCATTGTCCACAGAGATGTCAAGAGTGCTAACATTCTCTTAGATGACACTTATACTGCCAAGGTATCTGATTTTGGAGCTTCAAGATTGATTCCACTAAATCAAACTGCATTAGCCACAGTTGTGCAAGGAACTATTGGATACTTGGACCCAGAGTACATGCAAACGAGTCAACTAACTGAGAAAAGTGATGTCTATAGCTTTGGGGTGGTGCTTGCAGAGCTTTTAACAGGTGAGAAACCAGTTTCCTGCTCAGAAGAGAAAAGAAGTCTTGCTATCTACTTTCTATCATGCTTGAAAGAGGATCGCTTGTTTGAAGTTCTTCGAGTTGACATTTTGAATGAAGAAAATAAGCAGGAAATTGAGGAGGTTGCTGTTCTTGCAGCAAAGTGCTTAAGACTTAATGGGGATGAAAGACCAAGCATGAGGGAAGTGGCAATGGAATTGGAAGGAATAACATTAATGCAGAAGCATCCTTGGATCAATGCAGACAAAAATATGGAAGAAATTGAATACTTACTTCCTAAGTCATCATCCAAAATATATGAAAATGGTGAAAGCAGTAGCCATCAAAATATTGGGTATGACAGCATTAGGGATCAAGTACTAGTTGCCTTTGATGATGGAAGATGATTATGGTAGAGCAACGTACACTTTTACATCTTTCTATAAAAAGGTTCTGTATACAATCCTTTGTAATTTGAACAATCCAAAAACTCTTTGTTGATTTCATATGTTTCACACACACACATACACTACAAACATTTTAATTATATACATTATATTATGACAGAGGTAGAAAAAATTTCTATGTAGCAAAACTTCTTCATGATAGAATGATTGATGATAATTAATAGGTTTTTAAATCAACCTTGCTACAAAATCATCCCACAAAGAACATGTTTTTTTCTTTTGTAGAATTCTTAGGAGAAACTACACTGAACTCCTCTAAAATTTAGTGTAATTACATCTAACACCACTCTTGTTTTAGAAATTATAGACCCCCTTTTGACATTTATATTATCATTACACTTACTTCCCATGATCTTAGCATGCTGGTAAAGGAATAGATATAATTAATGTTACATGCGTTGCACAAAATTTTAAATGGTAATGATGTAATCTTTTAGGCTTCCATTATACTAAGAATGATTGTTATACCATTAAGATAACTTCGAGACTTCTATAGAGCAAACTCTCTCAATTCTTAGTCATCATAAATCTATTGAAAAATACAAACACTGTTTTTAACTTGGTGGATTGTTCATCAAATTAAATGGAATCTCAAAAAACACAACTAAAAGCAAAGGATTTATCTTTCCTTGAATATTGAAAGAGGTCATTTGCATAGCCAAGTCTAAAGGGAAGAAGAAGAGGAGTTTAATACATTGGGAAAAGAAGTTGCAGAAATCTTAACTAAGGGCATAGTAGTCATTTCAAGTATAATGAGAGTCTAAAAAGTAACATCATTATCATTAAAAGTCATGTACAATATATGTAACATTAATACCATCTATTCCTTTAATAGGAAGCTAACACCAGTGTCAGTAAGTGTAATGGCAGCATAAACCTTAAGAATGGTTAGTATAATTTCAAAAAGAAGAATGGTAGGTATAATTATACTAAACTTCAAAGGAGCTCAATGTGATTTTCCTTAAATTAACTAATATTCAATTGCATGGAAATCTCAAATACACATGTGCATGAAACCCTTATCTCATTCATATGAATTAGTACAACACATTGGTGTAAGTATCCAACCACTTGAAAAGATTAGTTGAATTTTAACAAAATGGAATTTGCAAAAGTCTATGCAATTAAAACATAATAACTTCCATTATTTAACAAAAATGTTTGCCATTGCTTTCCTATATGCTTCCTTCTAAGTAAGGGTGTTTAAAAAAACCGTTGAACCAAACTAATCTCCTAACCAAACCAAACCACACCTTAAAAATTTGGTTTTTTTCTCAAAATAGTTTACAACTGAACTAGTTTATATTATTAAAACTAGAGTGGTTAACAAAATCGGAAACTGGGGCAGTTAACCTCAAATCACCGAACTGCTTTTCATGCTTGTGCGTCCTTATTAAGTTGGGACAAGGGAGCTTAATTGCAAGTTGAGAAAGTAAGAAGCAAGCCAGAGAGATAGTGCATCTGACAAATTGGTTTGGTATTGTGGAATGTGGACATAGGTGGGTGGCATAGCACTATGTCCATGTAAAATTGATGCAGCAACACAACTCATCCTCAGGTGATGTGAAAGCAAAACCAATTTGGCCATTTTTTTCAACTAGTTTAGATTAGTTTTTTGAACCAAATTTCTGGTTTAATTCAATTTGGTTTGGTTCTTCTAGGGAACCACACCATGCCCACCTCTACTTCTAAGTGGGCACATGAAGACCATAGACTAATCCTAATTCCCGATGTCATAGACGGCAAAAGAGGTGTAGCAATAATTGTCATTTCTTATTGTTAGATGAGATAATACCTTTGTTATATTCCTTGTTGTTGTCTTGATTAGAGGTAAAGAGGGTGAGGGGGTTTAGTAGATGGGTTTAGATAAAGTTCCCTTTAACTGCTCTTACTATGGTATTTGTAAGGGGTGAAAGTGGTACCCACTACTAGTGGTGAGATAGGTTGGGCCAGATGGATAGGAAACCCGGACGGATCATCCCCTTTCACAATTAAAAGTTAATTAGTTGATATTAGTTGGTTGTTGATTAGGTCATTAGTTAGTTATATAGTTTTACTTATGGCTTCATATCACTGAATTTGTTAATTATACATCAACTAATGAAACTAGATGAATGAACATAATACTTCTTTCAATTTATTTTGTTCGATGCAATACAGAGAGAGATAATCGTTTTTCTTTTGAGTCTTCTTCACTTCTTACTTGGTATCAAAGGTCTCTTTCAAGAGAAAGCTATATTGTGCACTCTAAATTATTTGTCTTTTTCCGTTAACGATTGTTATTGAAGGCTATTGTTTCGACTTCAAGATTTTGTTTGCCTTCCTCCATTGAATATTATGTCAAGCATCAAGGTCAACAATGGTAGCAATGGCAAATGTAAGCCCAATGACCAAACCAATCATCCTTTATTGCCTCCATCTATTTGAAAACTTATCCTTGTTATGGTAAGCCATCCATTATAGAAAATAGTTAATTAGCATTCTTGGTCAAGAGCAATGGCTTTGGATCTTCATCCCAATGGAAAAGTTGACTGAGTTGATGGTAGCATTATGAAACCAAATCTTGGTGATCAATTTCATCAACCCTAGTCAACAAATAACACTATGGTGTTATCTTGGGTAACTTGACATCAATGTCTCCAAAAATTGCACAAAGTGTAATATTGTTGGACCAAGCTTTAGTAGTTTAAAATGACTTTAAACAAAGGTTTAGTAAAGAGGTATATTTTTAATTACAGAACTGAGAGAAAATATATATGCCATAAAATAAGAAAATCTATCAGGTATAGGGCATGTCAGATAACAAAGGACATATTTTGAATAGTCATATGAGCAGGGATAACAGCTTGTCCTTATTCACTGAGTGACCAATATTTATATTTACAATAATACACTAAGAGAAGAGTACAGAAGCAATAGAAGAAAAATAGAAAGAATAAACATAGAATCAAAAGTGATATCTAATTGAGGTGGTTTCCATAATACTAGGAGTCATGTGCCCAAGAATATGGAACTACCAATTAATTTCGGATGCGATTTTTGATTTGCTCATCAAACCAAGATCTTCATGATTCTGTGTAATCTTTTTCACCCCCTAACAAGTTGGAGGATAGTAAATGCCCACCATCCCTAGCTTGGGCAAGAAAGTGTGAAGCGAAGTGAAGGTCGGCAATTTGGTGAACATGACTACAGTTTGCAAAGAGGAGCAAATAGGCAAGAAATGCATCAAGCCACTTTATGATTTCTCATGCATTATATGACAATCGATGTCAAGATGCTTGGTGCATTCAAGGAATACTGAATCGGCTGCAATATGTAACACACTTTGATTGTCACAATAAAGTATAGGTGGCTAGGAGTAAGTGACATAAGGATCTTGCAGCAAGTAAGAGAGCCATTGAAGCTCACAGGTGGCTGAGGCTCAGGCACGGTATTCGGCTTCAGAGGAGGAGCGGGAGACTGTGGCTTGCTTCTTTGTCTGCCAAGATATTAAAGAATCTCTAATTAAAAAGCAAAACCCAAAAACTGAGTGTCTGGAATCAAGACAACCAGCCTAGTCCATTTGGCTAAATCCTTGAAATTGCAACTCAAAAGAGCAGCAGAAGAAAAGACTACGACTAGGTGAGCTCTTCAAGTAGAGCAACACACGTTGAGCAACACGAAAGTGAGTCGTGGTTGGCAATACCATAAATTGGCTTAATTGTTGCATGGCAAAACAAATGTTTAGTGGCATTCTTTAATCATGAGGTTAGGTCAAAAAGGAAGCCTAGTTTAGTGGCCATAAATAACATCAATATTTATGGCAATGAAGATTTTGAGAAGCATGAATTAGAGCCCTAGATTCAAAAGGCACCACACCTAAATAGCATCAGGCTCTCATGGCATTATTTCATTAGACTCATACTCATGCCACTAAAGAGATAACCACTCAACCTACTTACTAAACAATTCTTGTAAAAACCCCAGGTTACCATCAACATTTTTTGTTTAGTTGTGTATCACAACCTCAATAATGCATTCTTGATTCAGGAGCAACAAACCATGTTTACAGCTCAGTAAATCAATTAGCGTCATATCAATCCATTAAGTCTGTGTTGGTTAATTTACATAATGGTAATCAAGTTCTAGCCCACTTTCCATCTACTGCCTATCACCTATCGTCATCTACCCACCATCTGCCATCTAATGCCTGTTGTCCACTGAGAGAAAAGGTTGTATAATTTCATTATTCAAATAAAGTATTTTGAAAACAAATTAATATAATTATTTTATCCAAACAAAAACTTGAAGAAATAAAGGGAATTGAATTGGGTATTTAAATTTCCCTTGCATTTTAAATTCGCTTAAATTAAAAAATACATCATCCAAACACACTCCAATTCTATGGAACAAGCAACATCCTTACATATCTCCCGTATGATTATAATACATAATAGCTAAGACGTAGGCTATGACATTGGCACCCAGTGCCCCACAATATTGCCACATCAACATATTATTTAAGTTATCATTTTGACATACAATTCCTTATTTTTCTATATAATCACATACTCACCCAAGTGACTTTATGTATTCTACCAACATTTCAATTTACTACCATTAATTATCACATGAGTTATCAAGATACGTTGATGGCTATACAACTAAATAGACACAAACTATTGTCTTCTTAAGTGCTACTTAACAATCTTCTAATTTATTTAAGTTTGGTCGTTGATCAACTGGCTTACATCAATGAAGTCTAACAGGAAAAAAATGGGCTGTCACAGACTATGGTCCTTGGGTCTAAGTAAATGGCCTACCCAACTTGTTGGGCCCATATTTTTGTGCTTTCTCTCTCTCTCTCTCTCACACACACACACACAAACGTTGGAGAGAATTATATTTTTTTTTTCAATAATTGAATAAGAGCTTGACAGTCAAGAATGGAGCGGGCATTACATCATAGTAACTCAATGATAAGAAAGCTCTTATAAGTACCCTAAACTCTCATAGAGAGCAGAATATAATGCAATAAACATCAAATAAAAGTATGCATCTCAACTAGACTTTATTTTTAGAGCCTGTTCTTTGCATCCCCTCTTACTTCTATTCTTGTGAGACTCGGATTTATTATCCACATGATTATTTTCACAGTCCATGTTAGGAATTAGGCTTTTCACATGTTTACAGTCCAAAGAGCCCTATTCCAAAAACTCCAAATTCATACTCAAGTCTAGTTCGTCCAAGCTCAAATCCCCGCATGCCTCAGTAAATAAATCTACTTCCACATGTGCTTTACTCCTCGACAAATGCTGTATGGGAACAATGTCCTTATTGATGGCTATGTTAAACGTGAAGTCATCCTTGAACATAATATCAACCTTCTCTGAGTTGATATTATACACAATATCTCTTAATTTTTTATAATCAAGAGCCCCTAACATAAACAGAAGATAAACTGGATAAACTATATATGAGTGAAACATCATTCAAGTATATTACTTTTAGGAATAGTTAATATAAGCGTAATAAATCAAAGAGTATTACAACTAATATCACCTAATTTATGGGGACGAATGCAATTCACCCTACCAACAATAACACAAGTGCATTCCATTCAATTATTTGTCCTTTGGGTACAATGATTAAATAATTAGGGTTAATAAAAAAAATAGAGGGAACTAGAGGTGATCGATGATGCTATCTACCCAATGACCAACTTGCCAATTTGTTTGCGAGAACGATACAAGTCAAGTGGCAATTTCCTTTCAAGTTCTCTCTCTTTTTTTATTTTTTTTCGATAAGTGATTTACAACCTCAAGACTCCCATAGAAACAGGGAGGAGAACAAACCAGCAGAACAAGAGATAAAACTAATCAAGTACACACTAATAAAAGGCTACACAACCAAGAGCAAAGACAAAAAATCATAAGGAAATAGTACTCCTCAGCCAGCGCTTTTCAACCTACGCATTCAAGCTGCTTTCCAAGTTCATAGTGATATCCTTTTCTAGACTATGAGCATGATTGATTGAGTCAATAGCGTATTGTGTAAGAATGATGTATTAATTTTAGAAAGAAAAATGATAGTATGGACTCGAATTTATTATGAACTTGACATATGGTTATATATCAACCAGTGATTCTTATAATATTTATATATTATAATTATAAATTATATTTTGAATGATTGAGATCTTATCATATGAAGGGTTTATAGTGAACCCGAGACTATAATATCATTACTCTTTTAGAAAAAATTAGCCGTAAAAATATTTTGCTTTTATGAATATATGACATCACTACGTAGAAAATTCAAGCATAATGACTTTTTTCTCTCAAGTGTACCCACTATTTTTTTTTTTTTTTATCCAAGCGTAGTCAGCCTTCAATGCTTTTCATGACAAAATTATTTACATATTTAAACTAAAACTAAAATAAAATTTTCAATCCATACAACTCTTCAAAGTTCAACTCATCTATCCCTACCGTCAAACCAACTTGTATCATGGTTAATACCACCGGCACCGCAACCAGCAGATCTTGGTGCTATCTCATGTTCCTGAGCTATTGAGATGGGGTAGACACCAATATGCATCTTCCATTTTACCCATGGCTTAATATCCGGAGCTATTTTACTGTAAGTTACACCTGCCTTTTCACTTGTAAACACAACTTATTTATTTATTTATTTTTAAATATTAGTTATACAGTTCACGTTTGAGTGTGATTAAAAAATATTTAACCACAGCCACTGTTTTTTTTTTTTTTTTTTTGTCGCAATCATTAAAATTTGGATGTAATGTATGGGCTATTTGATCTTACAGTTTAATTTTTATATATTATTATTTTATATGATTATTAAATTATAATATGACGTTATTAAAAAAATATAACTTTCATAATAATTATTTTTAAACTAATATAAAAGGAAATGCATAAATAATTTAGAGAATAATTTTTATGCATTGAGAGTCAACCAATATCAGTTTTAGAAAGTGACAAATCATGTTATTATAATATATAATTATTCATTATAATTTAATATTTTTTGAATTTTTATTAGTTAGTCATGTAAAGTTATTTTACATTATTAGTGTATAGAGTAAAATCTAATAATTTAACAAAGTAAAATATTTTAAACTAAGGATTTAATTTTAATGTACTATCAATGTAAAATTATTTTACATAGATATTTAATTATGTATTACTACATCAATAAAAATATTAGACTTTCATACTTATTACTTGAAAAATGTCATGACGCTCCATAGGCCATGACCGGCACATAGGGAACTTTCATTCCCTAGCAAGTCGAACCAAAAACCTACATAAAAATTGATGGAGTTTCCCCTAAAATTAGGACATTCCTAATTATACAAAACCTGCAAAATTTATCCAGACAATCCAGCACAGCTCAAACACAAATATATATATATATATATATATATATATATATATATATATATATATATATATATATATATATATATATATATAGGCACGTTTTGCTATGCTTCAGCTTAAAAATGATGCATTATACACTGTGTTATCTAAGGGTGTAGATTTAAGGAATATGTATGTACTAATAATGTGTGTTATACTGTAAGAATTCTCATTTTCCCCTCTCTCACCACCGTTGCCCCCAGCGCTATCTCGACATTGCAACCCCCCAATCTTGCTATCTCTTTTCCCAAACTCGGCCAAACCTGCTCCGCCACCAGCTCCACCAACAGCCTCACGACCCCAATGCTCACTGCCCTCTCCTTATTTTGCCTCATCGAGCATAGCTTATACAGCGTCATCAGCATGTCCTTCTTCCCTCTGTTGGAACCACTCAGCAGCAACGAAACAATGGTAGAATCGTCCTCCACGTGCCAATGGAGCTCTTGTTCTCTTCCACTAGAGCAAGGCTCAGAAGTGCACATGCTGCGTTCTACTTTGAAGTCTCCATCCCTGTTTTTAGCACATAGATCAAAGATTTCACAGTACCAGATTCCATTATCAGCATCTTGTTGTCATCGTGTAGAGACAGGTTCAGCAGCGTCATCACGGCATGTTCCTTCATCCACGAATTGCTGCATCGGAGTATGGGAACCAACGCAGGGACTGCCCTGGACTCACCTGTCAGAGTGTGGTTATTGGCATGGTTCTTCACTAGCAGCTTGAGCTTGGCGGCCGCCAATCACTTCATAGCGACTGACGGTAATTATAGGCAGTTGTGAAAGATCTTGTTCTCGACAAGATGAGTTCGGGAAGTTTAGGGGGCTACTGCAGTGTATTACTATGATTTAGGAACATTGTATTCTATCAGCTTGAACTTAAGACACCTACAAGGTGCATGATACACTATTTTTAGCAGGGTGCATATATATATATATATATATATATATATATATATATATATATATATATATAGTTTGGAAACCTTTACATACGCAAGGCTTTCAAAAGGATTTGTGTAATTAACATAAATTTAACTAATATAACATTGCTTCACTAAGCCAAAATGATACAAAGCCATTAATAACCCAACATGGACCCTGTCTGTGTTTCAAGGAGCACTATATCATCATAAGTCAAAGTTGGCTATACAAAAGATATTCTAAAAGAGAAATCAAGGCCCTTCAAGTGGGCTCACCAAAATAGAATAAGCAAAAATCCTATTGAGCAGGAGGAGCAGAAACTGCCTCCACGGCTGAATTTGAAATAGATAAGGAAACCACAGGGTGAGTTATAAAACTCAATGAGAAATAATGTACTCATAGGTGGCATGAGACAAGCAAAAATATCCAAGCTGTACTTTAATTTATGAAAACGGAATACAACTATTTTCTCTCAACAAAAGAACTACTGAAATATTAATTTCATATCATAATAAAACTTTAAGGGAGGATTCTATTTCAAAAATAGCTACCTGACTGGGTGGCCCTATGGCCTAACTTCAGCAGTAAATAATAACTTCACACCTGTGTGTATCTATATCTTCCGAACATGTTGGCCGACATGCCGGGCTAGCAATCACCCTACTAACTGAGTTATTCAAGATGTACCAAGGCTAATGCTACTATCATTAGCAAACAGTTCTGTTACAATTTTCTCCCCTTTGAAAACCTTTACTCATTATAAAATCCTTGTCAACAAAGCTCTTATTTCAATCTAACATATATATTCTTACTATAACATTAATGCATAATGAGAATTTAGAAAACTTCCGAATTCTAACACATGTAATTCTTAAGTCTTGTCTCATGCTCATAACATTTAACAGCCACTAAATGTAAGTTCCAATTTAGTGAACTAGAGTTTAACATAGTTTCATAAAGAATTAAATTCTAACTAAAAGCAATATAAATTTGAACATTCACTAAAGTGGTTAGCAACATGAACTCATATCATATATGTATATACATATATATAACTTCACATAAAAATTTAACTATAAGTATACTATTCACTCACTGTCAAAGCTCCACAACAAGGATTCAAGTGGGTGGCTCCTCCGAGCCAACGAGAAGCTCTTTGGAAGAGTCCAACGCTACAAAAGATACCAATCTAACGTAAATATATTTTTAGAGTCTAAATCTAACTCAAACTACCCCTAATAGCAAAAACTCCCAAATTGGAACCCTTGGACTTCTCTAATTGTTCCAACTTCAAATCTATGGAAAAATTTGCTAATCCTCAACAAAGAGAAGGTCATAAGTTCAAGAACATACCTTAGATTGTTAAGGAAGAGAATCAAGAGAATGAAAGATGGTGTTTCTCCTCCCACCTTCATTTCCTCTCACTAGAAGGAGAGAAAGACATAACCATGGAGATGGAGATGATGATGAAAGGGGAAGAGAGGTGATTTGTGGTGGATTCTTGGGGAAGAGATTGAAAAGCTATGGGTTTGAGAGATAAGGGAGAGAATATAGAGAGAGAGAGAGAGACATGGAGCATAGAGAGATTTTGGAAGAAGAATGAAAAATGGGTTGAAATCCCCAAATTTATCGGCAGCAGGCGCTCGAGCGGCCACTTGCCTGAAACCTCCAAATTCATTTTCTAACGTTTGGTGCTTGAGTGGGCAATTCCTGGTGCTCGAGTGCCCAATGACCTGAAAGTCCCAAATTCCATCTTGCAGCAGGTGCTTGAGTGCCCACTTTCTGGCGCCTGAGTGCCCAACCATCTGAAGCTCATTTAAACAACAAAGCTGGTGCCTGAGCACCCAAATTTGGCGCTCGAGCACTGGTACCCTTTTTTTAAAAAAAAAATGAATTATAAATCCCACTTATCTTTGTAAGCCTATTTCCACTCAAATAACTTCTAAATACTCAAAATATTAATTTAAAAAATCATACCAAAGTCCATAATTTAAATAAATTTAAAACTCCTATCACATAAAACATTAAGGCATTACAAAAAATCTCACACATAATAGTATATAGCTAGATGATAATATAAATTGTATTTTTATAGCGATAGTGACAAAAAAATTAGTCTCTTAAACTAATTCTATATTAAAATTAAATTCTTTATTTTATTATATTGTATAACATATTCTTTCTCTATTCATGAGTTTGTCCTTCGTACTTTCGACCAGGTTCCGAGACCAATAGAGTTCGTTCTTCGTGAAGACGTTTTGAATGAAAGATTGGTTGAACTCAAGTATGAGTCATACCAGGAAGTTTATTATATAGATAAAATGGTTACAAGGATAACAATAAAATAAAAGATAAAATTAACAGATAATGGAAAGATATAGATAAGACTTAAAACTAAGAATAAGATACAATAAACAGAATCAAAATCCAAACAAACTAAATATTTAAATCCTAAATAAGATAGGGTATCATCCTTGCTTTATCACCCCCTTTCAAACTGGACGCCACCTTGCAATGGCCATGTTTGGATAATGATGGTAGCCGAAACGAGTGGTGAGTCCAGATCACGATGAAGGTAAATAAGTTGATCTTGATTAGAAGGCAATTTGCCAATAACCATAAAATCATCACATTTGGTCTTGAAATACTAGATGTAGACATGAAACACATTGAAGTACCAACCAAACCTTTTGAAAAAATCTTACGTCCATAGCCAGAGAGCGGGGGGTCTTCAATAAGACGACTTGTGAGTTATACTTGAACAAAATAAAAAGATATGCATAAGTGGCAAAAGCCAAAAATGAGATGATCAAACCTCTTGCTTGATTACATACACGTTTGAGGGGAGGGACCATTGGGAGGGGCGTTGGAGTTTCTCTGATAAAGCCACCAATTGGAGTTTCTCCATTAAAAAAGACACCAAATATTCTGGTGTTTGATTTGGTGTTAACCATAAAAAGGCTCTGATATCATGAAGATGTTTTGAATAAAAGACTGGTTGAAGTCAAGTATGAGTCATACCAGGAAGTTTATTATATAGATAAAGTGGTTATAAGGATAACAATAAAATAGGAGATAAAATTAACAAATAATAGAAAGATAGGGATAAGACCTAAAACTAATGATAAGATACAATAAACAAAATCAAAATCCTAATAAACTAAGTATTTAAATCCTAACTAAGATAGGGTGCCACTCTTGGTTTATCACTTTATATTTCTATTAAGATAATTAAAAGACACATATTATTTAATAAAATATACGTCATTTTAAGACCCATCAATTCTGGTGGATTGCTTTGACAATGGCACTATTGAAGAGTATAAAACTAGATAAGTTGAAGAGCTAAATTTAGTTTTAGTTTTAGTTAAACTATAAAATTAATAAATTTAAAAGAAAGTAAGTCAGTGAAACAAGTGCATTCATATTAGCTGCATTCAAGTGGTTTCTCTTAGCCACGCATCCAGGTCTATAATAATAGCATAGGTGAATTCGAATTCATTATAGGAGAACAAAATCAACGACCCTGTTTCTTGGAGAACAAAGTTATACTTGCAAGCGTCGAACATCCATATACAAAATTAGCACGCTTAGGAATGTTGATCAGTGACCGATTGGCAAAGCAAGATAAAGAACCTTGCTGTATCAATATAAGTCTAAGCCCCCATTTTGATTCGCTGACCAATATTCGATATCATTTTCTAAAATTATGATGGTATTGTTTTCTTCTGAGGGGACTATTGAAACTTTAATTTATTTATGGGATAATCACTAATGTGACCTCCAAAAGATCAAAATGTTGACAATTTAGTCTTTATAAGATGTTTTATTAATCCATAGTACTCCAATAATAAATTCTATTACTGCTAATAAGTTTTGTTAATATTAACAAAAGATATTTTAGAGATTAATTTATTAATAACTTAATTTTTTAGGCACTAATTTATCAATATATTAATTTTTTTAGGGACTAATTTATCAATGCATTTATTATTGAGAATCTAAAGGAAAATATAATATCTTTTAGAAACTAAATTATTAACATTTTAATCTTTTAGAAGCTAAATTGGCCATTCTTCCTTTATTTATTTATTTATTCACATTTTCAATTGCTTATAACATACATGACCTCTATCAATTAATGTATTTAATACTTTAAATTGTGTACTTACCACTCAATAGCTTTTACAGCGAGGAGTTATTGGCTTGACTTGCGTAAACGACCTATAGAGAGAACGACACCGAAGCATGCATGGTCTAGACATGTCGTGCAGCTTCTCTTGAACAAACTTCTGTTTCATTTAAAAATTTCTTTTCAAACCGTTGAATTGTCCATGTGTGGAAAAGCTGCATAAGAGGTGCTATAATTCGAGCTCACAGCGTCGTATCTCAATCCAATGGTGTGTTGGGATGGTTTTTTTTCCAATGTACGAGGGTCATCAAGACGTTTTGAATAAAAGATTGGTTAAATTCGAATATAAATCATATAAGAAGATTTATTATATAGATAAAATAGTTATAAGAATAACAATAAAATAGAAGATAAAATTAACAGATAATAAAAAAATAAAAATAAAATCTATAACAAAGGATAAGATGAAATGAACATTATCAAAATTCTGACAAATTAAATATTTAAATCTTAACTAAGATAGAGTGTTATCATTACTTTGTCACCCTCTTTCAAACTGGACGTTGCTTTGCAAAGGCTATGTTTGGATAATGATGGCAGTGAAAATAAGTGGTAAGTCCAGATCATAGTGAAGATGAATAAGTTGATCTTGATTAGAAAACAGTTTGCCAACAACCACAAGATCATCATATTTGGTCTTGAAATACCAAATGTAGACATGAAACACATATTAGAGTATGAATCAAACCTTTTGAAAAAATCTTATATTCATAGTCAGATAGTGGGGGTTACTTCTATAAGATAATTTATGAGTCATGCTTGAACAAGATAAAAAGAGATACACTAGTGGCAAAAGCCAAAGTTGAGATGATCAAATCTCTTGCTTGGTTATATATACGTTTGAGAGAAGGGATCATTGGGAGGGGTGCCAGAGTTTCTCCGATAAAGCCACCAAAGGCAAGGGTCATTGGAGTTTCTCTATTAAGAAAGATACAAAGCAATCTGGTGTTTGATTTGGTGTTAACCATAAAAAGACTCTATACCATCAAGATATTTTAAATAAAAGACTAGTTGAACTCAAGTATAAATCATACCAAGAAGTTTATTATATAAATAAAGTAGTTATAATAATAACGATAAAATAGAAGATAAAATCAATAGATAATAAAAAGATAAAGATAAGACCTATAATTAAGGATAAGATAGAATAAATAGAATCAAAATTCTAATAAATTAAATATCTAAATCTTAAGTAAGATAGGGTATCATCCTTACTTTGTCAGCTAAAGCCTAATATTTTATTTATGTATTTAATAAGATAAGGATTTAATTTGAATACATTATCAGTGTAAAAATTTTTTACACAGATATCCAATCATATATTGCCACATCAACAAAAGTCTTTGATATAACTACCCACTACTTGAATAGTCATGCAAATGGAAGATTTTAATTGAATGACAATATAAAAAAATTTTACACTGTCAATATATCTCAATTAAACTCATAAGATAAATTAATTGTGTACATCTAAGCTTTTATAACAAGGAGTTATATTGACTTTGCGCAAATGACGCTGCTTTTGTGGCAGAGACATTCATAGGCGAATTCTGTGATGCACCTCATAAGGTGAGGTGCATCACACACCTTCTTAAATTAACAGTTGGATGTGAGGATGTATTTTATGCAACTATCCAATTTCTCACATCCAACTATTGAATTCAGAAGATGTGTGATGCACCTCACAGAATGCGCCGACATTCGTATATGTAGCAACTTCACTTGTACCATTATGACACTACTATAGCGTTTGTATGCCGACCAAGTCAACCTCACCTTGCTGTCAATAACACAAGAAGAATGTTATATAACTAGAAAAACGTAATTAAATTTTTTTTTTTTTGCTCTTCTTATCTCTTATATAAAAATAATCTTGTTATTTATTGTTAAAAAATAAATTTTAGAATAAGAGAAAGCAAGAATTTCAGGGATAATATTGTTATATAATTTTAAAAAAAGAAAGACAAAAATATTTTTTTAAAGATAAAAATTAAAAGAAAAAATTGGAAAAGGTTAATTTTTTGGAAAAAATATTTTAGTTAAAATAATTTAGGAAAAGAAAATATTTTTGAGAAAAGAAATATTTTAAAAATGTACTAAATATATATATTTTTTGAAGTTAATATTGTTACGAAACATATTAAATATATAATTATTTAAATAAAGATTAAAATGATAAAAATATATTATAGATCCTCTATTTCATTTTTTTAACCTATTTTATTACATTCATGAATAAGAGTAAAGTGAAACTTCTAAATGCCTTCCTTTCCTTAGTCTTCATTTTCTTTTAATGTCTTCTGTTCCTTTTATTAGTTTATCTAATAACGCACTACAGATTACGTACATCAGTTGTGTATATTTATGTGTTTCTCTTTTTAACACATCAGTTGTGTTTCTTTTATTTTTAAGCTGACGGTGATAATGTGCTGTACAATTGTATTATTTGTGTTGTTGAATTTAGAAATTTAGTAATAGCTATGTCACTTGGCTAGAGAAAGCATGAAACATGGAAATAGCTCAAATTGAGGGTGTTTTAATATTTTTAAGAGCATCTCTCCTCTCTATTTCTTTATGGATTTGAGGGGGCAAAACGAGGAAAAAAAAAACTTAAAAAAGTGTCATACGGTAACACTGTTATTTTTTTTTGGTAATCTTCTAGACAAATATGTACTTCAAAGTCTAAAAATATTTATCCCAAACGAATATTCATTTAACAAAACTTCTATTTGAAAAGAAAAAAATAACTACAAACATAGAGTAATTACAAAACCCTACAGAATAAATATTCCATCTATTGTTTGCTTCAATATGAAAGAGGGAAAAATGAAAAATATATAAAAAAAAGTTATTAAATATAAAAAGATTTATTAAATAAGTCAATATATGAGCTCTTTTTCAATTTGAACTTGTGCAAATGGGATTGCACGTTTGACAATTTTGTTATTTCTGTTATGGTCTTGCAGACACTGATGAATGTAAGACAGGAAAGCATACATGCGTAAATGACCATAATTGTCGCAATACAATTGGGTCCTATGAATGTTTTTGTCCTAAGGGGCAATCTGGAATTGGATCGAAAGAACAAAGATGCCTGGAAAAAAATGTACTTTCAAATTTGTCATGGGTAAAACAACTTAAGCACATTTACGTTTTTATTCTCTAAGTTTTCATCTTAATTTTTTTTACTTAAGCATGCAATATATTTTCATTTAATATGTATTCTAATGATGTTAGTATAGAGTTGAGACCATACTTCATAGAAAAGTTCAAGAATTTTGTCCAGTATGTTGCGAATGTGGCTGCAACCACAGGATTTACGACTCTTTTTGTGGCGACTTCATTTCTATTCTTGATATGCCAAAAAAAGAAACTCATCAAGTAAAAACAGAAATTCTTTAGCAAAATGGAGGCTTGATTTTGCTACAACAATTCTTTGCAAGAGAAGAGTCCTCCCAAATTGCTAAGATTTTCACAGAAGACAAACTAAAGAAGGGCACTAACAACTATGAAGAGAACTTAATCATTGGTAGAGGAGGCTATATATGGTATAGTTTTCAAAGGATTTTTAACAGAAAATAGAATTGTTGCTGTCAAGAAGTCTAAAGTAGTTGACCAGAGCCAAATTGAGCAATTCATTAATGAGGTGGTTAATCTATCCCAAATTAATCACACAAACATAGTGAAACTTTTAAGTTGTTATTTAAAGAGAGAAGTTTCTCTCCTAGTTTATGAATTTGTTAATGATGGCACCCTCTTTGATTTTGTACACAATGAAATCAAGGCAAATAATTTAACTTGGAAAACATGTCTAAGGATAGCAGCAGAAACAATAGGAGCTCTATCATATCTGCGCTCAACTACCTCCATACCCATGGTCCACAGAGATGTCAAGAGTGCCAACATTCTCTTAGATGACTCTTACACTACCAAATGGACTGATTTTGAAGCTTTAAGATTAGTTCCACTAGATCAAACTGCATTAGCCACAATGGTGGAAGGAACTATCCGATACTTGGACGCAGAGTACATGCAAACAAGCCAACTAGTTGAGAAAAGTGATGTTTATAGCTTTTGAGATAGTGTTTGTAGAACTTCTAACATGTAAGAAACCATTTATTTTAATTTTAACAGGTTGGAAAAGAAATGAAGTCTTGCTATCTACTTTCTATCATGCTTTGAGGACCACTTGTTCGAAGTTCTTCAAGTTGACATTTTGAATGAAGAAAATAAGCAGGAGATCAAGGACGTTGCTGTTCTTGCAGCAAGGTGCTTGAGACTTAAAGGGAACAAGAGACTAAGCATGAAGGAAGTGGCAATGGAATTGGATGGAATAAAACTAATACAAAAGCACCCTTCAATTAATGCAAACAAAAATTTGGAAGAGATTGAATACTTGCTTCTTAAGTCATCATCTAAAATATATATATATATATATATATATATAAACACAGTGATAGTAGCAGCCACCAAAATGTACTAGGTATGACAGCATCAGGGATCAAGTACTAACTGCCTTTGATAATGAAAGATGATTATAGACACTATTATGTCATTCTATATATAAAAGTTCTGTGTACAATCCTTTGTAATCTTTATGAATAATCCAATAACTTTTTGTTAATTTCATATATTTCAAACTCACAGCGTAGCACAAACATGTTAAGTATATATATTGTACTATGATGGAGGCCAAAAAAAAAATGTCTACACAGTAAAACTTCTTTATGATAGAATGAATGATGATAATTATTGGTTTTTATATTCCACCTTACTACAAAATCATCCCACAAAGAGCATGTTTTACCTTTGTGGAATACTTAATTAGCAGAAACTATACTGAATTACTCTAAAATTTAGTGTAATTAGACCTCACAGTACTCTTGTTTTAGAAATTACAGACCCCCTTTGGCATGTATGTTGTCATTACACTTGCTTCCCTTAACCTTAGCTCGCCCATATGCATAAAATCACCCATGTACATAAAAGA
This sequence comes from Pterocarpus macrocarpus, assembly GCA_031439585.1. Taxonomy (NCBI): domain Eukaryota; kingdom Viridiplantae; phylum Streptophyta; class Magnoliopsida; order Fabales; family Fabaceae; genus Pterocarpus; species Pterocarpus macrocarpus. The sequence goes on from CM062514.1 coordinate 35,502,054, forward strand.
TTTGATGAGTACAATTCTCTATCCGCAATCGACAGGAAGGATTTGTATTAGAAGTAAGGACGCTATAGAGAGAACGATACCAAAGCGTGCATGGCAGCTTCTCTTAAACAAATTTTCGTTTCATTTAAAAATTAAGAATCGAAGTGCATTTTCTTTTCAAAAGTTGCATAATACCCTTTGAATTGTCCATGCGTGGAAATGCTTCATAAAGGGTGCTTTAAGTTCACGTCATCGTATCTCAATCCAATGACCAATGGTGTGTATTGGGTTGGCTTTTTAACAATTTGTGAGGCTCAAGCCTAATATTTTAGTGATGTCTCTTAACATGCCTTATAGTGCGATTTATCTTACTCCACGGACGGAGAATAAGGGTTATTAGTGAGTGAATTGGGCGACAAAAATTGAGTGGAGGGGCGCTATTTTGTGGTCATTTTCAGCAAAAAGCTGTTTTAATTTCATCAAATGGATGATCAAGTGGTCAAATACAGTCCGACTGAGTTGAAATTATAACTAGAAATTTCTCGCTCATAGTGCTTTAAATTGTATGGTCTGATTTGAGATTGGAACGCTACAGAATTTCTAGAAAATTCGTGAACATACCCTTTTTTTTTTTCGATAAGTTATTATAGGCTCAAATCCTCAGTATGAGGGGAGTTTTAGAAAATTCAAAACACCCAAGTATGATCAGATTGAACATACCCCTTTTTTGTGACATTTTTGAATTGTTCCTTGTTGCTTTCACTATGTTGATATCTTTGGGATTAATTTTATCAAGGGTGAAATCCAAGAAGAGAGGTGTGGAGCGAGGGAAGACAAAACGTCCGTATGCTAACTCGTACATGCATACAAGATGGGAGAGTGGTGTGTCATGTAGGAAAAATGATACGCTATGGAGGAAGCTGGAATCAGTTTCGTATTCGGTTTTTGTTAATAACTTGCCGACGGAGATGACAAAGTTTTGGCTTTGGCAAATCTCTAAGTTCGAGGGCAATGTGGTGGATATCTACATGTCGAAGAAACAGTGAAAATCTTCATCTGCACCTTTTGCATTTGTTAGATTCTCACTGTTAAAGGATGCACAATCAGCAATTAAAATCTAAATGGAATCATGATTAGAGACTGTAAGATTGAGGTGTCCATGGCGGTATATGGGCGCAACAAAGGCCATGTGGAGCGATCGGCGTTCAAGAGGAAGAGCAACCAACATCAGTCCAATGCGGGTGGCACAGAAGTGAAAGGAAGACGTGGAAGGACGTTTAAGGATGTGGTGGTGCAGAATGGGGTGGCAGGTTATTTAGAAGACAAGCTTGTAAATAATGAAGAGAAGAAGAAAGATAGAGGAGGATAAAGAGAAATACGAGAACACAAGGGTTGTCTATGGTGACCAAGATGAAGAGTTCGTGGCTGAACTTGAAAGGAGTTTGGTGGGTGAAACATTGTATCCGATTGATATTATTCTAATGGAAGATAAGGTTGGAATGGTATTTTATTCGATTGAAAAGGTCCGAGAAATAGGGGCATATAAGGTCCTCCTAGCTTTCCCTACAAAGGAGGAAATGGACGGCGTCCTGGAAGAAGGTGGATGTGTGCTGCGTGAATATCTAGCAGAGGTTAGACCATGGTCTGTGGAGGAGGTGTGCCAAATAAGGAGGGTGTGGATTGAGTGCTTCGGTATCCCACTACAGGGATGGTCTTCAAATAATATCAGAAAGATTGCAGAACAATGGGGAACGGTGGTTTGTTTAGACCATCAAACTCTGAATAAAGCATCTTTCTCATCGGCAAAAGTCCATGTGAATACATGTCAATACCAGTATATTGAAGGAAGTGTTTATTTGTCTGTTGGAGGTATGGGGTTTGATGTGTATGTGAAGGAAATTGGCAGAGATATTGATCTATGGGAGGTAAAAAACAGGGGTATGACTGGCAGTTTGGTGGCTGACCAATCGGAGAAGGTGGTTGAAGACATGAAGTACACGGCGGTGGAAGGGGTAGATGAGGGGTCTCTAATGCTCAACTCCTACAATAATGACTATAATCATCATAATGACTTAGTGGGGAAGTGTTTGGAGTCCTAGAATTTGGGAGAATATCAAGGAGTTGATTGGTTGCTGATTGCAAAATTAAATGGAAATGATGAGTATGATAACATGATGGATACTAGCAATAAATCAAAGGCACGATCTCAAGATACTAGCGCACTTGAGGATGATCGTAGATTGCTTGAAGCGTTAAGGGACTTGGGACTTTTAAAGGATGGCATAAAGGACTTTAACAACTCTCTTGGGGATAATATTGGGCTGAATCAGGATATGACTAGCAGATGTGTTTCAAAATGCAACTGGAGAGCATGGCACAGAAGATGAGTCACTTCTTGCTGTGGTGTCTGGTAGTTAATGTGAGGAGTTTTAGGAGTATATGACAGTATGGTGCCGTATGGTGTTATATTAGAAGTTTGCAGGGATTGGTACCAACATATTTTGGCATATCTATCAAGCATGTTTTACTTGGTGGTGACAGATTTTTCTCAACCCTTTTGATCATCTTTGTGCTTCATCTTGAGTGATCTGATGCTGATTTTTGAAGTTATTGAATTATAGGGGTTTCATTTTTGCATTTTGATTTGATCTTGGCGTATTTGCAGTTGCTAGAATTCAGGGTATATTGTTATTTTGGGGTGTTTTGGAAGGGGGACCATAGGAAGTGTTTGTTAGGTTGTTCTATGATGTGGGGTTATATGTTTACCAGTTTTATGTTTTGCTTGCTCCTCATCATTGATTTGGTGAGTTAAGCCTAATAATACTTATCGAAAAAAAATATGTTGATACCTTTGGGCCCTGGTGGTGATCATTTGATGTGTGGAAGACTTATACATGTGTGTCAATGCTTGTAACTTGTGAGACTCCATTGTATTTTTGTTTTGGTTGAGAGTGAAGATTTTACCGTCCCGTGACTTTTTTATTTTACTCTCTGACGAGGGGTTTTTTTTCATGTTAAATATAGTATTTCTATTTTGTGCATTATTTTACTTATTTATTGCTACATTGTGCATCGATTGCTTCTATATATATATATATATATATATATATATATATATATATATATATATATTGTTGGAAACTTTTATTGCTTTCATTGCTAGATTTTATCAGTGTTGTCATTTACACGAACTTTTATTGTTATTTTGTAACTTAGATTGATGAATTATATTTTAATGAGAGTTTTTTTTATTTTATTATTTTAGGTCATATACTGTGATTTTTGGAAATCTTGCTGTGAAAGACTATTATGATCACAAATTGAAGAAATGGTTCTGAAGCATCTATTATTTTGTGTTGTGACTATTTGATTATACTGATTATGTGACTGAATGACACTAATTATTGGATTCAAATGATTTAATTTTTCTGTTTTCTTGATGATAGTTGCAAAGTTAATGAAAATTAGTTGTTTGTGAATTTACTGAAATATATTGTTTTTCTATAATGAATTTTAGCATATTTGTATGTTATTATTTGAGTTTTGTAGGGGCAAATATATTGTTTTGTTAATGAAATTAGCCACATTTTTTTGGAAAATAAGTCTACAATATTTTCCAGCAATAATAATTACCAACAAAAGTACTCCAATATTTCTCTGACAAATACATTTCCTTGAAATTAATATTGCTGGGAAAAGTCTCCTCAAATTTATTTATTTTTTGGCAATATCAAAGGCCGCTTAAGGAGCAAAGAAGACAATTTTGAAATTGGTTTTTGTGGCCATTCAAATTGCCGAGAATAATGGCTGCTAAAAAATGTGGTCTTTTCTTGACAGTTAAAGTGGCCTTTACTGTAAAAGTTTATGTTGCCAATTAATTAAGTTTATGTGGCCATTTTTATTACCGTTAAAGACCAAGAAAATGCCGCAAAAAACATATTTTGGTGTCGTACAAAAGAAATAAAGGAAACTAGTGGCGGTTGATAGTGCTACCTAATGACCAAATTGCCAATTTCTTTGCGAGACTAATGCAAGTCAGGTGGTAATTTCCTTGCAAGTTCTTATAGTTACATATTTTCCTCGATGAGAGCTGTTATTTGGCACGAATAAAATTTGTATAAATGTAAACGAAAGCAATGCTTTTGTGTTATTGGTTATTAAGTTGTTGAATTTGTATAAGTATAGACGAAAGCAATGTGTTATTGGTTTATTTAGTTGTTGAATACTGGAAATCGTGGGGTTGAATTTAATGGCATCGAAACTCTTCCGTCTAATTCGTATCCACATTCGTACCACCAGTTTTCGTAACAAGAAGTATAATTATTCTTTCTAGACTTAGCATAATTGATTGAGTCAATATCATACTACTCAATATTGATGTGTTAATTTTGGGGAGAAAAAATCACCACGTAGAAAATTCAAGCATAATGAAACATTTTTCTTTTCAAGTGTCCACTATTTTGTTCTAGAAAAATACTCAATGGTACGAAACCATTTTCACGAACGACGTACCAAAAAGTGCAGTTGAAGTGTTACATTTTATGTGTCATAGATTTTCTCTCCTCACCTTGTATTTTCAATCCTCCTCTGGATTCGTTAATATACCAAAGCTGTTTCGTGCTGCATAGCACTTTTGCTCTTTTTCTTTCCAAGCATGGTTAGCGGTCATTGCAGTTCGTGACAAAAAAATACAAGTTTAGATAAGATTTCTTTAGGGTGATTTCATTTTCAAAGTGAGAAATTTTGTTTTTAAATAGAGAAAACAAGAATGTATTTACTTTGAAATAAAAAATTATTATAATTATAAATCAGTAAATAATTTTAGAATGAATCCGCTCGTACTTTGTCACTTTATCGATAAGTTTACTTTGTAACAATTTTTCTTACAAATTTGAAGTATATAACCATGAACAACAAGTAGCGCAAACAACTAGCTAATCGTCGCTTCCCAAGGCCTATAAAGACTAACCAGAGCATAGCCATTTTCTAATTTCTTAGTTAGTAAAGTAATGGCACAAAAGGAAAGGGACAAGCAACAAAGCCTGATTTTGATGGTTGCATTAGCTGAGGGTAAGAGCAGTTGCAGCTGATCAAGCCCTATCTGCAGTTGCTGCATCAAAATAAACCCGGTCTGACAGCAATTTTGCATATCGATTCAGTACAAGCATATCATCCATACAAAATCGACGACCCTTTTTCTTGGAGAACAAATTTAACCTTACAAGCATTGAACATCCATTTACAAGCATTATAATACACAAAATTAGCACGCTTAGGAACTTTGATAAGATACACATTGTCCGATTGGCAACGCAAGATAAAAGAACCTTAGTGTATCAATATGAGTCAAGCCCCCATTTCGGTTTGCAGACCAATATTGGACATTATCTTCTAAAATTATGATGGTATTATTTTCTTTTAAGGGGGCTATTGAAACATTTATTTGTTTGTTCACATTTTTAATTGCTTATAACATACATGAACTCTACCAATTTATGTATTTATTAATATAAATTAATTGTGCACCATCTAAGCTTTTACAAAAGCTTGACTTGGCAAAAATTACGCTGCTTTTGCAGCGCAGATATATTCATGTCAAAAATCTTGAATCCTAAGAAACGTTCTTTATGAAATGTTAAAAAATCAACTACAGCAATGCATTTTGTTCAAATTTCTCTCTTCTAATTTGACTATTTGACTAACCTCACAATTGGTTATCAATCCTTTCATAACTCTTGCATGGAAATTAACTGCTGCTACCTACCACTGCTGTATTCATAATTCATAAACGAGGTACATAGCAACTTGCACCATCATGATATTATTATAGCATGTACGCGGATTGAGTCAACCTTGCTTTGCTACCAATACTATAAGAGAAATGCTACATAACCAAAAGAATGTAATTAGATTTTCCATAAAAATTATACATAAAGTTATAGGATCCATTTGTTTATAAAAAAGTTAATAATAATATCACCTCAACAATAAAATTTTTGCAAAAAAATTCCGATTAACCAACATTTTCATGACACAAAAGTTTTGATCTTCAAAACTATCCTTATATAATGACCAAACAAGAAAAAATAAAACTATCGTTATACATCTATCGTTTACTTATTTGACCTTTCTTACCCTCTCTCTTATTTTTGTAATTTTAATTAATTCACCATATAATCCTTTTGACAAATTCTTGTATTGAAATTATTGGTCTGTCCTCTTTTTACAAATCGACAAATGACAGCGACAAATAAAATTTTTTCTAGGGTATGAATCCATTAATTAATTAATTGAACTCTTGGCGTAAGTAGAACGCGAACCTAGTCTACTCCCTTTTTTGGGGTAGAAAGAAGGACCTATTCTAGGCGACTAGTTAACTTGACTATCGTCCCTCCCGCGGCCTATAAAAGAGTTAGCTGGTAGCCATGTTCTTTGTTGTAAGCGATATATTAATCGTGTAGCAACAATAATAAATTGAGGTGGGTAAGCTACTATAACTCTTTAGTAGATGAAGGAGAGTTCAAATCCCAAAAGAGACAATACTTGTGAGTAAACTATATAACTCTCTTACCAAAAACATTACTCGTGAGTCAATGGAGTCCAAGGCCACGGTGTCAATTGTCACATTAGCCCTCCTGGTAGGAGCAGCTGCAGCTGATCAAGCCCTTGATGGTTGCCCAAAAGCTTGTGGAAATGTTACGATTCCATATCCATTTGGTGTGGGAAAATCATCTACAAGCGGTAAGAACTGTTTCTTGGAATCATCATTTGAACTTACCTGCAACGGCTCTGCTTTATTATCAGGTAATGTTTCTGTCTTAGACATAAACATCGACCAAGGTCAACTGGAAATGATGGCTTTCGTCTCCATAGTCTGTCATAATAGCAGTATTGGGAACGTTCAGACGGTGGGTACTGATCCCTGGTTCACAAGTGCTCCTGCTTTTACCATTTCTAGCAAGGACAACAAGTTCCTAAGCGTTGGCTGCGACACTTATGGCTTTCTTTATACCTTTTACAAGGATGCAGAATATTCAACAGGGTGCTCAACAAGATGTTACGACAACAGTATGGAGATTGTTGATGGTAATTGTTCGGGCATTGGGTGCTGTCAGGTGGATATTCCTCCTAGAATGAGGAACATCCGTGCAAGAGCACATAGCTTTGAGAATTTCTATAGATCTCTGGGCTTCAACAAGTGCGGCTATTCCTTTGTCGTCAAAAATGGCAACTATACATTTTCTAGGAGTCACTTGGAAAATCTACCTTACAAGGAGATGCCTGTGGTCTTTGATTGGACTGTTGGAAATGAAACATGTGAAGCTTCTCAGAGAAGACGACCCAATGCTTGCAAGGGAAATAGCATTTGTCAGAACTCAGACACTGGATACGGTTACCAATGCCAATGCAAGAAAGGCTTTGAAGGAAACCCATACCATCCCAATGGTTGCAAAGGTACGTACGTAACTGATTCCATTAAACATCAACCTATCCATTATCCTTTACTATATCTTTCTTTGCTTATGAAATCGAGTTTTACCATCATCATATACCACTGTTTTCGTTTTTTATGTTTGAATAATTAATCGTGCTTCCAACCTTATCCAATATTTTCTTACTTTACATTTTACAAGAAAGAGAGAAATAAAGGGAAAGTATTAGGCAAAAAAAAGTTTTTAGAGACTATTCACCAGTTCAGTTCAGAATGAGAAGAAATGGAAATGAAAGGTTTATGGAGTTTTACTCATATTCACAAGATTTATTTTCTAGGAAGGAAAGACACTTGAAGTCTCTCAAAACTTTTGATTACCTTCATTTCATGGTTTCCCCAATTTAGTGGATAGAGTCATATGATTTTTTTAATTATACAGAGGATGTGAATATACAGAGTCATGTGAATATATAACTATCAAATAACTTTTAATCTTTATCATTTATGTATATATAGAGGATGTATCAAGTGAGAAGGGTGATTAATTGTAAGAATGTAAAAATTAAATCTTAACTATTAGATTTATATAAATAATCAAAATTAAAATATAAAAGTATATCCTTTTTTTCAGAGATCACATATATATATATATATATATATATATATATATATATATCAAGTGAGAAGAGTGATTATTATAAGAGTGAAAGAAATAAAATTTGACCATTAAATTTTACATAATCAAAATTAAAATATAAAATCATAGACTTTTAAATAATTTTTAGTATTATGACCATCTATGTCTAGTTTAACAGCCAAGATTTGCTCTTTTCACCTCTTAATATAAAAATAATCTTGTAATTTATTGTTAAAAGATAAATTTTAAAATGAGAGAAAGTGAGAATTTCAAAGAGAATATTGTTATAGAATTTTAAATAAAAGGAGAAAAATATTTTTAGAGATAAAAAGTTAAGAAAATAATTTGGAAAAGATTAATTTTTAGAGAAAAAGTTTAGAGAAAATAAATTTAGGGAAAGAAAATATTTTTGAGAAAAGAAATATTTTTAAAATATACTAAATATACAATTATGTTTTTGAATTTAATAATATTATGAAAAGTATTAACTATATATGATTATTTTAATAAAGAGTAAAATAATAAAAATATATTATAAACTCTCTATTTCATTTTTTTATATCTATTTTATATTCATGAATAAAAATAAAGTGAAACCTTCCAAATGCCTTCCTTGCCTTCCCTTTATTTGACAATGCATGACATATTACATTCATTAATTGTATATGTTTATGTTCTCTTTTTTTTTTTTTTTAAGACATCATTTGTGTTTCTTTTGTTTTCAAGGCGATAGTGATAATGTGCAGTACAATGGGATTACTTGTATTATTGATTTAAGAAATTTAGTAGTAGCTATGTCATTTGCCAAAGAGAGCATGAAACATGGAAAAAGCTCACACTGAGGGTGTTTTAATATTTTTAAGAGCACCTCTCCTCCCTATTTCTTTATGGATTATTGAGGCGGGGAAAAACCTTAAAAAGTGTCAACGACACTGCATGTTAGCTTAATACCTTTTTTTTTGGGGCAAAGTTGTGTTACTAATTTTTATGTAAGCGATATCCTTTGTTTTGTAATCTCCTAAACGAATATATACTTCATAGTCTCAAAAATATTTCTATTTGAAAGCAAAAAATAATAATAATAATTACAAACATAAAGTAATTACAAAATATTATAGATTAAATATTTCAACTATCGTTTGCTCCGATATGAAAGAGGGGAAAATGAAAAATACATACATACATATATATATATATGCTCTATGTTCACTTTGAACTTGTGCAAATGGAATTACTTGTTTGACAATTTTGTCATTTCTGTTATGGTCTTGCAGACATAGACGAATGTAAGACAGGAAGTCATAGATGCGTAAGTGACCATAATTGTCACAATACAATTGGGTCTTACGAATGTTTTTGTCCTAAGAAGCAATCCGGAAATGGAACAAAAGAACAAGGGTGCCATCAACAAAATGTACTTTTGAAGATTTTCATTGGTAAAGCAACTTAATCACATCTACATTTTTATTCTTTAAATTTTCATCTTAAATTTTTTTTCTTAAGCATGCATGATATTTTCATTTAGTATGTATGCTAATGATATTAATCTAGAGTTTAGACTGACAGAGAAGCTCAACAATTTTGTCCAATATATCTTGAATGTAGGTGCAAGCATAGGATTTATCAGTCTTCTGGTGGTGCCTTCATTTCTATTCTTGATATACCAAAAAAGGAAACTCATCAAACTAAAAGAGAAATTCTTTAAGCAAAATGGAGGCTTGATTTTGTTACAACAACTCTCAGGAAGAGAAGAGTCCTCCCAAATTGCTCAAATTTTCACAGTAGAAGAACTAAAGAAGGCCACCAACAACTATGATGAGAACTTAATCATTGGCAGAGGAGGTTATGGTATAGTTTTCAAAGGATTTCTAGCAGATAATAGAATTGTTGCTGTTAAGAAGTCCAAAATAGTTGATCAGAGCCAAATTGAGCAATTCATTAACGAGGTGGTTGTTTTATCCCAAATCAATCACAGGAATATAGTGAAACTTCTAGGTTGCTGTTTGGAGACTAAAGTTCCTTTACTTGTTTATGAATTTATTAACAATGGTACCCTCTTTGATTTTATCCACAATGAAAGCAAGGCAAATAATTTAACTTGGAAAACTCGTCTAAGGATAGCAACAGAGGCAGCAGGAGCTCTATCTTATCTACACTCAGCTGCCTCAATTCCCATTGTCCATAGAGATGTCAAGAGTGCGAACATTCTCTTAGATGACACTTATACTGCCAAAGTGTCTGATTTTGGAGCTTCAAGATTGGTTCCACTAGATCAAATTGCATTAGCCACAATGGTGCAAGGAACAATTGGATACTTGGACCCAGAGTACATGCAAACAAGTCAACTAACTGAGAAAAGTGATGTTTATAGTTTTGGAGTAGTGCTTGCGGAGCTTCTAACAGGTGAGAAAGCCCTTTCTTTTGACAGGTCGGAAGAGAAAAGAAGTCTTGCTATCTACTTTCTAACTTGTTTGAAAGAGGAACACTTGTTTGAAGTACTTCAAGTTGGCATTTTAACTGAAGAAAATAAGGAGGAGATCAAGGAGGTTGCAATTCTTGCAGCAAAGTGCTTGAGACTTAAAGGGGAGGAGAGACCGAGCATGAAGGAAGTGGAAATAGAATTGGAGGGAATAAAGCTGATGGAGAAGCACCCTTGGATCGATGCAGACAAAAATCTGGAAGAGATGGAATACTTGCTACCTAAGTCATCATCCAAAATATATGAAAATGGGGATAGTAGTAGCCATCAAAATACCAGCTATGAGAGCATCAGGGATCAAGTACGAATTGCCTTCGATGATGGTAGGTGATTATGGTAGAGCGACAAACACTTCTACACCATTCTATATAAAAGCTCTGTATATAACCCTTCGTAATATTTATGAATAATCCAATAACTTTTTGTTGATTTCACGTATTTCACATACACACACCACAAACATGTTAAGTATGTACGTTGTATTGTGATGGAAGCCAAAAACAATTTGTCTACATAGTAAAACCTTTAAACGATAGAATGATTGATGATAATTCTAGGCTTCTATATATATTCAACCATGCTACAAAATCATCCCATGTAGAGCATGTTTTTTACCTTTGTAGAATTCTTAAGAGAAACAACACTGAATTTCTCTAAAATTTAGTATAATTACATCTAACACCACTTTTGTTTTAGAAATTATAGACTTCCTTGACATTAGAAGAATAGACCAAGTCAGCATAGCATTAACGCTAATATATCTGAGAAAGTAAAAGGGCAGCACAAAATGAGAATGCTTTGTTTGTACTTTTAACTTGAGCAATTGTCTCGGTCGGGTTTTTTTATAAAAGACCAGCACCCTGCAATAAAAAGTTGCATTCTACTTAAGCAGTGAAAAAATAGAAATAAAAAATAAAAGCAATAACACCTAAGACTAACACACGACCACCTCTTCTAATGAATATTCCAACATAACATTTTGCTCCCAGTCATAAACACACACAGTCAGTTTCCACTGCACGAGCCCATGAATATATATGCCTTCGGACTCTTCAAAATCAGCAATAAGTTCCTGTACTTACCTTAAGTAAAGTCAAATAATTCTGGTTGATAACACAACTAATATTTTTACCTGCAGTAGCAACTTTTGATAGTTTATTAAATAGGTGACACTGTATGGTTCATCAGTGGAGCAAGAGAGGAATATACTATGAACATAAAGAGGACAGTATATATGTCTTTAAGAACCTAACAAGTGTGTGCATACATAGAAAAGCAATGCAATGCATTCAGCACAAACATGAATACCATTTTTTCAATATGCATTTTTTTATTTTTTGATAGGGCAATAAGCTGTTGTTTCACTGGTAAGGGAACTTATAAATCAGGAACCTTGAGGATGTATCAACAATACGCAAATTATTGCATGCATTGTGAGCGCAACTTTATAAGCATTGGAAGAACAAGATGCACAAAATTTAGATCTTAGCTGCCTGATAACAGCTGATCTGGCCATTTATATAAGATATTAAGTTCAAGTATCTTAAGTTTACCTAAATAATATTTACTACTACAATTTGTTATAGTAACTTAGGCGTCATACCAACCGCACTGGTACCCTTCTTAGCTTGCAGAGTACCAAAAATGTCTTGGCATTTCTCAATATCCGGTATCTTTGCTTGACAACCGCAATAAACAAATAGTGTCACTAAAATCTGTTATTGAGAGAATGACTTCCATGTGATCTTTAATTCATTTATTTGCTCTAAAAATATGACGTACAAATTAAAATCCTGGCCTTCCTCAATCAACACTAAATGATTTTTCAGGCCAAAAGGAGTAAACTTAGTGCTCTAATTACACCGATGAACCACAAAAAGAAAATTAGCTAATCTCCTCCATTTTAAGGAAATAGAAAGGCTTATTTCACTTTTTTATCAAAAAAAAAAAAAAAAGGGCAAGGCTTATTTCATTTCTGATTTATGAATTTCTACTACCCAAAACCAAGATGATGATGATGATGACGAAGATAGTAATAAGGGAAAGGTTTCTCTTATGATGTTCCACCTATTAGTGCAATTTTTAAATATCAAAAGTTGTCAAAAATTATGATATTTTGAACCTTTGATAATTGCTTTTTGGTAGGGTTTTTAATTTTTGAGCTTTACATGTTTAATAGATTGTTTTGAGTTTATTTTAATCTTAATTTGAGTTTTAATTATATTTTCATGTTTTTAGGTAGTTTGGATTAATTAAAAAAGTGTGTTTTGCATCCTGCAAGAAGCGTCTAGGTGCTCAAAATCCATCGCCCAAGTGCTCAATGTAAAAAAATAAACAAAAAAAATTGTATTTTGATGTGCCACTGTCTAGGCACTCAAAATCTACCACCTAGGCGATGATGAAAAATTTGCACATGAATTTCCATTTTAAAATAGAACAACGCGACTTTTGGGCAATTTTTAGGTTAGAAAAACATAGAAAAGCATTTCTACGACTAGGAGGAGGCTAAGAGACAATTAGAGGAGAAGAAATTGAGGAATCATCACTCCAAATCATTGATTTTTCATGAGTTTTTTTCTTTCCTTTTCTTTTTTCTTTGTTTTCTTTCATAGCATTAGTTACTAGACTCTTTTCCTAGGGGTAGGGGTGAGTTCTAATATAGTTGAATTGTATATAAATTTTTGATAACTTGATATTGGAATTGTTGGATTAATGGTTTATCTCTTGTTTCCTTATGCAATTTTATAAATTGTTGTTCATGAATTTATTTAGGGTTAATGCTCAAATTGGAAAATTTTTGTGTCAACTAGCTTTAGAGATCAAACTCATGATTTTCAAGATTTAGGAATATATCTTGAAAATTGTGTAAACTATGGATTAGTTTTTGTGCTTAAACCCTTTTTTTGTTGAAACATAGTTAAGGGATCAATATGTTCTAATGATACGAAGAGGGTTGATTTAACCAAGGAATTGGGATTAATCATTTAAAATCCTTTCTTTAATCTAGGAATTTCCAAGTCAAGTAGTTAAGAATTTATTTGATATTAAGAAAAATTAGACAACCTCAAACCTCTAGCATTTTTTTATATTGTTGTGAATCTTCATTAATTTTTGCTTAATTCTTACTTGTTTCATTTTGCTAGTTTATTGCTTGTATTAACTTTTAGCTTAGAGCTTTCTTCGACCCAACATCGTTGTTATAATCTAAATAGAAATTGAATTAGTGAATTGTTGTTTGATAACGTCAATTCTTGTGGGACGATACTCACTCACCGAGTTTACTACTTGAACTATTTGATGTACTTGCCAAAGAGTTATCATATTTTTGTGGTAACTTCATTGCTATCCTTGGTATACCAGAAAAGGAAACTTATCAAATAAAAAGAGAAATTCTTTACCTAAAATGGTGGGTTTATTTTGCTACAGCTCCTCTCTACAAGAGAAGAAAGGTCCTAAATAACTCAAACTTTCATAGCAGACGAACTAAAGAAAGCCACCAACAACTATGACGAAGAACTTAGTCATTGGTAGAGGAGGTTATGGTACGATTTTCAAAAGATTTTTAGCAAATAATGGAATCGTCGCTATCAAGAAGTCTAAAATGGTTTATCAAAGCCAAAAAGAGCAATTCATTAACGAGTTGGTTGTTATATCCCAAATCAATCATAGGAATGTAGTGAAATTTTTAGGTTGTTGTTTAGAGGAAGAAGTTCCTTTACTAGTATATGAATTCGTTAACAATGGTACCCTCTTTGATTTTATCCACAATGAAAGCAAGGCAAATAACTTAACCTAGAAAACCCATTTAAGGATAGTAGTAGAAGCAGTATGAGCTCTTTCATATTAACACTCAACTACTTCCATACCCATTGCTCATAGAGATGTAAAAAGTGCCAACATTCTCTTAGATGACACTTATACTGCCAAAGTGTCTGATTTTGGAGCTTCAAGATTGGTTCCATTAGATCAAACTGCATTAGCCACAATGGTGCAAGGAACTATCGGGTACTTGGACCCAAAGTACAAGCAAACAAGCCAACTAACTGAGAAAAGTGATGTCTATAGCTTTGGGGTAGTGTTAGTAGAGCTTCTAACAGGTGAGAAACCTCTTCCTTTTGATAGGCTAGAGCAAAAAGAAGTCTTGCTATTTACTTCCTATCCTCCTTGAAAGAGGATTGCTTGTTTAATGTTCTTCAAGTTGGCATTTTGAATGAAGAAAATAAGTAGGAGATCAAGGGGGTTGTTGTACTTGCAGGAAAGTGTTTGAGACTTAAAGGGGAGGAAAAACCTAGCATGAAGGAAGTGGTGATGAAATTGGAGGGAATAAGCCTAATGCAAAAGCACCCTCAGATCAATGCAGACAGAAATCTGGAAGAGACTCGATACTTGCTGCCTAAGTCATCATCCAAAATATATGAAAATGGTGATAGTAGTAGCCATCAAAGTACTAGGTATGACAGCATCCGAGATCAAGTACTTATTGCCTTCAATGATGGAAGATGATTACGATGGTGCAACATACACTTCTACATCATTCCATATAAAAGTTTTGTAAACAATTTTTTGTAATCTTTATGAACAATCCAATAACTTTTTGTTGATTTCATGTATTTCACACACATACACAAACAAGTAAAGGTGTAAGTTGGTTCAAATCTACCCATTGAGCTTGAAAAAATCGAACTGAACTAATTAAATTGGTTTAGGCCATCAAGTCCAATCGAGTAGAATTCGAACAAACCAATCATGATTAGTTCGGATATTAGGTATTGCAATTCTAAACCCAACAACTTGATATCTGACCTAATGACCTGATCTCATTTTTTTAAAAACACACTTGCTTATATCATGAATTATGTTATGTTGTTATTGTTAATTATGTTATTAATTAGTGATCTATGTATGGTTAATAAGTCATAGTACCGTCATATTTTGTAATTGTTGTGATTTGTGGATAAAATTTAAAAAAAAAAAAGTGTCAAATTGAAATTTGTAAGTTTTTATTGTATTTATTGGCTAAAATTAAAATAAAAAAAAAAAGATATGTGACTTGAACACCTGAACTAATCCAACCCAAGTTTGGTTAGTTTAGATTTGGCCGAAACAAATTTTTGAACCCAGGCCAAACTAAATCAATCAAAATTGATTCATTTGAATTTGTTTTTCACCTAAGCCCAAACCAACTGATCGATCCAACTACACCCCTACAAACATGTTAATTATATACACTGTATTATTATGGAGGTAAAAAAATGTCTGCATACGTAGTAAAACTCTTTATGGTAGAATGATTGGTGATAATTCTAGGTTTTTATATGCAACCTTACTACAAAACCATCCTACAAAGAGCTTGTTTTTCCCTTTGTTGAATTCTTAGGAGAAACTACAATATGAATTCCTCTTAAATTTGGTGTAATTACACCTAACACCACTCTTGTTTTAGAAATTACAAGTCCCCTTGACATTTACGTTGTCATTACACTTACTTCCCTTCACCTTAGCTTTTCATTAAAGGAATAGATAGAATAAATGTTGCATGCGTTGCACATAATTTTTAATGGTAATTATGTAATCTTTTAGACTCCCATTATACTAAGAATGACAATTATTCCATTAAGATAACTTCATGATTTCTATAGAGCAAACTCTCTTAGTTCTTAGTCATAAATCTATCGAAAATTAACTTCATGACAATTAACTTCATGATTTCTATAAACATTTTTTTTTTCTGGTTGATTGTTCATCAAATTAAAGGGAATCTCCAAAAACACAACTAAAAGCAAAGGGATTTTTTTTTTGTTTTCCTGAATAAGTCTAATAGGGCAAAGAGAAGAATCGAAACCAGGGAAGTTATAGGATAGAGAAATGGTGATCGAAAGTTAACATCACCAAAGAACCTTTCCGGTGAGTGGCGGTGCAGTCATAGTGATATCGAGGTAGTTGACGGTGATCATGACGGCGTGAAGTGGTGTTGCAGCGAAGGGAGTTGTGCGTGAATGTGAAGATGAAGGGAAAATTGAAGGGGCAAAATGTAAAGAATGTACAAGGAAACCTATAGCATCGATAAGAGAGTGTAGAGAAGAAGAATGGACTGCAAAAAAAAAAAAAAGGCCCACTGTGTTTTTTCGGGTTTGAGAATCGGAAGTTGGTGAAGTTCTTCGTCGAGTTTTGTGCATATGAATTCAACTCGTTAAGCTACAATTGCTAATAGGGTCTTTTTTTTCAGTTTTTTTTAATATTTCTTTTTTTGAAAAAAAGGGAATTTCTAAGAGAGTTTTGTTTGATATTTCAATAATTGATTATGACTGTGGTTTAATTGAAAATATAACTGTAGTTGGAAAATATAATTGTAGTGGGAAAATGTTCTGAGAGTGGCGCCAAAAGCTTTTTAGTGCTAAAACCAAGGTTTAACAAAAGTTTATAGTGGGTAATAAAAAGTTATAGTATCGTCTAAAAAAATAAAAATAAAAATTTATAGTGACGGTAAAATACGAGTGTAGGTATACACCCACTATACCCACAGTAAAAAAAATTATAGTGATGACAAAATATGAGTGTAGATATACACTCCCTATATCCACAGTAAAAATAAAAAATAAAAAATTATATATATATATATATATATAGCAAGATATGGGTGTAGATATACATAGTATAGTGATGGCAAAATAAGTGTAGGTATACATCCCCTATGCCCATAGTAAAAAAAAAAATTATATTGATAACAAAATATGAGTGTAAGTGTACACCCTCTATATCCATGATATTTATTTCTGTCCCCAATACTTATACTAACGGCACCATATATCCGTGGATATATTGTTATCTATACCTATAGTTTTTATGTGTGTCACTGAAAGTGTCCATGGGTATAGGGTAATTTTCTTGTAATGACACCTAAAAAATATCATGCTCTCATGGCATTGTTTCATTAGACTCATACTCATGCCATTAACCATATAGCCACTCAACATACTTACCAAACAATCCTTGCAAAAGGCTTAGGTGACCATCAACATTTTCTATTTAGTTGTCTCACAACCACCTCAATCATGGATTCCTGATTCAGGAGCAATAGACTATGTTTTTGTTGGAATTTAAGCCAAGGCCCTATATTGATTGTGATAGGAAATCTCGTAGGTGTTTGGCTTATAAATATGACTTTTAATATTTTGGTTTAGTCATTCTCTAAGAATAAGAGTGATCCTTTATATGGATAATATGGGTAAGTTTTAGAAGTTGTCCATATAGAATAATATTTTGTAAAAATGGTTAGTAATTTTTTTTATGCAATAGTTGTGGATAACAAAAACTTTGGTATTTTTTATAGAGATCATAGATGTAAGTCGAAGAAACCAAACCACGTACGTTAAATTTTGCTCAATGTCTCTTTTCTTGTTTTCTTCCGCTTCCACTGTCCAACAGTTTTTGACTACATATACATTTAGTGTAACACGCATGCTTTCACCTAGCTATATATGGTAGATTGTAGAGTGGCCAAATCTCCTGAGTCTGCCCTCGACAAAGCCAGAAAATATTCGGTGCTCCATAGTCCAACCATGCCTGCTTCACAGCTTCTTTTTCTTGGTCAATGCCTAGCTTTATAACTTAACCATAATAACTTTACTCCTATGTTAGATTTCATACTAGCTAGGATATACAAGTAGTCAAGTGTTAGCGGGCTGACCAATACTCTAAAACGGGCTGAGATCACTTCAATTTGCACAGCTGAAATTAAAAAGTATATATTTAAAAAAATTACACCAATTGTAATAATTTATACATGGATAGAAAACAATTATAACATGAATTAAAAATATAATTATAATATAAATTATAATATAATTTGTATTTTTTTTTTAAAAATTATTGGCACGTTAGTTCAAACTGACTTATATAAGATTAAATTCATGTGTAGATATTTAATTAATATCCACCCAAAAAAAAAGATATTTAATTAAAAAAATTCACGTGTGGATATATAAAGGTACCTTCCAGTAAAAATGGACATTACTTAAGTTTGCCTAGTGTTTATATTAACTTATTGAAAAATGTTAAACAACAAAAAATTTTGTCTAAATTTATTTGTTAGAATATTGTGGTAGGCATGTTAACTATTGGATAGATAAGTAGGTCATATCACCTTATTCCATCCAATAACTATCCTTGTCTTTTGTTAAAAATTCTGATAATTGTTTCTGGTAGTGTAGCACTACTATAACTTATTTTATGTTTAAAATATAGGCAAAAATAATGAATTTATTCCCTAACTTATTTTTTATTTTTAAATTTGTCCTATAAATAGTAAGTGTTTTAAATTTGTTTTCAAATTTTTAAAAACTCTACGAGTGTGTTTGGAATGCGTCAAGATGGGAAAGAAAATGACAAGAAAAGAAATGAATTGAATTGATTTAAATTATAAATCAAATATTATATTTGGAATCAATTATGTTAAATAGGAATTGAATTCAATTACAAATCAATTATTATATTTAAAATTTAGTTAAATAAGAATTGATTTGATTTAATTTTATTATTTTACTTATTTACCCTTATATATTATGTTTCTCTCTTTCTTTTCTCTCCCTCACCCTCTCTCTCTCTCTTTCTCTCCCTTCCCCATCTCTCTCTCACACTCTCTCTCTCTCTTCCCCATTCAACAGTACTGTTGAGCCAACTGCTAGCCCAGCCAACTATAGCGAGAGTATTCACAAATACTGAATCACACAACCTCGAGGGTTATTCATAATCCATAAATCAATATTAATGTTGGACAAATGAGTTTAGCATCATAGCAAGTGAACTTTAAAAATCAGTAAAATATATGAATCTATTGACATCAAATCAACAAATTCAAACGCTACATAAACAAAATAAAACCATATAAAAGCAGAAGAGAATGTTTAATCTGAGACATAATCGTAGACAATATGAAGCAAAGATAATTGCAAAAATACAATTTGTAATAAGCTAGAGAGAGAGAGAGAGAGAGAGAGATTGGGCTTGAACCTTCAACCTTGGATCTTCAATCGTAGGCGTGAGTGTGTGAGAGAGGGCAAAGAGGAGAGTCTTTCACCGAAGATAGATCAATCAACCTATAGAGTGAGAGGGCAAAATGTCTTTTCGAAATTTAGAAATATTACAGGGGTAAAATGGTCTTTTTAAAAGTTAAAAGTTGCAAATCATTTCATTTCCTCACAAATCCTTTAAAAATTGGAGAGATTTATAAAAACACCCTAATCAAATCCACGGGATTTAAAACTCAATTCATTTCCATTTTGCTTTAAATTTCAAACACTAGATTTGATTTTTAAAGCAAATCATTTCCCATCTTGATGCATTTCAAACACACCCTACATGTTTATCCTTTTAAGCTTCTTCCATCAATAAAATAAATAGTATTTGCAAAGAGAATAAGAAGGTGTTTGACAAACTAAAAAAATTAGATAACTAGGTACAATAGGGTTTAATTTTTTATAAATATTGTTTAGTAATTACCTAAATATTTTAAAACTAGTTTTTATTTAAACCAATATGGACCTAAAACTAGTTCTTAAAAAAATCAATTTTAAATTTATTTTATTTCATCCCATATTTTTCCATTTTATTTTATATCTTTTGACTACTTGTCAATTATTCTCCGTTGCTATCTGCCATTGTTCACCGCCAATGTCCACTATCATCCACCACCGACTACCGCCAGCCATTGCTAATTACCACTGCCGGGCCCATCCGCCACATTTGCTGCCGTTGACAACCACTGTTTGCCACCATTCGTTGCCACTAGCCGCCACCATCCATTGCCGCCAGCCGCCACCATCTGCTGTCACCGCCGGCTACCACCATCCATCGACGGTCACCACCATTTGTCATCGCCACTAGCCACCACCATCCGTCGCCATCACTACTAACCACCATTGTCGGTCGCCACCATCCCACTACGACCGCCATCGTCTGTTGCCGACAACCACCACCACTTACCACGACCTGCCATCACCCACCACCCCCGGCCGCCACCGTCTGCCACCGCCTACTAGATTAGTTTCTTTAATGATGTAATCAAAAAGAAAAAGGTACAAAAGAAAAATAAGAACACATATTAAAACTAATTTTTAAGTTATGAAACCAAACAATATTTAATAAAAAATTAGTTCATTTTTATACTGGTTAACATAACCAGTTCCATTACTTGGTTTTTTATATTGCCAAACACCCCTCTAAATGTGTTCAATTTTTAAAAATTAGAGGATGAATTTAAAACATATGTTAATTAGAGAATGAATTTGAAAATTAAACTTATCACATATATATTGCTTTTGTTACTCATATATCAGGTAAGCTCCTTTTGTTGATGTAACAAATGACATCTACCAGGAGGATAAATTTGTTCAATTTTTAAAAGTGAAAGAGTGCATTTAGAACATTTATAAGGAGGATAACAATAAATATTTTATAAGGAGAATAATAATAAATGTGAGTCAAAACATTGATTTAATAAAAAGAATATAAAATAAAAATGTAAACATTTTTTTATATTGGTGATACTAAAGTTTGAATATATAACTTCAAATAAACTATCTAAATTCTCGCCAATACCCACTTCAAGTGGCTTAAACGTAAATATATTTAATATTTTGAAAACATAAAAGCATTTAATAAGTTTTTTCATTTAGTCATTTATTAGATGATTGACTAAAATGGTTTAGAGATTCTTGTGTTCTATTTTTCTTAACATCTCATTTGGCATTTGGAATTTGGTATAGAATTAGAGTTTTGAATTGGAATTGGGCTCCAAACACTACAACAAATAAATTTTAAGGCCACATTTAAAAAGTATGGCCTTTAATTATAAAAAGTGTGGCCAATGATCAAAGGCCACACTTTTCACCAAAAGGCCACGCTTTTTCTGTCGTGACTTATAAAACTATACCCTATTCTCTATGTCCACGCTTGTGCTTAGCAAAGGCCACGTTTCCAGCCAAAGTGTGGCTATTGACTTCAAAAGCGTGGCATTTGATCGAAACAATGGCTACACTTTCAACAGCATCTAAGGCCACGCTTATCAGTGTTGTCCATGTCTACAATTTAAAACCACACTTTGAAGCATAGCCTTTTATATAAACTTAAGGCCACACTTTCAAACCGTAGTCTTTGATTCACTTACGGCCATGCTTATAACCGTGGTCTATCTTGTAAACTTAAGACCACTGTTAAAAAGTGTGGTTGCTGAGTTAAACAAAGGCCACATTCATCCTTATTCAAAAGCTACACTTTTCAACTGTGCCACATAATCAATTTGTTTGAATTCCAAAAATGGCTACAATTTTGAAAAGAAAATTATTTTAGAAATTTTCATTATTTAATAATAATTCATCATTTTTAATTTTAATTTTAATTTTAAGACATAACTAATTTTAACTAAGCCTAAATAATTTTTAATTATATACATATTCATATACTCAAAATAAATTGCTCAAAGATAATAATCATTAAACAAAAAGACATATCAATAATTCATTAATATTGTCTAAAGTAATACACTAATATATTAGTCTACACAAGCACTAGAAACAAATTTAACATATTGGTTTAATTAAGTAGTAGCTAGAAACTTGTTTAACATATTAGTCTAATTATAAGTCTAGAAACAAGATAAAAAAGAACATATATTATAGGTCACAAAATATATGAAACATTATAATCTTCATAATCCTTCTCTCTTCACAATGCCAGAGATTAAGATGCTCCGTTGCCATCCAATGGACCATTCACATTACCCTACACAAATTAAAATACAAATTAAAAATATGAGAATAAGAAAGAAAAATGCATGTTTTATGATATAATGTAATAGAAACTATTTGTTAGTATGGGATCACCTTCCTTTGCAACAGCAATCAATGCTAGAAAATGATTTTAACAAAACCAATTAGAAGATAAGAAAGTGCAAGCAATATCCGTAAAAACTCAATGTTCCACGGTTAAGAACTCAATAGTGTCAAAATATAATAGATCTTGAAAACCGCAAACCCCCTAGGAAGTCCATTGAAGTAGTTTCCTTGCATATAATATATATGGCCATATTATTTTTGAAAACCTTGGACAAAAGGAGCCATAAAAAAATTCAATGCAACTTCTTGGCACATCTAACATATTGATCACTTCATTCCACAATGAATACATACAGAGTAGAGTTTTAAAAGATTTTGTATCCATCTTCATCCAACTCAATGCAATTGATCTATCCAAATTGATAATTATCAATTCACTTAGGCTTTTACATTTGACTGGAGCAATGATCCATTTCTTCCATCTAGGAATAGAAACTCACAAAAGAACAGCACCTATCCCATTACTAAACATCACATTAAATCATGTGTAAAATTTCCAAATGCAGTAATTAATGGAGTGCATTTTTTTGTTTACAATCAATGGAGTGCATTAGTTAGTTGTATTGGGAAAATAAAGCAATTTTAACAAATCATTAAATAATAGAAAAATCACAAAAGATATACTAGTTGAAGCGACTTCACAAATTCAGTCAAAAGCAGAAAAATCAGAAAACTTGATCTTTGAGTAAAAACAAAAATGATTGAACTGAATTTGATTAGCAGGTTGGTAAGTCATATACTAAATAATAGAGAAATTAGAGTAATGGATATGATTTCTCTGTACACAATATTGATTGTGCACCCTTCACATTCATTCATATTATATAGAAATGTCAAACTTCAAGCATACATAGAAACTGAATATTCATTCATGTTAAATAACATAACATGTGTCTACTACTCATATGCATGAAAATGACTGCTATAAATGTCCAGCTCACAGTGCATTGATTGAAGCAATATAAAAACTGGATAGGACTTCATAAAGTCATAATCTTAACTTGGCAGTCATTGATTCTAGAAGACATGCATAAAAGCAAGTAATGTCCAAAACTCCAGCTGTCTATAATCAAATCATTGAACTCAATAAGCTGCAATTTATTTGACATTCTGAAAAGATAAAAAAATAAAAAAGGGATTCTAGATGTGAAATTTTATAAATCAGCATGGCAACTACCTAAAGGGCCATTGGAACAGAGAAATTAATATTGAGTACTAAGATCCACCATGAATATATAGTGATTATAGTTGAAAGGAACAATAGATACCAGTTGAACTACTGTGTCAACACTTATATTTAGTAATTCCGATTTGAAAAACAGAATCTACAATACATATCATTAACACAATCTACCATTTTTCATGTAATGATCTCTATTCTATTTGCTCCAAAATCTAACCAAGTTTACATTTCTATTGTTACTGGTGATCACTTAAAGAATTATGCTGTCATGATTCTACATAATTATAAGTAGTTAATTGTTGGTGAATAGTTTGATTATTTTTGCTGCATTATAGTAAACTACATAAGCTGAATAAATATTAGCCATGTTATAGAAAATTATATTTATAGACTAAAGTAAGTAATAGATAATGTGTACCAACTCGATTTGTAAAGTCTTTGAGTATAGGTTATTCATGAAGTTGACAAGCCCTTCAATTGGAATGGCGTGCATGTTACTGTCATGAGGAAAAAGTTTAGTTGCTAATATAGCTTGATAAAAGTAGCATAAATAACTAAATGGAATACAGGAATATTTGACCTTATTTTAACTAAATTCTCAACCAGATATGATACTATGCTTCGATAGCCAATGTAGACAGTAATAATTGTACTAGGGAAGCCAAGTTTCTGTATTGCATGTATTGAAATAAAACATGCCTATTTCATGTTTTTTGCTTTCACATACCAAGAGACCATAAAATCCAACACTAAGATCTTCCATATAAATCTTATTGAAACAAAAAAAAAAAAAAAAAAAAAGCATTTGACCTTAAGCTAAGTTACTAACTCATAGAAGTAAAGATAACATGAAATTCAAACGATATCACTCTTATATTCATGCTCTAATGAACTGTTAAAAGTGAAAGGAGAATACCAGACTGCAATTGTTGCTCATTGGTTTCTCTGCTTTCTACAAAGTTTGTGAAAACTTAGCAAGAAGTAACCAAACTTGTAGCTATAGGTAGCTCTAGTCTCTCCTTATCTCTGACTTACAAAACAAAACAAAACAACCCAGAAATTCTACCAGCAAAGCTCAAAGGACAAAGCTTTACAGTGAAAGTGAGAAGGTAATAAAAACAAATCTGCAAGACACCAAAGAAAGTGGTAATTTACAGGAGGTTTTGGATAATCACGTAATGAGAAAAATAATGCTAAGTGCCAAGACTATATCTGTTAAAGATTTGGGAGATCCAAAAATAGAAGCCTTTGTCTACAATAATAGTTTTTAATCAAGAGTCAAGTGACACTTCCATAGTGTGCAACCACTTATGGAAGGATCATTCTCTTAAAGAAATTAGAGGTCTGTTATGGCACCTATCCCACCCCCAACCCCCCACTTCTTCCCCTCAATATATCTATTCCCTATAAGGTTTGGAACCAAAAAGGGTGAACTTGACTGAGCAATATACCCAGAAGTTCAAATCACTATTGTAACTCAATAACCAACTTTTGACCCCCTAATAAAGTTTGCAAAGCAAGAATGAGAACAATTCTAACAGTTTGATCACAAGTTTCCAAAAGGGGTAAGCTAATCAAAGGTCAACAATTCAAAATAAAACAGTTTGAGAGCAACACTGAAATTGTGTGTGCTGTGAAGTGAAACACTAACACAAAGTTCAACCGTCGAATGAACTTTGCTAAGTGAACTTATTGTTTGCTCTGTACTTTTCTTCCATTAGCAGCCCTTATATCATGACCTTAAAGAAAGGCATATCTCGTTTATACTTTCTGAAGCAATTGTCGCATAGCCACCAAACCCAAGGATTGATTTGACTTTGCAATGGTAATACATATCTCCAACACTTAATATCCATCTCAAAAAGACTCCACCCATATAAATTACCACAAGCCACAACAGCAAAAGAAGAGAAACGAATAGTAGAGCACATACCCAGAACAGAGTGTCCTAAAATACACAAAAGTGAGGGTCTAATTTCAAATGAGTCAATCGACAAACAATTCCTTCCTAGCACATAACAATTTAACTCAATCATGATTGTCACGCATTAGTGTAACAAAAATTAGAACCAACACATTTATATTTTTTGAGAAACCAAAAAGAAGAAAGGGGGAAAATGAAAAAAAAAAAAAAAGGATTATGAGAAAATGGGAGGAACTTGCTACACTGGTAATAAGGTAAGTCTCTGATCTTGGAGAACTTCTTATTAGCTTTATCAGCAAGAGAAATTAGCGGAAGACAGATTGTGGTGAGACGCAATGATTAAAGGAAACACAAAATTCTTTTGGTAGCATATTCAGATTATATAAAAAATTTGAAATAAATTTGTACTTTACTCTCTAATGTACTCTTAAACCATCCTAATCCTTTTCAAAAGACATAATCATTAAGCATGATCAGGAATAAGTACCCAAAAGCAAATAACACTTAATTTTGATCTTCTTTTAAACACAAAACAATATGATTAAGCAGCAATGTATATCACACATATTGGATCTGCATATTAATTAATTCATTTGCTGAAACTGAAAAGATAATGAATGCAACTCGATCGAACAAGAATTCAGTCCCTTCAATAAATAACAATAGAACATGAAGAGAACCCACCCACACCACACTTCAAAAGAGGACCCCAATTACGTTACACTATCATCATTCAGTCATATGCATTAAATTAATCAAAAGAGAAAGAAAAGTGAAAGGGGACTCTACCCTTAATTCAACGGACTTCTTAAGGTTCTATGTCTGCTGGTTTTTCTTTGACTCTGCAACTGCAACTGCAATAACCACAACTAATAGAAACCTCTCGATGGGAGTGAAGAGCTCCCAAGCCAACGCTTTCTTGCTGGTTGGTTAAGCTGATGCTTATTGCCAAGCTCGCTTCCTCTGCATTAACAAGACGAGACGGGACAGAAGACGGGAGCATACTTGCTCAATGGAGATTTCACTTCATACTTATATAAACCACAAAGTGAAAAATAAAATATGAAGGCAAAAGTAATAGTTAAATTATTCATCATCTTTAAGTGATCAATACAATACTAGTGACAAACAGCAGATTTGTACCATCAATCACCAAAATAATAAGTGGTTGCAACAACTTTATGTCACTCTCTTGGTCAGTTTGGTATAGGGATAAGGTAAAATTGGGGATTGCAAATTCATGAATGAGTTTTCAGACAATTTTTTTAAAAAAAATTAGCAAATAAAGCTGACCAAGGATTTTTCACCTCCACATTTCACCACATATCAAACATAATCAAGGAAAACCCAAGCCATTAGCAATAAAAAATAGATTCCTTCCACATACATTAGCAAAATGTTTCTATCACATGCAACTTCCTTGTAAACTATGACTACAATAAAGTGAAAAACATACTGCCATTAAATTGAGACTACTACAACCCACTTGTGAAAAGACAGATACCCACTCGAACAGATTAGCATTGTGGTTTAACCATCATTGAAAAGCACCAAGAATAAGGGACCACTTTTCTGCCATTATCGTAGATAATAATCTCTTTTATTATATCTGCAATTTGAGCTGGAATTTTTTTTTAATAAAGACAGAACATTTTTCGATTATCATTACTCATAGATCTTAAGAGGATCCAAAGAACCTAAATGGGTTTCAAAACATGCATCACCCAAATCCTATGACACCAGGTCAACCTAGTGCCTTGATTTTACACAAAAGCGAGTATGAAAGGAGAAATAGAAGTTTATGAAGAATGAGTACTACCAGCCATGCAAGCGTTTCTGGAGGTTGATGGCGTACTTTCTTCTAACCACCTCCTCTTTCCTACCGTTGCTTTTCTCCACCATTGTCACTTACCAGCTGAACAAGTACAACCCAAAAACCATCCATCAATTGAATCACCCATGATTCCAATGCAATCAATAATCAGAAAGGTTTTCAGTTAAACTTTTGCAAAAAAAGATGGGAACGCGAACTTGGACGGGAAGAGCGAAGATGGGATCGTCGTGAGCACGGACGGAATCGAGGTGAGGGACTGGAACGCAGTGAGCGCAGACGGAATCGATGTGATTGGCAAGAAACGACTGCCCTACAAGAGAGAAGGCAAGAAACAGGGGCTTGGGGAATAGGAAATTTTTTTAATTTGTTTGAAAGAAAGTAATTGTTTTCGTATGTTTAGTTTTTAATTCCTTGGAAAACTTGGAAACACTAAGTATAAGTGGTGGCAGGAACATCATGAATCCAATACACCACGCTCCTAAAGTGTAGGTCAAATGAAAAATAGAAAGCCCAGTTAACAAGCGTGGTCTATTAAATAGTGTTAGCGTATCCATTTTATTATAAATAAGCCACGCTTAAGAAGCATGGTTTTTTTTAGTCTATGGCCATATTTTATTAGCGTGACATTAGAAGCATTGTCAAAAATATGATCTAAGTTTATCCCAACATAAGCGTAGTCTTTGACACTTATAGGCCATATTTTTTAAATGTGGCTTAAAATAGTATAGCTGAAGATCATATTTGTTGTAGTGAAAATTTCAATTTTTATATTTGGAGTAATAAATAAAATTGAAATTATAATTTTACAATCCAATTTTATGGAATTGAAACATAACTAAAACAAACTCTTCCTAGTTCCTAACTCATATCATATGAATTACTAATTCTAACACTTATTAAATATCTCTCTCCACATTAAAGTCTTATGATTCTCTCCTTTTTTTTCATTTATATTATATATTATATGCTATCTATCATATTTATTAAAATATAATATATTTCTAAAAATAATAATAATTTTATAAATTTTAACTTATTATTTTATATTTCCAAATCCCCCCAAAAAATATTTTTATATAAATAATTTTATTAAAAAAATTACCATAGTACAAAATTGTTGTTTATTAATTTTAAATTTTGAATCATATATTTAGATAATAAAACTAAAACCAACCTCAGAATTACTATTCTTATTCTAATTCTTTAGCGGATCCAAACATAAAATTTAAAATTCTAAGTCAATTCCAATTCCAAAAGAATGGAAATTGAAATTAAAATTCTATATTACAATTCTAATTCTAATGTCCAAATGGATAGCAAATGGTATCTGTACTCAAGTTGAGTTAGTACAAATTTATTTTTATTAATCATATTTAACGAATTCTGAAACATTTACGATAGCAAGAAAATATAAGTACCATAACGACTTTTGAAAGATTTAGAATTATTTCTAAAATCGATAATTATTAAACAAAGGTCATGCTAATGAACAATTAAGAGCTTATATTAAAAACCGTTAACTATTCAGAGGGAAAAAAGTCTTTATTTTTATTAATTTTCCTTTTTAAATAACACATAAAATTAAAAATTCTATAATATTAAATTGAATTGTTAAACATTTATCTGTTAATTGTAACAAAAAAAAATCTGTTAATGATTTTTAATAAATATTTAAAAATTCATTAAATATAATTAACAAGTAATAATGTTTGACATGTCACCTAAATGCTGATAACTTGAATAATGATAGGATTTAATTTGAATATATTGTTAGTGTAAAATTTTTTTACACAGACATCCAATTATATATTGTCACATCAGCAAAAGTCTTTTATATAACTACCCACTACTTGAATGGTCATGCAAATGGAAAATTTTGATTAGATGACAGTATAAAAAAATTTTACACTGTGAGTGCACCCCAATTAAATTTATAATGATATCGATACTAGATCTATTCCTAAGAATATTAAATAAAAAATTTAATATAAACTTACGTGTATTGCAGTTAGTTATGTTATGCTTATAAATTATGAGCTTTGTTTTTAGTTTCCTTTAAGACATATATTAAACGAATAAAAAAGTACAATTATTATTAGAATTTGTTAAAACATGTTAATTATTAAATAAGAAAACATTAAATATTTTTAAATATTTCGGATATAACAAGTAAATACATTTTTATATAATTAGAATATTTTATTGTCAATTCTTTAACATGTATTTTCAAAAATTCATATTATTAAAAATTAATTTTACTGAAAAATTCAATGAGACATAGCTATATTAAATACTTTGAAAATACTTAAAAATATTTTTATTTAATAATTAAATGATTAATTAAAAACACAGTGTATTGAAATATTTAACTATAGATTTTTTCTTTTTTTGGGTTAGAAAGTGCTTACTATAAGCACTTTATTTAATATAAGTGAGATTATTGTTACTTCTATTTGCTTATACACACTCCCTCATAATTACTTTTAATTTTATTTTCTTAATTACCCTTAAGTGATTTTAAAATTAAATATATTTTTATTTATACTTTCTATATTATTATATATTTAAATTTTCTATATCAATTATAATTAAGAATTTGTTTATTTGAGTTTTATAAAGAAAAATATTTTTAATTAAAATATTAATAAAAAATTTAAATAACTATATAAGTTCTTAAAAAAATTAATTAAAAATATTTTATTTTTCATAAGCTAAAAATAATAATTTCTGAAAAGAAAATCTCAAAAAAAAAAAACATAAAAGCATTATATTTCTAAACTTAAACAAATGCGCTCTTTAATATTTTTCTTTATAATAAGATTTTTTTTATTTTAATATAGTTGAAATCCAAAGATTTAATAAATGCTTCAGACAAATATTGACTAAAATATAATGTTAACAAATTATGTTAATATAAAAATAACATGAAGCTATAATTAATAATTTTTAAAACATATAGTAGATGATGGTTATTGTATTTAATTTTTTTGATCAAACTATAGGTTTATTTTAATTTCTTACAAATAATTATAATATTTCAATATAAGTATACATTTATTCACAATCCAAAAGTGACTGCTAGCAGTAGAATTGAACTACAATGCTAAACAAATCTTACCCGCAATGCTGGAGGTACAAATTTTGGACTCGTTACTTTGGGAAGAGCTTTACCTAACCAATATTCTACCTGAAATTGCATGAACAATTTCTTAGGCCACAAAAATTCATTATGTCAATTGATTGGCATTAGGCTATAAAAAAATCTTTATATATTTGCTAGTATTGATATGAATATATTTATTTATTACTGTACCATATATATTTTTTTATTAATGTACCATAGATATAAATTTTATATTAATTAAAAAAAGAATA
Organism: Pterocarpus macrocarpus; assembly: GCA_031439585.1. NCBI lineage: Eukaryota > Viridiplantae > Streptophyta > Magnoliopsida > Fabales > Fabaceae > Pterocarpus > Pterocarpus macrocarpus. Next base: position 35,532,788 of record CM062514.1, read on the forward strand.
ATAATATATTAAAAATAATAAAAGAGAAAAAATTATAATTAATGAAAATAAAATAAAATAAAATTCATAAAATAATCATTTCTTTATTAAGATTCTAAAATTATAAATAATATGAAATATTTTTTCCCAAAATGGCTGTTATTATAGAACGAGAAAAAAAAAATTAAACAAGTATAAGATTACGCAGTCCATAATAAAATTATATCAATCCCAAGAAGTATATTTTTATATAATTAATTTTATATTGTCAACTAATTATATTTTATTAGTTATATAATTTTTCAATTTTCAAATAATTATTATAAAAATCAAACTCTTTTAATAATATGATTAATTATACATAATTGAATATTTATATAAAAAATTTTACATTACTAATAATATCAAAGTTAAATAATATATACTTCTTTCATTCTATTTTATGTTACTTTGATTAAAAAAAATAATTTATAAAAATTGTCATTTTCGCATTTGAACTAGGAATTCATATGGTAAGCTGGCTATTTAAGAAAATCTTCTATTATTTATAACTAAATAGACTAACTTTAAGTGCAACATGAAGACTCCTAATTACAATTGAAATAAATTATTCTCACCTACAATTTTTACTTTCTTTCTCTCTTTCTAGAGACATTTATATATTTTCTATTATCTATTATTTATTATCTATAACTAAATTGACTATCTCTAAGTGTCACAAATGACAACTCCTAATTATAATTTAAGAAAAACTACTTTCGCCTAAAATTTTCACTCTCTTCCTCTCTTTCTAGAAATTTTCCTCTCTTTTCTACTATCTATATATTTATATCATCTATAACTAAATTTATTACTTCTAAGTGCCACATAATAATTCCTAATTATAATTGAAAAAAAAAATAGTCCTGTCTAAAATTTTTATTCTCTTTTACTCTTTCTGAACATTTTCCTCCCTTCTCTATTATCTATTTTCAATAACTAAATGGTCTATCAATGTGGGATTGATCAAAAGTGGCAGGTGCTTTGACCTCTTAACTAGTTGTCTCGGATTTAAGCTTGAGAGTGAAAAAATTCCCTTTAGGATCTCTACAGGTTGAATCAGATTAGTCGGATTCCTGGTAATAAGGCATAATGAACTAGTGAACTTCACCAAAATAAATAAATAAATAAATAAATAGTCTACCTCTAAATATTATGTGATAATTGTTAATTACAATTGAAGAAAAATTATTCTCACATGAAATTTTCATTCTCTTCCTCTCTTTCTAAAAACTCTTTTCTCTTCTCTATTATCTATTAGGTATTATTTATAACTAAATAAACTATCTCTAAGTACCACATGGTAACTTTTAATTACAATGAAAGAAAAATTATTCCTACCTCAAATTTTCACTCTTTTCCTCTCTTTCTAAAAACTTTTCTTTTTTTTCTATTATATATTATCTATAATTAAATAGACTACCTGCTTTCAAGTGCCAAATAAGAACTCCTAATTGCAATTAAAATAATTATTCCCATCTAAAATTTCTACTCTTTTCCTATCTTGCTATAAATATTCCTCGTTTCTTCAACCAAACGCAATACTCCTTACTGGTCTCTCGCTTTCTCCTTCTTTTTCATTGCTATCTATTCCTCCACTCCTCTTCCTCCACTGCTCATTAGAGCCACTGGAGGTCTCCCCCCCCCAGCTTCTACTCTCAAATCATAGTCAATGCCCGTGCTCTTGTCCTTTGTTGTGATGTGGTGCCTCTCACTTGTCCTATTGAGAGAAGAGGGGAGCCATAAATGAATTTTTTGATACTACTAGTCATTGGTGTTGTTACTGTCGCCTATACTCACAAAAATCCTTTTCCATCAGTTTAATTTGACCATTTAAAAATTAGAAATTTCTTATATCAAAATCTTTCTTTTACTCCGCATATAAAATTCACTATTTTTCAATTCTCTTCAACAAATAATTCAATAACTCATACAATTTCAAAGTTATTTAAGAAGCCATAATATGTTTCAGTGCAAGAAGTTTATTTTAATATTTTAATAAATAAAATAATATATACTTTATTTAAAAATTATAAACAAAATTGTGACAAGCATAACGAAAATTATCAAATAAAAAAATAAGGCAATCATATATATATATATAATGTTTTCTTACGACAGTATTGACCCTACTCTGCGGCATAAGCCAAAATTGGGGTTAATCTCGTCAATTTACGACATCGAGCTTCCCGAGGTATTCTTGTCTTTACCTAGGCTGATTTTTCCAACACACGCCCAACACGCATCGCCATCTCCAAAAAGCACCGTCCAATTTAAACTGTTAGCGAGCGCGACGAAAATCCAACGGTTCAACATGAACCTTGAGAACGGGTCACAGCACGAGGCGAGAACACGTGCATCTCATGGTAACATTTTCACTGCACACTCATCCTCATCTACCTGCAAAATGCAATCACTGCCATGACAGTACTGTAACTATTTTCATGAGGAAATGTGATTTCCCCAAAAAGGGGAGCGTAGGGTAGAGTCTGGTGGGTGTCATAGCATCAACGCCTGCCACGTCACCTACCTCCGCATCTATCAGCATCCCACCGTGGCACCTAACTTTCCAATTTTTTTGTTTTCTTATAATCTTGTTATTTATGTATGCTCTCCTGTTAAAAACAATTACCACTTTAAGTAAAAACTTTTTATTTAGTTTACTGTTTTTGATTGAAAATAACTACTCCTTTGAATAAAATTTTTTTATTTGTTTTATCTATTATTTTTTACATTTTAATAAAAAACATATAACACATTTTCAACATTATTCTCTACATAATTTTTAGTAAAATAAATAATAAATTAATAAATTAATAAATTAATTATTAAATAAAAATATTTTAATAATATCATTATCATTAAATATTAATTTTAGGTTTCTTAATTACTGTACAAATAGCTAAAGTTGCGGATATTTTAGACCAAATAAAGTATTATTTTCAAAAATAAATTCTTAAATTAATCTTTTAAAGCATATGATATTTTTCAAATTAATTTTGATATATTAATAATATAATTTTTATTTTATTATTTATCTATTAAGGTAAAGATTTATAATTAAAAATGTTTAATTTTTACAATAATTATATTAAAAATTATACTAAAGTAATATTAATTAATTTACAGTATAAAAATTTTTAAATTTATTGATTTTTTTAATATCTATCATCAAATTAATTTTTAAAATAAAATAATCACATTCTTCTTTTTATATCATTATTTAATTTTTTTAAAAAAATAAATGTAATAAAATTCTAAACTTTTATGAAAACTATTTAGTAAGACATTGTTAAAAATTAACATGAGGACAATTTAAATTTTAGAAATTTAAAGAAAATAATTCATTCATTATTTTAAAAAATTTTAAAACGTAAACTCTTGAACTTTATTAATATTTTTTCAATTCAGTCAGTGAAAATATTAAGAGATAAAAAATAAATCTAGTAAAAAAATATTAAAACTAATCATAAATTAATTATATGCAATAATACAAGTAGGAGAGGGATCAATTAACATTGCTGTAAACTTCAACACACTTACTTTACTTAATAACTTTTTATAGAACATAAATTATATTGATTTAGCTGTGAATTATAATTATTTATTATATAGATCAATTTTTTACAAATTTTAAAGAAAAAATACACATCAATAAAAAATATGATCAAATCATTCTTCTTTTTCTATATTTTTATAAAATCAATTTTCTTTCTATATATTTTTTAAACATATTTATTATGTTATCTTTTATATATAATATTAAATCATTTTAGATTAATATAAACCTTTGTAGAATTGATTCATAATATATAAACCTTTGATTTAACACCGAATTTTATAGAAAGATATTTCTAACAAAAACAAATTTGTTAATACTATAAGAGTTATTTAAAATTTTATGGAAATAAATTAATCTATTCCCATTTAAGAGATGCTGTATAAATAAAAAAATATTATCTGAATTATTGACTAAAATTATAAAAGTTTAATAAAATAAAATAATAAAAAATAACTTATTTTTTTAAAAGTTAATAATATATCACATTATTTTACTAATTTAATTTTGGCAAAGTTTTTCTTGATGTCCAGCTTTTTCTCTTCCTATATAAAGATGCTAAACAAAATATAGTATGCATTTCCTTTCTCAAGCTATTTATTCCATTCATCACACTCCTCACTGATCCACAGTACACTCTCCCCTGTTTCCATCTTCTCTTGCTACACTTTCTCTCAATCCATGGAACGAAGTCCGCACTCCGCAGAAGAAGAATCACCATCACCTCTCACCGTGAAGCTTCACGCGCTTCTCGGTGAATCGGACACCGAAGAAGAAACCAGGAACTTTCAAGAAGAGATGGTGGAGGAGGTGATGCAAGAGTTCTACAAAGAGATGATAGCATTCTCATCACCAAAGCCACCATCACAAGTTTTCATCAACGAAGGGAAGAATGGTAGCTGCGGTGCCTCGGTTTCGGACAATGGGTCATCGGTGATGGCCGGAATCGAGGCCGTCGCTGCCGCCTCCGGCGGCTTTCCGGTGACGGAAAATGGGTCGTCGCCGGTGATTGGGTTAGGAGGTGGGAGTGATGGGTTATTTGAGCTTGGTGATGTTGGGGTTGGGAATGAAGAGAATACTAATAATAATAATAATTATAATAATAAGAAAATGGAGGAGTTTTTTTATGACGGGGTTGATCTTGATGATGAATGGCTTGGAAGAGTGCTTAGTTGGGGTCAGCAGAATCAGGTACAGGTGGTTGAGTCTAGACGATGGTTTTAATTTCTTTTATTTTAATCCTTATAGACATTGCTGTGGGAATAATATATCTCTCAGTTACTGTCCAAGAATGTTAATGTGCATGCGCTTATGTTGGTTTTGATTTGAGATCATTGGGGGTTGTAGTTTGGTCGACAATTAACCAAGTGATCAATATTGCTAGTGTGTGCATATGCTTGTAATTAGTCAGTGGAAGAATTGCAGGTCTAATTAATACTATTTATTATATATTATATATGCAGAACTTTGTTGATGCGGCTTAGACATGACTTGGTTTTGTTTTAGGCTCTCTTTGCTGTCTCTCTCTCTTTTTTGTCTCTTTCATTGTCTTCTTTTCCCCAAGTTCCTTATTCATCTTGCTTTCTCTTAATCAATGAGAAGATGAATAGGGTATGGACTGTATTATCTTTTTTTTTAATTTATTTTTGTATATCCTCTCAAAATATCTTTTTAATGATTAATAAATAAAATATTAAAGGTAAAAGTAAATGTATTTAATACTTTTTTTTACTTAACAATTAGAGGATTATTAAAAGGATATTTTAAAAAAATTGAACATTTATGTTTTTAAATATTAATTGAAAAGATTGTTTCATTGGACTCATGTACACACGGTTAGGAGGCCATTTTAGTTAATTGATGGCTTTGAGATTAATTAGACAATGTCGCCATGAGTCTTTGACCAGTTGTGAATTTGTCGACTTTGTTGTCTTGTTATCATGCACATGTCGCCCAGAAAATGAAGTTGATGTAGCTACTTTCAAGACTTGGAACCAGTATATCATTAAATTCAGTGAGATGTTTCGGGAGAACATAGTTATGACGTCGCCGAGGTTCAACGCACTTGTACACAAATGAAAGTTGTTTAAACAATAGAGTATTAACGTATAATTAATTTAAGTTATTCGAGTAAATCAGTATTTATTTTTTGGATTTTTCTAATAAGTGTATTTAGGTACTGATTAAAGAGCTAAGAGTAAAAAGTTTTCAATTGAAAAATAAGACTTTAAGTTTTTAATGTATTGAAAATTTTAAAAGTTTCTTACTCTTAATTTTGTGACCAATGTACTTAGGAGACTGTTTAAAAAAATCCTTATTTTTTAAATAATTTCAGAATGGGTTCAAAATACTGATTAAAATTTAGAAAAAAAAAAAAAGAAAATTGTTAGAGTATTTGCTTAGTCATCACCTATCTACACCTCACAGTCCAACCAACCGAAATTCTAAGCCGTCCAATCGTAACTAACTAGTGGCGGCTAGCTACTCGAATAATTATACCTTGAAATTAACTACGAATATTTTTAACTAGTACTACTATTCTTAAACATTGATTAAGAAATCAAAAAGAACAATTGTAAAACTAGGATTGCATTTCACATAAAAAAATTTAATGCAATTTATTGAAAGTATTGAAAACCTTTTAAGTGTTGATGTTTAGTCAAATTTTATTTGTCTTGATTTCTTAATCCATATAAAATATTATGCTCCAATTACCCTGATTCATTTTATCTGTCATTTAAGTTATATATAACTCAAAATTAATATTTAATTATGAAGAATATTAAAATATTTTTATTTAATTTTTAATACCTAATTAATTTATTTTATTAAATTCAATAAAATTATGTTGTGCTTAAATGTGAAAAATAAAATTAATAATAAATTTTTTATTAATATATAAAAATAATAGATAAAATATATCAATAATTTCTATTCAAAATAACCAATAAAGTAGAAGTAGTGCTTTTTAGTCAATACAATTAACTATTTCTTGTCCAGTTCACTTCTCTATAAGAAGTGGCTCATTTGGTTCCCAAAATCCTAATGCACCTAACACACAAAAATCGTGTCAACTGTAATGGATGCGGAGCAGAGGATACACTTTAGTCCTTAATTTGAAACGTGGCTGTCATACATTGAAAAAGTTGCACGGCTATGGTTGTAATTTTAATGATAGGAATATTTGTTCAACAAATTTGAAATTTATTTCTTTAAATTTGAATTTTATGAAAGAAAAAAAGTTGATATTGAGAGCGTTTTACTCTAAGAATATATTTGGTATAAAATAAAAATGAGAAATAGATTTTTATAAATTTTATTTATATATAATTTTATATACAAATATAATCTATAAAAATTTATTTTTCATTTTTTACTCTTATACTAATTATATTTTTATAAATTAATTTAATTTAAATCAAATCAAATTAATTAAAATCTACTGAATTTTAAATAGTAGTAATTTTGATAAAAGAAATTTATGATATGAAATTGAAACGGCAAGTATGGAGCGGTGTGCTACGCGAACCGTTGCTGCGAGGTTTCAAATATTACTGTGCACTAATTACCCCTATACCAACATAGATACAGTCAGATTACGCAGACATGTACATCTTGGCATTACTTCCACAGTGTTCCACCGGCGCTCAATTATGGTGCATTCACAATTCGTTGGTGAGAACAATTAATGGAGGTATCACAATCCCACCAAAATTCCTGATTTCATAAATGAACCATTAAACTTTGGAGGTATTGTTCCTTGTCTCTATGTTCTCTGGCTAACTATGGATGTGCCTAGACGGCTAGCGACACCAAGCGTCAAATTGGCCGGCATTTAATTAGATTTGAAATGCTCAAAGTTCTCCATTGCAAGTAGAAAAGTTGAATCATAAACTATCTCTTTAAAAAATTTAAGCTATAAAATAGAAATATATAAATAATATACTCCCTCATTCTAAATTTTTTTTGGGCTTGAAGTATAAATTTTGTATAAGTCTCTCTTATTTTATAAGAAAAATTAACTTTTATTTAGAAGAATGAGAGCAAATAATAATTAAACTCTAAATCTCTTGATTATAGAATTTTTGATATCATATTATGAACTATTTTTCTCAAAAATTTAAATTTTTAAGTAGAGATATATTAATAATATTATATCTTAACAAATTGTGTGGCACTTTTTTATATTTTGTTTAAGGATGATGTGTTTGATTCAATTTTAAGGACTAGAACTAAGGTTGGAAGTGAGTTAAGTCAGCTCGTGGCTATTTTTAACTTGATTCGTTAATAGCTCGATAAACTAAGTTCATGAGCTGAGCTTGAGCTAAGAATTTGAATTTATTTATTAAATGAGTCAAACTTGAGCTTTGATATATATATATATATATATATATATTGTCTCTATAATAATATGTATTTGTAGATATAAATTATGTTAAAAATAGGTTATGTATTCATAATTAAAAGGCCTAATTTATATCTAAATGAGTCAATTCATTGAGCTCGAGTCAGCTTACGAGCTTTTAGTGAGTCAAGCTTAAACCTTAAAATTAGACTCATTTGCTATTGAGCCAAGCTTGGCATAGCCATGCTCAAGCTCGGCTCGGGTCAGCTCACTTCCAGCCCTAACTAGAACATTCCACAACATACAATAAACTTGAGGGTTATAGAACACAACCCATGTTTTAGAAAACTCATACAATGGACTTCAAATCAAGTAAGAAAGAAGGCAGTCTCTTCTCGTAGAACAAAGAAGGCATTCTCAAAGAACAAACATGTAATGAAACTTGTTCTTTTTTATTTTGAAAAATTTAGATTGATGAAAAGGTCTATTCTAATTCAGTACTAGGATATATTTCTGGACTCATCGAGTGTTTATAGAAGTATTTCTAAATGACTCACTACACGAAAAATTTAGAAATCAAACTAAAATCATATTGATGCATGAATAGAAGACCGATTAAATGAGTCAACTCTCATTTACAAAATTTATTTTTTCTAATAACTTGTTCGTGGGAGGAATGATGCAATGTAGATAACGCAACATTCTCAAAAGTAATTCTTAGATCAAGACCAAAGAAAAATAAGAGATGTCAAAAGACAAAACCAAAGAACACTTTATGAAATTTCCATTATGAAGTGTATATTTCCATAATGAAGCAATAAACCTCAATTTGTAAAGTGTTGCCACTACACCATTGAAATGGGACAAGGAAACATATAAGATTCAAGACTACATGCTACTCTTGATATAGAAGAGACTTTGCCGCATAAGTGTGAAGTCTTTGTAAGGCATGTATGGATGAAACTATTCATCAAACATCTTAACGTAAGTAATTGGATTTTGTTCACTTGTAATAATTACAATCACCAACATCTTCTTACTTGCAACAATGTATGTAACATGACTTCCTACACAGAAGTTTTGAGTGATAAATGTTAGACCAAATTATTATTATTATTTTTAATATATATCACACTTAACCTATTCTATGAGAATGGCTTTTATATAGAGTAATATCACATAACTAAAATTGTTTGCTAGAATTGTTGCCCGAATTTGTCAAAATTTAAGAAGAGTAATTGAAAAAGTCAAAGGAATGAAGATCACTCATGCATCCATCCAAATATAACAAAATTTTGGCAACAAAATTCCCGCTATTTAGTATTTTCTTTCTATAAAATCTCCTCACATTCTAATCCTTACTAAGAAGGATTATAATAGATTGACGAGGCTGGCACAAGGATAATAGAACACTTTGCCAGGACCAATCTAACTGCATAGTTTTAATTTGGTTCCACACAAATTGATGGAAAATGGTTGGACCAAGCCAACTTTAATGTAGTGTAAATAGCCCAAAGCTTTGCCATAACGACCTTAGAAGAACCCACATTTCTAACGAAAACCAAATATCTAAGTTCTTGTGTGATCTCTAACAACACCGTGACAACCAGCCTGTTGACAACTCCTTCAACCAACCTGACAACCATATTAATTTTTATTTACCCTTACTATTAGGTGTGTTCATAGTCCAATTTGGTTTGATTTTGGAGAAAAATTTCAATCGAACCAAATTAATCAGTTTCTATAAGATACCATACAATTGGTTTGGTTCATTTTGAACAATTGAACTAAACCAAACCAAATTTAAATGATTTAGTTCAATAATAATTCTTTTGGTTTTGATATCTATCACTCTAACTAGTTTTCCTACCCACCAAAATGTAGAGATTAGAGAAGACATCTCAAATGAAATGTGAAATACCATAAATATAGAGTTTCACTTAGAAATTCAAATCAAAAAGTACAAGAAAAAAAAAAACCAATCAACATACTACAACAACAACAACAACTACGATGGCTAGGAAAACCATATAATATCAAAAAATATATATATAAAATGTAGAAACCAAAGAAGAAAGAAGGACCCATAAGAAACAACATTTAACTTCAAAAACAAAATCAAAAATTAATAAGAGAAATGAGAAGAGCCCAAAACCACATCACAAAACATAGACAGCAACAAATGAGGCCAATTGCCATAGGAATAATATTCTACACCTTAAAATCACATCACATAACATGCATAAACAACATATCATGCATGTTTTGTCTCAATTCTATAGGCCTCACCCTATATCAATGCTATGAGGGTTGTACCTTAATCCACACTCCACACGCATGCACTCAGAGAATATTTCTCCCATTTAATAGTGCTATTTGATTGTTAAACTCTTGAAAAGTTTCAAAAAATACTAAGTAATTATGCAAGTGATGCTTAGGTGTTAGAAGTTGAGTTTGTCATTAATGGTTGGACAATCCAACAACAACAAATTAAGCTTACACTACAATATTCACTTTGATCATAAATGCTTAAACTCTATCAACAGCACAAATCATTAAAAGCAACATTGAACGCTTAGGTTGATTAAAAAAGTAATGGTCTACCCTCAAATTTGAAGGGTGTTTTATTATCCCTCCTAGTTAGACCAATAATCATAGAAAAAATGTATTGTTATGTCCAGGTCACATATCTGTGTTTGTATTCAATTTTTTGCTCTTTAGTCCTTTTGTATCTAAATCTTTAAAATTATCTCAAAAACTCAATTATCAAATTTCATAAAATTAAGAGTAATGTTAGGTGAACATATCTTTTTGTGAGTCGGTATGGTATCTCATAAAAAATATATTCACCTATCATTATTCTAACATCAAAGCGCATTTTAGTTTCTTAAATATAAGAAAGTGGTTGTATCCCCTCTAGGGGATTGAAGTAGCACCAAGTCCCTATGCCCAACCTTCTCAATTGTGAAGAAATGTGCTAGGGCCATACATTTACAACCATGGGACTTTAGCAATTAAGTCAAATGGGTATTTGAAAATCACGTAAATTTAGAGTCATTGGATGGGAATAGAATATGTTTTTGTGAAATAGAATAAGTTATTGTAGGCTAGGTGAAGCCAGCATAAGTAAATCCATTGAGGTGGCTACGTGGTTCAATGCTTCCTTCACTATGCTTCTCTATTGTATGACATTGAGAATCTATTATTGTTCTTTGCAACATTCATTTTATATAGCTTGTTTTGAATAAACATAGCGATGTCGTTTTGCCCACACATCTCCTTAAATTTTATCCTAAACCCTTGAGGCAATCCTTGCACCAGGTATGATGAACCGAAAAATTTCTGTTTATGGTTTCTTGCATTGGCATTGAGTCCCATGATTAGTGATGTAGTTGTTTTCTTCATCATCACCCTTCTTTTCATGTTCAAACTCTATACCAACAATTACAACAGAAGTTTCAACAACACAAGGTCTTCCCACTCTGGATCATGGGGAGCACTCACATAATAAGACATGATTGCCACTACTTCCTATTGTAACTAATTCTACATGACAAATGCAAAAGAAATCATCAAACTTTGTATCCCGAGATAGAATTCATGATCACCATTCTAATTACCCAAAGGGCAATTCACATTGTGAGGAGCAAGGCAGTGATGTTGTTGGGGGGGGGGAAGGGGTGGATTGTGGCCTTGGGAGGGAGTCAGGTTGTGGTGGTTGGTGGTGAAAGTGAGGGAGGGGACAACGTTGGTCGTGGCATAGGTTGGCTAGTAGTTCACCTCATTGAAGTGGTTGGCCGTGACTACCTGTGGCTCCACATGTTTATAATAGGGGAAAGTTTTAAAAAGAGCTATGTTATTTGTATACCAAAAAAGGGCAAATATACCAAGATTCTCTCTCTACTTTTTCTCTTTCCATCAATTATTTCATTCTTTTCGCTTTCTTTTACAATTTTTTTTCTCTCTTCTTTCTCTGAGTATTTAAGGTATTTACCTTTCCAAGGGTTCAAAAAAATTTCTCTTTTGGAAAAGAATTGAAAAAAAAAAAGTTATTGGCTATAAAACAATGCAGCCTCTAATTTAGAGTAATTGTACATGGTCCATGGTGTAACTTAACTTAGCAAGGTACATCATAGCATTCACCCTTATGAACTAAGACGTGATAACTTAACAAGTAAATCACTATAAAACATTGCACATAAAATACCATCTCCTATATATAGGACTTTCACCTCCTTAACGAATGGTGGGGATTCTGGCAAATAGATGTTGAAGATTTGATTTTAAAACCTTCTCACTTTGTTATTCTAAAATATCTAAAATATTTATATGAAGAAAAAGAAAAGGTTCAAAGTAAATTTATTGCAAGTTTCTAGAGTATTGTTGACTCTCTGGAACCTTAAGAAATGCACTAGAATCTTCCAAATTATTTTTTCAAAATTTTAAAGTTCTAGAATGTTGGAATTGGTCAAAGTGGTAAATGTATTGACCCCTTAATCAAATGTCTCAGATTTGAGCCTTAGGAATGGAAAAAAAAAATCGTTACTGGGAGACCGCTATCCCTTTTAGGGATCTCTATTAGGTCAGGTCAGGTCGGATTTGTCAAGTTCTTGGTAATAGAATCTGAATACTGATGGTTCCATCGAAAATATCATCCAAGATTTTAAGACATTTTACTATTTTAGAGAGTCATATCTTTTCTAAAATTATAAATATTCTATAGAAAACAAGCACTTGCGCTGTGTGCTGAAAAAAATTAATTCTTAAATATCTATCTTATCGAGTTGATTAATTAGTTACAGAAAGGAATAGAACAACAAAGAGAAAAAAATAGAGTTACAACAACAGCGGAAAAGGATCATGCCCAAATTGCAAGCAAAGACATCAATCCAGCCCCAAGGAAAAGCAAACAATAAGACACTATTTGTAGCCTAAAGTTACAGCGCATTCTCTTGCTAAGAAAATCAGCGGCTATTAAGTCCACTAAGGCTATATACACTAAAATCCCAGCTGACAAGGAGTCCAAGATGCCTTCAGTGATGAGTGCTCCTGGACTATAAGGGTTAAACATTGAAGCAATACATGTCCCAATGCCAACACCAATTGGTGTTGTTAGTGCAAAAAAGCAAGCCATTATTGTTGCTGATAAGGTCTTGAATTGGGCTTCGCAGATGCAGCCACCAAGTGCAAACCCTTCAAAGAATTGATGGAAGGATAATGCCGCAATTAGCGGTTTTATGGTACAAGGGCTTTGTGAAACTCCTAGAGATAACCCAATTATCACTGAATGTGATACAATCCCAAGTTCCAAAACCTGCATATAAGTTGGATATTAGAAAATTGTATGATGAGTTACTCTCTAGGGCAATTGTTATTAATTAATCAACAATATTTGGTAAATTTCGTGCACACTTTTAAATTTATTTCAAAAGTTTTTGAAAAACTCTAGTTTTAGTAGCACTAAGCGTGTGTCGCACACTAGAAGTATGTGTGCAAACCTATATAAACTAGTTAAAAAGCACTTTAAAAAAAAGTAAAAGAGAACTGGAGTTTGAAAGGGTAAAAAAAATATTTTTCTTTTATAGGTCCATTCTCAATATATTTTTCTTCTTTTTTTGGTTTCAGGGCATATAATTATCTTCACCACCTTGAACAAAATGAGTTCGGCTCAACTCAAATTGACTCTGTTCCACAGGTAAACCACTTTTGAGATTGCGGATAGTCCACCAAATATTGGGGGGGGGGGGGAAAAAGAGATATCAAGAAGTTAATAGACTATTGGAACAGGGATAAATAGGACAGATAAATGGGTCAAATCTATAGAATTGGCCTATTTATACATCAAAATTAGGTAAACTAAACTTAAAAATTCTAACCTGTTTAAGCCAACTTATTTATAAGTATGCTCGTTTAACTCGTATGTTAAATGAATTAGTTCATAGTTAATGGGCTAACCCATTTATCTAGTTAATTTTTGTAAAAGAAATAACCACTGGTTTAGAAGCCCAAAAAGCCCAAATTCACATAATCCATACAAAAATCCTAAACAAACGAAGTTCAGCAACTTTTTTGTCAACAAAATGTCCACCAGCCTTACGTACAGAAAACAACATACAGCAACTTTTAAAATAAAAATCTTAAAAATGAAAAATTGACAAACAACAACTAGAGATAAGGAGGCTGGCACGTGTTAAGATTGACATGCCAATTTAAACTTGCGAACCAATTTTAAATAGGCCAGGCAAAAGTATTGGTGACTCACCAATATTTATTAGGGAAAAAAATACTTTCTTCTTTTAAATTATAGACTATATGTATTTAGTTTGTATATTATAAAAAAATATAAATCAATCTTTTAACTTTTTTCAAATGTGTAAATTAACTTTTATATTAATTTTTTAATCAATTATTCATAAAATTAGCTCATATTCAAGAAAATTTAGGATATAGAGTCACATTTAAAAATGTTCAAAAGGTCAAATTACATATAATTCAAAATTCAGGAGATATAATATATTTATTTAACTAAAATACATATTTGTAAAAGTTTCGGGGATTGATTTATACTTTTTTGAAATATAAAGACTAAAATATATATAACCTATAATTTAGGGAAATAAATACTTTTTTCCCTACTTACTATAAGATTAATTTAACTGATTTAACTCACGAACTTAAAAGGGTCTAACCAACCCATTTGACAATCCTAATGACAAATCATATAAGTCTAATGAAAAAAAGTGAAGCATTATGGCCAATAATTACTCCTGCATTTCTTTTATATAAGATTAGTTTGACTGGTTTAACTCACGGACTTAAAGGGCCTAGTCCCATTTGACATTTCTAATGACAAAGCATACAAGGTATAAGTCAAGTAAAAAATAGTGAAGCATTATGGCCAACAAAGAAAGAGTTACGTTACTTCTGCATCTCTTTCACATAATCACTTTTAATTATTATCATTTATTTCTCTTTTCTTTTACGCCATTATTTGTCCATATTTCACAATGTGAATTATGTAATAAGATTCAAATTATGTGAGATCAACATTACTCAAAAGGAAATGAGAGAGAAACATAAGTAAAGAACAATAGCAATAAAAATTATAAGATTATGGTGGAGGAATTAGGAATAAATTAATATCGCTCTCGGTTTTTCAATAACGTGTGATTCGCTTTTGATGTATGAAATCGATATCAACCTAACTTTTTAAATGCGAAAATGCAGTGTAGACAAAAGAAAAAGTAATGCACACGTTCTGTCTTCTTCACCTAAGCACATTGACAAATCTAGACTAAGTAAAAGGAAACAACACATGGAAAAAGAGCATTCTATATTAAGTATTTCACAATATATATATATATTAGATCCTCTAGGAGAGTAGTTTTAAAAGTAAGAAATTGAAGGTTCATTTATTTTTAATTATTTTAATGATATTTATATGTAATTAAAGTTATTGATTCAAAAATAAATAGTCTTTTACTTTTTTATTTTCTAACCACCTCACTTCAAATGATTCTTTTTCTATATATATATATATGTATGGTTGGACAGATTGAAAATAACAATTCAACGCATCATTTTTTAGGGATTAAGCAAGTCAATCTAAGCAGGATGGACCCATTTTAGCATCTCCTATCTACCTAATTTATTTTACGACAGTTATTCCTGTTGACTTCAGTAGTTTGTATATTTAAAAAGAATAGGGATATCATACCTGCGAAACGACCACGTGCCGGACGCTACTTTCTCCACGATCACCACCACAACCACCGCCGATAGCATGAGTGTGGCCATTTCCATGCTCTTGTTCCCTTAGTCCACCACCATGGCAAGCGTCATGACCAGGTGGATGACTGTGTGTATGGTGCGCCGCATGGGCATGCATCCCCACAATGTGCATTCCACCTGTCTCCTCTTCCCCAAACACCTTATCCTCAACACATTCCTTAACCTGCACGACAGGCACAGCCCCTGATTCCAACAACAACTCATCACCAACCTCAACAACATCATCAACATCAACATCAACATCAACATTAACACGTTGTTTCCGCTCATAGTACTGAGTAGCCACAAAGTCCACGAGCAAAGTGAAGAGCGCCGACACCATAGCGAAGAAGCCGGTAAAAGGAAACTTGGACCACGTGTACGAGGCCAAGCACGGGTCCTTCAGTGCCTCCGATGAGTCGCTCATCATGTGTACGAAACCAGTTGCGAGGATCACCCCCGCCGCAAACGCCTTCGCTGCTGCGAAGGCGCTCCCGTCCGAGGTGAGGAGGAGCCATCGCCGCCGTTTTCCGATGAGCGGGACGGCGATTCCTCCTGCACCGGCCGCCAGGATCGACACCATCGCTGCCAGCTTCAGCATGAATGCCAACGACTCGTCCCGGCACAGCTCCACCTCGGTGCTGCTTCCGCAGCTCGAGTTCGTCATGGATTCGTGTAGAGATTGCAAGATTGATTCTAGTTTTGGTATGGAAAATAAATAAATAAATAAATAACACCTTCATAATAATTTAGATTCCAATTAAAGTAATTAATTGATTTTTTATTGGAATTAAATTAATTAATTTAACCTTTTCAAATTGTGAAAAATTGAAGCCTAATTTGATACTCTTCTTTGAGGGATATTTCTACTTAAGAAAAATATAAACTAATTTTTTTATTTAATAAATAAAAAAAAGATACATTTATTATTAACTTTTAAAAGTTAAGAGTATTCTTAACTTTTAAATCTAATTTATATTTTTTAAAGTTTATATCTCACTTTTTTAATGATAATAAAAATAAAAATTATTTTTTTTAATATTTTTTGTTTATCAGAATTCACCTGATCTTTTAAAATTAATATTAGGGTTTACTATATCATAAAAAATTAATCTCTTTTTATTAGACCTAATTGCAGTTGGTAGATATGTTATTGTTACACATATTATGAACATCAAAGTGCATATAAAAATAATGACACAAGTATTTTGTGATAAAATAATAAGTGAGACCTAGCACTATCTCTTAAATATCTATAATTTGTGTAAAAATAATATTACTCTTTCTTTTAATGCATCAAGATAGAAGCCTAACCTCACTCCAGATATGCTCTGTGTTATCTACAGCATGCAAGAATACTTATATATAACATATCAATAAGAGAATTAAGAATCAAATACAAGTCTTGATGATGATGAGCAGAAGATCGAAACTAACCTCCATAGACAAAACCCGTCTATTTTGAGTTTTTCTAATTCATTTTCTACTAGAGATAGAAGCTATTTATTTATTTATTTTTTAAATAGGATAAGATTAATCAAAGAATGGAGCTATTTAGTACCTGAGAAGAGACGAATTTTTCCGACAACATGGTCGAGGTGGAGCAGTGGCCAGAGATCCTAAAAGAGAGAACAGAACAATTACCTTCAATAATCAAAATCATTGTTTAAAATATTGGCAAAAAAATAGAAAAGTTTATAGCAAGAGCGAACCTCCATTAAAAACATGAGAAACAGATAGGTTTAAAATGGCAGGACTTCTGGAGTCAAAGGTAAAAAAAAAAATAAAAAATGGAAGGCGTGTGTGGGAAGGTTATAATAGGATTTATCAGTTGTTGTTCTACGACGAACACGGATTACTCTGAATTTTAGGAGTAAAGGAAAAAGAGAGATTTCTGGGATTTGGACACAGGATCGAAGGTTTGTGATAGATTATATTTATATTGGAGCGTGTTAGCTTAATAGTACAAGCCACCGCCCACAGCACAGCAGAGTCAGCGGTTGAATGAGGCAGCAAATGGTCCATTGGAGTTTGCGTAGGCTCTGAAGCGAAGAAAGAGAGTGGGAGAGAACTGTGCGAGTGTCGTCATAAAAAGAAACGAATGGGGGAGAGGTACGCGCTTTGTTAAGACTTATGCGCCATGATGTCGACATTGTTTCGTTATCTCTTTCGCCTAACGTTTTTATTTTATTTTATTTTTTTGGATTTTTCTACATGCATTGTTTCTTGGAGGTAATCTTGTTTGAGATATGGCCGAACACTAAATATGAGAAGGTTTGTGTATGTGTGTTCATATATATACAAAAGAGGAATTTATTGCTATCGATGTAACACTTGGCATATCTACACATTCAATAACCTTTTATATAATATAATTCTTATCAATCTAAATATTGAATTATATTTACATATTATATTGATCATTTCTGCTAAATTTTAAAAAAATTGAATATTAATAAGAATATGATCAAATAATTTTCTTTTACATATATTTAAGAAGTATTTATCATGTTAATTTAGATGTATATTAAAAAAGTATTAAACAATTTTGGATTATTGTGAAATTTTATAGACATAATTTATAACTTATGAACTTTTAATCCAATGGTTAGTTTTGTTAAAAAAAAAAAGAAAAAAAAATCTTTAATAGAAAGTTATTCAATAATATAAGATATGAGTTTAATTTATATTGGAATAAGTTGATCCTCGCCCGAATCTAAGATCAAGACATGCTTTCAAGCTCATCGAACATATATAGAGATACTTATGAATCATGTATCTGTTTAATTGGTTTCTTTGTCGATAAATAAATCTCGATCTCAATTCAGGAAACAGTAGCAGTTCCTCTTATGAACTCTCAGGATATTTTAAATTGTGGGAAAAAGAAGCAAAGAAAATAGAATAAATACAGAAAATGAAAGAAATAAATTCAAATAAAATGAAAAAGAAAATGAAAGAAACTTGAATGAAAGGAAATTATGAACAAAATAAAGCAAAAACAATTTGAAAAAACAAAGTAAAAGGAACTTGAATAAATTAAAACAAGAAAACAAATTAAAGAAAAAAATTGAAATGAAAGCATCATAAAATTAAAATATAAGAAGTACATAAACTGGAATTAAAAGAAAAAGAAATTGGAAAGAGATGAACTAAAGATAATGAAAAAGAAACTAGAAAGAAGATGAGAAAATAAGATGGGATGGAGTACTCGATTTTTCCCCTATGTATCCTTTGATGTCAGAGTGATGAGTGGATGTGAAAGATACTTCTCAAAATATCTCCCCCTTTATCCTAGTCCTACAAATCCTATTTACAGACAAAAGAAATCTCTAGAAACTATGCCTATTATCCCACGTTCTCTAGCTTCAGCCTCAAACCATATTTAAAACCACATATGCTCTTTAATCCCATATTCTGAGTTGTGCGTGGACCCTTCCAATGCTTGGTTCCTAAAAATAGGTGCGTGATTTCACATTCAAAAACTTCTACCATGATCCACGTTCAGTAACTACTCTTGCCCATATTTCAAATGATTCATGAGCTTCTATGGGCCCTACCATGTCTTGTGCCTCCCCAAATCCTTCAAATTTCTCTAACCAGTCTTATTTCCGACCTTGACTCATCAAACTATTATCATTTATGTCAAAAAAAAACATCATTCTTTCACAAAATATCTTTGTCATTTCTTTATCAATCTCCTCCTCAGAGGTCATTCTTGTTGAGAACCATTTATTTTGTGCTGCTCTCCTATTGATCTTTCTCATCCTTTGCATCAACCTTTTCAAATTCTTCCTTGATTCAATTAATGCTTTATTTGCTTTTGTCCTCATATTAAGATTTGTCAAAGAGATTAAACCCCTAACACTATCACTGGGAAACACTTGATAGTCAAACCTAAATCATGATCATGTATGAGTAAAAGATTGACCAAGTGAGTCAATCCCCATTGGCAATCCTATTGATGTTATTTTCACCTTTTAACTTAGACACAATTTTTCACATATAAAAATAGATATTAATTTTGATGCCCTATTAGTGTAAAAATATTTTACATTATCATTCAACTATATACTTCTATTTACACTTTTAAGGTAGTAAGTGATTGAGTCAAATACTTTTTCTAATATGGTAGTACATAACTAAATATATGTATAATTTTTTTTACACTAATAATATATCAAAATTACATACATACATACATACATATATATATATATATATATATATATATATATATATATATATATATATATATATATATATATATATATCCACCCAACAGTCACATTAATCTATGATACCTATAAAATATGGATTAAAAAACTTTCTCTTTTTATCTTCTGCTACTCTTCCAGAGCAAACGCATCTCTCATACTACTCAATTATTTCAAGTCATTTATTGAGGAGTCACTAATGAAGGAATAGTTCCTCTAACAAATTGAAATTACAGTTCAAAATTGGATATTTAATAATATATGCGCTTATTTTTTAAAAGGTATTATAAATACTTCTTAGTAATTAGGGTGTAAACAAGTCTATTTAATTTGAATTTGAGGGAGAAATAAAGATATCAAAACCCTATATAGAGATCAATTTTTATATACTGACAATGTAGAATAATTTTACACTTTTAGTCAATAGAATTTGAAAAAAATAACAAATCATGGTAAGTAGTTATTATGGTTGGTAGTTACTCACCATAATTTGATATTTTCTTCCAATTCTATTATTATATTATAAGTGCATAGAAATTAAATTCATAAATATATAAGAGCATTTAAAGTGATTAATTATGAATGATTACATAAATAATAAAAATAATAAATTATGAACCACTTTGGAGGTTTACTCATAATAAAATTGAAATATGAAAGCATATCACTTTTTCCACCTATGATTTGACTTTTTAAAATTAGGTGAATGCTACGATGGCTTTGTATAACTATGAATTTGGTGGATTTTGTGGCATGAATGGTAAAGATTGTAATATGTGTCCTTAGAAGGAGGCATATTAGAAAAGTATGGTGCATATTAGAAGACTCTCAAATA
The DNA here is from genome assembly GCA_031439585.1 of Pterocarpus macrocarpus. NCBI lineage: Eukaryota > Viridiplantae > Streptophyta > Magnoliopsida > Fabales > Fabaceae > Pterocarpus > Pterocarpus macrocarpus. Next base: position 35,553,529 of record CM062514.1, read on the forward strand.
ATAGAACTTGGAACTCGTATTAAAAGGAAACTCGAAACTTGTTGTGAACTAAGAACTGCCATCGAGTCCAACCCTAGCTTCATTATCTTTTGAACTCGAATCAAAGTAGAACTTGAAACTCGTATTAAAGTGGAACTCAGAACTTGCATCGAGTCCAACCTCAGCTTTCTCGTCTTGAGAGGTTTCTCTACTATACACCATATATACTTGTCTAATGTGCACCACGCATAAGCATCCACTTTAAAACAAGCGTCCAATCTCTATTCGCTAAATGACAAAAATTCACAAAATTTACAATTTTACATGTCCACTAGAGAATTGGCCTAAAAGTTAAACTAACCACCCTCTTGAACAAGTTATTGGTTGACAAAACCAAACACAATCTAATAATGGGTCGAATACATTAATCAAAATATGGCTTAACTATGTGAGCAGTATCACATCAACAACACTATATACACAATGGAAGGCCAGTGCTCAGGTGGTCTTTTGATGGAAGTTCCGTGTTGAAAGCCCACCCTTCCTTTAGTCACTCTCTTTCGTATGAAAAGTTCATACATCGTTCCCAAGTAATAAATTTTCTTAATTTTTCTTACTCTGCCATTGATCTACACCGTTAGTTTTTCGGTAAGACAATGGGAGGGAAATAAAGTAGATGAGAAATCAATAATATTGATAACTCTTAAGCAAGAAAATTCCTACTCAAGAAGAAAAATTCCTTAGCTCTGTCTAAATTTTGCAGGAAAATCTAACATGTTCATAGATTATGTTGTGAAAGTATGAATGCTTTCACACTTTGAGCAATTGATATATATATTTATTATAAAAATAAATTTTAATTAAAAATATTTTCAATGGCTGAACTTTTTACTTCTCTCTCTAAAATTTTATGAGCATGTTAACATTAGCCAAAATTTCTTTTCCAGCTCCCCTATTACCAAGACAAAGAAAATGTAGGAAGAATGGTCTTTGTAGGTCTTGTCAATATACAGTGTTTATTATTTAGGTCATATGAAAATTTGGTTAAAACCACTTTTTGTCTCTACGTATATTTCAAATTTTGGTTTTATTCTCTACACTAAAAAATTGTTGATTTAGATTCCTGCAATACTATTCTATTAAGGAGCTAATCCCTGTCTTTAAAAAATTATTAGATGGTGTTAGTTTTTACTAATATGGTTAACATGATCTGATAGAGATATGGTATGCTATTAATATAATTCTGAAACAACCTTTTTTAGTCCTAAAGTGATCTTTTTTCAAAAATATATGAGCAAATGAAATGGTATCAAAATTACCTTTTTTAGGCTTGAACTGGATTTCATCATCTCCCATATAAGCTTCTGTTAACCATGTCAACAAAAACTAGCATTGTCTAGTAATTTTCGAATGATAGAGACTAATTCAATATTACTATAAGGACTTAAACCAAAACTTCTTTAGTGTATAGGGACTTAAGTCAAATTTTTTTTGTATAGGGACTAAAACCAAAATCCAGAATATGTGTAGTGATCAAAAAATTGTTTTAACCTAAAAATTTTAATCATTCATTAAACTAAAATGTAGTTTAATTGAAAATGATAAACATAATATTTTCATTCTTTATATGCTACTTACGTGTTTGGTTTACATACATACTTTTAAATACGAACACATATATGTTCTCTGAAAGCAAGATTGTATTTCCTTTCAAGGTGTGTGAAAATTCGAGCATATAAATGTTAAGGTAATTGTTGTGATAACTTATTTACCCTTCTAGAGTGATGACATGATGGTGACAAAATGAAACATATTTTCTTGCTCCCTAAAGGAATAATGTTGGTATGTCCTAATCATAATGTAAAGCAGGAGAATGTGAGTTCAATTTATTTTGGAAAAATGTATTTTATTGTGCATTTTATTTTCTGAATTAAAAAAATATTTAGCATGATCCCCAAACTTTTTTGAAGGTGAACTTTGGCCAATTTATTAAGTTTTCATCTATTATTAATGGAAAATAAGTATACTTTATCTCCTGAACTTTGTGTCATGTGCAATTTTGTCCCTAAATTTCTTTTAAAAAAAGTACAATCCTATTCTCTAAATTTTCTTGAATATGTATTATTTCTACTGATAATAAATAAAAATTTAATAGAAGGACTAAAATACATATTTACCAAAGTTTATGAGATCATGTTACACATTTTTTAGTTCAAGAGCTACAATACACATAACCTATAGTTGAAAGAGGATAAAGTGGAGTTTTCCCATTTGTTTTTGTAAGGAGCATAATTTAAGTTGAATTGGGGAAGTAAGTTAAAGTAAGTCTATGAATTTATCAAATATTATTTACAGATGACACATTAATGAAGGAATAATGAAATCAAGCATATATCATGATAAAGCACATTAATGACTTTTAATAAAATGTTTTGTATTTTTTTTAAAAAATGAAATATTTAAAAAAACATCACATTTAACATAAATAAAATCTTATTTTGAGTAAGTTTTAATTAAAAATAATTTGTAAGTAAAATCGATTGTTTAATTTTCTTTTTGAATTCCAAATTTTACTTTAAGAAACAATGGACTTGGAGAACAAAACAAGTCACAGGTATAGTGCTCGTTCTCACATACTCACTTTATAGTGAATTAAGATATTATTTAAAAACTCACTTGATATAATTTATGGGAAATTTGTAAAAAAGAAAAAGAAAACTGTTTGCACAAATCATTTCCATGAAAATAGAGTGCATTACAGTGAATACTGAAGTAGTAAGGGTCATTCCAAAAAAAAAATGTATTTAGACTAGCACCTGCAAAGATTACCCACAATGGGGTGGGTATGGGACAATTTTGATGGGGATGAAGTTCTTGTTTATCAAATGGGTAGGCAGCGGGGATGACTCCATGGAGACTCCCTTGGTCTCCGTATATACTAGAATAATGGTAATAATAATAATTGAATTTTTATCATTTAATTTTATTATTAATTTGGATTGTATTATATATATATATTTACGTGGAAACTATGATCTGAATAGATTAAACAAAGAGAGCCATACAATCATCAATGACCACAGACGCTATCTCCTATGGGAAGTCCTCAATCCAAACGAAACTTGGTTTGGAGCATGCTAATCTAGCTAAAACATGAGCAACTTTGTTACCATCATGCTTAACATGTGAAAAAGAACAAAAAGAAAATTGACTAGCTAGGTGAAAACAGTCCATTAGAATTGAGCCGAAGTAAATGGAGATTTTAGTAATCTGCTGCAGGTTGGTGATGACATCGGCATTGTCATTTTCAGCAATAAGATTCTAAAAGCACATGTCTTTTGCTAGATTGATTCCCCATCGAAGTCCCAGACACTCTATTAACCTGATATCTTGTCCACATTGTAGAGTCTCTATAGCAGCTACAAGAACCTATCCTTCATGGTCTCAAATCACCGCACCTATGCCCCAATTAAAATCGTCAATTTTGGCAACATCAATATTCAATTTATAAGTATCCTTAGTGGGTGGTTTCCACCTAACTTGCTCAGAGTTAGGCTGGGGTTTGAAAGCATGTTGAGTTTTCACTTCTTCATTTGCTTTGTGGTAGGATTCAAGCATAGATAAAGCATTGAAAATCACCTTGCTGGGTTCAATAACTTTATTCTCAAAACACAGAGTATTTCTAGCTAGCCAAACACCATGGGCAATCATCATCATTTTCTCAATTGCCTCCATTGGTGATTCTATCAGAAAACCCCTAAACCAGTTCTTCATCTCATGGCTATCTATATTATCCAGTTTAAGGCAGAGAGGAGATTGGAACCACAATCTCCGAATCTCTTCACACCCAAATAGAGCATGCATAGATGTTTCCTCAGCTTGAAAGCATCTTGGGCATAGAAAACTGCGTTGGATTTGTTTTTCGACCAACTTGCTTCTTACTGGAATAATATCATGAAGCAATCTCCATATAACAAGGCGATTTCTTGGTGGCACATGTGTTCTCCAAATTTTTGACTAAACCCCTTCCATCACCTCGTGGTTGTTGCTACTCTCAGGTTGAGAATGCTCATGGTTTCGGATCAGATGGTAGGCTGTCTTGACACTGAATTGTCCGTTCCTAGTCCCCAACCAATAGAATTCATCTTGTAAATTAGTGTGGGGTAGAGGAATTGCTAAAATTTGCTCAGCTTCAAAAGGCAAGAAATTCTCCAACTCCAGATTAGTTTTCCAGCATCTATTCTCAGCATCTATAAGTTCAAAAACTCTGGCATCTTCCTCCAAGCCTGTTGGTTGTGACCATAGCTTGTTCCCATTCTAAGTTGGAATCCACCTATCCCTCCAAATATAAATATCCCAACCAGAGCCAACCTTCCAGCAACCTCCTTCTTCCAGTGCCTAAAGAGCTGAATGTATACTCCGCTAGGTATAACTTGGAATGTATCCAGTTGAAGATCTGTGGACTGACTTCCGAGGGAAATAGCGAGCTTTCAGTGCTCTAGCCATTAGGGAATCTGGTTGTTTCAACATTCTCCAGCCTTGTTTGGCTAGAAGCGCCTGCTTAGAAGCACCAAATTCTCTAAACCCCATTCCGCCATCTTTTTTGCTGTCACATAGATTGGTCCACCTTTTCCAACGTATTTTCCTCTCTCCATTCTTGCTTCCCCACCAGAATTTGCTAATGAGAGCCTCAATGTGATTACAAAGACCAGTCGGAAGTAGGAAACATCCCATAATGTAGGTTGGGATTGACTGAGCTACCGCTTTGATTAGAACCTCTCTTCTTGCTTGAGATAACACTGCTTCATTCTACCTTTTTAGCTTCTTCCAAACTCTCTCTTGGACAAAATAAAAAACTTGTGTCTTACATCTTCCTACAAAGGTAGGAAGTCCAAGATACTTAGAATGATTTTCCATAGCCTTAACATTCATCCTGTAACATCCACCAAAATCCTTTTATCGTTTTTCGCCTAATTATTTGGTTTTATCGAATAATTGAGAATAATAAGAATTTAGTTAAATAATTATTTAGAATCAATAGATTGGCAATCACTTGAGTTTAGATATGAGGGAATTAAGTTAGAAGTATAGGAGATTTCATAAAATTTTATTGAAAACCAATTTACCGATTTAAAGGAAATTGGCAAGTTTACGGTATTTTAAACTGTCGGAACCGGACCAATAGAATTGCAAGCTTAAAACCCTAGAATCTAAGGCTGATAACTCAGCCACTTAAGCGCCAATGTGGCGCCACTTTGGCCACACCCCATGGAGAAACTTGGCTGAATTTCAGCCAAGCATTATAAGCCAATCAAATTCAAGAAGAACCACTCAAGTAATCAGAAATTTTTCCACCTTTTGACTCCCATTCAGACCACATTCCAGTGCCCTTTCTCTCCTCTCATTCAGCTCTCTTTCTCTCTTCTTCACACACAAAAACTCCAGCCAACATCAAGCCAATTCAAGCCTTACTCATCCAAGCCTTCAAATTCCAGCAAAATCACTTGGAACAAAGGTAGGAGTTTGATTCTTGCATCAATTCTGTGGTCTTGGCTGGCTGAGCTTGGATTGTTCTCATGATCTTTGATGTGTTAAATGGATGATTATGATGATATATGATTGGTTTTGGGCTGTTTGTTTGGTTAAAATCGAATTTGAAGCAAGAAAGAATAGAAATAAGAAGAGCTGAGGGGCTGGAGAACCGAAACCCCTCGGCAGTCCGTACGGCGGAGTGTACGGCTCCGCCTATAGCCGATTAAATTTGAAGCAACCATTTTTATATGAAATTAAACATCTAGAGCTTTCCATAGATATATCATATAAGACTTTTGGATTAGTATTGAGGGAGTTATGAATTTTTGAATTTCGACCTAGGGTTCTGACTCTGAATCTGGGCAGACTAGGTTGTTCAGGATAGAACTCGGCCTACACTACTTGAAAATGAATGAAACTAACTTTTTTAGAAAGCTTACACATAGGAGAATGTTCCATAAAAATTTCAGAATTAGATAAGGTCCCAGTTGCTCCCAGTGATCCAAGAAAGTTGCCCTATGTCCACACCGGGCCAGAACAGGGCAGTTTAGGAAGGTCAGAATTCGGGGCTTGTAACTCGAGCCCTACTAAGTCAAATTGAATGGAATTTTTTTTAAATGAAACCTTGTTCTGTTAGCTTTAATATGAGATCAATTTCGTATGATTTTAGTCAGTTTTCGATTTATAGTGAATTTTTACTTTTAGGTGTCTGATTCTGGCCAGCCACTGGGTAGGCCGGGATAAATCCTAAATATCTTGAGTTATAGATATCGAAATTAGATGGGACTAAAGAGGTTAGAAAGTAGACATATAACACTTCAACATACCCAAATTTGAGGTTCAAATGAGTTAAATAAAAATTATGGCTTGAATTATAAAACTGGGTTGGTTGACTATGCTGGAGTAGGAACTCTACCTAAATGAATTTGATATTGATATGAGTTCAATATTGGAATATGTATGTACTGTTCTGTTCTTTGTGATAAATTGATGTTCTGGTATGCTGGCACTATTTATGGGGAAGCGGACACGTTCCGTTATGCTGCCGAAATTTCGGTGGAATCCATGTATAAGTTATGAATTGCATATTAGTGCATGTGCATTTTCAAGAAAGCTATGAAAGTTATGATAAGGATTATGTACTATGAAAGTTCCATGCTACTTGGGCCAGCCCCAGATAAGAAGTTAAGGGGAATAGATCGGTGGGAAGGTCGGGGAAAGTAAACCCGGCATTCCTATATAGGAATGAGCTCGATTTTGAGAAGCAGGCTATTATCCAGGAGTCTAAATGGCCAAAAACTCTCAGGGGATCAAGAGATGGAAAATGATGAAAAGTAATAGAAAGACTTATGAAGAAAGTTTCATGATTAAGTTGCATGATTACATGAGTGCATGGCTACATGAAATAATTATGTCAAGATGGATGCAGTGTCTATTGAGTTTAATTACTGCCGTTTATTTATTTATTCTGTTTACTATTATGTGAAACCTTATTAGTGATCTATTCTGTTTCTTGTGCCCTTTTAAGTAAAACTGAACCTTGCCTCGGACCAGACATCTTCTTGAACTCATTAAGATGGATATTTCAGTTTAAACACATGATTTTGAAATTAAACAAAACCCGAGGCAACTGAGAATGTATGTGACGTCAGATAACCACTAAACACAACCCTACTGAGAATTTCTTGAAATTCTCACCCCGTGTTGTATTTTCCGCATCATTCTCAGACGCTGGCGAAGAGCTCAACGGCCACTCCTTTCATTGAGATCCCAGACCTGTAGCTGTCCCAGGACTCCGAGTTGGACTCTTTGGACACAGCCGGCTCCTGCTATTTCTGCCTCCGCTTTTTAGCAATAGGGATTTTGCTGTTTCTTTGTTTCCTCTGTTCTTAATCTATATATATATATAGACGGAAGCGTTGGCTTCCGACATACATATGTACATATACAACTGATAATATATCACTTATCAGTATCTTTTCTGTTATGTTGTATCAAACCTTATTACATTTTATAGTGCTAGTCACGTTTATTTCATAACAGCGTGCCATTTTGTCTATTTTATGATGTGATACTGATTACGAAAGATAAGCAGAGTGTTAACATGATAACACAAACTACCTAATTTCATGCTATGACTTAAGCATAACATTAAAGTAGTAGGGTGTTACACATCCACCTTTGGATCAAATTTTTCCTACTATCGATATATTTCGGCTAAAGGAAATTCCAAACTTATCCAAGTTGACTAGAAGCTTTTTGGTATGTTAGAATAATCTGGTTTACCACCTCAGCTTCCTGTGAATTTGCTCTGAAGAATAGAATACTATCATCTGCAAAAAATAGATGGGTAATCTTGGGGGCTGATCTCGCCACTCTCACTCCATGTAGATATTGAAATTTTTGGGCCTTCATAATTAAACCTTTGGGATGAGACAAATAAAGGTATGATTTAACCCTTTTACCTCAGCTCCATCATTCAAAACTCGCAACACCATATCAGAAATTTCCTTCCCCACTATGTGCCAAAATTTCTGGTAAAACAGAGCTGGTAACTCGTTAGGACCTGGAGCTTTAAGTGGATACTTTTGCTTTATGGCATTATATACTTCATCGGAGGTGAAATTGGCCTCTAGAATTGTTTTGAGATCATCAGTGATCCGGTCCCTGACAACCTCCACACTTTCCTCTACGCCTTTAACTTCATCAGTAGTGAACAGATCCTGGAAATATTGAGTAATGACTCGGGCAATGTCATCTTCTTCTTGAAACCAATTTCCCTCATCATCTTGAATTTGGTTCACCCAGTTCCCCTTCTTCCTTTGTGATGCTTTCCTATGAAAATTTTTTGTATTTTTATCTCCATGAACCAACCAAGTAGCTCTTGATCTTTGGGCCCACCAGCATTCTTCTCTAGCTAATAAATCATCCAGTTTAGCTTCTTTTGTCCTAATCTCCTCCAAGACTTCTTTTGTTTTATCCTTATTGTTTAGCTCTTCCAATTGCTTCTGTTTCTCCTTCACCTTAGCAGTAACTTCTCCAAAAAAATTGGTACCCCAATTATCAAGCCTAACAAGACAAGAGGACAGCTTTGTAATTATTTGGCTGCTATTGGCATCCCACATGTTTTGTACAATATCTTCGCAAGTTTCCTCTCTCAGCCATATTTCCTCGAACCTTAGAATCTTTGGTTTCTTTCTCGTCCTTCTTCTTGGCTTTTCCGTGCAAAGTACAATGGGCATATGATCTGGATTGTATCTTAGTAGGTGATGCACTTCAGCCTCAGGATACAAGTCACACCATTGGGTTGAAGCTACAAATCTATCAAGCCTAACTTCAATATGATTTTCACCTTCCTTCCTATTTGACCAAGTGAAAAAATTCCCCGTATACTGCACGTCCATCAAATGACATCTAACTAACATCTCACGGAAAGCTTCAATGTGGGCCTGTATTGGGGGGTTACCACCTTTTTTCTCCTCTGTTGATACAATCAAGTTGAAGTCTCCAAAACAAAGCCAAGGATATTGATGTCCATGATGAAGACTATGGATCAAATTACAAGTTGCCAACTTATGGGGACCATCAGGATATCCGTAAATGCATGTAGCTTGCCATTTCTTTTCAGTATTTAAATCAGTAACCTCCACATCAATATGGTTTAGCGACTGAGATATAAGATCAATCCCGATGCTTGATTTCCACAAAAGTGCTAGACCTCCAGAGCATTGTCTTCCCTCACCCTCGCAATCAATGACCACCATATTGGACAAACCATTATAGTATCTCAAACCGCTCATTTCATGAGCTTTCCTTCTCGTTTCTGACAAAAAAACGAGGCTGGGAGCTTGTTGAATAAGCTTCTTCAAAGCTCTAACTACTCGCGAGTTCCCAAGCCCACAGCAGTTCCAACTAAGTATCTTCATTGATCTTGGCGAGGCTGTATGATAGCATCCGCCGATAAAATGGGTACTATGTGTAGCATCTTGACCTCACCCTCCGAAAAATTATCTTCATCCGTGAAGTTTTCTATTCCTCTTTTCTTTTTGAGATTGAGACTAAAATCTCCTTTTTGATGCATTTTTTCTCCTCTATTTTCTTTTTCTACCCCAATTCTCTTCCATCTTTTTCCTTTGCTCTTATTCAGTCCTCCTTTAGCTGCTTTATCATCATTCACTTGCTGTTTTTTTCCCCCGTATCCTTATGCATCTTCTCTATTTCTGCACCACTTTTCTTATCACTTAGATCAAGAGCAATAGGTTCCTCTTCTACATCCTTATTCTTTGACATCTGATCAGTCTCCACTGCATTTATGTTGCTACTCCCTTCTATTGCATTATTATGTTCCACAATGGTTATTTTAGGATCTTGCCGATCCCCCCCCCATTCGTATATTTTTCACCCTCTTTTACAGTGAGCACCTTAAATCGAGCAAGCACCTCTTCGGATACCCCTTTCCTGCCCACCTCATGTCCTCCTTTTTGATCTTTTTTCATTTCGGGCCTTCTCTTCTCCTCTCTTATTCTTTTTCTGGTCTATTGAGCACGTATCCATGGCCCCATTTTGTTTGCAGCGCCGAGAGTGCCTTCCTTTTGAGTACAGGTGCAGAACTCCTTATCATGCCCAATTGTGCCACACCTGTAATAGACTTGAGGAAGTCGTTCGTACTTGAAGTCTACCTAGAAGACACTGTCCGTCCTACTGCCCGCATTAACACCCACTTTAATTCACACCATGGCTTTAACAATAATCCCTTGAGCACTAGCTATCTCAAATAGACCCACATCTTGTACAGCACCCATAGTTGCACCTATCTTTTTCCCCATTTGCCATTGTTTTACAATGGGCAGGAAGCCCCCAAAGTTGCACCCATACGTCCAGTTCCTGAAAATCCAGGTTATGTGGCTCGCAATCTCTCCTCCATCTACGTAAAACCACCCAAGAATTTTGGTATATCCAAGGATCCCCCTTGAGGACCCGTTCTAGCACCCTCTCTTCTTCGAAAAAAACTTGGAATAGTTTCTCTCCCAACTCGTCTACTTTGAATCCCTTCGGATTTCCCCAAATGCTCGACATGGCATTGTGGAAAGCTAGTTTATTGATCGGCTTCATAGTGATCAACTTTGCAACTAGGCTTTTCTCGCACTCTGCAACCCCCTGCGCAACGGCTTCCTCTTCAAAAATGACCAATGCCTCTTCATCTCTCCCTGTTTCCACCCTCAAATCTCCCCGTTCTTATTCGTTCTCTAGTGTCGCATCGTGCCACCAATAAGACACAAGGGTTTTACCACGGGTCTACACAGATCTTCTTGAGATTGGCACTCACTTCACACAGTCGGCGGCTCTACTACACTACACGCACTGTAAAACCCTAATAGAGGTTAGGTGGCGCGAGAGGATATTATATTAGTGTTGTTATAATGGGTTATCGATATTATGTCTATTTTATTTAGGTTTAAGATTTATTTTTTTTTACAAATTTTTCCTTTTTTAGTTTTTTTTTTTTAATTTTTTGCATAAACAAATATCCATAAAAGTCAAAATCATCATAGCAAATGAAGAATGAAGACTTGTGAAAGGAATAAGAGCGTAAATTTCCCACAGGAACAAGAGCAGTGACATGGCCTTGTTCATGAATATCGATTACCTACAATGAACAGCCATTCGAGTTTTAGCAAATTAAAATCCACTAGTATTTTAAAAGAAATTACGCAAGGTGCGATTATGAATCTCAGCATTAAAACTTGTTTTGCATTATAAAATAAAAATAAAAATCTTATTTTTACAGCCAATTTTAATTATCTTTTCAAGTTGTCAGTCACTAGTGTTAGACGCATTCCTTTTTTTACCAGAAGTTTTCCATTTTTTTTGGTCAACTTGCCCAAAACATATTTAACTTGGCCCATTGATGCAGGAGAATGTGAGTTGTGAGGGAATACGGTTGCTGGGCTGGACACAATCAACACAGACGAGGTTATCAAACCGAAAAGGGGCCCTATGAGTCAATAAAAAATGGCATTGTTGGGCTCAATTTCTGTCCAAAAGGCGTAGAAAGGCCACTAGTAAGCTCAAGTGAAAATGGGATGGGTACAAAATTAGACAGGATAGTAAAATTTAGAAAAATATTTGGGGGACGCATCTTTTATGATGCAGTATATAATATATATGGAAAAAGTGAGTAAAATAACAAAAATTTTGGATGATTGGTCTTATATAATTATTATTATTTTTGTTCAATTTTTTTTTATCCAAAAACTTACTAGTGTTTTTCAACAATATACTAATAAGTTTTGTATACAAAATGCAAATTTTACTAGCGTCTTGAATGATACGCTGATAAGTTTTGCATATATATATATATGGGATCTATTATTCAAACATTTTTATTGTTTTGCTACTTTTTCCATATGTGCCGTGTAATGCATCGCAAAATATGCGTCCCCCTATCACTACTCTAAAATTTATAGGAGAACAAACTAATAACACAATATCAACCAAAAAAAAAAAAATTAACAACACAATATGTACCATTTCAATGTAAAAATAATGTGTAGACGAAGCATTGGCTTAGTGGTGGATCTGTCCACCTCTCACTAATGACACTCAAATTCTATACCAAGTAGAGCCTAATTTGTAATATATGAACCCTCTTCCACCTATTCTATGTGAAAATATGCATGCATTAACCCCCAAAAAATAATAATAATGTGAAACAAACATTATTATGCACAATTTGTGATTGACCAAAACACCCAACACTAACCGGGCGAAATTCAAAGACATAAGGAAAAAATTAATAATCAGAAAGTTTTTTTAAAAATAAATTAACTCGATTTAAATTAGATTAATTGAATTTTAATAGATTCCAAATTATATATATATATATATATATATATTTACGTATAACTTTTTAAGGAAAGATTAGCAATAATTATCAAACCCGTGATTTTTATTTTTTGTTAACATTGTACGACCTTCCTTTTGAACTGACCTTCTATTGCAAGTATGTTCAAGTATATTGCCAGCTGAACTATTTTCTCTCAAAAAATTACCAACTGAACTACTAGACAATGCTTGAATTGCTTAATATTTTATTTTGGGGTCAACCGTTGCTTGTTTACTCAATCAAGAAATTTTCAGTCCCTAACTTGGGCGATACTCAAGTTGATAGTCAAATTATTATTGTTTATTTGGATGGAGGGCATTGACTTGTCTTGGAGAAGGGGTAACCCCTAAACCAATTGCCAAAGTTCTAAGTATAAATAAATGGAGGGTCAAACACCATCATCACGATATAGCATCCTTATCCTTCCAATCCAAAACTTGGCTTCTGCAATTTTGTGCCTCAAGCTCAAGCTCAAGCTCAAGCTAAAGCTAAAGCTAAAGCTTCTCTTTCTCTCTCTGAATTTGGTTATGGGCATAATAAGGTTCAGTTTCTCATTGATGTTGGGTACTGCTCTTGGAATTTATGTCGCACAAAACTATGATGTCCCTAACATTAGAGAACTAGCTCACTCCTACATTACGAATGCCAAGCACATTGAAGAAACCTACCGCAAGCCCCAGAAGAGTGAAGACTCAAAAGAAACTCGCAGTGACTGATTTTTTTTTTTTTAAATATACATAAATATTTTTGTGAATGTGTTACTTAGATAACGACTAGTCTTGCCTTTGGCTCCAATTTCTATCTTTATGGAGCTCTATGCTCTGTAGAAATGGTCTGAAAGTAATTTTTATATTATAAATTTTAAAATAAATGATTTTATGTATAAATTAAACCAATTTCAAAATTCTCCAATTCCGATTGCTTTATTTTCGCAACACCCTCACAGATTCTAATATGAACTTATATGGTTCATTAAAAGGAACTACAACGAGATTAAGATATTCACGACCCAAAAAACAAAAAAAACGAGATTAATATATTATTTGGGGGAGATAACACTAATTGAAGGAATCAAGGAAAGAACCTTAGATGTCATGTAATCCCATTGTGCTAAATTATGGCATGCTTTTAGATTGGATATGCGCTGTTGGAGTGGATATGTGTCACTTTGGGAGAGTTTCTTTCAATAATTTTTTTAATTAATAATTAAATGCTATTCAACGTAAGTATTTAGTGTCTTTGGGTTGACATCGGACAAGTGCGAACGAGAATATGGTGATTTCAAATGGGATTTTCATTTAACTAAAGATGTTGAACAAAATTTTAGTTTGTAAAATTTTACCATAATTTTGTCCTCAAACTGAGGTTTCAATGAAAGCAAGAATTTCTTTAGGATTGGTAATATGAGTTGGGCTTCTCGGATTAACCCACTCAACATGTAATTTTTGATAAGGTGGATTAATATTTTTAATTGGCAAATTTTTTTTCAACCCACATATCTTGTAGGTTACTTTTTGTTTTCATTTTTTATTTTAATCTAAATTGACATTGTCCATAATATTTGGGCCAAGAGGCCCACACACACTACAATACACTCATTTCACTCATACTTCAAGATATTTCCAAATATGGATGAAAATAAAGATATTTCCAAATAAAGACAAAAAAAAGTCACTTCCAAATAATGATTTAAAAAACATGCTTTCAAATTAATAACTACTAGTATAATATTAAAATATGCATCATACACAAAATATACGCTCAAGATCTCATCGTGCAACGTGGATTTCTTAATAGTCTATTATGGATCTATGGTTAATTTGTGGATTGAGGATTTGTAACATTTGTTAATGCTTTATTACTTTGAGATTGATTTATATTATTAGTATATTATGTTTGGGTTTAAATGTAAATTAGGTAATTTAAGAATTTTTTTGTAAGTTGATATTGATGTTATTTTATTGTATTTAGGTAAAAATTCCTTCAATTATTTTTTAAAATTTTTTAGATGAATTAATTCACTTAAAATAAGATTTTTTTATTTTTTATTTTTAAAATTTTTTATGAACCAACCCGCTAACTTGCACAAAAGCGTGGTAAATTGACATACTCAATCCATATTACTAATACAAGTTGGCCTATCCCCACCTTGCCCTACTTAAAGTTTGACCTAGGACAGGTTAGGGCGAAAGAGGGCAAATTGATCCGTTTGTCAATGCTAAATTTCTTGCTTTTGTGGTGAGGGTTTCACATTTACTTTTTAACAAACAGGTTTTTCATTTTTTTATTCTTCACAAGTTTTGTTGAAAATAAATGTTAATTTATTACAGTATAAAATATTTACAAGCCATTGATTGGTCTAATGATAAGATATTTAAGTAGATTGGATGTGATTATAGATTCAAACCTCACTATTGGCAATATAACCAAAAACAAAAAAATATATACCTTTTTAGAAATTCTATAAGTAATAGTCATTTTAATTAATATCATTAAAATATCATTTATTTTATCAAATTCACTTTTAAGTTGAAAGTTTCTAAATATAAATCATGTTATTATAAATTAAATTTTGATCAAAATCAATTCCAAAAGTTAATTGAAAATTAAGTTAACAAACTCTGATCTAAACTCACATTATTATTACTATTATTATTATTATTATTATTATTATTATTGGGTCATGCACTATTTTGAGGTTAACAACTAACATTTTGTTGGATTCCATGATTGGACCTCATCAATGCATTAATTGTTGGGTCGGGCCCAAGAAAACCTGTAGTATCCAATTATATTTTTCCTTATCGGAAGTTAAATTTGTTAAATGAATTCTGACATTGACTCGACCAAAAAAAATAGAATATCTCATTTTATATGGGATATTATATAGATTTATATTTTATTTATTATTAGATAGAATGTGGGTCTAATTTAAATGGGGTTTACACCCCATTTAATAATAGATAAAATATAAATTAGTATAGTATCCCATATAAAATAAATTTACCAAATACTTCTAAAAAAAATGAATTCTGATCGAAAAAGAAAAAAATTGTTAAATGAATTTAAAGTTAATATATTTAACGACGGAAAAAAAAAGTTAATGTATTTTATTATAATTTTTTTAACATTACAATTCAATCATGCATTGTTCTATTATTAAAAAAATAATTTCTCACAATAATTACTTCAAAATATTAAATATAATATAAAAAATTTTATGTTAACTATATATATATATATATGACAATTAAATTCTTGCTCTTGTTTAATAGTATAAATGGATTCATCAAAATAATCAAATAATCTAAACTAATAGCCCGTCAAATTTAACCAATATTTCGCTAATCCAAAGTGTTGTGACAAATAATTTCTGTTATGAGACCAAGCATAATTTTGATTATTTTTAAGGAAAAATTTACTTTTTCGCCAAAATTTTCTTAGAAAAATTATGATTATACATAAACTATTTAAATATAAAATAAATTAATTTAAACACATATATTAAATAATTCTTCAGGTGATTATGTATACGATTGGCGTGAATTTTTCTTAAAGATGATAGTGATTCACTTGGTACGATCCGTTAAGTTTGGATAGACTCATTAGATATGGCCTAGTAGTTGTGTGTTTTCTCAATCGATTTAAGCAAAAAAAAATTGTATAGGCAAATAGAAAAGAGTACATCGACTTTTAGCGAGGACATTGCCATTTTTCGTGAATAAATAAATAGTACGTTTTAGAGAGAAGTAGAGACTTAAAGGTGCTGCTGCACTTAAAGCAAAATATAATAATGATGAAAGAGCACAGAGGGACCGGGGGAGAGGAGGCAGCGATTTAAGGAAGAAAAGTGATCTTGAAAAAGGATACTACATTGCGTAGAAAACTCTTAAATTAATAAATTTATGAATAATATAATGTAGGTTTGGGTTTATGATGAATTTTATCTGATAACATATAGTTTAAAATTGGAAATTAATTTTAATATATTGTTAATATAAAAAAATTATATAATCATCTAATTATATATTATCATATTATCAAAATTATTTAATTTTTGTAATAATTATTTAAAAAATCACATATATGATGCACTTAAAAAAAATCACATATATAATAATATATAATTGAATAGTAATATAAAATATTTTATACTAATAATATATTATATTTAATCTCTTAACATTATATATATGTAAATATAAAATTAATTTTGACAAATTGTCAGTATAAAAATATTTGACTCTCATATGTATTATTTTAAAAATTTTATACATAATGATATTTTGTTTTGGATCTCAATAAATCTACCAATATTTAAGCTTTATTACTGAAAATTCGTCTAAGGTCCATAAAACGGATAGAGGTCTCTCACCAAATTTTTTTTATTCCCAATATTCGAATTTAAGATCTATGGTTAAGAGATTGAGGTACGTACTATCTTGATAAACTCTATTTTTTTGATAGTATATTGATTGAATTTTATTTTTGATGGGATTGATCGGATATATATATATATATATATATATATATAACTCTTATATTTATTATTTTAAAAATTTTATATATAATAATTTTTTTTTGAATCTCAATAAAATTATTAATATTTGAGCCTTATTATTAGAAGTTCGTCTAAGATCCTTGAAAAGGGTAGGTTTTTTAGCAAAATTTTTTTCAATTTTTAATATTCGAATATAATCAAGTGCCCATTCCCTCGAGTCTTCAAATTCGATTTAGGTTTTATTGAAGTCAAGTCTGATATCCCCTAAACCCAACAACTCCCTCACGTTCCATAAATCTACCCTCATATTTTGTCGCTTTGTAGCAGACCCATCATATGTCACCACGTGTTTCTCCAAATGCGGATATTTCCCCACAAAGGAAAATCTAAAATCTATGAACTTACGAGTTACGAGGGTACAGCTACGGCCAAGATCATCCAAATATTACGATCAATTGATAAAAGTAAGCAAAACCGCACATAACACTACATACTATATACTATATCTAAAATGAAATCAAAGGCATCTAATGGTATGTGATTCGTATCATATCTTTTAGTGGAAAGAAATTAATGAGGAAGAAAGAATTTAATCCATTCCTTGTATAGCGTATAATTATGGGTGGAAAAAAAAATTGAAGATATCTTATTTTTGTTCGCAACTCATATCTTTAATTTTTAATTTACTCCTCTCGAAAGAAAAATAGAAGTATTTTTAGCAACTCGCTATATATTCACATGTATATTTTTTATATATATATTCACTTTTTTCTTAAATGAACAGAAAATATCATTTCTTTCATTGGCTAATATTAAAGCCATTTCTAATTTTTATTATTTTAAATTTTTTTAAAAAAATAATTTTTAAACGTTATTTTTAATAATTCAATTATGAATTATTTTAAAATTTTTAAAAAAAAATCTAATTTAAATGCATACTAATAACATATTTGAATTAACTTAATATTTTAAGAAAAATAATTACTTCTTTTGAAGAAATTTCTTTTATTTTTTTGTGAAATTACAAATTATTCTTGAAGCTCGGCCAATTAAAATTTTTTATGAAATTAATTCTCAATTAATTATGAAAATATAAGAGTTATACAGTTTTTTTACAAAATATGCTTCTTCAAGATTTAAACTAGGACACTTATGAAGTCAAGATCTCTTACTACCTTAATTAACTATTTATGTGTAAATATTTTTAAATAAATTTAATTATAAACTATATTAAATACAAAGTAAACTAATCCTAATTCACACTCAATAAGCCAAGAGATAATCATTTGTTTACTCCTTTCCTTTGTCCTCATACCTCCCCTTTTTTTAATTTCCCTTTCCCCCTCCTTCATACTGCCAAACAAAGCCTTAAGGTGCAAAGTAGTATCTGACCTTGCGATTGCAACAAAAGCAGCTAAGGCAAAGTTAAAGAGGCCAAGCAGCCACAACAAGTACACTACACACAACAAAACGAAACCCCTTTCCCCTTCTTCCTCCCACAAACTCAACTTCCAAATCCAAATCCAAATCCAAATCCAAACCATCATGTTTGAGGAATCACTCTCATCTTCACCCACATTCTGGTCCTCCCTCACCAGCTGGTTCACCCCCACTATCTTCTTCCTCCTCCTTCAGCTTGTTATTGCCACCATCTACATCATTTCATCCCTCTCCAACAACAACAACAACAATGCCACCCATAAACACCACCAACATGAACAACAAGACCATCATGAAACTAACCACTTCCAACAACAACCACTTGCTAGATCCCCATCTCTCTTGCATAGGCTAAAATCCATCAATTTCTACACCTACTACCCTCATCACACCCATGAAACACAACAACCTCAACAATATCATCAACACCACCAACATGAACAATACCCTCATGAAACTAATGACTTCCAACAACAACCACTTGCAAGATCTCCCTCTCTCTTGCAAAGGCTCAAATCCATAAACTTCTACTCCTACTACCCTCATCACAACTATGAAACACAGCAATCTCAACATCATCATCAACAACAACAACAACCACCTCAACAAAAACAATCTCAACTTCCCAGATCTCCTTCCTCAGTGCTCCAAAGGCTCAAATCCATCAACCTCCACACTTACTTCCCCACCGAACCCTTCTCTTCTTATTTCACCCACGAAAAAACCTTAGAACAACCCCAGAAAAAAACGTTCGTGCCAAAAACACCAGTTTTAGAAACAGAACAAAAACACAAAGAAGAAGAAGAAGAACAAGAAGATGATGATGACGACGTTGTTGGGGAAATGTTCCAGAACAACAACCACGAACTTCACCATGACGATGAGGGTTCTGGTGCTTCCATGGACGAGATTTTCAGCAAGCTGCAGCAGGGGCAGGGAGGTAATTTCACACGGTCGCATTCGGACACGAAGCCGGAGTCTGGCGAGGTTCCGGTGAGGCTGCCGAGGAAGATGAAGAAGTCGGCAAGCACGAAGTCGGCGTTCTCGCACTTCGAGGAGGGCGACATTGTAGAGAGCCACCGGCCGGCCACCGCCAGGGAGGGCGGTGCCGCCGTGGACGACGGCGACGGCGGGGTGGACGCCAAGGCGGACGACTTCATCAACAGGTTCAAGCAGCAGCTGAAGCTGCAGAGGCTGGATTCCATCATGAGGTACAAGGAGATGATTGGGAGAGGGAGTGGGAAGTGAAATTTTGTAACAATAATAGGTGGTAATAGTAAGAATTTCATTATTACTTTTTGTGGGGTTGCTAGTGTAATTTTATGTTAGTTTTGGTGGTGATCACTATAATCATATATCCTTTGTAAAATTTAGTGTTTTTTGTTGCCTATGGGATTGGCTTACCTAATTCCCCTCCCCCTCCTAATAGTTGTTACCACTTGAGTGCAATACGTGAATTAATGAGTTATTAGTAAATATTTTTGTGGATGAATGTTTTGTTGATTTAAGTAATTTAATATTTCTTTTTTTTTTAAAAATTTGAGTTTAAATTTTATGAATAAAAAACTTAATATTAGAATAACTTAATTTATATGATGAGTTAATTTAATTTGAATTAGATTAATTAAAATGTAATAAATTCTATATACTATTAATTGAGATTAAATTTTTTTTGTAACCACTCAACGTATCTAAAAATATGTCTTCCTTTTTGTATTGTAACAATCTCTTTTTTTTTTTTTTTTCAATCTAAATTTTAATAATATATTTGATTTCACGTCTACTAATCTCGAAACATTGAGGTCTTCAGGTAAATAAAACTTCTCCTTTGCAATTTTTTTTACTAAATTATAATTTTGAAGTTTTAAATGAAAATTCAAGCACGCTAAAATATTGCACACAAAAATTAGTATTATATCTCTTTACTTTTATTTTGTGAAGTGGGGTGCTGCCTAGTAGTTCATTTTCAGCCTTTGCTTGTGGCTGTCGATGTTAGAAGGAAGTGCTTAACTTTTATGTTGATGCCCCCTTATTATAACATCATATAATCTTGTTTTTGTTTCGTGGCTTTCTTTTGGTAATGTACGCTCACTTGTCCAAATCATTAGGACTCGAGAAAATGGAAGGTGCTTGTTGATTACCCCTTTTAACTTCACCACCTGTATGCATTTTGTTCCGATTAATGGAGTTTGTTGTTTATGTACAAACTGCAAAGTGCAAGTAATCAATCCCCTTTCAGGACCTCATTCTTATTAAATTGGTTCTCTTAGATATCCGTTGTATGGAATATTCTGTTGGTTTGGTTTGCAAAATGGTCATTACATTATTACATTATATAATATATATAGTGAGATTATTTTTTAAAAAAATTTATGGAATCGGTTGAGAAGAAAGAGAGTAAACATTTTTAAAAAAATTTACGGAATCGCTTGAGAAGAAAGAGAGTAAACAAGTGGGGGGACGGTGGACGAGGTGGCGGTGATGCTCAAGGCCAGTTGTGATGAACAGTGCCAGCAGCCAGTATTAAATTCACAGCATTAAATGATGGGTTGGGCTAATTGGTCATGGCAACGTGGACGGTGAAAACGTGTTTATGCCTATAATTTTGGGGAGTTTTCATTGGCTTTCGTGTGCCATTATATTTTTGCCTTTTCTTGAAGAGGGTTGTATAGTGCTCTTTTTATTTTAATTTATTTATTAATTTAAATAATTTGATATATTTTTAAATTAATATATTTTAATTTAAAAATATATTAAATAATTTAAATTAAGAAATAAATTAAAATAAAAAAAATAATACTTAATTTGATATATGTTTTTCTTTATTTATTTATTAAATGCATGAAGATCTTAATTAGGGCTTCATTATTTAAATATGGTATTTTTGTGTGTTTATAATATTTACATAGTGTTTTAGATTTTATCACGAAAATATAGTATTAGTTAGAGATAATTCGCCATAGAAAGGGGTAGATTAATTTTGTGAGACAATTCACCTTCTTGAAATAGGAATGTGAATTAAAAAAAAAATTAAGCATGTTAGACAATCTGTAATGAAACATATAGTAATCCTTTTTTTATTACTTTCTTTCTCCACCTGCAAAAGCTAGAACACTTGGGGTCCACTATCTGCAAAAGCTGGAATAGATGTTATAGTAACGAAATCTCTGTTCAAGGCTAAACCAGGAACTTAGAACCAAGAACCTAGAATCCTAAAGTTCAATATGTTCAATATGAAATAGATGTACTCGATTAGGACCAGATTCCAGGCTTCAAGTTTCAAGTTCCAAGTTCCACTCTTTCGACCTTTCCATGCATAGGATGCTTGCAACGATTGTGTTAACTAAATTCATACTTAAAAAATGGAAAACATATGGTATTTAGGTATGTTAAAGTTTTCAAGGATCTAGGTTTCGAGTTCCAATT
This sequence comes from Pterocarpus macrocarpus, assembly GCA_031439585.1. NCBI lineage: Eukaryota > Viridiplantae > Streptophyta > Magnoliopsida > Fabales > Fabaceae > Pterocarpus > Pterocarpus macrocarpus. The sequence continues at coordinate 35,575,293 of CM062514.1, forward strand.
TGGCATTCGGATATGTTAAAATTTTTTCATGGTTCTAGGTTCTTGGTTCCAGGTTCTGTTTTACCATGCATAGGGGTGTCTGCAACGATGTGATCATAGACAAAGATTCCATTACTACAGGTGGACCCATGATAACCTGTGAAAATATACTATTTTGCCTCGTATTTGTGCATTAAAGTGTTCAAAATTTATTCTCATAATGATGATTTTCTCGGATTAATTTAATGAATCTTTATTATTGATGCTTTTAGTGAGAAATTAATTATTTTGAATTTAATTGACAATTATTCTCATTGAATTTATTTGATTGCAGAATTGATTTTTAGCATCAAAGACTTGAAGATTAGAGGGGAACAATTGGATAAAGATTTGAATATTTGGAAGAGCAAAAGGAGGATTTTTGAAAGATTTGGTTTAAGTCAAAGAAGGAAAAAAATAGAAGAGATTACTTGAAGATTTGAATAGTATTTTTAAAAAAAGATAAAGATAAGATAATGGGGATGAAGATTTAAAAAAAAAAAGAAAATCAAGGAAATCAGTTTCTTTCTGTTTCGATTTAAATTCTTTTATCCGTTAAAGGGTGGGGGATCTATTATCAGAGAGAGGGAAACATGGGCTAAGATTTGGAGACTCTATAGATCAATCACAGACCACTTTCAGTTGATATGACTCTGAGTATTGTTTTCTTTTCTTTTTCCATGGCTTGCTAAATTTCTTCTACGTGTTAGGGAGATGTAATCTTAAGGAATTGATTTTGTCTTTCATTTTATTATTTTAATTATCTTTTCAATGCATTACTTAATTTCTAGTGTTCTTAATGTTGTTTTTAGCCTGATCATCCATAAATTGATGTACGGTTTTGTGACATCGAAAGCTATTTCACTTCATAAAATAAGTCAAACTAGAAATTAACATAGATTAGAGTAGCCAGGAGTGGAAATACTCATTTGTGCGGCCAATTGAATTCTTGTTTTTCATCCTTAGAGTAGGTTTAGAATAGTCTAAGAAATTAAATTATTCAACTTGTCCTAAGAGGGTCCTGGTATTAAGCTATTGAGCTTTGACTATAATTAAGAGTAATTTGACCGGTAATGATATTGTCAAGTAATTAATTTAATAATTGGATAATACAAAAATCAGGGAACTTTAATGAAATCAATCCCTAATACCTGTTGTCCATTCATTGCTTATTCTTATTGTCTATAACTTGTTTAATTACAATTTCTGCATTTATTTCAATTCCAATTTTCTCTCAATTTGTGTTTGCTTGAATAGTGACGTGCCCAAGTGAACTGATAATTGGTTTTAGTCCTCGTGGGAACGACAATCCCATAATCATTTTCTTATTACTTGTGACCCGGTATATGTGCCGGTGTTAGTTTTCGAAATTGGCTAACAACCCATTTGTTCTAGAATCTGCCCTCTAATAGGTGGGCCAACTTTTGCAAAAACATCCAATCAACTTTTGTGGGTAAAGGAAAAGATAATAAAATGCGTTTTACAACTTCTACCAGGATAGATTGTGTTAACTAAAACCATACTTACATAAATTTTAAAAATATCCCATATAACAATAATTTAATCACATAGGCCATATAAAAATTGAAAAGCCTCTAATTAATTGGACAGAATTTTTGTTTTTCGGTAACATGTGCTAAGGAGAAAACCAATATACTTCGAATAAAAAAGTACTATATACTATAGGTACAACGTTTTCAGACACGGCTGTGGAAATTTTTAATTTGCTCTCGATGGAAAATAGTCCCTAGACTTCAAAACTCGGGTAAAATGTTTGATGGCAACTCGACATAGTTCACAATCGAAATATATATCTTTCATAATCCGGCATTCATTATATTTATTAAAAGGTTTTCTAACTTGGTTAAGGAATAAAAAAGAAAAGTATGTGTATTTTCTTTTAATACACGTATTTTTCTTTTTGTTGTACACATTTTTTCCTTTATTAAAATTTTTTTAAGTACCTTTGAGGCACTTATTAATTACCATTACTGTAAGTTTTTAATCGGTTCACCCTTGCTGACTAATTTAAATTAATAGTTTTTTTTGTGTTAGCATCTTCTCCACTATAATTTGGAACAGTATTAAATTTAAGATTTAAATACATTTTTAATACAAGTAAATATAGATTGTTTTGATTTTAGTCTCTGTAAAACAAAATCTTCATTTTTGGTCCCTCTATTTTTTAGTATTATGTTTTTAATTCTAGTCATTCTAAATTTTAGTCGAAGTTTTGTTTTTTAAAAAACATATATTGAATCTTCATAAAAATTGAAAGTTTTGTTTTACCCTTATAAATTTTTAATAATCTTCTTTTGATTTTTATAAGTATCATTGATAAGACCAAAAACATAATATTAAAAAAAAGAAGGATTAAAAGCTAAAAAGAAAAATTTAAAGAGACAAAAACCGAAATAACATATATTTATAGGACTAAAAATATATTTAAGCTTCTTTTTTTTTTTTTTAAATTAGTGCATTTGTTTGTACAACATTGGTGAAATGGGCATTCCTTGGGCCCATTTTAGTTAATAAATGTTGAAAGCTCTCTAAATTTGGAAATTGTTATGATCTATACGAATAAGTTATGCTAGTCTTTTTTTTGGATAATTGGATAAAGCTTAACTCTCAAAGGGAGAGAAGCAATAAGGATACAATCCTAAAAGAAATCACAAATCACAAGAAATATCTCCCTAAACATGCAATTCAAATACACAAAAACTAAATCTGCATCTCGAGACCACCATTGGCGACATCTTACAGATCTTGCGACCGTACAACTTCTTGGTAACCACAAAAAATCCTTTTAACTTCCTTTGGCCGCTAGTGTACCACCTGAACATAATTGAGACAAGCCAATGCACCACTATCGAAGACAACCAACAGGGCAACCATGACAGAACATGAAATTCAAACCACCGAATAGAGAAAACCAGAAAAAATAACCTTGCAAATTCCTCAAAAAAGGCCTAAACACACAAAAACAGACTCTAAGATCCACAACATCGCTAACACAAGATCAAACCCAAGTCACAACATCACGAACACGAATCCCCACTGATCCCCTGTCACAAACCACTGCAAAAACTACCATCACACAACCATCTTTGAAATAGGACCGTGGCCCCAGAACAACCACGACAACGCTTTGCCTCTCTTCCATGTCATGGCCGGCTAAGCTGATGAGTCTTAGCCGCGATGCCAGGCCACCAGATGAGCCTCACCACCCGCTGTTGCTAACGCTGCGCCGCCAGCAGATCTGCTTATATACCTCTAATCAGTCTTCCACTCATGCATTGACATAATATAGATTTAATTCTAAGTTCTCTTTGTTGATGGATGATTTAATTTGCAAGTACTCGATAAAACCAAAAGTATGTCCTAACCCTAAATTGTGACAAATTTTCTCTCAACATAAAGTATTGTTAATGAAAAAGAAAAAAGAGGTTAAAGGGTATTCGAGTCCCATATCGCTTAAGGATATGGTCAATATTGCCTTTATAAGTAGACAATTTTCTCTCTTGTGCTAGTTTCAAAGTTGAGTTAGACCTACTCAATTCTAAGATGATATTAGAGTCTATCTTGCGGTTGTTATTAGGCCACCCACAGTTGTCCTGTCATGTAAACTTCATGCTCCAAGTGTCCAATCTTGGGCTTGAGAGGCTGTGTTAAAGTCCTACATCGCTTAAGAATATCATCAAGATAATATTTATAAATGCTTAGGCAACTCTCCGCTCATGAGCTAGCTTTTGGGATTGAGTTAGACCTACTCAATTTTAAAAATGAGATTATTCTCTTGGTCTAGGATCAAGTTACATCTTTATATATTATCAAATACTTATAGAAATGTTTATAAAATTATTTATAAAAAGCTTACTAATGAGTGAATCTAAAATCAAATTCAAGTTAGTTAGGAGTTTATTGAGACAAATTAATTAAGGGCTATGTTAAACAATATGAATTTAATGTAAAAAGAACAGCTTAATGACATTTAAAAGTTACAAATAATAATAAGGATTAGATTAAGTAAAGGAGAGGTTAATAAACCATCTACATTTGTAAGCTGTTATCAACTAATTGTCAAACGAAGAAACACGTGTTCGGTGTGGTTTGCCGATCGACCCATCGAATGAATAGATGTAAATTTAAATTTTGATAAAAGCAAAAAAGACGATGTTCAAGTTTTCATAATTGTTTTGACTTTTTCGGCCATAAAGATATCAAGTCCCCTCCCTCCCTCTCGGGGTGGAGTTATCCAAGTTACCACAAAGGCTATTTTGATCGCTTAATCAATGTAAAAACTTAACACACTTCTCTCATGCTTAAAGAAATGACACATATGAAGCATAAAGTTTGCAAAACTTTACATTTCAGGGTGACCTAACATTAAGTATAAGATATGAATCATAGAGAAAAGAACAAGACAAATAAACTTTGCTCCACTTGTTTCTATTTTTCGGATAGATATTTATACAAATAGACAGGGTCAGTGTTTCACATTACTGTAGCAATGCACCAAACGCTAGCTCATCCTAAATGTGAATATGAGAATGAAAAATGAAAGGTGATTATAACAAACTAGTTAATAAATTAAACACTGTAACGTTCTTTTATTTTATTTTTATGAAGAGAAAATTTAAGGATAAGAAGATGCCCCTACAAGATAAAAACAAAAATCTCAAAAACTCATAGAATAAAGAGAAAATTTTAGTATTAGGGAGTAAGGGATACAATGATGAGTCACTCTAGACGGAAGAGTCACTTGAAACAAATGAAATTAGAGACTCAAATTAAAAAAGGCAGGCCAAAATGATATCAATAAAGAGGTCCATATAAAGAACCTGAGCATGAGAATAGGATATGTCGTCCCTTTCAAAATGAGGTGAGATGCCTTTCCCCCAAAGGAATTCCAATCAATTTTGACCCAACTGCCGTCATAACACTCCTCCCTCTATTTTGGAGAATTTTGAGCATGTTTCAATAAATATATAAAAGAAAATGCTCACAAACCTTGCAAAAAAACATGCGATGCTCACAAAAATTATAAGTTCTATTGAGAAACCACGTGTTAATTTATGCAAAATTCAGTATATTTATTGGAGACATAAAACTCCTATTTCTTTACCTTTTTGTGTTCCATACACTTGTTTATTAGAGAATCATGTACTGATACGTGGGAAATAAAAAAGGTTAAAATGGTGCAAACGAAAATTCATAAAATGGTCTACGAATTAGAAAAGTTAGATGTGTTTTATTGTGTTCTTTCATGTGATAGTCTTTTTTCTCTTTTCTCGTTGAAAATTCAACCCCTCCTGTGATTGGTTATAAGAAGGTCTGTAACTTTTTGCCTTAAAATAATTCACATTATGGAAATGACTTATGTGGTGACATCGAGTTTGTCGCTATCATGGGACAAAATCTCAAATTTTTAATATTAGATCTAATGATTAAAATTAATTAAAATTAAAAATTATATTTATATTTTAATATTTATAAAAAATAATTTTATAAATAATCTACCAATTTTACCTTTTTTTCTTCCTGCCAAGACACCACCACCCTTGCCTCTCTCATCTTATCCCCCACTCTGCCACCATCGCTGCTATTGCCTATCATTGGCCCGCCCGCCTACCACCACCCCTACCCCGACACACCCTCCTTCAACAATCCCATGATACACTACAACCTAAATCTATTTCTAATTCTTGGGACTCCCATCACTCCTTCACTGCTACTAGGTATATTTGTGGTGCACTTTTGATTGATTGTGAGTAAAAAATTCATTCGATCCAACTAATATAATTTATAATGGTTTGGATTGGATCGATTTATTTTAGGTTTTAAATTCGATCCGATCCGATCCAATTATTTGCAGTTTAGATTGGATCGGTTTGTTCGATTTTTGAATTTTTTTTTAATTTATAATATTATAAAATAAAAATAACATAAGCAATAAAATAAACAAATAAAAATAAGTCATTAAGTATTTATAAACTATTATTTAAGTAAAAACAATACATAAATAAAAAATTATGTAATAAATTTAAATTATTATAAGTATAAATTTAATAATAAAAAAATTATATTATATAAGATTATGCGGTTTGAATTGGATTAGATCGATTTTGAAAATTAAATCCGAAATTCGATCCAATATATGTGGTTTGTAAAAAATAAGATCCAATCCAATTCAAACTTTTACGCTGATCGATGATTTAGATTGGACGGTTTAGAATAGCTGATTGGGTTGGATTGAATTTGAACAACCTAACTGCTAACAATGCCATTCCATCTCTCTGCCCCTTCATTTTCACTCTAATCTGTGCATGGATGCTTTAAAAACTTCGAATCGCATGTGGCAAGAACAATGGAGACCCAAAAGGGAGTAAAAATTATTACACATAAAGACAATTTATGCAAGTAAAATGGTAGCAACTAGCAAGGCAGAGTAATGGAATCCAATCTCTATTTTCATTGATTGGTTCTCAAGCACTAGAATCTGCAACCGAATTACAAGTGCTGGTACCCCACACAAGCAAAAACTAGAAATTGCAAAATAATCAACCAGAAAATATTTTTTTCAGAAAAAAAAAAAACCCACCATCTAATGCCAACCAGAAAGCTACATCATTATTTGTTACTCTTCAAGCCATCTCTTCTTCTTCCATTAAAATCAAAATAGGTTCGTGTGTATAGGGGAGGAGAGCTTGACAAAGGCGGCGGCGGGTTTCGATGATGGTGGCGTTCCAACAACAACGGTGTTCTAGCAGCACCGCTAGTGCGACATGGTGAGGAACAAGATGCTGGGAGGAAGATTAAAAGAAAGAGGGCAAAAGAGACAAATCATGTAAACGCGCAGCCCGCAGCCACCACCGCACTCTACTCCATTGTAACATACCGTCGCGTGAGCATGACCACTAGCAGCTTCAAATGCTACTGACCCATTCATGATGCGATTCCATGGCCGATCGAGATGCCATGGCAGTGAGTTGCGGGAGGTGGTGCCAGCAGGGGAACAGGCGAAGTGGTGTCGTCGAAGGAGGAAGGGCACGCCGAGGGAAAGGTTGCTGCCGCCAAAGGCAACAATGACGATGATGGTGCTGCGATGGCAGGACGGTGACTAGAGGTCATGCGATTAAGATGGGAAAGAGGGGCACAGTGGGGGCAGAGAAGGGAAGAGGGATGATGATGAGGACAAAAAAGTCATTTTATTAATTTTTTTTAATTAAAATGTTATTAGTCACCATATAAGAAACCACCTTCATACCGTATAGTATTCATAGAAGTTTTTGTTCCTTTATTAGGGAAGTGAAACTCCTTTCTTTCTTTATCATTTTGGTTTCCTGTACATTTGTTTGTTCCACGATAAATAAATTAAATTTCCCAGAGATTAACACGTGACTCCCCACTCTGTCTACGTAGCTTTTTGATTTCTTATACACTTCCATATTTCCCAATAAAGAAGCAGAATTCACCGTTTATTAACACATGATTATCCAAAAAATAAGTGTACAAAAATGCAACGGTGAAAAAAAAAGAGTTTTATATTCCTAGTAGTTATACTGAATTCTCCAAAAATTCACACACAATTTCCTAGTATATCATGGAGCGCAAAAATATTTTGGGAGCATCACATACTCCCAAACATACTCGTGATCGTCATAAATGTTTCGTACATTTCAATGAGTGGAAAACATTTGAAGTTGATTTCATTCTCACGAGTTTGGGCTACAAGGCCCTTGTGCATTCCCACAATTGAATGTCAAGGATTGGGACTCGAGAGTTCTAGGAATTCTACTATGTACTTGTCCATTTACTAAAACTTGGCCAAAAGTTATAGAGATAGACTTAAGTTCTATCATAAACTAATACTAGTAAGATTTCTAAATTTTACAATTAACAAGCACCTTTCTCTCCACTTAGTACTGCTCCCTTCTTTTTTTAAGAGTTCTTCCTTCTCTTTTCCAATCAAGCCCACCCCATGGAGGTAGTTCATTCCCTCTATAGTGGTTGATCACCCTCTTTCGTTCTGCGTTTAGGGGGTTCCCCCTGCCGTCTTTTTCTGCCTTTTGTTGCTCACCTCCCATGTAGTTGATGTGGTACTTGATCTTCATGTCTAGTTAATTATCTTGACGACAGGATGTCTGGATATGACGACTAATGCTTTAGAGTTTTATGGTTGCAATTATCTCTTAGATCGAATGACTATGTTTGTGGCAATAATAGATTAATAATCTCTACTAATGGATGTTAGTTTGGGCTTTTTCTAACGCAATAAGCCTTTTTTTGCAACATATGTTATCTTCAAAGGTTTTGAAGATCTGATGTATACTATAGAGTGGGCTACTAGTATATAGATTTGGCTACCATTATGTTTGACAAGCTAGATGCCACTATATTCATGACTTTAAGAAATTGTGATTGCTCTATTTTGTTTCTATATAACCAAAAATTCATAATTTTATAATGTTTCAAATAGATTTGAGATTTAACGTGCTTACCTTTACATTCATTGATACCTGTGGTATAATGCGATATCATCTATATTTTGAGATTTTTACTAATAAAGCTATATAGTTCTTATTAGTTTAATTTTCTAGGCTTAAGCTTTTTGTGTACCCCAGCTTTGCCTTTATTCATTGATCAATGAAACTTTTCTGACTAAAAAAAAGGACTCAAGTACTTAGACATTATTTGTTATGCATTGTGATTTTTGAGGTGTATGATGCACCTTCAATCTAAACCATTGAATCAACATTAAAAGTGAATGTATGGTTGGTATTTATCATTAGTAACCTGAATAAAATGTTAAGATTTCAACGAAAAGAAATTAAGAAATATGACTTGAAAAATTATTCTGCTGTTACTTTAATGTCAAACAACCGGAAGGTTCCCTCTACTCTTTTGAGCAATTGGAGGGAAAATTGGAAAGGGAAGAAAAGGAAAGGGAAAGTGAGGGCGAAGAAATGAGAGAGGAGCAAGAAGGTGCTCTTTTTTTTTGTTTTTTGTTTTTTTGTTTTTAATATCTTTGTATCATAATATTATAAAATATAATTTTAAACAATAGTAGATAAATGTTTTTACCCGCTGCATAAGGTATTCTTGTAGTCTTCTTTCCGATGTGCTGCGTAGGTGTCAAAATCTTATGCCCAAACAACAATTCTCCAAAATTAATTTTGTATAATTTAATCCAAACACTATTGATTTTGTAGTGAAAAATTTTGAAGATCGGGGAAGTCAAATCAAAATTAAATCATGAACAGGGGTAGTTTTTATAAGGTTTTATTTGAATTGATGGTAAAAGGTAGAATAAAATAAGTTAAAGGTAAAAGAGTTTATACTTTTATTGTTTAATTTTTAAGATGATAATAAGAGTAACAGTATTAAATAAAATATATTTTATTTAAGTTTACTTTATACTTTATTTTTTTTTAAATTAATGAATATAAGATAAAATAGAAATAAATAATTTATAATTCTTATTTTTATTTTCTTATATTAATACTTTAAAATAAAAAATAAAAAATATGATATCTTTTAATACGTACATATATATAATAAAATTCACTCGATCTTACAATTAATAACTCACAAATTCTACGATAAATAATTACCATATTTTTTTTGTAATTAAAATATTTGAATTTGGACTTCTTACATAATTTAAGTAGTAATATAATTTACAATTAAAATTCATTCTAATTTACAATAGTTAAAAACAAAATTATTTAACATTATGTTGCATATATTAATGTTTTATCTTTGAATTTAATTACATTAAAATTTAATTTTATTAGCTTTTGTAATTTTTAATATTGAGAATTAATTTTCTTAAAATTTTAAAATTAGTTTTTGGAAATATTTTTACTTTTAAATTATTTAGTCGTTATATAAGAAGTGACTTAACATCTTAAAAAAATTAGTTTCATATAACACTTTATTTAGTCTTAAATAAAAATATTAATCTTTTACGTTTGAATTTGATTATTTTAAAATTTAGTTCATGATAAAATAAATTTTGTGATCTAAATTTGATAATTAATCTACTAAATTTTTTCAAAAAATGTAAAACTAAATTTATTTTTAAATAAGACAAATAAACTATTTTACTTCTAAACTATTTAAACAATTGTTAATTTATATATATATATATATATATATATATATAGATAGATAGATAGATAGATAGATAGATAGATAGATAGATAGATAGAGAGAGAGAGAGAGTAAAATTCACTCCATCTTACAATAAATAACTGTCACATTTTTTTGTAATTAAAATACTCTAATTTTGCACTTCTTATATAATTCAAGTAGAAATATGAATTACAATTAAAATTCATTCTTTTTTCCAATAGTTAAAAATAAAATTATTTAATATTGTGTTGCATTTATTAATCTTTGAAAGGGAAAATGCAATAGGATTGGGGGCGATTAAGGGTGTGTTTATTTCAAATTTTGAAAAAAGTGATTTTTAAATTTAAATTTTATATATAATTAAAAAAGTTGAAAGTTAATTTTTTTTTAGTAGCTATTCTTTTTAGCTTCTCTAAAAAAGCTGAAACAATTTTTTTTGATAAATCTAATTATTTTTAAAAATTTATTTAAATATTTGAAAACTAATTTTTTTCAATAAAAAAGCATAAATAAACACACCCTAAAAGGAATGACCACGGAGAAGTGATTGCGGTGTAAACATGGAGGATAGATGGCTTGGTTGATGTCGTAGAGCTGAGTTGTTGGTAGCGATGGAGGGTCTGAAGCTCGCAAGGGAGAGGGGTCTACAATTGGTCATTTTAGAAGGGGATTCAAAGTTAGGGATTGAGTTAATTGAGAGTAGTGAGTAGACCTATTATACAATGGGAGTTTGGCTCACGAAATTAGTATATTGGGGCTTAGCTTTGTAAGATTTAATGCCCAATTTGTACCAAAATGTTGTAACACAACAGTTGATGCTCTACCTCGCTTAGCAAAATTGGTTTGGTCTAAATTGTGGATTGGTAAGTTCCCAAATTGTACTATAGATTTTGTAATATTGGTTCTTTAGTTTGAATAAATGATGTACATTCATCCAAAGAAAAAAAAATAATATTATTAGCTCATGATAACTTCACTTTTATGATTATTAATCTTTAGAGTTAACTTTCTTAAAATTTTAAATTATATTTTTTTACAGTATTTTTACTTTTAGATTTTTTAATCATCCAGTTTAAAGAAAGAAGTGAGCTTAACATCTTAAAAAAAAATAATTTCATGTAACACTTTATTTAGTTTCAAATAATGATATTAATCTTTTATATTTGAGTTTTATAATTTTAAAATTTAGTTCATGATAACGTATATTTTTTTTAATCTAAATTTGATAATTAATGTACTTAATTTTTTTAAAAAATGTAAAATTAAATTTGTTTTTAAATAAGGCAAATATATAAGGTTATATGAGGTTAAATTAAATTAATTTTTTATTATTAAGGAACTATATGAAATTATACTTGCCAAAATCTTTATTTTATCATAGACAATTATATGTTGCATTGTTTAAACTGATTTTATTTAAAGAATTGAGAGTTCTTATAATTGAAAAAAATAAAAAATGCATATGTTATACTAAAGATATTGTTATATTTTTCCTTTCCATGTAGCATTACATTCCATTCATCAAATATTATTTCAATCAAAGCGCACCTTTTATTCCCCTTCCCCCCACCCCACCCCAAAATGTGACCAAAAAAAGCCTGCCTTTTATCATGAACCCTTAGACAAAGATCATGTATGAACCTTTTTGACTTTATTTGTTATTATAAGTTTTTAATATTTGCGGGACATTTTTTTCTATTGTTTTAAAATCCTTCCAATATTTATTTTTTGAGAAGTTTTTAAACATTTTGTAATTGAATCTATGGTTGCGCACTCCATGGCCGAATCTGGACATCTAGCGCTCGTGGCACTTCATGGTTGATCGCTCCATTGATTAACTCTCTATGCAATTATAAGACATCGGGTTCTACTAATTTGGCATATAGAGGAGAGCTAAAGAATATAGTTGTGCTAGACTTCTTGATAGATGAGCATGGTCTGATGGTCACACAGTGTTGAAGAAATAACAGTAAATTATGTCATTTTAGCAGAGACAAGAAGAACAATTAAACCTGTAAATCACCTTGATTTTGCCTAGAATAGAGCTACACCATTTCCCCACAATGCCAACCACTAGGTAGCATCACGAAACTCCTTCTATAACCCATAGCCCCAAGTCCCTAGCCCATTAACTCGCACTACCAAATCTGCTATTAACTATGAAATATTGATATTGACATGGACATAGGATATGACACGACACGGACACGGAAGATATATCAAACTTTAAAAATTATAGGATACAAATATGATATAATATATAATTAAAAATTTAACAAAAAAGATTTATTATTCATAATATTATTTATATAAACTTCACTTCTATCTTATTTTCTTTATTCAATATTAGAAATTATTTAAAAATTTAAAAGAAAATCAAAATTTATATATCACTTCCTTTTTCAAATTTTAAATGATCTTATTTATATTGTGTTTTACAATCTTTGTGTGTTGGAGTTAAAAAAAAGTGATTTTAAAATTAAATATATGCAAATGCATGTCATGCAAGATTTGATATAGTCACGTGTTCAACACATAGACACGATATCCAAATGGTATATTCGTGCTTTACAAGTTACAAGAGACCTAATTGAGCCACTATCTGAATAGAGGAAGGACCATTAATCGAGGTCTAAGAGAAATCAAATGAGCTTCATCATCTATATGGGAAATGATGGTGGAGTTCAGCCATGGCAATTTGTGGTGATGGCTAGAGTGACAAGGTAGTAGAGGTAAGAGACGGATTGTTTTCTAAAAAAGAACAATGGTGAGAAGCTTCTTGCAATTTCTTTTTTGCAAAAACTAAGTTTTTGTAGTATTACATTTATTTACATTAACTATATATTAAGTTGCAAGTAACCAATAATGGCCATTCATATATTTTGTATGTTATTGAATGTTAAAAGATGTAATGTCTATTGATGGACTCTTTTGTACAAAGTCCAGCACAAAACAACACCAGAATCTAAGGTTATATTTTCATATGTCATGGTAAATAGAATGAAATAGAATGTGATGGAATGCCATGTAGTAAAATAGAATAAATGATCTATTTAATTGTTTGAATATCAAAAAATAAAATGGAGAGAAGTTTATATCCCATGGTTTGGAAATATAATGAAAAGGGGATGGAATGGTGAGGGCCTCTTTAGTATCACGAAATATTTTTTCTATTTCTTGCTTTTAAAATCAATTACAAAACGTTCCTGTTCTCAAAATCTTTTAAAATGAACAGTGAAAACAAAAAAATAATAAAATTTGCACAAACATATTTATGATCGACATAAACTATATATATAAAATATACATATAAGATTAGCTATATATCCGTAACTTTTACTTGCTTTAATTTGTTTTTTATGGGGGCCGATAAATCAATATATATGAATAGAGTTTATTAAAAAAAATGGTTAAGCTAGGGGTTCGTTCTACTTTTTCTCAGTCAGTGTTCATTGTTATATTTACCAAATCTTTTGAACAAGAAACATAACCAAAAACAATATACCATTCTTGTAATTAACTTTGGAATCAAGAAAATGAACACAAAAAACATTTTCTGAAATAAAAAAGGCAAGGAAAAAATAAAGACATTGGAGAAGAGGAAAAATAAAGATATATGTTGTGCCAATCGATTCAATTCTTTTTCATTCTGGCTAGTTTAGATGGAAGGAAAAATAAAATATTAAATATAATAAAATAGAATGAGCTCCTTCAAATATTGTTTCATTCCATTCTATTTTAATGTATCTAATTAATAAAAAATAATAATATTTTATGATAATTTATTTTTTTATATTATTATTTAATTATATTTTATCACATCAATGAATACAATTAAATCTTACAAATGTTAAAAAATATAATTGATTCAGTGTGCTTTACTGAAATCTTTTACTTCCAAAATAAACTCATATATCATTTCTCTCCATTCCGTCATATTCCATCAACCTAAATTGTCATTTTCACAAAGTTACTTGTACTCTTGTGGAGCTGAGAAAGCAAGACACTTTTATTCCTCGGCTTTCTCAAATGTTTGAAAGGAGCTTTCAATATAAATAAAGCACCAACACCCCAGCAAGGTAACTGAGGAAAAAAAAAAAAAAAGAGTGAGTGAGTGAGTGATGGGTTGGACTTGGGTTTCAAACCAACACCAACATCTTCGAAGATGGAACATGAGAACTCGTGTATTAGCAGCAACATTTCTGTGCTGTATCTGCTTCTTTTTCTTCACTCCCAAAATCCCTCGCTCCCCAAACCACCACCGTTTCGCTGACCTGCGCAATCTTCTAGGTAACTCCACAACCCTCTTTAAAATTTTCAATTTTTCCTTTCAAATTTTCCCTTTTTTTTAAAAATTAATTTTTTTTTGGTGATTTGGGTTTCTGGGTCTTGCACAGGAGTGCCCAACACGTTGAATGTGATCACAAATTTCCCGTTTTTGGTTGTGGGTGTTCTTGGCCTAGTCCTTGCTCTGGAAGGAGGTGTTTTCAACATAAGGTTGTTTTCTTTTTTAGCTTTCGATGATTCGTACGTTATACCAAATTTATTATAATTCACATGATTAACTCCAAATTTTACACTGTCATATAATTGTATGCAATTATACGTGAGACTATTGATGCAGTGTATATGAAAGTCGAACACTTAATCAATTTCTATATAAAAATCTTTTACATTGATATATTATCAAAATTATTAGGGTAAATTACATTAACCTTTACTGAGGTTAGGTGATATTACTCATGACATCACTCGATTTTCAAAAATATATATTGACCTCTCCAAGGTATAGGTGATATTACACCTGATATGCTCCTATTTTATAAAATGTGACACTAAACACCCCTGAAAAAGTGACATTGATCTTTGGGGGTTAGTGTAGACATGAAAAATCAAGGTTTACTATGTGTAATATTACCTAACCTTAAGAGAGATTAATATAATTTATCCAAATTATTATTATGAATTCTTTTTCAATTGGTTAAATCGGCATATTTTGTTTGTGCTTTGGAATTTATTGATTGTTGTTGTTAGTTTTCAAGGAGAGGTATGGACATGGGTACTATTCTATGCTGGAATTGGAGGGGTGGCTTTTGGCTCTGCTTATTACCATTTGAAGCCAGATAACCACCGTGTTTTGTGGGACACTTTACCGGTTAGTACTGTGACATGCATGTCTATATGAATATGTATTTTGCTATGTGGTTTTTTTAGCATTTTTTCCTTTTCCATAATGTAATCCCTGTAATAATTTAGTTTATGAATAATGATAGAGGAGAGAAATTTCAAAGAGAAAGAAAAAATGATTTTAGTACAGGAAATGGAAGGCACTTTCTCAGTTTTTATGATTAAACTAGATTACTAGAACTGATAAGAAAGCAAACTTCTCTTGCTAGTTGCAAATCAATTGGAGTGCCTGTTTATTTTCCTCCTCCTCTTCTTCTTCCTTTTTTTTTTTTTTTTTTGTATTAAGGTTAGTGGTTTTGTCAATGGCAGATGATGGGGGCATACTCCTCGCTTTTCTCTAGTCTGGTTGTTGAGAGAATTGGCCAGTGGATTGGGTTATGTTGTATGTATGCATTCCTAATGGCTGCCATGATTTGTGTAGTTTATGAACGGTTAGTTTTTAATTTTCTTTGGCATTTAATCTCATGCTTATTATTTCTTTGAATTTGTATACTACAAGCTTCTGAAACTCAACCAAGTTTTATGCTGAATTCTGTCTGCTAGTTTGTTACAGAATTTATGATGATATTCGGCTCTGCGTGATGTTCCAGTTTATTCTTCCTCTAGCTATTGCAGCAGTAGCATTTATGTATTGTTCCAACTATACCCACACAAGATATTGGTTTTTCTCAATAGGTATGCCTTGGACTTTTGTAACTTGTTTACTTATATTATGAATTTCAAATATATGACAACAGTTTATCAAGCACTGTGTCATGCATCTTTAGTACATCAACTCAGAGAGAAAGTGCTGTATTATAAATCTATAAAATCTATTCTATTTGGAGCATTTATTCTAAAGAGATTAGAAATAAACTTTGCTTAGTTTTGTTTATCTATATATAATGTAATCTCTGTTGGGAACTGTCATCATTGCTCTAATGAACTTTACTACAGAAACAGAAGACTGTAATATAAGAAGCAAAACCTTATTAAGGGCTTTTACCCTTTTGCCATTGGTAACTTTTTAGATAAACTACCTACAAGCAGAGATGGATTGAAGATCTCCCGCAACTGGCTTTAGTCACACTGGCTATAGTTCTGATACTTAGTAGTTGTTACATTTATGGTTAGCATGGTACACCCTTGAAAAATGGGGTGAGTCAAGGATGAGTTTTTTCATATAATTTTTTCCCCATCTAAACCTCATCCGTGATTGGGATAGGTAAGGCTGTCTTCTCTTTGATTAAGCTAAAGAATCAAGGTTTATTAGCAGTGTTATTAAAGATGGTGAAGAGTGGTGAAGAGTGAAGAGGATTGTCTTCATTTTCATGAAGCTGAAAAGAGGATTGAAGTTGCATTGACAATTGTGGTGTGGCTTTTCATGCATGTCCTACCTTGTGGTAGTTTTCAGGCCTTGACAATATCATGTTAATGCCATGTCTTACTTTTATGGAGTTATTTGTGCTTATTAGTTGTGTCTCCCAGTTAGAGGACATTGAACAGTTGCGAAGGAAAGTTCCAGTGTTTCACTTGGGTGATCTAACTCCTACCTTGTGTGCAAGCCTATGGTTTCCTCGTCTCCCCTTTTAATTGTATACAGGTGTCCCACATCCACTGCCCCTGAAAAGTGACCTATCCATTCCTTTTTGTTGGGCTGCCCACAAATGATGTGCATTTTGAGGAAACTAAAGCACATGTTAACATGAGTTTAGGACATATCTTGTGGTTAAGAAATAGCTGTATGCTATTAAATTGTGAATATGCTTTGAAGCCAGAACCTTTTGGCACAGGGATATATCTACTAGCAAAAGTTGAAGCTGTTGCCGACAAGAAACTGTACAGTGTGACTAACTATGTTATCAGTGGGCACTCCTTGGAACACTTGTGCTTAGCGCTGATCCCAGTTTTACTCGGTGTAATGCTCATCTACCGGCAATACCAGGAACCTAAGTTCCAAAGGTATTTGATCATAATAATTTGTGGTTCCTTTCATTCTTTGTAGAATTTGGTTTATCAAGTCGGCACTGTTGTTCTTGAGAAGAGATTGCAACTCCTTTTCTTATTTATTAATCGGATTGGTGACAGACTAGGAGATCTTAAATACCGATCATGAAGAAGTGGAGAGAAGGATTGACAAAGGTGCTTTATGTGCAAATTGCTCCTGCATTCCTGACATGTTGCAGTAAATTCAAAATGAGAAGTGAAAAGATTGCCCCATGATTATGCGAGCCGCGAGGTCCACAAATCGGATGAAGTTCTCTTCCCCAGTTACTGAAGTCAAAATTCCTTTCATTTTTGCATTGATTGCTGGTCCTTCCTGTCTTTATATAGAGGAATCTGTTGACAACAAACTGCGCTTACATGATGACTGATGAAAAGGATGGGAGCTCATCTATTTCGGATTTGTAGGGATATGCATGACTTAGGACCTTAGGTGACACACAAGAGAATTGTGATGTAAATGTGATTGTGATTTTTATTTTGTTTTATTTTATTTTATTTTATTTATTTATTCTTTTACAAAATGTACCTGATCATTGCTCCTGTGAATCTTGGACATGCAGTGTCACAGAATATAGATTTTCCAACGGGAGGCATTGGAAATTTTGTTGTTACTATTTGGTCTATTGATTTTGTTTAAAGAAAAAAAAAATTCTTTTGAATTAGTTTTCGTTGGATGTGGGAATAACCAAACATGCAGAGCAGAATGTGTTGCCATTGATCGAAGTTAACACTGAGCAGATAAACTAGTGTCAAGTGGTTAGAGAAGATTATTAATAAACCTAAGTGAGCATTGACTATTGAAGGTCCAGGGGACCAGGATTCAAACTAACGAAGTTCTTGGTTATGGCATGTGTTGGCACTTGTCATATACCTCGGAAAAAAGTGTCTCCTTCACGTGCTGTTGTTTTGTCCTAAGTCCTAACTGCAAAATATTCTTTAGTAGAAAAACATGAAGAACTGTTTTAGTTGGTTTTTATAATATCATGTCTCATAAATCATAATGTATTCACAAACATGTGGCTGTACCCACATTGGCATCATTTCTTTTGTACGACATTTGATTTGATTTGATTTCCTTTTCCTTTACCTTTTCCTTTTGAGGCCCCTCACCTCTTCAGGTGGATAAGGGTACTTCTTTGTTTCTTAGAGCTTAGTACTATCTTTTTTAAGAGGAAGTATACATTATCTCTTAGGTTAGTTTGGTTTGAAGGTAAAAAATGAGCGAAAACTTTTATGGATTAGTTTCCTATGCAATTTTACTAGTAAATCTGATTTATGGACTTCTTACTTTTAGTTTTACCCTCAAACTAAATTGACCCTAAAAAGTTATATTCTATAATGGAAATGTTACAATTATAATATCAAATATTATTATATTTGTTTTTTCGGTCAACAAAGAAAGTTATTATCTTAGGAGTATTAATTGAATTATGAACAACATGGATTGAGATCACAATGTACCAGGTTATATCATGATGTTTGTGTTAGGTGACAAACACCCTGAACATCATTAGAAAGGAGAAATGGGAAGGAGAGTGGTCCTTTTGATGACTGTGATTGTAAAGAAAAGGATAACAAGTTGCATGTGCTTGGTCTAGTGGTCCACCTAAAAGTTTTACCCCTAGACAAGACATTCGAACAAATGACTCCAAACATATGTTGCGGCTGCATTATTGAACAGCTAGTTTGCAATCAACAAAACAATTATAGCTTGTCACCAGATTTTTATTAGGGATGTAAATGTTAATTAGCATCTTTGCCTGTTCCAATTAGCATGTAGAGTTATTTTCCTAGCACATAGCTTCTAAAAATGGGTTAGATGTAGTAGTAAGCAAATCGCATTATTAGAGAATGGACTAATGTTTAAGAGCGTGTTTGAATTGATGTTTAAATGCTCAAAAGATCGTTGAAGAGATAGTAAAATGGATTTTGTGCCAAAAAAAAGAAAAAAAAAGATGTTTGGATGATTACTTCCAAAATCAATTCTACTTGCAATCCCACGTTGAAGGAGAAGCACTATTTGTTGCTTTTCAATTCACAACTTTTACGATGGGACATTTTTAGACGCAAACTTCTGATTTTATCCCTCAACTTCAACTAGATACATATATCATATCAAAATGAAAGATTAAGCATCAATAACTCATACTTGTTTTGGTAATTATGTATCTAAAAATGATTTTATTAATACAATCCAAACAATATTGTTTTGTAAACTCACTTTCAAATACAAAAGTTTAAACATAAATCACTTTACTTAAAACACAATTTTAAATAAAATCAATTTTACAAAATTAATTTCATTCAAAATCAAGTTTGTAAAATGTAATCTAAACACACACTAAAAAAACAACTATTGAAAATGCTTTTTAATCATGAGAGGAGTTAGTTTCACAATAATGGCTATAAAAATTCTTTGCTCCGAAAGGATAGCATAGCTTATAAATAAATTAAAGGTCTAAAGTAAGCATGTATCGTTTGAAGATCCAATCAGGAGGCTAGAAATATAATATTTTCTTTTTGGGTCAGCAGAAATATAAATTTAATGGAGCATTAAATTTGGTGTAAGGGGATCAGATTCTTGGGGTCCAGATAAACGGTCTGCCAAAGGGCATGGAGCTTTGTCTGTCTCAGAAATATGTTACCTGATCTGCAACTTGGTACTGAATTCGAACCAATGGGAATATTCAAATATTCTTCAAGAAGTAGAGAATTGGGGTGGCAAAATTCAATCATGAGAGTCATAATAATCTAGTAGTTTTTTGTGTAGGATTTGAGAGACATGTAGTGTTGGAGTGGGATGACAGTAATCTAGTAGCCTCCAAAGTGTAGCCACTAAACGAAGTGAAATGTATTTCAGCTTTCAATTAAATTAAGAGATGCTTATTGATACGGAAACCATTTTCCTCAGTTTCACATGAAGCATGTGATAGGTGAGTTATTTTACAGATCAATATCTCATTTTTATCTCATCCATAATTCGTTTGGTGTATTTTAACTGTTTTATCATGACCGATTTGAATTTGTACAATTCATCTCGTATCATTTAGCATTGCTTTTAAATTTAATTAGAAAGTATAATGGTGTTGTGGACCCCTATAGCTTGTTTGTTTTGAGTTTCAAATGCTAAAACATGATTCCCGATTCACTTTTTTCCAAGGCTTCCTCTCCCAAGATTTTGCTCAATGCCATTTTCGCTAATGCCATTTGCTTAAACAAACACTCAAACAGGCACTAAATCTACTTCTTATGCTCAAGTGTTCAAGACAACCGCTAAATTAAAGAATATATTATTGCCAATGAGCTGTAGTTCAAATAACATCTCCCTTGGTTATTGTGCCAAGGGGTTGTTATCGTTGGGTCAGGATACGTGTATGCTTATCATTTTACCTATCCCCATTAGCTATACTAGAAACTCCTTGGAACCAAAAAAGAAAAAAAAAGAATATATTTTTTATATTTACAAACATAACTTTTGCTTCTCAAGGATTTCGATTTTGCCTCCCAACTATTTTACCTGAGTTTCAGCCCTGCATGTTAATATCTTCCTACGTTTTAAAGCATTATCCGTCACTATTTATTGAGAAACAAAATATTAATACTTCACTGTTTAGAAATTATAATTTTTTCTTGATCATATTTACGATATGAATTTCCACCAGAGGTAAAAAAAAAAAAATTGCATATGTTCTTACTTCTTAATAAGTAGGGATCCTACTAATATTTGATTGATTCAAATAATTCGTTGCTTGTTTTCCTTAAACAATATTTGGGTTCAAGTTCTATTAATGGAACAAAAAAAAAAAACAAAAACTAGTGGTGTAAGATTATTACTCCTATAATGGATTGATTACACTTGGGCTAAATTAATCAGAGTTCACTAGAGTTCGAATATGTTGGTTTAAAACAAAAAATCAAAAAAGTAAGTAGGGACCCCCTCTCCTTGGTCACATGCACCAAGAAGAGCACGAGACTTGCACCAAAGATGATGAGCTTGCATACCAACTTGCCCTGAGCCAGAACCAGAATCCAGGTTCTGCCCTCAAAGGAAGGCTTGTTATCCAAGATAAGATAAAGTATCATTAAATCATCATAACATGCAGATTCCTCAGCAAAGGCACACAATGTTCACTCTGATATATAGGTCCAAAACTTCAGATTTCAGAGATGCACAGAAATGGGCACAGATTCTTATCCTAAGAAGAGTTACTGCAAAGGCAATTCTCTAGAGTCTACCTGACAATGTAGAATGCATATCAATTCCAGCAGCCAATTATCAAAACGGTAACAAGAACTCACAGAACATCTAATAGCTCTATAAAGACATGGATACCGATAAAACACTTATATGGCCACGTCACCCCACCCACATGTTTCATTCCTCCACAGGCCATGAAGATTTTGGCTAAAGAACATGAACTAAGAGAGAGAAACTAACCCAAAGGGGTCTACTTTGTTACTACCATGCTACCTTTTCAGAAGTTAAATCCCGTGATAGAAAAGTTAGAACCGTGGTATGGAAAGTTACTACTTCGGAAGTATTTGTTATATCTAAAGTGTGAAATGATAACACAATATAGGAGTTATCACCATCATTTTAAAGCATTTTGGACCACATGTTTGGATGGTGGTAACTCCATAAATACTCCTAACATGATAATTCTTAATATCATAGCTATATTTTTTCTATCTTAGAGTGTGTTGGTGCCAGCAATTAGAGAGAAAGGACTAAGAAAGAATCTGTACTATTGATGTAGGATTAATGGCAATGTGCCAAGAACCCTAGAAAGATTACGCTGATTGAGAAAAAGTTAGAACTCCTCGACTGTCCAAGACACACAAACAGATGCCAAAGACCTGTTTCTCTCTACCCTATTCCTTCTATTTATACTAACCCCTAACTAATTGTAACTAACTAATGGTGTCCTAACAGAGTATAACTTTTGAAAAGGCAACATGGTACTCCCTCCACAAAAAAGAGCAACGAAGTAAAGGCCTAACTTAAAGGATGAGAAATAGGCAAAATCATCCACAAGCTCCATATAACTTCACAAATGTGGTGGTACGAATTCCTTAAGTAATGAAAAGATAAATGACTTAAAAGGATTGTAGAAGGGAAGACAAAGGATACTGACTCAATAATTTTTATTTTCTACTTTCTACAGCCCCTAACAGCACTTGGGATCAATATAAGAACAAACTCTACAAAACTCAGAATGAACTGAAATCAACAAAGAGATCGTAGGAGACATAAGTCTGCTAACAAGAATCATCAAGCACTGATCGTTCAAACCCAGCCATAACAATGAACTTCAAAATCTGAAACAGTGGTAATCCTTCATGCGAAGAAAAGGTACCTTATATCAGAAAGGCCAGAACAGCGAACAGGAATGAACAAATAAGACAGAAATAAGACAAAACCACTCATTGAAGAAGTTAATTCAACAATCCTGTGCCCTGTGCCATTCTAATTTTCTGGTCACCCTATAAGAGCATCTCTATCATGAATCACAGAATATTCTTTATGATCTGAGCAATTTGAACAATTTCAGAATATACCAGAATAAATAGATGTCAGCACCTAACTAAAGAACGAAAAATAAGACCTATTCCAAGATGCAAATAAAAAAATACATAGGAATAACAAAATCTTCCAGCCAAGGGAACAACACCATTGGAGTCATGAGATATAATCTGAAACACAAACTATAAAAGCAATTACATCCTCATTTGTGCAGAAGAAACCATCAATTGCAACAACTAAACTGACCAAACTCCATACATTCTTGTTAAGTTATAAAAACCATTCATGTATCTCTATTTAATAGCTTAAGCTTTTGGAAAAGATGGTTCATGACACGGTATCAAAGCCTCTATGACTAAGAGGTCTAAAATTCGATTCTCATTTGCTCCATTCTTTTAAATAAAAGTTTAATTTTAGCACAAGATAGGATGGACTTGTATATTGTCCACACTTTGAGCCCAAAAGAGGCTCTCGTCTAGGCAGCGTGTTAAGATATAAAAATAATTCATTTGCTTCTACTCAGTAACTTAAACTTTTGAGAGAGATGATTCATAATAATTCTAATCAAAGAGTCACGAAAGTAAGAGTTTGATAAGCAAGCAATACCATCTCGCACCATCACAACTAGGGAGCAAGACTGATACCTAAAAAGCAACCTTTAACTTAGAAACTCTAACATGAACATCAAAGGGCCAACACCAATTTAAGCTGTGAATCTTCAACAGTACTACAAGCAGCCTGAGAAGTGCACTGCAAATATAAATGACAACAACTTCACTTCCTTACAGTAAAATTTTAACTTCCACTTTTAACAAAGCAAGATATCCAAGCATTCATATGTCTGTGTTTAAGTCCATCAACACAGCCCTG
Source organism: Pterocarpus macrocarpus (assembly GCA_031439585.1). Taxonomy (NCBI): domain Eukaryota; kingdom Viridiplantae; phylum Streptophyta; class Magnoliopsida; order Fabales; family Fabaceae; genus Pterocarpus; species Pterocarpus macrocarpus. The sequence continues at coordinate 35,599,015 of CM062514.1, forward strand.
TAGTGAAGTAGCACGAGAATTTTTTAAGAAGTTAGAATCTTCATTATACAAATCTACAAAATTCGAATAAAATTGGAGATTGAGAAGTAGCTAGTTTTTAGCATATAAACTCTGAAAGAGAAACTATCAAAATATAGAGTGGCAGTTTCAATTTGGCATCTTGTGCGTCCATGCAATTGCCTCGACAAAGATAAAAATAAAAGGAAGTCCTTTCATATATAACAAATTTAATCTCGCAATACAAGGAACAGGTTGCACACCATCTGCTTTTAACAGTTACCAAGAGTTCAATCAAAGTGATAAGAGCAACTGATCTAGAAGCAGGAAACGACAAATGGCAATTCCGCAAATTTGAATTTAACATAAAGTACATTTGTTGCTTCAAATGACAATGAATTCCCAGGCATAACACAAGTGGTTATGTAGTAGAGAGAACCATGGCCGCATATTGAAATCAAACAACTGAAGCAGACAAGGAATAAACACTACTTATATCCCTCTCACTCGAGCATGAAGTGCTGAGTAGAAACAAGATGGACAACTAAATTAAACTACAGATTACCAGCATCAGTAGTTTCTTACCAATTTCTGATAGGAGATTAGCTGATCCCACAACCATACAGATTGAAGCCTCTAAGCAATTTGCAAATCAATTATTCTTAATTTCTTTAAAACCAAGGATTACCACCCTCGGATATCACACCCTCATCAAACTGTCAATGACAGCAAAATCTCAGGAAGCTTCACTCAAATTCCACTCATCCATGAGTATTAACTGCTTCCCAAACTAGATTTTTGGGAATGGGATTAGAAAGATCACGAGCCTGCAAGGCTGCATTCCGGAGTGTCTGAAGTGTCAGCACATTGGCTTTCCAGAATGAGACACAATTGTAAGGAAGATTGTGTTTCTTGCACAGATCCTTAACCAAAGGCGAGATTTTCCGGAGATGGCACCGGGGCAGCCTTGGAAACAAATGGTGCTCCACCTGAAATTGCAATCCACCATGAAACCAATCCATCCAAGCAGAACACTTCACACCAAGAGTCCCATTAGTCTGCTTTTCAAACCAATCAGTGGCACTTGGGGGACCAACATACACTTTGGATGAGAAATGATTCAAACAGAACTGAATATGTTGAATTCCAGTGACAGCAAAGCTTGCAACAACAAACAAAATCCTCTCACCCCAATTAGGCAAACAAGAAACCAATAGAGGGTACCAAATCCAGAAAACAAGCAGCCCCAAGAGCTCCACCCCTCTATCAGGAACTTTTCTCTTGGACAACAACAATATGAAAGACTGTGCAAACAAATTGATCCTAGCAAAGCACATCACAGGGTAAAAAGTCCAATGCTGGTAGCTAACCAAGAACCTAGCAAAAGAATCAAATTTCATCTTCCTCTCATAGAAGCAAGAAGTGAGGGAACTAAAGAACCTTGAAGACACCACAAAGAAAGGCAAGTGTTGAAGATCAGGGTCAAAGTCAAGACTATTACAAGCAATGTGGTGAGCATTGTGGTTCCACTTCCACCACCCAATGCTGATCCCAGCAAGACAATTCCCAGATAGGATCTGAACATACCTGTTCAACCCCTTGAAGGGTACAATCTTGTAGTGACCAGAATCATGTCCAATCCAACCACTCTGAATCCACAAGAACCCCATCAACCCTCCACACCCCACACGCACAAAACTGCTCCCACAACACAAGACACCATAAACACTGACACAAAACAACATAACTATGAAGAAGAGGGCAAAGAAAACACCATGACCCTTTTGCTCAAACAACCCCATTCTTGTGAACTGTGACAGCATGTTCCTATAGTCCCTTGAAACATCTGAGACATGGTGGTCACTGAGGTAAAACCCAGTGAAGAAGGCTTCAAGGTGGTTCCGAGCATGTTTTGGATGAAAAGCAAGGAAAGCATCGGTGACATCTTGGCCTGCAAGGTTGAGCAATGGGAGCTCGCCACCTGGATGGTGTTGGAGCCAGTTGGAAGCGTTGTACACTTTGCCATGAATGGAGATCCATAAATCTTGTCTCTTGTTGTGCTTGCTCAGCTCTTCAAGTGTAATGTACTTTGTTGTTGGTGGTGGTGGTGGTGGTGGCAATGCTGCTTCTGGTTCCGCCATTGTTGTAGTAGATAGATAGAAGTGAGGAGAGAAGGGTGTATGTGAGCGTGTTGGTTATGTACTTGTAGTAGTTGCAACTTGCAAATGAGTTTCATTTTTATTTTTTATTTTTTAAATATTTTTTTCGCCAATCAATCATGCATTGATTTTGGGATAGGAGAAAAGTTAGTGATCTTTTTTATTACCAAAATTTTTTTACATGCTTAGGGAATTTGAAGGATTAATAAGATTAATTATAATATAATATTTGAGCAAAGTATCTCGTTTTTATATGATTTTTTAAAGAAATTATAATTAAAATCAAACAGTTTTAACAATATAACTAAACAAGATTTAATTGTGTAAAGAATTTTATATTAAAAAAATATTAAATTAAATTCTTTTATTTAATGCATTAAAGATATGTAATTTTTTATGAATATAATTTTTTTTGTACTATTAATTAATTATGTACTATTTTTTATGTATTTTATATAATTATTATAAAATTAAATATTTTTAATTGCATCACTATGTATAATTAAATAATAATGTAAAAAATTATATTGATAGTAATATTAAATTAAATTCTTTTTTTTTTTTCCATAAAACAAACTTTTTTTCAGCGAAGCATTCATGATGCATCGATTTTGGGGCAGCGAAAAAGGAAGGCATTTTTTTATTACCAAATATTTCTAAATGTTTAGCGAATTTGAAGGGTTACTAAGACCAAGTTTTATTTAATAATGATAGCATTAAAAAGATATGTAGTCTGTGTATTAAGCATACATTTTATTTATATTATTAATTAAGTTTATATTATTTTAATATAGTTATTAAAAAAAATAAAATACTATTTATTATATAACCATGCATTTCAAAAAAGCATATTTACTAATATATCAACACTCAATTCTTTTTTTTTCCTGTAATTTTAACTTTAGTTTTTTAACTTTAATTTTAGAAAATTATATTCATTCAGAGTTCAAATAATGATTAGACATGCCCATAGGATGTTTTGAAAATAAGTTATGATAGGTGAACTCATTTTGTATGAGATATCATATCGATTCACATCTCATCTATCATTAGATAGGGTATGGGCTCAACTTAAATAAAGTCCATATCTCATTCAATTATTAAAGGAGAGTAAATCAACATAATATCTTATGTAAAATGAGTTCATGAAAAAATGAGATGTTTGACATGTTGAGGTCTATTGGGTGGGAGTAAAAAATTCTCAATTTTGATTCTTTCCATTTTAAATCATGAGAAATAATAATAATAATTAGGATGAATTACATTGATTTTTCCTAAGATTCATTATAATTACACTCAGCACCCCTCTATTTATAGATAATATATTAAACAAAGTAAATTAAAGGGATACTGAGTATAATTACACTGAATCTCAAAAAAGATTTGTATAATTCACTCTAATAATTATGTGTTTGCAGTTTTTAACCTCTCTTTTTTCCGCCCAAGAGATTCCCTACGCTACTTTGGCTTTTGACTTTTGCTCATTTGAGATTTACGGTAATTTAAAAAAAAGATTATAAAATTTAAATTATGTATATAATTAAAAAAATTAAAAATTAATTTCTTTTTAAAATTTATTCTTTTTATTTTTTAAAAAAGTTGAAAATAATTTTTTTATTATCCAATTATTTTTAAAAAATTATGCAAATATATGAAACCTAATTTTTTGTCGATAAAAAAATAATTTTTTATCAAAAAAATCGTAAACAAACGCACCATTATCTTCCTTTGGTTAAGCTAGAGTTTTCATTTTTACCTAGAAATCTAGTGTGTGATGCATAATTGAATGTAGAAATTCTGTTAATCAAATAATTTCTAGCATAGCACAAAATCTAAATTGTGCTTTGGACTTTTTTTTTTTTTTTTAAATTCAGTGAATATCGAGTGCATTAACTAGAACAAGTTTCCTTTTAGACAATCTTAATATTCAGTCTCATCAGCTCATAATAAACTGAAAGTACACTCCTACAACCACAAGCTTCATTATTTAATTTTATACTTTAAATTTCTCCACAAGGCACAGAAGCAAGATCCACTCAAAAAGCTAACTAAAGAGTAAATTACAAAATTCGTTCTTGACTATACTAGCGTCATACACAATAATCCCTGAAAAGAATAAAAACCCTTAATACAATTTTTAAGAATTACAAAATATCGAGTATATTAGTTTTTCTAGTTATTATGACTAGACACATCAATCTATGTAAAGAACTAACATGACTGATATTTTGTAATTTTTAAGAATTATGTTAAGAATTTTTATTTTAAAAACTAACGTGTCTAACACTATTTTAGTTAACAACGAGTTTAAGAATTTGAGTGAATACTAATTTTAATCTCTGTAATTCTATGCATACTTTATATTAATTCCTGAAATTGAAAAATTAATGATTTAATCCTTAAAATTATAAAAAGTGAATTAAATTAGTTTTTTGAGTGATTCAAATTAATCCTTATAAATATTATTTTAGGAACTAATTTGGATAACATTTTACAATATAAAAATTAAATTATTAATTTCTTAATTTTAGGATCAAAGTATGCATACAACTTTAATAACTAAAATAAATATTCACTCTTGAGAATATAGTTCTTTTGTCAATGTTAAGTTTTAATCGAACTCTAAACTTTTTCAACCATCAATGATATCTCACCTTCAATACAATATGGGAAAAGAGATTTGCACCCTTGTAACTATAGAAAGAAAAAAAAAAAGGAAAAAGTGGAGAGAGAAGAAAAAAAGGAAGAGAAAATGATAGATCTCATATTTTTTTTCTTTTTAAATATTGGGATGTCCATGAAATTAGATGATACAAATAAAAAAATCTCATTCAATATTAGTGATGATCGGTACTCGTAAAACTAAAATAGAACCTCAAAAGAAGGTCCACTACAAGTAACAATGTGACGTTTTAAAAGTAAAATGCAAAAATCCAAGATCACGACCACCAATAATATGTACATAGCACACACAATGCAACTGTTTAAGGAGGAAATTATTAGCTGTAAATGACAGGCTGTAGCCTGAAAAATAATAGAATCTCTCTATCATAAGTTAAAGCGAAAGGAGATTGAATGGTTGTTAGCATTTTCGCAACATAGGCAAACATTGGAATGTTAGATGCTCTGACAGCGACAGAAAATATAAAAAGGACACCCCATTTGGGGTGCAGTGCAGTAGCAGGGAAAGAGCTATTTTTTGAGGCATAAATATTAAATAATCATGCATAAAGTAAATATTTATAGAGACTAGCCCACCAATTGGGATGCAGCCAAATAAAAATGAACCATGCAATATAGTATCCAATCAAAGCTTTTAGAATATGCCATATGGAGATGCTTCGGCATCACACATTGTAAGCAAAATATCTTCGCTTTAGTTTAGAGTTGTAACTAAAATTAGATTCTCCTATATTTCTTATTCGCTTCATCGTAGCATGTCAAAAAAAAAAAAAAAATAGACACAGAATTTTAACTAAATAATATTTTTTAAAACGTATAAATCTTAATTTAAATGTTTATATTTATTTTTACTTCACACAACATGATTATATAATTAAAAATATAACACGATCCATCACCATTCTTCGCCACATATTTTCGAGCCATTTCATAGGATGCTCGTGAGTTAGTGATATCGTCTTTACCATAAAGAATGATTTGACTACAACTTTTTCTGAATTTATTGTCAATAAAGTTCGAGAAGACACAGAAGGAAAAAACGAAGGTCCTGGAAAAGCCATCAGTCCAAGGACCACTGCTCAACGACACCAAGTATCATTCCCTCAACCTTTTTTCACCCCAATTAAACATTTTCATTTTCCTTCAACTTTAATGTATCTTTCCATTTCCCGTAACATGTCTTAAATTAAACCTGATTTTCAGTAAAAATATAGCTCAAAGTTTCACTGCGAAGTGAATAGTGCTGGAAAATACACTCAGAAAAAAAAAGTAAAAAGAAAAAAAAAGGGTCAGAGATTGTCCCATCTTAATTAACAGTTTAACCACAAAGCAAGAATAATTGGAGAAACTCAGAAACATAAAGGAAACAATACATAGCAATAATGTCCGTGGAAATTGTGTAATAAACAAAAAGATACAAGACAGCCCATGAGATGAACTGATTTATCAAGGTCACATGCTTCTCGTGACATAATATGGAAGGTGTTATTTGACAATTCGTTGTCTAGATGGACCAACCTTATCTGCAGTTAATGAAAATACAATATCTATGCTGACTGAACCTAAAACTATGTATGAATATCACGAGGAGCACATAATCGAATGAAAATGGAAGGAGTGGGATCTCTTTAGTTTATGAAACCATTTTCCATTTTATTTTATGTTTTTAAAATTAATTACAAAAATGTTATTTTGTTTTCAACTGTTTCTTATTCTCAAGATTTTGTAAAAGAAATAGTAAAAATAAAATTTTTCTTTTCATTGTTTCCTACATAAAATCCTGAAAGCAGGAAACAGATTGAAAACAATGTGATATTTTGGTAATATAATTTTAAAGATAGAAAACATTTTCTAAACTAAACAGCCCTAATAGATTTTGATTACTTTCCTTTCTTTTTGAAGAGTACTACTACCCCATAATCCATATTAAGAAAGAAAAGGAAAAGGGTACCAATACAAAAAACTTCAATGTAAACTTTAGACATCCTACGTAAATATATTTCAAAAGATTTAATATGGGGCCAAAAATGTCAATAACAACTGAAGGAAGGGGCCAAAAAAAAAAAAACACTCATCAAATTGTTCCTTTTGAAGGACCAACTTAATGTTAAAAAAAAATAAAGGCAACAATAATTTTGATCTTAAAAGTTAACTACAACCATAAGTTTGAAGCTGGAACATAATTGCACTTTCATAGTCTATTTTGCATTCATATCTGAACTATAATATTTGATTGTATTGATGCTTGTCCCAAAACGAACATGAAGGCAATGAAAAGGAAAGAACTATGGCCAACATTGAAGAAATGTGCATAGTGTTATGGCCATAAGTAAATCTGTACATACCAGTAGGTAGTCTGTACCATGTAGCTACAAACGCAGTTGTCAACCTCCGAGAACAAATTTTTTTGGCAGTTGGCCTTTTAATTACTCGTTATGTGATTGCTCGCCTGTGATAATGAAAGTTCAGTTAGCTGCACTTCATATGTTCAATCGACCAGATGAACCATGTTTATACTTGTGATGTCAAATTGTTCATTTCATCCCTCATATGTAATACTTCAAGTGCATGAATTTTTAACAGCAGCTATAAGAGTTTAACCTCAGATTGACAACAACAAGGCAACCATAATGCAGCAATTCTTGTCAAGTGTATTCTTGTCAAGTGTGCAACTATTGAGGTCCAATAATGCAAACCTTGGTTGCATTTGTCAATTTTCTTTAACTGACAGCTACAAATTATTGGGCGCCATACCAGACGGGCACTCCGGAAGGCTAGAAACCGGACGAGGCTTGTCCACCGTACTTGCTGATCTACGTATTAAGTCTGCAGCTTACTTGTAAGAAGGATGGTTTAAAAAGAAGAGGTACTGGATCAGCGTATTCTCCAAGAACTAGATTCGTGATCGAATAGGTTTATCTACTCTTCTAAATCGTGTCTGCTTAGATGTATCTTTGTCTTTACCGCGAGGAGCCTTGATAAATTCCAAAACTACGCAGGTCAACTCATCTTGATGACACGTAAATTCATGATCAGCTCCTTCTATGATGCACAGTTCATGATTAGATATGAACTTATCAAACTCTAAAGCATCTTCAGCAGGTACAGTTTCATCCATGGATCCATGAACTGTCAGCACTCTATACATCAACATTGAAGCGTGATTAGCAGTGGTAACGGTAAAACATGAAGGATTTGATTTTGCAACAATTTCAATGAATAGATGCATTTTATTAGATGCAATAACAAAACTTACCTGCAATCTTGAGGAATTGATAGGCAGGCAAGATGGGTAATAGTAGATAGGCGATCCATCAAGCTTTCTTCAGTAACACGATACATAATATTCCCTATCATAAGAAAAGGAATATCTTGATCAGGTTGGTTTAAGTAAATTGACAACAGGAAAAATGATACTGTTTTTAGAAGCTTTTTGGTAGCCACTATGCTGTAACATTGCAAGGTAGCTGGAAAGCTTGATGATAAAATGGAACAAAAAAGAGACATGTTGATGAAGAGATGTCACCATTCAATTCCAAGACTAGAGATAATTAAAACCATGATAGCAGTCGCATCTAATAGCTCACTTCCTTTATTTTAACATCAACTCAATCTTAGACATTCATGCCAACAAAGAACAAAGAACAAAGAAGCAAGACAAAAACTGACAGAGACATTCTGATTTAAAAACCACAAATAACAGATGAATAGAACTTAAACATCATTTACATTTCATTACTCACCTCTTTTATTTTTAACATCAATAAATCCATTTCGTTTGATCTGTTTTATAAAATTTTTGCCCAAACGACCTTCCATGCCTCTCAATAGATTAAACCGACCAGAAATATTGACAATAGTATGAACATCCTTATATTTTGAGGCATACAAGAGCGCCACATTACCCCCTGCAGAAACCATAATAGTGAGTGACTTACACAGGAAATTGAAGATAGTGAGAGAATTATATAGGGAAAATTCTGGTACACATATAGAGAATTTAAGTTTCAGTTTACCATTTAACCCAATGGAAGACTAGATTCTCCACTAATACTACACGATTATATCATATCAATTTAACCAATGTGAGCTTGGTCCACTTTTTATACTCAATATTCTCTAGTCTTTTTCAAACATTTTTTCCTCCAAATTGTACATGTTAAAACCACCTCTTGGAAAATTTTTCTTCATCTTTACCAATAGATACTCCTAACTCTTATAAAATATATTTCATTTATAACTGATATTCCTTATAACAATAAACATCCAACACTCAATATATATCTACACTATATTTACTATTAAAAGCAACTCTGCATACGTTGTGGTTTCTTGCAAATCTTTACATAGGCAGTCTTGAGCCCAGATAAAAGTGGAGGGTTGTGTTAGACAGTGATGGCCAACGTAAAACTACTTCCAATCTTTATGACATGGATCAGAGATGGTTTAGTACGCTATTAAAAGAGATATAAATTTTAATGGTTTAAATGAAAATATGATTTATAACAAGGCACTCTGATCCATGTAGCCAACTTATCTAGTGGGACAAAGCTTAATTGTTGATGTAGTATATTTACTAATAAAAGCAGACCATATTATGATAGGAACTGAAAATTTATATATATAAATATATGTACAGGGAGACTATATCCTAAATGCAAAAGAAAGACATAAGACAATACAGAAAACTCAGAACATATAGAAGAAAGAAAGAAAAAAAAAATCAGAAATAGCAATGGAGTCCCAAACACCAGGGTGCTACCAAACCCACACCTCCCATATGCACTCAATTCTTGCCAAAACCCTCCTACCTTCCCACGATCACCTCTATATCCTTAACTGCGTGACAAATTCTCTTAACTTGCTAACCGTCTAACTGCTTGATAACTTCTCTTTAGTTGCATCTTCAAGTAGCCCACCCACATTCTTAGGCCCATTTGAGTTCAGCCCATGTTTCCTCCTCCTATACAGTTGGGCTAAGGGTGTATCATATTACCTCCCCAGTAATGCCATCACATGCTTTCCAAATAAATGAAAAACCAAAGAAAGAATGAAATCTTTCTCCCTGTAAATTTCCACGGATCTTCTCAGCAAAGAACACAACTTCAAAAAGATCACCTTGAGATATAAGTATAATTCTGTAGGACTTACAGTCTTACCTCTATTAGTCACCATGCATTCAAAATAAATATTTCCAGAATATCGATAAACTTAATCATACTGAAGCAAGAAAAAAATTATAAACCCCAATATGTTACATTGGCAGGAGAGAAAACAACTTCAAACTGCCAGTGTCACTAAAGTATTCTTTACAGGTTGTCTCAGTCCACAACTACGACTTCAGTTTCATATGGTTAATACGCAAAGCATAATTGTAAACTGACCTTTACTATGACCAACAATTGCTGAAATTACATATTTCTCCTCATGGAAATGTTGAATGACAGCTCGCAGGTCTTCAACTTCTCTATAGTAGTTACCATACTGAAATGAACCTTCACTTTCCCTAGAAGACGATAAAATGAGTTATTAGCGAACAAATCAATATTAAATTATTTCTTGTTCAGTATTTGAACAACAGGAACACCCTCAAGACACCTCCAATGTACAATCACCTATATATTCTCTTTATAATAGAGTGGTCCGTTTCTTTCAAATCTGGCTTCATTAATTTCAGTCCCAGTTTCTTTTAGAAAAGATAAAGCCATTAATGGAAGAAAATATGTTATTAGCATGTAATAGGGCATAAAAACAGAATATTATGGCAATGTGCAACCTATTCTACTATTTGGTGCATTTAGTTGGTGCAGAACACTTGCAACTTTCAGGAGGTTTCTTCAGAACAGTAGCTGATTTGGTATAAGTTTAAGCATTTGAATTTTATTTGATGCAAAACACATGATCATTTTAAGAGTGTTTGCTTTACAGATATGGGATTGGGAAGCTTTGCCCCATTCGTATTTTCATTTTTTTTTTTCGCTTTGTTGTTTGTGTTATACCTTTTAGTTAAGGAGGATTCCTTATCCTCCAAATTCATTGAAATTTTCTTCTATTCATTTTAATGAATTTCTTCTTAAAAAGATCCCAAGATTATATTATATAGTATATAATATATACATTTCAAAAGTATAAAAATCTGAGTTACTGATTATTGTTGGAGCTCAAGCCACCATGCTGATCTAATAAATAAAAAGAATAGACATAGCATATACAAATAAGTCAAACTATCCAGAATATATTTTTATCTTCCTTCCCTAAACAAATTAGTAATTCAATAATTTAATGTTCTGTTTCCTTTGCAGAGAAGCTTACCCATTTCCAGCGAAGTCAAAGCTGAAGGCACTGATTCCATCTTTTTCCAGAGCAGCAGCAAGGTTCACCATTGGAATCCTTTCCTAAATGTAAAGTCATCCAACCCTTTAATTCAGAGCAACCAGTTTAAACATGTTATATACTCAGGCACTGAACTTGTAGTGATGAAAATTTAGGCACATAATTTTTGTTTTTCAAGAATATTTTAATCTAAGTAATAAAAGTGTATTAAAAGAAACTGATGTCATTTAATATAATACATAAGACTACAGTTAAAGAAATTACTGTCATTTTGATGATTTAATTAAGGAATCATTTGCTATTGGATACATTTCATCACTCTCCATGCGATGAATGTATTTAACATTGCTAATTCATTTTCAATGCTGAATTTCTTTTTTTTCCCTTTTTTTTATTTTTTTAATTCAGCTGTGAAGCAAAGTTATCAAACAGGCCCTTAGACATTAATACGTGAGTTTGATGCTAAGTTTGTAAGATTTGAGCTCGGGAATGGAGGGAAAGGGAGGAGAGGGAGTCAGTTTCCCTTGATTTTTAAGTAAGCAAAGGAGGGAAACTCTCTTCACCTTGTTTGGAAATTAAAGTTAAAGCAGAGGGAACAAGAATTATTTCTCCTCATTTAATTTAAAATATACACTTTCTCCCCTTTTACCCCCAATTCAAGGAGGAAAAATTTTGAGACTTTGAGGGGAACGCAAAACAGTTCCCCATCCTTAAAAATCTTCTAAACAAGGTAGTTTCACTTATTTCCATCCCTTCCCCTCCATAACAGAAGCTCGTATTTCTTAATTTAAATCAAATTTATCCCATGGCCTCACTCATATCAGAGTAAAATAGTCAAATAAATCCTCAAAAGATACATTGGCCATATTAGCACCGAATGATGGAAATTACTGCTGAGTCCCTCAATATGGCATTCTTTCCTTCAAATTAGTCCCCAAACGCCTGCATTTTAACTGGTGTTAATGCTAATTTGAACAACAAAATGCAAATTCAGGGACCTCAGTAGTAATTTTCCATTATTCTTGGACTAATATGACAGAATCTATATATTGTAGGAACTAATTCAACCACTTACACCTTGAATCATTTATAATCTTTGATACTACCATGATGGTGTAGGGCAGGAAGAAAAAAAAAGCAAAGGTATGTACACAGCAATCAAAAACTTCATTTGTCAATTGTGCCGATTAGTCAATTACTAAACAAATGGATATGCTTAAAACTTCATTTCCAAGTAAACTATCAAATTAGTCCCTAGAGTTGGAAACCGACTTCAAGTTCATCCCTAAAGTTTTGAAAACTCCGCCTAAGTCCCTGAAGTTGGTAAAAGTCGGTTAAGTTAGTCCCTGGCATTGGCAAACATCGATCAAGTTGGTCCCTTCCAAGGGACTAATTTGACCGCCTTTTGCAACTTTAGGGACCTCGAGAGAGTTTTAAAACTTTAGAAACAAATGCGAAGTCGAGTGCTAAGGGACTAATTTAATGGTTTACTTCTTCCTTTGCCAATTGTAAAGGGAGGTTCACAATCCATGACTAAACTATTCTGCAACTAAACATATTTCATATATTCCAGTGTATCATTATAGCAGAGCTTAAATTAGCTTCATATACATCAAAATAATAATAATAACAATAAAGACGAAAAACCTTGGAAGATTGGAAGCCGTGGCAGACGATAACAAGTTCTGTGGACGCCGCATCATGTAAGATCCCCACAAGATTTTCCCCATGGTAGTTGCGTATAGTAACTCTTTGCTTCTCACTTCCTGCACAATAATTTGACCGTACATAACAACAATACATTCATTACATATCGTGGAAAATTAGATTAATATAATGATGTTACTAAGTAGGAAACTAATTGTCATAGCAGTGGAAGTTTAAGGAACGAAATATCGTACCGTCTCGCATGATGTGGTCGATAAAATTTTCGCTTCCGTATGTTGCCGGAAAGGAATGGCTATGTTGTATTGTAGGTACGGCAGCTCGTGTGAAGAGGTGGGTAAGTGGGGAGAAAATCTGGCATAATCGTACATGCAAATTACTCCTCCAGCTGTCACTTTAGCCAAATTATTTTGATTCAATTTATCAGTTTTACTTATATTTCTATAAAAATTTATTATAAAATTTTTAATTATATCTTTCATATAACTCTAAATGTAATACGTAATAAAATATTAATTCAATATATTAATTATTAAATAAAAATATTTTAATAAATATCTTTACCATCAATTCTAAATTTTAAATTTCTTAATTCTTATATGAATGGGTAAAGTGACACATTATGGATTGGAAGGAGTAATATATACGTTCTTCATTAATATATTAAAATTATTATTTTTTTTGTCATTATTAAAATTGTTAGTTTGAAAAATAGAATAAGACCGGGTGAGCCATGGGCTTCTATTTTTAAGTATATCTTTAAATCTTGAATAAAACAACTCTATTTTATTTAAGGAGGAATTCAGAGGTTTATTTATTTATTTATTTTTATGTTTATTCTTAAATATTTTTTTAATTATAAAGAAAATATGTTCATAATGCTAAAAAAAATCAACAACAGTTTAATTTTGACTAAAACTTCTTGAAAATTGTAATCAAACTGTCAAGTTTATGCGCTTGAGATTTTAAGCTTTTAAATTGATTAAATTTTTTAGATGTGTTTTTGTCGAGAAATAAAGAGGACAAAAAAAGGTCTAGCAATGTAACAAGTTTGAATGTTTATGTGCTTAAGCTTTTATTAACATTATTCTAATTTTTATATCATCAACCAAGTATATTATATTATTATATCTGTGATATTTAAGATTGTTATTATTTTTAATGGCGTAAAAATTTAGAATTTCTTGTCAATTAACCAAATTAGCGTAACATTGCTCAAAAATAATACTTAGACAAGAATACTACACAAAGTATAGTATATTGTAAAGGATTTAATTTGAATACATCGATGTAAAAACTTTCTGCAGACATTGAATTATGTATTCTTGCATCAAAGAAAGTCTTTGATATAACCAATTCTTGAATGAATTAAATGCGAATGAGAGGTTTTGATTGGATGTGATGTAAAAATTTTCTGTTGTCGATCATTCCAATTAAACTCTATTGTAAATTGAAAAGACTTATTATTCAGAAGGAACATATCATATGAAATAAGTGATTTATTATGAGAGAAAGGAATAAATCTAGACCATGTAATCATATATGGATGGTCAAGATTTAAAATTGTTTAAAAATCACATAATTACTTAAAAAAATTACATAACTTTGTATTTTAATCTTAATCATTTATGTAAGATCCAATGATAACAATTTGCTCCTCTCCCTCTCGTAATTAGCAACTTCTCTCACTTGATCCTCTCCCATTATTAAGATATAACAAAGCTGACATATTATGAACATATAAGATTAGGAGTTAGTGAAATTCACTATACTTCCTCTCTCAATGCCTTGTTTCTTTCTCCTACCAAATATGTAATCACTACGTCAACCAGTTATGTTCAAGAAATATCATTTCTAGACTTGAATAAATCTTCAAAAATGAATGATTGGTAGGACAATAATATTTAACTTTAAGGGAGCAGCATCGTTTTAACAGAATTTAGCAATTTCATTTTCCAAACAATAGTTATTCTTATATCTAATAAAATGCTAATTGACTTTACAGGCATTTCGGACAAAAGAAAATTAGTTACTCACAGTAAGAGAGGAAAGCAAGTAAAGTAAATTGAATAAGCCAATAGGGTAATTAATAGTTTTTATAGTCTAAAAGAACCTACACTATAGAAAGAACAAGATCAAATTATTGAGTACAAGTGTACAACAAATCCATGGTTCTATTCTAGACGAGCTTCTACACTTTCGAGTGAACTTCACTCCTGGGTGCATGAGTTGAATTCCAATGAGTGAAGTTGAACCATATGAAAACCAGAAACACAAAATAAATACTATAAATACTATCTACACATTTCAATCTGGTCAAATAGTAAATTTGCTGCATGTAACCAGTGTCTTTTCCTGCTAAGACCCCACAGGAACACCTTGAGCCTTGGCAGCAGCAGTAGCCGCAGCCGCTGCGGCAGCTGCGGCTGCAGCAGCAGATGCTGCTGGGTTCGACGATGGAGGTGCTGTATTGGATTGCGAACTGCTCTGTACTTCAACGATATTCGGCTGCTGCTGCTGCTTCTGCGATCTAACCTGAGCAAGCAATGTCTTTATCTGGCTTCCTGTAAGGGTCTCATGCTCCAGAAGAGCATTTGCAAGTGCATGAAGCTCCTTCTTGTGAGCCGTTAGAATGGCTTTTGCATTGTTGTAAGCCCTCTCCAAAAAGTGCTTCACCTCTTTCTCAATAAGAAGCCTAGTCTCTGAGCTCATGCTTCTCCCATCATCATTGTAATTGTGAGTGACAAGTCCAACTTCATTTCCCATACCATATTTAGTAACCATTTCCCTGGCCAGATGAGTTGCCTGCTTGAGATCTGAGGATGCACCAGAGGTAACTTCATTCTCTCCAAAAATTAGCTCTTCGGCTACACGGCCCCCCATGCAAACGTCAAGTCGGGCAAGCATCTGTTTCCGGGAGATGCTGGTCTCATCCTTGTCAGGCAATTGAGAAACCATGCCAAGAGCCATCCCTCGGGGAACTATCGTCGCCTTGTGAACAGGAAGGGCCCCATCAGTATGAATGGCCACAAGGGCATGGCCACCCTCATGGAAAGCAGTCAACTTTCGTGACTCCTCAGATATGACCGCAGACTTGCGTTCACTTCCCATCATAATCTTGTCCTTTGCATACTCTAAATCAGTCATGGTTACAGCTTTAGCACCATCCATTGCAGCCTTGAGAGCAGCTACGTTAACCAAGTTTGCGAGGTCAGCACCAGAGAACCCAGGTGTTCCTCGAGCAATGATCATTGAATCAACATCGTCAGCCTTCATAACCTATAGTTGATTGAAAATAGAAATCCAGCATAACATGTAATGTTGACCTATATATTTTAGCTCAAAAAATATGATCAAATTTAAGAAACTAAAAGATCCCTACCACCAAGTTTTCTTAGACCACAATTTTTTTTTTATAGAAAAGGAAATGTTATTAGAAGAGATGAGTACAAAAGAGGATAAGCCATCCTCACAAAGAAACCAAAAATTAAAACTAGATCTAAAGTGGATAAACCATGCAACAAAGCATAAAAATCCCTTTGTATGTTGGACAACGAAACACTATTCAACGAACCATAAGCAGAACATCAATGAGATACTAAAAAAGTAATTCTATCCCAAACGACGTTATCAATCATAAAAGAATCATTAAAAATTCTAACATTTCTTTCCAACCAAATACACCAAAACACAACATAAACCAAGGACTGCCACAGGATCTTTACTTCTCTATGACAACCAAAACCTCTGAACTTAGTGATCATAATTATACAAGTAATGGATACCACAGATGCCAATTTATAGAACAAAACTTTAAAATAAATGGGTGCCAGCTCATGCACAAAAGTATCTGTGGATAGCCATTCATAGCCCAAAGAAAGCATGAAACAGCAATGTTTTGCACCAATATAATGACAGCACTGACCATGTACCTCGGAAAAAAGGAATTATAAGCCATCCAACCCCAGCTCCCAAAGAAGATGCATTCTTTGCAAAGAGTAATAGCATACCTTTGACATGTATGATTCCAAAATCTGCCGTCTTCCTTCTACATCTGGATTGGGAACAACAACATGGCGATCAAACCGACCAGGTCTCACCAAAGCCTTATCCAATGACTCCGGAAAATTAGTAGCTGCAATCACAATTATGCCTTCATTTTGTTTGAATCCATCTAGCTCAACCAGCAACTGATTTAATGTCATCTTCATGTACATTTGGTCCTTTGGATTTCGGCTTCCTCCAATAGCATCTATCTCATCAATGAAGATGATAGAAGGTGAACGCTTCTTTGCAGCAGAAAAAAGATCCCTCACCCTTCGTGCGCCTACACCGACATAAATCTCTTCAAATTCGCTTCCACTCATTGAGAAGAAAGGAACCCCAGCCTCTCCTGCTATAGCTCTTGCCAACATCGTTTTTCCAGTGCCAGGTGGACCAACAAGCAAAACTCCTTTTGGAAGCTTACCACCAAGACGAGTAAAGCGCTGTCACAACGGAAACAAATCAAACAGAGATGGTAAGGAAAATGACAAGCCAGCATATGCGGTTAGGAAACAAGTATATTATGAAAAAGGGATGTGACACCAAGAGGAATCAAAGATAATTTAGGTTCTAAATAGCCCATTTAAGCGTTATCTTCAATATGTTATATGTCTATCATGCTGAAGTATAAACTAAAATCCATTTGTCCATATTGCTCCAGCACAAACTGTACTATGCAGGCATTTAAAAATCACCGTAAAAAATGCATCAAGCAGCAATGTGCACCAGTGCATACAGTACCTATGCATATCAATGTTGGGTAGGCACGATAAAAGGTAAGGAACCAAGGTACCCAAGTAATAATGATGCAGGAGCATCTATAAGCAGAAACCTAGTACAAGTTTGCATTACATCCAAGTTATACAGAGATTATTATCAAAAGAAACAGATCTTATTTATTCACAGTTTTCTCTTATTTTTCACTTGAATTGAATGGCATGTTACATGGCATATTGAGAATTATCATTTTTTCACAAACTTGTGTTGCTATCCCCACACCCACACACTTGCAGTACAGTACTTGATGGCATCAGATCAACAATCAAATGGAATAATCAAAATAGCCCAGACATGTACCAATAAAATATACGTAAAATCGATCTATTAAAATGGTAAACTATGTAGACATACAAATTTTGAATTATCTAGCTTGAGTGCAAGAGATGTATGCAAGGCGCCAAGCAGGAGAGCATGAATTTATGGCAGAGATATCTACCTTAGGATCTCGGAGGTAGTGAACAATTTCTTCCAGCTCTGCCTTTGCTTCATTGACACCTTTTACATCATTAAGTTTTGTACTTGACTCCATGATGGGTTGCACTCCTTCATTTGCACCAAGTCCTAGGAAATGTGAAAAGCAAACCAAAGAACATGTCAACAAAATTCAGATTCAATAATGAAAAATCTGAAAAGGACATAAGTTACAATCATATGTAAAATACCTTGACTAATTCCTTTATCCTCAATGAGTGCTCCTGCACCAGAAATCAACAAAAAGACCACTACAAGGGACCTAAATGTACGCCATAGCCGATCTTTTAAACTCGCAGCTTCTGTTGCCACCATATGAATTGGTGAATTTGCAGTTCCAAGAGTTCTGTCTTTTGTAGGTTTTCCCACATTTCTAAATGCAGAAAAGCCACCTATACTTTCTTCCTCCCTCACTGAATTGGAAATACCTGAAAATTCACAACATCTCTGGTTATAGCTTATAGTCTGAAAAATGTGCTAAAGAAATAAATGTCCAAATTGCTGACGACATAAGAAGATGAATAACACTTTTGAGACAATTGAAATGCCGAACTTTGAAGTATGCAAACTCAAAAATATCTCTTTCTAAGATTTTGATTAAATATAGTTGCTGCCTTCCATCCTAATAGCACAACATAAAACCTCAAAAGAGGCATCATGCTGCTGATGCATTATTATGTCTCAGAAAAGTTTAAGATTCTTTTTTAGTCTCATAAATAGTGCGAGCCATGAATTGAGCATCATAATAATGACAAAAGATTATTGACAATCAGTGCCACCAGACAAATGGATTACTGGCACAAAGCAAACAAAACAATTTGCTAAAATATTATTCTAGAAAAAGACATAGTCACTGGTTTGAGGGAAACAAGATCAGGCACAGAATATTTTACCACTTAGTTGAATTATTTTAATAATATATTGATGGCATAATGATTTCCATAACAATTTAGATAACAAATAAATCAGAATCGAGAGAAGGTAGCAAATTAGACCCTTTTTTTGAGGAGGGAAAAAGAATCTTTAACACCAAATCCTAAAACTCAGCAAATGAAGATTCTCAATGAAATGCAAATAAATTCATGCCTGAGTACTTTTTCCTTAGGGTACAACCAGGAAAAAGTACTTCCTTTTCACATATTATTAGTAAATAACCAATCTTTCTAGTTCTAGTCAAAATCCCAACACTTTGTTTGCACGTGTGAATTTTGAAAAACAATTGTTTGCTGAAAGAATGTTGCCAGACACAACTTGGCCATTTTCACAACCCCTTGGAACATATATCTAAATATCTGCAAGTGAAGAGACACCCCAAAAGGAAAGCCCAAGAGAGGTAGAAGAAAGAGAACCAAATGTGATTGTTTTCTTTGGAAAAACGTCATATCACTGAGCAACGTTAACAGGTCAGTAAACCAAGTCAAGCACAGCAAAGCACAAGCATAGGCAAATATAACCACAAGAAAATGAGCAGTCTAGCCAAATAGACACCTCTTCTCAATGTCTTCAGTAATTCACTTTCATCCAGCTTGTCAACTTTCACTAATGCTTTAACATATTCAGAAAGTGCTGAAGGATTAGTATGCAGAGATGGCTGACTTTCAAATACCCTAATTACAGCTTCAGGATCATTCCGATGGTAAAGTTCTTTAAGATGAGAAACTTCAATAGCTTCATCTGGATCACGTACTCGACGGGCAAAATTGCCAACATAGCTGGACTGGAATCTCTCTTGGGTGCATGATAGCCTACTCCCTACCAAAGTTTGAAAGAAAGTTCAACAAACAAAAACTAAAGGCCAAAGGGACATAATAGCCAAGTACTTTGAACATAAAATATAACAACAAAAACCAAGCCTTGTCTCATTAAGTGGGGTTGGCTACGTGGATAAGACGACGCTATAGATATTTTGAGCATATATCAAGAAAAATAGGCATGAATTATTTTACAAACCAAAAATAAATAAAGAATTAAATAATTCTGCATCACGATGAATTTTAAAAAGGTAATTCCCAGAGCAATATAAATAGGATAGCAAAGCTATGTTGTTATAAGAAAAGCAATAATAATACTTATCGAAGCAAATAACATGAAGTTAACTAACGCATAGCATAGGAACAAGGTATTATTTATACCTGCACGATCTCCTAATTTATTAACAGAAAAATGGCCTCTAACAAACAACTGTTTTGCCAGTCCAAATTCTGATTGACGCCTTGCAACCTGTAAAAATAAATTATAAAATTTACTGACAGATAAAAGAAATACAAGATATAGATTATATATGGCAACAGGCTTCATTAAAATAATGCACCATATAGTTGATCAATAATGCATATGAGTACAATGTGCTTAAACCTATTGGAAACTAGTACTAATAGCTACAATAGTTAAATAACCCCCTCCTATTCAAAAAGATCAATTTTTTCATACTATGGATATTGTGGATGTGCGAGGCATTTACTTGCGTGAAGAAGACCTGTAAAAGCCTCAATAAGGAGAGTAGATATGATAGAGGGTAGCCTAATAAGTAGAGGTAAGGAGAGACCAAGGAAACTATAAGTGAAACCACTAAGCATGATATAAATCTTAAAGACATAGTTTACGATAGGACATTATAGCGTCGTCTAATCCATGTAACTGATCCCACCTAATGGGGTAATGCTTGGTTATTGTTGTTAAATGTTTAAGGATTTACGTGTCTGTGCATTTCAGAGACCGATACAGAAAATAATTGTGCAGCTGACCTCCATTTTGAGACAGGGCACAAAATATATCCTGGCATTGTTAATTTTACTGTTAAGCTGCATTCATTCCTGACAAGTTCAAGTACTCTTCCCTTCCCATGAAGCAAAACAAGAAAAAGATGAACACAAATAAGTATCCATCAAGTCAAAAACCAGCTGTCATAAACTGCTACATGGATTGAACCCGCCACAAGACCTTCATTTCAAAGTCAAAGCAAACAACCCTCCATTCACAAATGACCAGAAAACCCAACAAACTGTAATCATTATATATGGGTGCAATCTTCATCAGAAATCACTGCTCTTAAGAAATCTTACTAATTCACCACTCTGCCAAGATTAAAGACAAACTCATAAAGCACAAAGACAACCTTTTCCTATCATATCTGATGTCTCCAATAATTTTTGCCTTTTTTTTTCCTTTTTTTTAGTGAAAAGTTTACAACTTTTTAATCATGAATCAAAACCCAGAAAAAAAAAAAGAAAAAAAAAACCTTAGCCCCATTATCCATCCAAGTACATACAGAATCTAGAAAATGAATAAAATTGAATTGGGTATGAAAATCAAGGAGGCAACCCATAAAAAAAACGACAATAATAAAATTAAAATTAAAATCTAAATTAGGGTTATGAGAACTTTAAAAAAAAAAAAAAAAAAAGGGAATGAGAGTGATTAAGGGACATGAAGAAAGTGACCTGCGTTAAGAAAGGCCTCCAAGCCATGCTTCTTTTACGTAGTAGTGAGAGGAATAGGATGAAGAAGCTCTCAAAAACGATTATGTCAATTGAATTTCTCAACTCTTAACAACGTTAATGTACTTTGTCAAATGTTCATGTCTTGTTAGGCCGTGTGGTTCTGCCCTCCCCGTCTCAGGACCCTGCCCCGGGACGCCATCAAGGAAAATTATTCCTGTCACCGAAATTTTTTTATTAGCAATGTGTGTTTGTTTTAGCTGTGAAAATTAAATCCAAATTGAATTATTTAATAATTAATTAGAAGTATATTAATTTTTTTTTAATATAATTGATCATGAAAAAATTAGTTTCATATTTGGATGATTAATTGAAAAATGATTTTAAGGTAGCGTATTTTGTTTAGATTGTATGAAAAAAAATATTTATGTATAATAAATTAGAAAAAAAGTATGAAATTATTTATTTATATTATATAATATTTGATAGTTAAAATTGATTTAATAAAAATATTATAATTTCAAAATAATTAAATTTTTTTATAATTAAAATGCTCAAAAGATTTTTTTTGAAAAAGTCATTTATAATATAAATAAAATAAACGGAATGTTACAATCAATTTTATCCAAATTTATCAAACATATTAGGTTATACTGAAAAACAATTTTTTTAAAAAAATATTATGGAGAAATAAGCATAACTCTCAAACATGCACTCACGAAAAAAAATCTTGACTAAATTTTTTTCTAACACTTATTTTTAATTTAGTTTTCATAAAAAATAATTGTTTCTGTCTTTATCCAAACACATGGTCTAAATATCATTCTTACAATTTACTGTCATTATAGTAACATTTTTTTTTTCACGAAGATGGATATTGCATTTCTCAAATGAAAGAGGCAAACAAGGTCCCACTGACACTAAACAAAAAATCAGGGAGGGGGACACCCCAAACACCACTACTATCATTTTAGTAGGAAAAAACATGAAACTAGCTTAAGAAGAGAAGAGAGGTTGGTTGGAGCATATTCTGATTTCTTCCAAAAGCTTCGTCGCTAAGCTTGCTAACTCCTGAGGTGTCATTTCTACACCTTCAAAGATCTTCTTGTTCCTTGCCTTCCATAGTTACCAGAAGGAAATGATGGTTCTGCTTCGGATCTCCTTCTAGTCAGGGACATGCTTTAAACTACTATCAATAAATAGGCACCACCAATTTGCAAATTGAGCATAGCCACTGTCATTGCTGGACAAGTGAATGATGAGCAAATCCCTTGTTTGAACAGAATAGGGAGAGCCTATTGGGCAGTGAACTACGGATTCCTGCTGGCCTGCACGCCTTGGGCATGATTCATCTATAGAGGAAAATCGTCCTTTTAACTTTTGCCTTACTGGAATTCCCTCACGCAAAGCCTTCCAAATGAAAATCTTAATCTTATGCGGAATTTTGAGTGACCATATCGCAGTCCAAGGTGCTTTAATTTCTTCTTCATATATAGTCAGGGAATACCTCCAAAGGGGGTGTGATAAAAGTTGAAAGCGATTTTATGCCCTGAAGCAACTGAGTAACTACCTTCATTACTCCTGCTACATTCCACCACGTCCTCTGTTCCTGATGGGGAAATAGATAGGATTCGATTTGCTACTTCGGCTAGGAATTTCTCATGTATCAACTCAGCATTCCAGTTTCCATTCTCATTAAACAAGTGTTGCACTACAAAAATCTGAGGGTCCTGGGGATTGATCTTGTGGTGTTGTAAAAGGATACTCTTGAGGCAACCAAGGATCATGGTAGACTTTAATGCTTATGCCATTCCCAACCTACCATCTTAGACCCTTTTCTATCACCTTCCGACCTTCCAAGACTGAAGTTCCTTACTAAACTTTTCCTTAATGTAGGCGAAGGTGGCCTTTGTGGATCTCTGCACAGTAAATAGTCGACCCACGTATTTGTACCGTGCCCTGAGAGGGTTGATGTTCACCTGCTGAGCCAACTGATTTCTAAGCCAGTGAGGTGTATTGCAACTGAAGAGAATGAATTTGTTGGAGCTATAACACTGCAAAGTATAGGAAGTAAATTGAAAATGTGTGTTATAAGGTGAAAAAAAAAATTAAAAATGAGTGTCATATATATAGATTCAAAATGAATTTAATTTTACTAGACTATCATAATATATAGTATATAAACATCCAATTATATATTATCATGTTATTAAAAGTGTTAGATTTTTATAATAACTAACTCAAAAGTCATGCATATAATATTATATGATCGGTCAATAATATAAAAATTTTAAATAGATAATGTACCAAAACTATATATATATATATATATATATATATATATATATATATATATATATATATATATATATATATATATATATACATACTATAATTACAAGAATGAAAATATTTTACATTTATGTTATAAATGAAAATGGTTAAGATTTTTCTTAACAATATCTTGTATTTTTAAAAACATCTTCAAAACTAGTCCAAAAAATTTCTCTCTCTCTCTCTCTCTCTCTCTATATATATATATATATATATATAAATTTAGATTGTAGTCTCTACAATTTTTTCTCATAAAAGTATTGGTCCCTAATTTTTATTAACTTTTTAAAGTTTTAAAATATTAAGATATTAATTTTTAGAGGACCAATACAAGGATTAAAGTGTAAAAAGTTATTTATAAAGATCAAAATCCAAATAAAATGAACTTATAGAAAATAATATTTATTTGTGTGTATTATCTACGTGCCTCCTTATAAACTATTGAGGCTCAATGGGTTAACCATAAGTCTTAACATGCATAAATTTAAGAAAATGTTCATAAATTTTAGAAGCTCTCAAAAAAGTACACATAAATCATTAAAGTTTTTAAGGAAATATATATGAGTCCTAACAATTTTTTTTTTGGGTCAACGCGTGCACACCTTCGCTGGGAAATGATTCAAATATCACAAACTAGACTTTGCCTAATATTGAACCTGAATGCAATCAGTGAGAGGCGAACAGATCCATCATTAAACCAATGCCTCAACTGCAGTCTTAATAATTTTTAAGAAAGCAATAATAATTCAAGTCTAACAAGAAAAGCTTTTTATATTGCACACATTTTACATAAGTTTAAGACCTCTCCAAAAAAAAAAAAAAAAAGAGGATTGGATTGTATAGGTTGAAAATTTTGAAACCTACAATCTAGCTCAACCTCGTCAACCCAACCCAACCTGTATTTTATGAATTGAATTGAGTTAAAATTTGTGGGTTCACGGGTTGGATTGAACACCCCTATGAAATGAGGTACATTGGTCCTTCATATAGAGGTCAAACTTGACTCCTACAATTTTCATGAGGTACATGTGGTCACCACTTGTGGCACTGCCTCGTTCATTCATTATCTCTAGAATATGATACTAATAATACCAAAATATATAATGGGCCATGTCCCAAAGTGGAGAGTAGTTGTAAAAGTATTTCTACTCTTTGACTAAGAAGATAACACAAACGAGTGACTACTTGCATCCAAATCCCTAGTTCATAAAAATTGGCATATGTTTGAATATAGTTGGGTTAATTTGTTGAACTATAGTTTACCTTGCAATGCTACTTTTAAATAAGTTTAGAAGATATTTGGTATGGGATAATCCATTTGTATTATTGGAAATGTAATTTTAAACTACTTGGATATACAATATTATTATGTTTGGTTGGGTCTCGTTGCTTACAATCCAAATTTTCAAGACAATCCATTTTGCATTTATACTAACAATGTATATAGTCCCCTATGTGGATTAACACCCATATAGCAATGCTTTCATTTTTTTCTCAAAAAACAAAAAACCTTAAACCTTATCTACCTCCATCCCCCTCTGCAGCTCCAACTTCCTCCTTCTCTTCCTCACATCTCCTCTTCCCTTGGCTTTGACATCTCTACCTTCTCTGCTTTCTTCTAAGTAGGAAGTGCGAGGTGAATAGCGGAGTTAAGGTGAATAGCAGAGTTATGATTGAGGGAGGTGGTTAACGAAGCTAACGGAATGACTAGCAATGACGTTTGGTCTCGACATGACTGGGTTCCGACGGCAAACTCATGGTGGTGCTGCACGTTTGCGGACTCCGAACTAGCGGTGGTCGTGGATGAGCAGAGATCATGCCATGGTGATGGGGGATTGACGATTGAGTATCTCATGGTGGTTTGTAGTAGTCTTGCAAGGAAGCACAGAGATGACGTAGCAGAGGCTGATGTGGAGGGCGGGTTGTGCGAAGAGGAAGGATCATGGAGGTGGTGGAAGAAGAGCGATTAGGGATGGTGGAAATTGTAATGTTGGTTGTTCTAAAGTGTTTTATTCTTCTTCCTATTTTTGTTGGGTGGAGGTGGGGGGCCTAGGATTGCTGAGAAAATGATATGATTTGGATTTGGTTCATATTTCTTGCATTTTCATTGGGGATTGAAACTATTTGTGACATTGCAATTCTATTGTTTTTCCTTTTTTGGTTTGGTTGGATGTGTTTTTCTTTTTCCTTGTTGATCGCCATTGCTAGTTCTGATACATGTTTTGCTGTGTTTACTTTGCACTAGTCAAGTTATTTGGTTATTTTGAACGCTCTGAAACAATTAACCAATGGATGGTTATCTTTTGTTTTCCCAATTATGTTCTGAACATAGACTTAGATGTGCTTTTTTTAGGAATTTGCTTGTAGAATATACTTGGGAAGACTTGCAATTTATTGGTTTCTATTTTTCCAATTTGCTTGTTGAGTGCCATTACATTCTTGCTTAATAATTTGATGAAATTTTGCTGACTTCAGTACTGTCAACAATGGCCGTGACTTATCTAATGTTTGGAGCATTGTGTGTATCACATGGTCATGTGGTAATAAATATTTTAATAATTTAAAATTGTAAGAGTTAATGTTTAATAATAATGGAGATTAACATTTTCTATAACTAAAAATTATAAAACAATGAAAGTTAAACTTATAAAAATTAAGACTATTATTTTATAATAAGATTTTAATTTGTATGTACTAATGATGTAAAATAACTTTATACTATTTGTCAATAGAAATTCAAAGATTTGTCAAATAATAATGGATAACTACCCATTATAATAACCAGCCATTTTTTTGGCAAAGCCTTGAATTTCTATTGGCAAATAATGTAAAATTGTTTTATGTTTGTAGTGCATATAAATTAAAAAAATTATTTTTTATATAGTGTCAATGTTAAATATATATTACATTAGGAATTTTTAAGAATAAGTTAATAATGCTTAAAATATTACAACAATGCCATTAAACATCATGTGCATCGCACATGACAACATTTCCGTTAATTTCACTAACAGAGCAACACTAGTTGGGGATACCGGTGTAGAAATTTGAAAACTCAGGGACCTACATAACAAATTTTAGAAATAGAGAGAAGTCGGGGTGAATTTTAGCACACCTCAGAGGAGGTGAGTGTAATTTACCTTATTAACTATATATCAGATGAATGAGTAGATCATATCATTTTTCTTCACCCAATAACCCCATGATTTTTGTCAAGAATTTTGACAGAAATTTTTTTGACTATGCAGCATCTCTTGTGAGTTTAAGTTTATCTATAGTCTATAATCCATCTATATATAATCTATAATATAATATTTAGTTCTTTCGCTATCAATGCCATGGAATTTTTTCTTGATTTTGAATTTTTAACCTCCTTTAAATTGTAATTCTTCTGTAATTTCTGATTTCTTTCATTAATTTATTTTGGTTACTATTAATTACATCTATTTTATTTTTCTTTACTTTATTTTGACATTTCACTTCTTTCAATAACTTTTTCTTAACTCTTTGACTTATATAATTAAGAGATAAATATACAATTGAAATTGAGTTTTGTAAAATAAAATAATAAATAGACAAATATAAACGTTTTATAGATAAAAAAAAAATTCACTTAGATATAGTAATTTTGCATTTAATTCATGTATATAAAGTTGAAAAATATAGATAATATTATTCTAAAATAAATTCATTCAAATAATTATCAAAATTCAGATATAAGACTTTTTAGGTTTAAATATGTTTTTAGTATCCGAAAATATAGTGAATTCTAATTTTGGTGTCTATCAAAAATAAATTTTGGTTTAGGGTGGGACATTATCCAACTTCCTAAAAGGTTTGGAGGGCTAGGAATGGGGAATATTGTCATTAGAAATGCAATACACGAGATAAGTAACTACTTTTCAGCTCAAAATTGAATGCGCAATTTTCAAGAAAAATAATTAAATTAGCTTGTTGGATGGCATATCAATCGACTATATAGATTTGAGTGAAGCGAATTGCCTTTACGTGAATTCCTTTATTAATTATGTGTATCAGAGTCAGAATTATGGTCAAAAAAGGTATTATTAATTTAGGAAACAGAGTATATATACACTCTTAGGGGAACACACTAGTCACCCATACTACTGCATGTACAGTACAAAAACTCAGTGTAACTAACTTTACAACTAAGTCCTAACGATACAACTAACTAAATCTGTTATGTGTAAAACTCACCCTCAAGGTGGAAAGAACAAATCAAGGATTCCCAACTTGGATGTGATAAACTTAAACTGAGTTGTGGCAATGGTTTTGTCAGCAGATTAGCAAGTTAATGTTGGCTCTTGACATGAATTAGCTTGAGCAGCCTTGGATTGCACATGTTCACGAACAAAATGACAATCAATATCAATATGCTTTGTGCGCTTATGAAAGGAAGGATTGGAAGCAATATGCACTGCTACCATGCTATCACAAAGGAGCTTGATAGAAGAAATACTGATCCTAAAGTCCTTGAGCAGATTGACAAGCCAAACCAGTTCACTAGTCACTGCTGCCAAGGCACAGTATTCCGCTTCAGCAGAAGAGCGAGTAATTGTAGCTTGTTTCTTGGACTTCCAGGAAACCAAAGCTTCACCCAAAAATATGCAGAAACCAGATGTGGACCGGCGTGTGTCTACAAAACTGCCCCAGTCTGCATCGACATAGGCAGTGAGAAGTAAATTGGAAGATGAGGAAAAGAACAAACCCTGCCTAGGAGCACTCTTGAGGTAACGCAACAAATGGTGTGCAACTTCAAGATGAGGAACTTGTGGAAAGAGACAAATTGGCTCAACTTATTCACCGCAAAAGCAATGTCCGGGTGGGATAATGTGAGATACGATAATCTACTAATGAGCCGCCGATAAGCTGAGCAATTAGTGAGCAATTCACCTTCATCCTTACTCAATTTCATATTAGACTCCATAGGAACAACTGCTGGTTTGGAAGCCAGAAAACCAGTATCATTTAATAGAGAAAGAGTATATTTTCATTGAGAGAGATAAATGCCCTTAGTAGACCTCGCAATTTCTAAACCAAGAAAATACTTTAGATTCCCTAATTCCTTCAACTTAAACAAGGAGTGGAGAATAGTTTTAATGCGAGAAATAGTATCCAAATCAGCACAGCAAGTATAATATCGTCAACATAGACTAATAAAACAACCATGGCTGAACCAGAACCTAGATGAAATAAGGAATAATCATTCTTTGATTGTGTGAACCCATGGCGTAAAAGGGCAGTGGAAAACTTGGTGAACCACTGGTGAGATGCTTGCTTTAGGCTATATATGGACCTATTCAAACGGCACACTAGTTGCTCCCCCTTACTCGAAACAGTGTTCGAATGCAGGCTAAGAGGAAGCTGCATGTAGACCTCTTCAACCAGATCGCCATTTAAAAAGGCGTTGTTGACATTTAGCTGGACCAAGTGCGCTACAGCAACAACAAGTAACATGTGGACTAAAGTGAGTTTAGCTACGGGGGAAAAGGTTTCAGTGTAATCTACCCCCGCCTGTTGTGTGAAGCCTTGAGTAACGAAACAGGCTTTATAACGAGCCACAGTCCCATTAGAATTATGTTTAATTTTGTAAATCCACTTGTAGCCAATTGGCCGTTTCCCTGAGGTAAAGGAACAACAGTCCAGGTATTATTCAAATTCATAGCTTGGAGTTCTTCATTCATGGCTTGACGCCACTTAGGAAATTTTATGGCTTGATGAAAAAAATCAGGTTCAATAACAGTGGTTAAGTTGTTGATGAAGAGTTGATATGATGGACTCAACCGATGATATGAAAGGTGTTTGGAAATAGGATATTTAACACCAGAATGGCATACATAATCTTGCAAGTAGGCAGGTGGGCAGGTTGATCTAGTAGATCGTCTAGGTGGTGGCTGAGGTGGATTAGAGAGGGCCTCAGCAGGAGGAACAAAAATGGGAGTGATGGGTGGTTAGTCAGGAAAATCTAGTTGAGGTGTGGGTAGAACTAAATCTTGTGGAATAATGAAATCAGTGGCTGTATATGGAAGTGCAGCAGAATGAAAAGGAAAATTTGACTCATGAAAGGTTACATCTCTTGACAAGAGGAAAGTATGGGTGGTCAAATTATAGAGCTTGTATCCTTTATAACCAGTAGGATAACCAACAAAAACACATGGAACAGCACTTGGGGTAAACTTATGCCGTGAAGACAGTAAGGTGGAACTATATGCAAGACACCTAAACACCCATAAAGCATCATAGTCAAGAGGCTTACCATAGAGCAACTCATATGGAGTGTTGTGTTGAAGTAAAGAGGAAGGGGTTCTATTGATGAGGCAAGCAGCTGTAGTAACACATTCCCCTCAAAAGTTCAAGGGCACCCGAGATTGAAAGAAGAGAGCCCAAGCAACATTTAGTAAGTGTTGATGTTTACGCTCTACCACAGAATTTTGCTGTGGGCGTTCCACACATGAAAACTGGTGCTCAATCCCTCGTTGAGCCAAAAGATCAATCAACTGTTGTTTTGAAGCATTATCAGACCACAAGCACTTAATTGTCACACTAAATTGAGTCCGCACCCAAGAGATAAAATTATGTAACACCTGTGAAGCCTCGGATTTTGCTCGAAGCAAATGAATCCAAGTAAAACGTGTGTGTTCATCAACGACACTTAAAAAATAATGATGGTGAGAATGAGTAGGTGTATGGAATAGACCCCAAATATCAATGTGAATAAGATCGAAAGCATGTGTGCACATATGATTTTGGGAGCTAAAAGGTAAACGACGTTGTTTAGCTAAAGGACAAATAGGACAATTGGAAACAAATGGAAATTTAGTGGAAACAAATTTGATATTATTTCTCAAAGCATACAATCTTTGATCAAACGGATGACCTAACCGTGCATGCCAAGTGGCTAGCGGAACATTATTGCTAGTATGAGATTTACAAGAAGCAACAGATTGTACACCAGAACTACAATCACAAGGAAACACAGAACTATTCACAAAGGCACCGATGTTCGATGATGGTAGAGAGGAGGAGTAAGCTTTGAAGACATATAAGCCTTCAAGAAGCTTAGCTCTGCCAATCATCTTCGAATGGTTGCTGTCCTGGATGAGTAGAAATTGAGAGTTAAAAATGATGGACATATTAGAATGTTTAAGGAGTGCACTAACCGAAATGAGATTAAAACGAAAGCCAGGCACATAGTAAACATCATGAAGAATAAGATGTTTAGACAAAATCACATTCCCAACAAATTGGACAGGGACTTGTGAACTATTAGGTAAAGTGACAAACACATTGAATACTGGTGTAAGGCTAGAAAATTGTGCAAGATCTATGCAAATGTGACAAGATGCTCCAAAATCAATAATCCACTGATATTTATCCAAAGCAACTGAATGATATGTGGATAGAACAATACCTTACTCCAGCGACTGCTCAGGTGCCTCAACCTTAGGAGGAGAAGCACAATCCATATGAGCAGCTAACATAGCCAAGGCCTGCTGGAATTTCTCAGTATCCATGCCTGGAGGTACCTCAGTAACTACTTGATTCACAGAGGAAGAGCTAGCTTTAGATCTCGGTTTGTACCCCGGGGGATAACCATGAACTTGAAGCACTTATCAACTATGTGGCCATGGATTCCACAGTGAGTGCATAGAGGTCGTTCCTTCTTAGAAGACTTACTACGATTCTGATTTCCACGAGCAGCAAAAAATCTGGAACATCAGAATTTGAGCTGCTACTCGAATCAGGAAGAAGATGAATTGCGCATTGTCTTTCTTCTTAAGTTATCAAAGAATACACCTTATTAATCGGAGGAAGTGGCTCCATCAACAGATCTGAGCCCTAACACGAGAAAAACTCTCATCTAATCCCATGAGGAATTGCATGATCTGTTCATGGAGAAGGTGTTCCACGAATAGACGCAAACCACCACAAGCACAATCAGTCGAGGGATGATAAGCACTCATCTCCTCCCAAAGCGATTTTAGTCTAGTGAAATAGGTACTGATAGAGGAGTTACCTTGCTTCATATTCACAATCTGCTTCTGAAGTTGAAATTGATGAGGTCCATTACTTTGTTGGAATTTGTCACGCAGATCTAACCAGATCTCCGAAGCATATTGGTATGAAATCATTATCGGAAGAATTTCCTTGGAGATCGCGTTGAGTAACCATGAAATCACGATGTGATTGTTGCGTATCCATACACGATATTGCGCTAAATCATCCTCCGGATCTGGTGGAGGGAGAAAACGATCGACGAAGCCAAACTTGTTCTTCACACAGAGAGCAATCTTCATCACATAGTTCCAAGACGCATAGTTGTCTTCAGTGAGTTGTTAAGAGACCAAAGCAAGTCCTGGATTATCCGAGTGATGAAGGAAAAATGAATTGGACAAATCATCAGCCATGTATGAAGATCGAAGATAAATCGAAGAAGAGTCGAAGGTTTTAGGAGATGGAGATAGAGCTCCAATGGCATGCACAGGAAGAGGAGAACTCAGAGAGAATGAGAAGAGCGGAAGAGAAAGATGGCGAATGATACCATATCAGAGTTAGAATTATGGTAAAAAAAGGTATTACTAATTTAGGAGACAGAGTATATATACACTTTCAGGGGAACACACTAATCACCTATACTACTGCATGTACAGAATAAAAACTCAATGTAACTAACTTTACAACTAAGTCCTAACGATATAACTAACTAAATCTGTTATGTGTAAAAATGTGTAGAAATTATTTCAAGTGCAAACTGTTATAGACAAGGATCAATTCATCATCACAGTAATTCCCTTTCGCACAAGAGTCAAAGGCCTGTTTTAATTTAGTAATGATAATAATATAAATTTGGGTTGAAGGTGAACCCTATACGTAGAAACATCTCAACCATTCAAAGTATATATTAAAATTATATTATGTAATCAATGGTTGAGATATTTTCATGACTCGGGTTCACCGTGAACCCGAGTCTATATTATCATTTTTCATTTTAATTTATTTATATAAAAATGGAACGTGAATGATCAATTCCTTGAAGCTTGATTATAAATTTTAACAAAGTTGTCATTTTTTTATTATTTCTTAATAAAAACTACTCCTATTTTTCTAAGTTTTTTAAAAATAGTTTTGGTTATAAATTATTTTAAACAAATAAATAAGTTAATTTTAATGCATATTAATATTATGTAAATAACAAACTGTCAAATGTTTAACTAATTAACATGTAAATGTTGAAAAATAATTTTATGTCTTGGGCATATTTATCATGCAATAACCTTTTAAACTCGAAGCATATAGAAACCCAAAAAATAAAAAATTTTGTTAATATTTGCTCATTTCATTCCCCTTCCACTGAACATCAAGTTTTATGAATTCTATTTTAGATGAAAATAACAATAAAAGACTTCACTAAAGTTTATGTTTATTTCTTTTTTTTTTTTTGGTACAAGTTTATGTGTATTTGATATGAATGATATTACAGGATCATAAAAATTAGTCCAGACCAAATATACCTAACTTGAAGGATGATTGTGAGAAAGATAAACTAGTAAGAGTCAGTCTCACCCAACTCACTGCCTACTGAAGTTGGTTAGGCCGTTAGAAGTTGTTAACCATTTCTATTGGGTTATTATTTATTTTAGCACATGAGTTACATAGTCAGTGTAGTGCATTACTTGATCACATGTATATCAATAAGGACTCATAGTGTACACATTGTAACTTTTACTCATTTTCATCAATTTCACTGTTCAGTCTTCTCACTATTCTCATTCTTCTCTTCTCTCTTAGTACCATTTGTGATGGTATCAGTTTGAGGCTCTATTGCGCATACTTGTTACCTTTCATTGGTGATTCACGCTCTTCACTTCTCTCAATTCAACAATTGTTATGCACGATCAAGCTTGCGGCTTCATGATTCTGCTTCTGTTTGTTTAGTGTCCTTGGCATTTCATCAATCACTTTTCGTTCGCTCAAGTTTTTTCTTTAATTTATGTTTTCCATCTATTTTCTTGGAAGATTCACTACAATTTTCTTAAGATCTTGTTTGAAAATGGAGAATCCAAGTATTAAAGTTCCTCCAATCCCACTGATTACTCAAGGTGTCCCCTGTGCAGAATTATCATGCTGCTCAAAATCCCACCATGGATCCTACAAGTCCATACTTCATTCATCCAAGTGAAACTCTAGGTCCTTTGGTTTCTTCTATTTTGTTTGACTAGTAAGAACTATTATGCATGGTGTCAAGCTATGACTTAGGCGCTAGATGCGAAGAACAAATTGTAATTCGTTGATGGAAAGATCAGCAAACTAGATTTAGATGCGGCTTTCTTTTCGGCTTGGCATCATTATAACACATTTGTGCTTTCTTGGATCAGTCATTTGCTCTATGATGAGATCAAAGAATGTGTGATGTCGAAGAAGGTGGCTTCAGAAGTTTGGAAAGAATTGAAAGAAAATTACTATGAAGGTAACCTTTTCCGCATAGCTCAGCTCCAAGAAGATTTGTTTGCTCTCAAGCAATGTGATGCATTTATAGCTTTTTAGTTTTCCCATTTACAAGCAATTTGGGAGGAACTCGATCATTTTCATCCTATTCCTGGTTGTGTGGCTTGTAGTGACATTTGTGTTTGTGGCTTAGGAATGGTTAGATAGTATAAGGAGAATGATTAAGTTGTGCACTTTTTGCAAGGCATAAATGAATAGTTTAGTGGTGTTAGGTCTTAGATCATGTTAATGGATCATGTTCCTAGCAGATCTAAGGTGCACTCTCTGCTTACACAACAAGAAAGACAGATGCAAATAAGATTTGTAGAGCCACATGTATTGGTTAATACAGTTGATGGTGTTTCTGTTGAGGCCTCTACATCCAGAGGGAGAGGTGTCCGAGGTCGTAGAAGGTTTGGTTCCTCTGGTGGTAGAGGTTATAGTCGAAAAGGCAATTCCACTAGAGTATCTTCCTTTTGTGGGAAGACTAGACATTTAGTGGAATCTTGCTATAAGAAGCATAGATATCCACCTAATCTCAAGTTAAGGACCGTTAATAATGTCACTACTAAAGATGTCAATGATGATACATGTAGAATTCATTCTAAACAGTAGTATGGGGTAGATCCAAGTTTCTTCACTCCTGATCAGTGTAAGGCCTTAATAGCTTTTCTTCAATAGCATACTTCATAGACCTCAGATTCCCCAGCCCAGCAAAATTCTTCCATGGTCAGCCACATCCAAATAGTTCCACAAACCGGCTCTCATAATAATTCCTTCACTGGTATATTGCATATTTTGTCATTTCTTAACATTGGTTCAAATTATTGGGTGTTAAACACTAGTGCCACTGACCATGTCTATCATTCCTTGAATTTGTTCCAATGCTTTAAGAAAATAAAATCAATTACTATTAAGCTATTCAAATGGTAGTAGTGTCACTACCAAAATTTTAGGCACTATTATTTTACTGACTTATTTTATCTTCATGATGTCCTTTTCATTCCATCATTTACCTTCCACCTTATTTCGGTATCTAAATTGACTAAAAATCTTCAATGCCACCTTACCTTTTTCTACTTCCTCTTGTAAGATACAAGGTTAGCACTCCTAGAAGATGATTGGTGCAGCTAAATTGGACAATGGCCTGTATGCAGTGACAACACTTTTAGTTGTATGTAAATCTTGTACTTCGTAATCGAATAAGCTTCATACTGTAAGTCACTTTACCATTTCCAATTTCCCTTCATGGCACTATAGGTTAGGCCACCTTTTGCATGACAGATTGCTTTTCTTACACAAATTGTACCCTTTTATTCCATGTTTGAATAATATAAGTCCTTGTGACTCTTGTCACTTTGCGAAGTAGAGAAAGCTCCCTTTTCCCCACAAGTATTGGTGAGTCATTGCATATTTTTTTATCTTGTTCACATGGACATTTAGGGTCCAATTTCTGTTACATCTATGTTTGGTTATCGATTTTTCCTTACTATTATTGATGATAACTCAAGATACACCTAGTCATATTTTTTGAAAACAAAATCAGAAGTTCCCACAATTATTCAGAATTTTGTCTCAATGGTTAAAACTCAATTTGGTCATGTTTTTAAATGTATATGATCAGATAATGGGCCATAATTCATGTTAACCAAATTTTATCAATCTTTAGGAATCATGCATCATAGAACTTATGTTGAGACACCCTAACAAAATGGGGTGGTCAAATGGAACCATCAACATCTTTTAGTTGTAGGAAGATCTCTTTCACTTCAGTCTCATTTGCCCCATTGTTTTTGGCACTTTGCTGTTGGGCATGCAAGGCATGTAGTGCACTTAATCAACTAGATTCCCACACCATTTCTGCATAACAAGTCTCTTTTTGAAGTCCTTTACAGTAAACTGCCTGATTACACTCACTTTAAAGTATTTGATTGCTTGGCATATGCATCTACTTTGTGGCTAATCGTAAGAAATTAGATCCTTGTGCAAGAACATGTATTTTCTTAGGCTATACTAGTGGAGTAAAGGGATTTCTACCTTATGATTTGAATACTAGAGAAATTTTTCTCTTTGGAAATGTTATTTTTTATGAACACATTTTTCCCTCCTCTCTATTGCTGCTGCCAAGGGTTAGGTATTTGCATCAACTTGATGTTAATATCACCTTCTTGCATGGAGACCTTGAGGAAGAGATGTACCTGAAGCTTCCACCTAGTTTGCCTTGCTCTGATTCCACAATGGTGTGCAAACCTCAAAAGTCATTATATGGTCTAAAACAGGCGAGTTGCCAGTGGAATGCAAAATTGATTGGTGTTTTAATCTCCTTTAGCTACCAACAATCTTGGGTAGATTATTCTCTTTTTTACTAAGCAAGATGTTGTAGGTCTCACTATTATTCTTGTTTATGTCGATGACTTAGTACTTGCTGGTGATAATTTGTCTGAAATCTAGGCTATGAAGCCTCTCCTTGATGATCATTTTAAGATCAAGGATCTTGGCAACCTCAAGTTTTTCTTGGGCATGGAAGTTGCTTATAGTAAGGTTGGAATTGGACTTTATCAACTCAAATACACTCTTGACCTTCTTCAAGATTCTGGTCTTCTAGTAGCTAAAGCAGTTTCCACCCGTATGGATTACACTACCAAGCTTTCCAAGACCAATGGTGATCCTCTTCTGAATATTTCTTCGTAATGGCAGCTAGTTGGATGATTGTTGTATCTCACTCAAATTAGGCTAGCTTAGTCAATATTTGGATTGTCCTACTAATCATCATCGTCAGGCTACTAGGCGTGTGTTGTGCTACTTGAAAGGATCTCTGGAGCGTGGGCTATTCTTTCCTTCACAATCTGATCTAAAGCTCAAAGGTTTATCTAACTCTGATTGGAGGGCATATTTGGATACTTGTCGTTCGATCACTAGTTTTTGTGTTTTCCTAGGCTTCTCCTTGGTGTCTTGGAAGAGCAAGAAACAATACACCATTTCATGCTCTTCTTTAGAAGCTGAGTATCGGGCTTTGGCTTAGGCATCTTGTGAAGATCAGTGGATCCTTTTATCTCTTGCATGACTTTGGCGTCACACCTTCTACCCTAGCTGTCCTTTATTGTGATAATCAATTCTCTCTACATATTACTTTGAATCCTATTTTCCATGAGCGGACAAAGCACATAAAGCTTGATTGTCAACTTGTTCATGACAAACTGCAGGCTGGCATCATCCATCTGCTTCCCATCTCCACTTATTCCCAGTTAGCTGATGTACTCATCAAGCCATTGGTGTAACGTCCTCCTTTGTACAGTAC
This sequence comes from Pterocarpus macrocarpus, assembly GCA_031439585.1. Taxonomy (NCBI): domain Eukaryota; kingdom Viridiplantae; phylum Streptophyta; class Magnoliopsida; order Fabales; family Fabaceae; genus Pterocarpus; species Pterocarpus macrocarpus. The sequence continues at coordinate 35,636,721 of CM062514.1, forward strand.
TATACTTAAGTCATAGTATCATACCCTGGAGTTGTTACGGTTACCTGAGCGGACCTTATTTGACAACAATTTCAGCTGTCTTTGCAACTTCTCGAACTATCTAGAGATAACACGAAAATAGGAGTGAGAATTTTGAATTCTCAGTAGGATTCCTTAACCATCATACATACTATCATCGTTATCATCTCCAGTTTGCTTTGATTTATTATGAAAAAGGTGAACATGTTATGTAAACTATTAAATTTTATAGTTCGAAAATATATTATCTAAAGCAAAGTTCATTTTACTCATACACTTGGCATTTGGGAAAGCCTATACAAAGTCAATTTATAAATTATACTATGGATGATGACTACAACATATTAAAATACGATAGCATCAATATACTGGAGATATAACATTTGCACATGCCTTTGAATTTATGCAATTATATAAAATTTACTTTTCTTTCTTTATCTTTATTTCCTTCATTCGACACCTGGCTGCTACGATCGCTCTCTGTGTCTGCATCTGCCTACACTTGAGCGTTACGTATCGCTATCCTCAAGTGCAGCATTACTCATCTTGAATTCATATGGCACACCTAAGCACATGACGCGTCCCTACATGGTGCTGACATGTTTAATCTTTAATACACGCCTCTTGGGTCCGATTCGAAGTGAGCTTGTTAGCTCAACTCGTGACCATCGTCACACAGACTAACCCACAAGGGGACCCACGTGCCTCTAGTCTTAGAAGAATCTCATTTTGGTCATGTGCCTCTAGTCTTGGAGGGATCTCATTTTTTTAACTGCCTTCAGAAGGAGGGATCTCATAACTACCTCCACGTGAAGGGATTTACATTTAATATGTTCATATTATTTCATTCTCATACATAATCATATATGGATATGCTGAATGTACTCATACGTATACTTCATCATTCATTTTCATATATCTCATGTTATACTTAAATCATTCTTAACACATCAATATTGATAATCTCCTTACATTTCTACTGAATATTTTGGCAGCATAACGGATCATATCCACTTCCCTATGAATAGTGTTAGACAGCTAGGAAACTTTAATTAAACAGCAAACCCAAGATAGAACATTATAATCATACTAAGAATATAACAATATCCATAGGTGCAAGTTTTAAAACCCTAAGTTTTAATCTATCTTATAAGCTTTTAACTCCTAATGATGTTCCCGAACTCGAGCTTATGACCAACCCCCGAGTTCCGAGATCATGTAAGTCTTGTACATAAAGTCAAGGTCTTGACTTCCGACTTCCGAGATTATGAATGTCTTTATTCCCAACTTCCGGGTTTAAGTATCTTAGGTTCCATATTCTCGTCCTTGACTCTAGATTTCAGGTGATTTCCGACATCTGACCTTAAGCCACAATCAGTCTTTCAACACTTTTATGAATGTTTCCTAAGTTTTGAGTTTTCGACATCAACCATTCCTAATCGGGTTTGCTATTTACCAATTCCCGAGTTCCAGTATTAACTATACTTGATCGGGTTTGCTATTTACTAAATCCCGAGTTCAATGTTAAGTATATCCTTCCGAGTTCAACCTTAAGTACATCATTCTGAGTTCAACCTTAAATATATCATTCCGAGTTCAATATCAAATAAACCCGATCTAGCCTTCTGTTTTACTGAGTCCCGGCTTCAACCTCGAGTATTCCCGACCTAGTCCCTTATTTACTAAGTTTAGAGTTCAACTTTAAGTGTACCGACCTAGGTTTCTGTTTACTAAATCCCGACTTCCGACATTAACTCAAGTTGTTTGTGTCTTATCCCAGACTTATCCTACTTCTAGCCAAAATTGCACCTTTATGAGGGAAAATTCACTAAAAATAGAAATCTGGGTGAAATTATACAAAATTTATATCTCTATAAAGCTAATAGGGCAAGTTTTCAAATGAAAGAAATTACATATTATTTGAATAAGTATATTTTGAGATATAGGCCTTGAAACTCAACCTTCCTAAACTACCCTGTCTTGGCTTGGTTTGGACATAGGGGCAACTTCCTCGAACCTCTGGGAGCAAATGGGATCGTAACAAACTCGAAATTTCATTATGAAATGTTCTGCTATGTGTAAGCTTTCTAACAAAGTTGGTTTCACTCAATTTGGAGTTGTATAGGATGAGTTACACCCTTCTCAACTCATACTACTCGAATGAAAGTCCTAATTTCTAGGTCAAACTTCAAAAATTCATAACTACCTCTACACTGATCCAATGGCCTTATATTATATATGTATGGAAAGCCCTAGATGTCTAGTTTCAATAAAAATAGATTCATGAAGTTTAAACGGCAATAGACCGAGTCGTACACTCCGCCGTACGGACTACCGAAGAAAAATCCTACCAGCTTCATGAGTTTTCTTCTTCCTTCAAGTTCTTTCATACCAATTCTAATTCTAATCATAATATACATGCATAATCAACTATAATTCATCATCATCACTTCACATAACATCAGTATCACAAGGTATACAAGACCCACACACAACTCCAATCCAAGGAAAATAAGAAGAGGAGTAGGATTCCTACCTTTTGTAGGTGTGATTTCTTGCTAGATTTAAGCTTGAGTTGGAGAAATCTTGTTGTGACTTGAATGTTTGTGGGAGATGAGATAGGATGAGATGAGATGAAGGAGAGAAGAGTGGAGAGGGGTCAGCACACATAAAGGGCCGAACTTGTGAGGGCAAAAATGGAAAAGAAGAAAACTTCTCATGCAAGTTGAAGTTGATTGGTGGGTTTGTATTTCCCATTTCAATTTGATTTTTGGGCTGTCATCTATGTCTGAAAGTGGCGCCACATGAGGAGGTATCTTGGCTAAATCTTGGCCATCCATTCTAGAGTTCTCACAGTATAATTTTTTATTGATCTGGTTCCAACAGTCTTAAATACCGAAATCTTACCGATTTCTCTTAAATTGGTAAATCGGTTTTAGAAGAATCTTATGAAGTTTCCTATGGTTCTAATCTAATTTCATCAAGCTTAATTACTTCTAAATTACACTTAATTAGATTAAAATTTTTCAGGCGTTACAATTGGCTCCTAGACCTTTCCACAGTATCATCTCCAAGCTGAACCTGCTAGACATCTACAATTTAGCTTGCGGTGGGTCTCACCCAAATCACTACCTACTATAGTTGGTTAGGCCATTTGAAGTTGTTAACCGTTTTTGTTGGATTGTTATTTATTTTAGCACGAGTTATATAGTTAATATAGTGCATTACTTGAGCACACGTATATAAATCGGGACTCATAGTGTACATATTGTAACTTCTACTCATTTTCATCAATTTCACTGTTCAGTCTTCTCACTTTCCTTTTCTCTCTTGGTATCATATGTGGTTAACTAAAATTTTATAAAAATATTTTAGTGTACAATTCTATCAAAACAATATAATTATTTTACATCTTTCTTTTAACATTATTTTTGTGATTTTTTTTAATATTTACTGTGAAAGCATATGTTAATACAATAAGTAAGAATGTAAATGTAAATTCTAAAGATGCTAAAAGACGAATGACTATTTCATTCAGTTCATAAAGCTATACAATATGTATCTAAACAACGTGTTCAAATATAAATAACTTACAAATAGACATAAAACGTGAAGGATAAAATACAATTTGTTACAATTAATAAACCTTAGGTTATTGATGTAGTGTATGTCAAAAAGGAAAAAAGTTATTGATGTAGTACTCTAACACGTTGGTAAAGTGTTTGATTTTTATAACAATTACTCTAAGAGTCATATATTTAATGAGATGTGATTGATTAATAATGTAAAATACTTTATATTGACAATATATTAAAATTAATCTCATGATGCTTAATTAAATAATAATATCAATAATACATGCATTACATAATGTAAATGTATGAAAACTGATCTCCTAATATATACATAAAAAAATTCCTAATATATTAACATTCATTGAATAACTCATGGGCATGCTAATGTCTATGACTATCTAGACAGTAAATAGGTTTAGAGCCTATTTTTTTTCACGTTTTATAAATGTAATTTTTTGAGATAGCTTATAAGAAATAACATTTTTTTCACATTTTTTAAGAATATTTTTGCACCTCTCAAATTTTAAACGAACAAGCACTTAATTTTTTTGATTGATGTTTATAAGCCAGACCCTTAATTAAGGTGAAACATCTGTCTAACATTTATTTTTATCATTAGAGACATCTAAGATGAAACATTTATACAGAAACAAAAAAGAAATGATATATTTATAATGAAAAATGTCTCAATTCGCGAGTTTTTTTTTTTTTTTTTAGATATCACTTTAAAGATGAGATATTATATTTAAACACCCCAATTAGTGCGATATAGGGCTTATATGTGATTTAATTAATCTATATGTGCCTATATATTTACCTAATTTTTAAGCAAGTCTCTATATATAATTTAAAAATTTTTAATTAGATTCCTACATTGACTAAAAATTTATAATCAAGTTATTGAAGACTATTACCAAAATGTGCGATTAAACAGAATATTTCTTGATATTCTAGCTAATGTGGTTGGGCATGTGTATAGAGGTGTCCAATTTGGAGTCCATCTCATATCCAACCTTCCATCTTATTTCCACATCACAGTCAGGGATTTTTAAAACCAATTTCCCCCCCTTTCCAAAACCTATTTTCCCTCTTTCTATTTTCCCGAACTACTACATATTAGTTTTTAACAACATTTATTTAAATTACAACATTTATAAAATGTTGCTAAAAGTATAAAAAAAGGTGTTATAAAAACTATTTAGTAATATTGTATTTCCTACCATTATATTTAGGCTCTATTACTAGAGAGTTTTAACAATACTTTTCTATAATTTAGTAGCATTTTTAAAATTTACTAAAGTTTCAATGATGTTGTAAGGCCCAAATTCGAAGTCATTTTCTCGAGACTACAAAGATCAAGTCCAAAGGTGTGTTCTTGTGCAAGATTTCATGAGTTCATGTTGGTGATAAGCATTTTCTTTTTTATTTTAACAAGACAGATGAAGGAGTTCATGGCAACTGGAATGTTCCAAAAGCTGTGGGATAGCATACCATAGTTGCTTGGTGGATGCTAATATTGCTCTCAACCAAGGTTGTCTAGCTCTAGTAAAGATTCACATTCTAGCAGGCTTACTCCTTTCTCCCAGTGAGAAGTTAGCCTTAGTTTTAGGTGACATTCTCATAGGGCTACATGAGTAACCTCACTTTTGGGGAATGACATTTTCAGTTACTATAAAACAATTGGAGATCGAGTTAGGGTTGATCTAACCGAGGATGGGACCAGTGGTGCTTATGTTCACATGACCAACGCTTCAATTATTGAAGTCGAGATCTTTGAGTAATGGTATGTTATGGTTGTGCATAAAATTGGAATCAAAGAAAATAGTTTGTTAGGGGGGGAGGTTGGACTTGGTCCAAGTAGGTAATGGGATTGTGAGAGAAATAGTGTTCAAGTGCCCTATTATATTGAGGCTTCTCTCTAAGAATCATGTTCATGCACCAAATGGACTGAGAAGTGGGAAATTATGAAGCTTGTGAAACCAACTTTCTTATGAGGAAAGAGAAGAGAAAAATTTATAGAGGCAATGGGAAAGATAAGGAGGTAAGGGGATTGTGAAAGAAATAGAGAAATTAAGGCAAACTTCAAATGGGATTTCTCAATTGATAGTGTATAATGAGAAGGCAAGTTTCAATCAATATTTCTCAACTAATGCTGTATAAAGAGAAGGCAAACATCAACAAGGATTTCTCGACTAATGGTGGATAAGGAGGAGGAAATCATGGTGGATAAGGAGGAAGCAACCCTAATTATGAGTTTTGGGCCCAAATTTGTGAAGGGACTAAAGTCAACGCAAATTTGCAATGGTATCAATCCGCTAAAAATTTGTCACAAAAAAGATCTACCACAATACAATTTGTGAGGAGGGTGATTGTGATGAACCTTGATCTATCGCAAATCTGCCATAAATCCTACATTTCGTTTTATAGAAGTTGACTAATTTGCGGCAGATATATCTACTACAAATCTTTGATTTTCTTACAGTGTTCGGGGGTATTCTCAAATTGATTATGTGCAAGAATGAGCTATATCATTACGCCACATTGAATGTTATATCAATCTTTGTAACTTTTTGGTAATAGTGGTCTGCCTAATGAATTTCATTATATAATATATTTAATGTAGGGATTAGATTGAAAATTTATAAACTATAGGGATTTAGTCAAAAATAAGTGACATTATAAGAACTTACAAATTAATTAAACCAATTTAGTATAGTGTAGGATTACAATATTTTAGCAACTATTGCAAATAAAATAGAATAAGCATAGGTAGCGAAAATAACAAGAAGAGGGTGGAATGAGATTACCACAAATTGTACTAAACATTGTCCTTAAGTGTTTATCTCCGTCCTACCTTGAGCCATCCTCGATGGAATGGCCTCAATGAGAAACTCTTCAAGATTAGATGCAGGTTTTCTTAAGAACTCATTCACAAAATGATTCTGGTATAATGAGCAGCAACACTCTCGACTGTAAGGCTAGATGTGCAATGGAGGCTATGATGGCGACCTCTTAAACAAAAAATTGTAGAGAAAGGAAGAATAGAAGGCAGCAATGCAAAACAAAAAGCATAGAGGAAGGACAAAAGACTAGGGTTTTGTGTGTGTGAGTTGTGGGTTGATGAAGGAGTTAAACAGGTCACTCTACAATAGTCGAAAATACTAACATTAGGACCATTAGAGATGTCTCCAATGGCCCAAGGAAAATGGGCTAAAGATAAACAATAAATATCATGGGTAGTAAAACTTGGGCTGGCTGGGTCCACACGCATGCAAATGAGACACGACCGTGTAGGGCGCATTGTATATATTTAATTAAGGCCCAAGTATATAATGCCATCTTAATACCATAAGATATCTACTAATTAGATGTCTTCATATACAAAGGCTATTTTAGAGCTCTTTCTAAGCAATGTGAGACTTTTACTGTAGTTAAGATATACGTGTGGACAATCTAAATTTGAAACACACTAAGGCTTGGTTTAGTATTATTGTGACTTTTTAAAAGTTGCTAAGCTCTTTTGGCTCTATAAAAGTTGCTCTCAAAAAGTCATACTAATATCATTTGATAAAATAATGTAAAAATTGCTTTCAATAAGCAGAAATCACAAAAATAGTGTTTGGTAAAATTGCTTTTAATATCTAAAATGACTACAATAATTATAAATACTAAAGAGAATAATTTCTATTTTTAATGTCATTAAATAGAGTAAGATTATATTAGTCTTTTAAATTTTGGAGAGTACAAGCCAGCTCCGAAAAGCATCCTATGAGGGCTCCTGAGAGCACCTACTCTCTTAAAGTCAAGAAGAAAAGCACCTTTTTTGGTTTACCAAACAGAAAAAATTGGCTTATATTTTTCATAAACTAGAGCATCCCTTCGAAGAGCACTACCAAACTAGGCTTAAGACCTATATATTCAACATTTAGATTCGTGAAATCTTGTGTTCAATGTGCATTAATTAGAGACTCTAATCAAGCCGTGCATTGTGATTGATTTTACCTTTCTATTGACTTTGGCTACAAAATGATCACCACGAGGGTTCTATCTTTCAATGCCGGAATTTCGACCTCGACCTGCCAGTCTTGTGCTTTGACAATCGGTTGAGGATAGAAAAGGAGAAAAAGATACGTTTCATTAACCACAATTCATATGATAAAATGCTTTGAAAAAAAGTGCTATTAGAACGAAGAGTAAGTCTTAAAGGTTATTAAAATAGCAATTTACCAACCCAATATCTACTCTTCAGCTTTGAAAATTGCTGGGAAAGAGAATTGTGTGAATAGATAAGAAACGACCCTTTCATCCTTTGGGACTTTTCTAATGCAAGAAAACTTATATCCTTAAACTTCTTTTAACATTTAGAAGATTTTAGTTTTGTAATCAATCAACGACCCCTTTGCACAACTATTCGTGGTCTCAAAATTCTTCAGTTAGCACTTAACAAGAAACATTTACATGCATCGTGTTAAAGAAAAATAGTAACTTATCTTTAAAATTTAATTTAATTTTGTCTCATCTTTTCTTTGATTAAATAAATTTACTATTTTCGTGACTACTATTTATATAATTAACTCTTTAGTTTAACTCATACTTAAGTTCATCCCATGTTTACTCTAAATGTTTTAATTTATGACATAAAGCTTTTCAATGCCTAACACTGAACTCACACCAAAATCCTTAGTGACATTTTTTAATAGCTGAAACTCTACTCCCCTTTATCTTTAGCGGCATTATTGGAGACGCTATAACGTCCCTTCCTTTTCTCGTTGGACATACATGCCACTTAGCAATAGATTCAATCACTTTTACTTGCTAATGCCATGTTTAATCTTGTTGGAACGTGGCTCACTAGTAGTCATTAAAGACCTCCCTCAAAATATATGGTTATAGACAAGGAATTCATATAATGTTTTGTTGACACTTCGAGATGCATTTCATCATAGATTTTATCATGCACTTCCGAAACATATGTAATGATTTTGTACTCATCCGCAAGATCCCTTCTAATTAAGTTATACTCATTCACCTCTCCATATCATAGATCCACCACTTATTAGTGCTGCTGGTATGATTTAAACCTGACCTTTTCATTTTCAATTTATCTTTTCTCTTTTGTTATTTCATTTATTTATTATATGTATAATTACTTTATATAATAATTTCAGTCATATAATTCAATCTCAAATTCAACCACCTTTTATTCAAAATGACAATACACTTAATATTCGAGGTAGCTTACTTGCTCCTTTCGATATTTCTCAATCAGTCATATTTTTGTAATTAAAGAATGTTTAAGAGCTGTGGTACTTACCGAAATTTTCCGTCTACTCAACGACGTTTCCTAAGCTATATCACATAATTTCCTCATCTGAGCATGGAAAATTTAAAGCTTCTTTCCTATTTATAACTGGAAGGGTGGCTGGTGAGCACATAAACGATTTTCAACCATTCATTTCCTTCAACGGGAAAATGCATTTTATCGAAAAATAATTCTATATTCAAGGAGGAAGAAAAAGTTTCTTCCACCATAATTATTCACCATCTACTTTTCCCTTTTATTATTATTATTTTTTTCATTGGTTTTGGAGTCAAAGGCTAAAAAGCTCCATGGAAGAAGAAATTTCTTCTTCCATATGAAAAGTGTATCTCAATTCTATATGTCCATATGCTGGTCTGTTTCCCTTTTCGTACGTTTTGTTAGTTTGAACAGATGAACTACTTCAAAATTCAAATGAGCAGGCCCCACCTTCTGTCATGCCCTTAAGACCCAAGAGCTAGCTTGCTTGCTGGGGTAGAACAAGAAAATTTAAGATACATACATATCTATCTATACAATCTAAAGTCTAAACCTAAACAAAGGGATTAGACTAAACATCATGAGGTATGTGTACAACATAGTTTGAACTTACAAACTAAACACACTATCAATAGAGATAACTTGTCCTATATTTTTTTTTGTCATTTTCTTTTTGTTTTTCTATTCATATTTTGACAATTATAATATCATTTAACATCGTCTATAATTCTTCTTAAAATCAATTTTTTTAAAACTGCCCATTATGTTATATTAGACATAACTTATTTTTATTAAAGAGACTGAGAAGAAAGCACAAAAATGGAAACAGCATTGCTATCAAGCACCAAAGCTTCGCGTACGAAATGTGACGAAAATTTGTACAACCAATCATGGATAGGACAAAAATGATAACAAGGCGAAAAATGGATAAGCGTATTACTATCTACCAATAGGCATAAGCCAGGTACTTCGTACTTACTTTTCATCATTTTTGGAAAGGCAAAGAAAAATTCAACACACAACAATTAATATTGTCTATTTTGTTTTCGTTCAAGCATTATTGTTTCTTTTTTTGGCGAAAATGGGTTGGGAAACTATTGAAAGGCCTTCTTTCAATCGTACACACCATGTGGGTCATCTTGCTCTCCTCCAATATAGACCATTAAAGTGACGCCCACGGCAGGTCTCCAACTGAGATAAATGCACCGAAAATATCCACAGAGATAATAAAAAAGAAAATAATGATGTTGAAGAGCTTACTTGTTAGCCAATCCTCCATCGATAACAGTGCAACTTTCCCCTTATATAAACATTTGGAAAACACACATAATCACCACATCAAGAGTTGGTTCTTGAACAAGCGTAAACTCTCTTTCCTAAGTACTCGGGGACAGAAAAAGGTTGATATCATAGGGTGTGTGTACTCTAATTGCATTAAGGGTGTTATGGCAAGTGGAAGTGGCAACACGAACACCAACACCAACACCAAATCTCCTAGTGTGAAAGCCATTGTGACCTTGAAGCAAAATGGCGGCGGGCTCCTAAGTGGAGTTGTTGGTGGGATTCAAGAGTTGGTTGGCAAAACACTGGTTTTGGAGCTTGTAAGCAATGAGCTTGATCCAAGTAAGTTCAATATTTTGCTTCAAGTTCAATCTCTTCACTCATCGTTGACCCCCTTCAAAACTGTTATTTGCCACTTGCCCTCAAATCTTATTTTTAAAAAGTAATATCAATTTTACTTACACTTGCTTTTAGTTAAACATTCTTTTGATTACATTAAGGAATTTAAAACCAAACTTTACTGTTCATAATATTTTAAACACATCAACAATAATAATAAGAAAAAGATAAGTGTCATTGATTGTAATAGCATTACAAAATCTCCCAACCTTTTTTTTTGATCTGAAACTTCCAAAAATTTTCAATGAAAATATGTAATGCATGATAGATTTGTTGTATGTGCAAAATGATAGATTCCATTGCATCCTGTGTAAAATAAAACTTATTCTTTTTGATGCATAGAACTTAATGTTTGAAAGACAAATAACGGAGCTGAAATTTAGTGCCTTCTAAAGGGAAGTTTTTAACGCTATAAACTATAAAGTGAGAGCTAGTTACGGTTAGTTAAGTCGTCATTTAGTCGATAAATTAATCACACTTGTACTTAGTTAGCTGATTTCATTCAAGTTAGCTGATTTCATTCACGTGTTCAATAACTGAGCTGATGTATATAGTTGGTAGCTCAGCCTCATGTACAGATTGATTCATTATTTCATTTCTCTCAATACAGAAAAAAAAAAAAAAGATTCTGTCCCCACTCCATCTTTATTTCTTCTCTTGCACTCTAGTTTTCTCATATTATCATAGCTCTCTTTAGCTCTCTTTAGCTCTCTTGAAAAAGAGAGCTCTGTTGCACGACTTTGATCCTGATTGTAAATGCAAAAGAGATATTCTCATCTTTGATCGACGATTCAAATGTTGTGAATTCTCCGATAATATTAACAGAAGTTTTTTATATTGTTATCCAATAATTTATTGGTATTAAAATATTAAATTTTTTAAATAAAGAATGTAATGGTTAAATATCTTTAATGATATGCAAAATTAAATAATAAAAATCTTTTACATGAATCTTACATGAAAATTACATTCTAAAATATTAATATTTATAAATATTACAAGTAAGATTAATAAATATTAATATTTTAGAATGTAATTTTCATGTAAGATTCATGTACAAGATTTTTATTATTTAATTTTGCATATCATTAAAGATACTTAACTATCACATTCTTTATTTAAAATATATATTATAAAGTTTTGCAAGCCTCTTGTTTTTACCCCCTACCTTTGGTTTCTTTGAATGAAGAAACAAACTTGGAGAAAGGGACGATAGAAGGTAATGTACACAAGACAAACGAAAAAGAGAATGAAATGCAGTATGAGGCCTCATTTGAAGTACCAGCAGATTTCGGGGATGTGGGTGCTGTTCTGGTTGAGAATGAGCAACACGGGGAGGTGTTTCTAAAGAGTATAGTTCTTGGTGGCTTCCGTGATGGCCCTGTAAACATCACCTGTGATTCATGGATTCAACCCAAGAATGATAGTGCGGTTAAGAGAGTCTTCTTCACTAACAAGGTTAGAATCATAAAATGGCATGTTAAGTAGTGTTTATGCTTCATAGGAAACAGTTCATTTTCGGAAAAAGTAATTTTGATAGAAAACAGTTCTTCAGAACTTCTTGTTTATAAAACATAGTATATATATTCTTTTGCAATGTTATAGTTAATTATTTAGAGATTAATTTCTACATAGATTATTAGTGAAAAGTTGTTTATACCCTCAACTAATTATGTATTATTTTTTGTATGATTTTGAGATAATTATACGAAAATATTAAATAATTTTAAGAATATAACAATGTATAATTAAATTACTATATAAAATTTCTACGCTAACAATATATTAAAATTAAACCTTTTTATTTATTTCATAAGTTTTTTTCTTTATTTTTATTTATTTTCATAATGGAGTTCATAAGTTTGCTCATAAGTTTTGCGAAAACATTGAAAAAAAATTACTTCTTTAAATAAAAAGCAAAACCAAACATGCATAAAATAGATAAAAAAAAAAAATAATTCAATGTCAAATATGACCAAATGCTGGAACCAGTTAAACATTATGAAGATAAGAAACATTTTCTTAATGATGAATAATTTTCTTTAGATTTCTCCTCTTTATGGTTTTAAATTGCGGTTGTGATTGCATTGTGATGTAAAAAATTATGGAAAAACATATTTGAAATGATCACAATTGCTACTACGATGCGGTTGAGGAGAATACCGCAACAATCGTAATTTGAAACCATGCTCCTCGTACTTCTTGTAACTAAAGATCATCATGTTTTGTACGTGTTTTTTCATTCTGTTCTTTACAATTTTTGACAATATAATGTTCTTGGGGTTAACTAACCTTTATGTCTGAAACTCGAATATATAGTCCTGTTTGCCATCACAAACACCAAGTGGGTTGAGAAGGCTGAGAGAAGAGGAGTTGGTACAACTGAGAGGGAACGGCGAAGGAGAACGCAAGAGCTCTGATAGAATATATGACTATGATATGTACAACGATCTTGGAGATCCTGATACTAACATTGACCTCAAGAGACCTGTTCTTGGTGGCAGTAAACAGTATCCTTATCCAAGACGGTGTCGCACTGGTCGAAAGCACTCTGATGCAGGTACCATTTTGTCTAAAGGCCCATTCTGTGATGTGCATCACACACCTTCTAAATTCAACGGTTGAATATAAAGAATATAGTAGTTGCATAAAATATATCCTCACATTTAACTGTTAATTTCAGAAGGCGTGTGATGCACCTCATTTAGAATTCGCCTTAAAAGCGCATACCATAATGATACAAAAAATATTGTTTCTACAAACCTTTTTTTTTTCTATATTCAACGGGCCATCAAAGCCCAAAAGTTTCTACATACGTTTTAGATATATTGATCTGCATATACCTGATTCACAGTTTAAATAGATGTGAATTTCGGTTATGCAAGTTATGCAAGTATAAAATACAATATTTAATAAAAATAAATATACACTATTATTTATAAAATTAATATCTTAATTCGACATCCACATACTTGAAATCCATTTATTTGAACTGCGATCACCGTATATCTATTATTAAAAATAATATGTCAATTTGATATTTAAATAATTAAAATACACATTTATTTAAAATGTAATTATTATATGTGATTAAGGTGTCTAAAGAGTATAAAAATGATATATTTATAAGTGAAAATAAAGATTATGTGTATTTGAAAAAATTGAAAGATTAAAATTATTTAAATAATCATTTATTTGTATAATCACTTTTGTATATAATCGTTTATGTGATAATCAATTTATGTTTAGATACTTCAACTGAAAAAGGGGATTAAGCATAATATGTTTTGTTTGGATTACCTAGAAATAATTGATTTTATATGATAAATTACAAAAATGGGTATGAAATAATTTTATTATATTACATAATGTTAATATCTAATTTTATTAACATACAAAATAATATGTAATATTTTGTATTGATCTTAAAAAAAAATTATGCCTTTATTATATTTTTTTAAATGAAGATAGATTTTTTTTTTTATAAATGATCATACATAATTAATTTTTTATTAGATTAATTTTTATAGTTAAAAGCTGTTCCAAAATATTTCATTTTTTGGAACTACTTAAGTGATGAATTAATATCTTCTCTTATTTTGCTCTATGTTTACACTATATATCGCCATTTACGAAATAAAGAATAATGAAATAAAATAAGAAGGTAGAGGCATACCAGGACAAAAGGGGTGATGGTGTTGTCGGTGGGCTCCAATGGGAAGAGGTGCTGCACTGTAACTTTGAATTTGTGACGAGAAAAAAGGGTTCCAGATGAGGTGAAAGCAAGAGGGGTTTTCGGTGAAAATTGATGACCGTTGCTGCGTAGGTTGGGAAATTTGTGCGGGGCCAAGTATTGTGGAAACTGATTATAATCACATAATGCACAAAAATGAGTTGCAGCTTTTTTTTTTTTTTTCCCATAACAGCTTAAATTTTGTAAAATTAATTATAATCCATTTTAGAAAAATTACCTACATAACATAAAAATTTTGAAAACAGTTTTTTTTAAAGAAAAGCAGCTTTTTTTTGCTGTTTCCCAAACATGCACTAGATATTAGAAAAATTATCACATAATTTGTATTCCTTGATATTTGTTTAATTTATTTTGTGCTTTACACAGTACGAAGTAATTGTCTTCTCTTAAAATCTTTCAGCTTTTAACTGGACGAGATCTATATAATCTCGCATGAACTAACAACATTTAATCCAATATTCCAATTCCATTTCACTTTATTTGTCATATTATTTATGGTGGAAGTTTGGAGGAGCTTGAGCATGCAAGTTTGTAATGTAATTTACCTTTTTTGTTGTTGCTAAACAGACCCTTTGTCTGAGAAGAAAAGTGCCAGTTTCTATGTTCCTCGCGACGAGGCATTTGCTCAAATAAAGCAAACACAATTCACAACGACCACAGTATCCTCAGGACTGAGTGCAATTTTGCAATCCTTAGATGCAATTCTCACTGACCTAAATCTTGGATTTGTAAGTTTCGAGGAAATAGACACACTCTACAAAGAGGGCTATAACTTACCACCTCTTAATGCCAGTGGTTTAAATTTGCTCCAAAGATCCATTCCCAAGTTGATCAAGGCCGTTAATGATACCCAGAATACTCTGCGCTTCGATACCCCAGAAGCAGTTAAGAGTAAGCACATTATATATATTTAAATTTTTGGTCTAGATCACTAATATTAAGAGCCCACCAAACTTTCTAATCTGTCTCGAGTTGGGTTAACTATCTATTATGAGAATAAAATTCTCTCTTAGAGCTACTTGAACTAACCAAACATTTTCACATATATTTAAATTTGATATTACTTGACAATTGCGTATTGCAACCCTTATTGCTTTATAACTTATTTGTCTAATAAACTTTACAAATTTCTCATCCAATTGCACTACCAATATTAAGGCGTTGTCTGCAATGCTCTACCAATCATTAAATAACTACATGATGTGATAAATCAATTATTTTTTTGCTAAAAGCTTAAATAGTTAAGTGAAGGCAGGGCTCAACAAAGTTTTTATAACACACCCACTCACACAAGTACTCTTCGGACTTGAAATATGGGCAATGCATGTATAAGTTTATTCCATCTTGTGCTGAAAGCTGATTTTGAAGAATGAAACAAGGATTGGTCTTCTAATCATTTTGACATTGAGAGTCCGATATCTTGTCAAGAATGGACTGTCTTAGAGGCATAGGATCGATGTTACGTGAATGCTCAAGAGTCAAGACTTGTTTTATATCTCTAACTAATAGTTAAATGTTGGAAAGGGGAATGAAGGCTTGTCTTTCTAAACTGTAGGGGATACTCAACTTAATATTAAGCCAAAGTTCAAGCGGTTGTAATGAAATAACCTAAATCTAAAAGATACCATAAAATGTAAAATTCCCTTTAACTCTATGATTGAGATGATTATGAGTCTTCGAATTGCAGGGGACAAATTCTTCTGGCTTTCAGATGAGGAATTTGCTAGGGAGACTTTGGCTGGTGTCAACCCATATAGCATCCAATTGGTCAGGGTATGAGTTGTACAATTATTTTGTTTATCCCTTTCATAGCACCATATACATTCAAGAAACTTTCAATGTTTTCTTCTGGTACGTTCATTACGTAGGAATGGCCTTTGAGAAGTAAACTGGAACCTCAACTCTATGGTCCACCAGAATCAGCTATCACTACAGAAGTCATTGAGTCACAGATAATTGGCACTGTTGAACAGGTACCCAAGTATCAATAATTACAACAAAATTCAGACTGTATTATGCACATTATAACATAATTGAAATTTAGTAATATTTGAAAATTGTTATTAAATTATGAAAAAATGTTGTTAAAATTCTTTAATAACATAGTCTATATATAAACAGTAGTAAAAATGTTACTAAAGAGTTTAAACAATATTTGTTATAATTTTTAATAATATTTTTTAAATGTTGGAATTGAAAAAAAAAATTGTAGCTAAAAATTAAATATATAGTATAGCGTTTCAAAAATATGTAGTAGTGTGCTTAAAATTGTTTAATTCGAACACAAGCAGGCCATTAAAGAGAAGAAGTTGTTCATGTTGGACTACCATGACTTACTCTTACCATATGTAAGCAAAGTGAGAGAGATTAAGGGGACCACACTATATGGATCTAGGACAATATTCTTCCTCACCAACCAAGGTACATTGAAGCCACTAGCTATTGAGCTCACTAGCCCACCTATGGATGGCAAGCCACAATGGAAACAAGTCTTCACTCCAGCTTGTCATTCAACTGATCTTTGGCTTTGGAGGCTTGCAAAAGCTCATGTTCTTGCCCATGATTCTGGTTATCATGAACTAGTAAGCCATTGGTGAGTACCATCATGTCATTCTATTTTTTCCATGCACTTATATGATGACCCTATAGGCCTATACGGTTATACCAATTAGTTGGTATGAGAAGTTGAGTGAGGCTTAAGTTATTTTAACTTGAAACATTTGAATTGTCTTTGTAGGTTAAGAACTCACGGTGCTGTAGAACCCTTTGTGATTGCAACAAATAGGCAACTCAGTGCCATGCATCCAATATATAGATTATTGCATCCTCATTTGAGATATACTTTGGAGATCAATTCGCTTGCCCGTCAAGTGCTTATCAGTGCAAATGGGATCATTGAAATCTCATTCTCTACTAATAAATATTCAATGGAATTAAGCTCCGTGGCATATGATCAGCTTTGGCAGTTTGATTTGCAGGCACTTCCAAATGATCTTATTGACAGGTATAGTCTCTATGTAGATGTTGTAGGATTTGTCGGTGCTTTCCTCTTTTTTGAACACTTCCATTATTTGAATATACTGATTTAGACACCAAAATTGACATGTGATTATCACAATTAAATTAAGTCTGAGATTTAGTTATGTATATATCAAATCAACATATTATCTTCGGTGACAGTGTAAATCCATTAATAGTTAATATCGCATTTAATACTTTCATAATTGATATTTATACTTATTTATACACAATCTCCACATTGTTAATTTGGGTGTCCAAGATGTATAAAGAACTTTCTCTTTTTCAAAACCACATTAAGCACTCACTTGCTGGTATTAATTGCTGTTGCTTCAGAGGAATGGCTATGGAAGATCCTAATGCACCACATGGCCTAAAGCTAACAATTGAAGATTACCCTTTTGCCAATGATGGTCTCCTCATATGGGATGCTCTTAAACAGTGGATCACAGAATATGTTAACCATTACTATCCAAGCCCAAGTGTCATAGAGTCTGACAAAGAGCTCCAAGCATGGTGGACAGAAATTAGAACAGTTGGTCATGGAGACAAATCTGAGGAACCATGGTGGCCAAATCTTAACACAAAAAAAGACCTTGCTGACATCATTACCACTATAGCTTGGGTAGCATCTGCACACCATGCAGCAGTGAACTTTGCACAATATACTTATGGAGGCTATTTCCCTAATAGACCTACAATTGCTAGGAGCAAAATGCCAACTGAAGAACCTTCTATGGAAGAGTGGGAAAAATTTCTGAACAACCCTGAGCAAACACTTTTGGAGTGTTTCCCATCACAAATCCAAGCAACCTTAGTGATGGTAATTTTGAATTTGTTATCAGATCATTCACCAGATGAAGAGTATATTGGTCAATACATGGAGCCATCATGGGCTGAGAATCCAACCATAAAAGTTGCATTTGAAAGGTTTAGTAACAAGTTGAAGGAGATTGAAGGCATTATAGACTCAAGGAATACAAACAATGGTTTGAAGAATAGACATGGAGCTGGCGTAGTGCCTTATGAGCTAATGAAACCATTTTCAGGGCCTGGAGTCACTGGAAAGGGAGTTCCATACAGCATATCCATTTAAAGTTTGGTAAATGCAGGAAGAATATTCATTAATAATTACTTTCTGGTGCTATATACATGTCCATTAAGGACTTTAATAGTAAACATTGTCTGTGTGCAATAATAATAATAATAATAGGTGCTATAGTAGATCTTATATCTATTTGTTGTCCATTAAGTAAGGAATAATATTTAATTTCTTTAAAACAAATGTGTTCCTTCTTCCTTCTTGCCTAACATCATCAAGTTGGTATTTTAACTTCTAACTTGTTGGCTCAGTGTTGGGATTAATTTTGGTTATAAAGGTCAAAAGGTCTTTTATTGGTACGAGAATAAAAATATACAGTAACTAATGTATTTGGATGTGTAAAGATCTTTTAAAACTCTATAAGGTCTTTGGGGAGAAGTATACTTGAAGTTACTTTTTATTCTAGAAAAAGACCTTTTAAAAAAGAATCTTACTATTACTCTTACATCAACAATCAAAAGTAATTTTACTTTATCTTATTCAAATAAAAATTATTTTTTTAAATTTACTTTTGACATATTCAAACCAAACAAAAATCATTCTCTATAAATAATTCCTCTAAAAGTAATTTTTTTAAAAGATCTTCTCCCAAAAGTTAAACCAAATATACCTGATACAATGAATTTTATATTTACTAAAATTAATCAAATCCACCTTTCCTCTGATATTGGAGCACCAACCAAATGACATTCTAGAAATTTTCACTTTCTCAATGGTTTTGTGCAAGTGAGATTTAGAAATAATAAGATCGCTTAGCCAATAACAGAGGATTGGCCATACAGCATGTTATTTTGCTAAGGTAGAGGAGTTCTTTCATCTGATGAGCAGGTGATTTTGATGGATTAATTAGTTGTCTCTTACATGAAGAGTTAGCCCACTTGGGATAGGATCGGTACACACAAATTAGCTAAGCATCGCAATCACACTCTAAGCAGTTAGGAAAGCCATCCAAATTAATTAGATAAAATGGAGTCAATCTTTCGTTGCGTCCTAAGAACTATGATGTGAGATAAATAAGAGAAAGAGAAATATTTGAACTCTCGGGGTTCCAAAGGATCTTGGAGCCATATGCTCAATAGTTAACAATCTATGTTGAAGTGCTCATAAGAAGGAGGAGGTATTTATAACACTCTTACAAACATACAATATTCTTCTCGAATCAAAGATAAAGATAATGTTTAATTAATTTGCATGTCTCTATATATTTACTCAATTTTAGAGTACATATCTATAGTTTAAAAGTTCTTAATTAGGTCCTTACATTAATTAGGTCTCCCAATACTTTTATTGTTATTATGTGAATCCTGCAAAAATATAATTTTATTTATAAATTTTGAAAAATAGAAAGTTAACAATTAATAAGTTATATATATAAAGACAGAAATTAACAATCAATATAGAATATTGCCATAGTACTATAAATACAAAGATAATAATTCTTTTTTTTTTTTTGGTAATAATTCTATATTAATGGCATGCACCTCAACATCAAAATTATAAATTCTTGTAAATAATTTTTTATAACTTGAGTGCACTTGCATTAAGTAAAGAGTGAAAAGTCTTCTGTTGAAAAATATGATTTTAAATTTTCAATGTACAAAATGTATTAAAAATTTTAAAATTTTTTCTCTATTTATTTCTCAATTTTCTAACTATTAAGTAGTGCCCTATCTGTTAAGCTTAAATCACATTCCTATTTTTTTTTTTTTTATTGCTTACATTAAATTATATATTATCCTATCTTTAGTGAAATGAGTTATTTTTTAACCAAATAATAATAGTAATAATAATAATAATAATAATGTGTTGACTTCGTCATAAAAGTTTTCATAGTATTAGAAAGAAAGAAAAATAGGCAGTGGCACTCTATTTTGCCGAAGTGACCCGTCATAACTCACAACGATGTCTCTTTCTGCATTTATTCGCATTTAAATAAGAAAGAAAAAATAAGTGGTTTTGTTTGTTTGTTCGTTGAATCATTGAATTCAGAGGCAGAGGATGCAGAAAGAAGAGGAAGAGGAGAGCTTGTTGATTTGATCTCATCAGAGAGAAAGAGAAAGTGAGAGACGGCGGTGCACGAGAACTGAGGTGGTGATTTGAAGTTTTGCGTCGAAGGAGGAGCAGAGGATCAGGCGGTTAAAGGAAAAGCGTGGAATATTTTAGCTAAAATCATTTTTTATTTATAATTAAAAATTATTACATAATATTTGAAGCCAATCCATTTAGTGTATATACATAGAGTTTAATTGGTATATACTGACAGTGTAAAACTATTTTACAATGTCAATCAATAAAAATAGGGAAAAGTGAGAAATCATGATAGGTCCCTCATCATAATAAATAATTATTTGTGTGAGTTAGCACTTTCCACTATTTCTATTAATTGATAATATAAAATTATTTTACATTATCAATGCATTTAAATTAAATTTATATATATATATATATATATATATATATATATATATATATATATATATATATATATATATATATATATGACTTTCTGTTACATTATGCTTACGAGTGATACTAGGGATGTGCACAAGTCGAATTTGTGGTTACAAAATACCCAACCCAATCAATTAAGCTTGGGTTAGATTGGGTCGGGTTATTCAAAATTTTATTCTCAATCCAAACTAAATCAACCCGATCTAAATCAGGTTGGATTGAGTTGGATAATCGGGTTACTCTTCTTTATTAACAAAAATATATTGTTGTCAAAACAAGATTAATCCATATCTTCAAAATCAAACAATTAGACAACCAGTATCCAAAAATTACAACAGGTACAAACTAGATAACTAGTATCTAGAAATTATAACATCAAATCTATATCAACTAAGCCAAAGAAAGAGAAAAGTAGGGCAAAGAAACACCAGTTCTTGTGATTGACCACCAAGGACCTCTCACCCTCCATATGCCCAGCCATCAATAGTGACCCATCAGAGGAGCCATAAACCACCAGATTTGAGAGCCTATGCGGTGGCGTCTTCTCGCGGCGATGGTCTTCTTGCAGTGGCGTGCGGCAGACTGGTGGCATGTAGCAAGCTAGTGGATAGGGGACGTGGTGGAGGGAGATAGAAGACTGCCAAAGAGGGGATGATCGAGGGGAGGAAGGGTAGAGTGCGGCGAGCTGGTGGATAGGAAGGAAGAGGAAGAGCCGAAGAGGTGAGGGGAGGATGGAGGGGAGCAGTGGCCACTCAAGCATGGGGGTAAGAAAGAAAAGAAATTAGGGCTGAAGTGTTCATCAAAGTAAAATATAATCAGTCATAAGTTATTAACAATAATTAAGAAAAAAAAAGAATTGAGAGCTCGGGTAGTCGGATCGGGTAACGACTTTAAAAATGTTAATTGGGTTTTATCCGAGCAAATCTGATTACCTGATCCAAACTGAATTTTTATGCACGGGTTAAGTCGAGTTATTCAGGCTTGCGGTAGATCTGTACCCGTGCACACTCCCAAGTGGTACAACTGAACCAAAAATTTTACTCAACATTAAATAGCTAGCAAATTTTATTGTATGACATCACAAGTTACCTCATTTTTGTTAAAATATTCTTAGCCAATTCTTTGGTAGACATATAAAACCGTGAATTTTGTAAATTTTTGTCATTTAGCGAACAAAGATGGTGTATAGTAGAAACCTTTCAAGACGAGGATGCTAAGATCGGACCCGATTCTAGTTCCAACTTTCAAGTTCCACTTTGATATGAGTTCAAAAATGAAAATGCTAGAGCTGGACTTGATGCAAGTTTGGAGTTAGCAAAGAGTTCCGAATTTCATTTTAATATGAGTTCCGATTTCGAATTCTATTAGTTGAGAGTTTTTTAATATATACTATACTTTTTAAATATGTACTCTTCTAAGGACATATATCACAATCTTTATCATCTACACTACAAAATCCTCACCATCTACCTCACATAATCCACCAAATTCTTGGTTATACAAATTCCCCATTCTTTATTTAGTTAACCAAATAAATTAGTTACTACAATAGGATCTTTTACCACCACTAGCTTAATTGCAATTGAATAGGGGCATGATGGTGATTTTCGTTGTCATCAACACATTACAATGGGTTGAATAACATTCTTTCTTTTTTCTTTTTGGTGTCAACAAATGGGTTGAATAACTTAAACAGTAATTGGTCAAAATGAAGGAGCAGTCGATTCCATTGAAGAGTTTGGGATTTGGGCAACACTTTGCAAGAAGCAGCCAATGGTCATCGATATATATAGCGGGTGGTTGGCGTAAAAGCTTTTGGTGCGGGAATTAGTTCATGGGTTACTATTGGCTGTGCTGTGCATCTTTGGTGTTGGGTTCCATGACGAGGACGGTGTTGCGCTCTGGTGTTTTGGACTGGGCAAGGTGCTGCCATGGAAATTGGGTTGAGTCAAATTGTGTCGTCACTGGTATCAGTGACAGATGGATGATGCCGTGATGGTGGTTCCAGACAACACTAGTTCTCAAAGAAAAGACATCTTTCTCTTTTTCCAATAGAGTAACTAAGCTTATGATAATTGAAGAGTTCAAATCTGTTTGAATGAGACCCCTATTTCAAAGCAGGCGGCGTCAACAGTCAACAGATATGCACCACAAGTCCTTATCCTATGTAAAATTTGTATCAGTACGTCAACAAAACATGGCAAAATATTCAAACATGGCCGTGTCAACACATAGGCACCATAAGTAATATGCAATAGAAGTCTAATAACATACATAATGCTGTCAATTAAAAAACGGTCGCTCCAATTGACTTGACTGCTCTTTTGGAAATATATGAAGAATCTGTATACGCTTGTTATTTAGAACATTGCCCTCGTTTTTTAATATTAATGCAACAAAATCCAACACAACTACCTAGTTGTGTGAATTTATGCTGCAATTAACGTAATAATGGCCGTTCTTCTTCGTGTTGTGCTTGTTATTTGCAGGATATTCTCATTCTTCCCTCTAATTTCCTCTGCAACAGATACAATCACCCAGTCTCAGCCACTTAGTGATGGTGGCACCTTGGTTTCTAGCAATGGTACCTTTGAGTTGGGTTTCTTCAATCCAGGTAATTCTGCAAACCGCTATGTAGGAATATGGTACCAAAAAATCCCAGTTAGAAGAGTTGTTTGGGTTGCCAACCGTGACAACCCAATCAAAGACAACTCCAGCAAATTGACCATAAGCCAGGATGGAAACCTCGTGCTTCTCAACCGGAATCAGACCCTTCTTTGGTCAACGAACGCAACAACAACAAATGCTTTGAGTCCCATTGTGCAGCTCTTAGACAATGGAAATTTAGTACTTAAAGATGGGAAGGACAACAACAACAATGAGAGCTTTCTGTGGCAGAGCTTTGAACATCCCGGTGACACATTTTTGCCAGGAATGAAACATAGATGGGACCTAAAAAATGGTATTAATCAACGTCTTTATGCTTGGAAGAATTGGGATGACCCATCTCCGGGGGACTTTACTATAGGTATGGTCCATAGCAGCTACCCTGAAGTGGTAATGTGGAAAGGCTCTATACAGTTCTACAGGTCAGGACCATGGAATGGAATTCGATTCAGTGGTGCTTTTGCAATGACGGATGATAATCCACTTTACATATATAAATTTGTCAAAAACAATGATGAAGTGTATTACATGTATACCCTGAAGGATAACTCTATGCTTTCAATAGTTGTTATGAACCAAACCCTTTATCGTGATCAACGCCTCATATGGGTTCCACAAACAAGAACTTGGACTGTGTATGAAGTCATGCCACAAGACAACTGCGATGCTTATAATCTTTGTGGTTCATATGGAAATTGCATCGCTTATGCGTCACCAGCGTGCCAATGTTTAGATGGATTCAAGCCAAAATCACCACAAAACTGGAATGCAATGGATTGGAGAGAAGGGTGTGAGCGAGTTGACATGTGGAGCTGTGGGTTAAAAAATAGGGATGGTTTTCGTAGATTTACGGGGATGAAATTGCCAGATACTACATATTCTTGGGTTAATAGAAGTATGACACTCAAGGATTGCAAGGCCGAATGCTTGGAAAACTGTTCCTGTACAGCTTATGCACCCTTGGACATAAGGGGAGTTGTTAGTGGTTGTGCCATCTGGTTTGGTGATCTTCGTGATTTGAGAGTTTCCGAAAGTGGGCAAGATCTATATGTCCGAATGGTTGCTTCAGGTAATGACTTTGGTGCTTTTCTAGCTTTCAATTTATTTAATTAGCGAGCCATTACTTATATTTGGGAATCAATGCTGCTTCATTTGACATTTCCTTGTCATGCTGTAAATGCAGACAGCCATAAGAAAAAGCTAGTCTTGGTAGATACAATCAGAGTTCTATTGGTCCTTATGGTGTTATTTGCCTTGGCCTACATTTGTAGGCGCAAAACAAAGCACAGAAGTAAGTTTCATAGCCATACTGCATTATTTATTTCACAAAGATTTATTTAACAGTTGGTTTAGTTGAACAGCTACAATGATATCACTTGAATAGATACCTACACGGTTAAACATTCCTAGCAAGTTCATTAGAATTCAAATTTTAACTGTTATCCAATCATATATTCCCACATAAGTAAAAATGTATGACCTTCATTCCCATTGCTCTAAACATCATATAAATGGAAGAATATGATTGAATGACAGTGTAAAATAGTTTTACACTATCAATGTATATAAATTAAATCCATTTTCAATAATTAACTTTTACTTGTTTGGTTTATCAAGACTTTTTTTTCGAGAAAGGGGAGGTAAGATTATTTTGGGTTATTAAGATACTTATGGTTCTGCCAATTAAAGTTATTTGTTGCCAACCATATAATGATATGGAAGTACGTAATCATTTTTTTGACACGAAGCTTCATGCCTTCTTATATATATATATATATATGTTGTGTGATTATTCAAAGAGAAAGCAGAGAAAAGCATGCCGGCAGAAAAGAAAGATGGAGGTGGACAAGAATATTTGGAGCTTCCTTTCTTTGACCTTGCTACAGTCGTAAACGCCACCAGTAACTTCTCAATCAAAAACAAGCTTGGAGAAGGTGGTTTTGGTCCTGTATATAAGGTAAATATGCAACAAGCCTATTGTTAAAAAAGAAAGAGAAAACTTACAAATCTACTTCTCTATCAAAATTTTCCCAACTACAAAATTTAGGGTACATTGCCATGTGGACAAGAAATTGCAGTCAAAAAACTTTCAAGGAGTTCTCGCCAAGGATTGCAAGAATTTAAAAATGAAGTTATATTGTGTGCCAAACTTCAGCACCGAAATCTAGTTAAGGTTCTTGGTTATTGTATTGAAGGAGAAGAGAAAATGCTACTTTATGAATACATGCCCAACAAAAGTCTCGATTCATTTATTTTCGGTTAGTTTTTTTCTATAAAAGTTGATAGTGAATATTAGAGCTTTTCGATTTGTTTAATATATCATTTTGAATATAAAAGTCTAATCAATATCATTGGCAATCTTGGCAGATTCAAGTCAAAGTAAACTTTTAGATTGGTCTAAGCGCTATCACATCTTATCTGGAATTGCTCGGGGGCTTCTTTATCTTCATCAAGATTCAAGATTAAGAATTATACATAGGGATCTAAAAGCAAGTAATATTTTATTAGACAATGATATGAATCCAAAAATTTCAGATTTTGGCATGGCTAGAATGTTTGGAGGCGATCAAATTGGTGGAAATACAAGGAGAATAGTTGGCACATAGTAAGTATCTTCAAAGATGCTAAATTGCTACATATTAATTTAGCATGAAACTAACCCATTTATGGTTTCTTTCAGTGGCTATATGGCTCCTGAGTATGCCATTGACGGGCTATTCTCTATAAAATCCGATGTATTTAGCTTTGGCGTATTATTGCTAGAGATTATCAGTGGAAAGAAAAACAAGGGGCTTACCTACCCTAACAATAGTCTTAATCTTATTGGACATGTGAGTATCATATTTACTTTGACTTTTCTATGGTGACGCAATATATAGATAACAATTATTCAAAATTGATGTAGGCATGGAGGCTGTGGAAAAAGGGCATCCCAGAGGAATTCATTGATGCTAATTTGAGGGACTCACGTATTCCATTTGAAGCAGTACGTTGCATTCAAATTGGTCTTTTGTGTTTGCAACGTCATCCTCATAATAGGCCAAACATGACATCTGTGATTGTAATGTTGAGTAGTGAAACTACTTTGCCTCAACCTCAGGAACCTGGTTTTCTACTCGAGAAGGTCTCATATGAAGGAGAACAATCATTTTCAATTAATGAAGTAACTATCTCGCTATTAAGCACTAGATAGAGAGATTATTTTATTTCTTACTTTAATTTGTATATGAATATATGTAACTATCAGTTGGAAGTTAAAATATCTTTTAGTAATTCTTGTCACTAGGGATGAAATACAAATACATATTTTTTTCCAAAGCTAAGCTCAGCAAAGTTAGTTTAGAACCTATATAGGTGGTAAATAGGCTACACATATATACTTGTCAATAAACCAAAAAGAGAAAGGAAATTTGTTCAAAAACTATTTTTTGAGGGGTTAGATCACAATTTATATTTTGAATATTTATGAGCTATCAAACTTTCCCTAGTAAAGAAATATAGGCACTAGCCTAAGATAAATAAAGTAAGAAGAGGGGGGAAAAAAGCATGGACTTTTACATTGGTTCAACGAAAATAGAGATCTACCTTCCCTGAATGAATGGAAGATGAGATTTTGCAATTGGAGGAATGATGGGTGCATTTGGTTGTGCTTCTAGCACAATAAAAGTACTTTTTATTTCTTTTGTTTTTAAAAGTACTTATAATGGTTTTAGTGGTATTTGTTTCTACTTCTCGAAAAAAGTAGAAACAGAAAATAATCAGTTTTTCTACTTTTTTTGATAAGCAGATAAGGAGCTGCTTTTCCCAGAAGCAAAAGTAGTAGAAGAGAAAGAATTATGTTTTATGAATTTCAAGACCCCTACCTTTTGCTGTTTTTATGATTTTACCCTCCCACTTTTATTATTGTTCTCATTCTCTCATTCCTTAAATTGTAATTTTATAAGTAAAGGTACTTTTATATTTAACATATCCAAACAATTTAACAACTTTTTATTCTAATAAAAAATAATTCTACAATTATATCTAAATGCAAAATAATTTTCTGCTTCTACTTTTGCTTCTCTTTTAATTCCGCTTTTGAAGAAGTATTCTTCCAAAATCTTAACCAAACAAACCCGTTGTTTCTATCATTTGAATTTTTTTGTATACAATATATCATGAAGCTTGGTGGGTGTTGATTTGTTTTAATAAAATTGGGGAAATAATTTCATAGATTAAATTCATATATAAATTTTTTATGGGAATTTATATATAAAATTATGAGATTAATTTTTATAGATTAATAGTGTTATACTATTAGCCAATAGATATGCAAAGAAATATCAAATCATAGTGAGTCCCCTATCACAGTAGGTTGTTACTTATCATAGACACTTTCTTGTATTTGTATTGGATGATGTGATATCCAAAAAACTTTAACGTTGTTAAATCAATTTATTCGGTTTTATCGCATAATAGAGATTAATTAGAAATCAATTAAGTATTTATTTAAAGTCAATAAGGTATTAATTAGAGAGATTAGGATTATAAATAATTAAAATAGTAACATAGAAAAGCTTACAAAATTCTTCAAAAAACAGTTTAGCTGGTTTTGCCGATTTGAAGGAAATCGGTAGAAATTCGGTAATTTAAATCGTTGGAACTAAATCAATAGAATTATACATCCCAAACCCTAAGATTTGTGGCTAAGAAATCACTCACACTTTCTCATAAGTGATGCCCCTTAGCCACCAAAAAAAAAAATCAGTGTAATTGGCTCACTTACAAGCCACATAGATGACTAACCAATAAGGGAGCTTTATTCCAACTACCAGTCACATAACACATCAAAAAAAAAAAAAAATCCCCTTCCACTCCTCCAGTTCTAATGGCCATTTTGCTTTAGCTTCCTCTCCTCATTCTCCTTCTATTTTGCTTTCTCTTTCTTCTATCTTTAAGCTTCCATCACTTTCGCATCAAGATGAGCTCAAAACTAGTTAGTCTTGCATCAAAAATTGAAGGGGATTCAATAATCCTCATAGTTCTCTTGTGTGTGGCTGATGAGGGTTAGGATTTTCACCCTTTGCTAGATGATATATCATAAATATATGACGATTCACGATTGGTTTGGCATGGAATTCTTGGATTTTGGTTGAAACTTGCATGAAAATTCATGAAAGAGAATAACCATAATAGGATAAGCTGTGAAACCCCATAGTAGTCCGTATGACGGAGTGCACGGCTCCGACTACAGCTATTGAAATTCAATGAAAATATTTTTATTGAAACTAGACATCTAAAGCTTTCTAACCATATATATTATAAGACCATTGGATTAATATTGAGATATATGAATTTTTGAAGTTAACCCTAGGATTGTGACTGTGATTCTGGGTAGACTGGATTGCAAGGGGCATAAATTGCCCTATACTCCTTTAAATTGAGTATAACCAATTTTTTTGAAAATTTAAGACATAGGGTAACATGTCATAAAAAGTTTAGAACCAAATTCAATCCCTGTTATTCCTAGTAATTCCTTGAAGTTGCCTTAAGTCCTAACTGGGCTGGAACAGGGCAGCTAGAGTTACCCAAGTTCATGAGCTCATAACTCGAGTTCAAAATGAAATGAAACTTATTGGAAATGAAAGATGGGTCAGTTATCTTTAAAATGATATAAGTTTCATATAATTCTAACCAGTTCTCTATTTTTAGTGAATTTTTACTTTTTGGTGTGCAAACTTGCCTAGTAACAAGATAGACTTAGGTAAAATGTTAATAATTTGAGTTATACATATCAAAACTTAATGGGACCAAAGAGGTTACAAAATAGACACATAACACTCCAACATATCCAAAATTTAGGTTTAAATGAATTATACAAAAATTATGGCTTAATTTCTAAAAATAGGCAGAATTGAAGTAATTGACAGATATCCAATTTAAATGCAAAGGTTGCAAATTTTGTATGAGTATTGAAATAGTTGATGTGTTATGTTGGTTTTCTATATAAATGATTCTTTTGCTAGCTGATACTATTCACGAGGAAAGATCCATTATGTTGCCGAAGTTCCGGCAGAACTTATATACATAATATGTCATACATGCAAATACACATGTTATTCAAGTTGACTTGATCATGATATAAAGGCTATGTGAAATCCATTTGCTTGAAAGAATGCATAATTGCATATGAATGAAGAAAGTATATACATAAGATCCTTTCACATTGGAGGTAGTTATTAGGATCCCTTCACATTGGAGGCAGTTATTTGGATCCCTCCAAGTGAAGGCAGTTAAAAGATAAGATGTGGGTCTTTTTACTCGGAGGTAGTTGCACATTGGTTCCTTCTATGTTGGAGGCAATTGGCTAGCTGAGTCCCTCCAATTTAGAGGCACATGGGTCCCCTTGCGGGTTAGTATTGTGTGACGATGGTCACGAGTTGAGTTCACTCATAGATCAAGCTACCCAAAGGCAGTAAAGATTTAAGACAAAGACATACGCATGCAGACATCCTAGGGATGGCGATGTGTAACACATAGGTGTGTCAAGTAAAGAAAGTAAAGGATGAATAAAAGTGTAACGTCCTCCTGAAATACAGTACTATGCTTAAGTCATAATACCACACTCAGGACTTGTTACTATTACCTGAGCGGACCTCTTCTAACAGCAACTTCAGCCGTCTTCGAAACTTCTCGAGCTATCTAGAGATAACACGGAAATAGGAGTGAGAATTTTAAATTCTCAGTAGGATTCGTTAAGAAATTTTATGCCGTGTCATCGTTATTATCTCCAGCTGCTTCTGTTTATTATGAAAATAAATGAACATAGTATACGAACTATCCCATTTTATAGTTTGAAAACATATGGTCCGAAGCAGAGTTCATTTTATTTCACGTACTTTAGTCATATTGGCAATATTTCATAATGAGAATAATAATCATCGCATAAGTAAATAGAACAGCCTCAGCATCAATAAAACATGGAATATAATTATACAAATACTCATACTTGAATTCATGCAAATGCACTAGTGTTTTTCTTTATCTTGCTTTGCTTTCTTTTCTTGGCACACCTAGGCGTTACCTATCGTCGTCCCTAGGGTGCTTGTATTTGTTTTGATCTTTAGTCTTTACTGCCCTTGGGTAGTTTGATCTAGGAGTGAGCTCAACTGGTGATCGTCGTCACACAGAACTGACCTACAAGGGGATTCACGTGCCTCTAATCTTAGAGGGATCTCATTTTGGCCACGTGCCTCTAAATTGAAGGGATCTCTCCTGGTTATGTGTCTCTAGAATAGAGGGATCTTAGCTGACCACTTGTCTTCAATGTAGAGGGATCTCATCTAACCATGTGCCTCTAAGGTAGAGGGATCTCATAATTTTATACTGCCCTCATAGAGAGGGACCCCATTAACTGCTTCCAAGTGAAGGGACCCAATCTTATCTTATTTAACTGCCTTCACAAGGAGGGATCTCATAACTGCCTCCAGGTGAAGGGATCCACATTTTATATATTCATATCCTTTCATTCTCATACATAATCATGTATAGACATGCTGAATGGACTCATGCATATGCTTCATCGCTTACTTTCATGCATTCTTGCATACATGATTCCCACATACATATTCATAACATATAGATGTATAACATTCATATAATTCACATGTTTCTACTGGAATTTCGGCAGCATAACAGATCATGTCCGCTTCCCCATGAATAGTGCCAGATAACCAGGAAATTTTAATCAAATAGCAAACCCAATATAGAGCATCACAGCTTCGATAGTTGTCACACACAACAAAGTCTTATGAGCAAAGAATAGGTAATTAGATGCAAGTTTTAAGATCTTAAGTCTTAATCTATTTTGCAAGCTTTAATTTATATTGATGTTCCCGAGTTTGAGCTTAGGACCGAGTTCCGAGGTTGAATTCCGAGTTCTGAGATTATATAGGTAACAACTTCCGGGGTCATGTAGTGTTTTGGTTCCCAACTTCCGGGATTATGTAATGTTTTGGTTCCCGACTTCCGGGATTCGGGTATAAGGTTACATGTTCTGGTACCAACTTCCAAGTTTATGTTGAAGATTCTCGACCTCCGATTTCAAAGTGTCTTATGTGCTTGTGATTCCGATTTCCAACATTAATCCATAATTGGTCTTCCAAGACTTTCATGAATGTGTTTCCTAAGTTCCGAGTTCCAACATTAACCATATCCTATCTAGTTTTCTATTCACTAGGTTCCGAGTTCAACATTAAGTATACCCGATCTAGCTCTCTGTTTGCTAATTTCCAAGTTTTGATATTAACTAAACTTGAATCTAGTATCCATACATGTCTCTAGCCAGAATTATATACTTAAAAGTAAAAATCCAGTAAAAATCGAAAACTAGTTCAAATCATACGAAATTGGTGTCATATTAAAGCTAACAGGACAAGCTTTCATTACAAAAGTTCCATTTCATTTGCTTTAGTAGGGCTCGAGTTATAAGCCCCAAAATTTGACATTTCTAAACTGCCCTGTTTTGGCCCGGTTTGGATATAGGGCAACTTCCTCAAACCACTGGTAACAAACGAGACTATATCTAACTCTAAAATTTTTATGGGATGTTCTTCTATGTGTAAGCTTTCTAACAAATAGTTTCATTCAATTTCAAGTCGTATAGGGCAAGTTTTTCCCTGAACAACTTAGTCTACCTAGAATCAAACTTAAAAACCTAAGTCAAACTTCCAAAATTCATATCTCCCTCAATACTAATCCAATGGCCTTATATTATATATGTATGGAAAGCCCTGAATGTCTAGTTTCATATAAAAATAGTTTCATCAAATTTAAACGACTGTAGGCAGAGCCGTACACTCCGCCGTACAGACTGCTAAGGGATTTTGGTCTTCCAGCCCCTCACTTCTTCTTACTTTCACCTTTTTTTACTTCTTAATTGATTTAATCATCAAAAACAGCCAACAAAACAACCAAAGATCATCATATTCATTCAATCATCACATCAAGAAGTGAGAAAATAAAGCCCCAAATCAGCCACACATAACCAAAAGAATAAGAATAAGGTTGAATCTCTACCTCTTGCATGTGGTTTCCTAGATTTTGGAGTTTGGTTTGATGGAACCTTGTCAAAGCTTGAAGGTTTGATGTCGTTGGGTGAGTGGAGAAGAGAAGAAGAAGGCTGAAATCAGAGGAGAAGGAGGCACAATCAGTATGAGGAGGAAGAGAGAAAATCTGATTTAAGCATTGAAGAGGTAGTTGGCTTTATGAGTTATGATTGGCTGAAATTTTGTGATTGATCTTCAGCCATATCTCCTTCTTTTGTGGCTTCCCTTGCACCACTAACAGCTGAAGGAATGGCTGAGTATTCAGCCATTGGTTGTAGGGTTTAAGGTATACAAATTTATTAATTTGGTTTCGACAGTTTAACATACCGTAATCTTATCGATTTCCTTCAAATCGGTAAATCGGTTTAAGAAAATTTCTATGAAAACTCTTATGCTCCTAACTTAATTCCCTTACATCTAAACTCAATTAATTGCTAATTAATTGATCCTAAATAAATATTTAGTCGAATTTTAACTAACTTCAATTATTTGGTAAGAACCGAATAATTAGGTGAAAAATGATAAGATAATTCCGGTGGATATTACAAAAAGCATATGCATGATCTTATGATGAGCATACTGCATATGCACAAGTTATGGTTTCATTATCCTTATTATGATCATCACTATGAAATTGCTCTCAATTTATCGTACTTATACTTGAAATTCTTACCTGATTTAACATGTGTATGAATAAAATAAACTTTGCTTCGGATAATATGTTTTCAAACTGTAAAACTGAACAGCTGATATAATGTGCTCACCTTTTTCTCCTAACAAACCGAAACAGTTGGAAATAATAACGATGACACTATTGTGATCTTCTAGAGAATTCTACTGAGAATTTTCTCACTCCTATATTTATTTCTGTATTATCTCCAGATAGTTCAAGAAATATTAAAGATGGCCAGAGGTTACTATCAAACAAGGTATGTTTATTCAGGTAATAGTAATAACTCCTGAGTATAGTACTATGACTTAAGCATGATACCGTATTTGGGAGGGTGTTACAGATGATAATGTAAAATAATTTTACACTTTTAGTGCAAACAGATTAAACTCTAAAATTTTACATAAATCTAATTTATAAAATTTTCTCTATTTTTGCCCATATATCAAACTCACCCGCAATATCTGATGATATGTTATGAATGACCTTGATTATGTATAAATTTGATTAACTAATTTTCTTTTTGGTAGAGAATTTGACTAATTAATTTGTCATGTTATGATTGGATAGTGAATTGTGATTTTTTTTCCCAAATAAAGAAAGTTAGAATAGCTTGATGTCAAGATCAATCACTCTATACCTCTCTCTATATCTACTTACTATAATATTTGAGAAGCATTACAAGAAAAGTTATGTCAGTTAGCAGCTTTCAAAGTCTTACCACTCTCCCAACAATTTCAAATTTTTAATAAAAAGGAAAATTTCTCTAAAATATTAATAAAAATATATCTAAATAACTATTGGCTAAATCTTCCACGAACGAGAAAAGTCATCTCCACCCACTATCCCAATAATCTACCCCTATAAACTTGCTATCAAATAACTTTACCAATCTCTCTTATAAAATAGAGATCAATACCAAAACTACTATTAGTTTCTGTATCTTCATCTATTGTAATAAAATGGTTTGTATTTTTAAAACTAATGAGGATATAACGAAGAGCTTATTTAATTACAATGAACTAGAAATTATCTATTTTATCTTACAATATACAACCGATGTAAAAAATAATAATTCAATATAATACTACAAATAAAATTTATATAGCTCAATTATATTCATTGTCATATAATATTTTTAAAACATAATTTATTTTATTGTCTTTATTGTTAAAGTTAACTTCCATTCTTACTAATTATTTTAATAAGTATGTATCACATATATTTAATGGTAGTTTCACATAAAAAATTATAGTTAATTATTTCAATTTAATAGGTAAAATAAATATAAATAATTAGAAAGGATAAAATTTACTAAAATTTTATGTTTAATATACGTTGATAAGAACAATGAAAAAAATTATGTTGTTTGTCAATAATGCATATGGGTAAGTTTAATGAGTCCCATTTTATCTACGGATTGCTGATGGAATTGGCGAATATATTAAAATATTATTACTCTAATTTAAGAAGTTCATCTAATTTGAGAATTTATTTTTTGAGGGGACTAAAGATGACGAAAGAATACTAAAAAATTGAAAGATTTTTATTTTATGAGTTCTTCTGTTAGTAGGTATATGGTTATAAAATAAATTACACTTTTAAAAATATGTTATTATAAGGAAAGTAATTGTTGTATTTTTTCTGAAAATTACTTTATTATGCTTTTAAAAAAAGAAAAGGGGAATGGCAATAAATTATTTTTGAGTGAAAATACAATTTAGTCTTTAAAAAATTTGTGTGATATAAATTTAATCTTTGAAAGATTTTTTTATATCAAATGGGTCATTGAAAGTTAATATGTGATATTAAATTAATCCTTAAAAGTTGTTTGTCATCAAATAGGTCTTTGATAGTTTAAATGTAATATTACTTTGGTCTTTGATAAATACATGTGATATCAAATAGGTCCCTAAAAACTTCTTACGGAAGAACTAAACTAATATTATATTTTAAATTTCAAGAATCTTTTTAATGTTAAAAACTTTCAGGGACTAATATGATATCATATTTGATCTTTTAGATACTAAGTTGATATTAAAATTCTTTTAGGGAATAAATTGATGTCAGACGAATCTTTAAAGGACCAAATTGCCTATGTACTCTTTTTCAATTGCTTAACTCTCACTTAAAAATTTAAAGTATTCATATTATGCAAGGACTTATATTTTTTAATAATGAGCTGTCATAAGGGCGGATTCTATATAATTTTTCTTTAAGATTATTTTTTAGGAGTTTTTTAGAGAAGGGGGAAGATAAATAAATTTTTTTTTTTTGAGTTGTTTCATCCTCAATTAAAAATTAAAAGTAGACATGCTTAGAAAACAAATTAGACCTTTAATATGAATTGTTTTGTGAAATGATTTTATAATACTTTTTCTTTAAAACTACTTTAAGATGAGGCTGAAGAAATGGAAGGGAGAAAGATAACGAATACTTTTTTTTAGTTATTTGATTCCCAGTTAAAAAGTAGAATTGGTACACAGAATGGTTCTATAATTTTTTTTTTTAAATTGTTTAGCCAGAAGGATGAAGAAAGGTGACAGAGAAAGATATTGAATGATTTCTTATATTTATAGTTGTTAATTCTTACTTAAAAATGACTAGTACATCTATACAAACAAATAAATACTTTTAATAATGAATTGTAATATTAAAATGCTGAATTCAAAATTTTGTTTAAAAATACTTCATTAGAACACCGAAAAAAAATGAAGGAAAAGGAAAATAGAATGAATTCTTTATAGATTGTTCAAACCTCACTTAAAAATTAGAAATAAATATCATTACCAAATAAATTATATTTTCAATAATAAATTTGTCCACTTGTTCCATTCTGATTTAAAAATTGGAAAAAAATTATTAAATGAATGATACTTTCAATAATAAGTTGTTATATTGAATTTATGTAATTTTTCTTTTAAATAATTTATTTTCTTAAATTATACTTTTCATTTCTAAAATAGTTTTCAGTTCACATACTTTTTAAATATTTTTTAAAGTTATTCCATACAAGTATTTTTAATATAAATTTTAGAATTCTTTATTATACTTATATAGTATAATAAATTCTTAAGAATTAATTGCTATAATAAAACTGCTATAATAAATCATAATATTGTATATGCTCTACATTAAGTACATCCATGCATCCCTATTCTTAATCAACTCATAACTTAAGGTAAATTTGTAATTTTATTTTTTTTGCATTAACTATTCCTTTAACATTTTCCTCTCTTCTAGTTAATATTCTCTCTCCTTTAACTCTTCTTTAAGGGTATGCTTAGGAGTTATGATTTTGGAGGAGAAGAGAGAGAATGGAAGAACTTAAAGAATAATTATAAGTTTATTTTATTCTTTAAACTTTTCCTTTTTCCTTCACTACCTTAACTCACAAACACACCCTAAAAAGGCAGGGCAGGTATAGATTTTTTTTTTAAATGAGAATGTTCAATATATTTTAGGGAGATATTCAAGTATTATAAATTCGAGTAATATAATTTACACATTTCTTCATAAATCAAATAATATTAAAACACATAAATTTAAATAATATTCTTGAGAGATATTTTAAAAACACGTAATATAAAAAATAATATTAATTCAAGTAACATTAAATGCATAATATATTAAGTGAATTTTTTATATTACTTGAATTTTAATATTTTACAGACTCAATAAAAAATGTTTAAGTAGATTAATTTCAAATATTTTTACCTAACTTATAGTAATATTACTTGATTTTTAATCACTTAATATATTACTTAATAAGAGAAAAATGGGAAAATCATAATATTTTTCAAATAGAGAAAGATTGTGGAGACAGAACATTAATTAAGAGGTCGTGTGCATTTTAGTTCCTCATTTTAAAAATGTAAAATTGACCTGTAAACTTTTCTAAATATGCACTTTGGTCTTTTTGTTAAATTTCTGTTTATTGTTAATAGAAAATAAGTGCATTGTGCCTCTTGAACTGTGAATCATGTGCACTTTAGTCCCTAAACTAATAAATGCTGCCATCGAAGTTGGTACTGAAGGTTCAACCATAGAAACTTGTGGCACAAGCAAGAACCTATAGAAAGAGAAGAGAGAAATGAGAAATTGTGGAAAATGGTTCTTTGATTCTATTCATCAAGAGAGTTGCTACTTATATATGTATAGCATTAAGCTACATCATGCTAATGATACAACAAGGAAAGTAACTAATTGACAGCTCATCATTCTAACTTCCAACTACCAATAACTAACACTAACTAACTTAATTATGCCTTATAGCTCCAAGAGCCCCCTCAAGCTGGAGAATGTATACTCAACATTCCCAGCTTGGAAAATAAGTGGTGAAAAGTTTTAGGGGCTAAGGGTTTAGTACAAAGGTCTGCTACTTGGGACTCAAATCAAATAGGCAACAAGTGTAATAGACTAGCCTTTACTTTCTCCTGGACAATGTGACAATATAGTTTAATGCACTTAGACCATTTGTAGAACACTAGGTTAGCAGGCAAATGTAAAGTTGAACGGTTGTTAAAGTAAAGCAAAACTGGAGAGTGAAAAGGAATAGGAAATTCTTGCATCAAGTAGGTCAACCACTATATCTGACAAGTGGTTGCTGCCAAAGCCTAGTACTCTGTCTTGGAAGATGAACGAGACATGGTATGTTGCTTCTTAGATTTCGAGGAGATTAAGGAGGTCCCAAGGTATATGCAATATCCTATTATAAAGCGACAAGAACTGAAACAAGAAGCCTAATTCGAGTCACTAAACCCCTTTAGCTTAAGCTTAACAATAGTAGGGAAAACAAACCATGAACTGGGGTCCCTTTGAGGTAACAAAGGATTCGTAATGCAGCTTTGTAGTGAGACTACATCGATTAAGAGAGAAATTGGATGAGAGTAGTGATAGCATAACAAAGATCAGGCCTAATGTTAGCCAAATAAAGAAGTTGACTAATAAGTCATTGATAAGCACTAACATCAGGGAAAGGATCCCTATCATCTTTGACTAGCTTCTGGAAGTGGAACATGGGTGTGACAACATGCTTACATTCCAATAAGCTAGCACTCTCAATACTTTCGTTGACATAGAGAAATGCCTACTGATGTTCTTGCAACTTCGAGGCCAAGGAAGAATTCGAGTTGGGCCAAGGTCTTTAATTTTAAAGAAAGTGTCTTGTAAGTGCTTGACTGAAGCAATCTCCTTAGAATAATTTCCAGTGAGTATCATGTTATCCACATAGATCAAGAGGGCTGTGAAAGAACTGGATGGCTGAGCTTTAATGAACAAGGAGTGGTCGGCTTGTGATTGTTTATAAATTGAAGAGAGCAAAACATTTGACTTTTTGTACCATTGGTGACTTACTTGCCTCAAGCCATAAAGTGACTTTCTTAATTAATAAACCTGACCAGGTTAAGGTGGTACCACCCCTTGTGGAAGGT
Source organism: Pterocarpus macrocarpus (assembly GCA_031439585.1). Taxonomy (NCBI): domain Eukaryota; kingdom Viridiplantae; phylum Streptophyta; class Magnoliopsida; order Fabales; family Fabaceae; genus Pterocarpus; species Pterocarpus macrocarpus. The sequence goes on from CM062514.1 coordinate 35,675,473, forward strand.
CCCTATAGACCTCCTCATGCAAATCTCCAAGGAGAAAAGCAGTATTAATGTCCAACTCTAAGTAGAAGCAATAGCCAAGAGTAAACGAATAGTACTCAGCTTAGCAACAAGTGAAAAGGTCTAAAGAAATCAATCCCCTTTGTTTGTGTGAAAAATTTCGCTACTAGGTAAGCTTTGCAGCATTCAATATTTCCATCAGCCCTATGCTTGACCTTATAAACCTATTTAGAGCTACTGTTTCTTTACCAGGGGGAGATAGACAAACTCCCAAGTTGCAATTTGAGTTAAAGCCTGTATTTTAGCCTCCATGGCCTACCTCTAGCACTCATGCTTCACAGCTTGATGAAAAGAGTTGGGTTCTAAAGCCTTAGAGATGGCAAGAGCTAACTGCATATGAGCAGGGAAAGATTATTATATGATAAATACCTTGAAATATGATACAAAACACCTTCAGATGTGGTGTTGCTTACAACACTCGTGCCCAATGTGCAATGAAAATCCTTGAGGTAGTGAGGTGGCTATTTGGGATGAGTGGATCTTCTAAGGGTAGGCTCAAGTGGAACAAGTTCAATGGGAGAAGGTGGGTGAATATGAGGAGCTAGGGTAAGTTCAAGTGGGTGATAAGTGGACTGGTTATGGTGAATTGGTTGGGGATGAGATGTGTCAAGGTTGGATGGATATGGTGAGGGAAAGTAAGAAGATACATCCATAGTTGTAGGAGCCAAATCAGTAGATTGGACTATGGTGCCTTGCCTATCAATAGTAATGTCTTAAAAGGAAAAATGGATTAATGACAAATAACATTTCTTGAGACAAAAAATTCCCTAGTATTGGTGTCAAAAATAAAAAAAACCTTTGGTGCCATGCCTATGACCTAAGTAAACTCCTTTTCTTACCCTAGGGTCAAGCTTTTTAATATGTACTATCATGATGCAAAACATTGACAACCAAAAACTTTGACAAAAGGCAAATCTAGTTGTTTATTATGAAGTAATTCAAAGGGAGATTTGTTACCTTGAATCTTGCTTGGTAGTCTATTAATGAGAAAAACTGAGTGAGCAACAACAAAATGCCAAAAATTCTTTGGAACACTAGATTGAAAGAGCAAGGATCTAGCAACATTCAAGATATGCTGGTGTTTACGTTTCACAACTCCATTTTGCTATGGTGTTTCGACATATGACTTATGATGAAGGATACCTTGCATGTTATAAAACTTTAGTAAGTTAAGCTCTAAACCATTATCACTTCTTATGCACTTGAGAGTGTAGTTAAATAGATTTTGAGCCAAATTTACAAAATTGATTATGTTTTCAAGAACTTTAGACTTGTGTTTAAGGAAATAAATCCAGGTGTGTCTAGTAAAATCATCAACAACAGTTAAGAAAAGTCTATAGCCATTGATGGAGGTGATAGAGATAGGGCCCCATATATCTATATGCAAGAGCTCAAAAGGTCTACCATTAGCTATCTTGAAAGAACAAGCATTTTTGCTTTGCCAAAGGACAAATATCACAAGCTGTATTATGATCTAAATTTGAGATATAGGGTAAATGTTGACTCAATACATGAATTTTAGAAGGAGAAGGGTGGCCTAACCTAACATGCCACTTATTAGGAATAGGGACAACAACATTATTTACAACTGAGGGGTGTGTAGGTATACCAAAATTTTGTAATACACAAAGGCCATGTTGTGTATCAGCAATACCAATAATCTTAGCAGTGAATGGCTCCTGTATTTCACAACATTTATCAGTAAACATAAGGGAACAATGTATGGCATATGTCAATTTAGAAATAAATATGAGGTTAAATGCAAAATTAGGGAGATACAAAACGTGGTCTAACATTAATTGGTCAGAAAAACAAATGGTACCTGCTAAAGATGTACACACTTGGTTGCTATTAGGAAACTGAGGGTATGGACTTATAAGTGATTAAATAATCTAGGCTACTACAAATATGGTTTGTAGCAAGGATCTAGAATCCAACAAGAGTTATTTGATTTTAGATTCAATGCATAGGCAATACTTGAAACTAAGGTAGAAGTTTTGGGTTTGGCTAAAATCTAGTTTGTGAAGTCGAATGAGGAGTTAAATTCTGATATGTGGTGTGAGAGTGAAGTTGAGTCTATTGAAGCAAGATAAGACTTTCATACTATCCTTAGTCAAATTGAAAATAAGAGATTATTGCAACTCCTCCTCTGGTTGATCCTCATTCTCACATTCATCCAAGGAAACTTGATTGACAGAAGATCCAAGTCCCTTCTTAAAATGAAGGGAAAAACCATGCTTCTTAAAATAAGTGTCAACCAGGTGTCCATTTTTGCCACAATGACTACAAACTTTGCCCTCATTACTGGACTGCCCCTTCAAAAATTTGCCTTTGCCAGGCTTCTTATCACCATTGGAACCACCAAAACCTGAACCTTTAGCCATTGTAGTGGCTATGCTCGTAGCCAAGGCCTTGGAGTCAATATTGTTCTCATTATTGAACTACTTTTCCTGCTGCACAACCAAATTGAAGACAATGTTGATTAGAGAGAAAGGGTTCATGAGAAGAATCTGGGACCTAACCCCCAAGTATTGATCATTCAAACCTTTGAGAAACCTCATAATGTAGTCTTGCTCTCTATACAACTTGAAAGGACACTGTGTAACATGATAGGGCAAAAATTGTCCAACTCACTCCATACAGACTTCAGCTGAGTAAAGAAACTGGTTGCTAACAAATTTTCTTGCTTCCAAGAATACAATTCCTCTGACAAATTAGCTATTCTTGTGTGAGTCTGTTGTGAGAATTGTCACATCAACTCAAGCCATAACTCCGAGGCTTTGTTGATGAACATAACACTTTGAGCTATTTTAGCAGACAAAAATATGACCAGCCAAGAGAGGACTATCTTGTTGTTTTTGTTCTAAAGAGGCCGAAGAGGATCACCTACCACAGGTTCTTGCAAGCTTCCATCAACAAAACACATTTTGTTTTTGGCCTCATGGCTCTTGACCACAGATGATAGTTGGTTTCTATCAAGGGAGTAGAAACCTGAGCCATATTGGGATCAGAAAGGGGACTTACTACATTTGCCATTATAGCATTTGCATTCCCTATTGGTGTATGCATATTCACTGCATTCATATTCTCCATTGTAGTAAAATCAAAGGCAATATAAATGCATCCATAATACATTTTGCACTGTACACAAATCTTATCCACTAATAAAAAATATGCATCATGCACACGAAAGCTACATATAAGTGTACTCCCCTAACTCTATGCTTCAACCATGTGCTTGCTTAAACTTGATTTTCCTTTTCTTCCTCCATCAACTTCTTGCAAGTCTATAAATCATAATTAGTAAGTCCATTGGCATAAGAAATTTTGTGATGACGAAGCCACGACTTAATTAAAAAAATAAAATAAAAAAACCAAATGCAAAATAAAGAAAAATATGAAAAAGGAATAAGAAGACTTAGGTTGCCACCCAAGAAGCACTTGTTTATAGTCTTTAGCTCGACTTCACTATTAGATTCTTGGATCTCATATCTTGATCCTTTGTTTTTCCTTAATCAATTTAGCATAAAAGCATGGTTGCATGCTTGTAAGCTCCTATAGAAGAGATGGTGATCAGCAATTTTGAAACTACTTCAAGACTCTGTGTAATGCTCAGGTGGATAGTTAAAAAAACATCCAACCATGAATATCTAATGTGGCCTTCTTCGATCGGTAAAGCCTAGGATGGAGTTTATTTTTCATATTTCATGGTAGACATTCCATTACTGCCTTACCGCCAGTGGGATGTCACCCTTTATTACAATGATGTTTTTGCCAGCGTCTTCTATGGGAAGGCACTCAGTGCAAAACTGTCATCCATGTTAGGTTCACAGCGGTCATATGGTCCCAACAGCAAGACCACCTGTAACACACACACACCCCAAATCAATTAATCAATCAAGTCAAAATCCCTTAAAAATCACAACTTTTACCAAAAGGAGGAGAACATCTGACGCCAATCTTCAATTTCAGTATATTTTCTAAACACAATAGTTAGGATTTTGGTGGTGGTGTCCCATCTGCAACCATGGACAAAGACCTTTTGGTGGGCGAGATCCACATCTACTAGTTAGCGGACATTGTTGGTGAAATCAAGGCGCTTCTCGATGGCTTGTTTAATGAAAGTGGAATTGCTCCTTTGTGATGGGCTCGTCATCCAAATGAAGGTCCTCGTTTTCCTATTCCACATCATTTGCTTCTGCATGAGTCGGGTCTAAACTAGAAGCTTGCTCTAGAAGCTGAATTTTAGACCAAGGATGCAAACAATCTTAGTAGTGCTTCTGCCATCATTAGAAGCTAGAGAATAGCGGCGTGGTGAAGCTCTTGAGCTCCTTAATGACATCGTTAAAGAAGCTCCTGCTGGAGAAGACAATGGGAGCTAAAGAAGAAGGTAGAACTGATGCAAAGGAAAAGGTGAAGGAGAAGAAGGGTGAATGATGGGCTGAAACACAAAAAATAAACTCCACCCTAGGCCTTATCAATCTGAGAAGGCTACATTAGATATTCATGGGTGGATATTTTTTTCACTATCCACCTGAGCGCGACCCCAAGGATTTTAGCAATTTGATTCTCTTGATTTTATTTCTTCAGTAGTTGAAGGTGGGAAACCTAATTAAATAGTGAAAATTCCAATGGTGTATGCCAACCTAGCTCTTGTTCCTTGTCATCTAATCATTTTACTAGAGTGGATGCTTTAATAAGTGCTTGCTCTAAATATCATTTGCTTGTTGAATCTTGTGGTTAAGTTTCTCCTCGTCCTTGGACTTATACTCTAGTCTAGGGCTTGCACATGATTGACTATCCTCTTAAGTAACAGTCTTACATTGCTCCTTTGTATTGTTAATCTTGTCACTTGAGAGTGTGCCTTGCTGTTCGTCTACCATTTGCCTCGAGATTTATTCAATCTAAATTTCTAAGTTTTGAAGAGAGGCTCCTTAAATTTTTAAATTCTCCTCAGGCTGCTGTGTAAACTTCTCAATAGTGGCCGTTGGGGATGATATTCTAATCTCTTTACAAACTTGGTTAAACTTTTCAAATGTGGTCTCTAGTGATGAGATTCCATCAGGTTGATAGATGTGTTGGTTGTGTTCGGTTATTCCATGAGTAATTAGGATATTTCCTCTATTCTAGATTATAAGTGTTAAAGTATAATTGGAATCTTGGAGGATTACCCATATAGGTAACTTGCTCTTAATGCAAAGGATAGCTCGACTCACAATAACCATTCGGATGGCTGCCTCCACATAAATCCCAAGTCCATATAGGAGGATTCCTTGCTTCCCACTACATTTGATCCATCTGCTTGCCTGAGGCTCTATGGTAATTATTCACTCCATCCATTCCAAGTACGTCAAAAAATAACAGAAGATCAAGAGGAAGAAAATGAAATAAAATAAAAATAAAATATTCTAAAAATAAAAGAAAAGAAAATTATGCCTAAATTAGTATCCTTATTAGGTACTAATGATATTGGTTGAAAATCAATCCCTAGCAATAGCACGAAAAGCTTGATAGTAGTATTGGCAAGTATATCGGGTCATACAAGTAATAAAGTATGAGTAGAGTATTATTTCTATAGAGATTGACTCAACCAACTACCAATTCCCTAATTTAGAAACTATTTAGATGTTCTAAACAAAAAGAGTATCACAATTAACAAAACAAAATTCTGAGAAGATCGCAATAGTAGAAAATCAAATAAAACGAAAATGCAAAACAAGGATGGAAGATATCAAAGGTAAGAGCACTAGGGGTCCAATTTCTCCTAGTTGTTTCTATGATTAATTTGAGCTCCTAAATCTAATGAATATCTATCAATCAACTGATGGAGAGGGATTCCTAATTTATTTGATACTTGATTCCTCTAGCACACTAATCCCTCCTAGATTTTAGAACACAATTGATTCCTCAACTTGAACCCTAAAATTAAAGGCGTCACTTATTTGTGATTCCTCTTATAGAGCCCCATGAAATCTCTAACCCTTATTCCTAAACAATTAAGAATTAAGGTTTCTACTTCATTGTCTCAATTATGTATTTAGATTCCTTTTAGTCTACATAACTCTAATATTAATTTATGGGTTGCGAATCCACAAATAGCATTAAGAACGGATAATAGAAACTCAGTTGAATAAGAAAGATTTCATTAAAATTAGAAATCTCAAACAATCAAGTTCACAACATAAGGTATCTAGCCAACTAACATATTTAATAAATACAAATTTATCGACAGAATATTTATGGTAAACATAAATCAAAGAGAGAAAAGAAATAAAGAATGGATCCCAATCATGCACCTCTTCCTCCTTGACGTAGTTGCCAAAACTGTAGCTCTTCCTTGATGTCTCCCAAGAACATTAGATGAGAAGAGAATGTAGCATAGCCAAGAGATAGGCAAAGATGGCCAAGAGAAGTCAAGAGGCCAACCAAAGACCAAGACTCCAAGACTCTCCCCTTCAACCCCATTTGAAAATTTGTTTTTATTCTCTCCTTAATTCTATAGTTTGTTATATGAGAAAAGATAAGATAAGCTAACCCAATTCATGTTGGGGGCCAAAATAATTATTTTCCCATCTAATTTGATCCAAGTCGTAGCTTTAGTGTAGAGATTGGGTTCAAATAGCTCTGAGTTGTATCTCAATTCGGTTCAAAATAACCCAATTCACGTTCTGGTTCTAGATTGATATTGGATCATTGAATTATAAGCTCTGTAACTCTCAAACAACTTGGAATTTGCTCCTAATCTAGGAACACAAAGTTGTAGAAAATCAAATTAACTTTCTAATGCCACAAAGAGCACCTCAATCACACTTCTGAAGCTTTAAGATATTGGCAAAATACTAGGCAGAGGTCAGGCTAGATAGCATCAAGATATCAGGTTTTCACTTAGAAAATCTAAGAACTAGGTTTTGTGCAAAACATAAAAGTTGTCAATTGTAGAGCATTTCCTGAGCTTTTCGGAGTATCCTCATTTGTCTTAATCCAATCATTTTAGAGAAATACAAGTTTTTTACTACAATGCTTTCCGAGAATCACCTCAAATAAGCTCCAAAACTCTTCTATTTAGTCCAAAATACTTCCCTTGCTAAATTGAATAAAATAAGCTTTCAAACCATCAAATTCATGTAAAAATTACTCATTTAATATAGTTTCAATAATTTCATAAAAGTCTAAAACCATATGCAAATTGGCTAATATCTTAAAAATTAAAGCATAAAATCATGTCAAATTAAACTCTGAATGAGTGTATATTATACACTCATCAAGATATGATGGAGATACAAAAGTGGTGACACTCCACTCAAACCAAATCCCAAATATACCCAAAGTACCTAATAGTATTTTCCTATTGGTATATACACTCAACACACAAAAGAAAAACATTCAAAGAGGAACCAAAACAAAACTTCTCTAAAACCCAAAAGGCTGAAAGCCTAAAATTAGAATGAACTTGGAATGTTATAAGTCAAGCTTCATAAGCATGCCTTTATATAGGCATTAGGCCATCAAATGCAACCAAAAAAAAAAACAAAATCATTACAACTTGCTGCAACTTGAAAGTTCACATAACATTGCTTGTGGCCTTTTGCGGTCTACCAACTTGTGAGTCCACATGATAAGTGTCCAAAAAATTGGCTAAATTCAAAGCACGGCTGCATATTTTAGCACCGCCTCAAGAGTCCATTTGCAGTGGAAGTTTGAATTCAATTAACCAAGACTTCTCGTAAGCATTCAGCAATTTGATGGCCAAAAAATCGAGCTCTATGTGGGCTAAACATTAAAAAATAAGCTTCAGCTTGATGCATGCAAGGATGAGCTGCTCATGCATTTCAACAAAATTACCACCGCCATATCAACTTGTTAATTTGTCCACTTGCAAAAGGTTTGAAAATTCAAACCATATTTAACATGAACGAATATAATGGCCACGAGATTGTCACTTTTCTGATATTAAATAAGCAATAATATATGGCTGATTTAATCTAGATAGGCTTGCTAGGGAAGATGCTTTAGCAAAAGTTTATAAAGGGACTCTTCCATTACGCTAGGACAAGCTTTTGGAGTAGATTCTATTCTGTCAAAGAGGCTGAGAGTTGATATAATTTTGGACAACAATTCTACATGTTTCAAATTTTGGGTCTTGTAACATAATGCTTATCCAAATTTCAAAGCAATTGTCTAACACAAAGAAACTGGGAACATTGGAGTATTTGCCACTCAGATTTGCGATAGTGGTGTTGGCTATGGCAACTAGCAGGAGCATTTGTTGGATGCGGAAGTATCAAATTATATATATCACTAGTATAGGAGTTAGACGTTAATTAGTTAAATTGTTATAGTCGGTTACCCAGTTTAATATGTACTGTTATAGTTAGTTACTAGTCACATTTTGTACATAAACTAACTTAATTCAGTATCAATGTAACTATTTATTCATTTTGTCTAATATGGTATCAGTAGTAAACATCACTTCTCTCTGATCTCTGAATTTCTCTCTCACTTTTCATTGCATTTCTCACATTTTCCCAATGTTCCTTGCTCTTTCTCACCGATTCTTTCGCATTCTTCCAATTCTTTCTCCATGGAAAACCTCACGGATCCCTACTTTTGAAGAGCAAGAAAGTGACTCTATACAAATAATAATGTTTTATTTATTTATAAAGAATCAAGACTATAAATTTAGTAAGATACGAATGTTACTCAAACACTCACTTATTAGTTGTTTACACTAGCACTCACTCACTTAGGTACACATGCACCTTACTTGGGCTTGCACACACTAGGAGCTCACTCTCCTCACACTCACTTACGGTTCTCACGATTTTTCTCTCTGCACACACTCACTAGAGCACTCCACTAGTATTTATAGGCTGTCAAAGTCGATGATAAAACTGACTAACAACAGCTAGAATTTTCTAGCTTAATAATTTTTTATTATACTAGTTTTATACAATTCTAGATATTTCTTTTTCCTTCTTAGTTATAGAGAAGTCTAGTAGTTTGTAATTCTTATCAATACTACTGCAAGAAATTTCTAACATGTCGGTGATTGCTTTTATGGAATTTTCCGAAACTTGTGTTGATCTTCATTTCTCCCCCTCAACACTAGTTCTGCTCTGTATTCCAAGTTGTTTATGGAACTCTAAGAATGTGATGCTGCTTAATCCTTTTGTGAATATGTCGGTTGTTTGTTCGTCGGTATTGATTTTCTCCATGCATATTTCTCCATTCAATACTTTCTCTCTCAAAAAATGATAATGTACCTCAACATGCTTTGTTCTTGCATGGAAGACTAGATTTTCTGCAGTTGAATTGCAGATTTGTTATCACAATATAGTGGAATCTTACCTTTGACCGGTTGATGTAAATCCTCCATTAGTTGCACTAACCGCATGCACTCTTGTGCCACCATTGTCATTGCTCTGTATTCTGCTTCCGTCATTGACAATGACACTATTGGTTGTCTTTTGCTACATCATGATACTGCTCCTAATCCAAGGGTGAATATGTATCCAGTAGTTGATCGACAAGTATTGTGATCTCCAGCATAGTTGGCATCACAATACCCAATCATTTTGCATTCACCACCCTTTTTGTAGTATATACCATAGTCAATTGTGCCTTTGACATACCTTAGGATTCTTCGGACTACTTCAAGATGTGGTGGACTTTGCATATACCTGCTCACCACTCCAACAGCAACCGAAATGTTCGGCCTTATCAATTTTAAGTAGATGAGACTTCCCACCAATTGCCGATACATGGTTGCATCTTCTAGATCTTTCCCTTCGTGTGCACAGACCTTAGCATTCATCTCTATTGATGTTGATATTGGCTTGTATTTAAGCATCCCAAACCTCTACAAGAGATCCTTAGCATACTTCTGTTGGCACAAGAATATTCCTTCTTTGGTGCGATGTAATTCAAGCCCAAGAAAGTGTCTTAATTCACCAAGTTCCTTCATTTGGAAGCAAATGGATAGATTCTTCTTGTTTGACGAATTTCTTCAACATTGTCTCCTGTGATGATCAAATCATCTACATACACAAGCACAATTGCTAATTTTTCATCACATACCTTGACAAATAGGCTTGAATCAGATGGCGTCAGACAATATCCGCTTTGGTTTAGGAACTCTGCTATCTTTCCATACCATGCTCTAGGTGCTTGCTTTACCCCTTATAATGCTTTCCTTAGCTTGCAGACATAATCTGGATGAGCTTTGCTTTCAAATCCTCTCAGCTGCTTTATATAAATGTCTCTATCAACTTCTCCATGCAAGAAAGCATTCTTCACATCCATTTGCCAATGCTTCCAGGATTTGTATCTTGCCAATGCTATCAGGACTCACACAGTAGTAATCTTTACAACTAGGCTAAATGTCTCATCATAATCCAACCCATATTGTTGGGAGAAGCCTCGTGCAACCAATCAAGCTTTGTACTTATCTATTGATCCATCTGGACGGGTTTTGATCTTATAAAGCCATTTGCAAGAAATGGGCATTATATCTCTCAGTCTCGGCACTAACTCCTACATTTGGTTCTGTTCAAGTGCTGAGATTTCTTCTTCCACTGCCTTAATCTATTCCTCTTTCTATGAGGCATCTTCATATGTTGTTGGCTCTTTTCCCTCCATTACCTTTGCAACATTTGCATAGTTGGGATTTGGCTTTCTTTGGCTGGTTGATCTCTTGAGTTGTGGTTGCTCTTCACCCTCCTCTTCTTCTCCACGTTGATGTTCTTCTTGATCTCTTTGATGCGCTCCTATTTGCCAAGGACTCCCTATATATCTTTCCACCTCGGTTGGACTTGGAGCCTCTTCTTCAACACAATCTTTTTGCTCCCCCATCTTTCTTTTTATCATGCCTCCAATTTCTTTTGAGTCAGGTAAAGTTACCTGTTGTGGTGACTCCACAAGCTCCTTGACAATCTTATCATCAAAACTTATTTTGTTGTCCAAATCAATTTCTTCTTTAGTTATGAGTGAAACAGAAACATCCCATTCTTCTTTACTGCCATTTTCTTTTTCTGAATGACGACTTGAGGTTGTCGCGTTGCTCTATGCCATTTTCTTCTTGTACCAGCAATCTCTTGCAAAATGCCCTCGCTTCCCACATTTGAAACAGGCACCATCACATTTCTTCGTATTAGCCTGGGGTTTTCCAGAGCATGAATTTTCTTCTTGCTCTTTCTTTCCCTTCTCATTCTTGTTAACAAGTGGCTTCCTTCTTCCTTTCCTTTTACCAGTGAAAAGTGCTTCCTCTTCACTCTTAACTGATACTTCAGATATATGTTTAGCCAACGCTTCTTGGTCGGCCAACAAATTTTCTAATTTTAATAGGGAAGGTTAGGTAGGCCAACCTTGAATGGCAGTAATAAATCCTCTGTACTTCGGTTTTAGACCATGAATAATTATTCTCTTCATACCTTGATCAAATATTTTGCCATATGAATTTAACTCAGAAATTTCTCGGCAAAGAGACTTTACCTTGGTCAAATACTCGTTGATTGTCAAGTTTCCTTGTATTGCCGATAAGAGCTCATTCTCTAAGAGTTGCAGCCTTACATCATTCTTCTTGGAGAACAATGTTATGAAAGTGTCCTATGCTTCGTTTGGTGACGAGACCTTCCTTATATGCTCTGGCATCTCGTCCTCTATTGTAGTCTTGATCACAAACATAGGCTTTCCTACTTTAATCTTCCACTTCCTCAATGCTTTGGCTTCTGTTGCAGGAGGTGGTGTTGTCTCGCTACCTCTAACAACTTCCCACAGGTCTTGCCCTTGGGGATATGACTCCATACATGTCTATCATGTATTGTAATTCTGGGCGTTAAGCTTCCTTATTCCACCAACCATTGAATGTCTGCCATAGTGACTTGATATAATTTCCTCACTGCTTTGGTCCCAGATCAACAGCTTTACAGTCCTAGACTGCGACTTGCGATGAAAAGCTCCCCTAGAAACAATGATCCTTGATCACCCACGAAATAATCCCCAACCGCCTGGCTCTGATGCCAAATTAAAGACCAAGACAGTGGACTCTATACAAATAACAATGCTTTATTTATTTATAAAGAATCAAGACTACAAATTTAGTGGGATACGAATATCACTCAAACACTCACTTATTAGTTGTTTACACTAGCACTCACTCACTTACGTACACATGCATCTTGCTTGGGCATGCACACACTAGGAGCTCACTTACTCACACTCACTCACAGTTCTCACGATTTTTCTCTCTACACACACTCACTAGAGCACTCCACTAGTATTTATAGGCTGTCAAAGTCGGTGATAAAACCGAATAAGAATAGCTAAAATTTTCTAGCTTAATAATTTTTTATTATACTAGTTTTATACAATTCTAGATATTTCTTTTTTCCTTCTTAGTTATAGAGAAGTCTAGTAGTTTCTAATTCTTTTCAATGCTATACAAGAAATTTCTAACATGTCGGTGATTGCTTTTATGGAATTTTCCGGAACTTCTACTGATCTTCAACTTTCTCCATCAATCTGATAGTCCCAGTTTAGTGCTCATATCTCAACCTCTCATCGGTGACAATTACTCATATTGGAGTTGTGCTATGGAGCTTGCTCTCTCGATCAAGAATAAACTTGGCTGTATCAATGGTTCTTTAGCTCGTCCTGGTGAGGATGATCTTCAGTTGCTCGATTGATGGAGTCGTAGCAACAATATCATGGTTTCTTGGATTTTCAATGCTGTTTCTTAAGAAATCGTTAGCAATATTATGCGATCGAAAGTTATGGCTTAGATTGGCGAGATTGCTACCAGGAGAAGAATGGTTCGCGCATCTTCGAGCTCTATTGCAACCTCATGAGCCTGTCTCAATATAATGATTCTTTTAGTGTCCATTTCACTAAACTCAAGATGATTTGGGATGATTTATCTGCATAAAAATTGATTGCTATGTGTAATTGTGGTGGTTTGATCACCATGAGATTGAAAATGTCATGTTATTCCTTATGGGCCTGAATGATCATTTCTCTTCAATTCATGGTCAATTGTTGTTGATTGAGCTGATTCCACCAATCAAAAAGGTTCTATCCTTGGTTCTTCAGAAAGAGAATTAGCATGAAGTCATCGTCAGAATTGCTTCCTTTGATGCATCTTGTTTTTGCTGTTAAGTTTGATCAGAAACAAGCCAAGAAAGACAGACTATTGTGTGCTTACTATGGTGTCTTGGGGCACACAATTAATAAGCGCTTCAAAGCCCAACCTATCGATAGTTTGTAATGCAAGTTTCTTCCATTTTTGAGCCCCACCTCTACCACCAAGCCGCTTCTATTCCAAAGTGGCAGGTAGCTATGCAAGTCGAACTCCAAGTTATGGAGGTAAACGACACTTGGACCATTGTTCCTTTACCTCTAGATAAGCACACTATTGGGTGTCATTGGGTCTACAAGGTTAAGTATCTTCCTTATGGGCCTGTAGATAAGTACCCGTTTGGTTGCTAAGGGCTATACGCAGCAGGTAGGGCTGGATTTTATTAAAACTTTATCCCCGATCGCAAAATTGTCCACCATCCTTGTGCTTCTTACCTTGGCAACTATTACTGGTTGGGCTTTATTGTAGCTTGACATTAACAATGTTTTCCTAAAAAGGAAACTTTTTGAGGAGATTTATATGGATTTGCCTCTCGATTATCCAAGTAAAGGGGAGAATCTAGTATGTTGTTTGAATAAATCCATCTATGGTTTGAGGTAGGCCTCAAGACAATGGTTTTCCACCTTTGATTCAGTCCTACTCAAGTTTGGTTTTCCTAATCCAAAAATAATTATTCCCTATTTGTCAAAGGCTTGGGTGCTTCCTTTGTTGCCTTGCTTGGCTATGTTGACTACATCATTGTTGCAGGCTCTGATTCAAAGCTGCTTCAAGAAGTTAAACACTTCATTCAAGGGCATTTTAAGCTAAAAGACTTAGGCTCTCTCAAGTATTTCCTTGGTCTTGAGATTTCCCACAACAAGCATGGGATCTTCTTATCTCAACATAAATATGCTCTATCCCTACTAGAGGATACTAGTTTCTTAGGCTCAAAACTAGTGAATCTGCCCAAGGATCCCTATGCTAAATTGAGCAATGAGGATTGTGACTTACTCCCTAATGTCCATCAATACGACAGGTTGATTGAATGATTACTCTACTTAACAATTTCGAGACTGGACATTACCTTCTGTGTCAATAAGTTGAGTTAGTATGTATCTAAGCCTTGTGTTCCCCACCTATAGGCAGCACACCACCTATTGATGTATATCAAATAAACCTTAGGGCAAGTTCTATTTTTCTCTGCTGACTCATCTCTTAATCTTCGAGCATACGCAGATGCAGATTGGGTTGCCTACATTGACACTTGTTTTTCTGTTACTGGTTTCTGCATTTTTATTAGAGATTTCTTGGTGTCCTGGAAGTTGAAGAAACAGACCGCCATCTGCAAGTCTTCTACAGAATCCGAGTATAGGTCCTTAGCTTCTATGGCTAGTGAGTTAACGCGAATGCAGTCTCTCCTTAAGGATTTTGGTCTTTCATTTGGTTCAGTTGCTGTCTATTGCGATGGCCAAGCTGCTATTCATGTTGCCTCAAATCCTACATATCATGAGTGTACGAAAACACATTGAAGTGGATTGCCACTTCATTTGAGAAAAAGTGGCCAATGGACCAATCAGGTTGGTACATGTGCGCATTCAACATCAAGTCGCGGATTTTCTCACCAAGGCGCTTCGCTCCCCTTAGTTTCATTATCTGCTGTCCAAGATGCGTGTCAAGAACATCTTCCTTCCATCTTGAGGGAGAGTATAGGAGTTAGAAGTTAGTTAAGTTGTTATAGTCACTTACCCAATTTGTTATGTATTGTTATGGTTAGTTACTAGTCACATTTTGTATATAAACTAATTTAATTCAGTATCAATACAACCATCGATTCATTCTGTCTAATGACTAGCGTTACAACATATAACGTTACAACATTTAACAATGTTATACAGTAGAAATAATTTCCAGAATTTGTGAAAAAGAAACAGTGATTGTTATATAGGATAAAAAGATTTAATCTACTTACTCGTTATAGAGTAAACGTGTATGTCAAATTATTCTGATAAGTTACTTTTAACAAAAAAATTCTGATAGTCTAGATGTTTTACAACATAAGTGAAAAAGAGATATACTCACAAATTTATTATATAATAAAACACTATAAATGTAAATTTCTTCAAACAGTGACTTTGGAAGCCATAAACTTTAAAGACAAACCAAATATTTTATTCCAAAGTTCAATATACTACATATATCTTGCACTTGTAGCAACCCACGATCAGTCCATCCCAGATCCAAAGTGTGGGGCACATCTGCACAGAAATGCAATTTTTTTTTCAGACATTAATGTGGTGGGCAAAAACAAATTACAGATTTTTAATCATAGAAATAAAATTGTAAAGCTATGCGATTCTAAGCATTTAATGATGTACTAACATTAGATAACAAATAAGCACCTTATATGATGTTCAGACATTAGAGAATAGTGCATTTTTTTCCAATTCAATTTCTTTGAATTATACACCAATAGAAAGTGCTTCAAAAACATAGTAATAATCAAACAGTAGAAGTTACAAAAATATTAACATATCATCTCTACTGAAAAAAAAAATGAATTCAGTTGGTATTGAAGCAAATCCTACCAAATGAACCAACTCCCATCTAGTGCCTTAGGTAGTGACTGAATTCTTTATATTATATGGCAAAAGAATAATGTTAATTAAATTTTTTGTTTTGAATTTTGAAAACATCGATTGGAGTATGTGTTGCGTGTGAATAAACTTATTACATAATTCATATAAGTGTAGCAAAACCAAAAATCATAGAGAAAGACAAGTGAGAACACAAGAATTGGAGTAATTTGGTAAATATATATACATTACAGGACAAAGTTGATTTTACAATGACTCAGAAAGCAAAGTCAATTTGAATTTAGCTCTGTCAATTACGTCAATAAAAATAAAAAAGGGCTAAATTTGAATTAAATTATAGACTAATTAATACTAGAGTAAACAAACCCATAGTAGTGAGCAACAAAAATCAGTTATGGCTTTGCAATTTCAAACGCCGATATGCATGCTTGGTACGTATCTTAAGTAAGAATCAAAAGTGATACATAAATGATTGGAATTGTAGTGTGCTGTCCCTAAAATAAATTATAGAAAATTATTAACATTTCAAAAACATGAGATGTTCCCCAGTTAGAACTTAAAACAATAAAAGTAGTTCGGGTCAAGAACTAAACTAGCAAGTTTTAGCAATTAGATTCATGTCACGTGCTTTTGTTTCCCTGTTCCATATGAGGAAGCAATTCTTGATTGATGATACCTACAACTAAAGAAAGAAACAGCAAACTTGAAATATAAAAGCTATTTTGTACCTGCTAGTCTTGAGTCACATGTGGAACTTGGCCATATTCACTACCACCATTACATATATGTAGCCTGTCAATTGGTTTAAGACTCTGAGATAAGCAATTCTCCAAGGCCTCCAAAGTAGTATTGGCCCCAAAAAGCCCCAAAAGCCTGTGAAAAATCCTAGGCCCAAACTAGTGTATAGTGCTTCATAAAAGACTAAATTGTCATTTGCATTATGTGTTGTTGGTCCATGAGGCTTTAACGGTGTCTCATGTTCGAGGCAACTTTTGTTAAGTTGTTCACCGCAAAGATCAAGATTTCCTTCAAAATTAGAAGCATCAAAGGTCTCCATGTGTCTTCCAAAGGGGATTCTTCCAGAGAGACAGTTGTTTGACAAGTCTAACTTACCCAGATCATCAATTTGTGAAAGCGTTGAAGGAATTCTTCCAGATAAATGGTTCCTTGATAAGTCAAGGAAATCTAGTGAAGCTAAATTCCCAATCTCAGAAGGAATTTCCCCACTCAAATTATTTCTTGATAAATTCAAAGAAACTAATCCAAGAAAATATCCTAAATCTTTTGGGATTTCACCAATTAAATGGTTGCTCGAGAGATCAATACTAATACACAACTCTGGATCCTCGAACAAACGCTCAACGCCTTTCCACATCAACATAATGTCAAGAATTCTACTAAAATGCAAACCATGATATGATTCATAGTACCAAACATCGTACCAACGTAGATGACTTAGAGATTCAGCTGAGTTGATGCTCTTCCCGTACATTGAAGTGAAATTCTTTAAACATGTTGGAATTCTATTTGATAAGTTATTGCTTGAAAGATCCACCAGTTTAATTTGCCTTAGATAGCAAAGATGCATAGGAAGGTTCCCAGAGAAGCGATTCCTTGGCATGCTCAAGAATATCAATTGTTGCAGACTTTTTCCGATCCATGAGGGTATTGGACCGGACAACAAATTTTCACCCACATCCAACAAAACTAAATCGGTGCAATTCTTCAAAGTGGAAGGTAGCTTTCCAATGAAACTATTGTTTCGTAAAATCAATGCTTCCAATTTCACAAGGGAGCTCATAGATCGTGGAATCTTGCCTGAAAGGTTATTATTGCTTAGATCAAGAAACAATAATGAGTTTACAGATGCCCAACAATCTGGTAGTTGTCCCTTTAGCTGATTGTTAGCTAAAACTAAAGTGGCCAAGTTTCTAGTAATGTTGTTGTCACACAAAAGTGAAGACAAATCAGAAAATTTATTTTTAGAGAGAATCAATGTTGAAGCATGTAGCAAAAACGATGGAACTGCACCTTCAAATTGGTTCGAATTCAAATACACTTCTGCACCATGCAAAAGATTTATTGGTAAATTTGGAATTGCACCTGTAAAATTGTTGTGAGAAATATCCAACACTTTATCATATTGTAAGTTATTCCAAAACCAATCTGGTACAGAGCCATTAATCCCAGCATAAGAAATATCTAGATAATCTAAGGGACTTTGGGTCCGGAGCCAACTCGGAAAACTAGGACCCAACTTGCAAGATGCTAGTCCCAATTGTACTAATTGGAAAGGAGGAAACCAGCTAGGGGAAAATTTTAGAGACAATGAGTTGTTTGATAAGTAAAAGTATTCTAATTTGAGAAAGCTAATGAGATGTGATTCAGTGATGTCACCCTCCAAAGAATTCCCCTCCAGGGACAGATACACCAACTCAGATAACAATCCAATGCTTTTAGGTAGCATGCCAGTAATCTGGTTGAAAGACAAGTCCAAATAATGAAAAATGTGTCTGTTGCACCATGAAGAATTTTGAATGAAGCTTGAAAGGTCCCCCCTGAAGTTGTTATTAGACAAGTATAATATCTGCAATGTGCAAATATTCCCGAAGGATGCTGGAATTTCGCCTTGTAGCTTGTTATTAGAGAGGTCAAGCTCTTCAAGAGAGTGCATTACTTTGTCAAAACCATCTGGAATCAGACCTTCTAACAGGTTGTCCTGAAGACGAAGTGTGTGAAGATTAGTGGTAAAGTTGAAAAGCCAATAGAATATAGTCAATGATGTCAATAGGTTTGAGGAGAGATCAAGGAGAACAAGAGAAGATGAAGAATTCACAATGGAAGTAGGTGACACAAGAAAACTTCTATCACTAAGACCACAATTACTTAAATTAAGCTTTTGAAGTTTGGAGCTGAAGTTGAAATCAACTTGAGATATTGATGATGTCAGGTTGTTACAAGAAAGGTCAAGGATCACAATGGAGGGAAAGTGTGGATAAAGACAAGGCGACAAAACAAGATTATTATTTGAAAGATAAAGCTCTTGAAGGTTAAAGCTGAAGTTGAATAATTGAAATATTGATGATGTTAGCATATTAGAAGAGAGATCAAGGATGGTAAGAGAAGTGGAAAAGTTGGAATGAGAATCAAACAAAGATTGAATATCATTATCTAAAAGACTACAACCGATTAACCTCAATTCTCTTAAGTTTGGAATAAGCCTTTTAATCATTTGAAGCCAATGATGAGAGTAGCCATGATGCAATGAACTCAAGTGAAGATTTGTTAGCGAAGAGAGATTAGAAAGCCACTTAGTTTTGAGATCAAAATCACCACCAAGCCTGAGAGTGTGCAACCTTGGAAGATTCCCAACCTGGAAATGGATTGCACCAGAAAGAAGACAATTACCTTGAAGACCAAGATATTGTAGTTGTCCCAGATTTCTAAGTTGATATGGGATTCCTCCATGAAGATCATTGTCGCCTAGATCCAAGTATCGTAAATGTGCAAGCTTCCCTAGTTGAGGAGGGATTGTTCCAACAAGATAATTATTGTGGATATTAAGATACTCCAACCGTGACATGTTTCCAAGTTGAGAAGGAATGCTCCCACCAACTCCAGAATTTGAGAGGTTGAGATATCTCAAATTGGCAAATGAGCCAATGAGTTCAGGGATATGACTAGGTAAAAAATCATTCCAAGTAAGATCCAAATATTCAAGATTTTGCAAGTCAATCAATGTAGAGATATTGATTAGACCTCTCAAATCCCAGCCACAAAGATCAAGCTTGAGGACATGACCTGTTTCATTGCTACATACGATACCTTGCCATGTGCAACAATCTCCATTATTTTGATCATCCCTCCATGTAGAAAGCATGCCCCACTTATCAAGCAGGTCTTGCTGGAAGCTGAGGAGTGCTTGTCTCTCCTTCTCTATGCACTTTACTTCTCCACTCTTGCTAGGCCAGTTTTCTCCATGGATAGATCCTGCATCATACAACATGAGCAGCAGTAGTGCATAAACAAATTTGAGAACATAGATGCTCATCATAAATTTACAGGAATGAAATATCTGCAATGTTATAACCTTTAAATAAGACTATAACCACGAATATAGGGAATTTTGACCAATGTTTCTTTCCACTTGCTTTGTGTGCGAACTCCAAGGCTAGATTTATATAGCTCGTAACGTATGAAAATAACTATCGCCTGTTTTCTTTACTAATATTTTTCTTATTTTTATAAAATATCTTAAAATGATTTATTAGACTTGGGTCCAATGCTTCATGATGTTAAAAATATCACTTTTTTTTTTTGGTTTTTTTATTTGGGGGGGGGGGACCAAGGGAAAAAATATAACCCTGTGCTTATAAATTTTAAAAATAAAACAGAAAACAGCAGATTTCGGTGTACAAAATTATGCATAAATTCGAGAAATTTTATAATTTTTTCTTAAAAAAATACGAAATGACCATGCTGTCTCATAAACAAGAAAAGTTTGTATTTTCAGTAAACTAAATCATAAAATTTACGCAGGTTCGCACCTTTCAAAAAATAACGTTTTAAAAAAGAAAGTATGGACGGTAGAAAACCAACCATCCAATATCAGCTGGCCAACAATTGTTTTGGGTGCCTTTTCGTTTATATATTATAAAGGCATGTCCTTTCCTTTTTAAATAGTTTATAAAATAGGTTTTTTATGATGGAGATAAAAAAAGGGTTTTTAAATTTTACATTTTTAAGTGAAATATAGGATTGAAAACTCTTTTCATAATATTTTTATATTTGATTAAAAATATAACTTATTTTATATATATATATATATATATATATATATATATATATATATATATATTATCAATTGATTCAGCTCCCAAAAAAAAAAATTACTATATCAATTGATTAAAACTCATAAGGAAATTAAAGATGCTTTCACAAAATTTCTTTTTTGTAGTTAGCTGCTGCAGTAGTCTTCAGTTTTTACTTTTAAGGAAGTTATTGCACCTTGAATAATAATAAAAAATAGCTAGTTCTATAATCAGGATGTGATCTTTTATATTTAAAATTTTACTTTGTAATATTTAATTAGAATTTTAAATAAGTAATAGAAGTGGTAATAAAATACTATGTTAACTCAATTATAAAATAAAGTACATTTCAATAAAATAAAAAAATGATTGAAGAAGAGTGCAATAGACATTTTTTTTTGGGTAATCTATCTATCTATCTATATCTATCTGTCTATCTATATCTATATATAGAGTAAAATTCACTTGAAGGTTGCATTCATTGCAATATACAATTAAAAATTTCTATTACATGATCATAAGTATAATAAGTTAAGGATAACTATTACTCATATATATTTATAATATTAAAAATTGTAATAACAATATATTAGAGTAAGAGAAGATATTTCAACATAGATTAAAATGCTAAAACAATATCTAGTTAAGTTAACTGATGATACAGTGGAATAAATTATTGATAGCATATATCCAAATTTATAGCAATCTATGTAGGATGAAGATTATATTAAAAAAATATCAAAACTCACTCCTTAAATGACAATGTTGATAAAATCAATTATTAGATATTCCACGTGATTGAATCTATATTTTAAATTCTCAAACCATTCCTTGCAATAAGAAAAATGATTGTCAATTATGTTCCTTATGAACAAAATTTGGCATTAGGAATTTATGTAGCTAGGAGAGTAAATAATAGAAACAAATTATATAAAGTAATGTTGGTACAAAAATTTTTATTTTATGAATAGTTTTGTCAAGAAAGAATTCGAAGTAACTTTTTGTTTTAAGAAGAAAATAATTTTTAATAAAAGTGAGATATGTAATGGCAGTAAACAATGTCAAGACCAATTATTAAACTATATAATGTTATATTTGCTAAAAATAAATATTTTATCATAAATAATTATATTTTTTATTGTCAAGACTCAAGAGTGATCTCAATAAAAAGATTAAGGGTTTTTATAATTAAGGAGGATGAAAAGTACAATAGTTACATAAAAATTGTTATCTACAATGCATTATTCAATATAAACTACCAAAATGTAATTACTTTTAAAGTTTTGATCTATTTCATTGTTTAGAATAATTGAAAATTTTATAGTTCTTACCATGCCTAATTTTCAAACGTTATCATAACTTTTTGCTAAAAAAGCATTTTTACTAAAAGAATTTATAAGAAAGATATAAATAAATCCATACAACCCACGGGAGTACGTCTGATATAATTATAATACTTACAAATTTAATTCATTAATTGAGTTATTTACATTATCACATAATAAAAATTTAGAAATATTTAAAAAGTGTTTAGTAAAGCGAGACACTTCTTGTCATATGACTGATTGTATGGCTAAATTAATGACTGCCTCTTATATCATTTACTTTACAAACACAAGAAAACATTAAAGTTTCAAATATATACATATATTATTAAAGTTTCAAAAGTTGATTTATTTTTAATTGTAAAAGATGATTTCACACCATAATTGAGATAATGCGCATGCCGTAAAAGTAACAATTAATAAGAACATTTTACATCTGGCTTAGTTATGATATCTTTATAAATATTATATTTATTTAACTATTCATTAAAATTAAGGCTAAATTGATAATTAATATTTTAAAAAATAGTTTAAAATATTAAATATTAACGTAATAACTCTAATAATTGATTCTTTTCATGTTTAAATGTTAATATTTTTTATCAGAAAGTATGTATATGAAATAATCTTGGAAAAAATTAACTCCATTAAGCCTTCAGGTGGATGTTCATCTACTTTTGGTATTTAGTTGTTGGTCAAAAGTAACATGGATTGTTCATCCACTCTTGTATTTAATTATTGGTCAAAGGTAATATATATGCGCGTGGAAAAAAGAGTTAATAAATTAAAAAATAAATGATGGGTTGTTAGAACTGTAAAATAATACGAATCCTTAGGATGTGGAAGTTATGTATTTTCAATTTAACTTGTTCAGGGGCTTTCCAAGATTTATTTATTTTTATTATATTTCATAATTAATAGCTGGTGGATAAATGTAGCAGACCCAGACAAGTATGAGAAGCTTTTCAGGAAGAGAGCTGGAGAAAAGTCTGTTGAAGAGCTATCACCCGTGGAGGCTGATCCCAAATTCAGGGATTGGGTAAACGGAAAAGAATGAAATTCCCTACCAGCAAGTTCAAGCATTTCGTGAGCTAGTGAAGGAAGTTATAAGGAGGCATGGTTTTCAATTGTGGTTTGCAATCATAACTGAGGCCGTAATATTGCAGCGAGAAATACTTATATGTTCCGAGAGTAATATGTGGCTGTGCTTCCGGACCAATTATGTAAGTGTATTTTATATGGGATCCACTACTAATATATAATCTCATGAAAATATATTTATATGATTGGTTGGGAATACAATCATGTGATGCTCCCAGACCATGTAAGAATTTCTCATATTGCAGCTGTGATGTGCTTCGCAGTGGCATTGGAGCCACAATTGTGACCATACCAGCAGACTTTTTTCGTAATTATAGTAATCGCAATGCAATCACAATATCAACTACAACCACAATTTAAAACGATGTAAGGATGCAAAACTACAAATAAAAGCAAAGATAGGTATATCTGATTTTCCCTTCTGATTGTCCTCTTTATCATCTCTCTACCTTCTTGTTCTGATATTACTCTAATAATTCTCTACAGCATTCTAATTTATCCTTGCTTCTCAACTCAATGGAACAGTAGATTGGTTGATTAGGTGTGACGTTATTTCCCTTCCAATATTTTTTAGATTATGTTATTCCTTCATCTATTTGTTGTTGAACTCTACAATAGTTGTATCAGACTACATTTCTCAGTCTCAAGATATTGAAACATTGTTTCTGTAATTTGGTTCTCCCACATTTTTGGTGCTTACATTCTTTGAACTCGATGACGAATGATAAAAGATTCATTACAAGAAAATTGGCTAATTACGACCAATTTTTCGTACACTATTTAGTATAAAATTGATCTCTAAAAGCATTTGCGACCAATTTTATGACTAAATTGGTTAGTTGCATGTCCCTTGGTCACAAAAATTGTGAGCACTAATTATAACGATTGATTTATTTAGTAACTGATTTTCAACCACTGTTGCAATTTAGACAGTGGTTGTGAAGTTGACTTTTAGTCACCAAGTACCCGTCACTAATTTGGTATAAGTACCAATCATTTAAACTTTTTCGGTTGCTAAATCTGTTACAAATTTAAAGATAGATTATTTGGCCATTAAATTTGTGAATGAAATAATTGATTGTTAAATCAGCCTCTAAATTAGTTATTAAATTAAATATTATTAAAATTAAGACTAAATTGATAATTAATATTTAAAACAATTGTAAAAAATATTAAATATTAACGTAATAACTCTAATAGTTTTTTTTTTCATGTTTAAATGTTGATTTTTTATTAGAAAGTATGTATATGAAAAAATCTTCGAAATGATTACCTCCATTAAGCCTTCAGGTGGATGTCGATCTACTTTTGTATTTAGTTGTTGGTCAAAAGTAACATGTGGATTGTTCATCCACTTTTGTATTTAATTATTTGTCAAAAGTAATATATATGCGCGTGGAAAAAAAGAGTTGATAAATTAAAAAAAATAAATGATGGGTTGTTAGAACTATAAAATAATATGAATCCTTGGGAAAAGATAAATAGGATGTGGAATTTATATATTTTCAATTTAACTTGTTCATGGGGTTTCCAAGATTAATTTTTTATTATATTTCATAATTAATAGCTGGTGGATAAATGTAGCAGACCCAGACAAGTATGAGAAGCTTTCAGGCCCAAATGGAAGAGAGATGGACTCAGAAAAAAAATGAAGAAGAGAGTTGAACGGAAGTCTATTGAAGAGCTATCACAGGCTAATGCAAAATTCAGGGATTGGGTAAAGGGAAAAGAATGAAATTCCCTAGCAGCAAGCTCAAGGATTTGTGAGACATTGAACGAAGTTATAAGGAGGCATAGTTTTAAATTGTGTTCAGTAATCATAATTGAGGCTGCAATGTCCTCCACAATGGCATTGTAGCTGCAATTGTGGCCAAATCGGCAGCATTTTTAGTAGTCTTAACGCAACCATAATTGTAACCGCAACCGCAATCATAATTTAAAATTATGTAAGAAGGCAAAACTACAAATAATAGCAAAGACCAGTATATCTCATTTTCCCTCTGATTGTCCTTTCTTTTGAACTCTCTATCCTCTCTACCTTCTTGTTCTGATAATTCTCTACAACATTCTCATTTGTTATCCTTGCTTCTTAGCTCAACGGAACAGTAGATTGGTTGATTAGTGTGTGATGTTATTTCCCTTCCAATATTTTTTAGATTCCGTTATTCCTTGATCTATTTTTTGATTAAACTCTACAACAGCTGTATCAAACTACATTTCTCAGTCTTAATAAACACTATTTTTGTAATTTGGTTCCCTCACATTTTTTTTTTCTTTCATTCTCCAAGCTCTTTGGCTAATGATAACTATAAGAAAATTGGCTGACTAAGACTGATTTTTCAGTCACTATTTAGGGTAAATCAATTGCTAAAAGCATTTGCGACCAATTTTATAATCGAATTGGTCAGTTGCATATCCCTTGAGTGCAAAAGAATTTGCTACTGCTAATTCTAGTAACTGTTTTAGCAGCTGATTACTAGTTGCTAATTTGGTATTAGTACCAAATCATTTAAACTTTTTTGATTGCTAAATATGCTACAAATTTAAAGATAGATTATTTGATCATTAAATCAGTTACTAAATTTGTAAATGAAATAATTAGATGCTAAATCAGCCTCTAAATTAGTCGCTAAATTAAATATTTATTATAATGCAGGCTAAATTGATAATTAACATTTTAAAAAATAGTTAAAAATATTAAATATTTAATGTAATTACTCTAATAATTGATTTTTTTTTCATGTTTAAATGTTCATGTTTTTGTTAGAAAGTATGTAGGTGAAATAATCTTCGAAAAGATTACCTCCACTAAGCCTTCAGGTGGATGTACATCTACTTTTGTATTTTGTTGTTGGTCAAAAGTAACATGTGGATTGTTCATTTACCTCTGTATTTAATTATTGGTCAAAAGTAATATATATGCGCGTGGAAAAAAGAGTTGATAAATTAAAAAAAAATGGCCCTTTGGTTAATATTTTGGTATAAGTACTTTTTTTAAAAGCAGAATTAGAAGTAGAAGTAAAAAGTTATTTTGTGTTTAGATGTAATTATAGAAGTATTTTTTATTAGAATTAGAAGTTGATAAGATGTTTAGATGTGGTAAATATTATAGTACTTTTATTTATAAGATTACAATTTAAGAAGTTAGAGTATGAGAATAATAATGATAGTGAGAGGGTAAAATTATAAAAGAAGCAAAAAGCAATGGTCTTAAAATTTATGAAGTATAATTCTCTCTCTTCTATTGTTTTTACTTCTGCTTCTCAAAAAAATAAAAAAATTGATTATTTTTTATTTTTACTATTTTCAAAAAATATAAACAGATACTGCTAAAATCATTAGAAGTACTTTTTTTTTTAAATGAATAGTACTTTTGGTGTGCTAGAAGCACAACCAAACACAGCCAATGATGGGCTGTTAGAATTGTAAAATAATACGAATCCTTAGGAAAAGATAAATAGGATGTGGAAGTTATGCATTTTAACTTTAACTTGTTCATGGGGTTTCCAAGATTAATTTTTTTTGCTAGTGTTTTGTGACCCGTGTAAGGCACGGGATTTAAAAATTTTACTTTAAACATAAAAATTATAAATTTACATTTAATTAAGTTATAAAATAAAGTAAATATTTTAGTTTTAATAAAAGATAACAAACTATTATTTAAATACAAAAGTGATACACATTAACATAACAAATTAATTAACTATGAGCATAAAGTATAACATGGGTTCCAATAATAAGGAAAAGATAAGTAAAAATATAATAAGGTTTTTACGACATTCATTTAAAATTTTCAATGTCTTTTATTGTACTACATGATATAAAAGTATTAATATAAAAAATAACTGGACATAATGGGAGCAATGATATATTTTTGGATATAGCTATAGGAAGCATCTTATAACTTCCACTTGTTTAGAAAAAATATCGAGATCATTTAAAATAAAGATATAAATTTGAACTATAAAATTATATATGACTTTCTCGTAAACGATACAAATTCAAACTATATAGATTCAAACTAAGCATCCCAATCTTAGCATTTCATTTTCACTTTTTCATTTTTCATTTTTTTTAAAGTAAAAATCGCGAGTTCAATAGGAAAATATTTAACATTTTAAGAAGAAAATATAAATTTAAGTTATACAAAAATAAATATTGTAAAGATATTACGTAATTTTTTGTTCACGATTAAATAAGAATTAAAAACATAACCATCAGTACATAAAATAAAATCGCAACTAAAACATATTTGACTAAATAAAATAGAAATCAAGTTTATTGGTTTCCTTTATTTTTGCGTCCTTTATTTGCTTATTTATTTGTGTCCTTTATATACTTCTTTACTAAAATTGTAACTGAGCCTTTTTTTTTTTTGAATATTTTCCTTTTTTTTAATTACAAATACACTTAATGTATTTTCTTAATTAGAAATTTTTAAAATGGAAACATGTATAATTCATCAGACCTTGACATGTATAAAAGTTTCCAGGTAATATCTTTTGTTTTATTACTATTATAGATTATGTTTCATAATTAATAGCTAGTGGATAAATGTAGTAGACCCTAATAGCTAATGGATAAATGTAGTAGACCCAGACAAGAATGAGAAGCTTTCAGGCCCAAATAGAAGAGAGTTGGAGGGAAGTCTGTTGAAGAGCTATCATGCGTGTGATCCAAAATTCTGGGATTGGGTAAAGGGAAAAGAATGAAATTCCCTGACTGCAAGCTCAAGGAATTCGTGAGCCATTGAAGGAAGCTATTGTTACAACGTACGTGAAAGGTGCTATGACGGGAAAGCGACATTGGAAAAAAAAAAAAAACAATTAATAGAGTTATCATCAATTTTTATTTGTCAAAAATTTGGAAAAACATTTTAATTTTTGGCAAAATTGATCTTGGAAATGAGATCAAGTTTAAGGTCTAGTTATGCATAGAAAAAGGTAGAACCTAAACCCCATTATACCCTCATAATATCTGTTTTTTTACAATTATCTAAAGTTTGTTACGCAAATTAGATAACTTTGACAATATTTAGAGTCCGTTTGGATTGACTTTTTTAAGAAAAAAGTACTTATTTTTTTTATTAAAAAAACACTTCTATAAATTTTTATAGGTGTTTGAATGTAATTTTTAAAAAAAGTGTTTCAATTAAAAAAATATTTTACCATTTTTTTTAAAAGCTAGGAATACCTAGCTTCTAAAAAAAGTAGA
Organism: Pterocarpus macrocarpus; assembly: GCA_031439585.1. Taxonomy (NCBI): domain Eukaryota; kingdom Viridiplantae; phylum Streptophyta; class Magnoliopsida; order Fabales; family Fabaceae; genus Pterocarpus; species Pterocarpus macrocarpus. Next base: position 35,703,686 of record CM062514.1, read on the forward strand.
AGCAGAAGTGATTTTCAATAAAATTATTTTCTAAAAGTATTATTTATCTTTAATTAAAATTACAATACATATCCTTCATTTCTTATCTCTTATCAAACCTTACTTCTCTTTTCTATTTTTAAAATTTTTTTTGTAATTTGGCCATAAAAAAAGTATTTTTATTCTTTTGTATGTAAATATATTTATAAGTACTTTTAATATTTAAAAGTACTTCTCATATGTCTATCCAATGCAAAATAATTTTTTTCTAAAAATTAAAACACTACTAAAAAAAGTTTATTAAAAAAAGTTCTTTATTTAAAAGCTTATCCTAACGGACTCTTATTTTTTCCCTTAGAAAAGTTAAAGTCTAAGAGAATTATTTACAAAAGAAAAAAATGAAACAAAATTTAAGAAAATTTAATTTTGGCTTGATTTGTGCTCTTGCATATCTTTGGGTACATGCAATGAGAAACTCAAAGCCACATAATTCTTATAAAAAATAATTGTATATTGGGTTGATTTTATTTATTGAAAAAATATTTTTTTAAAAGAAAATAAATCTTCTCTTGCACATGATTTAGAATAGCATGAGTTATACAATAAATTCTTACAATTTTTATAAACTTGAGGATGGTTAAATTATACATTAATATTATAAGTTTGTTGCGGGATTAAAAATTTGGAAAAAGATTTTTATCTTTATAACTTAAAAAGAAAGCTTTTTATTTTTATTTTTATTTTTATGATGAATACAAATTATTTCTTTCGGTTTATAATATTTGTCATTTTAGGTAAATTTCTTTAGTTCAATTGATTTGTCATTATCATATTTTTATAAAGAATTTATTATTAAGTTTTCAATTATAGCTACACATAATTCTCAGTACAATAAACAATGAAATATTAATATAATAAATTAGTTATTAAATAAGAGTATTTTGGTAAATATTTTTATAATCAACCTTTGATTTTGGATTCCTTAATACCCATACAAATAGCTAAAGTGACAAATATTGTACATCGGATGGAGTATAAAATAAATGTAAAATGATAAGTAAGAAAGAACAAGTAAACAATTAGTGAAAGAAAAAGGATCGTGGAATTAATTAAACTCCAACATTTAAATAAAAGACCAAATTTCGGATGGAGTATAAAATAAATGTAAAATGATAAGTAAGAAAGAACAAGTAAACAATTAGTGAAAGAAAAAGGATCGTGGAATTAATTAAACTCAAACATTTAAATAAAAGACCAAATTTGCAAAATTGACACCAAACATTTTTTGTTCCTTTCATTTTTTTCAAAAAATTAAAAAAGCTCAAAATTGATCGAACATGAAAAGAAAGAACGACAGCCTGAGTTTTGAATTCAAGTCTCGAAAACAGGAAGGACAGGGCAAGAAAAAAAGCCAAAAACGATGCAGCTTAATCTAAAAAGAAATAAAAACAAATCAAAAAACTTAAAAGAGAATCAAAATAAAATAAAAAGAGCGAACACACAAAGAATCAATTGGCCAAGTAAGTCCCAAAAATCCAAACGGTGCATCCATGAAACAGGAACTATGCGAGAAGCACGAAGACAAGGAAGAAAGCTTGCTGGGCGAAAGTCGACGCAAACAAGAAGGAAAGGGGGCTGAGATATGGTAGGGTTGTGGTTCTGAAGGAGGTTACCTCAGTATCAAACAATGATGGGAAGAATTATCACAATGGCACGCAACACCCTCACTCTTCGAATTATTCTTCTGTATGTTTTTATCTGGTATTTGTCTCTGATGACTTTCTGATTATTTGTTCATGTCTATTGCTAAGAGAGAATGCCTTTTACAATGCCTTAAGAATGAATACAATTAAGTATGAGATAATTCTAATTGACATTGATGGATGAAATTTTGAATTGATTGGGATTAATTGATGCTAATTGACTAATTAAAGAGATGTTGATTGACACTAATTGATGCAATTTTGATTTTTCTATTTTTTGATTTATTTTTTGTCAGACTAGGAGACACAGGCTAAACAAAAATGGGCCAAAAGATTATCCTTTATTTTTTTCTTTTTAGTTTTTCTACTTTTTTAGTTTTTTTTTTAATTCACACAAAATTAGTTTTTTTTTTCTAACTCAATCAAAAATTGAGTGCTAACAGTTACAAGGAGGCATGCTTTTAAATTGTAGTCCACAACCATAATTGAGGCCACAATATTGTGGCTACAGTGCCCTTCACAAGGGTATCACAGCCGCAATTGTGGCTACATTAGCCACATTTTTCCGCAATTTTTCACAATTGCAATAATCATAATGCAACCATAACCACAATCGCGATTGCAACTGTAATTTAAAACCATGTAAGGAGGCAAAATTACAAATAATAGCAAAGACCAGTATATCTCATTTTCCCTCTAATTGTCCTCTCTTTTGAACTCTTTATCCTCTCCACCTTCTTGTTATGATATTACTATGATAATTCTCTTCAACTTTCTAATCTATTATCCTTGCTTCTCAGCTCAATGGAACAGCATATTGGTTGATTAGTGTGTGATGTTATTTCCCTTCCAATACTTTTCAAATTCTGTTATTCCTTTATCTATGCGTTGATTGAACTCTACATTAGTTGTTTTAGACCACATTTCTCAGTCTCAATATATTGAAACATTGTTTCTGTAATTTATTTACCTCACATTTTTGGTGATTTCACTCCCTGAACTTGATGGCGAATGGTACAACTACAAGAAAATTGGCTGATTGCAACTAATTTTTCGGTCACTATTTAGTGTAAATTGGTCGCTAAAAGCATTTGCAACCAATTTTATCATTGAATTGGTCAATTGCATATCCCTTGGTGGCAAAAAAAATTAGCAACTTCTAAGTCTAGTGACTATTTTAGTGACTGATTGCTGGTCACTAATTTGGTATTAGTACTGAAGCATTTAAACTTTTTTGGTTACTAAATCTGCTGCAAATTTAAAGATAGATTATTTGGTCGCTAAATTATTCGCTAAATTTGTTAATGAATTATTTGGTTGCTAAATCAAATTCTAAATTAGTTGCTAAATTGGCCTTTGATTCGATAACTAAATCGATACCACATAATTATCCGTCGCTAAATTAGTTGCCAAAATGTAATCACATAAAAGAATAGCCACTCCTTTTTGTCTCTTGCAACTCCTAATTAACATATTTATCTACTAGTCTCTCTAAAATAATCCTCGCTATCTTTCATAGTCAAATTAACAAAAATGTTTAGTGTCACAATTTTTTATAAAATACATTAGATTAAATTTTTATATAACAAAAAAATAATTAAAATAATTTAAATGTGGTATATTTTTATTATCATGATAATAAAAATAGTTTGGAGGATGAATTCAATATCTACTTCATGCATTTTTTATACTTTTATGTTGTAATATTATCTAAAAAAATAGATGAGAAGAAAATTTGATAAATTTTTTATTAACATGCCAAATTTTGAATTCAAAAGAATAGTGTTTAATAACCTCAGGACTTGAATTTATCATAAAATAAATAAAATAATTTATAAGTCACTAATATTTATTATCATGATGACAAAAAATAGGACAAAAACCCCCCAACTTATACCTCTTAAATTTTATGGCAGACAAATTGGTCTTTCTAGGGAGAAAAAAAAAAAAAGCACCTTATGGTCCTTTACAATTAAAAATATTGAACAAATTAGCCCCTCTATCAAATCTCTTTGTTAAAAATACTAATGTGACCCGATAAGATGCTAACATGGTTGGTGGAGTGCTGATGTGGTTCATTTTATGCCATGTCAGCAAATAATAGGACAAATTAGTCCTTCAAGAATTATGAAGAGCTCAAATTGATCCCTATTATCATCTTCCTCCTTCTCAAACCCTAAAATTCAAATCTTATCTTCCTCTTCCTCTTCTTGGTTTACCTTGCTTTTTTTTTCTTCACTTCTTCCTTCTTCATCTCTTTCTTCTTCATCATCATCATTTAATCTGGAAACTTACCATTATCTTAGATTCTTCTCCCACATTGCTTCTATTCTTCACCCCATTCACTCAAACCCCTTTTCCCTTTCTACTAAAATGTAACTTAACAAATTGCCACCATTGACTATTACCATGAGGATCATAGGAAATTTACAGCAAATTCATAAGGTAGCACCATAAATTTGACAAAGCATCTTGAAACTTGACACTATAGAGACCTATGTATGACTTGTATATACAAAAGAAGGAAAGGATATTCCAAAATGGGAGCTTTTCCTATTGTTGTGCAAGATAACTGGAAAAGATGAATGTTAGTGCTAAAAATTGAAACTTTAGGTAGAGATGGCACTCAAATTAGAACAAAGTAGAGCACAACACGAAAGAAACCCAAGAGCTTTGAAAATGGCAATGCAAATTGATTCCAACAATAAGAGGACTTAGAATACAACATCAATAAAAGGAGAATGAAATGGAGAAAGCAAATTCTCAACCAGACAAGCCTTGAGCCTTGAACTTGCACAACATTGATGATGGCTTAAAAGCTAGTTTGGCATTTTTTGAGTCATATAGAGTATGAAAAATAGACCCAAATAAATCAAACATAGTAAAAAGCAAAGGGCAAGAGCTCAAATTCAGAACAAGACAATATTCAACTTGAATACACCAAATTTTATGATCCCAAATAGATGTTTTCTTTCTTTTTGTTTTTATCTCTCTTTTCTTAATAGTGACCTAACTTAACTAAAAAAGGACAAGGTTAGAGGGAAGAAAAAGGAACTAAAAGAACATTGAGAAATGAACAACATACTTGTTATAATATAGCTAATAAGTTGAGGGTGATTTTTTTTTTTTCATATGTTGTTTTGAGTGGTTTATTGGGGATATATGGGATTTTTAGTAAAATTTGAAAAATATGGGATTTTTGAAGAAATCTAGTTTGCTGTAAGCTGGATCCCATTATTTTTAATAAAAAAATTGAAATCTGGCATGTTTCTAGCCGAATCCCATTATTTTAATAAAAAGTAGGAGAGAGAAAAAGGGGATCCGGCTTGTTGTCAGTCGGATCTCATTATTTTAATAAAAAGTAGGAGAGAAAAAAGGGAATTCGATTTGTTGTCAGCAGGATCTCATTATTTTAATAAAAAAATTTGAAATCTGGGCGTGTTTCCAACTGGATTTCATTTTTTTTGTGTTGTGTGTGTTGTACATGTGTGTGTTTTTTAGAGAGAGAGAGAGAGAGAGAGAGAGCATGGGACGAGAAAGAAGAAGAAGATAGGGGAAAGAGAAGAGAGATGAGAGAGAAGAAAAGAAAAAAAAAGAACAAGGAGAGGAGAAAAGAAGAGAGAGGAGAGAGAAAAAATAATAAAAAATAAAAACACAATATTTTTTAAATTTCACCAAAAATACCTTATTTTTCAAATTTTTTCACAAAATTCTCATATAAAAAATAATTATCCTTAAGTTGATTGTGGGTTAGGAAAGGACATGAAATTGAAGAGTTTGAGTCTCTTAAAGATGTGAGTGAAGACTCATGGGTGGCTTGGCTTTGAGGTTGCTATTAAGGTTACTAGGTTTATATTCGAATCAGAAAAGGAATGGTAACCGGTAAGAGTGGGTGAGAATGAAAATAGAGGGGAAAATGGTATTTGAGCAAATGGGGTGAAAAATAGAAACAATTTGAGTGTAAAAGCAAGAAGATTCCAAGATAATGAGCGAATTGCAAGAGTAAATGATGAAAAAAAAGAAGAAGGAAGAAGAAATGAAGTATGGAAAGTAAAGAAAGCCAAGAAGAGAAAGAGGAAGATCAGGTTTGGGTTTTAGGGTTTGAAAAGGAGAAAAATCATTATAGAGATCAATTTAAACTCTTCATAATTTTTGAGAGACTAATTTGTTCTATTATTTGCTGACATGGCATAAAATGGACCATAGTAGTGCTCTAATGAACCACGTAGTGTTTTTAATAGAAAGACTTGACAGAGGGACTAACTTATTTGACTTTTTAATTGTCAGGGACCAAATGGTGCATTGTTTTTTTAGAGGGACCAATTTGTCCTATGTGAAATTTAAGAGGGATGAATTTGGTGGTTTTGTCTAAAAATAGTTTGGATGATGAATTCAATCTTTACTTCATGTATTTTTTTTAAGATATAATTTTTCCTATACTTTATATTATAATAAAATTTTAAAAAATATATAAGAAGAAAATTCGATAAAATTTTATTTGTATATCAAATTTTGAAATCAAAATAATTGTTTATAATAACCATGTTATATGAATTTATCATATTTTTAAAGGATTTTTTTAAAAAAACTTAAAATCAAGTTAACTTGATACTTAAGATTTAAATTTATAAATTCATAAAATATTTTGTTTTAAAAAAATTAAAAATAAGAACAACAATAAAAAATTAAGAGACTTTTAAAAATTTAAATAAAATAAGGAGTTATAATAAAAATAATTTTAAATAATTAGTTTGATTAACGAATAAAGAAGAGTATTTTAGAAAAATTAAATAAAGTTTAATTACTAATAAGTGTTAGGCTGAGTGAAAAGAACTCGGGTCCCTTAAGCATGTAGCTCTAAGTTTGATCATAGGATCCAAGTGTATGAAAAAATCATCATTGGGAAGGATCCCTGCTTATGTATCTGATCGTACCTCGGGAGATTGTTAGTCTCTTACCTTTTGGGAGAGGGGATACTTTGGGAAACTAAAAAAATAAATAAAACTTAATTAAATAAGAATGAGAAAAGGCAAATAGGAATAACAATGTATCCTCCTTAAAATTATGAAAATTATTATATCTTCAAAAATATATGAAATAAAGATAGACTCCAAACTACTTTCATAATTATGATAATAAATGTGGATCACATGTAATTTATTTTACTATTTTTTTTATAAAAAATTATAAGTTGAATATTTTTATTAACTATGAAAGATAATGAAGGGTATTTTGGAGAAACTAGTAAATAGATTTGTTGAGCAGCAGCGGCTATACACAAAAAATAGTGGCGATAGCCACTCCCAAAGAATAAACCTAAATTTTCTAAATTCCAATTTTTAGACACCTGATATTTACATACATATATCACCAATAGACCAAAAGGCAGTGTCTAGTGTTTCATTATGTAAGTTCAAATTATAAACAAAAACTAGTACTCTATGTGTGGGTTTTTTACTCTCTAAGTAGGCCTCCAACACCCATTCTTGTTGCCCATATTCACCTTTTAAAGCAATTCAAGGAGTTTAATTATGCATGCTGGTTTATCGGCCTTTAATGGGCAGGGATCATGCCCATATTCACATTGTTGATCATTAGCAGTTCAAAACGTTAGGCTAATCCAATGCTGTGAGTTCCATAGTTGTGGACGAACAAGGGGACTAATTCATGTTCTATCCAGAGGATTTCACCATAGCTACCCAGACCATTGGTTTATATAGCAGAAAGAAAAAAATTGGGGAGATCGCTCTTGGATTGGAAGGCATAACAACATTTGTAGTTTCTGCTTTTGGCAGCTGTGGTTGTGGTTAGTGTTTTCTTGAAAAGCGAAACGAGCGCATTGGTAGAAAGAACAAAGAAGACTAGAATTGTAGATTTCAAACGAATATAATGCCCACGCGATTGTCACTTTGATAATATATGGCTGATTCAATCTACATGGGCTTGTTAGGGACGGTGCTTTAGCAAAGGTTTATAAAGGACTCTTTCTTGTGAAGGAGATGTGCTTGTTTCTCCTTCTCCACTCTTGCTTGGCCAATTGTTTCCAAGGATAGTTCCTTCATCATATAAGACATAGCAGCAGTAGTGCATAAAAAGGTTTGAGACAAATACTACTCATCAGAAGTTTCCAGGTATAAAATATCTGCAATGCAATAATCTTAAATAAGAGTATAAGCACAATGATAGAGAATTTTGACTAATGTTTCTTTGCACTTGCTTTGTGTAAAAACTCGAAGGCTTATAGCTCAATAATGTACGAAAATATCTATTGCAACTTCTAGTTCTTTGTTGCCACTTTTTTTAATTAATATTTTTCTTGTTTTTATAAAATATCTTAAAATGATTTATTAGAGTTGAGTCAGATGATTCATTGAATTTAAAAAATGGTTTTTTGGGCAAGAACCAAGAAAAAAAAAATATAACCCTATACTTATAAATTTTAAAAACAAAATAAAAAATGACAGATTTCCGAGTATAAATTATGCATAATTCCAAGAAATTTTATAACTTTTTCTTAAAAAATTCCAGAATAACCAGAATGTTTGATAAACCAGAAAAGTTTGTATTTTAATGTTAATAAAATAAATTATAAAATTTACGCAGGTATCACACCTTTTAAAAAAAAATGTATCATTAAAAAAAAGTATGGACTCCAGAAAACCAATCATCAAATATCAACTGGCCAACTATTGTTTTGGGCACCTTTTTGTTTTCTCTCTCTATTTTATTTTATCTGTCATTTTAGTTGTGTACATGATAATTAAGAAAGTAAAAATCAAAGTTCAATTATGAATCATTTTTGCTAAATTATATTCTTACTCAATTTTCATCATCGAATTAAGGCTTAAAATATATTTTTATGCCCTATAAATAAAGATCATTTAGATTTTAGTCCTTTGAAAAAAAATATTTTAGCTTTTGGTCTCTCTTTTTTCAATATTATGTTTTTTAGTTCTTCCCATTCTAAATTTTGGTCCCTATAAGTATTCAAAATATGAATTTAGTCTTTACAAATATTAAAAATTTTGTTTTTCTTGTCCTTATAAATATTTTAAAAATTTTCTTTTGATACTTATAAATACCATTATTTAACAATGCTGGCTAATGGCAGGAATAAAAAACATAATATTAGAAAAATGAGGAACTAAAAACTATAAATAAAAAAATTAAAGAGACTAAAACCAAAACAAATTATATTTATAGGAAATAAAAACATATCTAAGCCTTAATATAGGCTATTAATTAATGTCACACCATATTTATTGATTATTGATGTTCTTAAAATATTGTGAAGAGTAAACTACGAAAGTTAACAATGAATGCTTTATTGATATGTGAAAGTGACAAGATATTATGGAAAATTTTTTTCCCTAAAGTGATAGATGAAAAAGAATGAAGCGAATATATCATAAAGGCATCTCTTTTTCTAATGAAAATAGTTTCTAAAAAAGATTTGTCACTTTTACAATTTAACTAAAAATGTAGGATTGAACACTCTTTTCATATTGGATATAATATTTTTAATATTTATTAACAATATAACTTACCATATGATCAATTGATTAAACTCGTAAGGAAATTAAAGATTCTTTCACAAAATTTATTTATTTATTTAATTAACTACTGTGGTAATCTTATTTTTATTTTTAGGGACTTAATGCACTTTTGCAAATTTTGTTTATAAATTGAATTATTTATAAAATTAAGAATTTAATTTTGATATAATGTTAGTATAAAAATATTTTACATAGATATTGAATCATATATTGTGTCATATCAGCAAAACTATTTGAGTCTCATTTCCACTACTTTAAAATTCTAACATATAGTTAGAGCCATCGAAATGGGCTGAGTATGAATAACCCGAAAAATGAATGGGCTAGATTATTAAAATAAAAGTAAAAACAATTTAGCCCAACTTTAGCTTGGCTCGATTTGGCACAGCCCGCTTTGGGTCGGGTAGCTTGATTGGCCCGAATATATTTTTTAAAAAATAATTAATTAGTTGCTGTAAATTTTTTTTAAAAAAAAAATAGCTACTTGGCCTATTTTTGCTCTTTAAAATGACCCACCTCTACCTAAAAAAAAAAAAATAAACCCAAAAAAAACAAGACAACAATAAATGGGAAAAAAAAATTAAAGCACACCAAAAAAAAACAGCAAATGAAAAAAAAAAGACAGCAAAATATGTAATTAGTTAAAAGAAAATTATTATATGTTAGCCCAATATTAGCCCATGACTCGCAAATGATTGGGTTGAACTAGTATTTTACTAACCTGAATTTATACTTAACCGGATCAAGCCCGATCCAAATATAGCCCAGCCCAAGGTGGCTCGTTTAAATAGCTCTATATGGTGGTATATGGCTAAATAATAACTTAAAATTTTTCATATTGATATAGTATCAAAATTAATATCTAAAATTAATCTATTTACAATATATAAAATCCAAGAGCCAAGTTGTGGCACATTAGATTAAGACCTTAGATGTTCTATAATATTAGATTATTTTTGAAGTTGACATTCTCTCCTTTAATCACTTTTACTCTATAAAGCCACACCATCACCCTTTCCCTTCTCCTATAACCCCCTCCCTCGCACCAGTCACCCCTTTCCTTTTTTCCCTTTTTGTTAAATGATAATTGTTAGTATTCATAATTGTCAAATTATAATATTCATTATTCTGAATATTTATGTTAAATGATATATTATTAATTTATCGTTCCGTAACTAATAGAATGTTATGAAATTGAAAATTCAAACACCACAAATAATCCATACAATTATGATAGGAAACACTCAGCAACCAACATTAACACAATATACAAATAATTCGTTGTCTTGAATCCAATTTAATAGTAAAAGATAAGTGCAAATTCAATAAAAATTATATTATATTAGCTACACTACGAAAGAAACCACGTTTTGCTCATCATAGTCCATTGTCCACACCTTCACAACTCTATATAAGTATAGGTTCATAAATCAACACACATTTGAATTTAACAACCTCTCAACTCTTTAGATCCTCTATATTTCATAAGAAAGGTCCCCAAAAATAAAAATAATGAAACACCATCTTCTTCAAAATCTTAGTACAAAAGGTGATGATTGATTTTGTCCAATACCTTAATTTATGAGTTAAGTATCACTTTGATTCCTGAAATTGTATGTATGCTTCACTTTAGTTCCTGAAATTTGGAAATTAACTCTTTAGTCCCTGAAGTTGCATTCTATCAGTCACTTTAGTCCCTAATTAATCAACTGTTAGTCAACTATTATGGTTTTGCTGATGTGTTACATTAAGTGACATATCATCATGCATATGGCATGCCATGTGGTAAAGCCACTTGACAACCTCTGATGTGACATGCTACATGGCATAGCCCTCTGACGTGACATATTGACATGTCATCAATTTTAAATTGGTTCAAATTAGTCCATGAAATTTCTTAAATGTGTTAAATTAGTCCCTAAAATTTCTAAATGTGTCAAGATAGTTCATGAAATTTTTAAAATATGTCAAAATAGTCCAAAATTCCTAAACTTCTCCTTTTATCCTTACAAGCTCTAAATCTTTAATCTTCATTAAACTAACTAATTTTTCTCCCATTTTCACACCCTATCTAGACTAGATCCTTCCCACATAGAATAATAGGAAGAGAATATATAGAAATGAAATAATGAAATATAATAAACAATTTTAATGTAACTTATCATTGTTCAAGATCCAAGAATACCTCTAGACTTAAAAAATACTTATGGATGTACTTATGAATAGCCCATCATCAAAGAAATCTAAAAGTCAAACTTAATTGAAAGACCAACTAGGTGAACTAACCTCGTACATTTGTTAACACAGTTTCATTCCTAATAAATGGCATTTGCTCATCTTTATTTATGCACTAGCTATAGTTTCGAAAATTAGGTTGCACATAAGCGATAATTCACAACCTCTCAATAGCCAATAAAATGATTCTAATTAAGGACATCTTAGTATTGGTAGTCTTTACGTCCCTTTGGTTCACTCTTCAACTTGATATAATGTTTGTTAGGTCTAATTTTCTAAAAATATTTTAAAAGAAAATTTTTGAATTTTAATATGAAAATTCAGAAGGCTTGGTGCTACGAGGAGTATAGTCCTAAGGAAGTCCTCAAGCTGGGGAACTTACCAATTTATACTCTTCAGCTTAATCAGGTACTTGTCCAAGCTTATGCTGCTACTTTATATCCGATTGACTTCAAAAGGCATTAATGCTCTATCTTTCTATTTGGAATTCGTGTGAGTATGAAACATAATTCATTAAAGAAGACAGATTTGTATGTCTCAATATCCAGATAACTATTTGCTACATTACAAAGATATCATAAATGGGTAATATCATTAGAACGATGGTCATTGTAATTAGTAGAAACTATGCTATTGGCTACTAAGGGGTTCTTAATTAAAATCATTCTATTGGCTACTGAGAGATTGTGAATTATCGTTCGTGTGCAACCTGACTTTCGAAACTATAGCTAGTGCATAAATAAAGATGAGCAAGTTCAATTTGTTAGGAATGAAACTTTCTTAACAAACGTATGAGATTAGTTCACCTAGTTGGTTTTTTAATTAAGTTTGACTTTTAGATTTCTTTGATAATGGGTTATTCATAAATATGTCTATAAGTATTTGTTAAGTCCAAAGACATTCTTGGATCTTGAACTAGGATGAGCTATATTAAAATTGTTTATTGTATTTCATTATTTCATTTCTATATATTCTCTTCTACTTATTCTATGTGGAGAGGATCTAGTCTAGGTAGGGTGTGAAAATGGGAAAGAAATTAGTGGGTTTAAGGAAAATTAAAGATTTAGAGCTTGTGAAGGAGAAGAGGAGAAGTTTAGGAATTTTGGACTATTTTGACACATTTAAAAAATTTCAGGGACTATTTTGACACATTTAGAAATTTCAGGGACTAATTTGACACATTTAAAAAATTTCAGGAACTAATTTGAACCAATTTAAAATCGATGACATGTCAGCAAGCCATATAGCATGCCACATCAGCAAAACCGTAACAGTTGACTGACAGTTGACTAACCAAGGACAAAAGTAATTGACGAAATGCAACTTCAGGGACTAAAGTAAAGGACATATACAAATTCAGGAGCCAAAGTGATACTTAACTCCTTAATTTATTATCATGCCTTAGGATTTGATATAATGTTTTAGATTAGTATTTTTGTGTATTTAGAAGTTATTGGATTAGATATATGTTTAGAAATGTGTGTGAAATTAAAAAAAAAATAAAAAAATTTCAGGGTGCCAGCGCCTAGGTGCCAGCGCCTAGGTGTCAGATTTGGGCCCCTAGGCGCCAGCAGTGTTATCAGCATATTGGGTTTCAGGGGTTTGGGCACCCAGGCATTAGAAACCTCCGTCCAGGCACCCGCTATCAGCACAATTGAAGGCGTTTCAGGCTGTTAGGCGCCCAGGCGCTCGAAGATGGCTGCCTAGGTGCCCACTATCCGACTTTTTGAGTAAGTTTTGGCTCTCTCTCCTTCATTTTCATTCAAACTCTCTCTCTCTTGGGTTCCTCTCTGTAAAAAAAAACCCTCCACTATCACATACCTCATTAATCCATCATCTTTCCCTTTGGATTTCCTTACAAATCCATCCTCTCACATCTTTTTCTTCATCATCACCATCATCATCATCTTCCTCGAGCTCTCTCTCTCTACCTTCTTGTAGTAAGAGAAAGAGGAAGGTGGAGGAGACTCAAAACTCCTCCCTTGCTCCACTCCTCCTTCCAAGGCTTTAAGGTAAATTATCAATACTCTCTACCTCCTTTTAGCCATAGATTGGTTATTTTTTGTTGTTGGTTGGAGTAGAGTATGGGTTTTGGGGTGAAGAAGGTTAGGGCGCAAATTGGCGATTTTATGTTTGGGTGTTGAATGGGGTTGAGTTTGATTTCTAGAAGCTTATTATGTTAGTTTTATATGTTTTGTAGCTTTGGACTCTTCCAGGGAGACTTCGGTTGGCTCAGAGGCACCACCCACTTAAGCTCTTGATTTGGGATCTTAGTTGTAAGTGAATAGTGTACTCATAGTTAAATTTTTATATGAAGTTATACATGTATGATACAAGTTCATGTTGCTAACCACTTTGAAAAATGATTCAAATTTATATTATTTTTAGTTTGGAATTTAATTCTTTATGAAACTATCTTAAACTCTAATTTACTAAATTAGATTTACATTCAGTGGATGTTAAATATTATGAGCATGAGACAAGACTTAAGAATTACATGTGTTAGAATGTGGAAGTTTTCTAAATTCTCATTATGCATTAATGCTATAGTAAGAATGTATATGTTAGATTAAAAGAAGAGCTTGTTGACAAGGATTTTATTATGAGTAAAGTTTTCCAAAAAGGAGGAAACTGTAACAAAACTGTTTGCTAATGACAGTAGCATTAGCTTTGGTGCACCTCGTATAACCCAGCTAGCAGGGTGATTGCTAGCCCGGTATGTCGGCCAACATGTCCGGAAGTTATAGACATGCACAGGCATGAAGTTATTATTTACTATTGGAGTTAGGCCACAAGGCCACCCAGTCAGGCAGCTATTTCTGGAATGGGATTCTCCCTTGAAGTTTTATCATGATATGAACTCAATAATTCTTTTGTTGAGAGAAAATATTTGTATTCCGTCTTCATAATTTAAAATATAGCTTGGATGTTTTTGCTTGTCTCATGCCACCTATGAGTACATTATTTCTCACTGAGTTTTATAACTCACCCTATGATTTCCATATCTATTTTAGATTTAGCTGTTGAGGCGGGTTTTGCTCCTTCTGCTCACTAGGATTTCTGCTTGTCCCATTTTGGTAAGCCAACTGGAAGGGCCTTGACTTCTCTTTTGGATTATTATTTGTATAGCCATAAATGGCTTGTGATGATACAGTGCTCCATGAACTACAAGCAGGGTCCAGGGTTGGATTAGAATTGTGTTGTATCAATCTAGTTTTTTATTTTGGCTTACTAAAACAAATGTGTATTATTTTGTTGAACTTACTTTAACTACACAACTCTTTTTGATAGCCTTATGTATGTAAGGTTTCCAAACTATATATATATGTATGTACATAAATATGTATAATTATGTTTAAGCTGTGCTGGATTGTCTGGATAATTTTTGCAGATTTTGTATAATTAGGAATGTCCTAGTTTTAGGGGAAACTCCGTCAGTTTTTATGTAGATTTTTGGTTAGGCTTAGTAGGGAATGGAAATTCTCTATGCACCGATCACGGCCCATAGAGAGTCGTGACATTTATATTCCTTTTACTTTATTTTTCTTCTTTAATTTGTTATATATACTTTATATTACTTATGTACGTCTAATGTCTTACTCAAAATTATTCAAACTTTTTCATTTTCCAAAATCTAATTTCCAAGAGTTGTACAATAACAAAAAGAAAAAAGCCTACAATTAAATATATAGTAAAAATGTAAGAACATTTTAAAAAATATCAACCTATCAATTATTATGTAATACCTTATTTAAAAATAACATGTCAATTCAAAGATAAAACATTAGTAATAGGAAATTTAAAAAAAAAAAATTTCACGTTAGGTTATAATATTAGAGGAATTATATGAAATGCAGGATAAGTTTTTAATCAAGTGGGAAAAAAAAAAAGTAATAAAAAGCTTCTGTTGTCAAATGGTGATAGCATCGGTTATGCTATTGAGCACAAAAGACTAGTTCACATCACATGGTTTAGAATTTTAGTTCTAAAGTGCAGTGGTTCTAATGAGTAAATCAATAAGCATATCTAAATATTAGAGTATTATAAAATTGTAATGTATGAATTTGAAATACAACGTGTGATGGCTGAAATCTCGTCAAGTCAAATGCAATTAAGTCTGAAACATGTGAATTTTGTTATCATACATGTAAAGGTATTATGTTGTAAGACTTGAATGTGTGTGTCATATACTAACGTGATATGTCATTAACATGTAGACATAATTTTTGGAAATTTAATAAATTGGTAAAAAAAAAAATGACTAAAGGATTCTTGATATAGATATTATACCAAGATATTGCTATAGGTTCTTGAAGTGCTTACACGTGATTCATAATGTTAATTTAGATAGGTACCTAAGTGTATGATTCTTGGAATTGATTGGGTTTTGAGGTTGCCTACATGGTTACTTGGAAATGATGGATTTTGTGCTCATGTTAACACTTGATAAGTATTAAATTCTATGACATTGATGGTGTTGCTAGAAATTAAGTTCTCTTGGCTAAGGTTTGGTTATGATGTCATGTCCATATGGTTAGATTTTTTTTCAGGAACAATCCTTTGGTTTAGAACTTTGGGGGATTCCTCGATCACCTATTGGAATGTACGAAAGCTCCCTCTTCAAGTTTGACGGCCCCTAGACGGTTCTAATTATCCGTGAGTGGACAACATTTCTATAGCATATGCATTTTATGCAAGTAGTACTTGGTTTGATTTGAAATCAAATTTGGAAGTTACTTCTATACATACAGTTGATTCTAAAATTTTGTTTGATTTTGCTTAAATTATTCTATAATTTGGCATGGGTACTATTTATGGATATTTACTCTTGTTTTGGAGAAACTAAGTTTGTAAAAATGTATTGATTGTTTAAAAGACTCTTAGAAAGGTATTATGAATTTTATAAACGAAAGGATAAGCTCTAATCTTTGTTTGGATTACTAAATTGATTTATCGAGTAAATTACATTTTGGACTTTCAAACTTTGATAAATACTCTATGCTTTGGAATTTTGATTTAATAATTGTTACTTAGCATTTATTAATATTTATTACTTTAGTTCCTATATACTTTGTGGGAGGATTTTCAGTTAATCGGTAGCTAGCGGTCGCTGACGCTAGCCTTGGTGCACCTTGGTTCGAACCCAGCTAGTAGGGGTGTTGCTAGTTCGATGTGTATGTGTGAGGCCTATGCACACTGCCGACTTAGTTAAATTTGAAAAAGTTATCCCTTAATCGGAAATATCTCTGAATTGGAAGCCTCTCCACCTAAGTATTTACATTTGAGAAATATATTTCTTTTAAGTTACGAGATAACATAAATTCTATATATATATTTGAGGAGTATAGTTTCAAGTTATGAACAATGTTAATTCTTTATATGCACGCATAAGTTTTAATGATGATTCTTTACTTATATATTATTCCAAATGATGATTCCTTACTTATATTTAGTTCATGATGTTAATTCTTATTTATATGTAGTTTGCTTTATTCCTAGAGCTTACTCTCATATGTTATAGTTTCATTGCCCCTCACTGAGTTGACTGGACTCACTCCCCCTTTTTCTTTCCTATTTCAGATTCTGGCATAGCATCCAATATGGTTCCTCCAACTCCCTAGAGTGCTCCATCATCCACAGACAGGATCTTTCGACTTGATGGTTTATTTTATAAGAATAGTCATAGTAGGCTTGCTAGAGGTCTACTACCTCTAAGCGCCGATCACGACTTTGGGATGGATCGTGACATATTATTAATCAAAAGTTTCGCAATTATTAAAAAAAGAAGAAGAAAGATGTCATAAATAAACATATATCATTATTAGATGAAGAGTCAATTTTAATTAGAAACCTGAAGAGTAACATACGTCATTATCATAAATAAATAATATTTTTATTCTATTATATAATTACTAAACTTTACATTATTATGACATCATCTACTAAATTATTTCTCCAAAAATATATATTCATTTCATCGTGCGCCATATATTCATTTCATCGTGTGCCAAGCCTGGGTCTAACTCTAATTATCGTAAACTGAGACATTTCCTTCTCATATGACTAAGGCCTTGTTTGGGTAAATAGCTTAATTAAGTTCTTATGTGAAAAATCAAGCTCTTATGTGAAAAGAGCTTATCACAAAAGGGCTTGTATAGAAAGTAACTTATGAATAAGTTACATTATATTTGGACACATAGCGACATAAGTACTTATTTTAATTTGTAGTGCTTATTTTTAGAAAAGTGTGTAGAAGAGTTTTTTGATAAGTCAAATATTTCAACTTCCCAAAAAATACTAAAAATAACTTTTTGGGAAGTTATAAGTTATATAACAATTTGATCCAAATATATAAAAATATAACTTTTGACTACTCAAAAGTTAAAAAAAGTCATAAATGATGCTATCTAAATGCGCCCTAAGGCCAAGTGTTGTAGTACTCTTTGAGGAGGTGCTTTTAGTTATGAAAAACATAAACTAATTTTTTTTCTGTTTGGTAAATAAAGAAGCTAGGATGCTTTTGTTCCTAGTTTTTAAAAGTCAAAGGGTGCTCTTGAGAGCTTTCATGTGATACTTTTCAAAGTTCATTTATGCTCTCTAAAATTTAAAAGACCAATATAATTTTACTTTCTTTAATGATAGTGAAAGTAGAAATTACTCTCTTTAATTTTTATATCTATTATAGCCTTTGCAAGCTACTCAAGCAGAAGTTTGCAGCATTGAATATTTGCAAATGGTCCAATAACAATAATAAGATAAGCTCTGATATCATCTTAAAATTGAGTGGACCTAACTCAATTATAAAAGATAGCTCCTAGGGGGTTGTCCAAACTCTTATAGAAGCTATCTTGGCTATATCCCCAAGCAATGTGGGACTTAACACCAGTTATTATGAAAAGGAATGTATAATCTCATTTTAGGTGATCTGATTTGTGAACAACCCATGTATAAATATTAATAAGGGTATATTTAGATAGAAGCTAACATAATAGTTAGAGATAGATGATATGAACCTCATGTAGAAATGCGACACCCATAAGAGATTTGGAACCGTATGCCACTTGCAACTTTTACTCAATCCGTGAATAAGAATCTTGGGATATGCCCCTGTAACACTCAATCAACTTGTGATAGAGAACTTTAGGATAAGGAATGAGATTCTTGACCTATTATTTATAAATTAAACAAGAACTAAGAATATGAAGAACTCACAAAGTATGAAAGCAAAAGGAATAAACCTCATAATTGTATTGATAGTGAAACTCTAAATTGTCTGTAGACCAATTTGTCTATTTAAACACAAATCCTAAATATTAATAAAAATTAAATTATTCAATCCTATCTAAAGAATTGATCCTAAAAAGATTTTATCCTAAATAAATATCCTAAGGGATAAATCCTAAACAAATCATAAATAAAACTTGAACAAATTTGATTTACTAATCCTAGTTAAATTCAAATAAAGAAAATCAAATCCCAAAATATCATAATCAGCAAACTCCAATTAATGGGCCAAAATACTAATGATAGTAATATCTTTTAAATTAGCCCAAATATTATGATATCATTCCAAAGTAGCCCATATATCTAAGTTGGATCCTTGTAGCCTAATCAATTAGATCTCTTGTGTTGTGGTCTCTATCACTTGTACTATGGTCCCCATCATTTCCTTGTTTCTCGAAAAGATTTGTCCTTAAATTTTCACCTACTTCAAAAGGGAAAAGTTCAAAAAAATTAAATGGACCATTCACATTGTACTCACCGCATGTAAAATCATATTGATGCTTTGTTCCCCTAATTAGTGGCAATCCTTTTGGTATCTCTTCAAGAAGATATCTTCAACATCCTACAAGAAAGAAATAGCAGTACTAGGCAAAGAAGAGTTATGATTAGCCTCATTTAAATAAGTTTTCTTATATATAAGTAAAATCATCGGCTTGTTTACCTTATACGTAAACCTTACATCTCTTTCTCTCACATGCAAACTCACTATTTTTTCTGTTCCTTTATTCTCTTTCTCTTTTTCTTTCTCATTTTTGCTCTTTTTTTCTTTCTTTTTCTTTCTCTCCTTTTCTTTTTCACTCTTATTTTCCTCCTTATCTTTTTCGCTCTTTTTTTTCTCTTTATCTTTTTTTCACTCTGAACTCTTTCCTCATAGCTTCTCTATATTCTCAATTGGTCCTTATGCACATGTTGTGGAGTCAAAGGAGCAAGAGTAAATTGCTTGCCATCCTTCTCAACAGTATACCTATTTTTATACCCATCATGGAAGACATGGCTATCAAATTAGCAAGGCCTACCAGGTAACAAGTGTCCAGCTTGCATTAGAACTACATCACATAACACCTTATCCTTATATCTTCCAATTGAAAAGGAAACTAACACCTATTTACTCACTCTGACTTTTCTACACTTATTCAACCATTGTAAATTATATGGCCTACAGTGTTCCAAAGTATGCAAGTTCAACTTCTCCACCAGGATACTGCTAACCACATTTGCACAACTCCCTCCATCAATAATCATACTGCATGTTCTATCCTGGATAAGACACCTCATATGAAAGATATCCTCTCTTCGTACCTCATCAATATTCTCTTCTTTCACTTGTGTATTCAAGACATGGATAACAAATAAGAAACTGCTTGTCAATTGTCTTCTTCGAGTTTCTGACACCTCATATCTTGTTAATCATTCATTCATCACCTCCAGATCGTACTGAGATGTTGCTGTTTATGTATTCCTCAGTGGCAAACTTTTCATCCTCTTCAGCTCTTGAATATGACATTCTTAACTGCAGGAAAATTGTTTAATCCAACTAATAAAACAAGGCCTAACTAGTCACTCCCTCATGTGTTACATCGTAGGATAGTCACTCAGTCTACTCATGTTTATACTTAACTTTTCTTTGGCTTTTACCCTCTAATGATCCCACCACTCTTTCCTTTTACCCCTCAAAAATTCCTTAAACCCTCAATAATAAGTGAGTAATCAATATTGGAGGTCCAAATAACACCACACAAACAAAGAATCAAGAATATAAAACCACTGATGGAAACAAACCCCAAATTTGTTTGCCCAACTTCAAACACTCGTAACTTTTGATTTAGTTATCATACTATTATTATTATATCTGATTAGTGAAATTGAGTGAGACTTAGCTTGTTTGAAAAAGGGTTCACATAGGTATAATCATGTAAAATTTTGGAGCAGAATAATAAAAGATAGATTTTTAGTGATTTTCCACTTTCAAGTGTTAAAGTCTATCCCATAACAGGACAATAGTAGAGAAAACTTGAATAACATAAACTGTACATCTCAAAATTTTGTAGAACCAAAGAAGTTTAAAAATAGACTAGTAGAACATCAACCCTATGGAATTTGAGATCAAAATGACTTAAAGTCAAATTATGGTAGATTTTAGAATTTTTGGGTAGATTGAAAAGCTATACTATTACAAGATTTTAACATAAACTAGAGGTCTCCAAAGAACTTGAAACTAATCCAATTGGCAGGATTGGGTAATTTATTGAGTTGATGCACTCTTGGGAGGTGTAAGATGATATGCTTATTGCTTAAACTCTGTGATATTGGTGTAGCCTTATGTGCCTATGTGACCATATTCTTGCTATATGTCATTACTAGCACTATGTCTGTTAAACTTTGGCTGGTTATTTATTGTTTCAAATTTTGGGGTACCTCATGATATAGTCATCCTGCTGCAGGAACCTTGCCAAGTTTACTTCTGAAAGATAATTTTTATGAGGCCTAGTAGAAGTGTAAGATGTAATTATGTTAGATTATATGAAAATATAGTTACATGAAAAGTATGTAGCACGAGCACAAGAATTTCATAATTTAATTAAGTGATGTGTCGGGTCTCCACCAAGCAGTGGGGTTGGGTGACATGATCACCTATGATAGAATTTGCCTACTGAGACTGGCAATACATAACACTCACAGAGGGGCAAAATTATTATTTTGGGGATGGCAGAGTATAACGCCCAATCATGTGATGGGGATTGCATCCTAAGGATGGCAATACATAATGCTTAGGTTTAGTGGATACATGTAAATACTCTAAGGATGATGAGACATAACGTCTAGGTGTGTTAAGCAAAGAAGGTTAAAGATAGGCACCATAGGGATGACGGGACATAACGCCTAGGTGTGTTAAGCAAAAAAAGTTAAAGATGAGTAAAAAGAACAGGGACATGTAGGTCAAGGAATATTATTTTATTTTCATAAGCATCTTTACCTTATTTTTGAACCATGATAATTAGGGTTTATTAATTGTTAAGTTATTTGGATTAAATGCTTGGGAAGAGGAACCCACTTCGGAAGATCATGTTTTCAAACTTTTAAAATGAATCTTGTTTTTTTGGTATGCTTACCTTTTTATAATAAACCAAAGTGGTTGAAGCGACAACATTGATGTTGTATATGTTAGCCTAAGGCTATCTACTGAGAATGTAAAAATTCTCACTCTATGTGTTCCGATGTTGTAATATCATGTTTGAAATAAAACTTAGATAACAGAAAATTTTAAAATTTCACATTAAGCTTTATGCGAGTAGAGGAATTGAAGTAATTTAAAGGGGATAAAACTTTAAATATGAAGTGTATGTAGGGAAAAAAAACAACAAAAGAACAAGAGAAGGGGAGGACCACTAACACCTTAAGTGAGGTGGTCTACCCTAAGCCCCCTTTTTCTTCTCCTTTCTCCTTTATGGTGAATCTTCACTGCCTTACATGTCTATCTTAATTCTCTCCCTTATCTCTCTCTCTTTCTCGTTTTCTCTTTCTCCCTCCTTTACCACCACTTCGCGGTTTTTCCTCTCCGTTGGACCACCACCACCCTACGGATTTCTCCCTAGCTTGCCTCTCCTTCTCTGCGGTCTCTCTCTCTCTCTCTCTCTACCATCACTCTCCTTCCATTGCACTCTCTTCGGGTCTTTCTCTCTATTGCGTGTTCTCTCTCTAGGCTTCGGGGACCTCTGTTTTGCTCTTTCCCAAATCAACTTATAGCTTCTTGGTGAGTGTTACCTATATTTGAGGTGGGTTAGTGAAAGTAAGCATATCTTGTAATTGTTTATGTTTAGTGGGTTCTGATGCTCTGATTTTATGTTAATTGGCTAAATTTTAGTTTTACCTTGGGTTAAATCACAATATTGAGTTGTTTCAGTTGCTAAAGTTCTGTACTTTGATAAATGATGAGTTAGATTAGTTAATTTTGGGTCATGTATATAGATTTATTATGAACAACTTTAATTGTTATGGTAATTTTCTTTGCGGTGAAACTTTGTAATTGATGAACTCTAAAATTTATTGGAGATATTGTTAGTATATATGTTTAGAAAAAATTTGAAAAAAATTGAGTGCCATGTAATATGATCTTTCTTAATGATTACTCTTATTTATAGGTATAGGGATAAAACTATAAAATTATTAGTCTTCAAAGGAACTAAAGAATATATAATAGACAATAAGGAACTTACATTTTAATTGGTAAAGTTGTAGAAAGAGGGTTGGGATTAGATTCTAACCATAGAGTTATGTTTAAATTGTAAATAATTGATTCGATGTGGATTACAGATTCTTCAGGTGATCAACCTCCAAGTTCAGCGGCTCCTAGGATACAGATTGACGTCCTCTCTTATTCTATGAGTGGATAGTGCCTCTATGGCATATGATTTTATTTTATACAATTAGTACTAGTTTGATTTAGTATATATATTGATAGTTTATTTTTATATATCTAGTTAATTATAAATATTCTGTTTAATGATAGAATTGCCTTGTAGTATGATATATCTAGTTATTCATGGACATCTATTTTGGCTCGAGGAAATTTTGCTAATATGCAATGGTTAAATGTTCTAAAAGCTTTTTGGAAAAGACTATAGATTTTCTGAATGTTAGGACAAGCTATTGAATAGTTGTTTAAACTTGTAAACTGACTTGTTGAGAAATCTTGCTTAAGTTTGAAAACCTTACTTGGTATTTTGCTCTTGAAAACTATGTTTAATATTTATATTCTTGAAATGTTATGGATATTCTGTGGGAGGATTCTTAGTTATCGGTAGCTAGCAGTCATGATGTTAGCCTTGGTGCACCATGATCAGGACCTAGCTAGCAGGGGCATGGCTAGCTCGGTGTGTGTGTGTGTGTATGGCCAATGCACACCGCCGACTCTGTTAACTCTGAAGGGGCTAACCCTAATTTGAAAATTTCTCATAATCAGAAGCCTCCCTGTCTTGGATTTATATTTGAGAACCATGTTTTCAAGCTATGAAATAATGTTACTTCTTTATGTACATGTATAGTATTTAATTTTGATTCTTTATGTAAATATTATTTAAAATGATGATTTCTTATTTAAACTTGATTTCTAATATTAATTTCTCATTTAATCATATTTTGCTTTATTTCTAGAGCTTGTCCTCATATGTTATAGATCCATTGCTCCTCACTGAATCAGTTGGACTCACCTCCCTTTTCCCTTCCTGTTTCAGATCCTAGTGATGTACCTGATTCAGTTTCTCCAACTTTATAGAGTGCAAACACATTTGATCACCTTTCTACACGTGAGGGCCTTTCATTGACTCTGATTTTTATATTTTAAATATGTTTGATGCTGTAGAGTTGCTCCACAATCCACAGACAGGATCCTATGCTGGATATTCTTTTAAATGAAACCTTTATGTGTAAGTCTGCTATACAGAATTATGTTCCTTGAACGTAGAGTAATGGATATGTGCATGTATGTATATGTATACTAAATATATGGGAGTGAATGGACACTTGTAAATATGTATGCAAGCTATTTGAGAGTGCTCTTAAAGCCTCAATTTTCGATATGTGGCTGGTTGGCTGTGTAGTACAGATCTAGCTATTATGGGCAAGTTGGCAAAATGAAGGTTATTTTGTCCAATTATTATGGAAAATTTACATTTTAGGCTTGGTGGAGGTTTATCACCTCTAAGTGCCGATCACGACTCAAGTTTGGGTCATAACAAAGGTGGTATCAGAGCCAGGTTAGGTTTTTCTGTGGTTAGTGAAGCAAATGTCCTTTAGTAGAATTACGATTGTGTAAATGGTAGCCAGCCCATTTGAACAAAACGCAATGCTATCAGAGGCTTTAGGAATGTTATTTTGTTCTTTGCTCCTCAGTTAGTCTATACGTTCTTTGTTGTCTTGTCTATTTTATTCCGCATCGCATTAAAGGGTTACATCCCTGCTTTCTTGTTAAGGAAAGCTCGATTAGGTTGCAATGCTCTATGGAACTAATCCTAATATCTGTGTGTATTGGACTGACACCAAGTTGATACAAGCATCTTTTGCAAAGGACACGTGACTAAATGTGATGCTTTCCGCCGTCCCTCATATGGTACTAGATGATTAGTTTACTAGTGGAAAATGTAATTAATTCTTTGATGTATTAATTCTTTGAATATTTCTACTTTGCTCTGCTAAGAATATGATTTTATGGTGATATGGTTCAGTTTTAGTTGTATTTTAGAGTACTCGATATACTTTGATATGTTTTGACTGTTATATTACTCGTTGGCTCCCCTTACGTAACAATTACTTATTAAATTCCAAGTATTTGTTAGTTTAATTTCATTCTTTGCACCGACATGGTTTTTTCTTAATTACATTGAATTAATGCCTGCTTGAGTGAGGACATAAGTGGGTTTTGGAGCAATTTTTTTTTTCTCAATCCTTTTTTATCAAGTGGGTTGTTAGTGAACATAGAGTTATCATCACCACCACCACCACCATCATCATCATCATCTCATCATCATCATTATTATTATTATTATTATTTTGTATTTTATCCATAATTTTTTATGTTTAGATACTGTTAAGTTGCTAGTGAAAAAGATGCAGCAAGCTTCCCATTATTGCTTGTGTTTTAGTGTGATAGTGTGGTTCAATGTCATGTTTTATTCATATGTTTTGGAATTTTGGTTTTTAGTGGTTCTAGCTTGCTTTTGCCTTAAAACGATTTTTAGAATTCTTGACTTTGAAGCTGCTACATGATTATAGATGCCCATTTTTTTTATACTATCTGTTTGTTTCCTCTAAAATGATATAATTGATCTTTGTATTTCCTGATGGTAATATGAAGTTATAGTATGAAGATTGGTAGTGAATGTATGTTGTGTTTGCTCATGAATTCATTCTTCGTAATTGTTTTAAACTTTCTAGCTATTGGTAATGCGGTTTTCAATTATGGTTCTTAATTGTACTTATAGAAGTGTATTAAACTAGTTCAGAATCTCTAGTTCCAATTTAGATTATCATTGTTTCAAAATTTTCAAAGAACTTGTTGGTACTCAAAACTGCTGTTATGTATGCTAGTGTTGCTTTGAAATTTTGTAAAAGTATAGTGGCATCAATTGATCCATGCAGGGAATCCCATTTAGTGAGGCAAGACCTGCTTATTGTTTTAACTGAAGCAAGTGAATAATATTTGATAGCCAAAAGAAAAAGGAAAGAAAGAATTCCTGCCACAAACACTCTACTGTTTAAAATGAATTGGACGCTTAAATTATTGCAATGCAAAACTGAAAGGTGAGATAAGGTGAGGATGTTTAAGCCAATTGGGTGAGTTTAGAGTAATTAGAGACTATGAGCAAGTGATGAATTAGAAGATTTAAGTTAGATTATTACAACTTAACTAAATTAAAAAAAAAAAAGGTAGGGTGGTGATAGAAAAAGGGAAATTAAGCTTAAGGAATTAAAGTGGCAAAGTTGCACTAGGTAGTCTAATTATAGGTATAAATTCGGCATAATTGAACAACTAACTAGCTAGGTTTAGAAGTGTATAACTTGAGCTAGAGAAGGAAATTTTGCATGGGACTTATTTTGGGTGAAAGCTAGAGTAGAGAACCCAATTGTGTAACACCCTCCTAAGTACAGTACTATGCTTAAGTCATAGTACCACACCCTGGAGTTGTTACGGATACCTGAGCGGACCTTATCTGATAGCAACTTCCGCTGCGCCACTCTGATACCTCTTGAACTTTCTGGAGACAACACGGAAAATAGGAGTGAGAATTACAAATTCTCAATAGGATTATCTATGATACACATGTAATGTCATCGTTGTCATCTCCAGTTTGCTTCAGTTTATTATGAAAAAGGTGAACATACTGCACAAACTGTTTAATTTTATATAGTTCGAAAATATAATGTCCAAAGCAATGCTTATTTTAATCATACACTTAGCATTTGGGAGAACCCATAAAATTCATTCAAATATAATACCATAAATAATAACTATAGCATATTAAAACACACATAACATCAATATGCTGGGAACATAACATCTACACATAAAATTACTCGTACTTAAATTTATGCCTATACATGTAACTTGCTTTTCTTTCTTCATCTTCCTTTTTATCATAAAATCTTTACATGCCATATTCCAGAGTATGATCGCCATGTCATACCCCATCAGAGTGTGATCGCCATGTCACGTTCCTTAGGAATATGGGACCTTCATTCGGTACTTACACTAGCTGGGTCATGCCATGCCTCATGTAAGTTCTGTGCTTGCATCTACTTTAATCTTTAGTCTTTAGCATTTACTTGGCACACCTAGGCATTACGTATCGCCGTACCTAGGGTGCTTTTACTGCCCTTGGGTAGCCCGACCTTGGAGTGAGTTCGTCAGCTTCACCCGTGACCGTCGTCACACCGACTCACTCGCAAGGGGACCCACTGCCTCTAGGTTGGAGGGACCCAATGTGCAACTGCCTCCAACATAGAGGGACCCAAGTCTTTAGCTACCTTCACGAGGAGGGACCCATGTGCAACTGCCTCCAGGTGAAGGGACCCATGTCTTTATCATTTAACTGCCTTCACAGGGAGGGATTTCAAATAATCGCCTAGAGTGAAGGGACCCACATCTTATCTTATTTAGCTGCCTTCACAAGGAGGGACCTCAAATAACTGCCTCCAAGTGAAGGGACTTATATTCAATATATTTACATTCTTTCATTTTCATGCATAATCCAGCATAAACATGCGGGATGTACTCATGTCGTACTTATGTCGTTCTTGCATATATGCTTCATAATTTATTCTCATATAACTCGTATCATACTTATGTCATTCTCGCATATAGAATTTTCACATACATACTCATAATTGTGTGGCTATTCATATCATAAATTCCTTGTAATCTAGACACCCATAGTCTCCTAGACTCCTGCCGTAAATTCGGCAGCATAACGGATCAGATCCGTTTTTTCATGAATAGTACCAGTTCTCACAGATAATTCAATTATAGCAATATAATCAATTTAACACATATATATCAATGTCAAATTGGCAATTCTCAACTCATACCTTATATGTTTTACTAATACTTCTGAAATCATCAATTGGGTCACTTTTGCCCATCTATTCAGTTCTGCCCGAATTTTATATGGTCCACCTTTATTTCTATTCAATTCATTTGAACCTGAATTTTGGATATGTCATAGATCTATATGTCTACTTTCTAACCTCTTTGGTCCCATATCATTTTGATTTATATAACTCAAGATATTCTACCTTTGCCTCAGCTTGTTTGGTCACTAGCCCAAATTACACTCCTAGAAGTATAAATTCACTAAAAATCGAAACTAAGCTCAATTCATACGAAACTGGTCTCATATTGAAGCTAATAGGACAACCTTTCATTTTCCACAAGTTTCACTCCATTCGCTTAAGTACACTTCGAGTTATAAGTCCTAAAAGTCGACCTTCCTAAACTACTCTATTTTGGCCTGGATTGAACATAGGACAAGTCCCTCGAATTACTGGGAACAATTTAGATCATAACAAACTCGGAAATTTATATTGGGATACTCCCCTATGTGTAAGCTTTCTAACAAAATTTGTTTCACTCAATTTGGAGTTGTATAGGGTGAGTTATACCCTCCATAAGTCACCTTGCCCGGATGAAAGTCCCGAATGTTAGGTCAAACTTCAAAAATTCATATCTCTCTCAATACTAACCCAATAACCTTATATGATATATGTATGGAAACCTCTAGAAGTCTAGTTTCATCTAAAAATGGTTTCATTGGATTTGACCGATTGTAGGCGGAGCCGTACACTCTGCCGTACGAACTGCCGTGGAATTCTCACTTAGGCAGCATCCCAACCCATCCATTTCTTCTAATTTTCTCCTTCTAATCATAATTCTAATTCAAAATCTCCAATGAATTTAATCATAATTCATCATAATCCATCATAATACATCCAATAATTCATCAAATACATAAAGAAGAGTTCAATCTCATGCAATCATAGTGCAAGGAATTCAAGAATAGAAGTAGAATCCTACCTCCTTGGAGTGTGATGTTGCTGAATTTGAATTTGAATTAAATGAAGCCTTCACAAAACTTGGAGATTTGAGAGAGTAGATTGAGAGAGGAAAGGAAGAAGAAGAGGGTTGGAGAGTAAGAGGAAAGGGAACGTAAATCAGACCAAAATGGAGAGAAGAGTCTGATTTAAATACATGAAAGTTGTGGTGTTGATTGGTTGGAATTTTGTGGTTGAAGTTCGGCCATGTCTCTCACTTTTGTGGCCAATTTGCTCTCCACGTCGTCCAAAAACTGGGATACGCTTTCGTTCTACCTGAAATCGGAACTCGTCCCTATAATACTTTAAGTCGGAACTCGTGACCTTTTTACATTGCTTGAAGCTGAAGCCGGATGTCGGAACTCGTACCATGTTGTTGGTGACTTGAGGAAATCTTGTTTATTCTGATACTTGGAATCAAGGTCGGATATCGGAAGTCATGCAGCTGACAATCATATAATATCGAAACTCCCTATTTTAACTCGGGAATGTGAATGCTGGATATAAACTCGGAGACCGGAACTTGTGTAAGACTGGAATCAACTCAAGGATTTGAACTCATGTCCATTGAGTTCAACTCTAAGGCCGGAACTCGTTACATTTAACTCGAAGGTCGGTGCTTGCATCCTTGTATTAACCTATAACTTCTAAAGTCGGAAACCGCGTAAACTATTTTGAAAGTATTAGGTCGGAACTCGGTAATTCGGAATGCATCAAACCCAAATGCTTGAACTCGTAAGTCAGAAGTGGTACACTTTAAGTGAAATTCGATGATGTAATGAGGTAAAGTCGGAAGTCGTCAAGACAAGCATATGAACTCGGAAATCGGGGATTATACATACGTGAAATTCGGAGATGAAGTCAGAAATCAGGGAGAGTCAAAATTAGATGAAATCGGAAATCGAAGGTAATGAAGTCAGAAATTATGCAGGACTAACTCGGAACTCGGAAATAATCCCTTCTGTCTGAAATTCGAAGATTGAGTCGGGAATGGGATTTGATCAAACTTGAAGGTGAAGTCGGACGTCCGTTGTTGGAGTTGAATAACGTCGGAAGTTGGGAAGATGTGTGTAAGGAGGTCGGAAATCGGGACATTACAAATTGTACAAAAAAAAATTGGAATTTAAAGCAAGGGATTGAATTTTGGCAAGGTTCCAAATTTGCTGCTGAAAATAGA
Organism: Pterocarpus macrocarpus; assembly: GCA_031439585.1. Lineage (NCBI taxonomy): Eukaryota > Viridiplantae > Streptophyta > Magnoliopsida > Fabales > Fabaceae > Pterocarpus > Pterocarpus macrocarpus. The sequence continues at coordinate 35,733,703 of CM062514.1, forward strand.
GTTTGTGAGATTTGGCATAATGAGATATGAGTGGTCACTTTAAGATAGAAGGCTAAATATAATGTCAAGCCATTTTTCCTAGTTAATATAGGATGAAATACACTTGCACCCCAAGTTTCAGGACTATCCCACTTATAGTTAAAAAGATATGAAAATTGGAAAATCTAGTATTTGTATAAACTCAAAACTGAGACAGCAGAGTTGTTCCCTTCATAACTTGGGTTCTAGGCCTGGATTAAGGTAAGGCTAATTTTATTTGAAGGCCAAAAGCATGTTGTTTTTATCTATAAAGTTTCATATCTAGATAAATTTAGTTGAACCTGTGGTGATTTGAAAATTTACTATAGAACCTTAAGTGCTAATCTGTGTCAATTTCAATCCCTACACATCAAATCATGTTAGAATAGTAGACTGTGCATGAGACAATTTTTATTAGCAAATATATGATAAAATGAACCTTCTTGCAAAGTTCCAGGTCAATCCAAGCATAAGAGCTTAAGTTATGGATTTTTGAATTTGCATGTTCTGCATAAAACACTGCATGTAGTAGTGAATTTGAGAGACACAAAAACTGAATTATAGGACTTAGATTTAGTGAAATGAATTTTCCTCGAAAGCTTATCCCATATAGTTTCATACTATAAATTTTCAACCACAAATTATTTTCCTAGAATTTGTTATGAATTCTCAAATTCTGTTGCAGTTACAAGGTGAAATTGAGACAGCATGTGCCTAAATGTGCATAACTTAAGTTGTGGGCCTTCAAACCACATGGAAACCAAAACCAATGGTTAGAATAGATGTAAAGTATCACTCATATACTTTGTGAGACCAAATCAATAAGAGTGATCATATTTAAGATAGTTCCCAAAAAAAAAAAGAGGATAAATTTGAGTATTCAAGGCAAAGTATAGGATATCGGCATGAGACCTTGGTTTAACATATAAATCCCCACTATAGTTTTGGTTAAACTTAATGTAGAGTAAGGTTTATACTATGATTAATAGGCATGACAAAAACAAAGAGACATACGAGGTCTAATCATAAGTAAAATGACTCAAATAAAAACACGTGCCAAGTGTTACCAAGTAACTATATGAAAAATGAAAAATGAAATGAATGATCAAAGTGTGATTTATGCATGTGTCAATGAAGCTAGGATTCTTATGAATGTTATGCTATGATGTAGTGGCTGAATCTATAAGTTACGAATGCATGTATTGATTATGATGCTTAAAAAAAAGATGATTTTGGTTTTTCTGTAGTTTTGTGTTTGCTAAATATGATTACATGGTGAAGGCATTGGTATTACGCACCCTGCAATCATTCGACTCGCTTGCTGACATGTGACTGAATTTTTTTTTTTTTTTTTGTTTCTTTGCTTGTCTTTTAATTCTTATATACATTGAAGTCATGAAAAAAAAAGCATATGGATCTCATATCAAATATATGGTGTTAACAGTGAATAAATCTTGTATTTATGTGTTCCAACTCTGAAAATGATGTTGCCTGAAAGTTTTGGACCTTGAAGGAACTTTAGGAACTTATGTTATTATGTTGTTTAGCTTAAACTAGTAAACTAAGGTGTGAATTGGTGTGCAAATCTTCTTATATGTCATAATTTTTAAATCTGAATGGTTAGATAACAACTATAAATATTGATTTGAAATTTTATCAGGATAATTACGTTCTTATTAAAGTGTTATGATATTCATTTGCCAGTAAGTACATTTTTGAGAAATATTTCAAATATGCTTCTAAATTTGACTAGTGTAGGATAAAATGCCATGTTTTCTTCCTTATAGTTCAATTTTGTTAGTGACCAAACTTCTATTTCTACAGTCAAATCAATGTACTGAAGGGAAGCCTCATGTGAGTGTAAATATTAGAAAATAGTGAAGGAGTTAGTTTTAATTAATCTTTTGCAAAGTTAATTTTTATCTAGAGGTTCCATCTAGTACTGCTCTTGAAATTTGGGGACCGAATTCCTTAAGGCAAGAGAATGTAATACCCAGTTTGAAATAAAACTTAGACAACAGAAAGTTTTAAAATTTCACATTAAGCTTTATGCGAATAGAGGAATTAAAGTAATTTAAAGGGGATAAAATTTTAAATATGAAGTGTATGTAGGGAAAAAGAAAAGGACAAGAGAAGGGGAGGACCACTAACACTTTAAGTGAGGTGGTCTACCCTAAGCCCCCTTTTTCTTCTCCTTTCTCCTTTACGGTGAATCTTCACCACCTTACATATCTATCTCAATTCTCTCCCCTTATCTCTCTCTCTCTCTCTCTCTTTTTCTCTCTTTCTCTCTCGTTTTCTCCTTCTCCCTCCCTTAGCACCACCTCGTGACTTTTCGTCTCAATTGGACCACCACCACCATCCCGCGAATCTCTCCCTGATTGACCTTTCCTTCTCCGTAGTCTCTCTCTCTCTCTCTGCCACCACTTTCTTTCCACTGCACTCTCTTCAGGTCTTTCTCTTTATCGCATGTTCTTTTTCTAAGTTTAGGGGACCTCTATTTTGCTCTTTCCCAAGTCAACCCATAGCTTCTTGGTGAGTGTTACCTATATTTGAAGTGGGTTAGTGAAAGCTTTTTGGAAAAGACTACAGATTTTCTGAATGTTAGGACAAGCTCTTGAATAGTTGTTTAAATTTGTAAACTAACTTGTTGAGAAATCTTGTTTAAGTTTGAAAACCTTACTTGGTACTTTGCTCTTGAAAACTATGTTTAATATTTATATTCTTGAAATGTTATGGATATTCTGTGGGTGGATTCTCAGTTATCGGTATCTAGCGGCCGTGATATTAGCCTTGGTGCACCTTGATCAGGACCCAGCTAGCTCGGTGTGTGTGTGTGTGTGTGTGTGTGTGTGTATGGCCAACGCACACCACCGACTCTATTAACTCTAAAGGGGCAAACCCCGATTTGGAAATTTCTCAGATTGGAAGCCTCCCTATCTTGGATTTATATTTGAGAACCATGTTTTCAGGTTATGAAATAATGTTACTTCTTTATATACATGTATAGTATTTAATTTTGATTCTTTACGTTAATATTATTTAAAATGATGATTTCTTATTTAAACTTGATTTTTTATATTAATTCCTCATTTAATCATACTTTACTTTATTTCTAGAGCTTGTCCTCATATATTATAGATCCATTGTGCCTCACTGAGTCGATTGAACTCACCTCCCTTTTTCCTTCCTATTTCAGATCTAGTGCTGTATGTAACATCCCTATTTCCGAGTTCCGACTTCGCCCTCAGAACTGATCAATTTCAATTCCCGACTTCATCTTCAAAATCTACACAGAATGGGATAAATTTCGAATTCCGAGTTCCTCTTACGTAAATATACGATTTCCGACTTCATTTGGCAGCAATTTCCACGACTTTCGATCTTAAACTTCAAAGTCGAACAGCATGAACGTGATACCCGATTTCCAATTTCATCTTTGAATTTCAGACGGAGTGTTATTTCCGATTTCCGATTTCGCCTTGCTCAATATCCGACTTCATGTTTCAAGGACAAATATACCCGGTTTCCGATCTCATCAACCACACTGTATATAAATCCCGACTTCCGGGTTTAAGTACTTGGGTTTGGCAATGTGATTCGAATGCCCGAGTTCCGACCTCATACCTCATGCTTCACGATAGTGTGCGTGGTTCCCGACCTCAGAAGTAATGGTTTAACACAATGGTACGTGAGTTGAACTCAATGGACATGAGTTCAAATCTTTGAGTTGATTTCAGTTATACACGAGTTCCGATCTCCGATTTTATATCCAGCATTGACATTCCCGAGTTTAGATAGGGAGTTCCGAGATTATATGATTTTCAGCTGCATTACTTCCGACCTCCGACTTCGATTCCAAGTATCAAAATAAACAAGATTTCCTCAAGTCACAAGCAGCATGGTACGAGTTCCGACATCAGGCTTCAGCTGCAAGTAATTTAGAAGGTCACGAGTTCCGACTTAAAGTATTATGGGACGAGTTCCGATTTCAGGAGGAACGAAAGCGTATCCCAGTTTTTGGACGACGTGGAGAGCAAATTGGCCACAAAAGTGAGAGACATGGCCGAACTTCAACCACAAAATTTCCAACCAATCAACACCACAACTTTCATGTATTTAAATCAGACTCTTCTCTCCATTTATAATCTGATTTACGTTCCCCCTTCCTTGCTCCAGCCTTCTTCTTCTTCCCTTCCTCTCTCAATCCAACTCCATCAAATTTCTAAGCTTGGTCAAGGTTCCATCAATCCAAACTCAAATTCAGCAAAATCATACTCCAAAGAGGTAGGATTCAATCTCTAATCTTAATTTCTCTAAACTAAGGATGCATGAAAGATTACTTTTTATGATTATTTGATGATATATTGGATGTGTATGATTGGATTAATATGGGATTAATATGAAATCTTGAGTGGCAATTAGAATTAGAAGAAGAAAACTAAGAGAAATGGATGGATGAGGGTGCTGTCTTGGTGGAGATTCCACGGCAGTCCGTACGGTGGAGAGTACGGCTCCGCCTACAGCTGGTTAAATCCGATGAAACCATTTTTAGATGAAAGTAGACATCCAGGGCTTTCCATAGATATGTCATACAAGGTTATTGGATTAGTATTGAGAGAGATACGAATTTTTTAAGTTTGACCTAGGGTTCAGGACTTTCATCCGGGCAGGGTGACTTGAGGAGGGTATAACTCACCCTATACAACTCCAAATTGAGTGAAACCAATTTTGTTAGAAAGCTTACACATAGGGGAATATCCCAATATGAAATTTCGAGTTTGCTATGGTCCCAATTGTCCCCAGTGATTCGAGGAAGTTACCCTATATCCAAACCAAGCCAAAACAGAGTAGTTCAGGAAGGTCGACTTTCAGGACTTATAACTCGAGGTATACTTACGCAAATGGAATGAAACTTGTGGCAAATGAAAGGTTGTCCTGTTAGCTTCAATATGAGACCAATTTCGTATGATTTGAGCTTAGTTTCGATTTTTAGTGAATTTATACTTACAGGAGTGTAATTCGGGCTAGTGACTGAACAGGTTGAGGTAAGATTTGAATATCTTGAGTTATATGGATCAAAATGATATGGGACCAAAGAGGTTAGAAAGTAGACATATAGAGCTATGACATATCAAAATTTCAGATTTAAATGAGTTGAATAGAAATAGAGGTGGGTCATATGAAATTCGGGCAGAACCGAATAGAATGTGGCAGAATGGCCAAAGTGATAGTCTCACAAAATGACCTAGTTTGAGATTTCACAAGTATTAGGGAAATATATAAAGTTTGAATGGAGGATTGCCAGTTTGACATTGATATATATATGTGTTAAGTTGATTATGTTGCTATGACTGATTTGTCCGTGAGAGCTGGCACTATTCATGGGGAAACGGACCTGATCCGTTATGTCGCTGATTTACTGTAAGTCTAAGAAGCTATGAATGTTTAGATGTAAGGATGAATTAAAGTATGAATGGGTATATAGAAACCCCATATTCAAGAATGACATAATTATGTTATGAGGTATGTGAGGGTAAGTGATGTAGCATATGCATGAGTACCGGTAAATTGGTAAGGAGGCTACGGGCCTTTATATGTAATGAACATGTACGCGAAAATCATATGTGCAATGATACATGAAAATAAATGAAGTATATGTATGAGTACACTCAATATGACTATGCTTGAATATGTATGAGAATGAAAGAATGTGAATATATTGAATGTGAGTCCCTTCACTTGGAGGCAGTTATTTGAAATCCCTCCCTGTGAAGGCAATTAAATGATAAAGACATGAGTCCCTTTACCTGGAGGCAGTTGCACATGGGTCCCTCCTCGTGAAGGCAGCTAAAGACTTGGGTCCCTCTATGTTGGAGGCAGTTGCACATTGGGTCCCTCCAACCTAAAGGCAATGGGTCCCCTTGTGGGTGAGTCGGTGTGACGACGGTCACGGGTGAAGCTGACGAGCTCACTCCAGGGCCAGGCTACCCAAGGGTAGTAAAAGCACCCTAGGGACGGCGATACATAACGCCTAGGTGTGCCAAGTAAATACTAAAGACTAAAGACTAAAGATTAAAGTAGATGCAAGCACAGAACTTACATGAGGCATGGCATGACCCAGCTAGTGTAAGTACCGAATGAAGGTCCCATATTTCTAAGGAACGTGACATGGCGATCACGCTCTGATGGGATATGACATGGCGATCATACTCTGGAATGTGACATGTAAAGATTTTATGATGAAAAGGAAGATTAAGAAAGAAAAGCAAGTTTCATGTATAGGCATGAATTTAAGTACGAGTAATTTTATATGTAGATGTTATATTCCCAGCATATTGATGTTATATGTGTTTTAATATGCTACAGTTATTATTCATGGTATTATATTTGAATGAATTTTATAGGTTCTCCCAAATGCTAAGTGTATGATTAAAATGAACTTTGCTTCGGGTAAGATATTTTTCGAAATGTAAAATTAAACAGTTTGTGCAGCATGTTCACCTTTTTCATAATAAACCGAAGCAAACTGAAGATGACAACGATGACATTACATGTATATCATAGAGAATCCTATTGAGAATTTATAATTCTCATTCCTATTTTCCGTGTTGTCTCCAGAAAGTTCAAGAGGTATTAGAGTGGCGCAGCGGAAGTTGCTGTCAGATAAGGTCCGTTCAGGTAACCGTAACAACTCCAGGGTGTGGTACTATGACTTAAGCATAGTACTGTACTTAGGAGGGTGTTACACTGTACCTGATTTAATTTCTCTAGCTTTATAGAGTGCAAACACATTTGATCACCCTTATACACGTGAGGGCCTTTCGTTGACTCTGATTTTTATATTTTAAATATTTTTTATGCTGTAGAGTTGTTCCACAATCCATAGACAGGATCCTATGCTGGATATCCTTTTGAATGAAATCTTTATGTATAAGTCTGCTATACAGAATTATGTTTCCTTGAACGTAGAGTAATGGATATGTGCATGTATGTATATGTATACTAAATATATGGGAGTGAATGGATACTTGTAAATATGTATGCAAACTATTTGATAATGCTCTCAGAGCCTCAATTTTCGATATGTGGCTAGTTGGCTATCTGGTACAGGTCTGGCTATTACAGGGAAGTTGGCAAAACGTAGGAAATTTTGTCCAATTATTACGAAAAATTTAGATTTTAGGCTTGTTGGAGGTCCATCACCTCCAAGCGCCAGTCACGACTCAGGTTTGGGTCGTGACAAATGTCATCTCTAGACAGCTTAGAGGACCTTGAAGGTAATCTTCCTCAAGGAGTTTGGCCAAGATGAGAGTAGTTGTGGGACATATTTATTAGTACAAAATGACTTTTGCGCCAGTTAAAGCTCTTAATAGAGCTCTTTTATGTATTTTGTCATGTTGTTATGGGAGATTGGAAGTCTTGTTTTGTAACCCGATAAATACAACTATGATATAAATATTTATGTATGTAAGAGAATTTCTATTTTCCACTATTAGCTTGTTTACCTTTGCTCAGAATTATGAAGTAGATATCACGCTAATTTCTCGAAAATAAAATCAACAATTGAGCAGGGTCTGCTAACTTTTTAGTAGCAACTCCTCAGTATGATGGTATAACTTAAGCATGATATTGTACTTAAGAGGATGTTATGTAATGAATGTGGGAGACTTTGTAAAGTTCCATCAATTTGTTGAGATTTCAAGATTTTTTAACTATCAAAATCCCTTTAAATTAAACCTTGGAGGAGTGTTTTGGTGGCTAGTTTTAATAGTTTAAGTGTGGTAGTTTTTGTTTAGTTTGTTTTGAGAAATATTTTGGTTTAGGAATGAATTCTGAATATGATTTTAGGTCATGGGAAGGCTATGGTGAGTTAAGAAAAGGAGATGGACATGTTTTCGATCCATAGCCCAAGCACTAGCATTCTATCGCTCAGGCACTCACTATTACATATTATGGTGCCTTTAGGTATCTCATTGCCTAGGTGCCCAAAAGCCACTGCTCAGGTGCTGGCAGGCATGACAGACATATTTTTTTTTTTTCAGCATACTTGGCGGCTAGGGGCCTAAGACCTAGCATGCCTAGGTGCTAGCAGCAACCTTGTTTGAGTTTTTTGGATTAAAATGCGAAAAAAAGCAAAAAAGAAGGCCAGCCTAAGTTAGAAACACATAGGGAAACATCTCTACTACGGGGAGGAAGTGAAGAGCAACTAGAGGAAGAGAGTGTGAGGACTCATTCACTCCAAATATTGGGTTTTACATGCTTTTTCTCCCTTTTTCTCTATTTTGCTTTCTTTTGTAACATAAATCACTAGATCTTTTGGTTGGAGTGATAATGTAGCTTGACTTTGATGATGTAATCCTTATTTTCTTGCTTAATACAAGTTTCTATTTCCACAAATCGAGTGTTGATCATAGTTTTTCATACTTTTTACGATGTGCCCACTCATATGAATTAATCTAAGGTTCATGTATAGAATTGGGAAATTCATATGTGTTCTTACTAATGTGATAAATACCATAATCTTAACTTTATCTAGGAATAGATGCTATTGAATGTGTGGCTTGCCTGAAATTTCTATGTATTTTGTAAAGCTTCTTTAAGTAGGATTTGTCTAAGGGATTAGAGGATTTCATTTAATTAAAAGAAGATGAATATACCTAGGAATTGATTGTTAGTCAAATTGGAAAATTTAACTATCAATTGTGGAATTAAACTTGATTAAGCAAAAATTCATAGGTTTATTGGAAAATCAAGTGAAGTGGGATTCCGATGAACTCTTTTTCCCCTATTGTTTTAGTAATCTCTTTTATTAAAAATTAAAATTTTAATATTTACTTTTTTTTTAATTATTAATTTAGAACTTCCTTGGATCCTAATTTGTGACAATTATTCTAAATAGAAACTGAATTAGTGAATTATTGTTTGGTAACATTAATCCTCATGGGGTGATATTCGCTCATCGAATTTACTAATTAAACTATTCAGTACACTTGCCGAAGAGTTATCAATTTTCCTTTGTGCAAATCGACATTTATTTTTTTAAACTTAGTCAATGTAATTTTGTAAAGTAAATACTTCATCATGATGTGTTTCTTGGAAAACATGGTTTAGGGAAGTTTATATATGTAGTTGAGAAAGGTTTTAGATTGTAATCTAATGTCCACTTTTTGGAGTCTTTTTAATGGGTACGAATGTTTGTCACCATAAGATTTGATACAGAGATCTCGATCGAATTCAGATTAACCACATAAATAGATATGTAATGTATGTTTAGTGATCTATAATAGATTTGATGCTATTTTTTATTGTTTTGATCATTGATTTTTAGTTTTTTTTTATAGTTTATTAATTTTTTGTTTGCATTCTTGATTATTGAACCTCCATCTTTCTTCTTGATTTTATTGAATTTACATATGAGATTCTTTAAGGATGACTCGATTTGTTGTTTACACCACCAATTATCATATAATTGGATTTTACAATTTGTTTGATATATATATATATAGCGGAAAGTGCTAGTGTCAACTCATACAAATAACCACCAATTATAATGAAGGACTCACCATGATTTCTCACTTTTCCCTATTTCTATTAGTTGACAATGTAAAACTATTTTATATTGTCAGTTCATACCAATTAAACTCATATATATATATGATAAATGTAACACCCTCCTAAGTATAGTACTATGCTTAAGTCATAGTACCACACCCTGGAGTTGTTACGGTTACCTGAACGAACCTTATCTGACAGCAACTTCCGCTGCGCCACTCTGATACCTCTTGAACTTTCTGGAGACAACACGAAAAATAGGAGTGAGAATTATAAATTCTCAATAGGATTCTCTATGATATACATGTAATGTCATCGTTGTCATCTCCAGTTTGCTTCGATTTATTATGAAAAAGGTGAACATGCTGCACAAACTGTTTAATTTTACATTTCGAAAAATATCTTACCCGAAGCAAAGTTTATTTTAATCATACACTTAGCATTTGGGAGAACCCATAAAATTCATTCAAATATAATACCATGAATAATAACTGTAGCATATTAAAACACATATAACATCAATATGCTGGGAATATAACATCTACACATAAAATTACTCGTACTTAAATTCATGCCTATACATGAAACTTGCTTTTCTTTCTTCATCTTCCTTTTCATCATAAAATCTTTACATGCCACATTCCAGAGTATGATCGCTATGTCATACCCCATCAGAGCGTGATCGCCATGTCACGTTCCTTAGGAATATGGGACCTTCATTCGGTACTTACACTAGCTGGGTCATGCCATGCCTCATGTAAGTTCTGTGCTTGCATCTACTTTAATCTTTAGTCTTTAGTCTTTAGTATTTACTTGGCACACCTAGGCGTTACGTATCGCCGTCCCTAGGGTGCTTTTACTGCCCTTGGGTAGCCTGGCCTTGGAGTGAGCTCGTCAGCTTCACCCGTGACCGTCGTCACACCGACTCACCCACAAGGGGACCCATTACCTCTAGGTTGGAGGGACCCAATGTGCAACTGCCTCCAACATAGAGGGACCCAAGTCTTTAGCTGCCTTCATGAGGAGGGACCCATGTGCAACTGCCTCCAGGTGAAGGGACCCATGTCTTTATCATTTAACTGCCTTCACAGGGAGGGATTTCAAATAACTGCCTCCAAGTGAAGGGACTCACATTCAATATATTAACATTCTTTCATTCTCATACATATTCAAGCATAGTCATACTGAGTGTACTCATACATATACTTCATTTATTTTCATGTATCATTGCACACATGATTTTCACGTACATGTTCATTACATATAAAGGCCCGTAGCCTCCTTACCAATTTACCGGTACTCATGCATATGCTACATCACTTACCCTCACATACCTCATAACATAATTATGTCATTCTTGAATATAGGGTTTCTATATACCTATTCATACTTTAATTCATCCTTACATCTAAACATTCATAGCTTCTTAGACTTCTGCCGTAAATCCGGCAGCATAACGGATCAGGTCCGTTTCCCCATGAATAGTGCCAGCTCTCACGGACAAATCAGTCATAGCAACATAATCAACTTAACACATATATATATCAATGTCAAACTGGCAATCCTCCATTCAAACTTTATATGTTTCCCTAATACTTGTGAAATCTCCAACTGGGTCATTTTGTGAGACTATCACTTTGGCCATTCTGCAACATTCTATTCGGTTCTGCCCGAATTTCATATGACCCACCTCTATTTCTATTCAACTCATTTAAATCTGAAATTTTGATATGTCATAGCTCTATATGTCTACTTTCTAACCTCTTTGGTCCCATATTATTTTGATCCATATAACTCAAGATATTCAAATCTTACCTCAACCTGTTCAATCACTAGCCCAAATTACACTCCTAGAAGTATAAATTCACTAAAAATTGAAACTAAGCTCAAATCATATGAAATTAGTCTCATATTGAAGCTAACAGGACAACCTTTCATTTGCCACAAGTTTCATTCCATTTGCATAAGTATACCTCGAGTTATAACTCCTGAAAGTCGACCTTCCTGAACTACTCTATTTTGGCTTAGTTTAGACATAGGGTAACTTCCTCGAATCACTGGGGACAATTGGGACCATAGCAAACTCGGAATTTCATATTGGGATGTTCCCCTATGTGTAAGCTTTCTAACAAAATTGGTTTCACTCAATTTAGAGTTGTATAGGGTGAGTTATACCCTCCTCAAGTCACCCTGCCCGGATGAAAGTCCTGAACCCTAGGTCAAACTTCAAAAATTCGTATCTCTCTCAATACTAATCCAATAACCTTGTATGACATATCTATAGAAAGCCCTGGATGTCTACTTTCATCTAAAAATGGTTTCATCGGATTTAACCGGTTGTAGGCGGAGCCGTACTCTCCACCGTACGGACTGCCGTGGAATCTCCACCAAGACAGCACCCTCATCCATCCATTTCTCTTAGTTTTCTTCTTTTAGTTCTAATTGCCACTCAAGATTTCATATTAATCCCATATTAATCCAATCATACACATCCAATATATCATCAAATAATCATAAAAAGTAATCTTTCATGCATCCTTAGTTTAGAGAAATTAAGATTAGAGATTGAATCCTACCTCTTTGGAGTATGATTTTGCTGAATTTGAGTTTGGATTGATGGAACCTTGACCAAGCTTAGAAATTTGATGGAGTTGGATTGAGAGAGGAAGGGAAGAAGAAGAAGGCTGGAGCAAGGAAGGGGGAATGTAAATTAGATCATAAATGGAGAGAAGAGTCTGATTTAAATACATGAAAGTTGTGGTGTTGATTGGTTGGAAATTTTGTGGTTGAAGTTCGGCCATGTCTCTCACTTTTGTGGCCAATTTGCTCTCCACGTCGTCCAAAAACTGGGATACGCTTTCGTTCCTCCTGAAATCGGAACTCGTCCCATAATACTTTAAGTCGGAACTCGTGACCTTCTAAATTACTTGCATTTGAGCGCGATGTCGGAACTCGTATCATCTGCTTGTGACTTGAGGAAATCTTGTTTATTTTGATACTTGGAATCGAAGTCGAGGTCGAAGTAATGCAATTGAAAATCATATAATCTCGGAACTCCCTATCTAAACTCGGGAATGTCAATGCTGGATATAAAATCGGAGATCGGAACTCGTGTATAACTGAAATCAACTCAAAGATTTGAACTCATGTCCATTGAGTTCAACTCACGTACCATTGTGTTAAACCATTACTTCTGAGGTCGGGAACCACGCACACTATCGTGAAGCATGATGAGGTATGAGGCCTAACTCATTCGAATCACATTGCCAAACCCAAGTACTTAAACCCGGAAGTCGAGATTTATATACAGTGTGGTTGATGAGATCGGAAACAGGGTATATTTGTCCTTGAAACATGAAGTTGGATATTGAGCAAGGCGAAATCGGAAATCGGAAATCGGAAATAACACTCCGTCTGAAATTCAAAGATGAAATTGGAAATCGGGTATCACGTTCATGCTGTTCGACTTTGAAGTTTAAGATCGAAAGTCATGGAAATTGCTGCCAAATGAAGTCGGAAATCGTATGAACTTAGAATTCAGAATTTATCCCATTCTGTGTAAATTTCGAAGATGAAGTCGGGAATTGAAATTGATCAGTCCTGAGAGCGAAGTTGGAACTCGGAAATAGGGATGTTACAATAAAGAAAGATTTTGTTCTTAACATATACATGTTTTTATATGTAATTTTCACAGTCTTAAAATGTCATATTATTTTGTATATTAGTATTATAATATAATGTGTCTTGATTTAGAATATTATTAAGATATGAAATTTTATCTACAGAGTCGTGTAGAATAGGGCTAACATTATCATTCTAAATGCGACACATAAGCTTACTTTGTTCTTGTGAAATGTTAATTAATGACTCTTTTTAACTTGTTTTGAAACGTAACACTGTCTTTAATAGTTCCCAAAACCAATATAACGACATGTTCGGTGCGGTGAAGCAGGATTTTCTACGACAAAACATGTGCCTTCTTGGACCAATGAAGCAGCAGAGGAAGCGTAAATTTGTATACCACAGTCCACATACCGCATAGCGACAAATAATATCTAAAGAATATCATTCGTCAATTCATTGATATTTTGTAGCTTATGTCTTCCGATTCCACTTGCATAAGCACGCTGGAGAAAAAGAAAGAAGACCTGACCAAAGATGGTCCTAGGCAGTTACCAAAAGAAATAAGATGTCTAAATATCAGTCTTTGTTGACTCTGATTTTCTTAATGGTTTATTAGGTGAGCTGTATCTATTAAAACATATAGGTGTATACTATCAAAAGACTACAGAAGATCCAAGCTTCACTTCTCATAAGAAATAAATAAAATTTATTAAATTTCAACTAATTTAACTCAAACTAGATTATCTTATTTATAATTCCTACAAACATGACCCCAAATATGGAAAACTTTGCCAAGTAGCAATTCCTAAATCAAAACTTCTCTATTACGCTGCTACATGGTTACTATTTTTAGAATTTTTAGAATATAAAACCAAACTTGATAAATTATTGTCAAGTGACGGCCGGTAGTTCAAAGCTTATCTAGGGCACTTCTCTGACACAAATCTCTTAAAAACAATAATTTAAAAATTAAATAATTATTATCACATATAAATTTAAAATTAAACAATCAATATCATATATAAATATCTATCTATGATCTTTATCTCTTGCCAGATTCAAAAATAATTATCTATATTTAACTGATATGCCACTGTCATTGACCAGTCACACACTCCATTCCATTATCTAATACTTTTCAAACTTATATTTTTAATTTTTAGCCTCTAATAGAGAAATAGCCTACTACATGCCTATACAGTAATTGGCCTATGAGAGTAGCATGGCCATGGACATAGCCTACTACTTATTACGCGTATAGCAGCAGTACCCAATCACAAATTGAAGCTTGGTTGCTGCGTCTGGGAATTTGTCTTTCTGGACAGTATCATCTTGCAGGTCCTTCCTCCATTCCTTTGCAATTGATATCAAAGGTGAAGATTTTGTTTTTCTCATTTTTGGAATTTGAATTTGCATGCTAAATAGTGTAGGTTTGCAATTATTCCTCTTTTTCCCTTAACTACCTTGCTCATCTATATAATGGTTTAGGGTTTATGTCCCTCTTACCATTCCATTCTACTTTCAACATTCCTATTGGTTTTCTAAAATCTAATTTCTAATTGGTAGTCTCTATTTTTTCCCTAATTATTATTGTTGTTGGAGTTGTAATGGCTTCTACGTTGGACACAGTTGCAGATATAGATCCTTCCAAAGAGTCCTGGTGTCTCCATATTAGGATTGTTCAATTATGGAATATGCCAAGCTATGGAAACTCAAAACTTCCATTCTCGCTAGAAATGGTGCTCATTGATGAATCTGTAAGTGTTTATAGTTTGTTGTTAATCTTTATTTATCTCTATTGTTAACCTTCAATTTGTTACTCATAATCAACCGACAAATTACAAATCTAGCA
This sequence comes from Pterocarpus macrocarpus, assembly GCA_031439585.1. Taxonomy (NCBI): domain Eukaryota; kingdom Viridiplantae; phylum Streptophyta; class Magnoliopsida; order Fabales; family Fabaceae; genus Pterocarpus; species Pterocarpus macrocarpus. Next base: position 35,748,752 of record CM062514.1, read on the forward strand.
TGCAGACATTTTGTCTTTTGTTGTCCAATAAGCCTGCTCATTGTAATAGAAAAGTGATTAGGGATAACAAAAATACTCACCAAAACAGAGTACCCACAGGGGTTACCTGCAAAAAGGATAGGGACATGGATAAGTTTATGGTCCCCATGGAGATGGAAGAAAAGTCCCAGTTTAGTAAATGGGATGGGGCAAGGGATAAGGTCCTTACCTCATGGAGACTCACTAAATCTCTATTAACGTGAATTTACTTAAATGCTCTAGTATATATAAATGCATAATAGAAAAACAAACTGGTCATGATATTTATGTCTTTGTGATTTGGATATTTTTAATTGTCTTTTAGTAAATTTAAATGATGCATTTTATTTTTAATTTGACATAATGGATTATCGATATTTATGAATATTTTATTTAAGTTTAAGAGTATTTTATTTAGATTTTTCTATTCTTTTAGTTGTTAAATTTTTTTTTTTTTACATAAACTCGTGGATATTCACAACGATTTGAATCCTCGCAGGGAATAGGGAATAAGAACCTGCAAAGGGGATGGGTACAGGAATAGAAGGCAAAATTCTAAATGGGAACGAGAGGATGTCCCTATCTCCATGGATATTGTAATACCCGATACAAATACTAAGTGTTAGAGGTAAATTTCAAGTTTGTCTGAATTATGCACTTTGGTATGATATTTTAAATTGGGATTATTGAATATTTGGAAGTTATTGGAGTGAAAAAACAAAAAATTTCTAGAGAGCTAGCACTCAAGCACCAGATTTGGGCGCTCGAACACCAGCTATGAGGATGGAGTCTTTGGAGATTCAGGTGGTTGGGCGCTCGAACGCCAGACGTCAGAATAAAAAATTGAAAGTTTCCAACTGTTGGGTGCTCAGGCGCCCGGAAGTGGGCGCTCGAGCACCTGTTGCACGAGATAAAAATTGGGGTTTCGACCCCTTTTTTTCATTTCACTCCAAATCTCTCTCTCTCTCTTCTTTCTCTTCCTCCATATGCATCCTATCATATCTTCATCAATAGTTACTCAAATCCTCCACCAAATCCATCCTATCCTCATTATCATCATAGCTTTGGGCTTGGCTTCTCTCTTGAAGCTCTCTCTCTCTCCTCATTTTAGAGAGAGAAAATGAAGGTGGGAGGAGACCCAAGTCCTCCATCAAGTTTCTTCCTTCTTTTGCAGCCCAACGTAATTCTCCAAGCTCTAATCTTCTTTTATTTCATAGGTATGGAAGGATTTTCTTGAAAATTTGAGTTTGAGATTGAGATTGGGAACCTAGGGATCCATGATGGGGCTTTTATGCCTTGGGGATGTATTTCAAGTTAATCTTTGGTTCTATAGGCTAATTAGTGTTTAGATAATAATGTTTTTGGCGCTAGATAACTTATGCGATGATCATGAATCCATGACACAACCTGCTACAGCTACTCCTTCTCTTGGAATAGTATTGTGAGTTGATAACATATCTATAGCTAACTAGTTTTAGTCTATGAATAGTTTTATAAATGTTGAGTTCATGGGTTGAGTTATTAAAGTTCAAAGAAAATGAAATAGCATTTTAAAGTATGACCTTATTCAATTCTTGAAGGAACCTTGTTATATATTTTTATATATATGTGTGGGACAAGCTAGTCTGGAAATTGATTTTCGATGCTTGGATAATTTGATAGAAAGGATGAACTTTTATGTTATTAGAAATTATGATGCTCTTGAAGCCAAAGTTTTGAGTAATTTGATAGAAATAGTTTAAATTTACTACTTTGAGAAAGAACTTTAGGTACTTTGAGTTGAAAGATTTGGAGGTATTATACTTTGTTCCTATGTTTTGATAGTACACTTAGAACATATAAGAGTTGAGCTAAGGAAAAGTTTTAGCGACAAAGAGTTAGAAAAGAATAAAGTTACCTAAGGGGAGGACATGACAACATAACTGCTTGCTAATGGCAATTAGCATTAGCCTTGGTGCACCTTGAAAAGCCCAGCTAGCAGGGTGGGTGCTAGCCCGGCATGTTTGGCCGACATGACTGGAATAAATATGAACACCCTAGGGACAGCGATACGTAACGCCCAGAGGTGATTGATAAAAGAACCACATTTGGGGATGGCAATACGTAACGCCTAGTCGTGGAAAAGAATTAGAATATAGATTCTGAATGATAAAGGAACCACATTTGGGGACAGCGATACGTAACGCCCAGAGGTGGAAAGGAATTAGAATGTAGATTCTGAATAGGATCCTTCCTTAAGCTTTATTATGATTTGAAACAAGTATTCACTCCTTATGTTATGAGAAAATATTTCTATTTTTATGCTTTAATTATAAATGATTTGTTATAAGCTATCTTTAAATGTTTTAAGGATGTGTATGTAAAGAAGTTTTATAAAATTTTACTTTGCTATAAGCTTATTTGAAAAGGATCTATAAATGAATTATGAGGTCAATGAAGTAATGAAATTTTCATGTGATGTTGAGTTCTCCGTTTTTAGCAATGATTCCTCAAAATGGATTTTTGTATAAGTATATATTTTATGAAAAACTTATGTTTAAGCTTGTCTCACTCTAATTATAGGTATATTATCACTCATTGAGTCTGTATGACTCACTCTTTTCTCTCTTCATATTTTTAAACAGGTACAAGATTATGTTTGGTTGCCTCCAGCTAGTTGAGGTCCTTGGAATTATAGTAATCCACACTTGTTTGAGTGGTTTTCCAAAGGTTGTCTGTATTTAAGATTTATATTTAATTTTTGGAGTAAATGTATATAATCTTTCGTAGTACTCCATTAGCCTACAGGCAGGTCCCCCTGTGTTGAGTTGTAATTAGTTTAAATCTCAATAGTTATGGATTAAAGTTTCTTGATTGGATATGTAAATACATTTTCATAATTATGATTATGTTTAAAACTAGTATGTTGTGTGTTGTGAGGTGCATTCTAAAAATGCCTAGATCCCCAATGATTTTATGTGCTTGTGTTACTTATGCAGGGAGAGGATCCTTATTTGGGAATAGTCCTAAATACAAAGGAAATTCTGCCCGATTTTCTTTAGAAATAGTCTAATATAAGTTTGCTAGAGATGTGTCTCTATACGCCGGTCACGGCTTAGGTTGGGTTGTGACAGATATCCATTGTCATCCCTAAAAGCAATTGGTGGCAACTCCAAATTTTATTACATAATGCTCATTTTATAATTTCATGTAAACTAAATAAAAATTATTTTTTAAGTTTTTATTTTGCCTTTGAGTTGCACCATGCTGAGTGGGACATTGCGACAATTAGAATAATAAAATTTTGATTAAACATGTAAGTTGGTTATATGTGACGTCAATTTAGTTCTTAAAATAATTTTGACATTATGTAGGTTCGTGAAAGTTAAAATATAGTATCACACTAATCTTTGAAATATTTTGATATTAAATACTCATCCCTAAAAATTAAAATATGATATCATTTTAGTCTCTGAAAGATGCATGTGACATCAAATAGATCCTTCCATTATTGATAAAGTATGAATTTTCATAGACTTATTTGATATCATGTGCATATTTCAAAAACCAAGGTGATATCATATTTTAACTTCTAAGAACATATTTGATACAAAAAACTTTTAAAGACTAATATGATATCACATACTTTCATGAACTAAATTTATGTCATATATATCTTCCAGAAAGTAAAGTGCATGTATACTCTAAAATCTTATACTATCATCTAATAATAATTATAATATTATTTGATGTTACTATAAAAAATTTAGTTATTATGCTCCATCAATTATTGTTAAAAATAAAAAACTATATACTGTATCAGATAATGTGTTATCGCATGAATAACTTTAATTATGTGTAAAATTGGCATAACTAATTTGTAATGTGATGATTGAATAGTGAACTGTGAGTATATATATTGAGATTAAGTTATACTAATATAATTTTAAACAATTGTTACACCATCGAATAACTTTTTATTGGTGCAATTTTTTTATCAAACTCACCATTGAATTAAAAATTTGTATCCTATATATCATCTTTATAAAATTTTACATTAATCTAAAATAATTTGATATACCTTTTATATACATCAAAATCAATCACTCCATATCATGATATCAATTCCTGTTCAGTTTCTTTTCTTTTAAGTTCTGATGCACCCAAAAAAAAAATTACTCCATGTCAAAGCACGTACAAAAAGGAATTTTCTTGGCTAAGCACAATAACTAAGCAAGAATTTCTACAATAGATGGCGGCGTCAACCGATATGCACCACAAGTCCTAATCCTCTGTAATAAAAGTCTAAACGTATATTACTAAGTCAACTAAACTGGCAAAATATTCCAACATAGCCCCATCAACACGCAGGAAGCATAAGAACAGTGCCCTCGTTTTTTCATATGTTGCTGCAACAATCTAACACAAACTACCGAATCGTGTAAATTTATGCTGCAATTTAGGCAATAATGGCCATTACTCTTCCTGTTGTGCTTATCATTTCCAAGCTATTCTTATTCTTCTCTCTAATTGCCTCTGCAACAGATTCAATTTCCCAGTCTCAGCCACTTAATGATGGCAGCACCTTGATTTCTAGCGGTGGTACCTTTGAGTTGGGTTTCTTCCATCCAGGTAATTCTGCAAACCGCTATGTAGGAATATGGTACCAAAAAATCCCAGTTAGAAGAGTTGTTTGGGTTGCCAACCGTAACAACCCAATCAAAGACAACTCCAGCAAATTGATCATAAGCCAAGATGGAAACCTCGTCCTTCTTAGTCAGAATCAAACCCTTCTTTGGTCAACAAATGCAACAACAACAACAACAACAGCAAAGGCTTTGAGTCCCATTGTGCAGCTCTTAGACAATGGAAATTTAGTACTCAAAGATGGGAAGAACAACAACAATGAACAAAGTTTTTTGTGGCAGAGCTTTGACCATCCTTGTGACACACTATTGCCAGGAATGAAGCTTGGATGGAACCGAAAAAATGGTATTAATCGGCGTCTTTCTGCTTGGAAGAATTGGGATGACCCATCTCCAGGGGACTTCGCTATAGGTATGGTCCATAACAGCTACCCTGAATTGGCAATCTGGAAAGGCTCTGTATTGTATTCCAGGTCAGGACCATGGAATGGAATACGATTCAGTGGTGCTTTTATGTTGAGGGATAATCCACTTTACGCTTACAAATTTGTCAAAAACAAAGACGAAGTGTATTACATGTACACCCTCCAGAATAGTTCTCTGATTTCAATACTTGTTTTGAACCAAACCCTTTATCGTAATCAACGCTTCACATGGGTTCCGCAAACAAGAACTTGGACTACGTATCAATTCATACCACGGGACGACTGTGATGCTTATAATGTTTGTGGCGCATATGGAAACTGCGTTGCTGATGCATCGCCAGTTTGCCAGTGCCTAGATGGATTCAAGCCAAAATCACCACAGAATTGGATCACAATGGACTGGACACAAGGGTGTGTGCGCAGTGACACGTGGAGCTGTGGGGTGAAAAACAGAGATGGTTTTCGTAGATTTGCAGGGATGAAAGTGCCAGATACAACACATTCTTGGGTTGATGGAAGTATGACGCTTGAGGATTGCAAGGCCAAATGCATGGAAAACTGCTCTTGCACAGCTTATGCAAATTTGGACATAAGGGGAGCTGGTAGCGGCTGTGCCATCTGGTTTGGTGATCTTCGTGATTTGAGAGTTTCAGGAAGCGGGCAAGATCTATACGTCCGAATGGTTGCTTCAGGTAACGACTTTGTGCTCTTCTAGCTTTCAATTTATTTTAATTAGCGAGCCACTGCTTATATTTGGGAATCACTATTGCATCATTTGACATTTCCTTGTCATGCTATAAATGCAGATGCTAGACACAACCATAAGAAAAAGTTAGTTTTGGCAGTTACAATCACAATTCTATTGGTATTTATGGTGCTACTGGCGCTCTCCTACATCTATAGGCGTAAAACAAAGTATAAAGGTAACATACTGCATTATTTATTTCACAAAGAATGAACAATTATAATGAAATCGCTTGAACACAGAACACCTATACAGTTAAACGTTCCAAGCAAGTTCATTAGAATTCAAATTTTCAATAATTAATTTTTACTTGCTTGGTTTATTAAGGCCTTTTTTTTCTTGAGGTGGGGGGTGGGGGGTGGGGGTGGGGGAAGGGTAAGATTATTTTGGGTTACTTTTTTTTTTATTAAATTATTTTGGGTTACTAAGATACTCATGGTTATGCAAATTAAAATTATTTGTTGCCAACCATATAATGAATGGAATTATGTAATCATTTTTTTTTAACACGAATTGAAGCTTCATGCCTTCTTTTGATGTGTCTAAATTTATATGCCGTTAATTTTTTTATACATTATTTGATTGTTCAAAGAGAAAGCAGAGAGAAGTATGCTGACTGAAAAGAAAAATGAAGATAGACAAGAAGATTTGGAGCTTCCTTTCTTTGATCTTGGTACAATAATAAATGCCACCAATAACTTCTCAGTCAACAACAAGCTAGGAGAAGGTGGTTTTGGTCCTGTATATAAGGTAAGTATATATGCAAGAGGCCTTTGTTAAATCAAAAAAAGAAAATTCATGAATTTCATTCTCTATCAAATTTCCCTAACTATAACATTTAGGGTACATTTCCATATGGGCAAGAAATAGCAGTCAAAAGGCTTTCAAAGAGTTCCGGCCAAGGATTGCAAGAATTTAAAAATGAAGTTATATTATGTGCCAAACTTCAGCACCGAAATCTAGTTAAGGTTCTGGGTTATTGCATTGAAAGAGAGGAGAAAATGCTACTTTATGAATACATGCCAAACAAAAGTCTCGATTCATTTATTTTCGGTTAGTATTTTCTATAAAAGTTGAGAGCGAATATAATAGCTGTTAGATTTGTTTTATATACCATTTTGAAAATAAAAATTTAATCAATATCATGGGCAAATTTGGCAGATTCAAGTCAAAGTAAACTTTTAGATTGGTCTAAGCGCTTTCACATCTTGTTTGGAATTGCTCGGGGGCTTCTTTATCTTCATCAAGATTCAAGATTAAGAATCATACACAGAGATTTAAAGGCAAGTAATATTTTATTAGATAATGATATGAATCCAAAAATTTCAGATTTTGGAATGGCTAGAATGTTTGGAGGTGATCAAATTGAAGGAAATACAAGTAAAATAGTTGGCACATAGTAAGTATTTTCAAAGATGCAAAATTACCACATATTAATTTTACACAAAACTAACTCATTATGGTTTCTTTCAGTGGGTATATGGCTCCTGAATATGCCATTGACGGACTATTCTCTATAAAGTCTGATGTATTCAGCTTTGGCATATTATTGCTAGAGATTATAAGTGGAAAGAAAAACAAAGGGCTTACTTACCCTAGTAATAGTCTTAATCTTATTGGACATGTGAGTATCATATTGACTTTGACTTTTCTATGGTGAAGCAATATGTAGATAACAATTGTTTAAAATTGTTGTAGGCATGGAGGTTGTGGAAAAAGGGTATCCCAGAGGAATTGATTGATCCTAGCTTCAAGGAGTCATGTATTATATCTGAAGCAATACACTGCATTCAAATTGGTCTTTTGTGTCTGCAACGTCAGCCTAATGATAGGCCAAACATGACATCGGTGGTTGTAATGTTGAGTACAAAAAATACTTTGTCTCAACCAAAAGAACCTGGTTTCTTACTCGAAAATGTCTCATATGAAGGAGAACAAGCTAATGTGAATCAAATGCCATCTTCAATTAATGAAGTAACTATCTCAGTATTAAGTGTTAGATAGAGAAACAATTTTTTTCCTTACTTTGTATATGGAGATATGTAACTACTACTCGAAAGTTAAAATTGAGCATAGACTTTTATATCAGTTCAACGAAAACAGTGATCTATCTATTGGGTGAAAAATAAGATCTTAGAGTTGGATGAATGTTATTTCTATCATTATAATTTTCTGGATTTGAGAATATGAAGCTTGGTAGGTGTTTATTTTAATAAAATGAGTTGAATGAATGACTTGATAGTACTTGATGATTTCCTTGAAGGCTCCTATTATTATGAGATCCATTGTACGTTTGAAAAGTACCATATATTACTAGGCTGAACACAATGGTGTATGGTGTACTATGATGTAGGGGCCTATTAGCTAGGTCTATGATATAAGGAATTAAGTTTCTATACATTTATAGGGAGGACAAGATCTCCACTTCACTATTGACATCATTGACTACTGACAGCTCCATTGATCTAACAACTACAGAGAAATAGCTAGAGTGAAAGACTTTATTGTTGATATATAGAAGTGTGTACAGTTTTGCAAAAGGATGCACCAAATCGTGTTTCATAGCTAGATGGTTATAAGAGGTATGCCATGTTGTTATTTTATGATTTATATTGGCATTCTAAATTCTAGTATAGATCCAAATTAATTCTCATCGATGGTATCAATCAGGTTATACGGGTTTTCAAACCTGAAATTGATTTAGAAAATTATCCAATTGGTTGAAATTGTGGATTTCATGTTTGTATAGCACAAAAAGCATAGGGGAAAATGACAATTATTTAGGGGGAAAGTGTTAGTTTGTAACCCCTTTAGTTATCCTGCAACAACGATACTGCTTAACCCACCACGATTCACTCTACCATTAAGTAAAGAAAAAATTAGAAATTTTGACATAACCCCCGTTACACTCGTAATAGAATGGCGGATTCTCACTGTGAATGAAACGATGATTAAACCACCGTTTCATTATCTTGAAAATATATAACACTAGTTAATATGATGGTGGAACTGCCATTTTTTACTTCAAACACATTTACTTTTTATAGTACAACGGTTGAACCAAAATTTTGTTATTTTTTAAGATTAGAGCTTAAGTTTGGGATTTAATTTGTATGCACCGTCAATATAAAATTTTTTTACATAGATATCTAATCATATATTGATACATCAGCAAAAGTGTTCAACTCAACCACCTAGTGCCTTAAAAGTCTTACAAACACAAGCATATAATTGGATAATAGTGTAAAAGAGTAAAACGTGTATAGCAATTAAATTCTTAATTTTGATGTAATGAAATTGTAAAAGATTTTAACACGATCAATTAATGATATCATTCTATTGTATAACCATTCAAATAGTGAGTGTGAGACTTAATCATATTTGTTCATATGATAATATATGATTAGATGACAATATAAAAAAATTTTACATTATCAGTTTATCAAAATTAATTCTCGAAACTATACTACACTAATTAATAGGATGGTTAAACTGCCATTTATTTAACAAAATAGATTAATTTTGATATACTATTAGTGTGTCATCCAATCATATATTTTTGTTTGTAAGACTTTTAGGCCTGATTTGGTAGTGCTCTTTAAGGAGATGCTCCCATTTATGAAAAATATAAGTCAATTTTTCTGTTTGGTAAACAAAAAAGTTGGAATGCTTTTACTCCTATCTTTTGAAAGTTAGGAGGTGCTCTTAAGAACTCTTAGGATGCTCTTGAGAACTCTTATGAAGTGTTTTTTAGAGCTGGCTCTAAAATTTAATAGACTAAGAGGGTGTTTGGTGAATTAGATAAACTGGACAACTAGGTATAATTGGGTATGGTTTTTAATAAACGTTATTTGATAACTATTTAAATATTTTAAAACTCCAAATCAATTTGGGCCTACAACCAATTTTAAAAAAAAAAATCAATTTTAAATTAATTTTATTTCATTTAAAATTTTTTTTCTTTTATTTTATCTCTTCTTGCTAGTTTCTTGTCACTTCACACCCACCCTTTCTTCTCTATTGATGTTATCAACCGTCCTCCGGTGCTATCCACCCATAGCTATAAAACTCAACCTAGTGATCAACTCGGCCATAACACTGGGTCACTGGTTGAACCGAATATGATTAAATAAATATATAAAAATATATGAAAATTCAAATAAATACAATAAAATAACATAAGTAATTAATAATTTAACACACTTTAGAATTTGTATGCTTATATTTACATATATAAAAGCATATATATAATTATTATATATTAATTAGTACATTTAAATTACAAAAAATATACATCTAAAACAAAATTTATTTTATTTTTTAAAATTTCACTTAAGATCCAACTTTAGCTTAAGGAGGATAAATGAACTCAGATTTCTCAGTTGTATCAAAACTAATTCATACATTGTTCAATATTATACACAAGTTGCGGCGAAGTGCAAAAATTTGGCTAATAAGTCTTACTCAATTTAACAAATCAAATTTGTGATACACTTGACAAATTGACATATTTATCCTGTTATTATTCCAGCCAGGACGTCACTTGTGCCTCGCACATAAATTGTTTATACTAAACGAATTGCATCCAGCTATCCATCTAATGATTCCCATGAGCCAGCAACCAAGAAAACTTATTTGTGAAGTAAGTTTATAGTATAAATGAAGTGTTTCCCATTCTTTTTAGTCCCACATTGGAAATGGAGCTAAGTTGAAGTTAAGACATATGTTATAAAATGCTTTCCACTAGTGGTTAGTCCCACATTGAAAATAGAAGTAAGTAAAAGTTAAAACTCTTGCTATAAAATGAGAATACTAATATAATAAAAATCCAATTATTACCATCATTACTTGAAAAAGTCATCAATATGATTAAAAATGTTAAAATATTTTTCAAAAATTAAAATATGCATGATCTAGTCAATTTTATTAAACCAGACTGGGTCACTGATTTTTTCTAGAACCGATCGAGTTAAATTGGGTTACCTTGATTTTGATGCATATTCGATCTAAAGAGCAGCTCGGACCGATCATCTAGCCGGTTCGCTGGTTGAATCGGCTGGTTTGGTCTGGGTTTGATAACTATGTATCCACCACTGTTTGCCATCAACTACCACCATTGGCCACTGCCGATTGCCATTGAATGTTGTCAGTTGCCATTGTCGCTAGCTACCATTGTCTGCCGCTGTCCATCACCATCTACCCTTTCCACCATTGCCAGTTGTCACTATCTACTATCGTCCACCTTTGGCAGCTACCATCATCTGCCATCCTCAATTGCTATTGTCAGCCGCCCCCATTTGCCACCATTTGCCACTGTTCGCCACATTGGCTTTTTAATGATGTAGTCAAGAAGAAAAGAGATTCAGAAGAGGAAGAACGTATATATTAAAACTAATTTTTAAATTGTCAAACTAAACAATATTTAATAAAATATTAGTTCATTTTTATACTAATTAACATAATTAGTTCTATTTTGTATCATATTAAATTAGTTTTTAAAGTTACCAAACACCCTCTCATATAACCTTATTTTCTTTAATGATGGTAGAAGTATTTTCACACAGTCAGTGTAAAAAAAATTATGTTTTATAATTAAAGATTAATTTCTAGATACTAACAGTATAAAATAACTTTACACTTTCATCCAATAAAAACTCAAAAAAGTGCCAAATTACTATAAATAACTATCCACTATAATAACTACTAACCTTAATTTGGCACCTTCATAGATTTTTATTAGTTGATAATATAAAATTATTTTATACTGTCAGTACATAGAAATTAATCTCGTCCAAATATTTAATCGCTATAATATTACTTTTTTTTTTAAAAAAATCACTTTTGTATTATTTTTTATTGGCTACAACAGAAAACTTATCCCTTAAACCATTTGAACCCTACGAAAACAATTAATACTCCTACAATAAAAATTAACACATGAAATAGCATAATTAAGAACTTGTATCCTATAGAATGAAAATAATGTGAGATTCGAAATCAAGAAACTAGATGCACATATTATGTAGTATTTAATGTAATACCCTCCCAAGTACAGTACTATGCTTAAGTCATAGTACCACACCCTGGAGTTGTTACTGTTATCTGAGCGGACCTTATCTAGCAGCAACTTCAGCCGTCTTCGGAACTTCTGAAACTATCTGGAGACAACACGGAAATAGGAGTGAGAATTATAAATTCTCAGTAGAATTCTCTAATTATCATACATAATGTCATCGCTGTCATCTCCTGTTTGCTTCGGTTTATTATGAAAAAAGTGAACATATTATGTAGACTATTTAATTTTATAGTTCGAAACTATATTATCCGAAGCAAAGTTCATTTTTTACTCATACACTTGTCATTTGAGGAAAGCCCATACAACTCCAATTTTTGAACTATAGTATGAATAATAACTGCACATGTTAAAATACAATAGCATCATTACACTGAATACATAACATCTATACCTGACTTTACTTGTACTTGAATTTATACATATACATAAAATTTACTTTTCTTTCATCCGACACACCTAGGCGTTACGTATCGCCGTCCTTAGGGTGCTTACATCTACCTACACTTGAGCATTACGTATCGTCGTCCTCAAGTGCAGCATCATGCCACATTCCAGAGTATGATCGCCATGTCATATCCCATCAGAGCATGATCGTCATGTCACGTTCCTTAGGAATATGGGATCTTCATGCTATATTCCAGAGCATGATCGCCATATCATACCCCATCAGAGCGTGATCGCCATGTCACGTTCCTTAGGAATATAGACTCATCATCATGTCTTTATATGCCACATTCCAGAGTATGATCACCATATCATACCCCGTCGGAGCGTGATAGCCATGTCACGTTCCTTAAGAATATGGGACTTTCATTCGGTACTTACACTAGCTGGGTCATGCCATGCCTCATGTAAGTCCTATCCCTATACTCACACTAACTGGGTCGATGCCATGCCTAATGTGAGTGGGGTACTTGCATATACTTTAATCTTTAGTCTTTAGCCTTTACTCTTTAGCCTTTACTGCCCTTGGGTAGCCTGGCCTTGGAGTGAGCTCGTCAGCTCGACCCGTGACCGTCGTCACACTAACTCACCCACAAAGGGACCCACTGCCTCTAGGTTGAAGGGACTCAATGTGCAACTGCCTCCAACATAGAGGGACCCAAGTTTTAGCTGCCTTCACAAGGAGGGACCCAATATGCAACTGCCTCCAGGTGAAGGGACCCATATCTTTATCATTTAACTGCCTTCACAGGGAGGGACCTCAAATAACTGCCTCCAAGTGAAGGGACCTACATTCAATATATTCACATTTAATATACTTATGTTTTTTCATTCTCATGTATAGTCAAGCATAGACATGCTAAATATACTCATACATATGCTTCATTTATTTTCTAATATCATTGCACATATGATCTTCACGTACGTATTCATAACGTATAAAGGCTCGTAGCCTCTTTACCATTCTACCGGCACTCATACATATGCTGCATCATTTACTCTCATATACCTCATATCATACTTATATCATTCTTGAACATAGAGTTTCCACCTACAGAATCATAATTGTATAGCTATTCACATCATAAATTTTTTATAATATAAACACTCATAGTTTCTTAGACTTCTGCCGTAAATCCGGCAGCATAACGGATCAGTTCCGTTTTCCCATGAATAGTGCCAGTTCTCACAGACAAATCAGTCATAACAATATAATCGAACTAATATATCTCTTAATATAAAACTTGCAATCATCAACTTAAATCTTATGTGCTCACTAACACTTATGAACCTATCAACTTGGTCATTTTTGTCAATTCTATTTGGTTCTGCTTGAATTTTGTATAATCCACCTTTTACTCTATGCAACTCATTTAAACTTGAATTTTGGATATATCATAGCTCTATATATCTACTTTCTAACCTCTTTAGTCCCATACCATTTTGATTTGTATAACTCAAGATATTCAAATTTTGCCTCAGCCTATTCGGTCATTGGCCCGAACTATACTCCTGAGAGTATAAATTTACTAAAAATCGAAACTAAGCTCAAATCATACGAAATTGGTGCCATATTAAAGCTAATAGGACAACCTTTCATTTGCCATAAGTTTCACTTGATTTGCTTTAGTATAGCTTGAGTTATAAGTCCTAAAATTCGACCTTCTTGAACTACTCTGTTTTAGCCTGATTTAGACATAGGGTAACTTCCTTGAACCACTGGGATCAATTGGGTTCATAAAAAACTCGGAATTTCATATTGGGATGTTCCTCTATGTGTAAGCTTTCTAATAAAGTTAGTTTCACTCAATTTGAAGTTGTGTAGGGTGAGTTATACCCTCTTCAAGTCACCCTGCCTGGATGAAAGTCCTTATACCTAGGTCAAACTTCAAAAATTCATATCTCTCTCAATACTAATCCAATGACCTTATATTATATATGTATAAAAGATCTAAATGTCTAATTTTATATAAAAATAGTTTTATCGGATTTAACTGGTTGTAGGCAGAGTTGTACACTCCGCCATCCGGATTGCCGTGGAATTCCTCACTTAGGTAGCATCCCAATCCTCCACTTCTCCTAGTTTTCTTCCTCTAACTCTAATTCCAACTCAAGATTTCATATTAATCCTAACATAATCCATCATATACGTCCAATATATCATCAAATACATGAAGAAGAGTACAATTTAATACAGCCATAGTGCAAGGAATTCAGAACAGAAATGAAATCCTACCTCTTTGGAGTGTGATCTTGCTGAATTTGAGTTTGGATTGAATGGAGCCTTGACAAAGCTTGGAGATTTGATAGAGTAGATTGAGAGGGGAAGGGAAGAAGAAGGCTGGAGCAAGAAGGAGAGAGAGTGGCGTAAATCAACCAAAAATGAGGAGGGGAGTCTGACTTAAATACATGGGGGTAGTTGGAATTATGGGTGTTGATTGGTTGAAATTTTGTGATTGAAGTTTGGCCATGTCGCCTGCTTTTTGTGGCCAAATTGCTTTCCATATCGTCCCAAAAGTGGAACTCGCTTTCATTCATCTAAAATCAAAACTCGTCTCGATTTTGCTTAAAGTCGGAACTCGTACTATTTTATTTGAGCTTGGAGTTGAAGCCGGATGTCGGAACTCATCCCATCGTATTTGAGACTTGGAAGCAAAGTCGGATGTCGGATGTCAGAAGTTATACAGTTTATAATCACCTAATCTCGGAACTCCCCATTCAAACTCGGGAACACTAACAGAAATGGAAAGCTTCTGGGAATAAACTCGGAAATCGGAACTCGTGTATGATTTGGAAATCAACTCAAGGATCCGAACTTGTGTCCATTCTAGTTGAGTTCAACTCTAAGGCGGGAACTCGTTATATTCAACTCGGAGATTAGTACTTGCATCATTGTGTTAAACTATAACTTCGGAGGTCGAAAACCGGGTATATTGTCTTCGAGACATTAAATCGGATATCGGGAATCACATTCATGTTGTTCGGACTTGAAGGTTAAGTCGGAAGTCGAGAAATGAGGATTGCGTTAAGGTCAGAAGTCGGAAATTACGCTGAAATTCGAAGACGAACTCGGAACTCGGAAATTATCCCATTTTGTGTAGAATTCGAAGGTGAAGTCGGGAATTAGAATTGATCAAACTTGAAGATGAAGTCGGAACTCGGAAATCGAGATGTTACATTTAATATTTAAATCCAAAAATTATATGCATTAGTACTACTTGAAGAATAAATCAAAATCTCAACAATATAACTAAAAATTGATTCATGGGTGGCTTGATTGCACAATTTTCTTATTGTTACAACCGGATGATCTCATTGCATTCGCAGGTGACTCTGGTTCACTTCAAATATCAATCAATAGCATAAACAGTGAATGTTTATTTCAATTTCTAAAATTATGTACGTATTTTATTTTAGTCGTCAAAATTAAGAAATTAATAATTTGATCCATAAAATTGCAAAATGTGGTTCTAGTCCTTAGGGTCTTATTCCTAGGGATTAACTTTTTTCTTTTTCCTGATATGAGAGACTATCCTGACTCAACTTAAAGACTAATTTGAATCATATTTTATGCTTTTAATGATTAAATCACTAATTTCTCAATTTCAACGACTAAAGTGAAGTACGTATATACACTTTTATGAACCAAAATGGACATTTATTTATAGCATAAAAATATGATAGCGAATCAAACAATTATGAATAATATAAGAAATTCAAGAATTATAATAGCATAAAAATATTAGTACCTCCTTCTTATCATCACAATTATTCAAGGCGGTATCTGTGGTGCACCTTCTTATTTAAGGAGTGCCACACACCTTGAATCTAAGCCACTAGATATGTATACATGAGATTGTTCCTCATAGGTGCTAATACATCTTATTATTCCCTCAGCTCCAGAATAACCCCCAATCCAATCTAACCCCCACCGTCCTCCTCGCCCACTACCGTCACTCTCTCTACGCCCCCAGCTCCATCTTCATCACACCCAGAATTAGTTGAATAAGAGAGTGACAATATATATGTAAGACTTAGCCATTTCCTAAATTTCCTTTTTTTGTTGCACTTTATTTTTGAGTTTTATCCAATATGGTTCACTGCAAACAAATGGCTCTGAGAAAGCCAGCTTTTCATGAATCATTGTAATCGTTCTTTTGATTTGGAAGAGCATCAATTCAATGTAAGAACCCATCTATGCTGCTTCCTCAATCAATCTCATCTCAGAATCAATCATTTTAAGCTGTAGTTGCCACATAAATCTCACAGAAAGATGCACGCTTTAACACAAACGGGCATAAAAATACACAATACGATGATTCATATCCTACAAACACAGCCAAGATTTCACCAGGAGGATAAGAAACTCATATAGATACATATTTTTAGTTTCAAACATACTTAACAACTTTGTTCACTATTCTGTACTGCTTGGGTTGCTGCCAGGTTCCAGCAAAGAGGGAGATGGCGGTGGTGCGGTAACACTGGGATCCTCAACGAGCGATAAGTTTGCTGAGACCGAAGTTTCAATGAGTATATTGACTGGGATTTACTTGTAAATGCACTGAGGGGAATGTCTGCAGGATTGGAGTGGAGCTTGGGGTTGGAGGAGAGAGAGAGAGAGAGAGAGAGAGAGAAATTTTAGAGCATTTTACAAGTTTATGATTTAGATTTACACCATCATATTTACACCGTTGGATTACCGGTGTGTGGTACACCTTGAAACTTCTTTCAATTCTACTTTGGTGAAAACAATAAAAGACACAAACTATTACAACAATGCAATAATAGTTCAGTTCCTTAAGGGCACCAAACACACGGTTTCCAGTTGTGGTCCTAATAAGACAGAAAAATCCTCGCCAGTGTCCTGATTGTAATAATAAAACCAATTAACTTGCAGCGAAGGAGAGAGAAAGATAGAGATAGTGAAAGAAGATAGCACACTTATCAATGCCTCTACATTCCCCTCATACTCTTCATCCACTTCAAGCATTTTAAGCACTCGACAGTCAAGAGGAGTCCATTACAATAAGCTGGTCACATTGCAAGATATTCAAGGTCACGATTAGAATGCTCCACTCAATAAGCTGGACATTGATGATCCAGTTTTTGATCCAATCACTAGCAATCTTTTTTGTGTGCAAAGACCAAGTAATCCACTACTGAAGGTCATTTTACAAAGTTGCCATCCATTTGCTTTTCACGGCAAGAAAAGTCAGATGAAATATTTTTTTAAAATAGTCAGTAATATTAATTTAAAAATTTTGATATAAAATAAATTTACATATATGTATTATTTTATTTTAATTAATTTTAAATACTTTTAACTTTTTATTACATTGTTATAATTCTTTTAAATAATGATATATATATATATATATATATATATATATATATATATATATATTGCTAAGAAACATGTTTAGGAAAATATATTGAATTAATTAATAATATATATATATATAGGAAAATATATTGAATTAATTAATAATATTTATATATTATTAATAATAATATCAAATTTCAAATATTATTTTTGACTCGTCATTTTTAAATTATGTGGTTTTAATCAGAATTTACTAATTTGCATTAACAATTGTGAATGTTTATAACTAATTATTGACAAAGATTCTAGGTTTCCAGACAAAAAAAGACGTTCTAAGTTTAAATCAATTTTTGAGGAGTCACTGAAAAAATTTATAAAGCATAGACTACTTGTTTCGGTTATATATTTCCTTTCTTTTTGTAGTTATGTAAAGCAAAATTTATATAAAGTTTAAGGATCACGAAATATCACGTAAAAAAAGATAATAATAACAAAATTATCTCTCACCCTAGTGATTTTATGTATTCTCTTAGGTATAAAATAACAATTCACAAATAATACTTACTGTATTTTTTTTTTGGTCGGTATACTTACCGTATTTTGATATTAGTAATTATTAATAATTTTTAATAGATAGATATAATAAATGAATACTAATTAATTAGCTATATAATATTAATAAATATTGAGATACAGGAGCACTACTCTTACGTGTCAAAATATAAATGATATACCTACATGCTAAAATGGTAGATAATGCCTACCTAACATTTTTTTTATTGTAGGATATAATCACAGTCATGTACCATTTTCATGAAAGTATAACACACTTAACCCTCTTAAAGTTATATGAAATAACATTCCACCTTATTATATTTCAGCATATATCAATGGAGAAATTAGGCTAATAGGATGAAGTGTAGATTTTGAATACTAATAAAGTAAAATATTATTTCATAAAATCTCAAAAAAGGTGAAGTATATTTTATTCTATTTATAAAGAATTTAATTTAAATGCATTGATAGTGTAAAATAGTTTTATATTGTTAGTTAACAAAAATAGTAGAAAATATCAATTTATACAAATAATTATTTATTATGACGAGGAATCTACCATGATTTCTTACTTTTCTCTATTTCTATTGATTGACAGTATAAAATTATTTTACATTATCAGAATATACCAATTAAACTTTTTTATAAATATATAATATTTTTTCCTTCGTCAAAGTCATGGCTTATATAATAACTAAGATCTTATAAATTGTAAAATCCTATATGATGAATACAATAACTTTAATTTATAATAATAGTTTAAAAAAAAGGGAAAAAAAAAGTGAACTCACGTTACTGCACCCACTATCAAGTAAGTCGTGGCCCTCCTTGCACAATAATCGGCTGTGTCAAATGGCTCATTGTACATTATAGTCATTTCATAAATGTAACAATTCTTATTTCTTAAATTCAAAACCAGATAACTGCCATTTTATCCATGGTCTACAAGCATGTGTTATTACGGTAGATCCATCACATATGATCTAAACCATTGTATTATTTTTATTAATATTTGGATGACCACAATATGACTGGATTATCAATGTCCAATTTATTGAGTGGAGCATTGTAAACGTAACCGATATTCGATCATGTTATCATGTAAAAGAAAGTGAGAAAGCACACACATAAATTTACAAAGAGATGAGGGCAGAAAAGTGCTTTCATAAAGGATGCACTTGCAACATAGTTAGTACTAAGGCCTACTTCAAGACCATATCACGGCAATTCGTGTGCATATGCTGCTGCAAGAACAATATCACCAGCAAAGCTAGCAGATATTATTTGTACAATGATATCCTTGTTCGTCTAATGATGGGGATAAGGATTACACTCAAAATAAACATTAACTTTCAATGACCAAATGATAACATTCAAAATATGTGCTTAAGCAGCTTTGACTATTATTCTACTAGTAATCATAACTACATTTTATGCAAATAAATAAGAGCCCATAATTTTATATTGCCAGTTGCCACCCATTTGTTAGTAGGGCAAACATTAACCTACAGATTAACTGTAATACTTGATAAAAAGATTTAGTGTTAGAGAGATAAATTTTAAGTTTGTCTAAATTATGTATTTTGGTATAATATTTTAAATTGGGATTATTGAATATTTAGAAGTTATTGGAGTGAAAAAAGGCCAACAAAAATGATTGAGGCTTAAATTTTGCAAAAAAAAAAAAAAAAAAATTCCTGGAGAGGTAGCGCTTAGGCGCCAACTTTGGGCACTCAAGCGCCAATTTTGCTATCTGGATAAGCTTTAGGCAGTTGGGTGCTCGAGCGCCCGCTGCAAGATGGAGTTTTGGGAGTTTCAGGTGGTTGGATGCTTCGAGCGCAAGGAATTGCCCGCTTGAGGGCCAGATGTTAGAATAAAATTTGGGCGTTTCCAGTTGTTGGGCGCCTCGAGCTCCTACGGCACAAAATAAAATTAGGGTTTCGACCCCGTTCTTCATTTCAACCCCAAATCTCTCTCTCTTCCTTCTCTCCTTCCACATGAACTCGATTAATTCTTCACCAATTTTTACTCAAATCTATCACCAAATCCATCCTTTCCTCATCATCATCATAGCTTTGGGTTTGGTTCTCTCTCTCTCTCTTATTTTAGTGAGAGAAAGTGGAGGTGGAAGGAGACTCACATCCTCCATCAAGCTTCTTCGTTCTTTTGCTAGTCAAGGTAACTCTCTAAGCTCAAATCTTCTTCTATTTTATGAGTATGGAAGGATTTTCTTGGAGGATTGAGTTTAAAGTTGAGGTTTAGAAACCTAGGGTTCTAATTGGGGATTTTATACCTTGGGATGTTTTTCAACTTAATCTTTGGTTCTATAGGCTAATTAATATTTGGATAATGATGTTTTTGGTGCTAGATAACTTCTGTGGTGACCATAGCTCCGTGACACAATATATTAAGGCTATTTCTTCCCTTGGATTAGCACTATGAGAGATAGTATATTTATAGCTAGTTTCTTATCCTTAATTTCCTAAGTACATGGCTAAAATGTATTTTAGTAAAGTTTGATGAAAGTATTGATTTAATGTGTTTTACTCCTTATTTATAGAACTCTTGAAGAAATCGTGTTAGTTACGTGCGTGTATATATATATATATAGAGAGAGAGAGAGAGAGAGAGAGAGAGAGCATATATATGTGGGACAAGCTCTTATAGAATTGTTTTATGATATTTTAGTAATATGATAGAAACATATGAAGTTTCAAGTTATTAGAAAATTGTCATGTTCTTAAAGTCAATGCTTTAAGCAATTTGATAGCAAGAGATAGCTAAATTGCAATAAAATGAGAAAGAACTCAGAATAATGAATAGTCTGAAAGTACTATATCTTGAAACTTATTATGCATTTAAAGCTATGATCAAGAATGTATATGATTTGAGCTAAAGGAAAGTTTTAGTGACAAGGTTTTAGCAAAGAGTAAAGTTTATCTAAGGGGAGAAACTGTAATAAAACTGTTTGCTAATGGCAGCAGCATTAGCCTTGATGTACCTCGAATAACATAGCTAGTAAGTAATTGCTAGTTCGACATGTTTGGTCAATATGTCTGGAAGATATAAACATGCACAGGCGTGAAGTTATCTTTTACTGCTGGGATTAAATCACAGGGCCATCCAATCAGGCAACTATTTCTGAAATAGGATCCTCCCTTGCAGTTTTATTATGATATTGAAACAAGTATTCACCCTCTATATTATGAGAAAGTATTTCTATCTTTATGACTAGTTTTTATATCCTTATGATATATGGTTTATTTCAGCTGATTTTAAAAGTATTATGCTTATATGTATATTTACAAAGACAGATTATACGTCAAATATGTTTTACTGAAAATTTTATGGTATGTTAATATATTTAGCGATGAAGTATTTTACTTAAGAAGTGAGATATGAGTTTTTTTAAGAAGCTTGCGAAGTTATATCTTGCTAAAAGTTTAATTATGTTAAGCTTGTCCCATTTCTGTTATAGGTATATTATCACTCACTGAGTCTATTTGATTCACTCTTTATCTCTCTATGTTTTTTTAGACAGGTGCAAATAAGTGCTCGAATCTCTACAGCTAGCTAGAAGTGTCAAATTCCCAGCAACACACACTCTTATTCGTGTGGTTTTCAGATATTTTCAGTATTTGAGTATATTTGGTATAACCTCTAATAATGCTTCAATAACCTATAGGCAGGGTCCTTTCTGTGTCAGTTTGTGATTTGCAGTAAAATTATATTTGTTTAGTTATGGCAAGTTTTAGTTTTAATGGCTATGGATTAGTTTCATATATATATATATATCATAAGAATGAATATATATATATATATATATATATATCATAAGAATGAATCTGTATTAAAATCCTATATTGTTTGCTATGGGATGCATTCTGATAATACCTGGATCCTCAATAATATTTGTGTATTTATCTTGTTTGTGCAGATAGAGGATCCTTATTTGGGAATAGTCCTAACTACAAAGAAATCTTTGCCCAATTTTCTTTGGAAATAGTCTAAGATAAGCTTGCTAGAGATGTGTTCCTATGTGCCGGTCACAGCGTGGGTTGGGTCATGACATTAACAATAGGATAAAGTCAAACAACGGTTAAGTAATGGATTTATAATAAATATTTTAAGATCCTCTTGATTTGGTAGAAACCCAAAGAACTGAAGAACAATTGGACAACCCAAGATTCTGAATAGATATAAAGGCAAACCTTGTTTGACACCTGGGAAATGAAAAGAAAAGGGATAAGTTTTAGCTCCACAAGCTTAATTCGAGAGATAGTAGTACCACGTATTGATCCTGTATATGGAGATGAGATTTTGAGTTTGGTTCATGTCCTTTTTGTGAGATGCTCTGCTCATCTAAGTGACTAGCTGCTAGCATAGTGGCATGAAAAAGAAAGTTCTGCAGAATAGACTATGTTCGCTAGAGAAATGTTTAAGTAAACACTATTTATTATAAATATATTACTTAACCGTTAATTTTATATAACTTATACAACCCTTTAATACACATACATATTTTGTGCCCCAATTTTTTGCAAATTTAGAAATTTGGTCATTGAATAAAAATATATTTGCTTCTAAGGATCATCATTTACATAATTCACTTTTTTTTTCCCATTTACAGCAAGCCGAAGCTAATATCCCAGCACATGCAGCAAAAGTTCTATGATTTGAAACAGCGATAGAGCTGGTCAAAATCCATTTTCAGCTTGAGAAACATTTCAGAAGTGACAAATCTAACAGCACATGGATAAACAATCTCTCCTCAGAACCATGGTTAAAATCAAGCGCTGGTTCAAACTGTAACAAACAGCACACGAAATTGCAGACCCACAATTCCAATTTTAATAAAGAAACGAAATATAAAACGGCATAAAAATGAGAAGTACAATGTGACACAGAAAAAATTAAAAACAAGAACTCAAATGTTCACTACTGGAAGCATTGCGTTTTAGTAAAGAATAAAAACCTCAAAACTAGTGAAAAGGAAAAGAACTTTGAGGCAATATATAGATACTTACACACTTCCAATTTAGCCATACATCGTACTAGAATAAAAGTCTAAATGTACCACAAAAGTGGTCCTAATCTTGTGTACTAAATGTATATCAGTCCCTCAACAAGAACGGCAAAATATTCAAACATAGCCACATCAACACATAGGCACCACAAGTCATACGTACCAAAAATTTAAGGAACATTCATAATGCTGTCGATTAACGCGAGGTTGCTGCTGGTAGACTCAAGTGTAGTCAATGCCGGTCAACCCACGAAGAACAGTGCCCTCGTTTTTTCATTTGTTGCTGCAACAATCCGACACAACTACCTAACAGTAAGGCTGTGTCACCAGGTATTCACCCCAAGTCCTAATCCTATGCAATAAAAGTCTAAATGTATATCAGTACGTTAAGAAAAATGGCAAAATATTCAAACATAGCCGCATCAACACATGGGCACCATAAGTCATACGCAATAGAGCATACTTAGTGCTGTCAATTAAGAAGGGGTCGCTCCTAGTGTGGACTCAACTGCTCTTTTGAAAATACACGAAGAGTCTGTATATGCTTGTTATTTCGATTCAATTGATGTAACGCAAAGAGAAATTATATTTTGACATCAACTGGATATACATACGTGGACACATATTTTAAAGAGTAGTGGAAGATTATAGAAAGAGAAAAGGTAGAAAAATATAGGAAGTGGATCCCACCCTCTCTGCTATATTCAAACATCAACACTCTAACCCAAATAGTCAGCCAGCAAACAACAGTGCCGTTTTTTTGTGGAGTCCCATTGTACAACTCTTAGGAAATTTAGTACTTAAAGATGGGAAGAACAACAACAATGAACAAAGTTTTTTGTGGCAGAGATTTGACCATCCTTGTGACACATTATTACCAGGAATGAAAGCTAGATTCGATAGAAAAAATGGTATTAATACGCGTGCTTGTGCATGGGAGAATTGGGATGACGCATCTCCAGGGGATTTTACTGGAGGTTTTGTCCATGGCAGCAACCCCGAATCGGTATTGTGGAAAGGCTCTGTACTGTACAAGAAGGACCATGGAATGGAATTCGGTTCAGTGGTACTTTTGCATTGAAGGATAATCCAGTTTACAATTACAAATTTGTCAATAATGAAGACGAAGTGTATTAGATGTACACCCTTAAGAATAGTTCCGTGATTTCAGTAGAAGTTATGAACCAAACACTTTATCGTCGTCAACACCTCGAATGGGTTCCACAAACAAGAACTTGGACTGTGTATCAGTCCTGGCCACAAGACACTTGATATGCTTACAATCTTTGTGGCGCATATGGAAATTGCGTGGCTGATGCGTCGCCAGTTTGCCAGTGCTTAGATGGATTCAAGCCAAAATCACCACAGAATTGGAGTGCAATGGACTGGATACAAGGGTGTGTGCGGAGTGACAAGTGGAGCTGTGGGGTGAAAGATAGAGATGGTTTTCGTAGATTTGCAGGGATGAAATTGCCAGATACTACACATTCTTGGGTTGATAGAAGTATGGCACTCGAGGATTGCAAGGCCAAATGCTTGGAAAACTGTAAATGCACAGCTTATGCAAACTTGGACATAAGGGGAGATGGTAGTGGCTGTGCCATTTGGTTTGGCGATCTTAATGATTTGAGAGTTTCACAAGGTGGGAAAGATCTATATGTTCGAATGAATGCTTCAAGTAAGGACTTTGTTGCACTTCTAGCT
Source organism: Pterocarpus macrocarpus (assembly GCA_031439585.1). Classification (NCBI taxonomy): domain Eukaryota; kingdom Viridiplantae; phylum Streptophyta; class Magnoliopsida; order Fabales; family Fabaceae; genus Pterocarpus; species Pterocarpus macrocarpus. The sequence goes on from CM062514.1 coordinate 35,773,696, forward strand.
ATCTATTTATTTTAAAAGTAAAGTCCATATTGGTCTTTAATGAAAATATGATCAAACAAATTCATCCTATGAAATGAAAGCCTTAAGCCTAGTCCTTGAGAATTAAAAATATTTATCAAATTAGTCCAAGGACTAATGTGTTTCGTAAAAAATATTTCTTTGAGATTAATTTGTCCCTAAAAATGATAAATTTTACTTACATTTTTAATTTTGAAGGACTATAACAGAAATTTTTCTTTTTTCATGGATGTACTTATTAGATAGTATATTTTATCGAGGTAACATATTTTATCGCGGGCCAATTTGGAGCTTTACTCTTATTTTAATCAGCATGCCGTTACTTGTATATAGGAATCACTAGTCGTTCATTTGACTTATCCTTGTCACGCTATAAATGCAGACACTAAACACAGCCATACGAAAAAGGACGTCTTGGTAGTTACAATCGCATGTCTAATGGTCCTTATGGTGCCATTAGCACTATCCTACATTTATAAGCGCAAAACAAAGTATAGAGGTAAATTTCAGAGTTAGACTGCATTATATATTTCAGAAAGATCGAAAAAGTGGTTTAATTGAACAAGTACAATGATGTTGCTTGAACAGAACACCTACATAGTTAAACATTCTGAGCAATTTCAATAGAATTCAAATTTTCAAAAATTAATTTTTTATTTGTTGTTAAGGCCTCTTTTTTTTTTTTTTTTTCGGGGAGTGGGGGTATTTATTCTCAACCATATAATGACAGGGAAGTATTTTTTTTGAGGGCTGTTATTTGGCCCACCTTTGGGTGACACATACGGTTGACACCGTATGAAAATAAAGAAAACGACAAAAGTGGAGTAGAGCAAGTGGAGCAGTAGAGCAAGTGGAGTAGAACGGGAAAAATAGAAGAAGAAACAGTGAAAAAAGATCCCAGTCTCACGCCTTCTCTCACTCCCTCTCAAGGTAGCAGAATCAAAGGAAGCAAAACGCGTCTGGCTTCTTCTGTCACTCCTTTTGAAGGTAGCAGAATCAAAGGAAGCAAAACGCGAAGGTAGCAGAATCAAAGGAAGCAAAACGCGTCTAGCTTCTTCTTTCACTCTGATTCCTCTCTCACTCCTTCTGAAGGTAGCAGAATCAAATGAAGCAAAACGCGAAGGTAGCAGAATCAAAGGAAGCAAAATGCGTCTAACTTCTTCTCTCACTCTGATTCCTCTCTCACTCCCTCTGAAGGTAGCAGAATCAAAGGAAGCAAAACGCGTCTAGCTTCTTCTCTCGCTCTAAAGCTCCTTCTCTCACTCTGAAGACTCTGATGGTAGAAGCAAAAGGTCAAACACTTTGCTTGAGTTTGCAGTTCCGATTCCACGCTCATGCCCTCTTGCCTCTGGTAAGCGTGTGCTACTGTTTCCTCTTCTCTTTGGCTTATAACTTCTCTTTGCCGCTAAGACTGTGCATCCAAACAAGCTAGTAACTTTCATGTATGATTATTGTTGAAAACCCATGTATCTCTGAACTGAAAACTGTATCTGTTTAGTAAACCCATTTGTGTTGATGATTTTACCTCTCTTTGATGTATGTGTTTTCTTTTGGGATATATGCAAAATATGAGAACTTGCTTAATCATTGGTAGTTTGAAAATGAGCAGTCATCAGTGGAGGAGTTTGTCAAAATGACTTCCCATAAATGGATTAATCTTTAGTTGCTTTGCTTTGTTTAGTACAGCAGTAATGAAAACTCTACTTTTTCACTTTGAGTTGGTTAAGGTTCACTATATGTTGCAGTTGCATAATGTCCTTCTTGTTATGATTGTCAAAAAGAGTCCTCATAATTAGGGACTTTCAAAGTGATAGCTATATTTCTTCCCAACAATAAGTCAGGGTAATATAATGAGTGTCATTGAGGGTCAAATTTGGTAGTCACTTAGCATGGTTTTCTGTAATTAGTAGAAATATTAGCAAAGATTGTCTTGATTATTGGTTATAAGATTGTTTAGCGAACATTTGTCATGCTTTAGACAAAGAAAGTAATCTGCACATTTATTCATGAACTGAACATCTTGTTATAAACATAGAAGACCATAATTGTTTTACTCTCTTATAAAAGATTCACTCCCTATATGAAAAGGAGACATATAGGATGTAGTAAAGGCAATAATTTTGGACCTTTTTATCTTGGTAAGCTTCTTGTGAATGTGTCTAAAGAGATCAAAGTATGAATAATTGAAAACATGTAATGTAGCTTATATGTACTTTGTGATTTTGGTGCAAAATGCAAATTAGGAGTAGAACCAAAACTCAGTACCTAAAAAGTTACCAGCTTTTTTAAAAAGTTACTAATTTATTGAACTAAAGTTACTAGCTTTTTAGGTGTAGTTACCAACCAAGTGCAGGTTCTTACTTAGACATTTCAAGTCGCTCCCCACATAGTAATGAAGCTCCCCTCACCAACCTAACATGAAGGGGTGTAGTCTTAACTTGTTTCGATGCACCCATCCATTCCCCAAGGAAAATAGAACCAAAACTTAGTACCTGAGAGGTTACTAGCTTTTTAAAAAAGTTACTAGCTTATCGAACTAAAGTTACTAGCTTTTTAGGTATAGTTACCAACTAAATGCAGGTTCTTACATAAGCATATCAAGTGACTCCCCATATTGGAATGAAGCTCCCCTAACTAACCTAGCATGAAGGAGTGTGGTTTTAACTTGTTTGGATACACTCATCTATTCCCCAAGGGAAATAGAACCAAAACTTAGTTCCTGAAAAGTTACCAGCTTTTTAAAAAAGTTATTAGCTTATTAAACTAAAGTTACTAGCTTTTTAGATATAGTTACCAACCAAATGCAGGTTCTTACTTAGGCATATCAAGTCACTCCCCATGTGGGAATGAAGCTCCCCTGACTAACCTAGCATGAAGGAGTGTGGTTTTAACTTGTTTGGATACACCCATCCATTTCCCAAGGGAAATAGAACCAATACTTAATTCCTGAAAAGTTACCAGCTTGTTAAAAATGTTACTAGCTTATTAAACTAAAGTTACTAGCTTTTTAGGTGTAGTTACCAACCAAATGCAGGTTCTTACTTAGGTATATCAAGTCGCTCCCCATGTGGAAATGAAGCTCCCCTAACTAACCTCGCATGAAGGATTGTGGTTTTAACTTGTTTGGATACACTCATCCATTTCCCAAGGGAAATAGAACCAAAACTTAGTTCCTGAAAAGTTACCAGCTTTTTAAAAAAGTTATTAGCTTATTAAACTAAAGTTACTAGCTTTTTAGGTATAGTTACCAACCAAATGCAGGTTCTTACTTAGGCATATCAAGTCGCTCCCCATGTGGAAATGAAGCTCCCCTAACTAACCTCGCATGAAGGATTGTGGTTTTAACTTGTTTGGATACACTCATCCATTTCCCAAGGGAAATAGAACCAAAACTTAGTTCCTGAAAAGTTACCAGCTTTTTAAAAAAGTTATTAGCTTATTAAACTAAAGTTACTAGCTTTTTAGGTATAGTTACCAACCAAATGCAGGTTCTTAGGCATATCAAGTCGCTCCCCATATGGAAATGAAGCTCCCCTAACTAACCTCACATGAAGGATTGTGGTTTTAACTTGTTTGGATACACCCATCCAATTCCTAAGGGAAATAGAACCAACACTTAATTCCTGAAAAGTTACCAGCTTTTTAAAAAAGTTACTAGCTTATTAAACTAAAGTTACTAGCTTTTTAGGTGTAGTTACCAACCAAATACAGGTTCTTGCTTAGGCATATCAAGTCGCTCCCCATGTGGAAATGAAGCTCCCCTAACTAACCTCACATGAAGGATTGTGGTTTTAACTTGTTTGGATACACTCATTTATTCCCCAAGGGAAATAGAACCAAAACTTAGTTCCTGAAAAGTTACCAGCTTTTTAAAAAAGTTATTAGCTTATTAAACTAAAGTTACTAGCTTTTTAGGTATAGTTACCAACCAAATGCAGGTTCTTACTTAGGCATATCAAGTCACTCCCCATGTAGGAATGAAGATCCCCTGACTAACCTAGCATGAAGGAGTATGATTTTAAGTTGTTTGGATACACCCATCTATTCTCCAAGGGAAATAGAACCAAAACTTAGTTCCTGAAAAGTTACCAGCTTGTTAAAAATGTTACTAGCTTATTAAACTAAAGTTACTAGCATTTTAGGTATAGTTACCAACCAAGTGCAGGTGCTTACTTAGGCATATCAAGTCCTTCCCCACATGGGGATGAAGCAAAACCTCACCAATCTAGCTTAAATATACTTTGTGACTTTGATGGAAAATGTTAAATTCATGTAATTTATGTTGGTATATACTTTGATACTGTCTACTTCCTATGCAGCATGTTTTTAGGAGTTTTTAGGAGTGTTGCTAATGCTAAAGAAGCAATTGAATGTTTGAAGGCTCTCTTTCTTTTGCTGCTACATAAAATCCATCATTTGTGCTTTGTTGATAATGATAAACATGTTTTTCCAGTTAAATTATTTGCTTTGTGCTAATACCACTTATGTAGATAGTGATAGCTATCCCAAAGAATAAGTTGTGTTATATACTATCAGTAAGTTATCAGAGGATTATGAAGTTGTAATGAATTATGATAATGACTATTTTATTTTTGGATGAATTATTCAATAAAAATGAAAGAACACATGATGCAAAGGAGGGTACTCTTTCATATTGTAGCAGAGCCCAGTTAATTTTCTTTTCCTATTTTGTGTAGGGTTGGTCCATCATATGCAGCAAAACTTCATGGAAGATACAAGTGGTGGTGATGCGGACCGGGTTGTTGGATTCGTACCAGAAGTTGATACCTTTAAGGGCAATACTAAAATAGTTGAGCCAAGTGTTGGGATGATATTTCATTCGACTGAAGAAATAAAAGCATTTTACCAAAAGTATGCAAATGTGATGGGCTTTGGATGGAAAATACGGTATTCGAAAAAAGGAGATGATGGGGAGTTAAATTATCTGATGCTTGCTTGTACACGAGAGGGAAGTCAGGTGTCAAAAATTCCAGCAACATTGAAGACACTACCTACACAAGTTGCAAAATGTCATGCAAAGATTACTGCAAGCAAGGCATCAGATGATTTATGCTCTATAAAGTCAATTATTCTTGACCATAGTCATGATATTAGCCCCACGAAGTCAAGAATGCATAAGGCAAATAAGAATATCAGTCTGCATGTGAAGAGAGCTATCGAGCTAAATGATGAGGTAGGAGTGAGGATCAGCAAGACATTCCAAGCTCTTGTACAAGATGCAGGAGGGTACGAGAATCTTCCGTTTGTTGAACAAGATGTGAGGAACTACATTAATAAGGAAAGACGTGCAATTGGGAAGGAAGGAGATGCCAAAGCTTTGGTCAATTACTTTCATAAGATGAAGGAGCTGAATTGTAATTTTTGGTATGACATTGATTTTGATGATCAATTTCGTGTGAGAAATATATTTTGGGCAGATGCTAGGAGTAGAGCTGCATATGAAGCCTTCGGAGATGTTGTGAGTTTTGACACAACGTATTTGACAAATAAGTATGAGATGCCATTTGTGGCATTTGTGGGTGTAAACCACCATGGCCAATCGATCTTGTTTGGGTGTGGTTTGCTTTTAGCTGAAGATATGGAATCATTTGTTTGGCTTTTTGAGTGCTAGGTTAGATGCATGGCTGGGAAGCATCCTGGAGGTCTAATACGTGACCAATGCAAGGCTATGCAGAAAGCAATTAAGATAGCTTTGCCCAAAACGCGTCATAGGTGGTGCTTGTGGCACATAATGAGAAAGATCCCTGATAAACTCAAAGGATATGCTGCATATAAGGGAATCAAATGTGCAATGAAGGAAGCCATTTATGACACTCTCGCAGAGGAAGAATTTAATGAGAAATGGTGCTTGTTTGTGAAAGAATTTCAACTTGAACAAAATGAATGGCTAAGTGGATTATTCAGTGAGCGACATAAGTGGGTTCCAGTCTTGTTGAGAAAGGACTTTTGGGCAGGGTTGTCCACCACCCAACGCAGTGAGAGCATACATGCTTTCTTTGATGGATATGTCAACTCTAAAACAAGCCTGCAACAATTTGAAAGAGCAGTATGACAATGCTCTTAGAAGCAGGGCAGAAAGGGAGTTTGAAGTAGATTTTCGCTCCATGAATACTACAATTCCCTGTGGGTCAAACTCTCTCATTGAAAAATAATTTCAAGCGGAATACACACATGCAAAGTTTAATGAAGTTCAGGTTGAATTCAGAGGGAAAATGAATTGTGGCACATCCATCAAATGTGTGGAGGGGATTATTGCCACTTACAATGTGTTTGAGGAGCTTTTGGTTGGTAGCCATGTGAAGGACGTTTTGTATGAAGTTAAATTTAATCATGAAAATCATGATGTTAGCTGCCAGTGCTTGTTGTTTGAATTTAGGGGCATTGTGTGTAGGCACTCACTTTCTGTGCTTGCTCTTGAAAGAGTAAAGCATGGGGCTTCGAAGTATATTTTGGCAAGATGGAGCAAGAAAATCAAGTGGAGGCATTCATACATTAGAAGCAGTTATGATGTGACTGAGTTAAAACCAAGGTCAGAGAGATTTGATAAGTTGTGCAAGCATTTCTATAATGTGGCAGAAGTAGCTGCAGAATCTAATGATGCAAGCAATCTCCTCCATAGTGCACTCGATAAAGTCCTTGGTGATATGCATGGAATGGCTTCTTCTCAAAAGGAAATGAATGCAACTTGTAAGGACACTTGCTTAGAGGCCACCATGGGTGAGGGGTGTACGGATCACATGATTCAAATTCGTAGCCCTTCCCGTGTAGCACGTAAAGGTCGACCACCCTCAAAGAGAAAAATCTCTCATGGCGAGAAGGTTGTGCAGAAATATAGAAAGCAAAGCATGAATGGTGCCAAGTTAGTTATGAAGGTTAGTTTATTATATCATCTATTATTGTTTGTGTTTACTCAAATGGTATCAATGGAAATAAATCTTAATGTTTGATTTCGATTGCAACCTATAGGACTCCATTGATGGACTTGTCATTCAGCAACTTGGAAGCAACTTCTCCATAGAGTCCTTGGTGGAGGTTGGACCTACAATGAATGTGACTGATGACAATTTCATGTTGTGTGTGCGCATGGATTTAACATTAAATCTGTAACTTTGGTTTCGTCTTAATCTGCATATGCAAATTAATTTTTTTTCCACTTTGTTGTTGGTATTTGATGTGAATTATGAGATAAATTGTATTGACAAGATGATGTTTAAATTCGGGAAATACTTTGTTCTGTACGATGTTGTGCATCTATTAATTGAATATGGAAAAAATGGTCCATATTGTGTAATGATTGCACAAATGTATTTATGGACTTTTGGAATCTATTATTTTATTCTTACATGCACTTAGTGAGAATGTTAGTTTTGCGAGTCAGATTCATAGGCATAAATTCATAAGGATGGACAATTAACAAAGATTCAACTACCACGAGTGTGACATGAAGTGACCACTAATTGTTACTTGTCTAATATTGCTTAGAGCCAGAGCAGGGGTATTCCTGTCAATGAAGCTGATGCAGTTCCCAATTATGAAGAAACTCGTTTGGTTTCAGAACTATCAATTGTTCAACAAGGTGGATTTGTATCATTGCTTGAAGGCTTTACTGCTGATATTGGTCTATCTATGCAGGCATGTAAACAACTTGGGTATTTTTGAGTGTAGTTTGGGATTATTTTACTTATACTATCCTCTTATATTGATCCGCAGGAACACCTCCCCAATCCCACATATGCTAAGGACGATTCTGAAAATGTTGCGGAATCATTGTAATATTATGTTAAGCATTTTGACATTTTGACTGACTATATTTGCTATATGTAAGCAATACAGATATACTGGCTAATGTAAATGGAGAATGATAACTTCCTTTTTGTATAGGTAAGTAGATTATTAGTTGTGCATTTGTTATTTGGTTTAACAAAAATTTTTCCCATTTATTCCTTATGTTTCAATTTTTTATGTGCAGGACCAGGATTACAGGTGTACATTTTACATAGCCATTTTTTTTCCAAGGACACTTACAGTCATGAAGCACATCTTTTTTGTTTTTTTACTATGGATGTGCTCCATATGAAGACAAGGGAAGTAGCCAAATAGGAAATCACCCAATATCTAGAGCATATGGGACAATATTTGGGAGGGCACAGATCAATGCTATAAGAATTTGATTTTTTTTGTTTTAAGTTTTTGTATTTGGAGTCTGAAAAGTGTAATAGAGTAGACAGTTTATTTGATGGCACATGAGTTATTTACAATTATCTGTTCTTCGTAGTACTATGTGGTGTAGGAAAGCTTTATGGTGGATGTTGCATAATATCCATGTGCCTTCAAATATACTATTTGCAATTGTAATTGGCTCTAATAAAAATGAATATTGTATAACAAAGTATGATTTGGATTATGAAGAATTGATTGGTATCTTGTAGTGGGTTTGTATATTGTATGTTTAATTTATTTGCTACTGTCAAGAGTAACTTTGAAAGAGTAAAATCAGATGCAAGCCAATAAGTCAGAGGGAAAAGCTTTGAACTGTAGTCCAATTAATTGCCTATCGATATGTTAGTCTTATTGTTTATAACTCTCCTGATTTAGCTGCCAGAGCATGCCTCTTGGGCTGACAATTTTAAGTGTACTTAAATGTTGAGGTTATATAAATTTGTGGAGGTTATAGCTTCTTGACTAAATTTATGTAACGATAGGTTGACAGATATCATTTGTGATATACATTTTCTTAAGAATTTTGTTCACTTTTAAAGGTTTGTAGCATGAAGATATGTGGTTTTAGCTTGTTTGGATGCACCAATGCATTCTGCAAGCCCAATAGAAAGATAACTCAAAGTAATTGATAAGTTACCAGCTTTTAAAAAAAGTTACTAACTTTTTTGAACTAAAGTTACCAGCTTTTTGGGTGCAGTTACCAACCATGTTTAATTTCATAATTAGGCATTTCAAGGCACTTCCCAAGTGGGAATGATGGTCCCCTCACCAACCTAGCATGAAGGGGGGCAGTCATAAGTTGTTTGGATGCACCAATGCATTCTACAAGGCCAATAGGAAGAAAACTCAAAGTAATTGATAAGTTACCAGCTTTTAAAGAAGTTATAGCTTTTTGAACTAAAGTTACCAACTTTTTGGGTGCAGTTACCAACCATGTTCAGTTTCGTAATTAGGCATTTCAAGACACTTCCCAAGTGGGAATGATGGTGCCCTCACCAATCTAGCATGAAGGGGGGCAATCATAAGTTGTTTGGATGCACCAATGCATTCTACAAGGCCAATAGGAAGAAAACTCAAAGTAACTGATAAGTTACCAGCTTTTAAAAGAAGTTACTAGCTTTTTGAACTAAAGTTACCAGCTTTTTTGGTGCAGTTACCAACTATGTTCAGTTTTGTAATTAGGCATTTCAAGACACTTCCCAAGTGAGAATGATGGTCCCCTCACCAATCTAGCATGAAGGGGGCCGGTCATAAGTTGTTTGGATGCGCCAATGCATTCTACAAGGCCAATAGGAAGAAAACTCAAAGTAACTGATAAGTTACCAGCTTTTAAAAGAAGTTACTAGCTTTTTGAACTAAAGTTACCAGCTTTTTGGGTGCAGTTACCAACTATGTTCAGTTTCGTAATCAGGTATTTCAAGGCACTCCCCAAGCGGGAATGAAACTTCCCTCATCAACCAAGCATGAATGGGCACGGTCATAACTTGTTTGGATGCACCCATCCTTTCCCCAAAGGAAATAGAACAAAAAATCAGGAACCTGAGAAGTTACCAGCTTTTTAAGAAAGTTACTAGCTTTTTGAACCAAAGTTACCAGCTTTTTAGGTGCAGTTACCAACCATGTTCAGTTTCTTAGGTATTGGCATAAGCCATGTTTAGTGGTTGAAAGGTATTGAATTTAGGGAAACTTTATGAGAAAAAATATATGGTTGATGATGTGCCTCATCACTTATGTGAATATCTAAACTCCAATCATTATCACTTAGTCTATGTACACCATTACTGGAAGATTTGTATCCAATTGTTGTCGTAGTTACTAGTTGGACTCATAAATTATAAACTTCTGCAGCAATTATTTTTCTAAAGTAATTGAGCTCATGGATCACAGTTTGTTTTAGAGAAATAATTAGAAGAGAATTTTTTTCATTTGGTTTTTGGGTCAAGAGTAGACCATAACTACTTGTTACAGATCAAAGAATTACGAAATTTGGAACCAGAAGTGTCCACTCATAACAAATGATAACATTGTCGAAATTAAGTGAGTCACGTTATTAATTTCACAAATTCAAGTGACGGAAGAAAATTTTTATAAATCACAATCATAGCTAAATTGTTACAAAGTGTGTCAACACAAGTTACACATTTAAATTTTGTTCAAGCAAGGCACAAACATCTTAAATCAAATAATATTTCCAGCGCTCTCTGTGTTTCTACTTATGGCTGCTGGAATAAATACATATTACCTATGTTCTAACACCACTAAAGGTAAAAAAAAAAAGATACAAGTTGACAGGGGAAAGCTACCCAAGTATGACACAACAGCAAAATGTGGACTTCAATCAATCATGAGGGGAGATGCTCAACAGGTTAACAAACTCCTGTGTTTCTACTTAGTAGGTCTCATGTTCATTTTCTCCTCTCATTTTTGCCCATCAGGTATTTTCAGCTTAAATTGTTTGTAGACCACCTTCGTGAAGTCTCCTGGCATATTTAACGAACACTGTAATCCCAGCCAGTCTATAAGCTTCCTTTTGAAGAGACTTGAGTCTTTTCTTACACAGGTTATGTGCATGGATGCATCTGTCTAGGTCAACACCTTTTCTTCAAATCTCCATGTCAAAGAACTTGCATTCACCTAATGAGATATCGTTTTGTAGCACCAAATACTTGCTGCATGTGAACATTTAAGAGACCTGAGCACATAAAACCATAAACCTTTAAAAAAAAAATACATAACTTGATATACACATACATACATATTCTCACAAAATATCGCACTGTACTGAATATTTGTACCATGCATCAGAGAAGCAAAACTCCGAGTCTTTCCTTTTAGAGGAACCACAGCCCCATGTTCAAATGATTTTATCAAGTCTTCTCTTTTATTTTCAAAAGCAGTGGTGTAGGAATTATCAATTTGGTGTGCATAAACAAAGATGTGGACTTTTGGAGCAGACCATTGCAAACCTATCATTGTATTCCTTACCAATTATACATAAAATTGTTCCCCTAAGACAGTCGGGACAAAGGATAGGCCAGCCTCATCACTCAAAAAGACCAAAACAGAATTGTATGCCACTATCACTTTCTTGGCCTCAAACGACGCAATGGTGTGTAGGGGGTTCTCATTCTAGGTGCAGGCTTTCGCTTTCTTCCGTAAGTCTTGACCCTCGTTGCAACGGTTGATCTCGGCTTCTCCTGGGTTTTAACTGTCCTACCATCTTCACCATCAACACCTTTTAACATAGACAGGAAATATTTAACAATCAAATTGACATACTAATTATATTTAACAATCATTAAAGCCTGTCTATGCATATAACTACTTCATGTCCATCAATCTATGAACAAACCTTTGGCATTATCTTCATACACCAATAAATCTCGATTGGCAGTGCTAGTAGAGGCCTGTATTGGAGTGTCCATGCGACAAGAAGAGACATACACTGATGGGGTACGGCAGGCGTGAATGGGGATGCCGTTGATAGCAGCGCATCAACTCCTGCATCGTGTGCAACTTTTGCTCTGCACACATTTCTCTTATCTAATACCCAACTGGTTAGCAACTCACGCCGCAACCTTTCAGCCTCATCCTGTGGCAATCGAACTTGTAATGTTAGATAATGTGAAACTAAACTACTATAGTTCCAATATACGGACCAAACAATAGAAAGCTCACCTCAGTCCAATCAGGCATGGTGCTGCCTCCCTCGTATGTTGTGACCCCATCCCACATCTCCATGTACTTAATGGTGTACAAACCACAATCATCACTTCACAAGAACCATACAAGGCGAAAACCCCAAACAACAAGTTATGCTAACATGATAGATCCAATTGATGAATATAGAAGAGTAAATTTTATAAATAAAACGCACTACAACTCACCTATTCTTTTGTTTTGGCAGGAAAATACTTTCAACTCTCAATTCCACTTCATTAGGATTCAACGTCGGCACTGTTAACACCAACATCTCCTTGAAATGAGTGGCCTACAGGTTGACAGAATGAAATAGATTCAATATAATTCAGCAGCACACAGCGGATGCATTTTTTAGTTTGCATTTGTACCAATCATTTTCACATTCAGAGCATGCATTTTCTACTACCAAGGAAGTCAACAATTTCATTTCTAAATGCTATTAACCAATATCATCCTAATGGTAATATAAGATTACTACTAGACACTCCCTATTCACTTCTTGCTCCATTTTCCTTAATTTCACTATGGATGCATCCTCACATGACATCCGTTTTCTTCATTGACTTACAGTGTCCACCATTGACCATTAACTATCCTTCTATTTTCTACAATGTTTACCAAAATGCATGATACAAAGAGACTACTAACAACTTCTTTGCTATTGAAATGGAGTGAAAACTCAATCAAGGCTTTAGCTCAAATACAAAGAACTCAAAAAGGTTTAAATTTTGCTCCATCAAATATTTGCTGGATTGCTTCTATATTCATATAATATTGTACAAAGGATAGAAAGAGTGAACAAGTGATTACCAACTATGCCATCAACTTTACAAGTTTAGAAAAAAGAATAGATTCAATGGACTTTTTAACAGCCAAATACTGAGGATACGTATAAAATAAAGTAATCAAGTTATTTGTAGCGCCATACCGCCAATTTGTCAAGGTGAGCCTTGTCACCCTTATGCCTTCCCCCCAAAGAGTCTAACACATATAACCTCTTCTTTTCCCGATTGAAAGCATAGCACCACCAGTGGTGATCAAACACAATAGGCGCAAACACCTTTACCAACAACGTAGAAAATATCATTACCTTATAACCATATTATATAAAATGGACTGACATAGACGATGAAATTGAATACCAGGTTGCTAGTGGCAATGACAGATTGAAGGTCCCCGAAATCAGTCGGTAGCGTATCCCATGGTTGGTGGCGACGTCTCCTGAAGGCTTCCAAACCATGTGCGACCTTCTCCTAAATTCAAAGAAACAAACATAAGCACACCGAACCAATTCTGAATTAAAATATGCATGTCAAACATATCTAAGTTAGATGACATCACCATGAAATATGAAGGCAAACAATAACGGCCCCTCGCCTTTCGTCCCTACTCAGACTCATTAAACATCGCTCCCGCAAAAGTAACAACCTGACACAACAATTGAATATTCATTACTAACCAGTTCACTCCAAGGCAAGTATGCAATTCAGACTAAAACACTGATATTAAGAGTTATTATTACATAATTACTAATCCAGCCCCCGGGGCCCAGTGTTTGAGCATCATGCCGATCCAGATACTGGCCAAACATGCTAACCAAATTCCTGAATCACATACCCAAAGTAATTAGAGAAATATCATATGAAGTAAGTTTGCTCATTACAAGTATCTAGACTGGGGCAAAAAGCGTTCAAGTAAATATCCATACTCGCTTGTAACCCCTGCCTAGGTGCAGTACGTATAAAGATCAAGTAGCATTTTCTCTTCCCTTTTCCCGGTCGAGTGCGAAGGGTCATCCCGAATATCTGAATCAACCCCTACCACTTTCTTCTCCTTCTCATAAGCAGCAGGTTCGGCCTCCTTAAAGCTTGGCAAATTAGGGACAAAACAGCACGCATCGTACTTGCCTGCCAGAATGGCATCATCCATATCCTTCAGCATCTGCAAATGTGCCACAACCCAGTCCTGCACAATCTGCATACACATGATTATGTCAAGAGAAATAAAAAATTTGCAAGTGGGCACAAGCATAATAGAACTTCAGTAGAAATAAGTGCTTCAAAAATAAAAGACATCAATTTAAGGAAGTGAGAATCAGCTTCGGCTCAAAATCCATCCAATTATGCACAAAAAAGATAACAGATGCTAGCATCTCCCTCATTTATGATGCCAGTCCTAAATCTTTAATCACTCCCACTGAATCCACATTTTACAAATTGCATATACTCACAGAAATGTGTAACACCCTATCAACTTGATGTTATGCTTAAGTCATAGCATGAAATTGGATAGGTTGCGTTACCGTATTAACTCATTGCCTAAAGTTGTATTCAGTATTTTATATCCTGATATATATGTATATAACTGACGAAAGAATCTACAAAACCGGACGCTCCATATAATAAACGTGATTAACATAGAAGTATCATTAGTTGCTTATATATACATATACATATGTAAGTTGGAAGCCAGGGCTTCGGTCCATAAATATACATATCAAGAGTAGAGTGAAGGAAAAGGCATAACAAAAATGGCGGAAGCCAGCTAGGAACAGCGAATCCAACTCGAGGTCCTGGTGCAGTTGCAGGTCTGGAACCTCAATGAAGAGGGTAGCTGCCGAGTCCATTGCCCACGTCTGAGAATGAGGCGGAAAAGTAAAATCGAGGTGAGAATTTAAGAAAATTCTCGATGAGGGTTGTGCACGACGCTTGGTGACATCGCATTCATTCTCGTTTGCCTCGGGTTTATTTACTTATGAAGACATGAGATTAAACTTAACTATTCATACTTAATAAGGTTGGGAAAATGTAAGTGAGGCAAGGTCAATTTTACGTAAGACATATATGGAGCAGAATATACCAATATCGACAATAAATGTAATAATGAGCATATGGCGATGACGTGAATGCAGCATAGAAACTATAAATGACATATAATAACCATTCGATGTAAGTATGCAATCATGCAGACTTGCTCTTGAATCTTTCTTCATAAACTTTCTCATAAACTTTTCTATTACTTGTCATCATTTTCCATCTCTTGGTCCCAGGAGTTCTTGGCCATCTTAGACTCCTGGGTAATAGTCTGCTTATCAGGATCGAGCTCGTTCCTATACAGGAATTGCCGGGTTTACTTTCCCCGACGTTCCCACCGATCTATTCCCCTTAACTTCTTATCCGGGGCTGGCCCAAGAAGCATGGAACTTTCATAGTACATAATCTTGTTCATAACTTTCATAACTTTCTTAAGGATGCACATGCATTAACATAGAATTCATAACTTGTGCATGGGTCTTACCGTAATTTTGGCAGCATAACGGAACGTGTCCGCTTTCCCATGAATAGTGCCAACATACCAGAACATCAATTTATCACAAGGATCACAATATTACATTCATATTCCAATATTGAACTCATATCCACATCATATTCATTAAGGCAGAGTTTCTGCCTTAGCATATTCAATCAACCCGGTTTTTATAATTCAAGCCATAATTCCTACTTAACTCATCTGGACCTCAAATTTGAGTATGTAAAAGTGTTATGTCTCTATTTTCTAACCCCTTTGGTCCCATCTAATTCTGATATCTATAGCTCAAGATATTCAGATTTTATCCCGGCATGCCCAGTGGCTTGCCAGAATCAGGCAACTAAAAGTAAAAATCTACTAAAAATCGAAAACTGACTCAAATGATACGAAATTGGACTCATATTAAATTTAACAGGATAAGGTTTCATTTACAAAAGTCCCATCCCATTTGGCTTGGTAGGGCTCGAGTTGTAAGCCCCGCAACTTAACCTTCTTGAACTGCTCTGATTTGGTTTGGTTTGGACATCGGTTAACTTTTTCAAATCACTGGGAACAAATAAGATAGTAACAAACTCGTAATTTCTGGGTAGGATGTTCCCCTATGTGTAAGCTTTCCAACAAAATTAGTTTCACTCAATTTGGAGTTATATAGGTGAGTTACACCCTTTTCAACCCATACTACTCGGGTGGATGTCTGGATTCCTAGGTCAAACTTCAAAATTCATATCTCCTCAATATTAATCCAATGGTCTTATATGATATATGTATGGAAAGCCCTAGATGTCTAGTTTTATATAAAAATGGTTTCACTAATTTTAAATGGCGGGAGGCGGAGCCGTACACTCCGCCGTACGGACCGCCGAGGGTTTTGAGTTTCCCAGCCTCTCAACTTCTTCATATCTTCATCCTTTCTTGTTTCCAATTCAATCTTAATCTCACAAACAGCCAATCAATCAATTATAATTCATCATAATCAGTCAACTAACATATCCAATTCAAGGAATTAAATCAACACCAATCATCCAAGAGTCAGAAAATCAAGAAAGAAGAAAACCTCTACCTCCTAATATGAGTGATTTGGCTTGAGTTTGTAGCTGAAACTTGATTGAATCTCAACGTTGGGTGGAGTTGGGTGAGTGAAGAAAGAAAAGAGGGAGCTGAAGTGAAGAAGAAGTTACGTAGAAGGGGGTCTGAATCAGAGGAGGAGAGTGTGTTATATAGGCATGAGTGGGAGCTAACTTGGAAGGTTTTGATTGGCCTCAAAACATAAGGCTGAGTTTCAGCCAGCCTTGCTCTCCACGTCGCCCTCTTTGTGTGGTAGAATTGCTCTCCACGTTGCCTAAAGTGGGACTAGCTTCTAGTATATTCTGAAATGAGATCGGAACTCGTGCTATTTATAAAGTCGGAACTAGTGAACATCCTGCATGTGAAGTCGGAATCCGGGAAACATGTCGATTATTGAAACTTGAAAGCAAAACGATGTGAAGCCAAGCACTTAAAGTCAAGTCATGAATTATAGGACCTCGATATCGGAAATCCGGAGAATAGGAAATAAGAGCTATTGGTATTGATCTCGAGATCGGAACTCGTACATTGTGAACATGAGGTCGGAAATTGGAATATAGCCAGTTCATTTGAGCCTTAGAGACGAAGTCGGAAATCGGAAATTTTGATCTTTAATCGCTAAGGTCGGAAGTTGTAAATTGCGCTGAAGCCGAAGACGAACTCGGAAGTCGTAAGCATCAGTCACTCCATTTCAGCTCCTGAAATCGGAAATCGGAAAATGCAAGGCAATCCGTCTGACCCTTCCTAAGCTCGGAAATCGGAATTTTTGCACTGAGGTCGGAAATTGTAACTCGTTGTCCGTCCAGTCTAGATGAATTCGGAAGTCGGGAATACTAATGGGATCGGAGGGCGGAAGTTGCGGATGTTACAATACCACCCCCCTTAAAAAATTTTGTCCTCAAAATTTAGTATCTGAGAATAGTTCAGGGTACTCTCTTCTCATTCTTGGTTCCAATTCCCAAGTGTAATTTTCAGCATCTCCCTTTCCCTGTGCTTACTTTACTAATTGCACGGACTTATTTTGAAGTTGTCAGCTGCTTCTGTCTACTATTCGTGCTGGCTGTACGTGGAAAGTTAGGTCCTCCTTTAACTTTATCGACTCGGGTCCTAGCACATGTGTAGGACCCGGCTGATATCTTCTAAGTTAAGAAACATGGAACACATCATGAAGGTTTGACAATTGTGGAGGCAAAGCGTATTCGATATGCAACTGATCCGATTTGCCTCAAGATCTGGAAGGGACCAGTAAAGCGAGGATTTAACTTCTTGACTTTGATCGCTCTGCCAATCCCTGTTGTAGGAGTAACCTTCAGAAACATGTGGTCTCCTTCTTGAAATTCCAGAGGTTTCCTCCTGGTGTCCGTGTAACTCTTCTGGCGGTTTTGAGCGGCAAGCATCTTGCTCCGTATTTTCTTGATCTGCTTGGTGGTCTGCTCGACTAAATCAGGCCCCAATAAAGTTGATTCTCCTGTCTCATACCAGCACAAGGGAGATTGGCACTTTCGTCCGTACAATGCTTTATAAGGAGCCATGCCGATACTAGCATGATAGCTATTGTTGTACGCGAATTCGACTAACGGTAAGTATCGATCCCAATTTCCGCGTTGCTCCAGTATATAAGCTCGTAGCATATCTTCCAAGGTTTGAATCGTCCTTTCAGTTTGGCCATCTGTTTGTGGGTGATATGCGATTAGCTTAGACACGCTTAACGCACGACGCCTTACGTA
The DNA here is from genome assembly GCA_031439585.1 of Pterocarpus macrocarpus. Taxonomy (NCBI): domain Eukaryota; kingdom Viridiplantae; phylum Streptophyta; class Magnoliopsida; order Fabales; family Fabaceae; genus Pterocarpus; species Pterocarpus macrocarpus. Next base: position 35,791,758 of record CM062514.1, read on the forward strand.
AAGCTCCCCAAAATCGTGAGGTGAACCTCGGGTCTTGATCGGAGATAATAGTTGAAGGGGTCCCATGCAACCTTAAAATCTCTTGAATGTACAGCTGAGCTAGTTTCTCCAGCGGATAATTTGCTCGAATGGGTAGAAAATGAGCAGATTTGGTTAATCTATCCACAATGACCCATATCGCTTCATATCCTCGCTGATGTCCTTGGTAACCCCATTATAAAATCCATGGAGATACTCTCCCATTTCCATTCAGGGATTTCTAAGGGTTGTAACATCCCGAAGGTTTCGATGTTCCGCTTTCACCTTCGACAAGTGAAGCATCCGCCTACAAAGTTTGCTACATCGACTTCATGCGGCCACCAAAACATTTTCTTAAGATCCTGATACATTTTAGTAATGCTGGGATGTACGGCGAATTTGCCTCTATGTGCTTCTTCTAAGATTCTCTTTCGGAGATCATTCCTTTCAGGAACACATACTCTGTCGTGGCACCGCCAGATGCCTCTTTATCTTGAGCAAGACCAGGTCAATTTCCTTGATTGCACGAGACTAATTGTATGTTTGAAAGTTAGCATCCTGCCTTTGTGCTTGCCGAATCTGGTCCTTAAAGTTACTGGTTATCTTAATTTGGTGTAACTGAAAAGTCTTGGGGTTTGTAAGAATTCCCAAATTAAGATTTTGGAAGCTTTCAAGAAGTTCTGTCTCCTTAATCGTCATCCAGGCGACAGTCAACGATTTCCTGCTCAACGCATCTGCCACGATGTTTGCTTTACCTGGGTGGTATTTCAACTCAAACTCGTAGTCTTTAAGGAGTTCCATCCATCTTCGCTGCCTCATGTTTAATTCCTTCTGATCAAAGAGGTACTTTAAACTCTTATGATCAGAAAAGACCTCGAACTTCACCCCATACAGGTGATGTCTCCATATTTTCAGAGCAAATACTACTGCTGCTAATTCAAGGTTGTGAGTCGGGTAGTTTCTTTCGTGTGGCTTCAATTGCCTGGAGGCATATGCGACCACCTTTCCGGTTTGCATCAGCACGCACCCTAACCCTTGTTGGGAAGCATCGCAATAGACCTCAAATGGTCCATGAGGGTCTGGCAAAGCTAACACTGGGGTCGTGGTCAATCTCCTCTCCAAATCTTGAAAACTTTGTTCGCACTCCGGCGTCCACTCAAATGGGACATTCTTTCTGGTTAGCTTGGTTAAGGGCAAGGCTATTCGAGAAAAATCTCTAATGAACCGCCTGTAATATCCAGCTAAACCCAGAAAACTCCTGACTTGAGATCGTGGTCGGCCTTTCCCAATTTAGAACTGCTTCTACTTTGCTGGGGTCGACAGAGATTCCTCCAGATGACACTACGTGGCCGAGAAATTTTACCTCTTTCATCCAAAAATTCACATTTGGATAGTTTGGCATAGAGTTTCTTTTCTCTTAGAATTTGCAAAACTATTCGCAAGTGTTCTGCATGCTCTTGCTCCGTCTTCGAGTAGACAAGTATATCGTCGATGAAGACCACTACGAACTTGTCCAGATATGGACGGAATATTCGATTCATGTAATCCATGAATATTGCTGCGTTAAATCAATCCAAACGACATCATAGTATATTCATAGTGTTAACTTGAGTTCGGAAGGCTGTCTTAGGGATATCTTGTTCTCGAACTCGAATTTGGTGGTATCCAGAGCGCAAGTCAATCTTGGAGAATACCGTTGCACCCTGTAGTTGGTCCATGAGATCATCAATTCTTGGCAGTGGATATTTATTCTTAATTGTCACTTTGTTCAGCTGCCTATAATCCACGCATAAGCGCATGCTTCCATCTTTCTTTTTGACCAACAAGACTGGAGCTCCCCATGGCGACGCGCTTGGCCGTATGAATCCTTTCTCCAAAAGCACTTTGGTTTGGCTTTTTAGTTTAAATCGGCTCCATAGGTGACATCCGATATGGAGCTATAGATATTGGTCCCGCACCTGGAACCAACTCGATGGTAAACTCAATCTCTCTCTCCGGGGGAAATTCAGGAATGTCCTCTGGAAAAACATCCGGATGTTCATTAACAACCGGAATCTCCTCTAGTTCCTGCTCAGCTTCTGTCACATTAGCTGACAAGAGTATATACCCTTGCTTCTTTGGCCCAAAAGAGATCAGATAGAAGAGTGTTGCAGTCTGGGATTCAGAAAGTAAGACAGAGGAGGGTACCACTGTCTTATCAGAGCAATTGAGTACGACTCGATTGGCAGAAAGCCAATCCATGCCCAGAATTACATCAAGACCAGACAGAGGGAGACAAATCAAGTCGGTAGCAAAGGTTCTACCCTCAATTCGAAGAGGAACATTGATGCATACTTGACTAGTTCTAACAGGTCCATTGGTAGGAGTAGAAACCAATAGATCATAAGGTAATTCAAAAATTAGCAATTTACAAAGCGATTCTGTGATTATGAGAAATAAGCGAATCACGAAGCACCCAAATCATAAAGTACAATTAGAGTCTCACCGTCCACGTCACAGGTGCCTTGGATTAGTCCTTCCGACTGGTCAGCTTCTTCTGCACTCATGGTAAAGACCCGTCCTTGTCGTTGGGGTCGAGGCGGTTGTGATGGATTCCTGGTCGGACACTCATAGATTTTGTGGCCTGGCTTGCCACATCATGTGAGCGTTACGGCTCGCCAAGCATGGCCGATCGCCATGATTCTTACGCATTTGGTGCGAGGTTGAATTTGGAAAAGGCCATTGGGATCGCTTGCCCTTGTTGCCTGCCGACGGAAATCTCTGCGGTTGTCGTACGTTGGGCTTGAATCTTGGGCCCTGAGGGGCTAACTCTCTCCTGAAATTTCCACTAAATGCCCTGGCTGCAGCAAATTTTAGGTTGCAATCCTCCACAAGTCGGCACTTGTTCACCAACGTCGGGAAATCTCTGATCTCCATTGGCCCGATTGCAGTGAGAATGTCCTCTCGTAATCCACCTTCAAACTTGATGCACTTCCACGCTTCATCTGGGTTCCCCTGGTAACTCGTGGAAAATTTGCACACTCTTGAACTTGGCAATGTATTCGGTATCGTCCGGTTTCACGGCGAATTGCATAAACTCAAGTTCTTTGGCATTTCGAACGGAAGCTGGAAAGTACTTATGATAGAATACATCCTTGAACAGCGCCCAGATGACTACTGTCTGAGATTCTTCAAATAGTCTTCGTACACCGTTCCACGTAACTTCGGCGTGCGCCTCGAGCATATAGGTGGCAAAAGTCACCTTCTGATGATCTGAGCAATCCAAGACAGAGAAAATCTTTTCCATGATTTTGATCCATTCGTCAGCTTTGTCCGGATCGTACGCCCCTCGGAAACTTGGCGGATTGGCCTTTCTAAACTTCGGCAAACTTGGATATTCCAGGTTACCCTCAGGGCCATGGGTTCCTCATATGCCCGCCTAGCTGTTCCATCATCGGTGATTTGCGGCTTGTTCCCGCATTGCATGAGCCATCTCTTGCATGGTGGCCATCAGGTCATTCAGTCCTCTGGTTGGTTACGCCGACGTAGTGCGCCTCGCCTTCCGGAAGCCATTAAGTTCTGAGCACACAAAACAAAAGTTATTGAGTTGATCAGGCTCAATACTAAGTCTAATGTGCTAGTAAATAACAGCTTACACGGTCAGGCACTTCATACACATGCACAACTATATCTCAACCATACAGGCAAGATCTGGTACATATTATCAGCTAAAAACACAGAATATGCGCGAAGCATAGTCAGTCCAATCCTCAGGCCTTAGCTAGGATGAGCGCTCGATACCAAAATGTAACACCCTATCAACTTGATGTTATGCTTATGGCATAGCATGAAATTGGATAGGTTGCGTTCTGCGTATTAGCTCTGTTTGTCTAAAGTTGTATTCAGTATTTTATATCCTGATATATATGTATATAACTGACGAAAGAATCTACAAAACCTGACGCTCTATATAATAAACGTGATTAACATAGAAGTATCATTAGTTGCTTATATATACATATACATATGAAAGTTGGAAGCCAGGGCTTCGGTCCATAAATATACATATCAAGAGTAGAGTGAAGGAAAAGGCATAACAAAATGGCGGAAGCTTGACTAGAACAATGAATCCAACTCGAGGTCCTGAGTGCGATTCTGTGTCTGGAACCTCAATGAAGAGGGTAGCTGCCGAGTCCATTGCCCACGTCTGAGAATGAGGCGGAAAAGTAAAATCGAGGTGAGAATTTAAGAAAATTCTCAGTAGGGTTAATGCCTGACGCTTGGCTGACATCGCATTCATTCTCAGCTGCCTCGGGTTTTATTTACTTATGAAGACATGAGATTAAACTTAACTATTCATACTTAATAAGGTTGGGAAAATGTCTGGTCCGAGGCAAGTCCAATTTACTTAAGACATATAAGGAAGCGAGAATAAACCAATATCGACAATAAACAGAATAATGAGCATATGGCAGTACGTGAATGCAGCATAGAAACTATAAATGACATATAATAACCATTCGATGTAAGTATGCAATCATGCAGACTTGCTCTTGAATCTTTCTTCATAAACTTTCTCATAAACTTTTCTATTACTTGTCATCATTTTCCATTTCTTGGTCACAGGGAGTTCTTGGCCATCTTAGACTCCTGGGTAATAGTCCGCTTATCGGGGATCGAGCTCGTTCTATACGAGGAATTGCCGGGTTTACTTTCCCGACGTTCCCACCGATCTATTCCTTAACTTCTTATCGGCCAAGAAGCATGGAACTTTCATAGTACATAATCTTTTTCATAACTTTCATAACTTTCTTAAGGATGCACATGCATTAACATAGAATTCATAACTTGTGCATGGGTCTTACCGTAATTTTGGCAGCATAACGGAACGTGTCCGCTTTGCATGAATAGTGCCAATATACCAGAACATCAATTTATCACAAGGATCACAATATTACATTCATATTCCAATATTGAACTCATATCCACATCATATTCATTAAGGCAGAGTTTCTGCCTTAGCATATTCAATCAACCCGGTTTTTATAATTCAAGCCATAATTCCTACTTAACTCATCTGGACCTCAAATTTGAGTATGTAAAAGTGTTATGTCTCTATTTTCTAACCCCTTTGGTCCCATCTAATTCTGATATCTATAGCTCAAGATATTCAGATTTTATCCCGGCATGCCCAGTGGCTTGCCAGAATCAGGCAACTAAAAGTAAAAATCTACTAAAAATCGAAAACTGACTCAAATGATACGAAATTGGACTCATATTAAATTTAACAGGATAAGGTTTCATTTACAAAAGTCCCATCCCATTTGGCTTGGTAGGGCTCGAGTTGTAAGCCCCGCAACTTAACCTTCTTGAACTGCTCTGATTTGGTTTGGTTTGGACATCGGTTAACTTTTTCAAATCACTGGGAACAAATAAGATAGTAACAAACTCGTAATTTCTGGGTAGGATGTTCCCCTATGTGTAAGCTTTCCAACAAAATTAGTTTCACTCAATTTGGAGTTATATAGGGTGAGTTACACCCTTTTCAACCCATACTGCTCGGGTGGATGTCTGGATTCCTAGGTCAAACTTCAAAAATTCATATCTCCCTCAATATTAATCCAATGGTCTTATATGATATATGTATGGAAAGCCCTAGATGTCTAGTTTTATATAAAAATGGTTTCACTAATTTTAAATGGCGGGAGGCGGAGCTGTACACTCCGCCGTACGGACCGCCGAGGGTTTTGAGTTTCCCAGCCTCTCAACTTCTTCATATCTTCATCCTTTCTTGTTTCCAATTCAATCTTAATCTCACAAACAGCCAATCAATCAATTATAATTCATCATAATCAGTCAACTAACATATCCAATTCAAGGAATTAAATCAACACCAATCATCCAAGAGTCAGAAAATCAAGAAAGAAGAAAACCTCTACCTCCTAATATGAGTGATTTGGCTTGAGTTTGTAGCTGAAACTTGATTGAATCTCAACGTTGGGTGGAGTTGGGTGAGTGAAGAAAGAAAAGAGGGAGCTGAAGTGAAGAAGAAGTTACGTAGAAGGGGGTCTGAATCAGAGGAGGAGAGTGTGTTATATAGGCATGAGTGGGAGCTAACTTGGAAGGTTTTGATTGGCCTCAAAACATAAGGCTGAGTTTCAGCCAGCCTTGCTCTCCACGTCGCCCTCTTTGTGTGGTAGAATTGCTCTCCACGTTGCCTAAAGTGGGACTAGCTTCTAGTATATTCTGAAATGAGATCGGAACTCGTGCTATTTATAAAGTCGGAACTAGTGAACATCCTGCATGTGAAGTCGGAATCCGGGAAACATGTCCAGTTATTCGAAACTTGAAAGCAAAACCTGATGTGAAGCCAAGCACTTAAAGTCGGAAGTCATGAATTATAGGACCTCGATATCGGAAATCGGGAGAATAGGAAATAAGAGCTATTGGTATTGATCTCGAGATCGGAACTCGTACATTGTGAACATGAGGTCGGAAATTGGAATATAGCCAGTTCATTTGAGCCTTAGAGACGAAGTCGGAAATCGGAAATTTTGATCTTTAATCGCTAAGGTCGGAAGTTGTAAATTGCGAAGTCAAGACGAACTCGGAAGTCGTAAGCATCAGTCACTCCATTTCAGCTCCTGAAATCGGAAATCGGAAAATGCAAGGCAATCCGTCTGACCCTTCCTAAGCTCGGAAATCGGAACTTTTGACGAGGTCGGAAATTATAACTCGTTGTCCGTCGGTCTAGATGAATTGAGTCGGGAATACTAATGGGATCGGGGCGGAAGTTGTGAATGTTACAATACCACCCCCCATAAAAAATTTTGTCCTCAAAATTTAGTATCTGAGAATAGTTCAGGGTACTCTCTTCTCATTCTTGGTTCCAATTCCCAAGTGTAATTTTCAGCATCTCCCTTTCCCCGTGCTTACTTTACTAATTGCACGGACTTATTTCGAAGTTGTCATTTTCATCTACTATTCGTCTTTGGTGTACGTGGAAAGTTAGGTCCTCCTTTAACTTTATCGACTCGGGTCCTAGCACATGTGTAGGACCCGGCTGATATCTTCTAAGTTAAGAAACATGGAACACATCATGAAGGTTTGACAATTGTGGAGGCAAAGCGTATTCGATATGCAACTGATCCGATTTGCCTCAAGATCTGGAAGGGACCAGTAAAGCGAGGATTTAACTTCTTGACTTTGATCGCTCTGCCAATCCCTGTTGTAGGAGTAACCTTCAGAAACACGTGGTCTCCTTCTTGAAATTCCAGAGGTTTCCTCCTGGTGTCCGTGTAACTCTTCTGGCGGTTTTGAGCGGCAAGCATCTTGCTCCGTATTTTCTTGATCTGCTTGGTGGTCTGCTCGACTAAATCAGGCCCCAATAAAGTTGATTCTCCTGTCTCATACCAGCACAAGGGAGATTGGCACTTTCGTCCGTACAATGCTTTATAAGGAGCCATGCCGATACTAGCATGATAGCTATTGTTGTACGCGAATTCGACTAACGGTAAGTATCGATCCCAATTTCCGCGTTGCTCCAGTATATAAGCTCGTAGCATATCTTCCAAGGTTTGAATCGTCCTTTCAGTTTGGCCATCTGTTTGTGGGTGATATGCAGTGCTTAGACACAGTTTCGCACCGAACGCCTTCTGTAAAGCTCCCCAAAATCGTGAGGTGAACCTCGGGTCTTGATCGGAGATAATAGTTGAAGGGGTCCCATGCAACCTTAAAATCTCTTGAATGTACAGCTGAGCTAGTTTCTCCAGCGGATAATTTGCTCGAATGGGTAGAAAATGAGCAGATTTGGTTAATCTATCCACAATGACCCATATCGCATCATATCCTGCTGATGTCCTTGGTAACCCCATTATAAAATCCATGGAGATACTCTCCCATTTCCATTCAGGGATTTCTAAGGGTTGTAACATCCCAGAAGGTTTCTGATGTTCCGCTTTCACCTTCTGACAAGTGAAGCATCTGCCTACAAAGTTTGCTACATCTGACTTCATGCCCGGCCACCAAAACATTTTCTTAAGATCCTGATACATTTTAGTAATGCCGGGATGTACGGCGAATTTGCCTCTATGTGCTTCTTCTAAGATTCTCTTTCGGAGATCATTCCTTTCAGGAACACATACTCTGTCGTGGCACCGCCAGATGCCCTCTTTATCTTGAGCAAGACCAGTCAATTTCCTTGATTGCACGAGACTAATTGTATGCTGAAAGTTAGCATCCTGCTGCTGTGCTTGCCGAATCTGGTCCTTAAAGTTACTGGTTATCTTAATTTGGTGTAACTGAAAAGTCTTGGGGTTTGTAAGAATTCCCAAATTAAGATTTTGGAAGCTTTCAAGAAGTTCTGTCTCCTTAATCGTCATCCAGGCGACAGTCAACGATTTCCTGCTCAACGCATCTGCCACGATGTTTGCTTTACCTGGGTGGTATTTCAACTCAAACTCGTAGTCTTTAAGGAGTTCCATCCATCTTCGCTGCCTCATGTTTAATTCCTTCTGATCAAAGAGGTACTTTAAACTCTTATGATCAGAAAAGACCTCGAACTTCACCCCATACAGGTGATGTCTCCATATTTTCAGAGCAAATACTACTGCTGCTAATTCAAGGTTGTGAGTCGGGTAGTTTCTTTCGTGTGGCTTCAATTGCCTGGAGGCATATGCGACCACCTTCCCGGTTTGCATCAAAGACGCACCCTAACCCTTGTTGGGAAGCATCGCAATAGACCTCAAATGGTCCATGAGGGTCTGGCAAAGCTAACACTCGGGTCGTGGTCAATCTCCTCTCCAAATCTTGAAAACTTTGTTCGCACTCTGGCGACCACTCAAATGGGACATTCTTTCTGGTTAGCTTGGTTAAGGGCAAGGCTATTCGAGAAAAATCTCTAACGAACCGCCTATAGTATCCAAACTAAACCCAAAACTCCTCGACTTGAGATCGTGGGTCGGCCTTTCCCACTTTAGTACTGCATCTACTTTGCTGGGGTCGACAGAGATTCCTCCAGATGACACTACGTGGCCGAGAAATTTTACCTCTTTCATCCAAATATTCACATTTGGATAGTTTGGCATAGAGTTTCTTTTCTCTTAGAATTTGCAAAACTATTCGCAAGTGTTCTGCATGCTCTTGCTCCGTCCTTGAGTAGACAAGTATATCGTCGATGAAGACCACTACGAACTTGTCCAGATATGGACGGAATATTCGATTCATGTAATCCATGAATACTGCTGGTGCGTTCGTCAATCCAAACGACATCACAGTATACTCATAGTGTCCGTAACGAGTTCGAAAGGCTGTCTTAGGGATATCTTGTTCTCGAACTCGAATTTGGTGGTATCCAGAGCGCAAGTCAATCTTGGAGAATACCGTTGCACCCTGTAGTTGGTCCATGAGATCATCAATTCTTGGCAGTGGATATTTATTCTTAATTGTCACTTTGTTCAGCTGCCTATAATCCACGCATAAGCGCATGCTTCCATCTTTCTTTTTGACCAACAAGACTGGAGCTCCCCATGGCGACGCGCTTGGCCGTATGAATCCTTTCTCCAAAAGCTCTTTGATCTGTCTTTTTAGTTTCGTCAGCTCCATAGGTGACATCCGATATGGAGCTATAGATATTGGTCCCGCACCTGGAACCAACTCGATGGTAAACTCAATCTCTCTCTCTGGGGGAAATTCAGGAATGTCCTCTGGAAAAACATCCGGATGTTCATTAACAACCGGAATCTCCTCTAGTTCCTGCTCAGCTTCTGTCACATTAGCTGACAAGAGTATATACCCTTGCTTCTTTGGCCCAAAAGAGATCAGATAGAAGAGTGTTGCAGTCTGGGATTCAGAAAGTAAGACAGAGGAGGGTACCACTGTCTTATCAGAGCAATTGAGTACGACTCGATTGGCAGAAAGCCAATCCATGCCCAGAATTACATCAAGACCAGACAGAGGGAGACAAATCAAGTCGGTAGCAAAGGTTCTACCCTCAATTCGAAGAGGAACATTGATGCATACTTGACTAGTTCTAACAGGTCCATTGGTAGGAGTAGAAACCAATAGATCATAAGGTAATTCAAAAATTAGCAATTTACAAAGCAGTTACGCAGTTATGAGAAATAAACGAATGCGAAGCACCCAAATCATAAAGTACAATTAGAGTCTCACCGTCCACGTCACAGGTGCCTTGGATTAGTCCTTCCGACTGGTCAGCTTCTTCTGCACTCATGGTAAAGACCCGTCCTTGTCGTTGGGGTCGAGGCGGTTGTGATGGATTCTGGCCTGACACTCATAGATTTTGTGGCCTGGCTTGCCACATGTGAGCGTTACGCTCGCTCGCCAAGCATGGCCGATCGCCATGATTCTTACCGCATTTGGTGCAGGTTGAATTTGGAAAAGGCCTTTGGGACTGCTTGCCCTTGTTGCCTGCCGACGGAAATCTCTGCGGTTGTCGTACGTTGGGCTTGAATCTTGGGCCCTGAGGGGCTAACTCTCTCCTGAAATTTCCACTAAATGCCCGGCTGCAAAGAAATTTTAGGTTGCTATCCTCCACAAGTCGGCACTTGTTCACCAACGTCGGGAAATCTCTGATCTCCATTGGCCCGATTGCAGTGAGAATGTCCTCTCGTAATCCACCTTCAAACTTGATGCACTTCCACGCTTCATCTGGGGTCCGCGGTAAATCGTGGAAAATTTGCACGACTCTTGAACTTGGCAATGTATTCGGTATCGTCCGGTTTCTGAAGTCGCATAAACTCAAGTTCTTTGGCATTTCGAGCTAAGTCGGAAAGTACTTATGATAGAATACATCCTTGAACAGCGCCCAGATGACTACTGTCTGAGATTCTTCAAATAGTCTTCGTACACCGTTCCACCAGAACTCAGCGTCTGCCTCGAGCATATAGGTGGCAAAAGTCACCTTCTGATGATCTGAGCAATCCAAGACAGAGAAAATCTTTTCCATGATTTTGATCCATTCGTCAGCTTTGTCCGGATCGTACGCCCCTCGGAAACTTGGCGGATTGGCCTTTCTAAACTCAGCAAACTTCAGATATTCCAGGTTACCCTCCGGGCCATGTGGGTTCCCCTCACAGCCTACTGCAGGTCGCCTGCCTAGCTGTTCCATCATCTGGTGAGCTGCCGCGGCTTGTTCCCGCATTGCATGAGCCATCTCTTGCATTGTGGCCATCAGGTCATTCAGGTCCTCTCGGCCGGTTCACGCGTGATGCGCTCGCGCCTTAGGAAGCCATTAAGTTCTGAGCACACAAAACAAAAGTTATTGAGTTGATCAGGCTCAATACTAAGTCTAATGTGCTAGTAAATAACGAACTACGGTCAGGCACTTCATACACATGCACAACTATATCTCAACCATACAGGCAAGATCTGGTACATATTATCAGCTAAAAACACAGAATATGCGCGAAGCATAGTCAGTCCAATCCTCAGGCCTTAGCTAGGATGAACTGCTCTGATACCAAAAATGTAACACCCTATCAACTTGATGTTATGCTTAAGTCATAGCATGAAATTGGATAGGTTGCGTTACCGTATTAGTCTGCTGTCTAAAGTTGTATTCAGTATTTTATATCCTGATATATATGTATATAACTGACGAAAGAATCTACAAAACCTGACGCTCTATATAATAAACGTGATTAACATAGAAGTATCATTAGTTGCTTATATATACATATACATATGTAAGTTGGAAGCCAGGGCTTCGGTCCATAAATATACATATCAAGAGTAGAGTGAAGGAAAAGGCATAACAAAAATGGCGGAAGCTAGCTAGGAACAGCGAATCCAACTCGAGGTCCTGGTGCAGTTGCAGGTCTGGAACCTCAATGAAGAGGGTAGCTGCCGAGTCCATTGCCCACGTCTGAGAATGAGGCGGAAAAGTAAAATCGAGGTGAGAATTTAAGAAAATTCTCAGTAGGGTTGTGCACGACGCTTGGCTGACATCGCATTCATTCTCAGCTGCCTCGGGTTTTATTTACTTATGAAGACATGAGATTAAACTTAACTATTCATACTTAATAAGGTTGGGAAAATGTCCGTCCGAGGCAAGGTCCAATTTACTTAAGACATATAAGGAGCGAGAATAAACCAATATCGACAATAAGCGAATAATGAGCATATGGCGATGCGTGAATGCAAAGATAGAAACTATAAATGACATATAATAACCATTCGATGTAAGTATGCAATCATGCAGACTTGCTCTTGAATCTTTCTTCATAAACTTTCTCATAAACTTTTCTATTACTTGTCATCATTTTCCATCTCTTGGTCCCCTGGGAGTTCTTGGCCATCTTAGACTCCTGGGTAATAGTCTGCTTATCGAGGATCGAAGCTCGTTCTATACTGAGGAATTGCCGGGTTTACTTTCCCGACGCTCCCACCAAATCTATTCCCCTTAACTTCTTAACCGAGGCTGGCCCAAGAAGCATGGAACTTTCATAGTACATAATCATTTTCATAACTTTCATAACTTTCTTAAGGATGCACATGCATTAACATAGAATTCATAACTTGTGCATGGGTCTTACCGTAATTTTGGCAGCATAACGGAACGTGTCCGCTTGTCCATGAATAGTGCCAACATACCAGAACATCAATTTATCACAAGGATCACAATATTACATTCATATTCCAATATTGAACTCATATCCACATCATATTCATTAAGGCAGAGTTTCTGCCTTAGCATATTCAATCAACCCGGTTTTTATAATTCAAGCCATAATTCCTACTTAACTCATCTGGACCTCAAATTTGAGTATGTAAAAGTGTTATGTCTCTATTTTCTAACCCCTTTGGTCCCATCTAATTCTGATATCTATAGCTCAAGATATTCAGATTTTATCCCGGCATGCCCAGTGGCTTGCCAGAATCAGGCAACTAAAAGTAAAAATCTACTAAAAATCGAAAACTGACTCAAATGATACGAAATTGGACTCATATTAAATTTAACAGGATAAGGTTTCATTTACAAAAAGTCCCATCCCATTTGGCTTGGTAGGGCTCGAGTTGTAAGCCCGCAACTTAACCTTCTTGAACTGCTCTGATTTGGTTCGGTTTGGACATCGGTTAACTTTTTCAAATCACTGGGAACAAATAAGATGGTAACAAACTCGGAATTTCTGGGTAGGATGTTCCCCTATGTGTAAGCTTTCCAACAAAATTAGTTTCACTCAATTTGGAGTTATATAGGTGAGTTACACCCTTTTCAACCCATACTACTCGGGTGGATGTCTGGATTCCTAGGTCAAACTTCAAAAATTCATATCTCCCTCAATATTAATCCAATGGTCTTATATGATATATGTATGGAAAGCCCTAGATGTCTAGTTTTATATAAAAATGGTTTCACTAATTTTAAATGGCGGGAGGCGGAGCCGTACACTCCGCCGTACGGACCGCCGAGGGTTTTGAGTTTCCCAGCCTCTCAACTTCTTCATATCTTCATCCTTTCTTGTTTCCAATTCAATCTTAATCTCACAAACAGCCAATCAATCAATTATAATTCATCATAATCAGTCAACTAACATATCCAATTCAAGGAATTAAATCAACACCAATCATCCAAGAGTCAAAAAATCAAGAAAGAAGAAAACCCCTACCTCCTACTATGAGTGATTTGGCTTGAGTTTGTAGCTGAATCTTGATTGAATCTCAACGTTGGGTGGAGTTGGGTGAGTGAAGAAAGAAAAGAGGGAGCTGAAGTGAAGAAGGTTACGAGAAGGGGGTCTGAATCAGAGGAGGAGAGTGTGTTATATAGGCATGAGTGGGAGCTAACTTGGAAGGTTTTGATTGGCCTCAAAACATAAAGTGAGTTTCACACTTTTGCTCTCCACGTCGCCCTCTTTGTGTGGTAGAATTGCTCTCCACGTTGCCTAAAGTGGGACTAGCTTCTAGTATATTCTGAAATGAGATCGGAACTCGTGCTATTTATAAAGTCGGAACTAGTGAACATCCTGCATGTGAAGTCGGAATCCGGGAAACATGTCCAGTTATTCGAAACTTGAAAGCAAAACCTGATGTGAAGCCAAGCACTTAAAGTCAAGTCATGAATTATAGGACCTCGATATCGGAAATCGGGAGAATAGGAAATAAGAGCTATTGGTATTGATCTCGAGATCGGAACTCATACATTGTGAACATGAGGTCGGAAATTGGAATATAGCCAGTTCATTTGAGCCTTAGAGACGAAGTCGGAAATCGGAAATTTTGATCTTTAATCGCTAAGGTCGGAAGTTGTAAATTGCGCTGAAGCCGAAGACGAACTCGGAAGTCGTAAGCATCAATCACTCCATTTCAGCTCCTGAAATCGGAAATCGGAAAATGCAAGGCAATCCGTCTGACCCTTCCTAAGCTCGGAAATCGGAATTTTTGCACTGAGGTCGGAAATTGTAACTCGTTGTCCGTCCAGTCTAGATGAATTCGGAAGTCGGGAATACTAATGGGATCGGAGGGCGGAAGTTGCGGATGTTACAAAATGCATATATTAAGAATCAAGGTCTTTATAATATCAGTTTTGGACTTCATACTTGTGCAACGAAAATCAATAACTAAATTCACAAATAAAATTATAAAATATAATAAAACCATAATTTTAAATAAACCATTGACCTATCAAAAAGCTAATCAATTTTTTTGGATAACATAAGGAAAATATGCTTAAATCGTAAACCTTCTCAATTATTGAGGCATTAAATAATCCCCATTACCTCTGTCTTATAAGTCTTCTTTAACCACACTTCATCATATAGCTCACTTCGGCGCCGAGTGCAATACAATATACCCTATCAAAAAATTCAACGGATGGCATGAAGAAAAGCGGTGGAAAATACACAATACCAACAACTTCGAAATTAAGTTATTGACCTTAATCTCATGGAAAAAACAAGAACCACGTAACTATTTTTAACAGACTATAATCCTATTTACCCGAGTTACCTGTTTTAAGCTTCTCTCTATGCGAATCCGACTTCGCACCCTTTCTTCATCCCAATATGCTAGTAATGAACCAGTGGATGCCGGATCCCTAACACCAAGCGGCCGGCAATGAAGGTATATAATCTGTGCAATGCCAAGTCAAATCACAAATTAGGTTACCGACATATACGTATGTATAGGCAATAGACAAGTATACACAAGCATGATAAACTATCAGTAGAAAGGCTTTTCAAGAAGCTTCACTGCAACAGAAAAATAATGATGCATTACATACCATCAGGAAGAAAAGGCAGTCGCCGATACTCCCCGTCTTCCGATGACTTGACTTGTAGCTTGTGATCTGAACTACAAGCCAATCGAAGATGAACTGGCTCCAATTATACTTTTTGACATTTTCAACATCAACAATGGCACCAAATAACTTTGGACCAGGTGCCATCTTCGATGTTGGGCAGAAGAACCCAGACATAACATACAGGATGAAGGCTCGCCTGAAGCTATCATCAACTTTGCCCTGCCAGATCATCTGCTCTAACTAGTGATCAGTGACCCCGTCAAAATCATTCAACAAAAGCTTCTGCTCTTCAGTCAACGATGTAGGAATCTCCAACCCTAATATTGCATGGTTAGCATGCTTACTCATCATGTACCAAAAAAAAAAAAAAATAGCAATGACAAACAGGTAGGTTGTAATACCTGAAGCCAGCAAGTCAAAAACCATGCCTACATCATGGTATGTAAGTGGGATCGGCTCACCCTTCACGAAAATGCACATCTTGGTTATATCCAGTGCATTGACTAGCTCCAAGCATAATACCCGCTCGATCCGGCACTTGACATCAAATACTGTGCCAAATCCCATCTCCTTCACAAGCTCAGCTTGCTGTTCCGTCAAAATTTGGCACAGCTTATAATCTAAAGGCGAACACCGCGTACCAAAAGCAGCCTAAAATTCACACGCATTGCAATCAGTACATCTAGGTTTACAAAATCACTATGGATGCCGCAACAGAAAATTATCTAAATAACTACATCATAAAGCAATACAACAAGTAGGGCGTGATTTACCACTCCATGACTAGACTGGCGAGAACCTTTCTCAGCAAGAGACCTGCCATAGCTTCCCCTCTTATCCTAACCAAAACAATGCAAAATACTCATACAGTCCCTCATTTTAAATGCATTTATTACATAGATCACATTTGTATTACTTAACACTTACATTTGCTTGATTCTTCCTATCACGCTTCTTTGGCCGTCTAACCACACCTTTAGCTCCCGGGCTATCGGGGTCAGCAGACCATTCTTTACTATCACTTCTTTGATCTGTACACAATATTGTAAGATAAGCATATAATTCACTGTACCACTAAATAAAACTAAAATTAAATTTTTGTAAAAGACATTATATGGACTAACGGCTCCCGTCCTCACCCACTGCAGAAGGATAAAACTCAGGATTAGATGTAGAATCTCCATTTGGCGACACATCCTTCACATGTTTGCCTGCCAATTGAAAAGATATCTACAGTTAGAATACATTATGAATATTTAATCTAATACATGGAACAATTTGTATTGCAAAAGAAGGATTACAGGGAAATGCAAATCCAAGTAAAGACAATGAAAAAGTTACACTGATAAATTCGTCAAATAGAAGAAATGAGGGATTCGCAAATCATTTCTTATAAAATCTAACATATCTGACTAATTTCATGAATCAAAAAAGCATTTATAACAGAATCACAGGTGGCAAATACAAATTATAACCAAACAAAAACAACAACTAACAAATAAAAAATGATATAACTTCTTACCAGTCCCATACTAAGGTGAAGGTTGTACGAAAAAATTTATCACCAAACAAAATGTGTAGGACAAATTAAAGTTGTTTCAACAAAAAGGGTTCTTAAAAAAGAACTGGGAATAAAGTGACAATAACAAGTGTCTTTGTGGTGGACTAATCACAATTATTAGGCTATCAGTAAGGGTTGAATTGCTTTGCTTGTGAAATTGGTTTGGTCCTCTACTTTATTTAAACATCATCACTGTACCTATTATCACGAATTATGACAAAACACTCATTTCCAATTGGCCCTTAGGTCAACTACATCACATCATTATAAAGTTTACACGACCACCAATATTCAATGAAGCTCTGTTTAATATTACCTATTAACTTTAAGTTGAACCCATGCATATTATCTAACCCCACTTACTTAGGGAAAGCAGGGTGTATTGCCAACTTTCCCAACATTCACCCCTTCCCAAACCAAACAACTAATAATAGCATGACAAACCTCAGAGTACGACTTCTAGCATTTGCTTTCCTCGCCCCATTTCAGCCTCTCAGACGCTTGATATTGCTCGAACAGTATGACGTTGACTCACCTATAATAAAACACCAAATGTTAATAACCACGCATTCCAACACAATACATACTATTTAAGCCCAATAACAATTAATACCACAGGCCACACATGGTTAACTAAGTCAGTAGAAAGTTAATTTGCTTCATCCTATTTCGAAATTATAATTCTCATACCTATCTTCCAAGTCACACTGTCAACAGAAAAAAAAGCTGATCCAAATACTTAACTTCTATGCAATGATTTTATTTTATTTTATTTTTAAAAAAATAGACAGACAACAAGAACAAGAACAAGTTTAATGGGAAAGGAAGTTACCCAATTACAAGAAAAACTGATATTTGGAAGTAACACTACCACAATAATTTCATTACTGATACTCTAGTCTATAATAACATCCTTCAGATTGTCTTAAAAATGAATTTAGTTAGTATTATCATTCATCAAATACAAAATATAGACAGACAGGCCAAGAACAAGAAGATAACCAAATCCCTTGCTAAAAGTAACATTACCCAATAATCTTATCACCAGTCCTGTTGTCTTTAATATGATCCTTCAGGTTGTCTTAAAAAGAATTTAGTTATTGTTACTAATCATCGAATACAGTGTGTAGATTCATGGAATACGGACTAGTAGATAGCCAAAGCCTAGCTAATAGGTCCACAGTTAATATTTTATTCAACCAACTTTACTATAGTAGTTTGCTAACAGTTATTAGCATAAAGGCAAAAGGATAAAACTACTAGTCTAAAACGCACAAGAATGCATTCTTATTCTTACGGCTACTAAACACAAGCATAAGAAAATGAAAATCTGAGTTCCATATATAGCAATCCTTCTCTTAGTTTGGAAAGCTTTGCTGTATGCACAGTGCAGAGGCAGCATTGTTCGTGTGATCCATATCCCGGATAAAATAGCTTTTCAAAACTCTGCTTTCAAAATCTTATCATTCTTTCACCCTCCCTTCAAGAGATATTTTTGTTTTCTAATTAAGGTTAAAGATCACAAGTTCATCAAGAACAAGTAAATATCTTATTTCCACAGAATTTTGGACATCTAGTTTACACATTTGATGAGCTCACCAGTTAGGGAATCTTAAACATAGATGTTGCTAGGTTTTAAGTGGCTATAGCTAAAACTACATTGATTGGATTCTTTCCATAATAAACATCACTATGAAGAAGCAGCAAGGTAAATTTTCTTTCTGACATAGCCAGAAATGCCCTACATATCTACCATCTTTCAAAACCATGTTTAATTGAACACTAGCATCCACAGCTTCAAAAGCATATTTACAAGTGTAATTAAAATTTCCAAGAAAATAAATAAATAAATTCATTAGTTCTAGGCCACAGCACAGAATAGAACTGAGTAAATATTCAATTCAATAGAGCATTGAGCTAAGTAGCTATTCCATTGGCTAAGCAAAAACTCCTCAAACAATTGACCACACAAGACAAAAGTAGCACATAGCCTAGAGACTGGTATGGGAGAGAGATAAATCATTGAATGAGGAGTACAAGGAGAACAAGCTATCCCTTACAGATCATGCATAGTAGGGCTTCGATTGCAAGAACACAAGCAGCTACTCCAATTTGTAAAACAGGTTCAGGAGCCTATAAATATATAACTTGCATTTCAATGGACCAGGAGCACTTTCCAAGTACAACTAGGTCAGTAGAACCAACATCAACAAACTCAACTATGCAACAGGTTAAAGGAATTGACCTAACATAACTGAAAATAAATCAATTTAAGGAAAACAAACACCCTAAACTCAAAGCACTGGATAAAATAATATAATGAATATCAACTTAAACTCCAACAGATTAGTTACTCAAATTGTCCACATCACCAACAGCCAAGTCAAAATCTCTCAACAATTCCATCTATCATATTGGTAACCCATAATTGCATTAGACCAAAAAACCAGCTAGTGGAACACAGAATAAGTAACAACCATGGACAAACAGAACAAAACACACAGTCAAGGTCATCGTCGTCAGATAGAAATGTGGCAACAAATGCAAACACAACTGACATACTTCGCACATAAATCACCAAACTCCTTCAACCTTGTACACACAAAGGACTCGAAAAAGTGGCCAAAAGTTACAATATGTTAGATCAACTCAAAAAAATCTCATCTTTTTCACTCTCCAAATTGCAAAACTTCAAAATGGATTATTGAAAGTTAAGAAAATAATAAGAAGCAAAGGAAAAACCACGAGTGTACCTAAAATTCAAAATAGATAACACCATCAATATGGGTACTGCAGTGATGGCGCCGAGTTCTGTCAAGGCTTGCCGGCTAGTTTAGGGGCACTGCAGTGAGGCTAGGGCATGGCTTGCTTGCTGTCACTTTCGATTGTGGTGGAAGCTGGATTCCCAGTGGTGGATTCCCAGTGGTGTGGGTCGTGGTGGTCAGATTAGGGGATGAGTTAGCAGGAGAGGGGGGACACTTTTAGACAATCCATCCGGGAGAGAGGTTCAAAGCTCGAGTAAGTCAACAATGTGAAGGGATGTTCTCCGCGGGTGAAGGGGGAGGAAGAAAGGTGAGGTTCTTCACGGGTGTGGGTGTGGGTGTGGTTCTCGCTCTCGCGGGTTTGGGTGGGGGTTTTGGTTTTTGAATTTTTCATTTCCTTTTGCTTGTACCGCTGATCATATTTACTCTTTCCTTTTGTCATTTTGCTGGTTCAGGTACAGTTGACACCATATATGTTGATAAAAAGGATGGCAAAATAACATTTCTCATAGTGAGAATGTTTCGAGCTACTTAGTCTCATTTGTTAGATGAGCAGAAAGATAAATTCAAGCTAATATTCAACTAACAGAGGGACTCAACAAATTTCCAAGCACAGAAAACAATCAGCAATGATATTGACAAGAAAGAGAGTATAACATGGGTATATTGTCCAATAAGCAACAGATGGTGTTTCTTGATTTGATTAAGGTGAATATGAAACTATACCTGTAGAAGTACTATAAGCACAGCTTAAATTGTTACCAATTTCATATAATTTATCTTTAATTTAAATGGAATTTATTTTTCCTTTTAAGCCACTACAACAATCAGCAGCATAACTTGCAGATTCAAAGCATAACCAAGCATAAAATGCCATCTATAAAAGCATATGAATGGTTAATGATTTCTGTTGACACCAAGGAAGAAGTTTTTGTTCTTCTAGTCATGAAAGGAATTTTGTCACTGATCAAAACACTCATGCAGTAATGAAAAGCCATCAATAAAATGTCATGATGAACTATCCACACTGAAGACCATTTCAGTTGAGAAAAGTGGATGTTAAATGAGACATCACAAATAGAAATTATTAAATCAACAACTTCACCTTTGGGTTGAGGAATGCCAACTCCCTAATGCGTCCAGCTATTGTGTTGTAGTCAAACTGAATAGCAGTCGTGAATACTGCATTATTAAGTTGACATTAAAGTGAAGCATATGTAAGACAGAAGTTTACAGTTAATAGACAAACCATAACCTAGAAAATGCATGATCACATAAGATTATATGAACCTTTTTCGTCAAGCCAAAACCTAATACATGTCCCTTGTCTATCTTTCGTTTCATCTGGAAGCACAAGGCATGTCAGAGTTGTCACTGGCTTCCCACGAGAATATTGTTGTTTGTATTCTAATCCATCACGCCAAACTGTTACCTCTAGCACCTGTTAAATTAGATATCGAATAGGATCTTTAGGTAAAATTAACTAGCAACCTTTGACTGGAAACAAAATATGAAAGTGATGGTATTATTTGTTAATATTTAATATCTAAATCTAAATATATGGCAAATACGAATATGCAACATGTGTGAAAATGTAAGTCATAACATCTATATCCGTCTGAAATTCTTTATGCAATGCTTTCAGATATGCATTGTAAACTTGAACTAACAAAAAAGGACAAAATTGTTAAAGGAGGCATACCTCAGACAAGGCATTAACAACAAATAAACCAACACCATTTAAACCTCCTGAAACAGAGTAGCCACTGTTGGTCCCACCAAATTTTCCACCAGCATGCAAGACTTGCAAAGTTTGTAAGAGTATGTATTCTTTATCCAATTAAAAATATGAAAAAAGATGAAGTATAATATAAATAAACTGTACTACAAAGGCTAGCCAAATTGTTTGACAGCATAATTCCCAAAGTCTAAAAATTGTATATTTGATCTTTATGGAACTAAAACAATGATAAAGTCCATTCATAATACAGATATCGATATGAATATCCTTGAACATTGTCAATGAAATTTGCATAATAATAAAGGAGAAAAATCTCAATCACATATCATGCAAAAGGTCAAACAAAGCTACACAAAGACCAAGTTCACATCACATGTTTCTAGAGTAAACATAACAGATAATCAAGATTGGGAAATAGGTTGATGTGTCAATGGCGTTAAAAAGATGAAAAAACTTGACTACTTCACTTGAGCAATTGGAAAACAATTTTAAAATGTGAGCACATAGAACACCAACGTGTAATAAAGGGAAATCAACAATCACTTAATGAAAGTTCAAGCTTCAAACAGTCAAACGCATTTCCTTACACTGCAAACATAATTTAGTGATAAAATAACATAACAAACTCAATTGGAATATAATTGCACAGTATCCAAAGAACCATGCAACCTAGACCTTCTGAAGATGTTCAAAGCATATAGATACATACATTGCAAACCAGTAGACTCAGTGTTCAACTATATGTAACAGTACCGTTAACACTGTCTCCAAGGCAGATTTATTAGTAACTGGATGCAAGTCGGTAGGAATCTGCATTCCATGAGTGAAATTTATGGCAATAAATCATGTAGTTTGTACTACTTTCCCAGTTTTTTTCCTTTTTATTTTTTTTTCTTTTTAATTTGTCCCCATAGTTTTAAGAATTTTTTTTCGTATAGACCCAGCGAGGCTTTGCTGTTCTTATTGTTGCATGGATTTTGCCCCGTACGGACCAAAGTTCCCGGATCCATTACTGAATCAAACATTGAGCAACTAGAATCTCTCATGAGTTTTGTAGCCTTCTGATGGCTAAGAAAACCAAAATGCTAACATGCCAAATAATATTCAATAAGGAAGATAGAAAAAATGTCATATTATCTGCATAAAGAAAGCGAACATAACTCAATTCTTAGGTACAACACTTCAAGTAGAAAACTGAATACTATTGAGATAGGCTAATTATCATAAGTAGAATCCGGACATATATTAAACTGCAGAAAGAAAGCCACTTGCTGAGCCACATAAAACTTCCTCTTTCTTTTTACCCTTTTCATTCAAATTTAGATATTCCCACAGCATCAAAATTACAAGCAACAGTTTATAATGTAGCCAAAACTTGTCAAGATGCAGATGTCATAGTATCTATTATGTTTAACTATCATGAATAAAATTTACATATTGATTAATATCAGAAATCATAACAATTGACAACTAAATATTGTACCTGAATAGAAGATCCAATTATGGTAATGGTTGTTGGAGGACCCTTTAGCTCTCTCTCCAACCATGACCATTGTGAATCCCCCAAAATAGTTCCATCACTTCCAACAGGGTCTCTGTGGTATCTGGTATCTAAGAGGACAATCTGAAGCATTTTCCCCAATAAACAACAATAGCAGGTATTAGTACAAGAAGCATGCTTAAAAGTTAACATAGTGAGTTCTTTAACTAAAGTTGCAAGACATTTAAGATGATCTTGTAGTGGCCGCTGCAGTAGAGTAACCATGAGAAGAATTTATGAATCACATAAATAGTAAAGTAGATATTCTTATTTAAAGATGAAAAGCAACAGCAAGGTTTCAGCCAATACCTTGACATCTCTACCTACAGGACCATATGTACACGAGGCGTATACACCAGCCTGTTTTCACCTGAAATACAAAACTATAGTAAGTATCAAAATCTATGTCTGATGCCTTTCAGAATCTTTGAATGGGTGAATACATATATCAGACAGACATGTAAACTACTCTTTAATCTCCTTGAAGAAAAATGAGGTGCCACAGCCAATACAATCATATGCAGCATAACGATTCAAAAATTAAATTTATACTCATCAATTCTCTAGAACAGAATGTGAATCAAATCGACCCAAAATGTAATATGTAAACAAGTCCGACATGATAATGCAGCAACGGAGATTATCAAGCCACCGCGGGCTATCTTGAGGTTCATCTAAGAAATCAAGAAGTAACTTTTGGTTGGTTAGCGGTGGTGGCGTCGGGCTTCACAGTCAGACCCCGGCGAAGCTTGGCGGCTAGTGTGGGGGCATTGCAATAAGGCTAGGGCGAGACTTGTTCGCTTAAGCTTTGGATTGCAGTGGAAGCTGCATTGCTGGTGGGTTGGTGGTGGTCGGAAGGTGGTGGTTGTGGGGATTAGGGATTGAAGGGCGGCAAGAGAAAGTAAGAGAGTGTCGGAAGGTGGTGGTTGTGGGGATTAGGGATTGAAGGGCAAGAGACCCCAAGAGAGTGTGTTTTGGGGAAACGTAAAGAAAAAAAAAGATTTTAGGCGGGAGAGAGATAACACGAGAGAGAGAGAGATAACAAGTAGCAGCTTGTTATGGTAGGAATTTTGTCATTTTGTAGTAGTTTTGTACGGTGTCAACCGTATATGTCTGCAAACCGTGGGCAACATAACATTTCTCATTTTTTTTACACAAAATTTCATAACTTCTTTTGATGTGTGTCTAAATCTATATGCTGTTAATTTTTTGTACATATTATTTGATTGTTCAAAGAGAAAGCGGAGAAAACCATTCCAATAGAAAAGAAAGATGCAAGTGGACAAGAAGATTGGAGCTTCCTTTCTTTGATCTTTCTACAATAGTAAATGCCACCAATAACCTCTCAGTTGACAACAAGCTCAGAGAAGGTGGTTTCGATCTTGTATATAAGGTAACTATGCAATAATTTTATTCTTAAAATTGAAAAAGAAAGTTCATGAATCTCATTCTTTATTAAATTGTTCCCAAATACAAAATCTAGGGTACATTGCCACATGGAGAAGAAATTGTCGTGAAAAGACTTTCAAGGAATTCTGGCCAGGGATTGAAAGAATTTAAAAATGAAGTTATGTTTTGTACCAAACTTCAACACTAAAGTCTTGTTAAGGTTCTTGGTTACTACATTGAAGGAGAGGAGAAAATGCTACTCTATGAATACATGTCCAACAAAAGTCTAGATTCATTTATTTTTGGTTAGTATATTCTACAAAATTTGATAGTTAATATAATAATTGTTGGATTTGTTTTATAGATCACTTTGGAAACAAAAGTCTAATCAACATCATTGGCAATCTTGGCAGATCTAAGTTGAAGTAAACTTTTAAATTGGTCCAAGCACTTTCACATTATATATGGAATTTTTCAAGAGCTTCTTTATTTTCATCAAGATTCAAGATTAAGAATTATACATAGAGATATAAAAACAAGTAATATTTTATTAAACAACGATATAAATCCAAAAATTTCTGATTTTGGCCTAGCTAGAATGTTGTCGGTGATCAAATTGAAGGAAATACAAGTAGAATAGTTGACACATAGTAAGTATCTCTATACATGTTGAATTACCATACATTAATTTGACATGAGACTAACCATTTATGGTTTCTTTCGGTGGTTATATGGCTCCTAAATATGTCATCAACAGTCAATTCTCTATAAAGTCTAATATATTAGTTTTAGCATACTATTGCTAGAGATGATAAGTGGAAAGAAAAATAAAGGGCTTACATACCCTACTAATAGTCTTAATCTTATTGGACATGTGAGTATCAAATTTACTTCAACTTTTCTATGGTGAAGAAATATGTAGATAACTGTTGTTCAAAATTGTTGTAGGCATGGAGGTTGTGGAAAAAGGGCATCCTAGAGGAATTCATTGATATGTTTGAAAGACTCATATTCTATCTGAAGTAGTACACTGCATTCAAATTAGTCTTTTGTGTCTACAATGTCATCCTGATGATAGGCCAAACATAATATCTATGGTCATAATGTTGAGTAGTGGAAGTACTTTGCCTCAGCCAAAAGAACCTGGTTTCTTACTAGAACAGGCCTCACATGAAAAAGAGCAATCATTTTCAGTTAATGAAGTAACTATCTCACCATTAAGCACCGGATAGAGAGATTATTTTATTTCTTACTTTGTATGTGGAGATATGTAACTGTTACTTGGAAGTTAAAATATCTCCTAGCATTTCTAGTAACTAAGGATGAAATAAAATAGTTGTTTTTTTTTTAAAAAAAAAAAACAAAAGCTCAACAATGTTAGTTTAGAACCTATATATATGGTAAATATGCTACATAAGGATTTTATAAAAAATAAGAGTACGTGCAACCCGCTGACCACCGCGACATGCAACCCGCTGCCACTGACCAATACCACGACACCATCCAAAAAGCAAAGGTGAACTCTTAACCCTAGCCATGGCCTCTTTTCTTCCTCTAGCATTGGATCATCAACCACCTTCTTTGTCGAGAGACTTCATTCGCTCTCATTCTGGTGAAGGTGTGGATGTGGATGACCATGCAGTGAGCCCTGAAGTGATGGCCAAGGTGGAGGTTTTCTCGCTCTATGTAGGTAATCTTCCTATGACAGCCTCAAAACGTTGGCTAAGGATTTGTTTTGATAGAATCGGTGAGTTGGTGGATGTCTTTGTATCAAAGAAACCTAAGCGTCCTAATTTTTCACCTTTTGCATTTTTGAGATACAGTAATTGGGAGGACGCTCAATCTACGATCAAAGTAATGAATGATTCTTTTGAAGGTGGGTGCTGCTTGGTGGTCTCTGAGGCTACTAACAGGAAATCAGTTCTAGGTCCAAGGAAAGTCATCAATGAAGGTTGGACATGGGTTGTGAGCATTTTGAGAATGGCCATATGGCTCACAAGCTAGTGACTAATGGTCCCAAATCCTTACTTGAGATGAAGTGTGTTCTTTGCAACTCAAACTAGCTCTCCTTGAGTATAGTTATAGAACTCTGAACAAATGAACCATGGTGCTGTTTCTGATCTTGTTAAAGCGGTTTGGAATGATGTAGATAGAGTGATTGCTTTGAGTTCGATAAGGGCAATGGTTGTGTTCAAATCTAAAGAAGCAATGGTTAAGGCGCTATCAGCTGGGGTGAGTTGTGTTTCATCTTTCTACTATTTGTTAAAATCTTGGAGCTTGGATGAGTGGTCCTTTTCATGTTATGTTTGGGTTGAGCTTTGTGGTTTACCACCCTTAACTTGGTCAAGTGTTAATATGATACAAATTGGGAGCAACTGGGGTAGAGTTATGGGGTTTGATGAATGTACGGTGAAAAGTGATTCCTTCTCATGTGCCAAAATTCTCCTTGAAACTGATAGGAAGGAGACAATTTCTAGGTCTACGATCATTATATGTGATAGTCACCGTTGTGAGGTTGCGTTTCGGGAGGTCCCAATCTGTCCGTCAGCTCCATGCTCCCTCATGAGTTCCTTGGAGAAGGCGGTGATGGTTTATTTTTCGGTTGACGTAGGTGGCTGTGGCAACTGGAAGTGCAATGATCTGGTTGAACCAATGGAAGGTCACAAGTCTCCTCAGGTACGACAATGCATTGATCCTGCTTCTCTACATGATTATGTGGATGTTCCCGAGGTGAGTGGAGTGTGTGGTATCGAGGCAAGCATTGGGAATTATTTCCCTATGATTACAAGCTCAAGAATCAAACCATGCGCAGATGATGAGCTTATTGCAGAAGTTCGGGCAGACTTAGGTCTTGATAAGCTGGGCCTGGTTCGTAGTTTGGAATGCCTGGCTTTGGGCCACATGGAAGCTGCCCTTGAATGAAGCCTGTCTATATCTCTTGAATATCCTCCTTGCTTTAAACCTTCCATCACTTGTGAGACATCACCTGCTAATTGGCCCTTTGCTACAAGCCCTGAAAGTGCAATACTGATTTTAGACAAAATCAAAAGTTTCAAAGACTCAGGGGTTGCCTCTCTTAAGCCCATTTGCGACGAGGATTTATTTCTTGCGGACTTAGTCAATAAACACAAGAAGAATAGACTTGCATACACTAAAAGGTAGATAGGAAGTTCTGGTATCAAATTCAAACATAAAGGATCAACAATAACAAGAAAGCATGTCTATGAGGTTAATGATGATGTATCTCATGTCGAGCTTCATGCTTCTTATGAGGATGAACGTTTTGTGGAAGCAAGGAACACTTAGGAAATTGGGAAAACACTTGGGCTATACTCCAAGAATGATGACGAAGTAATTAAAGCGCTAGTAGTTGCCCACGAGAATAGAGAGGAAAATGTTAAGAATGTAAGGTCTAGAGGAAAGAAAGGGCGAAAAAAAAATAATTAGATATGCCCTCTTCTTTGACATTACTTTCGTATGGGTGGGTTCCCTTTGTGTGTCTCTAATGTCTTGTTTAGAGTAAGCCAATCCTTCCTCTGATGTAAATTTCTCCACCCTTTTGAGTGTCGAGAAATCTATGAATTATCGAAAAAAAAAATTGGTAAATATGCTACATACTTGTCAATAAATCAAAAAGAGAAAGGAAATTTGTTCAGAAACTTTTTTTGGGGGGTGGTTAGATCACAAATTCTATTTTGAATATTCATGAGCTATCAAACTTTTCCTAGTAATGAAATATAGGCAGTAGCCTAAGATAATTAAAGTAAGAAGAGGACAAAAAAATGTATAGACTTTTATATTGGTTTAATGAAAATAGTGATCTACCTCTTAGATGAAAGATGAGATTTTCATAGTTGGATGAATGCTTTTTCTATCATTAGAATCTTTCTAGATTCAAGATTCTAAAGCTCGGTAGAGTATTTTTTTTTTTTTTTTAAATGAGTTGAATGGATGGCTTAATGGTTTTTCTGGAGGCTCATATTATTATGTGCTTTGTTGTGGATCTGAGAATTACCATGTGTCATTAGGTTTGGATCCATAGATAACTGTGTTAGACTATGATGTAGAGGCATATTTGCTAGGTGAATGATATAAGGAATTAAGTTTCTATACATTTATAGAGAGGACAAGATCCACACTTCACTCTTGACATTGTTGACTACTCACCGCTCCATTGATATGACAACTATAGATAAAGAGCAAGAGTGAAAGATTTAATTCTTTATATATACAAGTGTGTACAATTTTGTAAAGGGATTCACCAAATCGTGCTTCATAGCAGGATAGTTTTAAGAGTTACCCTATGTTATTATTTTTATGATTTATATTGGTGTTCTAATTCCTAAAATATATCCGATCTAATCTTCATAAGTGGTGTCAAATCATGGTATACGAGGTATAGAACCTGAAATTGGTATAGAGAAGCTATCAATTTGGTTGAAATTGAGTATTTTATGTTTGTAAGATATATATTTTTCATCTTAAATCTAATTATTCACTAGATTGAATAACTTTCTTTTTTGTCGTGTTGTGAAAAAAAAATTGAACTGGAGATCAATTATGAGTTTGCAGATGCTAGGTTGCCTTACTCATGGACCTTGATGGTCTGCCATCAAAAGAAAATGAAGCTTGGCTTGGTGACTGAAAATTGTGCATAAGCTATCTCCAATTCTTGATTTTCCATGATAGGCTTTCATGCTTTATATTCCTTAATGGTTTTATTGCACAAATCTAAAGAAAGCAAGACATTTGAATGTTGTTTTTGTCAGAACAAAACCTCCATGGCCACTAAAAGATACTTCAATTCGTGTTGGAAGACAAGGGGATGGTGTTCTTCATTTTCCTACTCTTATGTCAAACTCAAATTAGGCTTCAATGATGCATCTTCTTGCTTTTTTGAGCTGTTCAAATCTTTGGATAAGGGAAGGTGTTACGTAGCCATCTTCTTTAGAGCGATGCTATAGCTTTAGAGATGTCCCATGATCATTGTGCAAGGAGTTGCAGTCAATAATGAAGTCACATTATCATCATTTGGGTTGTGTTGTAATCATTCTTGACGCAGCTTTTGATCTCCATGGTTGATGGTGTTACATTGCACAACACTTTGAAGAGGACAAAAGAAGGTTAGTCCCAAACTAAAAATTTACTATAAAAAGGTGGAAGGATGACATTGATATATGTCTTAGCTTGTTGGATATTGACAAGACTATCATCAATGCTAAACATACCTTGATTGACAGTATTGATGATAGAAAGCTTATCATAAAGACTACTCATAAGGCTTTGATGCTTGATTAGTTACTGATAACTTGCGAAGGAAATTCTACATTAAAAATTGAGGTTAAGATGGTGAATTTTATAGTAGGTATACTGAGCCTAATTGATTCTTAGGACCTTTTACTAAATATCTTGAGGATCATGGGATTCATTCCCAATTCACCATGTTAATAACTCTTGAATAAAATAGAGTGGTTGAGTAGCAAAGTTGTACCTTGATAGTATAGTGAGATCTATGATAGATCATGTTGAGTTACTTGAATCCCACTGAGGAGAAACCTTAAAAAATCATTTATATCTAAAGTGGAGTACCTCCCAAAACATTGTTTGAACTGCTCAAGGGACAGAAATTTAATCTTAACTATGTCTTGTATGTGGGGTTATCCCACTTAGATTAAAATTTAGAATGAGTATGCAATTTTTAAAATTTAGAGTGAGTATGCAATTTAGTCCTTAAAAAATTTGCATGACATTAATCTAGTCCCGGAAAGATTTTTGACATTAAATAGCTCCTTGAAAGTTAACATGTGACATTACATTAGTACTTGAAAGTTGCTTGACATCAAATGAATCTTTGAAGTTAAAATGTGATATCACTTTGGTTCCTAAAATATGCATGTGACATTAAATAGGTCCCCGAAAAACTTCTTTTGAAAGGATTAAAGTGATGTCACATTTTAATTTTTAGTACGCGAATTTTCTAGGTACTAGATTGCATATCCACTGTAAAATTTATGACCTTAACACATCAAGATAAATCTTATAGCCTCTTATTATCTCATGAATGCTAAAGGCCACATGTTCTACTATCTTAACCATGGCATAATGATATTTGAACCAATCATTGTCAAGTTCTTGAGAAGGACGAGGATAGTCTTGAATGACATCTTTATTTGGTAAAGAGATTGAAGTCATGAATGGAGTCATACTTTATCTGACTTGTAATGGCACGTGGAACTTGTGATGATTTAAGCCCATCAAGTGTAAATGGGTGTCAAGATTAAGCAAGGCTCCATTGAAAAGTGTGGAGTAGTTTAATGTAAGTTTTATGGTTGAATGATTTGCAAAAAATGTAGCATATAAATATTTTGATAGTTGAATGTGAGAATTGTAATATAGTCATGGTTAATTTTTATTATTTTATTTAAAAAAATATGGGCTAATTTTTCCAGATATTCAACTTTGTTGACCAAAGTTCTTTTGTACTTGCTTTCTACTACATTTTTTTCTATTAAAATCATGGATAATTGGATATCTTCCTACTGAAGGCAATCCTAGTCGAGTACGGTAGAACCTCTAGTTAAGCTCGAGTGGGACCATGCTTTCCACTACATGATATAGTATCATGTCATTTCTTATAAAATATATTTATGGGAGATGTTATACATTATAACAACAACTGATTATCAATAATTTTTATTGCACTTTCTTGTTTGTTGAGTGGATGAGAGAGTTTTTTTTATTGCCATAATGTTATTTTAGACATGAATAAATAATTATTATGGTTAGTGAATTATTTAGCATAATATATGATGAGTTTTTTAATTAATGAAAAAATTTAAATGATCTAACATAGGTTAAAAAGATTTGTTTTTGTTAGCTTGCTATATTATTTAAATTGTAGTCAAATACTAATTGTAACATCATTTTTTTCATAAAATACTTTGTGTAGAATAATTTTGACTTATCTATTTATTTTGAAATATTTTAGTACGTTGACTAAGTTGTTTTGACCAAAAAATTAATTAAAAGGTTAATCAAATAAATGACTAACTTTAGTTTGAGATAAGTAAATTGGCAAAAGTAAATTTTTTACTATATTATAGTAAATTTAATATAAATGCACTAATAGTGTAAAACAGTTTTACACTGTTAACCAATAGAAATAGTGGAAAGTGCCAACTCATACAAATAATCACCCATTATAATGAAGGATTCACCATGATTTCTCACTTTCCTCTATTTCTATTAGTTGACAGTATAAAACTATTTTACACTGTCAGTACATACCAATTAAACTCTATTATAATAGCAAAAATAATTCTTTGATAAATTATGTTAAACTATGGACATTTTACTAATGATTATAATAATATCTATACAATTATATAAAACCGATTGTAAGTGATAACCGTTTTTGTACCTATATCTATTGGAACTTTTTTTCAAGTCCGGACACACACGTCTTGTATATGTATACACACACACACACACACACATATATATATATATATATATATATATATATATAAAAGAAATTTGTCATTTGGGCCCATATATAAGAGTTATTAAGAAATCAAAGAGTATTCAATTTGACTTTTGTTAATTTATTACATGGTAAGTGTATTTGGATTTATGCTAGAACTTGAAGCTTTTATTCGTAGAACTTCTAGTTCAAATATCATTGCTGCAATGTCCCTGTCATGCATGGCGCGATGTGGAGATGACTGAAAAATAATTCTTTTTTTGTATGGGATCGTAAAACAATGGGGCGATGAGATTTGACGTGCCATCGATCAGTTTTTTCATTAAAAGTAAAATGTCAAATTGGAAATCAAAAAAAGAAGAGAAGGTTTACAATACCAAATTTCATGTTCCAGGTTGATTACGAAAAGAGAAGGTATTAGCTCTATAAAATCCATTCCAAGAATAGTTATCTATTAATCTAATTTTTATTGATTATTTAATTATATTGGTCCTTTATTTTTCTTTAAAAAAATATTTTTATTTTTCTTTTAAATATCCCATCAATATGTTATCAAGAATGATGTTAAATGGTTAAATAAGAGAATGAGTGGCTAAACAACCATTTTTGTGGAACAAATTTAGACTCACAACATATTGCATAAAAATGATGAATCAGGAATATTAATTTTTCAGAATAATTTTGCAAAAATATTCTATTTGTGAGAAGATGTTTATAGGGGAAAAGTAAAATTTAGGAACCAATTTTCAAGGCCAAAATTATTTTTATTTTAATTGAGTATTTGAAGATAAACTCCAACTCACCAGAAATTATTTTTATTTTACTTGAGTGTTTGAAGACGTTTATTGCTTCCTGCTGCAACTCAATTTCATACTCAACCTCCTAGGTCCCAACCTACCGTCTACCATGCTCAGTTGCTCCATCGTCATAGCTACTGATCACCATCGTAGTTGCAGAGCACCATCCTCCACCACTGCGCCAACGTCGATGCCGTGAAGCAAATCCACCCTCAAGTCCTTAAGCACCACCTCCACCAAGACCCTTATTTCACCCCCAAGCTCGTTACCACATGCTCCCTCTCCCGCCACCTACCTTCCACCATCAAAGCCTTCAACCTCGTGTAACACCCCAGCTTGAGTTGCAGTTACTCGTCGAAATCGGAACCTAAAAAATTCTGAGTCTAAACCCTATGCCTCCTTGGAGGGCTATAGGTTTGAGGCATTTTCTTAAGATCAAAAGTCCTAGTAATGGTTCTCTAGGCATCAATGAGTTGAAGAGGGATTTTTAACAAATTTTAGGGAACGGATAACCCTTTCGTTTTCAACCCTCAAGTTCATAAAAAACACAAGTTTTCGAAGAATTGTACTAAAACCCAAAAGTTGGATTCTGATTCCTGAGGATTTTGAATTTTTAGATATTTTTATTGAATCCAAATGGGGGATATTCCCTTATTTACATTTATGTTTTAAAGTTATAAGTCTGTGCAATATTTTGGACCTGGGAAAGGACTGCAGAAGGAGGGAACCAAGTTTTTGGAGTTAGCAATTGATTACAGAGGACCTGTAATCGATTACAATCCTCTCTGTATGCCACAAGTTAAAATTTTTCACATGGTAATCGATTACTGGACCTTAGTAATCGATTACCACAGGCCAATATATTGGCCCGGACACGTCCCATGCCCTCATTTTCGAAATTCCTTTCTCTCTCTACCCTCAAAACTCTCTCCTTTCTCTCTAAAACCTATTCCTCTTCAATCCTCACTCAAATCTTTCAACTTTTCCTTCCAAACTTCATCAAATTACATTCCTTTCACTCTCATAACAACAATTTTACTTTTAATCTTCATTCTTCTTCAAATCCCCAACCACCCCCTTGGTGGGTCTTGGAGCTTGGAGGAGGTGACACAAAGGTTTCCAAACCTTTCTTCTTCCTTTCCCCTTCTAAAAGGTAATCTTTCAACTCCTTTTCTCTTATTATGGATTATTTACTCTATAGTGAGTTCATAGAGAACCCTAGGTTAGAGAATTGGAGATTTTCATTTCTGAGAACACATTAGGTTCATTCTTAGTTTCAATGATCACTATTGAATTAGATTGTCAAAATTGTAATGATAGATTTCACTGGAGGCTCGGTTCTTGGTTCCAGCATGTCGTGGGATTAGGACTCCGCCATTGGATTTAAGTCTGTGAGTGGATAGTTGTCCCTGACTTGTTTTCTAGTATATCTGTTTGATTCATATATATATATATATATATATATATATATATATATATGCAAATGAATTAGTAAGTTTTATGTGGATAATTATCTACTTATCTTATTCATGTTTTATTCAAATTGACACATGAGACAATGAAGGGATTTTGGGTGAATTTCTAAACATGTATATATACATTAGACACCTATGGCATTATATGAATTTTCAAAGCATGATCTTTGTCAAAGCTTTTGACTTCCTTAAACAATATGATTTAAACTTTATAATCTTACGAGACTTTGAAAAATGTTTTTACAAGAAAAAGGAACGACTAGATTTTTGTGAAACCTTTGATAAATGTTATGTGAGATGGTAAAGGAAAGACTTGGGAAAGTCTAGGCCAGAATCTGTAGGCTAACTGCATAGGCGTTAGCCCTGGGTGCACCTAGGATGATGGATTTCACAGCCACTCAAGGGAGTGATACGTGCCTGATATTCACAGCTATACATATAGTGTGGTGTGTGCTTGATATTCATGGCTACTGGAAGAGTGGTGCGTGCCTGATTTCGGGATTCACATGAAGGAAGGGCTACCTAAGTGTGATTCCTGCCTATTTATCCTGGCATAGATAGACTCTATGTTTTTGAAAAAGAAAACTTGGAAAACGTTTGATTAAGAGTTCTATTTTGGTTTTATTATACATATTATTGCATTATCTTTATCTATTTAATAATTATGATTTGTACATTGTCTTATGTGGGTTAGGGATACTCTATCTCTCACTGAGTTTCACAAACTCACCCTGTTATTTCTTTCTCTTTTTCAGATACAGATGTTCAAGTAGAATCTATCCTTTATTGCCCCATAGTGGGATTCTGAGTTTTGGTGGATGAGCCCCTTTCTATTCAAGGGTATTTTGTAAATGTTTATGTTTGAAAATTCTTAGATTTTGTAGCTCTATAGTACTACAAGTAGGGTCCGACTCTTACTAGTGTATTAATATGAATGTTAGACTAAATTGATTCTTATATGTTTGATTCTGAATTGAATATGAAATGTTCTGTAAGCTCCTGTATTGGTTTATATATATATATATATATATATATATGAACAGATTGATGTGCTTGTAAATAATTTTGTTATGTGCTAAGAAGTGCATTCTGAGAATGCCTGGATCCCCGATGGAAAAGTGCGGTTGTTAATGTTGCAGGTGACCTTTGTAATTGGGAAATATCCTAATTACAAAGGGGACTCTGTCGAAATTTTTATAAAAATTCTATGGTGGAAGGCTTGCGTAGGGACTTGTCCCTATGCGCCTGTCATGGCTCGGGTTTGGGTCGTGACGCCTCGCCCTAGCCCTAATGCCCACCTCTACAACACCCTCATCAGGTTGTAGAAACATTAGATTCTAGTTGTTCTTGATGACTTTGTAAACCCATTTTCCTTATAAAAATTGATGACCTTGAGATTGCTATTCTTTGATATAATAAAGATACTGAATGATAAATTGTTGAAAGTGGTCACATCCATTCATTGTCTTCTGCATTTATAGTGCTGATAAGCTTGGTTATTTTCTTTTCTCTAAGTTGACATGGTAATTTTGATATGCTTCTTGTTGAGAGATTATGCATCTGATTATTGTTACTAATTATGGTGGTAACTTTTGCTATGCTTCTTTTCTTTTCTTGCATAGAGAAATTATGCTATTGATTATTATTACTGATTATTGTTGAAACAATTTCTTCTGAACTTTGTGGATTTTTTGTTGATTTTTGGGAAAAAAAAATATGTAGTTGTGGCTACTATTTTTATTCTACTTTTGTTTGATTTTATTGAATTCAAGCTTGAGTTTTTCTTTTATTTTATGACAAAGCTAAGACTAAAAATCAAAAATAGAGGTCCATGTTCATGAAGCAAATTGATTTGGCGGAAGCTGTAGTAGTCACAGTGGGTGGGGATGTTTGGTGGGGGTGCCAAGGACAAGAATGGGTACCCATGTATCTGCGGGGTCTCCAAACGCAGGTACCTGTACAGGTATGGGGCGGGGGTTGGGGGTCTATCCCCCATTGACAAGACTATGTGTTTTCTTTAAAGTTAAGAATTGGCTCCATGAAATGGCGCATGAAGAAGACCATGTTATATATATATATATATATATAAGAAATTTGTCATTTGGGCCCACATAGAAGAGTTATTAAGAAATCAAAGAGTATTCAATCTGACTTTTGTTAATTTATTACATGGTAAGTGTATTTGGATTTATGCTAGAACTTGAAGCTTTTATTTGTAGAACTTCTAGTTCAAACATCATTGTTGCAATGTCCCTGTTTGGCATGGCGCGACGTGGAGATGACTGAAAAATAAATTTTTGTTTGTATGGATCATAAGACCATGGGGCGATGAGATTTGACGTGCCATCGATCAGTTTTTTCATAAGGTTTACAAAACCAAAATTCATGTTCGAGGTTGATTACGAAAAGAGAAGGTATTGGCACTCTATAAAATCCATTCCAAGAACAGTTATTTGTTAATCTAATTTTTATTGATTATTTAATTACATTGGTCCTTTATTTTTCTTTAAAAAAATATTTTTATTTTTCTTTTAATGTCCCATCAACATGTTATCAAGAATGATATTAAATGGATAAAGAATAATTTTATTTGTGAGAAGACGTTTATAGGGGAAAAGTAAAATTTAGGAACCAATTTTCAAGGCAAAAATTATTTTTATTTTAATTGAGTATTTGAAGATAAACTCTAACTCACCAGAAATTATTTTTATTTTAATTGAATATTTGAAGATGTTTATTGCTTCCTACTGCAACTCAAGTTCATACTCAACCTCCTCGGTCCCAGCCGACCATCTACCATGCTCAGTTGCTCCACCGTTGTAGCTGCTGATCACTATCGCAGTCGCAGAGCACCGTCGCTGTCCTCCACTGCTGCGCCAACGTCGATGCCGTGAAGCAAATCCGCACCCAAGTCCTCAAGCACCACCTCCACCAAGACCCTTATGTCACCCCCAAGCTCGTCACCGCATGCTCCCTCTCCTGCCACCTGCCCTCCACCGTCAAAGCCTTCAACCTCGTCCTTAGCCCCAACGCCCATCTCTATAGCACCCTTTTCAGGTTGTAGAAACATTAGATTCTAGTTGTTCTTGATGACTTTGTAAACCCATTTTCTTATAAAAATTGATGACCTTGAAATTGCTATTCTTTGATATAATAAAGATACTGAACGATAAATTGTTTTATGAAAGTGCTCGCATCCATTGGTTGTCTTCTGCATTTATAGTGCTGATAAACTTGGTTCTTTTCTTTCCTCTAAGTTGACATGGTAATTTTGATATGCTTTTTGTTGAAAAATTATGCTTCTGATTATTATTATTGATTATAGTGGTCACTTTTGCTATGCTTCTTTTCTTTTCTTGCACAGAGAAATTATGCTGCTGATTATTATTATTGATTATTGTTGAAACAATTTCTTCTGAATGTTGTGGATTGTTTTTTATTTTTGGGAAAAAAAATATGTAGTTGTGGCTACTATTTTTATTCTACTTTTGTTTGATTTTATTGAATTTGGGCTTGAGTTTTTCTTTTATTTTATGACGAAGCTAAGACAAAAAATCAAAAACAGAGAGTGGTCCATGTTCATGAAGCAAATTGATTTGGTGGAAGTTATAGTAGTCATAGTGGGTGGGGATGTTGGGTAGGGGTGCCAAGGACAAGAATGGGTACCCATGGATATCCGTGGGTATCCATATATCTGCAGGGTCTCCAAACGCGGGTACTCGGGTATGGGACGGGGGATGAGGCCAGGTACCTATCCATAGGGCAGGGGACCGGGGTCTTTCCTCCACCCCCACCCTGCCCCGCGCTGCCCAATTGACAAGACTATGTGTTTTCTTTAAAGTTAAGCATTGGCTTCATGAAATGACGCATGAAGAAGACCATGTTTCTTCTTGAAATAAATAAATAAATAAATATATATATATATAAAAGAAATTTGTCATTTGGGCCCATATATAAGAGTTATTCAGAAATCAAAGAGTATTCAATCTAAATTTTGTTAATTTATTACATGGTAAGTGTATTTGGATTTATGCTAGAACTTGAAGCTTTTATTCGTAGAACATCTAGTTCAAATATCATTGTTGCAATGTCCCTGTCTGGCATGGCGTGATGTGGAGGTGACTAAAAAATAAATTTTTGTTTGTATGGGATGGTAAGACAATGGGGCTATGAGATTTGACGTGCCATTGATATGTTTTTTTTATTAAAAGTAAAATGTCAAATTGGACATCAAAATAAAGAGGAGAAGGTTTACAATACCAAAGTTCATGTTCCAGGTTGATTATGAATAGAGAAGATATTAGCACTTTATAAAATTCATTCCAAGAACAATTATCTGTTAATCTAATTTTTATTGATTATTTAATTATATTGGTCCTTTATTTTTATTTTTATTTTTCTGTTAAATGTCCCTTCAACATGTTATCAAGAATGATATTAAATGGTTAAAATAGAGAATGAGTGGCTAAACAAATATTTTTGTGGAACAAATTCAGACTCACAACATATTGCATAAAAATGATGAATCAGGAATATTAATTTTTCAGAATAATTTTGCAAAAATATTTTATTTGTGAGAAGACATTTATAGCAGAAAAGTAAAATTTAGGAACCAATTTTCAAGGCAGAAATTATTTTTATTTTAATTGAGCATTTGAAGATAAACTCCAACTCACGAGAAATTATTTTTATTTTAATTGAGTATTTGAAGATGTTTATTGCTTCTTGCTGCAACTCAAGTTCATACTCAACCTCCTAGGTCCTAGCCCATCGTCTACCATGCTCAGTTGCTCCACCGTCTACCATGCTCAGTTGCTCCACCGTCGTAGCCGCTGACTACTGTCGCAGTCACAGAGCACCGTCGCTGTCCTCCACCGCTGCACAAATGTCGATGCCGTGAAGCAAATCCACACCCAAGTCCTCAAGCACCACCTCCACCAAGACCCTTATGTCACCCCCAAGCTCGTCATGGCATGCTCCCTCTCCCGCCGCCTGCCCTCCACCGTCAAAGCCTTCAACCTCGTCCCTAGCCCCAACGCCCACCTCTACAATACCCTCACCAGGTTGTAGAAACATTAGATTCTAGTTGCTCTTGATGACTTTGTAAACCCATTTTCCTTATAAAAATTGATGACCTTGAAATTGCTATTCTTTGATATAATAAAGATACTGAATGATAAATTGTTTTATGAAAGTGCTCACATCCATTGGTTGTCTTCTACATTTATAGTGCTGATAAGCTTGGTTCTTTTCTTTTCTCTAAGTTGACATGGTAATTTTGATATGCTTCTTGTTGAGAAATTATGCATCTGATTATTGTTACTAATTATAGTGGTAACTTTTGCTATGCTTCTTTTCTTTTCTTGCATAGAGAAATTATGCTATTGATTATTATTACTGATTATTGTTGAAACAATTTCTTCTAAATGTTGTGGATTTTTTGTTGATATTTGGGAAAAAAAATATGTAGTTGTGGTTACTGTTTTTATTCTACTTTTGTTTGATTTTATTGAATTCAGGCTTGAGTTTTTCTTTTATTTTATGACAAAGCTAAGACAAAAAATCAAAAACAGAGAGTGGTCCATGTTCATGAAGCAAATTGATTTGGTGGAAGCTGTAGTAGTCACAATGGGTGGGGATGTTGGGTGAGGGTGCCAAGGACAAGAATGGGTATCCATGGATATTCGTGGGTACCCATGTATCTGCGAGGCCTCCAAACACGGGTATCCGTGCAAGTATGGGGTGGGGGCGGGGAATTATGTGTTTTCTTTAAAGTTAAGCATTGGCTCCATGAAATGACGCATGAAGAAGACCATGTTTCTTCTTGAAGTATATATATATATATAAGAAATTTGTCATTTGGGCCCACATATAAGAGTTATTCAGAAATCAAAGAGTATTCAATATGACTTTTGTTAATTTATTACATGGTATGTGTATTTGGATTTATGCTAGAACTTGAAGCTTTTATTTGTAGAACGTCTAGTTCAAACGTCATTGTTGCAATGTCCTTGTTTGGCATGGCGTGACATGGAGGTGACTGAAAAATAAATTTTTGTTTGTATGGGATGGTAAGACAATGGGGCGATGAGACTTGATGTGCCATTGATTGGTTTTTTCATTAAAAGTAAAATGTCAGATTGGACATCAAGAAAAGAAGAGAAGGTTTACAATACCAAAGTTCATGTTCGAGGTAGATTACGAATAGAGAAGATATTAGCATTCTATAAAATCCATTTCAAGAACAGTTATCTATTAATCTAATTTTTATTGATTATTTAATTATGTTGGTCCTTTATTTTTCTTAAAAAAATATTTTTATTTTTCTGTTAAATGTCCCATCAACATGTTATCAAGAATGATATTAAATGGTTAAAATAGGGAATGAGTGGCTAAACAACCATTTTTGTGGAACAAATTCAGACTCACAACATATTGCATAAAAATGATGAATCAGGAATATTAACTTTTCAGAATAATTTTGCAAAAATATTTTATTTGCGAGAAGATGTTTATAGGGGAAAAGTAAAATTTAGGAACCAATTTTCAAGGCAGAAATTATTTTTATTTTAATTGAGTATTTGAAGATAAACTTCAACTCAACATAATTATAGTATTGTGGCCATGTGAACTTGTTCACCATTATTCTTTCTTCTTATTTTACCAAAAGCCAGTTATAAAATATTTTAGTTTTATTTGACTAGGGAAATCGAATCCAAACAATATTCCTAGTCAAAACTGATATGAAGTTTCAAGAGTTTCAAGAAGAGATTAATTGATTGGCACTTAAATTCTCTCCTGATATTTCTATCATCAGCTAATTTCAAATTATTTTATTGATATAAAATTTCAAATGGAATAATAAACTGAAGAAACTATGTTTAAAGTTTGAATGAGCATTTGAAAAATTCCAATTATGATGTTGAGGTTATACAAATTAGTTCATCCTATCTATTTATTCTTATCTATATAAAATTATGAAAATTTTTTATTTTATTTTATCGTTAAAGCCAGATCTTACCAATGTTCTTGGCAAAACTTGATATAACGCCTTAAGTATTTAAGGAAAAGTGTATTTGATCGGACCTCCAAGCTCTCCTAATTTTTCTATCGTTGGCCATATTATTTAATTAAGATTTATTTTAGAAAAATCATAACCAAATATCTAAATAATAATGAGCACACAACAAAAAAATAGGCAATTAAAATCATATGTCTTTATTCTTTTTCGTGTAAACTATGAGGAAAAAAAAAAGGAAGAAAAGAAGAAATAAGTAAAACAAATTATAAATTAAATGCAAATAAAAATAAAAATAAAAATTAGATATGATCCCCACGCAAAACGATATGAACCCAATAAGTCCAAAAAAAATAAAATAAAGAAAAAAATTTTAAAAAACATCAGGTTAGCTTCCAATATCACAAACAACATTCACTAATCACAAGTTAGCTTCCAATATCAAGGATTTACTCAAAATATCTCCAAATCCCAAAATTCCCAATTGGAACCCTAGGTTCCCAATCCTTATTCTCCAAATTCAACACTTACGGTAAAATTTGACCAAATCCTTAAAATAGATTGAAGCATAAACTTTAAGAATACCTTTGGAAGTCAAAAGGAATGAGAGGAAGGAGTGGGTCACCATCTATGCTCCAAAACCACCATCGTCGAGCTCTCTATGCCAAGAAATTGTGCCCTTCTTTCTTTAGACTTGCTTAATCTCAAGGAACCTAGAGATTCAAAATGTTGGAAAGAGAAGAATTAAATGTAACATCCCTGTTTTCTTCAAAATAGCATAACAGAAACCTTGAATTATTTCCTTTAGGAAGTGAGAATTTTTCAGGCAGTGCTATACCTTGACAATCTCACACTTAGAACGATAGGGTAGCGTAACACTGCCGTTAAGAATATGGCATTGCCATATGTTAAAAATTAGGAAACGACTAAAGCACCCTGTAAACTTTTGTTATTTATAGTGTTGCCCAGGAATTTTAGAAATTATACTTTGACCCCAAGTGGTTATTTCTACAATGATCCTAGAACTTTCAAGAAAATGACATTTAGGTCCCCACATTTGTGGGATTAGCAGAATCGGGTTTTAAAAGGAGCAGAATTATGTGGCAGAATCGTAGAAGCTTAAAGCTTACCCAATTGGGCCATAGAGGCGTTCAAGTATGAAATGACGTGGGATGCCCTTGGACTTGCTCAAAATTATGGAAATACCATTAGTTACCAGAATAGACAGCAAACACTAAAGGATTTACGAAAAGCTAAAATGTAACAATCCTGAGAAATGGTACGACTGATTAACACTATTAATCAATTTATTTCTTTACGTTAGAAAAATAGGGATAATTAAGGTTGAATTATAAATGTTAAAGCCAAAGGAATTAGAGGTTGTTATGTAGAAGATTAGGAGAAATTATTTAGTGTAACATCCGGAATTGCAGTGTGTTTAATTTACATTGTTAATCGATTTATTTGATTTTATTAAATATGTAAAGTTAAGTAGAATTTAATTAGAGGTTAAGTAGGAGTTAGTTAAAGAGAATAGGAGTAGGAGAAATTAAAAAAAAAAAAAAAGCATGCAAAACATTCCAAAAGACTGCTAGTAATGTTTTGCCAGGTTGAAGGAAAACGGCGAGAATTTGGTATTTTATATTGCAAGAATCGAATCAGTAGAATTTTATACTTTGAAACCCTAAATTGGGTGGCTAAAAATTCAACCACCTCTCGCCACAAAATGGGGGAAACTTGGTTGATTTTCAACCACTTGAGCCATCCAGCAATAGCCTTCTTTCTACTTTATGATTCAAAGGCTAACAACTCCTATTTCCTTCCTTTGATTTTTGGCCTCAACACACCAGCCCACTCCCCTCCTCAATTTCTTCCTCATCTTCCTTTCTTCATCCTTGTTTCTTTAGCCCACCACCATGCTTTCACCCAAGACTTGCTTCCTCACTAGTTTAAGCTAATTTGAGGTAGGATTCATGATTTCTCTTGCCATTGGTGTCTTAGTGACTAGTTGAAATGTTTGTTTGATTCATTCAATTTCTATTATATTGTGTTATTATGAGTTTTGTGGCTGAATTAACATGTACAAGTTGGCTTTTGGTTAGGAAGTTGAGAGAAAAACCAAAAGAGTAGCAAAATAAATTATGCCCAAATTGAAAACCCTCAACGGTCTATACTATAGAGTGTACGGCTTGGCCTACAAACATAAGAATTTGATGAACCCAATTTTATACGAAACTAGACCTTTTGAGCGTTCCAACATAACCTTAGATTTCTGTCTCTAGTTCTAACCAGACTAGGTTATGCAGGGCATAACTCATCCTATACAACTTCAAATTAAGTGCAACTAATTTTATTAAAAAGTTAACACATAGATGTTTGTGCCATAAAATTTCAGATTCAGACCCTAAGTAGGTTATTCCCAGTAATTTGCCAAAGTTGCCCTATATCCTGACTAGGCTGAAATACGGCAGGCTAATTCACCCAACTTTAAGAGCTTATAACCTAAGATTTGCCCACTCAAATGAAACGAAACATTGGAAATTAAACCTGGTTTTGTTAGCTTTAAAATGATATAAGGTTCAAGCAAATACAATAAGATTTCTATTTTTGGAAAATATTCACATTTAGACCCTAATTTTGTTTAACAATAGGGCAGATCTAGGTTAAACTTCAATAATTCAAGCTATATTTATCAAAACTTCATAGGACCAAAGAGATTAAAAACTAGACAAATAATTCTTCAACATATCAAGAATTCATATTTAAATAAGTTAAATGGGAATTTTGGCATAAATTACAAAATCGGTCAGATTTGAGTGAGGTTAACTGAATTACTAAATTGAAGGTTTATACACCTTAGTACATGTATGAAACTCCATTAAGGTGAATGTGCAAAATCTATATTAATGTTGAAAGATTGATACATTATATTGGTTCTACCATTGTGATTGATTGTTTGCTTGAATGACACTATTCACGGGGAAAAAGAATTGATCCGTTATGCTACCGAAATTCCGGTAGAAATATGTGAAAGTTATGAATGTTTATATGTTATATACATGAAATCATGCAAGCATGAATATTTGAATGTAAAATATGAAATAATTGCATGATGCATGCATGATGATGTCAAGAAAGAAGAAAGATATAAGACTTGCAAGGGTATGTTCCGAGCCTCTACCTCTTAGTGGGCTAGAGCAGTATTGTCTAAGACTTAGGCCAGCCTCTGAAAGGATTTAAGAGGAATAGATCGGTGTGAGGGTCGGGGAAAGTAAACACATCACTCATGTATAGGTACAAGCTCGAACCTAATAAGCGAGCTATTATCCAGAGTTGAGAGGCCATTCACCTAGGGGATCAAGTACAAAGAAGCAAAAGGCTAATTAAAGGAAGAAAGTGATAAGAAAGTCAAGTGCACTTGTATAATTTTAAGTATGAGCATTTCATATGCATATTCCATTTTCTTAGATTGCTGTAAATTGTTATATCTGAGTAATTTGCAACTGCTATTATAATTGTTATGAAATATGTCAAGTGGTTGCTAAAAGTTATTCCGCTTCTAGGAATATATTTTCAAACTTAAAATTGAATAAGTGCTTATGTGTATGTGTTCATATTTTCATAAGAAATCGAAGTGGCTAGAATATTTATGATGACACTATATGATTAGTGGGTCATGTTTACCCACCGAGGACCATAGGTTCTCACTACTTATCTGTATGTTTTCCATAAACATTCCAATATTTAGGCGAAATCTCAAATATGAAGTGGGGTCCTAGGACATTCTTCATGTGAGTCCCAAACATAAGCCCTAATTTGAAAGCCTATTAAGGGCAACTGATGGCCAGTGGAAAGAATAACTGCAATCCTGGAACAAGTTCTATGCAGGATATTAGTCACAATTTCTTTTAAATTGTAATTATTTTATTTTATATGTATCAAAGATATTGGCATTTAT
Source organism: Pterocarpus macrocarpus (assembly GCA_031439585.1). Lineage (NCBI taxonomy): Eukaryota > Viridiplantae > Streptophyta > Magnoliopsida > Fabales > Fabaceae > Pterocarpus > Pterocarpus macrocarpus. The sequence continues at coordinate 35,836,738 of CM062514.1, forward strand.
AGACCATTATGCAGTATTAAAGTATATATTTTTAAAGGGCCATATATTAAATTCTCCTTATTTTGAATATTTCATAGCACAGTAGCAACCTCTCAGTATAATTCCATGACTCGAGCATGGCTTATATGATAGAGGGTGTTACATTAAACATGGAGGAAATTAGGGTTAGAGCTTGGTAAGAGTACGGGGAGAGGGAAAGAAAGAGAAATAAGAGGGAAATGTTTGGGGAAAAAGAAGGATTGCGAATTGGGGGAGGGGTAAGGGGTTTCGCCCTTTTTTAAGATGCCTGACGCCAAAATGGCATCAACGTTGAGTTTCTGTAGCTACACTATAGCGCTTCAGAATTCCTTCCCCCTACATTTTCGAGTTGCTGCGCTATAGTGCAACCCTCTGCACTTAGAAAAGTTCAAAATCAACTCAAGTTGGTGCTCCTACCTCCAATGCCACTTAGGCTAGGTCTTACACACTTATTTACATTTTATATTTTACATTTTATATATCTTAATTTTAAGTTAATGTCCTCTTTAATTTTTACATTTTACATTTACATTTACATTTTGCATTTTATATATCTTAATTTTTTTGCAATTTATATATCTTAATTTTAAGTTAGTGTCCTTTTTAATTTTACTCTACATTAACTTTGAAATATAAATATAAATAAGGGAATACCTGTAACAGCCCAAAGTTATATACAACATAAATCTTAAATTTCTTTGAATTATGGACCTTTGAATGATCTTTTAGATAAATATTCTTGAGTATTTGAAAGTTTTGGAATGGAGATATGTTTAGAAGTATGATTAAAGCATAGAAATGCAAAAAAATAAAAAAATAAAAAAGGTACCAACGCCTAAGCGGTGGCCTTGAGTTTCATGTGTCTGGGCGCCCAAGTTGTGGCGCCTAGGCACCTATTGGATGGAATTAAAAGAAGGGTTCTCGACCCTTCTTCATCACTCTCTACCAATCTCTCTCTCTCTCTCTTTCTCTCTCTCTCTCTTCTTTCTTTCTCATCCTTCTCTCCTCGAACATAAATCTTATCAATCTTTCATCATTTTTGCACAAATCCAAGACCAAATCCATCTTTTTCATGTCATCATCACCTTAGCTTTGGTTTTTCCTTTGGATATCTCTCTCTCCCCTCTTTTTTTAGTGATAGAAAATAAAGGTAGGAGGAGACCCACTACTCTCCTCACGCTTTGCTGCTTTTCTCCAATCTCTAAGGTAATTCTTGAGCTTAACCCTTCTTATAATACGATGGATTAGCTAGTTTTTCTATGAATTCAAGGTTTAAATATATGAGGGGGTTCAGGGTTCAAGAATTGGGGATTTTTGCTTTATGAGGTTAACTCAAGTGAGTTCTTACAATAATTAGATTGTGGGAGTCTAATTTATACATTTGTTGTCGTAGCTAATCCCAAGAATCCCATGGTGGCTCTAAAGTATCATAGGGCTTTAGCTCTGTCCTTTTCGGACTTAATCTATGAGTTGATAATATACCCATAGCTTGTTTTATATATATATATATATGTATGTATGTATGTATGTATGTATGATTTTATAAAGGTTATGTTTATGGTTTGAGTTGTTAAAGGTCATTGTTGAAACAACATTTTATTGAACTACCTCATTGAATCTTTGAAAGGTAAAAATGTATTATTCCTTTATATATTCATGTATATGTGTGGGAAAAGCTAATTGGAAGTTGAGTTCCGATACTATGAGTGAATTTTTAAGATTTAGAAATAATTTCTTTATATATCAATGTTTGAATTCCCTGTTTACTAGTCGGCAACTTATATCATATTTATGTTAACCATTATGAGCATGAGACAAGAATTGTTAGCTATACCTATTGTTACTTGTGGAGTATATTAAAATTCTTTTGAACCTTATTATGTCCCTAAAGTTATAAGCAAGAATGTATATGACTTGAGATAAAGAAAATTTATGTTGCCAAATGATTTAGAAAGGAATAAAGGTTTCCAAGGGGAGGAAACTATGACAGGAACTGATCGCTAACGGCAGTAAGCGTTAGCCTTGGTGCACCTCTAGCAAGATGGTTGCTAGCCCAACATGTTTGGCTGACATGTCCAGAAGATTTAGGCATGCTGAGATCAGGTTATTGGGGCCACTCAGTCATGAGATTTATCAGATACTACTAGGATCAAGTTGTCGAGGCCCCCAGTCAGGAAGTTACTATTGAAATAGAAACCTCCCCTAAATGTTACAATTATTATATTTTCATTACATATGATGTGTACAATTATTTTCAAATATTCTATGTCTATGTTAAAAAGGGGCTTATGTCTATTTGAATCCAAAATGCGAGTTAATGTACTATGGATACTTTAGAGAGGAATTGTATAAAAGGTATGTTTTTTTGGAAACTTATATGGCCCTTTCAACATGTATATGAATCTTCCTACTTGAGAAATGATTCATGGAGTTACACTAATATAGTGAAATTCTTATTTGTAGTTATGTTTCAAGTTTTATAGTCATGATTCCTTAAGAATATATATTTTTTTAATATTAAATGTATATTTTATGAAAACCTATGTTTAAACTTGTCCCACTTTTGTTATAGGTATATTATCTTTCACTAAGTCTGTATGACTTACTCCTCTTCTCTCTCAATATTTTTAGATAGATACAGATTCATGCTTGGGTCCCTACCACTAGCTAAAGTCATTGGATTTCTAGTAAATCTACACTCTGTCGTGTGATTTTCCAAAGGTTGTCTATATCTGAGATTTGTATTCGTTTGATTATAATTGCATATAATCTTTAGTGATGCTCCATTAGTCCATAGCCAGGGTTTGGCTTCTGATATGTTATAAAATGTTAATTGGCTTCCCTATGGATTTAATTGATGTTATGTTAAAAATATGATAAATAGTTGTAGTTATGTTGTTATAATTGTAATCTGCATGTTGTGGAGTGCATTCTGAGAATTTCTGGATCTCCAATAGATGAATGTGTTTGCTTTGCTATGCAGGAAGAGGATCTATATTTGGGAATTATCCTAAATACAAAAGAAACTCCATCCAATTTTCATCCAAAATGTGTGATGGAAGGCTTGCTAGGGAACTTGTACCCTATATGCCGGTCACGGCCTTGGTTGATCAGTGACAATACACCCCATTTTGATTCAATAAAAATATTATAAAAATCAAAATCCTTAAGAATCAAAATCTAATTTTTGGGTTTTAATACAAATTTTCGAAAACTTGCATTGTTATAAACTTTCGGGCTAAAAATGGAAGAGTTAATGATTTCCTAAAATTCATTAAAAATCGATCTTTAATACTTTGATAGCTAAGGAACAATTACTGAGACTTCTGATATGAGAAAATGTCTTAATTGTATAGTTTCCCAATGAGGTTAGGGTTCAAACTTAGAAATTTTACAAAGTTCAAAAGAACATAGAATCATGGTTAATAGGACTCTTAACCCAGGCACTACAATATGAATAATCCACTGCTGAATTTCTGATGCTTAAGTAGACCTGTTTTTCATCCCCTTCCAGAATCAACCTCGAAATCCAAGCTCCCATGCGAAAAGGAGTCCCTCCCTCGCGGTAATCATCTTTGCTCGTAAAGGATCTTGACAATGTGACCGAGACTGGCATTTTCCTGCCATGCATGGAGTTTAGCAGCGTGGTCCCTCACCACAATAACAATACTTGTTGTACCAGTTGCTGAATGAATGGTAGCATCGACATTGACTTTAACAAAATTCGTAAGATGATCAAGCCAGGAATCTCGTTGCTGGTTTCTTCTCCCATTCACCAACGTATGAACCTGGTCATCTCTGACTTTAATTAATGCCCACTGTTTGATATCCGCCGGTGATGGTCGAGTTTTACCTTGCCAAACAAGGTTATGAGCTTGCCATATTCCTAACCAAAGTTGCACTAGTTCTGTCCACTCCTTCGTAAATAGAGCATTTGATCCTGTCCTCAAGCAGTCCAACCAAATTGTCCCCGCGAAGTGACCAAGAATATTCCTAGCAAAGACTTCTTGTAATACTCTCCTTGTAAATGAACATTCGAAGAATAAATGCCTTGGAGTTTCCTGTGATCTGCCACAAAGGTAACAGCCATCTTGAACTTGCACACCCTTAGCACTAAGCCTTCCTTTAGTTGGGAATGCATGCTTGGCTAGCCTCCATACCAATACTCTTTGTCTGGGCAAAATTTTCAATTGCCATAACTTCTTCCACCAGGTCCGTTTTGAAGCATATTAATATATTATTGTAATGCTCATAGACCCGAACTCCATGCTCTATCTGGTGATTGATATGAGCCTTCCAAGTAGTCTTGTACGCACTCTTCAGTCTTCACCATAAATTTTCTTCTTTCCTCAAAAGCCCAAAACAATGTGTCCTCCAAATGGTTAAGATAGAGTGGCAAATTCAAAATTTGCTTTGCATCATTTGTCGAGAAAGATCCTTCAATGAGAGGTATGTCCCACCATTTCGATTCCTCCTGCAGCAACAATTCATAGACATATTGTAATTGGTCCGAAACCACTTGAGGATTCTAAATTTGAAGATTTGAACTCCCAGGAACCCATTTATCCTTCCTTATGTCAACACTTCGGCCATCCCCAACTCTCCACACTAATCCTTATATAAGAATTTCTCCCCCTTCCATGAAGCTCCTCCAAGTGTATGAAGGGTTGGCTCCTCCAAGTGTATGAAGGGTTGGCACCTGTATTTGCTTACATAAAAGAACAATAAGGGAAGTATCTAGCTTTCAAAACTCTAGCACCCAAAGAGTCTGGGGTCGTTAATTTATTTATAGGGTTATTATCTTTCATATTATCTTTCAAAACCTGTATTTTTATTATGTTTCATATTATAATTTATTTATAGGGTTATTAAAGTTGCAATGAAATTGCATATTAAATTTTATATTTATTAATTATTTTGTTAGTATGTTTTATATCAAATCACATATTTTTATAATCTAATTATTCAATCAAATTAATTTTTATAATTATGATTATATTTGTTAAAGAAAATTTTATCAGGTGCATTGCCTATACCTTGCACGAGTCTAAATTATAACATCCTACTAATTATTTTGGTACTACTCTCGCAAATAAAAAAAGAAAGCTTTTGAAAAAAATTGAAAAAAATTAAACAAAGTTATAACTTTTTGTTATACCTTTTTTTCTCAATAAAACTTTATCTAACTATCAAAATTACACTCTCATATTTACACCGTTAGATAATCGGTGTGTGGTACACCTTGAAACTTTGAGTAGCACCACATAATCCTCCATTATTCAATTCCACTTTGGTGAAAACAATATAAGACGCAAACTATTACTACAATACAATAATAATTGAGTACCTTAAGGGCACCAAACACACGGTTTCCAGTTGCGGTCCTAATAAGACAGAAAAATCCTCATCGGTGTCCTGATTGTAATAATAAAACCAATTAAATTGTAGCGTAGGAGAGAGAGGGAGATAGAGATACCGAAAGAAGATAGCATACTCATCAATACCTCTACATTCCCCTCATACTGCTCATCTATTTCAAGCATTTTATGCTCTCAATGGTCAAGAGCAGTCCATTGCAATAAGCTGGCACATATTCCAAGATATTCAATCATGTTATCATGTAAAAGAAAGTGAGAAAGACACAAAAATTTACAAAGAGATGGGGGCAGAAAAGGGCTGTCATAAAGGATGTTATTGCAGCATAGTTAGTAAGGCCTACTTCAAGACCATATCGCGGCAATTCGTGTGCATATGCTGCTGCATGAACAATATCACCAGCAAAGCTCGCAGATATAAATAAACATCAACAAATAAAATAACTTTCAATGATTAAACAATAATATTCAAACTAAGTGCTTAAGCAGCTTTGACTACTAACAATAATCAAAATTATATTTTAAGCACATAAATATAAACCCAGAATTCTATATTCCTATTATCTGCCAGTAGGAGAAACATTAACCTACAGATTAACAGAAGGATACAAATCGAACAACGCTTAAGTAATGTATTTATAATAAATATCGTAAGATCCTTTTTTTTTTGGTCGAAGCGTAAGATCCTTTTGATTAGGTGGAAACCCAAAGACCTGAAGAACAATTGGGCAACCCAAGATTCTGATTAGATATCAAGGCCAATCTTGTTTGTCCTCCTTTATGTGAGATGCTCTACTCATCTAAGTGACTAGTCGCAGAAAAGCTAGCATAGTGGCATGATAAAGAAAGTTCCGCAGAATAGATTTCACTAGAGAAATGTTTAAGCAAACACTATCTATTATAAATATATTAATTTCATTTGACTAATATATATGTTGACACAAGAGTAAGATTTGGTACATTTATACCTTTGATAATTTTTTATATAATATAGTTTTTATAAATTCAACCATTGAATTATAACTACATGTTATGTTGATCATTTGTACCAATTTTTTTTAAAAAATAGATATCAGTAATAATGTAATTAAATAATTCTTTTTTATATACATTTAAAAAGTATTTATAATGTTAGTTTAGTATATATATAAAATTTCATATTAATATGAAATTTTATTGTAAATATAGATTGCTACTAGGTTTCTCAAATTGGCTCACGTTCGCACCCATCACAGCTTGCTGATCTCATGACTATGCCACTTGGCTCTCCATAGTTTAAGAGTTTAATATCCAAGATGGAGATCATCAATCTGTATCTCCCATCTTGAGGGGAAGTGTTAGAGTTATGAATAAATTAATTTAGTTATGCTTAGTTGGAGTTAGTTATTCGGTTGGAAGTTAGCTACAGTTAGCCTAGCTCCCTGTATATGCACGATTCCTCGTGTATATAAACTCATCTCATTGCTGCAATAACACGTTACTCATTTCTTTTCATTTCTATATCCAACCTAAACTATTTTGAGTAAACTATGTCTTTCTCTTCTATTGAGCATGTACTTTCTCAGCAGCCAAACAATCATCAATAGGTCAATAAGGGGGAAAATATTAAAATGGGTGTGGTTTAGCCTGCAGCTTGTGATAACAGTGGTTGAGGGGCGCTAGGTCGACTGTCATTGAAGAGGAACGGAGAAAAAGAGGGTTGAGTGTGTATGATTGAAGAAAGGAATGAGAACGATTGAGGGATAATGCAATGCAAGGTGTGTGCGATGGGAAAAGGGAGTTTTCTTTCTTCTCTCTCTCTTTCAGTCTCTATAATTCATCTGTTTAGGTTTTATTTTTTGTAGTGTCAAAAATTTAGCTTTTGGTCCCTAAAATTAATTATTGATCCTTATATTAATTTTAACATTTTATATTTATATTATCTATAGTTGCTATAGAGACTTACACAAAAGGGGAAGCAAATTACGGTAACCTCCTCTAAGATCAGTTGAATTATTACACTCAACTTCCCTAATTGTCAAAAGTTGGTACAATGACATTCCTTATTAATAATTGACTGTTAATAATAATGTGAAAAATAATTTTAAAAATTAAAAAAATATATAAAATATCTTTTATGCCCTTAATTCTTTCTTTTAATTTCTTATGGAATGCCACTCTTATGCAATCAATACAAATCCAAGCCTTCTTTCCTTTCTTTTAATCGGTCAACAACCAAAATCAACTAAATCAAATCAAAACTCAAAAAGTAGAAAAAAACATTCAAGCTACACATCAATCCACAATAGCAAATGAAACTTAAACACAATAACATTCAAGTCACAGATCAAATCCCTCGTTAAAGATAAAAACAAAGCCAAAAAAAAAAAAAAAAGCTAGAACATAAAACCACCCTACACCACCATCTTCTTTGCTCTAGCATTGCCTCTATTCGTGGCCATCCTTGCCATGCCATTGACAACCATTGTGAAGCCACCAAACCATCACACTTAGCCTCAATCGAACTTGCCGCTTGCACTGCGACTTCCACCGTCAAATTGAACTATCGTTGATCTCATCCACACCTTAGAACCATGCACTACCAATCCCAATCGTACCATAGGGCAACCCTTCGCCTTCAACTGTTGTAAATTTACGCAAGTCGCAAAGCCCTACTTCTTTTTGTTGCCGCCACCTGTAGCCATAGGCCTCTAAGTGGTGTAAGCCTTGACCTTTGCCTTCACTACAGTGAGAAGTGATAAGAATATGCAATGAGGATGATAGGAATGGGGTGATGAAGAGGAAGGAAAAGGGGATGGTGGAATGGGGGGATGGGATTGTCATGGGAGGATGGGATGTTAGGGTTCTTTTTTGTTAGGGTAATTTAGAAATTTCATAAATTATTTTAACTAAGATTAACACCGTTTGTTTTAAGGGTGTCATGTGTAATTTTAAAATTAAGAAAGGGACAAGTGACTAAAGACTAACACTAAGGGAGATCGTTGTAATTTTTCCAAAACAAAATATAGGGACCAAAACTAAAATTTGGTATAACTGTAGAAATCAAAATGATATTTAAACCTTTCTTTAATGATTAGATAATATTTTATCAGATAATAATATAAAATATGAATGGTATTTTAATTTTTTAAAGTTATTGTATTTTAAAAGTTTTACAACAAAAAATTAGTGGATTGTTTTTCATCCCTTCATGAGATATTGTTTTTATGAAAAATGTTGTTATTGTAACAACTGAACAAGAACTTTAAAAAAGGATAAAATGGGATGAAAATATTTTACTGTAGAAAACGGGATTTTGCAAGTAAAAGCAACTTTTTCTTGTTTCAAACTAACTAGTTTAGAGCTAAAATTGATTTTGAAAATGTAGCTCATCTAGAAACCAAATAAGTTCACAGGTCATAACAGCAAGTCTTATTCCACTAGACAGAATCAACTATATGAATTAAACGGTGTTATAGTGTTCTATCATAAATCATATTTGATTTATGTTTGATAACTATTATGTCAAAAGTGATTATAACAAAATAAATATAGTTTAGATAATATAATCAAAATTATATTTAGATGTATAATTATTAAAAAGAACATAAATTTTATATTATATTTTTAATATTACCCTTTATTTTATTTTTATTTTTAAGATATTTAAATAAATTATATTAGTATTTGAAATTGATGAAAAATCAAGTTTGAAATGTTTGTTTAGGAAGATTAGAATAATAAAATTTTATAGTATCTTCTAATAATATATTATAATATTATTTAATGAGTTAAAAAATATATAAATTATTAAATTTATTAAATAATATAATAATACTTTATTTGATGTTAACATAAAAAAATTTAGTTATTATGCGCTATTAATTATTGTGAAAAAAATATATACAATGAGTTTGGTATAGGAATTAAAATGAGAGATAAAATTTTATATGTACAATTATACATAAATTTAATTTTTTTTTTAACGTTGACCTAAATGCTAAACCTACCGATAATATCTGATAATATTTTTTTACATGACTGACCTTAATTACGTATAAATTTGACCAATTACTTTGTCATGTGACGATTGGATAGTGAATTGTGAAAAAAAAAAAAAATCAGAATAGTATGACATCGAGATCAATCACTTCATATCAAAGCACATGTTTTGCCTAAGCGCAGTGATTAAGCAAGAATTTCTACAGTTAGGAGACTGTGTGACGAGATATTTAACACAAGTCCTAATCCTGTGTAATAAAAGTCAATGTTTATCACTTAGTTAACAAAAATGGCAAAATATTCAAACATAGCTACATCAACACATAGGCACCATAAGTCATACGTAATAAAAGTCGAATGAGCATACTTAGCGTGTGTTTGGTTTAGCGTTTTGCTTGCCAAACCTTGGTTGAATTGCCCTTGAATGCTATTATGTTTGAATTTATTGCGTCATGGTTGCATTAGCAGGTTTTGCAATCGAAACCTCAGTTAGCACTGAACCAAAAATTTGTTGTCTCTCTAATGGAGGGTTCAACATTCAATGCTTATGCAAGACTTATTACTATTTTATCCTTGAAATATCAAATAATTTCTTTTCTTATTTTTTTCTTGTATTTTATTTTATACACTTTTTAGTAATTACACATCCAAAAGTGATTTTAACTAAAGATATCGAAATAATATTTATTCTATCATAATCATTTTTGGTATAAAAGTTTTTAAATATAAATCACATTAATATTAATTCAATTTTGATTAAAATCAATTTTATAGAAATAAATTAATACAAATCCTAATTTATAAACTTTAATCCAAACACACACTTAGTGCAGTCAATTAAGATGGGGTCGCTCCTAGTGTAGACTCAACTGCTCTTTTGAAAATATATGAAAAATCTATATATGCTTAAATTTCGATTCATTTGATGTAACACAGAGAAAGGATATTTTGACATCCACATATGTACGTACATGGACACATTTTAAAGAGTAATGGAAAATTATAAAATGAGAAAAGGTGGAAAAATCTATAAAGTGGATCCCACCCTCTGTGCTATGTTCAAATATCACTACTCTAACCGCGTAGTTCTTCCATACCCTCTGGGGTAAGAGTTTTCTTTTTCCATGAACTATCTACACCATAAGATCTCTAAATTTTATACTTACAATTGGGTCCCATGCAAGTTTCTAAGGGTGACAATTCATGGTGGAGGAAGAAAAGCCTTTGCTCCCTGGAGCATGTCAGAATTTTTCACTCTAACCTAAACTGCCAGCAGCAAACAACACTACAACAGTGCCCTCTTTTAGCTAACATGTTATTTAATTAACACCGCGCAGTTGCTGGAATGAATCATCTGTTCCTTTTATAAAAATTGCGTTGGAAAGTGATATTTTTCCATTGGCAATTTAAACCAAATAAGTAGCTAATTGTACGCAGTGCACAATTGACGCAAAATGGCCGTTGTTCTTCCTGTTGTGCTTGTTATTTCCAAGTTGTTCTCATTCTTCTCGCTAATTTCCTCTGCAACAGATACAATCACCCAGTCTCAGCCACTTCCTGATGGCAGCACCTTGGTTTCTAGAGGTGGTACCTTTGAGTTGGGTTTCTTCAATCCAGGTAACTCCACAAACCGCTATGTAGGGATATGGTACCAAAAAATCCCAGTCAGAAGAGTTGTTTGGGTTGCCAACCGTGACAACCCGATCAGAGACAACTCCAGCAAATTGATCATAAGCCAAGATGGAAACCTCGTGCTTCTCAGCCAGAATCAGACCCTTCTTTGGACGACAAACACAACAACAAAGGCTTTGAGTCCCATTGTGCAGCTCTTAGATAATGGAAATTTAGTACTTAAAGATGGGAACAAGGATGACAAAAATGAACAAAGTTTTCTGTGGCAGAGCTTTGATCATCCTTGTGACACATTATTGCCAGAAATGAAGTTTAGATGGGACCGAAAAAATGATATTAATATGCGCACTTGTGCTTGGAAGAATTGGGATGACCCATCTCCAGGAGACTTTACTGGCGGTTTGGTTCATGGCAGCAACCCTGAAGCGGTAATGTGGAATGGCTCCGTACCGTGCTACAGGGCAGGACCATGGAATGGAATTCGGTTCAGTGGTACCTTTGCATTGAAGGATAATCCGCTTTACAATTACAAATTTGTCAACAACGAAGATGAAGTGTATTACATGTACACCCTCAAGAATAGTTCTGTGATTTCAATAGATGTTATCAACCAAACCCTTCATCGTTATCAACGCCTTACATGGGTTCCACAAACAAGAACTTGGATGGTGTATCAGTCCTTGCCACAAGACATTTGTGATGGTTACAATCGTTGTGGCCCATATGGAAATTGCGCACCTGATGCGTCGCCAGTTTGCCAGTGCTTAGATGGATTTCAACCAAAATCATTACAAAATTGGAATGCAATGGATTGGACACAAGGGTGTGTGCGGAGTGACACGTGGAGCTGTGGGGTGAAAGATAAAGATGGTTTTCGTAGATTTGCAGGGATGAAATTACCAGATACTACACATTCTTGGGTTGATAGAAGTATGACACTCGAGGATTGCAAGTCCAAATGCTTAGAAAACTGTAACTGCACAGCTTATGCAAACTTGGACATAAGAGGAGCTGGCAGTGGCTGTGCCATTTGGTTCGGTGATCTTATTGATTTGAGAGTTTCACAAAACGGGCAAGATCTATATGTTCGAATGGCTGCTTCAGGTAAAGACTTTGATGCACTTCTAGCTCACTTCTAGCTATCAATTTATTTTAAGAGTAAAGTCCTATATTGGTCTTTAATAAAAATATGATTGGAAAAATTTATCCTAAAAAAATGAAAATCTCAAGCATAGTCTTTGAGAATTAAAAATATTAATCAAATTAGTTCAAAAGACTAATGTGTCTTGCAAAAAATATTTCTTATGGACTAGTCTGTCCCTGAAAATAACAAATTTGGCTTACATTTTTAATTCTCAAAGATTATAATAGGGATTTTTATTTTTTCATGGACAAACTTATTAGATTTACCGTGAACCAATTTGGAGCTTCACTCTTATTTTAATTAGCATGCCATTACTTGTACCTAAAAATCACTAGTGGTTGATTTGACTTATCCTTGTCATGCTATAAATGCAGATGCTGAGCAGATCCATACGAAAAAGGTGGTCTTGGCAGTTATAATCACAGGTCTATTGGTCCTCATTGTGCTATTAGCTCTATCGTACATTTATAGGCGCAAAACAAAGTACAGAGGTAAATTCTAGGGTTCACATACCTTACATGATAAAATACACCACATAATTTATAATTTAAAAATTAAGATATAATAATATATTTATATTTCTCATATTTATGGTGCATTTTAAAGCTCATGTTGAACTCATAACTTGTCGACTTGAATTCAGAACTCATAAACTTTAATTCAGGGTTGAACTTGAAACTCGAGACAAAGAAAAATTATGGTATACCATAGATGGGATACACTATTTTTCGAGTTCCAATTTAGCCTTTTAAATTCCAAGTTAAGGTTTCCAAACTCCAACTTAAATTTTTCGAGTTTCAAGTTAACGTTTGTGAGTTCCTAATTAAATATGAATTTAAGAGTATATCACAAATATAAAAAATATGAAAATACCATCACATCTTGATATAAAATATGTGGTACACCTTGCAAAATAAGTTGCTTTAAAATCTTCTCCAAATTTCAGAGTTATACTACATTATATATTTTAGAAAGATCGAAAAAGTGGTTTCATTGAACAATTACAATGATATTGCTTGAACAGAACACTTACATAGTTAAACATTCGGGGCAATTTCAATAGAATTCAAATTTTCAAAATTTAATTTTTTACTTGTTTGATTTGTTAAGGCGCCTTTTTTTTTTTGGTAAGGGGGTATTTATTTCCAACCATATAATGACAGGGAATATTTTTTTACACGAAATTTCATATCTTCTTTCGATGTGTGTCTAAATTTATGTGCTATTAATTTTTTATACATATTATTTGCTTGTTCAAAGAGAAAGCGAAGAAAACCATGCCGGTAGAAAAGAAAGATGCAAGTGGACAAGAAGATTTGGAGCTTCCTTTCTTTGATCTTTCTACAATATTAAATGCCACCAATAACCTCTCAGTAGATAACAAGCTCGGAGAAGGTGGTTTCGGTCCTGTATATAAGGTAAATATGTAATAATTTTATTGTTAAAATATGAAAAGAAAATTCATGAATCTCATTCTTTATCAAATTGTTGCCAAATACAAAATCTAGGGTATATTGCCACATGGAGAAGAAATTGCAGTGAAAAGACTTTCAAAGAATTCTGGCCAAGGACTGAAAGAATTTAAAAATGAAGTTATGTTTTGTGCCAAACTTCAACACCGAAATCTTGTTAAGGTTCTTGGTTATTGCATTGAAGGAGAGGAAAAAATGCTACTCTATGAATACATGCCCAACAAAAGTCTAGATTCATTTATTTTTGGTTAGTATCTTCTACAAAAGTTGATAGTTAATATAATAATTGCTGGATTTGTTTTTTAGATCACTTTTGAAACAAAAGTCTAATCAACATCATTGGCAATCTTGGCAGATTCGGCAGATCCAAGTCAAAGTAAATTTTTAGATTGGTCTCAGCGCTTTCACATTATATGCGGAATTGCTCGGGGGCTTCTTTATCTTCATCATGATTCAAGATTAAGAATCATACATAGAGATCTAAAAGCAAGTAATATTTTATTAGATAATGATATGAATCCAAAAATTTCTGATTTTGGCATGGCTAGAATGTTTGGAGGTGATCAAATTGAAGGAAATACAAGTAGAATAGTTGGCACATAGTAAGTATCTTTAGAGATGCTGAATTACCACACATTAATTTGACATCAAACTAACAATTTATAGTTTCTTTCAGTGGTTATATGGCTCCTGAATACGCCATTGACGGGCTATTCTCTGTAAAGTCTGATGTATTCAGTTTTGGCATATTATTGCTAGAGATTATAAGTGGAAAGAAAAATAAAGGGCTTACATACCCTACTAATAGTCTTAATCTGATCGGACATGTGAGTATCAAATTTACTTCAGCTTTTCTATGGTGAAGCAATCTGTAATAACAGTTCTTCAAATTTGTTGTAGGCATGGAGTTTGTGGAAAAAGGGCATCCCAGAGGAATTCATTGATACTAGTTTGAAGGACTCATGTATTTTATCTGAAGTAGTACACTGCATTCAAATTGGTCTTTTGTGTCTGCAACATCATCCTGATGATAGGCCAAACATGACATTTGTGGTCGTCGTGTTGAGTAATGAAAATACTTTGCCTCAACCAAAAGAACCTGGTTTCTTACTCGAACAAGTCTCGCATGAAGGAAAGCAATCATTTTCAGTTAATGAAGTAACTACCTCATCACTAGGCCCAAGATAGAGAGATTATTTTATTTCTTGCTCTGTATATGGAGATATGTAGCTATTACTTGGAAGTTAAAATATCTCTTAGTATTTTTAGTAACTAAGGATGAAATAAAATAGTGGTTTTTTTTCCCAAAACAAAAGCTCATCAGAGTTAGTTTAGAACCTATATATATGGTAAATATGCTACATACTTGTCAATAAATCAAAAAGAGAAAGAAAATTTGTTCAAAACTTTGGGGGGGGTGGTTAGATCACAAATTCTATTTTGAATATTCATGAGCTATCAAACTTTTCCTAGTAATGAAATATGGGCAGTAGCCCAGGATAATTAAAGTAAGAAGAGGGGGAAAAAGGGTATATAAACTTTTATATTGGTTTAACGAAAATAGTGATCTACCTCTTGGATGAAAGATGATATTTTTGTAGTTGGATGAATGTTGTTTCTATCATTAGAATTTTTCTAGATTTGAGATTCTAAAGCTCGGTTGAGTTTTATTTTTCTTTTTCAATAAAAAAAGTTGAATGGATGACATAATGGTTTTCCTAAAGGCTCATATTATTATGTGCTTTGTTGTGGGTCTGAGAATTACCATCTGTCATTGGGTTTGGACCCATAGATAACTATGTTAGACTATAACGTCGAGGCATATTAGCTAGGTCAATGATATAAGTAATTAAGTTTCTATACATTTATAGAGAGGACAAGATCCACACTTCACTCTTGACATCGTTCATTACTCACCGCTCCATTGACATGACAAGTATAGAGAAAGAGCTAAAGCGAAAGACTTTATTCTTTATATATACAAGTATGTACAATTTTGCAAAGGGGGATTCACCAAATCATGCTTCACAGCAAGATAGTTTTAAGAGGTACCTTATGTTATCATTTTATGATTTATAGTGGTGTTCTAATTCCTACAATATATTCAATCTAATCTTCATAAGTGGTGTCAAATCTATGTTATACGACGTATAGAACCCGAAATTGGTATAGAAAAGCAATCAATTTGGATGAAATTGAGGATTTTATGTTTGTAAGATACCTATTTTTTTATCTTAAATCTAATTATTCACTGGATTGAATAACTCTTATTTTTGTCATGTTGTGAAAAAAAAAAAATTGAATTGGACATCAATTATGAGTTCAGAAATGCTTGGTTGCCTTACTCGTGGACCTTGATGGTCCGCCATCACAGGAACATGAAGCTTGGCTTGGTGACAAAAAATTGTGCACAAGGAGGCTGTCTCCAATTCCTTGATTTTCCATGGCAGGCTTTCATGCTTTATCTTCCTTAACGGTTTTGTTGCACAAATCTAAAGGAAGCAAGATATTTGAATGTTGTTTTTGTCAAAACAATGCCTCCATGGCCACTACAAGATACTTCAATTGGTGCTAGAAGACAATGGGATTGTGTTCTTCATTTTCCTATTCTTGTGTCAAACTCAAATCAGGCTTCAATGATTCATCTTCCTGCTTTCTTTTGTGACCCATTTAGATCTGTGGATAAGGGAAGGTGTTGCATAGCCATCTTCTTTAGAGCAATGCTATAGCTTTAGAGATGTCCCATGGTCGTTGTGCAAGGAGTTAAAGTCAATCATGAAGTCAAATTGCCATCATTTAGGTTGTTTTGTAATCATTCTTGACGGAGCTTTTGATCTCTATGGTTGATGGTGTTACATTGCACATCATTGAGAAGAAGATAAAAGAAGGTTAGTCCCAAAACTAAAAATTTACTATCAAAAGGTGGAAGGATGACATTGATCTATGTCTTGGCTTGTTGGATATTGACAAGACTATCAGCAATGCTAAACATACCTTGATTGAGAGTATTGATGAGTAGAAAGCTTATAATAAAGACTAGAGAGAAAAGCTAATCATAAGGCTTTGATGCTTGATTAATTAATGATACCTTGTGAAGGAAATCCTACATTAAAAATTGAGGTTAAGGTGGTGAATTTTATTGTAGGTATAGTGAGCCTCAATGATTCATAGGACCTTTTACTAAATATCTTGAGGATCATGGGATTTTTTCCTAATCCACCATGTTAATAACTCTTGAATAAAATAGAGTGGTTGAGTAACAAAGTTGTACCTTGATAGTATAGTGAGATCTATGATAGATCATGTTGAGTTACTTGAATCCCACTAAGGAGAAACCTTAAAAAATCATTTATATCTAAAGTGGAATACCTCCCAAAACATTGTTTGAACTGTTTAAGGGACAGAAATTTAATCTTAACTATGTCTTGCATGTGGGGTTATCCCACTTCGATTAAAATTTATAGTGAATATGCAATTTAGTCCTTGAAAAATTTGTGTAGTATTAATTTAGTCGCTAAAAGATTTTTAACATCAAATAGTTCTTTGAAAGTTAACTTGTGACATTATATTAATCTTTGAAAGTTTTTTAACATCAAATGAATCCCTGAAGTTAAAATTTGACATCACTTTCGACTCTAAAAGATGCACGTGACATCAAATAAGTCCTTAAAAACTCCTTTTGAAAGGATTAAAGTGATGTTACATTTTAATTTTTAGGGACCTATTTGATATCACGTTTTAACTTTTAAGAACATATTTGATCCAAAACTTTTAAGGATTAATATGATATCACATTTGATCTTGCAATTAAATTGATATAAAAAATCTTTTAAAGATTAAATTGATATTACACAAATCATCCAAGTACTAAATTGCGTATTCACTATAAAATTTATGACCTTAACACATCAAGATAAATTTTATAACCTCCTGTTATCTCATGAATGATAAAAGCCACTTGTTCTATTGCCTTAACCATGGAATAATGATATTTGAACCAATCATTGTCAAGTTCTTGAGAAGGACGAGGATAGTCTTGCATGACATCTTTGTTTAGTAAAAAGATTGAAGTCGTGAATGGTGTCATACTTTATATGAATTGTAATGGCATGTGGAACTCATGATGATTTAAGCCCATTAGGTGTAAATGGGTGACTAAGATTAAGCAAGGCTCCAGTGAAAAGTGTGGAGTAGTTTAAAGTAAGTTTTATGGTTGAATGATTTGCTAAAAATGGAGCATATGACTTTTTTGATTGTTGAATGTAAGAATTCTAATATAGTCATGGTTAATTTTTATTATCTTATTTAAAAACATAACGGATAATTTTTCTAGATATTCAACTTTGTTGACCAAAGTTCTTTTGTACCATGCTTTCTACTACATTTTTTTTTCTCTATTGAAATTATGGATATCCTCTTACTAAGGACAATTCTACTCAAGTACAGTAAAACCTCTAATTAAGCTCAAGTGGGACCATGCCTTCCACTACATGATATAGTATCATGTCATTTCTTATAAAATATATTTATGAGAGATGTTATAAATTTTAACAACAACTGATTATCAATCATTTTTATTGCACTTTCTTGTTTGTTGAGTGGGTGAGAAAGTTTTTTTATTGCCATAATGTTATTTTAGAAAACATGAATAAATAATTATTATGGTTAGTGAAATATTTAGCATAATATATGTTGAGTTTTTAATTAATGAAAAAATTTAAATGATCTGACCTAGGTTGAAAAGATTTGTTACTGTTAGCTCGCTATATCATTTAAATTGTATTCAAATACTAATTGTAATATCTTTTTTTCATAAAATACTGTGTAGAATAATTTTGACTTATCTATTTAATTTGAAATATTTTATTATGTTGACTAAGTTTTTTTGACCAAAAAATTAATTAAAAGGTTAATCAAATAATTGATAAACTTTAGTTTGAGATAAGAAAATTAGCAAAAGTAAATTTTTAACTATATTATAATAGTGAAAATAATTTTTTGATAAATTACGTTAAACTATAGACATTTTACTAATGATTACAACAATATGATAATAATAACAATAATATAACAATTCGAGTAATAACAATATAATAAAAAAAGGAGTATATCATATATCATATATCACATGCTCAAATATGGGCAGTGGTTTTGGTTTGGAAAAAAAAAAAAACAATGAGATTAAGAAGGGGGAAAAAAGTTTTAGGTACGGGGCGTATAGCAGGACTATGTGTCTTCTTTAAAGTTAAGCATTGGCTCCATGAAATGATGCATGAAGAAGACCATGTTTCTTCTTGAAATGAATTTTATATATATAAAATGAATTATATATATATATATATATATATATATATATATATATATATATATATATATATATATATATATGTCATTGGGGCCCATATATAAGAGTTATTAAGAAATCAAAGAGTATTCAATCTGACTTTTGTTAATTTATTACATAGTAAATGTATTTGGATTTAGGCGCTGTTTTCAATGCTATGGTCAATGAGTATGCTACACCTTATTTTTTGATAGAGAAAATTGTGAGATGCATTGATGTATCATTTATTTATGATATATTATAGTAATATCTTAATTTTAATTAGATTAAGAAAATAAGATTAAATATATTTTAAAAATAACCAATATTTATCTATATGATCTTATTTGTACATTCCGAAGTTATGGAGAATATTCCAGAAAAAAATCTGTTTAACTTTAGAATAATTCTGTTTAATTTTAGGATTATATAGATAAATTAAAAAAAAAATTGTGATAGTTTGGAATTATTCAGAATATTCCAAAAAATTTTATTTAATTTTAAGATCATATAAATAAATATTGATCACTTTTAAAATATATCTAATCTTATTTTTCTATTCTAGTTAAAGTTAAGATATTACTATAATATATTATAAATATACAGTACATCAATACACCTTACAATCTTCACTATCAAATTGCAAGGACCATGCTCATTGGTTAGCGAACAGCATGGTAGCACTCTCCTTGGATTGATGCTAGAACTTGAAGCTTTTATTCGTAGTACATCTAGTTCAAACATCATTGTCGCGATGTCCCTATATGGAATGGTGTGACGTGGAGGTGACTGAAAAATAAATTTTTGTTTGTATAGAATGGTATCAGAATGGTGTGGTGAGATTTGGAGTGCCACTGATCAGTTTTTTCATTAAAAATAAAATGTCAGATTAGAGACAAAAAGAAGAAAAGATCTACAATTCCAAACTTCAAGTTGGGGTTGATTATGAGTAGATAAAGTATTAACACACTACAATGTCCATTCCAAGAACAGTTATCTATTAGTCTAATTTTTATTGATTATTTGATTACATTTGTCCTTTATTTTTTTAAAAAAATATTTTTATTTTTCTATTAAATGTCCCATGAACATTTTATCATGAATGATAAATGGTTTAAATAGGGAATAAATGGCTAAACAACAATTTTTGTGGAACAAATTTAGACTCACAACATATTTTATAAAAATTGAGAATTAGGAATATTAATTTTTCAAAGTAATTTTGCAAAAAAATTATTTGTGAGAAGACATTTATAATGGAAAAGTAAAATTTAGGAACTAATTTTCAAGGCAGAAATTATTTTTATTTTAATTGAGTATTTGAAGATAAACTCCAACTCACCATAATTATAATATTGTGGCCGTGTGAACTTGTTCACCATTATTATTTCTTCTAATTTTACTAAAAGCCAATTATAAAATATTTTAGTTTTATTTGACTATATAGGGAAATAGGATTTGACCAATATTCCTAGTAAAAACTAATATGAGTGTAACATCCTCCCAAATATAGTATATACTTAAGTTATAATACCACACTTAGGAGTTGTTACTAATACATATACGGACCTTGTCTGATAGCGACCTATAGTCGTTCTCCAATCTCAATTAACTCTGTCTAGGATGACCCTTTTCAATATTTCTTGAGCTATATCAAGATAACATAGGAACATACATAAGGGTAGGAATTATAAATTCTTAGTAGAATTTTCTAAACTACCACATACAAGGTCATTATCATTATCTCCACTCACTTCAGTTTATTTAAAAAAAGTGATCATACCATATCAATTTTGAATTTCATTTTATATAGTTCAAAAATGTCCTTCTGAAGCAGGTTAATTTTACTTACACACTTGACAGTTAAGAGAGCAGTTTCATAACAGTAACAAAAGAATATAATTTATGCATATGTAGATGCACATCATATAATCATGCACGTGCACTTATGCTTCCTTTAACTTTCTTTACTTAACACACCTAGGCATTACATATCGCTATCCTTATGGTGTCTGTATGGGCCTGCGCTTGAGCATTACATATCTCTGTCCTCAAAGTACAACCTTTCATATCTTTCTTTACTTGGTCCCCTGAAGGTAAATGACCTCTCTCACCTTTGAGTAATAACCTACTTTTCAAGACCGAGCTCATTCCTATACATGATTGTCAGGTTTACTTTCCACAGACTTATTCCTGTTCAATCTGTTTAGAGGTTGGCCCAAATAATGGGGAATCTTAACCATATTAAAAGTTCATATACTCATGTGTGAATATGCTTTATGTACTTATGTTCATGCTACATAATTCATATGCTTCTACCAAAAATCAAGCAGCATGACAGTTAAAACATGAAGTTTCCCTAATATAGACAATATACATGACAACCAGCCAGTCATAAAAAATTATAATCATCATAAACAATATACCATTATAACATCGTTTTGATATGTATTTGTATAAATAATTCAGTCCTATTGATTTCTCATAGATTATGGAACTTCTAGGTCATGAAATCTTCAAATTATCATACTTTCCTTAAATCTACCCAAAACTCTAAATTATACTACAATTCCATTTTAATTCATTTTAATCTAAAAATTTAATATGTTGTAGCCCTATTAGTTTACTTTTAAACCTCTTTAGTTTCACTAAATTTTTAGGAGTATAATTTGAGTTATTAAAGTTTTATCTAAGGATGCCCTATTTCAAGATAGACTTATACATCTAAGTTTAGAAAATCACTAAAAATCTAGTGTTTATTTTAATCAGAAATTTATATCATCATGTAGCTATTTGGATCATCTTTACCCAAGAAGATTCACTGCAATTGGGTAAGTAAAACTCAAGTTATGAGCTCCTCAAATAGGCTGCTCTGTTTCCACCTGAATAAAGTATAGGTCAATTTCACAGAATTGCTGGGAGAAATCTACTTATGATTTGATTATGTAATTTTTATGACTTGATCTCCTATGTATTATCTTTCTAAAAAAATTGGTTGCACTTAATTTGAAGTTATATAATACAAGTTATGCCCCTCACATCACACTTTGGTCAGGACAGAAAGTGAAATCTAATAGCTTACTCCAAAAAATGCAAAACTAATTCATTTTAAGTCTAATGATCTTATAATTTAAATGGTTGGATTAATCTTAAAGTCTAGTTTCATCTAAAATTAGTTTTACCTGAATTTGAACCCTACAGTTTGAGAAATACAGTTTGCTTTATGAATGGCATCTTAGGGTTTCCCTCACAGCTTCTCTATTGTGTGTTTTCTATTGATCTTTTGGTCTATTCTTTGTAACACCCTACCAATTTAATGTTATGCTTAAGTCATAGTGTAACATCCCGATTTCCGACCTCTTACCAAGAATTTTTTATTTCTGACTTAACAATGGACTGGCTTAATTTTCCCGATTTCCGACGTTATGCCCAACTTCATGGTTGATTGTTCAACCAGAATAAGACACGATTCCCGACCTACGAGTTAATGGACGCGAGATTGGATCACTGAGTTGGTCTCCAAGTTCGACCAAAATTTATACGGGTTCCGACCTCATACTTCATTCCGAAGCTTCACATAAAAACGGACATTCGACTTCACCTTCAAGTTTCCATGACTCCCGACTTCATCTTCGAATTTCACATAAAATGGATTATTTCCGACTTCCAAGTTCACCTTCGAATTTCAGCATAATACCTGACTTTTGACTTAACCTTCAAGTTCAAATAACATGAATGTGATTCCTGATATCCGACGTATGTCTCAAAGACAATGTACCCGATTTTCGATCTCATAATTTATCATTTCAAAAAGATGTACCTGAGTTCCGACCTCAGACTTCATGTTTCAAAATGGTGTACATGGTTTCCGACCTCCGAAGTTATAGTTTAACATAATGATGCAAGTACCGACCTCCGAGTTGAATGTAACAAGTTCCCGCCTTAGAGTTGAACTTAATTAGAATGGACACGAGTTCATATCTTTGAGTTGATTTCCAAGTCATACACGAGTTCCGATCTCCGAACTTATTCCCAGGAGCCTTCCATTCCTGCTGACATTCCCGAGTTTGAATAGGGAGTTCCGAGATTGGGTGATTGTAAGCTGTATGACTTCCGATATCCGACCTTGCTTCCAAGTGTCGAATGAACCAGACAAGATATCCAAATTTACTCCCAAGTGTCAAATAAGGTTGGACGAGTTCCGACATCCGGCTTCAGCTGCAAGCTCAAATAAAAGGGACGCGGGTTCCGACTTTACACATAATAAAGACAGGTTCCAATTTCAAATGAATGGAAGCGAGTTCCACTTTTGGGGACGACATAGAGAGCTATTTGGCCACTTTTGGGACGACGTGGAGAGCTATTTGACCACAAAAGTGGGAGACATTGCTAAATCTTACCCACAAAGATGGGGAAGGTTGGCTGAAATTCAGCCTTGTGTTTTTAGGCCAATCAAAGCCCTCCAAGTTAATTACCAACTCAAGCTTATAAACTCATCTCTTTCTCTCCTTCAGCCTTATCTTTACGCTGCCTTCTCCCTCACTTCAACTCTCTTTTTCTCTTCTCCACTCACCCAACTCCATCACTTCTTCAAGCTTAACAAGGTTCTAATAACTCCAGCTTCAACACTTAGCTCAAATCACTCTCCAAAGAGGTAGGATTCCATTTCTGTTCTTGAATTCTTTGCAATATGATTGCATGAAATTTTACTCTTCTTCATATATTTGATAATATATTGGATGTATATGATGGATTATGATAGGATTAATATGAAATCTTGAGTTGGAATTAGAGTTAAAAGAAGAAAACTAGGAGAAATGGATGATTGGGATGCTGCCTAAGTGAGGAGTTCCACGGCGGTCCGTATGGTGGAGTGTACGGATTTGCCTATAGCCGATTAAACCCGATGAAACTATTATGAAAGTAGACATTCAAGGCTTTCCATACATATATCATATAAGGTTATTGGATTAGTATTGAGAGAGATATGAATTTTTGAAGTTTGACCTAGGAATCAAGACTTTCATCCGAGCAGGGTGACTTGAGGAGGGTGTAACTCGTCTTATACAACTCCAATTTGAGTGAAACGAACTTTGTTAGAAAGCTTACACATAGGGGAACATCCCAATGTGAAATTTCGAGTTTGTTATGACCCCAATTGATCCTAGTCGTTCGAGGAAGTTACCCTATGTCCAAATTGAACCAAAACAGAGTAGTTCAGAAAGGTGGAATTTCAGAACTTATAACTCAAGCTATACTAAAGCAAATGGAATGAAACTTCTTGCAAATGAAAAGTTGTCCTGTTAGCTTTGATATGGCAACAATTTCGTATGATTTTAGCTTAGTTTCGATTTTTAGTGAATTTTTATTTCAAAGAGTGTAATTCGGACTAGTGATCGAATAGGTTGAGGCAAAAGTTAAATATCTTGAGTTATATAAATCAAAATGATATGGGACCAAAGAGGTTAGAAAGTAGACATATAGATCTATGACATATCCAAAATTCAGATTTAAATGACTTGAATAAAGGTAAAGGTGGGTTATGCAAAATTCGAGCATAATTGGATAGAATTGGCAGAATAGCCAAACTGATGGTTTTACAAGTGTTAGTGGACATATAAAGTTTGAGTTGAGGATTGCAAGTTTTATATTGATAAATATATTAGATTGATTATATTGCTATGACTAATTTGTCTGTGAGAACTAGTACTATTCACGGGAAAACGGAACTGATCCGTTATGCTGCCGGATTTACGGTAGAAGTCTAGGAAACTAGGGATGTTTACATGCAAGGATGAATTTAAGTATGATATGAGTTATGACGTATGTGAAGATAAATGATGAAGCATATATATGAGTACATTCAGCACGATCATATATAAGAATGAAAAGACATGAGTATATTAAATGTGAATATATTGAATGTGGGTCCCTTCACTTAGAGGCAGTTATTTGAGGTCCCTCATTGTGAAGGCAATTAAATGATAAAGATATGGGTCCGTTCACTTGGAGGCAATTACACATTGAGTCCCTCCTTGTGAAGGCAGCTAAAACTTGGGTCCCTCTATGTTGGAGATACGTGGTCAGAAGAGATCCCTCTATATTTAAGGTACATGGTCAGATGAGATCCTTCAGTTTGAGGCACGTGACCAGAAGAGATCCCTTCAATTAGAGGCACGTGGCCAGAATGAGATCCCTCTAACCTAGAGGCAGTGGGTCCCCTCGTGGGTGAGTCGGTGTGACGACGGTCACGGGTGAAGCAGATGAGCTCACTCCAAGGCCAAGCTACCCAAGGGCAGTAAAGGCTAAAGACTAAAAACTAAAGATTAAAGTATATACAAGCACCCTACTCACATGAGGCATGGCATCGACCCAGCTAGTGTGAGTTTAGGACACAGAACTTACATGAGCCATGGCCTTACCCAACTAGTGTAAGTACCAAATGAAGGTCCCATATTCGTAAGGAACGCGACATGGCGATCACGCTCCGATGGGGTACGACATGGCGATCATACTCTGGAATGTGGCATGTGAAGATTTTATGATGAAAAGGAAGATAAAGAAAGTAAAGTAAATTTTATGTATATGTATAAATTCAAGTACAGGTAAAGTTTTGTGCAGATACTATGTGTAGTTTAACATGTTGCAGTTATTATCCATGATATCATTCCTGAATTGATTTTTTATGGGTTCTCTCAAATGTCAAGTGTATGAGTAAAATAAAATTTGCTTTGGATAAAATATTTTCGAACTATAAAATTAAACAATTTGTATAGCATGTCCACCTTTTTCATAATAAACTGAAGCAAACTGGAGATGACAACAATGACATTATGTATGATAATTAGAGAATCTTACTGAGAATTTATAATTTTCACTCCTATTTCCGTGTTATCTCCAGACAGTTCAAGAAATTTCGAAGACGGCTGAAGTCACTGTCAGATAAGGTCCGTTCAGGTAACAGTAATAACTCCAGGGTGTGATACTATGACTTAAGCATAGTACTATACTTGGGAGGGTGTTACACATAGCATGAAATTAAGTAGATTGTGTTATCATGTTAATACTTTGCTTACGTTTCATTTATCATATCACTTTTTTTTTGTAACAGAAGAAACGGAGCGCTGTATATAATGAACGTGGCAGAGTTTAATATATCACAATAAAAAAGATAAGAACAGATAACATATATACCGTCAACTGCATATGAGCATATATATATATATAGGTAGCCACTGCTTCAGTTTTATGTACAAGTTTCAAAACAGGATACATAAGTGGGGCCGGTGTACCAAAAAGACATAAGGTCCGTGTCAGTTAAAGCGATCCTATGGGGTCCTCAAAGGACATTTCAAAACCTACTGCTAAGTCTATGACCCAAAGCTGCATACTGCCAAAAGAGGGTCATGCTATACAATGTTATATGTGGCTAACCTACTCAGTTAGATAGCCGTTGGCCATGCCAGGCCCGGCTGGAGAGTAGTCTGCACTGGGTCATGAGGAGGTGAATGATGAGCTGGTGGCCTACGAAGGGTCGCTCCCGGAGCTAAGCAGAATGTCGGGTACCACCTGCGGGGTGACTATAGAGCAGGGTTAGCAGGCGCTGCAGGTGCTACGGGTGTGGGAGGTGCTGGAGGAGGGTGTGCCATATGCAAAGGAACCGTAAAGTATAGAGCAGTAGGGTTGAAAGTAGGATGAAACAAAGGGACAACAAAATCCCTATCACTAAAAAGGTAAAGACGGAAACGGTAGGAGCCAACTATATACAGTGAGCCTACTACAGGATCGTGGTGGAGCTGTAAGTCTGGAATCTCAATAAAGAGAGTGGCCGTCGAGTCCATCGTCAGCATCTGAGAATGATGCGGAAATGCAAAACGAGGTGAGAATTTGAAGAAATTCTCAGTAGGGTTTGCATACGGTATTTTATTGACGTCACATTCATTCTCAGTTGCCTCGATTTTTTTATTTAATTATATAAAAAAAAGGGATGAAACTGAACTATCCATATTTAATAAGTTTAAGAAAACGTCTGGGCCGAGGCAAGGTTCAAGTGTACTTAAGACAGCATAAGAAACAGAATAATCTCTTAGTAATAATACATAGAATAATGAGCAGAATAAATGAACATACAGCAGTAAGTAAACATGACAGACAAACTGTAAACAACTTGTAATGACTGTTCAATGTAATCATGCATTCAATATAATCATGCAAAACTTATTCTTGAACCTTTCTTCATAAACTTTTCCATTACTTGGTCCCTTGGAAGTTCTTGGCCATTTTAGACTCCTGGGTAATAGTCTACTTTTCAGGATCGAGCTTGTTCCTATACAGGAATGACGGGTTTACTTTTCCCAACCTCCTCACCGATCTATTCCCCTTAACTTAATTTCGGGGCTAGCCCAAGTATTATGAAACTTTCATTATAACATAATCTCTATGTTTATCATAACCTAACTTTAATGACTTTCTTGAAAATGCACATGTATCTTATACCTCATGCATAAGTCTTACCGAAATTTCGACAGCATAACGGAATGTGTCCGCTTCCCTATGAATAGTGCCAGTACTCAGTACACCAACTTATCAAAGAAATCATAGCATAACATTCATAATTCAACATTAAACTCATAAAAATATTAGTCACATTAAGATAGGGTTACCGCCTTAGTACAATCATTCAATCCGATTTTTGTAATTCAAGCCAAAATTTCTATTTAAATCATCTGGACCTGAATTTTGGATATGTTAAATCGTTATGTGTCTATTTTCTAATCTCTTTGGTCCCATCTAATTTTGATAAATATAACTCATGTTATTTATGTTTTATCACGGCCTGCCCTGCAGCTGGCCAGAATTACACACTTAAAAGTAAAAACCCACTAAAAATCGAAAACTGATTCAAATCATACGAAATTAGTCTCATATTGAAGCTAACAGGACAACCTTTCATATGCAGAAAGTTACATTCCATTTGCCTTAGTAAGGCTTAAGTTATAAGCCTCGAAATTTAACCTTCCTGAATTGCCCTATTTTGGCCCAGTTTGGACATAGGGCAACTTTCTCAAGCTACTGGGAACAAACGGGACCTTATCTAACTTTGAAATTTTTATGGGATATTATCCTATGTGTAATATTTCTAAAAAAGTTAGTTTCACTCAATTCCAAGTAGTATAGGGCGAGTTCTACCCTGAATAACCCAGTCTGCCCATAATCAAAATAAAAAACCTAGGTCAAACTTCCAAAATTTATATCTCACTTAATAATAATCCAATGGCCTTATATGATATATGTATGGAAAGCTCTGAATGTCTAGTTTCATTTAAAATTGGTTCATCAAATTTAAACTATGGTAGGCAGAGCCATACACTCCGCCGTATGGATTGCCGAGGGTTTTTGGTTCTCCAATCCCTCAGTTTCTCCTATTTTCATCCTTTCTTGCTTCCTATTCGAATTCAACATCACAAACAGCCATCAAACTAGCCAAATATCATCATATTCACTCAATCATCACATGTAGAATTGAGAAAATAAACCACCACCAGCCACCCACAATCAGAAAATCAAGACAAGAATTAAACCTCTACCTCTTATTATGTGTGATTTGGCTTGATTTTGGAGTTTGGATGAATAAAACTTAGTTGAGCTTGATGGTTTGATAGAGTTGGGTGAATGGAGAAGAGAAGAAGAGAGCAGAAATGAGGGGGAAAGGCAGCGCAAGTCCGGCTGAATGAAAAGAGAGGAATTGTGTTATAAAAGCCTTGAAGTGGTAGGTGAAATCTTGCAACATGATTGGTTCAAAAATACAAGGCTGAATTTCAGCCAACTTTCCTCCTTTCTTATGGCCAAAGTGGTGCCATTTTTAGGTGGTAAGTGGCTGAGTTCTTAGCCACTTAATGTAGAGTTAATGAGTTGAAAATCCTATTGGTTTGGTTCTGATAGTTTAAAATATCGTAATTTTACCGATTTCCTTTAAATCGGTAAATCGGTTTCAAGAAAATTTTTATGAAATCTTATATACTTCTAACCTAATTCTCTCATATCTAAACTCAATTAATTGTTAATCAATTGATCCTAAATAAATATTTAGTCAAATTTTAATTAATCACAATTATTCGATAAAAACTGAATAATTAGGTGAAAAACAATAAGAAAATTCCAGGGGATATTATATTCTTCATCCTAAACCAAGTTTCCCTATATCAAATCACTAGAAATAAGTCATATTAGTATCATACAAAGTTAATTAAAGGATGACACAAAAGAACCCTAGTAGCCCAAAACCCTAGAATAAAACCAATCCAAGAAATTCTACCTCAAGATTCTTGAAGCCATAGGAGCAAGAGAGCTAAGAACAATTTCTATCCTTTTTTCTTTCCTCATGGCAGCTGCCTATGTGGAGGTGGGAAGACTCCACTTGAGGCTTGATCTCAAATTGATGGAGGAGTTTTGTAGAGAAGAAGGTGAGGATTGATTTTTATAAAAGGAGCAAGAGGTCTTGAGGCTAAAAAGACCATCAACCATGAGCTTGAAGCTCATAGCCGTGGTGGTTTGGAAGAAGAAAACGGAGGATAAGGGAATTGGTGGGTGGCCGAATTTTGAAGGATAAAATGGGGAGGAATTTGTTGCTTTCCAATGTAAGTTGGTGAGTGAAATGTCATTGGTGGATGCGAGAAATTTCAAATTCATTTAAGCTTGAACTTTGGGTGGCTCTTGTTTGTCCACCTGGAGAGTTTGTGTGGCTAATTTCTAGCCATCCATCATAGGATTTTTACCTAATATTTTTGCTCTCTTGTAGTATAAACTTCTACCAATTTGATTCTTGTATTTACGAGACATCGTTAATAGACAACATTTTTCGGCTAGCAAAACATACCTATTTTTCTACAAGGAAGTTTTGAAATATTATCACCCTAAAGTTAGCATTTCCTTGTTGCCTACTTGTATATCTATAATATATTTAAAAATTCAATTAATTAACAGTGCTAATTATATGTACTAAAATTTGCGATGTTACAATGAGGCTTCAAGAGTTTCAGGAAGAGCTTAATTAATTGGCACTCCAATTCTCTCATGATATTTCTATCGTCAGCTAGTTTCAAATTATTTTATTGATATAAAATCCTAAATAGAATAATAAACCGAAAGAAACTATTTTTAAAATTTAAATGAGTATTTGAAAATTTTCAATTATGATGTTGAGATTATACAAATTAGTTTATACTGTTTATTTATTCTTATCTATATAAAATTATGAAAATTTTTTATTTTATTTTATTGTTAAAGTCAGATCTTACCAATGTTCTTGGCAAAGCTTGATATAAGGCCTTAGGAATTTGAGGAAAAGTGTATTTGATTGGACCTCCGAGCTCTCCTCATTTTTCTATCATTGGCCATATTGTTTAATTAAGATTTGTTTTAGAAAAATTATAACCAAATATCTAAATAATTATAAGCACACAACAAAAATAGGCAATTAAAATCATATATCTTCATTTTTTTTTTCATGTAAACTATGAGAGAAAAAAAAAGAAGAAGAAAAGAATAAATAAATAAAACAAATTATAAATTAAATGCTAAATAAATAAAAACAAAATCAAATATGATCCCCGCACAAAACAACATGAACCCAATAAGCCTCAAAAAACAAAAAAGCAAAAGTAAAATAAAGAAGAAAAATTATAAAAACAACAAGTTAGCTTCCAATATCAAGAATTTACTCAAACTATCTCCAAATCTCAAAATTCCCAATTGGAACCCTAGTCTCCAATCCTTATTCTCCAAATGCAACACTTATGGTAAACTTTAACAAAATCCTTAAAATAGATTAAAGAATAAACTTTAAGAGTACCTTTGGAAGTCAAAAGGAATGACAGGAAGGAGTGGGCCATCTTCTAGGCTCCAAAACCACCACCCTTTAGCTCTCTATGCTAAGAAATCACACCCTTCTCTCTTTAGACTTGCTTGATCTCAAGGAAACATATGTGGAGATGTCAAAATGTTGGAAAGAGGATGATTAAACATGGAGGAAAGGAGGATTGGGGCTTGGGAAGAGTAAGAGGAGAGAGAAACCAAGAGAGAGAGAAAAATGAGAAGGAAAGGTTTGGGGAAGAAGAAGGATCATGAATTAGGGGAGGGTAGGAGCTTTCACCCCTATTTAAGATGCCTGATGCCAAAATAGCGTCATTGAGCTTTTGTAGTTGTGCTATAGCACCTCAGAATGCCTTCCCCCCACATTTTCATGTTGGTGCGCTATAGTGTAATCCCCTGTACTTAGAAAAGTTCAAAATCAACTGAGCTTGGTGCTCCTACCTCCAATGCTACTCAAGTTAGGTCTTACACATTTATTTACATTTTACATTTACATTTTGCATTTCTTTTTTACATTTTATATTTCACAATTTTAAGTTTTTTTTTTCGATAGCTAGAAAAGGCTCCAAACCCTCCAGGGAGAGGGGAGCACCATATTACGATCACATTCAAATCTTACACCACATAAAAAAAATTAAATAGAAATCAAAATACCAAAAGCAAAACAAACAAAACACCTAAACACACCCAAATCACCTATTGACAAAACAGAACACACACCTACTAACTAAGCAAAACACCACTTAAGAAACCAATTAAAAACATGAAAGACCACCCTCCCCCCTCCATATATGAAACTCACCCCTAGACTCCCGAGAAATCCGAGCATAATGATTAAGACAACTTCTTGTATAGAGCAATAGCAAACACCACCTCTAATAACTACCACCACCACAAGTATGATAAAAATGCACTTAGATTTGTATTTTATCCTTTGTAGCTTTCTGCGCATACTTCTTTTTTTTTATCTTTTGAATTTTTTCTATATTTTTATTCCTTTGATTCTTTGCAACTAACCAAATTGCGTCAATTTCACTTATTGAAGATATTCTTATGCATTATCTTAGCTCCCCGGATCTTCTAGCCTCTTCCCAAGTAGATTTTTTTGACTTATCTCTTAGTGTTTCATCAACAATTTGTGTTTCAGGGACATGTGTTCCTCTATTACATTCAAATGTCTCTTGCTCCTTAAGGGTTGGTTGAGGTGGAACTACATCCCTTGCATGGTCCGCCTAAGTTTCATGATGCAAATGGGCATGAGCAATATTGCTTTCCACACATGGCTCAGTAAAGATATACTCAACACAATCCTAGGCCCAAAACCTAGGGGGACCAAGGGATCTTCAAATTGTGGTCTACTCTCCAATTGCGGAGCCATATTACTCTTTCTACCATTTTCACTTTGCATTTGGGTAGGCCTAGGCTCAAAATAATTGTTGCCACCATTCTCTTTTTGAATAGACACACCATGCCCAAAACTCACAGTGGTTGTTCTCATTTCTCTACAAACCACATTATTTGAATTTCCAACTTGAATAATGCTATCATTAATGTTGTCTTGGACCCTATACACACAGTTGATTGATTCTGTACCACATTCCCATGTAACGGTCTTCCATCAACCTCCTGCACTAACCTTTCAAATTCCTTGACCACTTCTGTTCATCTACATCCCATAGCCTCCAATTATCTTTCTATCTCACACAGCATGAAAAATGTGAATCTTTCTTAGTTGATTGCAATTTTACACCACCACCTAATCCATCACAGGATATGGCAGCTTCATAGTCAATTTCTCTGATATGGATGTCATACATAACTCTATCAAGTATGAAACAAACCTACCTACCGATTCTAGGCATCCATGTTGAGTCTATGAGAAGTCTCATGGAGCTAAAGTCCTTCCTTTCTGAAGTCAAAGATCTAAACTAACAACATCACCCCATAATTCTCCAATTCTTAATTTTAAGTTAATATCCTCTTTAATTTTTCTCTCCATTAACTTTAAAGTATAAATATAAATAAGAAAATACCCCTATTTAGATTAAACAAAAATATTATAAAAATCAAAATCCTTGAGAATCAAAATCCAACTTTTGGATTTTAGTATAAGTTTTCGAAAACTTGTATTGTTATAAACTTTCGGCTAAAATTGGAGTAGTTAATGCCTTCTTAAAATTCATTAAAAATCAATTTTTAATTCTTTGATAATTAAGGAATAATTATTAGGACTTTTGATTTCAGGAAAATGTCCCAATAATATAGTTCCCCAATGAGGCATAAGGTTCAAACTAACAAATTTTACAAGGTTCAAAAGGACATAGAACCACACTTAACAGGATTCTTGACCCGAGCACTACAATATGAATAATCCACTACTGAATTTCTGATGTTTAAGCAGACTTATTTTGCATCCCCTTCCAGAATCAACCTTCAAGATCCAAGCTCCCATGCAAAAGGGAGTCCTTTCTTCACTGCAATCATCTTCGCCCATGAAGGATCATGATAATGTGAACGAGACTAGCATTTTCCTGCAATGCATGAAGTTAATAGCATCGTCCCTTTCCATAATACTAATACCTGTTGTACCAGTTGCTAAATGAATGGTAGCATCGACATTGACTTTATAAAAATTCGGAGGATGAGCAAGCCAAGAATCCTGTTGCTGGTTTCTTCTCCTATTCACCAACGTATGAACCTGGTCATCTCTGACTTTGATTAATGCCCACTATTTGATATCTGTAGGTGATGATTGAGTTTTACCTTGCCAAACAAGGTTATGAGCTTGCCATATTCTTGAGCAAAGTTGCACTAGTTTTGTCCACTCTTTTATAAATAGAGCATTTGATCCTGTCCTCAAGTAGTCCAACCAAATTGACCCCATGAAGTGACCAAGAATATTCCCAGCAAATACATCTTGTAATACTCTCCTTGTAAATGAACATTCCAAGAATAAATGCCTTAGAGTTTCCTCTAATCTGCCACAAAGGTAACAACCATCATGAACTTACATATCCTTAGCACTAAGCCTTTCTTTAGTTGGCAATGCTCACTTGGCTAGCCTCCATACCAATACTTTCTATCTGGGCAAAATTTTCAATTGCCATAACTTCTTCCACCAAGCCCGTTTTGAATCATATTAACATATTATCATAATGCTTAGCCCCGAACTCCATTCTCTAGTTGGTGATTGATATGTGTGAACATGCAGTAAGAAAAGCCGCTTTTGTGGTATGGCAAAGTCAAATATTGAAGGAAGAAATTGTTTTCCTCTGCAGAACCAGCGAAGGCTGCAAAATAGAGGAAAAATAATGGTTGGGGGTTGATAGTTGATATTGTCGTAAATGCTTAATGGCTTTGGAGTGCCTATAAAAGGAGACATAAGCTCCATTGTGAAAGCATCTCATTCCAAGTGAGAGAAAAGCATCCTTTAGTGTGTTGTGTGAGTTTCTATAGTGAGAGTTGTATTCTCTTAGTATAAGAGAGAGTGTTATAGTTCTCTCCTTTTATTTTCGAGAGAAGTTGTAATTTTATCTCCACATAGTGAAAGCCTTCTCTATCTTGCCTGTGGTTTTTTCCTCATCATTAGGGGATTTTCCACATTAAATATTTTATGTTTGTTCTAATTTTCTCAGCTCTATTTTTGTTGTGTCATACTGTTTTCATAACTTTGGTACCCAATAGTGGTATTAGAGCCACTGGTTACTATATACGCTGCGGGTTACTGCTCACGATCATTGCTCATACATGTAGTTGTATACTTTTGTAGTATTGTTAACGTGTATTGGATTTGTTCCATATATGGTATAAATATACGATACTGCTCACATATACGGTACTATTCGTGGTGAAAAAGTGAGAGTTGGTTTAGTAGAGAAACAGATCTTGGTAAATATCATGGCAACTAATTTTGAGATTGAGAAGTTTAATGGGAATAAATTTTCCCTATGTAAATTGAAGATAAAACATAAAAGCAATCCTGAGGAAGGACAACTACTTATCAGGAATTGAAAGCAGACCCGTTAAGTTAGTTGATGACAAGTGGAAGAAGATGGATGACAATGCTGCTGCTAATCTGCATTTAGCACTAGTAGATTCAATATTGTCAAGTGTCGCAAAGGAAAAGATGGCATGGAAATTTGGGATGCTCTTGTCAAACTATACAAGGTCAAGTCACTTCACAACAGAATATTTTTAAAGATTCTCTTCGGATGAGTGAATCCATGTTGGTGATGAATCATATCAACAATTTGAATACATTATTCTCTTAGCTTATACTGTCAGATTATACAATAGTAAAGAATGAATGTGTGGAACTTCTATTTCAAAGTCTACCTAATTCATATGGTCAGTTTGTCATCAACATCACAAATAATAATATTGTTGATCATTTAGCTTCCCTAATTGTTCAAAAGTCGGTATAGTGACATTCCTTACTAATAATAGACTATAAATAACAACGTGAAAAATAATTTTAAAAATTAAAAAAATAAAATATCTTTATGCCCTTAATTCTTTCTTTCAATTTCTTATGGAATGCCACTCTTATGTTATCAGTACAAATCCAAGCCTTCTTTCCTTTCTTTTAACCAATCAACAACCAAAATCAACTAAATCAAATTAAAACTCAAAAAGTAGAAAAACATTCAAGCTACACATCAATCCACAATAACAAATGAAACTTAGATCAAATCCCTCATTAAAGATAAAAACAAAACAACAACAAAAAAAGCTAGAACATAAACCACCCTACACCACCATCTTCTTTGCACCAGCATTGCCTCTGTTTGTGGCCAACCTTGCCATGCCATCAACAACCATTATGAAGCCATCAAACCATCGCACCTAGCCTCCACCGAACTTGCCTCTTGCACTGTGACTTCCATCGTCAAATTGAACTATTGCTGATTGTAACACCCTCCCAAGTACAGTACTATGCTTAAGTCATAGCACCATACCCTGGAGTTGTTACTGTTACCTGAGCGGACCTTGTCAGACAGCAACTTCAGCCATCCTCGGAAACTTCTGAAACTATCTGGAGACAACACGGAAATAGGAGTGAGAATCATAAATTCTCAGTAGGATTCTCTAAGTATCATAAATAATGTCATCGTTGTCATCTCCAGTTGCTTCGGTTTATTTTGAAAAAGGTGAACATATTATATACACTGTTTAATTTTACAGTTTGAAAATATAATGTCCGAAGCAAAGGTTCAGTTTTACTCATAGACTTGTCATTTGGGAAAGCCTATACAAAATTAACTCATGAATAATATCATGAATAATAACTGTAACATATAAGAACGCACATAGCATTAATGTACTAGGAACATAACGCCTGCACATAAATAACTGAAACATACTAAGAATACATTAATACCAATATACTAAACACATAAAATCTACCCATGGCTTTACTTGCCCTTGAATTTAAGCATATACATAAAATGTACTTCTCTTTCTTCGTCTCTCTTTTCATCATAAAATCTTTACATGCCACATTCCAGAGTATGATCGCCATGTCATACCCCATCAGAGCGTGATTGCCATGTCACGTTCCTTAGGAATGTGGGATCTTTCTTTGGTACTTACACTAGCTGGGTCATGCCATACCTCATGTAAGTTCTGTCCCCTATACTCACACTAGCTGGGTCGATGCCATGCCTCATGTGAGTGGGGTGCCTGCATAAGCTTTAATCTTTAGTCTTTAGTCTTTAATCTTTAGCTTTTACTTGGTACACCTAGGCGTTACGTATCGCCGTCCCTAGGGTGCCTTTACTGCCCTTGGGTAGCCTGGCCTTGGAGTGAGCTCGTCAGCTTCACCCGTGACCGTCGTCACACCGACTCACCCGTAAGGGGACCCACGTGCCTCTAGTCTTGGAGGGATCTCATTCTGGTCACGTGCCTCTAAGTGAAGGGATCTCTTCTGGTCACGTGCCTCAAAACTGAGGGATCTCATCTGACCACGTGCCTTCAACATAGAGGGATCTCATCTAACCACGTGCCTCCAAGGTAGAGGGATCTCATAGTTTTAGCTGCCTTCACAAGGAGGGATTCAAAGTGCAACTGCCTCCAAGTGAAGGGATTCATATCTTTATATTTAACTGCCTTCACAGGGAGGGATCTCAAGTAACTGCCTCCGAGTGAAGGGATTTACATTCATTATACTCATGTCTTTTCATTCTCATACAAGGTCATGCATAGTCACACTGAATGTACCTATACTTTATTTATTTTCATACGTCATTGCATACATGATCTTCACGTACATAGTCATGACATATAAAAGCTCGTAGCCTCTTTGCCATTCTACCGGCACTCATACATATACTTTGTTCTTTACTTTCATATACCTCATCTCATACTTGTGTCATTCTTGAATATAGGGTTTCTATACACCCATTCATACTCTAAATCATCCTTGATAATCCATATCATCTTCAAATTTATCCTTGCATGTAAACATTCCTAATTTCATAGACTTCTGCTGTAAATCAGGCAGCATAACGGATAAGCTCCGTCTCCCCATGAATAGTGCCAGTCCTCACAGACAATTCAGTCATAGCAACATAATCAACTCAACGCATATATATCAACGTCAAACTGGCAATTCTCAACTCATACCTTATATGTTTTACTAATACTTGTGAAATCATCAATTGGGTCACTTTTGCCAATCTATTCAGTTTTGCCCGAATTTCATATAATCCACCTTTATTTCTATTCAACTCATTTGAACCTGAATTTTGGATATGTCATAGCTCTATATGTCTACTTTCTAATCTCTTTGGTCCCATATCATTTTGATCCATATAACTTAAGATATTCAAATCTTACCTCAACTTGTCTAGTCACTAGCCCGAGTTACACTCTTGGAAGTATAAATTCACTAAAAATCGAAACTAAGCTCAAATCATACGAAATTGGTCTCATATTGAAGCTGATAAGACAACCTTTCATTTGCCACAAGATTCACTTGATTTACTTAAGTACACCTCAAGTTATAAGTCCTGAAAATCGACCTTCCTGCACTACCCTATTTTGCTCTGGATTGGACATATAGTAACTTCCTCGAACCACTGGGATCAATTGATGCCATAACAAACTCGAAATTTTATACTGGGATGTTTTCCTATGTGTAAGCTTTCTAACAAAATTAGTTTCACTCAATTTGGGGTTGTATAGGGTGAGTTATACTCTCCATAAGTCACCTTGCCCGAATAAAAACCCTGGTTCCTAGGTCAAACTTCAAAAATTCATATCTCTCTCAATACTAATCCAATGATCTTATATTATATATCTATGGAAATCCCTGAATGTCTACTTTCATCTAAAAATGTTTCATCAGATTTAACTGGTTGTAGGCAGCGCCGTACACTTCGTCGTACGGACTGTCGTGGAATTCTCACTCAGGCAGCATCCCAACCCATCCATTTCTTCTAATTTTCTCCTTCTAATCATAATTCTAATTCAAAATCTCCTATGAATTTAATCATAATTCATCATAATCCATCATAATACATCCAATAATTCATCAAATACATAAAGAAGAGTTCAATCTCATGCAATCATAGTGCAAGGAATTCAAGAATAGAAGTAGAATCCTACCTCTTTGGAGTATGACTTTGCTGAATTTGAGTTTGAATTGATGGAATTTTGCCAAAGCTTGGAGATTTGATGGAGTTGGATTTGAGAGAGGAAAGAAAGAAGAAGAAGGCTGGAGCAAGAGGAGAGGGAGAACGTAAATCAGCCATGAATGAGGAGGAAAGTCTGACTTAAATACATGAAAGTTGTGGTGTTGATTGGCTGAAGTTTTGTGGTTGAGGTTCGGCCATGTCTCTCACTTTTGTGGCCAATTTGCTCTCCATGTCGTCCACAAGTGGGATACGCTTCCGCTCTATCTGAAATCGGAACTCGTGTCTATTATGGTTGAAGTCGGAACTCGTCCCATTTAAGTTTAAAGTCGGAAATCGTGCCATCTTGCTAGTGACGAGGAAATCCCGTCTAGTTTATTCGAATCTTGGGAGCAAGGTCGGACGTCGGGAGTCATACAGTTCACCATCATATGATCTCGAAACTCCCATTTGAACTCGGGAATATCACTGCTGGGAATGGACTCCCTGAGGTCGGAACTTGTGGATGACTTGGAAATCAACTAAAGATTCGAACTCATGTCCATTGGATCCAACTCTCAAACCGAAACTCGTTACATTCGAATCCGAAGTCGGTACTTGCATTATTGTGTTAAAGTAACAACTTGGAGTCAAGTCGGAAGTCGGATAGGATGCTTAATGTCAGAACTCGGTAATTCGGAATGCATCAAACACCAAATGCTTGAACTCGGAAGTCGGGATTTTTAAAACATAAGGTGGAAAGGGTACCCGAGTAGGAAACCTTATGCCCGAGTCCATGAAGTCAAAAACTATGTACAGTATTTTGATCATGAAGTCGGAACTCGTGTGCATCTTGCTCGAAAGTTGTAGATAAACTATGAGATCGGAAATCGGGTGAAGTCAGATATCAGAGGTTAAGTCGGAAATGAAGAAAATGCTAAGGTCGGAAGTAGGAAATTGGCTGAACATGGAAGACGAACTCGGAAATCGGAAACTATCCCAGTTTATGTGAAATTCGAAGATGAAGTTAGAAATTGAAATTGGTCAAACTTAAAGGCGAAGTCGGAAATCGGAAATGGGATGTTACACTGATCTCATTCACACCTCAGAATCATGCACTGCCAATCCCAACCATACCATAGGGCGACCCTTCGCCTTCAATTATTGTAAATCTACACAAGTCGCAACCCCTACTTCTTTTTGTTGCCGCTGTAACATCCCCGTATAACGTAATAGGAAATAATAACAACAAACTTTTGTTACTCACCACCTTGCTCCTAAACTTTTTAGAAAATGACATTTAGGTCCCTATATCAATAGAATTAGCAGAATAAGGTTTTAAACGAAGCAGAATCACGTAGCAAAAACGTAGGAACCTAAACCTCGGCCGATTGAGCCACGGAGGTATCCATATGTGAAATGACATGGGATGCCCCTAGACTTACCCATAATTACGAAAATGCCATTAGCCTTGAAAAACAGAAATAGAAGGCCCTAAAATTTGTAAAACGTTTAATGTACACTATTAATCGATTTACTCGATTTTATTGAGGTTGTAGAGTTAATTAAAAAGTTAACTAGAGGTTAACTAGAAGTTGATTAGAGGTTAAATTAGAGATATTAGGACTAAGATAAAAACTTATAAAAACCTCACAAAATTCTTCAAAACCGTTTTACCGATTTAAAGGAAATCGGTAAGATTACGGTATTTTAAACTGTTGGAACCGAACCAATAGAAATTATACTATGAGAACCTTAGAATGGATGGCTAAGATTTAGCCAAACAACCCACCCAAGTGGCGCCTTGAGCAGCCCTTGATAGTGGAAGCCAAACTAAAATAGATAGAATAATGAAATCCACTAATCACATGCATTCAACATTCAAATATCTCTACCTTTCCCTTCCTTCTCTTCTTATCATTTTCGGCCTCCCCACTACCAGCCTCATTTCCTCACTCTTCTTCATCTTCTTCCACTTCCTCTCATCCCCAAGCTCAAGCCCTAACCATCAACTTCACTCTAAGATCAAGTTCCATCAAGATTTCACACCACGAATGTAGGAATCTCAACTTTCTCCTTCTTTTCTTTGAATTGGGGCTGCCTAGAGTCCCTTATTCATCCATGATTCTGATGTTGTGATGGGTGGGGATGATGAATTAAGGTTGGTTTAAGGTGTATATGTGAGTTTGAATTGAAGATTGGATGGATTGATTAGAGAAGAACATGAATCCAAGAAGAATCCAAGAAGCTGTTAGGGTTTTCCCCTCAATGATCCGTACAACGGAGTGTACAGCTCTGCCTACAGCAAATTAAATTTGATGAAACTATTTTTATATGAAACTAGACATCCAAGGCTTTCCATACATATAAAATATAAGGCCATTGGATTAGTATAGAATTAGTTATGAATTTTTGAAGTTAGACCTAGAAATCTAGGTTCTTACCCAGGTAGCATGAGTTGAGAAGGGTGTAACTCACCCTATACAACTCCAAATTGAGTGCAACCAAAGTTGTTTGAAATCTAACATATAAGAGAACATTCCATAAAAATTTTAAAATTTAATTCGTTTTCATTTGTTCCCAGCATATCAATGAATTTGGCTTAGGTTTAAATTGGCCTAGAACAAGGCAGTCCAGTAGGGTAATATTTCGGGACTCATAACTCAAAATCTACTTATGCAAATGACATGAAACTTAATTCATTTGAAAGCTTGTTGTGTTAGCTTTAGTTTGATATAAAATTTGCATGATTTCACCTAGTTTTCAATTTTTAGTGAATTTTCTTTTATAGGAACCCAATTCTAGCTAAGAACAAGACATGCTGAGGTAAAATGTTTATATCTTGAGTTATACAACTCAAAATGAGATGGGACCAAAAGGATTAGAAACTAGACACATAAGGCTACAACATATCCAAAAATTAGGTTTAAATGAGCTAAATTGAAATAAGGGTGGAGTATATAATAACCGGGCAGGATAATGAAGAATGAAATGAAAGCCCTATTGATGCTTGAGTTAAAACTAAGGAATGAGTCCATGAATATATGTACATATTTGCTGATTTGTATTGAATTGCAAGTTGTACAATTGTATTGGTTGTCTGGCACTATTCACGGGGAAGCAGACTCGATTCGTTATGCTGCCGAATTTCCGGCAGAAATTAGTGATAGTTCTAAATGATGGTGTGTTAATATTGTTATGTGACGTGTATGAATACTAAGCAAGTATTATTGTTTGAGATTAAGGTACAAAGCCTATGTATATATGATTTTATGATAAAAGATATGATGATGAATCCATATTCCGAAGGAACGTGATATGGCGATCACGCTCTGATAGGGTATGACATGGCGATCGTACTCTGGGATATGGTATGATAAGTACATCCTAAGGAGTGTGACATGGCGATCACACCCCGATGGAGTATGACATGGCGATCGTACTCTGGAATATGGTATGATAAGTATAGCCTAAGGAGTGTGACATGGCAACCACATCTCGATGGGGTATGACTTGGCGATCATACTCTGGAATATGACCTGATGACCACATCCTAAGGAATGTGACATGGCAATCACACTCCGAGGGAGTATGACATGGCGATCATACTCTGGAATGTGCATGACAACTAAAGGAAATTAAGAAAAACCTCAGTGCATTCGCAAGAATTCAAGTATGAGTATTTGCATGATTATATCCTACGTTTTATTGATGCTGAGACTATTCTATCTACTTATGCTGTGATTATTATTCTAAATATGAAATTTTGCCAATGTGACTCAAGTGCATGAATAAAATGAACTCTGCTTCGGACAATATATTTTCAAACTATAAAATTGAACAGTCTATTTAACATGCTCACATTTTTCATAATAAACCGAAGCAGTTAGAGACAATCACGATGACACCTGCACATGGTAGTTTAATGAGTCTTACTGAGAATTTATAATTCTCATTCCTATGTTTATTTCCGTGTTATCTCCAGATAGTTCAGAAGTTCCAGAGAAGATCCTCCGAGGCGGAGTTGACT
The DNA here is from genome assembly GCA_031439585.1 of Pterocarpus macrocarpus. Taxonomy (NCBI): domain Eukaryota; kingdom Viridiplantae; phylum Streptophyta; class Magnoliopsida; order Fabales; family Fabaceae; genus Pterocarpus; species Pterocarpus macrocarpus. The sequence goes on from CM062514.1 coordinate 35,879,197, forward strand.
AGTAAGATTGAAGGTGGCTGAAGGTTGTTGCCAATCAAGGTCCGATTAAGTGACAGTAACAACTCCTAGGTGAGGTATTATGACTTAAGTGTAGTACCATGCTTGGGAGGGTGTTACAGCCACCACCTGTAGCCATAGACCTCTTAGCGATGCAAGCCTTGACCTCCACCTTCGCTGCAGCAAGAAGTGATGGGAAGATGCAGTGAGGGTGATAGGAATGGGGTGATGAAGAGGAAGGAAAAGGGGATGGTGGAATGGGGGGATGGGGTTGTCATGGGAGGGTGGGATGTTAGGGCTCTTTTTTGTTTGGGTAATTAGAAATTTCATAAATTATTTTAACTAAGATTAACACCGTTTGTTTTAAGAGTATAATTTTAAAATGTAGAAAAGGACAAGTGTAATAGTGTCTAACCTCAAGGGAGGTCGTTGTAATTTTCCCCTAAAAAAATATAGGGACCAAAACTAAAATTTGGTGTAACTATAGAAACCAAAATGATGATTAGATAATAATATAAAATATGAATGGTATTTTAATTTTTTAAAGTTATTGTATGTTAAAAGTTTTGCACTAAAAAATTGTGGATTCTTTTTCATCCATTCATGAGATATTGTTTTTATGAAAAATGTTGTTATTGTACAAGAAAGAGGATAAAATGGGAAGCAAATATTTTACTATAGTAAACGGGATTTTGTAAGTAAAAGCAACTTTTTCTTGCTTCAAACTAACTATTTTAGAGCTAAAATTGATTTTGAAAACATAGCTCACTTGGAAACCAAATATGTTCACAAGTCATGACAATAACAACTAAGTCTTATTCCATTAGGCAGAATTAGATATATAGATTAAACAACACCACAGTGTTCTATTGTAAGTCATATTTAGATAAACCAAACAAGTTTTCAAATGAACAAAATAAATTTTGCAGATGTAAAAGTGATTTTGGAATGGCTAAATGCCAATTGAAGACACACTATTAGTGTATGGTTAGATTATAGTTTGCAAATGACAGTTTGTGCCAACTTAATTCTATAAAATTAATTTTAATCAAAAGTGAGATAATGTCAATGTGATTTATCATTGATAACTATTATGTCAAAAGTGATTATGAAAAAATAAATATTATTTGGATAATATTAATTAAATCACTTTTAGATATATAATTACTAAAAAGAACATAAATTTTATATTATATTTTTAATATTAACCTTTATTTTATTTTTGTTTTTAAGATATTTGAATAAATTATATTAGTATTTGAAATTGATGAAAAATCAAGTTTGAAATGTTTGTTTAGGAAGATTAGAATAATAAAATTTTATAGTATCTTCTTCTAATAATATAATAATACATTATTTGATGTTAACATAAAAATTTTAGTTATTATGCGCTATTAATTATTGTGAAATATATACACACGCGATGGGTTTGGTATAGGAATTAAAATGAGAGATAAGATTTTATGAATTAATTTTATATGCACAGTTATACATAAATTTAATTCATTTTTTTAATGTTTACTTACATGCTAAACCGATAATATTTTTTCACATGACCGACCTTAGTTACGCATAAATTTGACTAATTACTTCGTCACGTGATGATTGGATAGTGAATTGTGAAAATTTAAAAAAAAAAAAAATCAGAATAGTATGACATCAATATCAATCACTTCATCTTTATCTTTTGTATCTTCCATTCTGTTACTTTAGAATATGTTCCGTTCTTTAGATAAGTCCATATAATTTCTGTTATTCGGAGAGAGAGTATTGTAAATAGCTTATATACGTTGTACTCAGATAATTCAGTTTGTGAAAGGCAGTTCATTAACTCATATTCTCTATATGGTATCATCGAGCCTCTAGCCTGACAAGCCGAATTTGATCCTTTGTTTGTTTTTTTCAATGGCCGCTCCTATCAACTCCTCTTCCTCTTCACCCGTTGTGGAACTCAACGTTGCCACAACACTACCTATTAAACTCTCCTTCACCAATTATCCCACTTGGTATAAGCAAATCACCAAGTTACTTGCACGCGTGTTATGTCCCTCAAGGAGAGGCTTGCCTTTATCACCAAAGGTAATTCCAATGTTTCCGACTACATATTCTCCATTCGGTCCATTATTGATGAGCTTGCACTTGTTGGTCATTCCGTTGATGATCTTGATCTAGTTATCGCTGCCCTTAATGGTCTTGGTTCCACCTTCCAGGAATTTATTGCTTCTGTTAGCACCCCTGACACTCCCTTGTTGTTTGATGAGCTTTATGACAAGCTCTTATTATGAGATTTTTCTTCAACGCGAAGAGCGTCAGCAACAATCTCTTCCTATCATTGTCAACCATGCCTCTCATTCTTCTTTTCCTCATGGTCAAAGAAAACAACTACTGCGATTCTCTGGTGCAGCTTCCTCTAGTCACAATGCTCCTTCATCTGCACCCTCTGCTCATGGTTGCTACACTTCATCTTCTAGCTCCAATCTTGTATGCCAATTCTGTGATAAATGTGGTTACAATACCAAGACATGTTACAAACTTCACGGCTATCCTCCCGATCATCCTTGCCATCAAGCTAATCTGGTGCACAAAGATTCTCATTCTAAACCATCTTGGCTGTTTGACTCCGGTGCCTCTCACCATGTTACTAGAGATCTTGCCAACCTCTCTTTAACACACGAATATACTGGTAGTGATAAAAATTGTGATTGTTGATGGTAAGGGACTACCTATCACTCACAATGGTTCTATTGCTAACGTGCAGCAATGACTCCTATACAATTGCCGCCAACAAGAGTTGGAACCACACAAAAGGGAATGGAAAAATATCAATATACCAACAACCAATACTTCTGATCCCTTAAAGGCCTATGATTTTTCTGCCCACAATAGAGTTTCTTCAAGGAAATCTACAGAATATCAAAGGACAAGCCCATAAGAATCCACTAGTAGATTTAGGAATAAATTAATAAATTAATTTGGTTATGCTTGCTGGAATTTGTTATTCGGTTGGAAGTTAGTTACAGTTAGCCTCCCTCTGTATGCATGATTCCTCATGCATATAAATTCATCTCGAGAAATTTTTGGGTGCTTCTAGAGTATTATATGGACTGTGTTCACAGTGACTAATAAAATAATATTTTGGATAAAAATGTAAATTAGTAATAAATACTATCTTAAAATGTCATTCTATTATTGGTTGTGAGTATATTCACGTAGTACTCCATAAACACTTAAGAATTTCTCATTCATCTCTAAACCGATATTGATGTGGATTGGGGTACTCGTGTAATTCTGTTGACGCTTGGAATTTCAAGAAGCAAACCACAATCTCACGCTCTTCAACTACAGAGAGTATCGTGCCTTAGCTTTCTTGGCAAGTGAGATCACTTGGGTGCATCACATTCTTCGAGACTTTGGCCTCACTCCCTCCCTTGCCCTTGTCTTTTGTGACAACTAAGCTGCTATTTACATTGCCTCGGATTCAACTTTTCATAAACGTGAAACACATTGAAATTGATCTGCATTTTGTGCAAGAAAATGTTGCAACTGTAGTTTTCAAATTGGCTCACATTCGCACCCATATCATCAGCTTGCTGATCTCATGACTGAGCCACTTAGTTCTCCCCAGTTAAACAGTTTAATATCCAAGATGGAGATCATCAATCCATAGTGTTAATTAGCTAGGAATAAATTAATTTAGTTATGCTTAGCTGAAGTTAGTTATAATTAGCCTTACTCCCTACGCACGATTCTTCGTGCATATAAACTCATCCCATTGCTACAATAAGTTAATAACATGTTACTCATTTCTTTCCATTTCTATATCCACTCTAAACTGATTTGAGTAAACTACTTTTTTTTTCTTACTTATATTTGGTAATTTGATTTGAAAAATGATTTTGACAAAATAAATTATTGTTTGGATAATATTAACTAAAATATCTTTTAGATGTATAATTATTGAAAAAGGTATGGATTATATATTGTACTTACTCTGTTATTTTATTTCATTTTTTCACATATATTTGATTCAAATTATATAATTATTTTTTAAATTTTTGGTTATATTATTAAGATTTAAAATTTTAGAAATTTGTTAAAGTAAAGCTTTTTTTAATGTTAAAATAAGTTTATGGTCTCTATAATTTTCACTAATTTTGGTTTCTATATCTATAATTTTTTTGTTTAGGTATTACTCATTTGTGTCAAAAATTTAGTTTTGGTCCCTGAAATTAATTATTGGTCCTTATATTTTTAACTTTTTAGATTTTAGTCCCTATATTTGGTATTTTTAATTGGTTCCTATAGTTTAATTTATTTTTTATCTTTACAAATATATATTGTTTTGATTTCAATATATATATATATATATATATATATATATATATATATATATATATATATATTTGGTCCCTCTTTTTTAAATATTAAGATTTTTACTTCCTACTGTTGGTCAATACCATTAACTGGTGATGTTTATAAGGATTAAAAGAAGACTTTTAAATTATTTATAAGGATCAAAAGCAAAAAAGTTTTTAATATTTATAAGAATTAAACGTGTGTTCTAAAAACTTATAGGAACTAAACTTTAGAACAATACGAATCAAAAATATAATATTTGAAAAAAGAGGGACCAAAAGTTAAAAAGATTTTTTAAAGTGACTAAAATCAAAATGTTATAGTGATTAAAAATACATTTAAAGCTTGTATTTTAAAGGTGTGACATTAAAAAATTAATGGGTCGTTTTTTCAGAAAATGTTTTTATGAAAAATTTTGTTACCGCAATAGATGGAGAAGGACTTGAAAAAAAAAAGCATTAAATGGGAACAAAAATATTTACTGTAGCAAATGAGATTTTATAAAAGTAAAAGCACGTTTTTCTTATTTCAAACTAAAAGCTAGTTTAGAGTTAAAAACATAGCTCAACTAGAAACTAAACACATTCACAAATGAACAAAATAAATTTTCAAGATGTAAAAGTGATTTTGGGGCGGCAAACGCCAATCCAAACACGCTAATGTGTAGCTAGATTAGAGTTTGTAAATGATAGTTGCACCAATTTAATTTTATAAAATTAATTATTTTTTATTAAACGTGAGTTAATATCAAAATGATTTCTGTTTGGTAATTTTTGTATAAAAAATTATTATAATATAATAAATATTGTTTGTGTAATGTTAATTAAAATTATTTTTAGATATGTAATTATTAAAAAGAAAATAAATTTTATATTGTATTTTTAATATTAACTTTTTATTTCATTTTTTTAAGATATTTGAACAAATTATGTTAATATTTGAATTTGATTAAAAATTCAGTTTGAAATATTTGTTTAGGAAGATTAAAATAATAAAATTTTACACTATCTTCTAAAACTATATTATAATATTATTTAATTAGTTTGAAAATATATAAATTATTAAATTTACTAGAAAATATAATAATACATCATTTGATGTTAACATAGAAAACATAGTTGTTGTGCACTGTTAATTATTGCGAAAAAAAAATTATGCGATGAATTTGATATAAGAATAAAAGTGAGAGAAAAAAATTTTATGAATTAATTTTGTATATACAGTTATAGATAAATTTAATCCAATTTTTTTCTTTATTTTTGTATACAAACCAAATCCACCTATAGTATTTGATAATATGTTTTTGTGTGACTGAGCTTAATAAGTATAAATTTGACTAATTAATTTGTCGTGTGACGATTGGATAGTCAATTGTGAAAAATTAAAAGAAAAAAAAATCAGAAAAGCATGACGGCAAGAAAAATCACATCGTGTCAAAGCACGTGTTTTGGTTAAGCACAGTGACTAAGCAAGAATTTCTACAATTAGGAGGCCGCGTCACCAGATATTCACCGCAAGGCTAATCCTATCTAACAAAAGTCTAATTGTATAAACAGTACAACGACAAAAATGGCAAAATATTCAAACATAGCGACATCAACACATAGGCATCTATAAGTCATAGGCAATAAAAGTCTAATGATCATACATAGTGTTGCTGTCAAGTAACAAGGGGTCACTCCTAGTAGACTCAACTGCTCTTTTGGATTTGGTCAATTGACGTAACGCAAATATCAAAGAACAGTGCCCTCATTTTTAAATAACACTGCAACAATCCAGCACAATTACCTAATATTTTGATTTTATGTTGCAATTAGTGCAATAATGGCCGCTATCCTTCCTGTTGTGCTTGTTATTTGCAGGATATTCTCATTCTTCTCTCGAATTTCCTCTGCAACAGATATAATCACCCAGTCTCAGCCACTTCCCGATGGCAGCACCTTGGTTTCTAGTGATGGTACGTTCGAATTGGGTTTCTTCAGTCCAGGTAATTCAACTAACCGCTATGTAGGGATGTGGTACCAAAAAATCCCAGTTAGAAGAGTTGTTTGGGTTGCCAACCGTGACAACCCAATCAAAGACAACTCCAGCAAATTGATCATAAGCCAAGATGGAAAACTCGTGCTTCTCAGCCAGAATCAGACCCTTCTTTGGTCAACAAACACAACAACAAAGGCTTTGAGTCCCATTGCGCAGCTCTTAAACAATGGAAATTTAGTACTTAAAGATTATGGGAAGGACAACAACAATGAACAAAGTTTTCTTTGGCAGAGCTTTGACCATCCTTCTGACACATTATTGCCGGGAATGAAAGCTAGATTGGACAGAAAAAATGGTATTAGTCCACGTATTACTGCTTGGAAAAATTGGGATGACCCATCTCTAGGGGACTTTACTGGAGCTATGGTCCATGGCAGCAACCCTGAAATGGTATTGTGGAAAGGCTCTATACCGTATTACAGGACAGGACCATGGAATGGAATCGGGTTGAGTGGTACTTTATTGAAGGATAATGCACTTTACAATTACAAATTTGTCAACAATGAAGACGAAGTGTATTACATGTACACCCTCAAGAACAGTTCTATAATTTCAATAGAAGTTATGAACCAAACACTTTATCTTCGCCAACGCCTCACATGGGTTCCACAAAGAGGAATTTGGATTGAGTATCGATCCATCCCACAAGACCGGTGTGATGCTTACAATTTTTGCGGTGCATACGGAAACTGTGTCGCTGATGCGTATCCAATTTGCCAGTGCTTAGATGGATTCAAGCCAAAATCACCACGGAATTGGAACGCAATGGATTGGACAGAAGGGTGTGTGCAGAGCGACAGGTGGAGCTGTGGGGTGAAAGGCAGAGATGGTTTTCGAAGATTTGCTGGGATGAAATTGCCAGATACTACATTCTCTTGGGTTGATAGAAGTATGACCCTCGAGGATTGCAAAGCCAAATGCTTGGAAAATTGTTCCTGCACAGCTTATACAAACTTGGACATAAGGGGAGCTGGTAGTGGCTGTGCCATTTGGTTTGGTGCTCTTAATGATTTGAGAGTTTCAGAAAGAGGACAAGATCTATATGTCCGAATGGCTGCTCCAGGTAAAGACTTTGGTGCTCTTCTAGCATTTAAGTGTAAAGCCCCATATCAGTTGTTAATGAAAATAATATGACCGGACAAATTCATCCTAAGAAATGACAATCTCAAGCATAGTCCGAGAATTAAAAATATCGGCCAAATTAGTCCAAGGGGTAATGTGTCCGGTAGAAAATATTTCGTAGGTGCTTATCTATCCCTAAAAAATGACAAATTTTACTTATATTTTTAATTCTCAGAAACTATAATATGGATTTTTATTTTTTCATGGATGATTTTATCAGGTAATATATTTTATCAGGACCAAATTAGAGCTTTACTTTTATTTTAATTAACAGGCCGTTACTTGTATCTGGGAATTATCGCTAGCGCTTCATTTGACATATCTTTGTCATGCAGTAAATGCAGATGCTCCACACAGCCATACGAAAATGGTAGTCTTGGTAGTTACAACCGCAGGTCTATTGGTCCTTATGATGCTATTAGCACTATCCTACACCTTTAGGCGCAAGACAAAGTATAGAGGTAAACTTTAGAGTTAGACTGCATTATCTATTTCACAAAGATTGAAAAATTGGTTTAATTAATTGAACAACTACAATGATATCGCTTGAACAGAAAACCTACATAGTTAAACAGTCGGGCAAGTTCCTTAGAATTCAAATTTTCAACAATTAATTTTTTACTTGTTTGGGCTGTTAAGACCGTTTTTTCGGGGAGTGGGGATATCTGTTCCCAACCATATAAGACAAAGAAGTATGTAATCCTTTTTTTTTTTTTTTGGACACAAAGTTTCATATCTTATTTTGGTGTGAGTCTAAATTTATATGCCACTAGATTTTTATACATATTTATTTGATTGTTCAAAGAGAGAGCGGAGAAAACCATGCCAATAGAAAAGAAAGATGCTGGAGGACAAGAAGATTTGGAGCTTCCTTTGTTTGATCTCTCTACAATAGTAAATGCCACCAATAACTTCTCAGTTAACAACAAGCTCGGAGAAGGTGGTTTTGGTCCTGTATATAAGGTAAATAACAATAAGTTTATTGTTAAAATAGAAAATGAAAATTTATGAATCTCATTATCTACCAAATTGTTACCAAATACAAAATTTAGGGTACACTACCACATGGAGAAGAAATTGCTGTCAAAAGACTTTCAAGGAGTTCTGGCCAAGGATTGAAAGAATTTAAAAATGAAGTGATATTTTGTGCCAAGCTTCAACACCGAAATCTTGTTAAGGTTCTTGGTTATTGCATTGAAGGAGAGGAGAAAATGCTACTCTATGAATACTTGCCCAACAAAAGTCTCGATTCATTTATTTTCGGTTAGTATTTTCTATAAAAGTTGATATTTAATGTAATAATAGGTGGATTTGTTTTATAAATCATTTTGGACCAAAAAAAAAGATTCTAATCATCATCATGGGCAATCTTGGCAGATTCAAGTCGAAGTAAATTTTTAAATTGGTCTAAGCGTTTTCACATCTTGTATGGAATTGCTCGAGGTCTTCTTTATCTTCATGAAGATTCAAGATTGAGAATCATACACAGAGATCTAAAAGTAAGTAATATTTTATTAGATAATGATATGAATCCAAAAATTTCAGATTTTGGCATGGCTAGAATGTTTCGAGGTGATCAAATTGAAGGAAATACAAGTAGAATAGTTGGCACATAGTAAGTATCTTTAAAGATGCTAAATTATCACACATTAATTAATTTGACATGAAACTAACACATTTATGGTTTCTTTTAGTGGTTATATGGCTCCTGAATATGCCATTGATGGACTATTCTCTATGAAGTCCGATGTATTTAGCTTTGGCGTATTATTGCTAGAGATTATAAGTGGAAAGAAAAACAAAGGGCTTACCTACCCTAGCAATAGTCTTAATCTTATTGGACATGTGAGTATCAAAATTTACTTTGACTTTTCTATGGTGAAGCAATATGTAAATAATAGTTGTTCAAAAATTATTGTAGGTGTGGAGGTTGTGGAAAAAGGGCATCCCAGAGGAATTCATAGATTCTAGTTTGAGGGACTCATGTATTCCATCTGAAGCAGTACATTGCATTCAAATTGCTCTTTTGTGTCTGCAACGTTATCCTGATGATAGACCAAACATGACATCTGTAGTTGTGATGTTAAGTAGTCAAAATACTTTGCCTCAACCAAAGGAACCTGGTTTCTTACTCGAGAAGGTCTCATCTAATGGAGAACAATCTTATGGGGAACAAATGTCCTCTTCAATTAATGAAGTAACTGTCTCAATATTAAGCGCTAGATAGAGAAATTATTTTATTTCTTACTTTGTATATGGAGATATGTAACTATTACTTAGAAGTTAAAACATCTTTTAGTAATTCTAGTCACAAAGGATGAAATATCAATAGTTTTTTGCCCCCTAAAACAAAGTTCAACAAAGTTATATATGCTGTATACTTGTTGATAAACTGAAAAGAGAAAGGAAATTTATTCAAAAAACAATTTTTGGAGGGATAGATGACAATTTCTATTTTGAATATTCATTATCAAACTTTCTCCAACAATGAAATATAGGCACTAGCCTAAGATAAATAAAGTAAGAAGAGAAAAAATAAATTAAGCATAGACTTTTATATTGGTTCAATAGGTGAAAGATGAGATTTTGTAGTTGGATGAATGTTGTTTCTATCATTAGTATTTTTCTAGATTTGAGATTTTGAAGCTTGACGGGTGTTTGTTTTAATAAAATGAGTTGTATGGATGGCCTAGTGGATTTCCTAAAGGCTCATATATTATTTATAAGTATGGGATGTTATCAAGTAAAAAAGGACAACTTCTTAAAAAGAAGGAAGAAGAAAAAAGAGACAGAAAGATGGAGCATGCTCTTTAAGAATAACAAAAAAATAGAGAGAGAAGTGTGGTAAACGTAGGGGTGTCAATTACAACTAGATCTATGGGTACCTATTCTGCCCTAACCCCCCATAATAGGGCCACTATGTGCGGGGACAGGTTTACGGATATGGTCGAGTTCAAGGTAAACCTGCCTCTATATATAAGATTTTTTTAATATTTCTATCATTCCAAGGGTGTGTTTGGTGTGGGAATAAAAATAGAGATAAAAATTTCATGAATTAGCTTAATGTGTAATTTTATTCTCATACCAAACACACCGTAGGAATTAAATTTTAAAATAATTTTCATCTAAAAAAAATTTGAAATAATTTTTTAGGCATTTAAAAGAAGTAGCAGGTGATATGGTATGAGTTGCTGTAAGTTGTCTGCAGATAGGGTTCAGATTCTTAATGTCAAAACTTGCTGATAGGATAAAGGCGAGTTGAGGATTATTTAATAGGGTCGGGGCATGTTCGAGTTGCACTAAAACCCATCCCCCATTGACACCCCTAGGTAAAAGAAGTGGAAATATAGGTTTTAGAGCAAGTTAAGAACAATAAAAATAGGCAAAGAAGAAAATAAATAATCGAAGACCAGAGAAATAAGCTCATCTCTTCCCTCTCTACAAGTTTAAAAGTCAAACACTCTCCTTTACTCAAAATGTAGATATCATTGTTCAATAGGAAAAGCTAATAGTTCTTATCTGTTTCAATTCACTTCAAATAATTCAAATAGCATCAAAGAAACATTTTCATAAAATAAAGAGTAAAGATACATAGCAAGGAATGAAAATATAAGCCAACACAATGACATACGGACCTCAATAGAAGAATAAACACTCGCACACATTACATGCACTCACTTTCACGCACATTACACCGTAGTTTATTCATTTTACAAATCATCCCAAAAAATAAAAAATAAAAACAAGATATTTTGGGTTTGTTTGAAGTTGTTTTTATTTTTTAGTTTTTCAAAACAGTTTTCCAAAACAATTTTTAAAAGTAAAAGAATAAAAAAATTCATTTGGTATACTTTAAAAACAGTTTTTAAATGATAAAAATAAAAAAATTTGTTTGGCTCATCTACATGGGCCAAAGTATTTGGCTTAGAAAGGTTCCCATAGATCAAGAAACATGCAATCAACACATAGAAAAACAATAATTCAAGAATCAGCAACAACACAAATCTGGAAGATTCAACAACAACAAAAACAAACCAGATATCTAAATGCAAAGTTCAAACCAGAGGTATTAGGGTTCAAGAACTGGAATTAAGGGTAACAACAAATCAAAAACAAGAAGATTCAGGATTCATAGATTAGCAATAACAGACTATGACTTTCTCTTTTGCAATTGTGGCAGAAATCATGACAAACCCTTTCACGGTGGCAGCGACGACTTGTGGTGGAGAAGACGTTGGCAGCGTTGAGGAGAAAAACCACGGCAGAGAAGAATGACACCACGATAGTGCTCCAAACAGAGAAAGACTGACAATGTTAGCAGCAAATCCACAACTCCCAGGGTCAATCAATGGTGAGGCTCCAATCACAATGGTCACCGGAGGTCAGAGAAGAGTGAGGGGCGGTGATGGTCCTCAAACGCGTGATGGCGAGTGCCCTTGCATGGTGGTTGGTGAGGACCCTTTGACAAATGGGGCGCAGCGGAAGAAGAACCACCACCCCTGATGTGCAAAACAATTCAAACGAGAGTGTTGCTTACAAGATTCAAACAAAGAGCAAGATCAATATATCAACGTATTTACAAAGAGTGCCACTGCTTGTTTGCTGCTTCTCAAAACATGTCAAAGATGTTTTCTATTTTTTGTTTTTAAAAACCAAATTGTGTTTTCTATTTTTTAAAATAATTAAAAAAAATCTCCTTTTCAAACAAGTTTTTTTGTTTTTTTATTTTTAAAAATCAAAAGCTGTTTTGAAAAACAGTTATCAAACAAGCCCTTTATTGTTTGCTAAACATAATCTATGAACCTAAACTCCAAGCAAATGCGAGTGCTAGTAAACACCAAACCACAACTCAATAACCACCCAAATGACCACAATAGCCACCCAACTACCATCACAGCAACAACCCAAACAGCTTAGCAAGGAGCTCGCAACCCATCGTTGCTCACACTACTGTTGCCGCAATAGTTGATGCTATCCACCCAAATCTTTCAACCTTGGATTTGCCACAAACAGCCCCCATGATGGTGGCCTCTCTCTGCCATCTAATGCAGCATGAGCTATTGTTTCCTTTTATTGATGGCCACTACCCATTGCACCTCTCTCCTTGCACTTTGTGCCCATAATCAAGAAAGCCTCTGCTGCTCCCTTTCTCTATTTTTGCTTCTTGTAACAATTTCATTTTTGTTTTATTTATTTTTTGTTGTGGCTTATTTTAGGTAGTTTAATACGCTGAGGTTGAATTTTTCTTTTAGGCCATATTCATTTTTGTGGAAATTTCATAAACCTTCTTTGAGATCTGTTTATGTTACATTTGCACCCTCTTATTTTTTATAATTATTACACCCAACTATCGTCAGATAAACAATAGAGGATTGTTATTTTAACATAAAATTTAACGGCACAAACACAACGCACTATAATAAAGGGAGTAAAATGGTATCGGAGCAATACCAGTACGGTGCCACAAAACTTTTCACCTACTCCCTGTATGAGTCTCTCAATGTGTCGAAAATATCACATTCAAGAAACATCTTTCAAAACAGTATTATCATCCGTTAACATAACAAATAAAGTTATTTGAACCCCCTCCCCGCGCGACACCCGACTAGGAGTGTTAATGGAGCAGGCCAGGGCAGGGGATAGGTAGGTACCCTCCCCCATTTTCTGCCCTATACTCCTACAAATATTCATGTTTGGAGGTTCCTGCAGATAAATAGGTACTCACGAATATTTATGGGTATCTATATATTATTAAAAATTTTAAAAAATAGAAAAATAAAATAAATAAAAATAATTTTAATATTATAATTTATCACTTAAAATACTCAAAATAAAAATAAAAAATATAATAGTAAAATAACTTTTACAAAGATTAAAAAAAAGAAGCAGATTACTAATGATACTTGAAAAATTATTTTTTAACATCATGTTCTGTATCCAATCATCATCTTATGGATGACATCATGGAATTTAACTTAAACAAGCCATTCTTTCAACGTGACTACAAAATACAAAGAAATCAAATCATCAAAATAACTTGACAAGGATCCCATTTCTACCAACTCCAAGGATTGTAATTGATTTTTCTTTGATAAATATTTGGCTTTTGTACATTTCTTTTTGGAAAAAACTAAAATATACATGTGGTATATATATATATATATATAAAGGTAATTTGGTAATATTATATCAAATACCCGCAGATATAGAAATTATGCTCCTCGTCCTTACCCCATTTAACAAATAGGTATTTAAATTCTCCACCCCTATTATCTATGGAGGAAAAATTCTTCTCCTATACCCGCCCTATCACGGATATTACTCACAAATACAGGTAAAATTGACATCTCTACACACGACCCCTTTCTCTATCTCTCACCTCTCTCCCTTGCTTTTTCATCTTTTTCTTTTTCTTTCCATTTTGTCCCCTGCTATGTCTGTGTATGTCAATTGATGCACCAAAAGGTGTGTACATGCATCATCATCCTAACATAATTAATATTGAAATAAAGGAAGCAAGGATACAAAGGTTAGTTTATATATTTTTTAATTATTTTAAATTAATTAATAAATATGAAGCGGTCATGTGCTATTAATTTGATTAATAGCTCATTAATTATGAGAGTTCAATGAAGTGGCATTTTAAAAATTAAGGTCATCGGACATAATTTAAAAATTAAAATAAAAAGGCAAGTGTATAATATCAACAAACCTCATAGTACGTCAATATAATTCCCCCTTACTCTTTCGTTTAAATACGTGATCTTTGGTTTGTATATTTATTGTAGTTATTTATCGTCTTTATTTGCCTTATTTCTTATTTTCTTCATAATATATAATATAAATAAATAAAATGGAGCTATAATATCTAATTGGTTGCTTTCATGCATTTATAATTATTTTTTTATTTTTTTGGTATGAAATAAATTCAAATTATTGAGAAAACTAGTTGACGATAGATAAATCAAGAGAGAATAGAGTACAGATCAAGCCGGCTAAAAGTTTTTTCATATATATATATATAGGATTTAAATATTAAATAACAATAAGCAAATTTGCGTAACCTCAACATTATGAATGCAAAGTTTTTAAATAGTCAATTCAAAATAAAAAAATATTTCTTTCATGAAGTTTAATATTTTAAATATTATTCTTCCAATGTAAATATTTTCTCATTGGTAAAATATTTCAAAAAATCTTTTTGATTCACCATTTATATAGTGTGAGCCTTGGCGACTACAAAGTTTATTACCCCATTCTCATCTCATCATTTCATGAATAAATAAAAACTTATTTTTTATTATTTTTTATGTTGCCACTGCAACGCACCAAGTCTCTTGGGACAATGCGACAATGAGAATAACAAATATTTATATTATTATCTAATAATACATTGTAATATTTTTTAAAGAGTTTAAAAATGTATAAATTATTAAATTTATTAAATAATATAATAATATATTATTTGACGTTAATATAAAAAATTAGTTATTTATGCACTATTAATTATTGTCAAAAAAAAAAACTATACGGTGAGTTTGGTATGAAAAAAAGAGAGGGAAAAAATTTCATAAATTATATCTATATATAAAATTATATATAAATTTAATTCATAATTTTTTTCTCTATTTTTACGCACACTCTAAATTCACCCATAATATCTGATAATATGTTATCACATATATAAAAATTTTACTAATTAATTTATCATGTGATGAATGGATAGTGGATAATGAATTGTGAAAAAAAAAAAAAAACACACACAGCAGAATAGCATGACGTCAAGACCAACCACTCCATTTCAGAGCACTGTTTTTGTTTAAGCACAGTGATTAAGCAAGAATTTCCACTCTAGAAGACCGCGTCATATATATATATAGTACATTTTTTACTTTATTATTATTACGGATATTTATTTTGTTTATTTTAATTAATATAATTTTATCTAATAATATTACTATCATTTATCAGCCATGCATTGCACTAGAATATGCGTGAGTCCTAATCCTATGTAATAAATGTATATCAGTACGTCACCAAATACGGCAAGATATTCAAACGTAGCCACACCAACACATAGGCACCATAACTCATACCTAACAAAAACATTTAATGAACATTAATGCTGTCGATTAATGCGTGGTCGCTGCAGGTAGACTGCTGTCAATGCCGTCAATTGAGGTAATGCAAACTAATTGTGCCTCGATTCTTCATATATTAATATTACTGTAACAATCCGACATAACTAGCTAATTGTGTGATTTTATGCCGCAATTGACGCAAAATGTCCATTCTTCTTCCTGTTGTGCTTCTTGTTTCAGAGCTATTCTTATTCTTCTCTCTAATTTCCTGTACAACAGATACAATCACACAGTCTCAGCCACTTCCTGATGGCAGCTCCTTGGTTTCTAGTGGTGGTACCTTTGAGTTGGGTTTCTTCAATCCTGGAAATTCTACAAACCGTTATGTAGGAATATGGTACCAACAAATCTCAGTTAGAAGAGTTGTTTGGGTTGCCAACCGTGAAAACCCAATCAAAGACAACTCCAGCAAATTGATCATAAGCCAAGATGGAAACCTCGTGCTTCTCAGCCAGAATCAGACCCTTCTTTGGTCAACAAATGCAACAACAACAAAGGCTTTTGAGTCCCATTGTGCAGCTCTTAGACAATGGAAATTTAGTACTTAAAGATGGGAAGGACAACAACAACAATGAACAAAGTTTTTTGTGGCAGAGCTTTGACTATCCTTGTGACACATTATTGCCAGGAATGAAACTTGGATGGAACCGAAAAAATGGTATTAATCGGCGTCTTTCTGCTTCGAAGAATTGGGATGACCCATCTCTAGGAGACTTTACTTTTGGTTTGGTCCATAGCGGCAACCCTGAAGCGGAAACGTCAAAAGGTTCTGTATCGTACTGTAGGACAGGACCATGGAATGTAATTCTGTTTAGTGGTACTTCAGCATTGAAGGATAATCCACTTTACAATTACAAATTTGTCAACGACAAAGATGAAGTGTATTACATGTACACCCTCAAGAATAGTTCTGTGATTTCAGTAGTTGTCATGAACCAAACCCTTTATCTTGGTCAACGCCTCATGTGGGTTCCACAAACAAGAACTTGGAATCTGTATAAATCTATGCCACAAGACACTTGTGATGCTTATAATCTCTGCGGCGCATATGTAAATTGTGTCGTTGATTCGCCACCGTTTTTGCCGGTGCTTAGATGGATTCGAGCCAAAATCACCACATAATTGGAATGCAATGGACTGGGCACAGGGGTGTGTGCGGAGTGATAGGTGGAGCTGTGGGGTGAAAAATAGAGATGGTTTTCGCAGATTTACGGGGATGAAGTTGCCAAATACTACATATTCTTGGGTTGATGGAAGTATGACACTCAAGGATTGCAAGGCCAGATGCTAGGAAAACTGTTCTTGTACTGCTTATTCAAACTTGGACATAAAGGGGTAGTGGCTGTGCCATCTGGTTTGGTGATCTTCGTGATTTGAGAGTTTCAGGAAGCGGGCAAGATCTATACGTCCGAATGGTTGCTTCAGGTAACGACTTTGTGCTCCTCTAGCTTTCAATTTATTTTAATTAGTTGGCAATTACTTATATTTAGGAATCATTATTGCTTCGTTTGACATTTCCATGACATGCTATAAATGCAGATTCTAAACACAACCATAAGAAAAAGTTAGTCTTGGCAGTTACAATCACAGTTCTATTTATCCTTGTGGTGCTATTAGCGTTGTCCTACATTTATAGGCGCAAGACAAACTACAAAGGTAAGTTTCATAATCAAACTGCATTATTTATTTCATAAAGATTGAAAAATTAGTTTACTTGAACAATGGTATCGCTTGAACAGAACACCTGCACAGTTGGATATTCCAAGCAAGGTCATTAGAAATTTAGAATTCAAATTTTCAACGATTAACTTTTTATTTGTTTGGGATTTTTTTTTTTTTTTTTTTGGGCGGGAGGTAGGGAAAGATAATTTTGGGTTACCAAGATACTCATGGTTAAGCCAATTAAATTATTTGTTACCAACCATACAATGACAGGGAAGCATGTACTCATTTTTTCCACATGAAGCTTCATGTTTTCTTTTGTTGTGTGTCTAAATTTATATATAGATATAGATTGTTCAATTGTTCAAAGACAGAATAGAGATAAGCATGCAAGTACAAAAGAAAGATGGAGGCGAAGAAGAAGATTTGGAGCTTCCTTTCTTTGATCTTGCTACCGTTGTAAATACCACCAATAATTTCTCAGTCGATAACAAGCTTGGAGAAGGTGGTTTCGGCCCTGTATATAACATAAATATGCAATAATTTATTGTTCAAATAGAAAAAGAAAATTCATGAATCTCATTCTCTATTAAATTTTTCCCAAATACAAAATTCAGGGGGCATTGCCACATGGAGAAGAAACTTCAGTGAAAAGACTTTCAAAGAATTTTGGCCAAGGGTTGAAAGAGTTTAAAAATGATGTTATGCTTTGTGCTAAACTTCAACACCGAAATCTTGTTAAGGTTCTTGATTATTGCATCGAAGGAGAGGAGAAAATGCTACTCTATGAATACATGCCCAACAAAAGTCTAGATTCATTTATTTTTGGTTAGTAACTTCTATAAAAGTTAATAGTTAATATAACAATTGTTGGACTTGTTTTATAGATCACTTTGGAAACAAAAGTCTAATCAACATCATTGGCAATCTTGGCATATCCAAGTCAAAGTAAACTTTTAAATTGGTCTTAGCGGTTTCACATCTTATATGGAATTACTCGATGGCTTCTTCGTTTTCATCAAGATTCAAGATTAAGAATCACATATAGAGATCTAAAAGCAAGTAATATTTTACTGGACAAAGATATGAATCTAAAAATTTCTGATTTTGGCATGGCTAGAATGTTTGAAGGTGATCAAATTGAAGGAAATACAAGTAGAATAGTTGGCACATAATAAGTATATTTAAAGATGTTGAATTACCACACATTAGTTTGACATGAAACTAACTATTTATGATTTCTTTCCGTGGTTATGTAGCTCCTGAATATGCCATTAATGGGCTATTCTTTGCAAAGTCCGAGGTATTTAACTTTGGCATATTATTGCTAGAGATTATAAGTGGAAAGAAAAACAAAGAGCTTACCTACCCTACTAATAGTCTTAATCTTATTGGGCATGTGAGTATCAAATTTACTTCAACTTTTCTATGGTGAAGCAATATGTAGATAACAGTTGTTCAAAATTGTTATAACCATGGAGGTTGTGGAAAAAGGGCATTCCAGAGGAATTAATTGATACTAGCTTAAAGGACTTACGTATTCTATTTGAAGTAGCATATTGCATTCAAATTGGTCTTTTGTGTCTGCAATGTCATCCTAATGATAGGCCAAACATGACATTTGTGGTCATAATGTTGAGTAGTAAAAATACTTTGCCTCAACCAAAAGAGCCTGGTTTCTTACTCGAATGGATCTCACATGAAAGAGAACAACCATTTTCAGTTAATGAAATAACTATCTCAACTTTAAGCACTAGATAGAGAGATTATGTTATTTCTTACTTTGTACATGGAGATATGTAACCATTACTTGGAAGTTAAAATATCTTTTAGTATTTTTAGTTACTAAGGATGAAATAAAATAGTGCGTTTTTTTTTTAAAAAAAAGCTCAACAAAGTTAGTTTAGAACCTATATGTATGGTAAATATGCTACATACTTGTCAATAAACCAAGAAGAGAAAGGAAATTTGTTCAGAAACTTTTTTTTTTTTTGGGGCGTAGGGGGTGGTTTGATCACAAATTCTGTTTTGAATTCATGAGCTATCAAACTTTTCCTAGTAATGAAATATATAGGTCGTAGCCTAAGCTAATTAAAGTAAGCAAAAAAAAAAAAAAAAAAAGCATAGACTTTTATATTGGTTTGACAAAAATAGAGATCTACCTCTTGGATGAAAGATGAGATTTTGTAGTTAGATGAATGTTGTTTCCATCGTTAGAATTTTTCTGGATTCAAGATTCTAAATTGAGCTCAGTAGAGCGTTCTTTTTTTTTTTAATGGATGGGCTAATGGTTTTCCTAGAGGCTCATATTATTATGTGCTTTGTTGTAGATTCGAGAATTACTATGTATGACTAGGCTTGGACCCATTGATTACTGTGTTAGACTATGACGGAGAGGCATATTAGCTAAGTCATTGATATAAGGAATTATGTTTATGTACATTTATAGAGAGGACAAGATCCACACTTCACTCTTGACATTGTTGACTACTCACCACTCCATTGATATGACAAGAAAGAGCTTGAGTGAAAGACTTTATTCTTAATATATACAAATGTATGCAACTTTGCAAAATGATTCGCCAAGTTGTGTTTCATAGCAAGATAGTTTTAAGAGGTACCCTATGTTAGTATTTTTATGATTTTTATATATTGGTGTTCTAATTCCTACAATATATCCAATCTAATTTTCATAAGCGATGTCAAATCATGTTATACCAGGTAGAGAACCCGAAATTAGTATAGAAAAGGCATCAATTTGGTTGAAATTGAGGATTTTCTGTTTGTAAGGTACCTTTTTTATCTTAAATTTAAGATAAAATATCCATTTTAGTCTCTGATAAAAATTTCAAGAGACAAATGAATCTCTCAAAATTTGAAAATCCATGAATGGTTTCTCATCATTCAAAAAAGAGAACATATTTATTCTTCCGTATAGATTCATACCACCAAAAAATCTTTAAAATTTATGTATAGAGGGATTAATATGTCCTCTTTTTTTAAGTGTGAGGGAATACCTATGGACTTCCAAATCTTAAGAAACTAATTTGTTCTCCAAAATTTTTGCCGGAACCAAAATAGATATTTTGTCTAAATCTAATCATTCACTAGATTGAATAACTTTCTTTTTTGTTCACTACAAGATGCTTCAATTAGCATTGGAAGACAACGGGATTGTGTTCTTCATTTTCCTATTCTTGTGTCAAACTCAAATCGAGCTTCCATGATTCACCTTTCTGCTTTTTTGACCTGTCAGATCTTTGGATGAGGAAGGGTGTTGCATCGCCATCTTCTTTAGATTAATGCTATAGCTTTAGAGGTGTCCCATGGTCATTATGCAAAAAGTTTAAGTTTGTAATGAAGTCACATTATCAATTGGGTTGTGTTGTAATCATTCTTGATAGAGCTTTCGATCTCTATGGCTAATGGTGTTACATTGCACAACACTAAGAAGAGGATAAAACAGGTTTAGTCCCAAACTAAATATTTATTATAAAAAGGTGGAAGGATGGCATTGATCTATGTCTTGGCTTGTTGGATATTGATAAGACTATCCGCAATGCTAAACATACATTGATTGAGAGTATTGACGAGTAGAAAGCTTATCATAAAGAGTAAAGAAAAGTTAATCATAGGGCTTTGATGCTTGTATAGTGATACTTTGGGAAGGAAATCCTACATTAAAAGTTTGAGGTTAAGGTGGTGAATTTTATAGTAGATATAGTGAGCCTAAATAATTTATAGGACCTTTTACTAAATATCCCGAGGATCACGGGATTCTTTCCTAATTCACTATGTTAATAACTCTTGAATAAAATAGAGTGGTTGAGTAACAAAGTTGTACCTTGATAGTATAGTGAGATCTATGATAGATCATGTTGAGTTACTTGAATCCAACTAAGGAGAAACCTTAAAAAATCATTTATATCTAAAATGGAATACCTCCCAACACATTGTTTGAATTGTTTAAGGGATGGAAATTTAATCTTTACCATGTCTTATATGTGGGGTTATCCCACTTAGATTAAAATTTAAAGTGAATATGAAAATTTGTCCCTAAAAGACTTGCGTGATATCAATTTATAGTCCCTAAAAGATTTTTAACATCAAATAGGTCTTTTAAAGTTAATATATGACATCACGTTAGTCCTTAAAAGTTATTTGATATCAAATAGGTTCCTGAAAGTTAAATGTGACATTATTTTGGTCCCTAAAAGATGTGCGTAACATCAAATAAGTTCGTAAAATCTTCTTTCTAAAGGACTAAAGTGATGTCATTTTTAACTTTTAGGAACCTATTTGATGTTATGTTTTAACTTTCAAGAACTTATTTGATGTTAAAAACTTTCAAGAATTAATATGATATCACATTTGATTTTTCAGGAACTAAATTGGTGTCATGCAAATCTTTTAGGGACTAAATTAAATATTCACTCTAAAATTTATGACGTTGACACAACAAGATAAATCTTATAACCACCTGTTATCTTATGAATGCTAAAGGCTATGTATTCTACTACCTTAACCATGGAATGATGATAATCATTGTCAAGTTCTTGAGAAGGACGTGGATAGTCTTGCATGACATATCTTTGTTTGGTAAAGAGATTCAACTCATGAATACCATCATACTTTGTATGAATCATAATCGAGTGTGGAACTCGTGATGATTTAAGCCCATTAGGTGTAAATGGGTGTCTAAGAAGGCTCCAATGAAAAGTGTGGAGTAGTTTAAAGTAAGTTTTATGGTTACATGATATGCTAACAATGGAGCATATGACTATTTTGATTGTTGAATGCGAGAATTGTAAGATAGTTGTGGTTAATTTGCATTATTTTATTTGAAAATATGAGGGATAATTTTTCCAAATATTCAACTTTGTTGACTAAAGTTCTTTTATACCATGCTTTCTACTACATTTTTTTTCTATCAAAATTATAGATATCCTCTTACTGGAGGCAATCATACTCGAATTAAATAGAACCTTTAGTTAAGCTCAAGTAGGACCAAGCTTTCCACTACATGATATAGTATCATGTCGTTTCTTATAAAATATATTTATGAGAGATGTTATACAATTTAACAACAATTGATTTTTTTTCGATAATTGAATAAGAGCTCGACATTCATTAAGAATGGAGCAGGTATTACGTTATAGTATCTCAATGATTAGAAAGCTCTTACAAGTATCTAAAACTCTCTTATAAAGAGTAGAATACAAAAAAATAAAGCATACACAAATAACATACTTTAATATCAAATAAAAGTATGCATCTCAACTAGTCTTTATTTTCATATTCTGTTCTTTGCATCCCCTCTTGTCTTTATTCTTACGAGACTCAGATTCATTACCCATATGATTATTTTCATAGCCCATGTTAAGAATTGGGCTTTTCACGTATTCACAATCCAAAAAGCCCAATCCCAAATACTCCAAAATCATACTCAAGTCCAGCTTGTTCACGCCCAAATCCTTGAGTACCTTAGTAATTAATTCGTCTTCCACATGTGTTTTACTCCTCAACAAACACTGTATGAGAACAATGTCCTTGTTGATGGCTACATTAGACCTGAAATTATCCTCAAAAGCCATCCCACAATTATTGGCATTTCCTGTGCAACGAGGGCCAAGTAATATCATGGGTCGATTCACCTTCCATTGGTAGCCATGTAGTGCCACTAATCACTACCTCATTCTGGTCAATAGCCAAAGGGAACGCAACCATAACTACCTGATCCGCTAGGATGCAACTAGAGAAAATTTCTTGCAAAAACAGAGAAAGAGTACAAGTGATCCTCCGTTTTAATCTCCCTACTAGAGGCTGCCGCCTTATCAACCATGCTTGGGCTCCCCTCATCCGCACCATCATGCCCCACAACCTCACAAGAGAGACTTGACTTAGATAGCGGTCAAAAGCCCATCACAAGTGGGGAGGAAAGAGACAAACCAAAACCCTAGCAGTGAAACGGAGCACAAGTGCAACAACTCTCTACTCGGCAACAAACTCAAACTAGCTTTCAATAATCCAAGATCAATTCACACTCCGCTCAATTCTTATCTCACAACAGATGACAAATTAACATTTCGGTTGGCTAGAAAAATATCTCTCAAATTGTGATGTATAAAATATATAGATTAATGGTTGTTTTCATATTTACATTTATGATGTATTATATCTTAACTCATTATGTGCTTAGTTTGCTATACCTAAGTACCAATTATATTATCTACTATCAAAAATTAAGTTGAAAGTGTGCACCAAATTTTGCAAAAGAAAAAGTGAAAAACAGAAGAAGGAGCAAGTGAGTTCTTCTTACCTGAACTAAAATCATCAGTAGTAGCTGCAAGCGCTGCGTAATCGAAGTTCCTCCAAGAGGGCTTCGTAGGAATAACACCAATATCAATACTCTCTTGGGCGCTTCGAATACGAGCAAGCTTCTTCGTCAAGCTCTTCCTCGTGATTTTGTGCCCAGCAGCAAGCAAAGGAATCGTCGTTCATTTCCTAACAGACTTGAACTTGAACATGTCGATCATCGACCTCCACTACTGAACATGATATTCCCCGCCACTCGCTCTTTTCACCACCACCTCCGCCGTAGGCGGTGGCGGAATCGGTAGCTTATCCGGCGAAAAGGAGCTATTGCTGCTTCCTCTATTGTCGGACTCTGTTGGCGAAACAGGGGCTTCTAATACCCCTGTCGGAGATGCATCATCATCACTCAAAAACTCTTTTCCGTTATCACCCGACACCTTAAGCATAAATCACGAAATGGAGGAGAAGCACTCGAAACAGTGAAAAGCCAAGAAACTTAGATGTTGTAAAGACCACAAGAAGCAACACCCACAACCAGATAGAATGTTTGAGAGTAGATCTCTATCTAGTGGAATATATGCGTGTGGGGTGTGTGAGCTCTACCTCTGAAGAATGATTGATCAAGGGAGAGAGAGAGAGAGAGATTAACAACAACTGATTATCAATTATTTTTATGGCACTTTCTTGTTTACTGAGTGAATGAAAGAGTTTTTTTTATTGCCATAATGTTATTTTAAAAAGCATGAATAAATAATTATTATGGTTAATGAATTAATTAGCATAATAAATTATGAGTTGTTTAGTTAATGGAAAATTTTAAACGATCTCACTGGGTTAGACAGATTTGTTAACTGTTAGCTCTCTATATTATTTAAATTGTAGTTAAATACTATTTGTAACATTTTTTTTCTCGTAAAATACTTTATGTAGAATAATTTTGACTACTTATCTATTTAATTTGAAATACTTTAGTATGTTGACTAAATTGTTGACCAAAAAATTAATTAAAAGGCTAATCAAATAATTGATCAACTTTAGTTTGAGATAAGTAATTAGCAAAAGTAAATTTTTAACTATATTATAATAGTGAATTTTTTTTTTATAAATTATGTTAAACTATAGACGTTTTACTAATGATTATAATAATGATATGATAATAACAACAATAATATAACAATTAGAGTAATAACAATGTAATAATTAAAAAAAAAAAAGGAGTAAATCATGTATCTGGTGCTCAAATATGGAAGGTGGTTTTGGTTTTAAAAAAATGAAGTGAAGAAGCGAAAAAAAGCTTTAGGTACGTGAAATGTAGCGAGACTATGTGTCTTCTTTAAAGTTATGCAATGGCTCCATGGAAACAAGTAGCAAGACTTTGATGCATGAAGAAGACCACATCTGACTTTTGTTAATTTATTACATAGTTCGTGTATTTGGATTTATGCTAGAACTTTAAGCTTTTATTCTTAGAATATCTAGTTCAAATATCATTGTCGTGATGTCCCTGTCCGGCACGGTTCGAAGTGGAGGCAACTGAAAAACAACTTTTGTTTGCGAGGGACGGTAAGAGAATGGTGTGATGAGATTTGGAGTGCCACCAATCAGTTTTTCATTAAAAATGAAACGTCAGATTGGACATCAAAAAAAGAAGAAAATGTCTGAATATCACAGCACAAGTTTGGGGTTGATTACGAATAGAAAAGATATTAGTACTTTACAACATTCATTTCAATAACAGTTGTGTTAATCTAATTTCTATTGATTATTTGGTTACATTGGTCCTTAATATTTTTTTAAAAAATATTTTTATTTTTCTTTTAAATGTCCCATTTTGTCAACATTTTATCAAGAATGATAAATAGTTAAAACAGGAACGGGTGGCTAAACAACTATTTTTGTAGAACAAATCGAAGATCACAACATATTACATAAGAATGGTGAATCAAGAATATTCATTTTTCAGAATAATTTTGCAAAAATATTTTGTTTGTGATGAGAAGATGTCTATAATGGAAAAGTAAAATTTAGAAACTAATTTTCACGGCAGAAATTATTTTTATTTTAATTGAGTATTTGAAGATAAACTCCAACTCACCATGATTATAATGTTGTGGCCATGTGAACTTGTTCACCATTATTATTTCTTCTAATTTTATTGAAAGCCAGTTATAAAATATTATAGTTTTTATTTGACTATGGATATCAGACCCGACCAATGTTCCTAGTAAAAACTTGTACGAGATCTTAAGAGTTTCATGAAGAGCTTAATTGATTGTTATTCTAATTCTATTAATTAAAATTCTAAATGGAATAATAAAAGAAAAGAAACTATTTTTAAAATTCAAATGAGTATTTGAAAATTTTTAATTATGATGTTGAGATTATACAAATTAGTTCATAATATTTATTTATTCTTATCTATACAAAATTATGAAAATTGTTTATTTTATTTTATTTTGTTATTAAAGTCAAATCTTATCAATATTCTTGGCAAAACCTGGTATAAGACCTTAATAATTTAAGGAAGAGTGTATTTGCTTGGACCTCCAAGCCCTCCTGATTTTTTTAGTGTTGGCCATATTGTTTAATTAAGATTTATTTTAGAAAAATTATAATCAAATATCTAAATAATTATGATCACACTACAAAAATAGGCAATTAAAATCATATGTCTTCATTTTTTTCATGTAAAGTATGAGAATAAAAAAAGAAGAAAATAACAAATTTGTGCCAAAAAAATAAAAATAAAAATCAAATCTAATCCGGACACAAAAGAAGATCAACCCAATAAGCCCAACAAAAACAGAAATGTAAAGTAAAGAAGAAAAATTAAGAAACACAAAAGAACAAGGCTGTTGGTGGAAGGCGATGGTAGCGGCGAGGACCATGGGGAAGGTGGCTAGTGCAGCCATGGCGGTAAGGTCGCAATGGTCAGAGGTCGTGTGGCTAGGCGCCACTCTAGCAGCAGTGGATCGGAGCCGAGGAGGTAGAGGCTGTTACGACGATGGTGGCAAGAGCAGCGACATGATGGTGCAGCAGAGGCAGGGTGGTCCTGCTCTCTCTCCTCTTCTTCTTATTCTTTTTTTTTTTTTCAATTTTCTGAGTGTTGATGTGGGATTTTGGAATTAGGTTAATTTTGGGCCCTGTTTATGGTATTATCTTGGTGTTTTGCTCAAATAAGTTGTTTTGATTCTTTTATTTATAGTTTGGTCCTCTGGTTTGTCTTTGTTTATGCATAACAGAGCCAACACAAATCTGAATTTTTAGTCTGATTCTCTTGTTTTTGTATGGAATCTTTGGATGATTTGCAAATGATTAATATGAGAAGATGTGTTGTGTGTGCAATTGAAGTTGTGTTGTGAGCGTGAGATTGACTAATGGACAGTTTATTCAAGTGTGTACATATGGTATGAATGTATTTGATAGGGGAGATACAAGAGGGTAGCTTATCAAAGAAAGTTATACTCTTTGACAACCTATGACCGAAGCGGGCTAAACAATCAGCACATTTATTAGCTTTCCTTAAATTGTACTTTTTATTTTTGTTTGCATCTTTGTTTTTGAAATTAATTTCTATGTCTTAACAATATAAAATTATTTTAATTTTGAGTTTAAAATAAAGAAATAAATATAACAATAAAAAATTGATCACAACAAAATATTGAGCATTACAACACTAAATTATTAGGGACTAGTGAATTTAAACATGGACAAATTTAAGTATCAATAGCATCACCATGGTGATAGTTGAACACATATCTGAGCATGAGAGGTTGGACAATTTATGTATGTCACTCCATCCGCATCAAGACATAACACAACTTCATATAATATCACTTTATTCATATAGTATAAACAACAAAACTCAGGCTCAACTTGACCAATTTTGTCTTGTATGACCTTGATAACATCAATGCTGTGATATGTAGCAATTCCATCCATAACCTGCATTCTGAACGACACTCAAAATATCCAATCTGTCCTTGACATTGAGGGACAATTTGAAACATTCATATTGATTAAGCTTTTTTGTCAAACAAGTACCACGTTCATCCCATTCATGTGCCCAAAATTGTTGTGTTTTGTTTGTGTCTACTACATTTGGCCAATATTTTTCTAATCGAGGCTTCAGGTTAAGAATCTACAAGAATCAAAACATTAGGTTATTATGAATATACATACAAACTATCTCTAAAAAAAGCAGGTATTGTAAATTTGCGAAATAGAAAGATAAAAGTAAATATTTAATAAAGACCAACTCACTAGCATAGGGTTAAACGTTATGTGATCATAATAAAGTGACCGAGGCTTGGTGGCATTGTGTAACGTCTTGATTTAGCTGTGACTGTAAATAATACTATTAAAGATTTTTACTATTAATTACAGATAAAAAAGGAGAGAAAAGCCGCCCGAGGGGGAAGGGGGGGGAGGAGAGCAAAAATTGCATACAAGACAATATAGTTAGTATATCCATTATATAAATTTTACCTCATATACTTTAATATGTTGTGTGGTTAGAAATTTAACCACCTAGCTAGTTGGTTAGTTGAGTGGTTAAAAATCTAACCACATAGCTAGAAAAATGAGAATGAACATGAACCACATATGTTACCTAACTATCTTACCATAAACTAATCATAAAGTTTATTCTAAATTAACACAAAAACTCTCATTTTTTCCTCCTTCTAGTCTCAACCCTTTCTTTTCTTTTTCCCTCCATTTTTCTTCCTTACTTATCCATTCTTGCATCTTTTTTACACCTCTTAAATACTATATCCTTCTTAACCACCATCACCTTCATAAAACACAAGATTTAAACCAAAACTCTTCCCTTTAGCCAAATAGAATTTTTGGCCAAAGCAAGAAGAGGAGTAGCCATATCTTGGGTTAATTGAAGGTAACTAGAGCTTCAAGAAACAAAACTAGATGGCTATAAGCATTAGAAGAGAGGTAGACAATCCTAAGACTTGAGTTGCTCTTATATGTTTGTTTATGAGTAATTGTAGCTAGGGTCTATTAGTTTCCTTAATATGTGATAACTTGTGAAAATATATTATTTTAACCCCATATTTGTCCATTAATTATTTCAAATTTGTTCTCAACATGATGACTTCCCTAATTATTTTCAATAAATTTATTTTATGATTGCTATCAGTAAGAATATAATTATTTTGTGCTTAATAGATAAAGATTCTCACCAAATTTATTTGGATACAAGATAAATATAGCATCAGTTGATGAGAAAATAAAGGAAAAAGATTATTTGAAGATTTGAATTTGAAGATTTGAAAAAGATTTGGAACAGAAGCAGACAAATATTTGATTTGTAGAGAAAATTAAGGGATCCTAAAGATTTGAAATTTTTTCTTCTTTTATAAATAATTGTAATTGTTGAGACAAGGGAGAGGAGCTATAGAGAGAGATAAGGAAGGATGACTTTTCTACTGTTTATGTTCTTTTCTTTTTCTATGTTGCTTTTGTTTTTTTTGGTGTTAGGGTGATGTAACTTGGTAGAACAAATTATGTGTTATTGATTTTTAATTTAATTTTCCTTTTTAATTAATTGAGTAATTTGTAGTGTCCTTAACACTTTCTAGAAATTGGCCACTCCTTTAAATGTTTATGGTTTTATATTGCTGAATGCCTCCCAAAGGAAACATAGAAACTGGATTGACTAAATATCAAATGATGCAGGTATTATCTACGAAGATGAGGAAAAAATTAAGGAAATTGTCAATTCTTTTTTAGTTCAGCTATTTACATCTAAACACATAGAAAATATGCAAGAAGTTGCAAATGTTGTTAAAGGCAGAATCAATGATAATATGTTGAATATCTTAAATGTAAAGTTCACCTGAGAGAGTCTTTTCGGCTCTTAAACAAATGCACCCCACAAAAGAACCTGGGCCAGATGGTATGCCGGCCTTGTTCTACTAGAAAATGCAAGGAATTGTTGGGGATAAGGTTGTGAAGTCAGATCTTGAGGTTCTGAATAATGGGGCAAACCCGAGTTAGTTAAATTCCACTTTTCTATGTTTTATCCCGAAGATTAAAAGGCCAAAGCATAGTAAGGATTTTAGGCCGATATCCCTATGCAATGTGATTTTCAAGCTTATTATAAAAGACCATGGCAAATAGGCTGAAGCTGTTTCTTCCCCAAATTGTTGGTGATTTCTAGAGTGCCCTTATACCAAAACATTTAATTATAGATAATGGACTGGTAGCTTTTGATATTTTCCATTTCATGAGGAAGAAGAAAACAGGCCAAAAAGGTTTTGTGGGTATGAAGCTAGATATGGATAAAGCTTATGAGTAGGTTGAGTGGAATTTTTTACTAGAGGTGCTCAGATTGATGGGTTTTCCCCCCTAAATGGGTGGACCTCATTTGGAAATGTGTAAGCACTACCTCTTTCTTAGTTCTACTTAACAGTATTCCTTGCAAAGTTTCCAAACCAATAAAGGGACTGAGACAAGAAGACCCGCTTTCCCCTTACCTATTTATATTATGTGTTGAAGTTCTATCCGACTTACTTTTCAGAGCTTAGAATAGCAGGGCTATTCATGGGATCAAAATTGCTAAAGGTACCCCTGAAATCTCTCACCTTTTCTTTGCGGATGACAACATCCTTTTCACTGGAGCCTATGAGGAAGATGTCCATGCTATCAAAGATATCCTCCAAGCTTATCAGTTGGCCTCTGGTCAGCGTATTAATTTAGACAAGTTCGAGCTTTCTTTTAGCCAAAACATGCCTACTACCAGATAGATGCTTATCCAAGATTGGTTGGGGATTAAGGCTGTAGAAAGCCACACAAAGTACCTAGGCCTTCCTACTTTTGT
Source organism: Pterocarpus macrocarpus (assembly GCA_031439585.1). NCBI lineage: Eukaryota > Viridiplantae > Streptophyta > Magnoliopsida > Fabales > Fabaceae > Pterocarpus > Pterocarpus macrocarpus. The sequence continues at coordinate 35,909,668 of CM062514.1, forward strand.
GGGATGATCCAAGAGGCAAGTCTTTGATTTTGTTCAAAAGAGAGTTTGGAAGAAATTGAAAGGGTAGAAAGAGAGTTTGTCCATTGCTCAATCTATCCTTACCTACATCTTTGCTACCAAAGTCTTTATGCAATCACTTGGAATCTATTATTAGCAAATTTTATTAGGGAAGCAAAAATGATGAGAGGAAAATTCATTGGATAAAATGGGATAAAATGTGTTCCTCCAAGGAAGAAGGAGGATTGGGATTTCGAGATTTTGAAACTTTTAACCTATCCCCCTTGCCAAACAGGGCTAGCATTTCATTAAAAATCCTGATTCCTTAGTAACACGCACACTTGGAGCAAAGTATTTTAATAGGAAGAATTTTCTTGATTCTGGGTTTAGTCATGTTCCTAACTATACCTAGAGGAGCATATGGACAGTAGAGTAGGTTTTATAGAAGGGTGGGCTCTGGAGAATTAGGAATGGCAGATCGATCAACATCTGGGGAGACTCATGGCTTCCATACCAAAATGGTTTTAAGATAGATGCCCTTAAATTTGGTTGGCCATTGGTACCCGACCTACTTGGACAAATGAATAAATGCTAAGTGAAAGATATTATTACCAATAGTTTGTTTAAATTACCAAACTGTTCTTTATACTTTGCCTTTTGTTTTCCACTTCTTTTTCTATTTCCCGTTCCTATCTCCATTTGTAAGCAACCCCAACATATCAACTTGGAGCTTTTTTACAATTTTTTTTTTGTATTTTATATTTTTTTTGTTTTTTTTTTTTTAAGGATTCCCAAACCCAAGTTAATCAAAAAATAAAGTTAAGATAAAAAAAATATCAATAGACAACAAAAAAGACGGCTCAAACAAACTTTCAAAAAGAAAAAATGGAAAGGAAAAAAAAAAGAACTAAAACTAAAGAAGCTCTAAAGCCTAAATGTTAACAGAGAATAAATGGACTGGGAGGTTGCATCGGGTTGCTACCACGAGGGAAGAAAATGGTATTGTGGCTGCAGGCTTGTGGTGGAGAGGGCATGGTGGTGAGCTCAAAGGGCAATGGTGCTGATTGATAGCTAGGTGGTTGCGGCGGTGAGGTGTAGGCGATAGTGGCTGCAGATACAAATTGTTGGCGGTAGTTTTGGGTTGCAAAGGGCAAATAGGTGGTTGTTGACACAGTTATGGCTTTAACGGTATTTGAGCAATTCATGGATTTGATAGTGTGATGGGGGCCAGCACGGTTGTGGTTGCGGGTGGCTTGGCTGGCAATGTTAGGTAGTGGTGAGTGGTGGTTGTTGGTAATTGAGTATGGCAATGATGGTGGTGGTTGGGGTTGCTATGTTTTTGGGTTATGTTTGATGGTAGTCATCGACATCATGGTTGATGGTGGGTGGCATGGGCTAGAGGACATGTTGTGCAAATGGGTAGTGGCTCAGACTAAGCAGTAGTTTACAGTGGAGGAAATTGCGATTTACGATGTAGGGTGGTGATTTTGGTTGCAAAGGGTGGTGCTGGGTAAAGGTTGTGGTGGTGTGAGGTTGCTGTGATGGGCAAGAGTCATCGTGGATGAGTTTCCTACATAGGATAATGGAGACAAGAAGGGAGGATGATGAAGAAAAAAGGAAAGGGAAGTAAAAAGGATAAATTGGTAATTTAAATGAATTATTGGTAATAATGCTTTACCACATGGCATTCCATCATTTGCCCAAGTAAGATGGGCACCAATGCCCTCCCAACTTTAAGATATGGACCCAATGTAATAGACTAAAGCCTACAGCGACAATGCAAGAACTCTTTCAACAAATCAATACCAACTGGAATGAAGAGCTAATAAAGGATATATTTCTCCCTTTCGAAGCTAAGCAAATACTAGATTTACCTCTACCTTTAACTAACCAAACAGATACATTCTACTGGAAAAATTCCAGAGATGGTAGACTTAAAGTTAAACTGGCTTACCATTTAATTAGATCCAGCATACAAAGTGAAGCCAATACTAGCGACAGAATACGCCACAGTGAGATGCCGTGGAAACAACCCTAGAAAGCATATGTACCACCAAGATCCTAGAACTTGATGTGGAGAGCCTTTAGAAATGCCTTCCCAACCAAATTGAACCTACAGAAAAGAGGGGTCAATATTTCAACTCTATGCCCAAGATGCTGGAAAAAAGAGGAAAGGTTGGAACACCTATTAAGAGACTGCAAGTGGGCACACTATTTCTGGTTTCTTTCGCCATTTTCACTATGATTAGAGAGCACCCACGCCTACTCCATGCAAGAATGGGTTATTTTCCTATGGAAAAACATCACCAAGGAGTAGATGAACTTGCTATGCACTTGTTTCTACAGTTTATGGCATGCCAGGAATAAGTTGATCTTTGAAGGAAAAGAAATACCTCTTGAGGAACTGGTGGTGAAAGCTGTGAGATCCATGGAGGAGTTCAGCCTGTCCCAATTGTTGAGAAGGATGCTGCCATGTTCCCCCCTCCCCATGGGCAGCAGTAGTCTGTTTAGTTGGGTGAAACCGCCAAATAGGAAACAGAAGCTTAATGTGGATGCATCTCTTCATAAAGAGAACTAGAGTGGAGTGGGGTCGGTTACTAGAGATGAAGATAGATATCTTGGCTGCTGCTTCTTGGGCTATCCCACCTAACCTTGAGGCCCATGAGGCTAAAGCAATGATGTGCTAGATGGGCCTCCAATTTGCACTTGATGGTTGCTTTATGGATATTATCTTGGAAAGTGATAGCGTAGAAGCCATTCAGGCTCTCTCAAAGTTCAACATACAAGACAATTATTTTGGCCTTCTTATCTCAAATAGTTTGGCTTTATTAAGTTTTTTTAAATTTGTTCAATTCTCACATGTGAAAAGAGCTGGCAAATGTGTTGCACATGAGCTTGCATAGTTGGCCCTAACCAGTCCAAACTCGGTGTGGTTGGAAGGTGCCCCTGACAATATTTGTAATCTTGCACTTTTGGACTTGCTATGCCCTCAATAAAAGCTCACATCTCTTTTCGACATCAAAAAACAAAATTAAGAAAAAATTTATAATATTAAAAAATAATGTTTAAGTTCTTGTTTCATAATATGAAAAGAGTATTCTCTTAAACAAAAGATTTAAGGAAAGTTATATTAAGAAAATGTAAGGTTAACTTGCTTGAGCAAAACTCCTTTAGAAACTAAATATTTACACAAATCAGTGAACAGATAAAATCTCTAAATAATTGAAAATAAATCCGTCATTTAAAAAAAAAAAAGGAACGAAAAGGTTCTTTTATGTTCACTAGACATCGCAAATTGTTATTTATGTTTTCCATAAATCGAATTTTTTTTCAAAAAAAAGAAATACAGAAATGATCTCAAAAACTTCATTACTTGACATGTTCAACACATTAATTATGATATTTACAATTATAATTGATGGTATAGCTTAAGAAAAAACATATAAGCACGTTTATTTTAGTTTTACTCTAAAAATATTTATACTCAAAGGTTAAATCTCAAGAAATTATTTTGGTACTATTTTGATAAAACAAAAAGTTGTATCACAAAAATTTAGTGTCAATCTGCTTGATAAAAACCCTTTTAGTAGCTGAATATTTTTTTTTTTTCAAATCAGTCAAGAGATCACATGATTTAGAAATGGAAAAAATAAATTTACCAAAATGAAATTAAATTTGAAAAGATCTCACATGTTTTCTAGAGATCTCAAATCGATATTTATACCCTATAGAGAGAGTAAGATAAATAAAAAAATATATAAACGAACTTAGAGCGAATTGATTTCTTGGATTATTCCATGTTCTTACTACAATATTCTCAATTGTAATGTGTGGCAACTTTTTTCTGTTTCATGTTTTTTTTTTTTAATGTGACTTTTCGATATGTGGTTAAAACGATAAAAAAACATTTGTTTTAATATATAGTTTTACAATAACAATTGCTTTCGTGGATTATTCCATGCTCTTACTAAAATAGTCTCAATTCTAATGTGTGGCAATTCTTCATATTTGATGTTATAAAAAGTTCGAATTCTCAATAAAATATCAAATATGAAAATTTATTTTATTAATTTTTTATTTTTATTATCTTTCATATTATAATTTATTTATAGGGTTATTAAAGTTGCAATAAAATTGTTTATTGAATTTTATATTTATCAGTTATTTTGTAAGCACATTTTATATCAAATAACATTTTTTTATAATCTAATTTTTATAATTACGGTTATATTTGTTAAAGAAATTTTATCACTAACATTGCCCGTACATTGCATAAGTCTAAATTATAATACCTTACTGGTTATTTTGGTACTGCTTTCATAAATCAAAACGAAAAGCTTTCGAAAAAAAATTACACAAAGTTATATCATAAAAACTTAGTGTGAATATGCTTGAGGAAGTAACTAAATATTTTTTTACCATCAATCAAGAGATTAAATGTTCTCATAATGGAAAATATATCTACCAAAAAAGGAATAAATCAAAAAGATCTCACATGCCGTCTAGAAATCTCAAATTGATATTTGTACCCTACATAGACAAATCAAGATAAATAAAATAGGGAAAAAAACATTTTACCTCTCTAAATTATAGGCCATGTATACTTTAGCTATTGTATTTTGAAAAAGTGCAAGTTGACTCCTTGAACTTTCTTAAATGTGTATTTTAGTCAAAATAAGTGTACTATATGTAACACCCTCCCTAGCATAGTAACATGTTTGAGTTATAGTACCATACTCAAGAGTTGTTACTACTACCTGAACAGATCTTGTCTGATAGCAACCTCTGGCTATCTTCAATATTTCTTGAACTATCTGCAGATAATACAAAAACAAACATAAGAGTGAGAATTTAAAATTCTTAGTAGGATTCTCTAAATTATCACACATAGTGTCATCATTATTATCTCCAGCTACTTCGATTTATTATGAAAAAGTGAACATGCCACATAAAGGTCTAGTTTTATAGTTTAAGAACGTACTATCCAAAGCAGAGTTCATTTTATTCATACACTTGTTAAACAGAGAAAGAATCTAAACATTAATATAACAATGTGAAGAATAATTGAATAAGATACATAAATGAATGCAAATGACTTCTTGATGCAAGTGCATTTATTTTTCTTTAACTTTCTTATCTTGGCACACCTAGGCATTATGTATCACCATCCCTAGGGTGCCTACATAGGCCTGCACTTAAGCGTTACGTATTACCATCCTCAAATGCATCCTTTACTTATCTTTCCTTTACTTGTATTTGGCTTTTCTGTACTTGGTCCCTTAGAGGTGAATGGCTTTTCTCATCCATGGGTAATAGCTTGCTTTACAGATCCGAACTCGTATCTATACATAGGTGACGGGTTTACTTTTCCCAATTCTTTCACCAGTTTATTCCCCTTAAATATGGTTGGGGCTGGCCTAAGCCTTAGATAGTACTGCATTGGCCCACGTTAGTTAGGTCTTGCCATGCCTCACGTGCTCACGCTAACTGAGTCTCTGTCATGCCTCACGTACTCACGCTAGTTGGGTCTATGTCATGCTTCATATGGTAGCTCGATACATCCCTTTTACAAGTTCTTGTTATCTCTTTCTTTACTTGACATACAAATTCCAGAATATGATCATCATGTCATACCCCATCGGGATATGATCGCCCTATCACACTCTTTAGAAATATGGAATCATCATCATATCCTTTAACTGTCTTCACGGGAAAGGACCCAAATAACTGCCTCCGAGTTAATGGACCCAATTTTAGATATTCACATATTTTCCTTTTTTGCATGCAAATTTGCCATTTTTCATAAAAAGAATCATGATCATATTATCATACAATGTTCATATGCATTATAGTGGACTTACTTTCAAATATTCTTGCATGTAGAATTTCATATTTATATCATAAATTTTCATAATATAAGCTATTATAACTTCATAAGCTTCTGCCAAAAATTCGGTGCCATGATGGATCAAGTCCGTTTCCTATGAATAGTGCCAACTTAAAATAGGTAGCCAGTCACAATAGCAGAACCAATATAATGTATCAATATTTTAGCAATAACATGGATTTTGCAACATTCAAACTTCAATTGAATTCCATACATATACTAAGGTATCTAAACCCTCAATTTGGCAATTTTGCTTCTATCACTCAATTCTACCCGATTTTGTAATTTATGCCATAATTTCTGATTAACTTGTTTAATTCTTAATTTTGATATATTGAAATGTTATGTGTCTAGTTTTTAACCTCTTTTGTCTCATTAAGTTTTGATAAGTATAACTCAAGTTATTAAGGTTTAACCTAGGTCTATCTTGTTGCTAGGCAGATTTAGGTACTAAAATGTAGAAATTCACTAAAATAGGAAATTGATTGGAATGATATGTAACCTATATCATTTTAAAGATGAATGAACTAGCTTTCATTTCCAATAATTTTTATTTCATTTGAGTAAGTAGAGCTCAAGTTATGAGCTCTTGAAATTGGCTAACTTGAGCTACCTTATTCTAGCCCAGTTAGGAAATAGGGGAACTTCAATAAATTACTGAGAGCAACTGGAATCGAATTTGACTCTGAAATTTTGTGGGATGTTGCTCTATGTGTAAAATTTTTAACAAAATTGGTTTCACTCAATTTGAAGTTGTATAGACCGAGCTATGGCCCACACAACCTACTCTGGTCAAATCCAAAGACAAAAATCTAGAGTAAACTTCAAAAAATCATATCTCACTCAATACTAATCCAATGACCTTATAATTTATATGATCTAAATGTCTAGTTTCATATAAAATTAGTTTCATTAAATTCTGATGGCTACATGTGAAATTGTACACTTTGCAAGTACGGATGCGGTAGGATTTCTGTTTTCCAGCAACCCTATTTTTGTTCTTCTTTGAGTTTTTGCCCAGTTAATCATCCCAAACTAAGAACACCCATCTTTGATCAGTTAAAACATGTTATAAGATCATCAAATAACATTAGAACAAGAAGGAGCAGCTCAAACCCAATCAGTTACATATCATTAAAATCAAGTAAAGAGTAAGAATTCTACCTCAAAATTGAAGTTTGAACTTGAAAGATGGAAGCTTTGGGTGTAGAAGGTTGTATGGGATGAAGAAGTAATAAGAAAAGGATGAAATGGAGCAAAATGAGGGGGAGAGAGCTCATCCTTCTCATACACAAAAATGAGAAGGAAGAATAAGGAATTATTGAGGTGTTTGAGTCATAATTAAAAGATAGAAGCATGTAGTGTGGTTGGTGGCTTGGGTGGTGTAGATTTAGCCAAATCTCCCCCATTTTTGTTGGCTAATGGTGACTCCACTTTGTCTGTGGCGACGGTTAAATTCTAGCCACCCAAATTAGGTTCTAACAGTATAAGTTTCTACTGATTTGATTCTTGTGGTATACAATACCGAAAGTCTACCGATTTCCTTCAAATTGGTGAAACATTACTAGAAATCTTCCTATAATTTCTACATGATTAATTTAAATTCTCCTATTTCCAATCTCTCTATAATTCACCTCAAATTATTTATATACCTCTGATAAAGTTGCATAAATTGATTAACAATATGACTTAAACGTATTGTAATTCTGGACGTTATAATAAATAATTTCTCAATCTTTTACATAATAACCTAAATTTTCTTTAGCTTTAATATTTATAATTCACTCTTAATTACTCTTATTTTTCTAATAAATTGATTAACAATGCAAATAAGTCGCACCGTTTCTTTGGAATTGTTACATTTTAGCTTTGTCGTAAATTATTTAGTATTTTCTATATGATTTTCTTTAACTAATGATATTTTTGTAATTTTGAACAAGTCTAGGGGCATTCACGTCATTTCACATATAGATACTTTCGTGGCTCGATTGGCTGAGAATTAGGTTTCTACGTTTTCGTTATGTGATTCTATTCGGTTTAAAACTCTACTCTACTAATTCTATAAGTGCAGGGATCTAAATGTCATTTCTTAAAAAATTCAAGGGTAATTATGGAAAGATTTTTTTGGGGTCAATATGTAATTACTAAAAGTTTTGGGGCAAAACAACAAAAAACAAAAGTTTGCATAGGGGTATTTCTATAATTTTCTAATTTTTAGTATATGACTGTTCATATTTTCAACGGTAATATTCGACTCCCTATAGTTCTAAGTGTGAAAATTGTCATGACATAGTACTGCATGAAAAATTCTTATACTACCTAAGAAAAATGATTCAAAGTTTCCATTATACTTTATTTAAGAAAGTGGAGATGTTACACTATAACCCTCTGAACTTCGAATTATATGCAAATTGACTCCTTGACTTTTCTAGACATGTAGCCTAATACCCTAAATATTTTTTAATATACGCTATTTTCATTAACAATTGATAAAAAGTTAACAAAAAGGGTCAATTTACACATTTAAAAAAGTTTAAGGAGTCGATTTGCATTTTTTTAAAATACAAGTGTTAAAGTGCATATTATCTATAGCTTGGGGGTAAATTATTTTTTTCCCAGTAAAATATCTATAAATGAACTTCGCAAATTGATTTCTCCCATAATTCCATACTCTTACATGGTTAAAACATTAACAAGTATTATTTTTATACTTTGATCATGACATTTAAAATTTTATATTTTATTTTAAAAATTTTAAACTAAGTGATATTATAAAAATTTATGGTTAATCAACTTTGAAAAAACACCTTCTATAGCTGAATATTTTAGCAAATCTCTCAAGAAATAAAATTTTCTGTTACAGAAAGATAAATTTGCCTTAAATGAAACAAAATCAGAAGTGAATTTTTAATGATATCTGGAAATCTCTAATTGTAATATGTACCGCATATATAGAAATTTAAATAAAAAAATCTAAAAATTATCTCTACAATTTTATTGCTTGGTTTTTTTCCATACTAAAAAAAAAAAAACAATATTCTCAATTTTAATTGGTGGTATATCTTACTAGAAAATTTAGGCTAATTTATTGAAGACTTTTATAAAAATATTTTTAATTCAATGATATATATAAAAATTTCGATAATTAGATGAATCTTTTTTTTTTCCAGAGAATGTTACATCCCAAAAGTAATTATCTTAATTCTTCTTTCGAAATACGAAAAAGGTATTTTCTTAAAAGAGTTAAAAGAAAATAATAATATAGAAATGTAACTTAATTTGCTTGAGAAGAACATTTTTAGCGGTTGAATAATTACATCGATCAATTAAGAGATATCATCTCCAAATAAAAAAAATAAATATTTGTCAAATAAAATAAAACTGAAAAAGGTTCTTTGTTGTTCTGTTGACATCCCTCGGACTTCGTAATTGGAATTGTGATGAAAAGTTTTTGTTTTCAAAAAAAAAAAAAAAACTTATTTTTCCTTCCTGTTTATAATTTGTGTAGAGACAGTGCTCCGAAAGAAGGACTCCGTACACAAAATGTACTTGTGAGGAATGCATTCTGCTCTTGATAAAGGAAAAAGTAAGTTCTTGAAATAACTTTGTGGCATTTTATTAGTATGTTATTATGCCATAATGCTCTCTCACTTGCCCCCGCTCACTTCCGATACAAAAGTGTTTTGAAAAAAATATTTGAAAAGTAATTCTTGTAAGGGTGTGTTTGGTTGTGATTTTCCATTTTTAACTTTTTTATAAAAGGGAAAAAGAATAGCTTTTAAAAAAATTAATTTTTAATTTTTTTCAGTTATATACAAAATTTAAATTTCATAATATTTATTTAAAAAACGAAAGTAAACGTACCCTAAAAATATTGACGCTTCTGGAATTAATAAGTTAAGTACTTAACTAGTCAATGATGTTCAAAGAGCAGTTAATGAGTAACCATTGGATGACTTCTTAGCCTAATTAGTCGCTTGAGTGGCTAATTATTTCTGAAGTAGGATTACTTTTATCAAGAATTCCTTTCATGTCCAAACATATTTCATGTCTATGGTATAAGCAATTATTACTTGCTCATGGAGCACCAGATGGATGTTCTTTAGTGCAAACTTGGGAATGGGGATAGCATCTGGATGTATGTCCAACTCAAATAAATGCCGCTGGAGTTGCTTTGTTCTATTTTCTCGTGTTTGCCAACCTTGTTCAATTATACGTGATTGTCTCCTGAAAAATAGGCTTAGGGATATCAAGTTAGTGGTGCTTCATGAATTTATGCAATGTATATAGATCCATTTACATATAAATGTCATTAGTTCTCTACTTAAACTGGTGAAAAGATAGTTTAGCGTTAATACTTTTTACGTTTCCTTATTGATCAGGAACTGTTGAACTGTTGAGCAATAACGTGAGAGAAACTTTTTAGTACGTGCTTATGGAAACTCGAGATGCTTCTATTACTTCTATCTCATCGTATGGTTTTTGTGTGGCAAAATTAAACTTTATGCATCGAAATTTATTGCTGCTTTATTTTTGTTTTGGTTTTTTTTTGGAATGGTTGGGGAATATTTGTTTTGAGGTTAATATTTCCTCAAGCTGATAAATGTGTTTTTCGTCCACTTGAAATGTGGAATCACATGTGAAGTTTGCATCACAAAATCCTCGAGCTCCACTTTTTTCAGCTGACATCTTATTACGCTATGCAGGATTGAAGGGTGCAAAGACATGGAAGGAGGAGCATGATTTAGTATTGTTGCGTGCTGTTTTGAAATACGTCTAGTAATAATAGGTAATTTTGCCTATCATTGTATGCATAGGCAACTGCACATGCTGCATCTATTTCCAAAGTGTATCCTCCACACATACACAAATTGTATTGTTACATTTAATAAATATTATGTCCTAACAGCATCATATTGACCATTAATTATAAGCTTACATACCATAAAGCATATGATACATATCTACTTAATTTGTATTTGTATTTACTTTTCATTCTATGATTTGCGAAATGAGATTTTGAATTTTGGTAGTTTGCCGTGTTGTAACCTTTGTGGGTCATTTTTATTGATATAATCCTCTAACATAATTCTTTTCTATCAAGGCATGGGTATGGAAGGTGGCAAGCTATTGTTGATGATAAGGATCTGAAGATTCAAGAGGTCATTTTTCAGAAGTTGAATCTTCGCTTTATAAATTCAACAGTTCCAGGACAAGTTGGTTCTCAAATGCGAAATGGTGCATATTTGATAAATACGGAATCAACTTGCAAGCAATATATGGAAAATGGTGGAAGTAACATAGCAGCCGATGGTGCAAATATCACAAATGCAGAATCAACCTGTAACCAATCTAGGGAAAATGGAAGGAATGGCATAGCAGCTGATGGTGCACAAGTTTCTGGTGATGCTAGGAAGTAGGAACTAAGCACAGTTTCAAGAGTCCTCCATAACATTTCATTATAAAGACATGCAGAGAAGATAAATTGAGTAAATAAAAAAAAAAATACTCTTTTTGTACATAAAAAATGTAAAGGGTTTATTTAAATTTTGAACTAAATGATTGAATTTTATCTTCAGTATGATAAAACACTAGTCTTACCCCATAATAAAAGTTAATAATATAATATACTATAAAAAAATTAATAATATAATATATATTTATAATATTAAACCCTATACATGGTAACAACCAAGGCCTAAAGCACTATTCACGAGCGTCCATAGAACTAAAGGGATTAATGCCTAATAGCAAGGAAGATTAATGTGAATATCCACTTAAACTTTCATGAACAAATCTAACTAGCCTTGCCAAGGCAAGTGGTTATGATTTTGCTTGCCATATGATGAAGAACCCAAATGACCAAGCCCAGATATATTGAACAAATCTCTATGACAAAATGCTCTAAGACCCAGAAAATCCCTTGTCATTTCATCATCATTGGCGCCGTCTCCAGTAGTAGTAGTACCCTTGTTGGTTCTAGTACTAAATTGTGATTGTGTTGATTTTGAAACAAGTTCCTGAAAGCTGTTGTTATTGTTATTGTTATTATTATTACTATCTCTCGCTGCATTTATGAACATTCCCCTCATAGGCATAGCCTCCTCAAACCCACTAGCTGAATGCACAGTACTACCCATCATCACATCATGGAAAGGAGAAGATTCTAGATGATGATGTTGTTGATGATGATGATCATCAGCTTCTGTGTTGGCAGCACCTTCTTCCGAGTAATCAGTGTTGGCTGCAGCTTTATTCCCACAAGATGCCAAGCTAGGACGAAACCCTCCTATTTCTTCACGTGAATGCATAACCATTCCAGAAACAGATGAAGATAATGAAGCCATGGTAGAGGAGGAGGAGCCATACCCTTCTGTACATTCATCATCAGGCACGTGACCCTGATGATGCTGCAAGTGGATTCTAAGCGTGGATAGAGAAGGTGCAGTAATTTTGCTCATTGTTGCACCTATTTGTGATGCCTTTTGCAGCAAAGCAGTGGCTGACATGTGAGGAGAAGCTGTGGATTGAAGAGGATTAGGAAGCAATGTTGTGATTAGGTTACTATTAGGGTTTTCATGGAGGGCTCTATAGTGGTCTAATTGTGCTGGGAGTAATGGCTGTTGTGAGGAGAAATCTAAAGCTGTGACAGCTTCTTCTCCTACTTGTGGTGGGGCCAACCATGGTGGAATTTCTGGTCTTAAGTTGTAGTATCCTTGTTCTCTTTTCATAAATGGTGGTTCTCGGAGTCCATGGCTATGAAGTGGGGTGTGATGAGAGGAGATTAGAGGGCTCATTGCTGTGATATTTAATGCTCTAGCACTCTCTTGTGCTAAAGCATCACAAAAGGCTCTGTGAGTTATAAAACTGTCCCTCCTGCAACACATGATAAAATCAAGATGAAAAAGAGATTAAAGGAAACCTTCATGTACTATACTATATTTATAATATGATATAAATCATGTTTAAGTATGCTTTTACAGTTGTACTCTCTAAAAATGCTGGATACATATATAAAGAAAAATGATAAAGCTTAGGACAAATTTTGTCGTACAAAAGTAAGATGAAACCACGTGTTATAGTTTTATTTGTTATTTCTTGTATTCTGTATCGAGATCATGAGTAGTTATTCATTACTTTGTCACTTCTTGTGATATATAATTTTTTTTTATATGTATTTTACGTTTGTTTATGTTGCAAAATTACGGAATAGGCGCAAAAGAGAAAAGTAGTCTAGTTGTGATCAAATGGGAAAAACTTAAAAACTTGAATACAGGTATGTATTTTATATGGTTGTTACACACTCTCGCATCATCTTTTTGTATTTTCCTTCTTTTTCTTGGAAAGACATGTAGATTGTCGCATATGTTAACCATTAAAGCTAGTGAAATGCTTATAAGAAAAATATTAAACAGTCAAAACTTTTTTATCTGATTTTATAACATTATTTCCCTTTCCAAATTAATATTTAAATGAATGAGTAATCTTTTATTTTCTTGACCTGTCTAACTATACTGTTTAAGCATTAACACATTCTAGCAATATTTCCAGCAAATAATTAGTGACACGCAGCACTAAGTATAAATTATAAGAAGTTATAGTGAAGCTGGTTGGACTAGGACTAGTTATTAAACGTACCATCTCTCCCTCTACAGCTGATTCTCAAATACAAAGACGCTAGTAGCATCAAATATATACTTAAACATAGGCAAAATTTGACTCCTTTAAGTAATTATCTCCTATATTTGAGGATAAGCCGATTTGGTTTTGGGATTTATATAATCAATTATTTAAAATTAAGTAATCGGATTCTTACCTAGAGAAGATGGTTCCACAGTCACATTTATACTCTCTGGTGCCACAAATCTTGGAATGAGCTTTCCAGTCCGATTGAACTGCGTAACGCTTGGAGCACTTCTCACACTTCCATTTCTTCTCCCCAATATGCTTCCTGCAAAAGTGCTTCTTGATTCCAGTGAGGTCCCCAAGAGCCCTTGATGGGTCATGGTGAACACATGTTGGCTCCGGGCAAACATACACTTTCTTTCTTGTTTCTTTGCTATTTCTTTGCTTTAGCTTCCATGGCAAATTGTGCCCTCTTCTATGAAGCTGCAAATTCTGGTCTCTTTGAAACCCTTTGTTACAAATCTCACATATGAACCGGTTTGTTGCCAAGAGGGTCTTGGGAGTCAAGGCTATCACTTCAGCATCAGGGTCTGAATAATTGGGGAAAAAAATAATTAAACACATATGATTCAATTTAAGAGGAGGAAATGAATCCCACGCCTATTGTTAATTCCCAGTAGAATCTTTGATCGAAAACAAGGTGATTGTTGTATAAAAAATGGTATAAACCACTTATTCATCTAAGGATTAACCTAAATGTCATATCATTTTAATAAATAAATTAAGATAAAAATTCTATTTCTCAAGTATTTTAAGAATAATAGACAGATATAATAGGATAATTATAAGAAGCAAATGTTGCTTTTTTTTACCAAAAACCACCAATAGTATACCATTAATTAAAAGAAAGAAAAAAAACTAATTGGTAATAGTTTGATTTATGACCTGGGTGGCCTGGAAGAGTCCTCTTCTTTTTGGGCTGTGGTTCTTGATTTGTTGAAGTAGAGGAGTATTGAGGATAGAGAGAACCTGTGTCATTCCTAGCTCCTGAAGAAGCACTTATTTCACTTGATTTAGATGTCAAATTGGACATATTTTCATCTACCACCAAACCTTTCATCATCTCTATGCATGCTCAATTAGATAAGATAAAGCAACCTATATATATGTGTGTGTGTGTGAGATATATAGATAATTACAAATCAACTTTTTTGCACCACCAGGGACAAAAATTTCTGAGATCTGAGAGCTAAACCTAACTATAGGCTTCTTACACTGGAAAAGGGTAACACATGTGGTAGGGAATGGATCTGATCTCTTTAGCTCATAGATCCCTTTTACATGTATAGCTTTCTCTATTCTTCAAAACCTTTCAGACCCTTGAGAACACTGCTAGAAGAGAGACAAAAGAAGACAAAGCTGAGAAAGTTGAATGGATCCCGAGATGGATATTGACATTCAAACCTATACACATGCACAAATCTAGCTAATTTAAGGTCTTAATTAGCAACCACGTATCTTGGTGACAACTAGCATCATGTTCAAGATGATGCTAATAAGCACAGTTAATTTTCCTACCTAGTTAAGGAAATTTCAGGAGTGTGTGTGTGTGTATGAAGAGGGAAAGAGAGAACTAGAGCTAGGGAGAACAGTGTGGATGAGTTACAAGACCAAAACTCAAGCCAAACTGGCTTGTACTGAAGTGCACTTTCTGTCTTTTCCTTTGTTATCTTCTAACATTTTTCTAAAACTTTCGTTCCTTAATAATTGCATTACATTATTAATTAATAATTAAATTATGATATTTCTTCAGGTGTCTTTAAGCTTTAAACAACATTATTAGTTTTATATGCTTTGCTGTAACAATATTGTTTCTGACATTGAGTGATTATTCAATCCAACATTCTCTTTCCCTAAAAAGTAGAGATAAAGTAAACCATGGTCCGTGAGATATAATGGGAGGTTGATCAGGAACTTTTTAACATCTTGGGGTAAAAGCGTTAGAAACTAAAAAGCAAAACTGCTTTTCCCCTCTGAGCACTCACACAGACACTGCCATGAATAGTTCACGATCGTTTATTGGAATCGGCAGTAGCCAGTAGCAGACAAGCTCATACGGCGAACAGTTCTCAATTAGTCAATAAATATCTGTTAGAATAATGCATACGCGTACAAATATATATATTTGTTCCATGACATTAATATTTTAGTACCTTCATTGCCTTTTTTCTTTTTCTTTTTTAAATACGGATTAAATATTATTTGGTCAACTTTTACATGTTAATGAAAAAAAGGGGGGCACTCCTTACCTTTACATAATGAAAGGTTTTTTTATTTATTTTTTTATGTCAACTCAAGATTTGAACCCGAATAAAAATTGCATCTCGCCCTAACATTTTTTTAAAAAAAAATTCTCTAAAATAAATTCACTTTTATAATGAGAAAATGAGTATCTATCCTTAGATTAATAAGATAGGTTAAGAGTAAAAGCTCCTCATTTGTTTTTTGTGAGTGAAGCCCTTAACAATATTTATCTAAAAAAAGATTTAAGAGTAAAAATTACTTCACTTGTTTACTTTAGAGACAAGCTCATTTTAAAATAATTTTATTTATTTATAGAGAATTAATGGAAATAATCATTAGTAATATAAAATAAAAATTTAATTAATTATTTAATTCGACTAATTATTACCTTCACGAGAATAATTATAATTTATTAGTTCTACGTCATCTCCGTTAATTTTTCCTTATTTTTGACTATTAGGATCCCATAAAAAACTTTTAGGATTAATAACTCCATTATTTAATTTAATGTGATTTATGTATCAATATATATAATTTTTCTTTAGGATCGACTCGCTGTTAATAGCTGACTTTTTAACTGGATTCAAAGTTCGAATTATGAGGGAAATATAGGTCGGTTCCGTGATGCGAACCCATCAGTTCACATTTTCATTGGATTTGTTTTTAGGCTCTCAAGAAAGGTGCTTACTTTTTATTGATGACGTCTCCTATGCATCTTAATTGCCAAGGTGCACCACAAATCCTCTTATTTAATGGTATCGATTCTATACTATCTATGCTCCTAAACTGGTACGACCCAACCTGACCCTAACTAGTGCATAGGGAGCTTTGGTTCCCTAACAAGCCTCAATAGAAATTTTACTAAAAAATTGGTAGG
This sequence comes from Pterocarpus macrocarpus, assembly GCA_031439585.1. Lineage (NCBI taxonomy): Eukaryota > Viridiplantae > Streptophyta > Magnoliopsida > Fabales > Fabaceae > Pterocarpus > Pterocarpus macrocarpus. Next base: position 35,926,359 of record CM062514.1, read on the forward strand.
GTTTGCTTTAAAAATTGGACATTGTCCATACACAATCTCCGTATACAATCTAATCACAGGCATCTAGAATATTTAAACACGTATACACATATACATATACATATAAGTTGTTTCAACACAAATAAAGCTATAACTGCCACAGTTGGGGACCCTACCTAAAGTTTAATGGAGCACTAAACCATGTAACATAATCCCTTCAAACTACAGAAGGCCCACTCAAATGTTGGACTTGTTGGAAGGTAACTAGCAGCTGAAGTCTAACTTAACCCGGCAACTGAAATATGAGGAGGCAATTGAGTAAGTTAAACAACTCAATGAAAGATAATTTATCTATAGCTAGTATGGGAAAGAGCTAGACTATGTTTATTCAACTTAGTAAATAGAAAAAAAAAATCCCCAAAACAGGAGTCATGAGACATATATCTTTCATATAAAATACTTGGGGGAAAATAGTCCCCTCTTTGATTCTGAAAATCACTAAAGAAATAATTCTTATAACCATTTTTAGAACAACTAAAAATATACTTGCCTTACAAGACATCTGGTGGCAATTTCATCATGTAACACATTTAAGATAACCTCATTTTAAATTATGCAAAATCATTGGAGGTACAACCCTCTTATACATTTGGTATATGTGGAAATCATTTGAGTCAACTAGAAAGAATAAAAAATCGTATTTTCTTTTGGAAATCCCATTGAAACACATTTTCATAAAACATAAGAAGTTAAAATAGGCACTTATAGCTGGTGGGGGGTAGCAACTATAGAATTCCTGTTGTATTACCCTAAGCAACATCATGGCATAGCCCTCAGTGAACTATAATCTGGTCGTGTCGGCCTAACCGCCGAGCTAACACCTCCCTTGCTAGTTGGGATTCATATGAGGTGCACTTAGTTTAACATCTACCGCCGTTAGCTACGGTTCTATAAGATGCCTATCACACAAAACTTGTTTCCTTTACTGAATATAGTCCATAATCCTTTTGTTAGAACATATCTAATTGCAAAGTAAGTTTGAGATATAACATAAATCAACTCCTTTCTTTACTGAACATAGCTCAAACTGCCTTAACATAGCATAGCTAGAAAATTATTTCTTTCCTTATATAAACAACTAATAATGTTGGAAATTAAAATCAAATTGGAAACTTTACACAAATAAGCTAGTCCCATACAATTTTCATTTAAAAAAAATCTATAGCATACAATTTTTTTTTTTGTTCAATAGCTTTTCAATTATAGGAAAACTAATTTCTTAAACCTTTATTTTATTGTCCAACTTTCTTGGTAAATTCATATAATATAGAAAAGATACATTCATAGCATATATAAATCTTATAGTTATATCTATCTTAAAATCCACTATAGAAATAAACTATTTACTCACAGTACTCTAGTCAGAAAAGTAGGAGCTCCTTGGTGAAATCACTAGGATGACCAGTCATTACAGGAATAGATCTGACATCACAACATGACAATATAATTAAATCTCAACTATAGAGGTAAGAAATTAACTTAAACTACCTTTAAATATTAAAAAAAAAATTGGGATTTAGGACTCTAGGACTCCATATCCTAGTCCAAGAGCAAATTCTTCAAGAAAAAGTTTTCTAAATCTTGACATAGGAGAAATTTTGAGCTTATGAATTATTTTTGAGTATCAAAGAACGAAAAGGAACAAGGTAGGGAGTTTGGGTCTCCTCCTAGGACATTTCATAGCCTCCCTTTTGCTCAAAAGACAAAATCAATCATTAGATCAAATAGGAATATAACTGATAGGAAGTGGGTAGGGACAAATGATGGTATAATAGGATAAAAATACCATAGATGAGAAAATTTAGGAAAGAGAGAGAGAGAATTCAAGGAAGAAGAGAGAGGAATAAGAGAGGAAAGAGAAAGATAAGAAATCGGGGCTAGAAGCCCATGTTTTATTTTTTGATGTTGCCTCGGGCATGCTGGAGCATAGGGAACTACGCTTGAGCGTGGCCCAGTTCTAGATCCTTCCTCATCTATCTTGGGAGCACATTAGAGTGCAGGGAGTTGAGCTCAAGCATGGCTCCCACGTTCCAGAATTTGGTTTTTCCTTCCTCTTCTGATCTCCACAGTGCCTCAAGTGTCGCCTTTTACTTTACTCTCCATTAACTTTAAAATATAAATGTAAATAAGGGAATACCCCCCATTTGAATTCAATAAAAAATCAAAAAATCAAAATCCTTAAAAATCAAAATCCAATTTTTGGATTTTAGTACAAATTTCCTTAAAACTCATATTTTCTTAAACTTCCAGGCTAAAAACAAAAAGGTTAAACTTCTTAAAATTCATCAAAATTCACCCTTCGATTTTTGGATATCTAAGGAATAATTATCGGGACTTTTGATCTCATGAAAATATCTAGATTATATAGCTCTTTAAGGAGACATAGGGTTCAAATATAGCAAAATTCACAAGGCTCAATAGGACCAAAACTCACGATTCATGTCATTCTTGGCTTAGGTATTACACATACTTTGAGGGTGCACTCTAGCATCTCATCACTCACCTCACTCCTCATAACCTCCTCTCTTGCACCCTTCACTGCAACCTCCTCCTTGGCACCAGCCACCTTGCCCTGTTCTTAGCCACCATCACACTGCCCCTGGTTCCCCCCTGGGTGGTGGAACCATGGCACCATGGAAGCTATGTTTGTTTATTATGGTTGGCTACCCATGGCCATGTTGCATCACGTTTTCTGTCTTGGCACCTCCAACCACCAGCGCTGCTGTCACTTCCATCCTCCACTGCAAGATCTACCCATCATGAAGAGGCTCGATGTGGCGCGACACCCATTGTGCCATAAAGGGAAGTGCGCAAGATTCGCCCAGAGCTGTGGCCTATCATGTAGCGGTACATGGCATTGAGGTTGTAGTTGGTGTCTTGCAGTCTCATAGGCCACAAAGCTCCACCGAATTTGACAATGGTGGTTGATTCAAAATAGCAATGCCTCCATTCAAGCACCGGGAGAAGAGGAGAAAGATGATGGGAATAGTTGTGACGAAAGGAGGGAGACGAAGAAGGGAGAGACAGAGAGAGTTTAAGAGATATTTAGAATGTATCATAAGTATGGGAAGTATAGATATATCATCACATCCTAACCTTTAGATTATAGGGTATGTGGTGTACCTTTATCAAGTAAGGCGCATAGGAGACATCACCTTTTTCATTTATTAATAAAAAATTATATTGTAGTTGCTTAAACATTTATTTATTTCAAATATGAGAGCAAAAAACTCAACTAATGTTAAAAAAAATAAAAAATATTATTTGTATATAAATCTTGGTCACCTTCGGGACGTCATGTGAGTGAAGATAGAAAATAAATAAAAACAAATTGAAAAAATAATTTTGAACTGGTTTTTTACCTATTCTTTTTAAGGTGTCCCATAATTAATGTCTACCAAGAGTGTTTAAATAAATAGTTACAAAGAAAACTCACTCCTACCATATAGAATATATAGAGATAATCTAAGTTTCGAAAATCTCATATCATTAAATTGGATTCAAACCATTAAAATCCTACACTACTTATAAGAATAGGTGTTGGATTAAATAACTAGCCTCAAAGAAACTCACTCCTATCATATGAAATGGAGTATATAGAGATCATCTAAGATTTTTGAAAGTCTCATACCATTAAATTGGATTCAAACCATTAAAATCCTACACTACTTATAAGAATAGGTGTTGGATTCACCTCTTATTTGTGGTTGCCATATAAAATCGATATAATCATTCTGTTGGGTTTGGGCTTGCTGGGTGTGAAAGCTGCTCGTGTGCCTTTGAGGTGGTATATGATGGCTCAACCTTGGCGAGGCAAGGGTACATTTAGTTCTTCGTATTGATGATGACTGGTTGTGGGTGCTTGGCTTGAAGGGTTTGAAGTTTTTAGTTTTCTGTGTTTTCAGTTTTTAGGTTACAATTAAAGAACTCTATATATCATTAAAAATCTTTTTTCTGGTTTTATTTTATTTAGGCCAATTTTTTCTTCTTCTTCTTTTTTGTTTTTTTAAGAAAATGTTATCTCTTGAGGGAATTGTTTTAATATTCCGCATTCTCCCCATGTTTATTAACACAAAATTTTAACTTAGTTTATTTTATTTTATTTTAAAAAAGAGTAGTTTTCATGTTATGAAAAAAGTACATTATTGTATTATTTTAACCTTTTTCTTTTAGAAAATTTTCCACATATTTTATACTAATGTTTTGTGACCCAAGCAATGCATGGGTTAAAAAATATTACTTTAATTAGAAAAATTAAAAAACTAATTTAATTAAATTGTAAGATAAAATTTTAATATAAAGTAATAAACTACTATTTAAATACAAAATATACAAAATTGATATATATTGTTATATCAAATTAATTAACTGTGAAAGTATAACATTGAATCTAATAAGGAAAAGATAAGTATAAATTGAATAAGTCTTTATCATTTCGTAGTCATTTGAAATCTTGAACTTCTCACAGTACACTGTATTATATAAATATAATTATAAAAAAAACTATATATAATGTTTAACTATGAACTAAAAATTAAAATAAAAAACAATAATCATTATTAGATAAATGTATTTTAGAATAGAAAATAAAACATATAAGTTTTACAATTACATATCTATACTAGAAAAAGTTAACATTGGAAAGTTTTACATATGTTGCAATCAGGTTGATACTACATTAAATGCATTCATTTTGAAAAAAGAAAAAGAAAATCAAGTTAAAAAAAGGAACAAAGAAAAAATAAATATATTCATTTATTTGAAAAAAATCACCTTTATCTAAAAATAAATTTTGAAAACATTAAATTTGCTATATTTAGAAAATCAATTCAATTTTTTTAAATAAAAATTTTCTTTTATAAATTTAATAGGTAATATTTGATTAGTAGGATATTTAATATTTATAAACATTATGTTGAATCTCTATGTAAAACTTTGTAAATAAATAAAAATTTGTAAATAACTATTATGGTTATGCTTTAACTTCTCATTCTTTTACTCTTATTATATAAATATAAAAATTTTATACATCCATAAAAATAAAATTTAAACTACTTTATCTTATATTCTTAAAAATTTATATCTATTAATTTTATTTTTTAAAATCTCATGCATTACATAGGTGAAAACACTAATTTATATATAATCTATACTATTAATAAAACATAAATTAACATGGAAAGTCACAACCAGATTAATTCTACATTAAATGCATTCATTTTGAAAATTAAAAAAAATAAAGTTTGAAAAAAAGGAACAAAGAAAAAAATTGTTAATTTATTTGAAAAAATCACCTTTACATAAGGATAAATTTTGAAAAGATTAAATTTACTATATTTAGAAAGATTAGATTCAGATTTTTTTAATAAAAATATTCTTTTATAAATTTAATAGATGATATTTGATTTGTAGGATATTTAATATTTATAAACATTATGTTAAATCTCTATGTAAAAATTTGTAAATAAATATTATGGATATGCTTTAAATTTTCATTCTTCTACTCTTATTACTTAAATATTAAAAATTTAATAGATCCATAAAAAAAATTAAAAACTACTTTTATTTTATATTCTTAAAAAATTATATATGTTAACTTTATTTTTTAAAATATTGTGCATTGCGCAAGTAAAAAACACTAATTTATATATAATTTTATATAGGAATGGAATTTATGAAAATTTACATTCCATTTTACTCTCATATCAAATATATCCTAAAAGCCTCTCATCCCATCCTCCATCCATTTCATAATATAATAGATAAATATTAAACTATTTTCTTTAAAATATGTTTGATTGATATGTAAAACAAATTTGACTAATTAAATGAAAAACAAATAAGATATATCAATTTCATTTTAATGTATCATTTATATGCTCCCTAAACTAATAACACATAACTGAAAGAAAGTTTTAAATGTTCTTCTTTTCTTTGTCTAATTTCAGACATATTTAATATATTTTCTTAATTAGAATATTTTAAAATGAAAATAAGTAGAATTCACCAGGTTTTGACACATATAAAATTTCCATATATAATAACTTTTGTTTTATAAGTAGTATAGATGAGAATATTCTATTTAGAGAGTGAAACAAACTAACAATCAATTTGTTGTTCCCATTTATAGATATTTTATTTACCTTACTTTCTTTATATTAGGTATAAAACTCGACTACAAATTCGTGGATGGCATGTGATATCTTTATCTGGTTATATTTCCTTTTAGAAAGATTTATTTTCGATTAAAAGAATAAATTTAATTTAAATACACTAACAGTATAAAATAATTTTATACTGTCAAGCAGTTTTACAGTGAAAAATACAAGCTCATACAAATAACTACCCATTATAATAAAAATTCTACCATAATTTATCACTTTCTACTATTTTTATTGGTTGACAATATAAAATTATTTTATACTGTCAGTACATACCAATTAAATTCTAAAAGAATATGCCTCTCTTGACATATACGTATGAATATTTAGCTACTAAAGGGTTTTTCCTCGGGCAGTTTGACACACAATTTTTATGATATAATTTTGTTCAATTTTTTTTTTCAAAAGACTACTCTTTTTTATTCTATATGAAAAAAGTATTAAAATAGTACATTTGACAAATAAGAGAAAAGAACTTTAAAGCATCACATAAATCAAGAAATTCATAATACATACATATACAAAAACTTATTCCTTCCAAATTAAAACATAATATACTTAACATCAAAGGAATGAAATGAAGGTTAAAAAGTATGGAACATTTTAAGAAATATCTTTAATTTTGTAATATTTTTCATATAATTAATATTCTCTAATCTTTAGAATATTAGAAGTTGCAATGCTTAAAAAAAAAACTTTATAAATTGATCAATATCACAAACAATGCTTTTTAAATAAATAAAATAGTTCATGGCTCTAAATCATGAGGAGCAACATAACATAACAAAAGTATACAGACTACAAATACAGAACAGACCAAAAAAGAAAGAATGGTAAAAATTAATCAGCTCGGAATGCATGGTACCAGATTAAGCTTCTCTTGTGGGACTAGTCAACATAAAGTTCGTATTGGCCAACCATCTAACCCCATGTACTTGTAGTCCCAAATATCACATCAATTGCATTTGTCACCTACTCATATCGTCGTATCAACAAAAGGCCTTATAAATTGATCAATATCACAGACAATGGTTGGGTACAAGAACAATGCAATTATCAAAACAAAAAAAAAAAAACAAGGAAAAAATGAAGTGTCTCATTCTCTTTTTGATACTTTTTTATTCCCTCTTGCAAGCCCTCCGTCGGTACATATCAATTTCTCAAATTGGTACAACTATGGCCTCAGTCTTTTTGCCTAGCTATATTATGCACCAACGTACCAGCACCACTAAATTTTACAATCAAAGGGCTTTGGCCAATCAATGCCACCACGCCTTTGCCACTTTATTGTGATCACATAACGTTTGATCCTATGCTAGTGAGTTGGTCTTTATTAAATATTTACTTTTATCTTTCTATTTCACAAATTTATCATGCTTGCCTCTTTTATAGACAATTGTATGTATATTCATAATAACCTAATATTTTGATTCTTGTAGATTCTTAACCTGAAGCCTCAATTAGAAAAATATTGGCTAAATGTAGTAGACGCAAACAAAAATCAGCAATTTTGGGCACATGAATGGGATGAAAATGGTACTTGCTCTGCAAAAAAGTTTAATCAATATGAATATTTCAAATTGTCCCTCAATATCAAGCATACATTGGATATTTTGAGTGTCCTTCAGAAGGCAAGTTATGGACCAGATGCAATTGCTACATATAGCAGCATTGATGTTATCAAGGCCATAAAAGACAAAATTGGCCAAGTTGAACCTGAGCTTCGCTGCCTCAAGTTTAGAAATACCGTGGTATTATTTGAAGTTGTGTTATGTCTTGATGTAGATGGAGTGACATACATAGATTGTCCAACCGCTAATTTAGATCCTCTAGTTCTGATGTGTCAAAATAACCATTTTCAACTACCCCATGATGATGTTACTGATGTTCAAACTTGTTCATGTTTAAATATACTAGTAGCTAATAATTTAGTGTTTGTAATGCTCAATATTTTGATGTAATAAATTTTTCATTGTTACATTTGCTTCTTTAAAATAAAAAGAATGATGTTTTTGCCAAGTCTTTATTTTATATCATGACAAAAGAGATAAAAAATGAAAAATGAAAATATAAAAAAAAATAAAAAATAAAAAGCCGAGCCCAACTTTAATAAATAAAAAGAAGCCTGTTGCTCCAATTCCTTAAAAAAAAAAGTTCAAGTTCGAAAAAAAAAAAAACTACGCTGCAAATTGCTTAGTGGCATCCAAGTTGCTTAGCTTGTTCCATTATATAAGCAGCGGCTCCTTTGCAAGGAACACTTACAGAGGGAGAAAGGGGAAACATAATGTAGGGGGAAAAAAAAAAGAAACAGAGAAGGGGGCTTCTAATTATTGTATTCATGATGGTGTTTGATGGTGGTTTAGAGGTTACGAGACTTGACTGAAGGTGCTAACTCTTTTGGAGCAACCTTAAGGAAAGGCTTATAGAGGTTACACTTTATTTATGAGTTTTACCTTTTGGAAGAGAAAGATATATGGAGTTTTAACTAATTTCTCAAAACCCTCCAAAACTTCCATTTCATGGTTTCCCAAATTGGGAGAGTTTGATTATATTTGAATTTAATTTACTATTGTATCCCTATTAAAAAATAAACTACCATGATTATCAATCCATTTTAATTTTATTTCAGCTTTTCATGAAAATTATATTTCCCTTCTAAAATTTTTTATCAACTTTTATCGAAATTTGTTCCCTCTTAAAAAATATTTAGAAAGGAAATTTTTTAAATTTACAAAATATATATAATATTTTCTAAATTTTTTTAAATTAATATTTACTATAAAATATATTAATTATACTCAATTATTTTAGTAAAGGGTAAATTATTAAAAAATATTATAAGCCCTTTATTTTCTTTTTCTTATCAATTTTAAACTCATGAATAAGATTATCTTAAACCCTCTAAACCCTTTTCTTTCCTTTCCCTTTTGTTCCCTTTGATGCATTCCCTTTCCTTTCCCTCATAACTTACAAACACCCTAAAGAAATTGATAGAGCAATTATGTCATAGTTTGAATTCACATGTCACTTTCACGAAGGCAGAGAGGTATATGTTGTTGTTTTGTATCATGTTGCGTAAGAGCAAAAGATAACAGTTAAGGAGGACAAGAAGAAATAGCAACGAAACGTGAATAGCAACTAAGCATTTTTAAGGTCTTTGTCCTTTGCTAATTGATGTTGGAAACCAAAAACCGTTTTGTTTCTATTAACCTTAATCTATATCATTGGCTTTGATCATAGCCGAAAGCGAGGAAAGTTATCTTCTTATAAAGTTAAGCAAAATGTTGAATAATTGAAGATTTGGACAAAGCATTTTACAAATGAGTGTGCAAATATCTGTTTACAGTTTTTTTTTTTGGATAGTTCAAAAAGCACTCGAAACTCTCCACAAGGAAGAGGAGCAAGCTAGAGCAGAGACAAGAATAGAATAGAAACATAAAGAGAAAAGAAAAACACCAGACAGCACAACACCCACCAACAAAAAGACCAACACAATTCCAGCCAACAACACTAAAAGAAAACACACTCCAGAAAAAGCCCCCAAGAGTGAGGCACCAGCAAACCAACAGCAGCAACACTCAGCCCGCAACCGCACCAATCAACCACCAAGGAGGACAAAGAGAAAACACACAGCCAAAACCAATCAACCAAAAAACAAGAACTAGCAAGAACACCACAAAAAAGAACGAACCGAGAGCACCCACCAAACACCAGAGAGCCAACGAACAAAGCCATGATCAAACACCGAAGAAACACCAAGCACCAAAGAAACACAAAGCAAGCACCTCTCGAACAAATCCAAACCCCACAACCAAAATCCGAGCCACACAGCAAGAAACTTAGTGTGTGCTTAGATTAGAGTTTGCAAATTGGGATTTGCCCTAACTTAATTCTATAGAATTGATTTTGGATAAAAGTGGGTTACTATTAATGTGATTTATGTTTGGAAATTTTTATGTCAAAAGTGATCATAATAGAATAAATATTATTTGAATGATACGAATCAAAATCACTTTTGAATATACAATTACTGAAAAGGACATGAACTTTATATTATACTTTTATATTACATTTAAGTATAAATTAATTTTACATATAAATATAAAATAATTTTTACTTTTTTAAATGATATTTTTAAAATGTATCATTTAGAAAAATCTTTTTTTCAGAAATTTATCTAAACTAGCCCATTATAAATAAAATAAAATAAAATTAATATATCATAAATAAACTCAAAATTTGAGTTTGATATATTGTTAATATAAAAATATTTTATACTAATGTTTAATCATATATTGCCACGTCAATAAAAGTATTTAACTTTTACACTTATTATCTTAAAAATTTTACATATATTAACATATGATTGGATAATAATTTAATCTTTTTTTTATATTAATACTATATCAAAATTAATTTCATAAACTTATTTTTAATATACCCATACAACTCTTGGCGTTAGAATTAAATTATAAATAGAATATTACAACAAAATATATAAAATAAATGCATAAAAATAATTAAATTAAATTAAATTAAATTTTTATTTAACAGATTGTATAAAAAGCTACTTTGACTATAAAGGATTGGAAGAAGGAGAAGGTTAATGAGGGTAATTGAAAATTTGTTTTCTAGCATCAATGCTCCAACGGGCACAATTGAACACAAAAGCAAGAATTTCTTGCTTTGCTTTCAACTGGGGTTTGAAGGAGAAAACCCATTGGCAAAGTTTCAATGCAAAATAACCCAAACATAAAAGTGTGGCGTTCAAGGACTTTGAACAGGGGTTGGGCATGGGAACGTGTAAACAAACACACTATTAATCTTTAAGGCGACTAGAGTTCGTCTTGGGACGACCTCTCTTTTTTGGCAAAACAAAATCCTATACCTCCTTCATCTTAGACAACGCATTAATCATAGCATTTTCATTACTTATCTGTAACCCTAAAATCTTACCCAAGTCCCATGTTATTTGTGTTTCCACCAGATCTTCATCGTTCAGTATCACATCTTCAACAACAATTCTCTGGGGAGCATGATTTGGTTCAAATAAAGGGGTTTGGGAAACTATCTCAATCAAGCTAGAAGAACATCGATGTGATTCTCCCCGATTCTGATCCATTTTAGAAACTCTAACTAGATTCTCCTCTTGAACATGACTATCCTCTGGAAAATTGAGCATTTAGACATGGCAAGAAGGGCCATCTTTGTCACAAAAAACTTCAAACCCAAGGGGGTAAATTGGGTCTTCACTTCTAGGCCCTCCATTGTCTCTAATTTCATATGACACCTTGTTTTGGAGAAGGGATTAGGCTTGTCACTCAAGCCCATGAGGGCTGAAGGCCTCCCCATTATATTCCTTTGTAGCAGCATGCATTGTGCTCCTCTGGAAATTGCTCTCTCACTCAGCAGAAAAATCAAAACCACCAATAGGAGACAAAAGGCTGTCTTGGACTTCGAAACACATTGAGTGAGTAAGGTAATCTTCCAAAAATGCCCCCGTCTTTTCATCCCTCCCACATCCCCGCGACGTTTCATTGTCCTTGCTGCAAGCATGAGAAACTTTCCACTTTCCTCGTCCCTGCACACCATTCTTAGAGCTTCAAAAACCATCAAACCAAGTTTTAGCTTCACTTCCTCCATGTTGGATGGTTCAAAGATTACATCTACCAATCTTTGAACCATCCTATCAAGATACTTCTTATCAAGATCCCTGCGCATTTTAGCATCATCTAAACCCACCATTCTCCCTTGTTCTTTCATCTCCTTATCACTTACATTCAACACTATATGCATACCTTCAATCACATCTTTAAAACTCCTATTATCTTTATAACCCACCCTGAGTCATATGTTGAGAAGAAACCTTCAAGACATTATCTCTAACCTTAATGCGGTTGAGGTTTTTTACTGCACTCCTTGCCTCCTCTAACTTCTTAAATCGGATGAACCCAAATTGACTATCACCGGATTTTCTCCTCCTATACGTAGGGTTGTCAAATGGGCCGGGCTGACCTGTTTAGCCCGCAGACCAAAATTTTCTATCTCGGCCCGTTTATGTTGTTTTTTTTTTTTTTTGCCTTTTATGTTTTGAAAATTATTTTTTATTAATAAAAAATATTTTTATTTAAAAACATAAAAAATTCTTATTTTTTATTTAAAAAAGTGAAAATATCCTAAATCTGATTACTAAATTATATTTTTATATTCTAAATTTATACAATTTTATTTTAAAAAATAATAAAAAAATAAACATGGGTAAACGGGCTAGCCCGTTTAACTCGGTTGAAAACAGACAAATTTAAATGGGTCGTTATTTTTTAAACCTAGCTCACCTATTTTTGGTGAGTAAACGGATTGATATAACGAGTTTGGCCTATTTTGATGGCCCTACCTATACGAGACAAACACATCAACTATTTCCCCTTCTCCTTTAAAAATTTACAGTAACTAATCCCAAGTCATATCCACCGGTAGACCATCTATGAAGAGAGTTGCTCCTATCCATTCCCTACCAAATTGATTCTTAGCCCTATTGATATCCAACCCTCATTGGTCCCTGCTTGCATCAGAAAGACATTGAAGTAAAGATTTAATTAGTTAGGGTGTGCTTGGTTAGAGGGTAAAAATAGAGGAAATTTTTCCATGGATGAAATCTATGAATAAAATTACATATAGAGCTTATCTATGAAAAATTTTTCCCCATTTTTACCCTCTAACCAAGCATATCTTTATGACATATATATTCTTCTGTCTAAAAGAATATGTATTAAAATTATAATGAAGATACATAGAAAATCAATTTTAACTAGATATAATTAAAAATTATATTTGTATGAAATGATGTATATATATATATATGTAATTGTTATAAATAAATAAAGAGAAAAAATAAAAAGATGTCAAGACAAAAGAATTTAAATTCCAAAGTTTAATTGTTTTTTAAGAAAAAGTAAAGCCTAAAACACACCCTAGGAATTTGGCAGAGGAGCCTCCTAGTATTGTCTTTAAGAAGGGATTGAACCTCATTACTCTCCTTTAATGTCGTTAGCTCTTACCAAATAAGCTATCAACATAGGTGAAAAGGTTAGTTTTTTGGAGACTAGTTATGTCACTAACTTCTAATTATCTCTTACAAATTAAACTTAGAGAAATATTGAAAAGATTCACTTTTTGTGAGATACCGTACCGATTCACCACTCATCCACCATTGGATGGGGTGTAGACCCCACTTAGATTGGGTCCACACCTTATCCAATGGTGGATGAGTAGTGAGTCGATACAATATCCCACAAGAAGTAAGTCCCCCTATCATTTCTCCATAAGAGTTTATATTTATTAATTTTGATATTTAATTATTTTCTCTCTTCATTTTTTTACGGCAATATTTTGCCATGATTTCTAAATCTTATTTATTTGTTAATTATATCGAGCAAGCTAGTGCAATGGTTTCATTTCGATTTCTTCAACTGTCAAATTAACCAGTTACATTAGATTAGAGTAAAAGGCAAATAAGGGTAGAAGAATTTGGGGGAATATAAAGAATTTGAGAAAGGAGATACTGACATCACTTTTTTTTTTTTTTTTGGACATATATGCGACTCACGAGACAAGGCTGAGGGACAAGATGTGGTGGAACAAAGAGGGTGGGGCCAATATATGCGGCTCCCTTGCATTTTTCGAATGTGTCGATGGTAATGAGTTGGAATGCATGGTTAGAATAACAAGACTCAAAGAATTTTATTATTTTTAAATTTAAATAATTATAAATATTAAAAATTAATAAAGAATGACTAGGAGCAAACACTCTGTTACAACCTCATGTACAACGCTGTACTATAGTAAAGAATCATTGGAATGTACTGCTAGTATAACTAACCTTCAGACCACTTATTCTTCTCATTTAACAAATTAGAAAATAAGTGAATACGTTAACCTTGAAGAAATTTCCCCTTTCCCAAATTGCATCATCCAAACATACTCTAAATCACAAACATACGCTGCTTATTTTTGGAATTATCGAACATTTTTTTCTACAGCATTGCAATGTTGGAGGACACAGCTAATAGAAATGTGATTATTGAAAGACCAAGAGACTTTAAATTTCTTTTTAAATATTTTCAACTCGAAGACTTTGAGTCTTTGAGATTATTCATATAATATAGTCTACTAGTGATCTTTCATAGAAGAGATTGATGAAATCAACTTTGAAGTATTTGTTTAGGAAGACCCTTGGGTAAATAAATTACTATAAATAATTATTGGAGTATGATATTTCCCATTCACATAACAAGTGTTCTCTCTTGTTCTTTTCGCCGCAATTCTTAAGCATAAAGTGGTAACTAGCGGGATCAAACAGGAATTTGGAAAACTTCCCCTGTTTCACTCTGTACCTCTATTACCATTAAGTAGTTGGGTCAAAATAGAATTTTGATGTGCAGGTTCAAAACTTATTTACCTACTGAAAATTTATCAACGATCCATAGCCAAAGTTATGAGAAAGCAAAATAAGTAAATTTAATAATGTCACAATTACATGAAAATATAAAAAGTTATACACTAACCATCTATCAACTTACCTCCAAGTACCATTAAAAAAAAAAAAAAAACTTCACCTCCAAATACTGTTACTTTTGCACCATTTTAAGAAATAAATTTAAAGGTACACCTTAGTAAAATCAGGATGAAACAGTACCGTGTAAGTAGTCTCTTTTGCGTGTTAAATAGCATAACAGAACTTCAAAATAGGATACGCCATATATGGTTTATTAAGTCGTTTATGGAAGTCAAGTCATCAATAAATATAATTTCCAGGTTCAACGTTCTCAAGTTAGTGCAGATTTAAATTCTCATAAGTTTTTGGATTTGTCTTCCTAATTCATTTTACGTCTGTGGTCCCAACAAAAAACTAGTGAAAGATCCAACTTGTGTGCATATATTAGTCCTTGATTAAACCAAGCCGCTGCTATCAGGTTCTTGTTGACCTTCCCTTAACCTTTAAGGAAGCAACATGGGGACCTTTGCAGAGCATGCATCCCCAAACAGCATCAATGGCATCAAGTACCAGGTACCTGAAAAACAGCCATACAGAACTTGGTACCATTTTCAGCCTCCACAGAATTGGATGAACGGTATTATCCATATTACTCTTAGTTTGACTTTGTCTATTTACTCTTAATTAGCACACAGGTTTTCAAGGTGCACAGGTATGCGTTCCATCTGTTCTAATTCAATGCTTAATTATGTCTAATCCTTTTCTTTCTGTCATGTGACATGTTTTGCTGATGAAAATTGAAAATGGGTTGGCTTCATTATGCAGATCCAAACGGTAAGCCCATGAACTTCTTTGAATTTCAGTTATTTATTTACCTTTTGTCCTCATCATCATTGTATGACTAGATAATAAAATTTGTCATGTTCTTCCATGCCTCATATGAAATTTCTGCTCATATATATTCTTTGTGGAAATTAACATTCATTCTCTATTCATTTTACCCTAAAAAACCAGGAGCCAATAAGCTACCTCCCCTCCACTTATCAACTCTTAATTCAATGCAAAAAATCGAAAATATGATTTGATGACCCTTTTCTTAACAGTGATGGATATCATGTTTAAACATATAACATTGTGCAAACTATTTATGTCTCTTACCACTAATCCATTCTTAGTGGCTTGATTATAATATAATCAGTAATGACTAATGTTAATGTACTTGCAGGACCAATGTACTATAAAGGAATTTACCATTTTTTCTACCAACATAACCCTTATGGGGCAACCTTTGGTAAGAAAATGGCATGGGCTCACTCTGTATCCTATGATCTCATCAATTGGATTCATCTGAATCATGCTCTTGAACCAAGTGATCACTATGACATTCATGGCTGCTTTTCTGGCTCAGCTACGATCCTCCCTGGGGAAGAAAAACCTCTTATTTTGTACACAGGTAGTGATAAAAACAACCACCAAGTTCAGAACTTAGCTATGCCAAAGAATCCATCAGACCCTTTCCTAAGGGAATGGATCAAACACCCTCAAAACCCCGTCACGACTGCACCTAGTGGAGTTGAGGTGGAAAATTTTAGAGACCCAACAACTGCTTGGAAGGGTGGTGATGGTAACTGGAGAGTGATAATTGGTGCCAAGAATGGTGATATAGGGAAGGCTATTCTCTACCACAGTGAGGATTTTGTTAATTGGACATTAAATCCTATTCCTTTGTATGTAATTGACAATATTGGAATGTGTGAGTGTCCAGATTTCTTTCCAGTGTCCGTATATGGCACAAATGGGGTTGATACATCAGTGCAAGATTCTAGTGTTAGGCATGTCTTGAAGATAAGCTATCAAAGCAAACAACAAGAGTACTATTTGCTAGGTAAATATCTTTCTGATCAGGACAAGTTTATTGCTGAAAACAAAATTACAGGAACTAGTTTGGACTTAAAATTGGACCATGGTGAATTTTATGCTTCAAAGTCATTTTTTGACAATGCCAAGAATAGGAGGATATTGTGGGGATGGGTGAAAGAGCTTGACACCCGACAAGATGATATTGAGAAAGGATGGGCTGGCCTACAGGTACTTTCATATCTTGTGCTCTTTTCTTTTAGTTATTTCAGCTGCATCAATGTTATAAGTTGTTTTAGAGCTACATTTATATCATATATTGGACTAATTTTTTGATGATAAGGTAGAGAATCATGTTGATGAATGATCAGTGTTGTTTGGATACGTAGGCTATTCCAAGGCAAGTTTGGCTTGATAAGAGTGGGAAGTGGCTGATGCAGTGGCCAATTGAAGAGGTAGAAAGACTTCGTGACAAGCAAGTCAGTATTCTGGAGGAGAAGCTGGTTGGTGGATCAACTCTTCAAGTCTCAGGGATCACTGCATCGCAGGTAAGTGACCTGGTGCTGTGTTTTCTCTGATTTTCATTGATGAATTTGCAGAGCAAGTACAACGTCAAAGGAGATTATATTTTGGTTGTTTTAACTTGTGCCTTCAGGGTATAGGATAGGGAATCGATTCTCTCATGTCAAAACTTTAAACAATCTTATTATGTATAAATTTTAACTGTTGATGAGATCCTCTTATCTACTCTGTCAATACCTTGCCTTCCTAATCAATCACGAAAATTTACATATAGCAAGATGAAATTTTGATATATTAGGATCCATTCCCTCTTGGTTAACCAATAAAAAATTGATTTATTATTTATCTTAGCATGTTTGATTTTCATGATATTGAATAATTGTACTTTTCATTCTTTTCTTAGCATGTACTTTAAGGACAGTAGGGCATACACTAACAAAATTCTTATTTTTAATCTTTAACTTTTAAACTTTGAAGGCCGATGTAGAAGTGTTGTTTGAGCTACCCGAACTAGAAAGTGCTGAGTTGTTAGACTCAAATGAAGTTGATCCCCAACTACTCTGTAGTGAAGAATATGCATCAAGAAGCGGCACAATAGGGCCATTTTGTCACGACCTAACCTAAGTCGTGATCACAGATCAAGGACACGTCACTAGCAGTTCTCTACTTTTGACTTTATTCTAATAGAAAATCGGGCAGAGCCTCCTTTCAGATTTGTGACTATTCCCAAATAAGGATCCTGGTCCTGCATAAAACACATAAACATGCAAACTCATTGGGGATCCAGAGGCGTTCTGAACGCACCCCACAAAGACACAAAATGAGAACTTAAATCATAATCACTTATAAAAATATGTTTACACAACTATTCAAGAAGCTTATATACATAATCATTGAGATTTATACTAATACATATAACAACATAAGACCAACACAGGGAGGACCCTGCCTGTAGGTTAGTGGAACACTTCTAGAGACTTTACAATTAAACTTAGATGCTGAAACTTCTAATTAGCTGTGGAAGCTTGAACACAATCTTGCACCTGTCTAAAAACATGGAAAGGAAGAAAGAGTGAGTCATACGACTCAGTGAAGGATAATATATCTATAACAAGGGTGGGACAAGCCAAAGCGCAACATTTGCAAAACAATAACTTTAAAAGTTTCTTAAAATTCTCGTACCATATTTGCTATTGAAATACTTCGTCTATGTATATCAAATACCGTAAGATTTTCAGTAAACCTATATAATTCATTAAATTGCCTTTTTAATTCGACTAGATAATAACTTCATTACAAACATATATATATAGGCATAATACTTTTAAATCTAGCTGAAATAAATTATAATAAAGCTTAAGGGAGGATTCTATTTCAGAAATAGCTGCCTGACTAGGTGGCGATGTGGCCTAACTCCAGCAGTAAATGATAACTTCACGCCTATGCGTGTCTACATATTCCGGACATGTCGGCCAAACATGCCGGGCTAGCAATCACCCTGCCAGCCGGGTTACTCGAGGTGCACCAAGGCTAATGCTGCTGCCATTAGCAAATAGTTCTGCTATAGTTCCCTCCCCCTTGAAAACCTTAGCTCATCATTAATTTGTTATCATTAAAATTCCTTAATAACTTTATTCTAGACATCAAGTCTGGATTCTAAATACATTGCTTAAGCTTTTAAAATATTAACATTTTGTAGTTCTCAACATATCAAGCTTTTACAAAGAAAACAACATCAATGTGAAAATGATTCATAGAAATCAATATTAAGCTTACTTCATAGAAATCCATAATTTTCTAAATATCATATCAACTCCAAGCCTTTATATAGCTAACATTAATGACTTGAAACCATATCTTTCTCTATCAAACTGTTCAAGTATTGAAATTCACCTTTAAGGTGCTTGTCCCACACACATACATAATCATATATATATATATATATAGACAAGAGTAATATCTTTTATCTTTCAAGAATTCACTAAGGTCATCGTTAAAATGCTATTTTAATTTCTTTGATCTTTAATAACTTAAACCACAAACATAACATTTATGAAACTATGGATATACTTAAAACAAATTATAAATCATACATATACTTAAAACAAACTAGCTATAAATATGTTATCCACTCACTTATCAAGTTTGGAAAGAAGGGAGCCCAAACTCTACAAAGTCTTAGAGCCACCAAGAGATCCCGGAGAGTATCTAGCATGACAAATACATATGTTAGACTCACAACTTAACTATTACAACAATATACTAGGATTAGCCCCAAAGGGCAAAACCCCCAAATTTCTAGAACCCTAACCCCCCCTTCATAGCCTTAAACATGGAATTCATGGAAAAACTAGCTAATCTATGGTCTAATAAGGAGGGTTGAGCTCAAGAATTACCTTAGAGAGCGGAGGAAGGTGGTGGAGCGTGAGGAGAGTGGTGGGTCTTCTCCCACCACCACTTTCTCTCACTAGAAGATGAGAGAGAGAGCTCCATAGAAAGAATCAACCTCCAAAGCTTGGATAATGATGAGGAAGGAATGGATTTGATGATAGATTGAGTAAAAATGGGTGAAGAATTGATGGAAACCATGAGGGAAGAAGAAGGATGAGAGAGGAAGGAAGAGAGAGAGAGGTGGGTGAAGAATGAGAGAGAAGCTTCGAGCTTCTTCTTTTAATTACGCCCAGCGGGCGCCTGGGCGCCGCGACCTGGCCGCCTGGGCGCTCGCCCACCTGAAGCTGAATCATATCTGCAAAGACACCAGGCGCTGGCTGGGCTCTGGCGCTAGGCGCCCAATCCCTGCTCTTTTTTTTTTTTTTCTCCTCTTCCAAACACTTCTCAAATATCATCATATACTTATTTACATTTCTTAATTTTAAGTTAATGTCCTCATTTATTTTATTCTCCATTAACTTTAAAACATAAATGTAAATAAGAGAATATCCCCCATTTGAATCCAATAAAAATATTAGAAAAATTAAACTCCTTAAGAATCAAAATCCAACTTTTGGATTTTAGTACAAACTTCCGAAAACTTATATTTTCTTAAACTTCAAGCTTGAAAATGAAAGAGTTAATAACTTCCAAAAATTCGTTAAAAATCGCTCTTCAATTCTTTGATATCAACAATTACCGGGACTTTTGATCCCATGAAAATGTCCCAATCCTATAGCTCTCCAAGGGGACATAGGATCCAAACTTAGAACTTTCACAGGGTCCGACAGAACAAAGTATCACAATTCGTGTGACTCTTGACCCGGGCATTACACATTTGGTTTGTTAGCTTTAGCTTCAAAGGATCTCAGAGAACAGACAGCAATCTTCTTCAGAATATATAGAACTCCCAATGGATATGCATGCCTGATGTGCAGTGATCAGAGCAGGTTGCTTCTGACATTCTCCCAACTAAATTTTTAGTGCACATATTTCAATTTTTTCTTAAGATTGAATTTCAATTAGTAATTTGTGGTTGAGATATATGAGTTTTCTACAACTCACAGGTCCTCATTGCGGCAAGACCTTGATAAAACCACATATGCAACTATCTTTGACATAGATCCCAGTCTCAAAAAGATTTCACTTAGAAGCTTGGTATGTTACAATGTTTATTTTGCAATAATAAGTGTTCTCCTCCTTGTTTCATCATGTCCTTGCTAGTTTGATATATTATAGGCTCTTTCTTCTAGTAAATGTTGTTTGTACGTAACACTTAGACATTTATATTGACATATAATGATAAGTGTATAAATAGGTATAGATTTCAATTATATAAGTGTTGAATATAATATTATCTAATAATAAATATGTGTGTTCATGAAACAAATATGTCGATTTAATATCTATATAATTAAAATTCACACTTATTTAAACAATGACCGGTGGATGTCGATTGGATGTCTAAATCACTGTGTTCAAATAATATAACTCTTCTTCTTATTATGCAGATTGATCGGTCCATTATAGAGAGTTTTGGGGAAGAAGGAAGAGTTTGCATCACCAATAGAGTTTATCCCTTGTTGGCTGTAGACAAAGATGCTCATCTTTATGTATTTAACAACGGAAGCCAAAGCGTGCTCATCTCAAAACTGAATGCTTGGGGCATGAAGCAAGCGGAGTTCGGTCATGAGGAAAATATAAGCTATAGCTAAAAAGAATTTTAAGAATCATACAGCATTATTTAGATATACGAGAATATGATGCGAGTCCTAACTTCTGTTTTTCCCTTTGTCTTTTGGCAATTGTTGCATCCGGGAAATAATTGTGCTGTCTATTTTTAATTGAAGAAATACTTTATTGTGTCAATGCAAATCATTGATCTTAGCTGTTCACCAAATTTGATATATGGCATACCAAGCCAAAGTTTGCGACTCTTATACCTATTATCACCCATAAAGGATTGGTTGAGGTGAGATTCAAAATAATTAAATTATTAAATTGACAATCACTACGTAATTCACAATTTGTCATTTGTATTTTGTTTTTTGGGTTTTGTTAAACAAAATTAAGTAAAAAATAAATATTAAAAAGTTGAAAAGCATTATAATACAATTATAATTAAAGAATAAAAATCTTAAATGATTATATTTATCTTTAAATATTCAAATAACTAATAAAATATTAACTATTTTATATATTTATATTTATCTTTAAGTGTTTTTATGAGTAGTTAACGATTTTAGAAAAATATAAATTGAACAGCAAAGCTAAAATCATTTTAATAGTATTAATGGATGACAAAAATTAAACAAATATAAAATAAAATTAAAAAATGATAGTAAAATCTTTAAGAACAGTGATACGTATACATACTTAAATGTATATTTTTTTTTCAAATATAAATTTCTGTGTCCATTTTAATTTCTTTAATCGTTAATTTAATCAATTACATTAGATTAGACTGTTTAAGACATATATGATTGAATTTTATGTACAAAACTAAAAATTGGATAATCCGAAATTTAGAATGTTTATCAATAATAGGCCAATAATAATAGTAATTATAAATTTTAAGCTTAAACTATATGTTTTAATTATTTTGGCATCCAATTAATCTAGATTTTTTTAATAAAAGATGATATTGATTTATACTAACCCACATAAGTATTCCAATAATATACGGAGAGTAGTTTGGACAGAAAAATAATTTTGTATTACTAAATAATTCATTTGATCTACCAACCCCCCAACATCCCTTGAGGCTAGAGGACTATGATCCATCTGGGTTTTCTTTCGGCCTGATTCAAGCCCACCTCACCACTCATATAGGGAAAATTCTCCTATCTACGTCTTAATGCATGTCTCACATTAATACCGGGTATCACTTTTATCCCATATAAATACCATAGCAAAAGTGGAGGTTAGATTACTTTATCTCAACCTAGATACCAACTCCCCCAAATTCTCTCTACCTCTAGCTGAGACAACAATAATAATAGATTTAAATAATTACATATATTCTCTCTAATGTTATATGATAATCTTCATTTATTCTTTACATTTAAAAATTATTTTTTTATGGACGCATTTAAAAATTAATTAAATAAGTGACTTATAAATTTTAAAAAAATTCCCCTTCACTTGCTTTTCTTGCTAATTGCATCTCAGGAATGCCTCGGGTTGAACTTGAACTCCGGTCCGCTCATGTTTGGTTTGGGATTCCATGTTTTCTGCAGCACTGCAACTACAAGTTCGAGGAAGCAGCCTATACAAAAATGCTTTTTTAAAGACCAGGACTTTAAATTTCTTTTTATATTTTTAACTGCAAGACTTTGACTTAGTCCTTGACATTACTTATTTAATTTTGTCTCCTAGTGATCTTTCATGGGAGAGATTGATGGTGCAAGACTTTGACTTAGTCGTTGACATTACTTATTTAATTTTGTCTCCTAGTGATCTTTCATGGAAGAGATTGATGAAAAACCAACTTTGAAATATTCGAGGAAGCAGCCTATACAAAAATGCTTATTTAAAGACCAGGACTTTAAATTTCTTTTTATATTTTTAACTGCAAGACTTTGACTTAGTCCTTGACATTACTTATTTAATTTCGTCTCCTAGTGATCTTTCATGGAAGAGATTGATGAAAAACCAACTTTGAAATATTTGTTTAGGAAGACCCTCCAAAGCAAATAAATTATAACATAATTATTAGAGTGTGGTATTTCTTCCCTTTCACGTAACAATTAACAAGTGTTTTCTCTTGTTCATTTCCCCTTTTCTTCAACTAAAGCGTTTATATAAAATTGCAAATAGTTGAGTGCTTATATACATTAGTCCTTGATCAAACCAAGCCACCGGCCATCTTGTTCTTGATGACCTTACCATAACCTTCTTCACCCTAGCAACATGGAGATCTTTGGAGAGAATGCATCTGCACGCAGCAACAATGGTGTCAATAAGTTACCTGAAAAACAGCCTTACAGAACTTGGTACCACTTTCAGCCCCCAGAAAATTGGATGAACGGTATTGACCCCAGTAAACTTTGTTAATTTACTTTTAGGACACATTATTTCGTGGCCTATACATATTTCTAATTGTTTTTCTTTCTGTTATTTGACATGCCTTATGGAGGAAATTTGAAAATGGTTTGGCTGCCTTCATTATGCAGATCCAAACGGTAAGCCCGTGATTTGTTACATGTTAGTTCTTTATTTACCTCTTGTCCACAACATCCTAGTATGAGTAGAGAATAAAATTTGTCATGTTCTTCTTTGTTTCACATGAAATTTGCTCAAGTAGATTCCTTGGGAAGTAAATATTTATTTGACCTCATTTTAAGAAATTCTTAAGTTCTTGAAATAGGGGTTTTTCTTACTTTAATTCATTCATTGTTTGTCACATCAATTTAATCATACTTTTTTCATAAAATTGATGGAACAAATAATGAATGAATTAGAATAAGAAAAAAAATTTTGCTCTAAAAGCATCTTAGAATTTCTAATTGTTCTCCATGTTGCCCTCCAAAAAAATAAAAAAGACAAAAATCCTCAAATTAGTCCCTCTTAATTTTTGTGCCGAACAAATCGGTCCCTGTAGGAAAAAAAAAACTCAACCCATAATCCCTTTTAATTTCAAATGTTAGACAAATTAGTCTCTTCTCAATATTTTTGAAAGATTTATAAGATAAATTGATCTCCAATAATTTATAAAATAGTTCAAATTGGTCCCTAATAATATCAAAATACTGAGAAGGGAACTAACTTGTCCTATATTGTTAATGTTCAACGACCACAAGATGTGTTTTCTCTTAAGGGATCAATTTGTCCTATGCTATTTTTGATAGGGATCAAATTGAGGATGT
Organism: Pterocarpus macrocarpus; assembly: GCA_031439585.1. Taxonomy (NCBI): domain Eukaryota; kingdom Viridiplantae; phylum Streptophyta; class Magnoliopsida; order Fabales; family Fabaceae; genus Pterocarpus; species Pterocarpus macrocarpus. Next base: position 35,950,730 of record CM062514.1, read on the forward strand.
TGTCAAAAAAGAATTATAAGAGAAGTACATCTATCAATAAAAATACAGTGCCTAAAAGATATTGTTATAAATCATGCCTAGGTAAAATTGTCTCTCAATTATAATTAGTCAGATTTCGATTATTACACAGTTGGTTTCTGCCAAGTCGCCCTAAATGTGAGGTGATGCATTTCCTAGAGTTGTGCTAGTAAGATTTATCAGTTAAATATGATGTAATGACTAATGAGTAATTACCGATGTTGATTTACCCGTTTCAGCACCGATGTACTACAAAGGAGTTTACCATTTTTTCTTCCAGCATAACCCATATGCGGCAACCTTTGGCAAGAAAATGGTATGGGCTCACTCAGTATCCTATGATCTCATCAATTGGATTCATCTGAATCATGCTATTGAACCAAGTGAACCTTATGACATCAATAGCTGCTGGTCAGGATCAGTCACTATACTCCAAGGGGAAAAGCCTGTTATTTTGTACACAGGTATTGATGAAAACAAACATCAAGTTCAAAACTTGGCTATTCCAAAGGATTTATCAGACCCCTTCTTAAGGGAATGGGTCAAACACCCTCAAAACCCTGTCATGACTCCACCTAATGGAGTTGAACTGAACAATTTTAGAGACCCTTCAACTGCTTGGAAAGGAAATGATGGAAAATGGAGGGTAGTCATTGGTGCTCAAAATGGTGATGAAGGGAAGGCTATGCTCTACCAAAGTGAGGATTTTGTCGATTGGAAAGTAGATCCAAATCCATTTTATGCAACAGATAATACTGGAGTTGTTGAATGCCCTGACTTCTTTCCAGTATTCATGAATAGCACAAATGGGGTGGATACAATTGACCAAAATCTGAGTGTCAGGCATGTCTTGAAGATAAGCTACTTTAGAAGACATCAAGACTACTATTTTCTTGGTAAATATGTTTCTAATCAGGATAGCTTTATTCCTGATAAAAAGTTTACAGGGACTAGTTCTGACTTAAGGTATGACTATGGTAAATTTTATGCTTCCAAGTCATTTTTTGACTATGCCAAGAACAGGAGAATATTGTGGGGATGGGTGAATGAGTGTGACACATCACAAGATGATATTGAGAAAGGATGGGCTGGTTTGCAGGTACTTTAGCTACATGTTGGATTTTTTTATATTTTTTTGCATTTCAGCAGGCTCATTAATTGTTAGAAAAAAAAATGTTAAGAGAGCCACAATTTTTACTAGAATTTTCTTATTAGAATAATGTGACATGTTTATTAATCCTTAGACAGGCAAAAGGGTTGTTGGCCATATTACTCTATTCTATCCAATGACCATCCTTTTTTTCGTCAAAGATTTATCAATTTTTTCTAACTATGTAGCATTGCTATTGTTAGAAATTGTTTTATGGCTATATTCATTTCATAGTCTAGATTTTTTAGATGTGATGTGGCCAATGTGGAAGAGGGTTATATTGATGAATGATGATTGTTGTTTGGCTATGTAGACGATTCCAAGGCAAGTTTGGCTTGATAAAAGTGGAAAGCGATTGATGCAATGGCCAATTGAAGAGGTAGAAAAACTACGTGACAAGCAAGTAAGTATTGTTGGAGAGAAACTAGATAGTGGATCAACTCTTGAAGTCTCAAGTATAACAGCATCACAGGTAAGTAAATTGGTGCTTGTGTTTACTGATATTTTCATCGATGGATTTTCTGAGCTATTGCAATATAAATGGTGATTATTTTTAACTTCTGAACTTTCAAGGCCGATGTAGAAGTGTTGTTTGAGCTTCCTGAGCTAGAAAGTGCAGAGTTGTTAGATCCTAGTGAAGTTGATCCCCACCTACTTTGTAGTGAAGAATGTGCATCAAGAAGTGGCATAATAGGGCCATTCGGTTTGTTAGCTTTAGCTTCAAAGGATCTCACAGAGAAAACTGCAGTGTTCTTCCGGATATATAGAACTACCAATAGATATGTATGCCTCATGTGTAGTGACCAGAGCAGGTTACTTCTCATTCTCCCAACTAAAATTTTTGTGCATATATTTTGAGTACGTACTCAAATTAGTCTTCTAAAAATAAACGTGATATCGAATTAGTCCTCGCAAAATTTTTGACATCAAATTGTGTCTTCAATATTTAAATAGAAATTATCTTTAGTACGAAATTATTTTTGGACAATCCTTTAAAAATGATGGTTCAATTTCTAGAAAATCCTGCCTTAATATCCAATAAACCCAAGTGACTTCTGCCAAATTTCATCTTTTCTATCACATGGCAGCTCTCATATTTGAAATAGACATTAATTTAGTTCTCTAATATATATTTAGACATTATTTTAATCATTGATGATTGTTTTATATTATGAAAAACTAAATTGCTGTAAAAAACTTTTGAACCACAAATATAATTAATGTCATGGTTATCTTTAGAGGACTACCTTAAAACCATTTACTTCATGTATTTCACTTTTTTTTTTTTTTTTTTTTTTGAGATGGAACTTCAACTAATGATTTGTCGTTGTTGGGAGCTGCTTTCACTAAACAGGTCTTCATTGCGGAAGGACGTTGAAAAGACCACATATGCAACTATCTTTGACATAGATGCCAATGTCAAAACGATTTCGCTTAGAAGCTTGGTATGTTTGTTTGTTCGTAATGATAAGTGTTCTCCTCCTTATTGAATTTCATCATGTGCTTGTTAGTTTGATATATCATACGTTGTAATTATGCAGATTGATCGGTCCATTATAGAGAGTTTTGGGGAGGAAGGGAGAGTTTGCATCACCAGTAGAGTTTATCCCCTGTTGGCTATAGACAAAGATGCACATCTTTATGTATTTAACAATGGAAGCCACAGTGTAGTAATCTCAAAACTGAATGCTTGGAGCATGAAGCAAGCGGAGTTTGTTCATGAGGAAAATATAAGCTATAGCTAAAAAGAATTTGAAGAATCATACGGCATTATTTAGATACCATATTGTACGTGATGTAAGTCTTGGTTTTTGCTTTACCCTTCTTTTCTCTTTGATTGTCGTATCGGAAAAATAATTGTTCTGTCACTTTTTGGTTAAAGAAATATTTCTATTGTATTGTGTTTATTGGCTTTATTTAGCCAATATCGCTTTTAAGATTTGGTGGGCTTTACATCTCACCTCATGACACATGTAATGAATTTAGTCCTTTATATTAGATACAATTTTAAGAAATTTTAACAAAATAGAGTTACTCCCATACCATTAGTTATAACTTTTGACTAGAAGTGTGTGAGTACGAGTCTACCTATGAATCCGAACAACTCGACCCAACTTGTGCATAAAAATCCGGTTTGGGTCGGGTAATTGAGTTTGTTTGAATAAAATCTAATTAACTTGTCCAATCTTCGATTTGAGTAACAAGTTTAAAAATTAAACCCATTACCCAACTCAACGACCCGAACCCCCACTTTTTTTTTTTTGGTTAAAAAATAATGAGTGATTTTAAGTCTTTACTAACTCTGTTAACATTTAACAAAACAAAAAACTCTAATTTCTTTTCTTTCCCCTTATCATACACCATAATCGCTACTCCCCTCCATCCTCCCCTCCTCTTCGGTGTTCCTTTTCCCTCTGTTGCGTCTTGTCCCTTACTGATGCCGGCATGTTGCAAGCTGCCATTTGTAGACACTACAAGAGTGCATGGACTCATGGAGGAAGCCACCGTTCACGGCTTCCATCATTAGCCCAATTCGTGAAGAAGGAAGCCAGCGCTAAGAAGGAAGAAACTGCCGATCAGCCACGAAAAAGCTCTCCTGCGAAGCCTCGATCACCGAGAAGCCCTCATCAGTCAGTAAATGTGACTTGAGGCTAAGATTTTCAGTGTGTGATTTTTACTTGTATTAGTGTTGATTATGGCATGAAAATTTACCCCTTGCTTGTTTCAAGAGAAAAGAGAGAGAAAGAAAGAGGGAGGAAAGAAAATGGAGAGATTTTGATATTTTCTTCTACTTGAATATGAGAAGAAAATAGGAGAGAAAGAAAATATTAGTGGTGAGACCCACAAAAAAATTCTCCCCACAATAGGTGAGAAAACTAAACTGAGAGAGAGATTTCATGCAAAATTACTATTATACCCCATATATAAAATGCAAGAAAATATTTATCTTATATTATATAGGATAAAAAAGTAATTTAATATAAATACATTTTTTTCTTCTTACTTTTCTCTCCAACCAAATAGGAGAAAGAAAATTTTTTCATTTTCTTTCTCTCCATTTCCTATTCATCCAAGCAATAGAAGAACGAATGAACTTTTTTCTTTATTTTCTCTTCTCTCTATCTTCTTTCTTTCTATTTTCTTTCTTCTTATTTTCTTTTATCATCCAAACAAAGGGTTAGTGTGTGATTTTTAGGGTTATTAATGTTGAATTTTACTTCCATTAGTTTTGATTCTTACCTAAGATTCAGTGGGTAATTTTAGCTTCTATTAGTGCTAATTACTTGATTTTTAATTTTTTATTTCTATTAGTGTTGACCTGTGACTCTGACCATGGTTTATTAGTGTTTAATTTTTACTTCTTATAGTTGTAATGCCTGAAAATAAATCATTTCATTACCTTGTTAATGTTGTTGCCTTTTTTTAATATATTTGATTATCTTAATATTTCAAATGCACAATTTACAATTTCAAAATGTCATAAAATAGGGGTGTTTCAATCTATTTTTTACCCCCAATTTTTGTTTTAGATAAAAAGGAAAGCTGGCCACCTACCCAAATACCTGACCTAATCCAACCCAAAAGTGTTTGGGTTGGGTTGGTTCGGGTTAGAGGTAAAAAAGCAAAAACCCAACCTGAGCCTATTTGATTGGTTTGGGTATTTTCCCCCTTGAACCCGACCCGTGCACACACCTACTTTTGACCACTTAGTGATAAGTGCTTGATCCAATAATGTTAATGCAGATCATTGAGTTAGTCTTTGGTTTCCCGTAGGTATCAACTCATTGGAGACAATCTTGTTCGAGCATTTGAGATTTTATAGCGATATAACTCTTCCAACACTAGTTACTCTATATACAATGCTCAAACTTGAGACCACTAGTTATAAGCAGAAGGAGTATCTACCACTTCAACTGACCATATGTTAGTAGATCATTAACTTAGTTAGTCTATGACAATGACACCTCTATTAGCAAAAATAGCCTTCAACAAAGAAAAACTTACTTAACAAAATCATATCTCTTCATTAAAAGTTTTAAGAATCTAGATACCAATATAAAATGGAAAATGTTAATATAGACTCAAGTTCACAATAAACTTTATTGCAATATAGAAACTAGCGATGTAAACGGGTTTGTTCGGATCAGGTTTGAGCAAAAAATAAATCCGAACCGATCAATTTTAATTGGTTTAGTTTGATTCGGATTCATGAAATTTTTTTCCCAAATCCGAACCAAACTGTACCAATCAAATTTGGGTTGGTTCAATCCAGGTAATTGGATTACCTGTTTAATTTTTTTTTTAGTTTCTGCCAAAAAATACACTAAAAAATAATCATAAAGCATCAAAATTTTTATATAAGCAAATTTCAGATTATATTATAATATCCAAAGGCTAAATAATTTTATTATTGTCATTAACACAATTAAAAGAAACACAAACATCAAACAATTGTAATTCTAATGTGATATTTTGTTAAGGAAAAAAAAGACTATAATGGGTTCAAGTCAATTCGGATATCAAGTTGCAAAACCCCGGATTCGATGATCGAATCAAATACTAGTCGGTTTTAATTGGATGTACTTGATTGACCTGATGACCGAAATAGTTTAATCAGTTTGGTTTGGATTGATCAGATTCATTAGGTTGACCCGATTCGCTTATACACCTAATAGAAACTAGTATTTTTACAATGGCATGTTTGCTATGCACCGGATAAACTATGGTACATCATGCACCAGTTTTAACCACATTCAATAAATGCGGGTAAATGCATTTTAGACCTAGGCTAAATGCATCTGGTGCAGCACTGCACCTACACCCAGCAACACTACATGGTCCATGGCCACCTCCCTTGCCTACTCCACCAACAACCTCAACTGATCACCCAAGACAGGATAAAAAATAACCAATACCAGACACCCCAATCGCCATCCGACAGTCACAATCCACCACACACTGAGTTGTCTCCAAAATAGAAATCTTGCCAGAAAAATGGTTATACGAGAGAGGTTGAGTCTCAATAGCGATGAGTTACTCCCCAAAGCATCGGTTGATGGCTTTGAAAAATTCAAACTCCCTGCAGGCCTTCACTAGGAGTGTTGCTCTACCGTTGGCTTGTGACCAAGCACCATTTTTTATCTTGGTGCTTGTTCTGTTTTTCCTCTGTTTTTGGGGAAGAGGTAGAAATAAGAAACTAGGATAGGCCAATATTCATTACACTTGAATGGGTGAAGATTATCAAGTAAAGGAGTTCGCGGTGATATATTAGAGGGAGTTTGGTATGCGGTAATCTATTTGGATTACTGGTAATATAACTTTAAATTACCTGGACCCACCACATTGCTTTATTTGGTTTAGCTACATTACTAATAATCTAGATTTCCAAGATAATCTACATTACCGTTAAAGTGGTAATATGGATTATTCCATGGAAGTGTTTATGTGGATTACCGCCTCTGTAATAATCCTCCATTATTATTATTATTATTATTATTATTATTGTTATGATTATTAATAAAAATAATAATATAATTAATATTAACTATTGTAATAATAACTAATAATTATTAATTATTAATATTATCAATAATTCTAATTATTTTTATTATAATAATAAATAAATATATTATTATTATTATTATTATTAAAAGATATATATTGCCTAGTAATCTTTTTTATATACCAAATAAGGTAATATAAATTACTAGTTAGATTACTTGGGTATACTAAATACTGTATTGTAATATTACAAGTAATTTAAAAGGTGATAATCTTTCCGAGTGATAATCTAAATTACCAGTGATAATCTTGCTAGGCAATGTACCAAACACCATCTTAAATAAATAAAAGACGACATAAGGCTCTTGTAAATTGATTATGTCTAGAGTAATATGGTCTAGCTTGTTGAATAATTTTACAATACATGTATTTTACCTTTTTGATTTTGAGAAATTTCATCCAAAAACATGAGAGTAAGAATGTGAAGTTAATATCATAGGACACAAATGGTTACCTTTCTGGAGATTCTAGGTTGAAAGTGTGGTGGCACTATGAACGGAAGAAGAGTAGTAGTGTAGAACCTCCAACTCATAGAAGAGGACCACGGTGCACCAACTTTTTTTTTAAATGGTGCACCACACACCATAATTTAAGTGGTGCACCACAGAACCGGCCTTTTACAATATTCATATATTTATAATCTTTAGGGTTCGTCTTAAATGGACCTCATAAAACATGGGGCATGATGCACCTACTGGTGCACCATGTACTTGCTTTTTGCCGTATTCAAAAAATGTGGTTAAATGAACATCAGAATATGGCTAAACAAATTTAAGAATGTGGTTAAAAGAAATTACGAATGTGGCTAAACGACCTCTCCTCATATCCTTCCTCTCACTCTGTCATTCCACCCTCAGAGGCTTCTCCTCCATTATTGTGAGCCCCATTCTCCATATCTGCAACCGGTTTGTCACCAAGATAGAGCTGTTGAGCAAGAGTTCTGAGTCCGATCAAGAGGTTGCGAAGGTTGATGTAGGAGGCAAGATATAAAAGTGTTGAAACAGCGGCTGAGGGTGCGGAAATGGGTGAGGTTGCCGAAGATTTTGATGGGAATGCGGCCAGAGAGTGCGACGACTAGGAGGTGAAGCTCAAAAACTTGGTTGTGTTCGCATTGGGCACAAGCCCAGCTACAAGGATGGTCACTCTGATGCTAGATCTACCTTTCCCAATTGAAGCAACAGTAGCAAAAACAAAGAGCTAGACTTGACTGGTAGAGGACAACCTCCCTCTTCAGCATCCACGACCACATGACACTACAACTAGGAACCAGCTTGGTGAGGTGATGCGGTAGGTAGAGTGGATGTGGTGGAGGCCAATGCGAAGATTGGAGCTAGCAAAGCTGGAAGGCATGGTGATGGGTAGCGCGGTGCTTAACCGGCAAGAAGAAAAGTTAAAACAAGGGAAGGGAAAGAGAATGTGGGATGCAGAAGCACAATACACACTAAGTTATTCATTTGGTACATGATGCATCTTACTTTATAAGGTGTATTGCAGAACGACCCATAACTTTAAATTATATTTAAATGATTGATCTATTGTCAATTATGCATAAACTTGAGAGTATAGTATAATAGTAACATTACTTTTATAAACATGGCTCATTCAAAAATAGGGCTTGATGAGTAATGGACCATAATGGTTTGGATCATAACCATAGAAAAAATCAATCAATGATTAGGATTAAAAGTTTTTACTACAAAAAAAATAGATTTATATTAATATTTTAATATTTTAAAAAAATATTTTATGTAATTTACCTATTTTATCCTTTTACTTTTACAAAATTTTTATCTTTGCCACTTAACTTGTTGCCACCCATGCTCCTGCACCCCTACCTAAGAGCCACCACCAGCTGTGGCCATCAACACCCTGCTGCCCCAATTGCCCCCACTGGTGGTCCACCTCATCACTATTGAGCATGACCCTTCTTTTTCTTCCAATTCTCCAGACCTAACTTTTTCCAAGTCTTCTTTTTCATGCTCGTGCTGATTTTCACAAGCACGCAACTTCCAATTGTACATGGTTAAAGGGGTATGAGAGAAAAGATACAAAAGGGGTCACCGTGTCGTTGGAGGATGAAATATCTCCATTCATTGGGGCTTAATGGTTGCAAATTTGCAATGGGAAAGTGATGGTGATGTGATGCATGATCAGGGAGGTGCAGCCAACAAAGTTGGAAGAAAAAGGAAGGAAATTAGGGGAATGAAGAGGACAAAAAAAGAATTTTACCAAGCTATTTTGATTTTTATTTCAAGGACCGTTATGGACCAAAACATAACTTGGACCATGTAAGTTGGAGCCTTATAAACATAAGGCGAGTTCTACATTGTGGTCCTTGTCAAGTTTATCATTTTTCATGGACCTTGGATTTTGTCTAGCAGATTTGAATTTAACGATTTGGATTAAAACCTTTTATTATATAAAAAAAATCTTGTAATAATTTATATTTATATTTCAATTTTTCCCAAAATATAATTTTATTGGATTTCCCGAATCTGCCTATCATTTTTTTTTGTTTCTTAACCACTACTACCACCTTGCTAATACGCCACGACCATGTTGCCTACCCTACTAGCACCGATGTTAATGCAATCATCCCTCTCCTCCAACATCGGCGGCCCCATAACCTTCTTCCCCCTTCAGCTTGGCACCTTCAAGCTCCTCCTCTTCTCCTTCAATCAAGGCAAAATAACAGTAGCATAACAACAACAAAACACAGCACAAATTAAAAATAGAAGTAAAACAACAACGAGATTGCCTACCAATTAAGCCGTTACATCGACAACAGGAATCAAACTTCGGTCCTTGTGGGATTTAAATATATTTTTTACCAACTGTGTCAACTCTCATTAGCTTTTGATTGATTCTTATTTTCTAAAAATATATTGGATTTGGTCAGATTTTTTATTTCATTTTCAAAATAGATTCAAACCAATCCAAACATAAGGAATTATGTAATATAATTGTGTTAGGTTAGTACTTTTTTATCGGGTTAATTCAATACTTTTACTTATAATAACTTAAATTTTTTATATAACTTTTTTATTTATATATCATTCTCACTTTAATATCATTTTATACATATTAAATGAGTTATTTTTATTTATTTATTGTATAGACTTAAGTTACTTGTAATTTATAATATTCTATACTTCAAATTTTCTTTAGATAAAAAATTGATCCAATCCAAACTGATAAAAATTGGATTCATTTGGATTGGATTAGATTTAAAATTTAAATTAAATTGATCTAATTCAAACTGGTAAAAATTATATTATTTGAATAACTTTAATTTTTCACTCAAAACCAATCCAAACCACATCATTAAGGGTGAAAGTAGGCCAGTCGATCGTTAAGGGCCTTTAGCCTAGCCCATATTAGGCGTATCTTAACCTAGCCTATTTGGTAAATAAGTTAGGTTAGAAAAGCACCTATGGCATAATGGTGAAAGCTGCATGTGATATGTCTACATAGGTAGGGGTCGCAAGTTCAATCTATGGGGCCACGCTCCCCTAAAGACAAAAAAAAAAGTTAGGTCAAGATTTTTCAAAAAGCTTTTTTAACTAAAAATATTAGGCTATTAGGTTATGAAAAAAGCTTATTAGACCTAATAGATTGATCTATTATTATTATTATTATTATTATTATTATCATCATCTCAAAAAACTTAACGATAATACAACTCTTATAATTTTCTTAAAAATAGTTTTTTTTTAACTTATTTAGAAACCCTTTTAGTTTATTTAAAAAGTATTTTTTTCTTTACATATTTAGAGGTCTTTTAAACTATTTAACAATAGGATTTTTTGTCTACTTAAAATTTTATTATTAAACAAGCTTCTAAATAAGCTTGCAAGTTAGGTTAGACTTAAAAAAGCTAGGCTTAAAAAAAAAGGTCTAAAACTATTGGGAGTGGTCTAATAATGAAGAGTTTGAGTAGTATACATGAGATCAAAGATTCAAACCTCATTTCTTTTGATTAACTATTTCTTTTATTCTTCCATAGTATTCTGTTATGGTTTCAGAATCCTTCATTTTAGCATTTCAATTTCTCTTCTTAAGTATTGAAGTTTGATGAAGCATACCTTGTCAATGCATGAAACTCTTCCTCGAAAATATCCCATGCTTTCTTTAATGTATCTGCATATGTGATTCTTGTGAATATTGTATCTATCACAACTGGATGGCAAATAATGCTTGTGCATCTTTTTGCTCTTTGTCTCTAAGATAGTGTTGAAATATCTCACTACAAGAAAATTGGCAGGTTGTGATAGAAAAATCGGTCGCAAAATAGGCTAGTTTGGTTATTAAAACCGTTTGCGACCAATCTAGTCTATCACATGACCCTTGGTTGCAAAAATTTTTACGATTGAAAAAATCAATCATAAATCTTTGCAACTGATTCTGCGACTGATATTGAGCAACATATGGAACTTGGGTATTGGTCGGGTGTTGACTATTTTGTGACTAAAAGTTTGATAGCAAAATTTACTATTTTACAACCGCATTTTGGTTGCAAAATTGACTATTTGCCACCGAAAATTCGGTTGCAATATTGGCCCAGTAATACAAAATATTTTATACATTTTCAATCACAAAATTGATCACAAATTTTGAGTTAAATAATTTGGTTACTATATCTATCACAAAGTTAGTGATTGAAACTATTGGTCGCAAATTCAGTTTCTATATCAGTCACAAATTTTGATTGGTTGCAAAGATTATAACTTGTCCCCTTTTTCAGTCGAAAAATTCAGAAACAAAATCGGTCGCAACTTTAATGACATGTGCCCTTTTTTGGTCGCAAATATTTAATCGGTTGCAGACTTGTCAACAAAAAAAAAAAAAAAATCTTACACTTGATATCAGCACTAGACGTTAAGGCAATATCTAGATTTTATAACTAAGAAGTCCAGATCACATATAATTAAGAATCAGTACCTAATGTTAAAACATCACAAATAGAAAAGATGTAGTACCTAAGGTTAAAACATAATAATAAACACACTGAGAGCCTTTTTGGGTTGCCTCATCCATGGCACATGTGAATTCAGCTTGTCAATTACAAAATTATGTCAATTAACACGAGCTTTAACTTAGGTGTACTTATAACATATAAATAGAAGTTACACTATAATTTAGCATAATTTATAGCTATAACTATGTTCTAACATAGTAGTTAAACATGCACTAAATATTTTAAAAAAATATATACTAACTACTTACATCTATATACTCCAATTTCCTATCCACCCATGTTTGATCCTTGTGCCTGTTTGTGTAGCAAAATAACTCTAATAGAGTAGGAGCTCTACAATACAATCTTGTCTGTAGATATAACAAGAACAATGTAAGTTAAGAATGTACTAACATGTCTTACAATAAATATATCAATAAAAATAGCTTTCCAATGATATAAATAGTTTGAAAACTTGACCAAATTGGCTCTATGTTGTGAAGTGGTAATAGAGCCATTACTGTGAAGTGTCCATATTCTGTAACATTATCATCAAACAACACAATATAATTAATCAAGCAAATCCACACTTAATTATACCATATCCAACTACTTCAAATCACAAAAAAAAAGTATTGAGTCACTATTGAACAATCAACAAGTCCAATTCTTCAAGTGATACAAAACTTAAAAAAAAAAGAAAAGAAAAGAAAGAAAGAAAGAAAACAAATGTCAACAAAAACCAACTAAAAGTTTACATACTCCCAATTCTCATAAGTTTTTCATAGCTATGAAATATTAAAGCAACAATTTCCTACCTATTAAGTATGGTACCAACGAACAACAACCATCAATTTAATAAGAATCTACTCTCATATAGGGGTGTTCGTGGTCCGGTTTGGTTCGGTTTTGGGGGAAATCCCAACCGAACCAAACCAATCGGTTCCTACACATCACCATCTAATCGGTTTTCATTTAGGCTGGCCAACTGAACCAAATCAAACCGAAATTTAATGGTTTGGTTCGGTTCGATTTTTGATTTTGCACAGTAACATGACTAACAAAGTTATCACACCATTCCACACACTTAGATCAGCTAAGTGACAGAGAAACGGCGTGAAAATAGTAACGTGACGGAAACCCCAAGCGTCGTTCACAAACCCAACGGTAACGCTCATGTTCCTTCTCACGGTGGTGAGTCTCAGTCCCAAAACCAGAGCTTCTTCTTGAGGGAGTTGAACTTCGAGAGTTCGAGTATGGATTTGACGGTAACGGCGTGAAAACAGGGAGTAACCAGCATTCTTCTTTGGTGCCGAAATCGGGGGATATTCTGAGCTTCGGAGAGAGCAAGAGGAGCTCCTACGGCAGCGAAGGAAGCGAGAACTTCTTGGTTGGGTGAAGAACCGAAGGTGGTGTGGGCGATGGCATAGCGCGATGGTGGCGGTGTGTTCGGTGGACGGCGGTGGGAAGTGGGAAGAAGATGTTGGCTGCACGGTGGTTGGAAGATGAAGAACCGAAGGTGGCATAGGGCTACGGGCAATGGCATACAGTGGCTAGGGTTGGAATAAAGAGTGAGAGTATGTGAGTGTGAGAGCCGAGAGGAAGGAAAAGGAAATAGGAGATTGGGATTTGGGAACGCAGCAGAATGAGCATATTAGGGATTTAGGGATATGGGCATTTTGGGGTTTTCATAGTGTTATAAGGGCATATGTGTAAATGGCACTTCAGTTTGGTTTGGTTCGGTTCGGTTCGGTTCTAAAATTCAAAACCGAAAATTGAACCGAACTGATCGATTTTTTTTTGTTTCATTTTTTTTCGATTTTTTTTGTTCAATTTTTTTTGGTTATTGGTTTTTTTTGTTCGATTTCGGTTATTTGATCGGGTTTGTTCGATTTTGAACACCCCTACTCTCATAATCAATCAATGATATCAAAAAGTCAATTTCAATAAATAAACTAATTTCAACATCGACCAATTTAACAAGGATCTACTCACATAATCAACCAATAACATCAAAAACTCAACTTCAACAACCTCAACCAATTTAACAAGAATCTACTCTCATAATTAACCAACAACATCAAAATACTAATTTCAACAACCTCAACCAATTTAACAATAATATATTGACATAATCAACCAATTTCAACAACATAAGAAAAACTAGTATAATCAACCAACAAATCTACTCACATTATTTATTTAAAAAACTCAAAATATAAAATCAAACCAAAAAAAAAAAAAGGAACAAGGAAATGGTGGATAAGAACTAGGATGGTGGAGAACAAAATAGAACTTTTCCTTCCGTAATGGTCTTCCTTAGGCGGCAGCACGGCAGCTCCTTCCTCTTCTCTGATGGTAGCAGCATGAGCAAGGGAGACGTTGAGGATGGTGGGATGGAAGTTGATGGTGAAGGGAAGGGGAAAGGTTGAATATGAACAAAGGGGAGTGGAGACTGTGTTCTAATTTGAGAATTAGGGATTTAAAGGGATTAATAATTTGCAACCGATCACAAATTCAATCACAAATAACTAACATCTCGATCACAAATTCAAATTTTGTGATCAATTTCATCTGCAATGATATTTCTTGTGGCTCAAAAAATCGGTCGCAAAATTTGAATTTTGCCACCGATTTTGCATCTAATTTCATCTTCAATCATATTTTTTGAACCTCAAAATATTCAGTCGCAAAATCAGTTACAAATTCAAATTTTCCAATCGATTTCGTCTCCAATGATATTTCTTAGACCTCAAAAAATTGATCACAAATTCAAATTTGTGACCAATTTTGCAACCAATTTCATCTTCAATCATATTTCTTGAACCTCAAAATATTCGATCACAAAATCAGTCACAAAGTTTGCATCTACGACCGATTATTGGTCCATTAAATTTGGTTCACCTGAAAAAATCAATTGCAAATTCAAATTTTGTGACCGATTTTGCAATCTATTTTGTCTCAATGATATTTCTCGCACCTCAAAAAATCAATCGCCAATTTTGAATTTGCTCAAAATCTACGACCAATTTTGCAGCCGATTTCATCTGCAATCATATTTCTTGAACCTCAAAATATTCGGTCGTAAAATCGATCGCAAAGTTTGCATTTGTGACTGATTTATTGCTCCCTTAAATTTCATTCACCTCGCAAAATTGGTCACAAATTGACAATGTTTGACTAAAAGTTTATTACAAATGTCAACATTTGTATGTGAAAAATTGGTCCCAAATCTTCATTTTGTGACCAATTTTGTTTTCCATATTCCTTTTCCTTAACTTCACAAGTTGGTCATGAAATCGATCGGAATTCCATATTTTGCAACCAATTTCTTTGCCTTATTATTGGTCTCCGATTACTCAAATCGATGGCAAAATTGGTGACAAATTTATTTTTTTGAGACTAAAATTATTCATTCACAAAATATATCGTTGCTTTGATAATTTCTAGTAGTGTCTACAGGGATTGTTACCCCATTTTCCATAATTTTTATGACGTAGAATATATTTTTAGTTTGAGGCTCCAAAAATCATAGTTCTCTTTAGAGAAAGAGAAATCTTATTTGTATATTCAAATATAGATATCTTAGAGATATAGTACAAAGAGAAAGATACAGTATCTTTGATAGTGGCTGGTCTTGAGAAAGAAAAATCTAGACCTTAGGTTTTTCTCTCTACTATGTCATGTCCACTTTTGAATGTATAAATAACATTTCTCTAAACCATCTACATCTCTAAGAACACCACTCGGAATGTGATCTATTCGGAACCGTGTAGAGATGGAAACAAGTGAAACATCATCTCAAGAAACGTGACATTAAGATCGTTGTCCATGATATCGCAAGATTTGATGACGGGGAAGGTGGTGCTAGCTCAATGCTTATGCTAATTATCACGACTTTAACTTTCTAATGCTGCTAAGAGCCGCCACCGGTTGAATTGATTAATAATTGTTTAAAGAGAGCGCAATAATCCAAGTCCACGGGGCTTTATCTCATACATGATATTGCTCAACTTAATTTATCTAGAGAAAGCTTATGGGAGGTGAGGGTTTCAAGTTAAAGGAGTGGAAGAGGGAGTGGATAAAGCTTACCAATTTATGGCAAAGTTTTAGGAACATATTTCCTTTGGAAACTACCAGAGATGCTCCAAATACTTCATTGCGACTATTCAACAAAAACATGAACCTAAACAATCCTGAGAAGGAGGGAGTGGATAAAACTTGAAATTCAGTGCTCTGTTAAATATATATGTAACAAGTGAAATAAAGCTTAATTTGAATAACGCACTTATTTTTTAGGTATTTTATGTTGAATTAAAAAAATTAAGGGAATAATATGAAATTAATAAAAATTTTCAGGAACTAAAATGCTAATTTACACTATATAAACTGAAGATCCCATTATAATTGCACGGTTTATTAAAAGAAGTTATAACTTTTCTCTTTCATCAATTTTCATATCTACATTATTCTTGCTGTTTAGCATTTTGTGTGGTTGTGGATTGAGTTGGGTAGGTTTGGAGGGCTTTTTCAACCCAATCCATTCATTTAAACAATGGGTTAGGTTAAGCAAATTTTTACTTTTAACCCATGAATAAATTTAAAAAAAAAACATTTATAAGTCCTATAAGTTTTTGAAAAAGCGTATTTAAGTCCTAGTAGTTTTTATAAAAATATGTCTAAGCCCTAAAAATATAATAAACTACATAAACTAATTGAAATCAATATCATCACATATAGTATATAGATTACCATAATTACTAACTTCATTTTCAATCTTTTTAAGACATTTAGTATTATTTAAACAATCTACTGGATTCTTATCACAATAATACATCAAATGCTTCATCAATTTCTCATAAATGGATTGGATTGGCTTGTGTGGATGAAAATTTTTAAGCCCATAACCCAATAACTCACATCTCATGGGTTATAAATTTTTCAACCCTACTCAACCTGTCAACCCAACCGAACTCGTATTTTGTGAGTTGGGTTGGGTTGAAACCTGTGGATTGATGGGTTTAGCCAACCCAGTGTGGCAGTGCCCACCCCTATTTAGTATTGCTCTTACAAATTTTATCAATTCATATATTTATTTTTTTTTTTAAGTAATAAATCAAGGTTTTACACTTGTTTCTCTTAAATAAGATTTTAAGTATTTAAAAAAAAAAACGAGTAGTACTGATAGAGCTTTACCCCATATTTGACCAACTTAGCTTGAGTTAGACTAATTGAAATCTAGTGGACTTCTCGTACTAATGATTTAGTATAAAAAAATCGTATTTAAAAATAAAATTGGAAATCAAAGTGGGAAATTTCTTTCCTTAATAAAATATATTATCACTATTATTAATAGGTTAAAAGATTAGAAATTAGATAAAACACTAAGCCACAAACATAGAATCATGTGTGTTGAGGAAAATGCAACAAAAATTCAAATAGAAAATCAAGTGACAAAAATAAATGAAGAGAATCAAATGAAATCAAATTAAAGATATGCATTAAAGAGATCTGAGTAATGCCAGCAATCAGTATTTTACATGTGCTCCTATTCTTTAGTCAATTTGCAGTAAAAATATACTATAATTTTCTCCTGTAAACAACGTTGTTATGTGTATTTAACTCCCTAAACACTATCAATAATATGCAACACTTTTCTCATTATTTTGAAATTTTCTACATGGTATGCAGAGCCTCATCCGCGTCATTACATGTCCTAGTGGAACGTTTGTTTTCTGCAATTGCCCGTTGGAACAGGGAGGAAACAGCTATGAAAAAGAAATGCTCCTTAGGCTTTAATTTTCTGATGTTTTTATATACCATATTTGATATTAGGACTGTACAGCCGAAAAAAAAAGAGGATATTCATTATTCGAGTTATCGTTCACATGCATGAGGTTTGATGGAATCAATTTGTCAAGGAAGACCTACGCCAGTCACATGACAAGTGTTTTTTATGGGTTAATGTTGCAACATCTGCCATCTGCACTCAATGGTATAATTTTATAATTGTCCATGACTAATTATTCGATCGCATCTTAGTCTAGGAAAATAGTATTCTAGATCATCTTCCATATTTTAAAAAAGTGCACGTTCTCGTCCACAATAAAAAAAAAAAAAAAAGAGTGCACGTTTAATTATTCCATCAATCTCACAATTTGTACAAGATGCAACGCGTTGAAATTATACAGTAATTTCTCATGTAATTGTACCTACAATTATTAAATAAACTTAAGAAAAGCATAAAAGGAAACTTAAGAGGAGTTATTTTTTTTTTCTTATCTTTTTGAGTTAATATATTTTCATTTTAATTACTGAAATTTTACTTTATTTTCATCATGTTTCCTATTTTTTTTTAATTTTGTGAAGAAAATAAAAAAAAAAAGAACCAAACACACCAAGTAATATTTTGTTTTCTGTGTGTCGAATCCTAGTTATGTAATGGATCGTTAATAAAATAAAATAAAAGTTTTGAAATTTTATTATATTTTAACTTTTTTTTTCTACTCTTATTTTTGCCCGCTGCGGGGTAATTTGCAGCCATTAGATTTTGAAATGCTACTGAAGTTCTTTTGAAGGCTGAATCTGTCTCTTGAGGGATTAAAACAAATTTATTAAAATATGGTATTTAAAACAGAGATCCAAATTTTGTAGAGAATATTAAGAATTTAAAATATAGACTCATAAACTTAGTCACCGATAAATATAATTTCCAGTTGTAAACTTAGAATATACTCAAGCTCGATTAGATTTGAAGTCTGTTTGGTTTTAGATTTGTCCCAGGAATCATTTTCATTGTGCATCATAGATGTTCTTTCCAGTTGTGAATATACTAGTCCATTATGGAGATGCACTGTGCATATATATAAGTCCTTGATCAAACTTATGTGCCATCTTGTTCTAGTTGACCTTCCCCTTCTCCTTGACACCTGCATCATGAAGAACTTTCCAGCAATATTATTACTTGGATTGTTTCCTTTTCTGCTGAACATTGGAAATGGAATTGAAGCATTCCCAAACAGCATTAGTTCTTCTATCAAGTACAGGATACCTGAAAAACAGCCATACAGAACTTCTTATCACTTTCAGCCCCCTCAAAATTGGATGAACGGTACTATCTAATTTAAGCCCTCATGCTTTGTAGGCCTTATACTAGTATATCTGTTATGTTCCTCTTTTGCTCTAAATCATTGATATGTCTAATTCTTTTCTTTGTTTCGTTTGACATGTTTTTGTTGAAGAAAATTGTAAATGGATGTCTTCATTATGCAGATCCAAATGGTAAGCACTTAAGTTTATTTAACTATAAGTCATTTATTTACCTTGCCAGCACATTATCCTGGCATAAATATACACCAGAGAGAATCCAAAGTTTCATGCTCTACTATGTTACATTTGAAATTTGGTCAAATGGTTTCTTTGAACACTTAGCATTCATACTTTGTAAATGTTACCAAAATTATGATGTGATGACTAGTGTTGATATACCTGTGGCAGCACCAATGTACTATAAAGGTGTTTACCACCTTTTCTACCAACACAACCCTTCCGCAGCAACATTTGGAGATAGGATTGTATGGGCTCATTCTGTATCCTATGATCTCATCAACTGGATTCATCTGAATAATGCTATTGAACCAAGTGAACCTTATGACATCAACAGCTGCTGGTCAGGCTCAGCCACCATACTCCATCGGGAAAAACCTGTTATTTTGTACACAGGTATTGATGAAAATAAACACCAAGTTCAGAACTTGGCCATGCCAAAGAATTTTTCAGACCCTTTCTTAAGGGAATGGGTAAAACACCCTCAAAACCCTGTCATGGCTCCACCTAGTGGAGTTGAACTGAACAATTTTAGAGACCCTTCAACTGCTTGGTTGGGAAGGGATGGAAATTGGAGGGTAGTCATTGGTGCTCAAAATGGTGATGAAGGGAAGGCTATTCTCTACCAAAGTGAGGATTTTGTTGATTGGAAAGTGGATCCAAATCCATTTTATGCATCAGATGATACCGGAGTTTGCGAATGCCCGGACTTCTTTCCAGTGTCCATCAACAGCACAAATGGGGTGGATACATCTGACCAAAATCCTAGTGTTAGGCATGTCTTGAAGATAAGCTACCTTAGCAGACAACATGACTACTATTTTCTTGGTAATTATGCCTGTGATCGGGAAAACTTTATTCCTGATCTTAAATTTACAGGAACTAGTTCAGACTTGAGGTATGACTATGGTAAATTTTATGCTTCCAAGTCATTCTTTGACTATGCCGAGAACAGGAGAATATTGTGGGGATGGGTGAATGAGTCTGACACCACACAAGATGATATTGAGAAAGGATGGGCTGGTCTACAGGTATTTAATATTTTCATTCCATGTTGGCCTTTTGCTATTATTTATTTCATTCAGCTACCTCAATGCTAGAGATTGTATTTTTAAGGCTACATTCATATATCATAAGGTCTAAAATTTTGAAGATATGGTCAATATGACTCAATGTGGAAGAGGATCATATTGATGAATGATGGTTATTATTTGGCTGTGTAGTCGATTCCAAGGCAAGTTTGGCTTGATAAAAGTGGGAAGAGATTGGTCCAGTGGCCAATTGAAGGGGTTGAAAAACTACATGACAAGCAAGTCAGTATTACTGGAGAGAAACTCCTCAGTGGATCAACTCTTGAAGTCTCAGGTATCACTGCATCGCAGGTATGTAAATTGGTGCTGCATTTTCCCATATGTTCATTCATAAATTTTCACAACAATTACAGCATCAATGGTTACTATTTTTTGAAATTTGCACCTCAAAGGTTGATGTAGAAGTGGTGTTTGAGGTACCTGAACTAGAAAGTGCAGAGTGGCTAGATGATCCCAGTGGAGTTGATCCCCAACTACTTTGTAGCAAAGAACATGCATCAAGAAGTGGCACAATAGGGCCATTTGGTTTGTTAGCTTTAGCTTCAGAGGATCTCACTGAGCAAACAGCAGTGTTCTTCGAAATTTATAGAGCTCCCAACAGATATTTAGGCCTAATGTGCAGTGACCAAAGCAGGTTTAATTCTCCCAGCTTAACCTTTACTACACATATTTCTCTTTCGGTGTGTGTTTGGATTAACTTATTTTAAGTTCAAAACAGCTTACAATCAAAACTTTCCTGAGACAGCTTTTGAAAAAAGAAAAATGTGATTATTTTCTTGAAATAATATGTTGCCAAACATGCTCTTAGATCGTGGTCTACTCTTTGCAGGTCTTCATTAAGGCAGGACCTTGATAAAACCACATATGGAACTTTCTTTGACATAGATCCCAATCTAAAAACAATTTCACTTAGAAGCTTGGTATGTTTATTTGTAAATAAGTGTGCTCTCTCCTCCCTTGTTTTATCATGTGCATGCTATTTCTGATATATTCTTGTCGTGCAGATTGACCACTCCATTATCGAGAGTTTTGGGGATGAAGGGAGAGTTAGTATCACCAGTAGAGTTTATCCCTTGTTAGCTATTGACAAAGAGGCGCATCTTTATGTATTTAACAATGGAACTAAGAGTATACTAATCTCAAAACTGAATGCTTGGAGCATGAAGCAAGCGGAGATTGGCCATGAGGGAAACATAAGCTGTGACTAAAGAGAATGCTTTAGCTTTTACTTAGAAATTATTGTTTGTGAGTCTTAAGTTTTGATTTCCCTTCTTTGTTGGTCTCTCCATGATTGTCGTAATAAGGAAATGAATCAGATGTCCATTTTTTTATGAAAGAATTTTTTTTTTTTTTTTAGAGTTTTTGCACTTATTAATAGAGTTTGTGAATAGAGAAAATTATATTAGGAGATCTTTACCTTATAGTAAATTGATTTAACTTGAATTAGATTAGTCAGAAAAGACTATAGATCATGGTGGTTTAGACGGGAAAAAAAAAATGAAAGAATCAATTTTAACGTATCTCTGTAATGATCAAAGAGCTTAGTAGCCAAAATTGATAAAGAATGTGCATAATCAATATTTGCAACCCTGCTTTCTGACCTTGTGTATTTCTCTTTTAAGTTTATGATTACCATTTTCCCAAGTGAGTATAACGGATCATGTTGAAAGAGAAAAGAGGAATTCATGGATCGTGGACTGGGAGGTGTGAGTGAATAAAACAGTATCTTCAGATTAAAGAAAACATAACAAAACTCTGTTCAGTCTGAAGGATTTTGTGAAATACTCAGAATTTTCTATAAGGTAGAAGAAATTTGTTAAATTTGCTGAAATATTTCTAATAAACACCTTCAATGCTGCTGCCCTTTTATAATTGCCCCTAGTTATATATAATTTTAATTGACGTGAAATCTTGATATAATTTTAATTGACGTGAAATCTTGAGCCTCCCCAACATTCAGTACCTAGCTACAATACTCGTGGAAGAAAGGAAAAAAAAATTAAAAAAAAAATAATAAAGATAGAGATTTCATTGCGGCAAACAAAGTTTTGTCATCGTCAATCTTTAGCATAATAGTCTCGAAAGAAGATATCCCGTAGCTGGCAAAATAATGCAATTACGGAGGATAAGGTTTTTATCACAGTGAGAAATAAATAAAAGAAAGTATTTACCAACAAAATTTTAGCTCTAGTGGCAGCGTATAATGTTTAAGATTAAGACGTGGATTTTGATCATCCACTAAATCATCTATCCTCCATCTTTTCACTTCAAGAGTCGAAGTGAAAGTGAGTCAAGTTGAGTCGAGCTTCACAAAATTCAGACTCTGGTTGATGATAATATATTCAGTTTGGGTTCAAACTCAATACAAAATAAGTCCAGTTTAATTTCTAGACTCAAATTCAGTTTAATGGAATCTCATGAGCTGCTCAAGTACAGTGAACTAGCTTGAGTAAGTTACGTTACTTTTCTTAAAAGAATATGTGTGTGTGTGTGTTTTTTAGCCAAAGATTAGGGGAGTATAAATAAAATTTGACAAAGGATGCAATCTCTATGGGTCTGTTACATCTCGACGCTCAAGTCACTGTCTATACTGATAGGGTAGAATGATTGTGAAAAGGTGCATATCTTGTTGGACCTAGACCTTACATAGTAATGATGATATGGAAATTGTTATTGACAATCAGGAAGATTTTCTTCTTAATTATGCAATTATAAGATGGAGGATTGTAGTCCTAGATTATGAGAAATAACAAGGAGAGCAAGGAATGATGGGAAGAAGATTTAGGGAGAGAATTGGGCATAAGTCAATGGCCCACGCCAAGGATTCCAATTTTGAAACACATATATAACCAATCAATGAGCTATTGGGTCGAAGATAACAATTCTCAAAGTTTGGTTCATTTGTGGATGAGGCATTGCACAAATGGTTAATGTAATACCACGTTAGAAAGAGGGATCAAGTTAAATTCCCAACCTCTAACTTAAAATTAAAAATAAAAGAAGAAAAAGAAAAAGTTTAGATTCTATTAATAAACAAATTCAGATCATTAACTCAAGCTCATTCACAAACTCACAAGGTCAATTTATTAGTTATTAATAAGCTAAGTTGATAATAATTCATGAGTTGACAATCACATTCAGCCCAATTCAGGTCCTTGAATCTCAATTGTAAATAACAAAAATTAAGTATGTGACTTATTATTGTACCAGAGAGTTCTGGATGAAAGTTTGTTAAGTGTGGTTAAAAAAAAAGTGGTGTTTCTAATGTATTATGTCCAGAATACAATATATTATGTAAGCGTGACAAAAAATGCGAGCTTCATGTAAGTGGTGGGAACTCTATAAAGAGTGCCTTTGACAAAACTCCAAAGTAATTAAAACGGATCTCCTAGCCATGTAATGTGCGGGGTAGAAAAAGCTTTATTCGTTCAGGTTTATATCAACTGATGTAAAGTTTACCGTGTTATAATGATTAAAGAGGCCTTTTGATGTTTGGACTACGTTTTAAGGCGATTGGAGAGTAGTGCAAAACCCAAAGGCCAAGCATTAAGGAACTTGTGATTTTTTGTGGTAATAAGGAGCTTCTGATTTTGATGGGACAGATTGCCACTATCATATATCATGCCATTTAGGCATTTTTATTTATTTATTTTTTTAAATAAAAAATATCTTTTTATCAAAGATAATTCTACTCGAATTGATTAAAATTACTTAAACAATAGAGCTCTTTTTTTTTAATTTTAACACAATTATATATTTAAAATTTAAACTTGAAACCTCTATTTAAATTAAAATAATCTTTACCAACTAATCTATGCATTCGTTGGTCAATTTAGGTATTTTAATAAACATATTAAATTTCCATTTTAAAATATTAAGAGATGTGTTGTATGCGGTTTGTCTATACTTGCGTGTGGAAACAGATTCATTTAACAGATTCGTCTCACGTTTGGCTGTAAAGATTCCAACATTGAGCCCGCCATACATTGTTCATCTATGCCATTGCATGCAAGCCACGTCTGATTTTCTATTAAAGAAAGCCTCAAAAATTGGAAAAATCAAAAAAACCACTCACTCACTCTTTCAATTGGTTGTGGCCTTAGTCGTGGTGCTTGATGTCGTTTGGTGTTACTATCCTGCCGTCTTTTCCCAGCCCAAAGGAAAAGACCTAATTGGGTCCCACTTAGTGGGAAGTGGAATTGGGACTCATGGTCTTACCCTTGATCATAACCTCTTCTTTTCCTTAATTGGGTAAAGATCGTTCCAACCTTTGTTTTCTCCCCTAGACTTGCGAACATGACCCTCTTGATTATTATGTCTACGTACTTACCATTAATTAGATCATAATAAAAATACAAAAAAATAAAATGATAAAAAATTAATAATAAAAATATACATATGACCAAATCATATACAATTTGCATGTAAAATGATCCTCTCCTCTCTCATGAACTATACCAATACAAAGTTAAGGATCCTCCCATGATAAAAATAAATACAACCATGCATGTTATATTCATGTTTCTACTATTGATTTTGTTCTTTTTTAACTTTTCGCCATTTTAAGATAACTTACTCAATAGAGGCAACATGAGAGGATCCTTGTCCACTAAATCGGTACCATAATGTGGTATTGATCTTTTCTCAATTGCTTTTTTGTTTTAGATTTCTAACAGATAAATTAACTTGAGACTATTAATTTTTGCTGCAACACACACACACACATATTTATAATTAACAAATGTGTAGAAAGCACCAAGATGCTCCTCTGGCTGTACCCCAGCTTCCAAGATGCTTTGCTTATCTTAATAATTATAATCAGCAACAAAGTTCTTTTTGTTTATAGCACAGTGTCAACAGGGAGAAAGTAGTGGCACTGATGATACCAAGTGCCAAACTTTTTGTTTTTGCTTCTATTTCAGTTTGTGGGCGGGCTTGGCTTATATAGATGTTGATCAAAGCAGATATTATTTTGATTCTTACCAGATGCTGATGGTTTTCATGTGGCTGATACACTTTAGACTTACTGGAACTACAAGGCTATGACTTATGGGGTTGTAGTCATGCATGCCATCATCATGCACCCCCCATCAAAGCTGTCTCTTGGCATGATGACAGTAATTTGATCTTGTCATTGCACCCTTTTTAACCTTTGAATCTATCTGAGCTTTTTATCTTTTGCGATGAGTGCTAGATTCAATAATAATTATTAAATTAGCTTTAACAGTGTCCAAGCGAATATATGCACATACTATTTTATTTTCACGGGGGTAAGCTGTAACATAAACTAATCCAAGTTGAAGCAATAAACTTTTTTTTTTTAATATAACATGGTGGTATTTACACCACCTTGGCGTTGTAAAAGGAAAATGAGGTCTCTATCATTTTAAAAAGAAAAAAGCAATTTCTATTGATCTAGTCCAAAAAAATAGAAAGAAAGAAATTAAGAATAAGAAACATAGACGCTAGGATTCCAATTCCAACTCCTTTCATGCATAAGATTCTGGCTTGACAATAACAGCACAATTAACCAATGAACTGTGCCTAAAGTAGTTATCTTAATTCCTTTTTAGAGGACAATATTACTCAGCTATGGGGATTTGATTCTATGGATGCTTATCGAAGTGCCAAGGGAGCAGAAGGGGAATGGAGAGAAGAAAAAATATAAGAGCCGTGCTAGATTTAAACTATGTTTGTCTTTCAATAATTGGAGGTGCGCGCCATTGTCCCTTCAGAAAAAAAGGGAGTTCTTTCATTGCTTACACTAATAATCTTTTTCGAAGTACTTTGAGAACCCATTTCATAACGACCTAGCCCCCGATGGGGACAAGAAGTCAAGAACCGAAAAAGGAGAAAAAAATGGTATTTCTTCCTGATTTGGACGGCCATGATTGTTCCCATCATCGGTAATGGCAAGTGAAGCGATGGTCACAGCCAATCAAGACTAATAAAAGGAAAACAAAAAAATGAAGTAGAGAAAAAATCATCTAGTTTATATTACATTCAGAATTCCACAATATTGAACTACGTATAAGTTTTGAATTAATGACTATATTATTTGATTGACGAGATAATTGATTATCACACTATAATAATTACTTATTATCTAGTTATTTAAAAATAAATAAATGTTAACTTAAAATAAATGATATATGAAATTGAATCTTCTCTACATAATCATGTTACATAAAGAGATTTTTTTATGCGCAATGATATTATGTAAGGAGAAATAAACATAACTATTAAAATTAAGTTTCACAAATTTTAATCAGACTCTATCTAATGCAAAATGCTTGTAACTATTTCTACATATAACATATGTGAGAAAAATAAAGGAATCCATTCCCATAATTTATAACTCGTTAATTAATGTAAAAATTTGAGTAATGGAGTAACATTTTCTGTATGATTCACAATGAGTCAGTTGAGGTGTTTAAGCAACTCGAATTTAAATTTTAATGAGACAACTGTATACCACTTATACTCCTCCAATCGAATGATTATTAATCTTATGAGCATGGTCAAATTGATTAAACTTGTGATGGTCCTACCAAAAACATTTTCCATGTGAAATTTCCCATCTTTTTATCATCAATTCGCACGTAGATAAGCTTATGACCCTCTATGTAAAAGTGAAAGCTACGGTCCCGATTGCACAATAATTGTGAAATGGGACCCAATCCAGTGAGGGGATCAAGTGACGATGATGAACCCACACACCCACGGGTAAGATCGAAGAACACTGAACAGAGCACAAGAACAAGCCAAACAAAACAAGACAAACAAAGTTGTCACACTCCCTGTTCACAACAAGATGCTCTCCCCCAACACGTGTCCCCCCTCTAAACAGCGAGTACCTCTCACCCCCCAAACCAACCATACTCGCAGGATTGATTCGAACAAACACACACAAAAAAAAGAAGGAGGGGAGGGGGGGGAATTGTTCTTCAAATTCTTGAAAGTCCTTAGTAAAGTTAGTAGAAGAGGAGGAAATTAGATGAACAAGTGGCAGATCGAACTCCAATCACAGAAATTGGTAGAGGTATATCACTTAAATCACAAGTAATTAACAAAATTAACATTTTAAAAACTAAACTGAAGATTAAATTGGTTAGGAATTTCATTTTATAATTCAATCAAATTCGACCACTTAAATTTGTAACTACATCATAATTAAACCAAAAAATTGCATGAAATTAATAGAACATTGTATGAAATTAAAAAGACAAAATTGATAGATTGAGAGTGAAATTGAGATTTGAGAGATTTTCATTTCATAGAGAGAGAGAAGCGAGGACTCAAAATTATACAATTAGTTATATTTTTTTTGGCCTTTTTTTGGTGGGGAAATAATAATAATAATAATAATAATAATAATAATAATATATTTATATATATATATAGAGAGAGAGAGATATTTGCTTATGTAATTTGATATTCATACCCAGAGAGCACCGACTTGGACGAGCTTGGGGACGAGGTGTCCGCTGACGTGGAGCGCTACCAGCGACTCGAGTCCCCCGACGCACGTGCCGCCGATGAACACGGCGGGCGCGTGGTTGCGGAGGCTGTTTCCTCCGCCGTCTTCGGCGGCTCCGGCGCCGGCGGAGGAGTTAGTGGTGGGAAGCGCGGCGATCTCGTGGTCGTCCAATTCGATGACGGTAGGGTTGACTCCGATGGTGGCAAGGAGCTTCTTCATGACGTGGCACATGCAGCAGGAGGATCGCGTGAAGATGATCACGGGGTGCTCCGTTATCAGCCGTTGGATCTTGGCCTCCACTGATTCCTCGACGTCGATCGAGAGCGAGTTAGATGATGAGGTGGTGGTGGTGGTGGTTGTGGTTGTAGCGGAGAGGTCCAGCTGGACGACGTCGTTTGAGCAGCGGCGTAGGCCTTGCATCGCCGTTTTTCGATAGATGTCAACGGAGAACGCGAGCGAGAGAGAGAGAGAGAGAGAAAGAGAGGGTTGCAACTTGCAAGTGGGCGTGCTTAGAGTTGGGAGAATGAGAGAAGTATTGGGGTTGGGTGTTGGAGTTAGGGAGGGGTTTTAATTTATATAAGCATAAGAATTTAATTTAAATATATTATAAAGGTAAAATTTTTTTATATATATATTTAATTATATATTATTATATTAATAAAAAATTTTAATATAATTATTTATTATTTAAATGATTATATAAATAAAAAATTTTAATTAGATGATAATATAAAAAAATTTATACTATTAATATATCTTAATTAAACTCTAAATATAAATAAAAAATGAAAGAATTGGCCCATAGTTCAGTTGGCAACGAACTGTCTTAATTTATCAAAGCGCTTAGATTTTAATTTTGAATATATAATTATAAAAAATATTTAGGAATGTATATTTTGCGACTTAGTATGAAATGTATATGAAAAAAGTGAATAAAATTATAAAAATATTTAAATAATAAATTTGATATAATTATTGTTATATTTATTTAATTTTTTATCTAAAAATTTACTAATATTTTTTAATAATATATTATTAAATTTTACAATTGCATATATATATCAATATTTTTTAATAATATATTAATAATTTTTTAAAAAATATATTAAATAAAAATAATAATAATTATATAAAATTTATTATCCAAATATTTTTATTATTTTACTTTCTTTTTTTATATATATTACATAATATATCACAAAAAATATGTCTCCTATCACTACTTATAATTATATTAAAACTCAAAAAAAAAAATTTATTACCTAAATAACCTTATTTGTCTTAAATACGATTGAATAGCTTAGAGGATACAAGTAGATTTAGGGAAAAAATAAAAAAATAAATACTTACATATTTTTAAAATATTATATAATTATATTTTTAATTAATTATATAAATATATTTTATATTTTAATATATTTTATATAAAATATAAAATATTTTTATATAATTAATCAAAAAATATAGTCAAATGATATTCTCGAAACAAGTATGAAAATGAAGGGGCAGGACATCGTGCTTGCTGACATCACTAAACTGTACAGTGTATTTCCTCAACTCTTCTATTACAAAGTGTCAGTGTGGCTCACCACGCGCTCCCTATTTTGGTCCAAGACTAAAAAAAAAATGCTTTCTTTTTTGGTACAAAAAGCAATTCCTACTGAAAAATAATGCCGGTGATGTGGGATTTTTTTTATTTTGAAAAAAAAATTGTCGTTATTTTTGTGATTTTACTCTAGTGCCAAAGAGTGATAATGATCTAAAAGATAATAAAAAATTATGAAAAATAGATTTAACATGTTATTTTTTTTTATACATTTAACACACTTATAATAAAATTAATTAAGCAAATATTTACTTAGTTTAAATAATTCAATATTTGTACAATTTATTCTTCTTAAATAATATTTTAAATTTATTTTTATTTATAAAAAAATTAATACTATAAGAACTTTATTTACTATAATGGATCAATTTGATTTGAGACAAATTAATTAGAATCTATTAAACATTGATCTATCTAAAAATAACAAAATTAACGATATATATAAGCAAATATATCTTAAACAAAGTTAGTATGACCCAAATTTATTATAAGTGGAGCTACAATATGATCATATGATGTGTTAAATTTGTTTTTAGGTAAGAATCTTTCAAAATAAATTTTATTACTTCCTAGATTTTTTATTTTTATTTTCTAATTTTTAGTTATCTTTAGAGTGTGATTTGGTTATTTTATTTTATTTTTAAAATGATTTATAATAACTAGATATAATGTAAATGTAATTCACAAAAAAAAATCGAACCGAAACATGTACTTAGTAAAAATGTGCTTAAGGGTAAGCTTTTTAGTGATTGTGACTATATTTGGAATTCAATTGCCCATTTATTATTTTCAATCAAAATTCAATCATCTTAATTACTATACTTTCTGATGATTAGATAATTGTGCATGTTATGCGATTGGATTTGTTGAGCGAACAGAATCTATTGTTTTGTTCAAGTGAACATTGATCCATCTGAAAGTAACCGAGCTTTTTTATTTTACAATAAAAATTATGGGTGAATAGCTAGAGAGGGATTCTATCAGACAAGGCCTGAATACAAATGCCTCAATAATAATACGTAACTTTGAAGTGTTTGTACAAAGTGAAATGTCCACAAGTGCACTAGATATAAATCAAAAAGAGATTATTAAGACAAACCCCTAGATTACATCTTACCACAATATATATATATAATGTGAAAAATAAAAATGTATTTCATTTCAATCAACCCACTTCCAAGTTATCTATTAGGGCAAAGGCTCTGAAATGCCTTACCGAGCAAGGTGTTTAAAGTGCCCTATTAATCTAGAGGTAGAGATATGGTGATGTATGGATAAGTTAATCAATGATGATACATTACAAACTCTCCCCTTCAAAATCTCACTTCATTCCCCATTCAATTTCCCAGCCATATACACAAACCCGCATGAATGCCTGAATGCACTTCCCCTCAAAGTAAGAAGCCATTGACTGCCATCTACACTTCCATGAAGTACTTCCCCTCCACACCCATTCTCCCTTACTCCCCACTTCGTTGTCACACATGTCACTCCATCCTCAACCCCTTCTACATCATTGACTTGGCTGGCAAGATCTAGATATGCCCCTTCTGCTTCTAGTGCAATCACTTCCCACTAGACTATGCCTTTATCTCCGACAACAACCTCCCCACAAAGCTTGACCATCAAGTACAGGATTGCACCAATTCCCAACCCAATAATCTGACCCATGTTCCTCTTCATGGTCAACAGATGCTTCATCAAGGAGGAGATCAGGTTCTTTCACATAGCAACGAACTGTGATGACCACCCTGAGGTCATTGCGAGAGAATGGATTCTTGCTTTGTCTCTATATTTTGTGGATTGGAAAGCATATACTAAGATTTGATAGTGTTGAATTATGTGCTTTGTCTAATCTTCTATTGTGTTTCAAGAATGCTATGATTAATTGTTTCTTTGTATATAAATATGTGATCTTTTGTCATCCTTTGAACTTGTCCAAGTGAAGCAAGGGCGCAAGAAAGAAGACCTTTGGCATCGTCTGCCGAAGGCTAGGCCCACTATCAAGGTCGTGGAAGTAGGAGGAGATTGGGGCTATTTTTTGGGGGGGAGGAGAGAATAATATTCCCAGTGATTGGGTTATTCTCTAGTATATCACATGTGATCAACTATATGGTACATCATTTTATATGTTATTTACTTATTTAATACAACTAATATTTTTATGGTGTAAATTATTTTATATTTGCATAAGAGAATGCACCCTAAAGAAATTGCCAAACTCTGGTATACTATACTATACTCCCTTTTAAGTTAATGACTAATTTAAAACTTTAATACAAAATACAAACTACTTTCTCTATTGAGATAATGAAAAGAAGTGCTAATACGCGAGCTACTACAAGTATAAAGGAACATTAACTGGAATCTGCTTTAAGTTCGTAGATCCAAATACTATCATCTATTAATGTGACTTCGAGACACAAGTCTGTTCTAAGTGTGTCTTGGAGACATTACATCTATTTTATAGACAGGCACATCACGCTTATCTTTAACAGTTTAACTGCATATGGCATAAATCAACTCGTATTGATTACTACGTGGATAAGAAATCTTTCAAAGATTCCCATTCCCTGTGTTTGGCCAAAGCGTTTTTTTCTTATATAAAAAAAAAATGATTGGGTGAAAAAAGAGCTTCGGCAGTGACAGGCACGATTTGAGGGAGCGCGTGAGGAGCGTATATAGTAGTTCGAGAATACGGGAAATTTGCCGGTGGAATGGTCACATGGGTTGATGGTGGTGATCGATGGTGACGTCACATTGACTTGGACGTGGAACGGAAAGATTGCACCGTGACGTAACCAAAAGTTAAAGCCCCTAGTGTACTGCTAAATCCTAATTAGACTGCGTGATGCAGGGGAGGTGAAGTGGATCTTTTTTTTTTAAGTATAATATATTTAATATTTTTGAAGTATTAAAAAATAATATTTTATTTTATTTATTTATAAAATATAGATAAATATTATTTATATTATTTTTTATTGTAGACATTTAGGTATCTAGAGACAAGATTAGAAAAAAAATTATAAAAGAAAAAGAAAAAGTAAAAAAGCAAGAGGAGAGAGAAGAGAGATAGATATAGGGTGTCAAAATATGTCAATTGATATGATATACAAAAAATATTTCTCTAAAATATGCACTCCATTCTAATTTATTAAGAATGTGTTTGGATTGATTAATTTTTTTTAAGAAAAAAGATTTTTTTAAAATAAAAAGTTCTTTTATTAAGTTTTTAAAGTTCATTTGAATTGATTTAAAAAAAATACTTTTTTGTAAAAGAATTTTATTTATAAAAAGTAGTTGTAATAAAAGAAAAATTAAGTTACTACTTTTTCTTCCCCTAAAGCTAGGAATACCCAGCTTTAGAAAAAAAACAAAAATAATTTTTAACAAATTAATTTTTAAAAATATTCTTACTTTTATTTAAAATTATAATATATTTCTTCTTTTTTTATTTTTTATCAAATTCTGATTTTATTTTCTATTTTTTGAAGTTTTTTTTTACAATTTGACTATAAAAAAAGTATTTTCGTTATTTTGTATCCAAATAACTTACTATTCTTAATCATTAAAAGCATTTTTTAGATAATCTAATTAAATACGTAATAACTTTTTCTAAAAAAATAAAGCTTTACTAAAAAAAATTAGAAAAAAAATTATTTTTTTATAAGCTTATCCAAATGTACCCTAAATATATTTGGATACCAAAAAAAAAAAGCTTCAAAAAAAAAAAGCAGATGTAATAGTAATTTTTAATAAAGATTTTGTTTAGTTAAAATTTTAGGAGAAATACTTCTTTAGAAATAGAAGTAGAAGTAGAACTAAAAGCAGAAGAAAAAAAAATTATTAAGAGAAGTACTTCTTGAAAAATAAAAACATCTAAAATTATCCTTCAAAATCACATCTAATTTTTTTAAAAAGTTAGGTATTCCTAACTTTTAAAAAATAGTAAATTAATCTTTTTTTGCAGCAAGTAAATTTTTTTTCGTAAAATTATATCCAAACATATTTTTTAAAACATGTAAAAGCACTTTTTTGTAAACAAATAACATTTAAAAAGTTTTTTAAAAAAAAAACAAAAAAAAGCTACAAACACACTCTTAATGAATTAGAGTGGAGTGCATATTTTATAAATAAATGGAATAAAATATTCTTTTTTAATACTTCAAGAATATTAAATGTATTTTATTCTTTTTTGTCCTTTTTAGAAAAAAATAGTTCTTTAGTAAACTATATAAAAGATTAGCCACAATCGTATAGCTCAGCTGACATGCAGCTGATTTAACTTAATTAAAGATTTTGAACTTGATTTTTAGATATATAATTATATTAAAAACTTGGGAGAAGAAGCTTTTATTATTCATAGAGATTTTACCTAATTTGAGCATATATGCTTCTGTTAAGAGGTTATATGTAATATTGATAAAAAAAATTATATGAAAAAATATCATTATAATTTTGCTCACGTTGTCAAGGAAATTGAGATTATCGAATAAATTGTATTCAATCATAGTTATTGCATGAGTTTATATGTATATGAAACCGGCCAGTACTTGTGGCTCCTCCTCCGATTTGAGTTTGATAAGTGAGTGTTTGCATTTTCAAAAAAAAAAAAAAAAAAAAGGTAAAGTAGATAGTTTATCAAAAAAAAAAAAAAAGAGGGAAAAAAAATATGAACAACAATATAAATATTTCTATTATTATATATTTTAATGATTCTACTTTTAGAATTGCAAAAGGAGGTACGATATTTACATATGACAAGTCAATTTATTTTAGAATTCTTTAAACCATATCTTTGTAAAACTCAAAGTTACACTTTGTCAAAGGGTCAATTCTATTTTTTATAATAAAACAAATGAACCAGCCAGCACTATTGATTGGTCTCTAAAAATCTCCACATTCTAATAAATACTCATAAAAATCCACAATGTGGTATACATTTAAAACTTATTCCATAGTAAAAGTAATTTCCCTTGTAATCATCTTTACTACTTTCTAGAATAGAATTTTAAAATCGGATTAAAAAAAAGAATGAAATATTAAAGAACACTTATTGTTGTAATGTTATTTCCATTAAAGAAATTTATCTTCATTTTATTGTTACTTTAAAAAATTTAATATTTACTGATTACTTTTTAAAATTTTATCATTATATATTTATACTTTATATGAAAAAAGAGCACAAATGAATTAAATATACATTCATAAATGACAAAGTATTAATAGTTATGATTAACTGTCAATATAAAATTTTGTATATTTTCAATTAATCTTATATTAGTAGATGCATGATTAATTTTTAAAATAGTTAATATAAGAGTTAAATATTTTTTTATAATGTAATAATATATGATTGGTATCAATATTTGATTAATTCAAATAATTTAAAATTGTTTTCTTAAGTAGAATCTTGAGTTCAAATCATATATGACGACAAAAAAAATAAAAAGGTTCAAATCACATATATATAATACCTAATATTAAAAATATTTTACTTTCATAATGAATCAACTTGAGTCATGAGCCAATTAGTTGGACTCTATTAACCTCCAAATATTAATGGTTTAAACCAAAAAAATATACAATTAGATAGTTATATAATGAAAATTTAATTCTAAATATTTTTTAGAGATTGTTTTGATATTCTCACGTTTATTAGAGTATCAAGACCTTTTAATAATTGCCTAAGACTAAAAAATATTAATCTTTGCATGTCAATTTTCGGGTTTTTATTTTTTATATGATATTTAAATTGTATATATACTAAAATATGGGAATTGGGAGAAATTTACGCAGATATGAAATTTAAAAAAATCAGAATTTTCGATTTCAGAAAATGTGAAATCGGAAATTCCGATTTTAATTAAAATAATATTTTATTTTTTGTCTGTAGTGAAGTCGAAAATTCTGATTTTATTACAGATAAAAAATAAAATATTATTTTAATTGAAATCGGAATGTGCGATTTCACATTTTCTGAAATCGGAAATTCTAATTTTGTTATATTTCATATTCGCGTAAATTTCTTCCGACTCCCATATTTTTGTATATTTTCTATCCAAATACCATATAAAAAAAAAAACCCTCAATTTTCATAATGCAATTATTATTTCTCATTTAGAAAGCAGACAAAATAAAACCTGCTACTTTATAAAAAAAAAAAAAAAAGCAAAAAAAGAAAAGGAAGCCATGGTGACGTAGACGACAAAGGATGGGGAAAATGAACCCGACGCTCGTGACATAATCATTGGAGTGGAGTTACACTTTCCTCGTCATCGTCACGTTCCTCGTTTGACACGTGGCGGAATCTTTTACTTTCCTTCAGGCAGGGAAGCGTCTGCGGGCTTTTGTTTGGGGGCGATGGGCTCCACCACCGCTTTTGGGCTCGAACACCGGGCTCCCGGGCCAATAAGATAGGCCCACGTGGGTTGTCCGGTTTCGCTGGTAATGGGGATTGGCGAGGGAGTAGTGTGGGTGACCCTCTTTGTATGGTGGGGTGTGGGTCCCAACCATCATCATCACGGTCATCGATCTAAAAGTTAGTCGTAGTCATATTAGAGGCCCTCACACACCTCAAACGCAATGTTTGCACCGTTGATGGTGCGGGATAAGTAGACATGGTGTCTGCCATGTGGTGTGTGATGACTATGGGTTGCGTCATCCTTTTGAAGGGCCCCCTCCTCCCCTCTCGGAAATAATTAGCATAAAATAAAAAGCATGTGCCAACGATGATGGGCACCGCCGGTGTAACATATATTTACAAGCTAGGGGAAATGATCACGTTCCAATGATATATCATATCATAAGTCTCAACAGAAACTTATAACAATATATTTATATATAACCTGCTGATAAAATCAGAGTATTTTTAATGGGAAAAAAATCAAGCCACTAATAATGAATTAGCAGCAAGAGACTTAAATATTTTATATGAAATCATAAATCAAAATTTTAATGTCACTGATTAAAAAAAAATTCAAGACTTATCTTGTTATATTATTCAGCATTATCATTTTAACTATTCCGTGTTATGGAATGTTTCTCTTTCTACATTAATACTTTTTTCTTTTCTTTTCTTTTTTGATGGGACTTTCTACATTAATACTTATTAACATATTAATGTAGAATCATTTTATCTTTTACAGGACGGTGCATTTTATCTTTCGATTGGTATTGAAAATTAGTAATCATAGCAATATATGATTATTGATTTTGGGAAAAAGAAAACAGAATCATTTTATCTTTTACAGGACGGTGCATTTTATCTTTCGATTGGTATTGAAAATTAGTAATCATAGCAATATATGATTATTGATTTTGGGAAAAAGAAAACTGAATTACTGCTCGTCTGAACGCGCAGTACGATTGACCTCTGATGTGGCTTTACATGTTTACGTGAAGTGAATCACGTAATGTAGCCTCACATTTAACCACAAATGCATTTTTAATTTGGCAAGTTCTGTGATATACCACCTTAAATATGGTACTCAGTACGATTCCATTGAAACCATTTGTTGGTGTTTAATATTATTATACGGTGCAGATTAAAATCTTTCTTGGATGGGTCACCATTTGTTGGTTTTTAATTTTCTGGTTGCATTACTGTTCACACATTCACTAATCCGGGCGATCTAGTAGCAAGAAGTCACAGTCTTGTGGTGCCTCACAACCGCACCTCCACGGGGCAAGGCGGCACTTGGTTCTCATGGGGTTTCTATCTTGATTTTGTTGTTGAGTTTTTTTTTTTTTTTTTTTAGTATTAGAACTGAGCACCAGGGATTGAGGATCTTAAAACTTGAATTTTTTATTATTGGAATTAAACATAGTTCCATTTATATTTTGGTTGGATAAGATGGCACTGGACATTGGTGGGGTTATCAAAGCTGTTCCAACTCCATGGGTACCTCTCAAAGCCTCATCGCGATGGTATTGGCATATGATAAAGCAAATCACTAGACTAAAAAAAAAGGAACAATATTTTAAAGTGCAAGAGTAATGAACACTAATCTTCTGCAAGTTTAGACCCTGCTTTTGCTACCAAGCTCAATAGCTCATTGTTAGGGGGTGTTTGGTTAACAAGAAAAATCGAATAATTAGATACAATATAGCCTACTTTTTAATAAATGTTGTTTGATAATTACCTAAATATTTTAAAACTAGTTTTAATCTGAATTAATTTGAATTTAAAACCAATTCTTAAAAAAATCAAATTTAAATTAATTTTATTTCATTCCAAATTTTTCTACATTTATTTTATATCTTTGGACTACTCGTCAACTGCCCTCTGCTGTTGTCCACCACTATTCACTGCCACGGTCCACCATTATCCACCGCCGCCCACTATCGATTACCACTGCTAGCTCCATTTGCCATCATGTGTTGCCGTTGATAGTCACCATTTATCACTATTTGTCGCTATTGGTACCCAATGTCCGTCGCCGCCAGTTGTCGCCATCGTTTGTCACCGGTGACCACCACCACCACCACCACCTACCATAGTTTGCCATTGCCCACCGCCCCCCCGCCGCCACCGTCTCCCGCTATCTGCTAGATTAGTTTGTTTAATGACGTAGTCAAAAAGAAAAATATACAAAAGAAAAATAAGAACACATGTAAAAACTAATTTTTAAGTTATGAAATCAAACAATATTTAATTAAAAACTAGTTCATTTTTATACCGATTAACATAACGAGTTCTATTTTATACCATGTTAACTTGATTTTTAATATTGCCAAACACCCCCTTAGTCTTTATTAAAAGCCCAAGCTAGTGGAAAATTGCTGTCCCTATATTACCTTTCTTTATCTTTTAAAAAATGTCTCTAATCTATAAAAGAATCCAACCACACCTCCAACTTGCAAAACCCCAACCCTGAAACCACCACCATGAGAACCCTCAACACCCCCGTCCCCACAAAAAAAAAAAAGTTTCCTAGTTGGTAAGAACGAGTTGTGTGGAGTTGGAAGTCGTAGAGGCACCTAGCCCATCGTGCCAACCTTCATCGAGATAAATGTGTGCTACCTAGAATCCCAGATATGTTCTACAGACATGTTTGGGTTATTTTCATAAATAAAATATAAAATATAGTGCACTTAAGGAGTTACAGGCTACCAAGGTTGCCTTCCACAGTGCAACTTCTTTTTTAAAATAAAGTACCACATACCATACTTAAAATAGCGCATCACATAATTGACCTTTTAGTTTTACCCTAGCGACATAAGTGATTATCAAATTCAACTTCTTCAATTGAGAAACTATAAACCTAATGAATTGGTAGAACTTCAAATTTTGTAACCAAATGATTTGGGTGAGATCTGGATTGTGGAGTGGAGAGGTGCTTGATACAAAATGAGCATATATAATAGGAAGAAGAGGCGCATGTGAGCACTTTTTTCTGACAAAAATTTGAGTTAAATGGGAGATCTGCTCAAACTCACAATTAGAGCATGTCTTTGGGTTCATTGAATATTTATAGAAATACTTATAAATAATATACAAACAAAGAAATTTAAAAATTAATTTCAAATTATAGTGATATATAAACAAAAAATTGATTAGGTAAGTCAACCCCATGGTTAAGAACACGGTTTGTTTTACCACTATAAACTTGGAAGAGAAATTAAAAACTCAAATGGTGTAATGCTCGAGTTTTATATAGAGATTGATCAGAATGTATGTTACCTTAAATTTTGTAATATCTTTTTAATTTTATTTTTCTTTTATCATTCATCAGTTATTTGGGGACAAACTTCAGAATATTCGTGCGTTTCGCAGCATATACTCAAAAGAAAAAGTTTTTTTACTAGCCTTTAAGGTTCGCCATCTTATTTATTCGAATTATTATTGTCTCTTATTTTAATTACATATTTGTTTAACATTTTAACATGCTTCAATTAAAAGAATTGATAGAAGTGCAAAGAAGAGTGTGCGTTTAAATTTTCACAAATATGTTTTTTTTTTTTCCTTCTCCAACTTCGTCCTCATAGAGTTTCCTGTGGGCTACTCAAGTAACTCAACCCACTTCAATTGTGAGTCCACTTTAGAAAAAGAAATTTTAATGGTCTGATTGACATGCTATATGTGATAAAGAATTTTTCTTTTTGTATTTCATGATGTGCGAGGATCTTTTCATTCAGAATGAGGCAAGTAGCTAAATAGAAAATCATTCACCTGATATTATCATTAAATTAAGGGTTTATCTAATCCGTGTGATAAGAACATTGGTTAGAAAATAAAAAGATAAAATTTTTATTGAAAAAATAAAATTTTTAAGTTTTCAATATGTCAAAAATTTTATATATTTCATTTTCTTAATTCTTTAACAAGTACCTTTTAAAAAACTCTTAAATTAAAGTCTTAAAAATTTAAACTAATAATACTCCATTTAAGGAACAAATTTATTGCATCATTATGACTTTCGCCAGCAAAAGCTTGATGTTGATTGGATGAGTGGATTCTTATCAGTGGGAATAAATGATGTGGCTTCACAGACGATCCAATAATGCACGATGGATATTAAGTGGACCAAAAGGCTTCTTCGTCTTTTAATTAGCCAACCTTAGTGTGTGGAGGCGGCACCCGTGGTGACCGGTGACCATGCACGTACTATTACATATATTAATATTTTATATACATATTTGTCATAATTCACTCTTAAGAGCCACTAGATTTGTCGCATTTCTTAAATAAATGTAGGGGCCTATTTTGGTAATTTTATTTTGCAGTGAGTATCGTGTTAATGTTACTTCCTGAAAAAATAGTTATAAATAATTGTATTACTAAAAATTGTCACATTAAAATTATTTGTTATATTTATGGATTCAACTAGCAATTTGATCGCTTAAAATACACATCACACCAGTTTAGTGTATAAAAATTTTTTTATATTAGTTTAATCTCTAAAATATATACGTAATATCAGTTTGGTCCTTAAAAGATATTTAACATTAATTTAATCTCTACAAGATATATATAATATTATTTTGATTCTTGAAAAGGAGGGATCAAATAAATATTATTTGCATTTTTTAAGAACCAAAGTAATATTACATATATCTTTTGGAGACTAAACTAATATAATAAATTTTTTAGGAATTAAATTGATCATATATATCTTTTAGAGACTAAACTAATTTAAAAAATATTTCAGAAACTAAATTAATATTATGCATATCATTAAAAGATCAAATTGCTAATTTAATCAAATATTAAAAACACAATATAATAGTGTCTATAGCATATAGAATGTAATAAATATTCTTAACATAATAATTTAATTTTGATACTATAATTATAACTTTTTATTTTTTAGAATATCTCATCATCTAATAGATGAGAGACTAATTTCATTAAGCATTTAGGTAGGATCCCTTTGTAATAGTATTTTTCCTATGCACATAAATTTTAAGATTGAATTTACAATCTTATACTTAAGAGACATAAATTTCTTATAATTATAATTTTTTATTCCATAATATAATGTTTTTAAAAATATTACCCAATTGAAAGCCATAAATTTAACGTCACGTGAATCTTAATTTAAAACTCACTCCTCAATTCCACCCGTACTCTTTTCATACAAAAACTACTCTTCTTCATAATAAACTTGGGTTAGAAATCATTTAAATTACATGAATTCCTGACCCACTCTCATAATAAGTAGTAGTAGTTGTAATTAACTCCCTTAATTGAAGAACCACAAATGAATACATTGTATTGTTAAGCTTGGATGGATTTGACATTTGATGGGTTTATTGCGCGTAGATTAGCACACTGCCTGCTCATTTATAGTGCAAACCTGAGCTGAAAATAAAAAAAAAAAAATGGTGGTTGACCGAGAATCGTGGGGTGTGACACATGGGTGACGTAATATGAAATGACAGTGTCACATCGTTGGTGGGACACTATGACTTCATCTTCTGAATCTTGGTCGCCTATATTTATAACCTAACTGTTATGTAAACATAAGGGTAACTGTTCTCCTACTAGGTGAAAGTACTGGTACTGCTTGTTCCCCTTCGGTGTGTGCTAGTGGTAGAAGTGGTGCTTCACATCCAATTAGTGCAAGTTACGTATTCATTTATGTCATGTTAAACACTTAAAGAGGTTTTTTGTAACGTTAAGATCTATTTTTTTATGTATTTGTCATAGCGAGACCATTACACCCTTTTTAATCGACGGAAAGAATAATATAAGAAAAAAAAATCCCCCAATTTTCGAATGAAGAGATATTTTGAAAAATAAAAAAGGGCTATTTTTAGAATTAAGAGAAAATTTAATATTCTCTTCCATTTAAAATAACTATTACTTTGATTATTTGAACTTGTAAAAGTATTTATTAAAATATTTTTATTTAATAATTAATTTATTATATTAAGATTTTATTATTTATTGTGTATAGAATCTTGTAAAGGGTAAAATAGGAAATTTTACAATAAATATTTTATTGAAATGTAAGTGTAACAAATAATACGAACAAAATTTTTTTACTCAAATGATAATTATTTTGAACCGACCAAAGTATAATTCGCTCTATCACTACATTTATTTTGGTTAATTTACAAAAGAAAAAATGCTAGTAAATCTTAAACTTCATTAAAATTTAATTATTAGAATATTGTGGTATATATCACTCCTAATTTTCTTGAATAACTACTATAATTTTTATTAAAAATTCTTACAATATTTTTTTATTATATAACATTATTTCTTAAGAATTTGGTGACTTTAACTCAACACCAAAAATTAGTTTATAAGAGAGGGTTGTCCAAGCTATTATAAAGGC
Organism: Pterocarpus macrocarpus; assembly: GCA_031439585.1. Classification (NCBI taxonomy): domain Eukaryota; kingdom Viridiplantae; phylum Streptophyta; class Magnoliopsida; order Fabales; family Fabaceae; genus Pterocarpus; species Pterocarpus macrocarpus. The sequence continues at coordinate 35,992,708 of CM062514.1, forward strand.
TATGTTGGCTATATTTTTAAGTAATGTGTGACTCTAACACACCCGCTCATGGCCAGGATTAACATGAAGGTTGCAGGACTGAATATTTGTGGGTGGCCCAATAACAAACACAAGATAGACTTTGGTACTATTTTAAAATTGAATGGATCTAACTCAACCTCAATAGCTAACTTATGAAAGGAGAATTTTCTAAACTCTTATAAAAGCTATTTGGCTATATCCTTAAGTAATATGAGACTCTATCAATATTTCTTCTATTTCAAAATAATAGTTATTTAAGGCAATGACAATAAGATCAGAAGATGATTTAATAGCCTTAATTTTTGAAAAAAAAATAGTAAAAGATCAGATTACCATTTCACTAATTAAAAAATTATGATAGGCTAAGAAATAAGACACTAAGAAAGAGAAAATATTATGATTGATGAAGATAAAGATAAAATTGAAATAAAATGATTAATTTTATGTTCAAATTTTAAAATGATAAATAACGTGAAATAATTTTTTTTAAATGATTACTATTTTAAAAAGAGAGAGTGTATTACTATGCTAATTGAAAACAAACAATAATTATTCGGAGGACTTATTGTATAAAACAGGAAAAAGCACATGAAAATTGACTCTCGAGGTTCTTCCACAATCATGCATATATTGAGAGTCAATATTAAAAATTAAAAGTGAACGTAATTGGAAAACACTTGTCGAATATTTATTTGTAATCTCAAAGCTGACTTGACATGTAAGTATCTTTATAAATTTCATGTTTTTAATTCATATTCTAGGACATTAAAGAAACACTTCTGAAGATAGTGTAAAATTTAATGGTGTGATCTCAATTTAATTATGCCTAATATATGTATAAAAAACTTTGATTCTCTAAGTAATTTATTCGATGCCTACTTTTATATGTATCAAACATTCTATCTTTATTCCCAACTTTTTTCTACTATAATATGTTTAGATGGAAAAAAGAAAAGGACAAAAAAATTAGCACATCCTAATTTGAGAGTTTTTTTTTTTTTTTTAGTAGAGGGAATTGGAGGGAGGGGGATTGAATGTTTCAAAATTCAAATCCTATTACAATTTATGGAGGTCAAATCATATTTTTAGTGTTCCTTGACCTTGAACTATAGCAAAGGTTGTGATGCATTGTGTTAAAGATTGTGCATGATGCATCATTGTAGGCTTATCTATCAATACACCAATTAAGCTCTGGTGCATTGTAGGCTCTCACTCGTTCACTCCCCTCTTCCCTTACCTGTCTCTGGCGACTCCCCCTCCCTCCAAAACTCCATCTATTCCGGCAACTCCCTTCCCCTCGCCGACAAGCACCACCCCCATGCCCCCGGCGCCACCCCCGTGGCTATACCCCCACCCACTATCCGCTGCAACTTCTTACTCTAATGTTGCACCCCCTATCTCCAACACTTTCATGCCCCCCTCATCCTCCCGCGACCGTCGTTCCATGCCAGCTCGACTTACTGTCACCGAGCCTCCACCTTGCCGAGAAGGGGCATTTCGGTATAGTTGGGTTTAATGCTCACGTGGTTCATTTGGAGAAGGAGCTTCCTTCGGAGAAGGCATAGATTCCGTGGAGGCTGAAGGAGTTAGGGGATTTTTGATTGAGGCAAGGATTGGGAGTTTGGATAGTTGGGGAGGCATTTTTATGAACTTGGGGTCTTACAAATTGAGTGAGCCTAACTCAACCCCAAAAGTTAGGTCATGGGAAGAGGGTTGCCCAAATGTTTATAAAGGCTATTTATGTCATATTCTTAAGCGACGTGGGACTCTAACACACGCCCTCACGCCCAGAACTGGATATCTAGAGCGTGAAGTTTGCAAGACTAGACATCTACGGGTAGCCCAATAGCAATCACAAGATAAGCTCTAATACCATCTTAGAAATTGAGTGGGCCTAACTCAACCTCAAAAGTTAGCTCATGGGGGAGGGTTGCCAAGTGCATATAAAGGCTATCTATGCCATATCCTTAAGTGATGTAGGACTCTACCACACCCTCTCATGCCCAAGATTGGACATCTGAAGTGTGAAGTTTGCAGGACTGGACATCTACAGGTGGCCCAATAACAATTACAGGATAAGCTTTGATACCATTTTAGAAATTGAGTGGACTTAACCCCAAAAGCTATTTTATGGGGAAAGGGTTGTTCAAGTGCTTATAAAGACTATGTATGCTATATTCTTAAACGATATGGGACTCTAACATGGGGGACTTGAGGTGGCTGGTGGAGCAACCTGTTGGGTTTGGAGTTGGTGGAGGTCATGTGCAGCAGGTGACGGTTGCGGAGGCAGGGCATGCGGCTGTTGTGGAGATGGGGAGGTTGGTGATCGAGTTCGGCGAGAATAGTTCTGGCAAGCTTTGGTTGTTGGTATTGTTACTTGTGAGACTTACTTGAGGTGCCAGGTCTATCATCCTTCCGTGGAGAATGATTGCGATCTTCAGGTCGTGCCTCTTACCAATTAAGGTGAGGTGGGCCGCGATCGGTTTGGAGAAGAGCAGGCGGAGTTCGTCGCCGTGATGTCACCGGGGTCATGGGATGGCGCTGCCTGAGAGGAAGAAGGAGACAATGGAGGTTTTCTTGGGTAAGTGGAAGGGAGAGACCACGGTGGACCTCTAAAGGGGAAACGCTATGGTAGACACCTTACATCATACACCATAATGTAGACACCTTACATATTTTGTTAAAATAAAAAGAAAAATAAAGCACTCTTCAAAGCCACATTTTGTTTTAGAAAAGATATTACTTTGTTTTCTCTTTGAGTTGGACCTTTTCAAGCAATTAGAGTAGGTTATTGGTAACTTGTAAAAAGAGACTTCAATACACCTAATAGTGAGTAACCTTATTTATATTTTGTAATATGTAAATAAATCACTTATATATATATTTGTTGGGGGGAGAACTAGGATATATAAATAATAATAATATGGTAAAATATTGATAATAACATAATTTAAAAATTTTAATAGTAGATTGGTTCAAATAGTTTTGAATTTGTTCTACCTTAAGAATGGCCTCAAATTCGAGTTTTACAGGGAGAAAAATGAGTGTAGGAGAGCTTTATCCTCATAATAGACTGACCTGACTTGAGCCAAGTTACTTAACATCAAGTAGGTACCATCATGCACTTAATGTAGCAGACCTTGTTCTTCAGCGAATGAAGGTGCAACATGAAATTCATATTGCTTAGGATATGTCCTCCTCTAATTGGTTGGTTGAAATTAAACACGGATGGCTCTGTGAATCAAAGTAGGAGTTTTGCTCCTTGTGGAGGGTTGATTCATGATCATAGAGGGGCTATGGTGGTGGCTTATTCTAGAAATCTTGGTTGTTGTTCAGTTACCATGGCTGAATTATGGGCACTCTACATTAGTCTTAATCTAGCTTTTAGGGTGGGTGCTAATTCTGTAGTTGTGGAGACAGATTCGATGTGCATTAACTAGCTCTTGCATCATCACATCCTAGAGCATCATTCTAGCCTTTCCTTGATTCGTGCTATTAAGAAGTTGTTGGCTAAAAATTGGAGGTTTATCATCAACCATGTCTATTGGAAGACCAATCAATGCATGGATGCTCTTGCTAAGAGAGGGCATACTGCTCCTATTAGTTTTCAATTTTTTGATAATGTTCCTACCTTTCTTTCCCCAGCCCTTTTGGCTGATATGGCTGGGATTTGGTTCCCTCGTATAGCTAATTTGTAGTTTGTTTTTCTTTTTAGGTCGTAGTACTCGGTTGTAAATTAAAAAAAACAAGGATTGATTATTATATATTTGACAAAATATTTTTCTAAAAGGTTTTTGTTAGGACACTGATAAAAAAGGATAATTTTAAAATTTTCAAGGAATTCAATATATTAAAAACTTAAAAATTTTACCTTTCCAATAAAAAATTCCTTTCCTAATACATTAACAAGTGTCCTTAAGACAGTAATTAGATAAATTGATTCCAAAACATACTTCTAAATCAACTCAGGAGCAAAACTTGATCGATCCTTGAGATAAAGGAGTATTTATTGTGAAGTACGATTCCTAAATCATAGGCAAAGAGAAATTCTTATATGGTCTGGGAGTACCACGTAGTTGTGCTTTCAGATCAATCATATAAGTATATTTTACATGGGACCCGTCACTAATATACAATTGCATAAAAATACACTTACATGATTGATGGGGAGCACAGCCACGTGGTACTCTGGATAATGTAAGTATGTCTCGAAGGGTAATTTCGAGCATTAGTACCATAGATATAGGAGGTGTGACAATTTCAAGTTGTTCGAGACAACATGACTTCGTTTGGAAGAAATGTGTAGTGGTTCCAAGTTGGGTCATCATTAGATCAAACTGAATTGAACCATAGGGAAAGAGAGTTCTTAAACTTGATGAACTTATGGCTCCTAGATACAACACAGTACATGCTTAAAATAAGCAATTTACATCATGTTAATATTACTATTAAATTGATTTGTAGGTTCTTATATATTTTGGTCGTTATATATGTTTTTAAATTTTATAATAAGGTTTATATAATTTCAAAAATTTTTAATTGAGCTCGTATTGTTAGAGCAGCCTTAGAAATTCATAATGATTTTCTAATAATAGGTTATATTCAAAGGCCTATTTAACTTTTTTCTTTTTGAAAAATGATAGAAATTTAATTATACATTATTAGTTCCTATAATTCTGTGAAAATATATGCTTGTAACTTTGTCCTTAAAATTCAAATGTTCCATTCGTTAAGGAACTTAATTGTAAAAAGTTAAACAATAAAAATATTATTTTTTTATAGGAACAGTAAAAACATAATTATAATTTTTTTTAAATATATAAATCTATGTTAACATTTCAAAAGGTGGGGTGACCTACTTAATATTCATTTACTCATTTATTTGGGGGCGATTAGACACCACTAATTGTAATAGTTACTTCAAGAATTGTTGAATTGTCGTTTATTGTAGAATGAATGTTATTACATAAATATAATTTCTACTAAAATTTGTTCTATCAATTATCAAGGACCTGTTTGTTTGAATTTAAAAGAAAATCATTTTTAATTTAAATATATATAAAATATTTATTAATGAAAAATACTAATTAAAAAATTAATATATCATAAAAATAATTTTTTTTGGAAAAGCTTAAACAACCGTAATTAACATGTGCACCGTTTCCCTTTAACCTACGAGGTGCCAGTTTTTGGAATATCTCCAAAATTCGAATCATATTGACATTGAAAGAATTGAAGATCCAGCACATTCTTTTTGAAAATAAATTTAATTATGGGGGTGATTGGACCCATAAATCATTTTATTTTATTTTTTTTCCTCCTACTTTTGAGTGGACAGCAACAGTAAGGTCAGTGCCAATGAGGGGATTGGTTGCCATGAAAAAGGCCATGCCTTGATTAGTTGGGCTTACTGTCTATCTATCACAGTCACACAATGGGTGGAAGTGGGGTGTTTTCGTTGAGCAATATTTACCACTTGTCACCGTGTTCTTCAAAAGGCTAAACAGTGGCATCGGATTCTTTGACCAAATTTAACGTACCCCATTCTTCTAGAACTGTTTATAAGAAGATATGAAAACTTCAATTTAGTCTTTAAAATCATAAGCGCTCTTCAGTTTTGTTTTTAATATTTTAAAAATAATAATTTGGCCTCTAGAGTTGTATACCATTAATTATTTAATCTCTTAAATCACATAAAGTTTAAATTAGTTCCTAATATAAATTTCATTAATTTAAATTAGTCTCTAAAATTAATTATATTGAGTTAAATTAATCCCTAAAAATAACATAAATAAGTCAAATTTATTCCAGCAATTGAACTTACCTTTTATTAAGGACTAAATTAATTGAGAGAATACAAGGACTAAATTAGTATTCTTTTGGGTAAAACCCTATTTTGTTCTGCCATAGATATAGCATTTGTTACATTTGTCCTTTAAAATTTTAGTCACCAAATTACTCTCTCAATAATTGCAAACGTCACTGCACATCACCATGCATCACTACATTAGTCCTTTAAAAATTATTATTACCCTAATAGTCTCTCAAAGATCTAAAATATCATCATCTGTAATCTTTAATTTGGAGGACTAAACTAATGATGCAAAAGGGGCCAATTGTCCAACTATTTTAAATCTTTGAAGGACTAATGTGGTAACAATGATCCTTTGAGGACCAATGTAATGACTATACCGATGGTAACATTTTCAATCATTAAAGGACTAGTTTGGCAACCAAAATATGAGGAATAATATAGCCATAGCTATATCTTTGGAGGATCGGAAGAGGGTTTTACTCTTACTTTTTTATTGTCAAGGATGAAATTAAAAAGATGCTTATAACTTCAAAAGCTAATGAGTCGACTCACTTTACTGGCCCTTCATTCATGCATTGTCATGATTTGGGTTTGATTTCTAAGTTTTTTCAATAGTGGGATATATGTAATTACTTCTATGAGTATTTGATGATTTCGAATGTAACATCCCCAAAAAAAAAAGCGTAATATTTAGGCCGTTAATTAATTTATTCTGTTGTCCATTGTGTGAGAAAAATAAGAGCAATTAGAAATTAAATGAAAATATTATGGTTAGAAAGAGTCGAGGTTATTAAGCAGAAACTTTAAAAGAAACTATTGGTAATGTTTTAAAATTTTAAGAAAAACAGTAATGATTTCTATAATGTTCTAAACCAAAATACAATTGATATACACGATTGATTGATTTATTTGATTTTAATAATTATAACAAAATCATTAGAAGTGAACTATAGAGAGATTAGGACCAGTAGAAGTTGAAATAATCATGCAGAAAATTTCAAAGGATTACTAGAAATATTTTGCAGATTTGAAGGAAATCGGTAGATATTCGGTATTTTAAATTGTCATAACCGAATCAATAGAATTACATACCCAAAATCCTATGTTTAGTGGCTGAAAATTTAGCCACATACCCACCTAGAAGTGGTGCAAGGCAGCCACAAAATTTCAAGCCTTGTTGGCTCATTTGTGAGCCACTTGAAGCATCAAACAATAAGGATTCAAGTCTTCAACCACCATCATTATTAACATTAGATTTTTCCCCCCTTGGCTCCCTTAATGCTACGTACAAGAGAAGGAAAGGAAAATGAACCCAGCTGCTCACTTTCATCTTGTGCTTGAGCTCCAATCATCTTAATTCCTCAAGAATTCCTTTTCCTCACTAGTTACTCCACTAAATCAAGATAGGATTCACCTTTTGTTCTTGATTTCTATAGATTGTGGCTATTTGAAATTCTATTTTACTTCATTTACTTGGATATTGAATGTATTTGATGGTTTATGGTTGGATTAATATGAAATTTTGAGTTAGAATTAAAGTTAGAAAGAGAAAACTAGAAGAAGTGGAGAATTAGGAGGCTGTCTGGGTGAAAAACCTATGGCGGTTCGTACGGCAGAGTGTACGACTCTACTTACAGTTGTTGAAACAAAATGAAACTAATGTTATATGAAACTAGACATTTAGGGATACATATAAAATATAAGGCCATTGGATTAATATTGAGAGAGTTATAAATTTTTGAAATTTACCTAAGGATTCTGAATTCTCCACTGAGTAGTATGAGTTGTGGAGGGTGTAACTCACCCATCATAATTCAAAATTGAGTTCAACAAACTTCGTAAGAAAGCTTACACATAGAGAAATATCCCATAAAAATTTAAGAGCTAGTTTCAATCCCTATTGCTCTTAATAATTTAAAGAAATTACCCCAAGTCCAACCTGGGTTAGAATAGGGCAATCCAGATTTGTCAACTTCAAGAGCTTATAACTCAAGCTCTACTTATGCAAATGAGATGAAAATTGTTGGAAGTGAAAATTGTCCTGTTAGCTTTAATATGATATAAGTTTCATATGATTTCAACTAGGTTCCTAATTTTAGTGAATTTTTACTTTTGAGTGTGCAATTCTGGCTAGTTGCCAGGCAGTTCGAGGTAAATTTCCAATAACTTGAGCTACATATATCAAAATGATATAGGACCAAAAGGGTTGAAAACTAGACAAATAGTACTTTAACATATTCAAATTTAGGTTCAAATATATTAACTTACTTTACAAAAATGGGGCATAATGAAGGTACGTAGACAATAACTTAAATTCAAGTGCAATATTATCTCTATGAGATTGATATTGATATTAATATATGAATGCACTGTTATGATTTTTTTGAATGATTGATGGTATATGGTACTAGCACTATTCATGGAGAAGCGGACACGATCTAGCATGCTGTCAAATTTCGACAGAAAATATAGAAAACCATGCATCATGAATATAATTCCTCTAGCATATGCATTCATGATTATGATTAAAACTATAATAAAAATTCTATATGACTTGGGCCAGCCCCTGAACGATTTTAAGGGGAATGGACTGGTGTGAAGGTTGGGAAAAGTAAACCCATAACTCATATATAGGTACAGGCTTGAACCTGAAAAGCAAGCTATCACCCAGAGGTGAGAGAGGCCATTCACCTTCAAGGGGCCAAGTGTAGAGAAAAATAAGAGAGTACTAACACCCTAGGAATGACGATACATAACGCCTAAGCGTATCAAGTAAAGACAGAAAAAAGGGAAGCATAAATGCATATCAGAATTTATATAATGAGCAAATGCATCAAGAAGACATCTGTATCCATTTATGAATGTTATTCAGTTGTTGCTTATTTTATTTTTAATCTATGCATCTTATTTAATTATCCTTTATGTTATTATGTTGATGGCTGAGATTCTTTCTCTGTTTAACTAGTGTATGACAAAATAAATCTGCTTCGGAATAGATATTTTTGAACTCACTAAAATGAAATCTATAGTTCATATAGCATGATCACTTTTTTTTGAATAAACCGAAGCAACTGGAATGACAAGGATAACATGTACTGCCAAGTAGCTTAGGAATCCAATTGAGAATATAAAATTCTCATCCTTATGTGTGTTTCTATGTCATTTCCAGATAGCCCAGAAGGTCTTGAAGGAGATCAACCTAGAGGAGCGTGGTCGAGACTGGACTAGCTACAGACAAAATTTGTATATATGTTTAGATATGTGTTTATGGTTGCTAATGTTTGAAGGTTTATTTAATTATATTCCTATTCGCAGAATGTAATAGAACTCTATTTTAATTTGTTGGAAAGTAAGACAAATAATGAGTCAAGGTATATTTATTTAATTGTAACAACTCCTAATGAGATAGTATGACTTAAACATAGTATCAATTTGGGAGGATGTTACACCGAAGACATATCCTAACCTTATAATAGAGCAAGTTTTCCTCTTAACATAAACTTTAGTTAATAATAATAAATAAAAAGGACTAGATTGAGGCGTTACTCTAAAATTAATTTTTTCCCCCTCGTATCATATCAATTACTATCCCACATGCATCGCGTAGATCTATTATATTAAAATGGAATTTGAAGAATTGAAAGCCATCCCTTGCGGTGAAAGTTTCATGAGCAGTGCTAGATAGCACGAAAGCTCTATGCGCGAAAATATACGAACAGTAAAAATGTGTTTTATCAAATGCTGTGGGGCGAAAATCATGGGGTGAGTAAAAACACAACTACCAATAATAACGTAACATGTGTATTCGTATTTGATTCGTACGATTAGTTTTCGTACTATTGCGCATTTCCCAAGTTTCATATGTGTAAGTCATGAAATGTGATATGATATTGCTTGACACACCTTCGTAGATTTTCTTTGGACTTTTGTGTATACAGTAGTTTGATCATGCATCACGAATGGCTGTATGCTAAAAACTAAACCATTTCAAGGGATCATGTCCTCCTAATGCTTCAACGACTCTCCGCTCCTACGAATGGCCATTGTTGCTGGCACTATTCAGAGATATAATACAAATATTTGAGAGTCAATATCTAACAATTCATTTTATTGCTTAATTAGACGTTTTAATATAATCAATTTTACTGCTTCTTTCCGTTACATAATTAATTCTAAACGTAATATTTTCTTTTCTTGTAGCATGTGTGTTGGATTCAGCCTCTTAAATTGGCTGAAGTATAGTATGCTTGGTTACAAGCTAATGTACATTAATACACATAATTCCTTTCCATTCTCCCCTTCAGACTTATCTCTGTTCTTGAAAAACCATATATCTTTTGATAAGCTATTAACATAAAGGAAGAAGACATAGGAAAACCCGGCTCTCTGTCTAATGATTATCATTATGTATTTTCTGAGAATAGTCTTGTGGCTCACAAGGAGGGACAACTCATTGGAACCCAGGTACATGCCTCATAAGACTTGATCCATGATAAGAGCAAATTGCCATGATCAGGGATGATGACTATATTTTGACTTAAACGCTTTATTACCATGAGCTGAGATGTACTTCATGAGGCTGTAATTGTAAAGAACACATGCAACTTTATTTTAAACAAGTGTTACTATGTTGTTACTTGTAACCAAACTAGGAGATATAACAAGTATTACAATGACAGGATTTTTTTTTTTTTTTAATAAGTGTATAAAGGAAATTATAGCCTTTTTACACTGACAGAAAGTTGAGTTGGTCACCTATGCCAGAATAAACAAATAACAGTTGCCCTAAATTGGAGAGTGTTGATTGAAGAAGGAAAAATGATTTATAGATTAAGCAATTATGCTTCAAAATTTAGCTTTGTGCCCTCCCCCATCTCATGTTTATTAATCTAAATTTCCTGCTAATACACTGTGATGAATTGTGTGTAGCCCTCTTTCCAGAGCTTGAAGGCATTCCTTGGTGAAGAAAAGCTCAAGGTAAGGCCTTTGTCTCACTTCCATTCAAGGCATCGTACAAATGGACGACTGAAATTGGTCTTCTGACAACATCCTCATATACGTATTGGGTTGTTTCATAAACTTGGCAGCATATGAGATTCTTAGCATGCCATAAGAAAAAATCAAGTTGATCTATAATTGTCTATTGTGGCTAAGCTTAGAATACAAGTAAATGAATGATACTTTTCCCTTATAGATCAATAGTTTGATTTTAATATACATGTGAGCTATACAACTATGATCCATGCCATAAAAATTTGACAAATATTTACATTGGCAAACTAACAAACTTGGTGTTGCTCAGACACAGACTAGAGACTGACGCTATGTTATCATTTATATCTATATTAATTAACCTGCTTGCAATAATGATAGAATAGTGGCTTAGTTTGTAAGCATTTATCAATTTTACACTTCATTACATTGCTGATATGGATATTCCAATTAAGAGGTTAGTGGGATCAAGAGACTAATATATTTTCATTTTTGATATGCTTTTAGGAACTTTTCAATCCTATTTGACATAATAATATTGTTAGGGGAGCATTCCTAGAGTTCCGCAGTGGGATGTTGAATGTGTCACCAATTGGGAGAAACTGTAGCCAACAAGAAAGAGATGAATTTGAGAAGTATGACAAGGTGATGTGTTTTTGCTCATAACATATTCACTTGAATTTTCAGTTTCTGTAATTTGATTTTGCTAGACATATACTTTACCCTGAAAATTTGCAATTTAAGTTCTCAGGTTCAGAGCATACGCCCCAAAGTGGTTTCTAGCTCCGCGAGAAGTTTGCTCATCTTAGCTTAACATTTTCCATTGGACGACAGATAAGCTTTTATGTAAGTGATGATGTTCATATTGTGGTGACTTCTTATTTGTCAAATGATATGCCAACAAGTTTTAATTTGAATCCACTGAACAGGTTTTCCCTCAAGGTTGGGATAAAACATACCGCCTGAGAGTTTATAATTTCAATGAAATCCACTTCTTTGGTGACAAAACTTACAAGGCCAGTCCATGAGTTTATTATGCAAATTGTTTGGAGTATCAAACCAACTATGCATGCTGTCACACCACCTTTCATACAAATGCTAGCTCACTTTGTTTTTATATTTACTCTGCATGCGTTAGCAACTTCGTTCAACAAACAGGTTTATGGGACAAAGAGGAAGAGCCAAATAAAGACATATTCGGAGCACAATGAAGGTGCTGGGGTGCAGCACTTAGCACTTGCAACAAGTGACATATTCAGGACGCTCACTACTAGAAACACGTTGATTTTCAACCGAATTATCGATAGAATTTTTCCATACCAACAAATATGAAAAAAATTGATACTTACCGACGAAACAATAGTTCCATTGATAAATACATCCGTAATTGTTCGTGCCTATTGGTGCGAAATTATTTTTGATGGATTTATTGAAGTTTTGTGGTAAAATTTTTGATAGAAAAATCATTGGTAAAAAGGATAATTAAAATATTTAGTATACTATTATCGATGTAGTATCCATCAGTAATATTTTTTATTTTAAATTAAATAGGGAAAATATTACAGATAGAAATTCTATCTGTATTTGAAATTTAGTCAATACTATCAATATCGCTTTGTTTTCTAATATTATTAAATTTTTGACCGATTTTCCATCAATAAATACATCTAATGAAACAAAAGTTTCATTATTCTCGTTTCCACTAGATTTTTCATTGGCACTGGGCAATTAATAAAATGAATCATTTCATTTAATTATTACCTATAGAAAATCCATCAATAATAAAGAAATTAAACATTAAGACAGCACCCCCTTTCTTCTCTCTCTCTCTCTCAACCCTTCATAGCTATGGGCCATTTCACCGCCATTGCAGCTTCCATTTCACCACCATTTTGTCTATGGTACGCTATTGAGTATTTTAATCATTTTTTTAGCCTTTTGTTTTTTTCTATTTTGTTTCTTTACTCAAAATTTTTAGTTTCTAAGTTAGTTAATTAACTTATTTTGTTATTTTGATTGTTAAATATCCAATTAATTTACAGCACTTGGAGCACTTGCATTTTGGAACATTGGGTGGTTGAAGTATTTTTAGTATAGAATTCGTCATTCAATAGGTATGTATATTGTATAATTTTTTGTAACTTTATGTTTTTGGAAAAATTAGAGACTTATCAATGATCTATCTATTATATATAATAGATTAATTGTCCATGGAGGTATATATTGCATTCTTGCATTCTTTGTTCTTAATTTAGAATAGGATTATTCTAGTGTGTACATATGATATGAATGTGTTTGATAGTTGTTTTTCTTTTTTTGGTCTCGAGAGTGTTTGATAGATTAACTGTATCACAATGCCATAGTTGAGCTCGGCTTCTCTTTTTTTTTTTTGTATTTCCATTTTTTTTATCATGATATTAAAAAAAAAAAAGCTTGGCAAAAACTTTTTTTTCTCTTTTTTTTTTAAAAAATTTGGGTTTAAAATAAGAAGCAAATTTAATAATGAAAAAGTGATCACAACAAAATGTTGAGCATTACAAACAATAAATTATTAGGGACTAATATATTTAGACATGGACAAATTTGGATATCAATAGCATCATTATATTAGTAGTTGAAAACGATTACTATGACATATCTGAGCATGAAAATCTGAAGTAGCAACAGACAATTTATGTATGTCACTCCATCCGCATCAAGACACAACACAACTTCAAGATCATGATATTCAAAGTCGAATGGATAACGCAGTGAAGCTCGGGCTGAACTTGGCCAATTTTATCTTTTACGGCCTTGCTAACATCAATACTGCTATTACATTTAGCGATTGGATCAGGTCCATAACTTGCCTTCTGAAGGATACTCAAAAAAATCCCAACTATCCTTAATGTTGAGGGATAATTTCAAATAATCATATTGATTAAATTTTTTTGCTGAGCAAGTACCATGTGTCCTCCATTGATATGCCCAAAAGTTTTGATTTCTCTTTGCAGTATTTAGATTTGGCTAATATTTTTCTAATTGAGACCTTAGACTTTGAATATACAAGAATCAAAATATTAGGTTATTACGAATATACATACAAATTGTCTATAAAAAAGGCAGACATTCCAAATCTATGAAATAGAAAGATAAAAGCAAATATCTAATAAAGACCAATTCACCAACTTAGGTTTAAACTTTAACGATAGATCACAGCCATATGGCTAAGGTGGGGTGACATTGGCTGGCCAAAGCCCATGAATAGTAAAATTTGGTTTGATTGGCATGTTGGTGCATTTTGTATCGTGACAATATGCTTGGGGCCATTGTTGTACCATTTTGAAAAACTAGTATGTACTATTGGAGGGCTTATAGGAGAGAATAACAAGTATCAGAAAATGAATAAGACACTTCATTTTTTTCTCTCTCTCTTTTTTTTTTTTTTGATAATTCTATTGTCCTAGTATACAACTATTGTGATATTGATAAATTTACAAGGCCTTTTGGTGATAGGATGATATGAGTAGGTGACAAATGCAATTGATGTGATATTGGGACTAGTACGTGGAGTTAGGAATGCAAAGTTTGTGGTGATTAGTTCCAAGGTAGAAGTTTAATTTGGTACCATGCATTCTAAGCTCATTGATTTTTGCCATCCTTTCTTTTGTAGTCTATCCTGAATTTCAGATTTGGAAACTGATGGCAACACTCATTAATAAGAAACATGTACCATGAGCCAATAACTAGCAATGTATCCAATCTAGCTATCCCTTCAAGGATTTTCCAAATACAAAAGAAAACCAAAATTAAAAAACTGCATCCCTAACACAACACAAATAAACTAGAGATTGTGAACAATCTAAACGAACGAATTTTGACATAAAAGACCAACATCACATAAACTAAAAAATGATGAGGTGTTTGATTCACACTCTTTTCTCGATCACTCTCCACTCCTCACAATCAACTCAATCTAATGGAGGACTCAATCACTCACCTACCACTAACAGGCTTAGTGAAAATCTGATATAGTGTGCCATGATCATCTCTATCCACCAAAATTCCTAGCTCCTCACACTCCCTAATCTTCTAATCTGTCAACAGATCCCCGGCACGCTTTTTCAAGTTCCTGTAATACGCTGGTGGCGAAGAAGGCATGAACTCAAATCCATCAACACTACTCTTCTTCCTCATCTCCCTTAGCCACTACTAGAAATACACGATTTACCAATGAATTTGTTTTTTTTTAAGTCCATCAATACGTATTTTGCTGACAGATCAAGTCTGTTAGTTAAACGCACGTTGGTATCAATATTTCCAATTTTACGGACAGAAAAACGAATCCATCGATAATTTTTTTAATATTACCGACGAATTTTTCCATTGGTAATATTATAAAAACTGTTGGTAATATTTTCGTCAATTACCAATGAAAGTTATTAGGGAAAAATTTATATCAACTAACTTTATAACTTAACCATAGATTATTTGTCAGTAATTTTAAATTTTAATTATTAATTTACATTGTTTACTGAAGGAATTGTCATCGTTAAATAAAAAAATATTATTTTAGTATTCAAATATTACCAATAGAATAGCTGTCAGTAATAAAAAAATATTTTTTTAAATCTATATAATTTATATAGTTAAAAATATAATAAAATGCAAGATACATAAATAAGATTCGTAAACAACTGTTATAACTAGTGCGAGAAGGTAGACCATTCGTGACATGATACTATTTCATCAATTTCACTAGCCATAAACCCTCTTTTAGATATGAGATAGCATTATGTCAAGAATTTGATTTCTCTCTAAAATTTTTAGCCACCCATGTTAACCAATCATATTTTATTTGTTTTTATTTTTATTTTCTTTCTCTATACTACTCTTGATATTTATTTGAGAAGATTTATCAAAGCTTCTTAAGGATGCTAACGTCATTGGCTAGGAAGGTGTATTTTATGTCATTTAAATAAGAAAGCTCATTTAATATTTTTCAAATAAATAAAAGTAAATATTTTGGATAAAATTAGTACAATTTAATATTAATCCACTTCATTAAAAGTAATTATTTCATTTAAAAAATATAAGCATGGAGTAATTAATTAATTTTTAATTTTTAATTTTTAATTTTTTATAACTTCACATTATTATCTTTTTTTTTATGATTTTGTTTCATCACATCAATAATAAAAAATTTGGGCATTACATGAGTAATGACTAACGAGTCATTCTATGTTATTTCCTCATACATAATACTAAAGAATAATAATTATTTTAATTACTTAGATATGTATATAATTATAATTATAATTAATATTTTCAATTATTTTTAATATTAGATGATTTTTAATACCAAGGATTTAAAGACTAAAAAAATTAGAAAGTATTATTCAATGAATTCTTATTAGAATATAATTTAAGACAATGAAACTCACATGACAAAAGAAATTTAGCACAAAATGATTTTTTTTTTTTTTCACAAATGTTGATGCCTCAAATAAGTTATAACAAATATACATTGCATAGACGATATCAAAATGTACGTTACACTTACCTTATAGTTATTATAAATTTATATTAAACTTGTATTAATAAATTATATGTACATGTATATTTTTAGTCACAATAAAATATTTCTTGACTTTAAGAATAAATTATAAATAGTTTAAATTATTATTAATTAATTTTTTTAAATCTTACAACAATCCAATTGTACATTTATATTTTACAACTATAAAATTAGATGTTTGAACCTTTAATGTGAAATATTATTGACTTTTTTATTAATAAAAAAATGCCATAGATTTAATGATCATAAAGCAAGGATTTTAAGTTGTTGTTTGAATCAAATGATTGTTGTTGTGTAATGTATGGAGGCTCTTTATTCAAGGAGAGACTTTACCTAAATTTTTTTATTGTTTAAAATGTTGTTTGAATTAAATAATTATAATAATACAAATAATCGGAAACTCCTAATTTAATAGTAAACTTTGCCTAAAAATTTTTTATAGTTTGGATTGTTTTGAACTGAAAAAGTATTATAACAAGAATAACTGGATACTCCTACTTCAAGAAGAGACTCTATCAAATTTTTTTAATTGATATGTGATTAATTTATAGACATGCTTTCCTGTGCATTTATGGTAGGAAAAGGCTCTTCTGGCAAAGGTAGAGATAGATCGAGGAAGAATGGTCTACTTCTGGTACTAGTTATAATAATTGTTATAATGTTATAACAATTTTTTTTTACTTGTCATAACAATTTTTATGAGTCTTATTTTTATCTTGCATTTTGTTATATTTTTAATTATATAAATTATATAGATTTGTTAACAATTAAAATAATAATTTAAAATATTTAACTGCTAATTTAAATTTTAATAATATAATATGGATTTAAAAAAATATTTTCCTATTATTGACAGGTATTCCATCAGTAATATTTGAATACTAAAATAATAATTTTTAATTACCAACGATAATTCTATCGGTAAACAATGTAAATTAATAATTAAAATTTAAAATTACTGACAAATAATCTGTGGTTAAGTTACAAAGTTGGTCGATATAAATTCTTCCCTAACGGCTTTAATTGGTAATTGATGAAAATATTACCGATGGTTTTTTTAATATCACCAATGGAAAAATTCATCGGTAATATTAAAAAAATATTGACGGATCCGTTTTTCTGTTGGTAAAATTAGACATATTGATACCAACGTGTGTTTTATTGACAAACTCGATTTATCAGTAAAATATGTGCCAATGGATTTTAAAATTTTTTTCGTTCGTAAATCGTGTTTTTTAGTAGTGGCTAAGGGAGGGATTTGAGTTCATGCCTTCTTCGCCACCGGCATATTACAGGAACTTGAAAAAGCATGCTGGGAATGTGTTAACAGATTAGTAGATTAGGGAGTGTGAAGAGCTAGGAATTTTGGTGGATAGAGATGATCATAGCACATTTCACTAAGCCTATTTGTGATAGGTGAGTGATTTCATTGGATTGAGTGGAGAGTGGAGAGTGATCGAGAAAAGAGTGCGAATCAAACACCTCATCATTTTTGAGTTATGAGAGGTTGGTCTTTTATGTCAAATTTTGTTCGTTTAGATTGTTCACAATCTCTAGTTTATTTGTGTTGTGTCAAGGATGTAGTTTTTTAATTTTGGTTTTGTTATGTATATGGAAAATCCTTGAAGGAATAGCGGGATTGGATACAATGCTAGTTATTGGCTCATGGTACTATTATTAATGAATGTTGCCGTTAGTTTCCAAATCTGAAATACGGGATAGACTAATAAAGGAAGGATGGCAAAAATCGGTGAGCTTAGAATGCATGGTACCAAATTAAACGAAATCTTGGAACCAATCAACACAAACTTTGTATTTGCTTATCACCTAAAAAAAAAAAAAACATAGTATTGGCCAACTACCTAACTCCATGTACTAGTCCCAAATATCACATCAATTGCATTTGTCACCTACTCATATCAGCCTATCACCAAAAGGCCTTATAAATTGATCAATATCACAATACTTGTGTACTAGGACAATAGAATTATCAAAAATAAAAAAAATAGAGAAAAAATGAAGTGTCTTACTCTTTTTCTGACACTTGTTATTCTCTCCTATAAGCCTGCAATAGTACATACAAGTTTTTCAAAATAGTACAACAATGGCGACAAGCATATTGCCACAATACAAGATGCACCAACATGCCAATTGAACCATATTTTACTATTCATGGGCTTTGGCCAACCAACGTCACCCAACTTTGGCCATATGAGTGTGATCTATCGTTAAAGTTTAAACCTAAGTTGGTGAGTTGGTCCTTATTAGATTTTCACTTTTGTCTTTCTATTTCACAAATTTGGAATGCCTGCCTTTTTTATAGATAATTTGTATGTATATTTGTAATAACCTAATATTTTGATTCTTGTAGATTCGAAGTCTGAGGCCTCAATTAGAAAAATATTGGCCAGATCTAAATATTGCAAAGAGAAATCAAAACTTTTGGGCATATCAATGGAGGACATATGGTACTTGCTCGCTCTGCAAAAAAATTTAATCAATAATATGACTATTTGAAATTATATCCCAACATCAAGGATAGCTGCGATATTCTTAGTATCCTTCAAAAGGTAATTATGGACCTGATCCAATCACTAAATATAATAGCGTTGATGTTAGTAAGGCCATAAAAGATAAAATTGGCCAAGTTGAGCTGGAGTTTCACTACGTTACCCATTCGATTTTGAATATCATGATCTTAACTGAAGTTGTGTTGTCTTGATTGCAGATGGAGTGTCATACATAAATTGTCCAACCACTACTTTAGATTTTCATGCTCAGATGTGTTATAGTAATCATTTTCAACTACTACCATAATGATGCTGTTGATATCCAAATTTGCCCATGTCTAAATATATTAGTACCTAAAAATTTAGTGTTTGTAATGCTCAACGTTTTGCTGCGATCACTTTTTCATTATTACATTTGCTACTTTATTTTAAACCCAAAATTAAAAAAAAAAAGTTTTGGCCAAGATTTTTTTTACATCAGGACAAGAAAACAAAAAAAAAAGCGCAGCTCGTCATGATACAGTTAAACTATCAAACACACTCCTGACCAAAAAAAAAAAAACAAAGGAAAAACTATCAAACACATTCATATCATATGTACACGCGAGAATAATCCTGTTCTAAATTAAGAACAAAGAATGAAAGAATGCAATATATACCTCCGTAGACAATTAATCTATCGCACACACAACACAACTTCAATTTCACACACAACACACTTTCTTATATTAGTCGTTTGCAACTCATCTAAAGAATCAATACATAAACAAAAGAATCAAACTGAAAATATAGATTTGTGTTGGCTCAGTTGAGCATAACCAGAGACATAAACCAGAGGGCCAAACTATAAATAAAAAATCAAAACAACATATTTGAGTAAAACCCCAAAATCAAACCATTAACAAGCCCCAAAATTAATTTAATTCCAAAATCCCACAACAATACTTAGAGTATAACAACAAAAAAAGAGGAAAGAGAGAAGAACCACCAGCTACTGTCCTCGTCGTTTGCCGCCATCACCACCGCCGCGGAGCCACTGTAATACCCTTACAGAGAATAATAGTAATAATAAAATAAGAAAAATTAATGATAATAATTATTAGGGGAGAATTATAGTTAAGACGAAAGTGCACTTCGAGGCATACACACTAACTAAACTTGAATTATAATTATAATTGTAGAGTTACCTGTATGATGAGAATGTGTAGTGAAAATAACGTACAGATAATAATTAAAATTCTAATGAAAATCTAGTTAATTTAAGGGAAATTTGGGATAAAATGGTCAAATCATAGGAATATTTTAAAAAAATTATGATAAAATTATAACTCCATGTTAAGGCATGGAATGAACTTCTAAAATATTAGAGTAATTAACAATAACCACCTTTGAAGTTTATCTAAATCGCAATCCACCCATTTTTGTTAGAAATCATCAGTCTAACCCGTTGCCTCTGCTAAACTGATAGTGCTTAAACCCTTTGTAACCGTACTTGAACTTTACTCACAAACTTAACCAAAGATTAACTTATCTCACCTACCTCTAGTTAACATTTTACACAAAAGAAGAGAACAACACGCACTTCACCCGCACATTTCAACTTTTTGTTTATGGACCAAACACAACACCCACAATCACACCCGCACACTTCAACTCTCCACTTCAATCTGCTTCATCTACCATCTTCCATCTCCTACCTCACCCACTCATAGCTCTTCTTCACTTGTAATGGATGCGTGCAGAAGATCAAGAAAACAAGAACCATAACTATAAGAAAGAATTTAATTTATGCAGTGATCAAATCAAAAGAGACGGCTTTCTTGGTATGAAACACAACCAGAACCATGACTTTCTTGTCCTTCTGGATAGAGTATCATCAATCGGTTTCTGTTTTACCTGATTTGTTTATTTATATAATTTCTACATGGTGGATCATTTATCAGAGGAATGAAAATGCATAGAAACTCTTTCCTCTGAGATTCACTAATCACCATTTAGCCAGGATTTCAATGGAGAGGAGCATGTTTGTACTCCCTCATGGCATGGCACTTCTACGAGGAGACATCTGTACCTATATAGCTAGCTTTTAAGTAATTTTAATTAGAGTTTAATTGATATGCATTCATAATATAAAATAATTTTATATTATTAACCAATAGAAATACTGGAAAATAAGAAATTATAGTAGATCCCTCATTATGATGGATGATTATTTATATAAATTGACATTTTTTACTATTTTTATTAGTTGATAGTACAAAACTCAGGGTATTTAAATTCAATTCTTATAATTATAATGAGAGCTCTAATTATTCTTTCGTTTATTATTCAATGTTTTGTTGCTCCACGGTGCCGTGATCACCCTTTTCTTTCAACATAAAGTATATTACTGTAATACATTTCAACGGTCGGCTATCCAATTATATCCAAAACCACGATAAGCTTGTCTTCAGGCGCCACATCATGAGCGAGCTACACGGTTTACGTGTCAGCACGACATATCAAAGCAAGGGCATTTGTGCTTCCAAGGGAAGGACCGAAGGAGGGTCCAAGGGAAGGGGAAGGAGAATGGTGGTTGGTGCTCTAGCTCCAATTCCTATGGGTCTTGAAATTATGATATGGAGAAGATGCAGTTTTTTGGTCTTTGAATATAAGATGATGCCCACCTCGTATCTATCTTTTCTTTTTTTAACAATAAATACATAACCAAGGTTACGTGAACGGAATATTGTTACTCGCTTCGTTACTATCGTTTGTCAATAGGGTGCAGTGATGATTTTTAACAAGAACGGAGTGGACTGCAATTTAAGTAAGCCTCAAGGGTGGTAGTTGTTAATTACATTTTATTTTAAGATATGCAAGGTTTTTGTTTTAATATGAACTCTCAGTAGAGTTACCTCTACTACATTCTGTCAGTTTTGATGCTTCATGAACGTATTGAACCTAATTCATTCTAGCACAAGACTAATATGCATTTTTTCTATGTCCAATTGTGACAGACTGACACATGCATCCATTTCCATTGATCTTATTAGTTTCTGCCCCCTCTGCTCTCCCAATAATTTATTCCCTGATTTTCATTTTCAATTTATTAGGTGATTAGCTATTACTCGAAATTCAAAATTAATCAAATTGTCATGTTATAGGTTCACTATGGTGAGTGATCTTTTCTTTTGTCATTTTGTTCTATGATTATTAATTTATTGCAATATCTAAAATCAGTAATGCCCACAATCCGAGATTACAAATATTTGTTGTGATCTATTACTTGGCTGGGTGATGGATAATAGAAATAGGTACAGAGAGCGTGGGTGCTAACAGATGCAAAACTTGATGCTCTACTGCCCGTTATGCCATATGATTGTTATGCCTCCCCTCAGGTGACAACCCCCAGTGTAGGCATTCATGGCACGCATGAAGAAGATCCGAAAATCGTTGAAGCTAACGTCAAAGGTTTGTCATTGTTTTTTATGAACACAGTGTAATTACCTATGTAATTAGGAAGTATGTAGGACCATTTGAATGTTAAGCATGTGGCAGTAACAATCTTGGATCTTGATTGTTGATGTTAACAGGTGCAGATCATGAACCTGAGGTTATGGACAAGCCATACTCCACTGTTGTGGCTTGAATGAAGATATACCACAGAAAGCAAAGAACTGGGTCCGATACTCGTACTCCTTACACCTTAAGACACATGCAGTGGAAAAAAAAAAAAAAAAGAGTAATGTGATCATGTTTAGCTTCTTAATTTTTTCTATGGCATGAAAAAAAGGGGAATGGTTGCTTAAGATACTTGAAGGCTGGTATGATAATGTAAAAGATTTGATAGGTAATAGAAGAAAAGGCACTATCCAATCTATCAGTTACCTTTGTATTTGGGGGCTGCAAAGATGCACCTAAGGTTCTTGTTGAGGTTCATGATGATCAAATGGGTGGGCTAGTTAGCTTGTGCTATATGTAACATCCCACTTTTATGGTGCATCCAATTAGCAATTTTAATCGTTTTATTCCATTTCATTAGAGAAATAAAAGTAATTAAGGTTGAATTATAGATGTTAGGGTTAGAAAACAAAATTAATTAAGTTATTATGTAGAAGATTTAAGAAAATTATTAACAATTTTCTTCTAAATTAAGAAGAATTGGCTCAATCTCGGTATTGTATACTGCAAGAATTGAACTAATAAAAAAATTTATACTGTAAGATCACATAAGTATCAGTTAAAACCCTACAGTAACTGGCCAAAATTCAGCCACCCACACCCCTCTTGGTGGCGCAAAATCAGCCACAACAAGGAGGAATCAAAATAATTGTTCGTATATTATCTTTATTTATCCTTTAATTTTAAAAATTGCTGTAAAAGATATCTCTAATCTAGAACCCAACCATGCCTCCAACCTGCAAAACCCCAAACCCCCAAAACAACCACCATGAGAAAATGTCAACATCCCCCGCCCCCACAAAAAAAAAAAAGGTCTTCTAGATGGTAAGAATGAGCTGTGTGGAGTTGGAAGCGGCAAAGGCACCTAGCCCACACTATCGGAAAAATGTCCATTATCAGCAGAAAATTTATGGTAGATGCAATTGAAAGCATATTTCAAGCGAAAATTAGAATTAATGCGACCAAAAAGGGACCCAAAAAAAAAAAACCATTCGTGAAGATATATTCCGTTGCAAACTATAACTATCTTTTTATTTTATTTTGTAAAAAATAATTTGTGGTGGCATACTAGGAAATTTATTGCCGCTATTAAGTTGTTGGAGTTTATTGTTAGGCCAAGTCTTTGTAGCGGCAATTGCCGCCACTACTTGTTACATCTATTTCTTTCACATGCACATGTTAATTAATTTGCACATGTACTTGCAAAAAAATAAAAAAAGATATATGAAATACTTTTGTCATCGCTAATTATTATATGAACTTAGAAAAAAAATTTTGTTTGCCACTGCTAATTCAAAAAATGTTTGTGGCGGCAATTGCCAACACAAATTATTGCATGTACTTCGAAAAAATAAAAAGATTTGTTTGCCAATTTGCAGTGACAATTGCCATCGCTAATGGGAAAAAATTTTACAATGGTAAACTTAAAAAAAATATATAAAATTGTTTACAAGTTTGCAATAGCAATTGCCACCGCTAATTGAAAAAAATGTTTGTAGTGGCAATTGTTGCCAGTAATTATGACATGAACTTCAAAAAAAAAAAAAGATTTATTTACAAGTTTGCGGCGGCAATTGCTAGTAATTATTACACGAACTTAAAAAAATTAAAAGGAAATATGTTTACTAGTTTGCGGCAGCAATTCAAATGCCACTGCTAATTATTACATGAACCTTAAAAAAAAAAAAGATATGTTTACTAGTTGTCACTGCCTATTACTACTTGAACTTTATTTAAAAAAAAAAGATTTGTTTACAAGTTTGCGGTGGCAATTGATGAAAAAATGTTTGCGACTTTGCGACAGCCATTGCCACCACTAATTATTAAGTGAACAAAAAAAATAGATATGTTTTCAATTGATGTTACTAATTGAAAAAATGTTTGTGGAAGCCTCACATAAATGATTTTAAAAAAAAAAAGCATCATAATGTTTGCAGTGGCCATCGTTTACTGCTGCCCTAATTTTAAAGAATGAAAATTAGAAAAACCAAAAAAAGATCTTATAGTTTGTGGCAACTTTGGCCGCCACAAAAATTTTAATATCTGTTGCAAATAAATTTATGTTAGATCTGAAACACAAAGTAACTTATATGTTATTGACACTTCTCCTCTCTTTTCTCATTCTTTTCTTCTCTTCTCTTTTCCTCCTCCTCCCACACCCTCTCTCATCGTCCTTCATCCACCACCTTCCTCCTCCTCCTCCTCCCTTTCCTTTTTTTTTGTTCCTTGTATCTCTCTTTGTTTTTTTATTTTAATTTATTTTGCACCTTCTCTCTTCTTTCCACGCTTCCCTAACTACCTCTAGCCAATACCACTGACTACCCACTATTGTTGCCGACTGGCCACTGCCATCGACCCCAGCTTGCCATTGCCACCACCAAGTTTATTTATTTTTAAGTTATTTTACTGGTTTTAATATTTCATAATATATATTACTAATTTTATTGTTGTTGATATTGTTAATGATTGTTGTGTATTTCTTTGTTAAAGATTTAATGGATAGATTTGAAGAAATAGAGGTAGTGGAAGACTCACTAGAAGAGATAGATGAATATGTTGAAAACTCATAAGAAATTACTGAAGATTCAATAGAAGATCTTGAAGAGTCAGGAGAAGTTGTTCAAGACTCATTAGAGAAAGTTGAAGACATCTATTTTGTTTATTTGTATGAACTTGAAATATTTGGATTGAATTTATTTTGTTATATAATAGTTGTATGAATTTGAAGATTTAATTTTTTTTTCTCAAATTGAATGTTTGCGGCGGCAATTGCCACCACTAACTAATTTGGTTGCCATTAATTGGGGGTGGGGGGGAATGCCGCCACTAATTAGAAGGGAAAATTGCTACTGCAAATTAGAAGGGGCAAATGCACTGCAAATTAGAGGAGGCAAAGTTAGCCGCAAATTAGAGGGGAATAAGGCTGCCACAAATTACGGGGAACAAGGCTGGCACAAATTAAGGGGAGACAAGGTCACAGCTAATAATTGCCGCCACAAATTTGTTGCAAATATGCATTTTGTGGTCGATTTTAGCTCATTTGTGGCAGCAAAATTTGCCCCAAATGGCCAATTTTCTTGTAGTGCCATTGTGCCAACCTCATCAAAATAAATGTGTGGTACCCAAAATTCGAGATGTGTTATACCGACGTGTCTGGGTTATTTTCATAAATAAAATATAAAATTCACTGTACTTAAGGAATTATAGGTTATCAAAGTTGCCTTTCCACATTACACCTTCTTTTTTTAAAACAGTGTATCACACACCATACCTAAAATAGTGTATCATAGAATTGGCCTTTTAGTTTTACCCTGGAGACATAGGTGATTATCAAATTCAACTTCTTCAATTGAGAAACTACAAACCTAATGAATTGGAAGAACTTCGAAATATGTAGCCAAATAATTTGGGTGAGAATTGTATTATGGAGTAGAGAGGTGCTTGATACAAAATAAGCATATGTAATAGGGAGAAGAGGCACATGTGAGGACTTTTTTCTGACGAAAACTTTGGCTGAGTGGAAGATCTGCTCAAACTCATAAGTAGGGCATGTCTTTGTGTTCACTTAACACTTATAGATATTTATAAATAATCTACTAACAAAGGAATTTAAAATCAAATTCAAATCATAGTGATGTATAAACAAAAAATTGATTAGGTAAATTAGCCCAATAGTTAAGGACACGGTTTGTTTTATCACTATAAACTTGGAAGAGAAATTGAAAACTCAAATGGTGTAATGCTCAAGTTTTTATTGATCAGAATGTATGTTACCTTAAAATTTGTAGTGTCCTTTTAATTTTATTTTTCTTTTATCATTCATCAATTATTTGGTGACAAGCTATCGTGTGTTTCACAACACATACTCGAAAGAAAAAGTTCCTTTACCAGCCTTTAAGATTCGCCATCTTATTTATTCGAATTATTATTGTCTCTTATTTTAATTAAATATTTTGTTTAACGTTTTAACATGCTTCAATTAAAAGAATTGATAGAAGTGCAAAGAAGAGTTTGCGTTTAAATTTTCGCAAATATGTTTTGTTTTCTTTTTCTTTTTTCTCATTTCTATCTCCATTTTTGTCCTCATAAAGTTTCCTGTGGGCTACTCAAGTAACTCAACCCACTCCAATTGTGAGTCCACTCTAGAAAAAGAAATTTTAATGGTATGATTGGTATGCTATATGTGATAAAGAATTTTTCTTTTCTTATTTCATGATATGCGAGGATCTTTTCATTGAGAATAAGACAAGTAGCTAAATAGAAAATCATTCACCCGATATCATCATTAAATTAAGGGTTTATCTAATCAATATCTTAAAAATACTGGTTAAAAAAATAAAAAAAATAAAATTTTTATTAAAACATAAAATATTTAAATTTTCAATGTATCGAAAATTTCATATCTTTCATTTTCTTAATTCTTTAACCCGTGCCTTTTAACCAAAACCTTAACTTAAATACTGGTACTGCTTGTTCCCCTTCAGTGTGTGCTAGTAGTAGAAGTGGTGCTTCACATCCCATTAGTACAAGTTACGTATTCATTTATGTCATGTTAAACAGTTAAAGAAGTCATTTGTAATGTTAAGAGCTATTTTTTTTTTATGTATTTGTCTTAGCGAGACCATTACTCTCTTTTTTATCGACTGAAAGAATATTCTAAGAAATAAAAAATTTCTCATTTATGGAATGAATGGATATTTTGAGAAATTAAAAAAAAGCTATTTTAGAATTAAGAGGAAAGTTAATACTTCCTCTAATTTAAAATAACTATCACTTTAATTATTTGTACAGGTAATAAGAAATCTAAAATTAAGAATTGATTATAAAAGTATTTATTAAAATATTTTTATTTAATAATTAATTTATTATATTAATATTTTATTATTTATTATGTTTCGAATCTTGTAAAAGGTAAAATAAAAAATTTTACAATAAATAATTTATTGAAATGTGAGAGTAATAGATAATATGAACAAATTATTTTTACTCAAATAATAATTATTTTGAACTGACGAAAGTGTCATTCACTCTATCACTACATTTATATTGGTTAATTTATAAAAGAAAAAATGTTAGTAAATCCGAAACTTCATTAAAATTTAATTATTAGAATCATGTGGTGTATATGGCTCCTAATTTTCTTGAATAATTATTATAATTTTTATTAAAAATTCTTGCAATATTTTTTTATTATATAACATTATTGTTGATAAAATATTTCTTAAGAATTGAGTGAATTTAACTTAACATAAAAAATTAATTTATAGGAGATGATTGCCTAAGCTCTTATAAAGGCTATGTTAGTTATATTTTTAAGCAATGTATGACTGTAATACACCCCACTCATGTCCAAGACTAGACATCTGGAATATAAAATTTATAGGACTGGACATCTATAGGTAGCCCAATAACAATCACAAGATAGACTTTGATACCAGTTTAAAATTGAGTGGCCTAACTCAACTCCAACAGCTAACTTATGGAAGGAGAGTTGCTCAAACTCTTATAAAAGTTATGTTGGCTATATCCTTAAATAATATAGGGCTCTATCAATATTTCTTCTATCTCAAAATAATAGTTATTTAAGGCAATGACAATAAGATCAGAAGATGATTTAATAGCCTTAATTTTTTAAAAAAAAAATAGTAAAAGATCAAATTACCATTTGACTAATTAAAAATTTATGATAGGTTAAGAAATGAGATAATAAGAAAGAGAAAATATTATAATTGATGAAGATAAAGATAAAATTCAAATAAAATGATTAATTTTATGTTGAAATTTTAAAATGATAAATAACATGAAATAAATTTTTTTTGAAAATGATTAGAAATTGAGTCGGCCTAACTCAACCCCAAAAATTAGCTCATGGAGGGAGGGTTGTCCAAGTGCTTATAAAGACTATCTATACCATATCCTTAAGCAATGTGGGACTGTAACACACCCCTTTATATCCATGACTGGACATCTGGAACGTGAAATTTGCAGACTGGACATTTGTTGGTGACCCAATAACAATCATACGATAAGCTCTGATACTATCTTAGAAATTAAGTGGGCCTAATTTAACCACAAAAGCTAGCTCTTGGGGGGAGTTATCGAAGTGCTTATAAAGGCTATCTATGCCATATTCTTAAGTGATGCGAGACTCTAACATGGGGTACTTGAAGTGGCTAGTGGAGCAACTTGTTGGGTTTGGAGTTGGTGGTGGTCATGTGCAGCAGGTGACAGTTGCAGAGGTGAGGCGTAGGGCTATTGCAGAGATGGGGAAGTTGGTGATCAAGTTCGGCGACAGTGGTTTTGGCAGGCTTTGGTTGTTGGTACTGCTAGTTGTTAGACTTACTTGAGGTGCCATGTCTATCATCCTTCCATGGAGAATGATTGCGATCTTCAAGCTGTGCCTATTACCAATTAAGGTGAGGTGGGACGCAATCGGTTTGGAGAAGAAGAGGTGGAGGTCGTCACCATGATGTCGCCAGGGTCGTGGGATGGCGTTGCCCGAGAGGAAGAAGGAGACAACGGAGGTTTTCTTGGGTGAGTGCAAGGAAGAGGCCATGGTGGACCTCTAAAGGGGAAACGCTATGGTAAATACCTTACATCATGCACCATAATGTAGACACCTTACACATTTTGTTAAAATAAAAAAAAACATATAAAGCACTATTCAAGGCCACATTTTGTTTTAGAAAATGTATTACTTTGTTTTCTCTGAGTTGGACCTTTTCGAGCAATTAGAGTAGGTTATTAGCAACTTATAAAAAGAGACTTCAATACACCTAATAGCAAGTAACCTTATTAATATTTTGTAATATATATATATATATATATATATATATATATATATATATATATATATATATATATATATATATATATATATTTGTTGGGGGGAGAACTAGGATATATAAATAATAATTATATGGTAAAATATTGATAATAACATAATTTAAAAATTTTAACAGTAGATTGGTTCAAGTAGTTCTAAATTTGTTCTACCTTAAGCAGGGCCTCAAATTCGAGTTTTATAGGGAGAAAAACTAGTGTGGGAGAGCTTTATCCTCATAATAGATCGACTTGACTCGAGCCAAATTACTTGAAGTTAAGTAGGTACCATCATGCACTTAATGTAGTAGACCTTGCACTTTAGCGACTGAAGGTGCGACATGAAATTCATATTGCTTGGGATATATCCTCCTTTAATTGGAAATTAAACACAGATGGCTCTGTGAATGAAAGTAGGAGTTTTGCTGCTTGTGGAGGGTTGGTGGTGGCTTATTCTGGAAATCTTAATTGCTGTCCAATTACCATGGCTGAATTATGGGCACTCTACATTTGTCTTAATCTAGCTTTAAGGGTGGGTGCTAATTCTGTAGTTGTGGAGATAGATTCGATGTGTATTATCCAGCTCCTACATCATCACAACTTGGAGCATCATTCCAGCCTTTCCTTGATTTGTGCTATTAAGGAGTTGTTGGCTAAAAATTGGAGGGTTATCATCAACCATGTCTATTGGAAGACCAATCAATGCATGGATGCTCTTGCTAAGAGAGGGCATACTGGTCTTATTGGTGTTCAATTTTTTTATAATGTTCCTACCTTTCTTTTCGTAGCCCTTCTGGCTGATATGGCTAGGATTTGGTTCCCTCGTATAGCTAATCTATAGTTTGTTTTTCTATTTGGGTCTTAGTACTCGGTTGTAAATTAAAAAGAAAAAGGATAGATATTTATATATTTGACAAAATATTTTTCTAAAAGGGTTTTGTTAGAACATTGATTAAGAGAATTAAAAAGATAATTTTAAAATTTTCATGGCATTTAATATATTAAAAACTTAAAAATTTTACCTTCTCAATAAAAAAATTCCTTTCCTAATACATTAACAAGTGTCCTTGAGATAGTAATTAGATAAATTGATTCTAAAAAACACTTCTAAATCAACTCAGGAGTAAAACTTGATTGATCCTTGAGAAAAAGGAGTATCTATTGTGAAGTAAGATTCCTAAATCATAGGCCTATTTCGAGCATTAGTACCATAGATATAGGAGGTGTGACAATTTCGAGTTGTTCGAGATGACATGACTACATTTGGAAGAAATGTATAGTGGTGCCAAGTTGGGTCATCATTAGATCAAACTGAATTGAACCACAGGGAAAGAGAGTTCTTAAACTTGATGAACTTATGGCTCCTAGCTACAACACAGTACACGCTTAAAATAAGCAATTTATATCATGTTAATATTACTATTAAAGGTGCGTTTGTTTAAACTTTTAAAAAAAGTAATTTTGAAGTTTAAATTTTATATTTAGTTGAAAAAACTGAAAATTGATTTTTTCTAGAAATTACTCTTTTTAGTTTCTTCAAAAAAAATGAAAATAGATTTTTTTGAGATTCTATTGATTTTTATAAAATTACCCAAAGATACGAAAATTAGTTTTTTTTGGTGAAAAAAGTGCTTATTTGCCAAAATAATCTCAAACAAACGCACCCTAAATTTGATTTGTAGGTACCTATATATTTTGGTAGTTATATATGTTCTTAAATTTTATAATAAGGTTTATATAGTTTCAAAAAATTTTAATTGAGCTCGTATTATTAGAGCATCCTTAGAAATTCATAATGATTTTCTAATAATAGGTTATATTCAAAGGCCTATTTAACTTTTTTTTTTTTAAATGATAGAAATTTAATTATACATTATTAGTTCCTGTAATTCTGTGAAAATATATACTTGTAACTTTGTCCTCAAAACTCAAGTGTTCCATTCTTTAAGGACTTAATTGAAAAAAGTTGAACAATAAAAATATTATTTTTTATAGGAACAGTAAAAACATAATTACAATTTTTTAAAAATATATAAATCTACGTTAACATTTGAAAAGGTGGGGTGACCTACTTAAAAATCATTTACTCATTTATTTGGGGGCGATTAGACACCACTAATTGTAATAGTTACTTCAAGAATTGTTGAATTGTCGTTTATTGTAGAATGAATATTATTACATAAATATAATTTCTACTAAAATTTGTTCTATCAACTTTCAAGGACCTGTTTGTTTGAATTTAAAAGAAAATCATTTTTAATTTAAATTATATATAAAATATTTATTAATGAAAAATAGTAATTAAAAAATTAGTTGAGCTTACTGTCTATCTATCACAGTCACACAATGGGTGGAAGTGGGATGCTTTCGTTGAGCATTATCTACCACTTGTCTCTGTGTTCTTCCGAAGGCTAAACAGTGGCTATCGGATTCTTTGACCAAATTTAACGTACCCCATAAGCTTAATTGGTCTTCTAGAACTGTTTATAAGAAGATATGAAAACTTCAATTTAGTCTTTAAAATCATAAGCGTTATTCAGTTTTGTTTTTAATATTTTAAAAATAATAACTTAGTCTCTAGAGTTGTATACCATTAATTATTTAATCTCTTAAATCACATAAAGTTTACATTAGTTCCTAATATAGGTTTTATTAATTTAAATTAATCTCTAAAATTAATTACTTTGAGTTAAATTAATCCCTAAAAATAACATAAATAAGTCAAATTTGTTCTTGCAATTGAACTTACCTTTTATTAAGGACTAAATTAATAGAGAGAATATAATTTTACGGACTAAATTAGTATTCTTTTGGGTTGGGTAAAACCCTATTTTGTTCCAACATAGATATAACATTTATTACATTAGTCATCTAAAGATTTTAGTCAACAAATTAGTCTCTCAATAATTCCAAACGTCACCACACATCACCATGCATCACTACATTAGTTCTTCAAAAATTATTGTCACTCTATTAGTCTCTCAAATATCTAAAATATTTCCATTTGTATTCTTTTAGAGGACTAAACTAGTGATGCAAAAGGGGCCAATTGTTCAACTATTTTAATTCTTCGAGAGACTAACGTGGTAACAATGATATTTTGAGGACTAATGTAATGATTGTACGCATGGTAACATTTTCAATCATTAAGGGACTAGTTTGGTCACCAAAATCTATGGAGGAATAATGTAGGGATAGCTATATCTTTGGAGGATTTGAATAGGGTTTTACTCTTACTTTTTTTATTGTCAAGGATGAAATTTAAAGATGCTTATAACTTCAAAAGCTAATGAGTTGACTCATTTTACTGGCCATTCATTCATGTATTACTATGATTTGGGTTTGATTTTTAAGTCTTTCCAATAGTGGATGATCTGTAATTATCTCTATGAGTATTTGAAGAGTTCGAAGATATATCCTAAACTTATAGTAGAGCAAGTTTTCCTCTTAACATTAACGTTTGTTAAACTAAAATATATAAAAACTATGCGATCTGTCTATAAAAATTATTTAAAAAGTTCAAACCTGCATCTTTATTCAAAAGATTAACAATGGTTTTTTTTTCTTGACTAAAGTTTCTTACTACCATACTAACACTAATATTTTTATATTAAAGAAATATTACAACGAGGTATTAAATGAAAAAAAAAAATGTTTGAAGGAAGACCTTTGAGATAAGAGATATCTATATAGGTTATGGCTACACATTTATTTATTTTTTTGGTCAAATTTCACCACTTTATTGGTAACATTATTTATTTTCTCATAATTTTTTATTTAATATTTTATATCAATTAATGATGGTTTAATTGTTTAAGAATAAGATATGCAAACTATTTAATAAATTGACAATAGGAAAAAGTTATTTGGACATATATTTTTGTGTATCAATCAACTTTTGAAGATTTATATACAAATAAATAGAGAATTCATATATATAAATGGAAAATTGGATGATAGTATTATTATTTATTACTTTATTACTGTACTTACCAAATTCTACATTTATTTATATATAAATCATCAGTGATTGATTGAAAAAAAAAAAATCGATGCCCAAATAATACCCCTCTTGATAATATACTTTTAGATTATCAATATTAAATTATTGGATCATTGTTAATTAATAATTAAATCATAATCAACCCATAAAAACATGTAAAAAAAATTTGGTATGCATGTAACAATAATTTTCTTATTCACATTTTCTGCCCCTCCTTTCTATATAGTGCGACAATGAAAGCACTAGTTACTTGATCATGCTTTCCGTACAGCGATAAAAACGAAGATACAAGCTTCATGAACATTAGTGATTCATAATCTTAGAATTGTCAAACTAGTAAGTAGTAATGTTCGAACAAACATTTCCTTCTAGTGCTTGTCCATTGCTGTATACATAGTCAAACCTGAGAACCCCAGTTACCACTTATGACAATTTGGGTTCCAATATTGCATTATCTATTCCACCTCAGACACAGACACAGACAGGATTCACTTTGCTGCGGCTCCCAATTTCTGGCCACAGATATAACTACTTGAAATCATGTTACGATTTAGCTTCGAATATTGACTAAAGTGATGCTGTATCTTGTTTTGAAAAAATAAAATAAAATAAAATAAAATACCATGGTGTTGATTAATTGAGTGACAACATAGGGCTTTATGTGAAGTTTCTAGTAACATAAAGTAAATAAGAGTTGAAAGTGCTTTTTGGCTTGAAAGGCTTAAGTTCAATCCATAGTGTCAAAATCTCCTTTGGTAGGTGATCTGTGCCACTTTAAGTTCTTATTGAGGTTTGTGACACACTCTTGGAATGAAATGGAGTAATATTCTATACTACTTTAATTTTTAGGAGCCATGGTACTCTAAACTTGGTTAACATTTGTAAATTGTAGCCTGCACTTGTCATGATGTACTCAGGAGCAGCATAGCCTTGTGTATGATGCGTGTCGTTACGTGTTTGCCTTCCCCTTCAGGTCCATCCTTAGCTAGCCCAAAATCTGAGTGTCTAGCTGTGAAATCCTGGATTTTGAGAGGGGAGAAAAAAAGTCCTAAAGTTAATTTCTTATGGTCATTGGGAAGATTGTCATAAATCAGAGTATATAAAGCAGAAATATAGACACAAATGTGATTGAGCTTAATACAAAATATGATAGAATACAAGAATGATTATCACACTACATTCAAATCCCAAAGCTCAAATATACCCAAATATATTTAGTATTTCCTCACCAATGTATAAACTCAACTCTCAACAAATACACAAAGAGAAGATAAAAGAAATAAAACTTCTCTGAGAGATGCTTGCGATGGGATGTTACAAAATGAAATTGTTTTATGAATTTATAGGCTTTAGCTTTTACTCTTAGCCATCCAATAAGCTACAGAAGAAATTGTTTTTCTTTATACCATGAATTGCTAGTAGCCTACAATAAAGGAGAGGCTTTGACCTTTTATTTCCAAAAATAACGAGAGAAAGGAAAGCCATACACATTAACAAATCTCCACCTTAACTTGAATTTTCTTCTTGCCACCTTTACCAAATTGCTCACTAAGACTAACTCAAAAAGAATGAACACCAATTATGTCAAAACAGTGCTTGAACTTAGAAACAAAAGTTGGCTTTGTTAGCATGTCTACTGAATTATCAAAGGTACCAATCTTCTTCACAATAATGGCACCTTGTGAAATAATCTCCCTTAGAAAATGATACCGGATATCAATGTGTTTGGTCCTTTCGTAGTACATTTGATTTTTACTCAAATGTATGGCACTTTGACTATTACACTGTACAACTGTGATGTCTTGGCTCAATCCCAAGCTGTCTACCAAAGACCGAAGCCATATAGCTTCCTTTACTGCTTTTGCCACTGCCATGTATTGGCTTCTATTGTAGATAGTGCAATAATGGATTACAATGTTGCTTTCCAACTAATTGCACTCCCTGAGAGGTTAAAGATGTACCTTGTCAAAGACCTTCTTTTATTCAAATCTCTAGCATAGTCAAAATCAATATAACCAACAATACTATCACTAGTACTATGATTCATATCAAATATCAAGCTAACATCAGCAGTACCTCGTAGATATCGAAGTATCCATTTTACAACTTGCCAATGCATCTTACCGGGATTTCCCATATATTTGCTAACGATGCTAACTGCGTGTGAAATGTCTAGACGAGTGCAAACCATAGCATACATTATGCTTCCAACTACACTAGCATAAGGAACACACATCATATGTTCCTTTTCTTCATCATTCTGTGGTGACATTGCAGCTAAGAGTCTGAAATGAGCTGCTAATGGGGTACTCATAGGTTTTGCATTATGCATCCCAAAATGCTTCAATACTTTATTAATGTATTTCTTTTGTGACAAATATAATTTTCCAACACTTCGATCTCTGTGAATTTTCCTGCCCAAAATTTTCTTAGCTGCTCTCAAATCTTTAATTTTAAATTCACCACTAAGCTGAGAATTTAACTTGTTGATCTCAAGTATACTCTTAGAAGCAATGAACATATCATCAACATAAAGCAACAACTAGACAGATGAACCATCTAGTAGCTTTTTGTGGTATACACAACTGTCATAATCATTTCTCAAATAACCATGACTCGACATAAAAGTATCAAATCTTTTATACCACTATTGCAGAGATTGTTTTAAGTTATATAATGACTTTTTCAAAAGACAAACATGGTCTTCCTTGCCTTGAACTACAAAACCTTCTAGTTGCTTTATATAGATTTGTTCTTTAAACTCTCCATGCAAAAAAGCTATTTTTACATCAAGCTGCTCAAGCTCTAAGTCAAACAATGCCACCATGGTGAGTAACACTCGGATGGAGCTATGTTTGACAACTGGAGAGAATACTTCGTTGAAGTTTATTCCTTCCCTTTGGCTAAACTCTTTTGCAACTAAGTGTGCTTTGTAACGGGCTACTTCAACTCTAGGGAATCCTTCCTTCTTCTTGAAGACCCACTTGCAACCAATGACCTTTTATCTTTTCGGTAGTTTTACCAACTCCCAAGTTTGGTTCTTGTAAAGAGACTCTAATTCTTCATTCATAGCAACAATCCATTATGCTAACTTATTACTCGTGATAACCTCATGGTATGTTATAGGGTCCTATCTTTCAATATCCTTTGCAATTGATGATGCAAAAAAGACTATGTCTGCATGAGCATATCTCTAAGGAGGTCTAATTTGTCTCCTTGCTCTATCTCTTGCAAGATTGTATTGCTATTATGCTGGAGGAGTCTCCTTTTGCTCTTCAACAAACTCTTGCTCCTACTCTTCTTCATGAATGGGTTGTTCAAAAGTATCTTCATATACTTCCTGTGGACATTCAACTTCAAACTCCACCTACTTGTTGATACTCTGCTCCTTTTCTACATCTCCAACCTCCTTTGTCGAATGAAGCATGGTTGATTAATTGAACTTGACATCTCTGCTAATTACAATCTTGGATGATCTAAGTTTAGTACACCATAACCCATAATCTTTCACCCTTGATGCATATCCAAGAAATATACACTTTTGTTCCCTTTACTCAAGTTTACCATCATTAGTATGAGCATATGTAGGACAACCAAATTTTCTTAGATCAGAATAATCAGCAGGAGTACCAGACCATATCTCAAATGGAATTTTACAATAAATTGCAATAGAAGGAGACTGATTCACCAAATAACAAGTCATCTTAACTGCTTTAGCCCAAAATTCTTTTGGCAAGTTGGCATTAGATAGCATGCAATGAGCTATTTCTAGAAGAATTCTATTCATAAGTTTTGCAACACCATTTTGTTGTGGTGTCTTTGGCATAGTATAATGTTTTACGATGCCTTCATTCTCACAAAACTCGTTGAATTGGCCTTCACAGAACTCCAAACCATTGTCTGTTCGAAGACGCTTGATCTTCTTGCCGGTTTGCTTTTCAATGAGCACTTTCCACTTCTTTAAAGTAGGAAAAATATCATTCTTATGCTTTAGAAAATAGACCCAAACTTTCCTTGAGATATCATTAATGAAAGTCAATAAGTATTTGGCACCACCTTTTGACAGAACAGGTGTAGGGGCCCACAAATCAGAGTGAATGTAGTCAACTGTGCCCTTAGTCCTGTGAATATTAGTGCTAAACTAGACTCTAGTCCATTTCTCATGGACACAATGTTTACAAAAGTCAAATTTCTCAATTTTATCATCACCTAACAAGCCATGGTAGCTCAAAATAGACATTTTAGCTTCGCTCATATGCCCTATACGCATATGCCATAAATGAGTAGTATTTGACTTAGAATTATGAGAGGATGATACAGCTGCAGAGTCGACAATTGTGCTACCTTTAAGCAATTAGAGACCGTTAACCAATTTTCATTTGATTACAACAAAAGCACCTCTAAAGACCTTCAAAACCCCACCTTTAGCGGAATACTTACACCCTTGGGAATCAAGAATGCCCAAAGAAATGAGATTCTTCTTTAGGTCTGGTATGTGCCGAACCTTAGTCAATGTTCTCATGACTTCATCATGCATCTTGATTCTTATTGTACTAATACCAATAACCTTACATGACATATTGTTGCCCATAAAAACAACACCAGCTTCAATTGATTAATAAGTTGTAAACTAGTCTCAATTTGGATACATGTGGTAGGAGCATCCAGAATCAATGATCCATTCATCGCCAACTAAAGTCGTAAAAACACAGAGAACATTGTTGGCACCTTCAGCAATAGTTACTGTGTTACTTATATCAACCTCTTTCTTTTCTTTGAGCTTTGGACGTTTTGCTTTCTAATGCCCTTCTTTCTTGCAATAACGACATCTTCTTTTACGATGTCTAAATTTAGATCTAGACTTGCCTTTGCTATAACTACTCGAATCTACCTCCTTTGATCTTCCTCTAGCAACAAGCCAACTGCAGGGTCATCGTGTCCACTGTTATCATGCTCCATCTTCGCACGACTCATTAATGCGGACTTCACCTCATCAATATCAAGGCGTTCACGCCCATTTATGAGTGTTTCCCGCTTGAATGCGATTTCTCCTTCTTCTTCGTCTTCGTCTTCCTACTCTAGAAACCCCACCGCCGCTGCCACCACCACCACCTCAACCAACATGAAGCTTGTCCACTGTTGACACCGCAGATCTGGTTTAGCCATCGATTTGCTATTGTGTCACAACACCAAAGTCCTCATTGATTGTGATGCCCTCAATGATAGAAACCAGTTCTAGTTTGGTTTGTTTGCTTATGCTTTCATTGACAACATCTCTTCCTCCCTTCGTCTAGCAACTCAATCCTTATTTTTTTGTGAAATCAAAACACTACAAAAGGCTTATAAAGCCCCTCAACAACAGAGTATAGGAGCCATTAATCAGAACATCACCCTGATCACGTCTCTTCCTTAGGTCCAACCAAATCTGCTATTATGCTGTGGATCTACTATTGTGCAATGGCTCTATAATGCCGAAACCACCTCCAGGTGTTAACATTGGAGGCAAGGTGGTCGAAGAACTTAGCCAAAATGAAGTGAAATTCAAAAGCAACTTATATAGTGAACATAGCACTTTTGGGACAAGCCTCTGCTTGCAAATAAAAATTGGAGGCACCTTTTTTGTAATATTTAAGGCAGTTATTTTATATTTAAAAAAAGGGGACTAAGTTAAATATAAAAGGTTTAGGAGTAACGTAACATGAGCTTATGTTCATTTTGTTGTCAATGTGCGTGCTTTGAAGTTGAAAAGTTTAATTTTGCATTTGAGGTTATATTAGATGATATTTTTATAGTGTAATATTTTTTTAAAAAAATGATTTTTAATAATAGGTAAACTCTTACGAGTTTGCAGGTCGAGCTTGTGGAGGCCCCACAAGTTTGTTTAAACTCTTAGGGAGCATTTGGTAGATGGAATAAATTTTCATTCTTGTAAATAGGATTCCAAGGAATGCTATTTCTGGGAATAACTCTCTTGGGTATGATATTTTAATAGTGTTTGGTATGCAAATTGAATTTCCGGGAATTTTTAATAAACTTCCAAAAATATCCTTGATGGAGGTGGAGGCCGACGGTGATTATGGTGGCCGGCAGTGGCGGAGTGTGGTTGGTGGTGCGGCGAAGGGTGGTCAGCAATGGCTAGCGGTGGCGGAAGGTGGCCAACAGTGGCGAAGGGTGGCTAGTGGCTGCGGCGACGACGGTGGTGAATGGTGGCTGGCAATGGTGGTGGGCTGCCAGCGGTGGCCAAGGGTAGGCGGCGGTGGCGAAGGGTGGCCGACGACGGTGACCGGTGGAGGTGGCGGCGACCGGTGGCAGCTAGCGGTGATCGGTGGCAGGTGGCTTTGAGTGGTGATATGGGTATTTTGGTCTTTTCATAATGACAAACATTCCTTTCCCATGGGAATGTTGGATTCCCATGGGAGGAGGTAGTAATGTTTTGGGGGTAAAACTCCTTCCCAAGAATGTAATATTCCCGGAAATGTTACTTCAAACCTCCTACCAAACATGGAAATGTTTTAACATTCCCAGGAAAATAAAAAGATTCCCGCATACCAAACGCTCCCTTAAGTTTTATAACCTTGGACCCAGTGTTGCTTCCAAGAATAACAAATCTGCCAAAGATAAATCCATTTTGAAGAGCCCAATTTCAATATCGTAAACAAAAGCCAGCCAACCAAGAACCATACATTTGAGGCAGTACTGTAAGTCACAATCTCCTATGATTTCAATCTTTACCATTTGTTTTAGTCTTAATTCGGGTTTTAGCACTAGGATAGTATTTTTCTGGTTTGAAGTGAATTCTAAGTTGTCTTGGAAATGATATTGTTAATGAGATCACTTTGCATTATTCTGCTGTGTGGAATAATAGATTATCACGGAATGATTTTTTGCATTATTGGAAACCCGTTAATCATATTTCAATTCTAGCAAAAATTGCAAAACCAAATAAAGATGATCATGATTCTCATTCCATAGCTTCCTATGATTTATACCCTGTGAGTACGAGAACATTATGTCATCCTTGGTGGTGTTCTTCTTATTAGGATTTGAATTCTGCTCAAGTATGATAAATTGTTGTCCAAGTTGTTCTGTTAAAAAGTGAAAAATAAATAAGTCATATCTATCGTTCTCCCATAATTTCCACCATCAAAACACATTTTGTTGTTGTGGTTAGTTTTTGTGGATCCATTTAAATGATAGTAGACGGGATTTATAATGAATTTCTTAGGCATCTGTGTTTTCATCTTGTTATTTAACAAAATTATAAGGAAATGTTCAAAGTGATCCCAAGGTTAATCAGGATGGCTTATAGTGTTTGGTTGGTACATATGGCATTTTTGTAACAACCCCTTCATTGGCTTTCCCTCGAATAATGGTCTTTCTTTTGGTTCCTGCCTTGTGCAATCCTGATTTCACATATCCCATGGCTATGTTCTTCTTGAGGTAAGGGCTGAATCCATCACTAGTGATTTCTCCAATGTTGTTGCCACCTTCATCTTGAATCTCACTGTGGCTCCTAGGAGGTGGTCCGATAGAAAAGAAACTGACATGCCTGATCTTAGGACCTTCTTCGAGCTGCTTTAGTATGACCTCAGCTCCTAGAAAACCACTTTCTGCTCTTCTTCTTCAAACTGCGAACTAACATTCCCATGTTTAGATTCCCAGGAATATATAAACATTCTGCAGTGGTTTTTTTTTTTTTTTCTCATTTGTGCCACTATCACATTGTTGTTTTACTCCTCCACCTTATTTTATAGATTAATTTTGATGCATTATCAATATAAAAGAATTTATACTATCATCTAATCACATATTTTTATTTATGGAACTTTTACGATTATGGGTGATAAAGTCAAATACTTATATATATATATATATATATACACACACACACACACACATAAATAGTATATTAAAATTAAATTCCTTTTTTATGTGATTACCCCCTTTCTTTAACATTTAAAAAAAAAATTGTGGTAAACATTGCTCTTACAATTTTGAATAATGGAGTATATATGATTACTCTCCTTCCGAACAAGTGTACTTCTTAGGAGTCGAACTAGTATCCTCATTTTTTAAGGGGGGATTAAACTGTGTGCTACTTATCCAACGTGTTGTTAGTCTTTTTGTTTAAACATAAATCATTTCAGACCATAAGCATTAATTTAGGTTGGATTTTTTTATCAGAAAATTAGTTAGCCTTTTCTTTTTTTTTTTGGCTATTTATTGATTATTTTTAAGTAAAGTAAGGTCAGAGCATCTAGCTATTAACCTTAAGAAATTTTTTGATAATATTACCTTTTTTATTTTTTTTTCTTAAAAACTACCTTTTGTAGTTTGTAAAACATTACTAGAACAATTTTTTAGAATTAATTTTTTTAAATTCATTTAACTATATTAAAAGTATTTTCCTGTCTTTATTTTAAATAAAATACCTTTTGATTAAGACAAAAACAAACAAATATGCCATAACTTTATTACAGCATAATTATTTTTAACTTTGGCCATATTTAATATTTTCTTCTTTTAAAATATCTAAAGATATTTATTGAGCCTGAGCAGCGCTTAAGTTTCACTCACAAAAAGTGTTAGAATAATTTATAAGATAAAACACTAGCATATGGAGACTTGATACTCTGCCATTTTTATCTTTCCCCGTTTTTGTCAATTTATATCTTGCCACAGTTGTTTAGTAGCACTCTCGAAAACACTAGAATATTAATGCATCAAATGTTTTTCCAGCATGTGCTACCTGCAATTGCCAAAATAAAAGGAAAAGATGGGAAAAGATGTCGAGAATTTTTGTAGAGAGCATTTTGATACCTTCCTCATTACTCTTATGCTACAGAGCAATATCCATCTAGGACCAAGTGTATAAGACTATAGGGTGAGTTCTGTCACGACTCGACCCAACCCAAGCCATGACCAACATATAAGGGAAATCATCCCCTAGCAAGCCTAAAACACAAATTTTCTAGAAAAATGAGCAGAATCTCTTTTATATTTAGATTAATTTTCAAATACAGATCTTCTCTCAGTAACAAGCAACATGCACACAAGATATTGAGGATCCAAACATTCTCAAAATGCACTCATAGTCATCCATCCATAATCCACAATAAAGCATAATTCTAGTCAACCAGAGTAACAAGTACATATTAAATCAAGTTACATATCCAAAATACATACTGGACACTTATAGTTCCATAGTTCTATTATGACACAAAACAAAACAAGCAAAGGTTGAATCCTACCTATGGCATTATGTAGCATTAAACACATCTATAGAATTCATTATAAGAGGTTCCAATACAAAGATTTGCCCTTGAACAAAAAGGGATCACCTAGTGAAATACTTCTATTAGGAAGCCGGAGGATCAAATCCCAACACAGCATCTATATATGAAAAAAGAAGGACAACAGGTGAGTTTTACAATTCAGTGACAGGCAGGATATCCATAGCCCACATAGGACAATGACTAGATATAATAAAAGTGCACAAATGCATTGTAAATAATCAAGAAACCATAATTTCAAGAATATAGTTATCCAAAATATGTACTTCACTAATATAATAACAAAATATCAAAGACAGATGGAAAGTTATCTAATCCAAGATAAACATGCAAGGATCACACTTAAGCTGCCCTTCCTTTATGTGATCCTGAAATAGGCACAAACCACCACTTGAGTGGCCATGGGAGTAGTTGTGAACCAAATCATGAGTGGCCACGAAATCAAACAAGTCAAGGTGCACCTAGGCTAATGCTTACTATCGTTAACTACAAATCTTGTTATAGATTTTTCCAAGGACTTTCTAAATTCAGATATAGACATAAATATAGTCAATTATAGAGTGTATCAATAACTAAGTCATAATCCAAAAATCTAGAGCTAGTCCAACTCAATTTCATGTCAAGTACACAATAATGTGTTTCCACTAATCTCCATTATATGAAACAATTATCATACTTCCATATAAATAAGTCATTGTCCCATTTGATAGTTCTAGATAAAAACCTAAATAAAAGAAAGGATTCAATTTCATAAAACATGTTAAGAAATAAATCATAATATCTTTATTTAGCAAACCATATAGCTTGTATATAAATAGATGCACTAGGAACAAACTAAGGATACTCTATCTACTCACAAATTTAATTGAAAGGTGGAATTCCAATCCTATGGAACCATGGAGCCAATAGAGTGGTCCTTGAAGGAATCTAATCCCATAAACAAGACAAAAATAATATTAATGAGCTAACAAGTTTATAACTCAACATTTTACAACTCAGCTCTCTAAAATGGTTAATATCCATAAGCCTAGGGTTTTCCAATAACAAACTAATTGTGGGACAATCCATAACCCATATGAAAGGAAGGGGAAAAAAGGTTTAGAGAATTACCCTTGAAAGGAAAAGAAAGAGATAAAGGATGGGCTCCTTGGTCACTTCCTTCAAGCTCCAAGTTTTCAAGAGTGGTGATGCTGGAGAGAGAGAGAGAGAGTGAAGATTTGAGAGAGAGATTGAGGCTATGTAAGTGAGGAAGAGAGTCATTAGGTATAGATTTGAGGGAAAGATTTGGAATGGAAGAAGAGGATGAAAAGGAAATGTGTGTTAGAGATAAGAAAGAGAGTTTTTGAGTTAGAGAGAAGAGAAAAGTTTGGAAGTAGGAAAGAGAATGAGTAGGCGGCCATATATAGAGCCCTGATAATCGATTACCATGTATTGTAATCAACTACCACTAACTCAGATTGTTATAATCGATTACTATCTTAAAAAATTTTAGCTTGTGGATAGTCAGAGTGATGGTATTCGATTCCATGACCTTGATAATTGATTTTCTTAATCCGAAACTCATCCAAAACTAAGATATCACAATTTTAGATAGTGTAACCTACCCAACCTTCTAGATCAATTTATGGTAAGTTTGGTTAAGGTTCCCCCTAACACTAACGCGCATTTAGTGGAAAAAATGTTGATTAGATGTTGATTAAAATTGCATTAAAATATGTGTTCTCATGGCAAGTGTGTAAACCAAACAAGCTATTAATCTACCATCCAGAATTGCACTATGTGTTTAGGGCATTCCC
This sequence comes from Pterocarpus macrocarpus, assembly GCA_031439585.1. NCBI lineage: Eukaryota > Viridiplantae > Streptophyta > Magnoliopsida > Fabales > Fabaceae > Pterocarpus > Pterocarpus macrocarpus. The sequence goes on from CM062514.1 coordinate 36,037,180, forward strand.
AGTTGGTCATATTCTCCATGAGCAATGGAAATTCAAGATCATCTTATACATTCTTTTCAAAAGCCAAGGAGTTGAAACAAAATCAATGGCAACAGGGATATCTTCCTCAACAAAAATTTGAGGAAGAATTATGAATAAAAAATTTTCTGCCTAAGAAAAAGAAAGATACTATATTATTGCATCTTCGATCTAGATATATTTCTGTACATAATGATGGATACAATTTTCCACAATTGTTATGTTTCCTTATTCTTCTATTTATTTTGCCTTTTATTTGTGTATTAGGGGAATCTTCATATCGCCAATGTCTCATCAGAGACTTGGTTATCATCTGGCAAATCTAAGGATTGGGATTTGGGCTTGCTCATAGTTTTGTTGTATCTATATCCAAGAAAACTCCCACCTGCTTCACAGAGTTGAATAAATAGGCCAACAATAATGTGCATCCATACAGACATTAACTATAAAAAAGTGAAAAAGCAGGGAGAGATTTTGCAATTCATGAGGACAATCATAGTAGAGATGATAGTGATCCATCACGCATGACCATGTACGTGTTTAAAAGGATGACATACTTCTGTGAGCTCGGCTAGATGGCGAGATTTGAATTCATTTATAATTGTTGCATTCTCTGATATGTGAAGTTTAGCCTGAAGTGGAAAAAAAATGGTTAGAAAGCTAAGATTGCATATCTCCATGCTATAACATTGTGTCAAACTCATGATGTCGTTAACTAGCAAAATCATACAATGTGAACCCTTTTTCTGACTATGTTCTTGTTTTGGAAGGGAGCTTGCGAGTATGAGTGAAAGCCGCTAGTGGCAAGGCGGGAGCAAGCTTGAAGAATGCCAGTGAGAGCCGCTTGTGGCAATGTGGGATCGAACTTGAAGAATGCCAATGAAAGCTACTCATGACAATGCAGGAGTGAGCTTGATGAATGATAGTAGGAGCCACTGGTGGCAAGGCAGGAGCAAGCTTGAAGAGTGCCAATGAGAGCCGTTCGTGGCAATGTGGGAGCCAACTTGAAGAATGCCAATGAAAGCTACTCATGACAATGCAAGAGCGAGCTTGACGAATGTTAATGGGAGCCGCTCGTGGCAAGGCGGGAGCAAGCTTGAAAAGTGCTAGTGAGAGTCGCTCGTGGCAATGTGGGAGCCAACTTGAAGAGTGCCGGTGAAAGCCGCTCTTGGCAAGGTGGGAGCAAGCTTGAAGAGTGCCAGTGAAAGCCGCTCGTGGCAATGTGGAAGCAGGCTTGAAAGGAGGATGTAGAGCACTTAAAAAAGAATCAATGAACGACTCGTTGATGTTATCGCATCTAATCAAAATCCACTCTCATCGAGATAGCCAAAGAGTGTGTGAAGGGAGAAGATTTGAATATCATAGCATGACACATCATGTAATTGATTGAGAGGTCCCTCCATTCCACTAACAGTACGAACCAATAATACCACACCACGAGTAATCGTATGAGCAAATAGTATGGTGCCACGTATGGATATGTAATGAAAAATATCTGGTGAAAGAAGAATGAATTTTTTTTTGTCTTTTTCTCCTTTTAGGAAGGGCTATAAATAGCAATTCTAGGAATAGTGAAAGGGGACTTTTCAGAAAAAAAGAGAGACTGTTACTCTACAAAAATTGTAATAGAACAATGAAGAGAGAATATCGCTTTTTCATTATTATTGTCCTTTTCTTTATCTTCCAGTATTGAATATTCTTGAACTTCTTGTGTATTTGCATTGTTTAATCTTGTGAGGCTTGCTTTCTTGTGTCTCTTCGTGTTTTAAGAACCCTCTCTGAACAGTTCTTTTCTTATTTTCAATTTCAAGAACAGCTAGAGTTTTCAATGGGATGTGGCCAATTTTATTAGGGTAATTATCAATTATACCCCTTAAGGTTTTAAGATGTAAAACTAAACCCCAAAATTGAGTAAATATTGCACTCCATCCCAAATTTTGCTAAGCCCATGTTAAGGTGGCTTTTAACATAGGACACAATGTTGAGGTCTATGATAGATGACCTTTTGAATATTAACTCTTAGATTTCATTTGAAAAATCAAGAGTTGATATTGTATTTTAGGTTTTTGCACATTAATTTTTCTTATTTCCCAATTTCATTATCCCTATTTCTACACTATTACACACCACTAATCTCCTTTGCAGCAACACGAGCCGTCTCACAGCTTAGCCACTGACGTTGCCCCATACCCTCTTACAAGCTATAGTCAATTCCTTCTCCATGCCGACCCCATGGCAGCCATAACCAAATATTCCTCTTTCCATCGTGACTCCACCTTCTTGGCCACCTTTCACTAAGGGCTAAGCAAGCATGCCAAAGAGCGATAATGATAATTCAAATCAATTGAAAAAGCCACAATTGAAGAGGATTAAGCCACATTTCAAGCACCCCCTTCCATCAAAATCTAAGAATTACTTCCTTACATATTTACTTTTCTTTACTCAAAGTTTGTTTCTTATTTTTTATTTCTGTAATTATATTTTTTGAGAAAAGTGAATTTGTATTCTCTATAAAAGGGTTTGAAAATTGGTGAGGGGTATTGTTCCTATAGGAGTTTTGTGTGAAATAGTAATAAGATAAAGGTTGCTTAATACTTAATGTTATGACAGTTATCCAATGTAAAACTTTGTCTCTTCACTTCACAATCCATGCTTAGTCACCTACCCCTCTATCAAGCATGTTGTATGGTATTAAAAAAGAAAAAATTGGACTAAATGTAGTTGAGAAGGTGCAAAGAGGTTTGTGACAATGCAGAAAGAGGGAAAATGAAATTAGGAGGTGAGAAAAATTAGGTTCCAAAAACTTGGAATACCATTTTAACCATTGATGCTTTTAAATGAAATCTAAGGGTTGATATTAAATGGGTACATCATAGATTTAAATATTGTTTCCTATGTTAAATGCCACCCTAACATGGGCTTACCAAAATTTGGGGTGAAGTAAAATATTCATAGACCTTTGTGGCCATGGTTGTGGCACTATTAGAGATGTAATAGAATTTTTTACGAGTCTATATCTAGTGTTGGCAAAGCAGGCCAGCCCGCCCCTGACCCGCTAAAAGTGGGATAGGGCAGGGCGGGTCGAATTAGGAAAATGGGCTCAACGTTCTAGCCAGCTCTGTTTAAGGGTAGGTTGGCAGGTTAGCGGATTGGCCCTCTAAAAAAATAAAAAAATATATAAATAAATTTATTTTAATATTTTTAATGAGTTAAATTACCATTAAAAATTTTAAAAATTAGAAAAATATATTGAATGAAAAATTCACTTAAATAAAATAGAACAAAATAATTAAACTACATAATTTATATCCAAATTTAACTCAAATACAAACATAATAAACTAATTAGGATGTATGAATAAAAAGTTTACAAATAATAATTAATCATAAGTCTATAATATAAAGTATATAGCATAAAGTCCACAAATTAATAAAGTAAAATAACAACATAGTCTATAACAAAAACTTAAAAAAAAAATTAAATGTACCCAAAAAAAATGTACCCTTAGCTGCCGGACCTAGCCTTGGTTAGGAGGGTCAAAAAATTTTGACAAACCAAATATATCAACCCAATCCACTATTTTTGGTGGTTTTGGCGAGCTAACCCGATGAGTTGAGCCTATTTTGCTATCTCTATCTATATCTAACTTCATTTAATTGCTTAATTAAACTTTTAGCATAATTGGTTTTTCATATGATATTAGAATTTTGTAATTATGTGATTGAGTTCAGTCCTTACCGTCTCATATCTTTAAAATAAAAATGATGAATTTAGTGTTACAACATCAAAAGCTGTACATAGTATTTTCCTATCTACTCCACCACCATTTACTATTCAACAGCTTGGTTGACACGCCTTCTGGTCTCTGTCAGATATTATAGGAAATATTCTCAGATGCTTATCAGGCGAGAAAAATGTGATACTATATGCTATTCACAACTTAGTACATCATATATTACATAAAAAAATGTGGTGAAAATAAGAGCTAGTGATGGCTTACGGAACTTATGCGTCGAAACTATAAATGATATAGTCCATCCTTTTTATTTTTACTCATAGAACATCTAAAAATTTCTCTGTATTTTAATGTGAACCAATGAAATAGGGTTTTGCCTATCTAGCGTTTTTTCACTCGAGCCCGACAAGTTGTTTAACCGTAAGTTGTTAATAGTACCTAGCCAACTTGAACTCTTAAAAAATCCAAATCCATGGTTGGATCATTGGGAGCGCTTAATTGGGTGTGTCAGTTCCCAAGCTTTGGTTGGGTTTAAGCCCATATTCAGCCTAAGCCTATGTTGATAAAAATCTTTTGGGCTCAATGCTATTCAAAATGATTTTGTTTAGATCAGAAGTCCAATTTTTTAACTTGGGTTTTATTCGGTCAATGTAGAAGTCATCCTCGACCTATGACCGGAAAAAAATATCCTCATCCTCGACAAAAAACCACTCTTATAATATCATCAAGTTTAGCTATTGGACTGCTCATATATGACAGGACAATAACCCCTGAAAACATTGACCGAAAAAAGAAAAATACGCTTGATAATATACAATGATACAAAATGGTTCCGAAAGAATTGTGATTACATCGTAGTTGATCATATTAAAATTAAATTCTAATATTTTAGCATCATATCAATCTTCATAATATACTTAAAAGAACCGGTCTCCTTTTTATTAAGAAATTTGAAATTATTAAAGAATGTTTCCATAAACCATTTAAGGATTCAGAATTTGATGTATCTTGGCTAATTTGACTTAAATGAGGTTGGCCAATAGCCAATTAGAAAAGTAAACATCTTCTACTGTTAATTTTTTTAATTTATGAAATTCAAACGCAAGATTTTATTTAAAAAGTAAACATTAAATCATTTTAACTAACTAAACAATCATAAATCACAAAGGCTTAATTAATAGAATAAATGACCTTAACTTTAGATATGGATTTTAATTTTAAGAAAATATTTTTTTGTTCTCACATGTTGAAGTGGAATTAATCTAGTAATCAACCAGACCTGAGTGACACTTCAGTGTTTTTTTTCTTTTTTTTGTCTTAAAGAAAGGAAGAAATTTGATTTGTACCCGAGTGCCAAAAAAATTTTTTTTAATAGATGTAGTTGAGATTTAAAATTTTTAAAGTAAATATATTTATAAAATAGGAAAGCAAACGATTAATTGTTTTTGGTTCAATAAATTTTGTTATATTTAAATAATATAAAGATTTAACTCCTTATTTTTTTTCACTTTAGAATATTTAAATATAAATAAAATATTTATTTTAATTTGATAAAATTTTGAGAAATAAATTATTTTTTAAAATTTAAAAATTTATAGATAAACTTTTATCATTTAAAAAAAGATATATTAATTTTTTCATTTAAAAATTTTAAAAATTTTTTTGTGGTATAAATATGTACAATAAAATTAATGTATCTTCCTTTTTTTAATGGTAAAGAACTACCATAAATTTCTAAATTTTAATAAACTAATTTATTCTCAAAATTTTTATCAGGATGCAAATTGGTATTTTGTCTTAAATATATGCAACTGATATAACTCAGAGAACTTTCCAGAACATACAGCCTCCGAGAGACAAATGGCAGAACCTTCATACGGAATTTCCCAGCAGCCACCAATCCCTGCGACTGCGTTGCCCCTCGCTCTCTAGAACCTTCTTATTCCACCGCCATAAAACAGTTGCTCTCTCTCTCTCTCTCTCTCTCTCTGGTGCCACAAAATCACCAACGCCACCTAGCCTCCACAAACAAAACAACTCTCGCACAAACATTCCTAGGATCCCCTCAAACCTTAAAAAAATCAACCTCGTTTCACACTCACACAGTTACAACACTGCTACTTGAAACTCACAACATAACCAAGAAAACAGAAAAAAAATATCGCACTCAAACATAGCCACCTTAACTGAACAGAACGAAGACACCAAACTCTCCTTTTTCTCAATGGAAGGAGGTAGAGTGAAAAAAGAAGAAGAAGAAGAAACAGTGACATGTGCAGCAACTGGTTCAACACCATCATCTTCTAGGTCTTCTTCTTCAAGCAGCTTCTTCACCCCACAACCCAGGGAACGGTTGCACGAGGTGGGTCCCCCTCCGTTTCTCACCATGACCTATGAGATGGTGGAAGACCCTTCCACGGACTCCATTGTTTCGTGGAGCAAAGGTCGCAACAGCTTTGTTTTGTGGGACCCTCACAAGTTCTCCACAAGCATCTTGCCTCGGAACTTCAAGCATGGAAACTTCTCAAGCTTCATTCGCCAGCTCAACACATATGTAAGTAACCCTGTGTTTTGGAATTAGTGTTGTTGATTTGTTTGTTAAACTGTTAATTCTATTTGTTTGTGTTTGTGCCATGAATCTGTTATGATTACTTTAGTTATGAGTAATGTTATGTTTTGATGAGTTTTGATAATCCTGTCATGTTTATAAATTGTGATTCAAATCGTAACTGTAGCCACAATATTACAGTTTCAGTGGTCTGTGTAAGTCATCACAGCAGCAATTGCGCGGAAATACTTGGGTGGTCCTGGACTTCTGGTTCCCACCTGATATTATTGACTGAGCTCATGGCTACATGGTGCTCCAGGACTACCCAAGAATTTCTCGCAATTGCAGCGGCATTAGTCACGTTATCTAGATTTTTTTTTTTTAAACAATGGTAACGATCGTAATGCGACAGCAACTGCGATAGTAATCAACTAATGGCAATTTAAGACCATGTATCCAGAGGTATGATGTGTGGAGTGAACCTAAAATGTATAAGTGTTGTTTAGAGTGAATCCAAAATGTGTAAGTGTTAATTTGGATCTCACATCATCATGAATATTTTAAAATAGTCCTTCAATGTGTGGCCAATTTATGTTGGAAATTGGCATGGAAAAATCCATTTTTATGCATTCACGGTTGGAGGGCAGAAAGTGATGGTGCTTATAGTATAAGAATCAAAATGAGTGTTAGGTAGAATTCATTAGAGTTTGAGTAAACTGCAAAGTTCATCCCTAAAAAGAAAAAATAAGTTCCGAGACATTGGTCACATGAATTCTTAGTCACCCAACACAATGGCCCCTCAAAATTGTACTAATATGACTGACATTGGTAATTTTTAAAAATCATTTTGGGAGTTATTATCTTTCAGAAATTAATTTGTTTGATGCTGTTCTGTGAAATGAACTCGAGGGTTTATATTTAGTTTTTGTAAGTTGGGAAACATAAAATGTTCAATATTTTATAGTATCTGTCTTTTGGTTAGTTAATTGTATCTGTTTTTCTAAAGCTGATTATTTCTTGAATGCTTTATATTGGCAGTGATACTTGAAGTACGGATTTAATGTCAAAAAATGAAAGACTGAAGTGATTGCAGTTGTATTTGTTGAAAAGAAAAATGATTGTTATGTCTGATAATACACATATGATGTATAATCATGGATGTTCTTTAGTATATATTTGTTTGTTAATTAGTTGAATGTGGTTTTCTGGCATTGATCACTTCTTGAATGCTTTACATTGATAGTTGACTAACTTCCCTGTTGATTCATCGGTGTACTCTACCCTTTTTAATTGAGGTCTAACAGTGGGAGAAAAAAATGTACACAGGGATTTCGAAAAGTTGATCCTGATCAATGGGAATTCGCGAACGAAGGGTTCTTGGCAGGACAGAAGCACTTGTTGAAGACTATAAAGAGAAGAAGAAATGTGTCACAGGGAATGCAACAAAGAGGAGGTGGAGGAGCTTGTGTTGAGGTGGGGGAGTATGGACTGGAAGGTGAGGTTGAAAGGTTGAGGAGAGACCGGAATGTGTTGATGACCGAGATTGTGAAGTTGAGGCAGCAACAGCAGAACTCAAGGGACCAAGTGATTGCCATGGAGGCCAGGTTGCAAGCCACAGAGAAGAAACAGCAACAGATGATGACTTTCCTTGCAAAAGCACTAAACAATCCATCTTTCATGCAGCAGTTAGCACAAAAGAACTCTCAGAGCACACAATTGCTCGGTGTTGAAATCAAGAGAAAGAGGAGGCTAACCGCTAGCCCGAGCATGGAGAGCTTGCAGCAAGGTGATCCTGTGACAGCTGTGCCTATTGAATCAGTGGTGGAATATCCAAGCCATGAACAAGAACTGGCAAATATTGAGTCTGAGATGGAGACCTTTTTCTCAACATCTTATGATAATAAACCTAGCAGCGAAATCAATGACCCGGCATCAAGAAGTTCAGTTCCAACCTCTGGTGGTGGTTTTGGTTCAGCTGGTGATGCATTCTTGGAGGACTTCCTCAAGGAAGACTTGGTCACTGGGAATCCAAAGGATGAAGTTGTAATTGGTGATTGTTCAAGAGTTGATGTGCCAGTGGAGGATTTGGTGGCAAAGCCTGGTAATGATTGGACTGAGGAATTGGATGACCTTGTGGATCATAAGGGTTTTCTTGGGTTCAAACCGTAGTTGGGTTATGATTTTGGTTATAGTATTACTACTATATCTGTGTCCTCAATTTCCCATATTGCTTCATGGTGGTAAACTTTGATTGTTATGTTACTATTTTTTAGGTATCAATTTTATTATGTGAAGTTAATAAATTGATAAATATGAATGTTTTTGAATGCAGGAGGGAAACTGGTAGTTGCACAAGGAAAGGAACCAACAGAAATTGCTCTTCATCTGGATCCTTAATTAAAGGAAACAAGTTTTGTGAGAATACTCCTTGTGCTAATGCTGCTACTATTTTTTGTTCTGATGACTGTGTTTGTTCATTTTGCAGGAGAGATCCACAAGGGTGTATTTCAACGATATGATCCAATGATTTACTGGGAAAGCTAGTGTCAGTCTTGCTGCACAAGGTCATTGGCTGGATTTTCATTGTTCATGAGGGTGAAAAATATCATGTAGATCTTGTCCAAATGTCCTTTCAATGGAATCACATTGTTTGTCCTTGGATATTGTTGGTCCAGAATTTTTTTTTTGGCCTTAATAATGAATAAAAATTGTCCCTGCTCCTTGATCTTTTGATTTAGCTTATGCAATTTTGTCTCAACAAACAACAATGGCGACAAGACCCGGTGGCATCTTTTGATTTATGTAGTAGCTGACCTTATTTTATGGTATAAAGGTGGTTGTTGTAATTATTGATGAAGCAAAAGCAATAATAATATTTCCAAATTTGATAGAAAAAATTTTCAAATAAACATGAGGAGGACTCTGAATTGGCATCTTAATATTTTATTCTTTCTAAGTATTCTACGAGATAAGCACAAATTATATTAGGTGAGACAGAGGGCCTTAAAACGAGTGACACGTTCTCTTGGGAATTACATTATACACGATTGAATCTCAAATTGCTTGCAGTCACCACCATCTCCTTCTTAAGGTCAGGTTAACAGCCTCTTTCATGATAACCAACAAAACAAGTGCTAAAGTAAAAGACGAGCAAATATAAATTAATACTACGATAGTCCATAGGTTTGAGGAACATTCGTAGTTTTTCTTTTTTTTTAGGGTTAGAGGAACATTTTTAGATGACATGAGGGATTTTGAACTTTGTTCATTTTTTGTCACGTTGATGAGGAATCAACTTGAATTTGGTATAAAAAAGAAAAACCTGCCTCATTAAGATTTGGGGTTTCGTTTAATTAAAAAAAGTTGGGTCTAGTGGGGATGCTCGGCTGAAAACCTTGAGTGTTGTATAAATTTAAATTCACGACCAAGTATCAGACCCAAAAAAAAAAAAAAATGTTGTATAAATTATAAATATGTACCTAAAAAAGGTCAACAAATTAAAAAATGTACCTAAATAAGTAAAATCACATACAGTCTATATATAAATAATAAAATTTGCTGGAAAAATAATTTCAAGTTTAATTAGTATGCACTAATGGTGTAAGACAGTTTTACACTTTCAACCAATAAAAATGGAGAAAAGTGAAAAATTATGATGGGTCCCTCATTATAATAGATAATTATTTGTATGAATTGACACTTTTCACTATTTCTATTGGCTGACAGTATAAAATTGTTTTACATTGTCAGTATATTTAAATTAAATTCAATAATTTCTAATCGTGTTAATGTATATAAATAACATCATATTATTATTATTATTATTATTATTATTGTTGTTGTTGTTGTTATTACTCTGCGTTTTTAGTAAAATATAAATATGCTCCTTTAATTTTGATTGAGTTGTATTTACACTTCTACAAGATACTAAACTTTTACACTGGTAAGAATTAAAACTGAGTTGACTTAATTATGCATTTGGCCTTTTAAAATATCATTATTATTTTTTTGTTTGGTTAATTTTTTTTTTTTAAAAGTTTCTATTTAGTCTCTCAAGGTTTTTTACTCCTTTTTTGCTCCCTGTTAATCTCCCATGACTTCTTTTCGTTTAGTGCAAACTAGGCTTCTCACATGAAGGCTGACATGGCCAAAGGGCAAAAGGAGGGACTATATGAGAAATTTATAATATTTTGGATATCAAAATAAAAAACATGATATTCTACATAAAATTATTTATATTTAAATAGATAAAGTAAAAATTTAATAAAACTAATTTACACGTAATTATTACTATAAAATTAAACTATTGTATTCAACATATTTTAAATAACTATATCTATGAAAATATATTTTTTAGCATGTATATTTAAAACCTTTTATATTAATGTAAGATATTCAAGAAAAAGATAAAAAAAATTATTCTCTTATGGGAGAAGTTTGAATGTATATATATATATATATATATATATACGTAGCTAATTTTTTTTCAAAAGCTATTCTTTTCAATTTTAACAAAAAAATTGAAAATAGATTTTTTTGATAATCTGATTATTTTTAATTATTACTCTATGTGTATAAATATAAATATTATTCACATACGATATAACTTAATCTTCCTCCAAAATAACACGACTTTTCCTCTTGTTCCCCTTAAATAAAATATTATATTTTTTTTCATTAGGTCTCTTTTTTTTGGTCTTTCAGTTCATGTTAGTCTTCACATAGGATACTAAATGTGTTCTTGGTTCCGTATTTACAAAATTGATTCTTGATTATATTGATTTTAATAGAACTAATTTTAGGTAAAAATGATTTAAAGGTAAAGTAATTCTAATAAAATTAATGTTGTTGAAATAATATCTAACAAAAAGGTAAAAACTATTTTTCTTTGGACCAAACTTTGATTTTGAAATAGAATCAATTTTGAATGAGTGCTAGAAAACAAAATCAAACATAATGAAATGAAAGTAAAATCAATTCTCTACTGTCAAATAGGGATGGCAATGGCGATCCATAAGTGAAGATATTCACAAGAATATCCGCAAATGCAGATCCAAATATAGGGATTTTTTTCTCTATAGGGATGAGGATGGAGGTAAAGTCTCCCTATAGTGACTTTGAAAATGGGTATAGGGATTATACCCCCCACTCTATGGAGATATTCGCTCCGAGAGTATATTGGTAATTTTATATATAAAATTTATATTTTATATTTTTAACACAAAAATAAAGAAAATACAACCCAACTTACTTATTCTCTCACAGTCTCATGATTTTAAACATTTATTGTTGTTTATTATGATATTCTTGTGATAAACTGATAATTATGATTTGATTTAAAATTTGAAAATTTGGTAGTAATAATATAAGACTATAATCTAAGACTTGGATTGACTTTGCATTTTATTTTTAGGTTTTTTTCCCCCAAAACTTTCAAGCTAAGTAAATTGTTTGGACATGTCTTCTTAAATTTTTAAACATTTTTTTGGGATATTTGTGGATCCTTAAGGGGTTGAGGATCCGTGGGGAACAGGGATGGAGAGGAATTTGCCTCGCTGTGGACAATGGAAATAAAGATGGGGGAAACTCTAGAAGCATGGAAAAAAAAGTAGAGAACTACTCTCTGCCATTACCCCACCCCATTGCCATCGTTACTGTCATTCTCTATTTGATGTTTTCTATCACATTTCCAAACACATTACAAGATGACACTTAGAGCAGAGAAAATTGATGGTAAAATAATGAAGGGATTAAATAAGAATGAAATTTTTTGAAAAAAACTAAAGGGAAGATTTTATTTTAAAAAAAGAAAAAGAACTAAACGAGAAAAATTGAAATATTTTAAAAGATAAAAACATAATTAGGCTAATTGAGTTCTATATGGAGTTGAATTGCCGAATCCAATTTGAAGTCTAAGTTGCATATAGTCAAATCACAAAGGGAAATTGCAGCCTCATGCATATGAAATCTTCTTTGAAATAAATTGATGATGGGGTGTGATGATGGGATGGTTGGAAGGTTATACGGTACGTGATCAATCGAAGGACCATCTAATTTACCATATTATTGGGAACTTTCTGAAACCGTGGGTGCCACTAGGCGCTGATATAACAGTCACAAAAATTTCGAAACCGTGGGTGCCGCTGAAATTAATTTTGTGATCTATTTTATAATTTTTGTATTATTAATTAATTAAATCTTATTTTTTGTGATTTTTGAAGTTATTATTATGAAAATTAAATATTTTTGCTAAGAAAATAATATATGATTGAATAGCAATTTAAAATGTTTATGAGTTTAATTGTTATATATTGATAGTTTAAAAGAGTTTTACACTGTTATCCATTCAAATATTTGTATTTATCAGATTTTTAAAGTAATACGTGGTTAAGTTGAATATTTTTGCTGATGTGATAATATATGATAAAATATCTATATAAAATATTTTTATACTTGAAAATGCATACAAATTAAATCTAATATTTATATAATGAAAATTACCAAAGTTCAATAATCAAGTTAATATGCAATTACTTGGCATCAATTTCCAAATATAATTTACAGAGGGTTTAAATATGTTTTTAGTCCCTATAAAATTAGCAAATTATGGTTTTATTATCTAAGAAATTGTTTTTTTGGTCTTGATCCAAATATTTTCAAAAATTTTGGTTTCAGTCTCTAATTTGTTTTTTTTGTTTTTTTATTTTGATCAAAATATTTTTAAAACTTTTGCTTCTAGTCTCTACTTGAATATGGGAAAGATGCCGTAACTATCCGTCATCCATGTTATCACTTAACAAAAATAAACTAATGGTAGGGATTAAAACCAAAACTTTTTGAAATGTTTGGATAAAAAAAAATCTTAAAAACTAAAACCAAAATTCACTAATTTTATAGAGATTAAAAATATATTTAAGCCTTTACAAAAAGACATAAGTACTAGCAATATCCATTTTTTCACAACAGCACCACTCACAGGTTAAATAGGCCACCTGCGTAGATAAATGGGTTAGTCCCTTTATCCACATTTTTTTTATTTTTTTAGAGAAAGAGATATAAATTTATGACATAAAAATATGATTTATTAATCAAATTTATGGCATCCTCATTTTTTTAAATAAGAAATAAGAATTTTTACCTTTTTTTTAAATCAAAATTAAAATTTTAAAACATGAAAAGCAAAAAAAAAAAAAAAAAAGAGTTAAACAAGCCAGCCCATTTAGGCCCGCAAACCAATCTTAAATGAGCCGGACTAGTAAAATATGACTCTTAGGTTTAACTCTGTTAAAGATAATCATTTCATACCCATAACCAAGGTTTTATCAAGTTTATGGGAAATTCAAGAGTTTCTCTTCAAAATGTGGCATTACTACATCATTTCCAATCTTGTAAACCATGCGTTTCACAATTCATTCATCAATCATCAGATATCTCCAAGATGAGTATAAGCATATCAAGTATCAACATCTACATACAAATATTCCTAAATACACCATTATTCCAAAATAGACTAGACAATGGAAGTTGGTCCTACCTACATAGATAATGAAGCACATATAAAAGGTTTTACTTCTATAAAAAAGTTGCTCAGATTACACAAAAGGTAGTTGACATATATAGCCACCCACATATGTTTGTGAGTTTGGGTTTTAGAAGGGAGGGGAGGAAAGGGAAGGAAATGGTTTAAAAAGTAAAATTAAATGTCGGACTCACCTAAAAGACAATTATTCCTATAAAGCTATAGGACCTGAACCCTTCTCAGCATTAAGATTTGAAAAACATAGAAAGTCCACAAAGTGAGTTATAAAACTCAATTAGGGATAACATAAACCATAACAGAAGCACAAGTTTTTCTATATACAACATACTTTCTGTTTCAAATACAAGTAATAAAATAGGTTTCTGATCAAATCATTAGTTCAATAATGTGATCCAAGAATCATTCTACAGATGACATAGTGAATTCGGAATTCATCATTCATCCAAGAATCCTTTTTGTATTAAAAACCTTCTCACAATGTAAAAACTGGATATTGGAAACTGATAAATCCTCAAAGCCATTTCATACACAAAATCTGAAAATATAAAATCTTTAATTCATTATAATACTTTCATACTAGGAGGTCACTAATCTAGAATAAAATAGTTCATCCATTCCATATGATCAACATGTAACCGATCTTATTGCTCACTTACTAGATAGCCAGTAAGTAACCGCCCATTCCAATTATCTAATAGGTAGCTGGCATGTGGCCATGTATACCCAACCTTAGCACATATTAACCTTGTACTGACTAGGATATTAACACACATATCAACCTTATTAACACACATCACCCCTGTAGTAACAGAGGGGATTAACACACACCATCCTTGTGCTAATAGAGATGGCCAACACACATCATCCCTGTGCCAATAGAGGGGATTAAACACAAACCCTGTGCTAATAGAGGGTTGAGCTATCAGCCATAATTGGAGCTGGCTATATAGGCCAGCCTGGTCCACAATGGGTTAGGGATAAACAAAATGACATGAGTTGGTCCACATCTGCCTCCCGCAAAAATCCACAGGTTCACGAACTAGTCTGCATTACACTTTTCCAATAAGAGAGAGGGAAAAAATAAAAAAAATAAAAAAAGATGCAAACCCTACATTATTATGAAACAAAATCTCACAATCAGGCTACAGTTAATCCTAACCGAAAAATATGTAGTGCTAGGATCTAATGGGGGACGAAACGATGGCTTGATTCTCGGTGATGAGCTCTTTGAGGTTATCAACACTCATGGGATGGGTGACATTGCGAGAGGGAGAAGGAGGCTGGATGGTTAATTTGATGAGCTAAGTTAATATTACATGCATCTTGCTGTGACCAAAATGAATGTTTACTTGACAAATAACTTTATCTTATTATATGTCATACTAAACATGATAAAAATAAATTATAAAATATAAATTTATATTATGAAGTCTTATACAACATGGTAAACATGGCCTATATTCATTACTTTCCAATGCATGGAAGATCAACATAACCAAAATATCGAAAAGGATGCATGGTAATCCTATAATTCTCAACAATTAGGCTAGGTATATAACTATCCATAATTATCATTGTTATCTATGTACTGATCTTTCGCTCTTGGTGACTATGTCTCATCTCCTTTGCGTGCTTGCTCCTTAGCATTGGAATAGTATGGACCTCATTGAGCTGTGTTCTTTTGTGTCCAAATGTCCCGATTTGGGTAAATGTGAACCCATTTTTCCACATACACAGCCTCTAAGCTACTTAGCTATCCTTTCAATAGAAAAGGATAACACAGAATGCTCCATTATCTTTTCCACCTTACAAAGTCCAGAATTTTAAATAAAGATAGAACCATATTATAATTCAATATATAATAAAAAAATGGAACAAGGGTATCTAATTCTCCTATATCATCATTCACATACCGACAAACCCGTCTTGGCCCCCCCCCCCCAAAAAAAAAAATTCCTACGTTAATATAAACCCCAATTCATTAACTCAGACTATAGGACCACCTGCACCCATTCTTCTATTTAAAGAACTGAAACCTCCCCCTCTGCTCTTGCTATAAACACAACACATACCAAAACACCATGGTGTCTTTGCAATTGGAATGGTTGTTTCCAATTCCAGGTGTCACTTCTGCTTCAGCAATATTCACCTTGCTGGCGTTAATAGGAGGATTTTTGGGTTATCTTTATGGGCCCTATTGGAGGTTAAGAAAAGTTCCAGGCCCACCATCTCTTCCTCTGGTAGGACACCTTCCCTTTCTGGCTAAGTATGGCCCTGATGTCTTCTCTGTCCTTGCCAAGCAACATGGCCCAATCTACAGGTTAGTAATACTTGTTTTTTTTCAAATTACGGGTATTTAAAATCTATTTATTTTGGCTAATTTGGTTTGAGCCGAAGTTCTTTTCATATTAATTTTTTTATTCAAAGAATTTAAATCTAATATCTTATTTTAAGGAAATAAGTGTCAAACTATTTAAACTAATTAGATATGGATAGTTCGTACTTAATACTTGCATGTTACTATGTTGTACAAAGTATTTAGTAATTTTATTTCTAAATTATTAATATATAAAATTTATTAGATCCCAGCTAATTTGATTTAAGCTAAGTTGATCCACTATAATGTTAAAGTTTTTACTGTGTTGATTTTTTTTCCTTTATTTATGAGACTTGAAATTGAGACCTTGCTTAAAGGAACATATGCTCAACCACTTAAAACAACTAAAAGTTGATAGTTAGCAGTTAGTTAGTAAAGGTTGATTTGTTATAGCCATTATTCTCTTTCTTTGATTGAGAAGGAAAAAGCTGTTATTGTTGACATGATATTGAATCTTGTATACAACTATACAAGATAGTCAAAGGCCTCAAACTCCTTTTGGGTGGATGAACATTAGCTATCTTTGATTTGCCAAAAGTGTGGTAGTGGGTCAGTGTTCTTAGTGCCTAATGCCTGGGAAGAAGTAGACATGAAGGTAATCTAAACGCACTATGTGTTCTGGTTTGGTAAGTTGATTGTTTCCAATAAGACAAGGGGGGCCAAGCATGAAAGGAAGCATGGCCGTCCTTTACGGCTTCCGCACCATGATTAAATTATTATGATAAATATTAATAAATTTTGCTAATTTATGTTTTAGTGGGAGAAGACGTGCAATTTTTTTTTGTCTTGATGAACTATTATTAAGAATCTGAGTAATCCACTTCAACCCGACAAAGGTCCCAGAAAAGGGTAGAGGTCTCCTAATAAAAAAATTTTTTATTCCTAGAGCTCAAACCTATGATCTCTAATTAAGAATTCAAAATATTTACTATCTTGACTAATCCCATATTGGTAAAGACATGCAATTTTATTACGCATAAAATCATTCTCTCTTGTCCTTAGGAAAATATTTATTATTATATTTTTTAACGTGTCTTAAGGACATTGGTTGACAAATACTCTTATACCTAAGTTATCATTTTGATCTTTAAAAAATTAATATGTTAATAAATTAGCCCTTAAAAAATATTTTATTAATCCGTGATACCACAACAATCAATTCTATTATCGATAATGGACTTTGTTATTGTTAACAAATGACATATTATGGGCTAATTTGCCAGTATATTGTTATTTTAGAGATTAATTTTCAACACATTAAGCTTTCAAGGCTAACTTGTATCATTGAGGTGCTACATGTTAATAAGATATTTTTTAATAATTGATTTACCTGCAAGTTGATAGTTTAAGGGTCAAAATGGTGGGTCCCCCGTCTTCTATTTTACACATGTGATTTAACGTTCGGAACTTGGATTTTCATTGTCATTGACTCTTTGATCTTCTATTCTAAAGCACAGAAGCATAGCTTGTCGGTTGAAAGTGCGTCAGATATTCAAAGGGGAATAGTGGTGCTGCGATCTTAATCACTGTCTACGGAAACCTTCTCTTTTTGCTAGTGGGTTATTAAGTCATAAAAAAAATATCAACTTAACATACTTTAAGATTAATGAATTAGAAATATCAAAAGAGAAGTAAATCTATAAATATAATTTAAGAGGAGAAAGAAGAGTTAGGGAAGGATGAATATGAATTAATAATGTGTCACCGCGTTTTTTTCTTTTTCCTTGTTCGCCACTCTTTTATTTCTTCCATTTCATCCTTAGTAAATCAATATATAAAAAGTTTAATTATGATATATTATTAATATATAATTTTTTATACATTTAGTTAATCATATATCATTATTTTTATAAATTATAATTAAATATTATAAAAATTAAATATTCAATGATGTAATAATATAACATTAAATAATTGTATAATTTTTTTTTTAACAATGATAATAGATTAAAAATAAATTTATATAATTATCTTTTCTTCTTACTTAATTTGTTTTCTTCAATGATTTTCACTGTTATAGTTGATGATGCTGTTCCTATTGGTTTAATGGAGCAGATTTCATATGGGAAGACAGCCACTAATAATTGTAGCAGATGCGGAGCTTTGTAAAGAGGTTGGAATAAGAAAGTCCAAAGACATTCCAAACAGAAGCATTCCGTCTCCTATTTCTGCTTCCCCTCTTCACCAGAAAGGTCTCTTCTTCACCAGGTATGCAATTTTTTTTTAATGTAATTATGAAATTCATAATATTCCTTCTAGAGAAGCTTAGAAATCTTCAGAAAGTCCACTGTCCCCACTTGTCATATTCATTGGAAAACAAATATGGGAATGATTTTTGTGCAAAACATATGAGGTGTATGTAACTAGTAGAATTGAGTCTAGTAGAAGGGGTTAATCTCCATAATAAACTATGGTTTAAATTTTGGTAGAAGATATGTTTATATTTAACGTCTAAAGTGTCATGAATAAATTTGCCTATAGTAAAAAATAGCTATGAAAATAAAATGAAGTGTGTGTACAATTAAGACCATTTAAAGAAGGGAAAAAAACTTAAGTAGAACTGTGATTTTATTAAATTGAGTGCTTTTTTCTTTAATTTGTAAGATATTGCTATTTTCAGCACTATCACGACTAAGGGACTCTTTCAACAATTGTCTTCTCCAATATTTGAACGTTTGTTCTCTCTTCGAAAGTGTAATTCACTTATCACTATATCTGACATTTGTTAGTTATCCAATTGAGTGTTTGAGTATAAGTTTGTTAAAGTGTCATTATTCAAATAAAAAATCAAAACTATGTACGAAATTACTATGCAAAGACTTTTTTTTTTTTTTTCTCTTTTAGCATTAGTGGTGGATCAAAATAGTAAATAACTTCAACTCCTGAAATGAAAATATGAGTTCAAATTTTCAAAAATAAAAAAAGTAATTAAGTAAGAAATTACATAACTCTCATATTCTTCCGGAATTAATATATCTTGTGTTTATTAAAAAATAACAATTAACTTACACCAAGTGGCGTATGAGAGCTGTGATGAATTGGGACAAGTTATTATTCAATGAGTTGAGGGAAAAAAGTGAAAATGATTGGAGTCAAGGGTTTTAGAATATATTATCCTAGCGTAAAGCTTTAGAAGTAATAATTCTTATTGGAGTCACCACAGACACAACACATAAAAAAATATATCCCAAATAATTAAATTTACCTATAGTATATAAGATAGCGTTACTAATTTTTTTCACTACTTCATATAAATCTAGAGTTTAATTGATATGCACTGACAGTGTAAAATAATTTTACATTGTCAATCAATAAAAATAATAGAAAGTAAGAAATTATGATGGATCCCTTATTATAATGAGTAATTATTTGTATGAGTTGACACTTTCTATTATTTTTATTGACTGAGTGTCAATGCATTTAAATTAAATTCATAAATCTAATACAAAGCACGAAAAGTATACTTTAGTCGGTACAACTTTAACTGACTTTTTTGTTGTCTTTTTCTTGTGGGTTTCTCGGTGGGATAGCCTAGCCAGTAGCATTTAAGTTGAATGCCATTTCCATTTTGCGATCATAAGTTCTCAACTTGAGAACCGCAAATTCATTGTATTCCACCTTTCACTAATGCAGGCTTAGTTGATTCACACAATTCAGCAATTTTTTAAGTAATTTTTTTAGTTTGAGTATTATAGATGAAAAGATAAGTAAATAATGATGAGAGAATGATCCCGCTAGAATCACATTAGTTAAATTCAAGCAAATTTTGAATACTGATAGTAAAAGTAAAATACAAATATATATTGTCCTTTCATGAAATATTAGTGCTTGATATACAAAATTTCAACGCACAAACATCAATATACCATTGTTGAATTGCAGGGATACACGTTGGCAAACCATGAGAAACACCATATTATCAGTGTACCAGCCATCACACCTAGCCAGCTTGGTGCCAACAATGCAGTCATTCATAGAATCAGCAACACAAAATCTTGACACCCCAAATGAAGACATAATCTTCTCCAATCTCTCTCTTAGGCTAGCAACTGATGTGATTGGAGAGGCTGCATTTGGTGTCAACTTTGGCCTCTCTAATCCTCAATCAGCTTGTGAATCAATCAAGAGTGTTAACAATAATATAGTAGGGGATAATTTAGGTGCTAGTGATGAAGTATCAGATTTCATTAACCAACACATTTATTCCACTACACAACTCAAAATGGACTTATCTGGTTCATTCTCCATCATACTGGGACTACTTGTACCATTACTTCAGGAACCATTTAGGCAAATTTTGAAGAGAATACTAGGCACCATGGACTGGAAGATTGAGAATACTAATAAGAAATTGAGGGGCCGTCTTGATGAGATTGTGAAGAAGAGAATGGAAGACAGGAATAGAACTTCAAAGAATTTCTTGTCACTTATACTGAATGCAAGAGAATCAAAGAGGGC
This sequence comes from Pterocarpus macrocarpus, assembly GCA_031439585.1. NCBI lineage: Eukaryota > Viridiplantae > Streptophyta > Magnoliopsida > Fabales > Fabaceae > Pterocarpus > Pterocarpus macrocarpus. The sequence continues at coordinate 36,057,857 of CM062514.1, forward strand.
ATCAGAGAATGTGTTCACCCCTGATTACATAAGTGCTGTTACTTATGAGCACCTACTTGCTGGTTCAGCTACCACATCTTTTACATTGTCATCTGTTGTCTATTTGGTTGCTGGTCATCCTGAAGTTGAGAGAAAGTTGCTTCAAGAGATTGATGGATTCGGTCCGGCTGATCGGATGCCAACTGCTCAGGATCTTCGTGACAGTTTTCCTTATCTTGATCAGGTTAGTTTAAACTTGCTGACAATGAAACAAACACCAACATGAAGGCACAATACACACAAGCATTATCCTCTTTTATATCAGCACAATGATACTTGGAATGGTGCAGTCCTCATCCTTTTCTATGTGTCAATTTGTCCTCTTTCATTTAGGCTTACATGGCTGATAGTATCTTCCTTTTTTATGTCAGCGCACAATTCACATGTGATATTTGGATTGGTGCCGTCTTCGTCCTCTTTGATGTATCAGTTTGTCCTCTTTTATTTAGATCTACATGTCCTACTTTATCATTCTCTTTTATATCAATGTACTATTTACATGTGATACTTGGACTAGTAGTTCTCATCCTCTTTAATGTGTCGGTTTGTCCTCTTTTATTTAGGCCTACATGTTCAACATGTGTCAAACGCAGATGCTTGCAAAACACATTGACAACAAATGTTGGACATAGGTCTATATATGTCTGATTAATTTTATTTTTTTTTTAATCTTAGACACAGCTCGAACACTGCATGGACACACTGTAGACACTATATTTATTTATATCAAAAAGTCTAGGTGTGTTCATGCTTTATAGCTTGCTGAAATTTCAGTTAAGTTTGAACATTGAAGTTGCAAACTTGCAAGGGCCAAGCAAATTGATATTTTGTGCTCTATTTAATTATTTCAGGTGATTAAAGAGTCAATGAGGTTTTACACTGTCTCCCCATTAGTTGCAAGAGAAACATCAAATGAAGTAGAGATAGGAGGTTATCTTCTTCCGAAGGTAATACATCTCTGTCCTGTGACAAATATTGGTTACAATCTTGGTGGGGACATATAATATATTGATAATATTTGGCCAAAATGTAAGCAATTCCATTTAATTATAAGTCAATTGCAGAGCATTCCATGTGATTTAAAACTCAACAACTTGATTATTGAAATTACAAAACTTTGCTTATTGACTTCTTATAGGAGTTTTGTTGCACATGCATAAGGAGGGTTAAATTTACACTACTCTGCTTGGCTTGTTAAGTTCAGGAAAACAAGTTGCTGAGTTTTAGACTATAGAGGGGTTTTCTACTATTGATCTATAGTTAGATGCATCATGTGCAATTTAACCATAACATTTGGATGGATAATATGAAAGTTTCTTGAAGTGTTCATTCAAAATTTTCAGCTTTCTATGGAGAGACATTACATCTGTTCTTTACTTTCATGAGATCCAGCGCTTTCTAATTTGGTTTATTCTACATAAAGAACAGGTTTTTAGCTATGCCATCACTGATGTAGTTTTCTATGATCAGGGGACATGGGTTTGGCTAGCACCTGGAGTTCTAGCAAAAGACCCAAGGTACTTTCCAGAGCCAGAAAAGTTCAAACCAGAGAGGTTTGACCCGAAATCTGAAGAAATGAAACGAAGGCATCCTTATGCATTTATACCATTTGGAATTGGTCCTCGTGCTTGTATTGGTCAGAAATTTTCCCTGCAAGAGATCAAGCTTTCTCTGATTCATTTGTACAGGAACTATGTGTTTCGTCATTCACCTAACATGGAAAAGCCATTAGAACTAGAATACGGTATAGTTCTTAACTTCAAGCATGGTGTCAAGCTTAGAGTCATAAAAAGAACAAAGTAGAGTGGCCTATGTCAACCTTCCAGATTGTACCTGTGATACAACAGATGAATTTAAAGCTCTGTTGAGCATTTTTATTGTAAATTTCTCTATATGCAAAATAAGCTAATCCTAAGTCCTACACACGAAATGTGCTGAGATCTAAGTAAGACATGTTACCTTATAATAATACGCAAATTTATGAAAGAATGTGTTTACAAAAGTGGGATTTCCCTCAAATCATTAGGTGATATCAGTCAAAAACTCTTTGGTTATATAATTTATATCTTGCACTCTCTCTCTTGCTTAAATTGATGATTTATCATGACAAGCTCTCAGCTATGAGTGATAACAATACCCTCAAATGTGGAGACCCCTCAAAAGTATTCGATAACAATTTATCAAATATACAAATTGGATACCCGTCAAAAGCATTTCTTAAGGAAAGCACAGAAGCTACTGCTATAGCTTGTAGCTATAATTCAATTAAGAGTTCAGGGAACAACAAGATGTTGAAGTGTTGAACTTCTTGGAAATAAATACAGAGATCAATTCCTCCAAGTCCCTCTCAGCGTGGCTTCACTGAGCTCTTATCCATGTATGTGGGTAGGTAAAGTGGCCTAGAATAGTTGATTGAAGCGTCAGAACCAGTATTGCTTTTGGAATCCCCATTAGATAAAACAGATGCCCTTTTGAGAAATTGAAACTCATCCATGGATTGCTGCCTTTGAGCTCTATTGTGCAGATGATTACTAGTTTTTCGCTTTGCCTTGGTTGACTCAGTCAGGTTCATGTAACTTGGCCTAGTGTTACTACTAGTGTCTTCTGTCCTGTCATAAGCCAATGCAGCATTCCCAGATGTTGGTGTTGTAGATGTGCAAATTGAAGATGAAGCAGAACTCTCATCGTACGGAAACTCAGAACTTGGACTGGAGGAAGAACGAGTAGCTTGTGCAGAATGTGGAGGTCTAGCAGAAATCCTTGTGGTGACATTGTTCTTTCTCACTTTAACCAAGCATGGTTCTGATGTTTTTGAATTGGTTGAGTCCACACATTTCTTTGGAGGTGGTGGAGGAGTTTTATCTGAGGAATCAGCATGGTATTGTTCCATTAATCTACTCTCCCATGGCTTAGCCGCCATCCAACGTTCCAACCAACTCCACCCCCAGTTAGCCTTGTCTACCCCATAGTTCTTGAGAGAGGATAGCGAGGCATTTGCTCTTGAATTTGAGATGGGGGTTGATCTCCATTGCTGAAAAAAAAAAAATAAAGGTTTAAAAACATCTTTCTTAAGCATGAATAAAGTAAGTTGGAAACATTCTCACAATTTGTTACCTTCTGAGCAAGAGAGTATGCAAGTGCTCTTTCTCTCTTGAATGCTCCTTTTTGCCTCATCTGTAATTTTGATTTAACATCTTCCAATGTTCCTTTGCTATCACACCACCCTTCCTGCATGTTCCCAAAATATGTTTCTCAGAAAATTTCTTTCCATGGCTACTGAAATTGCATAAGAACAATGCTTCTTACACATTCAGTATAAGGTGGTTGTGCAAATATTCTTATGGTCCATAAACTATACAAAAAATGTGCCTAACTAGTATTAATAATTATGAAACTTTTTTGTATGATATGTCTATGAATTATGATACCTCGGCTTGTTTCAAGAGATCAGCCTGGCTGCGCCTTTCATTGAGCATTTTCTGAACTGCCTGCCCCTCAATGGACATTCGAACACGGCGAGCTCTAACTCGTGCTTGAACACGAACCAGGGCCTGCATGCACCTCAATGTCACTGCAGCCTGTTTCCTCACCAGTCTAGCCCGGACAATAGCTTGAAGCCTGACCAATCCCTTCAAGGCCCTCAAGGCCCTTCTTGCCTGCAATTACAATAAAAGGAAACCAATTAAGGACCTTCACTATATGACAACAATGCTTAATCATAGAAAGCACCATTGTTGACAAAGTCAAATGTTTCGAGACATTTGAACTATTTAATTCGAGTAACACCTTTGTTGAAAATTGAAGAAGAAACAAAGCAAATCTTCAGAACACTCAACATATTTTTCTAATTTTCCAATCAGGCAATACAGATCTGGATATGGTTTAGCTCCTTCCATTCACAGCAATTTGGGTTTAGATGAGTTGATTAATCACACCAGCTCCAAGAAAAATCATCAAGCAATTACCATAATATTAATTACCATAATACTAATTAATTCAGCACGGTATGTTAATTTGGACTTTGGAATATCTTGAACACAAGTTTTGTGCTTTAGCTTAGCTTAACTTTTCCCATGAATTGTTAGAAATAAAAACCATACAAACAGTCTTCTAAAAAGATACAAATTTAGAGAGCTAAATTCGTTATTTTTCTCTTAATCTGGATATTTTCACATGTGTGAGACTAATTTAATTTCTCCGACATTTCAGACCACAGACTCAATAACAGAAAATCACTACTGTGCTTCACATATTTTTTTTCATAACATGTTTAATGCATCACGTTGAGTTACAAAACGAAGCCATCCTCTCATATGCAAATTTAACATGACTTAATTATATGTTGATCTGATCAAGTTAAAAAGGTAAAAAAATTAAAATATTAAAAATAACTCGACCAACATTGAAGATATATACATAACCAGGTTATATCAAATTGGGTTATGCTGATGCTTAGAAGAGAGTGTTATACCAAGAAGGCGCGAAAAGCGGTTTGGATTCTAGTTGCAGCCCATTCTTCCCTGACCAGTCTAAATTCCTTCGGTGGCGCTCGAACCACTGTGGCCACTGCAGCACTAAAGGCATCATCTGCTGTTGCAGCATGCGGGGAATAATGAGAACCTTCTTCACACTCGGAGCCTGCTCTGCTGCCTCTACTATGGTTCCCTCTAAAGCCCTTCCACGAAGCCATGTCCCCAGATGAACTCCTCCATAGCCTCATCCACTTCTTGTTCTTCCCACCACCCTCCTTCCCCTACACCCAAAAACAACAACAACAACAACAACAACAAAAGAAAGAAACGGTTATTACAGTTATAATAACTGAATTAGTTACTGAATTAACTGAGTTAGTTAGTTAGTTAACAAAGTTAGTTATATGTTTGGTTTTTCACTCTGTAAATCTCCAAAACCCATGGCTTAATTAAAAGTTTGTTTCTTATAGCTTTTCATTTTGAAATGAAAATCCAAACATGCACTGAGTTGGTTACGTAGAAGAAGAAGTAACTTACGTGCTCATCTTTGTCGGGTTTCTTAAGGCCGATCAATGCTTTCACCCATTTTCCTGAGGCACCCATTATTGCTGAAGGTAGAAGAAGCTGCAAGAGACCCTTCGGGAGTTGAATATACAAGCCAAGATCGAGAGAGAGAGAGAGAGAGAGAGAGAGAGAGAAGTTTAGTTTATTAATTGAAATTGATTGATGATTGATGATTTTGATTGTATTAATGAATGATGGTGTGTGTGTGTGTGAGAGAGAGAGAGAGAGAGAGGAAAAGGAGGAGAGTGGTGTTGCAGTTTTATTTGTTTTGCTGCTGAGGAGGGGTCGTGGGTTGAGTGTGTGAGTGTCGTGGCCGTTTCCTGAGATTTGAAATTCAAAACGTGCAACGGACAACATGATTATCCCGCTCTCTGTGCCTTTGTTGGATTTGGGAAATTGAGATTTTCAGACAACAGAACAACACCATGTAGACCCCGCTTCCTTTCCGGGTTGATAAACCATGAAAAAAGTGTCACCATTTCTTTTTGTGGAAAAAGGTTTTGAAATGGAGGAGAACAAAATTAAAAAGTTAAAAGTTAAGAAAAAAAAAAAAAAAGAGAGAGAGAGAGAGAGAGATGCCTTGCTTGCTTGTAGTAGAGACAAAGCATCTCACAAGTTAGTGCAGCTGAGATCTGATTTTTCATACCAATGGGCCTTTCAATTCAGTCTGATTCATGGATTATTCAGCTTGGCAAGTTCCGCATTGCGCCACTCGCATTCTCACCTCCTATAGGACTGTACTATTGTATTCGAGACCCCAGAAAAAAAAAAAGGAAAAAAATAAAAAAAGACTATACTATACCATAAATAAAGATGGATAAACATATCTTTTATAGAATATCGTATCAACTTATATCCCATCCAATAATAGAGAGAATGTGAGTCGGCACAGTATCCTAAGAAAAATATATTCACTTAATATCCAAAAAATATATATTCGCTTAATATTACTCCTATAATATGTGACATTTTGAGTGATTTAATTTTTAAATTGAAAAATAACTCGCTTCTAAATTCCTATCACTTCTGAAATTTAAATTTGCTTCAATTTATTTGTAATTTTATTTGACTAAGATAATATTGATTTTTTTTTTATCTCTATTATTAGGTGTTTTTATTGATTATGCTAATGATTGCATTACCCATGATCATATGTATTTATTACCCTCATTTTCTTACTTGTATTTATTTATTTTGGTTGTACCAAAAAATATCAAGTATATGATAATAAAATTTGAACTTATAATTTCATACAAGTTATTTAAACTCTTTGTTACTAACTCATGGCTTACCTCCTAATGAATATAATAATATGTATATATTCACAATATCATTTTTTTATGGCTGTGTATTTACAATATCATAATTCACATTTGTGAGGTTTTAATAAAAACTACTAATAAATAGGAAAGAGAGTAATATATTAATGAAAGAGATAAAATTAATGAACTTATAATTTTAAAGCAGTCAAAAGATAATATTATCAAATTACCTTTTTCTTTACAAATATTAAGAATATATTTAAATTTTTAAATTATGAGAATATTTTAAGATGGCAGGAATTAGAATTCAGAGAAAAATGATAAATTATTTAAATTATGCAAGTTTTTATAAGAGATTCGGTACTTGTAACTTTTTTCAACTAAACTATATCTATGATTTGGCTTTTCACGTTTTGAAAGAAAGCCGCTCATAGCGGCAAATGACTTTCGGCTTGAGCAGCAGGACCATTGGATTTTGGAGGGAGAAACTGAGAAACCAAAACAAAACAGCAAAAAGTTTCTGTTGTGACCGGAAGAAAATAACAAAAGAAATTTAATTGATCTGAGCCTGGCCCAGTTAATTTCAGACACTGTTTTCTAATCAAGTGTTTTTTTTTGTCTCGAATGCTTGCCTTGGATCCTCGTATTCCGAGATCGACTTTAATGAGGTGGGAAAGCGAAAAGTAGATGGCCCACGTTTAAATCTTGAGAAAGTTTTTTTACAAGCGCAGTTGGGACGCATTTGAGATATATTATTATTTTTTTTAATTATTAATTTTTTGAATTAAAATTATCAATTTTTATTTTATTAAATTATCAACTGATTATAACATATAAATATTAATTTTTTTTTCAGTTATCAATTTTTTAAATTAAAATTATCAATTTATTTAATTAGATTATTAATCAGTTGTATATAAAATATTTTGTAATATTATACTATAATTAGTTAGTAATTCAATTAAATAAATTGATAATTTTAATTTAAAAAATTAATAATTAAAAAAATTGATAATACATCAAATACATTCATTTTTTACACATCTAAATAACACAATTCTTAAATTTTTGCTCGAAATTTTGGTATTCAAGATCCACACCATCCAAGAAGAAATGGTTTTTTTATTTTTAATATGAAATTTGAGTTTAGTATTTTCAATATTATGGGATTTGGATAGTATTTATAGGAATATGGTGTGTAATAAAATCAGAAATTCTAATTTTGGTTAAACTGAAATCGAAAATTCCGATTTCTATTTATTGAAATTTTTTATTATAAAATCAAAAATTTTGATTTCGATACAAACAGATATCAAAATTTCTGATTTTATACAAAAATTATATCTATATAAACTTCTCCAAATCTCATATTCTAATACATTTATAAACCAAATCTCATGTTAAAAAAAAAAATACCTGCAAGAAACGGCTTAAAAATAAGTGATATTTTTTGCAATTAATTTAAAAAATAAAAATAAAAAGCATTTACTAAAATAAAATAAAAAACTCTTATTTTACGTTTTATAAATTGAAAAAACTCCGTGGAAACAACTAAAAAATTATAAATACATTGGAGGAATTATTATCTATTTCTAGAGTGTCATATAAAATTGTGTTCGTTTTATTTACAACTTCAAATGTCAGTCTTAATTAGTGATAGGATCTCTTATTGACTTGCACATTTATTAGAGGAATAAGTTGCTCCAGTGTGAAGCTAATTAAAAAATTAGATGATACAATTCTTGAATGAACCATACGGTTAATGTACTCTGACATAGGGCACATGCAGGAGGCATAATAACCTGACTATATATAAATATGTCTTCCTCAAATTTTGACATTTTGTCATTTGTGCAGTTGTAAAACTGGTATGTGTATTTTGTATTTGGTACGCAGACAGCATCAAATTTTTTTTTTAATATGAAAATTGGTAAATTCACAAAACTTTTATATGACCTTACACAAAACACAGTTGTAAATTTAACGGTACATAGCCAAATGTTATAATTTATGCTTGTTTAACTGTGCTTTTAGCATTACTAATTCTACATTTCATTTTTTGTTTACTTTAACTCCATGTGAAAGTGGACATATTTCTTACCTAAACTTTCTGGACTTTTGCATCAAAGCTATCACAGAAGATTATTACCTTCACTGCAACCATGGTCTTCTTTATGTTCGGCCAATGTAGGCATATCAGCTAAGGATTCAAGACAACGGTCTCTGTCTAAACAAAATCAGTAACTTTTTATGTTCAGTAATTTGAATCCAAGGTATTTTTCTAGATGTTATCACATGGCGTGTATTCTTGTGACATATTCATATATACAAGAGAAAAATGCACAAATTTTGTTTCCACCTTCCTCAATTCCACGCATGAATGAGAGGATGATTTTCTTGCCTGGCTAAATGGCAAATACCTAATGTCCTAATCTACTTGTTCAAGCAGAAATGTGATCATCATCACAACAGATAGTTGCATGCATGTGTGCACTAACCATCCAAATTTGACAAAAGGACATAATAACATCAAAAAAACATCTCAATCATTTCTACTATTTTTTTTCTCTTCAGCCCTAATACAATAATAAGATTATTGTCTTGTGACGTGAAGATCATAGGTTCAAATTCTAGTTTCTTCGCATGCGGAGATAAGGCTGTGTGTATATTTACCTCTCCTGGGCCCCGAGCCCATCAGACGGGAGTCTCGTGTACAGGGCTGCCATATTTGATCTAATTGAAGGATATCAAATGTTATTGGTTTCTTTCTTCGTGATGTTGGGCTTGAGGTACAGAAATGGCATCATTATCAATATAAGAGCATTGCCTAGAAAGTGACATGGAGCTGGTAGACTTTCTAGGATGATATGCTGAGAATGAGATCCTCTTCCCTTTTCCATCATACATGATAGCATCCTCTTCCTCATCAGGAACACATTTTTCCCCTAGTATAATTGTTTTCATCCACACAGATTCATCTGCTTTCAACTTCCCTTTCCTGATTCCTCCATCATGGTCCTCTTTTTGATCCCGATTCTTCGCCACCGACAAAGTCTTCGGCACCTTCACGCTCAAACTAAAAGATTGCCTTCTTTCAGAAGTTTCCCTTTTCATGCTATATGACATGTTTGAGTCTATAGGGACCTGCATTGCAGGTGGAAGGGGTAACTCCTTTGTCAACAAGTCATTGTTGTCTGTTTCCATTGTGAAGTTTGACTTTCTTGCTTTGGACATTCGAGGCGGTTCCGGCGACATCGTCGCAGCTTCCATGGTTGATGGTGGGCTAGATGCATTAAAGGGTTTTGTTTCAAATTGATCTTCAGGTAATGTAGGAGGTGGGGTTGCTTTTTTTCTTCTAAATCTTACACTGCATAGAGCTGTGATTATAGCAATGCTTGCAGCCAATCCTACAAAGGAGAATATAAAATGCACAAATGGTTCTATCAATGATATGTTATCAGCAGGGACCCTTCTTCCCATGACAAACGTTTGAACACTTTGGAACAGGATCTAATGTGATTTCTAATTTTCTACCACTACCACTATGCTATTTTCCTAGGTGTTAATGTTACTGTGTCTACAATTACTTGTTTCTTGGCAAATTCTCTAGGAACTATGAGAGAAGGGTGCCTGGGAATTCCTATAGAAAAAAAAAAATGAAGTTTTGGTTAAATGAAATGCCTAATTTTGTTTCCCTTAGGGTCTCCTTGAAGAAACCCGAATTTGATTGCTTGAATTTAGGAGTTGAGAGAAAAGAAACAGTGATGAAATGGTAGGGGCAGAGACTAAACTTGGAGAATTCCTTTGATAGGTTAAGATTTGGTGTAATTTTATTATATAATAATATTTTAAATTTAATATTGCAGTTTATGAAATTTGGAAGCAAAACTACTTTTCTGTTAGACCTTAAACCATAATGCAACACATGTTATTTACTTTCTAGTACAATAACTGTAATACTCCCTTGTTACATAATAGTTATCTCATGAACTTGATAGAGAACTGTAGGTGTTTTTCCACTCCTTTTATTTTTGGTAAAGAAGCCAAAATTCAGTTTGGAAAAGCTTAAAAGTACAACAATGCTACACAAATATAATTTTTACCAAAATATAATATGTGAGAATAATGTATCAAAATTTTATGATAAGAGAGTGAAAATACAGAAATTATATATGAAAAGAAAAATATATAAGGTGTTTGCTACATAGCATTTTCTTTTCTTTTCTTTTTTTCCCCTTGTCATCTGCATAGCATTTTTCTTAAAAGTATGGCAATACACAATAGGTGTGGTGGATCGACTACGGTAGACAAAAGAAAATAGCAGACAACGTCATAGTTATGTTCCAGATCCAATTTCCTATATCATTTCTTTTTTGGTTGTATATTATAAAGTTGTTTTCATGACTTCCCAAGTAAATTCTTGAATAAGCACCATTTGACCAAATCAAAATGAATCTTTATTCATACTCATATAAAAACAAAAGCTGTATTTTGGGCATGCTAAGAAACGTATTTTTATCTCATTTATACGATCATATCCCCTTCTCTTATATCATTTCAGAAAAAAAAAAAATTCAAAACTTTCTTATAATGCAGGAGTGCTAGAGCTATACTCCGCTTTATTAGAAGTTATAGTCGTCTTGTACCCCCAAAAAATAAAGTTTTAGACGGCTCAAACTATAATTCACCGACTAAGCTGAGAGAGAGAGAGGGGGGGGGGGGAAGATAGATCAATACATATAGATGAAAACACATGTATCACCTAATATATTTTTTATATATATAGAATGCAATTTTGATCCTACTATTAAAATATAGTTACATTAATTATGTGTGTTAAATTTTAGAAAAAAGTAATATTAATAGGAATACAATTGAAAAAGTATATATTACATCAATTTTAATATATTAAAGAGATTAATTATGATCTTGTCAAAAAGATAGAGATTAATTATGATACATAAAGAGTTTTACGCTATTACCTAAATATAAACTATTATATGTGAGATTTTTGAGGTAGTAATTTTAAAAAAATTAAATATTTTTGCTAATATGATGAAACATAATTAGATAATTATATAAAAAAATTTACTTTCTACACTAATAATATATCAAAATCAAATTGTATATTAAAAATGAAATATTGTAAAGTTTCATAGGTATAACTTATTTAATAAGATTTTAACACGATGATAAGGCATGACATTATAAGGACCGATATTATAATACCTAAAATTACAAAACTTGATAATATAACACTTGACAGAATAATACAAGCTATCCATTTATAAGTTTTTATACTATCTAATGTTTAGTGTGCTAGGTATAATAATATGATTTTATCTCATTTACACTCTGTTTGGATGAAAAGAGAAAATGAGAAAAAAAAAATGGAAGGAAAGAAAATAAAGAGAAGAGAAAATAAAGAAAAAAGTATAATTTCTCTTTTGTTGTTTGGTTTATAGAAAAGTAAGAAAAAAGAAAATATAATTATAGTTAAATGATATTTTTATCCTTTTGTCTTATTTGAAATCAATTAAATTATTAATAATTTTATGGTGGGCCCTATTCCTTCTATCATTTTCTTCCATGTTCTCTCCATATTTGGGAAGAAAAGTTTTATAGTGGATCCTACTTAATTTTTTTCTTTCCTCTCATTTTCTCTCTTTCACCAACCAAAGAAAAACTCCAAAATCCTCTCATTTTCTCTCCTTCCCTTTTCTTTCCTCTCCTTTTCTCTCAATCCAAACAATGGGTTAATGTTTTGCAATAATTTTAATTGATAATACATAAAATATTAAAGATTTATTAATTTAATTCTAATGCACTATCAAAATATATAAGCTTATATATTCTATCGACGAAGGTTGGTACAGTTGATAAGAAGCAGTCTTATATCTCATACGCACGCAAATCCTATAAAGATACGAGTTCAATTTCCTCTGCTGATGTAAAGATCCTTTTGGTGGGCAATTTTATAAACTCTCTGTAAGTATTTTTTGAACTCTAGGACTTTGCCCTGACTCTCGTAAGATGATTGGCACTAAACTCGCCACAACTTATTGTAACAAAAAAAAAAAGAGTATAGACTTATATTCATTTTTTTATATTTTTCTTTTTTCCCCTCCCTAGGGATGTCCATAAAAATATCAAGGAAAAGGTTACATATAACATGACCCTATATTATTAGACCTTTTACAATGTAACAAATATGGCCTTAAAAGCACAGATGTGCCTTTTAATTTCTCTACGTGATAGTTTAAAAAATAATGTTAGCTAGCAACACACAAAATTTTAATAGATTTTAAAAATTAATTATAAAATAAAATAAAATAGTAATTATTTTTCTATTTAAAAGTCAACAGACATATTAATGCATTAATTATGCAAAAATATTCTAACAACCAAACTTTGACTATCTATCATTTTTCTATTCTAAAATTACATCCCCATAGACACCTCATTTAATAAGAACTTGAATCTGAGTGTGAAAATTACGCAATAAAAAGAATTGCAGTATAATACAACACCAAGTGGAGAAAAAAAACAATAGATTGGAAAAGAAAATGAGCATGTGGGCTTCCCCATGTGTTGTTTATCAAATATCTTCATTTCTCTATCTCTACTATATATGTTATGTTATTTCATTACCTTCTTGTTCCAATCGTCTTGGATTTCAGTTTAAACTAGAATATCATAAACCACAAAGAAAGCAACGATTTTGAATGGAGCAAGGTTTGCCAAGAAGCAAGTTCAAGAGGGTCTGTGTCTTCTGTGGGAGCAACTCTGGCAACAGACAGGTCTTCAGTGACGCTGCCATTGAGTTGGCCAATGAACTGGTCAGTTTTCCATAATATGAGGTCACTTTTAATACATTTAGATTTCATTTTGCCCAGCCTAAATCATAATTTGAAGGGTGCTAATTGAATTTCAGTTCATTATAATATTTTTGACAAAAACAAGTTAAGTTGCATCTTAACACCTTTTTTAGTCTTAAACCATGCTTTGAACATAAGTGAAAAGAATAAAATAAACTAAAATAAAAAATTAAAAAAATTTACTTACCTTAGACCAAACCATGGTTAAAAAGCATCTAGACACGTAGTATGAGCCATATATACTCTTTAGGACCAGTCGGCCTAGAAAACCGAGGATTCTCTAGCCCAATACTTGGCCGGTCAGATTCCCAAAACTTTGTCTGGAACATAGTAGTTGTCATAGTAAGTTTTCTGGTATTTAACTAACTTCAATAACTTTGTGTAACCAACTTTAACAACTTTGTCTTTATCTGTGTTTTGTGGTTTTATTTTGTGATGTGAATAAATCACATACAGGTTAAGAGGAACATAGACTTGGTGTATGGTGGGGGAAGTGTTGGGTTGATGGCTTGATATCCCAGAAAATGTATGATGGAGGCTGCCATGTACTCGGGTATGTCCTAAAGAATACGCTTTGACAGTGTATATCTCAATACTCTGTTCATTTTACTTTAAGCTTGGTAATATAGATCAATTTGCCTCACCATTTGTTTCCTTCTTTTTTCTTTTTCTTTCTTTGTTTTCCTCCCTCTCTTCATGTATAGGATTATTCCAAAAGCTCTCATGCCTCGAGGTATTTGTGCTAATACCTATGTAACTTGATCATTGTCAATGAATTGTTTCTTGTTTGACACCAATTTGTTATTGGGGTTTATTATTTTGTTATGATTTGACTAAGTCTTTCTGAAGAATTAATATCCTAAGCCAGCATCTACCATTGTATTGGTACTTTAGTTCTAATTTTTTGGATGATTGATTTGGGTAGAAAATTTGCTACATCCTTTATGATAGTTGTTCCTTTGTCATGGACAGCATTTATAGTCTGCAATCAATATAGAAAATATGATCCGTTAATAGTTAGTGAGCTGCAATTGGCCAATTTAGACAGATATCTGGTGAAACAATAGATGAAGTAAGAATTGTTTCAGATATGCATGAGCGTAAAGCTGCAATGGCTCAAGAAGCTGAGGCCTTCATAGCTCCTGGTAGTTACCTCAACAGCTCTAATATAGTTTCAAACTAATTGATAACAGTATGTCTTATTAAATGTGAATGGCACCAGAGATGTTCTTTTACAAACTGAAATTTGCTTCTTCTTTTTTTTTTTTTTTTAATTTGTTTATTTATTTATTTATTTATTATTATTATTATTATTATTTTGGTGTTCTGGATTGCTGAACTGAATGTATTATATTGACTGTTATTGTCATTCTTATACCTTCCCTCCTTTCCCTTAATTAGGAGGATATGGAGCTATGGAAGAGCTGTTGGAGATGATAACTTGGGCCAAAGTTGGAATTCATGAAAAACTGGTAACCTGGTGGTACTGATAAAGAAAAAGTTAGAATTTTTTGCTAGAATCAAGTTGTCAAAATAATGTATTATACTATTGATTTATGGATGAATGAGTGAGCCCTATCATTTTGTTTCATCTAACATCTGTCATGATTTTTATCAAAGATTCTGACAAAATTATTCTGGCTGAGTAGCATTTATCTATTGTTAGTATAGAAAAATTCTTAGGTGCTCTAAGAATTATATAAAAAAAAAAAGTTTTTGCTCAAAACTATTTAATATTTACCGCTTCGTTTTTTGCCTCATTATTATCCCTCACTTTAACTATATTTTTAATGCAATTGCTAAGGTGTTAAGCATTTAATAGTTTAAAGCAAAAACATTTTCTTGCTCTTAAAGCCCCAAAGAATCTCTCGATAATGTATAGGATAAAATCCTTAGTTTGCCAATCAAAATGTTAACTCAATATCAACATCCTGCACAGGTTGGTCTACTGAATGTTGATGGTTACTATAACTATTTGCTTGCATTATTTGACAATAGTGTTGAAGAAGGCTTCATCAAGCCTGGTGCTCCAACTATAGTTGTCTCGGCTCCATCAGCCAAAGAACTTATGATGAAGATGGAGGTTTAACTATGACTAGCCATTTTTCACCTTGAAATTTGAAAGGAAACATCAGAAATTGTACATGATATATTGCATCAATATTTGCGAATTTATGTCTTCTGAAGATGAATGGTAGATTGCTTCACTAGACTACAAAATAAAAAATTAATTGAACATCTGGGCTTATCATTATAGTAGTCCTGCTAAGGAAGCAGTCAACTGATCAGTTTAAGGGGTTAGCATTTGAAATATAAAATAGATCATGAGCATACAACTCTTTCCAAGGTGCATTTGACTTCTCTAAAGTGCAGAGTGCATTTTATAGGATAAAGTACATAATTTTAACCGTTGATGAGAAAATCAATGACAGGATTATCACAAATATATAATTTGTCATGCTGGTGTTTATATCTTATAAAATTCTCAATCATTGATTTTTTTAATCAATGGTTGAAATTGTGCAGTTTAGCCTCTAAAGGATTGGAGCTCATGTTTGTTCTTAATATTTCTCTCCTCTACGGCATTTTGTTGAGTGCTAGTTGTCAACTAGGAGGTTGCTGTTTTTCTGGCACTTGTAGCCCTGAACAGTATATGTAGGCTTAAATAATATTCCAATTTTCAAGATGTTCATGCATAATAATGAGTTGGAAGCACATACTGCTTCTTTTCTTTATTTGTATTTCTATGTTGTATACAATAAGTGTTCAAAGTACTCTGGCACTATGTTAAACTCTTCTAAATGCTGAATTAACCTATTTTGCAGCATTAGTCTCCTTCCCATGAACACGAGGCCCCCCATGAGAGCTGGCAGATGAAGCAGTCAGGTAATTATCGAGCACAACAAAGTGCAGAATGAGACTTTGGTCGGTGTTAGGGTTTTCCTAAAGTTGCTTTCTAATGTGATTTCTTCATCAATTTAGGTCGTGTTTAATTCTATTTTTATAAAATTAATTTTGTTAGAATTAATTTTGATAGTTTCTCTAAAAATAATTCTAACAGAAAGTAAAAAATTTTTACTTCTTCCATAATCAATTTTAGAGGCATAAATTGATTTTAATTTTAAAAAACCAAACATAATAAAAGATGGTTAGAATCAATTTTGGTATCTCAAAATCAATTCTAATATCACCCACCACGGATCCAACCCCACGCTTAAATGTATACAAGAGTCTCTGTAGATGGGGCCACATGTTGCTACTGTCTACTGCATTGGCTTTGCGAAGTGCTAGTATATGTGCTTTGCTGTTTTGCATCATTTCATTGAATGGTCAATAGAGTCATGTGTCCTGGTAAGGGCAAAAGTACCTCAAAATGGAAAGAGATGATAATCATTTCCTTGACATTTTAGCTTTGTGTTTTCCCTATATTTTTAATGCAATATGAATAATACAAAGCAAAACCTTTTTCTTACTCTAGGAGCATTAAAAAAAAAATGCTCGGGAAATTATTCGTCACATTTATAAATGCTTGCTCTTTCTGGTGCAAGCTAGGCCATATCCAATATAGTGAATGTTTCCATGATAATCCATGTCTAGAGGATGAAGTGCACACTTTAACACATTATTGTAACACAAGCAACACCTAAATGCAAAGATCACTACTGCACTAGTGTACAGGAATAAACTGTCCTGTATTACAAATATTGGTTTCCAAGCAAATAAAACAAATTCGGCATGTTGGTATGGCATCATCACTGTCATATACAATACTTGAAAGCCAAAATCTTGGAAGTACAGGAATAGTTTTTACAAAAGTGGCATCAGAAAGTTAGCAAATAGTTCATCCAAAATATGTGAGCCAGAAGGAATGATCCTAAAAAAATTCATGCCCTCTGATGAAGCAGCAGTTTTGCATATACAGTATACACCCTCGGCCTTAGCAGATGGATCACATAGCAACTTAATGCTTAGAGATCCTGTAAATGGATGAAAGAACATTTTCCAGCTCACCTCAACTCAAGCTTTTTCTTTGGAAGATGATGATAGTAAATGACTTAATGTTGCAGCTGGAATGACAGCACTTGGATTTGGTTCCCTTATACGCGAAGAACTGGGTCTTCTAGGACCATAACTCTTGTCCACATTGCTTCTTTTAGTGCGTCGTGAAGAACATGAAAGGAATTTCACTAGCCGTGTCGAACCAACAAGTAAAATCACACCCATGATAATAAGTAGCCTGCAGCATAATGTTTAGTATGTAAAAACTTATTTCTGACACAAGAACATGAAGAGCTCCATCTCATTTGAGAAATGAGAATTCTAGATTGGTTCCTACCAAAATGGTATTGATCAATGTCTTCAATTTCCATTCTCTTGAAAGATTTATTCACCAACCCAGATAAGGACTTGAACAACAAATTTGATGAAAGCCGCAAAATGTTAATAACAAACAACTAAATGTGATGCAGCTTATTCTATATGGAAAGTATTGAAGTGTTGGAGTTTATTTCCGCATTATTCTATGTTAGGAACCTTGGAATGTATGTGAAATCTTTTAACTTCCAATCCACTCATGAGATCTAAATCAGAGTCATCAATTTGGATTCCTGATTCGGGGGTGGGGAAGAGGTTTCTCTATGCATTAGATGGGATATTTCTCATTTTTCTATGAATATTATGGAGCCTTTCAATCTAAAACTTCAACTTGTATCATATTCCATAAGGCCTGAATAACCTACTATTCCTGAGTCCTCTTTTGCTTTTGTGGATGTCCATGTGTTTTATTCATATGTTAAGAAAAAACCTAGTAAGAAATTTTTTTACACTATCAACTAACCATGCATTGTCACCTCATTAAATCGCTTCTCTCTCATTAACTACCTCGAGTCCAACATGTGATAGTATATGGTTTAATGATAGTATGAAAATTTTACACTAATAATGTATTGAAATTAAACTTAAAAAAAGAAGAAGAAGAAGAAGCACAAAGCACAACATCTTATATTACCATCCAAGAAGAAGTGCCAAGCGAGCTTTTGGGGCAGAAGGGAGTCGCTCACCCAAAGCAAGCATCCCAGCAAGTACACCAGTCACAATTGATGCCACAGCTGCACATGTAGAAACTACAATAGCCCTACCATGCTTTAGACCACGCGTCTGCATAGCATGGAAGATAAAGATTATTTCATTAGAGGTTATCAAGTCAAGACTATAATTGGCAGTGTAGAACTTGAACAAATGTCCTAGTTGGACAATAATCTTCATCTCAATAAAATTCTTCATTTATCAAAATAAAAAAATGTCCTAGCTGGACAGAAATGGTGTCAAATGTACCACGTGCTCAAAGGGTGTAATCATATAAAAGTGGTCTTCAGCATACCTGGTAGTAAAACCCCGTACCACTACCACATACACTGATTATGATGCATACAGGAACCAATAGTTGGTGAAAACCTTGCTCTAGGAAAAGAAATCCCATCTTTGATATTACAGAGGACATCCTGCATTTTGGTGTAAACGTAATTAAGTGTCAAGACATATAATCAAGTCTTGTCTGTAAATAACAGTTGCAATATCCAAGTTTGGGTCATTGCCAACTGAAAGCAGTGACCTTCCACATAAACTAACAATTCTAATTAGCCTAGCAGAAAGAATTGCTACAATACTAAGCTACGCAAATTGCTTGTGACATGGAGTAACAGTGTAAGCAGCTAATGTAAAATTGTCAAAAATTAGATGGCATTGACGATAATAATAAAGAAGTTTCTTGTGATGCTTTCCAAAGACTGAAGTAAATATAAGGAGGCCAAATTTTGTGGTGATGTACTGTTTATGTAGTTCCCTCTTGCAATTTTGTTTGGAGCACAATAACCACATTTTCAAAGTTTCTCTCTGCCCTTAATATAAGATATGACTGCATTTATGACCTCTCAGTGCTGCTGTTTCTGTGGTTGTTTCTACTTTCTAAGGAACTTCCAGTTCTGATATAAAGTGAGATTGAACAGTTCTGTTGCATTTTAGAACATCTTTGGCTCAGTCCTTTTGAAAAAAAATAAAAAAACAGAGTCCACCTAGCAGCATTATTCTCTTTTCTCTCTGAAAACATTTTTTATCCAAAAAAACCAAGAAAAACACCACAAGTTGACACATGCAAATAATATCACTAAAGCAGGAAATGCTTAATTTAATTGTCTTAAAGAAAGCAACTCTTATTTAATTCTTAGAATCTTCATCCTGATATTGAGTAGTTGAGGACAGGTACATGAAAGAAGTGATATGTGTCACTGTCATAGAATAAGGGAATACAAAAATAGAGCAGAGAAGGAAGCAAAAGTACCCAAACAAAATTCCAGATTCCAAGCCATAAATGATTTCCTCGACAACATCATATTCCATCTGTATAACTTAAAAATGTCAAGTGATTGGAAAAAACAAAAAATAACATAGTTCATTAAATCACCATTTGTGGGTGACAATAACCAAAATAAACATGTAAATCAAAAGGTATTCCAGCCTGATTATAGCATGAATTACCATCTCTTGTTCTCTTCGATGATGCTTGCATATTCTAAGCCATCCATTAAGCAGTACCTGTACACATGTTTCTATCAATTAAAAGAATAACAATGTCTGGAAGATAGTGATATCACTTGATTGCATATTTTAAAGAGTAGTTGCTGAAGCCTATAAAAGAATTCCATTAATAAGTGTAATAACCAATAGTCTTCTGTTAATGCTACCATGTTAATCAAAAGACAAGCATAATGAATTTAATGCATTCCAAGGGACCAGCAAAATGCCTTCCTATTGGATTCAAAAGGAAAATGGTGATTAGTGGCATGCATAGATTCAAGAACTAAGGAGAAGAATAATACCAATATGAAAATGATTAGGAAAAACAGATTACCAAGTAAAGAAATGGGGTTTTGCTCAGTCAAATAATAATAATAATTTTAAAGCACATAAATTTATGCATTGGTCATATGCCATTATTATGGAAGGCATCTGCATTTATATGCACCAGATTTAGGGAAACATAATATTCCCATGAAAAAGAGTGAGAAAAACTGATTACCAAGTAATCAAATTAAGCTTTTCTCATTCAAATTATAATTTCAAATATTATACAACTTTGTGCACAATTATATGCCACTATTAACCATGATCTGGGATTTATATGCACCTGATTCAAGACTCAATATGAGTTTGGCAGCCACACCATGCATAGGATTCCAGTTAATAATGGAATGCCGCTATTTATTCTTTCACAATGTGTTCATGCATTTCCTCACAAGCTAGTCACTATAGCAAAATCAAGTGACAAAATCGACTTCTTGCTACAATGCCACCCTACCAATGCTGAATATTTCTGACCATAAAAGCATATGACAATAAAATTAGTTCATTCATAAGACAAGGTACCTACAAACAAGATGACAACAACAAATGCTAGACATGGTATGTGAAAAATGGACAGAGCAGCCGCCTCTTGCTCTTCGCCTCCAGCACCAACTCCTAAAAATAGAAAAGCATATAACAGTTAACCAATAGCATCACATGAATACAAACTCATATATTAGTACAATGACAATTTGGTGTATTAGGCCCAACAACAGACTGCAAGCTTAGTTATACTAGCAGCCAGACAACAGAAATGAGGAAAATTCCAGAGAATTCAGTCATTGGCAAGATGCTCAGACACGAGTCTAAACCTTTAGTATATAAACAAATAAAATGGTGACAATTAATTTTATTATATGTAGCTCCAAACTCCGAATTGTATGAACAGCTAGAAAATTCATTACTCTCACAATCAGCATTATAAATTATCAAAAACTCACTAAACTAAACGTTTTAACACATAGACGCCAATGGATCCAGAGTCCCACACACACACACACACACACACACACACGCATCCTTGCAAAGCAAAAACAATGAAAACACACACACACACACACACGCATCCTTGCAAAGAGAAAACAATGAAACACACACATCCTTGTTGGATTTAAATGAAGGCAAAGCGAAAACAATGAAACACACACACACACACACACACACACACACACACACATCCTTGCAAAGCGAAAACAATGAAACACACACATCCTTGTTGGATTTAAATGAAGGCAAAGCGAAAACAATGAAACTTAATCTTCTTAGGCAATCCAAAACTTACATTACCTATTGTGCCAAAACCTGCCAAGGCAATGCCAACCCAATCAACGGCATTCATAACTTCCTTAAGATAAAAATGTGAAAAGATTGAAAGAATTGCTAGTCCACATCCAGAAACTGGTTGGATCACAGAGACCTATATTTGAGACAAGAAATCCACAAGGATCCCAAATGTCAAAAATCTATGCAAAACACTAGAAGAGCATGCTAAGGGTCTATTTGGTATGGGAGTAAAAACAGGGTTGTAAATATCAAGGAAGAATTTTCAACACAATTTTACAAACCAAAACAAATCCACCTCCATTTTTAAACAGACCATAACGGAACAAAAATGCCTTCAAATTCAGATTCTTTTTTTCTTTTTTCTTTCCCAATATAGACAATAAGGGCTATTAGATTAAGAGCACTTACTGGAGCCAGAGATAATGCCCTTAACATCAATAATGCACCAAATATATCCATTAGAAAACCTATCACCCAGGTTTTGTTTAATGCATAAGCCCTTATGACCTGAAAAAACACAATTGGGATCACAGAATCAGCAACCAGACAGTGACTTGTTGGCCACATATGCTTCAATTAAGAATATATATGGAAAAAAAAATGTGAACTTGGAGTTAACCCATTTCCAGATTCTCACTCAAATTTTACACGTGCATGAAAAAAAATCCAATTTCGCCATCACCGAAAAGAGAAAAATCATAAACTGCAATTTTTGAATTAAAGCTATAGAATTTCTAATTTCAGAGATACCCACACGGCTAAAAACTTCAAATCATCTTGTTATCAATAAAAGGTAAAATCTTTAATGGAATGGGGTCATGGGGTACATTAAAAATTACTAATAAAAAAATGAAAATAAAAAAAAACATGAAAAACGGAAAAAGGGCATGCCTTGAGCTTGAAAGAGAGAGGGGGAAGAATGATAGTGCCCTTCTTCTGAAGGATCTTTCCGATGTTGTTGCCGGCAGTGGCAGCCACCGTTAACACAATGGATTCCCACATGGTAGATGATGATGCCTCGTTTGTCCAATGTCTCAAAAATTAATGTTTTTCTCTTAAGCTTTGTTTTGTTCCTGTTTGAAGTTTGCAGTTGTAAATGGTGATAAACTACTTTTGTTATATGTTGTTGGTCTCGTTCTGGTTCTGGTTCTGGTTCAGGATCTGTGATGCGTTGTTAGTTGTTACTTGTTGTGCTAGCTAAGCAAGCTATTAATTAATTAATTAATTAATTAATATGCATTAGTTGTTGCACTAGCATGGGCTTCAATATAAAATTTCAAAATAAAGGAAGGAATCAACACATGGCTAGTTGGAGGAAAGTGTTAGATATTCGCACCGCTAAACCTTTAATGCAATTTTAAATACTCAATCAGGATTGTTTACAAGAAAAACATACCTGTAAAAAAAATAAAAAATAAAGAAAGAATACACTAAAACGTCATGAAATTTTGGATGCTTGGCGTACTCCTTACAAAATAGGGGAAATTACACTCAAAATCTCTAAATTTTTACTTATTAGTGAATAGTTAGTATCAATTATTTTTTTTTAAATTGTTTTTTTAAATTGTTTAAAAAAATTATTAAGTCTTTTAACTGGGTTTTTTAATTTTTCCTCACTTGTAAATAGTCACTACTATCTATTAATAGTATCTTTGGTTTGGCTTTTGTAACTTCAAAATCATAGTTTGAAATCATAGTTTAAGTGATGGCTAAGAGAGATAATCTTTTGCACAAATCATGGATTAACTTCATGCTTAAATCAAATATGCTACTACATCTTTTATTTGAATCTTGAAGATATGTTTGGAAGATTCAAAGACAATATATGGTCCGTTTGGATTAACTTTTGAAAAAATATCTTTTGAAAGAAGGTCTTTTAGAATAATGTCTTTTAAAAAAGTATTTATGTTTGATTTAAGTATTTTAAAAGTAAGTTTATGAGAAGTATTTTTGTTTAAATAGAGTAAAATAAAATGACTTGTGAAGATATAATTACAAAAATAGATATGATATAATTTGAAGATATATTATTATATTATATTCAAATATTTTGATATTAAAGGATAATTAACTCTCAAAGTCATATTAATTTTTTTATTTTAATACTTTAATTAAATACAACTTTGTTTATATATTTTTTAAATAAATTTAGCCTAAAAATCATGTTTTTAAAATTAAGCCTATAAGTTTAGCCTAATAATCATTATAAGAGCTTAATTTTATATATAGTACTATATATTAACATTGATAATATTTTTTTTTAAACAATTTATAGTAACAAAATTATGAATTAATCATCTTTCTATATTTAAATACAAATAAAATTATGCAAAAAAAAAATTGGCAAACAAACTTAATCACACAATTCAAGTTTTGAAAAAGGTATAGAATTCAGAGGGTAGCAAAAATCCAATTGATTGTTTTCTCTTTTTTTTCTCTCTGTAAAAATCAAATATTTGAACCACCCCAGTAACCCCCTCCCCCACACACATATATTGCCATTACCATTACAGAATAATTACTATATAAATATGGCATCATTGCATGGTCTTAATTTGAGTTATACAAACAAACTAAAATCCACAAGTATTCCAAAATATAAATATAGTCATAAATAACAACATTCACTAGTTCCTACTTTAGGCAATTACAATTTCATCTCTAATTCGGTCACGAACATAATCCATTTCTGCTGAAGAAGTCAAATCAACATCAAGAAATGTGTTCAAGTTGCCATCATTATCAAGATCTTCTGGCATACTATTATCATATGCCTCAGCACAACGAAACTTAAAATCTGAGACACTATTTCTGCGAATAAAATTATGTATTGCCATTGTAGCACAAACTATCTCCACTTGAGTCATGTATTTAAAATTAGGCATATGATGAAGAATTGCAAATATGTTCTTCCATACCCCAAAAGTTCTTTCTATGGTGCTTTTTAAGCTAGAGTGGAAATAATTAAACACTTCATTATAGCTGTTGAAGCCAGTTGCACGCCTAAATTCAGGTAAGTGATATCGTTCACATCTATATGGAACCAAGTATCCCAACGATGTTGGATAACTAGAATCAACTAAATAATATTTACCTAAAACAAAATATGCCTTATTAAAATCATAATCTACAAAACAAAGAATGTTAACTACAGTAATAAAAACAAACCTGTAGGAGGATGTGGAAAGTTATACTTTGGCTTTGTTAGAGCATGCTTAAAAACTCGAGCATCATGAGCTGATCCTTCCCACCCAGGCAATGCAAATATGAAGCACATATCCCAATCACAAACAGCCATGACATTTTGTGATATATATCCTTTTCGACCAATATATTTTACACTCTCTTTAGAAGAAACTACACATGGCATATGAGTACCATCAATTGCCCCTATGCAATCCTTAAAGTATGGCCAATACCGATTATCATGTTGAATTTTCTCATGCACATATTCAAATCTATAATCTTGTGGCCTAATCAAATCAAATGATAACTTCAAACATGAACGAAGAACTCTATAAAATTATCTACTAATCGTTTCACCCAAATGTTGAAACCTTTCTTGGATTATCCTATTTCCTACTCCATGTCCTAGAACATGCAAAAACATAGCAACCATCTCATCTACTCCCATGTATTTAGTACTCTTTAAACCATGCTCAACTAATGCAGTACAAAGCAATGAGAAGACCTGCTTATCCATCCTAAACATTGCATAGCATCATCTATCATTTCCATGTATAATTTCTTGGACCCATTTATGTCCAGTTAGTTCACTTGTCCTGCATGGTTGTTTGCACAAATATTTTAAAGCATATTCTCCGACTAAAATCCCTACCATAGCTGCCATAGGCACAATCATTTCATCTATTTCATTGGAGTCAGTTTCATCTCCTGAATTTTCATCACATTCACTTGAGGATATAGAAGACATTTATATCTAAAGATCTGCAATAAATAAAAATATTAAAAAGCATATTAATTTATATAACCGGTCATATATTTAATACAACAATAAGTTAACAAGTCATAAACTAAAAGGTCATGTACTTAATACATAATACAATAATAATATAACAAACCATAATAAACCTTAAACTAAATATGTCAAACACTTAATTTACATAACCTTAGTAGAAGATTAACCAAATAAGTCATACACTTAACAAACTAAAATAAAAATATACTAAATAGGTCATACACATGTTAATTATACTAATAAAGATTATCTTTATATGCCATTCGCTTCAGAAAAGCGATCTTCAGATCTTCATTAGGAATCTGAGAAAACATTGCTCTTGCTTCCTTCTTCAATAGTACCTCACAACATCTAGCATAAAAATTAGTATTCTCCATGACTGATTTTAACATATGAAGCTCAGCCATTATTGCACCAATACTATGAGGATCTTCCTTCTTTGCAGCAATAGCAGCAGAATGAGACTTAATTGCAGAAGTCATGGATTTTAGGTGTTCTTGGATCCTAGTGGCATTATCAGTTTTACTCTTTCTTGCCCTTTCCCCTCCCCTTTTTCTTTTTTCTCCACTCCTTGCACTCTCTCCACCTTGAGAGGTGTTTATATTCATGTTTCCTACTCCTATATTATTATAATCACTCAAATCAGCACCTATAGTTGGATCATCACTATCTCTAGAACTTTCATTTCTGTCAAAACCAACACTCTCTAACCTTTCATTATTTTGGTCATATTCATCATACTTATTTAGCAACTCTCTGCTTGAAGGTGCCCAAGCAAACTCTCCTGTGGCTATTTTATCTTTAAAAAGATTTGTCAATTCACATGCATATGGTAGTCCCTCATGGCGGTACTTACCATAAGCAGGATTTTCCTACATGAAATTAAATTTTGATTACTTTAAATATAACAAAAAGATTGATTAAAAATGCTCAAAAATATAAAAACAATCACAAATGCTTACCAATTCCTTTCCATCCCACCATTCTTTTGTTGCAATAAAAGTGTGTTTTTCATTATCCTACCCTAATCCAGTTGCATGTTGAAATAGACGGTACCAAACAACCCATTCTTTTCTTAGACTATCCCACTTATTTCTTAATTGTACTCTATCATAATTTCTCTCACTAATAGCACGAAATTGGTCAATTGCATCTCTCCAACCTTTTTTCGATAATGTACGTTCACTGCGTTCACCTTTTGTCACTTGTTCTATACAAGCATCAATGAACAACTTCGTTGTTGTCCGATCCCAAATGGCCTTTGATTTTGGCCCATGATTTTGATCATTAAGGGGCAAATCTTGGGACGGAGCTTTTCCCTTCGACTGATTATTCGTTTTAATCAGCTTAGGATTTGACATCCTACCTCATATACACATAAAAAAATTTCATAATTTAGTCATATAAATATGAAAAAGGCAAAATCTCATAATTTTTAATTTTGATTGTAATTTTTGACAAGTTGTAGTTCAATGCGTCATATAATAACTTGAAAAGTAAATAACACAACAAAGAACCAATGATAACAAAACAGAGCAACAATCAGCATCAATATATAATAAAATCCTCATACTCAGAAGACCTTACCAACTCTAATACAATTTTACTCCACTATTAGTTTTACAACTCCAAAATAATTTTACTCCATTGCAATTAGTTTTCTACACTCAATCAATTATACAAAAATTATCAAATAATATCATAAATTGTCAAACAATTTTATAGTAAAGTTCTTCCCATATAATTAAATCAGAAAGCAATGAGAAGCAGTTTATCAAATCTGAAATTCAATGACTACTAGTTTATCAAATCTGAAATTCAATGGTGAACTTCCAAAATTAAAGTTCCAATTTTTTTTCACTCTTCAACATAAATCAGTGATCTCAAGAGCTCTCCAATTTTTTTCACTGAACATGAATCACTGATGAACAGAGAGAGAAAGAGAGGGGGGACCTGAGATCCGAAGTGTAGCTGAAGAAGGAAGAAGTGGCGGCAGAGGCTGTGCGGCGGTGGAGGATAGCAGTCTTGAGGTTCGAAGTGCAGCTGAAGAAGGAAGAAGCGGCGGAGACTGTACGGCGATGGACGACAACGAAGGATCGGCGGTGGATGACAACGCAGAGCTATGGGCCGCGAATGACCGGCGATGACAGCATCGAACGGCCGGCGATGACAGTGAGACGATGATAGATCAAATAATTGGTGTGCAGTTGCGATTTGAGGAAGGACTGGCGACGATGGCGGCGAGCGACAGATCGGCGGTGATGGAGTTTTGGCGACATCGATGTGATGATGCGGTGGGCTGATGAGCACAGATCTGGAGTAGAAAGTGAAGAAGTGATGAGGTGAAGCTCTATCACGAAGAGAGGAATGAGGGAGCCGTTGGGTGGGTGGGTGGGGAGTGAATAATTGGGGGTATTTTAGTAATTTTGCTCTAACCCAAAATGAGAAGTAAGTTCGAGTCTTCTTCTGTTGGAAGACCATTTTCTTGCCGTAAAATGACTTTCACGGATTCAAAGTTACACCAACACAAGTATCATTACTGTTCAAATTCATTTTCATGCCACTGGAAGGCCTTCTACGGAAACCAAAAGTTACTCCAAACAGGTACATAAAAGAATAGCTAGTAATCAAATAAAATGAAGCAATGAATAGAATTGATAAATATTCGACATCTTCTTATTGGGTTTAGTGAAGCACTCTTAGTGAATGATGTGACAAGATTTATGAGATTAACTTATCAAAATCTTTATCATTATTTTCTTTTTAATTTTCTCCTTTATTTTTCTGTCAAATATTATTAAAAATATTAATATATTTAGAAAAATTGAAACAAGGTCTGAAAAAAATATTTAATTTGATTTGGTTCCATTGCAATGACCTTTGCTTGTTTAGTCTGGAGGAAGAATACATGATTATTTTAAATTTATTTTATGAATATGTTTTATTTTTTTTAATATGTTGATATGTCTTTGAAAGAGAAAAGAGTGTATAATCTCTCTAAACTTTCCCTTACTTGTAAATAACCACCTGCAACTATTAAATATTTTTTTATTAAATCCTTAAACTTCTATTCACTTACAAATAGTCACCGTCAACTATTAAATCTTTTGATTAAATTTTAATATTTTTATTCACTTGCAAATAACCATTAATTATTAAATTTTTCAATCAAATCTTTAAACTACAAGAATTCTCACAATTACGCATTCTGTTATTGATCTCACTGGTGGAGTACTATTAATGAATAATATAGATCTATAAGTGTCACATATCAAAATCTCCATGATTTTTTTAACTGTTTCCTTTATTCTCCCATCTAATATTTTTAAAAGATTAAAACAAATTGTGAAAAACATATTTAATTTGATTTGCTTCTAGTGCGATGACCTTTGTTTGTTTTGTTCAAGAGAAGAATACATGATTATTCTAAATATATTTTAATCTTTTAATATGCTATTATGTTTTTTAAATAACACTAGGTGGGATAACAAAAGAGAATTTAAAAAAAAAAATGTTGAAGATTGATACATAGCACTCATAGATATTACAAGTCATCCACTTGCAATGCAATGCATCACTAGTGAGCTCAGTATAAATGAACAAAGGGCTTAATTGTGAGAATTATGCTAGTTGAAATATTATAGTTGGTAGTGATGACTATTTACAAGTGAGTGAAAGTATAAAAATTTAATTAGAAGATTTAATAGTAAATGGTGACTATTTTCAAGTGAGTGAAAGTTTAGAAGATTATATGTTCGTTTACCTCTTTTAAATAATATTAGATGTGATAATAAAAGGAATTTAAAAAAAAAATGGTGAAGATTTTGATTCATGACACTCATAGATTTTGTCATGTCATTCACTATCGTTAGTGAGTTTAGCAAAATTGAACACAACATTTGATTGTGAAAATTATTGCACTTTAAGGATTTATTTGAAAGATTTAATAGCTAGTGGTAGCTATTTGTAAAGGTGTGAAAGTTTAAAGATACAATTAAAATATTTATAGTGTGTTTGTAAACATAGTGGAGGAGATTAAACGGGAGTTTGATAGTGTAGAATTGATTTTACTTTCATTTGATGATGTTTGGTTTTGCTTCCATTTATTTAAACATGATTCTACTTCAAAATCAAGGCTTAATCCGAAGCAAAAATTTTTGCTTTACCGTTTGATACAATTTCAACAACATTAATTTTGTTAAAATAATTTTTCAACTAAAAATTATTTAATATAAATTACTTTTCTTTAAAATTGCTTTTAATTAAAATCCATTCTACTTGAGTCAATTTTACAAATGCATTTTTCTAGAAAGTAGTGGGTAGAAGTTTAGGAAGGTTAAATGCTCATTTTCCTCGAAAGCATTTAAAGTATATATTGTTGCAAGTGCAATTTTTTAGATAATTATTATAAATAATTTTAATAATATAGCAATATATAATTAATTAATAGTAAAAAAATAATAATAATAACATATCAAAATTAAATTTAATGTTTAAATTAATCCTTTAAAATATAATAGACATTAAATTGATTTTAGAGAAATTTTAGACATTAATTTAGTCATTTGTAATATAAAATGAGTTACAAACTAAATTACATTTTTACAGAGACATGAACTATGGAGGATATAGATGTCTCATTAATTGAGTGTCATTAGGCATGGAATTCACAGCGTGAATGAAACATTTTCTCTAACCAATAAACATCTTCTCAGTGTGGTTTTGCTTGTGGTCCACATGACCTGGCACTTATTAAGCTATTCCAATAATTAACACTCTTCCATAATCTATACATGGCTTGCTTTTTGTGACAACTAATGCTTGGGAAAATGACAATTGCAAAGTGCTTATGGAAATAACAATGCACAGACTGTATAACACTAATAACAACAAGGGCTGAGTGGAATCATAGCATGGCATGTCCTTGAGCCATTGCATGTTGTCAGATTGTGTCAGGTAGATCTTGATTTGGCTGTGACTGTGAAATTGAAATGACATAACACATCTCTGCGTGGAAAGAGAGGCGAAATTATTGCATGGGAGTATCATCTAGGATTGTGATCATTTTAATTATTACATATTATTTTAGCTGAGTTAATAGTCAAATCTACTGTTTGTTTATATATTTATTGTTTCTTTCTAAAGTTAAAAAATATAATTAACAGAATAAATATATAAATTAATAATAAATCCTACTACAAACTAAACTAAAATAGTATCTAGTAGACAAAACTTTCAAATTACTTCTTATAAGAAATATTGCATGACAAATTTATTTTTTACAAATAAAAATTTTTAAAATAATCTTTGAGATAGGTTGAATTAGTGTTTTTTTTATTATTTAGAAGCTAATATATATCAAAGACTAATTTGCCTATAAAAAAGAACTTATTTAATCCATTTTTTTAAAAATATTGAGAACTATTTTAAAAAAATTTGTTTGTCAAAAACAAACTTTTCATACAATATTTTCAATAGGAACTATTTTAAACGTTTTGTCTATATAGTAATTAAAGTGAGCATTACACAACCTGCCGCTCCAAAAATATTCAGTGATTTCTTGATGGTGAAGCATGCCAATAAGATGAAGTGGATGGCCAGTAGTGAGAAATAAAGCATCAATGGGACAATGGAAATGGGGCGCTTCTTGAATAATCATGATCAATAATTAAAAAAAAATGTGATTCTTTTTAAGTGTAAGATATATTTAAAAGAATATAGTTTTAATAATTAATAAAAATTAATAAATTTATTAAGTCAACATTTATATTTTCCAAAATTCGAAATTATTAATTTTATTGTTAGTAATTAAAATTATGCATTTTATCTTCTACAATATACTCCCACTTCGAGCCCAATGCAATTAAAATTTTTATGACTATGACTAGATACAATAGATGTGGTTTCACTGTGAAGTGAAGGAGAACTTTGATTCAAACAGCTTTAAGATTTTAGCAATGTAGTGATTTACCATTGGGACTGACGAAAATTTTAGTTTAATTAGATCAACACTGGAAGTGCTTATTATTAATAAAAAGCTGATCTTCCATTTCATCATTTATAGAAAATAGTTTTAGATAAAAGGCCAGCTGAGCAGATGGTGGGTGAAGAATTAGATAACACTGCTAATTCTACATGCTTGATATATGATATATTAATAAAAGGAATATATATATATATGTGTACACACACACACACACAATAACTCCCTGTGGCTAAATATCAAGCGCTAGTTTTTACCATACCATTACTATAACATATTTAATGTACTATAATAATAATAATAATAATAATAATAATAATAATAATTAAGTCTTATCTCATTGGGTGAGATAAATTATATAGATCAGACAATACTAGAGTTTTGTTATAAATCATATCTATATTTAAATTATTAGAATCTAAATCTCTTTAATTAAATGGATAAACACATTTAATGTAAATTTTAATAAAAAATTCTATTGTTGATTTTAATTAAGTTAACATTAAAATTGTTCTACAGACATATAACAATTTCCTAGATATGATAGAAAGACTTTTTTTTTTTTTTTGAGGTGATATGATAGAAAGACTTTGTACTAATAGAAACAAATATATCAATGTCTTGACAAAAATCAAAGGCATATATCATGGAGGAAAGGTTTGTAGTGTGACAAATACGTGCATATTGACGGAAAGACTCAAGTAGTTCTGGAACTTAATTAATATCTAGACAAAAATTAAAGGCAGGGAATTTCTATAATGTGATATTTAATATTAAGAGAATTATTGTAATATTTAAAACTAGGGGGAAAAAATCCTTGTCGATTGTCACATGGCTACATCTCAAAAGTTAATCTAGCTAATAATTTTCCAAATCGAAAACTGAGAACAAAAACTCTTTTCATTACAGATCGTATAGTTATCCGAAGTTTAACAGCTTTTCAGTTTGCACTGAATTTAACACCACTCACACCCGCTGAGGACCCGAAGTATCACAAATTTTTTCACCTAAGCTACTTCAACAAAAGGTTATTAAGTCCCTCAAAGCTAGATTAGATGAATAAATTCTTATGAGATATACTTACAGAAATATTGAACTCATATGACCAATTTAATTATATCTTTCAATAAGCTGCTAAATATTCAACTTCAAAAAGACATGATTGCAACTAAAAAATGGAATATCATTGACAAATTGAATAATCTCAAACTTCCGCTTGAACATTAAAGAAACAAAAAATTTCCTTGGATCATGTGATGGAAATTAAGGGGAAGACAAAGGGAAAAGGGCAGGGAAAGAAAAGACCTAACATATACTCCACTTATCAGTGAAGCTGTTTAATTTGATTTCCAAAACTAATCAATTTATGAAACAAAGGCTTGCAAGAGTACAAAATTCTCAACAAATGAAAACAGCACTACATGCATGATCTAAAGAAGAAATCATGAGTACAAGATATGAAAGATCTATGGCTACCCCATAAAAAGTAACATCAATTTATAAAACAAAACATTTGGCAAACTCAAGTAAACTGATCAAAACCCATTAATCTACAATTCTCATCATGAACAGGAAACTTAAAATTTGCAAACAGAACTTTAAATAAAGACTTGGAACAAAATAGATCACCACCATCCATAAACCACCTGTGTGTACTTATACTTAAGCCACCTGAAGCTCTTCCTAAAGGAACCTTTGACCTTTCCCTCCACAGAATACATCTTATAGCTTGCAACCCTCTTCTTCCTTTGAAACTCAGGATCAGCAAAGCTCCAAGACTTGGACACCCTTTTTCCTTTCTTCAACTTCAGGTCCTTAGGACCACCCATTTGAGTTTGTGCATAGGAAACACTGTAGGACCTTAGATCATGAGGCCTAGGTGGTGGTGCACCATAGTAGCTCTCCATCTGCATCATTTGCCCATTTGCATAAGATCTTGATCTGTTGTAGCTTTCCATGGAAATTGGGCAGGAACGAGATTGAAGAAGGCTTTCTTTTTTTTTGTCTCTCTTCAAGGCTCTAAAGCCTTCTTTTATCAAAAGGGGTAATAACAGTTTGAGGGAAAGTAGAAATGTCATTGTGGGGTCCAACAAAGACCATAAGAACTTTGGTCTATCACACTGTGAGGTTGGAAGTTGGCTGGCTTGATTTTACTTTGAATTTTTCTTCATATGTTTTTAATAAACAAAAATTTTAAGTTAAGGAAAAGGTTAAATCCGATCCACAGTCAGGCTATGTTTCTGAATTCATCAATCATCGCATAGTTATAGAAATATTTATATATCACCTAATTAAAAAAAAATTACAAATCAAATTTAAGTTATGACAATATATAAATAAAAAGTCAAAATAAAATATTCCTTGTGGCAATTTTTATTCATATTTTCTCATCTAAATTCCATCAAATAGTACTGACTTTGGGGAGTAGAAATTGGTTTGTTTCTTGTCTAGATGGCGTGTTTTGTGGGAATCATTATTGTTCACGGCAAATCTTTTTAAAATTTTCATGGGTTTTGCTTTTGACTTGGCAAAAAGATTCCCATAAGATAATAACTTGTCTGCAATGAAGTTTGCACACATCAGACACACTACGAAAATGAGGATAATCCTTTTTCACGGCAAAATTTTCGACTTCAATAATCAAATTTTCCAAGTTGGTGTGTAAAAATTGACTGAAGTCTACGATTAAAGTCAATTAATGTGGTGAAATATTTGAATTTGAAATATTTTGTGATTATAAAATTAATTTAAG
Source organism: Pterocarpus macrocarpus (assembly GCA_031439585.1). Lineage (NCBI taxonomy): Eukaryota > Viridiplantae > Streptophyta > Magnoliopsida > Fabales > Fabaceae > Pterocarpus > Pterocarpus macrocarpus. The sequence goes on from CM062514.1 coordinate 36,091,970, forward strand.
TTGCTCTTTAAACACCATTATTTCCGTAAAATATATAAATTATGATCTTAATCAATCAACACTATAAAACATGGGGACAATACTGCAATTCCCCAATACGCACTATGGATTTGAAGAACCATCTTACTCTTAAAAATAGAATCAAATTGAGACCTTATATAATTAGTATTAAATAGAAAAATAGTTTGAGTATATGAAAGAGATGGTCATTGTCTAGTTTGATCGACAAAATAGCAAGGTATTCAAAATCACTATGGTATGTGCGATACTTTATCTCTTGTAAAAATTCACTGTTTGATTAATGGTGTGTTTGCTTAAGTTTAAATAAAAATTATTTTCATAATATAATTTTCTTCGACTCTTCTAGAAATTATTCTTTTTAATTTTTGGATAATTATTTAAAACTATTTTATACATATATTTAATTTTAAAATTATTTTTTATCTAAAAAATAAAACAAAGGAAACTTAAGTTGATTACACAGTGAACTAACTATATTGCCGATTCAAATATTTTTCAGCTAATTCAATTTTAATTATAATTTAACCAATCAAATTGATTAAACCATAACCCAAAAGTATTTTTGAGTTAATCGTTCGTTCTTTCTATTTTCTCATCACCTAACCAAAATTGCCTTCTCATATATTTTCCTCTCCAAAATCACATTCCTGAATTTTCCCTTCCAAAATGAAAAACAAATGACAACACCAAAATCCTCGTAGTTAACGTTGCTGATGATGCAACTTTGGGATTGTTTTGTTAGTGCAATTTGGGTGTCGAGGTTGCGTAGGTTGAGACTTCTGCAGCTTCATGATTTGGTGTGAATGTAAAGTCGACACAAGTAAATTTGGGTTGCGGTTGTGTGGGTTGAGAAATTCGATTGCTTGTGTAAATTGGATTGTTCTAACGGTGGTGTTAAACTGATATTACAAGACTTGAGAATTTTGACTTTCAATCACAAGAAAAGAGTGCAGAGTTTTATGAAAATTTGGAACTTTACAAGTATGCTTCAAAATAGTAACAGTTAGGTGACACTAAAAATGGCTTGGCTTATTTGGTGCTTGTGTAAATTATTTACACGAGAGAAGTGTGATGGAAGAGGATGAAGGGAGAGAAAAGAAAAATAAACACAAAGCTATCAAACACGATTTAACAAATATGATACGTTGAAAATGAAACTTATTTTTGAAAATAAAAAATGGAAAATGTTTCTTAAAACCAAACGCGTCCTAAGTTGCAAACTCTCTGGCCACCGTATCAATATTGACTGAAAAACTGTATATATATATATATATATATATATCGAAAATTTGACAAAATAAAGCCTCAAGACTCAATGTACCAAGGATGTATTAAATAGATCTAGCCTAAGATACTTATATAAATCAAAGCAGCAGAGCTATTTTAAACAAAAATAGAGAAGTTAAATAAAAGCAAGGGGTGCCCGTGTCAAAAGTGATAGTCTAGACAGCAAGATTACGTTCTAGCCAACCCAAAAGGTAGTCACTAGTACGCAGAGCTTGTGAGTATTAGCCGAATGCTGACCCAGCAAACAGGCTGTTATCATCACACAGAATGCTGACTCATGCAGTAGCATTTCCTATTGCCAATTTTTATTTTTTATTTTTGACAAAAACGCTAGCATCTCCTTAGTTTTCAAAAGAATATGCCTCAGTCCCAAACACATGGCAATGATAATAATATATTCAACAAATCTCTAGCACTGGAGGGCAACCACTTACTAAGCTGAAGCAGGGAACAGTATCAAGTTCCTAGAGTACAGACATATTTCAATACAGTGATGCTACACAGGTAGAACAATTTGCCAAAAAAATCATTGCTAGGCACGAGTCAAATTTTGAATAGAAAGACTAATCATACGTGAAAAAAAAGAAATGAGATATCTACCCCATATCTTGTCACATAATTCGGGCACATGGAATTCTTACAAATTATCTAGTCATCAAGAAGTTTCCATTTCAATACTACCAAGTTCAAACACATTCAACGAGCCAATGAAGGGTGCACATGTTGATGAGTATGAATCGGTTCAAAGGGGCAGACAAGGGACTAAGTCCAGTATATATTCCCAGCATAGAGAATTTAACGAGTTTCAGCTCTACATAAACACCATCACACAAATATTAAAACAAAATTTTGAAGTCCTTTAAATCCGAAGCTAACAACAGCATTAAGCAATATTTCATAAGACACTAGAAATACAAAACTCACAAAACTTGGAACACTTGCAGACAGACCCAAAATTAGAAAGAAAGCCCATTTCAAATGCAGAAAACCTTGTTCCCCCAAATTTGGGTTAAGTTCAACTCAAGCTAGAGAGGCCCTAGGCCGTGAAAATTAAATGATGACTGTGGCCTCCATAATAAATGCATTCCAATGAAGCAGAAAACAAATCAAAGAAGATCAGCAACATTGGCTGGCAGCTCCTCGATCACCACATTATAAAACTTTTGGATGTCAAGCAGCATCCTATCGTCATCCCTGGTCACGAAATTGATAGCAACACCCTTTCTCCCAAATCGACCACTACGACCAATTCGATGGAGGTAGTTCTCCGGCTGAGTTGGCAGATCATAGTTAATCACAAGAGAGACTTGCTGGACATCAATACCACGGGCCAAGAGATCTGTGGTGATAAGAACACGGGAGGACCCAGAACGGAACTCCCGCATGATGATATCTCTTGTGTTTTGGTCCATATCACCATGGGTGGCTGAAACTGTGTGATCACGGCTTCGCATCTTGTCTGTCAGCCAATCTACCTTGCGTCTGGTGTTCACAAAGATAACACTCTGGGTAATAGCCAAAGTCTCATAAAGATCACAAAGTGTCTCAAGCTTCCACTCCTCCTTCTCAACATTGACATGAAATTGCTTGATCCCCTCCAGGGTCAGCTCATCTCTTTTAACCAAAATCCTGACAGGTCTATTCATGAACTTCCTTGTGATCTCAAGGGCCTCGGGTGGCATTGTGGCAGAGAAAACCCCAACCTGTATGTTTGGTGGTAGCAGCTGAAAAATATCATAGATCTGGACGGAAGGGTATAAAAAAGAAGGTAAAAGGTCAGAAAGAAAAACTAGTGATAAGAAAGTAGATCAAGTTGAAAGTATTTTTACACATTTCTTTTTCCCATTTTCCCATTGGAACATGCATACAACTACCATTGCATACCACTATACAAAAAGTAAATTTTTAATGGCCGCCAATACTCTGCGTATTGTAGCATCCTGCCCATAAAACATAAAAAGCTAACACTTAATCATAGTAAAATTTATTATAAATATCATCCCAAATAGCACTCTGCACTTCTCCCAAAAATATGGACAGCGAAAGACAGATAAAGGAAAAGGGAAACAGAGACTGGAAAAGGGATTGATCAATGTCACAGCCTCCACAACCTGCCCATTTTCACAGTTTCAAAGTATTGTCAGTTATGAATTTACAATTTTAACAGGCTAATAGCTAAATATATTGCATCTTACAACAGAGCAGTTGTCTGAAATGTATGAACTGTTTGGCAAATAGTTATTAGTAACAAGCTTACTGGCAGCCACTACAGCCCATTATCTATAAATGCGATAAAAATTCAAATAGAAACATTGAACAGTTATACAGTAAACAATTAATCAAACAAAAGGATGTTTCAGGGGAATAAAACTGTAGGCCAAAATCATCTACCAGAATGGCAAATCAACGAAAAGAAGCAAACTTAAGAAGGATCAAAATAGGTAAATGAGGGAACCTGATCCTTGAAACCACGAGAAAGCATCTCATCTGCCTCATCCAACACAAACATTTTAATATAATCGGGGCGCAAGGATTGTCTCCTCAGCATGTCGAATACACGACCAGGGGTACCGACAACAACATGGACCCCACTTGAAAGAATGCGTTGATCTTCACGAACAATGGTTCCACCAACACAAGCATGAACCTTGACACCGAGATAATCTCCAAGTGCTCGCATAACCTTCTCAATTTGTTGTGCAAGTTCACGAGTGGGCGCAAGAACCAGCGCCTGGCATTCAACTAAGTTGTAATCAAGCTGCTGCAGAACTCCAGAGCAAAATGTAGCAGTTTTTCCAGTTCCAGATTGTGCTTGCTGAATTACATCAAGTCCTTTGCAGAATGGAACAATCCCTCTTTGCTGAATTGCAGAGGGCTTCTCAAAACCTATTCAGAAGTTACACAACATCATTTTCCAAATTTGTCATGCAGAAATGCTCAGTTATCAGTAAAAGGGAAAAATGGAAAGGGCAAGTATTCAAGATGCTGAGAAGCATCAATTTTTGCTATAAGTCAATCACATATCTAAAATAATATAAACCGAAGTTCTCGAACAGCACTTGGAATTGCAAGCAGGGCCAGAGTTCAAGCAACATAAAGGGGGTCTAATGTGAAAATTATGATTGTTGATGTGGCCAAGTTCCCATTTGCCACAAAATAGCAATGCCCCTGATTGCTAACCAATTCCATAAAATGGCAGGCTAAAATGAATTATAGTACATTCATGCATTAACGGACATACCATATGCATAAATACCCCTCAGAAGGTTCTCCTGCAATCCCATAGCATCAAAGCTGTCATAAACTTCATCGTAAGAAGTAAAGAAGTCTTGCCCATCAGCTGCAAGCCTGCACCCATCAACACATCAAACCAAGAATGATCATATAACTATAGGCAACAAAGGTGTTCATTATGGATAGCAATAATATGATACCACTAAGTAACCAACCAAAAGCTTATATCAAAACTGGTGCATCTCAGCCATCATGTATTCAGCAGAAACTACAGGAAAAAAGAAAACTTACAACTCATTCATCCTAGAATCATATTGACGAGCATCGAACTGTGATCCTTCAGGTGCCACCCCAGCCATGATTGCAAGCTGTAAAGAAAAATATCTATCAAAGTCCCAAACATTTTGCATCCCACAGATAAAACTACAGGCATTAATGATGTCAAAAGTTCAAAGTTAAGACAATTTACATGGACTCAGTAATAGCATCTGAAGTCTACATAAGCTAAATGGGTGCATCATGCATGGATGCCATAGCAAATAGCAAAGGTGTTACAACAAGACAAATTAAGACATCAACCACCAATCAGTTACAATACAGCATGAATTAATTATTCTTTTGAAGGTGGAGAAGCATGCACCAACAGCATTCAAATGTCCAATACAACATTCAATACAGCATGCACCAATCAATTACAATACAGCTTGAATTAATTATTCATTTGAAGGTGGAGAAGCATGCACGAACAGCATTCAAATGTCCAATTACCCATGAGCTCCCCTTTCCCACATTCAAAAACCACCAGGGTGATATAGCTAGCAAGTAGTATTTATGTTCTATATGATTATTTAGTTAGATGTTAGTTCTGTCAGTAAGTAGTTAGTTTAACAGTTATAAGTATCTTTTCTTCTTTTTATGCCTTGTATATAAAGAAGTCAATAGTGTAATTAAGTTTCGGTTTCCGATTCATCAATACAGAGACAAGATTCTTCTTTTCAAATACTACTAGCACAAAACGAATATAACCAAAAATCACAAATACCAGATACCCTTTGAGATACCACATCTCATGCATTGGTTGAGTAAGTGGAAAGTGGGAAGAAAAAGAAAATTAGGAGTCAAAATCACTTTGTACTAGCTGGGCAACATGTTGAACAAGCATATCGTTTTTGTTGAAAAGGCAGTTTCCTTCTATTTTCTATTCTGTAAAACACCCCCCTCCTAAAAAATAAAAATAAAATAAATCAACATATCATGTATAAGAGCATGTTTAGCAAAAGGCTTATTTTAGAGAAATAATCTTTTTTTTTTTTTTTTTGGTTTCAAAAGCTGTCACAGTAAAACTTTTAATTATAAGCTGTTTTAAGCTAAAAATAAGCTAATTAAAATACACACTTAAGACCATAACACTGTTCCAACCACTCCTAGCTAACTATAAATAAGGCAAATGAAACAATCTGATGCAGACTACATAACAAACAATAATAAGCAAAAAACACCAAGCCAGAGAATCCAATAGAACATTCAAGCGTTAAAAACATAAATATATATATTAAAAAAAAAAAAGATCGATCACATAGGAATAACGCAATAGCAAAAATCCAAGGTGTTTCGCATGTTACTCATAAATCCGACAACCCCCACAAGATAAATCGATCTGCGCAACAACCCAAAACAAAACTTTAAAAAATTATAAAAAACAAAGAGAGAAAAAATTGTCAAAAGTGAGATGCATGGAAATTTGAGAGAGACAGAGAGAATTGAAGATGGAAGGAAGTTGAAACCTTAGAAAGAGAGAGAGAGAGAGAGAGAGATTGAAGAGTGCGTGTGTTGGCTGTTGATTGGGATTTTAGGGTTTGGGCGTGTGAGGGATCTCGGAAGGGGCTGCGTTGGAGGAAGAGGGAAGACGACGACGTAACAGAGAAAGAGAAAGAGAGGCTAATAAGTGATAGACACCTGGATTCCTCAGTGAGGGGTTTTGAAGTTTGATAATTGATATGCCTTTGTTTTTGCAGTTTCTCGGTTTTACCCTTCACGTTTCCTTCTTATTGCCTATTGCACCCTCCATTTTTCAACACGTGATAAATCGTAGGCAAACTAATATCTAATTTAATCTAAGTTAATATTATCTATTATCTAATATCATATCTAATCTACTCACGCTTGTTTGATTCAATTTCTGGTTCTCTCTCTCTCTCTCTCTCTCTTTTATATATATATATATATATATATATATATATAAAGTCTAAGAAAAAGAACACTGCACATGAACAAACTGAGTGCTAATTTCTCGTAAAAGGTTTGCCACATACCTCGACACATATACAAACTGACATATTATCATAAAAGGTAAGCCCAAAAGTAATTTATGACGCAATTTAACCAACTTATCAGCCCACTCGTTAGCCTCTCTAAAAATATTTATAATCTCAATGTTCCAATCCTCGTCTAGGAAACACTTTACTGCATTAATTAACGCTACATGAGAATGATAGGCTTGAGTTTCCCAGCTAATAAGCAGGAGAACACTAGCAAAATCAAGCTCCAAGTAAATATTTCTAAATCCTAAACCGTGACCAATGTGCAGACCCCAATAGACCCCAAAATATTTCTAATTCCTAATGTTTATGCTCCAGGCAGCCACCAATCTCCCTTTGTGGTTCCTTGCAATCCCTCCATAAGCGGCAGAAGACATATCTCCCAGCAAAGAGTATCATCTGTGTTGATCTTGATCGAGTCCTACGCATCAGAGGGCCCTCACTTTCTTGGTCACTTTGTTTGGGATTCTTCCACTTGTTGTAGTAACTAGACTCAACTGATATTCATAGTCCTTTGGAAGCTTTATGGTCTTGCAAAATAGAGACATATGTGCATTATCTTGTTTTTCAAATATAAATTGATTACAGGCAAATCAAATTAAGCAGCAAGTTATACTAAATGTTAATGGCCAACTAATACCATTAAACTTTCGAGTCTCATAAAAAATATTGTCTTTTAGCCACATATTCAAAGGTTGCTTGAAAAAAGTATTCTTTACAAGACTAGTACCAAAGCTCTTCCACAACTCTCGTGCTTTTTCAAAATCATGGAGAGCATAGAGCAATGATTTAGATTTAACACCATAGAGTGCATAGAGATCATTCGAAGCCAAATCTTTTTTAAATTTAGCCCGATTTGTAAGAAGGACTTCATTTAATACTAGCCATAAAAAAAAAAAATTAATTCTTTGAGGAGCATTCAATTTCCACATAAGCCTTAATAATCTACATCTAATCGGGGCATCATTATCCGTCCAGATTTTATATGCTGCTTTTAGAGAGAATGTTCCTTCCAAGATAGGAAACCAAGCAATAGTATCTTCATTTGCCCTTATGTCAGGGGCTTTTAAGGGATGTAACAATTCTAAAAAATCTCCATGCGGCATGTCTTAATTTATTCCAATCACAATTTCCATCATAAGTTGCATATCCATTTAATTTCTCGTTTAAACAGGTTTCATCCAAGTCTGTCACAGCAAAATTAGCTAGCTTATTTTACCCCAGGATACATTGATCTATCCAAAATTTAACGTTATCACTTTTTCCCAACCCTCCAAATCAGACTTTGTTTGAATTTAGACCAAACCTTTATGATTCCTCTACTACCATTTGAAATTCTTGTTTATTACTTATTTTTTTTAAATAAGATTTTAGGTTCAATTATTATATATTAAAAAAATAACACTAAAAAACTTTACTCCATATTAACCAATCTAATTCGAGCCATATTAGTTAGTATATAATGGTCTCCAGATATAGTGGTTTAAATAAAAAAAAACTCATGTCTAATCTAATTTCGTATAATCTAATGCCACAAATGCTTTTTGGTATGACAAAGTTCTGCACAAATTGTTCTACGAATCATCCAAACCATTCGTTTTATTTTTATCCTTTACTTTTTAAATTTTATTTGTTAAGATATATAATAAGCTAATAACCACCACACATTTTTATTCCCACGTTTTTTACGAGAACTTTTTCGTCACATATAGCAGTTATCGTCTAATATTATCTAATATTTTTTGTTTTGCTTTTTTACATATCCTTCCAAGAGAGTTAATATTATATTTATATATTATAAAATATTTAAATATAAATAATTTTCTTAATTAAAATTTAAATTATAGCTCATCATATTATAGTAAACTAATTTCTTTATCACTCTCTAATGTTTTATCTATCTATTTATCCTCATTACTATCTATCTTTCCTCATATCTATCTGGCTAGCAATATATCTATTTATTTATCTCGTTATTTCTCTATCCATTTATCTATCTATCCTCAAATTTATTCAATTCCCTTCAAAAGTAGCTCTTTAACAAGCTATTTCTATAACATTATGTATATTTAATTAATTTTAATAATATTAGATTTATGATATTTATTCTTCGTTGATACCAAAAAATTTATTGTTGATGACAATTTAAAATTTCAGATTTTATAAAAGAATATTGAATTTCCCTTTTTATTTTTTTGAAGAGTGATTTTGAGATGTTGATAAGGTGAATTTGAAAAGTAGAGGATGAATTTCTCTTTTAAAGTTTGTAATCTGTTAGTCTAAGTAAATCAAAGCTTATTCTAATACACATAAGCATGGTTATCTATCTATTATCATTAGAAGATTCATGAGGCCTCCACCAACACATGTTGCAGCCCAAGAAGATAAGTTTTCCAGCTTCTTCTTGATCAATTTTTGAATAGTCAAAGCAAAAAAGAGCTTACACCTTTTAGCTTGCAAGATCACCATCATTGTGTGCAAGGAGAGTTTATGAAGAAATTGTTTTCTATTTGAAAAATAAACTGTAGATTAAGTTACAGCTATATACATAAAAAATTCATGAATATCCTCATCCTTTGACTTAGTCAAGATTGATGGCTCAATCCATCACCACTGCATCTTCTTAGATTAAGCAATGTATATTATTATTTTATTATAGAATCTTGCCTATATGAAGGCTTGTACGTGGCTGTAGAATGCATGAACAATGAAGTGTACTTTTGTGAATAAAATCTCCTCTTTCTCTACATGTCTGTGTGTGAGTGTGAGAAAATTATTGAGGGTTATATTATGGGTTTGTGATATCGATATTAACATAATCCAAGTAACTTGTACAATGACTAACGAAATTTATGATGGTGGTCATTATTTTCAATTCTTTTTAATGATTTGTTTTTGAAATCTTAAAGCTTTTAGAATGAGTTTTGTAGAGTGTATTAGGTTATCAACAATACAGTTTAACTACGACAGTGTTGGAGAAGTGTACTTAAGCTTTTGCCAATTAAAATTGTAGTTTTTAAATTTGATACTAAAGTTTGGTTTTTATTTCAATATTTCACAATTAAAACACGTGACGTCTGCATACAATCAACGCTAACAATTTAAATAGTGTTTGACAAAATGATGAAATTGAAATAAATTAATAAAATTAGAGAGGTAAATTTTTTTAAAAGAGAAAGAAAATCAAAACTTTCATAAAACCAAAAGGACTTAAACAGAGTTTTACCCCTTTTATTAGTATATACTTGATGATAATGATAAAAGTTTTAAAACTCAACCAATTAAAATTAAATATGTAAAAATTTAATTTCATTATATTTTTGATATAATAATATCATTTAATATAAAAGAGTTTGATCTATGATGTAAATATTAGTATTTGGCTAAAAATTATCTTTAGGGCATTTGTTAAAGATTAAGGAAATAAATAAATCATTGTATAAAAAGTAGAGTTTTGGAATTTGAAAGTACTTATTGACAAAGAGTATGTTGGTTATGCTTCTAGGATTAAAATAAAAAAGTATCTTTTAATTAAAAAAATACTTTAAAAGTTGGGTTTAATTAGTATATATTGATAGTGTAAAATAATTTTACAGTTAATTAATAAAAATAAAAAAATGTGAGAAATTACGGTAGATCCCTCCTTATAATGAATGATTATTTATATGAGTTGACACTTTTCATAATTTCTATTGGTTGATAATATAAAATTATTTTATACTATTAATATATTTAAATTAAATTCTTAAAAATTTATTATAAATATTTATTTTTATTTTTAAAAAAATAAAATCAGAAAATAATCAATTTTAAGGACAAATAAAAAATTACTTCTTATAAGATCAAAAATAATAAAAAAAAGAAAATCTTAACCTAAAAATCTGGAACCACTTTATTTGTAAATTTATCGTTAAAACTTTTTGAAAAGAGAAGTGCTATTCAGTATGAAAAGCACATACATATGAAAAGGTACGAAAACAAAACCAGCCAATAGAAATCAAGGTTTGGTCAGAAAAAGTCGGAGGAGAGAGAAAGTGAATGGGAAATGTAAGTTTACTAAACACTATTTGTGGAATTCGTACAACCAACGCTACTTGTGGAATTCGTTCAACAATATGTTCGTACCAAATAATATTACCCTTTTGGGCGTTTAGTAGTGTTTAAAATAGAATTTTTAAGAATTTCATAAAAATACCTATATTTAGTATAAGTTTTAAAAAAATATTTTTGAGAATATAATATTTTTAAGATTGATTTTGGGATAAAATTTTTCTCAAAATAACTTTATATCATATATGAGATTGTAATATTTTATGGAATGGGATTATTTTTTTATATGAAAAGATCAAATTATCTTTATTGCCACCCATTACCTGTTAACCACCATTGACTATCGCCGGACCACTGTAGGCAGCCACCAGACCACCACCAGCTACCGTGAACAACTATCGACTATGGCCGGACCACCGTCAACCACCGTCGGGCAGCCACCAAATTGTCAAGGGTATTTTTGGAAATGAATAAAATTTTTCTGAGAATTTAATCTATCTATCAAATACCTCAAAGTACATATGCCTGAAAAAATTATTCTCGAGAATAATATTTCTGGAATCAAGATTCCCAGTAATAAAAATTGAAACCCTCTACCAAACTCCCTGTTTCAAAAATACCACACACCCTTCCCATTTTTTATTAACCATATATGTAATTAAGTTATTTTTAATTAAAAACAAAGAATATAAAATAAATTACGAACTTTTCAAATAACTTATTGCTTATGCTTTTACTTTTATTTCATATTAGTGCGGTGACCCACGATGCACTGGATAAAATAATGTCAAATTAAAACAATTAAAAAATAATTTATAAAGAATTCTAAAATTCAATATATTTGATATTAATGTATATAAAATAGGAAAAAGTAAATGATACAGGAAATGACATTAGATAACAATATCGAAAGTGAATGATACAAAGCATTATATCGATATTTTTTTTCAATAATGATAGGGGACGCACAAAATCATGAGCCATACAAAAAAAAATGAGAAAAGTGGTAAAAATACTTGGATAATTAATTTCATATGATTATTATTATTTTTTTTTAGATTCTTTTTATTTATAAAATTACTAACATATTAAATAGAGTTATCAGCGTTTTCAGCAAAATTATCAGTGCTTTAAGCAAACTTACCAACGTATTATATAGAGTTACTGGTACTTTTTGCAAAATTACTGATGTATTGAATAGAATTACCAGTGTTGTTTTCTATACAATATGCTAATGACTTTGGCCAAAATGCTTGTAACATTGTTGAAAATACCAATAACTCTATACAATACGCCAGTAACTTTCTGATAAAAAAGAACCTAGACAAAAATAAAAAAAAATCATATAAAACCAATTATCCAAATATTTTGGTCATTTTTCTCACTTTTTTTTGTATGTATCGCAATTTTATGCATTCCCCTACCATTTTTCATTTTTTTTCTATAGTTAGCTCCATTTTATTTTATTTTTTCTCAGTATGGTGTCATAATTACATTATAAAAAATGCTATTTAGATTTATTCATTCCTTCATAAACTATTAAATTTAGATTTATCAATTTGATTCCAACTTGTTACAATTTAAGCAAAAACTTTTCACTAAGGATGCATTTGGAAAAGGGGCGAAAATTTGATAAGTTAGATTCCTAAATAATAATATATATAAATCTGTTCCATAAAACTCTTATACCATTTTTATCTCATATCAACACACAATAAAAGTAAAAACATAATGAAAGTTTTGAAATGAATCATTCAATTGATGAGTGCATGAATCGCATAGAAATCGAACGGTAGAAAAACAGGTCAAAAAAATTTAGAGCTACACTTGCATCATAAAGTTTCGGATAAAAAGCACATATAACATGTTGCAATGTAACTTCACAAAATACAAACACATCACCCATAAGGTAGCCCTTGTGACAAAAATACATAAAACAATTTGATCATGATATGAGCATCAACCAAAATAAATAGTAGCAGAGTCCTGCAGCAAGCCGTGGATTACATCAAAGCATGACAGCAAAACAAAAAGGGTAAACTAAGCAATGCATGACCATCTTCAATCCTTTTCAACTCTTACAGGCTTCAACTTTGTAGACAATTGCTCTCCATCATCATGTTGAAATTCATCCAAATTTTGAGAAAACTGTAAGCAATCCCCTTCACTAAACTGACCCATCAGATCCTACAAATAAAAATAATTACAGTTACAATTATATTAATGTATGATAATTAGATAAAATCGATAAGTATAGCACTAACAGATAAGAAGGATATACTAAGTCAACCTTAGCAATATATGAAGACTGTGGATCCTGAAAGTTAGCAAATAAAAACTATAATGCCAATTATAGTATACGAAAACCATATACATACCAATTAATTTTTAAAAATAATATAGTGAACAGGTATCAAGTCAAGTACTAACATCGTACGTCAATAATAAAAAAAATCAGGAACCATACTTATAAGGAAATATATGATAACAGAAGGAGGGAAAAAACAAAATCATATGAAGTCAAACAGCAGCATACCTTACTTACTCCAACAAATCAATTTGATAAATGACATACTCAACACAACCAATATTAGAGGCAATAAAAATTCAAAATACAGTTGAATTCATTCAGAACACAATCAATACATGAATCTCAGAGAGTAAAATAAGCAGAACAGAGAACAAATACAAATTTACAAATATAAATTAGAAATAGTTAAAATAATAATAAGAAATGAGAAATCATACCTGATAAAAGGAAGATATAAAAAACAAAGCAAAGTGGAGTAACTATGAGAACTCAGTATATTCATAAATCACAAAGACTAACAACGCCTACTTTTCCATTAATGATACAATAGAATAGATGAGAAGTCAAGCAAATAACAAATCATAAGGCAAGTCAATTAGTAGGCTTCAAAGCGGGAAAAAAATATATTCATAATATTAAGAACAAAAACATAAATCAGAGAAGAAAAACAAAGTCTCAAATAGCATAATTTAAATTAAATATAGCACTTATGAAAACTGATCCTAAACATAAAGGAACTAAGATAAACGCAGTCAAGCCAATCCAGATCATAACCATCATGGTAGAAAGCTTCAAAGCAGGGGGAAAAAAATCAAAGGAATCAATGACATTATCCCAAAAGAGCACAATATAAATAAAAAATAGAATAGATGAGAAGCCAATTATAACTGGTTCATAAGGCTAGTAAGTCTCAGATATCAAACACAAAGTTACAAAACCTGATAACATTAACTTGTAAGGCAAATTCAAAGGACCAGATCTATAAATTGAAAAACTGAAACACATTCAAAATATTGTAGACTTATGATTAACATGTAAGGCTAGTAATTTCAAACAGGACTTGTTATAAGAACACATCACAGTAATGAATAACTAATACCAAGCACACACAATTTTTCAAATAAAGGACATTAGAATACATCAAAAGTAAATCATATTAAATTACAGTTCCTAAAACAAGTCATGTATCAAGCTTCAAAGCAGGGAAAAAAAAGTTTCATTATATGAAGAACCAAAAAACTCAGTGATGAATGACATTATAACAAATAGCATAATTTAAAATTCAGAAAGGACTTCTGAGAATTCATCATACTCATAACAGACCAACTTTTCAATTAGTACACATTGAAATAAATGGGAAGTCAAGCAAACCCAATTCATAAGGAAAACTAAAAGAAGGGATTTTAAAAGAGATTGATCTTATTAAGAACCCAAAAAAAAAAAAAAATCACATTTCCAATTTTCATTATCTAATGTATTCAGAGTTTAAATTTGATATATTTTCGTTTCCATTTTTGGTACTCAAAAGGAATAAACATGTTCATCTCGATCAAATAAGGCAAGAAGTACATGGGGGAAGACAGGAAGGAAGAAGAGGGCCATCGAGGATATCATTAATTGGTTGAACAAAATTTACTAACTCAATGGTTCCCTTAGCAAATAACATGTGATTACTTTTAACTGTTAATATGTAATGGCTGAACAATGTTTACCCACTAAATAGTTCCCTTAGCAAACAACATGTGACACTGATTCACTGTCAACAATCTATAAAGAAACAAATTAATAAGAAAAGAAACATAAAACATGACACTCTTGCTCCAAATTTTCTGTAACTACATGGGATTGGTAACACTAATAAATTAATGAATTATTTCGGCCCTCATCACAACCATTATAAACCTCAATTCAACACTGAGATTTAACCAAAAAAAGGCTCATATTAAAGGAATATTACAGAATCAAAACAGAAGGTGCAATTCTTTATATCTCTCACCTAAGTGCATATTAGCATACATCATAAAACTATTAGCACATGTTTTGTCCCAGCCTTCTTAGTCACAAATGACCCCTCGTGCATCTTCGTGTTTAATTACTATTCAATGCTTTTAATAGATATTTAACCTCTTAGTTGATAAAAAAATTATAGAAAGAGAACAAAAGACATTACCCATTATCCCTTGCAAACATTTGCAACCTTTTTTTTGTAATTTCTACTCTATTATTTCGATTTGGATTCTCTAAATGGTCAATGGTCTTGAGCGATAATCATAGATAAGAGACTGCAGTTCTGTTATGAAAGATTCTAGGTTTTTTTTTAAAAAAAATTATTTCGGTCCTGCATTCACCGTTGACATAGCTTTAAGGAAAAAGCATAAACCTCACATACAATATGACAACATTAAGGAGAAAAAATATTAAACATTGAACACTGAACAATATAACAAATAAATAAGAACATTGAACACTAAAAGCTATTAAATAAAAAAAAAAAGAAATAGATTAAAAAAAAAAAAAACCAAAAAGGAGATGAAGCAAAGTGAAACAACCAACCTCCATCTCGAGGATGACAACCCTCTTGGCTAAAACCTCCCTATCCACGTTCCCACCGTTCTCACCAAAGGCGACACCTTTTGTAAACCACCAAATTCCACCCTGACCTCAAGAGTAGACAACACACCCCATCAAAGAAGAGTCCCAAATTTTTAAAATCACAATTAAAAACAGTAAAAAAAAAAAAAAAAAAAACCTATTTTCAGTAGAGAGAAAAAGAAAGCCCTACCGTAGACGCTGCCATTGCCGCTTAGTGCTCCGTCGTCATCATCGTTGTCTCATGGTCACACTCGCCATCTGGATCCTTCTTCCTCTCCCTCGATCTCTCAGCCTGGTAAGCTGCCAAAGCTTCACTTTGAATCAATAAATGGAATGATTAAAATTGCTCTAAAAGAGAACAGAGAGATGAAGTAAAAATATGAAAGAGGAGACAACCAGATCCAAAAGATCAAAATGCAGATAATTTACTTCCAATTTTTTTTTTTTTTTGTGGTATATGAATATATTGATAAATAAATTTTTAAAAATTAATTTATTAATAAATTAATTCTTAAAATATTTTTCATTAATATTAACTAAATCTATTAATAATAATAAAATTTATCATTAAAATATTATATATCAATAGAATATTTTTTAGAGTTTAATTGATATGCACTGACAGTATAAAACAGTTTTACACTGTCAATCAATAAAAATAGGAGAAAATGAGAAATCATGGTGGGTCCCTCATTATAATGAGTAATTATTTGTATAAGTTGACATTTTTTATTATTTCTATTGGTTGACAGTGTAAAATTATTTTACACTATCAATGTATTTAAATTAAATTCTATTTTTTAGAAATTAAATTATTAATATTTTAATCTTTTAAATGCCGGATAAGTAGTTAACCCTATGAAAAATTATAGAAAAACTCACTTCTTATAAGACATTATACCGACTTACCACTCATCCATTATTGGATGGAGTGTGGACCCAATATAAGTGGGGTCTACACCCTATTCAATGATAGATAAATGGTGAATCGATATGATATCCCATAAAAAATGAATCCCTTCATCGTCTCTTTAATCAATTTAGTGGTTTTGAGAGTGTGACCCTTTAGTGGCTTTGTTTTTAAATTTTGGTGAATATGACCCTTTACGGCTGATAGTGGGTAAAAAAGAAATAAAAATAAACAAAATAAATGAATCACATCAATTTAAACGCATAAAGGGTCCAAATATATTTTATGAAAAACTTAATACATGAGTGAAAATAGTGGAATAGTAATTGTAAGTAGGTGACAATTGTTTTCAATTTGTTTTGATTAGCTAATTAGCGGGATAGTGGTAATAATTTGTTTTTATTGGCTCGTAATGATGATAATTTATTTTCTAACCAATTAATATAAATTATAAATTTTAAAATATTCTATATTGAATTAAATTTGAATAATTTCTTAAAATAGTAAATTTTTTAATTGTATAAAAAATCAAGAGTACTTGAAGTTGCCACTTTAACAATAGTTTTCAGTTAATAATTCTAAAAGATTTATAATAATTATTTTATATTATAGATTTTATTTTTAAGAAAGTACTTTTTCAAAAAGTTTATCCAAACATACCCTATTGTTATCATAATCAAATATTTTTAATAGGAATAGCAAAAAAACCTGTCAAAACTAGTATTTGTGGGAATTATCAATGATGAGGATGAGTATGAGGATTGGCTTAGTTCTTACAAGGATGGGGACAAAATCCCTATTTATTAAATAGGCCAGAGACAAGGGATGAGATTATCGCCCGATAAAAATCCGTTAAATCTCCATTTATTTGTCCTGTAAATATATACGCACATTAACTTATAAATACATTTTGATGATAATATATAATTAAATCAAGTTGATTCAAAATATAATTAATATATGGTAGACTAAACATTTTGCCAAAATCAAATTTATAATAATTGACTAACTTTGATCAAAATAAAATTTACAATAATTTAGATTTGTATTATGTATTTTTATTTTTAATTTAGATTGTATTGTGTCACTAACATCATAATAGATTATAGATATTTGTGAATGCTTTATTCAAGTTTAAAAATTTTTAAATATAATTTTTCTCTTTTTCTCTATTTTAATTTTTATTTACATAAATTCGCGAATATCCTCAAGGATTTGAATAGTGACGAGGATGAAGAGGGAGACAGGGGCCAAATTTCTAAATAGGGATAGAGAGCATATCTCCACCCATATGGGTATCCATTGCCATCCCTAGATTTTAATATCACAACAATGAATGGGCAAGACAAACTAATAAAGAATCAATGGATACAAATTAATAAAGAGAGAATCAATGTATTTCTTAAGCTAATTTTTTTTTCTCACATTTAATTAACCATCACCTAAGTTGCCTATTTACCAGGAAAAGAAAAAAAATCTAAGTTGTCTTCTTTATATTAAAATTTATAATTTCTATATTAAATTAATTTTTCAAAGTCTTTACGGGATGCTAAATTTTTAATAAAACATTTGTAATCAAGTTATTTTAACATGGCTTAACTTATCTAATCAATCTTTTATTTTATGCATCACCATGACTTGTATTCAATTCCTAGTTTCTTCTATTAGTAGATTATTAATACATACCTTTGTAAGTTTTTGATAAGTCAAGAGGAAGCTTTTATCGAAAGTATTTAATTATATTGTAACTAGTCATTTGACTCGTGCAATACACGAGGTGACAAGGAAAAATATTTTGAAGTTTGGTAAACAGTAAAAATTATTTGATGGCAACCTTTTATAAAGTAACTAACAATAATAAATAATTAACAATAATGTTTATAACTAAAAGTAAATATTACAAAGTTTTTTATATAAAAGTATAACGCAATGCCCAAGCCTTTAAGCATAAAGCAATGCCAGAGCCTTTAAACAAAACAACTATAAAAGCAATGTAACAATAAAGGCATATTGAAAAGACAGTAATGATAAAAATTAAAACAGAACTACTATATAAGAATACATGTTTACGCTGGTTCCTTAATAAACATAAATTTAATAGTTACACATATATCAGAATACATATTTCGAATAAGTATATTAGAATGTATGTTTATACCTCTATATTTTGGGCGAAAAAAAGCGCCTAAAGATTATTAGTAAACATAAAAATAGTCACAAAGCTATTACAAACATCCAAATAAACTTGGAAAAAGAATAAATACAAATCATATGACAAAATATAGAGGTACAGAATCATACCCGAGTAATTAGGACTCTGAAAATGCTAACCCAGAATTAATAGACATCATATAGTATATAATTAATCAATTGACACTTGAAAAATGAAATTGAAAGAACTTTTAAATACATAAAAAATGAAATATGCAGGGAATAGTAAACGGTAAGTGTTGCTGATAATATATTCTAAATAGTCAAAAATATGATGTTGTAAGCATATAGGACAGTAAGAATGCTAGGAAAGAAAATGGCAAAAATAGAGCTTGTGATAAACTTATGAACTTGTCCATGAAATTTCAATGGAGTTTATACTTTGCGGATTGTTGAAACTTACGAGAGTCCACAGCCATATAAATCGGACTTTAACTCAAGATCATTCCCTGATAGAAGTGATTTTTTTCCGAGGGATTGATGCGAGTTAGCATCGAAGTGAATGAGCAAGGAAGAAGTATGAGTAATAGATTACACAATTAAACTTAAAGTTGAAAGTTAAAACAGTCAAAACAAGGGCTACTAAAAAGAAGTGAAGACAATTTATAGATTAAAAATGAGAAGAGGAAATAATTCATATGGGTTGTATCTACAAACCCTAGAGAATTTTGTGAATGATTATTGGTCAATTGATCATCACAATGAATGATCCACCATGCATTCACATAGAATGGAGACTCCTCTGGTGGTGGGAAGCAAGAAATCTAGGCATTGAAGATTTTCAAGAAGGACTAAGAGAAAAGGCGAATAGGTTAGGGTTTGTTGGTATGTTTCATTTGGTTCATTGTAAATAAACATGTGATTGATTTTATGTTTAGAGGGGTGTTATTGAAGCCTCATAAATATATTTGGGTTTTATTTAAATTAATTTAACATTTCTTTTTTGGAGAGAGATTTCAGTAGTGGGCAGTTTAAGGGTGTGTTTGTTTGTGCTTTTTTCAGCAAAAAATCATTTTTTTCATTGAAAAAAATCAGCTTTCATATATTTGAAGAAATTTTTAAAAATAATGAGATTCTCAAAAAAATCAGTTTTCAGCATTTTTGAAGAAATTGAAAAGAGTAGCTTCTGAAAAAAAATTAGTTTTCAAATTTTTCTATTATATATAAAATTTAAGTTTTAAAATCATTTTTTTCAAAATCTGAAACAAACACACCCTAAGAAGGATTAGTAAAAGAGAGATTCAAGGCATTATATTGAATGTAAATTGAATAATGAAATTTGAATTTTATTTAAAGTAATTTTAAAAATTCCTATGTGGTGGGAGTAACCTTGCGAGAGATGGAAGGAACCACCAGTGGGGTTCTATAAAATCAATGTCGATGGAGCTACAATGGAGAGAGCTAATGTAGTTGGAGTAGGAATTATCATAAGAGATTGGCAAGGAAGATTTGTAGTGGCCAAATTGGCAAGCTTTGAAGGTTCCTTGGATGTTGCATGTAGAAGCAATGGGTGTCAAAGAGGGGCTAGGTTTTGCAAGGGAACTGGGGCTAAAATTGGTGGTTTTGCAAGGAGATGCCAAAATGGTTTTGGAAAATTTTTTTTTTTTGGTTGGGAAGGGGATTTGTTTTTTTTGGGGGGGGGGGGGAGAGGGCAGTGGGGCTCTGCCCCTGCGAGTTTCAAACTTGTGCCCTAGTATGTGCACCTACCTCAAGGCCAATTAGATGACCATATGAACCATGGCCTCGGGTGTGGTTTTGGAGCTTTGAAGATAATTCTCTGGACTTGTCATATAATGGGCTCATTTTGTCTGATGCTTGTAAGTGTGCCTTTGAATTCATTTACTTTAACGCCCAATATGTTCCTCGATGTTGTAATGTAGTGGTAGATAGGATTGCTTGGCTTGCCAGAAATAGAGATAAGCAAGTTTGGATCTTAGAAGCCCCAAGTTGTATCTGGGATATTCTGGCCAATGAGGCTTGCTGTTAAATAAATTTGTATTTCACATTAAATAAAAATCCTATGTGGCTCAAATAAAATAATAGAGAGATATTTTAGTAATGTATCATTTAAAAAGATTTATTGGAAGAGAGAATCAAGGCAATATACTACTATTCATTAATTTACGAAATTATTTAAATTTTTTAAAAAAATTTAATAGATAAAAAGTTGAAATATTTTCTATTATAGTAACTTTAACAAAGTAGTGGAGGATTATAATTCATAAGAAGTTGACACATGATATTAATTTCCTTAGTTTGAGCCTAGATTATTAGAATCAGTAGATAGTAGATAAGTAGATTGGCAATATAACCTAAACAATTAAATTAGTGGAAGGAATTCAAAACCTAAACAATTAAATTAGTAGATTGGCATTAGTTTCCTTGTTTTGACGTGCCTATTTGGGAGGCTACCAAAATCAATTTTAGTGGAAGGAACTCAAAACCTCCTCTCACAAGAATTGCTTTAGAATTCGGGAATTTGCATTGTAAAGCACAATTTTTGAAACTAAATTAGCTTTTATCCACCGCAAACAAGTGTTGGCTACGAGAAAGCTATAGCTCCTTTTTGTTAAAATTGCATCCTAATTTGCTTTTGTGGCAGGAAAAATATAATGTAAATAGACTATTAATCTTTCATAAGATTTTTGAAACTAAAACATATTTTGTTACTTTTGGTCTTGAAGAACTATAGCATTTACTATTAGGGATGCACATCTCCTTCATAAAAATTATTTATATTATATAATATTTGATATTTAAGATCATTTTGATAAAAATATAAAATTTTGAAATAATTAACTTTTATTTATAATAAAAAAATTTAAAAAATTACTTATAATTAATTTTTTAACTTAAAATTATTAATTTTTTATTATAATCTATTTCCATAAATTTACTAAACATGATGGACTTTTCTTTAGCCATTCTCAAACATGTTCGTAGTACTAAAAGGTTTATGAGGAAAGAAAAAGTCACAACCAATTAAACTGTTCAATCTGTAAAAACAGGAGATTGAAAGGATTTGTCATGAATCATTTTTTATTTGGAAAAATAACTTGTTAAGTAAAGGAATATAAATTACTTTTATTATATCTCTGAGACGTGGTTCACATAATTAAGAGGTCTTTTAGGTTTAAGGAATATAAAGAGCTTTTATTATCCCGGACACTTTTTAGACTTAATTGTGTACAATGACATTAGCCCAAAACACTTTAGGATAGCAATGTATTAAAATTAATCATTTTAGTATATATTATAATTTAAATTTTATTTAAAAGAATGAGAATGACAAGAACCATATTTTAAACAACTTAAATATAGAAACCCTAAATATTATGTCATTGTTTTCTTTTTTTTTTGGTCGGATGTTATGTTTATTTTGTTATTGTTTATAATCGATCTCTCCTACAAATTATTGCTGGGTTTCCACATTTTACTGGTCAGGATACTGGGTTAGTGCTTGGCCTTTGCATCATGCCAATATTATTTCATGTTGGACCCTTTTGTTTTGTCGAATTGGAAGTCTAGTCTACTTAGTGAAGACAACAAACATGCTAATTGGGTTGACCCAATTCCAACTTTTGGCCCAATTCGAACTTGACAACTTCTGTTTGCTCAAAGCATATCAGTCCTACCGGAGCCAGATAATCGATAAAAAAAAAGAAGGTATATGAGGCCTACAACATTTACAGAATTTTCCACTCTCATCAACTCAAGGCACAAAAATCAAAAAAGTATTCCCTTTTCCAAGATAAAAAAAAAAAAGGGGTTTGCACACGGAGGCCAGCTTAGATGGTCTTGATATCTATCTCTAAAGAAAGTGCACTCGGGACCCTTTAGAGGAGTGTGGTGGACTCTCATTTGGGGCAGAGCCCTCCACATCCCCACTTCCAAGCGCCCCACTAGGGGCTGACCTAAAAAAATAAAAGAAAAAAGAAAAAAGAAAAAGGGTTTTTTTGACAAACAAAAACGAAAAAGAATAAGGGTTTCGTAGTTGGAGGCCAGCACAATTAGTAGATGCACTTCCTCTAGTTAATATGTGTCATAGAATGAGAGGAATCATATTCAATTCCTAAGGGCCTAAGGCCCCTTGACCCTCCCCTTGCCCTCCAAGTGCACATTGGGGTTAATAAAAAAAAATAAAAGAAAGAGAGAGAGAGAGAGAAAAGAAAAAAGGATTTCCTTTTAAGGGTTCATTTAGACAACATCACTTACAATTTTTTTTTTTTAAATTTTAGAAGTTAAAAGTTATATTTTTAACTTTTCGTTCTATTTGGTTATATAATTTATTACTTTTCAAAAAGTCATTTTTAATATTTTTTGAAAAATTAAAATATTTAGCTTATCAAAAAATACTTTGTAATGCACTCTAAACAATTATTTCTATTACTATACATTTAAACATAATAATTTATTTATAAGTTACTTCTCAAAAGTTATTTTTATATAAGCACTTAAATAAGTTTATCCAAATGGGCCTAAATTATGTTTGCTTTATTGCTTCTTATTCTTAAACGAAGCACTTTAGTAAAAGCATCTGCTTCCTCGAGCTAAATCTTCTATGTTTGTATATGTTATAGGGATCCAAAAACGAAAAAAGGAGACTAAGCGTGAGTGGAGAAATAAATATATTTTTGGGTACTAAGGAGGGGCTAAAGCCCCTAACTTATAGCATCCGCAAGAAAAAGACAACATCAGTAAGATTTTTAAGTGTGTGTTTAGATTTTGTTTGTAACTTTAAAATTGTAGTATGAGTGAAAATTATGAGAGAAACTTTGAACCAAACTATAGTCTTAAAAATTTTCAAACGGAAACCAAAAGTGCTATGAGAAATGTAACATATAGTACCTTGTAATGAATTTTGCCGTATCAGCAAGGTGAAGTTGGATTGGAGAGGGGAAATAAGTTATAGTAACATTAGCAAATGAGAGGAGTAATTACATGTTGAATTGGCAGACACATGAATCTATGATTTACTTTTTGGGTACACAAAATGGGATTTTAGGGTGCCGTTGAGTTTTCAAGTATGAGAAGTGTATGAGTTTTCAAGTATGAGCGAGGATATATATGTTTAATCTCATCAAAGATTCAGTCTCAAGTCTGCCACTAAATACATATTTGAATTTCTATTTGAAATTATGATTTAGACAAAAGTTATAACTTTTTGTCCAAATTATGATTTTAGAGTTCTAAACGAAAATCCAAAAACTTGCCGGTCTAAATATTGAACTCAAACATCTCACAAATTTGAGGTAGGTTATGATGACCACTTTAATTACAAACCTTGGTAGTTGAATGCATGATTGTGATTGAAATAAGATGATTAGCCTCGTGAATTTATGTTGAAAGAAAAAAAAAAAGCTCCTGATTTGGTTGAAGAGGTTGAAGTGGGTTGGTTAGGCAAACATTCAGAAGTTAAATCATGGTGATAATATGTTTCATGTACAACGGCTAATTATAGAGAAGAAAAAAGTTATAGAAGTAAAAGCCAATTTTCGGTTCTCTTATGAAACTTATTAATTAGAAGTGATTAAAAACATGTTTAACTCTCCTGTAATCCATATTGAACTTGTTTTAATTGTGTTCAAATGTATCACAGTTAATAAAAATTTTAGATTTCTTAACTCGTTAACTTTAGATCTGTATCCAACGCTGCATACATATAGAGCAGGAGCAAGAAGAGAAAACAGAAGTTACCAATAAAAGTTTCAGCCATGAGACATAGCGTAGGGGTGGGATATGTGACGTGGTATGCAACACAAACTTATTAAATCTTAATATAAATTTATTCTACAGTCATCTAATTTATATGGTGGTGAATATTATGAATCAGAGGAAGGGAAATGTTATGCAACTCAATTGGCCTTTGTCAAAAAACATATGAGCTTCATTTATTTTATTAACCAATCATGATATATTGTTATTTTTATTAATCACTAAACTACTGCAGCTTAAACGTTTAACACTTGAGCTTCCTATAGCAAAATCTACATTAGGAAAAAGGAAAAAAAACCCATAAAAACATTTAAATTTCATTGTTTTCTTTGTTGACACGCAGCAAAATATGTATATATATATATTCCATCAATTTTAAAATGATTGTCAAATAAGGGTGTGTTAAGAAAAATAATAAATAATTTTAATAGTGGTACAAAATAAATTAAGTGGATGAAATTATTTCCATTTGAATGAAAAAATATTCTCACTAATGCAATTAACACTATAATACTCTCTTTGTTAGAATTGCATGTGGTTATTTAATAACCATGATTAAATTAAAGATATTATTAAAAAAATTACTATTTCCTTAATATTTTAAATTGACAAATATTCTAAAATCGTAAAATATCAAAAACTTGATAGTTATTCTAAACCAACCAAGTATAAACAACGGAGAATAGTGTTCTTTTTCTTTTGAAAAATAGGGCAACAAGCACAAAATAACAAACAGAAGAACTAAGTAAATACTGGTATTTAAAAGAATCTTTTTTTTTAAGAGAACCAGAAAAGGAAAATCTTTCATCTTTACTAAATAGTTTGAAATCCATTTATTTATTAGATTCTTTTTAGCTATTACACTTTTACTAATATTTCAATTACATATAAATAAATAACATATTCGCTGATATTACATGTAAATCTTTGCTTCTTCTTTTTTTTCTTCATTTTCATCTCCAAGCAAATAGAAGGAATTCGTTTCAACAGTATTACTTAATAGTTCTGGTCCCGTGTAAAAAAAAAGTGGGAGAAATAATGCACAAGAAGAAGTTCATGCATACATATAGCTAAAATATCAAGATCAGGGTAGCAATTAGATATCTAATTGCTTGATTTTCATGCTTCATTCGATGATAATCACAATTTACAAGCAAATCCGGGCTCCTTGCTTGCTTTACCAAATATATCAAATAAAAATTAACACCAATTGTGTGTGGTTTACAGAAAAGACCTCAAACTGATTGATTCCATGATGAAGTCAAATGGGAAGTGTTGCTACATTTTAAACATATGTATAAATTAATACGTATAATTAATGGCTGGTCGAATCGTAGATATATGAGAGAGATTGTATGCTTTCGTGCTCAATGTGTGCGAAAGAAACTTCTGTTCTCATTGCAATATAAACAAGTATCCATTAATTTCCCTCCTCTTACAAAGTTACAAACATTCCGTTTACCTTAATAAATAAACAAAAGGAATAAAGCGAAGTTTCTTTTCATAAATCTTAAATAAGGGAAAGAAGAATAAACGACCATAATAAATACTTAAAGAAAGACCAACACGTATAATTATATAGATTTAGCTCTTTTAAAGCGTAGAGTGTATTGTTAAGATATAAAATCATTTATATCCCTCTATCTAATAATTTAAATTTTTGGGAGATATATTCATGATATGGTACTAGAGTCTCTATGACTAATTGATCTAGAATTCGATCCTAGCACAAAATAGGTTGAGTCTGTGTATTATCCGCACTTCAAACCCAAAGAGTTCTTACATAATGCAGCGTGTTAAAATATAATAATATTCATGTACCTTTATTCAATAACTTAAACTTTTAAAAGAGATAGCTTATAATACGTATTTTAAAGAGTAAAATGCATATTAAAATTTCATAAAACATAAGTATCTATGTGATAAATCATACATATCCAATAAATATTATACAAATTATCTTATAAAATGCACCCTACACTTTGGACAAACTAAATCTTAATTACATAAAAGAAATTTTAGGTGTTCTTTGAATAAGAATAAAAGTGATGTTCTATTTTATTTACAGATTAACACCTTAACTTTGTGAATTATTACTAATTTCCATTATTATTGTATTTTTAATAGAATAGCTAAGGTGTTGGATTACAAATAAAACAGAGTATACCACTTGTTTATTCGAAGAATCTTTCATTAAATTTTTAAGTGAATCAAAGGTATTTTTGTAAGTTCGGCTCATTTGAACTGTTTATAAGATTAATTCTCATTGTAAATGCAGTAGCACAAGGGTTATGCATTCTTCCCATAAAGTTATTTGAACTTGTGTTCTCTTTCTAGGGTGTCAAAGTTGCAACCAACCTTTTTGCGGGTAGAATTTTTCATTATATATTTATACATTCAGCTCCCCTAGCACTCGTGCTGTAGTGCGAAGGTGGGGATACTGCTACACCGCCACCACAGCCAGTATTGGCGTGCACAGGGGACACCAACAAAAAGATGTGTGAATATGTGATCCTAGCACATGGCTCCAAATTCGAGTCACATGCATGCTTGCCCCCTGAAACCTGAGTTGGCAACCCCTCCAACCCCACCATCTTTCTCTGACGACAAATTAATAACCAATCAAAAAATATTATATCTTAATTAAGAGAGAAAACACATAGAATTGACCCCATGCCATGCCATGTCTTCGTGATAAGGCAAGAATGAGAGGTTGCTGTCCTTCGACTGAATGGTCTTGCATGTTGGCCTGTTCCCAACACACTGGATATATCGAATTCCAAAGGAAGTGAAGGGTTAGGGTTTATCACTTTGTCGTCAATGGAATCCATATCAACCACTTGACCTTGCTACTGCAAAGCAACCCCGACCACCCAATGTGAGATTTAAAGATATTTGCGCGTGAGTGTGTCTGATTGGATTTGATCATTATCTTTTTTTGGTGTATAAAAATTTAAGTTAAAGTTCGAAGAGATATACAGGAAACAACTATTAAACTGTGTGATCAATTGTCAAAGGCAGTTGGTCTTTGAATTCAATATACGTTATTATTCTCCTATTAGAGTAGATTATGCTATGGAGGTCATTTCGGAATCCACTAACAAATAAACGCATTAGAGGGAATTTCTGAATGAAAAAAAAAAGTATATCCATAATTGGTATATTAAGTTGTTATTTTATTTCATTTTGGTTTTAATTAAGAAATATTCTTAGACATTGTTGTGAAAATTACTCCTCCATCACTGTATAACTAAAAGAACAATTGATGTTTTTCAAAATTTAAATTTCGATTCTCTTTTTACAAATATAACATATTTATCACTAGACTCAATAATTGTTAGTAAGTTAAGTTGTTAATATGTATACAAATCTCAAAAATTGTTGGTATGCTATGGTACCAATTTGTATATAGATCTCAAAAGTTTTTATACATTGGAATAATTTATCTGTTGATGGGCACTACCAATACCAAGATTAGGTTTGCCGAAAGTGGTAGCACATCTGAAAGGATCACTATTGAGAAAGTGCTAGTCCAGAAAGATTGACCTCCTTTCTTTAGTAGCAAAATATGAGGCTTACCTTACCCAAAAAGTAGAAGAAAAATAGAGGATTTGCTCATGGTAGAAAGAAGATGCTTATCATAATTGGTGTTGATGATGCAAGTGGCATTTCTTTTATCCGCAAATATTTGTTTGATCACACTGTCATTTCTTGTCATTTGAAACACATGGAATCAACTATTATGTAACAACATCCTTCTTGTCTACCAAAAAGGGTAAACCTTATGGCCCTTCCCTATTGGGAAAGTTTTTTCTTGCCCTTTGTGGTACCCCACCTCGCATCATCATTATTAGAAGTACGATACATATACAGTTGCTATGAAGATATGGGGATTAGGCTCATATCTAGCAATGACCTCAAAATTTGTACTTCATGCATGCCGGTGAAGCGTGAAACAGCAAATGTTGGCGTGATCTATATATATACAATAATAATTATAAAAATCATCTTAGACTCTATAAGAACTTCTTCTAGCTAAAGTAATTAGTTTAATCCTCAAATCACGAGGTTATATCATGAAATGTGTCCACTGTAGAAGGGATAGATTGTACCTTGAATCTGCAGCTGAGCCAATCAAATTGGCCATACATGCTTAACTATATATTTAGGATTCTGTTAAAGAGTGATCTAAGAGTACCAGTTGAAGAGTACCTTTAATTATTTAAAGAAGCAATTATTGATTATTTTTGTGTTACTAATGTAACAAATATTTTATTTTTTATAGTCATAAGAACACTTGTTAGCGAATTAAAAATATTCAAAAGTTTCTACAAAAGCAGCACTCTACCCATTGAGTCATGGTTAGCTTATTAGGGAAGCACATCTCATGACATGTTTTACTTAATACAATTCGAAATTGGATTAAAAGAAGATAAAATGTAAAAACATGATTAAACAAAATTGTTCTTTCTGCAACTTTCTTTTAAGCCTTTTATTAGTATTGTTATTTATTATTATATGAAGTAGATTTAATTTTGTTCAGCCAAAAAAAAAAACCATTGTGAAATTATTTTTATACTTGATCGTTTAAAGAAAGAAAAAGAATAATAAATTTTTTATTGAGAAGAAATAATAGTAAAATTACTCATATGAATGATGTACTAAATGATAAATAACAATAATAGTAAAAAGCTTAAAAGAAATTTGCAGCAAATCATACCCATTTTATTTTCTTTTAGTTCAGTTTCAAATTTCATTAAATAAAATATGTCATAAGATGATTTATTACCGAAGTAACTACGATTAAATTAAAAAAGTGGAGTGCTACTTTAAAAAAAATTTAAAATTTATTGTATTTTTTAGAAACCTCGAAAGGGATTGTTGTAATTTTCTCAAATTAAAAAGTACAACATTTAATGTGTAAAATATTTTTAAAAAATCTATTAGATACTATATTTTAATACTTTATTTTATTTTATTTTTTTTTCCAACTGATGTTTAGTGTAACAGTAGGGAAACTAATCTACTACAATATAGTAAATGATAGTTTAAATTTCGGCTAGGAGAATCACTCACATTTAAGTGGCCACAGTACTTAAATGAGATTACCTCTAATAGAAGGGGACCTATTTTTTCAATTTTTTTTTCATTACCAGATGTTCTAAGGATATTGATTAGATCCTAATTTTAATGTACTCTCAATCCAAAAGTCACGTGTAAAACCTATCAAATCTAATCTTAATTTTAAAAATCATTGGGGTAATCGGGTAATGCCTGATACATGATCTGGCTTACACTGACTACTTAGGAATTTCTCATATATATATATATATACAACTCAAACCACGCACTTGCAGCGATTGGTTCGAGCATTGACGTCAATGATTTACTTTGCATCAAGCCATCAATAATGTTTTTAAGTTAATATAAAGCATAAAGCAAATATACTTTAAACTGCTTTAGCGCCGCATTGGATATTTGCATGCGTGGCCTTTGTGATTACGAGCATTTGTCAATCACCAATTGGCCAATTCTTTGGTGCAGATCACCATGGTGCACATATCCCGTCTAGCAAATGGGCCGGTGACATGTGGAGGTATGGGCTCACAATTAGTTAATTGTTGAATTCGGAATTTAAAACTCAAAGCTTGAAAACTTAGCGACAAGGAAGGAGTAAATTCAAAACTCGAAACTCATAACTCGAAAATTTGGAAACAAGGAGGAAGTGAGGAAGTGAACTATGTCTGCTAAACTTGAACTCGAAACTAGCCCATAGGACCAACCAAACTCCCCCAGCGCGTCATTCTCCCTTTGTGTCACAACATATCTGCATCAATATTGATCTGCACCAACGTATGCACCGCTAATTAGATTCATGAATGCAATTTCACCTTTTTCCCGTTCCATCTTTTATTAAGGGAAGGGAACCTGCCATTATAGTTCCATGTGTTAGGCTTCAATTTGTTCATCAGCATATTATGTGTGTAAACAACCATGAATATTCCTTCAAGATGGACTACAATAATGCTGCACTTAGGTAGTTTTTGACAAGATAATTCAGGGCAAGAACCTCTCTATATATCTCATTGACTTTGTGTCATTCATATATATAAGAATCAATTGAAATAACTCATCATGTTTCTAAAATCTTTGAAAATATGCTTGAGCATATAACCTTGCTGATTGAATTACAAGTGCCCAAATGAAATTACGGTTGTGTAAAAACAGCAGCTTTTTTAGTGACGTGTATTATGACTAAATTCTTGGTCCGAGAAGTTAACCTGGGGCACTTACACTTGCAAGCATCAATTCAAGTGTTAATCAGATACAAATTAGCCAAATATTTGGTAACTTATCAGTTGCATGTTATTTTATCCGGAAATTATAATTATTAGCTTTAAGGAATATAACTAATCTTTTCTTTTCTGTTTTTCAAATGAACTAATCAATTTTTATTACGTATATAACTCATAATTAATTTTGAAGAAGAGACTGAGAAACATAATACATATACAATGCAATATTACAATCTCTAGGATGATTATTTTATGTGAAAAATCAGATCAGATTTATTCAGATCAGCTTTACATAAAGATAGGGCATTGAAGAAGAGGGTGATGATAGCAAGGAGTTGGGGGTTTAATAGATTTAGAATTCCAGTAAGCATTGGTAACAAGCAATGAATAAATGAGTCTGAGGATTGGTTAAACTTGTTGCATATGGGGGTGTGGAGATCATAAAGATAAAGTTTCTACACCGTTTTTTTTTTTTTTCCTGATTTCTCTTTTCCCTTTCATTATACTGATTAAAATATTATAGAATGACCAATAGAAGATAAACCCCTCAATTATTCCTTCCATACATGATGCAAGCAATTTCTCTTTCAGCCTGTATAAATACCCATTCATCCCCCCTTCAGCTCATCACATCAACATATGAAGTTTGTTATTTGCTCCATAGAAATGGAACAGTTTTTGGGTTAGAGGGAACAAGAGGGTTACTTAGTTCTCTCTCACTAACCCTCCAAACCTTTTCAAAATGGTTAATCAGCTTAGTCTGATCCAACTGCAGGTTTAATGACAGAAGATACATATCAGATTTCACTAACTCTATCAAGATTAAGGGTAAGGGAGGTGACAGAAGAGAGTGAGCACACATGGTACTTTCTTGCATGATGATGTTTCATGCTTGAAGCTATGCGTGCTCACTCTCTATCTGTCACCCCATCACGATCTCTTTCTCTTTATCCCTTTTCACTTTCTGCTATCCTATATATACCTGTTTTTTTGTTTCTTTTCTTGCTTCCCTTTCTTGTGATATAGAACTAACCCTAGCTAGCAACTTAGGCTCGCTGCCATATCACTCAATATTAAGTACATCATATCTCGTGTATAAAACACAGGTATGTGTTCTCCGTGTGTTCTTATATATTTAGGTACTTTGGTACATGCTGATCTGCAATAACCTCAGCTCCTTCATGAAAAGCATTTTATTTCTGTACCGAAAAAAAAAAAAAAACACATTTTATTTCTCCGTATCTTACGCAGATATATATGTGTGCTTAATTAGTGAGATATAACCTGTTTCCACGATATATATATATCCCCAGAATTTTTAGCAAAAATCATGGTGGTTGTCGTATAAAATGACAATAATTTGGTAAAGTTTTCGGCTCTCTTAGCATTTTTATTTCCATATTATAATCATCTCTAGCTCTATTTAATTTATTAATTTGGACATTATACTTTCAGTCAACTCCACTGTGAAGTATTAGAGGCTGGTGCTGATTAATTGAAGCATCCGGAGAAACCTAGCAAGTGACCTTTTGGTTTATACAGTTAAGAAACAGTAGTTTTTTTTGTTTAATTGGTTCTGTGCTATATTCAGTGTTGTTTGAAAAGAACATATCTGTAACTCATCCAAAAAATTTATTCCCCCCTAATTTTGAGTTTCTGGCAAACTGTTAGGGTTTTGACACGGTTAAGAAGTAAATTGTTTGGCAAACTGGTTTTGTTTTGTAAATTTTTTTTCCTCTTTCAGAAGTAGTAGAATCCATTATCTGACCTACATGGAAGTAGTTAATTTTCATACCATCAAGTTTAGCTCATTTCTTTTGCTGACACAATCAATCTGATGTTACAGAGTGGAACTTAATTAAAAGCATACAGTTTTCTTGTTGTGAAGTTAATAAAGCCTGTATATTGATTGTCTCCCTTACTAGATAAATACTCTAGGGTTCTAAGACCTATAGTGCACTAAGGTATAAGTTTGCAACTGTTGACCACTAGTTTTGCCAAAATGTAAGGGCTTGATTAGTTTTTGTTTTTGTTTTTAATTGTCACTTCTTATGTTTCCTATTTCAAACAGGCCCTAAGTTTTCATCCGTTTCAGCTTGTGAAAAGTCTTGTTGACATGGAGACCCTTCAATTGTGATCCTCCAGCAGAAGCTTCAATGGTGGGAAATTGAAACAATGATCATATGTATTTTCTATTTGTGGTTAGCAAGGGAAGAGAGCCGAGGAAGGAGGGTTGTCATGGTTATCTTGGGTATTATTGTTTGCACATAAGTGGACACCATTTTTTATGTCTATGAAATCATGTATGAATAAGTGAGAAATATAATTATGTAAGTAGTGACTCTATTTGGATATATAAAAATTTATGTATAAATGATATTTTTCTATCTTCTTAGGCCTCTGATGAAATAGATGTGTATATAGCTTTTTTTTTTAATAAATTTTTTACTAGGGTAATTCTACCGACATTTTTACAAAAGAAACTTGTGACTAAGAAGAAATATGCGTATATTTGAATTTTAAGGATATGGGTGATATATATATATAAAAGCATAAATTAAATCGATCGGCATCCGACACATGGTTATCGAAGGTTTAAGTACAAAGATTTTAAGGGAGAGAGCTTACAGTTTATCTATTTTTTATATTTATCTTGACGCATTGTCAATTTTCACTACTCTCCTTTCATTGCTCATTTTCATTCCTACCATAATATTCCTTCCATAAAAATATGCAAATATAATTCAAAGTCAAATCACACAAAACCACATTTACAATTCTAACTTACTATAGATGCAGATACGGACACACATATCCTACTCCTTATTTGGTGATATATTTTTGTTCTCTAGCTCTTTACAAGGATGCCAAGCTTCCAAACATTAACATCAAACAGAAACATTTGATCACAAGAAAAATATTTTGAAAGCAGCTTGCACGGTCAATATTCAATAATGGGGAGTGTGATTCTGCATGTCATGAGATCTTTGTGCTGTGTCCGTTAATAGGCAATTTTTCTATACCATACATGTTCAAAACTCCAATGTTTGATAGGAACAATATGAAAGCAGAAATTGTTGTAAAAATGTCCACTTCTCACTTATAGAGCAATAATTGTTGATTTCATGCACTCCACCTTATATATTTTTGCATTGAACTCCATCTACTTCCTTTTCCACTTTAAACATGATTTCTGACCAGTCCAATAAACAATATATATGCTTATGGTTTTGTTAAGCAGATTACAAAAGAAGTCTTACAGGTTGCCACATTGTAGAGTAGACATTAGAATAGAATGCAAAATTTGATGTATAACATTTTATACCATCATGTAATATATTTTGATAAAAAAAGTGGATAGTGTATGAGATTCTCACCAAATGGGGTCTAAGAAAGATACTCAGCCTTACTACAACAAGTAGAAATATCATTACTTGGTTTGAACTGATGACCTCTAAATTAAGAGGTAGCAACTCTACCGAAATACCGATACTTACCTTTAAAATACCTGATAATAGTATAAAATATTTTTACACTACAACTAATGAAAAATAAAACCTATTAAAATATTTCATCAACTTCACATCCCAAAATTACTGCATTAATTAGATTTTATAAGCAAAGGAAAACCACCAAAATTTTGTGGAAGCAATTTGCAATGAGATATTAATTAGTATTTGTTAGCATGAAGCTCAAAGAAACCTAATTACCTTTTCTTTGGGCAATCTTACGTTGTTGAAGATTAAAATAACAACAATAATGCATAATATTTAAACCAAGGAATTTTCATTGGTTGACTACTCCTCACATTATTGTAATGTAAAGGTAAATTCTAAATGCAGTGAGCTGTACCCTTTGTAAACATATAACCAAAGAATATGTGCATGCAGCTCAGAATAAACTGCTTAAGGGAAATAAACATCTATGATAAAGCCTTCTTTTTAGTCTTTTTATAACAAAACATGGAATATAATGCTTCAATTTGGGTGAAAAAGAAAGTGAAGGTGCGAGTGCTAGATTCAGTAGTCTGTTGCTAGAGTGGTCCTTGTTTTCTTTTCTTTATTTCTGAGAGGCTTCAGCCTTATGGAGGAAGAGGGTTAGTTTGATTGGTTTACCTTCTTGGGATGCAAGTGCCATCAGCATAATATGCCCTTGTGACCACCCCCTTTTTTTTTTTTTTTTTCTCCTGTTCTTTGCTTTAAGATATCTCTATTTTCGGTGTTATGGTAATTAAGAAATCATTCTAACAACTACCTTTTCTAGGGTTTGAATCTCAGTCTTCTACTTGAAAAATGCAGTTTGCTTGCTATTGCACTCAACCCTTATTGATTTTCTTTTGACAGCATTTAGCAAAAAGAAAAATAGTATATGATTTTATGGCCAAAATATTACATCAATTTTCTTTTATGGATAAGTTTTCATTGCACTCTTTCGGGGATGAGTAATATTCTATCACTTTGATTTGTCCCGCATTAGAATTATAACAAACTTTAACTGCATTTGTCAAAAAATTTTCTTGCCATGTAGCATTCCTATAAGTAAAATGTTCCATAACGTCATGCCATACTGTAAACAGAAAGTAAAAGAAGTCAAGTATATTATCGGAAGTAAATCATCTCAATTGAAAATTTTACATGACAATCATATACTAATTTTTACTATTGATTAGATACTCTTGTAGATTTTATATTTGACTTCACATTCTTAATCAATAATAAAAATTAATATATAATGTTATCATATAAAATTTTCAATTGAAAAAATCAATTTCCGTACATTATCACTGTTTTTTTTCCCTAGCGTGTGCATTTAAAAATAGTCCAAAATAGCTTGCAATGGCCATGTTGCCGTGTAGAGAAAGTTCAAAGGAAAATTTCTTACGTTCATGGCCACTATTTTTGCTGATAATTCATCTAAAAGACAGAAAAACTTGGCCTCAAAATAGTAATCAACAATGGTAAAAACCCAACAAAAAATTGGGCCTTTCAATTTCCAAACAAATGGCGCAGGGTGCAGTACAATATGTTCATATGTATGGCCCCTAAGTGGAGAGCAAAACAATGAACTTCAAAAAAATAAAATAAAACAAAAATAAAAATACACAGAACTCTGCTCCACAATACCCCATCAACGTTCCTCTTTCCCCGTCAATATATAAATTTAAAACTTACAAAACCATCAAAGGTTGCCACATATCTTCTACAGATCAACCCAAAACAGATTGTTAAGTACTTAAGAATCATCTTTTGCAATTGGATTCTGCTTCTCACTTTGTATTGTAATGTAAAGAAGAATCAAGAAACCAACTTGCATTTAAACTAGAATACAAAACTTCATTTCACTCCAAGCAGAAGAGCAGTATGTTCAATGCTGTACTTGGAAGATCATCCATTAAACCATTGTCCAAAAGCCATTCACTGATAATGCCTTCGGACAATTTAGTTGGAATTCCAGTAGGCCACTTGTCTACTAATCTAAACCCGAATTGTGCCGCAGCCAAAAGCAAGGACGGTTCATCAATGCGGCGGAATATGTGGCAGAGAATTAGTGCAGGCACATTATCATCTTTGCTGCTTCCACTGGAAGCAATTAGTTCTTTTGCAGTTGCAAACAAAGGCAATATAGCATCAGGAATGTATGTTACATCTGTGCCAATGATGACATCAAACCCTCTATCACTCAGTTCTTTTATGCCTGCTATGTGATCCTTGTTTCCCCATTTCAGTTCCTTTGTAGTTAGTTTAGTCAACAATGGTGGCTCAAGATTAGATGCAACATTTTTGGCAAGGAGGTCAAGGGCAAGAGCATCTCCATCAGTAGCAACTACTAGGTCAGCATGGTTGGCAGCAATCATAGAGCAGATGCCCCCACAGCCACTCCCCAACTCCAAGACCCTTTTCCCTGCGACAATATCGGGATTTTCTGCAAGGACAGAAGCCATTAATCGAGCTGATTCCCACAGCATCAAGCCAGTTGATTTGCAGGTATGTTGGTACTCTTTTGAAAGTAAGCTAATCTTGAAATTCCAGCCTCTAAGGTTGATCCCAATAATCTAACAGGAAAGTATGTGTTAAAATATTTAAAAAAAAAAAAAAAACTGATGACATGGAATATGATAAGTTTATGGCAGAACTTAGGAGAACCAGCAGCAATTGATCAAAGGCGAGAGATCCTTACCTCGTACTCGCTGGAAGGTAAGATTCCAAACATGTCGAATGCCACACCTTCAGACAAATCAATTGCAGAGTCATTTAAACCACCATTCAAACTATTTTTCTTGATTTCCTGATCAATATTATTGCCACCAGCATGATTTCCCTCAGCTTCTTTACTGGAAGAAGAGTTCAAATCCTCTGAAACGAGAAATACAGCTTGGACCCAACGCCTGAAACCACCAAACAAAGAAGGAGAATTATAAAGGGGTAATTACAGTCAAGAGAAGATGAAAAGAAATTTTTTTCGCTTTTCCCCTTTAAGCAGTGGATGAAGGGAAACAAATGAAAAGTCATATCTCCAGAATGTAGTATGTAGATCCACAGAAGTTCAAGAAAGCATCTTATGAGATAGGTTACCAGAAGCAAAACCATAACTCTTATAGAACTACAACACCAACATATAAAACTGAGCAAAAGGAAATTGTGATAAAATACATTACCGATTCATTGTCAATTCTCTTGAACGGTTCTCAACTTGTTTGCAGTATACATGAAGTTTGTGAACAGCAAAACCATTTTCTTTGAATAAATTTGTCAAGAACTCATTTGAGAAGTAGTAAGCACGCTGGATAGAAAATAAAATATTACATTAGAAAAGAAGAAACTCGTGTGAACAAAGTTACAAGATAACATACGGCCAGAACTGAAATCTTACTGTGCCATCACCTCTGACATAAAAGTTATCACTAATCTTTTGATCCTTGCTTGAGAATCTTTCCTATAGAACAGAAAATCTATATATCATATGAATCATCAATAGCTCAAACAAAAAGAAATACTCAACCAAAATGTGACAGTCAAACAGTTTCTCAACGATACATTATAAAATTGAGATGGTTATTTGTTTGATGATTCACCACATTTGGCTAAAAACCTGATAGTTTTACATTGAGCAAGGATACTTGTACTCCACAGAGAGGATAAAACCACCTGAATTATATCAACCAGACCTCTTTCTATCCTACTCCAACAACCTTGGTATAATCATAGCTAAAAGTAGACATATTAAATTTTAATTCACTTTGATATGAACAAGAACAAGAAGTAAATTAGGGTTATTTCAATCATTACAGAGAAAATAATTATCAGAAGAAAATTATCTGGATAAAAACTGTGCACTTGTCAATTTTTAGCAAAGATTTAAAAGAAGATAGTACAATAAAATCAACCTGAGCAAGATCTCCAGTGGCATAGTCTCGAAACAGCACATATCCATTTGGCTGCAAATGGAGAAAAGGCATGAATTTCATCGCATATGATATGAACAAGTTATCTAGCAAGGTTTATGAAAATGTAAATCCACGTTAATGAATACAACAATTTCTCACCTTGATAACTTTTCTAACATTTTGCAACACTAGAGGCATCTTTTCTGGGGACACTGCAGATAACATAAATATCTGCTTACCATGTCAGCTACTTAAACAATAGATTCACATGCAGTTCTCAATAACAAGAGCACAAAATTTTACAATAAACAAGGCAAGAATGACATCTTGCAACTAAGAAATGCAACCACAATCCCATAATCATTCTACAATACATAAAACATTATAACTGCCATTTAAATACCATGGTAACAATATCAACCGAAGATGGAAGAATTTCTTTGCACAGATCATCAGCTGTCAAATCAGAGACAAAAGCTCTAACATGGGACTCCTTGAAGTCTTCATGCGTCTGCAATTAAAAAGAAAAAATAAATACAACTTTGCTCTTGTTGGATCTATACAATAAGCAACACTTCTTCTTTTCTTCTTTTATAGGAGAAGGAATAAGCAATACAAATTCAGTCCTGATAAACCTATATGAAGTGCACTCTTTAACCATAAGAGAAATATGAACTCCTAAGTCTTGCTGTTTTTAGGTAGCAGATCACTGAGCAATAGGCACTAAGGTTGCAAAATTCCACCTAACTCCTAATGGATAAATTCTGTAAAAGAAGTAGCTCCCACAATTTATACCCACAACGCAGCAGCATCTAAAGGGGAATTAAACACTGCTAATTAGGAAAGGCCTTGCCAAGGTCTGTTTGTTTCACACAATATGGTTTAGATCAATATTATGATACTTGTGTGGAATGTGGATCTACATATCTCGGCATGATCAATCTTTTCAATAGGGGTGGGAATTAGGTCCATTACTCTATCATTCTTCAAATCCGTCTATATCCAAATTTAATTCAATACTATCCATCCATTTCTATTAATAGATATTCGTCCATCAACATGATGAATAATTCAAAAGTTGGATGGTGTTAACAAACTTCTAATGAATTCAAAATGGAATAATGGTTCATTTGTTATTGATCTATAATGATCCAATCCAACATTCATCCGATCCATCTATTTGCCACCCCAACTTATCATACATGTTTACACCACCAGATGAGGACTGAATCAAGAAGCAGACAGCAAAATTGCCATACAAGCATACAAATGAAAATATGATGGATGGAGAGGGTTTACAAAAAGGAGATGTCTGACCTTAACCAACTCAATAGCTCGTGGTGAGAAATCACATGCATAAACAAAAGCATTTGGATATGACGCTATCACAGGAAAAATAGTATTTCCAGCTCCACAACCAACCTGTTTAGCAAATAGCATCTCTCATTAAGCAATTTACTAGACCAAAGTACTCCTGGACAGGAGCTTGAACAGAAAATAAATTTCATTCATACATATACTCATAATGTATGTCACAAATATATCAGAGAAGTAAAAACATTGTGCAATGGTTCTATCTCCGTGTCCATAGTATTTTTCATATACAACTTAAGAATATAAAAGTATCTTTTCATAATAATTCAATTGCAACATTGTGGCACGCTTATCTGCTTGGCATCATTATTATTATTAATTACAATAACTTAAAAACCACAGAAGCAGAAAGAGCACAATGTAAGTAATATACCTCCAAAATCACTTTTCTTCCTCCTCCCTGAAAATAAAAAATTACTTAAGTCATTAGTACTGCAAGCAACACATTGAGAAAACAGAAATCAAATCAAAATTCAAGACATTATTTCCTCACTCACAGAAAAGTAATCGCCCCATTCCTTATCCAAGTAGTGCCGATCTTTGAAAAACTGAAGAAACGTATCGTCAAACAGTCAAATTACTTACACCAAATGCCTTGAATATGAAACATGGGAAAAAACTTGGGAATTAATCTGGTTACAGAAATAGTCAATAGACACCACAAACAAGAGGAAACCAATCCAAAGAAAGTTGAAGTGAAGCAGTAGCAGTGAATACAAAAACTCAGCAACAAAATTTGCATTAACAGAGAAGATAATAGGCTAGTCTAGTTTCTGGGTATTACTGATAATCTAAAACTAGTGCACAACACAAGACACAAACACTAGAATATGTCTTCACTAACAATTACAAATATTCCACCTTATTTTCATTCTGTTTCCAAAATCCTGAAAACAATGAAAATAAGGCAACATTTTTATAATTAATATTAAAAAACATATAAAGTAAAAATAAAAACGGAAAAAAAAAAAACAAACAGCCCCTAACCTTATCCTTGTGGCGCTTGTAGAAGACATCCCAATACCTCTTGGCTTCTCTTTCATACTTCTCTGCAAACCAAACAAAAAATAATCCAAATATAACAAAAGCATTATAGGGAGGAAAAAGAGAGGTACCTCTCCAAAACGGATGACCCAAACCAAAAAAAAAAAAATGCAAAAAAGAATAATTTAAATTTTTTTTATGAAGAATTGCACGCAAAAGCATTATAAGAGAAACAGAGGGTACCTCTCCAAAAGGGTGTGACCCCATTATTTGTATTGGAGTAAATTTGCAACCTTTGGGTTTGTTGTGGTTTTTGTTGCTCCCCAGAATCTTGGGTAGGTGGTGGTGATGCCATTGCTCTCACTACTGTTTTGTTGGGGTTTATGCTATTGCTCATACACAAGGGACTGTTACCACCACAAGTGAGATCAAGCATTTGTAGAAAGAATGAGAAAACGCTGTTTATACATAACACTTGAACCCGCGAATTATCTTTCTTTCTTCCAGTATTATTTTCTCGTGTTAAAATGCTAAGTCAACTTTTTGTGTTGGGTTGCAATTACAAGCCTTTCAGGGCTTTAGATCGAACACACACTTGGAGGGTTTCATTCCCTAAGTCGTATAACAGTATTGTTTTACTTTCTCGTTTAAGAACATAGTTTTATGGGTCATTTTTAAATTTAAACTCAATAAACTATTTTAATAATAATAAAAATAAGTTAATTTTATGAAATTATTTTTATTAATATTATAATTTAGTTATATTTTTTATGCACTTTATTAACAGTCAGAGTAGAGATATATTTATTTTAAGAGTAAGTCATAATATACTTACTTCACTAATAACTTTTTTATGTACATTGAAATTCTTCAATTCAACCGTTCAATTGAAAGTCTCCATTACATAGATTAAGTGTATAAAATTTCATACAATTTAAAAATAATTTAATACTTCATCATCCCACTTTATTTTAATATATAAAATACAAGTAAATATTTACAATTAGAATATAGAAGGCATATTATATAAGAAGAGTGATTTATAATAAGAGTGAGAGGAGTACATCTAGGCTGTATAATTATATATGGATGATCAAAATTTAAAATTATTTAAAAATCATCAATATCGATGGAGCTACCTTCGTTGAAGAGAACACACATGGAATTGGGGTCATAATCAAAGACCATAGGGGACAATTTGTGGCGGCAATGGTGAGGAAATACTAGGGAACATCGAAAGCGTCTAGGTCAGAAGCCACCGCAGTAAGAGATGGGTTGAGGTTCGTCTTTGATTTGGGAATTAGGTCAAAAATATTGGAAGGGGACACAAAACTCATAATTGATAGCTTCGAGAGGAATTTGGTGGATCTATCTAACAAGGGGAACATACTAGCTGATGTCTATAGACTAGCAACCAACTTTAATTTTTTTAAAGCTAATTTTGTTCCTAGAAGATGTAATATGGTAGCAGATAGAATAGCAAGCTCAGCTAATATATGGGATCATCAAATTTGGACAGATGAGAGCCCTACTTGTATTTTTGATGTTCCAGCCCTTGAGGCTTTGTTTTGAATAAATTCATATTTTCCATAAAAAAATTATTTAAAGATCACATAATCACTTAAAAAAATCATATAACTTTATGTTTTAATCTTGACAATTTATGTAAGATTCATTGATCAAGATTTACTCCTTTCATTCTCACAATTAACCACTCCTCTTACTTGATTCAATCCCTTGGAATATATATCTTTTGATGTCTAATTTTCCTAAAATTAGTATGTTTGATCATCAAGATAATATCATATTATTCAACCGTTGGATTGATGAAATTCAATATCTATAAAAATTTATTCAATAGAGTAAATATACAATGACTTCCTTTTTTGAGTAAATGGATCCCCACCCAATTAATTAATATTACCGACAATTGTCAAATAAGATATTAATTTATGGTTGTACTTAATGAATTTATTATCTACAATTATTATTAAAATAATGATAAATTTTTGTAGCTCAAACTCTAAATGAACAATAAATAGTGATCCTTTGTGTGTAGACAAGGAGAGAAAAAAAAAATTTTAAAGGACAGAACAAAATGAAAAGAAGAGACAACAGTGATCCTTTGTCCCACCTCTTCATTACGTGGTGTTTGTTTGATCTCTCCTTTCTCTTGATGGCACCGTCATTTGAATCGTGATGGAGTAGAGTTAGCTCACATTTTTGTATTTCTCGTTGTTGCTAATACTTTAAGCAGTATCGGAATATTGCACTCGTGTTAGGTGATGAATCGACAACCTTTGTTAATGGTAGTTGCCAGTCGGTTGGGACTTCTAGTGTTGTTATAGCCGTGTGTTCTACATGCTCCATTATGAAGGTGACGGTAAGGCATTGTGTCTCCATTTTGGCAATGCAACTATGCTATATTGTTGTTCACTTGATGATGTATATCCTAGTGTGACTTGTGTTTAGCACTTTGACACAAAAATATTGTTGTTCACTTGATGATGTGTATCCCAGTGTGACCTTAGTCTCTTGTGTTTAGCACTTCGACACAAAAAGTTTATAGGTGTGATACTTTAATTAATGGCTTTCTCAATTTACACAGATTCTCAATTTAGAGAATCCAAATCCTAAATGTTACGTCAAGCACTATTGGCTATTACTATATGGCCAATATTTAGAAGTTGCATTAGAATCAAAATCAGAAATATGACAACTCACTTATGCGCTTATGTTTATACATGACCTGATGCGAAATCTTGATACTTTTGCTAAAGCTGTGTAATTTTTATTAATTTTAAGTATGAGCTTAAGACATGATTATCAGATTCTCTGGACTAATGTCTAGGCTATTGCATTGAACTATCAATCAATGAATATGTATTAAAAAAAATAAAAGAACGGATAACCTTTATTCTCATGCAAGACACTACCCAACAAAAAAAAAATAACACATCGTTCTTTGTCAAAATTCTCTTCTTTCTTCTAACATGATCAATGCTTTCTATGAACTATTCTTATTGTGTAAATCCGACAATATAATTACAGCTAATGACACTCATTTTAGAAAATACAAAAGAATTAAGAAAAACAAACGAAAAATACACCTATATCCATCACTAAAATGTCACACTATTCAGGTGGCTTTTCAATAATGGTGTCTTCTTGATCTGTCTGTGCAGTAGGGCCTTCGTTCACCTCTTCAGCATTGATGGCTTCAGATTCTTTGGCATCTGTTGTTTCTCCATTTTCCATTGCCGGCAGATCGCCATTCTCAT
This sequence comes from Pterocarpus macrocarpus, assembly GCA_031439585.1. Classification (NCBI taxonomy): domain Eukaryota; kingdom Viridiplantae; phylum Streptophyta; class Magnoliopsida; order Fabales; family Fabaceae; genus Pterocarpus; species Pterocarpus macrocarpus. Next base: position 36,135,938 of record CM062514.1, read on the forward strand.
CCACACCCTTCACTTCGCCGTTGTTCACCAGTTTTGGGAGTTCTCTTGCAGAAGAGGCCTCTAATAGGCGGCTGATTCCATCATACAAGTTCTTAGCATCCATAATAAGGGTTGCTCCACCAGGATAACAACGTCCAAAACATGTTGCACAATGAGGATAAGCAACCTATAATAAAATGAATCAAAAGGAACTCAGTATATAGAGTAATTTATTGACAAGTGCGGATCGGCAGCTCAATGACAAGGCTTAGTTGTTGTTGTAATCCGTATTGTATCACAGTCATTCTCAAAGATATCAAATACCTCTATAAATGCACGGCAGAGTGAGAGGAAAAGTCTTGATTCGTTAGCTCTGAGCACACGAGTCGTATTGTAAAGCAACAATGAATCTGAAACAGCTTGTAATCCCTTAATCAATTCTTGGGCAAGGACATGTTTTAGACTTATTGGGGCACATGGACGTAGCTCATTCATTGCTGCAGATACACCTGCATCCACCAAAGAGATATCAGAATTCGGTTAAATTTGTGAAAATTCATTCTACAGAAAGTTATTCACCAGGGTAAAGTTGGTTTGATTTAAACTGGTGTAAAGTTGATGTGCTTTACATGGGTGAAGAGTTTATTTGCACTTTGTAACCAAAAAAAGGGGAAAAAAAGTTGATTTACACTTTTCTTCCTACAGAACCTTTTTCACCTTGTACTCTTCTCTTATTAAAATGAGGGTGTTAATGTGGACGTGCCACGAATTTGTGTAGTTAGGCAAATGATAATGCACAAGCAATTTCCTAAAGAAATTTACTGAAAAACAATAATTAGACTTACCATTAATAAAGACAGCAAGAGGTGGATGCTCCATCAAATAAGAGGGTGGAGTGACATCCTCCTGACTTTCTTCACCGACAGAATTTGCAGGGAAGCCAATGGCTGGGAGGGGAACCCACCGATGTGAATCCAAGACCAACTGAAAGCAAATCAATTACTTAATCACTACATGAAAGGGGGCCACCTACTGAGGAGAAGTAAGAAAAAGAAGTCCCCCGGGTGTTGACTCATTTGAGTAAATGAAAAATGATCAATTCATAATTTCAGGTTACCAGCATGTAAAATATTTCAACTACACTGCATTTACCTGAAAGTTCTCCACCGCGGTACTCATATTTTTTGAAAATAAGTTAAGAACTGCCCTGTAAAGAAACCAACCTATATATTATATGTTTTAAGTATGATTTAACTTGAATAGATCATAAAAAAGGAATATGTTTTACTCTTCAAAGAGTGATGGGAGCAAGCCTCGAAAATCTAGTCCAACCCAACCGAGTCCCATAGCACAGTACTGTCAAAAAAGCAATAAGATAATATACTGTTAATGTAACTTCTTCATGAAGCATAAATTAAAATATATATATATATATAGCATTTTCACCATACTAAGCAGGACTATTAGGCAGGGCAATCAGAAGTTTTTTCTTCTTTCCAAGGGGATTTTTTTTTTTTTGGTTGGGGGGGAGGGGGTGCTACAAAAAACAATTAGAATCAAATTTTCTATAATTCGCACTTCTGATTCTCTTGTTTTAAGTCTATACAAATACAACAATTCTTTCGGATTATGATGGAAGAAGCTCACCATGCACTGATCCAAAATATTTGACAGTGATCCACCTTCAGTTATCTTTGGAAGCATAACTTTCAAAGTTTGAAGGTGTGACGTAATTTGGTGCATTGCCCAACTAAAAAGAAGCCCACTATCATAATTTTCCTCACTTCCTGAAGTATCATCAGCAAATATTGCTCGGTATTGATTAACAACGTCAAAAAGATGCATTCTGTGGCAGTTAATCATCCCTTTTAAGTACTCGTACGGATTTGTCTGGTCCAGATCCTCAAGTATACCAGTAAGCCAAGCCTCACGGCATCTTAAGAACTAACATCAAATAACTGTCTGAGTTAAAAAGAAGCAGGAAAAGAAAAAAAGGAGTACCAAGTAGCTGCAATTAATCTGAAAGTCTCAAGTTTAAATACCAAAAACAAAGGCAGAAGAAGATTGTATGGAAAAAAATGCATTAAATCTCACCAGCAAACGCATTCCATACTCGCTAAATACTCCTATTCGCCGTAAATATCCAATAATGCGGAGGCATTCAGGTAACTAGCAAAGGAAGAAACATTAATAAGAAACTAAATATCCAAACATTTTTCCAGATGAATCGAGCGGCATTTATGCATATATTAAATATAATCATTTCAGGAACCTGAATATTTGAGCGAAGTTTCTGAAGAAGCTGAGAAAGCAGTGATTGGGTAGTCAGCCTAACTTCTGCAGCTAATGCTTGAATAACTGGCAACCTTTGCAGGAGGAAAAACATTTAGTAACAACAAGGAAAAACTATAAGAATTAAATATTTTTCTGATGTAACAATATATACTTTCAAAACAGGAACAAAGAAAATAAAACGTTTTCTTCTACTTAAAGCAAAATTACATGTTAAACAATCACAGAAGAGGCATATAAACTTACTTGGGATGCATGGTTGAAAGTTTACCAACAAATGCTTCCAAATCTAGGGCTTCATCATAATTCCCATTTCGTACACAACTGCATAAACATAGGAATTTACAAGGCTCCTCACAAAGGATGTGTTTAGCAAGCAGCATGCGAAAACATTATTATGAGGATAAAGAATTTATCTTTTTAACATACGTGTCCATAAGTTGAGGAATTTCTAGCAAATCAAGCAAAGTGCTGTGATTGGCTAGCATTGTTTGGTTCATCTTCCTCTTCTCCAGAATCTGTTCTGCAGATTCTATGAACTCAGTGCATCCAGATGTTAGCTTTGGGATCTCGTTTATCTGTGACAAAGGAGGTAGATGCCAAAATGACACAAGTTTTTTTGTTATATACAAGAAGAAATCCATTAAGATGAAGAGGAAAATTACAAGGAATATGGTTTTAAATTTGCAAGCTACATCAGCTGATGTGTCTACAATATTGCAATTGCAGATATGTTTGCAGTGGCATCATCCGGCAATATTTGGGTGATTTTCATTCACCAAAAAAAGCTGCAGCCCAAACACAACATGTCTGCCATGTTGCAGAATTTTGGTTGTTGTTGCAGCCTTCACTTCTGAAGACTTATATATTTCATCAATTAAAATACAAGAAATCAAATGCATGCTCTTAGGTAGCCTGCAACATTGGCAAAGATGTCTCTAAAGTTCTATACTTCCCTCCACATAATTGAAAGAATCAGGAACTGTCACAACCATCTGATGAGTCCATTGGTTCATGAAGAATTATCTTATTTCTGTTCATTGCATTTATGTGTGCCTTTATGCATCTGCAGGTCTACGTGAATGTACTAGAAACTCCAGGGACTGAAGAGGATAATTTTCCAGTTCAGCAATATTCATGAAAATCTTATTGTCATCAATTGCAGCCCCTACCTTCCTACCCAGCGTATAAATTTATTATTCAAAAAATAAAAATTTCCACAGTGCGTGAACTGCACCAAGTCAAGCTTATAATTCCAACTGAATTATGATAACTAAAACAAATTGTCAAAATAAGTTCTGTCTGAACTCTGAACCAACGACTGATTCGATGCACCAAAAGCATTATCAAACCGTTATGTCCAAGGATGGACTCGAGAATGACATGGCAGCTAAGTCAGCAAATATTGACATTTGGAATGGAAAGGCTGAATTGGTTAGTAAGGATGCACAGTTGGAAGGTGATCCGAAAATCAAGGAAGTGGGCAGAGGAAGAAAGAGAAAAATAACTAACTCCATGATGAAGGATTTCGTTCGGTAACTGCAAGGAGTATATACCAAAGGAATGACACATGAGGAGGGCATGAGTGAAGTAAGAACCGAATCCTCTCTCTGGTTTCTTTTCCCTCTGCATTCCCTCTCTGACATTCTCTCCTTCTGCGATGCTCTCTTTCTCTGTCATGCTTTCTTTCTTCTAATCTCTCAATTCATTACACTCTCTGCAGGAAGGACAATTCCATTCTCTACGAAAAATTTATGGATCTGAAGTTCTCAAGCGGATTTGGCTATCTTTTCCTTATTCATATTACTTATTTTCATCTCAGATATTCGAAGCTGTTTGTGTTATTTCCTTTGAGACTTTTCTCCGTATTTGGACAACCATATTCCTCATTTCAGTGTATTGCAAATTCAGAAATTAGTTACAGTCACAGATACTTGCAATAGTAAGCATATCTGCTCCATCTAGGCTTGAATTTGGTGCGATTGCTTCCAATTTAATTATAATTAAATTTCAAAATGAGATTTAAAAATCTAAACAGGCACACACATTGCATATACACAGCGAGAAAAAAAAAATTGAAAATTAAAAAAAAAAAAAAAGAAACGTACCAGGGATTCAAGATGCTTGTCAATAGAGGTGACTTCCTCACGAATTGCGATCAAGGCGTCCGCAGCAGCGATGAACGACCGGTAATTCGTTACCGCCACCTCTTGCATTTGCCTCCGGATCCGCTCCGCATCGACGCGAAGCAGCTCCGGTTCCTGCCAACATCACAAAATGAAAATCAGATCCAGGTGCATATCCTTGGAGAGAGTACCTCACTACCTCCTAAAAAGAAGTTACATTATGTTTCCAAAGTTATCATAATTGGAGCATTTGTTACATCATGTCATAGTGATTAAATCTTTACATTATCTAATACTTCTAATGTGGTAACTTTCGATAGAACCTTTAATTTCAGAATATAATTTTTTTTTTAAGGGATAGTAGGAAGGGAGTGACCTTGTGGAGGCGATCGAGGGTGAAGGAGAGGAGTTCGGAGACGTAAGGTTGCTGCGAGTCGGAGGCAAGAGGGAGGAGCGTTGCCAGGGGGGAAGAAGACGACGTCGTTTCCCCCGCTGCTGCTGCTGCACCGCCTTGGGGCTGCGCCTCCATTTTCGGAGCTCCGAATTGCGATTCGGGTTCGCGGATCCGCAGTGCGGACGTTGGTGTGCTCTTCGTTAAGGGGGAATGAGGATGAAGAAGAAGATGGTGGCGGGAATCGCAGTGGTTGTTGTTGTTGTTGCGGTTGTGGGAGCCGGATCTGGATCCACTCACCTCACTTCGAGCAATCCCCTCCCTCGCGAATGCTACAGGACTAGAGGGAGAAATTTTTCGGATCTTTTCGGAAAGTCTGGAAATTAAATCGATTCGAGAAATAGGATTTATTCAAACAATTGAATTTAATTCTCTAATTTAGAATTAACTCACAAAGAGAATTTAATTCTATAAAATTGGCTGATAGTATATCACATGAAAATATGTCTGAATTATAATATCTAATTGGGGGGATTTGATGTTAAAAATTAATATACTGAAAATATCATTAACTCTATCTAATGAATAATTGAGTTATTAAAATATAATATTTTATTATTAATGAAGACAAAATAGCTAAGATAAATAATTTAATTAATTTTCATATACATTTCAAACGGTGAAATTGAATTTAATTATGTAATTTATTAGTTTATTCTAAATATAAGAATTTAAATCATAATATAATTGAATTTAATTACTGGTAGAATTGAATTGAATTTTATTTCATTTTTTCATTCCAAACAACTTGTTTGTCATCATTCCTATATGGCACTAGACTTTGTTTTTCAAACTATTAGATTCAATAAAAAAGAGATCAATGGCTGATATTATTGACCTATAAATTGATTATCTAGTAAATCCAAAAAAAAAAAAAAGATTAGGATATGATTATCTAAAGTGAGTATCTTTGTAAAGTACGAAAGTGAGGGATCGATCACCTTTAAATCATTTGGTGCAACACATATAAAATGGAAGTTATTGGTGATCTAAGAGTGGTTAACCTCTTATACCGCTTGCAGCAATGGAGGATACACTTCCTAGCGCGAGCTGCAGCTCCAGTCAAAGATAAGGGCACTACTTAGAGAATGATTAAGGCGGCAGTTAAGGTCGACCAATTTTCATTATTAGTTGTGGCGGCAAGAACAGTGGTGGTGCGGTGGTGTTTTCAGAGGAGAACTTGCAATGGTTGGCCTTATGTCCCCCTTAGTAAGAAGGAAAGGCTTTGTTGCAAATTGTAACATGTTGATGCCGAGAATGAGGTAATGCGATGTGGGGTAGTAGGGTGGACATTGGCAATGGTGGGGGGTGGGCTGTGGTGGTGGCAGGCAATGGCACAACAATTTAGAAGGAGAGGAGAAGAGAAGGAAAATTAGAGTACCTTGCTAGTATTGAGTTGCATAAGTGTTCCATTAAGATGAATGATTATGATTAAGTGGTGTGTGGTGCAATGGTCTTTGTCCGATAAACCATGGAATGATCATTTATTGTATCCATCTCTTTTAGTGGACCAATCAATTAACTAGGTTAAGTTATCTAGTTTTATGTTTATTATCTGCAATATTTTGGTTCACCACTGCTAGTGCGTGTATTTGGATTAGAGTTTGTAAATTAAGTTTTGCACCAACTTGATTCTACCATAATTAAATTTGATTAAAAGTGAGCTGGTGTCAATATGATTTATATTTAGAAATTTTTATATTAAAAGTAATTATAGTAGAATAAATATTGTTTGGGCAATGTTAATAAAAATCACTTTTGGATAAGGATGGACATGGTTTAGTTCTTCGTATGATCCAAACCAAAAACTAACCAAATTGGATTTTCAGTGTAAGAAACTGAACCAAATTAATTTACAAACCTTAAATAATTTAAAATCAATTTAAAATAGGATTAGAATTGGTTTAAAACCAATAAATTATTGTTTAGTGAGTACAACCAAAACAAGATTCACGGTGTACTTATATGAGTCATTTTTTTAAAAAAAAAATGCAACCCAAGTAATAAGCTTTTTGTGACAGAGAAAAGCATCATTCTCTCCCTAGCATTCTCTTTCTCTCTCTAATTAACTATCTCTTCTTCCTCTCTGCAACAATGGCGGAAAGAGCAAAGTCAAGAAGACAACGTTGAAGACCGTCGACGGCGGTGCCTTCAACATGGAGCCAGTGATCACGAAGGAGATCAAGTAGTAATCATGATAGAGAAAAATGCACTTCTCTCTTTAGCTTTTCTCTTCGTCCTTCATGATGCCAACTCCTCCACCACTAACAATGGCAACGGTTTGGTTCTAAAATCGATTTGTTTTTAAAACCATTTTCGAAAAATAGGTTGAAAACCATTTTGAAAAAAGGGGTGCAGTTTAAAAATACTGAACAATCAATTTTTTTTTTCATATGGTTTGATTTGAACACAGTTCAATTTGGTTTTGAACAGTCCTACTTTTGGATCTGAAATTACTAAAAGGATACGAGTTTTTTACTTTTTGTATTTTCCTCTTTATTTTTAAGATATTTGATAAGTATTCTAAAGAGAATTATATAAATATTATTTCAAGATATTATGTAAGTATTGTAAACAAAATGTTACAATTGTTATGAAAATTATATAAATATTATTATAAATAAAATAATTATTAAGATACTTCAATAATTGTTGATGCAAGTATTAAATTATAAATGAAAAATTTACAACTAAATGAATAAAGAAAATGCATAAAGAGTAATTAAATTAAAATTTCAACTAAGAAGATTGTAAAATGTATGTCAAGAAGGAAAATAGATTTATCCAATGTATAAAGGCAACTAAGCTTTAATTTATGAAGGCAAATGAGTTTTTAAAATTAAATTACAAATAGCAATAAAGTACATTGAAGAGAATATAAAACAGTAATATAAATTTAAAATATAAATATATCGCTAATTAAGCTATAGATGTTCTATAATTTGATCTTGAATTGAGTCTTGAATAAAATCCATTTATGAGGAAGAGGTAATAGTTAAATTTGGGGATGAACCTTCATCAACATGGTTATTATCTTCGTCTTTAACAATATTTTCATCTTTATGCTAATTGAACCTAGAATCTACTTCAGAATTCCGTCTAATAAAGTTATGTATAGCAATTATTGTACTAACTATTTGAACTTGAGTTTCCATTTTGAACTTTGGCATGTGGCACAAAATAAAATCTATTCTTTCACACTCCAAAACTCCTTTCTATTGTGCACTTTAAACTTCAATGATGAAAATTGAATAATTTTGCAAATCCAGATGAATGCCGAAACTATGGAAGATGATATCATTCACATTTATATGGACCAATATACCCAATTGGTGTTGGATACCCCACGTCTGCTAAATGATATTTACCTAATAAATAATGAATACTTTCTCATACATATCACAAGATTAATGCAAATATAAATTATTTGAAATTGTGTGAAGGAATATACCTAGAGGAAGATGTGGCAAGTTATGCTAGGCAGTGTAAGTGCACTATCAAACAAATGAACATCATAAGCTATGCCTTCCGATCCAAGCAACACAAAAATGAAGCACATGCTCCAATCACATATAGCCATTACATTTGGTGTTGTATATCCCTTTCTTCTAATAAATATGGGTTGATTAGTAGGGCTAATTAACCACATAGGGATCTGAGTACCATCAATTGCTCTTATAATATTCTTAAGAAATAGTCAATATCGTCGGTCATTTTGTATTTTCGTTTCAATATGCTGAAATGTAGGATCGATGGCTTAACATATTTGAAGGATAGCCTCAGGCAAGCAACTAATACTTTATGAAAATGCCTACTTAGAGTCTCTCCTGAGTGTTAAAACTTTTCTTGTATCATCCTATTGCCTACCCTATGATCGACCATATTTAAGAACATCACAATTATCACTTGAACCACCATTCATTTGGTGTCTTTTAAACCATGTTCAATTGATTCAGTGCAAAAGACATGTTTTTTCATCTAAAACATTTCATAACAATGAATAAAAATGACCTTGCAAAATTTCCTATATCCATGAATGACCTATTTGCTCACTAGTTCTATGTGACTCTTTACATATGTATTTCACTGCACATTCACCAATTAATGCACGTACATGTTCATCTTCCTTTTGTTCATCTTCTATAATGGAGAGTAATTTAAAATTCATCTTTCTATTCTTTCCCATATTCTTCATTCCAATTCTCAATTGATCTTAATTTTAAACTTGGACAATATATAGAATGAGCTAATTTCATTGAAAAACAAAAATGTAAAAACAACAAATTTATGGTAAAAATAGAACCTAACACACATTTCCTTACACCATTGTTCCCAAGCATCCAAACGAGTAGGAAAATAAATTTGAGGACATACTCATTCAATGCAAACTTCAAGTGATTGTATTTCATAAGCACAAACAAGTTATGCCGACTTGAAGAAAAATAGAAATGCGAAAGGATCATAAACCAAGAAAGTTAAAGATAAGTTAATTATCATAGAAACTACACAATTCTTATTAGATTTGAAAATAAATGGAACCTCAGAAAAAATCATAAGATCTCACTCTCTTAGTAATTCATCGTAACAAAATAGGAATCTCATTGACACCAAAGTTACGAGTTGCAAATCATGAAGCCAAAAAATTATCATAAAGTTCAAGAAAATTTTGCATAAAATATGCCTAGATAGCCAATGATTTCAATTGCATAACTTGATCCACATGGAACCAATTTTCTTCTCATTTATTGCATTTAAAAGCTAAGACATAAGACTAATTTCGCTAAAATTTAGGATTTTTGGACTTCCCAAGGGACACCAATTTTGCATTTAAATTAAGAAAAATTATGCAAAAAGCATGTCTAGACAGCCAATGATTTCAGTTGCCTAACTTGATTCACAGATAACTAATTCACTTTCCATTTTTTACGTTTAAAAGCTAAGACATGAGACTAACTTCACTAAAATTTTCAGAATTTTTGGACTCTCAAGGGATGCCTATTTTGTATTCAAATTAATGAAAATTTTGTAGAAAAAAAGTCTAGACAACCAATGGTTTCAATAGCATACCTTAATCCACAAGCAACCAATCAACTTCCCACTATGTTTAAAAGCTAAGACATAAAGCAAATTAGCTCCTAAACAAAGCAAATAAATTGGCATCTAAAAAATACAAAAACATAAGGCAGCAAGCACTTAAAGCAATTCATAGTCATACTCTATACAAGATATATTAGTAGGCACAATAGAAATGTAGATTAAATACTCAAAAGGTCCAAAGACAAACATACATTAGTAGGCATCTAAAACACTTCATAGCCATACATTAGTAGTGCATAGATATATTAATATTTTATCTGAACACGGTAGAAAAATATAACCTAAACTCTAGTTAAATACAATAGTAATTTGACTAATTTTTTAAACTATAAGTTACAAGCTTAAGCTAATCTAATAGTCTCTGTTCATGTCGTTTCAAGGTTACAAACATTTCCCTTGCAAGCTTCTCCATCATCAGTTCACAATATTGAGAATGCCAATTGAGATTACTTATAGTAACTTTCATCTTTTGAATTTCAGTCATGACTTCACTAATAGATGCACTAGGTACTACAAGTGTGTTTACAATAGCTGCACGTGAGTCAGATGCAAATGCAATTCTACTTATTGCATTTGCAATTTGTTTCGAGGCAAAAACTTAGACTTTTTTGTTTTTCCTTTCAACAATATCACAAACACCAGATCTCTTTCTCTTTCCACTACTCATTTCACTATTTTTTTTTATGGAAAGAACTTAAATTTATATGTTGAAACTCAGCACTAACTCCCACACTAGCACCTATACCTTCTACACTATACCCCAAACCTTCTTCTAGATCAACACAAACATCCTCATAGCATGGGTGATGTCCATCATCTTCTTTGCCTATGCCATTAGGCAATACTTCAAATGAAGGTGCCCAAGCAAACTTTCTAGTAGCCATAACATTTTGAATAATGTGGTTAGGTCATGAGCAAAAGGAAGTCTTTTTTGCCTAAATTTTTTCATATTGAGAATTTTCTTCCATATATGCAACTTATTAACACAACATATTACACAAAATTAATTTAAAACTTATAACTTGATGCTACATACCAATTTCTTTTTATCCTATTATTCTTCTCATGCATCTATAGTATGTTTTACATTACCTGATCCCAAACCTGTTTCTTTGGCAAATAGCTTGTGCCACATAGCCTATTCTTTTTCAAGGTTATTCCACTTGCCTTCCACTTCTCTCATTAAATTGGGTTATAACATTTCCCCAACCTTTCTTTGTGAGGGTAGTTCCATTGCGTTCTCCCTGATAGGCTTGATCCAAGTATGCTTGCATGAAGTATTTAGTTATCTCCAAATCTCCCTTTGGATTTTGAGGTTATTGTTTATTGAAGGATATTTATTGTGTCTTTCCTTCTATTATTTATTGTTCTATTACCAAAAAAAAGATCACTTTATTAGCAAAAAAATATATATATAAAATGGAGTCACCAACTTCATGCCCTATGCAAATTTTAACACACAAAAACAAAAAAAAAAATCAAATTATTCATTGTGATAGCACTAGCTTCATGAGCTACCTTGTGAAAATTTTAAAAACCCAATCATTTTAGATATGTAACCACTAATGGGAGACATGCCATGGGAAAATATTTTCATCACTTGAAGCTCAAGAATGATTTCCTCTTTCTAAATTGGAGTATTGATGTTTGATTATAAATATTATTTAATTTTTTCTAAGAAATAATATGTAATTAATTCTCAATGGCAACAGCCAACAAGAACAAAGACTACTGATAAAAGGTCGTTTTATTTATTTATCCTTACATTAACAGAAAACAACTCAATTATTTCGACCACATTAAATGCATGTGAATTACTCTTATGATTTAATTATCTAATTCAAAATATTTCTATCTATCTACACCATCAAATATTTGTTCATCCCCACGTAAAACTTGATAGACTAATATCATTGCTTGCATATTCTAGAAGAAGTATCATGACAAATTTATTCATCGCCACATAAAACTTGATAGACTAATATCATTTCATGCATAAATTCTAGAAGAAGTATCATGACAGCTTTGTTCATCCCCATGTAAAACATGATATTGCATGCATAAATTCTAAAAGAAGTATAAGATTTCCTGATAGACTAATATAATCGCATGCATAACTTGAACAGAGAGCCAGCCACATCATATTGGGAAATAAGAGAAATAAAATTGCCTAATACAAGGCCAAATGAACAATTTATAATCCCTTAATCTAACTTTTCCCACACTTTGTGTAATCACAATGAGACAATAACAATTATCTTCCACTATGAAAAAATAATGAGAATACAAGAATAGTAATTTCACCAAATATGGTGGCTAAACACTCTCTTTATTTTTCTCTCAGACAAGGCTTTCTCTCTCACATAAAAGTGAGATTTTATTTTCTCTCAAAACTCTAGGTTTTGGTTTTCTACGGGATGATAGAAATGAACGTAGGCAATTGGCTTTTATAGCCAATGTTGCTAGCTAATTGATGGCCTTAAATGAAGGAGAGTTTCCCTCATTCCTTTGCCATTCATTTCCTCTAAACTCTCCCGTACCTTCTTTCTTTTATTTACTATTTATTTTGTTATTTTTTTTTTCTCTCCTCCACTAAAGAAGGAAACTTCTCTCCTCCACTAAAGAAGGAAACCCATCAATCTCCCCCTCCTGATTTAGGTGGAGGGCTCCAGTTGTACAAATTTGCTCTTTTGCAAAATTCGTACTTATCCTTAGGTAAGGACTTGGTCATCATATCTGAACTATTATCATCAGTATGGATTTTCTCAAGTTGCAATTGCTTGGATTCCAATATATCACGTATCCAAAGTGATATCGTACATCAATGTGTTTTGATTTTGAGTGAAAACTTGAATTCTTGCTCAAGTGGATCGCACTTTGACTATCACAATGCATAATGTATTTTTGTTGTTCATGCCCTAACTCATGCAAGAATCGCTTCATCCATAACATTTCTTTGCAAGCTTACATTATTGCAATGAACTCGCCTCTGTGGTTGACAAAGCAACACACTTTTGTAGCTTTGATTGCCACGATCAAGCTCCCCGAAAATGTAATTAAGTATCCGTAAGTAGACTTTCTAGAATCAATATCTCCACCATATCTGCATCTGTAGCCTATTAGTTCAGTCTTTTGCTCCCAAAGCATAAACTCATTTTGGAAGTTCCTCTGAGATATCTTAAAATCCACTTGACAAAGATTCCAATGTTCTTTTCTGGTTTACCCAAAAATCTACTAACAACACCAAGCTGCATGTGTTATGTCCGGTCGTGTACATACCATTGCATACATTAAGCTTCCAACAAATTGAGGCATATGGCACCTTGCATTTCCTCTTCTTCACTTCTACATGTAGGACTTTGTTTTGAGCTGAGCATAAAGTGATTAGCAAGTGGAGTAACAACTGGCTTTGCTTTTTCCATGTGAAACCGCTCTAATACCTTCTCAATATATTTTTCTTGTGATAACCACAACTTTCTTTCCTTTCGATCACGAGAGATGGTCACACCAAGAATTTGCTTCGCAGGTCCCAAGTCTTTCATAGCAAAAGACTTTTTCATTTCTTCCTTTAACTTGCTAATCTTGTCACTATTTTGTCCTACGATCAACATATCATCAACATACAAAAGTAGTATAATAAACTCACCATCAAGAAATCTCTTGACAAAGACACAATGATCAGAAATAGTCCTTTGATATCCATGCTCAATCATAAAGGAGTCAAACTTCTTGTACCATTGACGCGGTGCCTGCTTAAGTCCATATAGACTTTTCTTTAGCTGACATACTAGATCTTCTTTGCCTTTGACTTCAAATCCCTCTGGCTGCTCCATGTAAATTTCTTCTTCTAGATCACCATGAAGAAATGCAGTTTTCACATCTAGTTGTTCTACATCTAGATTTAAACTTGCAGCCAAACCAAGCACCACTCGGATGGACGACATCTTTACCACGGGTGAGAATATCTCTTCAAAGTCAATACCTTTCTTTTGACTGAAGCCTTTCACAACTAATCTTGCCTTGTATCTAGGTTGTGAGTTATTCTCGTCAGTCTTTAGCTTGTACACCCATTTATTTCTGAGTGCTCTTTTACCTTTCGGTAATTCTACCAACTCATAAGTCTGGTTCTCATGCAAGGATTGCATTTCTTCTTGCATGGCTTTCAACCACTCTCCCTTGTTGTCATCCATTATAGCTTCTTCATAAGACTCTGGTTCTCCTCCATCAGTGAGTAACACATATTATGTTGTAGGATATTTAGTTTATTGGTTTAGGTATCCTAACTGACCTTCTTAACTGAGGCTCTTGAATATCTTGTTCTCCATCCTCAACAGTACCATCACTTCTATTACTATCTGCTACAATTGGATCATTACCAATTTGAGATTCATTTTCTGTATCTCCAATATCTTCTGTTACATCTCCCCCATAAAACTCTGGAAGAGGAACTGGATCCAAGTTGATTGGATGTTCACTAGAGCTAATAGGCTTTACTCCCTTCTAAGTATCTTCAATATTCTGGTGTTCAAAGAAAATAACATCTCTGCTTCTTATAATCTTTTTCTCGATAGGATCCCATAGCCTGTAGCCGAATTCTTCATTTCCATATCCTATGAAGATGCATTCCTTCGACTTGTAGTCGAGTTTTGATCTCTCATCTTTAGGAATATGAACAAATGCTCTACAACCGAACACCTTTAAATGGTTGTAGGATACATCTTTACCTGTCCAAAACTTGTTTGGAACATCACCATTCAATGGGGTCAAGGGGATAAGTTGATCAAATCAACTGCAGTCATTAAAGCTTCACCCTAAAAGCTTTTGGGTAATTTGGCATGAGATAACATTGTTCTCACTTTTTCAACAATTGTTCTGTTCATCCTTTCAGCCACTCACAGTCTTTGAGGAGTCTTGAATGCACCGTTCATGCCGGATTCCTTTACTCATGCAATAATGTCTGAAATCTCCCATATATTCTCCTCCATTATCAGTGCGAATACACTTTAACTTTCTACTAGTTTCTCGCTCAACACTAGCATGAAACTGTTTGAATACTATAAACACCTGGTCTTTTGTTTTGAGGGCATATGCCCAAACCTTCCTGGAGTGGTCATCAATAAAGGTAACAAAGTACCTTGCACCTCCATGTGTACTAGAGGTCATTGGACCACAAACATCAGAGTGCATAAGATCTAAAACATCGGGTCTTCTATGTGGGGCCTTGTAGCGAAAAGAAGCTCTATGTTGCTTTCCAGCCAAGCAGTGTGTACATGGTTTAAGAGACATATTTTTTCCTTTCAAACCTGCCAATATATCTCTTTTGGCTAGAATTTGAAGCCCTTTCTCACTCATATGTCCAAGTCGTTTATGCCATAGCTCGACTGAGGAGTCTTCTCCAAGGGCATTAACACACCCATTATTGATTTTAGCTTCTATAACGTAAAGAGTGTTGACTTTCTTGCCTCGAGCTATCACCAGGGAACCTTGCGTTAGCTTCCATTTCCTACCCCCAAACACACTAGTATAGCCTTCTTCGTCTAGCAGTCCTGTGGATATTAGATTGAGACGCATGTCAGGAACATGTCTCACATCTTTCAATGTTAGGTGACAACCAGTGTTTGTTTCTAGGAAGACATCTCCTCTTCCCACAATCTTGGATCTGTTATCATTCCCCATCCTCACATGACCAAAATCATCGCTTGTGTAGGTAGTAAAGAAATCTCTTCGTGAGGTTACATGAAACGATGCTCCAGAATCCACGACCCAACATGTATCTTGTGATGTCAAATTAACATGACCAGCATCACAAATAAAGATTACCTCATCTCCATGAAAAGTGGTAGCAGATACGTTACTTGCATCACCGTTCTCTTGTTGCTCTCTTTTAAGCTTCCTGCATTCTCTCTTTATATGACCTTTCTCATGACAAAGAGTAGCATTCTACGTCTCTTCTTGTCCTCGACCTTCCTCTAAATTTATCTCTTGACCTACCCCTCGACTTATCTCTAGTGTGGAATTTCTTGTTGTTGCTTCTTCCACGATATTCTGTGACAAGTGCCTCAGACTCTGGCATCCCTTGTTCCTTCCTTCTTGATTCTTCATTAAACATGCTATCTTTTACTATGTTCAATGTCAGAACACCTTGTGGTGCTGAATTACTCAATGAAACCACAAGTGTATCCCAATTGTCTGGCAATGAACTAAGAAGTAGTAATGCTTGCAATTCGTCATCGAGTACCATCTTCATATTGGTGAGTTGATTCACCAATCCTTGGAAATCACTCAAGTGTTCATAAACACTCCGAGTCTCTCTATACTTGAGGTTCACTAATCGTCGAATCGTCGAGGCTTTATTCGGGTCTTTCTCTCATACATGGACTCTAGTTTCATCCATAACGTTATGCATAATTGTTTCTTGCGCTACGTGATGAAAGACACTTTGGTCTATCCATTGTCGAATTTGTCCGACAGTTTTCCTATTCATCAAAGTCCAGTCAGCATCAGACTTGGCTTCGGGTTTCTTCCCTTCATTTTGCAAAGGCTGGTACAAATCTTTGCAGTAAAGGATGTCCTCCATTCTGGGCTTCCAAATGGAGTAGTTTGAAGAGGTTAACTTAATCATCGTCGTAGATGACGTCGAGGTCGACTCTTCCATTGTGAATGACACAAGTTAAATTGTGTAATGAACTGAAGCTCTGATACCACTTATTGGGAAATAAGAGAAATAAAATTGCCTAATACAAGGCCAAATGAACAATTTATAATCCCTTAATCTAACTTTTCCACACTTTGTGTAATCACAATGAGACAATAACAATTATCTTCCACTATGAAAAAATAATGAGAATACAAGAATAGTAATTTCACCAAATATGGTGGCTAAACACTCTCTTTATTTTTCTCTCAGACAAGGCTTTTTCTCTCACATAAAAGTGAGATTTTATTTTCTCTCAAAACTCTAGGTTTTGGTTTTCTACGGGATGATAGAAATGAACGTAGGCAATTGGCTTTTATAGCCAATGTTGCTAGCTAATTGATGGCCTTAAATGAAGGAGAGTTTCCCTCATTCCTTTGCCATTCATTTCCTCTAAACTCTCCCGTACCTTCTTTCTTTTATTTACTATTTATTTTGTTATTTTTTTTTTCTCTCCTCCACTAAAGAAGGAAACCCATCACATCAAACATAGAGCCAAAGTCAAACCCAAATTAGAGATAAAAACAGAGAATAGATTCCCCGTGTTCAAGACTTAGAGCTTGAGAACTAAAATGAAAACCAAAAATCAAAATAAAAGCCACCACATAACATGGATTTTAATCCCTAAAAGATTTATATGACATCAATTTGTCTTTAAAATTTTTTTGACATCAAATAAATTTTTAAAAGGTAAAATGTAACATCAATTTTGTGCTTTATGTTTGCTTTCTTGGATGAATGTTGATTGTAATGGCAACTAATAACACTAGGGATGCCAATGAGCATCCATGGGTGTAGGGACTAGGGACATGTCCCCTAGCTCGTTCCCTCTTTTAAAATTTGCCTCTCATCCCCACCCCATCCCTATCACGGGTCTCCATTCTTTATTTTTATTGTAAACTTGAATTCTTGTAGATATCCATGAGTTTATGAAAAAAAATAAAAAAATCCAAAAAAAGAGAAAATTTCATAGAAAAAACTCTTAAACTTGAATAAAGCATATATAATATTCATAGTCTATTACAACATTATCTACACAACACAATCAAAATTAATAATAAAAGCACATGATAAAAATTCAATAATTTTAACAACAAATATAAAGGGATATTTAGGTCTATATTCGAGGACAACAATAATTTTGGTGTGTTTGTGTGTGCATACAGGCGTTTGTATGTGTGTGTGTGTGTGTGTGTGTGTGTGTGTGTATATATATATATATATGTATGTATGTATGGAGCATCATCCCCCACCTCCACTTCATTTAGCAAATGGGACGAAGTCTCCATTCCATTCCAATGGGAATCAAAACCACCCCTATACTCGCCTTATCCCAAGTAATCCCTGTTATACCCACCTAAATGGGTCCTTTTTGCTATTCCTTGGAGTGTACTTACAAAGACTCTGATGTTCAAATTAGGGAGGGCTCGAGATACAAAGTGGAAGTAGGAAAGTATGCATATCTTCGATGTCAACTTAGAGTTAGCTATATAGAGCCATCTGAGAATTTGAATGGGAGTATTTGAGTTCCTCTTTACGCGAGATTCCCCCAAGTTCGGATCTCAGGTGAAATGATAAAGTGGAATCCCTTGAATTCTAGCTATCTTATTTAAATAAAGGAAGGTGGTGGGCTGCAAGTTTTGATGTAGGCATCAAGTGCCATCATCCAAGTCCTTTTGACATTGGGTCTTTAGGTTAATCCATAACAGAATCTAATCCTAAATTTTCTTCATGTGGTAAGCATGGTTGAGGTGCAAGGTGGCATGGTTAAGGTGTAAGGTGTTGCTTTCCCTTGATGTATAACGCAAAATGTGCACTTCCCCAATTGAGCCTTCTGATGGTGGCTTGAGCACTACACCCTAATGTGAATGTTCTAATAGTAGGATTCATGTCCCTTCTAACAGTAGGATTCATGTGAGCACTGCACCTTCTTAATTTTCTTAGCATAGCACCAGAATGACCCTAGCAGTTCATGTCTACCACACAAGCCGTGGTTTACCTTTGGCAATTTATATTTCTCAGAGTCTTTTAGTTGGTATTATTTTTACTGCATAAAATAATCCATCATTAATGAATAATGATGCCTATTTGTATATATGCGATGTAGTATAATTAATATTTGTTGGGTCGTAAAGGACAACGATAGCTACTGCAAAGCATTGTGAGGATTATGAGGATGGAAGGAATGCAGGCATCCAATGGTTGTTATCTTGTGCGAATAGTTTGTAATGAGGGTCAATCTTGTGTGCTTGATATGCAGGTGGTGGAATGGATTATGAAGATGAAGGCGTAAGAAGCAGAGGATGCTTGTATAGCAAAGAAGGTTTCAGAGGAGCAAAGAAAGGAATCGGTTGTTTAAAGAGTAATGCACTTAACGGTCTTATTTTTGAGGTTTTTAACAATCATTATTTTAATTATTATTCATGTTTCAACCAAGGTTAAAGTGAGAACATCCCTTTGAAATATTCTCACTTTAACCATTAATTGCTAGCAAATAGGGTGGACTGTTTTACCAATATGATTGGGATGGAGTCCAATAATTGTAAACCTCATGGGTACTATCTACCAAGTGTTATTTATCTTTTTATTTTTTATATTTTTATCATAACATTTAGAAAATTTTAAATTAAGTGCTATTATAAAAATTTATGGTTAATCAACTTTGGGAAAACACCTTCTGTAGTTGAATATTTTAGCAAATCTCTCAAGAAATAAAGTTTTCGATTACAAGAAGATAAATTTGCCTTAAGTTAAACAAAGCTAAAAATGAAATTTGAATGATATCTGGAAATCTATAATTATAATAAGTACTGCATATATAAAAATTTAAATAAAAAATCTAAAAATTATCTCTACAATTTTATTGCTTGCTTTTTTTTTCCATACTCAAAATACAATACTTTCAATTATAATTGGTGGTATATATACTATAAAATATAGGCTAGTTTGTTGAGGACTTTTATAAAAATATATTTAATTCAAGCATATATATAAAAATTTCGATAATTAGATGAAGAGTTTTCCTAGAAGATGTTACAACCCAAAATAATTATCTTATTTTTTTCTTCAAAATATGATATTTTCTTTAAAAAGTTCAAACAAAGATATAATATAAAAATGTAAGCTTAATTTGCTTGAGGAAAACCCCTTAATAGTTGAATAATTACATTGATCAATTAAGAGATATTATCTCCAAATAAAAGAAAACAAATATGTGACAAATAAAATAAATCCAAAAAAAGTTTTCTGTTCTATAAATATCGCCCAAACGTCAGAATTGAAATTGTGATATAAAATTTTAATTTCAATTTTGATTGCGTAAAAGTTCCACCCCCATGCACAAGAATATTTTGTGGCAACACCTTGTTGGAGTCTCCTTTCATCAAGAAGATAAGTAGCTATATTTAGCTTCATAGTATTTTTTTTCTTTTGCTTCTCTTGTTTTGGGTGCTTTGCACTTAACCAAAAAAGAATTGTTAATTTTATGTTTGTGTTTGCTAAAAAATAAAAACATAAATTGTTTTTTTTAAATTAAATTTTAATTTTATTATTTAAAGTTTGACTCAAAATTTAAATTTTTTTTACATGAATCAAAATTTAAACTTAATAAAATATTAATATAATAAATATCTTAGTAATATTATTGTGATATTTTTATGAAGACTATTTATATATAAAACAACAAATTAGAACTTAGGAACTTTTATATTTTAAATTTTTTCAATAAACATATTAAATTTCAATAGATAAGATTGTTTGCAAGTAAATTAAAAAAGAGAATCATGAAAACTTTAATAAACAAAGAGACATTTAATTTTTAAATTTTAGTATTGATAATTGGTAAGGTATAGGTGAGAAATTAAGACTAGGTCATCTTATTTTTTTTTAATTCTATGGAATTGGTTCGTGGCATTATAATTATAATACTATACGTTTTTCCAACCCAAAGTTAAAACATTCTAAAGTTTAATTGGTGGTATAGCTCAGTAAAAATATGTAGGCATGTTTATTTAGGATCACTCTAATTGGTGGTGTAAATGATCTCAACAAATTGATTACTCTAATTACAAAACCGATGCATGATTATATAACAACCTTGAAATCAACAACAGACCACTTTGAAGTATGTCAAAATAAATATGTCTGACACTTCATATCAAAATTTGCTACCAATCAAACTATAATGCCTAACACCCTCAAAACACATACGCCATACTCGAGTAATGAGTTATATCTAGAGATTGCTAAGAGTGCCGTGAAAGGCTTTTAAATAACAAAATATAATATATGGCCCTTAAAACTTTAAAATTCTTTATTGAATAAGGATTTATAATCTCAAATATTTGAAACATATGAAGTAAAAGAATTACAATTTAAGAGAAACTTAACTATTATTATATACAGAACATGTCTTGGCCTGCAATCATCACTTCGTGATTATTGGCCACCCACTTCAGCCTCCCAAACTGGGCTCAAGTCCAGGTCTTGCATTTGTAATATCTCAAGACATCTACTGCAGACTTGAAATCTAGTCTATATACTAAAATGTTTAGGGAAACATACAAACAGGTAGTGAGAATCTAAGATTCTTAGTAGGTATACTCAATCCATTAAGCCCATAGAGTGTCATCATAAACATTTCAACCGCTTCGGTTTCTTGTGAAAACGTGGATAAATACGCATAGGCACTGATTCAATTTTAAGCTTGAAAACATATTTCTTAAAGCGGATTACTTTTAACAATCACTTAGCATATTTCATGACAAGCATAATAGCAGTAATAAGACAAAATTTCAACTACAATTATAATAGCATTGCAACATAATAAGATACTTAAATATGCATATGCTAATGCATATACTTGAATTATGCAAGTGCACTTGACTTCATAATCTCTTTCTTTAACTTGTAACTTAAACATCTATACTTGGTCCCCTGGCAAACTCTCTCACATCTAGGTAATTGCTTGCTTTTCAAGATCGAACTCATTCCTATATATGATTGCCAGATTTACTTTTCCTGACTCTCACACCAGCTTATTTCCCTTAAATCTGTTCAAGGCTAGCCCAAGTGATCATCCTAGACAGTATTGCCTTGACCCACTATTAGGTGGAGGCTTGATATGTCTTACAAGTTCTTGTTACCTTTTTCATTTTCATACATGGTCATGCTTGAGGATGCTATATACACTTATACACATGCTTCATATTGTATTGCAATTATATTCTTGTGTGTATGATTTCCATGTATATAACACATAAATATTGATAACTTTATATACTTCTGCTAAAAATTCGGCAATATAACAATTGAAATATGAAGGGTCCCAAAATAAACAGTATATTCAATCAATCAGCCAGTCATAGCAATCACATTCATCATAATTAGGATATTAACATAACACTTCTAAGTCATAAATACATTAAGTGGTCATATTTTCCTTAAATTTGTCTTGAATTTCTAAATTACAATAAAATTTCATTTTAATTCATTTTTATTTGAAATTTTAATAGAATATATCTCTATTAGTCGACTTTTAAATCTCTTTAGTTTTACTAAATTTTGAGGTGTATAACTTAAGTTATTTAAGTTTTATTCAAGGCTACCCTATTTTAGGACAGACTTACACACTTAAATTTAAAAAATCACTAAAAACCCATTTTTCATTAATTTGATCCAAAAATTGACCAAGATATAACTATTTGGACCTTCTTTCAATCCCAACAAGTTTCATTATATTGGGTAAGTAGAGCTCTAGTTATAAGCTCCTTAATTGGCCTACTCTATTTCAACCCAAAAAAAGTATAGGTCAACTTTAAGGTATTTCTGGGAAAAATCTACCCATAATCTGATTTTGAAACATGATCTTCTATGTATTAGCTTGCTAATAAAATTAGTTGTACTTAATTTGAAGTTATATAGGGCGAGTTATGGCCTTCATATCACACTTTAGTCAGGATAGAGAGTGTAATCTAACAACCTACTTCTAAAAATCATAACTAATTCATTTCAAGTTCAATAGATCTATAATTTATATGATTGGATTCCCTTTTAAGTCTACTTTCTTCTAAAATTAGTTTCACTCAAATTTGATCTCTACAGGTTGAGAAATATCATTTGTTATATGGATTGTCACTAGGGTTCTTCCAATACCTTCCTCTGTTTCATATTTTTCTTGGTTTTTTGATCTATTCTTCAACTTAAACCAAGTTTCCCTATCTTAAATCACTAGAAAAGAGCCATATACCACCATATAAGAATAAATCAAGGATGGCACAAGAAAAATATATCAGCCACAAAACCCTAAAAGCCAACAAATCTAAGGATTTGAGTTATCTATCTCAAAATTCTTGAAGCCATGGAAGCAAGAAAGCCAAGAACAACTCCTAATTCTTCTTCCCTCATAGCAACAAACTATATGGAGATGGGGAGACCCTACTTGATGATTGATAATCAAATTGATAGAGGGGTTTTGTATAGAGAAGAAAGTGAAGATTGATTTTCATAAAAGGAGTAAGGTGTTTTGAGGCCAAGAATGCCAACAACCATGTGCTTAAAGCTCATGACTATGGAGTTTTGAAGAAGAAAAATGGAGTGAGAGGGGATGAGGGAGTGGCCGAAATTTAAGGGGTAAAGTGGGGAAAATACGTGTTGCTTCCTTCATAAGTTGGCGTAATAAATGAAGGAGTATGATTGGTGGCCACCAAAGAAAATTAAATTTCCTAGAGCTTGCTATTTTGTGTGGCCATCCTCTAGCCACCATGGGGGTTTTGGATGGCTAGTTTCTAGCCACATATCTTAGGAATTTTTAACCGATACTCATAACATCCTACAATATAGATTTCTATCAATTTGGTTCTTTCATTACAAAATTCCGCTAACAAGAAAATTTTCCTTAACTAGCAAAAATTTCTCTACATATATATGTTTAGTTTTCTACAAAGAAAACTTAAATTCATCTTACCCTATCATTGGCATTTCATTATAGCCTACTTATATGCCTATAATATATTTAAAAATTTGATTAGTTGACAAGATTAGTTATATGCACTGAAATATGGGATGTTACACAATGTCACAGTTTTATTCTTAGAATATATTGTTGATACACCATCATGGTGGTAGTTGAAAGCAATGATTTTGACACCTCAGAACCTGAGGATATGAAGTAGCATTTGGATAAGCTATGTATTTGACTTCATTGGCATCAAGACATAACCTAGCTTCAAGTAATACCATGGTATTAGTAAAATTGGTGCAGCAAAGCTCAAGCTATTATATGTAGCATTTGCGTCACATCCATAACTTGCCTTTTCAAGGATACTCAAAGTATTAAACATATCCTTGATAGTGAGGGATAATTTGAAATATTAGATTGATTACACTTTTTTGGCAGAATAAGTACCATGTGTATTCTATTCATGTTTCCAAAATCCATCATTTGCAGCTACTAGATTTGGCGAGTATTTTTTAATTATGCCTCCAGACTAAGAATCTACAAGAATCAAAACATTAGGTTGTTATGAATACACATACAAATTGTCTATAAAAAAGGCAGGCATTATAAATTTGTGAAATAAAAAGATAAAAGTAAATATTAATAAAGACCAACTCAATAGACTAAAGTTATATGATATTTGAGCACAATTAAGTGGCTAAGGCTTGGTGGCATTGGTTGGTCAAAGCCCCTGAATTGTAAAATTTAATGCTGCTGGCATGTTGTTCATTTTATACCTGGCAAAAAGATTTATGACATTGCTCTACTTGTCTAAGAAACTGGTAAGTACCAACAGAGGGCTTACAGAAAGGAATATAAATTATCAAAAAGAGAATGAAACATGTGCTTCATGTAAATTATCAAAAAGAGAATGAAACATACGCATCTTGTAAAATGTTTCATTCTCTCCTGTATTTATTCTCTCCTTTAAGCCCTCTATTGGTACTTACTAGTTTCTCAAACTAGTAAAGCAATGGTCTAACTCTTTTTGCCAAGGTACAAGATGCACCAACATGCCAGAGAACACTTCAATTTTTTTAATTTGATAATTTTATTATCCTAGTACACAACCATCGTTGGTTATATCAATCAATTTATAAGGCCTTCTGGTGCGGATATGATGATATGAGTAGGTGAAAATTTCGATAGGTGTGATATTTGGGACTACTTGATGGAATAGTTACGTGGTTGTGGCCATATAGTCTGAGCTGATTGATTTTTGTCATCCTTTCTTTTTTAGTCCATTTTGTACTTGTAGTCATACTGTTGTTATGTTGCTCCTCCTAATTTAGGATTCGTGAGTTGTTTTTATTTATAAAAAAAATTGATTGCAATATCAATCAATTTATAAAGTTTCTTTAAAGCATTGCAACTTCTAAAATTCAAAAGATTAGAAAATATTAATTTTATGAAAAAATATTACAAAATCAAAGATGTTGCTTAAAGTGTTTTATTACTTTTTAACCTTCATTTCATTCCTTTAATGTTAACTATATTATGTTTTAAGTTGGAAGAAATAAAATTTTATATATGTATGTATTATGAATTTCTTAATTTATGTGATGCTTTAAAGTTGTTTGTTTTCTTACTTGGCAAGTGTACTATTTTAATACTTTTTTTTATATAGAATAAAAAAGAGTAGCTGAACAAAATTATATCATAAAAATTGTGTCATAATGAATGAGGAAAACCATTTTAATAGTTGAATATTCGTGCTTATTAATCAAGGGCATATTCTTTTAATGGAAAATAAATCTTTCTAAAAGGAAATAAAATCAAAAAAGATATCACACATCATTTACAAATCTCTATTTGATATTTATACTTTTTTATTTTTGGTTTTATGAGGATATCCCTCTTTTCTATTATCGAGGAAGGAGATTTATCCCTTTAGGATGTAGTTAGGCTTACCTCTCAACTGGCGTTGTCTCTAGGAATCAAATTGAGGTCTTCTCTGGTAATGTGCCTCTACTACTATGTCAACTCCCTTGTTGGTAGTTGATATTTATAGTTGATATAAAGTAAGTATTATAAATAAAATATCTATAAATGAGAACATTAAATTGATTGTTAGCTTATTTCACTCTCTAAATAGAATTTTCTCATATAAAACATGTGGCAAAATTTTTTAAAAGATAAAGGTTAAAAACAACACAAATGCATACTTTTCTCATAACATGAAAACTAAACATGTGGCAAATTTTTTTAAAAAATAAAGGTTAAAAACAATACAAATGCATACTTTTCTCATAACATGAAAACTAGTCCTTTTTTTAAAAAGAAAAAAAAACAAAAAGTTAAAGTATAAAAATTTAGTGTTAATTAGCACCGGAAAGTGCCTTTTATGGCGGAATATTAAAGCAATTCCCTCAAGAGATAACATTTTCTACCAAAAAAAGGTCTATATGTTGTATATGGAAAGTTAAAAAAAAAAATCTCTATTTAATTACAATCTCTCAATTATAATTGGTCATAGAAATGTGGAGAAACATAATTTTTCATAATTGGATGCCTTGGAAGTATTATGTGCTAGTGTTTTGAACCCGTGTAACGCGTCGAATAAATTTTTTTTTAGCAAATATAATAACTATAAAACTAATTTAATTGAATAATTAAATTATAAAAATTACGTAATTTGATATGCAGCCAACAAAATGATTAATAATTATAAAATTTAGTATATAATTTCATTATAACTTTGATAACACTAACAATAAATTATAATAGAAAGATAATAATATTAATAATTATATAATAATTAATTACTAAATAACAATAAATAAAATTATCTACTTCTAATTTTCAAATAAGGATTAAATAAATTTTAAATAAAAAATTCATTTCTTTTTCTTGTTCCTCGTTCTTCAACATTCTAGTAAACTAGATTTCAAGAAAAAATTTATAAAATTGTTTCATACAATAACTAATTATTAAAAGTATAATTTGTTTTACACGAATATGTATTTTCAATTTATAATTTAGAATTGAACAACTAAAAAGAAATAGTTATTTTTTCTTTTCCCTCCTTGTACTTCAAAATTATACTAAAATAATTTTAAAGAAAAATTCTACAAAATTATATATTTCATATAATAATTCATTATTAAAAGTGTAATTTATTTCGTAAGGATATTTATTTTCATTTTTTAAGTAAGGATCAAATAATTAAAAAAAAAAATCATTTCACTCACCCTTCCCCTTTTTCAACTTCTTAGTAAAATAATTTTGAAAAAATAAATTCTATAGAATCATTATTAAAAGTATAAAATAATTGTTTCTAAATAGTTTTATTATTGATTGCAAATTTTTATATATTTATGTTTGTACATATAAATCTTTTGCGGGAATAATTATGCTCACATATATCTTTATAGAAATCTTTTTAAATAATGAGAGAAGGGATTATAAAAAAAATGGTTCATTTAAATAATTCATAATATTTAATTTAAATTTTCAGAATAAAATATATATAAAAAATAAATTTGATAGGGTTGTTCAAAATCTTAGTATTAATTATATATGATAAAACAGAATTATTTTTAAAAAGTAATTATTTCTAATTGGTTAATTCAAATGCTAAGAATTAAATAGATATTTCACTAATATCTCATTAATTAATTATTTAGTTATACATAGAAAAAATAAAGATTAGGGATCTATTTACATCGATTGTATGTCTAAAGACTTAATCTCAATCCCCACCATCTATTTTCATAAAATCTTTTGTTTTAAATTAATTCACTTGTTTATCTCACATGCTCACTTATATCACAATTCTCATCCCCTGCCCAAGAACTCTCACACCCTGCGATCACAAAATTTATTGTCCAAGTGCTTCTCGCCACCATGCATAGGGATGTTCAAATTTAATTCAACCCAATTAAAACTGCTAAATTAGTTCAATCCAAACTAAAAATTGATCAAAATAGCAAATATTTGAATTGAATTGAATTGGATCTTGTTTTTTTTCAAATCACATGAATTCAATAGAATTTCAAATTTAATTTTAAAAATCAATCAAATCCAATTAAATTGTATAATATTATATGATATAATTTTTTATTATTAAGTTTATATTTTTAATTATAATAATTTAATTTATTATATAATTTTTTATTTAAGTAACATTCTTACTTAAATAATATTTTATAAATATTAAATAAGTTATTTTTATTTTTATTTATTCTTTTTATTAACTTATATTACTTTTATTTTATAATATTTTAAATTTTATTTTTTTTCAAAAACTGATCAAATTGATCAAATCCAAATATATAAAAATTGGATTGAATTAGATTGGATTCATAGTGTAAATCAAACCAATCCAATCCAAATTATAATAAATTATATTGTTTAGATTGGATTGATTATTTACTCAAAATTGATCCAAACTAAACTGCAAACACCTCTAACCACGCCACTCAATGGCTACTCCTGTCATCACCACTAGCTGCCATGATCGCTGCCTCCTTTTTTCTACTTCTATCATTCCCATCACTACCTTCTACCCTTCTCACTCATCTCTCTCATCGTTGATTTTAAGAGGTGCAACAAGAATTGCTCCTTGCTTGACAAGTGAGTTTATAAATTGCTCGTGAAGAATGCTATTTCCTTTTTGGCTAAATGGAGGGATTGTACTATGCCTGCGATAATTACTTTCCAGGTTGCTCAATCTTAGGCTGTGACATGTGAAACCAATGTTGGACACCTACTCCCCAACATCTATTGCTGGTCTTTTCAATAAAATCTAATATTAGTTGTGATAGTTCAACTTAGCTTTTATGTGGTTTACAAATTTATGTTTTCCTTTTTGTATTGGTTTGGGTGTCATTATTTTGATAAAAAATATATTTTATTTAATAGAAAGTGCTTTTTATATTTTTTGATATGTTTGGGCAGAATTTTTTAGTAGAAGCAAAATTATTAGAAAAAGTATCATAAAATCTTTTATAAAAAATTACAATTTTCATCTTTTAAAAAAATATTTTCTTTTTTACAACATAAAAAGGATAAAAGATCTTTTAATATTACATTCAAACATAAATTAATTTTATATCCAAACCTAAAATAACTTTTATTTTTTTTTATTTTTTTTAAAAGGCCATTTTCAAAAAGATATTTTTTAAGAAGCTCATCCAAACAGGCCCTTTTTAACTTTCTTATGACAATATTTGACAGATAGTTAAAAGAACTAGAGTTGAAGAGAATGAATATTGGGATTTTTTTGGAATCGAGCAATTTTCATTGCTCTTTTGGGTGTCCTGCTTGGAGTGCTAGATATGCTTTGTGAGTCTACAATTTTTTTTTTTCTTTTTCCCATTTATAAAAATTTTGAAGGGATAGCTTCATGGAAATTTGCTGACTATGTTTTTGGTTTTAGTTTCTTGCTTGAGTGTATTGTATTGCAAGAATTTTTGAGAGTAGAGTTAAATTCTTCGCTTCCTAATGGTGCATAGTTAATAGTTATCTAGGGAAGGATTCATGTTAGTTATGGTGGGGGATTATATGGCATTGTTCTTTTTAACTTAAGCGCATGAGTTGTGACTGGAAGCTTGACTAGACTTGTAGAATTCCATGCTTGGGAAGGATCAGAGAGGTTATATTAGAGATTGATCAATTGTTGCATGCATCCAATGATGAAGTAAGAAAATAAGTCCCGCTACAAGAAAAACGTAAATTAGTAGCGAATAATCCTCCCTAATTTGTGGCCAATTTACAGTAGAAATTAACTGCAAGACTAAAAAAAATGAAACTAGAAAAAAAAATTGTGGCGGAAAAATCCGTTAATAATATTAATTTTCATTTAATTAATTTTTTAAAATAATTTGTGGCGGCATTTACTGCCACTAGTTATTAAGAAAAATAAATAAATTAATTCTTGGACATTATGGCATTTCCTTCACTCCTTTTTCTTTACTCCTCCCTCTCCCTCTTTGTTTTCTTCTTTCTTTTTTGCTTTTCTACTTCTCTCTTCCTTCCATAATTCTCTAACCGCATCTACCACTAACCAACCACTTGCCACTGCCAACTAGCCACTGCTGTTGACCATTTTTTGTTTTCAAAATAGCATACTAATTTTAATTTTCTATAATATATATTACTAATTTTATTATTGTTGATATTGTTGATGATTATTGAGTATTTCTTCATTAAAGATTCAATGGACAGATTTGAAGACACAATAAAGGTAATGGAAGACTCACAAGACAAATTAGTCGAATTTGTTGAAGATTCAGTCGAAATTGTTGAAGATTTAATAAAAGTTGTTGAAGACTCGATGGAAGTTGTTCAGGACTCACTAGAGAAAGTTGAAGACTCGATTGAAGTTATTTAAAACTCAGAGGAGGAAAATGAACCACAATAGCTACGAGATAAACTCGATGTAGTTAGAAGCATGCTGAAAATACCGCTTCCAAAGTTTTATTGCGATATCTCTCTTCCATATTTGTATGAATTTGAAATATTTGAATTGAATTTGCTTTGTTAGTTGATTTTGAATCTAAATGTCAAGTGTGGTTAAATCTATAGAATGTATTTTTCTCCTCGAATTGATCATCTACAATGAGCAATTCTGCTATAAATTAGAAGGGAAAATGTTGTTGCAAATTAGAGGATGGAAAAGTCTACCGCTAATTAGAAGGGGCAAAAATTGCCTCAAATTAGAAGGGAAAATATCTGTTGCAAATTAAAAGAAAAAAAATTTGCTACTAATTAGAAGGAAAAAAATCCGCTTGTAAATTAGTAGCAGAAAAATTTGCCACAAATTGATAATTTTCTTAGTGTTCAACTCCAAGCATTACCAATCAAAATATATTTTGCATTACAGAACTTAGCGGTGGGTAACTAGATTATTTACCCATATAGTATCATTTCACTTTTGAAACCTAAAAGGGAATGAATTTTGGGAAGGGGAGGATTCCTTGGCACAATGGTCAACAATCGAATTAACATTTTCTAAAGGCAATTTAAAAGGAGAAGAGGGAGTTGAATATTAATCAACTTTATCCATAATTCATTCTTAATAAAATGTGTTTTGCTATAATGGAGACTTTTCTAGATGGCATATGATAGGAGGGAAAAAATTAATTAAGATAAAAAAAGTCCCAAGTATATTAAAAATAGATATATCAGAAAGTAGTCAAAACTCAAGGCTAATTGTCGCAAGCAAGTCCTATATTGTTTTGCATGCAAAGATTATCCTTTTTTTTTTTTTTTTTGCTGTCTTAAAACATTAGTCAAAAGAAAATCATGCCATATGTGTAGGGGAACATGGTCATAATAGCAGAAATTGCAAATAATAATAATTGCTACTCTTGTCAACATTCTCACATTTTTTTAATATTTTCGTTCTATTTTATTTCATTTAATGATTATGACAACAAAACTAATATTGCATCTATGTCTACGTAGGTCTCTGATGATGGATTATATGGTGAAGCAATTTAGGAGCCCTCAGTTTAGAATTTTTTTTTTTAGTTTTATTACTTTGTCAATTAAGTATATTTTATATACCTTAGAACTCAAATTTCATTTTAGAGGATGAATATTTTTTACGATAATCAATAAATACTTTGACTTTTGTTGTGGCTTATGGCAGAAATAGATCATTGCCCTTATCATGACTTGTGGCAATTAGTAGCAAAAAATACATTTCAAATAGGAACATAATAATAAAAAAAAGAGACAATAACAACATAATATTAAATATAAAAAAATTTCGTATAATACTAAGGAGAATTGTTACAAATTGTTTCCTAATTCTCTCACCTAATATGAAAGATACTTCCAAAATACATGGATCAATCTGACACTCATTGCGTGTCCAACTGTACTTTTTATAGCTATGTGTAAATCCTTACTATTACAAGCTTTGTAATGTACGGAGCAATCAATAGTTAGCATAATAACTTAGTAATATACACAACATCTTTACAACCAATTTCTCGTATCTACATTTGCTATCATGGTACATGATTTGTCCTCAGCAATTTTTTTGTGTACACTTGAACTTCCTGAAGAGATGGAACATAAGTGTTGAAAATTAAATATTAGAAATGAGCTATTAACCAAAGGTAGCTGAATTGCTAACTCAGAAGGTGTATTGCTGCTGTTAGAATTGTTATATCTTGCAATGTTTTATTTATGCTATAGAGTGGTTTTGTGCATTGTATGGATGTTTATGCTTCTACATGGATTGTTGTCCTTGGGTATGCTTTGTTGCTTGTTGTCTATGACTCGTGGTGTGTTAAAGAAGCTCATGATCAATCTCATGCCCATGCCGCTATCAGTTGCTGTGACCATGAAATCTGATAAGTATTACATGTCAAAACACCAATATCAAGTCTACGGTTAAAAACTCAATTAACCAATATCAACAAATATCTAGGTCCTTAGAGATCACTTCCGCATTACAAGAGCACCCCAAAACTGTATAACAAACAAAAGCACAAAAAAGGAATCAATTCAAGGTGCATGAGTAGCGACATGATATCAATCCAAGTATTTGACCAATTTGAAAACGTATGTTCAACCAAATTTTTAGGTTGATTGAATGATCGCAAGACTGTGATGTCAAATAATAAAATCTTCCTATCAAACCTACATTCTTTTAGTGTTCATGGATTTGTCCCAATCAGAGTAAAGAAAGCAGCCACTAATGAGAGAGAGAGAAAGAGAGAGAAGAGCATGCAACATTCAATGTTTAACAATACATCATCAAATCAAAAGTAGTAGTAACCAAGAGAGATGGAGAATAATTTACAAATCCATGATACAAGATAACTACTAGAGATAGGGTAATATGATGAATATAGAAATTAGCCAGTAATCACC
Organism: Pterocarpus macrocarpus; assembly: GCA_031439585.1. Taxonomy (NCBI): domain Eukaryota; kingdom Viridiplantae; phylum Streptophyta; class Magnoliopsida; order Fabales; family Fabaceae; genus Pterocarpus; species Pterocarpus macrocarpus. The sequence goes on from CM062514.1 coordinate 36,168,406, forward strand.
ATAACAAAAACCGAGATAATTGGGTACAGTTTTAAAGTTTGGCATACCATAACTATTATTAGTTTTGGCAAGAGTATTATAACCATTCATAACTAGCATTAAAGTTTGGTAAACATGATTAGTAACTTATAACCATTCATACTAGTGTCTTCTTATTAAGTTGAGGTATGTTATTCTTTTTGAGACATACTAGTGACACCCATACAAAATATATGGAAAAAGATATTTACACTTTCTTTATTATTATTATTATTTTTTTATGATTTCAATTCAAACATGAGAGTAGGTGTCTAAGGGATGTTTCAATTTTGAATGTACAAATGCCTTTTCCCTATCAAGTTCTAGGTACACAAAAAGTAAGTGCCTCATACTTACAAGCTATGGTTTGGTATGTTTGACATTGACACAAGGCAATACTTATAAATGGGAGCTACAAGGTCTATTACTTTTTTACTTGCCTAAAAGAAAGGTTGAAAATTATGAGGCTGCACGTTATGGCTAAACAAATGCATTCGAAAGAAAGGTATTTTGCAATTTAAATGCTGCAAAATGTGTCAAAGCTAAACTTGCACATGAAAATATTTTTACATGTAACATCTATTTAACAACCCACTAATGTTGGTTGCTTATGCTGCTCTTCTCTTCAATTTTTTAACAATACTAAACCTTAAAAAAAAAAAATTGTTTGTAGATGTTTTATACTCAAACAATACCAGCTATGATTTTCTAATTTACCAAATGCCGAATACTAGCATATCCAAACTAATAACAACCACCAATAAAGCCCAGAATTTGATTCATCAAAGAGAAATAGACAATTGAAATGAATTGAACCAGATAGGAAAATGTCCCAAAATTGAATATGCCTCTCAACCATCAAAAAGTCATCAATTTCACTCAATTTTTAATTTAAATTACCTTACTACCACCTAACACCTGTATTTCCATTAAAAATAACAATAACAATTAGATGAAACAAAAATATGTAGTAAAAATAACTACTTTCAATGGGTAGGTATAAGGAGATTGTAGTGTTCTAACTTGTCAAACAAGAGCACTTCTTGTTTTACCTCTTAAAATCAAGGATGAAAAAGATGAGTGAGAAGGGTAGAAGGTGGTGATGGGAATGGTAGAAGTGGAAGAATGGAGGCAATGGTTGTGGCGGTTGGTGGTGATGCTGCTAAGTGGCATGATGGCAAGAAGTGCTTGGATGAGAAATTTTGCGATGACAGGCCATTAGAGTTCTCATGTAGGGAATGAGAATTATGAGATAAGTAAACACGTGAGAGAAACAAGTGAATTAAATTAGACCACTAGATTTTATGAAAGTAAACATTGGGGATTTGGAGTAAGTCTTCAAACTTACACAAGGTGTAAATGGATCCCCATTCAAAAGAAAAAAAAAAGAGCAAATATAAAAACTAAGTAATTATCTCTGATTAATTAATTCAAATTATAAGCATGAATTAGATATCTAATCATTCTCTAACAAGAAACTTTCTGAATATAGTAAGGTCTAAAAAATTTTTATAGAAGTTTCCCATAGAGTATCACTTGTCAAAACTTTCCAAAGTTCTAAAAAAAAAATTATAGAGGCTTCTCACTAAGTATACACTCCTGAAATATTATATGTATAGATAGATTATATGTATAGATCCACATTCACTAATCAAGAAAAATGGAAATAAGGTCAATTCAATTTGCAATTAAGAACCATGATCATGCATTCAACTCACAAATTGAAAAAGGTAAAGAAGAGAATCATAAACTTGTAAATCTGATTTTCAAATCCAAAATAGATCTCAAGAATAAAAACCATAAAGCCAATGGACCTTGAACCAATTTGGGTACTCACACCCCCATTAATGGAGGGAAGCATAGAAAATAGAAAACAAAAAGAAACTCAAAGAAGAAGAGAAGATGAGAAGGAGAAGGTAAAGAAGCCTGTGTGAGAAGAAAAGAACTAGCTTAGCTACTCTAACTACAATTTAAAAATGAGCTCTTTTGAATGCCCAATACCTATTTATAGGCCCATTCCCTTATTATGTTAATTCTCTCCCTCTAAGCTTTCTTTTGACACCTCATTTGCCTAATTTAGAATTTTGTTGAGGAAGTTATGACCATATTAAGTTTCCAATTTCTTCTGCCAAGCCTGCCAATTTCTAGCGCAAATTTGGCCATCAAAATGACTTTATTTGGGTGAAATTATTGAAGCCCTGTAGGCCAAGTTATGGCCTAAATATTGAAGATTGCTGAGGATATAGGGATTGCACCATTAACTCCATTTCCCAGTCTTGTTTGAGCATCACAACCTTTGAATTAGCTTTTGACTTTTGCATAAGAGTTATAAAGTTGTGTCTTAATTTTCTTACAAACTAAGTTTAATAATTTTTAGAGGTCTATAATGAAAGTTATGGCTAAATTACAGAAGTGGTGTTAGTGGTAACATAAGTTGAAAATTGCAAATTGTGTAATTCAATTAACACACAATTAAAGTCCAAAAATAAATGTAACTTAATCAACACACAAGCATAAAAATGAGTTAAGATGCTAAATATGAGGATCAAACACAGTAGCAAAAATTCAATTATGATACATTATCCCATCTCCATTTCCATTCAAAGATAACTGATGATTGTAATTATCCTACAAATTTTTAGTACTCTATCTTAATCTTTTGGCAAATAAAATATCTAACTATAAAACTAGCTATGACTAGCTCGTTTCATTTTATTTTATCAAAACAATTTCTTAAGATGCTGATACATGTTTGTTGCACCGGGAGTCGACCCATAGAATGTAGCCCATATACCTCCCTCTGACTCGAATATTTATATACTTCGAATTATAATTGGTTGAAAATGAAGTGTGCAACATTGTAAGTATTTTAAAATATAACTTATTAGAATTATACATTTGTGATTTAGATTAAAAAAATATATATACAACTTTATGAAACTGAGAGACAGATAAATGATTTGCCACTCACTCTGAACGTTTGTATTCTACTCACACGCTAGTCCAAACACCAAAATTGGTTTTCACCCCTAAAAATTCAGTTGCTCCTCACTTTCTTTCTAAAACTGCTTGTACTTCATCACTAAAAAGAGGTAAAGTTTGTCTAAACGGTAGTAAACTTATTGCGACTAACAGCTTTTGAGTTTCTAATGTTAGCTTTAATATTTGTGAGAATTATTATTTAACCTATTTTACTTCTATTTAAAAGTTGAAGTTATTCATTATTGACACTCTTAATTATCTTTATATATTCTTCCTCAATTGCTTAAAATTTGCGTTACTTAAAATAATTTTTATTAATTTATCTCTTTAATAACTCAAATTTTTATCATTAAGTTGATTATTTATCATTTAAATATACTTTTTGTTTACTTTCTCAATATAGGTATATTTGTATTTGTTTCTCTTTATTTTCTTTTTGTTCATTAATTTTTATTTAGGTTCTTTGAAGTAAAAATATGTATATTTATTTTTTTAACATTTTACAAATATCAGTCATCTTAAAGGTCATAAATGATCCACTTCCATATAGTTATTTTTGAACAGAACAAAAAATCTTCTTAATATTTTTATATTTTTTATTCTTTTAATCTTCTCATCAATATTTCGTTGAATACTTTTATATATAAAAATAAATCTTTTAGTTCGCATTCCATTATATATGGATTGAATATAAAAAATAATCTTCAAGAATTTAAGTAGCTTTAATAAATCTTTTAGTTTAAATGTTGCAATTTATAAATTGAATATAAAAAAATTCAAGAATTTAAGTAAATTTTACGAGAAATATTGATATAATTTATATCCTTAAAATAAATCTGATTGCACTTAAAAATTACTTATATTAATTTTTTTCTTGTGAACATTTTAATAATTTTTATCTTTGCAATAATTTGATAAACATAGTACTTATTGTTTATAATTTTATTTGTGAGTTTTGATGTGTAAGTTTTCTTTAATAAAATAAGCATTACAATTTTTAAGTGTAAATATTAGAAAATAATTTTTAAATAAATTTTTTATATAACTTTCATTTTAATAATTTAAATTTAAGCAAAATAAATATTGTCTTATGTTGAGGATGGGGTGAATTTTTTCAATTAATAAGTTAAACAATTATTTTAAATTCAAGTGTGTAAACAATTAATCAAATGCAGATATTAAAATTTTAAATTAATAGAAAATTAATAATAATAGCTTTAAATTCTAAAAGTTTTGAGTAATTAAGAGCGTGAATAAAAAAAAATAATAGTGTCAATATTCCACCAGCATCTCTCATGTGACTAGCATCAAAGAATTATGTTATGATGAAACAAATTCAAACACAAAATTATTAAATCTGTCATAAATAATAGTGGTTACTATTATAAATGTTTTTGTGTTCTTTTTCTTAATCTGAATTCTTATATTAATAAATAATATTAACAGTGTTTTTCACGTTACCCAAAAAAAAAAAAACAATGTTAATTCAGTTATTTATCAATAACTCAGCTAGCAAAAGTTAAAGCTTTTAATGAACATAATAAGTAAGTCAAAGTTTGTCATTATAATTTTGTACAAGTTAACCATTAAGAAGGATTGATTCTCGTTGAAAGAGAGACAAAGAGAAGAGGAAAGCAGGGAACATAGGGAAAGGCCATAGACCTTTCGCTTTGAATTCCTAATTCTAGATCCTTTGGTCGTAAAGTGCAACGGAGTGGAGTAGAATATTTGATACTTTCCATATGAATAGAGAAAGAAAGAGAAGTAGCGGGACAACAGAATTGACTCCGCAAATTGATGTTTTACTTGCAATTTCAATTTTTTAAAATTTTTTATCAATAAATTATTTACAAATATTTCAATAAATATTCAATAAAGAGAATTTTTTTATATAGTGTATATACGTTCAAATTGAAAATTTTTATAATATTAAAAAAGTGAAAAAAGTAACTAATAAAAATTGAGTGTAGAAAAAGAGCCAATATCCCATAATATGATGAATTGTGGTTTGAATTTTAATTGGGCAAGGTGTGCACATTTGATACTATTAGTTGGGTTGAAAAAGTGCAAACAAAAATCTTGTAGTAGGTAATGATGTTTGGCTGTTTTTAAAGTTGCAACAGTCTACCATGATTTTCTCCCTCAACTAAAGTTAGAGGCGAAACAACAATTTGTTGATTTTATAGTAAGAGTTTTCACATTTACTTGTAATGAATGATCCTCTTATTTTTCTATGCTTTGCAATTCTTGTCTGGAAAATAAATGTAATTTATTATAATATGAAATAGGTATCCTTTTCAATAATTTCAAAAGTAAAAATAATTTTGATTAATATCATCTAAATAATATTCATTTTATCAAACACATTTTAAAATTAAAATTTTTCAAACATAAATTATACTATATCAAACTCACTTTTAATTAAAATTAATTCTACACAATCACGTTGATTCAAAATCAATTTTATAAATTTCAATCCAAACACAATCTATATCTCGAAAAGAATTGTAAGTGAAAGATACGTGTGGATTTTATTTTATTTTATTTTTAAATAAAGGTAAAAGAAGTAGTACCGTAATAGAGTGTCATCCGGTGCAGGTAATAACAGTATGTGTATTATTTTATTATTTTCTCAAGAAGACAAAGATATAGAAAAGTATTATCGTTGCTGGCTTGCCTGCCCCTGCCTCTGTCTTTTTCTCCAAACTTACTTTGACCGAAACCAAAACAAAGAGACCGTAGCCGGCATGGAACAAACCTTACCACCTTTCGGCGATCTTTTCTTTATTAATCTCCACTTTCTTTTGCCTCCACTGTTCCTTTTCTTATTTTTCATTCTTTATTACTCCTTCCCTTCCCGAATTTAATTTATATGTATCAATAATATAAAATAATTTTATATTAATAAAATATAAATAAATATTAATATATATAAATTAAATTCTTTTTTAAATTTTTTTTAAGTCTATAATAACGCATATTATTATGCGATCGATTCCTTCTTGCTCAATGTGACAATTAAAAGGACATTTGCACTGTACCAAAAAAATGGGACATTTGAACAATTACCCTTTTTATCTAAATCCTAGCCTTTTGTATAAAAGTACAGTTCGTTTATTATTGTATTTAATATTTAATATTTTAAATTTTAATAAATTTAATTCTAGAAAATTTTTATATAAAGATTTTTTATATAATTATTTAATTATATATTAATATATTAATACAAATGTTTAACTCTTATTAATAATATAATTAAATGATAATATAAAAAAAATTTATTTTAATAATATAGTAAAATTAAATCTTTACTATGTTATAATTTACAAATATCATAATATATATAATTAAATAATAGTATAAAAATATTTACATTAATAATATATCAACATTAATCTCAATATTAGTATAATCATAATCACATTTATATTTATATCTAATTTATCTAGATGATGTTTAAAAAGCTCACTTACAAAAGTAAATATTTAATATTTATCGAATTTTTAACCATTAATTAAATTAAAAAAATAAATTTAATAATTAATATTATATAAAAATTAATTATAATACTCTATGATATTTGGAAAATAAATAATTTTTTAATATCAATTGATATTATGATACAAAAATAAATTTATTTATTAATTTAATCAATAATTAAAAATCAAATAAATATTAAATATTTATTTTTTGCCTGTGAGCATTTTAAATATCCTCATTGATCTATTATATATGTTTCTCTCTGTATGATACGGTAGTGGTACCAGTTGTTCTGTGTACCCATTACAACCCGCACTCTTCCTAACGCAACTATATTATAATCCATGATTTATCTTTGACAAAACAACGACTATTATTATTGCCATTTCCTCTTTATGGTATGTTACGTTATATTTCTTGTATATCTTCCTTCACAATGAGCAAAGAACACTGCTAAACTTGCTTTCTATTCTAGCTCTCACTTTCAAAACCAGTCACAGCCAAAATCTAGCGTCTTATCTCAATCACCACACCAAAGCAAAATAGACCCTTTTACTTCTTTTCAGGTACCATACGCATTTCTCTGTTGCATTCTTAAATTCTCTCTCTCTCTCTCTCTCTCTTTTCTGTCAAGATCCTTCCTTCTCTTAATAATTTAAGTTGGGTTAGTTTCTTCTTATTTAATTTTCTTTTATTTTTATTTGATTAGGAGATCTCTGTAATTGATGTTCGACTTGCATATGCAGATCAAGATGTGAACATGGTCTCCTTTTTTTTTTCAATTTTTTTTTTTTGGGTGTGATATTGTATTTGGTTTTTGTGCCATTTTGGACTGTTTAACTTTCATGGGGTTGATTGGATTTTTGCATGCTCTTGCTTTTAAGAGTGTTGGAATTGCTTAGTTTTCATTCTCAGTGTGGTGGGAATTAGCATTCAAAGCTTCAAATTTTGATTAGTTTCTGTTTTGGTATGGTACCTAGCTGACCCAATGACATTAAAAATAAAAATACTATATCCTAATGAATTGATGAGGGAGTTGAAGCACATAAAAGATTAGCAACATGATGATTTTAGGGAATGCCCAAAAAGTTTAGTAGTTTGACTATGGCACAGCAAAATTATGGCCCATGTAAATTTCTATTACACAGTCCTAACATGGGGCCGCTTGTATCTGATGATTGGCTTAGCCGTATACGGTGAAATTCAAGTTGGAGGTGCTGGAACACTCAGTATTTTGTTGTGTACCTCGGACCCTTGAGTCGCTTATGCTTTGTTTGTTCATATATGATAATGAAATTGCTCTTCATAAGTGAAAGAGTACGTATCTCCTATTATGCTCTTCATCATGGTCTTTTGGCCATTTAACTTTTGAGAATAATGATCCTTTAAAATTTAAATCGAATGTAGCAACTGTCGCACATTTTGGCCCCTGTAGGCTTTAGTCCACTCTGCTATCCAGATGTGCCTGAGTTTGTTCAAATTTATTCAGCTTTCTTATTCTGTGGACCGCAAATATAATAACGCTGCATGCTGTTGCAAGTTGAGCTGAATATTGGCTTATGGAATGGCTTAGATCTTCCTTTGTGGGGGTGGGGCTCCTGCTGTCTTTTTTTTTTTCCCCCCCTCTTTTTGTGGCTTCTGACACTGTCCCAGTTCTTTTGTCAGGTTAACTCAAGCCCAATAATGCACGCACACATTAGCGAAAGGCATTTAAAAACTGTGATTTCTGGTGGAGCTTGACTAGTCATCTTCTATGCTGTCTTTTGTAACAGAAAGCATGGGTTCACTCTGTAGCAGAAATCGTCGTTATAATGATACTGATGCTGAAGAAAATGCACAGGTCCATTATACTTGATAAATTAAATATTGTTTATGTACCTAATAATCTTGAAGTGTTATGTAGCATTTAATTAGATAAATGTGACACGCATTTGCAGGCCGCAGAAATTGAAAGAAGAATAGAGTTAGAAACAAAGGCTGAAAAGCATATTCAGAAACTTCTACTACTTGGTACGTTTTACTTGTGTAGTGTTCTTTTATCTTAGCTGTATATGCTTCACATATGCACTTCAGAGTTAAAATTTGTCAATTTTGATGTATAAAAGTGCACTTGGAATATAGCAATGTATAAGTGATGGTGATGCTCCCCAGAAATTTGAAGAAACGGCAAATATAATTTATATGTAGTTTCTGCTAGTAACTCAAATGTTTCCATAAAACACTCAATGCCTTGATGTGAACCTGTTACAGATTTTATTTTTTAATTTTTTGCTTTCCTTTGTGGATAAAACTTCCTTGTCTGCGAAGTAAGACCTTCTACTATCTAAAAGTGGTTTAACTTCTGATGGAGTTTTGTTTACTTGTAATTCAAAACGTCAATTATGGAATTGTGTTGTCAACTAGTTTTACGTTTTCTTTTTGCCGGATATCTTATTGGTGCCTTTCAACGCTTAATGAATTTTGTTGTAGCAGAAGTGTTTTAGTCTTGACGGCTCAGGAAACTATTTGATAATTTGTATATCCTCACCTTTAGGATTTAGAATAACTGATCAAAGAAGGTATGAGGTTTTCCTTGTTATCCTGGATGACCTCTTCTGTTAGTTAAATGGTTTATGCAGTGCATTATTTCCATTTTTATTTGATTGAGTATATGGAATAATCTCTTAACAACTTGCTTGTTTTTTTTATTTTTCTTCTGGACTTATTTAAATCAATGCCTCAATGTCTCTGATCTTTAGGGTCTGGAGAATCAGGGAAGTCAACAATCTTTAAGCAGGCAAGAAGTTGCATTGTTCTTCATGTTTTTGCGCTGTATATACTTTCTAGATTGTTGATGTATATTTACTTATTTATATATAATATGCAGATAAAACTTTTGTTTCAAACTGGCTTTGATGAAGCAGAGTTAAAGAGCTACCTATCAGTCATTCATGCTAATGTATATCAGACAATAAAAGTACGCAATACTTGAAAGGGTGTGTTGATTATTTTTCTCTTAAAAATAGAGTTCGCAATGACTACTGTTTATAGTTTGAAAAAAGTTTTCTGGGAGCTGAGTTTTAATGAAGCTAGCTGAGAAAACTGTAATCCTTAATATTTTATTTGATGTGTTTAAACAGTTACTGCATGATGGTTCAAAGGAGTTTGCCCAGAATGATAGTAATTCTTCAAAGTATGTTATATCCGATGAAAATAAGGTAATTCCTGTTACACCTCTGCTGTCCCCTAATAGGTTGGTTTGTTTATGATAGTCGAGAATTTTGTGGTGTGGAATTATACAAAATCTATCATAAAGAACTATAGAGTAATCAATTGCAATATATATTTTTTTGGGTAGAAATCTTTTCATTTGTCAAACTTGTACATCAAGAATTTATTCTAAATTCAAATGGAGCTTACTTATTTTTTCTATCAGGATATAGCGGAAAAATTATCAGAAATTGGAAGCAGGCTGGATTACCCACATCTCACCGAGGAACTTGCGCAAGAAATAGAGAATCTGTGGAAGGATGCTGCAATTCAGGTGGCTAGATGACATACTTTGATTGCTTTTACTTGAATCCGGGTACATAGTTATTTTTCAGCATCAGTTACTTAGTATTTGGTACCATGTGTTTTAATTTCTGTAGGAAACATATGCCCGTGGTAATGAGCTCCAAGTTCCAGATTGTGCCCATTATTTCATGGAAAATTTGCAGAGGCTGTCTGATGCAAATTATGTTCCAACTAAGGTATCCAAAATCTATCATACTTTTGTTTTTACATCAGTTTTAAAGCTAATTCCTATTTTTTTATCCGCTCAGTATATTGTGTATCTGATTTCTTTCTTCTTAGTGGGCTTGGTATTTTTGTTACCTAGATGTTTCAATTTTTAGGGTCCAAATCATTTTGTTTTCTTTTCTTTTTGCCTTTTGTATTATACCATTTCAGATGCATGGGTTACAACCCATGGCACTAATATTATTATTATTATTTTTTCACTTATCATAAAATGTGAAAAAAAAAGGGTCTGAAAGAGTATAACGGTTTCATTTTTGAAATAATCAATTGATTAATGCAGTGTTATTGATCTCAAAGTAATTAGTGGTATGAATTCTGTCTTGAATGGCCTTAGTGCGCTTTACTTCAATTTATCCTTGCATCAACTTATTTTCTAAAATTGACAAGAATATTTGTAAAAGTTTCCTTGTGATAAGTCAGCACATCAAATGCAGGATACATCTTGGAATAGCCAAAGAAGTCCACTGAATTCTTACTTCTGTTTGCAGTCATAGAGCCTTAAATGTGAACTTATTGTACATCTTGAATCTTTTGTAATTTCTCACTGTAATTTGCTTTTACAACTGCAGGAGGATGTTTTGTATGCAAGAGTTCGTACCACTGGTGTTGTAGAGATCCAGTTCAGGTAAACACAGGATTTGTCACACTAAAATGATACATGGATGCTTGTTACTGTCTGCATTTTGTTGTACCCAATATACTGAGTGTATTTGGATTAGCTTATTGTGTTTAAAACAGCTTATAATCAAAAGTTTTTTGAGAGTGCTTATAAGAAGGAAAAAAAATATGATTTTTCCCTCAAAAAGTGATAGTGTCCTGATTACATTCTTGTTCGTGATATGCTTAATCTGTAAACTTTTAGTTGCAAGTGGTGGTGGTCATTGCCTTTTCTTGGGGATGGGTAAGTATAAGGAGTCCTGCTAGTTAAACTGGAAACAGGAAGCTAATTTGTTAATGCAATCTTAAACAGCTAAATTTTTTATGGTCATACTCTTTATATATGAATTTCACAACAGCCTCTAGAGGGGACACAAGAAACTTGACTTCTGCATATACTCTGTGCAATTGCCCTGCTTGTGAAGTATTACTTAGAGAATGATGGCCCTCGGTTTTGTCTTTTCTGATCTGATCTTAAAAATAATGCTAGACATGTAGTAACTTTTCATATTTAGCTGCATGTGTTCATCCTTGTATTTTCCTCACATTTGATTTATGTAACTGGTCGTCATTGCTCATGGTCTATTTTCATCTAATCTCTGTTGTTGTCCTGACTGCATGTCATCCATCTCCGCCTTCTCACATCATCTACATAGTCAAAGCAACATGAAACTAATTGCATATGCTAGCTTAACTTTTTTATATGCTTTTCCAAATGATCGTTGCCATTTACTCCATTAGAAAGGACAAATCATACTTGTCTCACTTTGTGTGACTTAGGGTATGTTTGTGAGTTAAGGTTTTGGAAGGGAAGGGAAGGAAGGGAAGGGTTTAAAGAGTAATTATGATTTTATTTTACTTTTCAAACCCAACCCTTCCCTTCCTTTCCTTCTCCTCCAAAACCTCTACTCACGAACACACCCTATGTCTAGGTATATCAAGCCACCTTTATGAAGGAGGGTTTTCTATTGTTGCTCAAAATTTATACTGTCTCCTTACCATTTGCTTTATCATAATATGATATACAGAGTAGAACAACTGAACAAAATTGGTTTGACTTTGCTATTTTGACAGTCCTGTTGGAGAAAATAAGAAAAGCGGCGAAGTCTATAGACTCTTTGATGTTGGTGGCCAAAGAAATGAGAGGAGAAAATGGATACATCTGTTTGAAGGAGTGTCAGCTGTAATATTCTGTGCTGCAATTAGCGAGTATGGTCTACCATTTAATTGTTTATTTTAATATAGTCATGTTGTTTTCAAATCTTGAAAACATATATCAATTTGTTGCATATGCATTTTTTTTGTTTTGTTTAACACCAAATTAAAAGGTCATAAAGTCCAGTTAAACTTTTCTTTTTTTTTTGGGTTGGGGAGGTGAAGTTAGACCCTGTATGATTGAATATTATTTGATATTAATTTCACATTTTCCAATAGTTCCTAATTAACAAACACTTTTTTCAGTTGAAAGTGAAGGGTAAGCTCATTCTAGTCCTGCAATTGTGTATGTTTGATGTTACCAATTTTAAAATAAAAGGTTGGAATTCATATTATTAGCAAAAGAAATATTTTGTGTTGGGTTAGACTTTGAATAGACAGATTAATTTGTGTATCCTTTCCATCTTGCTGGCAAGAGCATTATAATGGTGGAGACTAAAGAAATGTTGATATCACATTTGCCTTCCAGGTATGATCAAACACTTTTTGAGGACGAAAACAAGAACAGAATGATGGAGACTAAGGAACTTTTTGAGTGGGTCCTGAAGCAACCATGTTTTGAGGTTTCCTTTTAGTCTTTTTTAACTTTAGCATCTACTGTAATTATGTGGAAAATTCTTATGTCAACCCTTTCTTTATCTGTTTCCTTTAACTTTAACATGGGTCCTGAAGCAACCATGTTTTGAGGGTTCCTTTTATAGTCTTTTTTAACTTTAACATCTAATGCAATTATGTGTGAAATTCTTATATCAACTTTTTCTTTCTGTGTTTCCTTTATATGATGCTTCCTTTTGAGAGCTTTATACTTTTTTGACACTTAAAGATTTCTACCTATCTTAGTGAATAATGATACCTTTCTCTTTTGTGCGCAGAAAACATCATTCATGTTATTTTTGAACAAGTTTGACATATTTGAGAAGAAGATCCTGAATGTAAGAACCATCCGGTTGATGTGCTCTGTCATTAGTGGGAGCTATTATCATTTAGGTCTAAAGTTGTGCATTGTGCAGGTCCCACTTAATGTATGCGAGTGGTTCAAAGATTACCAGCCAGTTGCAACAGGGAAACAAGAGATTGAGCATGCATATGAGTAAGCAACTTGTTTATACGAGAACTACTAAGCCTTGTCCCACTGGATGGGATCGGTCACATAAATCAGACACCGACATAATGTCCTGTGATAAATTATATCTTTGTTCAAATCATTAAAATCTAAATCTCTTTTAATAGTTTTACTTATGGTTTTTCTAGATTTCCCTCTACATTCAGACCATGAGTAAGCAACTTGTTTAGACGTTAGGCACAAATTGTTCTATAATGTGCTTTCTATTGCATGACAAGCCTGGAGATTCTGAGTTGTGTTTCCATCAGAGCCATACATGGGGAATGTACTCATGTTGATGCTTGAATATGACATAGTAAATATGATTCTTACCTGAAACTATTAATCTTTTCCCCATTTAAATTGTGATTTGAAGTTGGGAAATTATACGGGATTGTTTAAGCATCAAAGTTTATGATTGCAAGAGAAAAGAGAAACCTGGAAATTCCAAGAACTCGATGATTAATTTTTCATAACCATCATAGCTAATTGACTTGGACACACCATGTTTTCAGGTTTGTGAAGAAAAAATTTGAGGAATCATATTTCCAAAGCACTGCCCCGGATCACGTAGATCGCGTCTTTAAGATCTATAGGACCACTGCTCTTGATCAGAAGGTTGTGAAGAAGACTTTCAAGCTTGTTGATGAGACTCTGAGGCGGAGGAATCTCTTTGAAGCTGGCTTGTTGTGACCAACTGAAACCATATGTTATAAGAGGGATAAAGTATTTTTACATTAAAGGAGGTGATCAGATTTTGGGTATACTAGAGGTCAGGTATACTAAGAATATTAAATCCATTTGTTGATTTTATGTCAAGTAAAATCTTGTTTCATGAGTGGATGGAGAAAGGCCTTTCTAAAATAGTTGATCTCCACATCCATCTTCAAGGGCCAAATTTGTTGCAGTGACAGTTTTCAAGATTTGACAGCATGATTTGTGATTATGTTTCTTATTGATTGAAAGTCACTAATGATATATGTCATATCTCTTATTATTTTTCTTTTTCTCTTTTGTTCGGTTAAGGATGCTTTTATGTTGGTCGCTAAGATGATAATGTCACGTTATGAGAAGGAAAGATGTAAATCTTATCATAATAGAATCCATTATCATTTATATTAATTTTTAATTTTGTTTTTATATATCTTTTTCTTTTATAACATGACAGTGTCATGTTAGTGTCTGTTATTCGTACTTGCTGTGCTATGGTGTGTAGTGTATTCACACACGTGATTAAGTTGGGGATAGCCGTATGCCAGCTTTTTGTAGTCTATTTTGCTTTGTCTACTAGGAAGTGAATATTGTGCTCAAATACTCCAGGCTAACGTGAAAAAAGTGTAATTTTTTTGTGCATGTTTGGATTTAATTTTTAGTAGAAATTTTTTTTTTCAAAATTTTTCAGTAAAAATTCTTACTATATAAGATTTTGAACATAAAATAAATTAATATAAACATACATTAAAAGTACCACGTCAAAAACAAAAAAACAAAAAATACAGTAAAAGTACTTGAAGAAATATACTCTTACTACCGTACATATAAATAAATTAATAAATAATACGATCTTTTGAGAGAGACCTGGATCTTAAACTTCATTGACGCTGGAGAACATTTTCCGCGTTTCGCTCTTGTTTTATCTATATCCCAAAAAAACAAAATGAGTTTAATTGGGGTACATTATTTTTTATACTGTCATTCAATTAAAATTTTTTATTTGTATAATCATTCAAGTAGTGAGTGGTTATATCAAAGACTTTTACTAATATGACAATATATGATTGGATATCTGTGTAAAAAATTTTTATACTGATAGTATATTCAAATTAAATCCAAAACAAAAAACAAAAAATAAAAAACGGGAAAATCAGCTGACTCTTCTAGAAAGTAGAAAGGCTTGTAGACGGGAAGTTTCAAAATTCATGGCTTCCTCTGATGGCTAACCCTGATTTGCGTGCGGCACGCAATACTTAGGTAATTACTTGTTCCGACGAAAAATCAAAAACATGGAAATTCTTCATCTAATCATTTCTTTAGGATGGGCATGTACCGTGACCCATCCCCCCCCTTCTCTTCTCTCTCTCTCTCTCTCTGTCTCTCTCTCTCTTGGGATTGCTAATTTCTACACTTTTATGTGAAGGTTGTTTTGAGCTTCTATTTTTCTATTTTAATTTTATCTGAATAATATACTATAAATAATTAAAATTTCTAATAGTATTAATATATGCTGAATAAATATATTTTAAAACTAATTCAACAAAATACTTCTTTGAAAAATTAGTAAACAATTATATAGAATGCTGTTTTTCCCTTATCTCTAGTGGAACATTGTACTAGTATATTGCTGCTACGACAAGGATAAGATTTTTTTTTAAAAAAATTTGTACACTTCGGATGGGGGTGCAATTGATGAAGTCCAAGTCAATATTTGTTGTTCCTTAACTACAATTACAAAGAAATGAAGCTAATCCATATATGGAACTACGCTACATTATTCAATTTTTATCAACGATCAAGAATTTTTATATATGTTGCAGGACTAAATACTCGCTTGTAAGTGTTTCAAGGGGAAAAAAAATCTCGTATAAAAGCAACAATCGTACCAATTTGATTTCTCATATTGATTGGTTTTCATCATGTGTGAAGCATATGGATTATTTATGTAGGCATCTAACTGTACGAATTTTATTAAAAAAGAATTTCATTAAATTAGTATTAAAATATATTTATTTTGCATATAATAGTATTATTAAATTTAAAATCATTTATATATTACTTAGATAAAATAAAAATAGTATATTATTCAAGTAAAAAGAATTAGTGGACAGTAAATATTAATTAAATAAGAAAAAAGTTACTATAATAATTAATATTAATAAAATAAAATTAAAAAATTATGATTGATTTAAAAAGGATAAAAATATGTTTTTGTCCAAAGTGAGGTTAACAATCCTCTCTCTCTCTCTATATATATATATATATATATGCATTCCACATTATTAATATATACACATCATATACATGACTTTTGAGTTACTTATAAAATTAAATATTTTTAATAATATAATAATATATAATTAAATATCAAAATATTTATATTAATAGTGCTTCAAATTTTTTTTTTTAAATTTTATTATAGCAGTAGAAGAATACAATTTATGTTGGCATGAATCTATTATAAGAGTATGGGATATGTGTGATTCAAGTTGAAAGAGTTTGCATTTTTCAAGCTTATTATCTTAAATCTTAATAAATTAATTTATTCCCAAAATTTTTACCAGAAATTAAAATAAATATTTTATCAAATTTTAATTAAACTTATTCTATACAAAGATCAGGGGAGAAGTATAATTAAAAAATAAATCCAAGTTACTGTTGAGATGGTGGCTTGCTTTTGTTTGTCTAGCATGCGGAGGAATAGTGCTTTTATATGACAAAAGCTGAAGAGCTATTAAAGCTACTGTGCATCCATGTAAGGTGAAACAGATGGTCAATTTTTTGTCAAAAAAATGCTTCTCCTGGAGCATTAAATGGCATTTACTCCCTTTGGCATCACACAAGCTCTATATATAGAGCTAGCTAATAGCTATGCAGCTTTTCATATCATCACAACTTCACATTCTTTTTTTTTTCGATAATTTGTATAAAACATGTCAACTGACCATGAGCTAGTCAGGAAAGGCCAAATCACAACTTCACATTTTCTCTCCATCCATTTGTTTCCACTAAATTTTAATGGTCATAATTTAAGTTATTAAGATTTTATTTAAAATTTTTCTATTTTATGATAGATTTGTGCATTTAAATTTAAAAAATTAAAAAAAAATTTATTTTTTATGATCTTGATCCTAAATTTGTACTAATATATACTTATTTGGACCCTCATTCAATCCTAACAAATTTTATTTTTATTTGGTAGGTAGGACTCGAGTTATGAGGTCCTCAAATGGGCTACCATATTTATACTCAAACAAAGTATTAGTCAACTTCAAGAAATTATTTAGAGAAATATACTCATGATCTTATGGACATGATCTTTTATATATTATTTTCTGGTTTTACTCAATTTGAAGTTATATAGGCCGAATTATGCCCCTTACATCATACTCTAGTTAAGATAGAGGGTGTAATCTAACAAACTATTTTAAAAAATCATAACTAATTCATTTCAAATCCAATTGACCTATAATTTATATAGTTGGATTCGTCTTTAAATCTAGTTTCATTTAAAATTAATTTATTCAAATTTGAGTTTAATAGATTGGGATATTAGCTTCACTGTACAAACGGCCATAGGGTTTCCTCCAACAGTTTTTCCATTTTGTGACTACCTTGATTTTTCTAATTTATTCTTCAACTTAAACCAAGTTTCTCTACCTTACATGACTAGCAAAGAGGCTTATTAATATTATACAAGAATAAATCAAGGATGATATAAGAAAATCCTAACATCTATAAGGTCCTAGAAGACATCAAATCTAAGGAATCCTACCACAAAATCCAAGTTTTGTAGCTTTTCAACTTGAAGTTTTGATGACTCTACCTCTCAAAGCCTCTAGATGATTGCAACTCCCTTCTTACTACTTGATGGGCTAAGACTATATGATCAAGAGGAGGAGGTTTTAGGCTTGGCTTAGAGCTTTGTGATGATAAACAAGAAAAAGGGTTGAAGACTTGAACAAGAAGAAGCAAGAGCAATCAAGATTCAAGGTTGTAAATGAGTGAGTGTAACTTGAAGAAGAAAATGAAGATAGAGAGTAAGAAGAGGCAACTGAGTTTTTGAGGGGCAAGAGGGGAAAAAATGAGCTTTTTCCTTCATAAGTTGTCATGACTCATGAAGGAGTTTGATTGGTGGGCTTCAAAGGAAATTTAAATTCCATTAAGTTTGCAATTTTGAGTGGTCACTAAATTGCCACCAAGAGGGTTTGGGTGGCTAGTTTCTGCCCACACCACCCAAGATTTTTTAACTGATGTTTATATTATCCTATAGCATAGGTTTCTACCAAATCGATTCATGCATCATAAGAATCTGCTAGGAAGACAATTTGCCCCGGCTAGCAAAACATTGCTAACTATTTTTGCAAAGAAGACTAAAACTTGTCTTGGCCTATAATTAGCATTTCCTAATCGCCTACTTATGTATTTATAATGCATCTAAAAATTAATCATACAACAGTGTTAATTGTATGCGTTATTATTCGGGATGTTACATAAACTATGAGACAAACCACGTTAATTTCTTGTGTCTTTTTATCCTTACACTTACATATATTTATTTTATGCTATTTTGTTTGTGTCTTTTAGGCCCACCATATTACAACAAACTAATATCAAAGCTCTTATAGTATTCTGGGCAAATTTATTCAAGATATCATCTTGAACTTTGATACTCAACAATTTGATGGTCATATCAACGTTGGGATGTGGAAGGTTCGTATGATAGTTGTTTTGGCACAAGGCTTAAAAATAGCACTTGCTGGCAAAGAAATGAAAATTGACACATCGATGATTTCAGAGTGGGAAGATATTGATTAGAAAGCTCTTATCACTATTCAGTTATGCATTACAAATGATGTATTGCAAGAGATCCTTTAAGAAAAACCAATATCATTGTGGATCAAGTGGAGTCATTATACATGACCAACTAAGATAGTAGCCAACAGTCTTTGTGTATTACAATGTCTGTATATGCTTCGTATGGCAGAAGGGACATCAATGAGATCACTTGTCATATAGTTTGAAAAATATGGATGAGACATTGTTTAGAGAGCAACAAACAATGATGTTACTTTGTTCCTTACCTCCTTCCCATAAGCATTTTAATGACATGCTCACTTACAAACATGAATGTCTCATGTCTGGATATTGGTGAGGTCAAGTCTTCACTTTTGAGTTGTGAAAAGATGGAGCATGGCAATGGTGTCCACTTAGTTTGTTGCTAGAGGTAATTGGAAGGATGTTGGTTCGAGTAGCAGTAAAGAAAAGTCTAGATTTGAGTTTGGATACTGTGAAGGTAGATGAGATGTTGCAAGAAAGAAGTGCATTGAAAAGCAAAATGTTTGAAGCTCAAAGATAAGAAAGAGATAGATTTAAGTGATGCAACACTTGTTACTGAAAGTGTCAAAAATATTCTCTTAGTATTAACTAGTTCAGTTGGTGAAGCTTAGATTCTTGATTTAGGCTGCACTTACCACATTTCTCCAAATGAGGATTCGTTTACTACTTATCGATCTACTAATAGGGGGTATTGCTCTTTTGGGATATAATACATCATATAAAGTTGTTGGCATTGGAATAGTCCAAATCAAGCAACATGAGAAAATTATGAGAACTTTGTATAATGTTTGGCACATACCAAATTTAAAGGAAAAACCTCATCTCTTTGGGTACTCTTGATTCTCAAGGTTATAAGTGTTTTGCTGAAGGTAAAGTTTTAATCATCTTAAAAGGTGCTCTTGTTGTGGTCAAAGGTAGATTGATTAATGGTCTTTATCTATTTCAAGGTATCATAACTATTGATCCTACATTAGTATCGTCTTCAACTACTTTAGATAACACTTGCTTGTGCCATATGAATAAGGCAGAGATGCCTATGTGGAGCAAGCATAGCTTGTAAAGATGGACAATTTGTGACACTTGACTTTATAAACATTTGTGGGAAGTAGACTAGAGTAAGGTTTAGTACTACCATTCAGAGGATTTAAGACAAAATTGATTTAGATTTGTGGAACCTGATATGTGTTCTATCAATATGTAGTATTCATATGTGAGTTTGTTGTTATGAGCATATTGGAGAAGGTGATTTTGAAAATTTTGAGGCTTAATGAAAGTCTAGCCCAGGTTGAGATTTGTTGAGATAGTGACTTGTTTTTTCTTTGTTTGGCATGCAAAGGAATAGTGCTTTTACATGATAAAAACTCAAGAGCTATTAATGCTACAGTGCATGCAAGTAAGGAATGCTGCCCTTAAAGCATTAAATGGCATCTACTCCCTTTGGAACCACATGCAAATGAGGTTATGCAACTCTTCAAATCATTACAACTTCACGGTCGTCTCCAACCGTTTGGTAGCCAAGAAGGATTATTTGTTTCCTTTAAACTTTTCATTTTGTGTGTTAATAGTATATACCAATGAAAAAAATATAGTGAGGTATTTTGGCTGTATTTGAGATATAGGTTTTGAGTAGAGTGTGTTTACCTTTGTATTGTTCACCATATTTCTTTAATAAAATATTTTGTTATTGCCTTTATCTATAGATGTAGATTATAAGTTGAACCATTTCCTTGTGTCTTTTATTCTTATGCTTCCGTATATTTATTTTGTACACTTTGTTTACACCTTTTGGGTCCACCATATCACAGTGGATACTATGTCCTTAACATGCAGTAGCAATGAGCAATGAGAGGATGGTATCTTTGTAAGACACCTTTACTTAAGTTAGTGTACACATTACGAGGGCAAAATGATAGGAAAAATGTGTATACCTAGTAAGTTGGGTTCTTACATGGTCATGAGGATATGAGAATTACCATCAAGGATTGGGATTCTCTCCTTAATCATGTAATCATAGGGAGAGAATAACAATACCCATATTATGGGGGCTGGGGAGGATTTTTCCCAGTAGAATTGGATTCTAAGTTGATGACCTAATTCCTTGGAGTATAGTCCATAACAAAACTCTTAAAAGAGTTGCTAGATTGTAACTCAAATAAGATTAGTCTTAGGCATGTTATACTATGCACTGCCTTAATAATGGTACACCATGCACCTAGGGGAACCAATAGTGAAGATCGATGGTTTATCAGTACTTCAATTAGTTATGATACACTATAGTAGGCCTCTTTCTTCCTATTCTGGCCTGCAACATCGGCCGCTATTCTCCACAAAGCCAACCACGACACGCCCTGCCACCTTGATGTGGTGGAAGCTTCGCAACCTACTCCTCAAAAGCCACAATGACAGGAATGAGGGATCAAGTGCAATAGTGGACGATAAATCCAAGAGCTCGACTTGAAGAAAACCAGGAGTCTACCGTCAAGAGCGCCACTCGCTAGCTCCCAACGCCACACACTCGCCCCCCTACGCCACCCCATAGCCCTCATCACAATTGGTGGTTGTAGTGAAGCATAGAAAGTGATCTCTGTAGTGGTTGAGTAGAGCTACAATGCTTTTGGTGGCAAGGCATGGTGATCATGAGTGTTGGTGGTGACAATGTGTGTGTGGCTCGTGGTGGTTGGGATATACGAGGTAAGGACACGATGGTGGCTGTGTGGTGGCTCGCGGCTAAGATGGAGATTGACGCGGTGGTTGGCGGCACAGGCGAGGATGAAGTGAGCATGTCTAGGAGGAAGAAGAATTGTCGGTGGTGGCACATGTAAAGCTGTTGTAGTTGCTGAAGGTGAAGGAAGAGGAATCATCGGTGAGGCACGGGAAGCGATGCTCATTCTATCATGGTGGAAAGAGGAGGGGGTGGCCAACAGAGAATTTTGGAGAAGAATATTTGATTAAGTTAGAATAAAATTTTGGTAAAGCTCTCCTAATACATGAACAATTTGTCAATTTCTAAGAGTATATATATACATATTAGGTTAAAATTTACTATCTAAATCAAAATTAAGATCTTTTCAAAATATTGTTGAAAGCCTGAAATTCAAGGTTATTATTGTTATTATCATAGTATATACTATTCTCAGGCAATGGATAGAACATGCTCTTTTTAATACTAAAGCATTAGATCATTTCATAATTATTATAATTTGACTCTGCAAACCTCCATTCACTTTAAAATTCTGCTGAAACACCCCTTCCATATGTCCCGTTTCTCTTTTCAATTCCATCATAATTTATATAAATCACAACTTGATGTCACCAAAACTTCACCGACCATTCGGTTAATTAATCAATAATAATTCACAAGAATAATTTAAGTGGTAAACGAAAGTTTAAGTTAAATCACAAACAAGTGTTTGCAATATTACAAGTAATTTTGATATATGGATTAATTAACTTGCATAACTTGGGGTAGTTAAAATATGTCACCAACAACAGGACATATGTTTAATCTTTGGATAAACTCCATGATAGGATGGTCAAACTATTGAGACCAAACTATTAACTTAGTATTTTAAATATATATGTAATATTAATTTAATCTTTAAAAAATAAGTTTAATTGAGGTGCACTGACAATGTAAAATTTTTTTACATTGTCATCCAATCAAAATCTTCTATTTGTATGACCATTCAAGTAATGAGTGGTTATATCAAAGACTTTTACTGATGTGATAATATATGATTAAATGTCTGTGTAAAA
Source organism: Pterocarpus macrocarpus (assembly GCA_031439585.1). Lineage (NCBI taxonomy): Eukaryota > Viridiplantae > Streptophyta > Magnoliopsida > Fabales > Fabaceae > Pterocarpus > Pterocarpus macrocarpus. The sequence continues at coordinate 36,190,949 of CM062514.1, forward strand.
AATCTTTATACTGACAGTATATTTAAATTAAATCCTTAAAAAAATTTTCATTTCTAATATTAAATAAGTCTTTCAAATATTTTAAGTGATGTAAAGTTAGTCCATTAAAGGTGCTTTTACATCAAATAAGTTTTTTAAATATTTTAAGTGACATTAAATTAGTTTTATTATAATAGAAAATTAATATCACTCATAAATATCATAACAAAAAAAAGAGTTAACAATAAAATTAATTTGATATCAATTAAAATATTTAAAAAAATTATTTGATATTAAAAGTCATTACATTAACGTTACATTAACGTTACATGTATATTTAATAAGTTCAAAGTGATAGTTTAATCGATTATTTATTTGGATTTAATTGAAATGTATTATCAGTGTAAAATTTTTTTACATAGATATTCAATCATAAATTGTTATATTAATAAAAAATTTTGATATAATCACCCATTACTTAAATAATCATACAAATAAAAATTTTTTATTGAATGATACAATACACCTAAATTAAACTCTATTTATTTTCCTACCTCCAGTTTGATTTTAATTAGTCTTTTTTTGTTTCTCCTCCAAGAATCTCACAAGGAGATCTCTTTCTCAGACCCAAACTTAAGCCTTGAAAAAAATAAAATAAAATAGAATCCAACATAAATATTAAAAAAATAAAGAAATGTTTTTTTATTCGAAAAAGAAAAGAAAAATTGTTTGACTACAAATTCAAAGAGGAGATAGAATAAGAGTCAACGTAAAAATGGAGTTCAATTTTTTCTTGTGCAACTCGTGTTCCGCGAAAATCGGTGTTTTCCATCTCGGTTTAACGAAAACCCGAAGCGAATGAAAACACGGCGCCGCGCCGACGAGGCAAGGCAACTAACGTAACCGACGTTGTTGAAGCTGTCGCCTAGTCACAGTCACGTGACGGAAAAGGATGGAACCAGATTCTAAGGGACAAAACCGTCATTTACCACTCACCAAACGGCATTTCGTATCCAAAACTCCAATAGAGTGGCCCCTTTAAACAACCCAACGTATCTCACTTTTAGCTGTGAAAATCGAGTTAGTTTTTTATTAAGAAAGTTTATTTAATTAAAGATCCAGACTGTAAGCTTTTTCAAGAGAATTTTTGAGATTATTATTTTAATTATTCAAAAATAAATTAATTTTAATATATTTTTAATGTAAAAAAATTTTATATTATTATTTAATTATATATCACTGTATATAAGATTTTTAAGTTAATAGATATACTATTAAAATATTTTTATTAATATAATAATATATAATTAAATAATTATATAAATTTTTTTTACTGTGCATTAAAATTAAATCTTTTAAATATTTTATTGCTAAATAAGTTTTAGGGTGGGATCTTAAAATAAAGCCTGTACCAAATAATCAATTCAAACGCAAACTATATATTTAAAAAATAAATTAAACCTATTCAAAATAAGGAAAAAAAAACCTAGTCTAAAATGACCTATTTTTACCATTACTTACTCATCATTCCTTCACCAAAATGTATAGCTCATTAATATATAATTGAATCAGTTTCGAAAATGTGAAAGTCAAATAATGTGATTTATATCGATTTAGATTGAGTCAATTTAGTTTAAATATTCTATCTAATGTAATTTGAATTAATTTTTATCAATTTCAAATAGATTGGTTTAAATTTAAAAATAATTTAAGATATTTAAAAATTAAAAATAGCTATTTAATATGTATAAAATAATATTTAATTAAGAATGATGTATAAATGAAAAATGCAACAAATTAAAGTTATTATAAGTAAAAAATAAATTTAATAATAAAAAATTATAATATATAATATTAATCCATTTAAATGAATTAAATTAGATCAATTTTAAAATTTAAAATTAAAATTCAATTTTTTTTTTACAAGTATCCTCTTTAACTCTCACTAAATCCAATTTCTTTTGTTAAATTCGGTTTAGTCTAATTAACTTTTAAAAATATGAACTAATACAAACTAATTTTATTTTAATTAATTTTTACTTTTTTAATTAATTCTGAATTTTTTTTATAGATTTAGTTTCTATGCGCTCAATCAATAGAAAACTATGACATTATGACTAATAACTACCTCTCATAACAATTTATTATTTTTTAAGTTCTATTAATTAATTAATTAATAATATAAAATTATATTACGTTCGTGTATATAGAAAATAATTTTTATTTAATTCGAATTAGGTTTTAACATCCCCCGCAAACGCACATGGCGCGACCCAAAAAGCGATCCCACACTTTTTCATTTTTCCAATTCTGTCCACATTTTGGAATCCCACAGCGTGGCTTCTTCCTCCTTTCCACCCAAAGCATATTCCCTTCTCTCTCTCTCCAACGGCAAAACCATTCACATTCAATGCAAATTCATTCCCCGAATCCAAACGCTCCCTTTTAATTCCCAGTTTCACCAAAAAACAAAAAAACTTAAAAACCAAAAAACAAAAAAAACGCTTTCTCTTTCTCTTTCTCCTTTTTTCTTGGAACTCCTTTTCCAAAGCCGTTCAATTTAGCGTTTCAGAGGAATCGATCCTCACATTCACAATACACACAAAACGTGATAATCTATTGTTCTTAATTCGACTTTTTCGAATATGAAGAACGATTGGTTATACCCAGTGGGTTCGGATCCTCTGTACCCAGATTCATCATTCTTCTCCTTGGAGCCTTTTGTTGTTAACAACTTCATAGGCTCAAACTTGATTCATTCGTTGGTGGAGAATTCTAGAAGCTTCGGAAGCGTGGCACTGAACGACGCGTTTTACCGCGTTTCGAGAATCGCTGGTGCGTTGTTGCTTTGGTTCACGAGCGCTTCGAGTTCCAATTTGGCGCAGGACATTGCAGGTTCATTCAATGGTGGGATTCGAATTGGGAATGGTGTTGTTGCTACTACGGCTTCTTCCGTGAAGGTTAAGCCTGTGCCTTGTGTTAGAAGTGATGATGATGGGTTTGGGTTTAGGTTGAAGAGGAAGGGTCTTTCAGCTGTGAGTTTGGGAAAGATCTCGAGTTTCACGATGAGGTTGATTTGGAGAGAAGCTAAGAGGTTTCAATCGTTCCCTGTTCTGTCGCTGGCTGCGGCATTGGTGCCACCAATTCAAAACTTGTATGTCTCACCCCAAAGGGCGAAATTTTTTTTTTTTTTTTTTTTTTGTATTTATTTGAGTGGTTTTTTATATTTCGAGAAAACCTCCAAATTAGTCCCGAACAAATTTAACGGCTGCCGCATTGGGAGGTCGCCTAGAGTTGCGATCATAGGTCATATTGATATTTTGTATGGACTGATGTGTCTGGTGATAAAAGATTAATATGTGTTTGATGATTGTAACAGTTAGGGAATGCCTAATCTTTTGACTAAACTATCAAATTAGTGGCCAAAGTTGTATAAATTCGTCCATAAGTTTTTGAAAACACTCCTGAAACCTCATGGTGGACTAGCTTGATTGACTCTTGCCAACTTAATTTGAAGTATGTTGCCAGCTTGGGGAACTAATTTGGTGGTTTACTCAAATCTCTTGTTGTATGACCTAATTTGTTGGTTACCGATTTGGAGGTTTACTCTTGTATATGTTTTTGGCATTCTCATTCTTGGTTTTACAACAATTGAGTTTCTTTTCCCCCCTTTTTTTGGTTTGGCTACTAGGTCATCAAATGTACTAGCTGGCCCATTGCAGGATCCTGATGTGCAAATGCATGGAGTAAGGGACCAAATGGCTAAGGAGGTTGAGCGCCAAGGATGTCCTCGTTTGTCATTTCATGATTTGAACCTAACAAAACCTGCAGTGGAGCCTAAAACTGGCATTGAATTTCCTATGGTTCTGGACAATGCAATGGCTGGAGAGCAGAATTCAAGCTTCAACTCTGAGGTTAATATTTGGTTTACAATTTGGTTTTTTGTTCTGATTCTTTTGACCCTTTTGCACTTTGTAAGATTCATCCTGTGCACCGTGCATCTGTTTGAGTTTTAGATAAGATTCTGTTGCTAGGTTATTTGTTTTATTGATTTCTAATGGTCAAGACTTATGCTGGTTATCAAATACATGGTTGATTAGAATTAGAAATTTAGTTAGCTAGTAGTCTTGGGCGAACTCTGCCTATGTGGTGCTTTGTTGCAAATCTTTAGTTAATCAGTCCCAGGCGCTGATAAAAAAGGAGTATTATGTTAGGTCCGTCATCAGCATACATAAAACTCTTCATGGACATGGACCAACGATGTGATTAGCCAACTCCACACAATAGAAAAAGGTTTTGTTGTTGTTGTAGTAATAGTTTGGGGTGGCAAAGGGATGATCTTGGTTTATCATGGTTTATACATTAAAAGTTTGTTAAAAATCATCCAATCTCATCCATTTTAATGGGTTGGACGGAATGATATCCAATTCACCAATATACATACATACATATACATGTACATACATATGAGTTTGAGTGTTTGAGTTCATCCATTGGCCTATCAACACATGTGGTGTTTAAGTGTCCATTTTAACCTTCCTTTTCCACATAAACTAATGAGCTTAATTTGCTTCAGGTCCTGGTTGGTACAGGATCTCGAACCATGACAATAGTTAAAATCAAGTCGCTGAAGGTCTATGCTTTTGGATTTTGTAAGTTTTCCTTGAATACTTGATATGCATGTTTCCTTTCCTTTTAAAAGAAAAATAAATATTTTTTGATACTTGTGTACTATTGTTAGCAAAAGTCTCCCTGTTTATTGAGTCACTCTTGGTCTTTGTTTAACAGATGTTCATCCATACTCCCTCTGTGAGAAACTGGGCCCAAAATATGGATCAGTTTCTGCCGATGAACTGAATAATTGTCATGATTTCTACCAGGATCTTCTCAGGTCTCAAACATCATATGTGCTAATTCTTTTTATATATGTATGAATTTTTATCAAGTGAAAGAGTTCTCTTCTTGGTGATTGTAATTAATTGTAAAATGATTATTGAAAAATTACATGGGAAAATTTGTGGAAATCTATAAATAATCTAAATGGCCAGTTTGAGCTAAGCAATTGGCTGTCCTCAAGCAGGATTTGGTTAAATATTATCTGCTTCTGAGATTTGCAAACTAACAGGATCTATTTTCTTGGTTTCATGGCTCTGATATAAATTTTGATGGACTTCTTGGGGATGTTGCCATTGCAGGGAGGATATCAATATGACTGTTAGGCTTGTTGTAAATTGCAAGGGAATGAAAATTAACAGCGTGAAAGAGTAAGTAATAATTTTCTCTTCTAAATTGTGGAAATGTTCCCCCCGCCCCCCCGGTTCTCTCTCTCCCTTCTCTTCTCAATAGATGGCTTTCCTTCATGTGTGCGCATGTCTGTGCTTTTATAGAGGATATCTTATCTGCCCCTGGTTATGCTTTACTCCTTTTTCCTCTGATAAAACTTGTTTTTCTATCAAAAAGTTATTTGGTCTTATATCTGTATTCATTCTACAAACCATATTTTGCAATGTTTCTGAAGTCCAAACGGTATTGCTCAGAATTCCACTTTTCTGTTGTACAAATCTTGATGTATCAAATTGAGAAGTTTGATTGTTCCTTCTAAGCAGTTCCTGGACCATGTTTGGTCTAGAATGTAATTTGGTTGATTTAGAATTGAGTTATTTTTGGAACCATCTATTCAATTTGTATAACCTCAAACTAGTTGAGGGTGAAACTGAAAAGAGCTCGTCCTCTCTTTTAAAGCAGTGGTGCAGCCTCTATATTAATTGATTATAAAGTGGCCAGGGAACTGATGATTTTTTTTTCCCTATTTCCCATTTATATGCTTTGTTGCAGTGCTTTTGAGAAATCTCTTCGAGCCCGATTAGTTAAGGTACTCTACCTCTTGGAAAATCATTTTGTTATCTCTACACTACATTGGTTCTAACTTCTAACTTCTGCTAAACCCCTTTTGTGGTCAGACAAATCCATCCACGGACTTTAATTGCCTAAGGAAATTTGGTTCATACTTCACAGAGGATATCCCTTTACCTTTGGTAAGTAATCTGTTAATAAATTTCTTTCTATTATATTACTAAAGTACTGATGATGTCATAGAGTTACATTACCTTTATTGTAATGTCACAGGGAACAGTAATCGAGTTCCGACGAACAGTTGATGGACGTCTGATTACTGAAAGTGAGTAATATTTTCAACAAATTATTTTTGTAACTTTATTTATATTAGTATTGTTTGGCCTTAGTGTAGGCTGGAAAAAAGTCATCCTTTTGGTGTGTTAACTCTCTATAATGGTTGAAGGCATGCTTAATTCTTAACAGTATCTCTGTATATAACCTAAATTGTTGAGAAATTTCCTGTTACATTGCTAAAAGTGTTAGTTTTACCTGTGCAGTTAGTGGCAATCAGATTGGAAGTGTCCGAAGCAAAGATTTGTGCCGTAAGTCAAATCAAACTTATGTACTTGTATTGTACCAATTTGAGTTTCTATAAATTCTTTTGTCTGGTATCAAACGGAACTCAGGTTCTAATATTTGACTTTCAGGGGCTTTCTTTGACATGTACATTGGAGATGTCCCCGTGAGCGAGCAAACAAAAGAAGACATTGGCAGGAACATTGCCAATATCATTAGGAGGTGTTAAAAACGGTTCATTTATATCCAATTGTCCTGCTTTTAGAATGGACAAATGGACATGGGTGGCATATACCCTTAGCCATATAGCACAATCACTGGCTTCATGAAATTGATTTCTATCTGTCTTAAAGATCATTCCTTGGCGTTACCTTTCAAGGTTTGCCCTTTGAATCATACAAGTCATTAGGATAGCTCAAATTGGATTATCTTTGAAAAATTCTTCCACTTCCCATTGATGATATGCATCGCTTTGATGCCCCTATCCATGTTAGATGTATAATCATATTTTAGCAAATGAATGCAAAAGAAAAATACAGTTAAGAATCTGAATCTTTATGTTCGTTTAATGATAAGCTTCTCCTTTGCTACGTTTCTATTCAGCATGTAAAATGCTTACAACCTAGCTAGCATTACTCGGCTTCTTAAGGCTGGAGGATATATTAACATGTATATTCGAAATGCTATACAGTGCATCGACTTAATATCGAGGTTAAGAAAATCGGATCAGATCTCCCTACAGATATGCTCAAGGTTCAGAGGTTTAACTGAGGGTTTGATCAGGATATATATATATATATATATATATATATATATATATATATATATATATATATATTTAATTATTTTTATATATAAATATATACATATGATTAATTAAAAAATAAAAAATTATATTAAATTATTAACAATAACACAGCAAATGTAAAATAATATTTATGAGATATTTTATCAAATATCTTAAATATAAAATTTATTTATTTTAATTTTTATTTATATTTCTTTTAAAAAGTATTTACAGATAATATAGTAATTATTTTTTATTTTTAAATTAATTTAAGAATATATAATAAATAAGCATATTAAAAGAATCAAAATTTGAAAAAAATAAATTTTTGTTTTAATTGAGCTTTTTCTTTTTTTTTTAATAAAAGAAATAATAGCATTTTTTTCCAAAATTAATAAAAAAGGTCAACCAATTTGACCTATCCGATTCATCGATTTTTCCCAATTTTGACCACAATCAATTTTGTGGCGGAGACGGAGCCGGCCTAGGGTCTAATCCAATTCTCTCTTCCCTACATGACATTACTGATTTGGCAGCATGACTGTATGAGAGTCTTCATCCGGTCGGGTTCTCTCTTCCCTGCTTAACATTACCGATTTGACAGCATACTGTATGAGAGCGTGCGCTTCAATTTCGATCATCAAAACAAGTAGCTTTGATTTCTTATACAAGGCTTTTGTTTCATTTCTTAGCAATTGCTTATGTAATCTTAGACCAAGATGATGGATGGTAAATCATTTTCTAAAATAGTGGTCTTAAGATTCAAATCCTTGATTTTAGTGGTAATATTTGGTTCAGGTTATAGTTTAATAGTTTATTTTTTATTGTGATATACCATTTTTAAGTTATAAAGTTCATCAAGTGACTATTTTGGGTGCAATAGTATGTTTCTTGCAATATAGTAAATAGAAAGTCTATTATATTGGTCTTATGTTCTTCGTAAGGTGCAACGGCAGGGACAATGTTACTGCCGACACTCCCATCCATAATTGCATAAGTAATGACCCGCACATAGCACGTGACCATGCTAGATGAACTTGTGAGCTAGCAAAATGATTCATTGAAAGGAAGATTTGGGAAAATATCGATGGCAATAAAATTAGATAATGCTAGCTACTGTGATGTATCGAGCCTTTTTTTCAAGCTAAAAACTTCCATTAGCAAAAATTTCATGTGCTTTTTCTTCTCTTTTTTGTTTGAAATTCGTTGTTGTCATTTTCTGAATTACTAGATATTGAAAAGTGGTTGCAAGTTGTTGTAATTGCCAGATTTGGCATACCATTTAGCATCAAACTGTTTCTAGAAAATCAGATTCATTGAATGGAGTCCTATTTGGTCATGTTGACATTAAGAAACGCACAACACACTTGACAGTGATGCTGAGTTGGAGGTTTTCCAACCCAAACGTTTTGGTTTGGCTTTTATCGACGTGCGATGTTCCTTGTATGGAATCAGACAATAGGGACCTTTATTGATTGAATCGTAGCATTCTCAAATTTGATTTTGCATGTTCACTCAAATAGCGATGTTCATGTTAGAAGGGGAGAAAAAAAAAGTAGTGGTGTTCATCTACTAACACCCGATAAATTTTATTATTTTAATTTACTTTTAAGTTTTTAAAGCTTTGACAAATGTTCTTTTAATATATGTCTTAGACATTCATTTTGACATTTGGGAATCACATATAAATAAGTGAGAATTTAAATTATATTATTGATGAATGTAATGGATGCGGTAAGGAAAATAAGAAATCATTTTACGAGATTTACCGGTAAGATAGTTAAAATATCGGATTATTAACATATTTTTACGTATTTGCGCATGGATAGATTCATCAATAATGTAACTTAGACCCTCACATATCCAAATATCATTCCACATCTATTAAAATGGGTATCTACAAAAATTATGTTCAAATGATAGTTTTATAAGGTTTTATTTTTTTATTTACTTTTAATCTTCTTTTTGTATTAATTAATACATTTACTTATCAAAATAATTATTAAGTATATCATTACTTTACATTAAAGTAGTTACCATAATGATAACAGATTAAGATCTTTCAAAGTGAGGTAGATTTCTTGTAAAGTGAGAAAGTGACGTTATGTATCTTGGATTAATATGTTGCATTATATGTAAGTCTTATTAAATAATCAAAAGATGAATAACCCCTTATTTTTTTCATTTTACAAGGAATTTTACTCTAGATAATACAAATCCAATGAATTTTTTTTTTTGGATTGCATTGTTGGCAATGAGATTTAAACCTATGGCCTTATGCAATTTATCAAAATCTCTCATCACTTGAATACAAATCCAATGATAACAATCCTAGATATGATACAAATTCTTTTTTTTTTTTCAATTTAATATGATGACCTAAACCAAATCAAATCGAGCTTATCTTAATCTCGTTGGTTTGGTTCAAATTTGCTAAAAAAAATGTAAATAAATACTCAAATTTGTTTTCAAAGCAGGATATTGAATTAGATATTCAAAGTTTCTTTGCATCGAGTTTGAGCTTTCATAGTATAAAATAACAATCAATTTAAGAACTAAAATTGATGTATAAATATACATTAAATGACTAAATTGATTTCCATCTTAAATGTTAAGAAACTATACTGATGTCCAAATTCTTTAAAACGGCTAAGTTGATATATATATATTTTTTTTTTTGGTGAATAAACGGCTAAGTTGATATTGCAAAAAACTTTGAAACACTAATTTAAATATTTATCCATAAATCTTCGAAAAAAAAATGGTGTTATTTGTATCACTTTAAAGTGAGGCACCTCTCAACACCCATTCACAAAGTAAGTAAAAAAAATTATAAAAAAAAGTGAAAAAGTGAAAAAATAAAGGGAAAAAGAAGAGAGATAAAAAGAAGGTGTCAATTATGTAAAAGAAAATAATTGTACAAAAAATATTTCTAAAAAAAAAAATCAAATAAACTCAACTCAATTAAATTTGATTAGTTTATATATATATATATATATATATATATATATATATATATATATAATCCGATACAAATCAATTCGTGAATATCCTTATTCTTTTTTTTTTTCATCAAATGGATATCCTTATTCTTAAAATTAAAAAAAAAAAGAAAAATCTTGCCATTTTTTTTTTCAGTTTGTTTTTTTGTTGTGGGTGGGGTCAATGAGTTTTTCCATTTCCCATGTCTTTACATGATTTTTTATTTTTTGGGTTATTCTCCTGCGGAAATTTAAACAAAAAAAAAGCTGCACCGGTGATGATCTGATGTGGCTTTATACTATTGGAAGAAAATTGATGGTGTATCAATGTAGTTATTCACCTGTGGTACACATTACATCACCTCCGCGACCCATCATGGCTTAGCCGCTCTCCTCCCCCACACTCTGATTCTCTCAATTTCGATTCATGGATCCTAACTCAATTTCGAGTAACGCCTCATCTCCATGTCAAATCAAAGCCCCATGAGCATTTCGCCAACCATTTTTCAGATGGATTTTACTGTTTTTTCTGTATCAGATTCAAGTGAGGGTCATTGGAGCTCTGAGTTGGGGGGGGTGGGTGAAGGATATTGGAGTGTTGAAACTATTAAGGTGCACCATAAGAGAATGGTTGCATCGGTACTTCTCCCAATAATACGAAGCCACGTCAGATTAGCACCGATGCAAACTTTTTTTGATTTCCACCAGCGAACGACGCTTTTTTTGGGTCGGAATGTCTTTTGTTTTATTTCAAGTCTCTGCGTGATTTTTTTGGGTTTCCATTTTTTTTTGGGTCATGATGTTTCCATGGTGTTTTTGGTCTCCAATGTTTTTGGTCAGAGTCTTTTAGAAGTTAAAATATGGGCTTGGGCTTCAAAAATTAAGGCCAACTTCTTTTGGACTGCGAAACCCACTTTGGCTGGGTTAGAGGTTGAACTTACCGTAAACAAAAAAATGCAAAAAGAAGGACCAAAGAAAAAACGTAACTTTTTTGTTTGTCGACTGTGTTAATTTGTGCAGTTTAAAAATAAAATGGTCCACAATCTTGAGAGTATACTTAGATGCAGAACAATGAAAGGGCATTGAAGAATTTTTAAGGTACTTTGTTTAAAGTTTTATAAAAGTATAGGAAGGAAATGAGGAACTTTCATGTGATCTTTTACAATAACCCATTGTAGTTAATTTTTTTTATTAGATCTTCTTCAAAAATTTCATATTTCAAGGAGTTTTAAACATCCAAACAAATTAAGAATTGCATTCTGTTTTGATTTGCTCAGTTCCTTTAATTTTTCTTTCATTTGTCTGTTCCTGTCCACATGGATCGAAGCATGCTTTTCTTTTCCTCTTTAATATTAATATTCACAAATATTGTAAGGGTTGAAGCATTGCGTGTAGGTTAACCACCAACAAAAGGTGGTAGCTGATAGTGAATTAGTGATAGTGACTCTCCCACCACCGCCACGTGATGGAAAAGACGTGTAATGCGATAAGCTGAAGTGTTTCACCCCACGTTCCTATCACATTCTCCTTCCTTCATCTCCTCATTGAAAAGATTATTTTATATATATATATATATAAAGAAACAGTAATGCAGTTGTATTGTGGTCCTTGTAAAACTAGAGTATAACGTAATTAAAGGCATGGTGATGATTCGTCGACCTAAAATTACAAAATTGCAATATTATCTGTCTACCACTCTTTTATCGAAGATAAGAGGTAACATCTGCATATAATTACTAGAGGTCATGTGAAAGAAAAGAAATAAATTATAATGATGTTAATTAGAGTTTTACTTTATAGAGCCTTATCGAAGTTTTATTACCCTTTTTAATATTTTTATTTTGCTTTCTTGGCCTCAAATGTTACAAATTATTACCTTGTTATGCTCTATCAATATTTAATTAATTTAAATAATTCAACACTTATTGGGAAGCATATCAACAAAAGATAAACATATCATTATTTATTCACTTCGACAATATTCTAGAGGAAGATTATGCTAAAGCAATACAACATAAATGCTTATTGGATTCCTTGATGGGAGTGGATAAGACGTGATGGAAGGAGTGGGAGAAGAGGGGAGCAACAAGAATTAGACAAAGATCATGTTATGGGGAAGGTGGGCGTTGAATGTTGAATTCATGGGGGATGGGTCCCACATCCTACTTTTGTTGCTCGTTGCTTGGGAATGGATAAGCCTTCACAATCCAATCCTCCTCATTCCATTTCATTTCCACCTCATCAGCATCCAACGCTGCTCTAGTGGCATTCATATTACTATATTCTTCAAAAATGTCCCACAGGCGGACACAGTTTTTTTCAACCCCAAATTATCGCTATCCAAAATTTATTGGATTTGAATCAATTTGATTCGAATCGAGTCGGTTTGTTATGGAATAAATGTTATATAGGTAAATGGAGGTTTTTTTTTTTAAAAAGTATTAGTATTTAAAATTTATTATATTTTAATTAATTTAATTTAAGTTAAATTAAATTATTATTAGATAAAATTTTTTTAATATTAATTCTTTTTATTTATAAAGTTTAAATTTGATACTTTAATTAAAAAAAATAAATATCAAACCACTTAAACTAATTAAATATTTATAGCATACGTAACTAATATTCTAATTAGAATGACTCAAGATTATTTTCTAGATCATTTGATTATTGTAAAAGGAGATTTTTTTATTTTTCTATACAGAAAATGCATTTGAAAATAAACAGGTCTTTTTCTTAAAAAAAAAAAAACTCATACAAAGCGATTTGATGAATAATAAATTAACAAAACACCCAGTGAAATTTTCTTTTCTTTTCTAATTATACTTTGGTAATATTAAGTCAATTTACGTATATTTCATTAATTAATCTCTATAAACTAATCAAAAATAGGTCATTTATATTCAGAGTAAAGTTAGTTTTATAGTTTTTTTTTGTTACTATAGTTAAATTTTAAGTAATTAATATATGTAGAATTAAAACTATTGACAGTGTCATTATGGATCACAGTTGGGCGTATAGTTAATTACAATAATTTTGGTTTAAAATATCGTTTTGTATGCATCAGTTTAATTGTATAATGTTATTCCGAAAAAAAAAAAAACAGTTAATGGTACAATGTTATATCATTTATTATTTATATAAACTTTTAATATCAGTTAGTGTATAAATGAAAAAAGAATTAACAGTAACGAGGCACAGATTCAATAGTAACAGTAATATATAATAATGAATGGAAATTGTCTTGCATGTTACACACTGAAATTTTGCAGGCAGATTCCTCAACGTGTCCTTGGTGGGCAACATCACGTTGATAGCTTGTTTACGGGTCCACGTGGCTCTTTAGTTTGATTTCCCTTCTAGCAGCCACATTAATTTTTTGGGTGGGTTTCTAGCGGCCACATTTGGAATTTTTTTTTTAATTTATCGATAGTAACGAGATTTAAATTTAAAATTTTATATAAATTATTTAAATATTTTATTATTAAATTATTATTAATAATTTATCTTCCTTTTAATAATAGAGAAATTTTTTTAAGTATTTTTAAAAAATTTTAAATAACTCTATTTTTATATATAAAATTTAAGATTAGGGAATTTTTTTTCTCATTCTACGATCAAAAGTAAATTATTAATCTCAGTAACTATTTATAATAAAATTATAAATAGTGTGGTTGTTTAAATAAGGTTCTTATTTTATATAATTATTTGGGTATTATTTTTAACTGTAATGTTGAAAATATAATTAAATAAAAAATAATAGTTCATAAAATTGATCTAACGCACAGTTAATATATAAAGAAAAAAACTTTTCTTTAATCACTTGATCCCTCACGAATCCTATTAGCAATAAGAAAAAGAATATCAAATAAAAGGATTTTTCAACTCCAAAATTACTTGCATGTTTTTTAAAAGCTCTAGCATACTTGATGGGGGTTGTCCTAGTTTCACTAAAAATTTTAGGTTCAGGTCCTGGATATACATGTGAGTATATTAAAATTTAGAAGGGAGAACTTTGATCACCTATAAAAATCCTACTCGATTTGAGTATGATTGCCTCCAATAAAAGGATATCTATAGTTTTGACCCAAATCTTCCCATTCAAGGTCATCTAATACAAGCATCATACTTAATTTCCTATTATCTCTTCTCATGTATTCGCTAATCCCACAACACACTAAACCAATATTATCATAATAGTAATATTATAATACATCTTTTGGTAATAAAGAATTTAGGTTAACAGGAAGGTTAGCTCCACTTTAGGTCAGAAAATGTTTTAGAGTTCAATGAAAGCTTATATAGGTTGTTTTTACTTGAAGAACCAATCAAGTTGGTGTAGGCCATACTCTTCGAGTTGGAAACAATGTCGATGAGGACCTGCAAAGGCACGCCAACAATTAAGTGAAGGTGTGTTGTAAGAGTTGTTTAGATCAAAACTCATTGAGATCACCATACCTAGGGCCAATAAGCCCTTATGTAGTGCTAACTATCATAGGATATATTTGATAAGGATCACACCCTTATCATCCAAGGTCCTAGCAATCTCCTCGATTCTTTCCTAAATTGTACTGATATTTCATAGGGGTGAGTAAGTTACCACTGTTGATGTGATCCTTGAGTTTATTTCCTTAATGGGATCTAATTCTGGGTGCGAGATCTTTGTTTTATCCTATAATTATGAATGGGATGTTATGGGTATTTCTCTACAAGTCCAATTATTTAATATGAAGATCACCCTCGTTTTAGTGTGACAGACTCAACTGGGCTTCCTAAGATAACGGCCGAGCTTATTAATTTTGGGCTAAGACTCTAGCAAGTGGGCCGAGCTATGGAGCCCATGAAACTAATCCAGTCCATAGGTATTTATAAATAACCCACCAACAATGAAACTTGAGAATCAAACTGAAATTATAATGACCTATAAGCATAAAGCTGACTAGGTAAATCAACTTTATTAGCAAAACTATAATACAACCAAAATGTAATAGTTTATCCTAATTGAATCTTTTAGTTGGATCAATTTGTTCATGTAACACCCATTCATAGTAAAGTTAATAGCAAAAATTTACAAAAGAAGTTTTAGGTTGAACATTAATGTACATAAATATACGGAAGTGTTCACGAGTAAAAGTAAAGCTCTATTGACCATAAACTAAATATTTGTAAGCCAGATAAAGAAACTACAATTTATTTAAATACAACTCTCACATTTCTAGCAGCTGGAGGAGTCTACCTTCCTCTAGGATATTGTTTAACTAATTTAAAACCACCAGAAATAAAATAAAAGTTGGAAACTCTTAGTAGATAATGAAGAGTTATAAAGCATTTGAACTATGATGATTCAAATCATATCTTAGCATAGAAATTAACACAGCTACTATATTATAATCACATCAAAATACTTACAAGTAAATAATACTTCATAATATAATAAGCAATAAATACAAAAGAAATTTGCTATGCAATTCAAAATGCAGCAATCATTAATATAATTATAATCTCTTTGTTTTAATTTTCACTTTTTTTTATTTGCTTGTCTCACACATATTCAAAGGCATTCATTCTCTTAGGGAATTCTCATTCTCTGGTGCTACTCATAACATTGTGACAATAAAGCGAGACCTTTACACCACATTAACCAAGACAGATAACATAAAAGGATCTTACATCTATCAACTAGCCACAAATCTTAAATGTCTTCTTCTCAAATTACTTGCTTATCATTATACATAATTCATAATAAATATAGAGATGTATAAACAAAAGAAATAAATATAACTTAAATAAAAAAACTCAAATAACATACTATAAACAATAAATTTGAATCATATAATTGAATTCATCACATTTAAATGATCATAATAAATTAAATAGTAAGCCATACAGTTAAGTAATAAAATAAACTGAATAAAAGTGCACAAATTATAAATTAATTCATAAACTAAAAATAAATCAAATGCACAAGAATTGAACCAATATAAGCTTGAGCAAAATAAATAACATAGAGTAAACCCCCAAAGTGGTCCCTATCAATTTTTATATCAGACCAATTAGTCCTGAACGAAAATAAACTGACAAATTGGTCTCTAACATTTTAAAATATCAAACAAATTAGTCTAATAAACTAACAAATTGGTCTCTAATATTTCAAAAATTAGACAATTTAGTTCCTCCATTAAGTCTCTTTATTAATCATTATAAGGGATTAAATTGTTTGATTTTTAAAAGATCAGGGACCAATTTATCAACTTATTTTTGTTAGAGATTAATTTGTCCGATATTTTAAAAGATTAGGAACCAATTTATCAGTTTATGTTTGTTAAGGACTAATTTGTCCGATGTAAAAACTTTGGGGGTTTACTCAATAACATAATATCTCAATAAAATTTCTCAAAGCATAAACTATCAATCTAAATATTAATTTCTAAAGGAACCAAATTTAAGATTATTTTTATTTAATTTCTTTTAAACTTTCTCATTATAGTCCATAAGTCTGTCCATTTTATCATAGCCCATTTTAGCGCATAAAAGTCTTGTAATGGTTATTATAGAGTTATAGTAATGCCCATAAGTCAAGGTATAAAATTATAAGCAAATGTATTAATAATTTAATAATTTAAGTCTATGTAATAAATTTTACTTATTTTAAGTGTTAGATATAATATTTAACTTTTAATATTGGTCACCTAAAGAAATTACCATAAAAATTTACAACTCAAAATAATATATCATTATACAAACAATGTCTTAATAATAATAATGAGCAAATGTAAAAATGAAAAAATAATTAAATAACTTGCAATTAAATAATGAGTAATATTAATATAAAAAATGATAAATAAAATAAATTATAATAATAAATTAATTAGCAACTTTAATGTAAAAGAATAAAAAATAAAATAACTTGAAATAAATAAAAGGTAATACAAATATAAATAAATAATAAATAAGATAAATTATAATAAAACTAATATTGAGCAATTTTAATATAAAGAAACAATAATTAAAATAACTTGAAACAATAATTAAGATGTAATAATAGATAATAATAAGCAATTTTAATGTAAAAATAATAATAAATAAAATAATTTGAAACAATAAAATAGATTAAAATAATAACAAGCAATATTATAAAAGAGCATTAAATAAAACAACTTAAAAATAAATTGTGGCAATAAATAGTAATGAGTATATGAAGGAACAATAAATATCATAACTTATAATAAGTAAATATAGTGATGATTTTATTTTATAAATAATTTTATTATCTATTTTTACATTCAGTAAGGATGAAATTAAGATGTCCCTACTAAACTATTCACTAAATTCCACTTTTTCTTTCTTTTTCTTCTTTTTTCTCGGCACTCACCACTCACTCTCTTGTTTTATTCTCTCTTTTTTCTTTGAATACAATGCCAATTTTCATTCTTTCTTTATTTTCACCATGACCCCTTCTCCCCTTTGTACAGAGTTTTGCAACTGGTGACATTTTCAGTTTCTATTTATTTCTTTATTTATTTATTATTATTATTATTGTATACATTTATTTCTATGTTTTGTTTTTCAACCTAAAGTCTTTACCCAAACTTCACGTGATTGACGTGAGTTCTCTTCCTTTTTTTAATTTTAATACATAGAATAACATAGTTTGAAGCTATTATTGCTAATGACTTATTTTAAAAAATTAATATCGATGATCAAATTATTTGATCAATAAATTGGTGTTACAAAATCAACTCAAAAATTCTAATAAAGCAGATTGATCAGATTATTCTGGACAAAATATTTTATAAAAAAGAAAAAAAAAAGATGTTATAGTTCAAGTATTTTACATTTTGATTCTATTATTATTATTATTATTATTATTATTATTATTTGGCGAATAGTTCTATATTCAATTTGAATAGCGCAGATCAAGCCATCATAGCAGCTTTCATTTACACAATCACATAAATTGATAAAATGAATTGATTGAAATCGTTACAAGGATCTAATTTGTATTTATCATTAAGTGCAAAAGTTTTTTTTTCCCCGTTTTATACATTCATCCATTTATATGTTGACATGTTATCAAGGTTATTACTCTTTATATAATTACCTCTAAACTCTTAAATATGATGATATATGATTGATTGATAATATAAAATTGGTTTAATTTATTTACACTGTCAGTATAAAAAAATTTTTATATAGACATCCAATTATATATTATTACATCAATAAAAATATTTGTATCAATCATTTACTATCTTAAAAATTTTATAAATATAAATATTTAATTAAATAATAATTTAAAAATTTTTTATATTATCAATATATAACAATTATTCTCATAATATATTAAATTTAATAAATAAATTACTTATGAAAGGTTATGATAGTAAAATAAAATCTGATGGAATTGACCAATAAGAAGAGCTCTTGACTTCTGTTACTCAAGTTTCAAACTTTGTACCTAACAGTTAAGGAATTGATAATGCACATATTAATATAAGGATGAGATAATTAGTTTCAATTTATACAAAAATGGGTTCAATAAGCAATCCTACACAGTAAAAATTTTGTTTAATATTTTAATTAAAAATAAGAGTAGTTATCAAATAAAATAAAATAGTAAAATTCGCATATTTATTTAAGAAATAATAAATATATCATATCACTTGAGTAAATAAATTTTGACAAAAAAAATCTAATTTTTTAGAATTTTTTTCCGAGTACAATAATTGTCATGCCATAATATATATTGTTTTTTTTTTCAAAAAAATGCTATAAAAAGTTAAAAGAAGGTTCTTTTTATAGTAAATGAACATTTTATCCAAAGAGAAATGAAGTTTAAGATAAACACAAAATAAAAATAAAAATAAAATAGATATTGACCAATTTAAGGCAGATGAAGATGCTTACCAAGTCGTTGGAAGATGCCCTAGATCGCAGTTCATTGTTAATAACAAAAAGGAAAAGAAAACTAGCTATACCTCCTTTTTTTAACTTCCAGTGGATAAAGATGAGGCCAAGCCATCCCATAAATTATATTTTCCCTAATCATAAAAGAAGATACAGTACTATGTTGTTGGATACTTAATCCACCCAATATTTTTTTAAATTTAAAAAATATTTATTTATAAAATTTAATTTAAATATATTAATAATATAAAATTATTTTATATTATTATTTAATTAAAATATTCTATTTATATAAATATTTAAATAATAAATAATTATATTAAAATTTTTTATTAATATAATAATATATAATTAAATAATAATATAAAAAAAATTTATATTTATAATATATTTAAATTAAATCCTTATTTATACGAGAATCTAATAATTTTTTTTATTTTTTGTTGCTAAAATTATAAATATGCTAACGAGGAAATCGAAGACAGCTATAATATGTCTTTGTGTTTGTGAGACAAGTTCCACTACCACCATAGTCTCTCCCTCTCTCTCTCTCTCTCTCTCTCTCCTGTTGTGGTCCTTTTCTTCTTCTTCTTCATCTTCATATCCAAATCTCTCTCTTTCTCTTGAATCTTTGTGTTATGTTTGTGTTTTTGTTTGAGTTTGAGTTTGTGTCTTTTGTTTTTGGGTTAGTTTGAGGTTTGAGGATAATAATGATGAGGGTGGAAACTATGGGGTTGGCGGTGCCACCACGCGCCAACGCCAACGTGTTCATGGAGGCGCGTGAGGATGATGACCTGGCAAAGGCGGAGGAGGAGGAGGAGCGGTGCAGTGCAACGTCGTCGTCGTCGTCGATAGGGAGGAACAGCGACGTGTCGTCGGAGAGATCAATGGATGATAATGAGAATGGGGAAAACGAGGCTCAGAGTGCATACAATGGACCTTTGCATGCCATGGGAACTTTGGAACAGGTTCTTCCCATAAGGTACCTCTTTTTTTTTTTTTTCAACATTCTTTGTGCTTCTGCATTTTCAACTCTTAAGTCTAAATGTGTAACAAAAACAATCCTCGTGAGTTTACAAACTTTAGATCCTTAAGCTTTTAGTCACATGCTATTTTTTTTTTTTGAATTTTTAATTTTCTGTTGTACTTAGTTCAAGTTAGGGTCATTTGTAATTTTGGTTTTTTATTTTTGGGTAAATTGTGATTGTTTCTTTTTTTTTTTTTGTTGGTTGGTTTTTTTTCTTTTTTTTTTTTGGTTTGGGGGTAGATGAGTCAGCTGGTTGTCAAGTTGGAAAGGTTTGCATCTTTTGGGGGGAACAGTAATTCAATTTTATTAACTAAACTAGGGTGGCAAGTGTTCAATCTATTAATGTTTTTGTGCTTTTTTCTTTGGAAAAATGAAATTTGGTGATCATGGGGTATCCATCAACTAGTGTCTGATTCTGATGTGATTTCCAGCCATTGAATTTGTCTACGTGTGTTTCACAAATTCAGCTAGAAATTTTTTGGGCTAAAAATAGTAGGATCATGTTAATTTGAATTCAACCAATAAATATACCGTATGTGTGTATACAAATACCATATAGATTCATATTATCATTTTTTTGGTGATGGTTTGAATTATGGTATGATTCTGCAGGAGAGGCATCTCAAAGTTCTATAATGGAAAGTCCAAGTCCTTCACAAGCCTTGCTGATGCTGCATCTACCCCATCCATGAAAGACATTGCAAAACCAGAGAATGCATACACAAGGAGGCGTAGGAATTTGATGGCATTCAATCATGTTTGGGACAAAAATAGAAGTTCCCTTTTGAGAAGCAATAGTGGTGGCATTTCCAAGAGAACAATAAGCACAAGTAGAAGCTCCTTGGCTATTGCAGTTGCAATGAACAACTCTGAAAGCAGCAGTAGTATTACAAGTGAGGATTCAACTTCTTCAAGCTCAAATTCTTCACCCCAACAACTCCTTCCGCCGCTTCATCCGCGCAATAGGGTGTCGGCCTCCGGTGCAGCTGCTCCATCCTCTCCACTGCAGAGGAATTTCTCGGCATGGAGATCATTCTCCTTGGCTGATCTACATCACTGTGCAATTGCTGCCACAGTTAAGATCTCAAGCCCTTCCCTTGGAGATGAAACAGCTCATCCATCATAGTAAACAAACATGATAATTCAGGACTATGTCCTTAAATTTTTAACTCCATTTGAACGAATATCTTGCCCTAGTGCTATTTGTTTGAGTAGCAAGAGGGTATAAAAGAAACCATAGATGAGTCTTTGAATCTGATCTCTTCGGAATTAACTATAGTAGGATATGATATGGTAGGCCACGAGAGCACTAACTCTCCACTTTCAGTTTTCACTTTGTCGTCGTTGATTATTGTAAATCAATGTCCATATAATGTAAATATTAGTTAGCTTTCGAAATCTCCTTACCGATGTGATGGATGATTGGCGAAGGAATCCATTTAATAGATTTAAGGAATGATAATTCAGAACTTAAAGACTCTCCTGTTGCTGGCTATTTATGGATTTTATTGGTCAGCACCATCGGAAAAGGAAAATCTACTAGACACCCCTATATCTAGATGGAATGCCAGGCTCTTCAGTTGCATTTCTTGTGTAAGCCAAGAATGTCATTTGTCAGTTTGGTGTTTAGCACAATTGACGGTATATATAGAGTCAAACTAAATGAATATTATTATTACAAGAAAATCAATTAAGTTAAATTGATCGAATATTATTAAAGAAATAAGGGTATTACTCCGGTACTCCTCTTTTTTTGTGGGTATCGATACCCTTAACATCATAAATTATCTCTTAATTATATCTTTAATATCACTTTTGACATCATATAATGGTCAACAAGGATATATAACAAATATCTATTTGAAGAATGATGTCAAGACTGATATTAAAGATATAATTAAGAGATAATTTATGTTTAAAATTTATTGATAAGGTTGGAATGGAAACAAATTTTAAAAGACAATATTAAGAAAATAACGAAGAATTATTTTACAAGAACAAAGGAGAAAATAGCAAGTTATTAGAATTTCAAAATAAATCTACATATTCATATTTACCTACAATGAACTTTATTGATATAAATTTGTGATTATATGAGCCGTGCATCACAAGTCACTCCAAACATACAAACTATTGATAGTAAGTACTGCCACTAAAAAAATAATAAGTCTCCAGTTAAAAAAAGAAGAAGAAGAAGAAATTTAAAAAAATAATAATAATAAAGTATATTTTTTTTATTCAAAGAGAAATAACCAAATTTATTGTTTCTATTATTACAATTCTTTGCATACATTCTCATCCACAAAATCGTATATAATTTGTGTTTAATTGATTTAGATTGTTATACTCTTTTTGTTGTTATCAATACTTATATCCTTAATATCACTCTTGACATCATAATAGTCAAGGGTATCAATACCCAAAAAAAATAGGGGTACTGGAGTAATACCCAAGAAATAATTAAAGAAGTTGGCTTCAATTCAATCTGCTAATTGGCAGTTGAAGACCAATACATCACAATTAAAAATAGAGAAATAAAAGAATTTGCACCAAAATAAAAATGACAGCAAATGATCAATGTGTAATCGTCCGTCTTTCATTTGGGGCCAGACTATACAAATAAACAAAAATTAAAATGACCACATCCATTCCAATTGGAAGTCAGCCTGTGAATACAGAGAATGCTTTCATTAAGATCACATTTATAGCATAGAATAACTGTTCACGAAGTTCTGAAACACAAGGGGCATCAATGCATTGCTGAAGGATAACCGATAATTTGGAACTCGCTGAGGGCAAAATTTAACAAGACTAGTATTTACATTAATGAATGAAATTACATTTTTTTGCCATGGATTTGGTTACAAATTCATACCTACATAGAATACAACATAAAAACCAATGATAAATGTACATAAATAAAGGAGCTGCATAACAATAGAAGCAGCATGCCAGGCTTACACTGCCATCTATCCTTGAATAATTACAAATTGCCGGAGGAACTATGAGAATCAACCGAGAACATCACTTTCCCATCTTTGATGAACGTCATGCACGTGCACAACATGATAATACCAATAAATCTGATGACGACCAATATTGCTGTCCATGTGAAGAGAAACTCGTGCCTCCACTGTGGATACTTTTGACGTTTAAGTCGAGATGAAATATTGAAGCTAAATTTCAAGATTCAGCAATGTTCATGAAATTGTAGATCAATTACTTCTGTAGTGTGGTAAGAAATTGGGCACAAGGATACTCGGACAAGAATTCTGGGAGATCAATGTCATCAGGATCTATAGCAGGAATTGCCATATCGATGTCTTCGGCAGAGAAAGGAATGCTGCAACAAGAATTGAATGTCAAAAAAATCTAAGAAATGGCATACTCGGCTCACAATATTCCAGAATCCAGAACATAAAATCATAGAAAAAAATTCTATGCCAGTAATTCTCATAAAGAGATTGACATCCATGTCAGCATATCTGAGGCAAAGTTTCTTTGATTGTTGTTACTCAGCATCATGCAGAAATGCAACAAGAACCGACTGAAGAACTAATAGGCATGCCATTTAACCTAGAACTGTACTAGACATGGTCAAGTCACTTGATTTAGCTTCGTTTCACAGTTCTTCGTATTGATTCATCCATGAAACAAGTGTTAAAACTGCACGAAGGTTAGAAGTACATGGATGAGAGAAATAAGTGTACCTCAAATCATCATCCAACAAGAAAGAATTTGAGGTCAGATTCTGATTGTCCTTGCTGACAATTTCCCTCATTTCACTGACTACCTGTTCATCATAAATAGTTCAGAACCCCCAAAGAAACGTCATCATAATTGTAATTTGAATCAGTTAAAAACACATCTTGCCTCATTGGACACACTCTGGGTTCCATACTTGTCATCCCAGTACATAGTACTGATGCGATAGATCTGCCTCACAGTCAGTGCCTGTTAAAGAATTGCACTTAGCCTTCTTTCTACTTTTATATGTTTAGATAGATTTTATATCAAAAGAATATTGCAACGTAATGCATGCAAAACAATCAGACATACAGTTAAAATAACACACAGGGTAAAAGGAAGATCTTTAAAAGTGAATGGGATGGGACCAGACATGCTCCCTCAACAGTAATGAAGGTCATTAACTGCTCGTTCAGTATTCTTAGAACAGTCAGGCATGAGAGGCACTGCCAATGGAAATACCAACATAATAGCTTACGTTAAAATAATCTATAGTTTCTAAAATAAAATGTATTAATATTGTTTTAAGTAAATATTGTGTCGGTCACCCTCCTGTTCTAATGTGTATGTTGGGGAGGGAGAGCAGGGGATCAACAGTCTAAAGGCAGTAGGAATAATGTGAATATCAATGGGGATCTTGTAAATAACATCCTTCACACATGGCACACGGCAAGCAAGAGATTACGTTAAGTCTCATATGAGTAAATAACCTTTATATTTATAATGAGTTAGGTAATCCTCATCCATGAATCTGATGGGTATGTGGCTAAAGTACCCTTTATAATGAGTTGGGCAATCCATACAACTAGAGCCAGTTTTTGGAATTGAGTTAATCACAGATTCAATCTTAATTCTAATATAGAAGGAAGAGGGAAAGCGTCCAAGGCAGAAAAGAAGCGGGTAGAGAAGAGTGGAATGAGGAAGCATACCCCTCTAAAGTGTCAAAACTATCCTCATTATTTCTTTCATTATTTTCCAAGTTGTTGAGTGATCTACGTAGGATGCAAGCACATCCATTTTGGTGCTGGCATCATCTCAATACCAGTAAAGAGTAGGAGTTTTAGAAGAAAATTAATAAAAACAGTGATCTGATTTTCAGAGTTCTTATCATATTGACATCCAGTAGGCTCTATATCAGCAAACTTTCTTCAGTCTAATTCCCAAGAGAGATCTTTCGCCTATACATTAAATCAGTTAGAAACAAATCCATGGCCCATGGATGATTGTAAACCTGAAAATTACATTCAATTTCTCACTAGCATCTTCATGAATGATGAAACTCAATAAAATGAGAAGGAAAAGATATTCAGTTCTACAAGTGATAATGACGTTGTAACCATTATTATGACAATCATACCGGACAAAGATCTTGCCGAATCTCCTCTAAAGATTTCTTCCTCTTCTGATGTATTACCTGCATAATTCAAACATAGGAAGACAAAAATGAGAGATAGCTGTTCTATTTGACACCATCAGAAGTCCAACCAAAATAAGGCAGTGCTTATACCAAGAACCCAACAGCTTGTCTTATATAATTCAGCTCATGCCAGGATGTTCCTGCATACTACATTTCAAAAGAACTAATTTAGGCCATAAAACTAAAATCTTGGAAGTACCATTAGCAAGCAGAGTCTTTACCTCCTCTGTTGCATTGCCTATCCATTTCTCCAGTTCTGCTAGACCAGACTTCACATATTCACCATTTGAGAATGTGCAACATTCGCGCCGCAAGAGAAGACTACAAAATTAAGGAAAGATTAAAAAAATTGAAAGTTGAACTAAAGAAAATAAACTAACTGACAAAACAAATTAGTAATTTGAGGCTACAAAAAACCATTCAATGTAATTATAGTTTTTTACCTGTTGAAGAGTGTAATATTGATGAAGGAAAAAACCTGGGTAACTAGCTTACGGATGAAGAAGGATGGCACCTGAACATGCAACTTTTAGTTAAGATTTTCCATTTTTTTTTTAAAAAAAACAAGGAAGATCACAGTGAATGGTTGAAACTTGTTAACACAAGCAACTAAATCTTCCACCACATTACAACAAAATATAACTTTTTGAACTACATATTTTCCCTAACAAGATCGTATATAAGGATATCGCTTCAGATACCACTGCTTCCAAGGAAGTATACAATTTCAAAGCCTACCATCTGAATGTATATTACCACATTTTTTGGACGTGAAAGACCAACAGTTCCACATCAAGGCTTCAACTAAACAGGAAACCATTGTAATCAGTGTGTTAAATGGTATATATTAATTAAATAATTTTATCACCATGTGTTCCCATTATTCAGTTCCATTCTCCCTACGACATTGCTCAGAAGCAGGAATTTACACTTCTATCAGCTGCCCCCTAGAGCATCTGAAGTAAAAACATGTGTTTATTGACAGAAGTGCATGACTATTGGCTCATTACCATTAGAAATCACAATTACAGCCCACTTTCCCTGCTGCACTAAATGCTAGTTATGTAAATATAAAGATCGAGTTTCTTTGTACCCCAAAAAAGGGAAAAAAAGGAAAAGATCCAGTTTCAATTGCAACTGATAGAATGAATTGCGCAATGCAAGGAGGGTCAGCTGTCAAGTTTAGCCCGAGTCCCAGATGGCACACTAGTTCAACTTTCAGAACATTATATACTAGGGTTTTATTGCAATCAAAGAAAGGAAAGGCAGAAAGGAAGCTTCCAAGACAAAAATGTGTATGGGTGCAGTACACAAGATTATGATGAAAATGGACAAAAAACATACAATGAACAGACTAAACGCAGTAATGAAGTGACCACTGAAACAATGCATAACATACATGATTTCCACGTAGTTGGCTCATGAGTGTATCCAAAAATTTGACAATGTTGTCCCACTGACCACCAGATGATTGTTGAGGAGGCCCACCGGGAGATCTAGCCGACTTTCCACCATGCACTCGTCCTGCTTTGGGTGCCTAACCAGTGTCCCATATACATCAAGAGTTAATTATAATTTCTTATAGAAAAAACCAACAGTAAGAAAGGTTGACTTCAATTTTTTTTTTTTTCACTTTTTTATGTGTTAATCCCTAGTGATGAGTGAAGGGTCTAAAATTTGTCAAAACAGAAAAAAGACTTCTAGAGATTTTGAGGACAGATGAATAACTTATCTATAACTGCCAGTTATTAATATCATATCATTAATAAAAAGACAATCAGAATTCTGAAATTCTCGAAAATTAATGGCATTTGGCATCTGTTGAAAGAACACAATCTTCAGAGTTGTAGCAACTAAATCATTGTTTGTCACTAAAGAAATGGGTAAATTGAGTTCCAAAATGGAAGGTGGAAAACCTCAACTGAACACCCCCCCCCCCCCAAAAAAAAGGGAAAAGGAAAAGAAAAAAAATCCCGTTTCTTTCATCTACCAAGAACTCAGTTTTCTGAATTTTCCCACCACCACCACCACCACCACAACAGAAAACCAAACACAAAAATCAAGCTTCGTGGCTCATTGTCCAACAAACAATTAGACAACTTTTCAACAATAAACATTACTGTTTTTACATTTCTCAACAAATGGCAAACGTTAATCCTCAGCTGAGCATCACTATGGAACTAAAGTTAAGCTCATATAATGAAATAAAGTTCAACAACCAACATACACTGATCTGAAATGGAAGACATTGATTGAATAATGCAGGTGTTACAAGAAACTACTAAAATACATGCAGAAAAATAAAAAGCAATGCAGACTGTCCGGAAACAGTCCTTCCCTCTCACCACAAAAATAAAAATGTTTTGCAAACTCAATTTAAGAATCTAATTCACTTGAAGATAGATAGTTGCTCATGCATCCATGAGATGAGATGAGATTATACTGGAACCAAAAACAGAGCCTCAATGATTCAGCAATTGACACTGTATCTTAGTTGCAAATAACAAGTTTAAAAAAAAAAAATGTCACCTGAATACATAAGCCCAGAAGTGGAGAGAGTTCCTTTTTTAAATTATCTCGTATAAGACCAAAAATCTTCTCTACACAAGCAGTTAGCTGTTGCTTAAAAAGTATAGCTGGATATCTTGCCTCCACATGTGACAGACCATCATCATATCCGATAAACTTCATTGGAGATTTTGATCCCTGGAAATGCTATCAAAATTACATCAGGAGGAAGACAAAACAACAGACGAGGAATCCAGGTGCAGCAGAAACTTAATAAATGAGTAAATAAAGAAAATACAAGAATTACATAAAATTTAAAAATAATCCTTATTATTCATATATCGGGTCCTCATAAATAATATGTTATGCTGCTAAATATTAGGATCAAACATAAGTTACTCTCCAGTTTCTTCTTCATTTCCTTTCTCTTGGTACCATAACAGAGATAATTATGTACTTTCCACTTTCCTAGTCATTAACTTCTCCTGGGAGTCATTATTTGACAAACACCTTTTGAAAAAATCAGTTCACCCATTAGAGATGGCAACATATATCCTACTCACAAGTATCCAATCCGACCTGATCTATGTGGGATGGGTTTAAAACCCTACTCAGAGGAGTAAAGTGGGGCAGGTTGAAAAGGCATTACAAGGTAGGGCAGGTACAGGTTTAAGGTGTACTGCCCTATGCTACCTGCATCCCTAATATACAATTCATATTTGTTCTTTTTCTCCTATTGCATGATGTGTTTGAGATTATGATATACATTTTTCAATGTTTGGTTGTTCTTTTATGTTTGTTTTTCTTTAACTTGCTTCACTTGATTGTAATGTTGACATATGCTGTAATATTAGTGACTTTGTAGTATGCAAAATTAATCACTTGATTGTATTGTAACACTTAATTTTAGTAATTTGTGTAATTGTGAACTTGTGTTCTAATTATTTTAAATAGTTTATTACTTTATTTAGGCAAGGATGTAGGTAGGGACGGGTAGGGCGTGTGAAGTGTGATTTTAAAGACCTGTGTGTTAAGGGCGGGTTCCAAGAGTTGTATTAAAATATATATAATATTTAATTTAATAATAAATAAAGTCTAATGTAAATTATAACTGAATTTAATAAAAATTTGAAACTATATAAAATAACTAAAAATAATAAATACTAAAAATTTAAATAGTAATATTAATTTTAAATTTTATAATTAAATAAATAATAACAATTATTGTTTTATTATAATCTTAAAAATTAAATGGACCTAACTCAACCCCAAAAGCTAATTCATGGATAAGGATTGTCCAAGTACTTATAAAGATTATTTATGCCCATATCCTTAAACGATGTGAGACTCTAACACACCCCCCTCACACCCAGGACTGGAGATCTGGAGCATGAAGTTTGTAGGTTTGAACATCTGTGGGCAGCCCAATAACAACAATAGGATAGGCTCGGATACCATTTTAAAAATTGAGCAGGCCTAAACTAACCCCAAAAGCTAGCTCATGGGGAGGGTTGCCTAAGTGCTTATAAAGGCTGTTCATGCCATATTTTTGAGCGATGTGAGACTTAAACAATTTATTATAATCATTATTATATTTCATAATAGAAGGCACAAGCAGAAAATATCGAAATGTAAATTAATTAAAAAAAAAAAAAAAAAAAACTTACATAACATATGTGTGGGTGTGTGGTAGAAGATAACTTACATGCCCTAATCGGCTGCTGAAGCCAGAAGATCCGGTATAACGTTGAGCAGTAGGAGTTAGAAAGCCATTTGAACGTATGTTCCTCTGTAAGAGGCACAGCAGCGCAGAGGTATTGGACAGCCAATATGGCAAAACAGAGTCATCATCCCTAACCTGAATTACACAAGATCCTACAATTCAGATACAGGACTATAAATGATAAGCTACGCCAAAAGAAAATTGTCATAATTCAAAATATAAGTAACAAGTATGAAAGGGGGGTTTTTACGAATGAGAGCATATCATTTACCTTTAGAACATCATTTATGCCTTCAATTATGTAATCAAAAATGGCTGTGCGCTCAGATTCAAAGGCATGCCAATGAAGAAGGCATTTGTATATGATACGAGCTGCCAGAGGTTTACCATTTTTAAATCCCAAATTTTCTTTGATACACCTAGAGAGAAATTCATAGTTATCCTGCACAACATGCGATATCTATTAGCCTATAGAGCACAATTACGTGGCAAAAATACAAGATAGAGGCAATCCTATCTTCTAATGAATAAATTTGACTTATTTCAATTTGAATTGAATAAATACTTTTCATCCTTGTTTTATGCCAAATTTTGATTTTGTTCCTGTATTTACACCCAAGTCAATTGATTTTATCATTTTTTGAACATATATAAGATGAACCAGCTTTGGTACAAGATTACTTTATCAAAAAGAATGGCAGGAACACTGAATCTGCCCAAGCAAATAATAAATGCACCAAACGCAAAACACTGACACAGGCCCACAGCCACTGGTAAAGTGGGGGTGAGGTTGGGATTTCCTCCTGAAATTTTCGGAAGTAGCATCTAGAGACTATGGTTCTCTTTGATTGTAACAACTACACGACCTTACGTTGTGTTTTCAATTTCTTTAAGTACTGACTGCATCTGAGAACTACTGTAGTTCTAGAAATTTCAAGTCCAAAATGCTTTTCCATCTTCTCTTCCCCTCATAGAATAGAAGTATTTTGCATCTTCAGCAATTTCTTCTCACCACTATCATGCTTGCTCAATGCTACAGTGTGGCAGATCAGCCAAATGGAAAAGCATAGTAGGCCCAACAAATTAAACCAAATGGTTTAAGTTCCAGCAGGAAAATAGTGGCTCACTTTGAGCAAAATCTTGTTTATTATGTTGCTTGTGCTAAGAGTCCTTTGACCTTCAAGTGTGGATAATGCATATGCCTACCTACCTTGTGCTTAAATTCAATATTTTATATGGGGGTGCCAAGGATTGAGCTTTATACCAGTTGCTCATAAAGGCATTCATGCTATCTCATCGAATTTAAAAGCTTAAACTATTACATGAAGGCACAAGAATAGCTTGTTGTATCTCTTAACAATAATTTTTCCTAATCTTCATTTCCTTCACATTTCTACCCTTCGAAGAAAGTTGGTGACAAATTACAAAAAAAAATTGTTATCCTTCAAATTTTGTCAGTCATCTAAACATGACACGAGCCCAGACTAAAGGTGTAGGATTTAAGACAGAAGTGAAAGAAGAAGTCTACCTGGTGCTTCTCTGCTGTTAACTTAGGTCGACGAGAGTCTGTCAAGCCTAGTGTAAAAGGGGCAATAAGTTTTGTGGGCGTGGGTGACTCCTGCATAAAATCAGACCACATGACAGCTATAATTCAATTTGGCAATTATTTTCAACAGATGAAAGCAAGATAGTAGTAGCTTACAAATATGGGCTTTCGCTCAGTGCGGGAGGCCATTACACTTGAGTATTTCTGTTGCAGAAAGAAAAGTAAATTAACTATTGATGTTACTAAACAATTCTCAACACACCCAAGAAACAGCTATTAAATATATAATCTCTCTCTGAGACCTTGAAAGACAAAGATAAGGGTCTGTTTGTTTCAACTTATAAAAAAAAGTGGTTATAAAACTAAAATTTTATATATAATTGAAAAAGTTGAAAATTTTTTTTTTTTTTTTTTTTAGAAGCTACTCTTTTCACCTTCTACAAAAAGCCAAAAACATATTTTTTTTTAATTCTGATTATTTTTTTAAAAAGTATCCAAATACATGAGAAGTGATTTTTTTTAGTGAAAAAAGTGATTTTTTGCCCAAAAAAATCACAAAGACACCCTAAATCAATAATAAACAAAGCAAACTAGAGTATTTATCATCTATTAACGAATGTATGTATGGGGCAACTTACCTCTGAAAATGACTTTGCAAGACCTGAACGGTTACTCTTAGGAGGAGCACTTAAGGCTTTCTGACGAAGCACATGATTTTCATCCTCTAAACCCAATATCTTTTCCTCAAGGCTACATTAAATAGAGGTACAAAAATGAATAGTTACAAAATAATTAGCCTTTTCAATGAGGCACCACATACGAGTCACCAAATTTATAATAAAGCTCAAACTCTAACAAGTGCAAACAAGAAAGACCACTGGAATAGGAACTCATGTAACACCATTCAGTAACTAAATCATTTTGTGTTTTTGGAGAAGGCACCTCTTCACATTTTGCTCAAGTTGAGAACATTTCTGTTCAAACTCCCGCAGTTTCTCAATGGTTTCATTATGGCCTTTTTGGGCATTCATGAGTTCAAGCTCCAAAGCTGCATACTTCTTTTCAAAGGCACTCAGAGAGCCCTAGAAATATAATACAAGGAAAGGAACATAATGTAATAAAATTCAGATGAGAAAACAAGCAAACAGTAAAGTAACATAGTGAAAAAAGGTAATTCCCCAGACATAAAGCTTACTCCTAATGCAACACTGACCGGTTTCAAAACATATTATATACATGCTCTTGGAAATGAACTACTTTATGTTCTCTAATCACACTTATAACAGCACAGATGGTGGCAGTTAGTCATAAAGGATTTACTTGCTGAAATGAACACATTCATTCCATCATGATAAGGGCTACACTGCATTACATATTTGTAGGAATGACTAGCCATCTGTTACGGACCCCAGGTTTGACAAGGTTTATTCTAGGAAGAAGAATAGAGGCAAGGGGCTGCCATCAGACCCACTAATAGGATAAGCACAAAACACTAGTTTGTTATGCTGATCTGTAAGAAAGAGAAAGTATAAGAACAGGAGATTCTGTGTGATTTGCTTTAGTGGGAGTGAATATATTTTTGGTGGGGGGTGAGACAGAGGCATTCAGATATTTTTGAGAGAAAACACTGAGAGGTTGAAGGGCTCCTCTATGCCCAGGATATTTTCTTTGTTATTGTTCATTGTTCTTCTTTCATTGTGAATATACAGTTTCAGAACTGAGTCCTTCCCACTGAAGCTCAGTTTCTGCATTTCCATTCTATTGTTTTTCTACTCTTGTTCTACTGTGATACCAGTTTTAACACCATCACAGTAGCTATGACAAATAAAAGAAAAAACGTGCCAAAAATGAAGCCAAAAAAATATATGAATAGCAGCAAGCCAGTATGATCCTACAAACTTCCTCCTATTTTTAGAAGAAAAACTAGAACAGTCAAGAAATACCCTTGCAATCCATGGACAAACATATTAGAAGGCACAAATTGATATTACTTCTCTCTAACCATGAATATGAAAAACAAAGTGAAATATTTCGAATCATCTAGAGTATTCCTTGCCGTCTTTTTTCCTGCTCAAGAGAAACCCAAACATTTTCACCTCCTTTATGCCACTAGCTAATCCATCCAAAACCAATGCTCTATCAATTTCTGGAATCTTGACAATGTCTAGATATCTAGCAAGATGTTTTATGAATTTAACTTTGTCATTTAAATCCGGCTTTCCAATAAACCTAATCTGCAGCTTAGTACAAAGCTTACACATCAAAGTATGTAACAAATTGTTTTAATTTATGCTATATCCTATCTCATCTACAACCTGCCAGCAGTCAGCAAATTATAACATGACTCTGTATATCACAAAATTTGGAAGAATAAGTTCATAT
Source organism: Pterocarpus macrocarpus (assembly GCA_031439585.1). Taxonomy (NCBI): domain Eukaryota; kingdom Viridiplantae; phylum Streptophyta; class Magnoliopsida; order Fabales; family Fabaceae; genus Pterocarpus; species Pterocarpus macrocarpus. Next base: position 36,224,364 of record CM062514.1, read on the forward strand.
GAAAACACAATCAAGAAACAATGGCAAGATCCAAAAAAGTACCACTTCTATGGTGAGAATAAATGAAATTTATTAGCCATCACAGTCAAACAAACTCAATGAGGTACAATCATTCAGCATATGCACCTTTAGAAGAGCATTTTCCTTTCGTACTTCATCCATTGCAACCAGCTCTCTTTCTAAAGCAGATTTTTCCTTTATTGACAATTCTAATTGATTTTGCAGAACTGCATTCTTGTTGCACTCATTAATTGTTGCCAATTTAGCTGCATCTAATTCAAGATTCAGAGCTTCTAACATCTTTTGAAGTTTGGAAATCTCCATTTGCTTAGACTCTTCATTAGAACCCTGCATATCAATGCAGAATAAATCATAAAAAGTTGCATACATCTAACCTGCATAACAAAAAAGAAGAAAAAGGACTTATTCTTTTTTTTTTTTATAAAATCAAATTCAAAACGTTTTCCACAGGCCTTTATGCCAGATAATTAACTGATGGACATGTTGGAGCATAGGTCCAAATTTCACATAGAAGAGTAATTATGTAACATATAACATGAAACAATAAGTAACCAATATATACATATATACATATATATATGATAATTGTGCAAATATGAAGCAGAAGGAAATATTACACTAAACAACCTCAAATGACCAGTTTGTCATTTGAAGCATTTGAGCCCCAAAAAATTAAATAAATAAACTGCTGGCATCAATAAGAGATAAAACTAAAAGAGAATGCATGATGTGGAAACAAGAGAGCATGTCTCAATTACATTTGATGCACGAAGACCATTTCCATATAGCAGTATTGAAAACTGTAACCATACAACCAATCCAAAACACCATTTTTTTTCTTTTTGGGAAGAAATACCCGTATTTTCTTTTCAAGATGCAAACGCCATGTAAGCTCTTCCAATTGCTTCTCAAGTTTACTCTTAGCTAAACGGAGAGCACCAGCTTCATTAGCCTCCTGATAAAGATGAATCACAAAACAGTTAAGAAAACAAGAACAAATATTGCTAAATTGGGTCTCCCCAATCTCATAAAGGAAAAAGCCTTACTTGCTTAAGTCTACGAAGCTCTCTTTTTGCTTGTCTACACCGCCAAAGGCATTGTATTGCCACAATTGAAGCTTGACGATGTTGGAAAGCTGACCTAACCTTGGACATCCTCCAATAGGCCTATAATATCAAAGTTAAATATTTAATAAAATAATATAACAGATTCCATCATGCATAAGTAACCAGACACAAATGACAAGCAATAGAAAGTAAATGTAGCAACAATTAAAAACAAAGTAAATAATGCATTGTCATGTCTTAGAAATATGTGTACAAGAGAGATGAAACTTTAAAAATCAGCCATACTATTAAGTTGTTTGATAAAATCAATCAACATTACATACAGCCACACAAGGATCCAAAATTCCTAACACAAAAAACTGGAATACATAACATCTGATAACTAGGATGATAAATACAAAATGAAATTAACTTCATTAAAATGAAGACAAAGAGGCCATTATGACAATGTAAAAGTGCTCCTACCACAAACAACATCTTGTCAACAGGGTATCAAAAGAGCATTAAAGCTTGATTTGATACTCTATTTTTCTGTAAATAAGTCTGACTGTATAGTTATTCTGTTTCCTTTTTTTAGCTTAGTCTATTTTAGATAGTTCCTTATTTTCATATATTCTTTCCCTAATTTAGGATGCTGATTTCCTCATTTTTAATCAATCCCCTGATGTAATTTCCTCTATAATAATAGGAATCCCTGTACAGTTAGTGTATCAATAATATTTTGCATATTTCAACTTGGCATCAGGGCTAGGTCTCTGCTCCTCTGATTTGCAGCCATGGCTAACAGTTTCTCAGCCACCAATGATGACCAAAATAAGGAGTCAACCCAAAAAAAGGAGAATGCCACTCCCAAAGACTCGCTACCTCCAAAATAGGTGCAGAGAGTCCTTTTTGGTGATTCTCATTTTGTCCAAATCACCCCTTTTTGGCTCAAAGGGTCAAACTACTCCAGCGGTCCCGATCTGTTCATATGTATATCCGTGGCAGAGGAAAGCTTGGATACTTCACTGGTGAGCAGCACTAGCCAAACATCACTGATCCATAGCATGCTGTGTAGAAAGTTGAAAACTACATGGTGATGACGTGGTTGGTGAACTCCATGGAGGAAGATATTAGTACAAATTATATGTGCTATTCCACAGCCAAAAAATTGTGGGACTGTGTCACGAAAATGTATTCTGATCTTGGGAATAAATCTCAAATTTATGAACTCACCTTACAAGCTAGAGAAATTTGGCAAGGAGGTGACAACGTTACAAGATAGTTCCACTCCTTGAAGCGGGTACGGCAGGACCTTGATCTCTTCAACACTTACAAGTGGAAGTCAAATGAGGATGCCAAACACCATCAACAAACAGTGGAAGAAGGAAGAATATTTCAATTTCTTGCGGGTCTCAATGAGGAGCTAGATGAAGTTCATGCCAAAATCATTGGGAGAGCAACCTTACCTTCACTAGGTGAGCTCTTTGCGGAAGTTAGAAGAGAGGAAACTCGCAAAAGTGTGATGATGGGAAAGACCAAAGTTGATCCAAGTCCTCCTAAGACCAATGCACTTGATGTAGAAGTTGCTACCCTTAAGAGTTCAACAAACCAGAAGAACTCTTCAAATCTCTGGTGTGACCACTGCAACAAACCACGTCACACCCGAGAAACTTGATGGAAAATCCAAGGGAGACCAGCACATCTAAAGAGCAGTAAATCAGGTTCTAAAGGGCCCAAACCTTCCCTTATAATTCATGATGTTGAAAAGACCTCTTTGAGCAAGGAACAAGTTGAGCAACTCATAAGGTTGTTAAAATCTAGTTCTTTGTTTGGTACTCCTAGTGTTCTTTGGCACAAACAAGAAATTTTAGTACCTCTAGCTCCCTTAACTGCACCTCAAATATGCGTGCACCATGGATAATTGATTCAGGTGCTTCTGACCACGACCAGCCTTTCTTCTTTATTTAAAATTTATTCTCCTTGTTCTCGAAATGAAAAAATTAGAATTGCATATGGTAGTTTTTCATCAATTGCAGGAAAAGGTAGGATTACCTTATCTAAACACATTGACTAAAAAAATGTTCTACATGTAAACCTTCCTATAACCTTCTCTCTGTTAACAAAATCTGTAAGGATTTCAACTGCAATGTGAAGTTCTTTGACACATTGTATTTTTCAGGACCAAACTTCGAAGAAGATGATTGGCAATGCTAAGAAGATGGATGGGCTCTACTATTTTGAGGATGCTTTCGACAATAAAATTGCCCAGGGTCTTAGTGGTGCAAGTTCTACCCCTATAAAGGACCAACTAATGCTCTGGCATAATAGACTAGGGCACCCTAATTTTCAATATCTTAGACATTTATTTCCAAGTTTATTTAAAAATGTTGATTGTCCTTCTTTTGAATGTGAAAGTTGTGCTCTTGCTAAAAGTCATGAAGCCGATTATTCCTTGAAACCTTATCACGCATCTAAACCTTTTCATTTAATCCATAGTGATGTACGGGGTCCATCGAAAATTACAACCCAATTTGGAAAAAGGTGGTTTGTCACCTTTATTGATTATCACACCCGATTGCGTTGGATCTACCTTATGCATGAAAAATCTAATCTAAAATTCCAAATATCTTTAAATGTTTTTCACAGATGGTAGAAACACAATTTGACACAAAAATCTCATTTTGAGAAGTGACAACAGCATTGAATATTTTAATAAGAATCTCAATGAATTTTTCCAGAATAAAGGTATTCAGCATCAATAGACAAGCCCAAATACTCTTCACTAAAATGGCATTGCTGTAAGGAAAAATAAACATCTCCTTGAAGTAGCCCATGCCATCATGTTTGCGAATAATGTTCCAAAATATTTGTGAGGGGACGCTGCTCTCACAGCAGCCTATCTCATAAATAGAATGCCCAGTTGTGTAAATTATCACACACCTTTGGACACTTTCAAAACCCTTTTTCTAGCATGTTGATTGCATACTGATCTGCTTTTACAAGTGTTTGGTTGTACTGCTTTTATGCATACACCCTCTACCTCTTGGTCTAAACTAGACCCAAGCGTAGAAAAATGCATTTTCATTAGATATTCTCCAAACCAAAAGGGTTATCGATGTTTTAATCCTGGCACAAAGAAGTTTCATGTTAGCACGGATGTTACCTTCTTGGAACATCAACCTTTTAGTTAAAGAAATTCCCTTCAGGAGGAGAATGTAAGTGAAGACAATTTTTTGCATGAACCATTGCCCATTCCTGTTTCGCACACTAAGGATCATAGTTGTCAATCGCGCGCGATAGCGGCGCGATAGCGGTGAAGCGGAGCGGAGCGGAAAGTGGACGCGACAGAGCTGCCGACGCGTCGCGTTTCTTCATCGCGGGCTGTCGCGGCAGCTATCGCGGCCATCGCGGCCGCTATTTGATGTCGACGGCCAAAATCGGTTCTTCCCCTCTTTCTGGACCCTCATTTCGAAGCTTCCCCCCTCTTTTCTTCGATCTGACTGTTGGTTAGGGTCATTTTTAGGGTTATTTTCTCTGTTCTCTTCCTCTCTAATCCATCTGTCTCTCTCCCTCCTCACCCCTCTTGCTTCGACGCTCCTCCAACATCCGACGGGCGAGATTAGTGGCGCAAGACTGCTGACGGTGGTTTGAGTTTCCGGCAGCGGCGGTTTGTCCTTCCTGCACTCTTTGTTTTGTTTCTTTTATCTTCCTCGGATCGGGAAAGAGGGAGAGAACGAGAAAAAGAGAGATGAGGTGAGAGAGAAATTGAGAGAGGTAAGAGATGGACACTCACCGTGAAGAACTTGGAGAAGGAAAAAAGGGGGGCTTAGGGTGGACCACCTCACTTAAAGCGTTGGTGGTCCTTACCCCTTCTTTCCTTTTTTTTTTTTTTTTTTTCTGTTTTCTGTTTTAACAAATGGCATGTTTTGTTTTGTTGCTTTGTTTTAGCAATGATGATGATGATGATGATTAATTTATTGGAATGTTTTGTTAGTTTTAGAGTATAGAGACTTAGATTTAATTAAAATTTGGTATTATTTTTATATTTCTTTGTCTTTGTGCTATTTGATGATGCTTATTTTTTGCTTTCGCCTTTACAACTTCATGTTTATGTATTAGATTAATGGTGATTACGTATTTTTAGAGTATGGAATTGATTATGAATTTTCATTATTGGTATGAATAAGTTTAATTGTAAATAATTTCTTATTTTTGAACATTTATATATGTTATATGAATTGCATGATAATTATATATTTTTTATCAAATAGCTTAACGCTTATCCGCTATCCCGCTTATAAGCGTTTTGACACGCATTATCCGCGTTTGACAACTATGCTAAGGATACAGATTTAATTGATCAAACAAATGAATATAACAAGGAAGAACATGTGGAAACAAGTCCTGAAATTGATAAGGGAAACCTTATGCCAAAATTACATGGAGCCCAAACAGGGAAAGAAATGCCACAATAAAAAAAGGAGCTTCGTGTTTATAATCAGAAATATCCTAAAAGGACTAGAAACCAATCCATCATCTCTGCATCAAGCCAATCAGAAATCCCAGAAGGCGGCCAAGCAGAAATACCACAATAACTTCCAGGTAACACTAAAATTCCCACTTATAATATTGACCTGCCCATCGCTATCAAGAAAGGAACCAAAACCTGCGCCCAAAAATCACCCAAAATAGACACAAACCATCCCATTTCCAAATATGCTTCCTACAAAAACCCTTCCCAAAATCACCAAGCCTTTACCTCTAAAATTACAAATTTGTTTGTGCCTAGAACATTGAGGAAGCACTAGATGATCCAACCTGAAAATTAGCAGTCTTAGAACAGTTGAATGCACTTAAGAAGAATAGGACTTAGGAGATCGTAGACCTGCCACATGCTAAAAAATAGGTGGGGTATAAGTGGGTCTTTACCATTAAGTGCAAGGCTGATGGAAGTGCAGAAAGGTACAAGGCTAGATTGGTAGCAAAGGGATTCACTCAAACTTAAAAAGAATAGATTATCAGGAGACTTTTGCTCCAATTGCTTGACTTAACTCTATACGAATTCTTCTATCCCTTATTGCCAATTTCAACTGGGCTTTACATCAATTGGATGTAAAGAATGCTTTTTTGAATGGGAAGCTAGAGGAAGAAGTGTTATGAGTCTTCCCCCCAGATTTGAGGAAGAACTTGGAAGAAATAAGATGTGTAGACTAAACAAGTCACTATATGGGCTGAAACAATGTCCAAGAGCATGGTTTAAACGGTTTGGAACCATTGTAAAAAGACTTGGTTATATCCAAAGCCAAGTTGATCACACGCTGTTCTATAAACATTCAGCAACAATAAGATTGCTATCTTGATTGTATATGTTGATGATATTATCTTGACAGGTGATGATAGCTTGGAGGTCAAAAATTTGAAGGAGACATGCCAAAATTTTTGAAATCAAGGAACCTGGCCCATTAAAATACTTCCATGGAATTGAATTTTCAAGGTCTAAGGAAGGTATTTTTATGAACCAACGAAAGTATATTCTGGATCTTTTAAAAGAAATAGGATTACTTGGATGTAAAGCTACTGAAACACCCATGGAGCCCAACACAAATTGCAACCAATTGAACCTGAAGATACGGTGGACAAAGGAAGGTATCAACAACTGGTGGGAAGGCTAACATATCTATCTCACACACATCCAGACATAGCCTTTGCTATAAGCATGGTAAGCTAGTTTATGCATGAACCAGGACCCGAACACTTGGAAGCAATTTTCAAGATCCTAAGATACTTGAAGGGATCACCTGGGAAAGGACTACTCTATAAAAATCGTGGACACCTTCAAGTAGAAGCATGGTAGCTAGAATCGAGAGTTAACTCGTGAAAACGCACAATTTCACGATCTTGGTACCATCGAGCGAGTTCGATTCCAGAGCTCGCATCACCGTCGCGGACTCGCAGTGGAAGCTGTTGAATCAGCGAGTTCGACCACGCTACTCGTCTCCACCAGTGGTGGATCTCCAGCCAGTTTCAACACACAACCCGGCCCACCAATCACCTTAACCCGCCTCGCGACGCAACCCAGGTCAAATCCCTCTCCCATTTTCGCAACGCAAATTGCTCCCTTGTCCCCTTGTTTCTGCCATCGAATCGATCTCTCTCCCTCTCAACTCTCGATCCTCCATTATTGAAGCTCTGTTCGGCTGTTCCCTCTCTCTGTTCCTTCCCTTTCTCGGCTCCTGGTCTGTTCCCTCTCTACACTCCGCAGCGCAGCCAACCACCACTGTTTCTGTCCGGTGGAGCCGTGAAGACTGAAGAGGTGGTGTTCCCTTTTTTTTTTCTTCTTATTTCTCTTTTGTGGTTGCTGGTTGCTGTTGCTTTTAACTAGATTATCATTTGAGAGTTAAAAAAATGTCTTCAAGTGCTGGTGGTGGTAAGGGGGATGCTGAGCCTGCTGCTAGTGCTACTCTTCAATCTGAAAGTGGAAGTGGAAGTGTTGCTGGTGGTGGAAGTGCTTCAAGTAAGAAGCTTCCTAAAAATGCTCCTGGAAATAGAAGTGATATAGGATGGAAGCATGGAATTTCTGTTGATGGAGATATAAAAAAAATAAAGCGTAAATTTTGTGAGAAGGTGATAACAGGGGGGGTTTATAGACTGAAACATCACTTGGCTGGAACACAAAAGGATGTAGGAGCTTGTGGGGCTGTTAGTGATGAAGTAAAAAAAGAAATGTGGGATATTGTAGTTGGTTTGCAGCAAAATTTGATTAAGAAAACAAAAGATGGTAGGGAAGTAAGAAAAGGAAGTGATAATTCTTTGGTTGGTAAGAAAAGAGGAAAACAAGTGGAGCCACCAATAGCAGGTAACCTCTTCAAGAAGAGGTGTATTAGCACTCAAGCAACAATCAACACTATATTTAAGAAGAATTTGAGGGAGGAAGCATGTGAAGAAATTGCTTCGTTTTTCTACAACAATGCAATTCCTTTCAATGTGGCAAGGAGTGAAGAATATAGTAGTATGTTTGAGAAGGTTGCTCAGCATGGATTAGGATTCAAGCCACCATCTTACACTGAATTAAGAGTCAAATATTTGAAAAAAAAAGGTAGATTCAACCATGCAATCACTAGAGGAACATAGAGCTTATTGGAAGAAGACAGGATGCACCATTATGACAGATGGATGGACGGATAAAAGAAGGAGGACTATATTGAATTTCCTAGTGAATAGCCCTTAGGGGATTGTTTTCTTGTAGTCTATTGATGCCTCTCATATGTGCAAAACAGCTGATAAGATATTTAAGATGATAGATGATGTTGTTGAGGAGGTTGGTGAAGAGAATGTTGTGCAAGTTGTAACAGATAATGCAGCAAATTACAAAGCTGCGGGAGAGATGCTGATGGCAAAGAGGAAGAAGCTTTATTGGACACCTTGTGCAGCTAACTGCATTGATATGATGCTAGATGATTTTGAGAAGAAATTGGAGCTTCATAGAGAGACAATTTCCAAGGGAAGAAGGATCACTACTTACATTTATTCAAGAACTTCTCTCATTTCCCTATTGCATCATCACACCAAAGGAAAAGATTTGGTGAGACTAGGAATGACTCGCTTTGCCACATCCTACCTCACTTTGGGTTGCCTCAATGAGAAGAAGGGAGCATTGATAAGAATGTTCACTTCTGATGAATGGAAATCAAGCAAATTTGCCAAGACAAGAGATGGGAAGTTTATTGAGAATATAGTTTTGGATAGATTGTTTTGGAAAGACATTGTCCTTTGCTTAAGGGGTGCTTATCCTCTTCTCCATGTGCTTCGTTTAGTGGATTTAGACGAGAAACCAGCCATAGGATATATTTATGAAGAAATGGATCGGGCTAAGGAGAAAATACAATATGCCTTTCAAGGTGTTCAAAAGAGGTAAATTGTTCAACTTCAATATTTGTCATTCATACATAATCAACTTTAATTTAAATTAGAATATTTTGGTGTTTGTTTAGTGGTTAATTGCCTAATTTTTCTTTTCTTTAGTTACATGCCTTTGTGGGAAATTATTGATGAGAAATAGGACAACCAACTCCATAGGCCTTTGCATGCTACAGGCTACTACCTGAATCCTCAATTACATTATAGGCCTGGATTTAAAATTGACTATGAAGTTAAAAGAGAATTATATGATTGCATGGAAAGAATTGTGTGAGACAAGGATGAAATAACTAAGATTGATGCTCAACTTGAAGATTTCAAGAGTCAATCTAAGTTTTTTGGTAGGCATGTAGCCCAAGCTACACTTGATACCCAAAATCCAGCACAATGGTGGGATTCTTATGGGGATGAGCATCTACAGCTTCAAAGGTTTGTCATTCGCGTGTTGAGTTTGACGTGTAGTTCATCAGGATGTGAACGCAATTGGAGTGCATTTGAGATGGAAAATTTTCAACTTGCAACTAACATGATTTGAATTTCACTTTTAGAATAATAGAATTGGTTGCCAATTGGCATATGTTGATTGCTTTTGCATAATTGCATTTGTTTAGGTCCACACAAAGAGGAGAAATCATTTGAAACAAAAAACAATGAATGATATTGTCTTTGTGATGACCAATTCAAGATTGGGAAAAAAGAAGAAATCAAGAAACCCTGCTGAGTATAACCTTGAGGACTTGGACTCTGATGAAGAATGGATTGTGGAAAATGAAGATGTGTTGGAAAATCTAGAGGAGTTAGATATTCCTGATGATCTTAACTTGGTCCTTAGAGAAGGTGGTGGTAGAGTTGGGAGCCCTTCAGATTATTTGGATATTCCTTCTCTTGATGATAATGATTTTGATGAGCTTCTTCAAAAAGATGGCAATGAAGATGGTGGAGACCATATAGAAGATGAGGAATATGATGATCATGGCCTTAATGATTTGCTTTAGATGTCATTCTAGTAGTTTAGTTGTTTTCTTTTATGTTTTAGTTTATATGATGACAAGAACTTTGTGAGTTGCTGTGTCTTTTGCATTGAGTTATGAATTATGGACTTGTAGGCTTGTAACTATGTTATCTTTGAATTCTAAGTTATGAGTTGTGACTTTATGCATGTTAGGTTGAAGTTTAATTATGTTGATTGTGATTTACATGCTTATTTATGTTTTGTTATGTGACATATACATATATATAAATGTCATTATGTATTTTGGTAGAATCTCACAATCCGTGTTACGATTGTACGTTTTACGATTTTGTATCCCTCTTCTGATTCTACGTAAAATCTCGATTCTAGCTACCATGAGTAGAAGCCTACACTGATGCAGACTAGGCTGGAAGTGTAACAGATCGAAGATCAACATTAGGCTATAGCACCTTTGTTGGAGGAAATCTGGCTAGTTGGAGAAGCGAAAAATAGAATGTTGTAGCAAGGAGTAGTGCAGAAGCTAAATTTAGAGCAGTGGCTCTGGAATTTGTGAGGCATTGTGGGTGGAAAAGCTTCTACAAGAATTGAAGGTTTACAATTCCCCACCAATAAAGTTGTATTGTGACAAGTATGCGATATCTATCGCACACGACCCAGTCCTACATGAAAAGACCAACCTATGGAAGTTGACAAACACTTCATCAAGGAGAACATAGAAAAGGGACAGATCTGTATTACATATGTTCCCACTGCAAAACAATCAGCAGACTTCCTAACCAAAGGATTACCCAAGAAATCCTTTGACAGCGTAACCAGCAAGCTGTCTATGGAGGATATCTTCAAACCAGCTTGAGGGGGAGTGTCGACCGGGTATCAAAAGAGCATTAAAGCTTGATTTAATGCTCGATTTTTCTGTAAATAAGTCTGATTGTATAGTTATTCTGTTTCCTTTTTTTAGCTTAGTCTATTTTGGGTAGTTCCTTATTCTCATATATTCTTTCCCTAATTTAGAATGCTGATTTCCTTATTTTTAGTCAATCACCTGATGTAATTTCCTCTATAAAAAGAGAAATCCCTGCACAGTTAGTGTATCAATAATATTTTGCATATTTCAACTCATCTCTTGGTAAAATTACCTGAATAATAGTAGCAGCTTTATGCTCCTTTCCATGCAAGAATCTTTGACGAGTCGTGAAACCACGAACATGGGATTGGATGATAATAGCAGAAGAATATAGTTTTAAGTAAGCACCCCTCATTAGACACATACGAATATAGTTCTGAATGGAGATAGCTGCGGCTGTCTCCCTTTTAGCAACGTAAATCTTTCGAGCAATGCATCCTACATATACAAAAACAGATGAGGACCAGGCCAATGTAATTATAGAAGTAGTGATTCCTATATGTAATGTGCTTACAATAACAAGTTTGAATAAGTTGACAAAGTTCTTAGAAGACTGCCAACCAATAAAGCACAAACCCATCAAGAGTTGTCTGGCATTGCCATATACTGAACTTAACATTATGGAAATTAGACAATTCAATTTAATCCATCCTTTATCAATCCAAGACAAAATGGCAAATCAAGAAATACTTTCCACAGACTTATATTTTCTCTCAGTTGTAACACTTTATGACAGTTAACCATGTGATAAGAGTGTGAATGTAAAGCCAACAGTTTTTCCAACAGCAGGAGAAAGTAGTATATGCAATAGCTAAAAAGAAAACTAACCCCTGCAGTATGCCTGAAGAGAAATTGCGGCAGCTCTGACTGAGATGAAATCCCTGTGTAAAATAAATGTCCTCAGCCGGCGCTGAATGCACTTTGCAGCATTGTCCAAAACTTCAGCACGTCTGGAGTCTAAAATGCCAATTTGACCAGCCCTGAGAAATACTTTGGTCCTACCCAACTGAATAAGAAAAAAAAAAGCCAAAAGAAGAAGTACAACCATTATAAATTAACTAATGTTAGTAAATCCCAATTTTGTTCAAGAACAACAGCAGCATGCATGGATCATAAGAAACCGTGAGAACCTATATTTTAGTAAAAATTGAGAGAGAGAGAGAGAGAGAGAGAGAGAAGGAAAGAGACAAGGTCCACCAACTTAATCAAAGAAGGCATAATTGCCAACCAACACAAAACCAATTATCATACAGAAGAAATGCAATCAGCCATTTGAATTTTCGTAGCCATATTTTATCTCCTCTCATGTCATCCTTACCCACTTAACCAAAGCTCTTCTTATATTTTCCTGTGAAATTCTTCATATGTCAAGTTTCTAAAGTTTAAATTGTTTTCACTTGACCATATTAGTCTTTTTAAAACTTTGATCAAGGATCATCAAACTAAATTCTATCATTCTTGATATTTTCACTACAACATTTGATCTTGACCCAAAAGAAACTAAGATTAAGTGGATATCATAATAATGTTTTTCACTTAAGGGCGTTTTATATTGTGAATACTTGAAACACCGTTGGGTTACCACCTAGTGTCACCTATTTTAATTTAAATTTCTTGAAGGCTTATTATAGTAATTTTGACATGATTTGCATTTTGGAATCTATATATCCAGCTTGGGTTATGAACTTTGAGATGATTATCATATATTTTACTATTTATAGTTATTATATATTTCTTTATAGTCTATAAGTGGTTGAATCTTGGTACCTAGAATTGGCTCTTGGTTATGATATTTTTATTACAAGCATTCGCAGTTATTTCGATTTAAATTTATAATCTTCTCTTTATTAATAAAATATGTAAACTGTGAATGCTAACATTGGTAATAAATTTTGAAATATCAAAGGCACCACAAAAACCCTTGATGTACCTTGGTATGATGAATGACCTAATAATAAAATTGTTCTATGATTATGAAATTTATGTGTGCCTACGACATGAGTGAAAAATACCTGGGGCTAGACTGTTTGGCTGATGCCCAGTTGAAAATATTTGGGACTTTGAAAACGGTTGGGTGATTCTCGACTAAAAGTGCTTGGGACTAATTATTTCACATGCTGAAGCACATAAGTGATAGTTGTTCTTCTAGTAAAACTTCAAAATATTTGTGCAAGAAAACAATATTTAATAAGAAATTATTTCCAAAAGAAAGACTCCATATAATTTTTTTAGTAAAGATAAAGAGACTCCATATAATATATCATTTCTTTAAGAATTTGCTAAAGGAAAATATTTCCAACAATTGAAGATTTGAATTTGTTAGCATATCAATGGCAGTGAAATACATTTTTTATATTGAATTCTTATTATTTGTATAAAGTGCACTTGCATTATTTTTGGATAGTGACATTGAGTATTCTTAGGAAGACTTTATCTAGATATTTATGTGATGATGGTTAAGTAAGGAGTATTTAATTATAAATAGTATTGGGCATCAAATGTGATTATGAAGTTACACGGCTTAGAATTGTCTAATCCCTGGTTGGTCCAGTGACATTCCTTAAAATTGGGTTGTAATAGAAGCATACCTGATAATTCTCAAGCTTGAGTTTTTGTAGAATTTTCTCAGTTGCAGCTTTATCATCATAACTATTAACACAAACAATACATACACATGAAAAATTGATGAGAAGAGGAAATACTGAACACTTTTTTATCAAATAAGAAGGTTATATTGTTGAACATGTATTGATAAAAAATGAATATATCATCAAAAAGGAAATAATGCAAACCATGCCAGAAAAGAATAACATTTTTCAACAACCATGGCTTTTCCTATACCAAATGATGAGAAATAACAACATCCAGTTAAGCAGCAGATGTAAAACTAACTTGCTTTTGTTACTCATCCTCTTATGGTCAGCTAATTACAATCACCAAAAGAAATACATCATCACCAGAAGATTACTGGGGAAAAAGCACATGATCTGGCCCAGTATTTAGAACTCTTTTTTTGTTTTTTGTTTTTTTTTTTTTTTGTTTTTGTTTGTTGGTGGCGCCGCCCAGGGGGGGTTGTTTGGGGTGAGGTTCGTTCAAATTGATAAATAACCATGTGAACCAGCCAATTAGGACTAAACCAGAGAACCACTTCCGTTTTTCATAAAAATAGTTCGTAGGCTCCCACTTCTTACTCTCAAATTGAGTATAAGGGCAGCGTGGTTGTGTGGGGATTAAATCACTCAACCTTGAAATATCATTACTAATTACTAATAAAAAACAAAATTATGTCCACATAATTTGATAAGTCTACCTTTTAACAACATATATGCAGATGAACTTTGATTAGGCTAAGACTGGCTCGACTTCAGGCAAACCGTTGCCCCTATATTAACGCTCATTAACAATTTGGATAAGGACATACTCAACAAAGACACTTTTGGCATAGATATAGCTCAACATTTTAGCCAGACAAAAACCATAAAAATCATCTAATACAAATTAAACATTTAGCTCTCAATGGGTAACCACAAAAATGGCCCTAAGTAAACTCACCTTCCATCCAAAAATTCAGGGGCTATTAACCCAAAGCGATCCACAAACTCTGAATAAGTCCTTCGAGTGGGGTAACCTGCTAGACTTATACGAACAGCCTCAAGGACACCCTTAATAAAGTAGAGATATATGTCATAAAACTGCTTAATAAATGAGAAACTACTAGAAAGTAGAAACTAAACCTAGAAGACAAGCATGTGGATAATGGCCACCTTATTTGCATGAAAATGTGAATCAAGTCCCTATCATGTTTTGTGTGCATGTACACATGGAGTTGGACTGGAATCATATCTTTTTCTATTCCTTGTAAAAGAAATTACTAACAGACAACAAAAAGATACAACAACAACTAAGCCTTTTTCCCACAAAGGTGTGGGTGGACTACATAGATCACATAATGTCATTGTGTTTTTACAAAAACCATGTCTATGTAAAAGTCATTTACAACTAAGTCCTTATTTATTGTTATTTTTGGTCTCCCCTACCTCTAACCATTGCACTGTCCTCATCTTATCTACTACTATTACTCGAGCTTCTACAAATCTTCTCCTCACATAATCAAATCACATAAGGCGAGATTTTACCATTTTGTCCTCTCCACAATAGGTGTTACTCAAACTTCCTCCTTAACGTAATCATTCCTAATCTTATAGACAATGTAAGTAAAGAGAAAACAACCAAGGAAACAAAGTTTAGTAATTGACATGCTGGTAATCTATATGTCTACATGCGATAACTGCTCCAATTAAAGGGATCTAGACTATCTAAACTACTCACCCCACATCGCAATTGGTGTATGACACTAGCATTCTCAAACTTTTGCGGTCGGTTCAAAGAATTTGGCTTCACACATCGTATGTAGTGAGGCTCTGTTGATTTAAGGGTCTCCATAAGTGCTTGGAGTTGTTGCTGAGCTCACAATCCACCAAACATGCACAGAAGACCAAAAAAAAAAAGGGAAAAGGAAAAGATCAGCAACACAAAAATTGATGTTCAAATACTCCAGTCATCTATACAATTTGGTCACAACAATGGATTTCCTAGTCTTTAGAAAAATATGAAAAGGAAATAAATCTTCACACCTTAAATCTAGATGCCACAGAAGAAAACTTGTACGATGATCTTGAAGATTCTTCTGGCAGCAAAGGAAAAAGACCAGACACAAAGGGGCATTTTGAAGAAGATAATAGATTACAGTGTTCTACTACCACATAATCACGATTTTTGTCTAAGAAGGTATCTGTATGATAAGTGACCTGCATAAAAGCAGCAGAAGATCTCTTCAAAAGTTGCAACATTACATCACAAGATTTTATGTCCAAAAGTAGAAAGTACAGAAACACAGACACACCTTTCCAGCATAATGAGAAATGTTAAAATCAGTTTGTGAAAACTTTTCCTTTTCCAACCTAGGGTGAGACCGGAAATGGTGAAACAACTTGGTTGAGAATGTTTCATGCGTGGATTTTGGAAACATGCTGCAAGAAAAAGAAATTCAAGAATAAGGCTAAATTCGCAATTGAAATAAATAAATACACACCAATTCGAAATAAAGAACCAAAACCGTACCAAGCTTCATCCAAAAGAGCAACGATACCAATGGGTTTCTACAAAAGAATGCAACAATAAGACCACAAGAAACTGAAATTACAGGCATAAACATAAGCTGAAATCCAGAGAAAACATTGACCTAGACACCAGTAAAATATATAGGGTTTGTTTGGTACATTGTATTAAGCCTAATAGGATAAGCTAATATACTACATTATGACTTTATCAGTTGCTTAATGTAAACAATGTATTGTATTAGCTTCTCCATTATAACCCTCTTATACATTAAAATTATAGATAAAGTAGGATTAAGCTTGATTTGATTTTAATGTATGAGGACTCTTTTTCTCTCTCTCATTTGTTCTTTTTATTTTTTGTTTTTTTACAAGATTTTTATATTTTATTAAAATAATAAAAATGATTATTGAAAATATATAAATAAATGATAAATAATATTTGATATAAGTTATAATAAAAATAAATATTTAAAATAATTATAAGTAAGTATTAAATATCTAAATAATGATATTATTTTTAAATTTATAATTTATAATTAAATACAACAAGAAGTCAACAACCAAGCCTAGTCATACTAGGTGTGGTAGGCCTCGTGGTTCAGACAAATCCATAGTATTTTATTATAAACCATATCTATAATCACACCATTAAATCTAAATCTTTTTTAATGATTTTGCCTATAGTTTTTCTTGGTATCCCTTTATCTTTGACTATTGGGCTATCCTTCATTTGATCTACTACTATCCTATTGTGACTTCTACAAGCCTTCTCCCCTTATGCCCAAACCACATAAGATGCAATTCTGCCGTCTTTTCTACAATAAGTGCTACATCAATCATCTCTTAAATTTATAATTAAGTAATTAATAAAATTACTATTTCATTATATTTTCTTGTGATATCATGAAATAAGATACAACCAAAAAAAAAAAATCAAAATGGATAAGAAAGAGTTTTATGTATTTGTTGATTTTTTTATATTTATTAAAATAAATATAATTATTAAAAAATGTATAAATAAACAATAAATAATAAATAACATTTAACATATTTTATAATTGTATACAATTAAAAATTTTGAAATATGTAAAATAATTATAATTAAAAATTAATATAATAAATATTTAAATAATAATATTCATTTTAAAACTTAATTGAGTAATTATTCAAATTATTATTTTTATTATAATTTATTTTTTCTTGATACATTTTTGTTTGTGATTAGAACTATTTATGATAGTGAAAAAATAATATTACCTTATATAGTATCCTATATAATGTTACCAAACACTATATAATAGTAAAATTTTAAAAAATCTTACATAACCTGGCCTTATCTTATCATATATATCAAACGGGCCTAAAAAATTTAGAAAACTTCCACCTAAAAAAGCAATAACCAAAAACCTTTTCAATCAAATCTAACACATCTTGGTTGTCCACAAATTCAATGTAACTCCAGTTTATTTCTTCTCTGCCATACTCTTCCTGCTCCATCTTGAATACATGCTGGAAGAAATTACAAGATAGAAGTTACACAAACGAAAAGAAGAGAAAGAAAAAATATCAACAAATCCAGATGGAGAGACCAATGCATTAACTTAGTGAATGCAAGATTGATGCAGAATTGATCCATGTATACCTCATTGAAATGTTGCTGAAGCTTTTCATTCGCAAAATTGATGCAGAATTGCTCAAAACTGTCGAAAGTGAACATCTTGGATTGAGCAAAACAATCATATTGAAAAGAGCGACCAATTTAAACAAACAACAGCAGCGAACAAATCAAAATCTAATAATGGGAATACACAGATAAAGAATCCATATATGATACTAAAGAAAAAGTCTGCACATCAAACCTTTTGCTACTAGTGAAATTACTTCAATAAATGAAAGAACAGAGAAGTGAGAAATATTCATATAGAAACTGAAACCAGAATTTTCTAAAATACATTGAAAATAGGGATTCTTGTTCTGATTTCAAGAAAAATAACAGTATGCAACATACAAGAATTGTAGAAGTACTGACATGTAAAGCAAATACAAAGAATAAAATATTGACAGCATAAACTCTTCGAGTGATCTATTCCTCCCTGCCTAACTCTTCTCTCACCTCTTTCTTCCCTGTATCCCTTTCCTCAAATGATTTCCCCACTTCTCCCTCCACAAGCCTAGTTTTCCACTTCTCTCTCTTCAGGCTGCTTTGACATTCAATTATCTCCTACATTCCAACCTCATTTCTTACTTTCCATGTGACCTGGAGTCTGTGTGACTTTCAGTTCTCTTCCTAGACTTAAGTACACACACTTAATAGGAGGCCTAACAATTCCTAAGTACAGATGCCTGACCTATGCATTGGAACAACTTCAAATACACACTGAAGCTATTCAATTCTCCTCTCCACAATCCACAAAGAGACACCGCAAAGAAAGAAAAATCCAAGTGGCAAGTAATCAACAACTTACCTATTATCCTTAAAGCACTCAAAGCCATAGATATCCAAAACTCCAATTTGAATCTGGGAATTGATATCTTGCCCAACAGACCTATTGATCTTATCAACGAGCCTGGCAGAACAACAAAAACAGATAGAATGTCACCTTAAACTATGCCTAATAACAAGATAGACCTGTTGATTCTGCATTGAACATAAGCATACCAATCAAATAAACGAGAATAAATAGTTTTTGCCAAAGCATCCCGGCCAGCAACAGCAGCATTACAATCAAGAGCTTTAATGATACTTCCTTCTCGGGTTTGTATTGAACGAGTACACAATGTAGCTAGCAGTATGTCTACATCACACCTAGTGAAGCAAAAAATTAAGTCTTTTAAGTTCAGCAAAGGACAAAAACTTCCATCAAATTATGACCAGCCTAATCTTAAAGGATAAGTGACAAATAGTCCAACTCATTTGGTATTTTTATCAGTTCTACATTACAAAATAAATAATAGGCACCGCCTGTTCACAGATAAACCCAGTTTCTCATTGGACCAAAGAGACCAATGCTATCTATTTTGATCTCAGCTGACTGGGCTCTTGCTAACTCTTTAGATTTAACCAATGAGCTACTTATCTTTGTGATGTTGATAGGTTTTGTTTTTTAACCTAAAGAAACAGTAGTTAATTTACATCCATAACACTTCTTAGGCATTGCTGCATGTAGAACTTCTACAATTCCCTCTTTTCCCTGCCAAATTTTAGTTGTATACAAATGACCATACACCCTACACAGCCATACTATCAGTTTAGGAATGCAAATGCTAATGAGGAAAATGAAATTCAGCCAATTTATGGTCTAAGAACATAACATTTCATATATAATATAAAATCCCATACATGAAAAGTTCAGCAGCCATTTGCATATGAAATCTTGATTTATCGTCCTGTATTACTGACGAGTCATGCTCTTTTCCAGGAGAAAATTCAATATTCCCCAAATGTAAAATTGCAGCTAAGACACGAAATATCGCTTCCTGGTAATAGGAGGAAACGATAATTATAAGTAAAGGGAGGGTCATGAGTAAAATTATCCATTAAAGCATGCAATAAAGCAAGAGTAACAGTTAAATAAACATTATTACACCTGGTCCTCATGACTTATGCCAACAATATCCATTGACCTCCTCGTCTTCACGTATTCTTCAGCATTGCTTACACCATCAAGTTCATAGATTTTACTTTGATTTAAATAGTGGAAGTGGCTTGGATGTCCTAACTTATACTTCTCTGCATCCTAAAATGAGGCATCGCAACTATAAAGTATTAAAAATTAATACTTTGACCATGAAATTATGAAAACCATAACCTGCACATGCACAATGCAAAATATCGCATTATGCTGCAATAATAACCCCAAAATACAAAAATCAAATAAATGGCCTCAAAATAAATTGAATACCCTTTCAGATGCACACAACTGATAAAAGCAGTGATAATTTCTTTCTGGATCTGTTATCTGCACTACTCGTGATCTTTCCAATAAGTAAGTTCTAATTGCAGCACCAGATATTCTACCATTTGAATCAAACTGAATTTCAACAAACTTCCCAAAACGACTGCAGCCAGAAAATCATAATAATAACATGAGGCTTTGGGCAGTAATAATTTCAATGGAAGAGTATTTGACAAGGTTACACAGTAAATACTGTTTGCATAAAAAACGTAATCCATTGTGGAATCACTTAGAACATATAGATAGCATAATTGTGCTCATATGGAAAAACTTTTATCAGCGCTGCTACACGGCCCAAGAAAATGTTGCCCAAAAATTTTCCAAATATAGTTAGCACACATCTGGCAAATTTTGACTGGCTGGACAAAAATTGTAGATGGTTAAAAAATTTGAGATGTTCCTATCATATTTTGCCACATAATTCAGGCTAGCAATTTCTGGAAAATATTTTGGCTGGGAAGTATTTTCCAACTTTTATTATCTGAAAATTTAAGCAGTACATCTTCGCCCATTTAAGTCTTAGCCTCTCAATTTAAAATCTTTCAAACTTCAACAACCACCATGTCCTACCTTGATTGCTTCCATAGTTGTCAATCGCGCGATAGCGGCAGAGCTGAGCAGAGCGGGCAGAGCGGAGAGTGGACGCTACTCAGCTGCCGGTGCGTCGCGGTAAATCATGGCCACTATTGAGGTTGATGGCCAAAAACCAGTTATACCCCTGTTTTTGGACCATTCTGAGCAGTCTGAGGGGGGACAGCAAGGTCATTTCAAACTCTCCCACCCCCCTCTTCTTAATTCTGAACGTGGTTCTAGAGCTATGCTCTCTATTCTCTTCCTCTCTAATCCATGGGTCTCTCTCCTCCCTCACCCCTCTTACTCCAGTGATCCTCCAACTCCGGCGGCGGTGGCAGCTGCGCCAGTTTGTCCTTCCTGCACTCTCTGTTCTGTTTTTTTCCTATCCTCCTCAGTTTGGTTCGATTGTTTCTC
The DNA here is from genome assembly GCA_031439585.1 of Pterocarpus macrocarpus. Taxonomy (NCBI): domain Eukaryota; kingdom Viridiplantae; phylum Streptophyta; class Magnoliopsida; order Fabales; family Fabaceae; genus Pterocarpus; species Pterocarpus macrocarpus. The sequence goes on from CM062514.1 coordinate 36,245,291, forward strand.
CTCTTCTATCTTCTTCTGCTGTCTTTTTTTTTTTTTTTTTTTTTGCCCCTTTCTGTTCACCGTGTTTTCCCCCTCTGGTGTTGTCTTTTACTATCTTATATTTTGCTGCCCTTATGTTACTGGATAGTGCTGTTTTTTCTGTTTTGCTGCCCTTAGGACTTGATGTTTATGCATTGGATTGATAGTGATTGCTGGTTTTTAGACTATGGAATGGATTATGAATTTTCATTATTGATGTGAATGAGTTTAATTGTGGATAATTTATTATTTTTGAACATTTATATATATTATATATTATATAAATTGCAAGATAATTATATACTTTTTATCAAGTAGCGGCCGGCCCGCTATCTGCTATCCCGCTATAGCGTTTTGGGGTCGGCCGCTACGCACTGCTATCCGCTATTGACTACTATGATTGCTTCTGAATCAGAAATCCCTCATATATACAAGGTGTCAGATTTCTATAAATCCCAAAAATTTTTCCAATCTACATTCTGCACGTCTTGCAATTTTAAGCATCCACGGTGCAGTAATTAGGTTTGCAAACTAGTATACCAAAAAGGAATGAAATTCCCATACAAACACTTAACGTAATTTGCTTCCATAAAATTCCACTGTCTTAGATACATCGAATACATTCAAATATTGTACAGACCAGTGAAGGGGAAAGAACAAACACAATATTAAAACACCAATTAAGCCTTTCCCCACTAGGTGAGATCAGCTATATGAATCAAATGACGCCATTGGGTCTATCATAAACTATGACTATAGAAAAGTTATGAAGGGGGAGGAACCAATAACCCAGAAAATCTGAAGAGATGGAACCTAAGGTAAAAGGCAAGTAGTAAAGTAGAAGTAAACAAGCAAACAAAAACAGATTCAAGTTCACCTTGAATTGTCATTCCTGACTGTCCTTGCATTACCAAATGCCTCTAAAAGCGGATTTGACTGAATCATGCAAAAGTAAAATCAGCGTCCCTTATTGACACCTAAATAACAATGGGAATGTCGAACCAAATTAACTGCTGAACTCATGATTGATTGGATTCAAGAATAGCTTACTTCTAGAACTTGTTGTTCAACTGTTCTATCATCTCCAGCAGCACGTCCACCAACAAAGGTAAGATACTGCATAATCAACTTTGTTGTCTCTGTTTTCCCAGCGCCACTTTCACCACTTACCAAGATAGATTGACTTTTACCTTCATTCATCATTGCTCTAAATCATGACCAACAAAAGCTCACTAATTCACAGCATAAAATGGCAAATAGAAAATAATAAAAAAAATCAAACACCGTAAAAGGTCATTAAATGCATACTAACCTATAAGATGCATCAGCAACAGCAAAAACATGTGGGCTAAGCTCACCCAATGGAGCTCCCTTATACTGCTCCATCATATGGATATCATACAAATGAGGAAGCTTTGTGAAGGGATTAACAGCTATTAAAATGCTCCCTGTATATGTCTGAAAAAGACAAACAAGTAAGAAAAAGAAGCATAAAATCACTACCCTGGAGGGGGAAAAAACTGCTCATAATTAATATTAGCAACAGCTATGTGTTAAAAGTAAAACTAAGTGAAATCCCTTCAGTGAAGTCACCAAAAAGGAAACCGAAGGTTTAAAACTACAGACTATAAACTAAATTAGGTGTTTGAAAATGACTCATCCAGAATAGGGGACCCAATGATTAAGCCATGCACCCATCAAACCAACCATAAAAGTCCACATAAATGAAAGCAACAATATCATACACAAAGTGCTGACTGCCAAGAAAGCATATATCAGGTATCATGTGATTCATAGGCATACTTATAGATTGCAAAATTGCTAGGAATAATAGTTCCACACAAGAACACTATTTTCAAACAACAACAAGAGAAGCATTGCTATTGTGTGAAAAAGTATTCGATATTGAAGCATCTTACGAATTCTCCTCAACAACCAGATTCTTTATTACCATAAATGGGTGATAATGATTTGAAAAATAAATGCTAAGAAGAGAGATAAAAATGACAGCCAACTTGTTCATTTTCACTTTTGAAATAACTGATTTGTACTCTTCAGCATCATTCCTAACAAGAGTTACATTGATAATCCATAGAGAGCAATTTAAGAAGAACTGACACTTCAAAGTAGTCATCGTATCTATGCCGGAAACTTCACAAATACCTCCAGATCCACCTAACTACATTTTACAAATTTTTACTTTAATTTTCGAAATTTTTATACCTGTATAAATGACAATGCCATAATAATTTAATATACAAGTGATTTTTATTATGCTTACAGTGATTTATGCTAGCTTTTAAAGTATTATTTCTCTCTTTAATTGAAGATTTATACCTTTGAGTTAATTTTATATTAAATTTTTATGTTATACTATAGACATGTCTTGTCCTATAATTTTAAAATATTGTCGTATCCTCATATTCTCTTATCGTATCCGTGTCCCGTGTCATGTCCATGCTTCATAGGTTAAGATACATACTTCGCTAATGTAGCTATCCCCAATGCCCAACTCATCTTTACCAAAAACTTTTCCAAATTCCTAAACTCTCAAACAAACTCATAATTAAGCTCAATTGACCATCCAGAAACTAATCAATTTGATTCAATTTAACGGCCACTCACATAGATATCATTGAGCGCATATCTTCTACGAAGATTGTACAACACCCCCGGCTCATTCAAGTAAGCCAGCCTTGTCATGTCTTCGACTCCGCCATGCTCCTCTTCGTCCGCATCCCTCGGATACAGCTTCTCCGGTGTAGCAAATACCTGCACCACCACCACCAGCAATAAATACACCAACACCATGTTTGACAATAGCTTATTTTTTAAAATAATCGCTTCTTTTTCTTCAAAAGCTACTAAAAATTAAGATTATAAACTGTTTTGAACCAAAATTTAAAAAAAGAAAAAAGAAAAAAATCCAAACACATACTTAAACCTCGAATATCAACATCATCAACTAGCAACAAAACCGAACCCGTGACTCGTGAAATCAATGACTCACTCACCTTGTTGCTGGAATCAGTCACGAGAATAATCACTTCTTCTTTTTATTTTTCCAAAATATACTGAATATTAAGATTATAAGCTGTTTTGAACCAAAAAAAAATGAAAAATAATCCAAACACACACTAAGCCTCGAATCAACTACCAACAAAATGAACTCGTGACTCGTGAATCAGTGACTTGCTCACCTTGTTGCCGGAATCATTTACGAGGAGGACACGGTTGTTGCGACCGCCGCCGCCGCCGCCGGAGTCAACCACTTCGGCGGCGATCCAAGCGGAATCCCTGTCCTGGACCCAAACCTTGGAGCCCTTGCGAAGATTCATTGTTACTGGTTATTGCTGCAAACTGGAATACGAAAATTGAAATCGAAACTGAAATTGAAATTGAAATATGAAACCCTAGAAAGGCGAAGAGAGGGAGAAAATAATAGGAGCACGAATGAGAAGATGAGGTTTTTGGTGTTTGTTGCTTCTGGTGAATTTTTCGGGTTCCCGCCCTAAGAGGTGTGTGCAGTGTCAGTATTTTGACTCAAAAATCAAAAACACGGCGAAAGTTGTCATTGTCTACACTAGCTTGGTCTACGCCACACGACACGTCACCACGTTACCCACACCGCCGTTACTGCGCGAGTGAATTCCGTTTTTCATTTAACATCTTCTCTTCTTCTCCCGACTTCAAAGCAAAGATTCAACTTTCACGTTTACCGTCTTAGTACGGTTGATTTATTTTATTTTTTTCCCGATAAAAGCTAGTAGAGAAGGGTTGATTCATCTATAAGCTGTGCTCGAATTTCTTAACCTTCACGTCCACCGTCTTAGTACAGTACAGTACAGTACAAAATTTTTCGATAAGATAGTAAACTTGATTCGAACCGTCCACGTGGTTAGTTGAAGCGAAAGTAAAATGTAGCCTTAGATGAACAGGGAATTGTTTTAGATTAATTGGAAGTGTCCGATTTAAGTTTTAGATACCTAATTGCATAAAATCTGGAAGAAAAAATTTCGCCAATCAACTTATCCTACTCAATTCGAGCATGAGTACGCGGGTAAAAGGTTACATGTAGTTTTAATTTTTTTAAAAAACAAAGCAAAACAAAATTGTAACTTTAGATAAATTTTATATGGGACATTAAGTATTTGAGTCGTGAAATCATCACTTTAATTAAAAAAAAAATTACTTAATTTGAAGTTGAATAAATAATTATTAAAAACAAAATTGACTCATTAGATATTGATTATTTTAGATAATTGGTTATTTTTTAAAGGTCCTTACTTTGGTGTAGGTGAAAAAAAATTATACCATGAAATGAGTTGTAATCAGCAAAAATATGATATGCGGTGTGATGTACTATATAACTCATCATATACAGTGCACCAGATAATGCCCATTCACACTAAACACTTTACAATTTCCGCTTCACCATTTTTTGTCCTACAGAAACAGCAAAAAAGAATCCAATGATAGAGTAAGGAAAGGAAAGATATGGCAAGAGCGGGGATCCCATGGATTAGTTCCACCGTAATAAGGCTATATTGTCATCGCCGCCAGCGTTTGTTGGGCAAGGAAGACGATGATTACGAGGACCTTTACAATGACATCAATGTCGACGACAACTCTTCTAATCGCTATTCAAAAACGATGATCTTGGGTTTGAAACAACAAAGCTGTTTAGGACAATAAGGAAGAGCCCCAACAAGATGTTGTTGTGGTTTCAATACCCAATGTTGGTGGAGGGAGGGCATTAGCAGTGGTAGGGCTGTCGATAGGGATTTTACGATTTCTAGGTTTCAGAATCAGGAGTTTGGAGGAAACAATTTGAGTGGCAAAGGGGCAATGGATCTAGAATTACAGTTGAGTTGAGGTAGCCATCTAGAAAAATGAGTAAGATTGAGGAGCAAATTGGCAACCATGGTGCACACCATATGTGATGGGTTACATGGTATACTACATCACATATCATATTTTCAATGATTACAGCTCATATTTTTATTGTGCAAATTTTTTTTCATTTATAACACAGCAAGAACCTTTTTCAAAAGGTGATATAAGTAGGGATGTTGAAAATTGATCTAAATCGAATTAAAATAAAAAATTGATCCAAAAAAATCAAAAATTGATTAAAACCAAAATAAATTGGTTTTAATTGGTTCTTGTTTATAAAAATCGATCAATTCGGTTCGATTTTTGGTTTCAATTTCTAAAATCGAACCAAATAGAACTAAACTAATAATATATTATATATTAATAATTATATATATATATATATATATATGAGATATATTACATATTATATATTACTTAACTATATTTATACTTTTATAAATATATATATATATATATAAGTATATTTTATAATATTTTAATATTAGAATTGTTCAAGTATTTTTATTATATCTTAACTCAATAATTTAGATTTGTAATTATCTATTAATTCTTTTAATTTACTCAAAATAAAATTTATTTTTTAACTTTATAAAACTTTTTATTAAAAGGCCGAAAACTGAACCAATTCAAACCGATTTAAATTGGTTTGATTTGGTTCGGCTTCTCAATTATAATCAAATCGAAACGAACCAAAGCGAACCGCGAACACCTCTAGATATAAGGCATGTTTAATCATAGTTTATCTTAAAGAAATAATTTTTTTTGAAATCCATGTTCAAACAATAATTTTTGAACTATAATGAATCTCATCTAATTTGGTTTTAATCTAATAAACTTATATGAGAATAAAATTTATAGCATTAATTTTTTATCATTCACAGCACTTAAATTTGATACCTTATTTGAATAGAATAAGCATTAAGTCACTTAAATTGATACCCTTTTTTCATACATTCTTAAATTGATACTTTGCTGTAATTTAATTCTTAAGTTTATCTATTAACGAATTATTCATGAGTTTTTTTTTTATATATAAATGTTTGAAAATTTTAAATTATATTATATTTAAACTTAAAAATTTTACATTTAATTTACACTAATTAATGACATAAATTTTAAATTAGTAACTTTTGTTAAAGTTTAGAAGGAAATTATAATGACCTCCCTAAAATCTCTTAAAATTACACTCATCCCCTCCTTAATTTTAATGTTACACTCGATACCCTCATTTTATTTAAATACATTACAGTTACACCCCTAAACTCAAATGGATGTTAAGCATTGTTAGAATCTTCTGAGTTCTGACTTCATACTTCTGACTTCTGATTTCAATTCTACACTGTCACATGGGAAGCAATAGTACAAAAATGAAATTGATAGTCGAAAGTATGAAGTTGGAACTCAGAACTCAAAAGGTTCTAACAATGCTTAATGTTTGTTTGAACTCAGGGGTGTCGAGTGTAATATTAAAATCAAGAAGGGTTATTGTAATTGAATTTAATTTAAATACACTGATAGTGTAAAATAGTTTTACACTGTCAGCCAATAGAGATAGTGGAAAGTGTCAACTCACACAAATAACTACCCATTAAATGAGGGACCTACCATAATTTCTCACTTTCTCTTATTTCTATTGGTTGATAATATAAAATAGTTTTACACTATCAGTGCATATCAATTAAACTCATTGTAATTTCCCCTAAGGTTTGTGGCAAATTTGCTACATTTCAACAAGCCAATGCAGAGGCATTCATATGTCAGCTTTGGGAATAAATAAAACCCAACGCAGTTAATTGAGATCAAGTTGGACTAGATCAAATTTTTATTTTTCTTTTAATTATTTGATTGAACCCAAATCAATCCAACTTGTAGTCGGATCGAGTAGGTAGGTTAGGCTTGTTTTGGTAGAGTTATGATTTTTAAAGAGTTATTAAGCTCTATAGGCTTTTTAAAAACTGCACTCAAAAAGTGATAGTAGTGCTATTCGATAAAATAATATAAAAGTTGTTTCTAATAAGTAGAAGTCACGAAAATAATATTTCATAAAGCTGGCCTTAAAATCTGAAATAACAATAATGGATATAATTATTAAAGAGAATAATTTTTACCTTTAGTGTCATTAAAGAAAAAGTAAGATTATATTTGTCTATTAAATTTTAGATAGTACAAGTCAATTCTAAAAATCACCTTGTGAAGGCTCCTGAGAGCCCCTTAACTTTTAAAAGTCAAGAATAAAAGTACCCTAATTTTTTGGTTTATCAAACAACAAAAATTGATTTATATTTTTCATAAACCAGTTCACTTCTTCAAATAATACCACCAAACTAGGCCTTAGCCTATTAATTACTTAAAAAATCCAAAACAATATTACCCAAATCATCTACCGGCAAATCCATTACCATCAAATAAAAAATAATCAGATAACCAAATCAAATCTTAATACCAAGTCAGTCTAAAATTAAAATATATATATATATATATATATATATATATATATATATATATATTTAATCAGGGTTGTGAGAGGCGGCTCCGTTGTCCTGATCAGGCAGTAGCCAAAGAAATTTCCAAAAGAAAATTAAAAAATAATAAATTAATTATTCATCTGAAAAAATAACAATTTAATTATTGGTTTTAAAATTCTAATATGAAACGACAGTTTAACCGCAAACACTCAAACTTCCCAAAAGAAAATCCTTAAGTTGATTTGAAATTAATCTAATTAATTTCGTGTAATTTGATGTATTAACGTAAGTATTTAAATTTGATATCCAATCTTATATTTTTATTTAAACAAATTTACAAAAAATATGTTTTTATCTGAAATTTACAATAAATATCTTTTCAAACATGATGTTATTCTCTTGATAATTATTATGCCTCTTGAAAATTTATCATTCTGTTTATATTATTGTTATATCATTCCTTTAACATAATATTTCATTTTTAATGATTTGAAACTTTAAAAAAAAATTAAATTTTGGTTTAGAATTTTATAGTTTGAATGGTTAAAGAATATTTTATTAATAAAAAATAATTGGTCATAGTAGAAGTGCACTATGATCTCAGCTAAATTTTATCTATAATATTAATTTTTCAAATTCTAAATCACCACTTTGGAGAGAAGTTTACCCAATTTCAGAACTACCATTTGCAAAATATAAAATTATTTAAAAACATTAAATTATTTGATGTAAATAAAGCATAAATATGACAAATATAATATTACATTTTATCTAAAAAACAATATTATTAAAATTAAAATTTAATGAGAATTAATCTTACAGTCAAATCATGATCTTACCTAAAAAATTAAATCTTTGAGAGCTTCAATCGAAAACTAGTGTCAGTCTCTTTAGGGTATGTTTGTGAGTTTTATTTTAGAGAAAAAAAAGGAAGAAAGAGAATTTAAAGAGTAATTATGAGTCTATTTTACTCTTCAAATAATTTCTCTTCCTTTCTTTTCTAAAATCAAAATTTGCAAATACACCTTTAATGTTCTCTAGAAGAGGAAAAACACTATCTGATACACTTTTATCAAAAGCTACACTTTGTTTCCTTTCAACTGGCATTGGCAGTGAAAAGAATCTCAACCAAACAAGCTCTTATTAATGACAAAGATTTAAAATAGAAAAATACATATATATAATTTAATAATAGTAATTTGATACAAAATTAACAAGATCGATATATAAATCGAAGATTTCGGTGGCAAAAGAAAAGATATAAATTAAAGATTTCGATTTAAGAAAGATATTCACATGAAGTATGCACAAAGAAGAGGGTCATGCAATAACACAAGAGAGGGTAAGAGAGGGGTTTCTCTTCGTTGTTGGATCCCATTGTAAATAATAAACGCCTTCTTTTATGAAAGTGTTTAAAGGTGGAAGGACCTATCTGTTTGCAAAGTTGAGGCTGGGTATTTTACTCACTAAGACTGCTTGTAAGTGTGCGGTGCTTCATGTAAGTTTCTGCTATGCTTTCCTTTTGTGTTCATTGGAATTACTTTGTACGAATCTTTAACTTTTCCTTGTTGGCTTAATAATTAGTTTTATTTTTTACTGAGTAGCTTAATAGTTAATAAGGCAAATATCAAACTAATACATTCCTTAAGCATGCAATCTAGATTCAATTTTAAAATTCATATGTATGTAAAAATTATTGTTGGCAAAGGTTTCACTTAGACATTTGACTGTACCTGAGAGATTGGTTTTTTATCTGTCAAGTAAAAAGATATTCTAAGAAAAATATAAAAGAAAAAAAATCAAGGTAAAAGCCATACTAATAGGGATCAGGTATAGTAAAAAGGGTTAATCCCTCATAACATTATGAATTATAGTGGAAAGAAGTGCTCACATTTAATATTTGACCTTGTCCCAAATAAAATTGTCTCAGCAGAAGATATTTTTGAGAAATCAAAAAATAAAAGGATAAATGTCATTTTTTTCAAGTAATTTGAAGCAAGTTTGATAAAGTTCTCCACAAAATAATGACTCGATATTGTAGATAAAATTTATTTGGAGTCACGGTTCACTTTCATTGTAATTTGAGTAATATATTGATCATTTAAATTCCCTTCAATTTTTCTGGATTAATTTATAGTTATCGTTAATGTAAATTTTCTTTCAACGCACATTATAAATACGTAATACTTAAATTCTTAATTTTTAGCAGCAATGACTTTGAGGTGATAAAAGATACATTGATAAACGGAATACCTCCAGCTACATTTTGTCATAATCTATATATATATTCAACATAATATAGCAAAATTATGTTGAAAAGGTAATCAAACTAATACTATTATTAATGGTACCAATCTTATTTTCGGGTTGATAACAATTTTTTTGCTAACAACGATTTGAATTTATTATTGATAAATTTGAAAAAAATAGTAAAATTATATCATTGCTAACTCTGAAATTTTAAACATGAATACTTCTATTATATTTATAAGAATTAAAATCTGTTTGAATCAATTTGAATTTTACTTGGAAATGTTTTTAATAAAACTTTTATTCAAAATATTTTTTTAAAATAAAAAAAGAAAATTAGTTAGGCTGAAATTTGATAAAGTAATTAAGTTCTTTAAATGTACCATACCAATATGAGGAATATGCTATTGATATCGCTTAGGATAACTTTTTATGTAGTCTCGGTTGTTGTGAAAATTAATTCAAAGAAAAGCCATATATATGAGGTTCTAATTTTTTTTCTCTTTTATTATAATAATATTAATGTAAATCAGTTGTTATTCAAACAAAAACAACAACTTAAATGGATTCATATAATAATAATAATAATAATAATGGCACAATAAGAATAACATTTGTAATCATTTTACTGAGTTTTTCGTTGATTATATTTTTAAACATTCTTGTAATATGTTATATTAATTTTTTCCATAAATATTTTTTATTTTATTAAGGGTTTAATTGGGATACACTGATAATGTACACTATCAGCCAATATAAATCCTATAAAATAAGAAATTATGGTGGATCCCTCATTATAATAGATGGTTATTTATATGAGTTGGCACTTTTTAGCATTTTTATTGACTTACACTGTCAGTACATTTAAATTGAATTTTTTTATTAATGCGATTCACTTCTCCATCTATTCTAACTCTAAGCCAAATTTAAGTGTGTTTTTTTTTTTTGACAAGTTAGCCAAATTTAAGTTTGTTTGCCCGTGAAATGAGATTAGAGTTGGTAGCAAGTTTACAACTAGTGTCTGTATATTTAAATATGTCAAATTAATATCTTTACCTGTAAAATGGTTTTGATGATATTTATTTCTACGCAGATTTCCTGCATAAGTCTAGCATATGTTCTTGGCTAATTTTCCTGGACCTCCTCTTAGATTTTTTTAAATTTAATTTTGATATATTATTAATATAAAATATTTTTATATAATTATTCAAAAAAAATATATTATTTGTACTTAAAGCGATTGAGCCACAACCTAATAATTGTCTCTTATATAATCTCACTACTTTCGATTAAAAGAAAAAAAAGAAGTCGACGCGTTATGAAATAGGATGGAAGCATTATGCATTGGAAGGAGAGAAGTTGAAAAAACATAGGGTGAGTGTATCTGGCATGGGGAAATGCTTGATGTTACGAAATTGTGTGACACGAACAAATATGAAATGATTTGCCACTCTACTATTGGTCATTGCTTTTTACCCTCTCTCCTCCTGTATGGCCATCCATTCCAGTATTACACAAAAACGGTTTTGTCATTTTCGTACATGAAATTTTCGTGCCATATAGCGGCACTGATCTCGCATATGACTTGGATTTTTTTTAGTACAAATTACACATCTCTTATTCAATCTATATTGTCATAGGTTGCCACATTAGCATAAATGTTTTAAGTCTACAATCACTACCTCAAATTGCACACGATTGGATGACACTGCAACAAAAGTAATCTATTCTTTTTGGCATGATCTCTATATATTAAACATTTGCCTTGCATGATGCTTGATCAGAAATGGCAAATGGAAATAGAAACGAATCTGCACCCAGGGAGATTTCACCTAACATCCGTGCTGGACAACCAACTGAAGGTGACAAACTCACAAGGAGATATGACCTTGTTGAACAAATGCAATTCTTGTTTGTGAGAGTTGTGAAGGCCAGAAACTTGCACAATAATGCAAGTGACCCCTATGTGGAAATCAAGCTTGGGAACATGAGAGCAACAACCTTCTTCTTTGACAAAAAGTCCTACCCTGAATGGAACCAAGTCTTTGCTTTTGAGAAGGACAAAATCCATGCATTGAACATTGAGGTCTTGGTAAAGGGCAAGGTGGTGGATGGTCTAGATATAATGTCACATGCAACTCTTGGTGGAGTTATATTGAATCTCTCTGATGTACCAAAGAGGGTTCCACCAGAATCTGCATTGGCACCACAATGGTACATGCTAGAGGATCAAACTGGTGCAAACCTTCGCAGAGGAGATATCATGTTATCTTTGTGGATGGGGACTCAAGCAGATGAATATTTTCCTCATGCATGGTGTTCTGATGCCACTAAAGTGAGCGTTGATGCTGTTGGTTACGCACGTTCCAAGGTGTATATGTCACCTACCCTTTGGTATCTAAGAGTCAATGTGATTCAAGCACATGACATGTTGCTTATATTTGACCCCAAGAGTTCAGATATTTTTGTTCAAGCTGATTTGGGGGGTCTACGCCTTAGAACAAGTTTTTCTAAGAAAAAGGGTGCAACCCCAGTTTGGAATGAGGACTTGATGTTTGTTGCACAAGAACCCTTCAGTGATATATTGGTCCTCAGTGTTGAGCAAGGGACATTAACCCACCATGTAAGCTTGGGAAAGTGTGAGCTTCATTTGAAAAATGTGGATAAGAGACTAGATGGTGTAGGTGTTGATGTAAGATGGTTTAACCTTAATTGGCCTGGAATCATTGAGACTGCAAAAGAGGTGAAGTTTGCTAGTAAGCTTTGTGCAAGGGTCTCTTTGGATGGTGCCTATCATGTAATGGATGAGCATGTTGAATATACTAGTGACTTTAGGCCTTCAGCAAAGGAACTATGGAAATCAAGCATTGGGGTTCTTGAGTTGGGGATCCTAAAGGGAACTAATTTGGTGCCAATGAAGATGAATAATAGAACTGATGCATATTGTGTTGCTAAGTATGGTCCAAAATGGGTGCGCACAAGGACAATTGTTGATAGCCTCTCACCAAAGTGGAATGAGCAATACATTTGGGAAGTGTATGAACCATCCACAGTCGTTACCATTATAGTGTTTGACAACAATCAGGTAGATGCTAACACGAGGGGTAGAGGAGCAAAAGATGCAACAATGGGTAAGATAAGGATTAGGCTATCAACACTGGACTGTGGCAAGGTCTATACACATTCATATCCACTTATAGGTTTGCAACCTTCTGGGGTGAAGAAGATGGGAGAAATCCATTTGGCAGTCAGATTTTCTTGGCCATTTTTGTCTTCCCTTAATATGTATCAACTCTATATGACACCTTTGTTTCCTTTACACCACCATGTCTTGCCATTGTCTGCTGCTCAGTGTGATAATTTAAGGAACCAAGCTGTTCATGTTATAGCACAAAGGTTAAGCAGGGCTGAACCACCACTAAGGAAAGAGGTTGTGTTTTATATGTTGGACATGAGATCAGACACATGGAGCAGTAGAAAAGGTAGAGCCAATTTCAACAGGGTCATGAATCTTGCTGGGGGATTTCTTGCCTTATGGAAATGGTTGGATTACATATGCAATTGGAAGAGCCCAGTTACCACATTGCTTTTTCACTTTCAGTGCATTCTTATGCTCCTTTATCCAGAACCCCTCTTGCCCATGTTGGTTTTCTACCTTTTTTGGGTTGGGTTGAAGGCTTATTTCAAGAGGCATAGGAACCCTTGTCACATAGATGCAAGCCTATCTGGGGCTCATATAGCAACTCCTGAAGACTTGGAAGAAGAACTTGACATGTTTCCAACTCAACTTCAAGGGGAAACTTTAAGAAGGAGATATGATAGGTTGAGAGTCATTGGTAGGAACACACAAATAGTTGCCAGTGACTTGGCAACCATATTAGAGAGGCTGCATTCTCTGAGCAGCTGGAGGGATCCAAGAGCTACACAAATGTTTTTGCTATTTTGTGTTGTTGGTTTCCTTGTGACAGTTACTGTTCCTGCTAAAGTTATCATCTTCTTTGGCACCATATATTACCTAAGGCATCCAAGATTCCGGAGTGTTTTGCCTTCTGTTCCCGAGAATTTCCTCAAGAGAATGCCCTCCAAACAAGCTTTTGTACTGTGATAACAAGGCATATCTAGCAGAGGACAATCTTGTTGAATTTGTTAACTAGGAGGAATCCTTGTAGTCCTCCTTTTTTTTTTTATATCCTAATTCATGTTTGTTAACAGTTATATTTCTGAATATTCCTCTATTTTCTCATTTTCTTTAAATATGTTATACACATTTCTTTTTATACTTTAAAAGAATTTAATTTCGATACAAACTTTTTTGTTCCAGTTATCTGATTATATATCATTAAAAATGTGATTGTTATTATAGTTACCTCGAAAATCATATATAAATGATAAGATATAATTAGTTAACATAATAAAATAATTTATAAAATTAATCTTAAAGTCTAAAATAGCCAGGACACTCAATCTAGAATCATCAAATTTCACATTGAGGCAACTTGGCACGGAAATCAATGGCCTACTTTGAATTCTCTCTCTTGTGGATCCCAGTGCCCTTAAATTTCATGTTCCAACTACAGGAAATTTGGCATCAGGCAGTAAAAGAGGCAATGGATACTGTACTGGATGCTGCCAGCATACAGACACATGACTGATCCGGGCCAGCTAAGAATCAGTGCATTATTGCTGTTCACACATTATGCACTGCTTCCTCTACAAAACCATTAAAGACCTTAGCTACCCCACCCTGCGTAGTGGCCCCTAAACCCTTCACTACTGCAATATTGTGTGCTACCAGACAAAAAGTACAAGAAATTTGGTTACTGCACCTTTCATATTTGCAGTAAGGGTGAGACACATCTTTCCTGTTCCAAACAACACTAAACTGATACTAAAATTGAAAATTCTTATACACATTTTTCATTTAACATACCCTCCTGCCACTTTTCACTTTTCATTTAATATACATGATGATTCTTAATTTGATCACATTCTTTCAAAATCCTTAACTCACTCACTGTTCTGAGAGATTACCTCTCCAAACTTGAGGAACAGCTGTGCATCAGAGGTGCTCATGGAAGGGCAGTTAACCAAGTGTGGAGTCTTGAGGTTTGCATACTCATCCATGTAGCATGATGGCACTTTGGTGGCAGATGGGAGTGAAGAAGCAGGTGGTGGCAGTGGTGCTGGTTGCTTTGGTGGGGTGGCAGATGGCACAAGGCTTCTGAGGACACGTGTCACTTCGTGCATTGTGGGCCTATCGGCTGGTTGCTTCTTTGTGCATAATAGAGCAAGCTGATACACCTTCTTTACTGCTCCCAGATCCTTGCATGTAGCAGTAATATCAGGATCAGCAGTTTCCATTACTGCATTGTTTTTTGTCTTGGACAAAATCTACACAAAGTCATTACACATTAGTCTCTGAAAATTAACTCAAGTAGATCCAATAGATGCAAGATAGATTGCTCGATATATAGACAAAAGTTTAAAGCCTCATACCAATTACAAGTCAAAAAAAGGAAAATACGCCTCATTAAGTAAAGAGTGACGATATATCCTCCTAACAATCAACCTAAAAATCCTCCACTTCAAAATTCCACTCATGATGCCATAAGTTGTAATTTGTACAACATTCAAAGACTATTTGGGAGGATTTTTAGGCACACAAGTCACGAGAATTTATCATTTCTCTTGGACCCAAAAAGATGTAAAGGACTATGTGTGTTTGAGAAACACGATTATAATCTAAAAACAACTTTTTTTTGGAATAAAAGCTGTTTTGAAATAAGTTGTTACGTTTGGGCCAAAATAAACAAATGGACTATAAGCAAAAATTATAATTTTAAGCTGAAATACAACTTACAATTATAAGTAACTTTTTGATGTTTTTGATTATAAACAAAACACACTACTTTAAAATTATTTTTAAGTTAATAATTCCAAACATAAATTACTATTAAGTTAATAAATCCAAAAATAAATTAATTTTCACATAATCAATCATTAAAAAAAAAAGTGATTATACTTACAATTGGTTATTAAAATAATTTTAATTTCACAGTTTTCCCAAAACACACCATTACCATTTACCAAGAAGTATAGATATATAATTAAGCAAATTAAACTTGGGATGTTAAAATCACAAGCCAACAGGTGTTTTCAAGTCTAGGAAGTGAAAACTTTTTAAGTTGGAAGAGAATGCATAAAGCATTCTAGAATGCCAAGAATATTTACTTACTAAGGATACATCAAAAACACACACTAGATCATGCAAGACCAATGTTATACATCAATAAAAATATACCCTAGCTTAAAGTTCATGATCTATCTTTTTAGAGCATGACAATAAATAAGATAACAAATGCTTTAAAATAAGGTAGAAAACTCACCAGATGATGGAGGTTGGATTCATTGTCAACAGCTTTCCTCCCAGTTAGCAACTCAAGTAGAACAATGCCATAGCTATACACATCAGACTTCTCAGTGAGCCGGGATGTTCTAGCATACTCAGGGTCTATATAGCCAATTGTGCCCATTATGTAAGTTGAGGTATGGGATTTTGAGGGGCAAAGGCTTTTGGCAATGCCAAAATCAGTGAGATGGGGCTCAAAGTCTCCATCTAATAAAATATTTGATGATTTTACATCCCTGTGGATGATCCGAGGACTACAATCATGGTGTAGATAAGCAAGCCCTTGTGCTGCTCCGAGCGCTATTTTCAGACGCAGATCCCAGTCGAGCTTTTTCTTCTTGCTAGCTCCTAAAAAGAAGAAACATAATAAAGTCATACATAATAATCTCATTGCTTGACTGTTATCCAGTGCATTGGTTAGATAAAGAAATGCACAAGCGTGCCACGCAATGACACAACCATGCTTACTGGTGGGATTGTACCATGTACTCCCTCCTAGCTTCTTGTTGGACAACTATACTGTAGTAATGGAGAGTTCTAAAATATTTTTCCACCACATTATTTAAAGGTCTATATGAAACATTACATACAGAATACAACAGAAAGGGACAAAGAACAACAACCAAAAACAATGCATGAATCTGGCAACTTCATTACATGAGTCATGCACAAGAACAACAACCAAAAACAATGCATGAATCTGGCAACTTCATTACATGAGTCATGCACCTAGCACCTTAAAAGAGACTAAAAATGTAGCTTGAACTTACCATGAAGAAGATCCCATAGACTGCCGTTTTCCATGTAGTCGTAAAAAAGAAGGTGCCCATACGGGGACAAAGAGTAGCCTTGAAGACTGACAAGATTGCGGTGCTTAATGCTGCCAACGGTCTCAAGTTCGGTCTCAAATTCTTTCAGGCATTGTGGATAGTGAGAATACAGCCTCTTGATAGCCACTGGCTTGCAATTCTTGAGAACACATTTGTAAACTGTGCTTGATGCACCATATCCAATTATATACTTCTCACTCAGGTTTTCAGTCATCCTCATGATATCCTCATACACATGAAGTGCCATATTCATATGAAGAATCACTAGCTTTGGGGGCGAGTAATTAACTGGCAATTAATCTCATGCACTCAGTAGCTAGTCAACTTCAGTTTCATTAGGCAGTGATAAAATACTATCACAATATATTAAACATTACAATATCCTATTAACTCATAAGCACCATGACCATTTTAATTCACACCATTATACAGTTCAACCAATTTCCATTACTACTCAGTCACATCCATTCAATTCACTTAATTAAAATCAACAAAACCCCTAGAGAAAAAGAAACAGAGAGCTATGAAGAGGGTTTGATTATCTACAAATTTGCAATGCTGGGTGTTTTGAGGTAATTACCTGGCTTGTCCAGTGATCCATCAGGAAAAGGAGACGGATTGTGTGGTCGGCAAGCTGCCAGCAATATCATAAGAAGAATAACAAGGCCACCGAGAGCTATTCCTAGAATAGCCGCCTTAGATAATGTAGCTGCATGGTCAACAACATACATTAGCTTATTCTAGAATAGCTGCAGTAAACTTTTGGCTTTTACCATATGTTCCCTGCATGCATAGGAACACCCTCATTCTTACCAACCCCAAACTCTAATAACTACCCGCTTTCCTTAATCTTATGCCACCACCTCCCCTAGCCCAAATCGCCTTAGAAACTGACTCAACATGTTTTTCCCTTTTTTTTAAAATTGACAATGGGACTAAAGCCAAAATCAAACTAACTGCTAACTACTCTGGGAAAAACAATACCAGCTAGGTCAAAGATTTATAGTACTCATAATATGGCCAGGCATAAATGTGAGGGGCCAACAGGATACTCATGTTAGAAAGTTGTTATTACCTTGCTCTGTGGGGTGAAGAACATGACAGGGTGAATTCAACCAATTGCTACACAGGCCAGGATTTCCAATGAAACTGCAAATAAAAGGTTGTATCAATTAGTCCAAAAGAACATGCTGTTGACCAGATAGACTACATTGTTGTAAAAATTAAAGGCAGTAAAGATAACACTCAACTGCAAATGATCCTTACCTGTCAGGGGGGAACCTGGAAAAGTTGTTGCTCGTAGGAATAACACCAACTAGTTTGTTGTAGGATACATTACTACAAGATTTAAGATAGATTCAGCTTCTTAGGTAAAAGTGACATTGTCCATCCGTAGAAATATCGTGCCAAATCATATAAAAATAAACGCTAGTTAACCAAAAATAATTAAATAAATAAAGGCTAAACTTACAGCAGCGAAAGACTAAGGCAATTTACAAGTGATGTCACATCCCCAGTTAATTTGTTGTTTTCGAGCCTCCTATACAACATTTTAAACCAATAAAATTAGAAATATCAACAGAGACAATGAAAACCATTTAAAATTACACAAGAGTCTAAGATCATCCACTACAATTAACATGTGGAAACAGAGTAGGAGAACAAATTGTAAGTTCTGAGGCCATTCAAGTCCTATTAAGTAACCCATATGTCCATATTGAAGCTTTATGAATAATACAGATTATTGGGCATATTTTTTTAACAAATCACAAGAACCCCCAAAAAGAGAAAAGCAAATCCCACAATCATTGATTTCCAGCATCGAACATTAGACATATATTGAACAAATATTAAGCAAAGATACAAAAGGAAGAGGCTTACAAGGATATCATGTTCTGAAGCTGACTAAGTTCTTCAGGAATCAAGCCAGAGAGTTGATTATTTGAAAGATCGCTGCAACACAGAAGCATGAAAACCAGTTAGAGAAAAAAATCCAATTAAACAGATTTTTGTTTTCACCAGAAGAATAAAAAAATAACTGACTTACATCTCCATAACACTTCTAAGATTGCCAAATTCTGCTGGAATAAATCCTGTCAAATGATTTCTGCTCAGGTTCCTAACAAAATGAATATTACCTATCAGTGAAACGAAACGGTCCAGATTCCAAAAAACAACTCGCCAGAGAACTCACAGCTTCAGAAGATGTTCCAAGTCACCAAGGGAAGAAGGAATGGAGCCAATTATATTATTATTTGAAATATCCCTAGGAGCAAATCCGAAACTATCTATTAGTATGAACTTAGAGTGATTTACATAAGAAGATATATTAAAAAATTCATACTTACAATGTATCCAAATTACCAATCCGTGACAGTTCAATTGGAATGGAGCCTTGCAGGTTGTTGGAAGAAAAATTCCTGGGAATAGTCATCACAATTTCATAAAGCAATAAGCAAAAGAGTAATTGGTTGAAGCTTGAACTATTGACTTGTTTTTCAACATGTTTTGAGGAAGGATAGCACAGTTGAACCTAACATGATGGAATTGCAATTAGGTTCATATCATGTCCAAGAATGTCAATGTAAAACTTACAAATAAGTCATACTCTCCAAGCTCTTCAAAGCAGGGGGAATTGTTCCACTCAACTTGTTCCCATGCACATTGCTAATACAGGAGAATAGGAAAATCATTACTTTTAGCAACGTGCTTGCAAATTAGTAATTCCTGGTAACAAAGTAGAGTACAAGGTTTATTGCTTACAGGCTGTTAAGATTTTTACATGAGCTAATATTATCAGGAATAGACCCCTCAAGGTGGTTGTTGGCAACATTTCTGCAAGAACCATTAGTGACTCATCAAGTTAGTAAAAAAATAAAAATAAATAAAAACTAATAAAATTGACAGTTCAAAGTAACAGCACTTACAAGTCAAACAAATCGGTAAGCTTTCCAAGCTCGGGTGGGATATGTCCACTTAAATTATTATCATTCAGCTCCCTATAAACGATGGATAACCATTAAAGCCCAATTCTAAACCAAATTTCACCCAGTTATGACTGGTGAACTAACAACTAACAATTTTAAACCAAATTTCACCCTATTGTCAAATAGGCAATTAATGAGGTTCTGCATAAAAGTTTCGAAATTCAGAATGGAATGATTATAATTAACTATTGATAGGAAACTACTTGCTTAAGCATCTTACAAATAGTGAAGCTTTGTCATGTTTCCAAGCTCCGGGGGGATAAAACCAGTCAACTTGTTTCCATGCAAATACCTAGAAACATTTCAGAAATGATGTCAAACATATAATGATTCTAGAAAGTCAACCAATGGATATAAAGCGAAAACTAATTGCTTATACTCACAACTTTTCTGTGTAAGTTAAATTTCCCAAGATAGGAGGGATTGGTCCACTTAACAAGTTACAACTCAAGTCCCTGGATAAGAAATATGGAATAAAAACAATGGGCAATGAAAATCAAAAAAGAAGTGAGAAAACATCAAGTCAACGAAGAAACTTCATAACGTTTGATTCAGATACTACAAGCTAACAATGCTTACAAGACAGCAAGTGCTTGCATGAGACCAATCACTGATGGAATATGCCCAGAGAGTTTATTGCCTTGCAAGGACCTACCAAATTCAAACAAATCTATCAAGGAATTCCTAGAGAAGGGAAGTGGAAGATAACATATCATTCATATTAAAAATAACTTTGAAAAGATCATGCAACACATACAACGTAGCTACTTGCAGAAATCCAATGTTGAACGGTATCTCTCCTGTTAGCTGGTTGTAGGATAAATCCCTGACACCAATCGAAGGTGTTACAATTGTAACGAGAAAATAAGACAAGTTATGGCAAAATCCAGTCATAGAATTGGATTACATACAAGACCTGGAAGGAAGTACAGTTGCCTATGCTTTCAGGAATACTTCCTGTCAAGCTATTGTTTCTCACATCACTACAAAATGTAGGAGGAGAATAATCAGATCCCCTTAGGAAATGCACATATTTGGGGCTTGGAATGAAAAGAGAGTGATAGTGCAACTTACAAATACCACAATCCAGTTAACTGGCACATGTCTGGCGATAGCGAACCAATCAAATTGTTACCTCGCAAGCCGCTGTTTTACGACAAGAGAAAGATGGAAAAATAAACAAGATTAGCCACAAGATCACATCATGAGGCCTACTAAGCACAAACAAATATGTCAATAAAATGATAGATTTTATTTGCATATTCGCTACACTCACAGATACTGCAAAACTTCATTCCAGTATATAAGCCTTGGTATTTCACCACTTAGATTATTCTGTGCCAGGTCTCTAGAACAAATATTCCAGGAGTTGAGAATGTTAGCTATAGAACCTAGGACCAGTATTATGAGGAGAAGAATGAGAAAAAACAAAGAAATATCATACAGAATCTTTAAGTTAGGAATCTGAGACAAAGTTGAAGGAATTGGTCCAATCAGCTGGTTATTTTTCAAAATCCTGAGACACAAAAAAAATAAAAGGTACTGTCATCACCAAATCAGAAGATTGACAAAACAAATTTTCAATTACAGAGAAAATGCTCACAAAAAACTTACAAATTTTCCAGTTGCTTCAACTTTGAAATTGAATATGGTATATCTCCTCTTATCTCATTATATGACAGGTCCCTGGCAACACAGTAAAAATCCAAGTTCCAAGTCATTAGCTGGTCTAATTATGAATTGAATTCATTTCTTCAGGGTGTGAAAAACATACAGGCTTCTTAAAGAAGAACAGTCACCAATCTCATCTGGTATCTGGCCTGATAGCCGGTTTTCTCTGAGGTCACTGTACCAAAAAACAAGACACTATGTAGCAAGAAGGACAAGCAAAAACAAATGCCATAACAACATCAACTGCATACATGAATGAATAAAAGGAAAATGAAGAAGCCTGAAGGAAAGTAGGAAGTACATGGAGACCAAGCTCTTAAGGTTCCCTATTGCAGGAGAAATTTCACCATCAAGATTCAGTCCTGAAAGATTGCTGCCAAAGAAAATAGGGGCATACCCAAAAAAAAAAAAAAAGAAGAAAATTGCTTGTTTTTATTAACATGAAATGAGAAGACTGTATACAATGTGCAAGGTTACACCGCAACTCACAGTGCAACAACATTGAAGGTGACATTATCACATGTAATCCCTCTCCAAACGCAATAATCTGATGATGGTGAGTCTGTCCAGTCATATAGAACGTTATCCACATCCCTGAATGACTTCTTTATCTCCAGCAGTGTTGCTCCTACCATTGAGACACTCAAACATTAACCATGTAAGAACATAGTTATACATACTACATATTCATATTCATATTCATATTCCTGGTGCCATGTTATACATGCTTTTATATCACTTGTATACCATCAAAACCATGTATATAAAAAGAAACATCTCATTTCCACTATGAAAACACAAGCATTAAATAAGCACAAGTAGTATAAGTAACATAATCCATGCTAACAATGCGGAAATTGACATCCATATTAAAGTAAAAACTACAAGATCCAAAAAATAACCAAGTCAAAATCAGCAGGAAAAAGGCGCTGACTTTGATTAAAAAAATGGACCAACTGAAAACATTGGGGGAAGTTAGTACCCTGTTTGGTTGCCGAGAAAGCAAGAAGAAGGCGAAAAAAAAAAAAGTCGAAAAATTCAGCTTTGAGTCTTCCTCTCAATATCCTTCACCAACAAAAGAGAAACAAGAGAGAAAAACATAGCAAGGACTTGGCTTTCTAGCAATGGCTTCCACAACAGTACTACAAAGCATTAAGTTTCAAGTGTCAACCATTTGATGTTATCTTCTCCCACCCCACAAAGATTTCTTGGTTAATCCTAATACCAACAAAAAAAAACCCCTTGAAACATTAGAGAGCACTCACCATCATCTGAATCAACCGAATTGGCATTCGTACCAATGAGAAAAGCAAGAAGAAGGACCAACCCAAAACGAAATGCCGTAGCAGCTTCCATTGACTTGACTTTCACACCAACTGAAGCATCAAAAGCGCACACACACCAACCCCACAAAAGAGAGAAAAAGCCAATGAAGCTGTCTCACTATACTAAAGCCTCTTCTTGTTCATGCACAAGGAACCATAACAAGAAGAAGAATAAGGAGAAGCTATATATTATATATAAGCTTTAATAGCAGTGGCACTAGTGACACCATTCAAAATGGTTAAAAGGGTAAGGTGAGTTGGGTTTGTGACCATTCTTCTGCGTATTCTCCAACCCTTTTAGCTTTTTATGTGAATATTTTTAAAGGAGTTGGACTGGATTTCCATGTTCTGATTTTGACACAATATGTAACATAACAGAACACAAGCTCAAAACATAGCTTTGGACCTGTGTTCCATCACATCGCTCTGAACCAACACAAAGACCACTCCCTAATACAAGTGTAAGATGCAGCAGAACAAAGAGAAAGAGAGAGTTAAAGAAAGAGAAAGAAGAAAAAAACAACACAAGAGAGAGAGAGAGAGAAAGAGAGATAAGAGAGAGAAGAGAGGAAAATTATTTCACACATAAAGTTAAAACCATCTGCCACCACTTCTGCTATGAACCTGCAGCTTCTGCAACACCACCCTCTCTAACATCTCTCTCTCTCTCTCTCTACTTTCTCTTTTTATTTGCACTTAATAGTTTTTTTTTTTTTCTCTTTCTTTGAAACTGTTATGCTAGTGCTAGTGTCTGTGCCATTCAATTTTCAGCCATACCCCATAGTAAATAACACTGTACTCTATGCTATTCTATGCTGTGTTGTGCTATGCTATGCTATTGCATGCCATTGATGTAACCTTTAATTCATAGGGGGTCCCTTTTCTGTGTGGTTTTGCTATGCCATGGTCTGTGAGTTTGCGGGGAAAAAGGTCACACAAGTAAGGCAATCCATTTGAGGTGACAAGGACGTCTTTCTTTTCCACATTATTATCACTCTCTGAACATTGTCACTGCTTCATGTTTATGATTTTTTGTTTTTGTAACGAAATTTATATATGATTCTTTTGAGTAACAACATGTGTATTACTTTTAACTGTCTATTTTAAAAATATTATATTATTTATATATATCCAAAATTTTAAAATTCTAATATCTTTTTTAATTTTTTTATCAATTATTTTACTTTTTTTCATTTCTTTTCCTCTTCTCGAACTCTAAGTGTATAAAATTTCTCGGTGCCCTAACGATATAAAATACATTTCTCATCTTAAAATGAATCTCAGTGTCACGATAAAGCAGCAAAATTGTTGCCTTGCAACTTGAACATTGAGGATTCAAATTTTAGAAATTGTGTCTTTCCTTACATTGGTCGAGTTGCTTACATCTATTTTTTTCAAACTCCATTGATTTATATATATTAATAATATAAAATTATTTTATATTGTTATCTATTATATTCTTCTATTTACAAGCTTTTTGAAATAATAACAATTAGATTATATATATTTATTTATATGATAATATATAATTAAATAATAATATAAAAAAATTTTATATTATCAGCATATATAAATTAAATTTTATATATATAAAAAATTATATATATATATATATATATATATATATATATATATATATATATATATATAAAAAATTATATATATATATATTATATTTTTATCTAATTTTAACTAATTTGATTAAAATTAAGAGTTTAATTTTGGTATATTAATAGTGTCAAAATTTTTTATAATATTGTTCAATCAAAATTTTTTATTATATAATTATTTAAGTAGTAGGTGATTATGTCCAATACTTTTATTGGTATAATAATATATAATTAAATATTTATAAAAAATCTTAAAATAACAATATATACAAATTAAATCTTAAAATTAAATCAAATTATATCACCATAAAATAATAGATAAAACTTGCAAGTGTTAATTTTATTTATAAAATTTGAACTTAAAGCTTTGTTTTATAAAAAAAAAAATACCAAATCACTTGAATTGGCTAAAAGTTAGATTAAATAACAGTGTGACAAGCATTTTAAAGGTCTTTTTTTTTTATATAGTATTTGAAAATAATTTATACCAAAATATGGGATTTTAGATGAATTATGAATATATAGGAATTTAAAAAAAAATGTCATAATGTAACAATTTTTTTAAAAAGCAAAAATCACCAATGATGATTTTAAAAAAATTAAAAAATAAATCATATATCTCCATACAGTATATCAGAAAAAAGCAAAAATTACCATTGATAATTTTTGAAAAACTAAAAATCTAGCAATTTTTTAGTCCCATATCCATATCCATATACTTTGATCCATAAACTCATATTCTTACATATATTACACTCATCTACTATATTAAAAATAAAAATCCACATTTAAAGAGCTTCACTTAAGTTTAATTTTTTTAGTTTTAATTTAATATTGTTCTTATCTTTCTCCATGGCACCATGGCCCGTCTCTCTCATTGTCTCATTTATTTATCGCTTTTGTTTGTTAGTTACGCGTCCTCATATTTTATTATTAAATACCATCTCTATTATTGTTAAAACAAACTCTCAAGCGGTCTTTTTTTTTTTTTTTGAATATAGGATTTGTTGTTTATATGTAATGAAATATGAGAATTGGGGGATTTTACATGGATATGGAATTTTTCAAAAATTAAAAATTTCAAATTTTGTTACCAGAATATTTAATTAAAATAAAATCAAAATTTTCAATTTCTAGAAAAAAAATTATTAAATAGAAAACAAAAATTTCAATTTCTTTTTTTAAAAAAATTATAAATAGAAATCAATCTTTTCGATTTCATAACAAACAAAAACCAAAACAGTCACTTATATGGTTCCTACGATTTAAACAAAAAACATACAGTGAAATCGAAAATCGAAAATTCTGAATTCCCTACAATTCCATGGTTCCCAGCGATTTGAGCAAAAAATGTATAGTGAAATCGAAAATCGAAATTTTCGATTCGATTTCCCTGTGACTCTGCGGTTCCCTACGATTTAAAACAAAAAACGTTAAATTGGAAATTCCGATTTCATAACAAAAATGGTATTTCCAATTTCATAGCAAACAAAAACAAAAGCAGTCACTTCCGCAGTAGTGAAAATGGAAATCAAAAATCACACCCCCTTCTCTCCCTTTCTTTCTCTCTTCCTTTCTTTCTTCTCCGCAGCCCACCCTTTCTCCCACAATTTATACAACTTCGGAGCAATCAATATGATAGAGATTCCCTGCCAAATGCAATCGGGAATTACTATTTCCTATAGTAGAGATTCTTGACATGCCAAGTAGAAATTCCCTGTAATTTTTGGACTCATCTAAAATCAAAATTTCCGATTTCCATCTAGACAAAAATCATAGTTTCCCTTTTCAATAAAATCTCATATCAAAGTAAATCAACCCTAAACCCCGTATTGTTGTATATCTTATACTTATAAACCATATAGAAAATAAAAACCTAACTCTCAAGTTATTTTGTTTCTTTTATATTTTTAAGAGATTAATTTTTATACATTAAATTTTTACATTATCAAATAATAGAAGTTATGATAATTGTCATACTACAAAAGATATTTACATGAAAATAGACTATACTATTAATTTTTAAAATTGTTAATAAATGGTAGTATAAAATTATTTTATATTATTAATATATAAAAATTATTCTCTATTTTTAACATAAAAGTCTTATAAGGATCTTCTCAATGTTGCCATTTTTTTTATGAGAAAAAAGGATTCATTCATAAACAAGTCTAAAAGTATTTATAAATTGAAAAAGATACATCATATTCAAATTTAATGAAAAACAAATATATCTAACATTTTAAGCTAACCAACAATCTATAGCCCTACACCTTACCTAAGGAATATCAATGTCTAAACATTTTTTATATCGGAGACTAATATGAAAAGTCCTACAATTTTAAAGAATATATTATAACTCTATTCAAAATAAATTTAAAGATTTCTATCATCTATAAGACTATTAAAATAGATATATCTACAAGTGGAAACCAAAGCACCCGCAAAGAAAAAACAAAAACATCCATAAAAGAAAAAAAAATATACAAAGAGGACAAAAAAAAAGACTTATAAAGGAGATAATAAAAATAAAATATAAAATACTCACAATAAAAAGCCTATCAAAGAAAAAAAAATGGCAACCCTCAATAATACTTACACAAAACTAGAGAGAGAAGAAAAAAACGAGGGACTAGGGTTGGCTTCCTCCCGTTGACAGCTCAATGTTGCTTTTCTTTATCAGAACATGTTTCGATACTGCTACGCTGAAATGCAAATTTCATGTACTCCTAACGATGGATTTAATGTTATTCATTGATTTATATTATATTTTTTATTACTTAGATAATAAATTTTTTTTAAAAGGACAAGTAAGATTATAAACATTTTAGTATCCTGATAAATTAATATGTATTTATCTTTTTAAGGAATTGAAAATAAGAAAACTAATTCTGTCCTTACGTAGCACAAATGAATTTTGTAAAATATCACTAGGAACTATTCAAGTAAAGTCAAAATAGTTGGACGTTATTACGATCGGTTAACGCAATTATAAATTAATATAAATGTAAATGTTTGACATGTGTCTAAGATGCTGATAAGCTCACGTAGAACGATGTAAATGGCGGCACCCTGAGCACTTCGGAGGAAAAGAAAATCAGTTTAATTTGGAATAAAAAATTTATAGGAAGCGACTTTACTAATATGCACTCTTGAAACGAATGGTGTTTCGGGAAACTGGAAAGTTTAAGTGGCTTTGCTATCAGTATCATACTAAAATTAAGATATAATTTTTGCGTTTAGAGAGTATTTATAAAAGATTGATGAATTATTTATTAATAAATTTTTCATATCAATAGTAAGAATTAAATTTAAGTTCTTATACGATTTGAATTCATTTTTTACTAACGGTATCAATTCTAATTGACGAATGATTTTCATATATATATATATATATATATATACGATCACCTTGAATAAAGGATAATATAAATAAAATAAATAAATATTTATTTTAATTCTTCAAGTTTTATACATGATCTATTTTAGTTTTCAAAATTAAAAAATTGGTTATTTAATTTTTAAAATTGTAAAATATGATTTAAGTTAATTTTAGGATAGCAATCATAAGGATTAATATAAATCACCAAAATGATTAATTTAAATATTTTTTACAATTTTATGAATTAAATTATTAATTGTATCGACTAAAAAGAAATATACATATAATTTTAAAGGCCAAAATAAATATTCACTTAATAAAAATAAATTAAAACTTAATTTTGATAATTTGTTAATATAAATTATTTTATATAAATATTTAATTATATTATTATATTAATAAAAATAATTAACTTTGACATTTACTATTTTAAAAATATCTCAGTGACATATAATTAAATTAGATTAGATAATAATATAGTTATATAAAATTTTTTACACAAACAGTATGTCAGAATTAATGTTAAAAATTTTAATAAAAAGAGTAAACTTGTAAGGGAATAGTAAAAGTTGAGAATAAAGGGAACAAAATTTGCACCAGCCCCGGGTAACTATCTGAACAACAACATTGAAGTCTGAAAAGTAAGGTAAATCTTGACCTTTTTGGTACCTTGGCTGTGGTTTCAATTTAGAGAGAGAGAGAGAGAGAGCACCAAAAAAATTTAGAGAGAGAGAAACGGAAAGAGAGTAGCTATCACTTCTCGTATCATTTCACTTGTTAGGCAGCCACGAAAGATTTTTATAAAAGTAGAGCCCACAACCCCTAGTTTTTGTATTCTCTGATTGACATACTCAACTAGCTTGAAAAATTACTCTTTAGATGCTACACCAATGTAAATAATAATAATAATAAAAATAATAATAATAAAAATCACATTTCGTATTGTTCATATTTTAACATATTAATTTTAAATTTTTTATTATTTATCAATTTTATTATATTTTTAATACAATAACTAATATATTAAATTATAAATGACATAAAATATTAATTTTTGCCTTCATTTTAGTTGTTTAAAAAAAGATATTATATTATTTCTTAAAAAATTACACTTGAAAATAAAAAAATTATTACATTAAGAATATTTTGTTATATCTCAAATAGTTTAAATTGAGCATATTAAGATAGTGATAAATCTTACATTTAATATCTATTTGTATCCGTTTTTTTTTTTTTTGATACGATATCTATCTGTATTCTGGTCATAACTTTTTGTCTTAATTTTTTTTTTGAAATAATAGTACAATAATCCCTTATCATAAATATCCAAGTAGTATTCTCTTTTGATTTTGCTAATCAGTACTTTAATCAAAAATGAAAAGTTTTTTTTTTTTATTGAAAGTAAGAACTTGTTTAGTTTATATTTTTATTTCTTATTTTTAGTTTTAATTGTAAAAATGTTACCTATTTTTTATTTTTTTATTTTTTTATTTTTCAGAATTTAATAAATGAAAAATAAAAAAGAAACAAAATTTTCTTATTTCTATTTTTTTACAAAATTCTGAAAATAAGGAATAAATTAAAAATAAGATAGTATTTTTATAATTAACATTAAAAAATAAAATAAAAATCAAATATATCCTAAGACTTTTAAGTTTATAATAATATATTAAATACATTAAAACTATAAAAAATTCTCTAATACTTTTCTTTTCTAATTAAATTCTTTAGCTAATACCTTCCTTATAGAATTCTTTATGGCTAACAAAAGCATTTGACAATTTGATAGCCAAAAACTTTTTTCCTTTTCCTCTAATTTCATAGATATAATAATAATAATAATAATAATAATAATAATAATAATAGCCAATAAGCTGTAGTTAAAGTAGTATCTTTCCTGATCCAAATGACTAAAGAGTTGTTAATTTTGGGCTAGAAATTCGATCCCTATTTACCTATTCTTTTCCTTATTTTTGCTAGTTGCTCCTCTGAGCTTCATCAAAAATAATAATAATAATAGGGTCATGTTGCAACATACCTTTCTTTAAACGATGCTTGAAGCACTTTGCAGGTGTCTTGGATCTAAATCATTGAAATAGTGTGCACTTAAATAATAGTTGAGCACTCTAATAGTCCCCAAAAATGCTACTTGCTTTCTTCCTTTCTCTCACAGTTCCCTCTCCTGTACCACTGCCCAAACCACTTTCTTTCTTCCACCCTCCCAATTGCCATAACCATTTCTTTCCCCACCACCGACAACCACCATCACCCATCACCACCAACATGCCACTCGTTGAAGATCGTGCCACCATTGCACCACCTAAACCACCCCATGCTTCCTCTTCTTCTTCTCTCACATCCTCCCTACCATATCCAATTACCACAAATACCCTACCATATCCAATTACCACAAATCACCCAACAATGTAATAGATGCGCATGAGAAAATTTCCATCTTCTTCTACTTAAAATAACTTCCCAAAAAACAATAACAAAAGAAGAAGGTTCTCTGACTAGTTTAAAATTTCTACCCCTTTGATGGTTGAAAAAGTTTCAATTTTTACTTCTCTTTTATTAGATTAGATGGAAATATAAGTGGATTTGCTAGTTTTCTTCACAATCCATATTTTATTTGATGTTTTTGATTTGGAAATGCTGGTTGCTGGATTTTATGGGGTTGGACATGGAGTCTAACATACCGTGATGTTAATGGAGGGGAAGGAGGAGGAAGAGGGATGATGCGGCGGTGGGGATCATGGGTCGTGGTGTTAAGCAATAGCGGCGAGCTCACTGGCGACAGAGACAGTGTATATTGGTGTGGGTGCTGGGAGTGCAAGTCTAGGATGGGGGCAGTGGAAGTAGGGAAGTGGAGGTAAAAAGAAAAAATTATAATATATTATATATATTTAATTCTAGAAATACATTTTTATATCTTATAATGCATAATGCACTACAAAAAAAAAACTCGATGTATTGTAAACAAACCCATAATAATAATAATAGCATGCAAAAGTTTCTCTACTCACACAATCTCTCTCTCTCTCTTTAAATTCACCTCGGGAAGGCCATTTGTCTCGTCTCTCTGATCATGATTCCTGCATTTGGCATTGCATGGCCCTACCTATTCGCATAAAGCCTGAACACCACCCCTACACTATACCCTCCTCTCCTTTGACGACGTTAACGTCCCCTTAACCCAATAAACATAGCCATGCGTCGCTTTCACCTCTGCATTCAAGTGTCCGTTTTAGACCAATCTCACTATCCTTCTCCTTTTAATCTTGTTATGCAATGATTTTACCCCAATATTATATATATAATACAGAAATTATTTTTTAATATATTATTCGCATAAAAATATGTTATATAAATATTTAATTATATATTAATATATTAATAAAATTACTTTCCTCAATCACTTATTACCTTATGAGTATATTTGTAAATTAAAATTTTAATAAAGAAAAAAGAAAAAAATATTTAAAGAGTAAAATAAATTTATAATTATTCTTTTAAATTTCTATTTTTCTCTCTTTTTTTTTAAAATATTAACTCTCAAATATATCTTAAAAATTTTATAAATAAAAAAATATAATTAAATAATAATATAAAATTCTTTTATACTAATAATATCAAAATCAATATACATACACAAGCACAAAAAAGTTTTGTTATCCGCAACAATGACAACATATTTTAAATAAATTAACTTTAATGCACTCTTAATTTAAACAATCTTACGCTAATATTTGATTGATTTAAATTGTTTGATTCTTTTTTAGGTAAACAATTTAATTAAGGTCTCATGAAAAGAGTTTTTTATTAAAGAGTTTGTATAAAAAGAGGCTTATAAATATGTTATTTTATATTTGGATGAGCAATAATGGTGTTGCTTATTCATATAAAGTTGTGTAGAAGATTTTTTTTTGAGAAGCTAAAAAATATTTCAATTTCTCAAAAAGTATTAAAAATAATTTTTTAAAAAGTAATAAATTGTACATCAATTTGGTCTAAAAAAAGTACAAAAGTGACTTTTGACTATTGAAAAGTTGCTACTTACTATGATGAAGCACATAGAGTTTGCTTTATCATGAAGCACTAAGTTAGCCGAATAATAGTACAATAAGTGGATGGTGATGTTAGTTTTGAGTTCAGGAACTCAAAAGCTGAACTCGAAATTTACATCGAATCCTACCTCAACTTCCTCATTTTCTGAACTTGCATCAAAGTAAAATTCGAAACTTGTATCAGGAACTTGAAACTTGGAACTTGCATCACTATCCATTTGTTGCGGCCAACTTAGCATTTTATAGTGAAGCAAATTTCTATGTATTTCACCAGAGAATTGGCCTGAAAAGTTAAAAAAGTCACAAATAATGCTATGCAACACACATCTTTATTCTCTTTAAGTAAATTATTGGGTTTAAATCTTATGAATAGAAAAAATTTATGCCAGAAGAATTTTACCTTTGTAGTAAATTAACTTGATTCAAGCTAAATTAGTTAGCATTTACTTTCAAATATTGGTGATTTACACACAAAAAAAGAGTTTATATTGTTACCTAATTATATATTATTATATATATAATTTTTGAGATATTAACAATAAGAGTTAAATATTTTTATTAATATTTTTTAGGTATATAAGTGATAATAAAGTTTAAATTTAAGATTTAATATAATAATCACAAATATTTTCATCAATATAATAATACATAATATGATAATTATCTATAAAAAATATTTTTGTCAATACTGTAATAAAGCCAAATTAAATTCTTACTATTTTAGATTCATAACTTTTATGGCTCATTGTCATTTATCTTGATTTAGGATGCGTTTGTTTCACTTTTTTAAAAAAGTGATTTTGAAACTTAAATTTTATATATAACAGAAAAATATGAAAATTATTTTTTTTAGAAGTTATTATTTTAAATTTCTAAAAAAAGTTGAAAATAATTTTTTTTGAGGATTTGATTATTTTAAAAAAATTATTAAAAATATTAAAATTAATTTTTTAAATAAAAAATAATTTTTTATCTGAAAAAAACCCAAACGAACATATGCTTAGTTTAGTTTAGTTTACTAGACTAGACTTCTTACACCATAATACAATATACTAATAATATATAATAATTAATTACTGCCATTAAGAACTTTCTTAATGTGCGTAGTTTCCCCACAGTAAGTCATGCTCCTTACTTAGGAACAAAAAGCCTCTCTATCATTAGGCCATCTAGCTGCCTTCCCTACGTGGTTCCACGTTATGGCTACTTCTTCAACATTATACCCAATCACAAAAAAGGAACTCATACCCCTTTTACCCTTTACTTGGTTGATGAGAAAATCAAGGAAAAAAATAGGGATGATTTTGATTTTTTTTTATTGCTTAAATGTAAGAAAAAAATAAGGAG
The DNA here is from genome assembly GCA_031439585.1 of Pterocarpus macrocarpus. Classification (NCBI taxonomy): domain Eukaryota; kingdom Viridiplantae; phylum Streptophyta; class Magnoliopsida; order Fabales; family Fabaceae; genus Pterocarpus; species Pterocarpus macrocarpus. The sequence continues at coordinate 36,278,551 of CM062514.1, forward strand.
GAAATAAAAAAAATGAGTATGGCCCGCCAAAATCTTTCTTCTACGTAAATGAAGCGTAAATTAGGGAGAAAGAGAAAATTTGTTTGAAACATCAATTTTATTCTTCTTTATACCTTTATATTATATTAGATTTTTTTTGGATAGATTACATTATATTAGATTAAAGATAAATAAATTATTTATTATAATTATATTTCATTTTTTCTCATTTTTTTAATTAAGTAAAAGAAAGAAATTTTTTTATTTTATTTCTCTTCATTTTTTTTATTTTCTCTTTTTCTATTTTAACCACCCATATAAATAAATAATATTGTTCATGGTTGTTAAAATCTTATTTTAGAATTTAAAATCTTATGATTTTACATTTTTACAACTCCAAAACTTGTTAAATTTTAGATAAAATCATAGTTATTAGAACTGGACCAATGATCGATTCAATCAAGATATCGGATTATTGGATTACTGATTGAAATAGATTTAATTAAATAAATATATAATATATATAATTATTAACATATTTTATTACAATAGCTTACATAGTCCAATGGTATTGGCGCTCTCAATCATTTCTCTTGGTGAGACTTCAAATCTCACCCTAAAAAATTTTGAGTTCAAAATTATTCTTGGCCAAAAATTAGGTGAACCGGTTCGATGTACCTGATTCATAACTTCATTGATTATTGTTGTTGTCTCACGTAATTATACTGTCGATTTATTGCCCTGCACCCTCCACAGCAGACATTGCTCCACATCTCTATTTCTATTTACATTATATTATAAAAATTTGTTAATTTAATTGTTAAATTTGAGTTGAATTATATATATATTTACGTTTCTAACTTTTTTTGTTTTTTTAGTGAAAACTCACTTTTAACAACCTGGTTATATTTTTACGTTTCCTTTTTACTTTATCCTCTAACATTTTTTTTTTAGTGAAAACTCACTTTTAATAACCTGGTTATTTCCATCCGCCGTCTCTTCTTTCCCTCTTCAATTTTCCTTTCATAATCAAAGAAGAGAGATCTATTTCTTTCAGTCCCGTACGACATCTATTTTACTTTTTTCAGATTGATTAAGGTTTTCTTTAACAATATGTAGATTTTATAAAATTATAAATAAATTAATTAATATATAGCAAAATTTATCATTAAATCATTTAAGTATTTTAACAATCTATTAATTGTTAGTTATTAAATATCATTAGTAATGATATAAGTAAATTTGATTGATTAAGGTTTTCTTTAATAATATGTAGATTTTATAAATTTATAAATAAATTAATTAATATATAGCAAAATTTATCATTAAATCATTTAAGTAATTTAACAATCTATTAATTGTTAATTATTAAATATTATTATTAATAATATAAGTAAATTTGATGCTCTTTAGGTAAGCCTATTTTCTACCATATATAATCACTTTTCATGTCGTTTAATATGGGTCAAATACTTGTATTTCTATCAAACTGTGGGTGACGATTTTAGTTACGATTAATGGTAAATTAAAAAATTCAAAAAAATATAACATAGGTTATATAAAAAATTTTCACTAAATTTTACAATTATTTAGTTAAATAAATCAACCTATAAGTAAAATTAAATTTATAAAAAAAACCACCGAAAACTGCAAAAAAAAAAATCTCATCAAAATCAAATCTATATAATAGATTAACGTAAATATTAAGGCAACAAAATATAAAAGTAATGCACTATCTAAAAAACCAACTGCCGTCATTCATAAAACCACCCAAAAAAGCAAAAAAGTTAAATGCTTATTTTCAAACTTGATGAACAATTGAAAATAAAATACAAAGCTATAAGCAAATTTATCTTCTTTTCATAATTTAAACATCTAATAATACGATAAACTCTCGGTTGACTCAACAAACGTTTGAAAAATTTATCTCTTTTTTTTTTTTTCATAATACAAACACTCAAAGGAATGGATCCTCTTAATTGAAAATTTTATATGACAAAATTATGTGTTAATTTTTATTATTAATTAGATATTTTTGTAGATTCTATACTTGATCCCATATTTTTAATCAATGATAAAAATTAACATATGATCTTGTCATATAAAATTTTCAATTGAGAGAATCTATTTCCAAACACCTAGCAATATAATCATTAACCCAAAACCTCAATGCAACCAAAATATCATTTGAATTCCCAACCCAATAGCATAGTATTGTGGTGCATTTGAATTATAAGATAGAGTTATAGTTTCATATACCACAAACAAAAGGAAAAAAAGTGTTGGGCATAATTTTTTTTCCTCAAAAAGTAAAGCATAGAGTGGAAATTTTTCCCAAAAGATGTAGGAAATATATAGCCACATTTCGTATTTTTTAATAATTGTAGAAATCTTATGTTTCTATTCGATTGTTCGTGGAGGGTTTAGTTACATTTGGTGATAAATTTAAAAATGAGTTATAATTTGGTTTAGTAAATATAAATTTTCATTATCAAATTATTTTATTTAGGTTAATTTAGTTGTGTTATTTATTTTCAATATAAAACTGAAATCACCAGTTATAAAAGGACAATGCCTTGTTATAGAGAATTGATGGGCAAAAAATTTTCGCTCAAAAAACAGGTGAAAAATTTTCACCCAAAAAATAAACAAAAAAGTTCTTGTCCAAATTTTTCTAAACTAATGGTAAGGGAATCCTCCCCACAAAAAATTGGTGGAAATTTCCTGTCCATATTTTCTCTTACAAAAAAATCCTCAATTATAATATATATTGATAAATTTTTTTTCTAAGAAGAGAGATGTATTTATTGTTATTTTATTAAAAACAATATTAGAGTGTGTTTGAACGAAGTAATTTTACAGGGAAATATATTTGTCGAGGAGATTTCAATTAACTTGATATAAAATTCTTTGTTTGGATGTTGATACAAAGGAATTTTAAAATTTTAAGTATTTTTATAAGGTATTTTTTTACATTATAAAAAAGTGGATTTCAAATTTCACCTTGTTAAAAGGAATTTTAAAATTTTTTCTCTTTTCTATCTTGTCTTATGACTCCTTCCTCCTTCTCCTCCAAGCTTACCATGGCTCACCACCTTCCGTTTGCCACTTGCTACTTGCCAATTGGCACCGATCATTCATTGCTTGTATGCTTGCTCAAAGAGAAGGTAATATAATTTCATTATTCAAACAAATATTTTGTAAGTAATGGAACATTTAGATTTCCTAATATTTTAAATTCTCTCTTAAGAAACACACTCTTAGGGTTTTTTGTTCCCTCTATCTAAATTTCTCTTTTCTTTGTAATTCTTGGGACAATTTATTTCAACTCTTTTAAGAAATTTTTTTTTGATTAAGATATATATATATATATATATATATATAAATATATATATATATATATATAACTTTTGTAAATGGTTAAAACGCAAAAACATTGTTTTAATCTTTATTCATAATTTAAAAAAAAGAGTTTAATTGAAGTGTATTGACAGCATTCAATCAAAATCTTCCATTTGCATGACTATTCAAGTTGTGGGTAGTTATATCAAAGACTTTTGTTGATGTGACAATATATGATTGTATGTCTGTGTAAAAATTTTTTACACTGACAATGCATTTAAATTAAATTCTGAAAAAAAAATAATTTTTGAAAGTGAATCTAAAAAATGATGTATAAATTTATTTTTTTAAAACTGAAATAAGAACATCCTTCATCGGTTGTTTTATTGATTTTATTGATAATTGATACAAGTAGGTTCTCTTTGTTTTCTATCTTAATTTTCTTTCAACACTTATTCTTTAATGAACTTATACAAATCATTAAATTTGTTTTTTTGGATATATATGAGGATTTTAATTTTGAAACTTTTAAGTTCTAATATAGTATATAGTATATTTAAAATTTTTAACTTTATTTAGTTCATATTAATTACATGAGTTAGTATTATATATTCTCTCTGATTTGTTTCATTTGTCACTTTGAATAAAAATTATTAGTTTATTTTATTTGACATTCTCATATGTTAATACAAAAATTTATTACTAATTTATAAATTTTGCATTTCACACAATTTTAAGCATAACAAGTAATTAGGTTAGTCATTTCTTGCTTTCCTTTCTCATTATTGTTAATAAGGGTATTTTGGTAAATATATTTTATAATCAATTATTAAATTTGAATTCCTTAATTCTTGTACATATGACTACAATAACGGATAAAATAAATTAGATGGAGCTAAAATTAGAGGTTTTAATGTACTAAAGTGATATGTGTTGACATAAAAAACAAAGTATCAATCATGGATTAATTCACAATTTCACACAAAAAAAAAAAGGATTGATTTTAGTAATAATTATATTTATTTTCTTATTTTGTTAAGAAGCACAGGGCAAGGGTATTAGTATCTTCGTGACTTCATATGCTAAAGTGGAAAAAACCATGGTTTGAATTTGATTTCCTTATCCTATTATGGCTTATTATGATGAAGATGTTCTTTTTATTTTAGCAAGCGCTGCGTGCGTTCCCATTAAAATTAATTACAAAACTTTGAAGGTTTTGTGTGATAAATTCACTAGAGTGTGTGTTGAGATTGATCTTTCCGAACCAATGGTTGGCAAAGTTTGCATGGAAGGCAAATGGTATCGAATTGAGTATGAAGGTTTGCATATTATTTGTTCTTATTGTGGGTGCTATGGCATTATTCTAGGCACTGTTCTAACCCTAAAAAGGAAGTTACTTCTTCCCAGAAGAACTCTCAGGAAAAAGAGGTAGTGGCATGTAAGATACAATACCTAATGGTGGAGGAAGGAAACCTTCGCACAGTGAATCTTTCTGATTTGAATATCCCAGGAGATCCTCGTGGTGATTGGCTTGTGATTGCTAGAAAATGGATGAACAGATCCCAACAAGATAATAAAGGTAAGGGCAAATTGGTTGACAATGATTTGAAAACTAATAAATCAGGAAACAAATTTCATAAATTATAGAGTGATGATGTGGTTGTTGATTTGAATGAGGATGAGGAGACAACTGTGCATGAGAAATCGGAGACTGCAGGCCATGCAAACGGGGATAATTCATGCAATTTAAGTGAAGGGATTAAGGCTCGGCCCATTAAACTCAAAAAGAAGGTAGTGAGACCATTTGGCAATCTTTTAAAAAAGAAAGCTAATATTTTTGCTACTGGCTTGTTGGTTCTATGTGTGATCAAGTGGTAACTCCATCCAAGAAGGATCAAGATAATGGGCCAAGAGTTATTTTTGGAGGCAAATTTGAAAAGAGGTCTTCTTCAGGTGCAAAACGAAAGAGTAAACCTAGCATGGTTAAAAGAATTGAGAAAAGAGATGTCAACAGTATCAAGACACTAGTGAAGAATTGAGCAATCAGGGGGGAGTTCAAAAGCAATCAAGCACTGTGCAGCGCAAGCTTCTTCTCAATTCTAAGTCCCTCAAGGAAATTATTTCTATTGGTGCTAATGGTCTTTTGATTCTCAGTTGTAGGGAGCAAGGGTTTTTCTATCTCAGGTGGGTGAGGACTTTATGCTTGGCATTAAGATGCATTCGCCGAACCCTATTTTAAAGGTTGATAGTGGTTAGCCTTGCTCAAATGAGGATTTATGGAATGTTGAAGCTGGCATGGAGGTGGAGGAAACTGTGGGTAGAGATGGGGTGCCTGAGGTTTGTTAGGCTATCTTTTCTTTTTAAATTAGTTTATTATGATAGTCCATATAAATTCTTTGGTGTGGAATTGTTGTAGAGCTGGGAAAAGAAGTTTTGGACCTTTCCTTAAAGATTTAAGAAGAGCTTATGGGCTTTCCTTATCAGTACTTCTTGAACCTAAACTCAATCAAGTTCGGGTTGATAATGTGCTTAAAAAGTTTGGTTTTGATGGGGTTTATAGAGTTGATCATAATGGTTATGCAAGTGGAATTTGGGTTTTTTAGGATTCTTCTGTTTGGAGAATCAATGTAATCAAAGCAGAAAAGCAATTAGTGCATATGGAAGTTCAAGGGCAGGATGGTGCTCATTAGTTTTTTACTGCTTGCTATGGTTAGCTTCAACGCACTTTGAAAGAGAATTTATGAAAGTCTTAAAAGGAATTGAGTCCCTCTGTGAATTGTCCCTGGTTGGTGGCAGGGGATTTCAATTCAATTCTTGTTGATCATGGGATTTCTGGGGCATCTAATGTTCACAAAAGTTGTTCGCAGTTTAAAGAATATGTCAATTTTTGTAACTTGATTGATAGTGGTTTTCAAGGAGCCTTCTTTACTTGGAGGCATTCAAACTTGAAAAAAAGGTTGGATAGAGGGCCGATAAATTAGATTGGTTTGATCTTTTTAAAGAAGTCAATGTGGTGCATCTTTTTATGTACAATTTAGATCATAGCCCTTTATGGTTTAGATTAGGAACTGATTTGGTGCAACTCAATAAACCAAAACTATTTAAATTCTTAGTTGCTTGGTTGAATCATGCTAGTCTTCTTGAGCTTGTACAGTCGAATTAGGATAATAAGAGGCCGTGGGAGGATAATATCTCATAGTTTCACTAATGTTGCAAGATTGTGGAATAGGCATGTGTTTGGCTTCATCCACCGAAAGAAAAGTAGGATCTTGAGAAGTTTGCATGGCATTCAAAGAGCTTTGTTATCTAGTGATAATCTTTTTCTAGAGAACCTGCAAAAGCTATAATACCCTAATAAGACCACACTACGCTTAAGTTATATTGCGGCAATTACTAGTCATTATAGCTGAATTAGCGGAACAATTTTAGCTTCAAATTAGTTGGTTCATAAAAATAGTGTATAATTTTTTTTTTTGAAAATAATAGTTTCTAATACTAAGCTTTCTAGCGCATATAATTGATAATATCATTACGGTGTACAATATTAGAATCCATGATCAATTTCACATCATGGTAAGGTAGAATAGAGAGACAATATATTTTACATGGATAACTGATAAATTCATATATTTAGATACATAAGTAATGGGCATACACATTTATATATTGGTATCTAGATTGTACACAAATATGTTAGACTAGCATAGTCAGCTCCTACTTGTACGCTAAACAGGCTGCTGAAGAAAATATAAACTTTAAAGCTATTGCAAGTTACCAGAACCAATGAGTCTATTGCAGGATCATAATGCTAAGTCCATTTAGGCACCTCAAGGGAAATCACTACAGACGCCATCAGCTATGTTTGAAAATGACATGAGAACACACCGGGATCATAAATAAAGTATTTTTTTATAGGAATTTCTAACTAAATATACAATCAACGTCGTCATCGCTTCAACCACTTCGGTTTATTTAATAAAATCAGTGAACATGCTTAACAAGAATAAAGATTTCTTTTAGTAGTTTCAAAATCATAAACTCTAAAGTGGGTTCATTTTATTCAATCACTTAAATCAAGACTCTAAAATATAATAGCAATAATTAACACGTTAAATCATCACTTCATTGTCAACATGCAATGAATGCCATGCAAATCTTGTAATGAATGCTTATGCAATTTATTCTTTGTAATAAACAATTTATTCTTTTAGCACATGCTTTAGTTCTTATGTACCCCTGAATAGACTGTCCTACGATATGAGTTCACTCCATGATCATCGTCACGCATTATTATCTAAATCAGACTCTAGCTAACAATGGGATCCTATGCCTCTAAATTGAAGAGATCTATCTCGATCGCGTACCTCCAAAGTAGAGGGGTATCTTGGTAGGTCGCCTTCCCTTACTAAAGGGTCATACCTGATTATCTTGTCTTTATGGATCACTTTTCCTCAACGAAGGGTTACTTCCAAGTCTTAATTAGTTACGAGCTAAGGGTCACTTCCAAGTCTTAATTAATTAGAATTTCCTTCTCTTACCAAAGGGTCATATCCAAGTTTTAATTAGTTAGGATCGCCTTCCCTTGCCGAATGGTCACTTCCAAGTCTTAATTAGGATACGATCGCCTTCTCCTGCCAAAGGGTCACTTTCAAGTCTTAAATAGAATAGGATCATCTTTTCTTACTAAAGGGTCACTTCCAAGTCTTAATTAGAGAATTGTGTATTACTTTGACATATAATATTATTTTAAAAGAGATATCATAACTCTTGGCATAGTTTTCTTTAATCTCATGCTCTTATGCATTATGATGCAACTCATGAAAACTTTCAAGCAAAAATCCTACAACATAATGGCCATACTGGGAGAAATCCAAAAACTTGAAACACTAATAGATTGTCAAAAAATTCCCAGTCGTAACATCAGTTAATAAATACTTATCAATCCATAATTCCAATACATTCTTTATAACAAATAAATTCATGATCATCATAAGTCAGATATAAGGCAATTCAAGATAAACCATTAAGTTTCCAAGAATCACGAATATGACACATACTTTGGCTTCCATGATTAACCTTAATGGCCATAAACAATCATCCAAACATTTCAATTCCAAGTGGTTTCCCACCATCATGTTCACTTCACACAGACACACACACACACACACACGTATATATTAGAATGAAATCATAACATTTTTTTCTTTTTTCTTAAGCAACGCTTGGCTTCAAACTAGAGTTTTATTTAAAAGAGGTTATTTCAACTTAATTAGCACTTTTGACATAACTAAGTTTAAATTCCAAATCTTTGACCTGAGCTAAGGGGATAGTTTAACACCCTTATTATCCTAGTCTTGGTAACACACCCTTTTTCTTGACATATACACCTTTAAACCAACTCTAAACCTTCTTAAACTTACCCCATATTATTATATATGGTCCAAGACACTTAAATTCTCCATAATAACTCTAAATACTCAACCAAAACATGGTTTTGATTACCTCTCAAGCACATGGCTGAATATGACTCTGAGCTAGGAAACTTGACTAGTTAACATCCAACTATCCAATAATTCACCTTAAACCAATTCCAATCATTCAAGAACATTTATAAGGTCTATATAACCCAAATAATCAAGCCTAAAAATAGTTTTGCTATCCATTGAGTGATAGGAATTGAAATTCACCCTTCGAGTGACATAACAAAATTAGTTTAGGTCCAAAATTGTTTCTACTTATTCTTTTACCAAACCAACTACTCAAGAACAATTTTAGCCTCCATATATCATGTATTTTGATGGGTAAAATCAATTTACAATAATTCCATTAGCATGATAATTAAATTTTCATCCATCTTAGTTGTTAATGTAGGATTCTAACTATCCCTTTTGTGACAAAGCTCAAGATAATGATCCTAGCAAGTTTATGTCCATAATTTCACTTATTTTTATGGCCAACTAAGTTATTTAAACCTATAGAAACCTCAATCTCACACTAATTCTTTAGGTCTCAAGCCTTGACCCCAAAATCCTATTCTAGCTAGTTTATCCATTAACTTGATTAATTATCTTCTTAAGAGTTTCTCCTCATAAAAACTATTTTAGAACACTCACCTAGGTTAACATAAGTTAAATCTAAATTTTAAACATACCACTATTTGTAAGTTTAGGAACCCTAGAATAGTGACCATAAACACCTATTCATGAGACAAAACCAAGGAGTTTGAATTCCTACCTCAACTCCATGCTCAAGACAACCTCAAACCTTGCTCCTTGATACTCCAAGACCACCAATCAACAAAGAATAGCTCCTCATTCTCCTCATTGCAGTTCGTAGTCCTTGGAGCTCTAATGGGGTCCCTTTTTGCTTGGTTTATGGTGCAGAGATCTTAAGGGGTGAAAGGGCTTCTTGGGTTTCTAGAAGAATAGTGGAAGCAAGAAGAAGAAAATGAAAACAATTGGGGAAAAGAGAAAGAGATAGTTCCAGCAATGAAATTGGGGAGGGAAAGGGGAAGTGTGTTGTTGTGTTTTTTGTCTGGGATGAGGATTTAAAAGAGTGAGGTGTTCTTAGGTTTGACTGTGTGGTGAGGGTTAATTCTCTATTTGTGAGTGAGGTGGCCCATTTTAAGCCACTTGAGGTTACTCTAAAATTGAGGTGTTACTTTCGAGACTCACTTGATGTATTTTTGTGACATGACATTAGTACTCTCTTGCATTTTAATTCGTAAATTAATCAGTTACAAAGGCTCTAAGAGGCTTTGTCAAAACTCTAAATAGCTCTTAAATATTTTTTTTATGAAAATATAATTTATTTAATTTTTATCTCTAGCCAGATTCTAATTGTGTAATTATATTGTTATTATCTCATTTTATCTCTCCATTTAATTTTATTAATTGCATATGAATAAATAAATTTCTCTGCCAGCTTTTTATTTAAAATTTATGCTCTCTAAATAATTTAATTTAAATTTAAATATATTTTGTTCCTTAATGATCTACATAGCACTATTTATTTAAATTTGTAACACAGAGTTACAATTGCAGCAAAATTGAAAATGTTACTGAAGCAGCTTTGTTGGGAGTATGAAGTGGTTATTTTTGCAAAGGAATCACTTTAGGCTCAAAATGCTCGTTCTTGGTGGCCCTCTCAAGGAGATGGAAACACCAATATTTCTATTTTATTACGATGGCTAAACGCAAAAGAAATTGCATTTTTGCTTTTAATGATTCTCAGGGTAATTGTGTGCATGACAATGAAAAGGTTCATAATATGGTCAAAGATTTTTTTATGGAGCTGCACTTTGAGAGTAATAATGTTTCTCCCTTTACTTTATATGGTGGTTTCCCTTTGGCTTCTCAAGAAGATTGGGATTTTATTCACAGACCATTGACAAATGATGAGATTAAGGATACTTTCTTTTCGATGGGTCATCTCAGAGCTTCGGGGTTTGATGGACATCATGCTTTGTTTTTTTTAGAGTCAGTGGGAGGTGATTAGTAGTTCTCTTTGTGATTTGGTGCAAATGATTTTTCAACAGCCATAGGATATTAAAGGTATCAATCAAACTTTCATTTTGTTAACACCTAAAGTTGATAATTCTGAATTTGTCAAGCAGTATAGGCCTATTAGTCTTTGCAATTATACGGTTGTTACTAAGGATCTTGCAAATAGGCCTAAAAAGATTATGCCTGTGGTTGTTGCTCCTACTGAGTGTGGATTTATTAGGTGGAGAAGTGGCCTTAATAACATTATTATTGCTCAAGAAATTACTCACAGAATGAGGCAGGTGAAGGGCAAGAAGAGTTATATGGCTATAAAAATCAATCTTGAGAAAGCCTATGACCGATTAGATTAGAATTTTGTTATTGATTCTCTTAGAAATTTGTGCCTAAATGAGCATTTTGTTTCTCTAATTTGGTACTGTATTTCATCTTCTAATATGAATATTCTGTAGAATGGTGAACCTTCAAGTGAGTTTAACCCTCACAGAGGCATTCGCCAAGGCGATCCTTTTTCACCTTATTTGTTTATGCTGTGTATAGAGCGACTATCTCAACTTGTTCAGATGGTGATTGATCAGAATTTATGGAAGCTTATTAAAATTGCTAGAGATGGCCCCCCAATTACGCATCTTTTTTTGCGAATGATTTGTTCATCTTTGCGAAGGCTTCTTTGGAATAAGTTGAGGTTATTAAATGTTTCTTGGAGATCTTTGGTAATATATCAGGTCAGAAGGTGAGCCAAAAAAAGACTAAAATCTTTTTTTCTCATAATGTCCATCACTCTAGAGCTGAGGAGATTGCTGTGGAATTTGGGTTTTCCTTAACTGGAGACTTAGGCAAATACTTAGGAGTTATTTTAATTCATAAAAGGGCATCTTCTTAGTCCTTTAGTTACATTACTCACAAGCTTGTTCAACGGTTAAGTTCTTGGGATGCTAGTGCTTTGTCTTTAGCTGGTAGAGTTACTCTTTGTTCTTCTGTGTTGACTGCTACTCCCTTATATCCTATGTAGGCAACCTCTTTGGCTAATCCAACTTGTGATGCTATTGATGGTATTTGTAGATCTTTTTTGTGGGGTGCAACTGCAGGTTGAAAAAAAAAAATTCATCTCTATAAATGGGAGGAGATGTGTCATTCCAAAGGTGTTGGTGGTCTTGGTTTGAGGCATGCTAAAGCTACTAACTTAGCTTTTATGTCTAAGCTTGGTTGGGTCTCATTAATTAAAAAGATGAATTATGGGTCAAATTGCTTAGAAGCATATATGGTTGCTAGGAGGATTTGATTCCCTCTATTTCTATGAAACAGGGTTGCTCTAGTATATGGAAAGGAATTTGTGAAGCCTAGGACCATGTCTCTAAGAATCTCATTTGGTGATTTGGGGATGGTCATATTATCAAATTCTAGTCTTTTAAGTGGGTTCCTCAACTTGGTTGCCTTTCCTCTCATGCTTTAATGCCTTTGTCTGATGTGGACCATCAATCCTTAGTTACTGATTTTGTCAGCGAAGAAGGTGGTTAGGATTGGCAAAAGCTTCATGCAGTCCTCCCTAGTTATGCTTGTGAGTTTTTGGCTGGTGTGGCTCCTCCTTCCAACGTGGGTTATCTAGATACAATTACTTGGTTAGGGAGTCATGATGGAGGTTTTTTAGTTAAATTGGCCTATAGTGTTATTTCTGGTGATGATCTTTTGCCTGCTAATCCTTTATTCTAGTTAATTTGGAAATTTTATGGCAAGGAGAGAATTAGATTTTTTCTGTGGCAAGTAGTTATGGATGCCCTCCCCACTAATTTTTTTTTTCATCTTTTCTAAACACATTTCTAATGATCCTTCTTGTTCTAGATGCAACATGCATATGCATGAAACAACTCTACATGTGCTTCTTGATTGTGCCACTACTTGTTTTTGAGCTAGATTAGTAGATATTGAAACTTTTCCCAATTTTTTTATTGCTAATATGAGAAATTGGATTCATTGGAATATTGATCCCCATAATTCAATTGATGGTGTTGATTGGGCTCGGTTGTTTGCTTCTATTATTCACTATCTCTAGAGAGTTAGGAACCAAGAAATTTTTGATAGTTTTACACCAACGAATGATGATATTTTTTATCGCTTTTGACTAGTTTTTAAGGGTCAAAATTTGTATGTTGTCAATTGGCTAATTGTAGTTCTACTAAGCAGTATCAGCTCCTTAATATTTCATGGTCCTTGCCTAATGAGGGGTGAATTAAAATAAATTCTGATGGATCAGTTGATCAACACTCAAGAGTTTCTTATAGGGAGGCTACTATGCAATTCCATGCATCAATTTTTGGGTGGCGTAGCTGCTAACTTGGGGATTTTGTTTGATTTCAATAGCAGAAGTCTATGATGCTTTCTATTCTCTACAGCTTGCTTGGCAACATGGCTATAAGCACATCATTTTCCAAAGATTTGGATAGCAAACATCCTTTTGCCTCAGTGATTGCTCATGTGTAGGAGGTACTTCACAGGAATTGGCAAGTGCACGTTAGACATTTTCATTGTGAAAGCAATAGGGTTGCGGATTGTCTTGCCGCTCTAGGCCATTCTTTGAGTTTAGATGTTTGCTTTTATTTATCTCCTCCTTCTTGCCTTGGAGTAATTCTCAGGGATGATATTGCTGGGGTTTCTTTGCCTCGACTAGTTGCTTGATTGTTGTTTGTTTTGCTATTTTTGGGCGTTTTTCTGCCCCATTCAATCACCACAAAAAAAGAAAGTATCTTAAATATGTCTTATATTTATGGCTTAAATATTGTTTGGTCTTTATAAATATAGCGAATTCCAATTTTGCTCCTAGTAAAAAAAATTTGGATTTTGATCTAAACATTTTCAAAAGTTTTAGTTTTAGTCCCTACCATTAGCTATCCTCCGTTAACTAATGAAATGGATGATGGAGAACCATATCACATTTTTCATGTGGCAGCTTGAATATGTTGTTAATCTATATATTTATAAATTGTTTTGGTTTTAGGCCCTCATATTTTTTTTCCTAAAAAACTAATATATTTTTCCACCATAATCCTCCTCCAGCCTCTCCCCCTCCCCTCCCCCACCCTCCTTTCCCACCCTCTAGCCCCCACCCTCTTCCCTCCTTCCATAAAGAGGCTACGAGCACAAACACCACCACCATATCCTTTATCTCGCCATCGCTACCATCATAGTATCGCCATCCAAGCCTCTATCGTATAGCCATCGTTCGCTGCCTAACTATGCCATCAATAGCCACTGTCTTGCAAGGAATCGCCTCATTATCATAAAGTTTTCCTTTGCTGTGTCACTTCTACTCCTTGTTGACCATGTCGCCATCATTCAGTCACCAAGCTTCTTTTGTGCGAGCTTAACCATGAAGGGTGATGTGGAGAAGGGGGAAGAGTGGAAAGAGATTTCAACTTTTTTAGTAAATTTTTAGAATGACTAAAATTAAATGATTTATAATTATGGGAACTAAAATAAAATTGAAGTTACCATATGAGAAAGGTGACATGGCTCTCCGCCATTCATGTCATCACTTATTAGAGACAAATTAATAGTAGGGAATAAAACTAAAATTTTTAGAAATATTTGGATCAAAATTTAAAAAAAAAAATTAATGACTAAAATCAATATTCGTTAATTTTATGGAGACCAAAAACATATTTAAACTTATATTTATTTCACTAAAATTTTCATAAGATTGTGAACTTAACTCTATCACCAAAAGCAAACTTAAAGAGAGAAGGAAATCAGTGTGTTTATAAGTGCTATTTCGGCTATTCATTCTTAACAAATCTCATCTAGTTCTTATTAATTTTCAAGACAAAAGTGTTATTTGTACCTATTGTTGGGATTCATTTTATGAGACTTATTAAAATATTTTTTAATTATTGGTTAAGGAAAAAATGGGATCCACTTCCAACCAATAGTCAAAAAATACCTTAGTAAATCCCATAAAATAAGTCATAATCATGAGTACAAGGAGGTAAAGGATACAATGGTCCAATATATGTTTTGGACCATTACATGGTTCGGCTTTACCACCGTTAGATCAAGGCTTTTTAATATCCATCGAATGAGAATGAACCCACATCTATGCTCTTTAAAAATTGCTTAATCGACAATAACTATTAAAATTTAACACATAAGTCCTTCGAAAAAAATGGACATCAAACAGTGCCCTGGACTGTTTAATCATATCCCCGATTCTGGTGATTCCCTGGAGATGGCATTCTCGTGTATCTTTTCTGCTGCTCTTATTTATTCATTTTCTGCTTTTTGCGGTTTGTTCGTAACAACAATTAGAGCAGCTGTGTATGATTGGAAAGGATCTAGAACTTGTAGCATATCCTTGCGTTTTGTTGGTACAGACTTACAATATAATTGTTGGGAATATTTTTAGAATTTTGGAGCTGAATCTAACTGTCTAATCTCAATTGCGTGCTTCTTTTATCATCACTCATGTAGTATTTGAATCGACCAAACGGGAATCTAGAGTTATAATGTTGAAATTGTGAATGAACAAAAGATTGAGTTTTGCATGTGATGAAATATTTTAGTTCCGATTTCTGCCCTCCTATTGTTCCTTGGTTCTATATTTTTATTTTATTTTATTTTTTTGTGAATCCTTGGTTCATATTTAGAAGTCAACATATTGTTTCGTCGTCAATGAATGATGATTTCAATGAGCAATGATTCACAGGCAAAAGCACATAGGATAAATATTCAACGTTTGACGCCAAGTATAAGACAACTCAAAAAACAAAAAAAAAAAAAAGTCTATACGAGGTATAAAGGGTAGCAAACACAATACTAATACGAGCCCTAAACAGTTGTGTTGCTGTCGCAACTTACGCGTGTACCTTCGAGCGGTTTACTTTTCCTTTTTTCAATATATTTTCCTCTCTAACCCAACAAAAATAAAGTAAAATAAACTACATTAAAATTTAAAGGTCTGCGAATGTGGCCCAACAATCACATGCAAAGCGTTTTGGTAGGAAAGCCCTCTCAACAACAATTGTTCCCGATCACGTGCCCATTAAATGTGAGTATATCTAAGGTTTTATGGGACCCATATATATAATTCTCCCTCTGAAACCTGAATCATCGAAGCTGCAGATGTATTTATAAATTACAACCTAAAATAAATCCGTTTCGTTGTGTGGGAATGCCAGTGAATTAGAAAGAATAATATCCCACATTGGAACATAACCGTGTATTAAAAAAGGCCGGGAGAGATTATAATAATATGCAATTTTCACATCATTATTCAAATTCTGGTTTAAGTTTATATATATACACACACACAAAATCAATGAGAGTTGAAATAATTAATAAGGAGTAGGTTCATATTTTATAAAAATATAAGTTCGATTTTTACTACTGATATGATGATCTCATTAATAGATAATTTCGTAATATCTCTATAAGTGTTCTTTGAATCAGGAATCATGACCTGATTTTGATAGGATAACTGGTGCCTATATATGTGTGTGTGTGTCACGTGCACTTCAAAAAGTTTATTCAAGCATAAATAGGGATTGAATTTGGCAGAAGAAAATCTCTCACAAGAATATACGTAGAAAACCCCAGAAAAACCATTTAAATAGTTTATCTTTTATATTGACCAAATTAAGACTATGTATATATGTGATCCACGAGATAATAATGATAATAATAAATAAAATTAATTTCTATATACTGATAATATAAAATAATTTTATACTGTTAACTAATAGGATTGCAAGATAATATCAAATCATAGTAGGTAGTTATTATAGTGAATAATTATTATAATGGATAGTTACTTATTATAATTTGACATTTGTATTTTTATAATTCTATTGTCAATAGTATAAAATTATTTTATAATATTAGTGAACAGAAATTAAATTTATAAAAAATAAAATTAACTTAATTATATCACAAATAATATTAATCAAAACAAAATAAATGATAACACATGTCCATAGTACTAATTAAGCAAATAGTGTGCCCAAACAATTTCATAATATAACCAAAATTCCAAAGTATATTTATACTTACATATTCTATTTGACAAAGCATCACATACTTCATCAAAAATAATATTAAAAAGAAAGGACAACTAATGATAAGATATCTTTTGAAACTAAAAAAATTATAAATTAAAAATATGAAACTATAAAGGACTTATGAGATTAACCAAGTGGCACCCTTCTTATCAATAATACTAGACATAGAAATGGGTCAAATCATGCTAAGCTTTCCCTTAGACAAGGTTGGTCTCTTTCTCATCTTTAAGATTTGAGCCTGACTTGTTACTTGATATAGATTTTTTTTTAAGACCTTTCTTAACTTTTAAACTTATCTAGAGGCCATTAAGGCCTTTGAATAGGCTAACAAACCTATATCTCAAAGGATTGGCAAGCCAATGGATTAAAACCTTTTAAATAGACTTATTAAAGATAAGTATTTGAATTTTTTATAAATTTAAATATTTTTATAAAATATTAAATTATATAAATATTATAATGCGAACAATAGTAATATAAATGACAAAACTGATTGTCTTACTAAGTTTAATAAGTGTTTTTTTTTTTGCTTAAAAAAGGCTTGAAGTCTAACCCATTTAACTAAATAGGTTCTTAAAAAGCCCTAGTTTCCATTTCTGTTAAATATATTGGTTAGTCCAGACCAAAGCTTGACCAATTTCCATCACTAAATTATATGTGAAAGTTTTATTATATGACGTGATTTAAAATAAAAATTACTTTACATATTTATTTAACATAATAAAAGAATTATAAAATAGTTGAAAAAGAAGACTCCAATTTACATAAATAAATTATCTCATATGTTTTGATAATTATTATTAGGGTAAATTATACTAATCTTTCCTAAAGTTAGATAATATTATACACTGCACCTCTCAATTTGTCATGCCTTCATTAACCTCCCTACAAGGATACTCAGTGTCATATTTACAAGGTGTTCAATGTCACGTTAAGTGTATTAAAGCATGCATGAACATTTGTTGCCAATAAGTAAATTAGTTTCATTTAAAACTAGAGAATAGCTATTGCTACTTCTAAATGTCTATTGGTACTCCCCTAACTTTTATCTATCAGTGTCAGTAGTAGCCACTGCAACAGGAGCTAAATATGTAATAGCAATCCAAGGGCACATATCCAAATGAAAACTAAGTTCCCACTCATGACCCATGTAACAAGCTACAACAAGTAAGAAGCTATTATTGTGTATAAAGTGATTTAACTCAAATTATACATACCATCAACTTTTTAACCCACCCTTCATATTGTTTATTTCTTTTAGCCCACACCTTTCACATCATAAAGACAGATTTTAAGTCTATTTGTTTCAAAGTAGAGAGGTACAATAGATTTCTTCTAAGTCCATGTTGAACATTGTTAAAGTTTTCTAGATGTTGTGACCTAAACAAAATATTAAAGACTAGGAGTTAGAAAAGTATATAGTTTATGGATGAAATCGCAGTTAAATTATAGGACATTTTTAATTATTTTAACTTTTAAGTAAGTATTTTTTTTAGGTTAAAATCATAAATATCTTCATACTAGAGGTAATCTTACTTGAGTCAAGTAGAATTATTTGGGCACCAAAACTCTTATTTTCGAGTTTTAACACAATTACATATTTAGGACTTGAACCCAAAACCTCTGATTAAGCTAGAATAACCCACTTTTAGTTTATCTACGTGCTCGTTGGTAGTGTTGTTAACTTTTGTCTAATACATAGTTGCACCTCATAGTCACCTAACGTGACCTGTATTTTTAATTTCAATCTTCAAGCCACAATATGCTTCTTAAAATATCTTAAATCTTAATTTTGGATTTTCTTCTTAATGTTAATTATTAGATTCATTGTTATTGTTTTCTTTTACATATTGGTTGGTTACTAGCTTATTTTGTGGTTACCAGCTTTGACAAATTGGTTATTATTATATTTTTGTATATTTTTACTTAACAATTAATTATCTTCTATATTGTTAAAGAAGAAAACATGCTTTCTAATAATACTTTTAATGAATTGGCTTAATTCATAAATAATATATTTTTATTTATTTGAAGCTACTAAAAGTTGGCTAATGGTAAAAGACTTAGATAGTTTAAACAAGGTTATAAGTTCAAATCTCATTATTAGTGATATACCAAAAAATATTTTTATTTATTTTTTGATATCATAATTTTTTATTTTTATTTTTATTTCTTTATGTGAAGTACAAATATATTCAAAAGCAAGCCTCAAGGCCAAGAATATCCCATATACACCTTAGAGCCTCTATGATCCATGCATATTTTATCTCTATTTCTGGTAAGCCCAACAATCGTATCAGCTAGTACATTACAACATCTAGGAACATATTCTAAGATCACTGATTTTAGCCCCAGTTTTCGTGCAAACCCTAGCCCCTCCTTGACAGCCATTGCTTCAGCACGCAATGCGTCCAAGGATACTTCAAAATTTTCCGATTTGGCAGCTACAAATCTTCCTTGCCAATCCCTTATTACCCCTACTCCAACCGCGTTAGCTGTCTCCATTGTTGCTCCATCAATATTGATCTTATGCATAGGTTTTTTTTATTTTTTTTAAAAAAAATCTCGTAAAATTTCACATGGAATTAATTGACAATCAATTTTGGTTCAATTACTAAATAACTTTCATATTTATTAACTTTTAAAATCGTCATTTTTTGAGTGCAAGTAAAATCACCAATTTAATCCCCAATCCAAAATTCTTACTCAAATAATGAATTGATATTAAATAATTTAATAACTTTCACTTTTATGCATATTTATTTTAATCACATTTCAAATTAACAAATTCCACTTTTATACTTCAATCATGACTCAAATTTCTTTTTTGAATTCCTTAATCACCACTCACATTTCACAAATTAATATATGATCCAAAAGACTAACCATTTATACTTTTTTTTTTTTTTTGGGATTCTTTACTATTTAAAAAAATGCAAAGTTTTTGGGTTCTTCCATGAAACCTTTGCATGACTTTACATGGACCAATAATAAAAAAAATAATCCATGTAAATTTATAATTATGACATATAAATTGTGTTTATGATAATATTTAATTTTGCAAAATAGTACTTGAAGAAAAAAATGAATCTTAATTTTATTTTATTTTATTTTTATAAAAATATCATGGTAGATTAAGGTTGCTAGTAGTGGTATTAAAAAAGGGTGAGCCTGACATGTCAACCTTAATATTCCAATAAAATGGGTTGGCCGAACCAACAAATTTGAAGTAAAAGTAATTTTAATCTCACTTAATATGATCCGTTTTGACTTTTATCAATTTGAGCTTACCCACAATGGGCAAGACTGATCCATAGGTCTGTTAAATAGATCAGCCTGGCTCGTTTAGACCCAGTTCATTTAGGCTTGCAAATTAAATTGGTTGGGTTAACATATGGCAGATGTTAATGAGTTAGCTTGACCCATTTAGGCTTAGCCAATTTAGACTTTCGAGTTAAATAGGTCAGGTTAACTTATAACAAGTGTTAACAAGCTAGCATGATGCTAGCTCGACCCATTCAAAGCTAGCTTGCAAGCTTAAATAGGATAGCTTGACCCATTTAGGCTAGGCCTATTTGGGCTTTAAATGAGCTTGGTTGATCTTATGATGGCCCATTAGCACTTGCTATATGTTGGCCCGACTCGTTTCACTCACAAGCCTAAATGGGTTGGGCCTAAATAACCTAGGTAGGCACGTGGGCTAGGCTTAAATGAGACAAGCTGATATTATGTGGGCTTTTTAATATTTGCTATAAGTTGGTCAAACCAATTTTACTCCCAGCCCTAACATGGTTAGGCCAAAACAAGCTAGACTAGCCCATTTAACAGCCTCATAGGTTAGTATGACCCATTGTGGGTGAGCCAACAACGAGGCGAGTCAAAGCATGTTATGTTAAGCAAGGCTAAAGTTACTTTAACTCAAATTTCCTAGTTCAGTCCACTCATTTTGTCAATTTATTCAGCCAAAAATGATAGGCTCGAGTTATTTTGATACCATTATGGTAACCCCTAATCTACCATGATATTTTTATAAAAATAAAAGTTTTACATTTTTTAAAAATATTATTTCTTCGAGAACTGCTTTGCAAAATTAAATATTAACATAAACACAATTTACATGTCATTGTTATAAATCTACGTGGATATTTTTATTGGTCCATGTATGCAAGAGGACCCCACCACTTTTATTACTTTCAAGGTTATTTGAGGGATGTAAGATTCATGTGGAGGAAGAATCACTCTTCCTCTTAGTGGATATAAGAATTTTCCGTTAGACAAGGGTCCATACATATATATACTTTTAATTGGTAATAAATTTTTAGACCTTCCAATGTAGAGTAGTATTAGTTTTTAAATTGTAATAAACAATAATTTTTGGTTTATCACCAATATCTGAAACTTATTAGACTCTAATTAATTTAACTTAAATTAGGTGACTGACCCACTATAGGGGTAAAATTCTCTTAGTTCTAGTTTTTTCATCTAGAAAACTCCAATCCAACACCTTACTTATAAGAAACAAGTGTTGAACTACTTGAATTAATAAAGTGTTCCTATGAATTATATATCATATCATATCATATATGCATTATTAAAATAATACTTTCAAAATCGTAAAAAAAGATTAAATATTTTCTCTCAATATGTGTTTAATAAAACATTATATATGTTGCTTAATTAAGGAATTAATTAAACTCTAGTATAATTCATTTTTCTCTTAAAAGTACATGTAATAAAAACATACATGGGGAGAAAAGAATGGGGAGAAAAGCTCAAATATTATTTTAGAAAGGGATTTTGTGATTTTTTTTCCTTGTTTTCATTGGGAAAACAAAATAAGAGATGAGAGAAAATAGGGTTGTGGTCCTACTAAAACTTTTTCTCCCCAACCATGAGAAGAAAATGGAGAGAAGATTTAGAATATGAGTTTAATAGATGAGAATTTGATGAATAGAGATGAGAGGTGACAAGATATTTATAAGCATCCTCCATCACCTCAATTTCCCAACTATGCAATTGCATAATGTATATGGCTAAAAGGAGAAAAAAATAAGACCATGCTCCACTTAGAAGGAAAAAAAATAGAATTGTACTTCACCAAAAAAGAGCAAAAATAGGACAGCATTCCACCCAAAAACATTATTGCATTTTTTCCCCTATTGCATTTCTTATTTAAAAAGTTATTGTATATTCTTTTATTCTTAGGTAACATTTTAAAACATTTTTAGCTTTAGTTAATAACGAGTTTACAACTTATTTATATATTTATTATCTCAGCTTAACAAAATAAATATAAAACAATATTACTTGATCAAAATTATCCATACCATTATATATATCTACCAAAAATTATGACATCTACCCAAAAAAATCTATACCATTATATATATTATGCTTCGTAACCATTGTACTTTGTAACCATTTTTGATCTCTCCTCATTTTAAGGTGATATAGTGAAAATGATATTCTTAAATTAAAATTGTATATAACCTTATCATATGTATATATTGACCATCGATCTTTTACTTTTTACTTTTTATTATTTTGAGGTAACTTAATTAATAATTAAGATTTATACATGACAAGGTCATCTTCAATTTTAACATAGGAAGATTCTCTCCAAGCGGTATAGATTACTCTATCAATCCGACGATTAGTGGCTTCGCACTCTCATCGTCCTTTTCATACACATGTTCACAAACAGTTCCCTCCATTTACTCATCGGTTTTCTTTTTTGCCCTTTCTCTTAGTTTCTGTCTCTTCCGCTAAAGATTTGTAACTTCCTCTTCCGTTCTATATAAGCGTGTGATGTGAAACTGCAAGGTAACCGTTGCTCTCCTAAGTTTTTTATGGGATGTGATTCACCATATTCCACATGTTATTCATGTTTGGTTTTCGAAAGCAGTTTCATCCACTCCCTGCTTGATTATGCGCCTCCTTCTTGGGCTTCTCTCAGCAACAAAACCAAACCCCGAAGCTTGGACCAGAATACATACAAACAGAGACTGAAAAAGGTTCAGATTTCACATGCAGAAGAGGGGGGGGGGGGATTTTGCTATTTTCCAATTTCATTCTCACCAAACTCCTCAGTTCAAAATTTTGTCCATATAGATACCTGCTTTCTGTTTTGCGATTTTATTCAGTGCACTTTGCTCTACATAGTCGCTGGGTTCATCTCTTCAACTGGGTATGCGAGTTTCATTCCCCCCCCCCCCCCTATTTTGCGATTTGCACTATGTCTGCAAAACCCTGCAGTTTTATATATTGTTGGCATTATGATTTTTATTGGCAATGATATTTAAATCAATTGGGTTTTGCAAACTAAATTTAAATGACCGATACTTTTAAATGACCAATTTTTGAGGTGTGATTCAGTTTTATGTTGATAAAGTTCATGCATGTCAAATTCAAACTCTTACATAAATTGATGCATGTCAAATTCCAATTTGCTTGCTTTCACATTTAGACTAGAGAGTACTTGGGGTGTGGTTCTATCCATAAATTGGAAAGTAAAATACAAGTTGAAATGATTAAGTATATATAATTATATCTATACATCTATACACTAATATAAAGGCAATTACCTTCACTTGGAGTCCAGCTTTTTTTTAAAAAAAAAAATTACCCTTTACAGTTTTCTATTACGTAAGGCAGTTTTAATCAGTTTTTTGATATTGGTTCCTCCCCTCCTTTACCTGATTGATGAAATGGCTCGATGGGTTTCAGTTTCAGAATTCAAGTTCTTGTTGTTAAGTTTAAATAACTTTCTAGTCTCTATGTTTGTTGTTTGTACCCAGTGACAAATATAATTGAGAACTTCGTTGGTAACAATGTTTCATTGCATTTTGACTCTCGGACTGCAGGGCAGCGAGGCACAATGAACATTATGTCCATCCACTATTATATGTTGACTTCTCTATTTTCTTTTCTTCATGTAATTGATTGCATTGTATGTAAATATCTTACCATGTACTATTTCTATTTCTTTTTATTTTTTTTCTTACCATGATCTTCTTTATTTCAACTCAGAGAGAAAACAGTGTTGTCAACTTAAGCAGTAACGGTACTGGTGAAGATTGTAATAAGTATGTGGAATCTCAAACCCTCCAACTTTTACCACTAAGGAGTGGTGATGGCAGCAGTGATAATAACATAAAACGGCAAAGAGACAAACATATCAGCCTCAGCAGTGAATGCCAACTTCACCTCAAGCCGGTTGAGGTGAAGTTAATACCCCAGAAGGAATTGGTGAATGCCAATCAGGGAATAACACAAATTGCTACATTTATAAAATGATGGGGTTGTGTTTTGGTATATTGTTTATCTGTTGGAAAATGGCACTGCTTTAATTGTTAGTGATGTTGTGTTTCAAGGAATTGGTGCTGTAACAGGACACAGAGTTTGATTGAATGTGTTTTACCTTAAAAGTGCATTTAAGCTATGTTGGTTGCATCGAAAGGAGTTTTCACATTTGAAGTTTTAGTGTAATAACTAATAAGCCTTATTCAAATAACTTGATGTATATTGCTGCATGTGGGTTTTGATGAGAAGGGTGTAATAGGAAAGGGAGTGGGAGTGGGACGTGAATGCAGAGTGTATAAGAAATTTGATCTGAGGGGTTGATTTGAGACATAGGGCTTGTTTGGTACGTTTGATAGTATAAGATCGGATAGAATAAAGGTTGATAATATAAGGTTTGATTGTATAAGATCTGATAAAAATTTAATACTATACAGTGTTTGGTATATCACTGAATATTAAATTTAAATTTTAAAAATTAATATAATTATTTAAATATTTATTATAATCATTTTAGCTATTTTTTATTATATATAAATATAATTTTGTATTAAAAATTATTAATATATTTATTTTTATATTTTTCATAAATATAAAAAAATATGAAAGAGAAAGAGAGAAATAAAGAGGGAGTTTTTATATATTGAAATTCAAGTAAGTCCAATATCATATTCTTATATCTGGTTGTATTTTTTATTATATATAATTAAATTTATATTAAATATTATTTATTATTATTTATATATTTTAATAATAAAATTTTATTTCTATATTTTTATATTAGTTTAAATAATTATTTTATAATTATTATTTTTATTTATATATTTTTATTATTTATTTAATAATTATTTTTCTTTTAATAAAATATATTAAAAATAAAAAAGTGAAAGAGTCTTATACATCAAAAGCTAATAAGGTCTAATACGACTTTCCTGAACTGGATTAATTTATCCATCATTTTAACGTATAAGGGAGGTTTGATGGATAAATTTATACAATACGTTAACTATTTCAAACAACATATAAAGTCATAACGTATTATATTATTTTATCCTATCATACCTAATATGGCATGCTAAACACATCCATAGTATCTTAAATACATAAATAAGTGTGATAGACTTGGATGTTGAAATAACTATGAGATTGGGTTGGAGTATTCTATTCGTTTGTTCTTTTATTACAAACATGGAAACTACTGTGGTATATGTATCTGTGCATTACATCATTTATTTAATACTGGTGTTTGTAGTGCAGTTTTTTGAGGATGAAAAAATCATGTTGATGCTAGAAAAACGGAAAAGAAACAGGTGCATTTAAAGTAAAGTTCAACAAATCAATTGTAAGATGCTTTGAATTTCATTCAAAATGTCAAAACAAAAAAATTCTATATATGTGTGGGTAAGTTTAATTTTGATATAAAATGTGTTTACTTCATTTTGAGAATAGAAAGTGAAAGAAACACTTTTCAAGTGCGATTTCCCCAATACACATTTTCAATTAGTTCCCAAAGTACTATTTCGATAACAATCCAACTGTTACAAGTATAAGTGTTCGGGGAGAACCACATTTTAAAAGCTAGTTATTGGAGTGAGAGAGCTTAAGTCCTTATAAGGTCTTTCTTTCAAGGTGATCCCCCTGATATGGGATTCGTAACATTGCTACCCCCTTCAAAAGTTGGTGTCCCGATGGTTGCACTCTGCAATATTTCACTCAACATCACTTCACTCGACGATGTTTCAGTGTATCACGGTCAGCCCTTTCACTGGTCGGAACCCTCCACTGGTCAAAACTCTCCGCATGTAACCCTTTTCGGTTGGCCGACTCTCAACGAAAGCATTATTTGTTATGAACATAAGTCTTTGAGAGAACCACATCCCAAAAGCTATTGGAGTGGGAGAGCCCCAATCATATAAAGCCTCCCTTTTAAGGTGACCTCCCCGATGTGGAATTCGTAACACCAACCTCCGTATTTTATTTTGAGTATTGATGTAAAATTGTTCATGTAATTTTATATTAATATCCAGAGGATAAAAAACATAGATTAACCGAAGCACTAATATCTAAAAAATTATAGAAATATACATATATAAATATATTAAGTTATATTGATACCAAATAAATAAAAATGTGGCTTAACAGGCGCGATAGTGCCTGTTAAGATGCTAGTTTACCATAATAATTATCAAAATTCATTAAAATTTTTGAAATATGATTGGATAACTTAAAAGAGTGAAAATTTATTTATCTACTTAAAAGTTAAAAGTAAGGTCATATTATTTTCACAAAAATTGACTGTTTATTGTTTACTATTTTTCTTAAATAAGTGGTGAATTAAAACTAAAATATTTTTAATAAGCAAAATTCAAAACCACGTAATCATCTGTGTCTAGTGAAGTACCCTACCCGCATGCAATTTCCATATGTACTTGCTATAAAGAAACATGGATATATACATTCCCTTTCGCTTAGAACGATTCTTGAAGCATCATGTAAACAAATTATCTGAAGTTGGTCATTCCAATCAAATTACTTGCGTTTTATTTTTTGTTAGTGAGAACATATTTATTTATTTAGCATTAAAATCATGATATTCTCAAAGGTTGAGAGGCTAACCAAATATTTACATTTCTAATATGAAAGGAGTTCACGAGAATAGAAAGAGTCTTACACCTCTAGGCAATTCCCTTATTCAGGTATCATGAAGCTTGATGTTGATGGATGCTGGATATAATGATACTCAAGATGCTTGAAGAGGAATTTTCAAAATTGAAGGTTGAGATCTTGTTAGTATGTACTTAAATTTTCCTTTAGAACTCAAGACTACAATTTAGGTAAAGGTTACAAAGAGAATTTTTCACCTAGGCCATGATTTTCTAAACAGAACCAAACATAATACCATTCGGTTTGCCTACAATACTTGGGCTTCCCTGTTCAAACGGACCTTTGCAGTTGGTTAATGGAATGAAGTACGCAAAGGCTCAAACTTTCTCTAATATGGTTGTACTATCTGGTTCATTGATTTTAATAAAAAAAATTGTGATATTTGAACACATAAAAATAGATATATTCAACGCACTATTAATTTTTTTTTTCAATTACCAATTTTTTAAATTAAAATTACCAATTAATTGTAACATAACATTATAAAATATTTTACATTCATCTATCTAGTAGCTCAATTGAATAAGTTTGTAATTTTTATTTAAAAAGTTGATAACTTATGAAAAAAAATTAATATTTATACATTACATCTGATTGCTAAATCAATAAAAAAAAGATTGATAACTTTAACTAAAAAAATTGATAACTAATAAAAAAAAGTTGGTAACACATCAAAAACACATCCCAAATACATATTTAAATAACATTATTGTAATAAAAAGGATTGCTCTCCACTTCCTCGGAGAAGAAAATAGATGAGCATATCTTCAAGCAAATTCAGGGCATGAATTACAGTTTGGGGTCGCGGTGTTCAGTTGATATCCTTCAAAATGAAACCCATGTTCCATCAACAATTTAAAGGGGCGGTTAGCAGTGGATGTGATTAGCACAATTAAGGATCTAAATGGACCAAAGTCTAGCAAATAATTCGGCCAAGCATTGAAAAACAAGGCCATAGAAGAGTGAAAATATTGCTACTTCATTAACAATCCCAGCACTAGGTCACACTCCTTGACACTTAAGTATACCCATCTTGTTAAGCAGTTAGTGTCAGTTCTTATTCCCTTTTTTTCTTTTACTTTTTTTTTCCTTTTTTGGGTGGCGATGAGAAGGAACCCCTAAATTCAATTTTCTGCAGCGAGGTCCAAACGGAGATTGGATAAAACCAAGATATAAATCCCAACACTTCAGCAACATAGTACGTACTTACAACATAAATAAGCTACTATTGCAAGATCATACTAAGCAAAGGATCAGAGTCAGATACACCTATTCTTTACAACAAACAAGGTTAGACTGCTTTCGAATAAAATATGCATCAACAAAATTGAAATGTAAAATTTACAGTAGTAACACGTAGAACAAAGATAATTTATTGTGGCAATACATGAAGATAACCTGATTTCTATATGCCAAACACAAACAATGAAAAAGTTAACCCTTTACAATACGAAAGAAAATAAACAGATTTATTACCATGTGCGGCTTCACTCCAAGTGAATAAGCACTGGAAAACTTCGAAGATCCTCAGTCAAGTTCATGAAGTTGACAAGCTGCTGAATATGCGCTTCAAACTAGAACATGCTGCACGTAATCTTCCCATGCTCATTGAGCTTATCTGCAAAGCACCAATAAGTATAACAAAGATGGTTTAAGAACACAACGCAAGACATATAACATGGTCAAACATCAACGAATTCCATTATGTAAGGAAGGTTTGTTGGCATAAATTGCTCAAAGCAACAGTTCACATAGGCATTTGCTCTCACCTTCGGACAGAAGCGAACATCAAGAGTCTCCAGCATAGTGCATTTTGATATAGCAACTTCAACAGCTTCCTCATCAATATTGCAAGACTAAAAAACCCAAATTACCCCATCCCCCAACGAAAAATGTTAATAAAACAATTTGGTTTAGCACAAAAAATAAAATAAAATCAGTAGATGAGTTACAAGAATTTGATGATATATTTAAGTCTAATTTACGACTGGCAACATCCCTCAGACAAAACACGCTCAAACATGCTTTATTTCCGGAAAGGCTAACCCCACATTCAAACATTTGTCTCTGGAAAATGTTTGCAATCAATTCAAGCAGTTATGTGAAGCTTGAAAAGAGGCCAAACAACCCAAGTCAACAGAATGGATCAAATCCAACATTTTAATAAATTTCACCACAGCTCAGAACAGCTGAAATGCAGAGAAGACCGCGCTAACATACGATTCAATAGCATATCCAGAACAATAGCATTTGACAGCAAGAAGCATAAAGTAATATGGATGCATCAATATATTTAACTTGGTAGAGAAGTCATTAACCTGAAGGAATAGACTGGTCAATCTTGGGCACTCTAGCTTCAAAACTTCCAAAGCAGAACAATTGCTGCGTAGTTAAGTTAAAACATTATCACATCTGCCATGAGGAGAGAGAAACCAACCATATTTTCTAGAGCCAACCATACCTTAAATTAAGCCAGCACAGGTTCAGACAAGCAACATCAACCTCCTTCAAATTAGCTGATAGAGAAAGGTTTAAAAATAATAAATTGGCACAATGTGCCACCAATGGAATGAAAACCTTCCTGATATTTGGACAACCCACACAGTTGAGGTTCTGCAGTAATCGGGTGGGTTGCTCACTTGACTCATGGATAATCTCATGGGAACTTGATCTAGATAGCACATTTACTCGAGGCAACTCAGCAATCTGCCCATGACTGCATCCCCAATTTAAATCATGCATATTCACACAGCCATTCAAGCTTACACGTGTAAGGTGCGTGCAGCAAGAAAGAAGCTCCTCTATGGCTGACTGACAGAGAGTTCCATAAGACAAGTCCAACTCCTGAAGTGCTGGCAAAGCACCCCTCTTGTAAAGAGGTTCAAGTGATGAGTCATCGAGATATTTGCATGCCTGCAACTTTAATACCTTCAAAAAAACAAGAATGACAATATCAGATAAGGTACAGAAAATAAGTATACAAACAAAGGTTGCAAAACATTCCATTACCTAGGGACTAAGGACAGTGCAAAAGAATGACAGAAACTTTGCCACTTTTTCCTCTCACCCATTCCCCTATTTTATTCCTACTTAATCTTCTAACAAATTATACAACCATTCATCCCAGTATATATGCCAGCACCTAAGAATAATCCCTACTTGCTTTATGCTTCAGAGTGAACCCAATTAATATCTCAACTTCATTAGGTACTGCTAAAAACAGACTAAATCTGCCGACAGTTTTGACCCCACAACCACCACTCCTAAAAATTTCCATTTTTAACCTGCTGCCATAAAAGTGAAGATCTGCACATGAAAATGTATGCTAAATCTTACCTTTAGCTGTAAACAAGACTCAAAAACAGGCCTCAACTTCACCAGGAAAGTGTATGATAAATCTAGAAGAGTCAAATTTGGAAGCAATTGCAGAGAACATAGTCCATATAAACCAATTGACGGGCAAGACATCAATATTAATGACTCGATCAAGGGGCACGAGGCAGTTGTCGCAGACAAGCAGTCATCTGTGAGTTGGCTGTATGTCAAAAGAACAAACATCAGTCCACATTCGAGGAGGATACCTAGTTAATTTGAAAATGAAACATCACCTGCAAAAGGAAGCATCCAGAGATGTCAAGAGAGGACAATTGAGGGAAGCTTCAGATAGTACACCGCATCCTTTCAACTCAAGTGAGACCATAGATGATGCTTCAATGCTGAGTGTGTTCAACTTCGGACATATTCCTAAATTGAGAGACCGAAGACCAACCTAAGAAGCAGGTGGAAAAACAGAATCAACTTAGTTATAGTTTATCATACCACTAAAAATTCAATTCCTTGACTTTATCATGTACACCTAGTCCCAATCCGTAACCCAACAGCAAACACTCACACTGCCATTAGAGAAAAGAGAATAAACCAAATGGCTTGCATTGCAGAGTGTATAAACTTGTTCTTAAACCATGTGGACAGCAAAATGTTCAAATCAAAGAGCACATAA
Organism: Pterocarpus macrocarpus; assembly: GCA_031439585.1. Classification (NCBI taxonomy): domain Eukaryota; kingdom Viridiplantae; phylum Streptophyta; class Magnoliopsida; order Fabales; family Fabaceae; genus Pterocarpus; species Pterocarpus macrocarpus. The sequence goes on from CM062514.1 coordinate 36,309,384, forward strand.
GAATTTGGAAGTTCCATCTATAGCAAAAGAAAATATAAAGCATCTAATCAATTGATGCCACTTACAGGACAAAATGATGCTCTTTCTAAATGATCACAGCCATCCAAAATAACTTTCTCAAGCTTAGGACATTTGAGCTCAAGGGTAGTTATTGCACGGCATCCACCCAGGGAAAGACTGACTAAAGAGGTGCTGATGAATCGAACTGATGTCAAACTCTGAATTCATTAAACACCAAGCTGTGTCAAAAATATGTCACCACAAATGGAAGCCCAGATCATCTCACCAACAAGATCAGCAATGAGACAGCAGGAATTAAAGAGAACCTAATCTATAACAAGTACAACTACCAGAAAATTTGAGAAACACTCATTTCAAAGGATTTTTCAGCACCAGCTGACAGATCCACAGTGGAGTAAATAGCATCAGATTGATTCATCGAAATGCTGATATTTTGACAACTCATACCTCCTATACCAATAGGAACAAAACTCTTCCAATTAATTCCAGTAATCTTTGTAATACCCCAACAAAACCCTTATGGGAACTTAAGGTTAAAAGCAACCAGAGTCACAGATAAGAAAAAATTACTAACAATATCTTGGAACTCCATTGGCCAAATTTTCACCAATAAGTTATGGTTCAATCACTAGATAAGCTAACTAGAAAAACAAGTAGAATGAGGCAAATATCATCAGTATCTAATTAAAAACCTACGCAATTACTTAGTATATAATACTTGCTAGCATAAATCATGAATGAGAAAACTTTCTGGATCAGGCAAATGCCGAAAAAATAAGAAAGTTATTCATGTACCTCACAATTATCAAGAACTAGTGATTTCAACATAGGACATCCTCCTCCATCACTAAAAACATCACATATCGAATTTGTCAAAGATTCACACTCGGAGAGGTCCACCTCTTGTAAAGATTGGCATTGCAGAGCTAATGTGGCTAAGCTATCCTGCTTTAGCAATTGTAATTTCTGCATTGCCATGGAGTCCATTGTTTAGACTACTATAGTACACAACATGAGAATGGGAGCAAAAAATGACAGACATAATTACTAGACATACTTGAAGTGAATCTGAAGTGATGTTGATACGGTGGAGCGCAGGGCAGTTGGACACCAGTATAGAAGAGAGCATTAGAGCTCTCAAGTTCAAATCAACAAATCTGCAAACAAACAATTCAAAAAAAAAAAAATTAGAAAAGCCAATACTGAAAAATAAGGATATAGTGAGAAATTACCTAACAAGAACACAAGCAACAGAGAAAGGAACAGATGAATACTATGAAAGAATTAGAATAGTTTCCTGGGGAAGGAAAAAAAATTAAGCAGAAACATACTTGCGACAGTGTACCAATCTAATATTCTGCAAACGTGGTAGATCCAAAGACACTGACGTCAATAGATTGCAATTGTCAAGCTCCAAAACCTGCAGCAATGGTTACATCATTTACTCATCCTAATTATCTATAATTAAGTAATTCAGAAACGTCATTAATATCGATATCCAGGACCAGTTACATACCTCCAACATATAACTATGAGCTATTGCAGCCATTGAGGCAGAAGTGATGCCCTCACAACTGTGAAGCTTCAGAACAGTCAGCATTGGCAGTCTAACAGACTTCAATGAGAAAAACAAGCCAACAAGCAACCATGTCAAACAAAGTCGGATTCAATCTATATATTGAATAAAAAAAAAAGTTGATTATAGAATCTAAAGCATACCTCCAAAGATATGTTTGGGCAGTATGATGCATCAAGAAAACTAAGGTTAGCACAACTCAACGCTATTTCACGCAGAGTTTCATCACTAACACATGAACAATTAGACATGTCCAGAGCCGCTAGTTGAGGGCATGAAGTTGCAGCTGCTCGAATTGCAGCATCAGGAAGTTTGTGGCAAGAGCCTATATCAAGATCATGCAAAAGAGGGCAATTAAGGACAACCTGTGCCATGTTACTGCGCTTCAATGACATAGTTTCTAGTTGTGGGCATCTGAAAAAGAATAAATAATCACATGTTAGCTCATCAGCAAAGTGCCAAAGTGACACCAAAACTTTAGTTAAACCTCACAGCTTATTTCACCTGACTGCTATTCGCATCACACGGCATTTTGTTAATTGAAGATGACACAATCTTTCGTGGTTAATAGATATCTCCTGAATGCCATTTCCAAGTGTAGAATCGTTGATACTCAATCTTTTCAACATAGAACAATCAGCTAAGGCATGAAAAAAGGTATCTGCTATCTGTCCTTTTCCTAATGTTAACACCTCAAGATTCCTGAAAATAGTGATGACAGATCAGCTGAAGACCAAGATAACTTGATTGGCCGCCTAAGTACCACAGAAAATACCTACCGCAGTGAAGAGATAGCCTTCATGACAAGCAAGTAAATAGTAGGCCCAGATATGCTCATTGCTGTTGCATTAGGATAACGCCTACACATGTCTTCAACTGTAAAGACATATACAGCTTTAGATAAGCACATTTACCTTCAAAACTTGTACTAAAGCAGGGCTTCTAGTGATACAAAGCACATATCCAATAAGCTTATTTTAACGTTGAAAAGTTCACCGCAACATAAAACTTCCATAAGTAACAAACAGCTTATTACAACATATATGTTCAGGCTCACATTGTTCTAGAGATATGTTCCGATCTTCAAAATTCAAACTCTTCCAGAAATCTTCATGAGCACTAGCAGCTCGCCACTGTTTACAAACCCTGGCAGCTTTGCAGAGATTGGGTTGATCCAAAAATGAGAACACCTAAATTACACAGGAAGAAAAAGTGCATGTAAGAAATAAAACTCAAGGGGTAAAAATGGGACCTTTAAATCATTTCAGAAGTTAAAAAAAGCTCAATTTATTTTTAAAAAAAATCAACAAGCAGAAGAATGATTATCATCCAATAGCATACCATATGCAACAAGTCATCCGTGAGATCCATCCTGACCTCTAGATCTTCTACCTTTGAGATGTCACTATCATCTCCTTCACTGTCTTTCACACAGCTAGAATCAAAGCCATTCTCCTCACCAGTACACATCAACGTAAAAGCATCATAACACATGTCACTGTTAGGTTGAACAGATGAGCCTTGAATATAATCATAATCCCCAAAGTCAGCAGATGCACTGGAATTCCCAGTATTTGAAGATGTCGGGGTTGCATAATGACACTCACTGCAAAAACACAACCAACCATCACTATAAAGGCATGTTTGGCAACAGCTTAATTTAGGGCAATTGCAGTTTTTATTTTCACAATCTGTCTCAGGATTTTGAAGCCACAATCAGCTAATCCTAACACACACTATGACATATCATGATGCTGCGACATTTCCCATTTTCCAGCTCAGAAATGAACACATCAATTGCCTGTTTTTAACACAATCGTAGACAATAAAACCTCCTGAAAAGGTGTAGATTCGCAGAATTTTTCAAATGTCAAAAGCCAGTGATACAAATAGAAACATGAACTCGCATTCAAAGACCCAGAAGAAAGCCCATGTCTTTCAGGACTGGAGTGAAGAAAGTAGGGTGCGGAAAAAGATAAATTACGCTGTCATCTCCTGAAATCAGGTTATATTACACACAATACCCATCAATCAGTCATGCCTACCTACACTAACACTCCTACAAGGGTACTCAATATCATGTTTACACCTTAGTCAGTGTCATATTCCACAAAATACAAAGGGATCGGGTGTAATATCATCTAATCCTAAGGAGAGATTAGTATATATTTCTGCAAATTGAGTGGTGTTCAATGTAAAATCTTGCTTATCCTCAGGGAGTTCAATGTAATTTACCTAAAAAAAAAGCTATAAAATTAGCAATAACAGCAAAAGCTAGATCAACAATTTATCTTCCTTTACACAGTAAGCAAATACTCAATCAGTAAATGGAGCCCCAAAGCAGGCATATAACGCACACAACGAATTTATAACCACGTTTGGACACAGATTATTTCAGGGAAAATAATCGCTTTTTTCTCTTCTTTTTTACTTTCAATTATAGGTTGTTTTGAACCCTAGAAAGAGCTTAATCCAAACACACACAAAATTATAGGTTGTTTTGAACCCTAGAATAAGCTTAATCCAAACACACGCACACACACACACACACACACACACACTCTTACTTCAAACTCATCCCTAAAATTAGAAATATTCACACGATAAGCATTCACGTCCAAGATCAACAAAGAACAAAGTAGTGTTGTTCCCTTTCCGACAACAATGCAAAACCATATTTGCAACCAAGAAGAAAAAATTGGAAAAGAAGGAGAAGAAGAAGAAGAAGCACAACTCACTCGAAATCAGCGTAAACCTTGGGCCGCTTGTGGCTCTCCGAACCGGCGGTTGCGGCGGCCGAACCGGAGCTGCTCTCTCCCTCGGACCGGCGCGGACCGGACCACGAACCGAACGCATAGCCCTCGTACAACCGGAATTGCTCACCGGCCGTTGGCTCGTCATCATTTCTAAAAACGACATCAGCAGCGTCGTCGTATCCTTCGCGTTCTTCTTCTTCTTCGCCCCGAGGCACCGCCGAAACGACGTCGTCGTTTCCGAAGATGTCCTCGTCGCTCTTCATATGTTTCATGAGATTATTACTATTCTTGTCTTCTTTTTCTTCTTCTGCTTCTTCTTCTTCTTCTTCTTCGTTGAAGCATAGAAAGCACCAAAGCTTCATGCACTTTTTGGTGAGTTTATTTTTTTTTTTTTTCCTTCGGAGAAGGTTTCAGGAACCGTGGGTGTCCTTCTCGATCCCGCGCATTTTCCAATGGAAAATTTTTTGGAGCGAGAAAACCCTAGTTCGGAAGATTTGGGGGAAAAAATCGAGTTTCGAAAATTGACGGAGTAAGAGGAGGAACAGTGGGGAAATTTTAGAGAGAGAAAAGGAGATTTTAGAGAGAGACAGTGAGCGGAAGGTGTTGAAAAATGGATCTGATCGGATCTCGGGAGCTGCTTTGGCTTTGCTTCGTTTCTTTCTTCGGAACCTTTTTTTTTTTTTTTTTGGGTTTGGGGTTTGGTTGTAATATCTGTGAGGGAAATAAGAATGCTCGTGTTACCTTTTGTGTTGCGCAAGAGTGGGGGGAGAGAGAGTGCCCCCTTGACTACGACGTCGTTTCTTCGGGTCTTGGTCATGCAATTTACAAGGAAGAAAAAAAATTAGAATCACCACCACATTCATTTTTAAGGAAACAAAACATTACTGGGTTCGAAGTTTCTTATTATTATTATTATTATTATTATTATTATTACAATAAATCCATCGCATTAATTCTTTGTAAGAACTGATCTGTCTAATAATTAAGAATTAATATGAATAATATTTTCAAATCTCAAGGATCTTGTACCTTTATGTGTCCGAAACTCACTGCATGTCATCTAATGTGGCTCAAATCAATCTATTATGAGGATAAAATTCTATTAGTACTAATTTTTTTTTTTTGCTATTCATAAAACTTAAATCTAAAATTTTATTTAAAAGAAATAAGTATCGAATCACTTGAACCTATTAAATATTAATGCTATGATTTAATTTGTTCAAAACTAATTTGAGAGTTTATTACAAATGCTTTGTTAATTCAAATAATTTGATATTGTTTCTCGTAAGTAAAATTTTAGGTTTAAGCTTTTAAGTAGAAAAAATTAATATTGAAAGAGTTTAACGCTATGATAAGTTGATTTTAGCCAAGGTTAAGAAATTCGGACCGAGCATCGAACTGGTTAAAATAAGGGTTTAGAGGTTCAACTGGGATATAATAAAATATATATATTTAATTATTTATATATAAATATATACATATGATTAATTAAAATGTAAAAAATTATATTAAATTATTAACAATAATATTATTAATATAAAATAATATTTATTAAAAAGCACTTTATCAAACATCTTAAATTTAAAATTTATTTATTTTAATTTTCACTTATATTTCTTTTGGAAAGTACTCACAGATAGTATAACAATCATTTTTAATTTTTTATTTTTAAATTAATTTAAAAGTATATAGCAAATAAACTGTTACGGACTACCATCTAGGCCCAATAGCCATGGATAGGACGATGGCACCCAAGGCCTAAGTCAGGAGTCTTGGCCCATATATTTACCCTACATCCATTAAAAAGTCTTATCTTATCACTAGAGGAGATATCTCAAAGGCAGTTACAGAGAATCTTAATTGAAGGAGAATCCCATGAAAAGAGGAGATAATCTCTCTTATTCAAACTCTCAAAGCTCTCTATAAATAGCCTTTTAAACAGATGATTCAGGTATGTTCTCTTTTCTATTCATATAGTATCTTTTGACCCCTACTAACTTAAGCATTAGAGTCCTTGTAGGTACACCCTCACCAATTGGGATCAAGGATCAACAGTAGTTTTGTGTTTCCTACCCTACACCACAGACCAGGTAATCTCTATCCGATTTCCTAGTTCCGAACAATGGCGCCGTCTGTGGGGACACGACTGCTGTTTGATCTTTTTCTTTTCTTTGCACATCGGAGATCAACCTACAGCTATGGATGAAACGCTATGTCAAAGGCTAGGTTGTGGACAAACAATAACAAAGGGAAAAGCTACATGACATATTTGAATATCTATGATAAAAAAAGTGGTCTTTTCCTACAATCCGAATTGCAATTTGCTGACCCCCACTCTTATTCGGATTTCTCTCTGTTGAAGTCGCCAGGTTTCGAGTTGAAATTCTTTCATCAAATAAATTAAAGGCTTTTACAAGTCACATTATTTGAAATTAAATAAGAAGAATGAAGTCATGGCATTGGCCTCGCTCATTTTCATTAAGAATACACAGAAAAGAATTTAAAATAATTCCTTTTGCCTCTTGTTATTAAATCTGGTATCTCTTAAATCAAGATATTTATTGAAACCATGTTACTGAAAATTTGATCTCTCAAATCTGGTTCGCCCCATGCACCTCGGTCATGCGTGTTGAGCATGGACTTCGCTAGACCTTGCACCACCATTGTTGGCTGCCTTACACCGTTGCACAACCGTCATGGGCACCACCAGTTGCAAGAATTAATAGAGGTCGATAGGTGCCAGCTATTGTTTCACGCTGCCTCCATTGCAAGGCACCACGACATTTTCCCGGATTCATGCTATGACTGTCACGAAGGTGGAGAGAGTGTGCTAGTGCCCGATCGCGAAAGGAACGGTGTTGTTGAGTCACGACATTAGCTGCTGCAGGTTCTCATCGCCACTGCTCTCGTGTGCCACCGCCCTCGGAGCTTAAGACACCATCCGGTGTTGCTGAAGGTTGCGGATGGCAGATCTGCTACCATGTTCCCGATCTCTCTATTTAGTGACAGAGATGAAGGACTGCCGCTACTAGCTTCTACTATGCCACTGCCGGAAAATGAAACTACAGCTAAAAAGGGACTCTGGTGTCGTTGCGAGGAAGAAGACAACCCACTAACTTGGGTTTTATCAAAAATCGGGTCTTCGACCAACCCACTTGGCACAAAAAAAGGAAGGAGATGGAAGTTGAAAATTCGATAGCTGCGACAGAGGGGACTTGAATCAGGGTCATTTCGATTGGATAAGTGCACGTAACCACTACATTAACTTGGCTGATACGGGATTTGAACCCGTGTCTCTTGAAATGCATCTCTAAGTTTGTAGCCACCATGCCAATTACGCTGCTCGCAGATATCTTGGCGCAAATTTATTTAAAAAATCTCCGTGATGTATAAATCCGAGAAAAACACTAGACACGAGATTCAAATCCATACAACTCGGATAAACATGCCACAGTTGACCACTCCGCTGACTTGATGCCGAGAATCGAGGGATTGGAAACTACAACCTTGGCCATCTGCGCATGGCGAGTCATAGCACGGTACCCTTATCTTCCTCGCCATTTATATCTAATTATATTTTCCCATTATATGCCATATATATTTATTTAAAATCCATGATATTCCCTGAATTTGGGTTTGGAAATTTTTCATGATGCTTATATCTTTGACATGTCATATTTTGCACACTCTCAAACTTGATTTATTTTGATCATTTAAATGATTTTGTTTCTCTTTATGTGCACAATATTGCAAATAAATGCCATTATTAATGCACAATATCATTTTGAGAGTCACTGCATGAAATATTTTGGCACAAAGTCCATAACCATTTGGCCAAGAATAAGGTAATCTAGCTCGAATTAAGGTTACGGAAGAGACCGACCTAGGATAAATGTATAGCAAAGCCAAGATCGGAGCCTGAATGAAAACATGATGGAAAAAATGCACATTCATGAAGTCTCCCATTACCCCACATCAAAAACATGCTAAAAACAAAGCAAAAGTCCATACTTGGCCCTCACTAGATGCGACCTCCGACTCTAAATGAGATCGGCCAACACCTAAGTTTGAAGCCCACATCTGACTCAAAACGAGATCGATAAAGGAGTAGTAAAGCTCATAGATAACCTTCGACTCATAATGAGATCAGCCAACAGAGGCAAAGTATGTTCTTTTACTATGTACCCAAATTAACTCCTTGGGACAATTGCTTTAAGTGTCGAGTACTCAAATCAACGCCCTTAGATAACATCTCTAAGCGTCGAGTGTAAATCATTTCGCTTAGTTAAATCATCCAAGCATGGACTACAAAATGGCTTTCAAGTCGGACCTTAGCATAGCAAAATTCGATCCTAGCATCAAAAGCTTACTAACACACTTAGGGAACTAACTCAAGATAAAGCAAAACGGCCTCAAGGTCAAAATCTCCCTACAAGCGTGGAAGGCCTATGGAAACCGGCTCCTTAAGATTGGAACTAACTGAAAGTTGGAATTTAAATCATGATGAAAAATGATGACTTAAGGTCAGAACCTAGTTAACCACTTAGTAAATTAAACTAAGTCGAATGTAGGTCGCTATATAAAGGGATAATTACAAAGTTAGAAATTGGCTAATAACTTAGGAAATTAAGCTAAGTTCGAAACAACCACGTGAATAAAGTATGACTTGAGAAAGTTGGATCCTAGCCAAACCACTTAGGCAATTAACCTAAGTCAAAAATGTTGGGCAAAAGAAGGACAATTTAAATCAGATCTAGAACTAATCCCTTATACATGCTATCTGTTCCGGACAATAGAATAGGAGCTCAACTCGGTCCAATTTCCAGGCCCAAATAAAGCTCGGATTTGTTAATAGTTCGAGCCTATCTCGGGCCATTGACCCGAGTTGAGGCCCAAACTCGAGTTGAGGCTATTTGTTCCCTAATAGCATGGAACATCCTTCCCTCGCGTGTAGCCGGAAAACTCGGATCCATCCGATAACCCCAAGATATTGGACGTCCAGGGTTATCCCCTACAAAGGCGCGATCAAATCCCCCTTATTTCTCAACTACTCACTCATGTATATATGGGTCCAACTTCGAATGTAAGGTATCTTTTTCGGACCTACTTCTCATACACTTTCTTGCCCTCACTGACTTAAGCATTGAAGTCTTTGCAGGTACACCCCCCTTCGTCATGGAAGTATTCATCCGGAGCAGCTTGGGATTCCATTATTGGTTCGGAAGCTTCACAGGTAACCCACATCCGAACACTATCTAAGCGGAGAAGTTAAATCAAACCCCTTAAGTAATGTCTTAAGCGTGGAAATTCTGAAAGCCTTGAGGTAATTAACTCAAGCGCAAAGTTTCACTACGAATACAAGGGAAGAGCAAAACTTGTACCCCAAGAGCATCATACATCCACATCCACAAAAATTGTTAAAATTTTTAATAGCACACTTGTTTTTTTCTTCTCTCCTTAGGGTGTGATTAATACATCTTCCCTAAGAGATTTGAGATATTCTTCACTCGTTAAGAAGGGTGTTCCCAACACCTTATCCATCTACTAGATAGCAAAAACTGGAAGACCCTCTATGAAGAAGGAGCTTTCCTCATGTGTTTTATAAGAATCTTACAAAGGAAGCCACCATGGCTCCCTAAATTCTAAAGTCGAAAGGTTAAGCCCAAATTTGGGGCTAGAAGACCAAATTTAGGCTACGAATTAGCAATAAAAAATGAGGTCGAATTCAGCAAAGACCTTGACCAAGAACCTAGTCAAGAAAACCAATGTTTGACTAAGAATAAGGTTACATAAATCCTAAGAGATTGATTACCCCTTAGTCGAGATACATGGAACCTAGGTCCAGTACCTCGGGAATAATGACAAATAAAATTTGAGTTAACAAATGATTCGAAAATATACTATATAACCCTTAAGTAGTTCCCTTAAGCAAAACACTTAACGCGTGTTTACCACCTCGGAAAGGTCCAGGTTTTCACCTCGGTCCAAGTTCACTTAAGTGGAACACTAATCCAGGTTTACCAATTTGGAAAGTCCAATTCGGTTGGAACCAATGCAAAAGATCCAATTCGGTGGAAACTAATTCGGAAAATCCAATTTGGTTACAACCAATTCAAAAAATCCAATCTGGTCATAACTAGCTCAGAAAAACCAGGTTTTTTTTTTATAACCTCAGAGTAATTTTATTCTTTAAGCGAGTTAACGAGCCAATTGAAGTGTCACTAATATTCCCTTCAAGTTATTTAACTTAGGCAAAAAGAAAAGCACATACTATTGGCGATTTCATTTCCATTAATAAACTCGTAAATCAGAAAATGTCAAGTCCATTGCTAAAAGCTCAAAGCTGGAGGTTGTAACCTTTAGGCCGAATTGAGAGCATTGCTATAGATTAGTTCAAAGGCACCATGCATTAAAGGGCCTGAAAGGTTGCCTATAAAAGGCTAAAGTCAGAAAATGCCCAGGAACCGATCATGAGCAATTAAAGAAATGAGTTCCAGGGGATCTTATGTTTCGCTTTCCTATCCCGAAAGTTTGGACTAGAAAGAACTACGACCTTAACTAATGAGCTCATCAGTAATAGGAGCTTGATCCTTTCAAAGTTCAAGAAATAGATCTCCACGAACATGACTGCTCCACAGTAGGGAGACGCTCATAAATGTTTGTCTACACAAAGAAAGATCGAAGGTAACAAGCTCAACCACAAAGATGAACTTAAAAAAATGAGCTTAACACCTCTCAACAAAGACTTCAATGGGATCATAAAGCTCGAGGTAAAAGAGTTTGGAGCTTCAATAGACGTAGCTGTTGAATAAAACCTACGTCAGAGCAGCCCCATGGAAGCAAAGCTTGGAACTCGTATCAAGCTCTCCTTGACAACCTCGTCAAAACATGCGAGGATCAAAGGAATATGAACCTCAGCTCCTGACCTACATATTGTTCCAAATCTAATAGTTCACATCTTTTCCTCTAAAAGGAAAACGATTATGGACCTAGGAGTAATGAAAATTGGGGGCTTTGAGATAAAACTCAATGACCTAGCTCTATTTACAATAGTCACTATTGTCTTACATGTAACCCGTGATAAGACATGGACTAGCAGACATGCTACATCGGCTTTGGCATGATCGTGCACGACTACGGATAAGCACATTTTCCTGCCAGACTTATCTTAATCTCGGCAGTAGAGTCGATCAAATGATTGTGGGCACCAATTAACCATGCAAGCCAGAACACTCAATGAAGGCCACATAAACACAACTGATGTTAGATGATTCAATACATGCCTCATAGATGAGTACAACAAGGTCATAATCCGAGGTCTTAATCTTAGAACTAAGTTGGGAGCTTATTATGTTTGGAGTCCAGATAACAATTCGACTCCCAAATATATAATTCAAGGTCTCAACCTTAGAATCAAGTTATTGCTAGAGTTTGGATAATAATTCAACTCCTAACATCATCGGAACTTGTAGTCCGAAGTCCTAATCTTGGAACTTGGTTATGCTTAAAGATTGAATAACAACTCGACTCTTGATATCATTAGAACTCGTAATCCGAGGTCTTAACCTCGAATCTGAGTTGGGGGCTCTGTTACAGACTAACCTCTAGGCCTAATAGCCATGGATAGGACGACGGCACCTAAGGCCTAAGTCAAGAGTCTTGGCCCATATGTCTACCCTACATCCATTAAAAGGTCTTATCTTATCACTAGAGGAGATATCTCAAAGGCAGTTATAGGGAATCCTAATTGAAGGAGAATCCCATGAAAAGAGGAGATAATCTCTCTTATTCAAACTCCTAAATCTCTCTATAAATAGCCTTTTAAACAGATGATTCAGGTATGTTCTCTTTTCTATTCATACAGTATTTCTTGACCCCTGCTAACTTAAGCATCGGAGTCCTTGCAGGTATACCCCCACCAACTGGGATCAAGGATCAATAACAGCTTCGTATTTCCTACCCTACACCGGAGACCAAGTAATCTCTATCCAATTTCCTAGTTCCAAACATAAGCATATTAAAAGAATCAAGATTCTAAAAAAGATGATTTTTTTTTTCTAACTAAGCTTATTCTTTTTTTTTTATAAAAAAATAATAGCATTTTTACCAATTTTTTTAAAAAAAAATCAAACCAGTCAATCTGCTTGACCGGTCCGATTCACAATGATTTACCGGTTTTGATCGCATCTGATTTAATGGTGAAGACTGGATAGGCCTGGGATCTGGTTCCCAGTTGGATCGGTTAGATAAAAGAATTCGAGAGTTTGCTTAAAAAATAAATCTTTATTAAAATTATAAATTCTATAATTAAATTATTCATTGATATAATATATCTTATATTTCTATCAATCAAATTAATCTATATATAAAAACTAATTCGTTTGTATAAAGAATTACTCACACAATTTTCGAGTTGAGAATGATCAATAGGTAAGCTCGTATGAAGTCATAGTTTGGTTTTACTATGATGAATCACTTTAAGTATATATGAAAACTAATTTAGTTACAAGATCAAATATTGAAAACTTCAAATAAATTTGTTAGAGTTTAATTGCTATGTATTAATAATGTGAAAGAATTTTACACTATTATTTAATCAAATACTTATGTTTGTAAGATTTTTAAAATAATGGGTAATTGAGTCAAATACTTTTATTGATATGATAATATATAATTAGATTTCTGTATAAATTTTTTTTTATATTAATAATATATTTAAATTCAATTTGTTAATGCCGAATGATATTAATGAGAGCCCTTGTAATTTTAGAAACCAAAGTGATATTTACTTTAAATATTAGAAGTGACTTTCTATTATCAGTCATTTATAGAAATTTTATTTGCTCTAAAACTTCCTAATTTAGCTCCTTATATTCATTCTCTTCTTACATACATCCAATTATGCATATTGATTCGTTATGTGAGGTTATTTTTTATGTATAAGTTTTATTTAAAAATAATAATAAGTGTTTATGTTTTAGATTATCAATTTTAAATTATAATCTGTTTTTAAAATTTACCAAACGTAGTTATTTTTTAAAAAATAGCTCTTTTTTCTGAAAAAAGCTATTTTTTAAAGTTCCCAACACATGCACTAAGGTGCAAGTGTCATTTGATTAGTTTAAAGCGTCTTGTTAGTGTGTTCCAAAGCACACGAATTATTTTATGGATAACATTTTAATAAATTTTTTTTAATTTTGTGATAATAATTTTCAATAAATTCTAATTATCGCTTTTTTAATGAAAAATAATATATGTATCATGTTTCTATTAAAAAAAGTATTAATTACAAAAAAATCTAAATTCTACGTTTTTTGGTTAGTTTATACATGACTCCTATTTAGTATTTTTTTTTATAAAAAAATACATGATTCCTATTTGATCGATTAAGAATATACTATCACATTATTCTTTCTTGTATAGGTCACCCTTAAATTAGTTAGATTCAATGAAACTTAATGTTATTATTTTTGTTCATCTAACGGTTAATTTAATGGTACTTTAATTACTAGCTTAATAGCAAAAATAACAAGCATATTGAAATATGTAGAAAATATTTTTATTTTTTACTTTCTTTTTCACGGCCTTCTACTCCTACTTTACTTTGAAATTGCTTTTGTGGTGGTTCTTGTCTCTTTCTGTGGCGACCGGGTGCTTGCAAGTTGCAACACCAAAATCGAGTGATGATGTCTTGCCAAAGTTTTCTTTGATTTTTTGAATGAATTGGAATTTTGAGTGCAAGAAGGAAATAGTTGTGGATGCTTCTGATTTGTGCCTCTAAACATTATAATAATCACACGTCTATTCATGTTTGGGCAATGTAAAGTCTAGAAAATTACTAAGACATTTACAATCAAGTGTCAATTGACTTTGGTAACATGAGAATAATTGAATATAATAATCATGAAAAATTACAAAGAGTTGTTGGTACATGTTGCAGAATGTGTACGACCATAGACATTGTGGTTTACTTTTTATAATTTTATTATTAGCATACATTATCAAAAGAAATGAATAATTAAAAACTATGAAAAAGCTATTGATTAACCTGGATTAGTGCAAAGATTTATGATAAAAAAAAAGTAGCGTTTAGTTTATTTTCTATTTTTACTCCTAAATAATATATTTTTGTTAATAACTATAAAAATGTTACATCGTTTTTACTTTGCATTATTTATATTAATAATCAATAATAATTAAGTGTCATATGTTAAAACTTCTGGTCATGTGAGAAAGTACAAATGGCAAACTTGATTGTCATGTGACGAAACGACGAAAATTGTGCATTATCGTCATCTATTATGTTGATTGCATTGATAATACAGAAATTTAAACTCATATATTTTGTATTTTATTTACAGTTTAAACTATGCATTTTTAATTTACTTTTAACGGCATTAGGTGTTTATTTTACTCAATTGGGAATTATTCGAAAACTATAATCAATGTTTAGCATAACAAGTAATGAATTAGTATTAAAAAAGAAACACTTCACAAAGAAGAAAGTATCCTTTTTATTGAAAATCTAATCCTAAATCAGTATTCACCCATCACACACCGAGCGAACGATCAATTGAAAACTTTTGATGATCGGCAATATAACCTTAAAAAATCCATTTGATGATAACTTAGGTTAGCACAATTCTGGTAAAAAACAAATAAATAAATATTTATTTATCGCCGTACTGGACCACGATCCCGATTAATAGTCGCATAAATTAACATTCTTCCACAATTTTCAATCACGATGTTTATTTTTATATAATTCCTCTAGTACAAAGTCATTATAAGAGGTTGATATTTTTTCTATGTGTGGAGTTCATAGTCTGTTGTGTAATATGATGTGTGCGTCCTTTCCACCATCACACGCGAGCACAAAGGCACAGTGTTGCGCAGAAGATTGCGTAGTTCAGTGGCGGCAACGACTTCTATTTCTCTTTGCTCGTGTGTTTGCTTGTGTTGGACGTGAGAAACAAGTTTCGGTACTTTTAGAAGCAGCCAACATCATGTCCCACTGAAATTTTCCACTATGCAAAGATAAGAGAAATTTCCTTTTAGATTCATTGGGCTTCCTTCGGCGAAACATCTTGTTTTTCCTTTTTATCTTTTGAAAAAAAAAATTGTATCATACTATCCTCGTAATATTTAAAGTTATGACATTCATAAATTTTAGAGGAAAAAGCATGTATCCTCTTGAACTATAAATCATATGTATTTAAGCACTTATATTTTAAAAATATATAAATTAATTTTTTGAATTTTTTTAAAAATGTAAAATGACTCTTTTATTAACTTTACCACCAATTATTAATGAAAATAACGCACATTCATAAAAGTTTAGCGTATCAGATTATATGTTTAGAAAAATTTAGGAGATCAATTTATATATAATCTAAAATTTAAGAGATATAAGACACTTATTTTGACTTAAATATATATTTAGTAAAATTTAAAAGTCGATTTATATATTTTTAAAATGTAAAGGTTAAAGTATATATAACTTATATAATTCCAAAGGGTAAAGAGCTTTCTCTCTACATTTTATTACACCAACTTTTTCATATTTTATTTTGTTTAAAATTTCTTTTCGTGTGATGTAACAAAAAATGCAAATGTAACACATATATCACAAAGTATGTTTACAAGTTTGATATATTTAAATTGCTCATAAAACTAAATTTTGTTCAACTACAAGAATACAATCCTCTTTTTAGAGAGTCAGTATTGCTTATTATTCAACTAACCCTCTACGAGTTGGAAATTGCAGTAGGCAGCCCGAATATTAGCCAGAGTACTGCTACCCGACTAGGTTGAACAATATGTGATAAACACTTCATAATTTTTAACCACTCATAGGTCTTGCCTTTCCACTCATAATTTGTTCCATTTGTCTGGTATCAGTTTTTCGATTATGTAGCATCACTGCCATTGGATCTAATTTTCTTACTATAAATTCTTATTATAAACTGTAACTTTAAACAAAATAATATGATCCAATCTTGAAAATACATTGTACCGAATAGGCCACTAAAAATCCGATTGGATAAATTTTTAAAAAATAACTTTTTCTTCTAAGTTTTTTTTAGTAGAGTTTTATATTTTAGATTTTTTTTTGTATTTGAATAAACTATTTGAGAAGTATTTTTAATTAAGTCAGTTTGGATATAAAAGAATAAAAAAATTTCTTTTATAACTAAATTATAAAAAAATTCAAAAAAAAGGAAAGAAAACTAAGATTTAATAAGGGATAAGAAAAAAAAGATAAATATTGTAATTTTAAATAAAGATAAAGAATAGTTTTAGAAAATAATTTTATGAAAAAATACTTCTACTTCTATTTTTTTTATAAGTTAAGTATTCTTAAATATTAAAAAAATAATAAATTAACTTTTTTAATTAGCAGTACTTTTTTCTAAAAATTATATCTAAGCATCTTTAAAAACTTATAAAAATAACACCAAAAAAAACTTATAAAAATATTTAAAAAAAAGGTTTTTTTTCCTTGAAAAAGCCAATCCAAATTTTATTTATTGCCTCTGTGGAATTTCTAAGCACGTTGAGATGGGATGAGACTTTGAGTGCAATTTGCTCACTGCACCTCAGAATCTCTCAGTGGTGCTTTTTTCTTGCCGTGCCTTGTCACATCCTCGGTCCATGAGAGGCCTATTTTCAGCAAAAAACTGCATCCCATAACAAAGCCCAACAACAGCCCTTGCCCGTTATAAACAAAACATCACTAATGACAAAAAAAATTTGTTAATTATCGAACAAAAAAGTATTAATTTTAATATATTATTGATATAAAATGTTCTATACTGTTAATTAATTCATTATATGTTAGCCTCACAACAATACTTTACACTTGTGAGATGTGGTAAATAAAGACAAAAAAGAAAAAGGGAAAAAAATCCCCCTTCATTACTAGTTATGCAAATTGTACACCAGCAAACTATACGGTTGAACTGTGCAAAATTTATGTGGGTAATAAATTTAGAGTTTAATTGAGGTACACTGACAGTGTAAATTTTTTTTACACTATCATCCAATCAAAACCTTCCATTTGTATGACCATTTAAGTAGTGGGTGGTTATATCAAAGATCTTTACTGATATGGCAATATATGATTGGATATCTGTGTAAAAAATTTTTACACTGACAGTGTATTCAAATTAAATCCATAAATTTAAGGGTCAATTGCATTTTCCCCTAATTAAGTTGGTTGATTACACTTTTCACCCTCCTCCATATAATTGATCACATTGTAATCAAATTTACTATTATTTCTAGCAAACTTCTGTTTTTCACTGGATTTAAATTTTATTCCGCATAAATAAAATAAAATGTTAATAATTTTCACATCTTACTTCGAAAAGCATAAGAATACATTTTTCTTGTCTTTTTTATTTAACTACGTCTGTGCGTGCTTTTTATTATGACATTAACTCAATTTTAACTGAGCTGAGTTGTATAACAGTTTTTTTTTTTTTCGCAACAAAAGTTGTATAATAGTTGTTTTTGGTCACTAGTTTCATTTTTTACCGTCAACAAAGTTGTGTGGTGGTTCAAGTTCAAACTTTCAAATCGTTGAGCCAAAACTCATTTCGGTTTTCTTTATTTTGGTCCGATTTTAATTTCGGTTTCTGTACACTCCATGAAACCTTTTTGGGTCAAAACACTATACAATTCCTTGAAGTTGGGCTTGGTCTTTTTGGGTCTGAGAAGGCTGGGCTCTACGAAAGAAATCATTTCCCCAGCCGCTACGCTGCTCATCTTCTACTCTCTAGGCCCGAAATCAACTTCGTCTATTCCTCAAAAGATAGAAGCACAAACATGAATACGGACATATAGAGATATACAAAATTCATAAAATCATAGGATATGGACAGGGTACATGAAAGCATGTGCATGCGCGCGCACATACACATACATATACACACACACATATATATATATATATTAAAAATTTAAGAATAATTCATAATTTATAATATCATATTATAATAGATATTTATAGATGTCAAATTACTAATTTTTATTATTTTCAAAACTCCTTCCAAAAAGCATAGAGCATTCTCAATATATGTTATGTGTACTTCCTATATCCCTACCAAAAAATATAGGACTCTATTTCTATTAACATATCAAAAAAATTCTTAAATAAATTTGATTTTTTGGGACTTTGAATTCTTTTTTAGTCTATCAAATAATTGAAAAAAAAAAGTACTTGACCGTATCCAAGCTATGTCTATGTGATATTCAACCCATATTCGACACGCGTCTAAACTAACAAATAATATTTTTTAAATGGGACATGTAAGACCACATGTCGGACACATATCATATTGGCGATTTGTGTCGGTGTCCCATTTGTATTGGACACAATAACACATCATAAAATTGTGAGCTCGTGCTTCATAGCTGAAAAGTTTATAAGTATACTGTACCCATGAAATTTTTGTAGATGGATACCTAACCTTTGGTGGGATTTTTTTCACTACGAGGTATTCTTGCAAGTTCAATTTATTTGAATTTCTCATAAAGCTTTACAATAGCACAAAAGTTATTCAACATACGCTATGGCAATGTTTACAAAATTTTCCTTAAAATCTCAAATAGTGCAATCTTTGACTAAAGACCACACTTTGATAATGGGTAAGGTTTTCTCACCGTGGCATAAACAAGCACACCCTTTGCTCTAAGGCAATACACTTACTTAGAGCAAAGATCACGGTTTGAAAGATGGCGCGAACTGCAATGCTTAATGGATTAGATTTGTGAGGTGTATCGATATATCAATCAATTATGATGTATTATAGTCATATATTAGTTTTAAGAAAATTAAAAAATATGATTAAATATATTTTAGAAATTAATTTTTATATATTAATAGTATAAAATTATATTAATAGTATAAAATAATTTTATATTATCAATATAAAATTACACTGATAGTATAAAATACCCTAAAATTATACTGATAGTATAAAATATCCTAAAATTATACTGACAGAATAAAATTATACTGATAAAATTTTTTTGATTTTTAAAAATTAATTTTTATATATTGATAGTATAAAATTATACTAATAATATAAAATAATTTTATACTATAAATATAAAATTACACTGATAGAGTAAAATTACAAGTAAAATTACATAGATAGAATTTTTCTAATTACACTAAATAAAAAATTATTTTATATTATTAGTATATAACAATTAATTTTTAAAATATTTTTAATTATATTTTTAAATTTTTTTAAAATTAAAGATTACTATAATACATAATAGATAATTAATGCATCAATATATCTCACAATCTCACATCAAATTACAAGATGCACCACACTCGTTGACCGGCGCACCTTAGAACAAGCCTTCAAAGATACCCCGACTTGTTAAAAAGGTTTCTTTCGATTTCGGTACAAAAAAAAAGGTGCAGTGTATGTGTTGTCATTCTCTGAGGCTTGTGGTTACCCTAACAGCATTGCTTATAAAGCCACACTTATACGCCATGCCCTTTTACTTTCACAAAGGCAATATTTTGTCCCATTTAATAGCTTTTTAAGTGTTGCATATAAGGCTGCGACTTTGAAGTGTGGCATTTGCATTTCCCAAAGGCAACACTTTTGAAACTAAGAGACAACGTTTTGTTTTCATTTAATAGCCACGCTTAAGCGTGATGTATGAGCATACCTTTGAAGTGTGTCCTTTGATATTTTCTAAAGGGATTGAAAGTGAGTCACTATGAATTTTTGTAGATTAAGATATGTAAAAAAGAGTAACTACTACCCAAAAATGAAATTGTGTAGAATTGTCACTAACTTTAAAATGAAACTAACACAAATCAAAGAACGAATTTGAATATAAGTTTTTGAGGATTAAAAGCTTAAAGTGGAATCATTTTCAGGACAAATTCTCTTACAGCAATAGTCTCATATATCTCAAATTTGATAATTCGTTCACAAGCCTTGCTAATTTAGCATTATTAGATACTTGGTACCTTTTTTAACAGTATCCAAGAAGTCCTTTATATTGGCAAGTTTTTGATAGAAAACTAAGTAAATGTTTAGCAATGATTCTCTTATTAGCAAGAAGACTAGTTGATACGCTCTTTCCCACTTGGTGGAGTACTATTAATAGCGGGTTTGGGTGGTTCATTTTCTTGGATAGCAATATTTAATTTCACAATGCCTAAAGCAAACTCAATGTCATATTTTCACTTATTGAAGTTAGAGTTAGTCAAGATTTCTATGATTGTATTGTTGTTGTTCAATGAAAAGGACACTATTTGACAAAATCCAACATGATTACTAAACAATAAGCCAATTAATAATTCAATTATCTTGTTACAACCAGACTAATCTTCAAGAGCAAACATATGTATTTTTTTCTTTTGGGAGAGCAAATAATGTACATTTGATCTTAATATTATGGGGTTAAAACATACAAAAAATTGCACAACATTTGAAACTTATCCCCTTCGAGTAGATAAACCACGCAGGTCATACACAAAAATATCCATGCTCGTGAAATTCATTACCTTTGGACAAATGAATTTCTTGAACAAATATCAAGCATAGAGAACCATGGAATTAAAATTAATCATATTTGGGCATATGAATTTCTCAATCAAATTTCAAACAACTCCATTAACCAATTTATTCTCACAATTACTATCTTTGGTAGATAATCTTGCACATTAATTTTCATTATTTTCCTAACTTTAGGAGAAACTATTTCTTTATGAATTGTTGATAATTGAACTACTTTACTTATAAACAATCCCAACAACTTAAAATTTCTTAAATTTAGAAAAAAAATTATTATTGTCTTTAACCCATACTAGGCTCTATGTATGGCTATGATCAAACCATATGAGATATTAAAATTTATAAATCTCATTGATCACTGACAAATCTTCATTGCATATTGAGAACAGGTATTTTCAAGTTATAATTAATCTAAACCTAATAGGCTAAAAGGTAAGTATTATATTTTAATAACTATATAAGGAGAGTGTACCAATGAAATTCAATATTTAAGGAGAATGAACATAATAGGTATTATACTACTAAAATATTTCTTATTTAGACACACAAAAAAAAAATATTTAATCTTAATAGAATACAAAGAGTAAACACCTAATTTGGTCCCTGACTAAAATATCAGAGGATAAAGTAGTCTCTCAAGACTTGAAAGTTTACCGGAGGTCTCTCATCATTCAAAATGTGGAACACTTTTGTCCTTAAACATGTAGAATAGGACACTTTGGTCCCTCCAAATTTATTTGTCTAAGGACCAAGATATCCCATGTAACATCCACCGGATTTTTTTTATTATTTTTCACATGATTGTTCGATTTTTATTGAATAATTGAAGTTAATTAAAATTCAACTAAATATTTATTTAGGATCAACTAATTAGCAATTAATTGAGTTTAGATATAAGGGAATTAAGTTAAAAGTATAGAAGATTTCATAGAAATTTTCCTGAAAACAATTTACCGATTTAAAGGAAATCGGTAAGATTACGATATTTTAAGCATCGAGGCAATCATCAGAATTATATATCCAAAACCCTATGACTCAAAGGCTGAATACTCAGCCATTTAAGCCTCTATGGGTGGTGACACCAAGGCCACAAGGAGAAGGAAGCATGGCTGAAAATTGGCCACAAAATCTCAACCAATCAAAGTCCTCAATCCCAACTACCCTTTAATTGCTTGAATCAGATTTTTCTCCCTTTTTTCCCTGCTGACTTCGCCCCCTCCTCTCCTTGTTTCAGCCTTCTTCTTCTCTTCTCTTCTCACCCAACTCTATCAAACCTTCAAACTTTGACAAAGTTCCATCAATCCAAACTCCAAAATCTAACAAGATCACATACAAGAGGTAGAAATTCAACTTTGTTCTTGTCTCTTTGGGGTTATGGGTGACTGATTGGGGTTTTTGTTTTCTCATTTTTGGATGTGGTTTTGGATGTATATAATAATTATTGGCTGGTTTGATGGCTGTTTTATGTTTAAAACCGATTAAGAAGTGAAAAGGAATAAGAGTAGGATGCAGGGAGGGGCTGGAAGACTAAAACCCTTCGACAGTTCATATGGCAGAGTGTACAAATCCTCCTACAGCCATTTAAATTTGATGAAACTATTTTTATGTGAAACTAGACATTCAGGGATTTCCATACATATATAATATAAGGCCATTGGATTAGTATTGAGAGAGATATGAATTTTTGAAGTTCGACCTAGGTTTTTGAGTTTGATTATGGGTAGACTAGGTTGTTCAGGGCAAAACTTGCCATATACGATTTGGAATTGAATGAAACTAACTTTTTAGAAAGCTTACACATAGAAAAACATCCCATAAAATTTTCAGATTTAGATACGGTCCCGTTTGCTCCTAGTGGTTCAAGAAAGTTTCCCTATGTCCAAACCGGGCCAAAATAGGGCAGTTCAGAAAGGTCAAATTTCGGGGCTTATATCTCAAGCTTTACTAAAACAAATGAAATGAGACTTATTGAAAATGAAAGCTTATCCTGTTAGCTTTAATATGATACCAATTTCGTATAATTTGAACTGGTTTTCGATTTTTAGTGGATTTTTACTTTTAAATGTGTAAATTTGGCTAGCTACAAGGTAGGCTGAGATAAAACTTAAATAACTTGAGCTACATTTGTCAAAATTAGATGGGACTAAAGAAGTTAGAAAATAGATACATAGCACTCTAATCTATCCAAAATTTAGGTCCAGATGAGTTAAATAGAAATTGTGGCTTGATTTATAAAAAATTGAGTTGAATGAGAGTGTTGGGATAGCAACCATGTCTTAAATGCACTAATGTTCCTATAAATTTGATGTTTGAATTGTGAATGAAATATTATGGTTTCTTTGAAAGATTGGTTTTCTAAGTACTGGCACTATTCATGAGAAAGTGGACACTTTCCGTTATGCTGCCAAAATTTCGGTAAAACTTATACATGAGTTATAATATACATTTAGATACATGTGCATTTTCAAGAAATTCATAAAGGCTATATTATGATAAAAGTTCCCTGATACTTGGGCCAGCCTTAGATTAAAGTTAAGGGGAATAGATTGGTGGAAAGGTCGGGGAAAGTAAACTCGTCATTCCTATATAAGAACGAGCTCGATCCTGAAAAGCAGACTATTACTCAGGAGTTTGAATAGCCAAGAACTTCTAGGGGACCAAATAATGGAAAAGTTTATGATGATAAGTTTAAGAATAAGTTTTGCATGGTCATCTTATATAGTCGTTATAAGTTGTTCATAGTATGACTGTTATATTTACTTACTGTTGTATGTTCATTTGTTCTGTTCATTATTCTGTGTGATACTATAGTAGTTCATTTTGTTTCTTAAGTTGTCTTAAGTAAAATTGAATATTGCCTTAGACCAGACATTTTCTTAAACTTATTAACTGTGGATAGTTCAATTCGATGCCATGTTTTATAATTAAATAAAAACCGAGGCAACTGAGAATAAATGTGATGTCAATTTAATACTGTACTCGAATCCTGCTCAGAATTTCTTTAAATTCTCATCCTACTTTGTATTTCTGCATCATTCTCAAACTCGGGTGATGGGCTCGACAACTACCCTGTTTATAGAGATCTAACCTGCAGCTTCACCATGACCCCATAGTGGACTCGTTGTACATAGCCGGCTCCCGCCATTTCCATCTCTACCTTTTTAGCAATAGAAATTTTGTTGTTCCTTTATTTCGCTCTACTTTCGACCCTGCTGCTTCGTATTTTGTGGTCCCGTTGCATGTAGCACACCCTCCTCCAACACCTCTTAAACCCGCAGCACCTGCAACCTCTGCCGGCCCTCCACCAGAGTCACCTCCGCAAGTGGTTCCAAATATTACCTTTCGCCGATTAGAAGCGACCTTCCAGGCTACGGCTCATCATGCTCCTCTTCCGGATAAGCGACCACTCCCCAGTCGAGCTTGGTATGGCCAACGGCTACATGACCGAGTAGGTCCCGGCCGTGGGTTATATTGTACAGTATAGCCCTCTTTTGGCAAGGTATAGCATTGGGTCATAGGCTTAGCCATAAGTACATCAGCTAGTTTGAAATGTCCTCTGAGGATCTCGTAGGACCATTTTGACTAACACGGGCCTTATGTCTTTTTGGTACACCGGCCTTACTTATATATCCTCTTTTGAACCTGTATATAAATTGAAGCATTGGCTTCCAATATATATATGTATGTATACAACTAGTGATATATTGCCTATTTTTATCTTTTCTGCTATGCTTTTTATCAAATTTTGTTACGTTCGGCGATGCTGATCACCTTTATTATATACAGCGCATCGTTTCTTCTATTTACATATATCTATGTGATCTCTGCATCTCAAGATGTGTTTCATCAAATATATAAATATACATATCAGAGAAAAAGAGAATATAATACAATGAATACAACTATAAACGAATCTTCACTTGCCTTGTGTAATCTCTCGATTTCATCTATATGACTTAAATATAACATTAAATTGGTAGAGTGTTACATCCCACATTTTGAATGATGAGGAACCTCGAGTGGACTTTGAAATTCTGAGGGACTACTTTGTCCCTCACTATTTTGATCAAGGACGAAATTGAGGGTTTACTTTACAAATAAACTAATATGGTTTTTTATAACTCAAAAAGTTATAAAACAGAGTTTTGTAGAGAGTGCATGCTCCCTCATTCTCTAGCAAGCACATGAGTGGGCTTTGTCTAGGAGATATCTCTTTATCTTCAACCTTATAATCGATTCAACTATAACATCCTCATTTTTCCTAATATAGTATACTAGGAACCTTGATTTATTTTGCTTTAGCAATGTGAGAATTTCTCAAATACTGACATGCTATGACAATTCTCACATTGAGAATTATAAGGCAGTGTAACATTACTGTTGAATATACAATATTGCCATATACTAACAATTGAGAAAATACAAAAACACCCTTGTAGTATAAGCTTTTATATTTACTGAATTACCCCAATATTTTCTATAATTACGCTTAGACCGCAGAAACTATTTATACTGGCGCCCCAAAACTTTTGAAAAATTATATTTAGGTCCCACCACTATTAGAATTAATAGAATAAGTGTTTAAGTGAAGCCGAGTAACATAACGAAATCATAGAAATCCATATCTCTGCCAATTAACGCACGGAGGTATCCAAGTGTGAAATGATAAGAGATACCCCTGGACATGCTTATAATTACAGAAATACCATTAGTTATAAAAAACAAAAAATATAGTAGAAACTTCGACAAAAAACAGATAAAAAATACTAAAGAGTTTATGGAAGGCCAAAATTACCTGAAAAATCTTCAAAAATTCTCGAAAAATTATAAATACATTTTTAATATAATTTTGAAGATAAATACATATTTTTAGTAAATTTGAAGAATATTTGCATAATTACACAAAAATAACTTTACTGGAGATGCAATGTGGACCCTCAAAACCCTGTAAGACCACTTTAACTTTCAATACAACAATGAATCAGTGGAGTTTTGGGTTTGGGCATGTTGGGCCACAAGATTGGGCCTCATATTGGGCCATGACAACAGCTAGAATTGGGCCAAGCATTTTTGAAACTATTCTTGGGCCAAACTACACAAAAAGTCCAAAAACACATCATAAAACCTAAATAAATCAAACAAAAAATAATAAAACCCTAGCCCAAGACCTATGGCTGCCCCAGTCAACTCCCCAATCCCCTAGTTCAACTTCAACCAAATGAGAATGGAGAATAGTTGAAATGGAACGAAAATGTCAACGTCTCCTTATTTTAACAATATTTACCTTTTGCTAAATTAAGCTATCTTTGAATATAATCTATGACTAAGCTCTTTTGTCTCCTAACACCCTTGAAAAGGCATGTAATGCACATGGGGTTGATGCATAAAATTTTTATTTTAATTATAGATAATTAATTATATTAATTAACCTAAAAATAAGCTTAATTAAGGTAAAAATGATCCAAAAATCCTATAAATTACAAATAAATTCTGAAAATTAAATGATAATATATTTCACATATACAAACATGTTGATGATAGATTAAAGAAATTTAATTGTTTGCTAAATAATTTGTTAAATAAAGATTAAATTGTCTAATCTAGTCATAAGCCAAATTGCTAAATTTAGCACTAATTACGCACTAAATCACTTCAATATTTTTTAAATCACTACTAGACACATAAGATGAGTATTATTATACCTCTAAATCAATTTTGATTGGTTCTTAAAATAACTAATTGAAGATGACACAATTAACTAATTAAATTACCTAATTAGGCTAAACTAACTACCTAATTAACCTTCCCTTAATCCCAGCCCTTTTTCTATAAATAATACACCCTCCACACACTTGACACACTTTAGAACTTAGCCTTCAATCCTAGCACTTGGTGCAACCTTTCATTACCATCAACCTCCACATTTTCATCCAAAATCACCTAGAAAACTCCATTAAAATACCTCCAAACTATCACCTCCCCTCATCACCCTCAAACACTATCATCCCTCACCCTTGAAGCTCATATTCAAGCCTCTAAAGAGGAGCAAAAGCTCGAGTAAGCTGCTGCCCTAGCTTGGTGTAAGCCGAGTTCCAAGTCCATAAATCAAGTAGGGTTTTCTTTTTCACTTTTTAGGCTTCATGCATGTGTTCTATGAGATTCTTTGTATTATTTTAAGCTTTTAACCTCTAATTCCCAAATAGATGTTCATTCTCTAAGCTTCTCAACGTCCATGAAAGATTGAGGTTTCAAGAGTTTCTATTAAGGATTTGAAGCACTAATCATATATACTTGTGTTTTAAAGCCTAAATACATGTTTGTATAATTTCTCTTCATGTTCATGGCTAAACATGTCACAGCCATATCGGGGTTCATATAGATCCTTATGATTTTTGTAAGTTTGATGATGATACTTGTGTTTCTCTTTGTGCTCTAAGGATGTCAAAATTCCCTGTTAGATGAGAATCCCCATGGGGACTGCCCCATTTGGGGCCCTGAGTTCAGGGATTTTCCCCCATGGGGGCGAGGTAGGGGACAAAAGTCCCCCCAAGGCAAGTTCAGGGATGGGGGTGGGGATCACCTTCCCCACCTCGCGGGGACCTAGTATAATCAAATTTACTATAATACGCTTAATATTATAACTATTATATATACATAGATGTCCATTTTAACATT
Organism: Pterocarpus macrocarpus; assembly: GCA_031439585.1. Classification (NCBI taxonomy): domain Eukaryota; kingdom Viridiplantae; phylum Streptophyta; class Magnoliopsida; order Fabales; family Fabaceae; genus Pterocarpus; species Pterocarpus macrocarpus. Next base: position 36,336,965 of record CM062514.1, read on the forward strand.
TTTATATTATGTTAGTATATTAATTTTAAAAACTTAAATCCCATTTCTATACTAATGGACCATATGGCCATACCCACCTACCAAAAGAAAACAAAAAAGTGTTGGACCCATACCCATACTAATCGGCCCATACCCATTCCTTTCTTTTAACCCAAATCAACCCTAGTTATTCTCTTCCTCCGTCACTCATTCTAGTCGCCACCCCCCTCTTCTCACCCACTCCTTTGTTTGCTGCCATTCTTCCCGCTTCAGTGCCCAAAGCTCATCGCCATGGCTCCTCTCCAGTCGCTGCCATAAGACCTTCTTCACGTCATGGTTGTAGCCTCCCAATAGCCATAACTCTGCATCCCTTAACTCTGCCACCGTCACACATCTTCCTTTTTTTCTGCTTGCTGATTCGAGCTTGAAGCTTGTCTATCCTTGTACTTGTCATTTTATTTTTTTGATTTGTGCTTCTCTTTTAGGTGTCTATTTCTTTCTATTTTTTTGGATATTATGGTTGTTCTGGTCCCTTCTTAGTGTATTGTTAATTATTCTGAGTTTTGTTATGGTGTTGTTTCTTTTTTTTTTCTTTTTATTCTTTAACTACATTAGTTGCTACTATTGTTCTTATTAGAAAAAGACACAAAAAAAGAGTTCAGGGACCCCACAGGGATAGACGGGGAAGCAAGGAACGGGGATGGGAAGGAAAACTCCCCACGATGGTGATCAAGGACAAGGGCGGGGAGGACTAGAGGTAACGGGGATGAGGAGCGGGGAGGCACTCCCCGCCCTTGCCCTGCGCGAGTGACATCTCTATTGTTCTCATAACATGAAGAACCATGCTTTAATGATATTTGAACTTGAAAGCTTGAAGAACCTCTTCTTGAACCTTATGAGGCTCACAGGTTCACCAAGGGTTGAGGATGAAAGACTTGATTTCATATATTTTGAAGGTGCTTCTATGTTTATTTGATGATACTTTATGTGTAAGAATGTGTTACTATGAGTTTTGAATGATTTAAGTTTAATAATCCTTGATTTTAAACTCTTGAACCTCACAGCCTTCACCAAGGGTAATGGGTTTCCCTTTGTGTTCTTATATGTTTTAAAGCTTATAAATGATGAATTAAAGTCTTAACATGTTAAATTTGCCCTATGGAAGTTTGATTCTTTGATAGTTGCAATTTATATCATGGAACTTGTGATTTCATTAGAAGCATGTATGTTGCCTTGTTTTGGAGCAAGTGTTTCAACATGTTTTCTTGCATATTACATTGTGTGCAAATGTTAGTTTGAAGTCATATAACCCATATTTTGATAATATGTGTTTATATGTTAATTCTACTTGTGTGTAGTGCATTTAACATGCGTTTAAAGGTATTTTTGAGAACTGCCCTGTTTTGGGTAGCACCTTAACTCTTTTATTTCATCTATTTTAAGCATTTAAAGTGTTAATTTTGTGTCTTAGATGATGAACTTTCACTTGATTAAGCTTATGAATTTATATGTGAAAGATACATGTTTATTTTTCTAATGTATGCACTTAAAGCATGTGAGCAAGTTTGAGTTTAAATTCTGCCCTATTGAGCTGTGCCCTTGTAACATGAATTTGAAGTGTTTTATTACTCTTAAAACAATGGTTTGAATCTTGAGAGTCTATATTATCATACTATGTACTTGTTTCCCAAGTTTCTTGAATTTTAGAATTAAATACATGTGTTAAAAGTGAGTTTTCAAATTTGTCCTATTTTGGGAAGCAAACATCTCATTTATATAACTCTTATTTATGTGTTTTATAAATTTGATTTGATGTCTTCATATATTTTAATTACTTGCTGAAGCCTTATACACAAATTTATGAAGTTTTGAAGGAAAAAGGCTTAGTTTTAGCCTCAAAATTGTTGTCAGCCATATGCCTCTTTGGTTCATGGAAATTATTTTGTTTACTTTCTATGACAAAATGTTTTCAAACCTTTGAGCAAGTTTAATTAGCGTGGTTTATGTGTCTGTTTCTTTTGAGACCAAAGACTTAATAAACTTCTAGAAAACACTTAAAACTTGCTAAAAAGAACCATGATCTTTGCTATGGAGTTTGTGACTTTATGAATATGTACCTATTGGACTTTGTATGGACTATGTTTGGACTTATATGAGACTTTAAGACTCTCTTGGACCTATTTGAGACCATTTATGGTCTTACCTATGCTATGGAGTGCCTATACTTTGGACATGAACTATGGACTTTAGACTTTGATCTATGGACTTAAATACATCTAATCACACTACTAAACTTTAATTATAAAGATTTAAGTTAAGATCCTATTAGAAATTTCATATAGACTAGCTAATTCCTTATTTGAAGTGATTTTTATAAGTATAAATGTTTTCAATGAGTTTTCACTTAAAATTATCACTGTTATCTAATATATCTTATGTTTCATTTGTGTTAGCATTCTAACCTAGGACAAATGGTTTTCTTGATTATGATTGCACATGTTTCCACATGACTATGTGATTTGACCAAGAATTTGATTACGCAGTTTAGTTATGTTTGTGAGCAAGATTGTCTTAAAAAGTATATGGATAGTTGCCTTAGTGGGTAAATATGTCTATGCTTTATGAACTAATAACACTACAAGAAAATTAGTAAATAGCGATCGATTTTTCGGTAGTTAAATTAAGAAAATCGGTAGCTAAAACGTTGGTTGCTAAATAAATTATTGACCGAAAAATCGATCACTAAAATTAGAGACTGAATTAGCGACCGAGTTAAGTGCATGGTAACCAATTTCGATAAGTTTCTTGGTTAAGCGTTAAATCGGTTACTAAATCGATCTCTAATTTGTAACCGATAAGTTTCAGTCACAATTTGGTCTTTAATTTTGCGATTGATATTTCGTTCACTAAATCGATCTCTAAATAGGTCACTAAATCAGTTTTTAATTTGTGACTGAACTATATTTGGTCACTAAATCAATTTCTATTTAGTGATGAATTTATCAGTGGCAAAATCAGTCACTTAAGTTATGACTGAATTTCCTAATGTTAAGCCTATCTCAATTTCGGTAGCTAATGCCTGATGTTTGTTAATAAGCGATTTTGCATTTTTTGAAATCCCAATTTTAAGTACCTGAAATTTAGACAATTTAACCAAGAAAGAGACATAAATTTTATATATCAATCCAGCCAAATAAACTCTTAATACTAAACAAGTATTAAAATCCTAATAATAAAACAAGTAATATTCATTCAATTACAAAAGTGGAAAGCTCGGTAATATCTAATGCTACTCAAGTCTCAATAAATAGTCCCATTTAAGTCTTATAATAGCTAGTATTACTCCAATCTAAATAGTATTGTAATCTTAATACTAGTCCTACTCTTAGTCCTCTTTTACAAGTTAGTAACTCAAAGTCCTCCTTTAGTCATCCTCATCATCTCCTTTTTCCTCTTCATCATGCTCCTCTTCCCTTTGATTTGTATTTTCTATCAATGGTTGAAATCCAGGAAGCTAAAAATTATTGTACAATAACACAAAATTCAAGAATCAAAGCATAACATCAATTGACAAACAATTAGTAGTTGTAATGTAAGCAAGATTATATAGTTAAGGAAATAAATTAATGTATCTTCATGAGATACACCAAATTGAAGATAAATGGGCAAAGTCTAAAGACGGGTCACCACCAACTTTTTAAGCAATTTCAAATGTGAATCTAGTTATAAAAAGAAATGCAAAATATAAATATCAACTATATTTTTACATTTTTAAAAAATTTAACATGAGTAAATCAAAATTCACAACTTTTGAGAATTAAAAGAAATAAACTTACATGAGAAACTCCTCATAATTTTGATAATATCCTCATGAAAATTAAATCATTTCTTTCCCTTTTTGTAATCATTAGAATCACAAAAGAGAAAAAAATCAAACTAGGAACAACAACGTACCAAACCAAAAAGGAAATCTATCCAATTGAAAATAAACAAATTTACATGACAAACTCCTCACAATTTTGACAATGTCTTCAATTAAATAACTTGTTTCACATGCTCCAATCACTAAAAATAAACAAGAGAAAAAAAATCAAACCAAGAATAATAATACACCAAACCAACACTAGAGATCTAAAAACTACATCACAATTTCTTTCACATCATAATTTTTTCTTCTACATTGGAGCTTAAACTGATCCACTCCTCACTGAGAACGGTTCATGAAATTTTACCTTGAAATTTATTACCTAAAATTAAAACTTTCCACTCCTAAATGTTGATGACATTGATGGTTGACAAGTTTAAATGCACCCTTGGACACTTAGGTTAAAATTTGGGAAATTTTAAAATTTAGTGACTGAAAAATCAGTCACTAAATCAGTCTCTAATTTTTCAATTAGAGACAGATTTATTGACCAATTTAATTGTGGAGAGAAAGATCTAGTTACACAAAATACTAAATCGGTCTCTAATCTTTTCAATTAGAAACTGATTTAGTGACTAATTTAATTGTGGAGGAGGAAGATCTTTTTATGTAGAATTGGTCACTAAATCGATCTCTATTTTTCAATTAGAGACCGATTTAGTGACCGATTCCTCGATATGGAACAAAAACTTGATTTAGGAAATCGGTCTTTAATTTTTCAATTAGAGACCTATTTAGTGATCGATTTATTTATGGAGTAGGAAGATCTTTTTACGCAAAATCGGTCACTAAATTGGTCTCTAATTTTTCAATTAGAGACCGATTTAGTGACTGATTATAGGTGATATATGCTTTTCATTTTTCACCAAATCGGTCGCTAATTTTCATTTAGCGACTGATTTAGTGACCGATTTTTGCACTAGAAATTTTGTTCAAAAATTGGTCTCTAAACCAGTCACTAAAAAATTTAGTAACTGATTTAGCGATCGATTGTATTCTATGAGCATCATTTCTTTGGTTTCTCAAATCAGTCACTAATTCTTTGTGTTAGTGACCAAAAAATTTTGATCTCTAAATCAGTCGCTATTCAGGTAAATTCTAGTAGTGTAAGGATATGAATATGTGATTTACGTTATCTTGGTGGTATGCATGTATGCTCACTACGATTACTTTAATTAAGAGCATGATATGAATATGGGTTATGTATGTCTTTATACATGGATATGAGAATATTTGGCATATAATATATGTATGATGATACCCTATATGACTGGGAATGACAATGAATTGTTTGTTTGTGCATTATGTGATGAAAAAGAGAATATATGTGTTCACCATTATGTGAGGAATAGGATTATGTGGTTTTAACCATATTATGTGCACTTGATAATAGATGTCTGATGAGCTCTATGAAATAAATATATGCATAATATGTTTGGTGATAAATTGATATATAGCAAGACTATATATAAATGCTCCATATATATTTACCTTGTGACTGTACTATGGGATATGGAGATGTGAAGTAAATATATCAGCCCCATCTCGTAGTGGACAAATGGTATATTTACACGGAGCTCTGCAATAAATATATCAGCCCCACCTTGTAGTGGACAAGTGGCATGTTCACTATTTAATAGTAGTCTATGGTAGTATATCGGCCCCGCCTCGTAGTGGACAAGTGGTGTATTAAATTATGGCGATACATTGGCCCCATCTCACAGTAGACAAGTGGTGTATTTGTTGATCTAACTTTGGGACGTCTTAAAAATGAGAGCTCTCGCAAATCTGAATTTACTATGAAAGACCCTACAAATATATCTACACTAGGGACGGTGATACGTAATGCCCAATTATGATAGAGTTTTATGATAATGATTCTACCATCAGAAAAGATCAGAAAGCAGTAGAAAAGGATTTGACAATATACTTGTCATCATTTATGAGTTATATTGATGATTATGGTATTTGTGTTGCTACTTTACTGTTTATGCTTGTTAGTATACATCACCATCTTGCTTGATATTGTGAAATAATTGAGAATGATAATTTTTCTTATCATGGCTTTTATTTACTTTTTATGATTTATTTATGTCGCAGTTTATTACTAAATGTTCTAATGATTTTATGTGTGATGTGACTTATTACATGATAAGCATATTGCTGCACTCCTGCTATATTCTTAGCATTTTTTGGATAAAGTGAGATTTCCCTAAGTACAACACTATTTTACTGGGAGATTTTTCTCACCTGTTTTCTTTGGTGGTTCCAGCTAACACGGATCACAGCGACCATTGAGATGGACACAACCTTAGAATATGACTTTGTTACTTACAAAGTCAATTTAGTTATTTTAGATTGCATGCTTACTATTGCTATTATTGATAACTAGTAGTATAAGACACCTCCTTTTTTGTATTTTGGCTATATATTTTGTATGGGTACTTATGTAACCTTCATGAGATTTTAGTACTTATGAAGTATGTTTTAGTATGTAATGGTTGCCTGAGTTGTGGGATATATCGACCGGTATGCTATAGCACTATTTATGCTATGTGGAATTAATAACTTAAGAATGAAATTAGTAATAGTATTTGGCAAAAAAAATTTATCCCGAGAAAATTAAGGTAACAAGTTGGTAATATTTGGCTAGTTAATTATTATTAAGGTAAAATAAATAATAAGGATAATAATTAGTTAGTAGAGTGTTACACAGACGACCCAAATAGCATATGGAAATGGGTCACATGATTCATGAACCAATACCAGTTTTGATTGTTTTTACATGATTTCAATCATCTCCAATGACTGACCATTCATCTAAAGTAATTTTAGCATGAATCAACACAATTTTTATGATAAGAAAAAATGGCACCCATTTTCTGAAATTTCATATGAAGCAAAATAGTGTCCTTTTTTTTTTTTAAAAAAAAAAAGACCTTTAGATGGTTTTAAGTATTCGGTTATAATATAAACTTGTTCTAGGATTGTTTCAAGTAATTTTTCACGAAAACAAGCAAATTTCGGTCAAATGTGACCTCTCCTGCCAAAAAATGAGACTTGATGCAATGACACATTTTTTGCCCCCACTTTCTAAACATTTTGATCCCTTTCAAAACATCATGTTTCATCTAAAACGGTTTTTAAGATTAATTGGAGAGAAGGTTTGTGATGAAAAACAAGCCGAAATTTGAAAATCATAAAAAAAAATAAATTATCCTCCATTGCTCATGTGAGAAGTTTTGTCTCCTAACCACACTCTCCAAGAACATTCGATCATGATTGTCAGCAATGAAATGTTCAGTTTTTCTACTATTTTCTGAACATATTTGGGGATGGATACATATCAAAATCTTCAGAAGCTCTAAGGAAGAAAATTCATTCAATATTTTGTTCTTCAATTTAACGTATTTTAATGTTAAACTATAACATATATAATAGAATTTGGATATTTGTCTTGAAGACTATTAACCTCAAGATTCAGCTATCATAAAATCAAACTTCTCCAACTAATATTATAATTGCAATCGTGAAAACACATGCACAAAACTTCATGTCATAGAAAGCTTGATTAACATGCAATTTCTAGATTCAATAACAAAGAATCCAAAATAAAGAAAACAAAACAAATAATTTTTGGTGAAAGAATAACATAACAAGTTGTAATTCAAATAAACATAGACATACACATCAAGACTCGTATTTGATTGAATTCTATATTGAGGCTATGATACGAAGTGTTAGAAGTTTTTTTTGTTAATAGATTTTATTTCTTAGATATTTAATATATACATGATATTAAAACGCCAATCCATAAATAATGATGATGAGTGAAAGTGTACTTGCTTGTGTAATAGTTAATAGTCCCCAATCTTGTGCAAGATCTTTATCTTCACACCCTCTTCTTTAGACAGTTATTTAATGGAGTAATAAGAGAAAAAAATAAAAATAAAAATATATTTATTGGCAATAGCCCTTTAGTTTTTGAATAATATATTATAACAGAGTTAAAGAGGAGATCTAACATCTTATATATAGTTACCAAACCCTCTACTCATGGGTTTTAATAAATTCGAATCTATACTTAACCACTCAACTAGACTTGTGATATAAGTTGTGATATAAGATGCCGAACCGAAATTACTTTATATCACATGTTTGTTAGGGCTTATCATTTATGGACTATCCAATTGACCCATTTTATGAAAATAATATAAAGTAAGTTTATTAATATCATATAAAGATTTTTTTTTCCACAATTTTCAAAGCATATAATTTTCTTTTCATTGCGGGCAAGTTTTGGTTAGCTTGTGTGTTCCTGGACTAATTTATATTTTTTATTTACTTGAAGGCATGTAATTCAAACTAGGATTAGAAAATTAACAACGATATTTATGTTCCTATTCACTCATCATATACTAATCCACTATCAAACCAACCCGTCAGGGTTTAACAAGGCCTATAGTTGTACTTGTACATGATTGGGTTTCAAATTAAAAAAATAGTTTGTATACGTAACTGGAGTACCACACATGTGATGGATGAGTCTGAACTCGACGTTTGTCCCTCCTAACTTGTTCCTTTTGATAAAGAATTGATAAACACTTGTTTCTTGTTTTTGGTAAGGAACCACTTATTCACATAGTACAAACCAAAGCATCAATTCTTTTCCTTCAACATGCATGAATAATCCACTATTGAAGTCAAACATTGCTCGTGCTTTCTTTATTAAGCTGCAAAAAGTAGAATATTCTTTTCTGGGGGGAACATGAAGCGAGCATAGTCTAGTAAAGCCAAACCTCATATGGCATATGAAAACACAATCCTATCGAATTCTGAGTCTCGTACAATATGTTGCCAAATGAAGCAAATCGGATTTGGTGCTCATGTATGTATAGTCTTCCATGCATGGATGAAAAAGAAGCTCTGCTTTCTAAGCATATATTTTATCACGCAAAGCATTCAAATAGATAATATTGTTCTTCCAACAAAAGAAGATAAATCACGTGCTTCAACAGGGACGAATTCAAAAAATAAAATAAAAGTGGATGCTGCCTAAATTCCTCTATACAAATACAAGTCGATCCCCATACCCGCTGTATAAATAGAAGCAATTCCATGCAGGAGGGAATATGAAGGTTTGATATATCGAACCCAACTGAATTAAGTTTTTAAAGACAACTAAGTAAATGAAAATACAGCTCTTAGTTACAAAAATTAAACGATTAGTAAATAAATTGATAGAAATAATATAACTTAGTTAAAAAGTAATATGTAAATATTAAATAGATAATATCTAACAAATAAGCCATTAGAAGTGAAACGGAGGACTTAAATAACAATTTGCATAAGTTCACATTTTTTTGGGTAAGAATGAGTTCAAACTTTATATAAGTGCTACTTTTGTACCAGCAAAATTTCTAACTGATGTGTTTCAACCAATTTTTAATACAAGAAAAGAATAAGCAGTAAGAAATCCATCAATTTTACATTTAAGGGCTTTAAAATCAATCCTTAATTATAGGTTTAAAACCATAGATCCTTCAGAAAAAAAAAATCACAACGCACTGTGGAATTAGCAATAATGTAACAAATATATATTGATAAAAGGATAGTTAATTAATAGTGTATTGTGTTAAATACTAACTCTTCAATGAAGTCAGATCTAGCGGATAGTTAAAAAATATTTAGTTTAAGTTTATCTACATGTTTATTAAATTTGCTTTTCTATTTTCTCTTATTATTTAATAAATAACAAGGTGTGGAAGCAATATTGCATTTCTCTTCAGTAAAAACCAAATATAATTGCGTTTTACAAATTAATGTAACTTATACAGAAAATACGTCTATATAAACATCATAAAAACCTAATCATCATAGCCGTTCATTTTTTCAATCTCCAACAATTCATCATTTATACGATGTGTCCGCATTAGATTGAAGATGTACCGGAAAATAACCACGTCCTTGCATGACACGTTTACCAAAGGACGTAGATGCCACTTTTGCATGAGTCAAATCGAGTAAACGCTTTGTGATTGGGTGGTGCTTCTTACAAGAAATCATGATCTTATTATTGCCCTCTAAAGCTACGTAGGGGACCCAAGTATTCTCTGCTTTTCTCTACTTTTGATAAGGGTAAAAGGAAATTACAGACGAGAGAAAAAGAACAAGGCGAAAGAGAACAAAAGTTACCAAAAGAAAAAGAATATGAAAGTGGAGAACGAAGAAACCAAGTAGATTGTGTTTGCTTTCCGCGTCAAACAAGCAGAGCCCGAGGATTTGTGTGGAAACCAGATCGTTCAAATGGGAAGGGAAATTAAAAAAAAGGCGAATGCTTTTGTTAAGATAGCTTCTTTTATTGGGTTAGATTTGATCTTTCTATATGAAAAAGCTACAAAAGAGCAATAAAGAATGCCATGTGCCTAATTCCAAACCAAATTGGCTTAACTTTCAGGTTTTTAAATGTTTTACTTTTTCCAGCTTTGAAGTTTGAATTAAAAGAAAATAAAAATTAATACTTAATTCATTCGAATAGTTTAAAATTTATTTTTTTAAATGAGACATCAAGTTTGAAACAAATATATAAACAAACATAATAAACTATTATTTTAATCTTTAAAAAATTAATATACCAATAAATAAGTCTCCAAAAGATGTTTTATTAATTCGTGATTCTCAATAATCAATTCTGGTTGTTGATGGATTCTCTATTAGTGTTACCAAAAGATAGTTTAGGAACTAATTTGTTAGCATACTGGTTATTTAGATATTTGTCAATGCGTTGATTTTTTGGGTACTAATTTCTTCATGTGCTGATAATTTATTTAGATATAAAATATTTTTTAATAATTAATTTATCAACATATTGATATTTTAATTTTCAAAATAATAGTTTACTCATAAAAAAACTGCTATGAAAAGAATTTTATTCTCATATTAAATAGACTTAATTCAAACCAAATTAATAAAATATAATAAACTCTAAATATTTATGATCTGGACCAAATATGACTGTGTATTATTAGTGTTAACCATAGATCGAGCTACCGAGGGACGCACGCAACAAGAACTTCAACTGAAAGATCGAGGCCAGTCAATATTGTCCCAAGTAAGACACATATGCATGTAGTGCGCGGTCCAAAATTGATGATTGGCACGTAGGTTCTTAAAGATTAAATCCCGAAGAGACAAATGGAAAAGGACTGGTTGACAAGCACTAGCTGGTTTGCTTGATGGGGATGAAAGTGACACGAAACCAATTAGCAGTCTTAAGCATAACACGTGTCGTGAATCATCAAGTATTATAATTTGAACTGCTATGATCTTGGCCACTGCCATAAGATGTGATTTGGAGATATAGATATAGATATGTACTATTACGTCCTTCAAATCTTAATTGACAACGCAAAGGGCCAAAATTCACACCAATTTCGCCATAAAAATATTGATTTACAATATGGCCGCTACATAACAGTAATTGATTGGAGCGGCTGTGGACAGAAATTAACAACAAATAAAAGATGGCGGTGGAAAAAGAAAAAAAATTCAAAAAACTAAATTACGCATGGTTGAGAAGCACTCTATTAATTAATTAATCTAATTAATTAATTAATTGATTATGTGATAGACAAAGGTTGAGGGATTCTGGAAAAAATTTTCTGGCCAGGTGCAAGAATAGCCAAGGGATCAAAATTGGCTTTTCTCTCGACGAATCTCTTCCACTTGTCTCCATAGTGTCGCATCCAGTTCTCCTGTGACTGGTAGTGAGGAAGATATAACTTGAAATCAAAGTCTCCATTGTAGCATAACTGAATAATTGCATGGTTTTGTGCCACTAAGAGTTCAGCAGGTGGTCCCTTTGGAGGTGGTGGAATAAATCGGAGCAATGCTACTATGTAGAAGATGTTGCTGTCTGGCACCACTACCGAGTGACGACTATCCCACCTGATTAATAAATTATTAAAAAAAAAAAGTTACAATCAATTAGGCTACAAATTACTGTATACTATATCATAAGAGAAATCTTTTTCTTTTTTAATCACAATTATTTTTAGAAAGACTATAAAGTGCACTTATTGGATTGACCCATTTAATCTATCTATGAGATTAATCTTTGTTTAATCGCAAAAAATTCCAAAACTGTATTATCTTTTCACAAAAGCTATCTAAATGTGTTTTGAATTCAGATCCTTGTTTCAAACCATTTGGATTGAGATAAATTACATTGAAATTCTCTAAGATTAAGTGATATATATACAATACTTCTCAATTTATCATATCTACATTAGCATCCCTTTAGATATTCAGTGTCATATTTTTATAGGAGTGGTCAGTATTATACTTTACAAAATATAAAGATATTGAGTGCAATATTAACTAAATCTTAGAGAAACTTAATGTATATTTATATAAAATAAATGGTTTTATATACAATATCACCTAATCCTAAAAAAGATAAGTGTAATTTACCTTTCCAAATAATACTTATGAAATTTTAATCATAATTTAGGATAGTGAAATGGTATATGTATTCAATTATTTTAAGACACCGTATAGACTTATTTGTTTTACTTTTTTTATTATTTTTAACAAATCTCAACTATATATCTATACATATTCTAGAAAAGGTGAGTCAACATAACACACCTCTCTACCATACATATCAAGAATTGTTGTACATTCAAATAAATATAAATGTTTTAATGATTTTTCATGATTGATTAATGCATGGGGTCAATTCGAGCGCGCATGACTTGGATCAGTTGCAGATTGGCCAAGGTGGGGGAGGGGGTAGGGGACCCTTAAAAGGGAACCAAACTGCAATCCCCAGAAAAGGCACCATCGAAATCCCTGTGTATGTGGAACCACCAGAAGGGCGATTTTGTTTTTGTCTGCCAGAAGACGAAATCTCGTTTCTAGAGCCCATACAAAATCCGGTGTCGCTGTAATCCGGTTGGCGAATAAATATCCTTTGTCCATTCTTAATTGGCAACACTGACCATGAAAGATACGTTGCTGGGATCGAATTATAATAGAAAAATCTCTTCTTCTTCTTCTTTTCCCAGATCCAGAGAGAATTTCCCACTTCTATGACTAATTATAGCTAGTTATTAGTCCTTACTACTGTTCAATTTTATTCACTGTATCTTTGAGACTTTGTCCCAATGTATTGCATTGAAACATTGAGATGATGAAGAAATTTTTAGATGCCCTTCAAATAAAATAAAAAAATTATTATCATTCATCAATTAATACATGAGTTCTGTGAATTATTATTATCTTTTACTTTCTTATTATTTTCAATATATTAGTTAATGTGTTAATTAATAAATACTATAGAACAAAATTTTTCTTATCCTAGCTAGGAATATCTAAGAATTTATCTAGGATGATGTACGAAATTTGGCTCACATCACTTTTCATTTTTTGTGTTTAGCTAACTGTGAAACTTATTTAAATAAAAATAAAAACTTGCGTATAATTAATTGTTAACTTAAAAGAAATTGTAACAATGAATTGCAATTTAACTCAAAAACGATTGTAATCTTAGATGAAAGACTTCATTCAAGGCCAACGAATTTACTAATGTGCTCTTTGAGGTTTTAAAAATAAAATAATGGTATTAGTGGTTACATATACTTAAATCTATAATTAAATAAATTTAATAGTTGATTAATATTTTAGATGATGTAAAGGGTGTGATACTACTGTGCGGAAATGTTTACAACCGTCGGTATGATGAAACAACTGAGGCTACCTTACGACCAAAGGATGGTGGAGTGGAGTAGAATAATACTGGGCTATGGTCCCACTTTGGCTTGACCCTTAATAGAATAATAATAGAAAACATTAGAGCTAACCCTCAAAATCTTAACCACCCCAGTTTAAACTGGGTGTCCAGGAAGCTCAGTAAAGCGTTACATAGGGCTGTGAGAGATGCAAAAGAGCTCATCACTCAGGTGACTCATCATATACGTGACCTACAACTACAGGTCACAATGGGTACCTTGTTTGGGACCCTTGCCCCATATCCTTCTTGCGTGTCATGCACAAAGGTTCTTGTCTTTGTTGAAGCTTTTAACCTCTTCATATGTCAACAGAATCACCCAACTTGTGAATGTAATTTAATTAGTTATATGTTTGATGTATTTAAAATACAGATATACTCAATAAATTTTTCCATTCTAAGTTAATGATATGCGTGATAAAAAATTTAAACCTCTTTTTTAAGATATTAAAATTATTTATTATGAGTAGTGAATATTTGAAGTTGATGAGTACTTACTTGCTTCGCAAGAGGGGGTACACTAAAATGGGGCCACCAACGCCATTCTTGAGGATCTTCTTGAACACTTCACGATCAAACTCAGCTATGTTGGACTTGGACACGAACATGTTCAGCCAAGGGTGTGGTGCATCCCATATACCCTTGGCTTTTGCTTCCTCTTCAACACGCTTCACGCGTAGCAAGAACTCCATGTAGCTCACATCCACCTCGAACTTCAGACCCCCAATGAATCCTAGCCGTCCAAGCAATCTTTCCACTTCCTAGGACAAAACAAAAGAAACCAAAAAGAGTGACCAGTGGGCAGCAGTTATGTTAGTTTATTTGAATCATACTTTATAAGTTTTGGTCGTGTCTAATCAATGAAAAATGTAAATTTAAGATATTAAAAAGCTTTGAAAGACGACTCAACTATTATTTATTTATATAATATTAAAACTCAATTTATACCCTTAAATTATAATTTAGCTATGTAAATTGAAATTTGAACATGATTTGTGTATGTGTTTAAGGAGGGTATTTACGTCATTGGCACAAATTTATATGCCTTTAGGTTTTACCCCAGATTCCAGAAAATGATGGCTTTTTTGCCATTTCCGGACCTGTGTGGGGACCGTAACGTCAGCGAGATCTCAAGTAATCAGAGCAATATGCAGCACCCAATGGTGTTACATGACCATTTTAACCTTCACCACAAAGAAACTAATTTTTTTTTAATTCATTAACAACAACAAAATCTAAATCTAAAATCTCTTCCAACCCTTCATCATTAACCATTGCTAGCGGCTTAGCATAGAGAAACTCTGCATTACCCTTTTAAGCTAATTGCTAATGTATCAAGGGAGCAAAAGCACAGTCACCTTCAGTAATTTGAACAAAAGAAAACATAAGCTTATTAGGCAAAGTGATGTGTCAGAAAATCCAACGGAGGATACATTGCGACCGAACAGTCAGTTTTCAGTTCACGAACAACCATAGGCATTTATTAAACCACACGAGAAAAAAATAAATAGTAAAATGAAAAAGGAGCACAACTAGAATCTCAAAATCACAAAAAGCAAAACCTAACACTTTCACACAAATGATCAGTTAGAATGTGACGTTATGCTATGCCAAATGTACACGTGTAGGTGAACTGTGCGTAGATTTGACTTTTTATTAGGGACCCACGTACTGAAATAGTGTTCTAGTATCAGGTCTTCATTATTAGTTATCGATTATTTAATTTTTTTTAATTTAAGTCATTAATATCCATAATTTTTTAGACTTTGACAAATTATTATCCGAATATAGCTATTTGATGCTATTTTTCTGACGGGTATTTGATGCTGTTTTCTTATTTATAAAAAAATTCAAATATAATATTTTATTAAAAAATTTAATTTTAATATATTACAAATATAAAAAAATTCATATAAATATTCAATTATATATAAAACTTTTTTAACTTAATTATCTATTTTTTAATAAACAAAAATACATAATTAAATGATAATATAAATTTTTTTATATTAATAATATATCAAAATTAACTTTTAAAAAAATTTAAATATATTTTTAATTATTATAGGTATAAATTATTTTTATTTTAATCTCTTTATTTTTTTTTATTTTTAGTCTTTTTTTAATATTATATTTTTTATTTCTTCCATTAATAGATACGGTTAAGAAATAATATTTATAAAGACTAAAAACATAAAACAAAAATAATAAGAATAAAATAAAATTTTTAATATTTATAAAGGTTAAATATATATTTTAAAATATTTTTTTCAACAAAAATTTAGAAGGATAAGAATTAAAAATATAATATTAAAAAAAAAGAACCAAAAATAAATTTCTTTTTATAAAGACTAAAATTAAAATAATCTTTATTTATAAAAATTTAAAATATATTTAAACCATAAAAAAAATAAATACCAAATCGTCTGAACTATCCAAACGCACTTCTAACTATTTAATTATTATTGTGTTTTATTTGGCTATTGGTTAAGTCCTTTATTAAAGTAAGCTATATGCCCTCCCGGCGGACACTGTGCCCGACCCGTAGGACCCCAAAAACGGTTTAATAGACGAATAGCCCCTAGTGAAGAGCATCATCATCATCATCATATGCTAAAAAGAGTGACACACCAAAAAAGCAGGTAAAGTTTCACACATTCTAATAGTAGTTACCATATCAACGTGGGAAGGGTGGTCCGTATTACGATAGTGAAGGGCGAGTTCCAGGCAATAGAGGACGGGCCCTGCGTTGGGAGGGACGTGAACCGGGTCGAACCTTTGGTTCGGGTTTATGGGTACTGTGGGCCACCCGTTGCAAGGGTCATCGTTGTTCACGAAAACGAAGCCTTCCACGTAGTCAAAACCATCGCCTTCTCTGCGAGTCACTAGCCATTCTGCATCCCCGGTGAAGTCCTCAAATTCTGAGTATACCACCCTTATCCACCTCACCTAATCAGCAATCACAAACAACAAAAATATATTTATTAAAAAACGACACAATTACGTTCCTCAAACGTGTTCTCCATGCATTATTCTCCATATTAATTATTAAAAATTACATCCAAAAAAAAAAACTCAATTTAATGTTTATAAAGAATGCTTCCTAATTTTGTACTTTAAATATAATAGTTTTGTGAATCATTATTTTCTCTTATTTTTATTATAATTTTAAGAATTTTAACCTATATGTATTACCGGTATAAATTTTTTTTTATATAAATATATAATTAATAAAACATTGCAAAGAAGTAAATTCCAATTTTTTTTCCAAAAAAAAAAAAAAGAAGTTTGAGGTGAGACAACTGAGTTCATCTGGGGCTTGTTGAGATTAATGTAACCAATATATTCATTAAAAATATAAAATTTCTTATGAAATTTCAGCCAGCCAGCTTCTGACAAAAAAACAAATTTTAGATTTTTAATATAAAATTTAAAAAAAAAAATCACCATATGTGGGGCCTGTTGAAGCACGACCCTGGCTCTTGTGATGATACCGAACTGGCCAAGACCACCAAGCGCGGCGAAGAAAAGCTCCGAATTCTGCGTTTCGGAGCAAACCAGCGTTTCGCCTTTCCCCGTAACGACCTCCATCTCCGTCACGTTCGCGGTCTGGGGACCGTAACGGAACGCCTGTCCACTAACGCCGCCGTTAGACAGCGTTCCTCCAACCGTTAGGCCCAAATAATCCGTCCACGACCTCGGCGCTAACCCGAACTGCGAAACGCACCGTTTCAGCACGTCCTCCCATAATGCTCCTCCGGAAACGTCGACGTATCGCAAACCGCCACCGTTGTTATTATCACTGACACGAAAACAGTGATTTTCCATGGCGCGCATGTCGAGGACAAGGCCCTTGTGGGCCATGGCTTGGCCGTTAATGGAGTGGCCGTTGCCGCGCGCCGCCACCGTGAGGTTCTCCGTATCCGCCGCAGCTCGAACAGCACGAGCGACGTCGCCGGCGGCGGAGGGACGGATGAGAGCAAGAGGCTTCGAGAATTTCGTGCCGCCGAAGTCTTTACCGGCGAAGGACGAAACGACGTCGTCGCTGGTGTCGTCTGGCCTCGATTCGGCGTCGTTTCCGTTCACGAAGTGTTCCAAGTACGCTATCATGTTTGCCGGTAACCGGTGAACAGCGAAAGAGTGTGGAGTTTTTCTAGGCTTTTATTTTTTATTTTTTATTTTTTTTGGGTATCGTGTGTGTGTTTGTGGTATGGTGCAGGCGAGGTTAGGGTTAGGGGGGTTTAAATAGGGGGCTGATTTGGATTTATTTGGAATTTTGTTGTAATAAAAAAATAATAAAAAAAGAAAGATGGTTGGAATTTTGGTAGATTCAATAAAGAAATAAAAAATTATTATGATATCATCCCTGCCTTAAAAATGTTCTGTTGACGCAATGATCCTTTTGACATCAACTGTCTGCCACTTATGCTTCCTTTATTTTTATTATTATTATATTTTGATGCATTTTATGGTGTGCGCGGTTAATAGGGAGCACTAATGCTATGCTTACAATGACAAGTAACATTTTTAATGATGTTAAGTATGTTAAATTTGGAATTTGGAAACTTAGCTAAGGTAAAAGTGAATTCTTTTTTGAATTCAGAATTTGGAAACTAGAGAAAACAAAAAGAAGTGAATTCTCTGTTTAATTTGGAATTCAAAAATTTGAAATAAAGAAGAGATGAACTCTCTCATCTTAAGTGACTTGAAAATTGAAACACAGAGACTTGAGATAAGGAAGAAATAAACTCTCTATTAAACTTGGAATTTGAAAACTTGAGGGACAAGAAAGAGGTGAACTCTCCCACATTAAGTTATTCGAAACTTAGAACTCAGAAACTTGGGACAACGAAGAAGTGAATTCTCTATTGAATATGGAACTAAGAAACTTAAGGAGACAAAAAAAAAGTGAACTCTCTCATATTAAGTGACACGTTGAACTCGGAATTTAAAACTCGAAACTCCATTTTATGAAATACAGTATACAAAAGATGTTTCCTAGAGAGTAACCCGTTTACACCGTTAGAAAAATTACTTTTTACCTCATTTTTTTTCTTTTTTAACCTTGTATTTTACCGTTGACAAATGACAATTTATGCCACATGGAACAAGTTCATTGCCCCACATGAGCTAGGCATTGGTGCCTGCTCTCAGCTGTAAGCACCATAAAATTGCCCTTATATTTTCTACTTAATTATCAATATCTTGACATGGATTAAATCCATGTAAAATAAAAGAAGAAGAAATGTGTTTAATCTAAACTAATATGACTAGAGTTAGTTTAGTTTATTAAAGAGATTAATTTTGATATATTATTAGTATAAACTAATTTTACACTTTTATTTAAATATATGTAATTATATGTGAAATTTTTTATGTAGTAGATATAAGAGTAAAAAATAATACATCAAAATTAAATTCAATTAAAAGAGTAAAACTTTCTTATTACTAATTTTTCCAATTTATAAATCTTGAACTCATGATTTTATTTAAAAACAAACAAACACGTAGCTTGTCTAAGAGGTCGAACTATGATAGGGAATAATAACTAATAGGAATATTCTAGAGTAAATATATGATGATGGCATGTGTAGGGTTTGTAAGTATAACATGCGTAGGGATAAAAGAATTTAGAATCCTTTACACCATTATAAATGTAGTCTTTAGATATGAATGAATCAAAGAAAAAAATTGTTAACCAATTAGTTTTTATTTTAGTTTTTTTTCAATTTATAAGGTATTTTTCCCTCTAAAAAGGAATTATTTATAATTTTCATAACAAATGGTAATGATACCCCTACACATGTCACTCTCACACACACTACACATGTCATCATTACATACTCACTATAAAATATTTCTATTAATTATTTTTCCCTATCAAACTAGGAGGCATAAGAAGGTACGCACTTTACCTCTCTCCTCTTTGATCTTCCTCTGTCTCATCTCTCTAGCTTCCCTTCCCCTCTCTTCACTTTAAGCTCTCCTCCTTCTCTTCCATTTACTCTTTGTCAAGTAAGTATCTTAATTTACATGTGATACTTGGAATCCTCTCTCGAAATCACGCCCTTGGCAGAGATTCTTGACAACACTTATGGCAAAGATCTCTCACACATTGCCTTTTTTGTGGTGCAACATTCGCTGAGCATTAATAACATTAGTTAATATACATTTTACCCTATATATAAACGCTATAGTAGATACTGAAGACAAAACACGTTCACTTTCTAGCCAAAAACACTACTTCCACAACTCCTTATCAGAGACCTCCCCTACGTCCTTCCTTTGTCGAGGTCCACCCATATACTCCATATAGGAAGGTCATTCCAGCAAGTGTTAGTCATAGTGCCTTGCCTTCTACAAGATGAAACAGGAATACTATCAAATTACTTAAACCAACAAAATATCAATTATTTTTAATATTATTATAGTATAATATGCTTTTGTGTTATAATATTATTATTATTGTTTTCATGAGTAATGTCCATGCGAATGCAACCTCATGGAGTTCCCATGAGCTTTTCTAATATTTTTTTAATTTAGCTTAAATAAATTTTTAATTCCTAAAAATATAGTAAATTCTAGTTTTGATTTCTATAAAATTTTGAGTTTGGTTTCAACCCAAATTTTTTAAAATATCTCTATTTCAGTCATTATTGTTAAGAGACTTTCATTAAGTGATGATGTAACAAAAAAAATCCAACTCATATTTGCCATATTATCCATTATTCCCACATCACCCTAACCCACATTTGCCACTTCAATCATCTCTTCTTCTTCCCCTATCCCTTCTTCTTCCTCCCTTCTCTACCCCACCACCACCACCACCACCCATTTTCTCTCTCTACCTCTAATCCTCTTTTCACCACCTGCAAATTTTAATATGACATCACATAAGATAGAAATGGACACATTGAAACCAGTAAACATTTTTCAGGTAGTAAAATTAATAGTGTTAGTGAAAAGAGGACGGAAGGGACGGAATTGAAAACGTTAGTGAAAGCGTTAGGGACAAAATTGAAAAAAAAATAAAATAAAATTTGAGACATAATCAATATATCATTAAAAGATGAGGGATGAAAATAGGGCTTTTGCCAAAAACATATTTTCCTTTAAAACTTTCCCCAAGTTTCTATATCATAAACACATCTTTTGGGCTGTTTATATCTAACTTATTTCTATCTTGACATACTTTTGCAATTAAAAAATTGTGAGTATCAATCACTCAGCGTATTAAGTGTATTGTTTAAAAAGTATTGATGCTTTTAATTTTATTATTTTTTTTTCTAGTTACTTAAAAAATATCAAATATTTTTTAAGCAAGAATCAACTTATCTTACAATTGAACCATTGAGAATTCTAATTAAATCATTGTTTAATTGTTTCGATTAGTTAAGCTATTTATTCAACCAATGTTGAATTGAACAATATAATAAGAAGTGGTCACATTGAAAATGTCTGGTTCATGACTGAAACATTTAAAATTTAACTAATTTAGTATAATTTTTAAAACATTACTTAACTAAAATATTTAAATGTTCACCAGCTAAAAGGATGATGAACAAAAGCAGCTTTTATATTAAATTGTTAATTAATCAAGATTAAATTTCATCCTAAGTAATCTTAAGGATGAATTATCCGTATTAATTAATATATTCAAAAAAGTTCACAAGACAATAAGTACAATGCCCCAACTATATTTGACCAACCCAAGTATTATTCTTCTGTATGCTAACCACCTATAAGTGGTAAGAGATTAATTTTAATATACTATTATTATAAAAAATTTCACATAATCGAGTGAATATTTATTTTGATCTCTGAAGTTATATATATGCATCATTTTAGTCACTAAAATTAAGAAATGGGTTTGTTTGGTTTTTACTCCTTCCATTTCAAAATAATTGCCACTTTGACCAAATTGGTATATTTTTAAAATGATGTATTTGGATACAATTTTCATTTCCTATTTTTATTTTCTGTATTTCCTATTTTTGGGATTTTTAGAAAGAAATAGTAAAAATAGGAATTAAAAACAAAAGATGAGAATTTTATTATTTTCCTTATTTCTTTCACAAAATCCTGATTACAAGAAATGAAAACAAAAACCAAATATACAGTAATTATTTAGTTTTTGAAGTGGCAAAATGTGATTTAAATTAGTGCATAAAATAATTCAAATTATTCTCTAAAGTATGTCACTCTAGGAGCTAATGTGAATAACTTTTTACAACTTTATAAACTAAATCGTTAATTTCTGGATTTCAAGGACTAAAATGAAGCACACACCCAATTCTAGAGACTGAAATGAACGTTCACTCGTTTTACACTTTTACTCAATATAATTATATCTAATTGTATATGTGACTTTTAAAATAATGATTATAAAAAAATCAAATATTTTTAGTAATGTGGCAATATGTGAATGAATTGTTATAAATTTTTATTTTTTTTTTAACAATAACAGATCATGAATAAATTAATTGGTAAATGAGTTGTAGCCTAATCAAACAAAAGTAATTAATAAATAGGAAAATGATATGTCATTTTTTTTTAGTAGTAATTAACCTCTTGTTATCCCATGTAATAATGGACATCTCAATTAACTAATGCACTATAAATAGAAAATTATGATACGACATCATCAAGTGGAACTACTTTAATTCAAAGCGATGGTGACTCGACGGTATTTAAAAATTACTACTACTAAATTAATTTATTGTTTGATATGATTTTAGGTGTTGTAGGAAACCGTTAAATTTAGTAATAAAGGTTGGATATAAATTTAGCAAGTGAGCTACACTTTTAGAGAAAGAATTAATATTCAAATTCTTCAAAAAATAATTGTTAAGAGGGTCTCTTAATCTTAAGAATATTTAGAAATTTAATCTCATAACAATATCTATAAATATGTCCTAAAGACAAAAAAAAAAAAAACTATTAAAGCTTCTTCGTTTAAGGAAAAAACAAAATTTCTGCATATCAAGGTAAGAAATCAAGTCACACTCCGATTAAAAAGCCCTGGTCAATTACCCTAACTTTTATTCTTTTTGTTCAATTTTTTTGGTGATAATTACCTTAACAATTATTGATTTACTTAAAATGTTTGCAATCAATCCCTCCTGTTTAATTTTTTAAGAAAATTGATGGGAAAATCAAACTTATGCGTTTTAAAGGAAGTGTTTCTATCCTTATAAGTTGAATTAATCCTGTTAACAATAATTACAATTATAATTAACCTTAAATTAACATGAAAGGCGGTGGACTTAGAATTTATTTTTGTAAAGGATGTGAACAAACTTGCAAATCATGCAGTTAGTGGCGCAAGCAGATTTGTTAGTATCACTTTATTATTACTTAATAATTCACAAAATCTAGTTGAGACTTCTTTATCCGCTGACGATGTGTTCTTTTTTCTTTTTTCTTTTTACCCCTCCAAACGTTGACAGGAAAGCATTAATCTTCTAATTGCTTTTTAATAATGACGGTATACTAAGATTAGGAAAGTGATTGGATGGCATGTAATTAGACTGAATCAATTAATAAGATCATTTGACATTCTAATCTTATAGAAGAGGAGCATTAATTATTGGTGTGCTTTCAACAATTGAGTTTCCTGTTGTTTGTTGAAATGGTTTGTCGCACGAAAAAAGGTCTTGGGTATTAGAGAATGATAACCACACAGATGTAATTTTCTAAAAAGTTTAATTAATAAGTTATTTGTTTAATT
Organism: Pterocarpus macrocarpus; assembly: GCA_031439585.1. Taxonomy (NCBI): domain Eukaryota; kingdom Viridiplantae; phylum Streptophyta; class Magnoliopsida; order Fabales; family Fabaceae; genus Pterocarpus; species Pterocarpus macrocarpus. The sequence goes on from CM062514.1 coordinate 36,360,389, forward strand.
AATGTCAACACTACGAGCGATATTAATTCATTGATTAGGCTACAAAATGAGAGACAACTATCACTAACTATTTTTCCTTTATATATCAACGAGTTTAATTCACCCTTGATGTACGAAATTTGCTAATTAACTTACCCCATTGATGTTGCTTCAAAAAAAAAAAAAAAGCTTAAAATGGTCCCCTCCTCCAAAAAATGACATGAGAAAAAGTATTCCCCCTCAAATTATATGTTTTGGAGTCCCCACAAGAATTAAGTGTAGTAATAAGTCTACTGTACTTTTAAAAAAAGGACTATGGTTCAAACATTGGAGAAGGTAATTATTGAGAGGATCTTTTAATCGTAACAATGCCTGAATGTAAAAATGCCTTAAAGACAAAAAAAGAAATATATTTGAGAAGAATATATTTTTATTTAAATTATTAATATCAAAAGTTCCCCAGATTTTAACTGAACTAAGTTGAACTAAGTCAATCTTATTAGGGATCTGCTAGTACTAATTTTTCTATTTATGAGATTTAAATTTAAAACTTCACTTAAAACAAAAGTAACGAATTAGTTGAACCAATAAAGTATCAAAAAATATAATAGACTCTACAAAAAGTTAAAAGTGATTTTTTTTATACATAAAAATTTAGGTGGATTCAGTACTAATCACTTTACTAAGGTTAGAGCACAACCCTCAAGTTTAGAGAGCACTTACAAGAGACGGTTAAAAATGATTTTATATATCACATAATACATGTATAAAGAAATATAAAACAATAGTTTAGTTAAAGAATTCACTAAAAAATAAAATTGCTGATAAATAATTTAAATTATATTAAATAATTATGCAAATTTAAATCTGAAAAATTAACTAGTTCAAAATATTACAAAATTTTTATATTTTTCAATAATTTAATAAACAATTTATATAAGTCAAATTTATAAAAATAATGTATAGTTTTAAAAAATATTTAAACAAATCTTTGAATTTCGTAACTTGTTTCGAGAGGCGTTTTTCTTCTCATGTTTATTTATGGAGTTGTGTGATTGAAAATTTGAAATCCTCGTAATTTGGAAAACAATAAACCACAACAGAATTACGGTATGCATGTGCTCAAAGTAGGCGACATTAGTAATGAATCTGGGATGTTGTCATGTTAGTGAGTAATAAAAAAGTAGGTGAAATATTGTTCTACCTGCTATTTTATTACTACTAAATTATTCTTATTGGTATCATTTATGATTTTATTTTAAAATGTTCCTATGACTTGTGATAACCTTTGAACTCTAACTACTATTTTATATTATAAGCATACAAAAATTATATTATGTTATATTATACAAGTCAAAGCAAGAACCATATACAACACTTGATCAGTTCAAGGCACTTGCTTTAATTCAACGGCATATATATGTATAATAATAAGATGATGCAAATCATGAGCGTTAGGACTTCAGTTTATATAAGATATATATGATTAACATACAATTTAGTCTGCGCGTGATTAGCTTAGAAGTTGAGCTTTTCTCTTAATTTTCTCAAACAAACCTTAGTCAATATTTAAAAAATATTAAAAAGTCAACAGTCAAAACATAGCTTCTAAGTTTTGCATACATATATAGGACTAAATATATAACAATTACCCAGTCTATACTGATAGATAATAGATTATAGACGTGCATTGCGTTGCGACTCAGTAGAAATACGGAGCGGTACTCAATTAAGCATATTCGTATGACCACAACTTTATAAAAAATTGCTAAGTGTTTGGCAGATTCAAATGTTCTGATTACCCCTTTTTTTTCTAATTAAAGATTGATAATTTATTTAAAAAGACAACAATTAAAAAGTTATTATCAATTCAGGAAAAGCAAAAGGAAAATTTATTAAATTATTATAATTCAATTGGTGAAACAATAAAGGAAATGGAAAAGAGAGCTAAAATTTCAATCTGCATAATAGACATGTATGCATAAAAAAAAAAAAATGAAAAAAGATGCCAAAAGTTATCTCCACCCCTCTTTGTTTCTTCCTCATAAAACAGAAAAAGTCAGACATATGAAATATTCACATTTATTTCAATTGATGATCAGTATGCATATATTTTGGTTCTTGACTTCGCGTAATATTTTGATGCTTGACTTTGGATAAGGACTCTTCGCTGCCATTACCGTTGACATAAAATTAGAATATTGCCGCAGAGTCAGAGTGTTATTGCATTTATATAAGAACTGAATGAGTCTTAAAATGCTTTGTGTTAGAGGTGTGTGTGTTTCTTTTCCTAATTTATTTTAAGCAAAATTATGCATAACTCTTCCACTTCATCAAAATTAACAGCTTATTGGCTCCAATATTAGTGTTGTTGGCAATTGTGTGTTGGCCACGGTGTGGTGTACCTGTGCTCTGAGATCTGTTCAACGGTTTGCTCTTTGATATCGATCTGATTTTGTCCACATCATATTTTGGTGTTTTGCCTGAAAAGCATGCAACACTCAATACAATTTTTTTTTAAGAAAACATTTAAAAGAAAATTACATTCACTTTTCCTAAAATTTAACGTAATTATGCTTAACGCTTATCTTGTTTCATAAATTATATTGACTTTTTTTTCAAGATTTATATTGTCATTACGCATACCATTCTTGATGTTAGCTAACCATTAAAGAAATTGATGAAATTAATCTCACATATGTTTCACATGACTTTTAATGGTAATAATATAATTTGTTAGACTTCTATTGTATTGGGAATAACTATTATGATGCAAGAAATTAGATGTACAAATTGTGAGAGATATTGTTCTTACAATTCTGGGGGGAGATGAAGTATTTACGATTATTCTTCCTCTTAACAAGTGTTTTCTAGGAATTGAGCTTATTCACTTATTTTTAAAAGGGACTAAACTGCTTACCACTCCAATATATAATATATCAAAAAAAGTGAAAAAGAAAAAAGAAATTAGATGTACAATGAATCTAGATGTTCATAATCAGGGGTTCAAATTACTTAAAGGTATCAAGGTCGAAATTCCATTCTTCAATGGTGATTAGGTTGAGGAATGGTTCTCATAGTCAAGGAGTTCTTCAAAATCTACAAAGTCCCCAAAGAGCGGAGGATGAATACTTTTTCTTTTCGCCTAATGGATGAGCTTATTCCTAGTATCAAAGGAACATCGACGCTGGAACTCAGTATACATGGAAGACACTCTTGGATGCTTTGCAAACAAGATTCGAAACTAATTAATAAATACAGTAAAATAGGCTTTTTGATCCCTTAGTTTTATTTACTTTTTCAATTTGGTCTATTAACTTTTATTTTTCTCAATTTAGTTTATTATATTTTATATTAATTTTAATTTGATTCCAAATCACTGTTTTATCATATAATTGACAAAAAATGTTGATATGGAACAAACAATGCTAACATCACACACACACACACACACAAAAAATGTTGATATGGAACAAACAATGCTAACATCACACACACACACACACACACACACACACACACAATAGTGATTTGTGATAAAATTGAAAACAATTTGAAATATAAGAGACAAATTTGAGAAAAATAAAAAGTAAAAGATCGAATTGAAAATTTGGATAAAGATAAGGGATTTAAAGACCTATTTTACCATATAATACCAACACTAATTGATATGACTCAAACCCATGAGAAGAGAGTCTATCCAATAGACTAGCTTATTAGATAGGAGGGTATCTTATCTTATTATGATGTGTTTGGAATATAAAACATGGATGCTTAGGGCCTTGTGGAGTAAATTCGATCAAAAAGTATCTTTCTAAGGCAAGGAAATGTCAGTAGAGATCAACTAGTGACTCAATTGGCTCAATGTTTGAAATCTCAGTAATGTCATATAATCCTGCATAAATGATGGTGTGGTATATATAAAGCTTCAGGGGTGCAGTATTAGTCAAGAAAACATGTGGTTGTAGGCAGCCGTTCCAAGTATAGAAGTGTTTGATGCTACATTGAGAGAAAAAAATGATTATTGGGGTAGGAGTTGATGGTGTTTTCTAATAGTTATGCTACATTTAGCCTTAGTTTCTGTGTTTCAGAATCCTGTTATGGGTGTGGCTTGGTACTTTTCTGTTATGGCAATCACATAACAACGACATTTGTAATTTTGAACGTCTTATGCAAATAGAAATTACATTGCCCCATAAAAAAGTTACGAACAGAAAATTCTTTTGGTATATGGCACAATTTAGTGAACCTTCCATATATTCTAATGAAATCTAAGTGGGTTGTTGCATTTCTTGCATGGACAATAGAATTTCTCCCACGCGCAATCCAGTTGTGATATATAAAAAACCAAATTGTATTTGATGGATACCGCAATCAAATAAAGAGGGATTGATATGAGAATCCGAGGCCAATATCACACCTTAAAAGCAGGAAAAAATCTAAGAGAGAAAAAACATCAAGATATGGATAACATTAGTTAACAAGAGAAAGATATAAAAGTAAATATATTTTATTGACAAACTAGAACAAAGACTTGGTTGCTCACAACTTAAGAAAGAAAAGAAAAAAGGCCACACCATTAACTTAGTGAAAGCGATATCTAAAAAGTTCTTCAGAACTTAGCCAGTTCCCAATCTAATTACCTTTACTTAAAATTGAAAGCACATAGTTCCAGCGCATAAAACAAAAAAGAATGGCCTTTTGTCCCTACATAACTAATGACAAAGGGTCTTCTACGTTAAACGTGGTAGAGCCATTGGGTTGGACAGGCAATTCAAAGAATTCAATCCCCATTTGTTTGATTTATTTTTTGTTTTCAATTTTAATTGATATGTTTTAATTGGAAATTATAAAAAGTTCACACTATTTCACACTATTTTCCACAAAACTTTAAAAATAAAATTAAGCTAAAATCAAAATGAGACATTTATATTTATAAGTGAAAACATATTATCTAGATATAAAATTTAAAAACAAATCAAACAACCCCGATAAAAAGAAAAAAAAAAGAAGAAAAAGTTGGCAATCTAATAAAAATTTAAGTACCAACTTGCTCTAATTTTACTTTAGCATTATTTTGTGTTGATCTTTCTTCTTCTAGGATTTAAAAAGGAAGAGACAAGAGAATATGTTGGTTTTGGCGGCTATATGCGCATGGCTTATAAATGGAGAAGCCTCATTTTATTGTGCTTTCTGTTAGGAAAGTGAATGGAGAAGCCTCGATCGGCTACATGAATCCAACAGAGGATCTCCATTCTCTCAATTAGCTCCACCAAAGTGAGTCCTTACAAGTGGTCTGTGGCGTTAATTAATTAATTAATTAATTAATTAATATGTCAAGTTCATATTAAAGAACAAACTAGGCTACAAAAGATACATATCATATCTTGAACAAAAATCTCAGTGTCGTCCATTTTCCATTAATAAAATTACACATATTCGATTACTAAATGAAATTTATCTAAATACTATAGTTTAATTCCACACATCCACAGACTTCAATTTTGATAAAATCCTGGACAAAATTTATGTATATTGAGAAAACAACAATTTGAGGCATTTAGAGTATAATGCTGACGTTTAATCTTTATGTGGTTGGAAGTAGGTTCACATTTTTTTTATCAGTATTATTGGCACCTTGCACGCTCAATTACGACAGTTAGGCATTGCTGGACCATAGTTTTCTCATTTCATGCGTTCATATTATTGACTTCTGATGTAGCCTTGAGTCATATTTAAGATTCACAAAAGATCTCAAACACGTCAGCTTCGATTTATTGATATGTTTCGATTGAAAACTAAACCTTTATACATTTTGTTTCATATTAAAAGTGTGATTTTTGTTTTGCAATTTGTCAATGGTCACACTCAAAAAATCATGAGCAGCAATATATGCTCCTCACCCATTACCTTCATGCTATGATTGATTTATCTTTATAGAATCATAGGCGGTACTTTTGATATCCCCCACTTTGCTTTCTTTTCCTTCCCTTTTTTCTCCCCTCTTTATTGCTTCGTAAACTTTAGCTGTATCAGACTAAGGGAACATTTCAACTAGAAATTCTTCACATGTACAACAAGTTTCACCAATTCCTTTTAAAGACATACATCGTGTCAGCAAGACAATAAAAGTTGAAGTGAGGGTAAAATACTAACTATGACATTTACAGTGCCACTAATTTTGCTAAAATATTGAGAAACAAATGGTGGCCGGTGGATTAATTAATACTATAATCTCAACAATTTTGTGCGCGAGATATTTTTAAAGTGTTCTTAAAGTAAGAAAAAAAATTTATCCTATTTTATTTATAATTTGACATTTTAGTTTTATATGTAGTCATTATTATCTCTCATTTCACTATAGTTTTAATAAAATCATTAAGGTATTAAATGGTAAATGCATGGATCAGAAATAAATATTATTATAAAAGCACTTAAAAATTTCTCTAATTTTTGCAATTCTCAATTCCTTACACAAAGTTCAGCTCATCTTCTCTCCAACCCTCCCATTTTCCTTTATTTTGAAATTATTTGATAATGGTATGTCTAGGTTACCTAGTTAACTTCCCGACCTCGAATATTTCTCCACAAACTCAATCCATGACATCCTGATAACAACCCCACCCTAGAGGTGAGACATTCATTTGTCCTCTATAGAGTAAAGTTTCTAACTCCATAAAATAATCGTGACCCTTAATTTTAAAGGTGTAAGAGAGAGAAAAAAGGCAAAAGAAAAAATTTAAAAATAGATAAATATAGTTAAATAAAATAAAATTTACCTCCATAAAGAAAATAAGAATTTTCCGTCTAGAGGCTCGGATTGTTGGCCCTATCTGCCTGAGCCCAAACACTCATGTGGGGAAATCTCTTGTCCCCTAATCTTGTCATTATTCACGCACTTAGATCTTATAATCGCACATTAATTGATTCGATCCCTGTATCAATGACACCCCGTTATAATGATCTCATGACACAAAGGAAAGGTTTGTCCATAGAGGAGGTGATCTCTTGGAACCCATTACCATCTTGTCCCACCACCCCTTTGGTTGAGACTAGAAACAGATAATTTCAGTTTTTTTTTTTCAAATATGAATTGCAAATTCAGATGACATAATTCAAAGATTGGTCATGATGACATAAAGATTGTTTCTAAAACGAGGTGACGACTTTACAAAAATAATATATTTTTGTTTTTTTCGCAGAAAATCGTCTTAGAGTGCATGAGAGTTTTGAGTCGCATCTGGTGGCTTTACAATTTTGATTAAAATTGATTCATTATGACCATTATCATAGATCTTGTAGGATATCATTTGGCTACGTTAAGATACGCATGCATAAATACAATGTTTGATAACAACCATAGGGTATCTTGCGGTTGAATTTTGTAGCAAGAAGTACTGTGTTGACGACGTTTGAGAACGATATTTATAAGTTGATTGCACGGAAGTTGACACCAGTTCAATGAACTAATCATATCTGTTGAAATATGGTTACAGTATGATGGATAATTATTTAGTTTTGAATTAACTTCTATTAAAATTTTTGTATATACATCATACAACATTGTAAGATTAACTTCTCGAGTATTATTGCGGTTAAGAATCTCTTAATAACAATTATTTTTATTTAAATTTAAATTTTAATTCCTTTCTTAAAAGTGAAATTCGTTTATCATTAAAGCATACTAATTCACTCTATAATATTTTAAACGCTCATTGTCCTTGTTAAGGACAGAGATACTGTTCATTATTATGAATGTTTGTCTTTTCGGCATTATTTTATTTGTTTATTTTTAGGTTGTGTGGGAGTATTGATAATGGGATTTCTATTTTCAAATGCGTGATCATTCGTTCTTTCTAGTCTTCGGCTTAATCAAAGTATAGTACAAGAAGATAATGGTAGTGGTTCTCATTCTGATTCTTCCTGTTTTGATACGTTACCATATATGCTAAAATGGAACACAAAACTTGTCTCATCTTTTCGTTGTCATGTGCAATTATACGAGCGTCTCTTTAGAAAACTATATTGGTCGGTGTCAAATAACTCCTCATTCTAATTTCCAATGTTATCAAATAGGCTAGACAAGGGCATATAACCCTTTTCATATTCTTATCCACTTACCATTCTAGCAATGCAATAGATGAATTCAATCAATTTAGAAAGCCTATTAGAGGTATTAAATATCAATTTAATCTTCAAATGGAGCACTTTTTTTGTTCACCATTCAATATCCTCCGATTCATTATTGATGTCAAATTGTAGGGTGATGTTGTGTCATTGAACAAATGGTTTTCAAGTGGACGTTGATCATGACTTGTATGTGGTTCTTAGTATATGGAGTTTATTATTTGAAAAATTCTTAGATATTATTAGAACAGTAAAAAAAGTAGTACTATATTTCATTCATAGTTTGGTACCTCAATTTTATGAGTTATCTCTATATTTTTAATCCAATTACTAAAATGTTAAACCACAATGTTATTTGAGATACGATTCAATCCTAAATATGAAAATTTCAATCAGCTAAAATTTAAACCGTAAAAAGTGCGCAAGTATGAATATATCAAAACTCTATGGATATTTTTCATGGAAAATGATCTTATTTAAAATATGGTTAGATATTAAATGTGGATCTTTTTTTTTTCTAACCATACAAAATGTGGAACTATGAATATATCAAAATCCTATTTTTTCTTACATGTGAACATCTAAAAGTTTTTCTTTTTCTTTTGAGTGCTGGGATACGGATTATTGAGTGCGCGACAATAATCACTCTTGGAGCTAGTCAAAAATATATTTCATGTTGGCCAATCTTTTTTGCACATTACTATAATACTAATAATTCCTCTCATTATCTTGTTGAATGATTATAGTGTTTGAGTAATTGCCACTTTAGTCAGTAGTAGCAAGATAATTAAGCAGCACACTAATCTTTTTTTCTATTGTCGTATATTGCCATCCTTTTTCAAGTACAGCGTTATCTGTTGTGGGTCTCCTCTTGGTTGATTTCTGGATTCACTATGCAATATACCGGTCACTTTGAGTTTGCCATGCCAGACAATGCAATTGCAACCATAGGATATTTTGTTTGTTTCGTTACCTAACTTAATGTTGTGAATCTTGACGTTATATACAAGTGTGCAATTGCCATTGGCGTTTAATTTATTTATTTTTTCTCTCTTGTTTGTGAGTGTTGTCCATCCCTTGAGGTGTGAGATTAATTTGCATGATGGCGTGACCTCTACAACAAATGCTTCCTTTAATGTGAATCACATCAAGTGAATAAGTTTTCCGTAACAATATTGAGTCACATCTTGTGATTTCTTGTCGTCATTAGTTCAACATAAGCTAAAGATATCTTATCTGAATAAAAATGGTGACCCATGATTTCAGTTGACATCGTCAGTCAGTTCCTTCTTCGTGCTAAATCACAGTAGTATAGGTAAATTAGATGATAGACTGTCTGTTGATGATTGGATTGGTCAGCTATACCTGGTGGACCAAGTGCATACTATTAGACTAAAAATTATAGTAGATGGTAGGGATATAATTTTATGAGATTTAATGATTTTAGGATTAATAGCAATTACTTCCCTTGAGGTTTTATGATATTGCACATAAAATCTTCATGCAAATCACTTAACTAAAGTAATCTATTAGTTATTTAAAAAGAAAGAAAGAAAGAAGTAACCCACATAGTTCTAAGTTGGTATTTGGCACATTGTTTAATAAGATTATTAATAATCCAGATTATCACTAAAAAAAATTACCACCTTCTAAATTGCTGATAATATTATATTGTAGTATTTGGAATGCACAAATAATCTAAACAGTAATATTCATTACATGGCAAAAAGGCCTTTATATTTTAAAATGAAGTTTTTGACTGTCCAGTAAAATTTATATGCTTAATCCACTTGTAACATCAAGGTCCCAAATTTCTATAGAAAGTTTCGTTGAATCAATAGACATGAAATTCCTTGCAATCATAATGAAATTATATTAAGGTAATAAGATAAAGTAAAGGAATCAAGCAGGGATTGAACATTAACAAGGGTTCTCCTTGTTTCTCTGAAGCCTGTTGTCACCGCTTCCTATTTGCATTATGCTCCATTATCTCTTTCTCTCTCTCTCTCTCTTCAAATTCATCTAGATCTAGCCATCTAACATCAATTTTCTTAAGATAATCAATTCTTCTTATAGTGAAATTAGGAAAACGGCCGCAATAACTAGGGTTAAGGAATTTCCAGTCCATTAACTCGTTCAAAGATGGTTTGGTATAATAACTAGGTGAGCGCAAGATTGGCAAGGAACATTAACAAGGGTTTACATATATATATATATATATATATATATATATATATATAAGTAACAAGTTATTTTAGTTAAATGAGAATTGGTAGCTAAGTCAAAATTTAATTGAGGTGGAGCACAATTTTTGCACAATTTTGGGGTTATGTGCTACATTATGTAACCTCAAGAGGTGTAATTGTTATTTTTTTTTTAATATAATGTAAGTACAAAAAGTTTTAGGAATTTTCTTTGATACCCTTGTTTTTATAAAAGTATTGGTATCTTTTTGTATTAAATGGCTGTGATTTAATCACAAGTTTTATAGATATTAAATATAACTAAAAATAAATTTTAAAATTTAGTAGTATGAGTTAGTGGGACACTTGGTTAATTTGTAGATATAAATAAAGGGCACTGGTACTCTTGAATTATATTGTACGTTAATTATATGTTATTAAATTTATGGATTTTATGCTAATAATTATAATACTGAAAAAAAATTTAATTGATGTGATAATATATAATTGGATAATAATAAATATGTTATTATATTTATAATTTTTAAGCTAGTTATTTAATATTTTATATTAACAATGTATTAAAGTTTAATTCTACTTTTATTTTCTTAAAATCATATCAAATTGCAAATTGGGTTTTGTTGATCTGGGATGCAGTAGTGTTTAAGGGAAGAGAAATCACTTTTGACTCTATAAGAGACCACATAAGGCACATGGTAGAGTCGTGGGAAAAGGTCGTTGTCATGGAGCATGCTTAATTGAAAATGAGAAAAAGGAAGCGTATGCAGTTTTTGATTGCTTCTTTGATTAGCTATGCAGGATTAAGGATGCAGTTTAGATCCTTGAATAATTATGCAACTGTATTTCTTCAATTGTTACTGATGTTATTAGGTAGGGGTGTCTATGGGTACGGGTCTACCCACAAATCCAAACAACTCGACCCGACCCGTACATAAAAATCTGGTTTGGGTCGAGTAATCGGACCTGTTTGGGTCAAACCCGATTGATTCGTCCAATATTCGGTTCGGGTAATAAGTTTAAAAAATTAAACTTGTTACCTGAACCCCCTTTTCTCTTTTTTATTTTATTTTATTTTATTTTTTCTTTTTATGGTTAATGACTTAGTCCCTTTATAATACAAGGAGCCCTACTTTCATTATGTCCCCAATCCCCCTTGATAGCACCGTTCCTCCCCTTCATCCTTCCCTCCCTTTTCGGCTCTTCCCATTCCCTTCGCCACCTCCCATGTTGCTGCTAGCCCATTGCACACCGCTGAAGAAAGCTGTAGTGTACACGAATGCATGAAGGAAGTCACCGTTAATCCTCGAATCGTAACCTCCATCAGCCTAGTTCGAGTCCTCCACCACCGTGACAGCGATAGCCGAGAAGGAAGCCATGTCCAATTTGTCGTGGCAACAAAGAAGCCCTCCATGAAGAAGCCCTCACTTAGCCGTGAAGAAGCTCCCCCTACGAAGCCTCCGCCATTGCTAAGTCTCCTCCACCGCGAATCCCTTCGCCGCTGCTAAGCCTCCTCCACTACCAAGATGCCCTTATTAGTTAGTATGTATAAGATTTTGACCTGAGATTTTATGTGTGATTTTTATTTTTATAAGTGTTGATTTTTACTTCAATTAGTGTTGATACTAACCTGGGATTCAGTGTGTGATACTGACCATGGTTGATACAGTTTAGTATGCTTGTGTTGAATCAATTGATACGGTTTATGAGCCACTTAGTATTTTGTTTAGTATACTTGTGTTGATTTAGTTTGTGAATTGTGAGCAGCTTACAATGCTTGTGTACCCAAGTACCCGACCCAATCCAACCTAAAAGTGTTCGGGATGGGTTGATTCAGATTGAGGGGTAAAAAAACCAAAACCCGAACCAACTCAACCCGAACTTGTTTAATTAGTTTAGGTATATTTTCTCCTTAAACTCGACCCAACCTGACCCATGCACAGCTCTATTATTAGGGGTGTAAGCGAATCGGATTGACTCAATGAACTCGACCAATTCAAACCGAACCACTTAAATTAGTTCAGGTCATTGAATCAATCGGGTACAATTCTATTGAAACCGATCATTATTTGGTTCGGATATCGAATCAGGGGGTTTGAGACCCGATACCCAATCGAATGACCTTTTAGTATTTTTTTTTCTTTTTTTAACACTTTGCAGCCACTGCTCATTGACCACCAACGCTTTTCACCTTTGCTCATTGTGTTGATCTTCGCAGACCACCACCACAAGATCATAACTATGCGAGCTCCATCAGCCGCACAATCTTCTTTGTCGTTTTCTACCTACTCTATAGATTTGCATTGCTTCAATGTTCATCTTCCACCACTGTTGCGCATCAACGTTCATCCACACTTACAAGTCACCCAAATCTAGGTTGCTTCTCCACTATTGCACCTTCTCCCGTTCATCCACGCACATCCCGATCCCTTGTTCTTCTAATGTACTATAGCAGCCCAGCCACAAATCTTTTCTCTTATCATAAGTTTTGATTTTTTATATACATAATTATATTATTATTTAGTTTAATTAATTTTTTGAGACTGGGCATTTTGATATTTGCTTTGTTTCTATTAATTTTGATGGTTTTAAAAGTATGGTGACATCCATATGATTTCAATGGTTTTTATTTGATTTTGTTATTTAGATTCTAGTTTTGATACTTAGGGTGTTTGGGCTGATTTTTGAGATTGGGCATCCGAACACCCGAATCGAACCAACTCGATTTTAATTTGATTTGGTTCAAATTTGTTTTACCTTCAAACCTGAACCAACCTTATCCAATTACACCCCTAGATGCTATAATACAAGTATGTTATGGATGTTTAATTTTGAAGATGAAATTTTGGCACCTATGGATATTACGTTTCTAATCAAGTAGACAGCATTGACTGAGTCTTTAAAAAAGCAAACGTGATCAAAGGTGGTAGCATTATCAGAATTCTAATAATCAATGTTTCTTCTTCAAGGGCGTTGGTGTGTCATTTGCCGCTATGATGTGTTTCAGCTCTATCTATTCTGTTATATAGGATTTTAGGATGCTATGTTTCTGTTTATCAAAATTTCTTGGACTTGTGTTTGCTGTTTGCTCCTCACATTCTTTTATGTGAGTTGAGCCCTTTGAATAAATTTATGAGAAAAAAAAGTCAATATATTAAACCTATCGAACTCTAAAGGTTACATAAACTAAATAAAATCAACAATATCCGCCAGTTTCATTCGAGGAATTTGAACTTATAACTTTGCTTTATACCATTTTTTAGATTAAGTTCTTATTGTTAAGTCAAAAGCTATAATCAATGATAAGGGTGTAATTTTATTTCTTGAAAGTTTATGAACCATATCTAGTATGAGAGATTACACCCATTATAAGTATCATAAGCTAGATATTATGCTATTAAATCCTAAACGACACGGACTGGTTAATTGTTCAAACTAAAAAAATATGAATAAAAAGAAAAATTGTATTTTATAAAACAAATTTATATTTTCAATAGAATATAAAGTAATTATAATATTTAAAAGGCATTTAATTTAGTATTATGGCTCACTATCACATATACATATACATATTAATATTAATATAAATAGAAAATAAGGTTTTATAAATTCTATTAAATAATTAAGAACAAATTATTTATGAATTAATGGAATTATCTACGAATTAATGTATGAAAAATTAAAAAGAAATAAAACATGTTGCATAAAGTTAAAAAAAAGAAAGGATAAATCAACTCAAAAAGTGATACAAAATGATTTGGTAAAAATAATTAAAAAAATATAATCATATCAATCCTACTTAACCAGATTATCCGAGTTGACCAAATCGTCCGAATTTGACTAGATGGATGTGAATTCCAATTAATAATCTCAACCATACCGGTTTAAGGGTTGAGCTGCAATTTTTTTTTTAATCTAACTAACCAACCTGATTGAAGCCACACAACTCTGTGCTGAACAATTTTATTTCCATTATGTGTGTTTTTTTTATTTCAGAGATGATTGGAACTTGGAAAACGAGGATGATCAGAGAAGGCACAGGTCGGAGAACAAGTTTTCAAGTAACATTATGGTTTGTTCAGTTCAGTGGCAATATGTCAGAGTCCAATATTGGTTAGAGTTATAGTTTAGAAAGCCTTTATAAATATTTAGGTAATCCTTCCTCTAAAATTAGTTTTTGGGATGAAGTTAAACCTATAATTTTAAAATGATATTAGAATTTATTTTATGTTTTATATTGGGCCATTAGTAGATGCTCATTTATGCATATTTTAGATTTTTATTCCTTACAATAAAAAAAATAGTGATTTAGTTCTAAATTTGTAAAATATGATTCAAGTTAGTCATTCGAGCGATTAAATTTAGTCCCTAGCATGTCACCCCAAAAATTAACTTAAATCACATTTTACAACTTTAGAGATTAAATCATTCAATTTCTCAATTTCAGGAATTAAATTGAAGCATGCATACATCTTCAATGATCAAGATGATGTTTTACTCTTAACTAATACTTCACATTATTCTTAGCATGAACTAGAATATACCTCTATAATTAATAGTCTGGTTGATTGTCACTCCTTGTGTTACCCGATTCTAATATTGAATCGATTAGTTAGTTAGAACAACATGAGCATTAACTCAAGTTAGTTACCATACTCAGTAGTAAGTTATTTAATAGGTTAGAATTAAAGTTAGCGTTGTACAGAAACTAGACTAGATTGTACAATTCAATCCCCTTACTAAGGTTTTTCACTCTCGAGTCCCGAACTCTCTCTGTGCCCACTCTCTTTCCTTCTTCTATCTTGGTACCATTTTCACGCGGTACCAAAGCTTGAGGATCTCTGTTGTTGTGGATCAATTCTTGTTGCTGTGCTGATCCTCAGTTGAAGTCTTTTCTGTTTGATGTTCGTTGAATTCTTCATCCTCTTCCATGTCAAAACAAAAATCGGTTTTGGATCCTTGTGGCCCTTATTTTCTGCAGCCTAATGAAACTCGAGGTGTGATTCTAGTAACTACAGTTCTAGAAGAGGGGGGGGGGGGGTAGAACTAACATTCTTGGGCAAGGGCTATTAAGAAGGCATCGAAAGCAAAGAACAAGTTGAGTTTGTTGACGGTTCAATCCTCAAGCCAAATCTCGAAGATCCTATGCTCTTGACTTGGGATAAAGGTATAATATATTGGTGTTGTGTTGGATCACTCATTCACTTAGCACTGAGATCATGCAGAGTGTGTTGTGGAGGGTAGTTGCACCTGAATTTCTTTTCCGCATTGCAAAGTAACAAGAAGAGTTGTTTGCACTTAAACAAGGTGATGTGTCGAAGAATTGGATAGTTTTAGGCCAATTTCCTCTTGTTCATGTCCAATTCTTGCACTTGAGGCTTGGGTACTGTAAGAAATTCCAAGTACCATGATTATGTCATTAGATTTTTGAGGGGTTTAAATAAACAGTGCAGAGGGGTGAGATCATAAATAATGTTAATGGATCCATTGCCCGATATTAACTAAGTTTTTTCATTATTCACTCTACAAGAAAGGCAAATGTACATGGACATAGGTGAACCAAGACCTTTAATTTCTCTTAACTGTGTTTGTTGCTCTTTTCTCTAAAACAATTTTTTTTTTTTTTTGCTTAATAAAGATATTTTGGTATTGTTATAGGTTAAAATAAGTTTTAATAGCATCACATGCAATTCACATAGATTTTTTAGTAGCCTTTTGACAATTTACTGCATTCAACGAAAATTTGAATTCAAAATATAAACAAGTATTAAAAATCAATTCTAATCCTCTAGAATTGATTCTATCAAATTTATAGTGTTTGGATGTGTGTTAGCATACCCAAAATCAATTCCAACCTATGTACAACGGGATTTTGTGAAAAAAAAATGTTGTTTGGCTAAACCTTATCGAATCAATTTTTGCCATTAGAAATGATTATGAAAAAAGTAAAAATTTTTTACTTTCTGTCAAAATTGCTTTTAAAGAAGCTACTAAACATAGATCATTTTACCCTAAAATTAATTCTAACCAAATCAATTCCACAAAATTATAGCCAAACGTGCACTTTGATAATATTTGCTTGTTGACTCATGGAATCAATTTTTGCATCTAAAATTGATTTTGGGAGAAGTGTTATTTTTTATCGGAATCACTTTTAGAAGAACTACCAAACATAAATTCAATTCTAAACCCTAAACCATAAATTACTTTACCTTAAAATCATTTCAGCAAAATTAATTCTATTTAAAATCAATTTTGCAAAAATAGAACTAATTATGCACTTAATACACACATATCCTGAAGTTGAATGGTTTACATTGCAATTTATCTATACGTTTTATAAGCTGTTTGGTTCCAATGACATTTGGTCATTTATCAAAACAGAGAATTTTAACTAATGTACGGACAGTAATTTTATGCAACTAAAAAAAAAATTGTTAAAATTTTTTGTTAGAAAACAACAGTATTCAAATAAAAGAATATGATTCATTTATTTATTATGAATTATTATATTATTTTAGTAAACAAATTCATACAAAACTTTTACTCATAATCGAAATTTTAAAATAAACTTTACAGATCACTCCATGTACTCCCTTCTTTTTTGTCAACCTATTTACGCTATTTTTAAAAATAATGCGAATAGGAGAATAGATTCTTTTATATTAAATTTTTAATATAGATTTATCATATATAATCTCTCCCTATAGATTTAAATGGAGAATTAATAGAAAATTTTAAAATAAATTAAAGTGTAGTTTATTTCAAATTTTTTAGAGAAGTGATGTATATGTTTTAGAAATAGAGGAGAGTGTAATAATGATTTCTCTTAAAGGAGAGAGTTGTATTTTATTCAAAAATTAATACTAAAAGATCATACATAATTAAAATAATATAAAAATTTAATATGAGAGAATCTATTTTCATATGAATAACTTTTGCTCCTTTAGTACATTAGCCCAAAATTTTTTACGGTCAACATTAGCTCAACCTGTTTCGACGTCTTGCGAAAGTTGAAGTCCAACGAGGGAGAGGCCCTGTTACACTCTAAGAAAGCTTGGACAAGAGTTTCTATGACTTTACGACCAAAATAAAAAAGTGTCTATGACTTTAAAATTTTACAATAAGCTCAATTTTGCGCGCACGGCTTGAGCTTAGTGGCCACTTGGCCTTGCATCCAGTGCACCTCAGGTTCGAATCCAGCCAGAAGCTGGATGTGGGCCCCCCAGGGGACCAAAAAAAAAACAAGAGTTTCTATGACTTCAAGTCCAACGGATCTAAGACTCCAAGATCACTAGATGAACAAAGACACCAACCAAAAACGACATTCACAAAAAAATATAAAAAAAAAAAAGACAATTATACGTGGGAGAGGATCAAAGATAGAAGTGATTAATTATAAAAGTAAGAAAAATAAATTTTGATTATTGAATATTATATAAATAATCAAATTAAAACAAAAGGTTTTATAATTTTTTAAAGTAATCATATAATATTTAATAAATTTTTAATTTTGATCATTTATATATAATTTAGTGATTAAAATTTATTCATCTTACTTTTCATATAAAAATAGATTTTTCACTTGCTACACTTCCATTATATATAAATGTATCATGGTTTGCTTCGGAAGAACTTTTTTAAAAGTTGTAATGTGCTACCTGGTTTTAAAAGTTATAATAATTTTAAAAAAACGATTGTATAAAAAAAATTGTAATATTGAGAGTATTTGTTACATTTATGTTACATGTTTCATCTTTTATTTTTTTGCACATATATATATATATTAATTATTTTTTTATTAATATAACTTAATTACTCTATTATAGAAAATAATAATAATTTGTAGGCTAAGAATATTGTTTATTGAGATAACTAGTTATATTGAATAATGGATTAGTAACAAGTGAGATCATTTTAACATATCAAAAAATTTGACATTAATATATTTCTTAGATACGACATCAATTAGAGACTGTTCATTAAGATAAATGTAATATTAGGTTATGATTGAATTAACAAGGTAATAATTGGTGATATATTGGCTACATGCACTACAGATGGAATAAAAAATTATGATGTTATCAACATTTCATATAAAACAAATCATCATTCAAAAATAGTTATCGATAGGGATTGGATTTGGTGGATGAAGCTATATTCCTATAAAATGATGAATCACTGCTCACATTTGAATTGGGAAAGATGCTCATATTTAATATTCAATAACTTCTGAAATAGGGTTACCTTTAGTGAAAAATATTAGTGAGAAATAAAAAAATCATTCAAAAATAGTTGAAGAAATCTTACAATAATTGTAGAACGTAATGCTGCGTGTTGTATTATGTCTTTTGTCAAGCATGAAGTCCCACATCAACAAGGTCGTTGTAGTATAGTGGTGAGTATTCCCGCCTGTCACGCGGGCGACCCGGGTTCGATCCCCGGCAACGGCGATTTCATTATATTTTTCTCCTGTGTCTCATTACGACGTCGTTTTCCTTTGAAGATGCATAATTTTTACTTCTCTGATTTCCCTATACGCCGTCGTTTCTTTCTTCTTTCCCTTTTTTTTTTTTTCCTAAAAACGTCGCGATGCCTCGCTCGTCGAAGCCAACACAAGTCACGAACACAGCTCAGTGTTGCGGAATACGTCGTCGTTTCTTCGTTTAAGATGGCTCTGGCCTCTGGACTTCAAAATCAACACAAGTCACTCACAGACACAGCTCGGAATTGAATTGGCGATAGAAAGCACCCACAGGGCGAAGAAGATAGCGTAACCGAAAACAAGAGAAGAAGAAGAGGAAGATGATTGGTTGCTGAAAAAATTTGCGTTATTGGAAGGAAGCAACGAAAGTAAAGGAAAAAGGAGCCATGGGTTGGGGTCACCTCGGAAGGAATGGCGGTGACGAGGCAGGTCCCAGCACCGCCGCCGCCGCCGAACCACGGCGGTTCCCTCTGGCGGCTCAGCCGGAGATGATGCGCGCCGCCGAGAAGGACGAACAGTACGCCTCTTTCGTCTACGAAGCATGCCGCGACGCCTTCCGCCACCTCTTCGGTCCCTCCCTCCCTCTATCAAACTTTAAAAAAATAAATAAAAAAATTAAAGAACAAATTACTCTCCAATTTAAAATAAAGTTTCACATTAATATGCCGTATTATATATTGTCTTAACTATTTTTCCCTTTTTCTCTCGTAATTACAGGAACTAGAGTTGCTGTTGCTTACCAAAACGAGGTTTGTTGTTTCGTTTACTTCCGTATTTTGTCGTAGCGTTATCGTACTACCCTTGAAAAGTTACACTTCGTGAATTATGGGAGTATTTCCTACATCCTAAATTGCATAGACTGAGAATGGAATCTAATAACTATCACCTTTTAGAATGTGACAAATACTCTCAACTTGCTAAATTCAATATTGTAGAGCGTAATGTAAGGGATTAATTCTTACTAGGGCAGCTTAGTGCATGAGGCTCGCATCTAATGGGGTCTGAGGAGAATAGACATGCGCAGCCTTAGCGCAAGCTTAGAGGCGATTTGAATCTGGAGGTCACAAGGCAGCAACTTTACCCTTGTGCTGAGACTCACCCTTGGGGATTAATTCTAACTAATAGAAGTAAATCAGAAAAACTCAGTAGCAGAGCTCTCGGTAGCTCAATCACACTAACAATAACAATTGAAGTCTTAAAAAAGACAAATGGCACAATCAAGAGCTTCTAGCAGAGACTGATGGAGCACTAAGGGTCGGTTACTATTCCATTGGTCTTTCAAGTCACAACTATCGTATCAATGTAGAAGGAAGTAAGAAAGGAATTCAGAAAAGGATCAAGAATAAACAAGAAACACTCAGTAGAATGAGAAGAGGATTTCAGGGAGAATAGAGGAGAATGTTCGTACCACTCGTATCCCTTCTCCACTGCATTTCTTTTGCTTAAATCAGCTTCACATGGAAAATACTTCAAACGAGAGTTAGTTACTCTCTGCCTTCCGCTCTTCCTCCTCTCTGATCCTCCAGGATCTATTGCCACGTGTTCCACTCCCCTAACCAACTTTTCCCCTTCATGTTTGTGCTGAGCCACCTCACGCTGCTGACTCCTTATGTCTTTTCATTGCATGTAACTCTTAAAAGAGGTAGTA
The DNA here is from genome assembly GCA_031439585.1 of Pterocarpus macrocarpus. Taxonomy (NCBI): domain Eukaryota; kingdom Viridiplantae; phylum Streptophyta; class Magnoliopsida; order Fabales; family Fabaceae; genus Pterocarpus; species Pterocarpus macrocarpus. The sequence continues at coordinate 36,380,829 of CM062514.1, forward strand.
CGGTAGAGGGGTACCAAAGTGAAGGCCATTTCTATGATCTTTTTGGTTGAACTTTGAACATTGAGTAAGGAACTGTGCTTATTAGAGTGTGTTTGTTTTGCAGACAAAACTTTTGGGGCAGATGCTTTACTATGTGCTCACGACAGGGTCGGGACAACAGACGCTAGGAGAGGAATACTGTGACATCACTCAGGTTTCATGGATTTGCATTTTCATTCTTTCTATTCTCACTCTTAAGTTTTTGAATGTGACTTGTGTAACTGAGTATGTGTCCTTGCTTCTCATTACTAAACATAATAGTTTTATTTTTATAAATTTATATTGGATACATGGTCGGTCTAACACTTTTTTACTATCATTCAATCATTGATGTCACATCATTAGAAGCATTTGACTATTGCAGTAACTATATCAAAAAAGTCATATAAAAGGTGATATATGATTTATTGATAGTGTAAAATACTTTAAACTAACAGTATATCAAATTTAAACTCTTAATATATTTTATTTTATTATAATCACTTCTATATTTAATTGATCTTGGAAGAGCTTAGAATTTAGAATTTCATCATGTGTACAGTGTTCAATTTGAAGGAGCTTCACCGTAGGCATAGACAGACACCCAGTTGAGAATTGGAAATGTCTTTGGAGTTTACTTTTTTTTTTTTTTGGACACTAATGTTTTATTGAATTGGAGGTTTATTTATTTATTTATTTTTGATGATATAGCTGATTTGGTAAATTTCCCCACTGTTCTGACGTTGGAGAGTTGTTGATTGGTTTATTTTAGGTTGCAGGACCTTATGGGCTGCCTCCTACCCCTGCGAGGCGCACTCTTTTCATCATATATCAGACAGCTATTCCTTATATTGCAGAACGTATTAGGTCGGTTATTGCCTGTTTCTTCTAAATTTTTCCTTAACTCATCATGAATATTCACTGTGAATGAGCTGTGTCTGTCAAGTTTTGTGATGATATGATTGTTAACTTGACAGTTCACGAATTGCTTCCCGTGGCATTGCCCTTGCTGATTCAGAGTTTGCAGAGAGTTATGGTGAAAATGCCCCCAGGAGCAGTAGTTTACAGGGTTCTGCTGCGAGTGAACTTCCTTCTTCCACGTCAGGACAGAATAGTACAACTCTTAGAAGGTTGAAGGAAAAACTGAGTGGATTTTGGTTGCATGTGGTTCAGAGATGGCCTACGGTATACTTGTCCTTGGAAACACTTAATAATTTTTCCAAAACTATTACAGTTATATACTGTTCTGTTATTCATTTTTCTTCTAAATTATTAGGGAGGGTACAATTTAGATTGAATTTGACCACTCCTTATATGAAACCTAGTTTTTGTCTTGTCCCCTTTGGAGCTGTTTGTTTACATAATCTAACTAGGTTTAGCTGGCATTGTTAAAAGGATTTTTTTTTTTTTTTTGGGGGCTGAATCTAGTTTTTGTGCCCTGCCACCAGATGCTTCCTTTTATGCGTGAGTTGATACAGTTGGTTCTTCGTGCTAACCTAATGCTGTTCTACTTTGAAGGTGATCCTTTGCTTGACAGGCTCATTACCGGCATGAAATGTGTAAAAGCAACTTCGCTAAATCCTTGAAATTTTTACTTTTTGCAGGCCTCTATTATCATATATCCAAGCGTGCTGCAGGCATTCGTTATGTGTTCATTGGAAAACCATCAAACCAAAGACCCAGGTATTGGTATTTTGAAATTCTAAAATGTGTGGGCAACAGGGGAAATTCCCCCTCAAATTAACTCCATATCATCTTCTCCATCTGTTCTGTTTTCTTTTTATTTAGACTATTCTTGGATTGATGGAAAGTGATGGAATGGTATTAAGTTCCATTATTTGGATATTTTAAAACAAGACAGCATGGAATGGTATTGGATGGAAACCCATTTGGCCATTTCATTCCAATACCCTTATTTTTCTTCCCCTCCAATTTGGGTGGAATGGGATTGAATGGAATGGTCTGAAAGCATATATAACTTAAAAGCCTTAGTGTTCCATTTATTTCCATTGTATTATAAATAACAGGATGAAAACTTTTCTCCATTTCATTTTTTGATCTCCAAACAATGGAACAGAACATTTATTCCATTCCGTTCCATTGTACTCCATAGCATTCCATCGCAACACATTCCATTCCATTCCACTCATCATAAAATATTCAAACATTTTTGTTTTAATATCTATTTGGTTCTTTGGCCTTAATGCACTAATCCTTGAGGTCTTCATGCAAATGACAGTTGTATTGTTGTTCCTTCTGATCTGCTTTCATATGAAGCATAAATGTAGCCTTTAATAGTCAGTGATCACCTTTGTCTCACTCCACAAAACCTAAATTTCTCTATCATTTCTTACCAGTCATTGTAGTAACCAAACTAACCATTTTTGTTCCTTAGAGGATTTAGATTCAGAGCACCTGTCCTCTCATTGATTTGACTTCTGGGCAGATACCAGATACTAGGAGTATTTCTGCTGATTCAACTTTGCGTAATAGCTGCTGAAGGGCTGCGTCGAAGAAATTTCACTTCAATTGCTGGTTCAGTTCACCAGCCATCATTTGCGACCCAACAGAGATCAGCAGGTTATAGATTTTTCTCAATTAATTATTTCCATCGATTATTTATTCCGTTATTTTTCTTGTTTTCCTCTTCTGAATTTCTTTATCTTCTAATGTGCTTTGGATAGTTTTCTGTTTTTGCAATTTCTGCCCCCCCTCCCCCCCCAAAAAAAACAAAAAAAATAAAAATAAAAATCTGCTTTTGCAATTAGTTATCTCATTTTTATCATAACCAGACTCCTTTTTTGTATTATAGGACATGGTTTGCCTGTTTTGAATGAAGAAGGTACTCTGGCATCCCCAGATAGTGAGAAAGGAAGTTGGGTCTTTGATTCTTCATCTTCTGAGGTACAATTCTCTTGTCATTTTGTTCACTTCTCCTTGTAATGATTATATTTCAGTAAACAATTGTTGCTTCACGTATGGTTGAAAGTGACAAGGTGTCATATATTAATTTAGCTAGGAGATTTAGGATATGCAGTGGGATAAAGTTTGATTTATACAGTTGTGTTAATCTGTTCTTGTTTAAAATGTGACGTTCAGGCCTAGGACTGCAGGGATCTGATTTGAAATCTGAGGAGGTATTTCCTTAACAAAAGGAAACAAATGGTGGAAATAAGGCAATAAAGTATAAGTTTTTGGTACAATAAGGAAAAACAAGAAAACAAAATAGAAAGCTATCTAACCTAAGCAACCCCTATAGCACCAGCAGGTAGTAGATGTCCCAAGCTACTAGGAATTGTTCCAAACCATGTAGTGAACATGTAGATCCACACTATCTTTGCTAATATGTCAGCACAATAATTATTCTCTCTACAGAACTTGCTTTATATAACACACCCAGTCATGCCGTAGTAAACTGTGAATATCTTTAAACAGCACTACATAGATGACAATCATGTAACTCAATATTAGCAAGTTTAATGGCTTCCAACCAATCAGATTCACAGAAGACCTCTTAAATCCTTTCATTGGAGCTAACTGTAAACCAAATTTGGTAGCAAGAAGCTTGGGAAGCAAGTTGTCAGCAATCCAACACCACCAAAAAACCACATATCCGGGCAGCACAGTGCTGTACTGCTGTCTTATGAGACCACAAACCCAGCCTTACCTGGATTCATCTAAAGCTTCCATCAACATTAATTTTAACAAACTCCAAAGGAGGTGGGTTCTGGTGAGCTATAGTAGTTTGTCTTTCTACTGTAGAGCTCTTAGAAAGGACCATATTACAAACATCCTCTAGATATCAATAGGAGTCCAAGCATGACTGGAAAAAGTATAATATTTCCTAGAGCACCGAATAAACCAAGCTATAATAAGGAAGTTACAGTCATGACCTGAAGATGCAAATGAAGAAATCCACTCATGCAAATTTAGAGGGAAAAAGTTAGACATATCACCAAACCCAAAGTCTATACCAGACTTGAACAGGAATAAGACAACCTCTAAGATAATTCAGAATAGTTTCATCATGATGCTGGCATCTTGGACAATGGCATCCTGAGACAAACTGTGATGGACGTGCAAAGACTTGTTGGGGATAGCATTATGCAAAATTAACCAGAGAAAGATCTTAATTTTCTCTGGAATCTGTAATTTCCAGATCCAACCAAACTGGCCCCGAATACTTCCAGCCATATGCTTGGAAGAAAGCCACGACTATGCTGAATTGCTAGTATAAATCCCAGATCTGCAATCCATCCAGCCCACAGTCCTGAAGTTCATTGATTATGGAGAAAGAACTGGCCAAAATTTTTTCCATGATGGTATGAGGGATTGGAGTATTAAGCCTATCAAAACACCACTTGCCATTCATCCACACATCTTGGCTAGGTGATCTGAATTAGAAATATGCAGTAGATCAGCGCCTATGAAGCGGCCTCGCATCCAAACAAAGCATCATACAAGAGAGTTATTATCAGCACCAACCCTATACCAGAAGCAATCCTTTAATAGCTGAACTGCTGAAGTTGCCTTTATTTCAGATCTCAAGCCAAAAGTGTTAGACAATGTGTTTGCACTTAGAATGGATTTTCCTTTTAAGTTCTTATGGGATAGTACCTGAACCCAGAATTTATTGCTGTGATGAAGGGGATTCTACGTCAACTTCCCCAGCAAGGAATATTGGTGAGCCTAGCTTGCCTAACGCCCAGGCCACCTAATTTCATACTCAAGGTAACAGTATTCAAATCCACCAAATGAAACTTTTATGTTTGTCCTTATTAGACCAAATAAAATTTCTTATAATCACCAATAGAGGTTAGGTCTAGCAGAAGAGGTTAATTCTCCATGTGGCAAACCCATTGGAGATGTGCCCACATTTGGTGCCCTACAGTACCTTGAACAGGATTGTCTCTAATGCAGAATACCTATAGAAAAACTAAAAAAATAAAATATCTTATAATCTTGTCTAGATCAATACACAAAGAACTGAGGCATCCAAAGATTTGCATGGCATATACAGTTATAGAACTCAACACTGATTTTTCCAAACATAACTTCCCTGCCTTGTTCAACAACTTACCCTTCAACGTCGCCAGTGAACCCGTTACTTTCTCCGCAATAAATTGTAGTGCTCCCTCTTAGCACGAATTTGAAATTGTAGTGCTCCTTCTTAGCATGACTTTGAAACATAGGAAATCCCATGTGTCTCCCAAGGTTTGTAGTAAACTTAATAAAAGTAATGGATTTTAATCTCATCTCTTCTACTTCAAGAAACTGTAGAGGAAGAAATAGAGATTTATCTACATTAACCTTCGTACGCAAGGCTTCACAAAATATCTTGAAAACATCTCTAATGAGAACTTGAGAAGATTTTGCTTTTGAATAGAGCATAACTTCATCAGCAAAGAAATAAACGAGAAACTTTAGGACCTCCATGAGAGATACCAATAGGCAGCCACTTGTTCTCTTCAACACTTTGATTTATTAGTATAAACATAGATATGCTTCTACGGGTTTTGTTTCTTAATGAATTGGAATAAGTATCATCTTGTTAGTGTGATTGCAATGCTGGTGTGTTTCCTTCTCATGTCTGTGACTTGTGTGGGTCCTATATAAGAAAGTATTATTGCTTTGGCTGAGTTCCAAAAACCCTTCCCTCTGGGTGATTAACTTTTGGTTGAAAGCTGTTGATAAAGAACACAACTTGTGTGTATTGCCAAGATCTGTGGAGCTTCACAAGAAGCCTATTGATATTGTCTATTGAGAAAGATATGATTTACCATAGCTGAATTTATTTATTTATTTATTTATTTATAGAAAAAAGCTCAATAGAATTAGTTAGCCCCCTCTGGTAATCTTCAAGAGCATTAAATTTGTTTTGATAAATCCTTATCTTTTTTGCAGCAAAATGCAACTAACGGGGTTAGCAAATGCACACTTTGCCTGAGCAATCGTCAGCACCCAACAGCTACTTCCTGTGGCCATGTATTCTGCTGGTATTGTATCTTCCTGCATTTGTAATGCTCTTCACATGCCCCACTTCCTTCGCTGTATCTCATCTTCTGTTTGATGTGATCGATGTAGGAATTGTATCACAGAATGGTGCAATGAAAAGCCAGAATGCCCTCTTTGCCGGACCCCCATAACACACTCAAGTCTAGTTTGTGTGTATCATTCAGACTTCTAGAATCTGCATTTCTTCAGCTGTACTCTATTGTATAAAGGAAGAAGATAGGATGAAAGGCAAAATCTTTCTTGTCTTGAACCTTGCAAGGATTGTTTGAACGAAGTCATCATTGGCAGCTACACCCTTGCATCAACTCCAGCATAAATTAAATTCTTAACGAATTAGCTCACCAAAATGGGGGGAAAAATTCAAAGCTTTGATTGGTTAATTACCTACCATTGGCAAGGACTAAGCTTTGATTGCTAGAATAAATATTTTCTATCTTTTGGAAAGGATTAATACCAAATCTAGCTTTTAACAAATTATGCGCCACAAAAGACACCTGTAATGTAGTGCAACTGTCCTAACAATCTTTATTAACATTTGTCATCACCGCCAAAACAATACATTAATTTCATGGCCCAAGAGCATCTTCGGTGAGTCCCACTTCGGATTTTACCTTTGGTCCCGTACTTATTACATCAACATCACTTAATTAATACTTCACAAATAGTAAAAGTGGGTTAAAATTGAGATTTTTCTCTTCAATAAAAAGGACTAATTTTGGTCCTTATTTAGTTCGCACATAATTTTTAAATAAAAAAATCAATATATTTACCAATATGCAATTTTATTTTTGGATTGAGTAAAAATGTAAAATTTAACATTTTTGAATAATTTTTTATTAAAATTAATTTTTGAAAAATTAAATTACGGATAAAAATTGTGTACATTTGTTTTTTGGAAGTTAAAATCTAAAAAAAATTTAAACTAATATTTCTATAACTAAAACAATCTTTAAATCGTCGAAGTCAGATGTATAGGCGTATGGGAAGATGGATTGGATGATCTCTGAACATTGACAGATCTTGATCGTAAGTCCTAAATTGGGTTTGAAACAGGAAAGGCAATGTACCCGAATTTTTGATAGATAGGTTAAAGGCAATGAGAAATAGAAATTGAAATGAAAAAAAATGAACAGACAAATTTGAAGGAATTTGAAAATTAGAATAAACTTGAAAATTGAAATTTTGAAGATTAGAGAATTTTGATTTAGAAAGAAATATAGAATTTGAAAATTAAGATTTGGATTTAGATTTGGATTTTGAGGGTTTAAAAATTGGAAATTTTAAATATTTGGATTTTCAAAGACGTTAGAATTTTACAAGTAACTGACAAAAGAATTTGAATTAAATTGATTTGGATCCATTTTTTGTAGAACAAAAGAGGAGTAGAATTTGTATGGAAAGAATTTAAAAAATGTTGAAAAGGATTAAAAGAGTTGTGAAAAAAAAATTTGAAAGATATTGATATTTTTTGTTTTTCACATATACCTTACTGTAGGAGGCAATATCATTTAAGTACTATAAAGTACTTAAATATAGGTGACTCTCTCAGTTGAGATTCAAATCATAATTTATTACATTGTGGTAACTAATCCCGAATAAACCTCAGATAATACTTACTAAAAACTGTTGCAAGACACAGGTGTCAAGTGCCCATTGGATGACTGAAAATTGGTTTTGGTCCCTTGTGGGTGGGACGCGACCTATTTGCATGGAGTAGTCCTGATCCCAAATATTTTGTTCCAATGGTAAAAAAGGCAAATGGCACTTACAAGGGGTGGAAACTAGGACTCCAATATTCCCTCTTTGGAGTTGCTTTCAAAGACATTGATTCTCTAAAATGGTAAAAATAAAAAACACACATCTTATGATGTCTGTACCTTAAAAAAAAAAAAAAACCACATCTTATGATACTTGTAATTGCCATGTCTTTAATGCTGTTCGTGGTTAAAGGTATACTATGCATCTTTGCTATTTACTGGTAAAGATTGATAGTTTATCAATGCAACTAGCTATCTGTAATATAATGTAGTAATTTTGTTAATTTTACTTAGATTTTAAAAAATATGATTTAATATATTTTAAAAGAGATCAAAATTTATTTGTATAATCCTAAAATTAAATAATTTTTTTTGAGATGTTCTCAAAAATTTTATAATATCATAAAATATTTTTTTGATTTATCTGGATGATTGTGTAATTAAACAAAATTATCCCTGAAATTAATATGATTTTTTTGGGATATTCTTTATTATTTTAGAATCGTGCAGATAAATTGTGGCCACTTTTAAAATGCATTTAACTATACTTTTAAAGTCTAATTAAGATTAGAAAATTATTTAATATATCATAGGTAATTAGTACATCGATACACTTTGCAATCTTTATCACTAGATTGCAACGTGTATAATGCATCTTGAATAATGAAATACATCATAGCACTCGACTATTTGTAAGTACATAGTCAATTATCTAGGAATAAACAGAAAAATATTTCAAAGGCTTTAAATTGCATGTCTTCTCGTGCATCTCCTAGCAATCAAAGTGATGCTAATAATCTTTTCCATGGCTACTTGAAAATAACAAAAGCCTAATGATTTGTTAAGTATAATCCTAAAAAGAGTAGTTAAGTGATAGCCAAATAAAAATGAAAATAGTCAGATTAAACAAACCAAACAAAAAATATGCATCTTAGAAAACAACCATAAAATGAATATATCAACGGGAAAGGGCTATTGTCTTGGACTAGGGGATACTGCCATAGTTCAGAATTCAAACCTTTTTCCCCCTAACACAATCACAGGGCATGATGAATGGACATGAAGTGAGCTAATCACATTGTTGGTCATGCAATTATGGAAGGTAAGTCAAAAGAACACAATAGTGCGGTCTGCGAGCTACATATCAACCACGAATATATTAAATCCACTGCATATTTTTTATCGATTTAAATTTGATACTTTTTGCGATTCTATTCACTATTACTGTAATACATAAAAATTAACCCCTTTTAATATAAATATTAATAAAATATTTATATTTTATTGTACACCAACCATATATACGTTATTTTATATATTTTTATTGATTTTAATTTTGATATAGTGATAATATAAAATTTTTATATTGTCATTCAATTATATATTGATACGTAAGGAAATATGTTTGACTCTCTTATCCATTACTTCAAGAGTCATACATGTTGGATAATTTAATTAGATGATAGTATAAAATTTTTTGTACATAATTAGTATATCAAAATTAAATCCTTAATAATTTTCTGTGCATGGTTGAAAACTCCATGAAATAGCATTCTTGAATAAAGGCTATTTCTAAATAATCTAACATGTTTGGGTTAAAAAGTTGAAACTGGTTATAAGCAAAACTTATAATTTTAAGATGAAAAATAACTTATAATTATAAGCAATTTTTTGAAACATTTGATTATAAGTAGAATATACTACCTTAAAATTATTTTTAAGTTAATATATTCGGACATAAATTACTTTTAAGTTAATACTTCTAAACATAAATTGATTTTCATATAATTAATTATAAAAAAGGTTATTATACTTATGATCAATTATTAAAATAATTTTAATCTCAGAACTTTTTCAAATACATACTCTTTGTGCTAATTTTCTTTCAAGTTTTCTTCCTCTTCATCCAAAGACGTAAAAAAACTTTTTTTATTAAAATATATTCTTAACCCCTATAAATAAAGATCATTTTAATTTTAGTCCCTCTAAAAATTTTTGTTTTAATTTTGATCCCTCGTTTTTCCTTTTTTTTTTTTTGTTTCTGGTCCCCATTATTTAAAATTTTAGTCCTTATAAATATTTTAAAATATGTGTCTAGTCTACAAATATTGACAATTTTATTTTTAATTTTGATCCTTATAAATATTCTTTGAATATTTTTTTGGTCCTTATAAATGTTGTAACTTAACACTAAATCTAAATGACAGAGATCAAAAACTTACTAATAAAAGAAAGAAGGAACAATACCAAAGCAAATATTTTAGAGGGATCAAAACCAAAATGATCAATATTTATAAGGACTAGCAATATATTTAATTTGTTTTTTCCTTCATTTTATCCTACCTCCAAACAAACTTCACAAAGCTCACTATAAACTCAAAAACAAAATTGGTTCGATTCTTGAAGAGAATACTAATCGGGAGAACAAACTTATTATACCCAAAGAGAATTAGTCTTCTTACCTGTTAATAAGGAGTAGGGGTGTTTGCAGTACAATTTGAATTGATTATAAGTAAAAAAATTTATGCAATTCAAAATAATAAAATATATGGTGATTTGGATTGAATTGATTTAGGTTAGATTTTAAATCTGAACTAAGTTTTAGTAGTTTGAATTAGATTGATTTAATCTATTTTTTATAAAAGAAAATTTTAAATTTAGAATATTATAAATTAAAAATAGCTTGAATCAATAAAATAAATAAATAAAGATAAAAAATAAAAAATGACTCATATAATATATATAAAAGGTTAAAATATAATTAACCCCCTTATACTATGTTTGATGTACAATTTACCCCTTAAAATTTAAAGATGTATAATTTTCCCTTTAAACTTTTAAAATAGATGTTAAAACCCCTTTTATGTTAACATCGTTGATAAATGAGCAGTGCTTGAGTGTTCCTTGACAATTATTGGTGATCTCAGTCCAGGGAATTGAAATTGAAGAATTTAATGATGAAGAACTTGAGTCTGTGGTTGACATTCCTCATCATAGCCTTCGTAGGTAAATTGCAGCATCAAACCCTTTTTTTTTTTTTTTCAATTTTATAATTACTATGTCTTAGTCTCATTAGTATCACAGGCTTCCAAATGGGTTAGTGGTCCCAAGTATATCATTGTTGGGAATTGTCGACATTGCTGGGAATTGTCATATTTCTGCAAAACTGCTTAATTTCCTCATTCACCAAAATTGATGTGATGGTGTTTAGAAAAATAGGGATTTTGAAATTTAGTAAAAAAGGCTATTGTTTGGCAGTTTTGATTTGTATGTCCCCATTAACAATTTAACGGTGTTAAATAAATAGGGTTTTAGCATCTATTTTTAAAGTTTAAGGAGTAAATTACACATCTTTAAATTTTAGGGAATAAATTGCACATGAAACAAAGTTTAAGGAGGTTAATTATATTTTAGTTTATATAAAATAATATTTAATGAGAATGACATCTACATATAAAAAATTATGTAATAAATTAAAATTATTATTTATAAAAGTATAAACTTAATAATAAAAAGAGTTTAATTAATATGTATTGATAGTATAAAATAATTTTATACTATCAATTAACAGAAATAGGGAAAGTGAGATATTATGGCGGATCCCTCATTATAATGGGTGATTACTTATATGAGTTGACCCTTTTTACTATTTCTATTAGTTGATAATATAAAATTATTTTATATTATCAATATATTTAAATTAAATTTTAATAAAAATTAAGTCACTTTACATTATATAATATTATTCAGTTTGAATTAGATTAAATCAATTTAAAAATTAAATCTAAAATCTGATCTAACCTAAACTATTTGCAAAGAACAAAATTCTATGCAATTTAAACTTTTACAATTTTGATTGATTTTTTATTTTGGTTGGATTAATTTAATGATTTTTATTGGATTCAATTAAATTTGATAATCCCAGCAGAAAAGTGATATCTTGGGGAAAAAAAAGAAAAAAAAGACTTAACAAAGAGCAACGATAGTTCTACGCCGTCCTAGGGTTTACGATCGCGCTTCACCTATATATATCGAGTCAGGAGCCGCCGCTGCAACTCACCCGAGGGAAGAGCTTAATCAATTCTCAAAATCGAAATGATCACAGTCATAGCTTTTTCTTTTCTACAATTTTGCTCGTTTGCTCTGATTTTTTTTTTTATTCAAATTTTTTTCTATTAGTCATAGCATCATGTTCTGTTGTTCACCGATTCGCTGGTATTTCGTGAATTTACGATGAGAAATCAGTTAATGTCATAATCTCACTGCTAAATGCTGTTCTAGACCCATTATGTGTGCGTGTTTTTCCTTTTTTTTGTTTTTTTAAACTTTTAATTTTCTCAAATCTGTGTTTCTAATTTGCTACAAGTTTGAATTTTTTGGAGTTATCTTTACAGCGAATTGGTTTGTTCGTAGACGCCTTTCTCGTGTCTGAGGATGACAACATTGTTTTCGGATCCATTGATGCTATGTTTTATTGGCCAAGGAATGAAATCGAATGTCACATTCCTTGTGCTTCAAGTGCCAATGGTACATTTCGCATACCTGTTTTTCCTTTGCGTCTTTTTGAGGGGTGCGCGATTTGTATGTACCTAGACTTATATTTTGTCCAAATACCTTGCCATTTGGTATGATCCATTTCTATGAGCTCAATCTAGTTCTTCCCTTTTGTTTTTTTGATTTTTTTTTTTTTTTTTAAATATTGTGATTGATTGAGTACTGGCTGTGATATACGGTGGGTGCATTCACCCTAAACTCATTCAGGGATACATATTCAGCTATTGCATCCATTGTTTTAAATTGTTGTCAGCAATTGCAATTGCAATTTCAGTCGCAGTATTGTGCCGGCAACAATTACATCTCACAGTTTTCGGCCATTACAGAAATTGCATCGCGATAGAAACCATGGCTGCAACTGTAATTAAAAATCATGATTGCGTCTTTAGGGCAGTGCTGTTGTTTGTTTTTCTTTTATATGTAGAGTCCCAACCTTGAGTAGGAGCATTTCCCTTGTGTTTGTTGGCGAGCCTTAAGTTTTTAAGAACACTCTTTGCGGTGGTGGTTTGGTTGAGAAGAGACTTGTTCTAGCACATGCTATTTGACAGGTGAGCATTACTATACCCCTGTGGTTGGATTCATTGGCCTTGAGGGGTTCATTATAATAATATAATGCTCAAATTAAAGTTTTGTTGGAGTTAGTCAGGCTTCTTGTGCTGCTATAAATGTGCTTGGAGTTTGGAATATATTCCCACACCTCATGTTTCATTTTCCCTACCAGCATGTGTGAAAATGTCTTTTATGAACTTTCCACCCCTCTTCACCACTACAGGTCTAGGACAATCTTCTATTTTAGAATTTTCTTAATGAACAAGTTTTTTCTAGCAAATCATACTTTTGAAGACTTCAGAAACAGGGAGATCTCAGTTTTGGAACAATTTTTTTTTTTTTACCATTACTTAATGTGGCATGCACCAATTTTTGTGGGAATTGCATTGGCATCTTTGAATTTGCCAAAGTGGTTAGGGAGATGCATGGGTTTGAATATGTTCAATATTTGTTCCAGGGAGTTTTGAATATGATATCTTTATGTCTTTAATTGAAATATTCATGGAGTGTAGACAAAGTGCATGTCTGGTTTTCTGTTTGAAACTCCAAAATCATGGTTTGAGCAAGTTACAAGAGGGTAGTTTTGCCGAGACCATGGTTTTGCGGTTTTCAAACAGGAAATCAAACATGCTAAAAGTTTAAGGATGTGTGATAGCTTCGGCATACATGTCTCGTTGGAAATTTAGTACTTTTCTACTCTTGTTGGATGAAGTTTTCCTATTGTTTTATGATGCTAGAAGATATGGTGGCATAATGGTTGTTTTAATGTTTCCCTGCCCTACCATATTCCACCCAAATGTAAATTACATTATAGCTTGTCACATATATTTCAGCAGAACATAATCGTGGCTTCCTCTTTTCCCATGCTTGCTCTTCCATCAATTTTTTGTAGCTTCCTTTAAAACACAGTTGTTTTTTGAAAGCTGATGTTTGTCGGATGGTCAGTTTTAAAATGGTCCAGTCATAAATCTGGACATCGGTGATCAAAACAATCATGGCCATTCAGATAATAATAAAAATAATGGAAGGGTTTGGATGGTCTATGACAAATGTGAGATAATAACAATGACCGAAGGTTTGGTTTATGCGTGGAGTACCGGTTAGCAGATAAAAAGGTCATGAAATTTAATTTTATCATCGATTAAATGACAGTTAAGGACAAGGAATCAGGTAAGACTTAGCCACGCACTCTCGGGGGAATTCAACTAGGCGTTGTTGGATGCAAGAATTTTATAAACTTCGAAAAAACACACGTGTTAAGAGCATGAGGTGAGGGTTTCTAGGTTCCTTTTTTATTTTTATTTTTTTATTTTCTCTTGTGTATGACAAATGCAGTGAAGAGAAAACTGGATCGGACCGGACTGGTTGGACCGGGAACCAGTCACTAGGCCGGTCCGGTCATTGTCAAACCAGATTGGTGGCAAACTAGATTGAATTAGGCCGGTCCGGTCCAGTCGCTGGCTTCAAAAATTGGTGGCAAACCAGATTGAACTGGGTTGAATTGCTAAAATTGATGAGAATCGGATCGGTTTTAGCGGTTCATTGGTTTGGTCTTTTTTTTTTCGTAAAATGCTTTTTTTCTTTTTTTTAAATAATAAATTATATATATATATATATATATATATATATATATATATTATGTTATAATTTTTTGTATTTTAATTAATTATATAGATGTTTATATGTATAAATAATTAAATATATATATTTTATTATATTTCGGTCAAACTTCCGATTGAACTGATTGAATTTATGAACTTTTGAATCCTTATTTTGACCGGTTCGATGTTTGGTTCGGTTTTCATAACATTAGACAATGGAAGTGGTTACACTGTTATAGTAACATGAGGTAAAATTATGTATGTAAGTGTAATAAATTCTAAAAAAAAGTTGGGTGTTTTAAAATGAAGAGAGTTTTTTTTGTATCAGTTAGTTACTAGGTAAGCATTAACGGAAAAAAAAAATCAGAAAAATTTTGGGCAAAAATGATGTAATTGGGAGTGTCATGAAATTAGTTTATATGTGTAAGTGTCTACATATATATAAGAAAAATTCACTTCATCTTGCAATTAATGATTCACAAATTCTCTTCATTTTATAATTAACGACTAATACATTTTTTTTTGTAACTTAAAAGTACTCTAATTTGCATTCATTACATAATTTAAGTAGTACTATAATTTACAATTAAAATTCATTTTTGTAATCGTTAAAAATAATATTTTTTAATATTGTGTTGCGTATAACACATTGATGTTTTATTTCTGAATTTAATTAATTAAAATTTAATATTATTAGCTTATGATAACTTAACTTTTGTCTTAATATTTTAAACCTTTTAATTAATTTTATTATAGATTTTTTTTACTTTTGAATTATTTAATGAATCAATATTTATTTTAATCCTTGAAATTATATATGTATTTTACTTTACTATTTAAAATTAAGAAATTAATAGTTTAATTCCTGAAATCATAAAAAGTAATTTAAATTAGTCCTTCTAGTAATTCAAATTAGTCCTTATGAATATTATCTAGGGACTAACTTAAAACACTTTTTGCTAATTTAGAAATTGAATTGTTAATTTCTTAATTACAAGAATTAAAGCGAAGTATGCATACACTTTCATGAATCAAAATGAACATTATTTAATAATGAAGTTTAAAAGGAAAAGTGACATTAACATCTTAAAAAAAAAAATAGTTTCATTTAACATTTTATTTGATTGCATATAACCACAATAGTCTTTTATCTTTGAATTTTGTAATTTTAAATTCAAAATAATTACACTAATATATTAGTTTATGATAACATAAATTTTGTGATGAAAATTTTGATAACTAATCTGCTTATTTTTTTTTAAATGTCAAATTAAATTTATTGTTAAATAATACAAATAAAATATTTTTACTTCTAAAGTATTTAATAGACTATTGGCAACTTTAAAGAGTTATCTAAACAAGTATGCAATAAATTCCTTATATACTATATTATATTATTCATACATTTTTTGAACTTATATTTTTCTAAATGTGTCCAATTTAGCTAACTATAACCCATTTTCAAGTTCAACAAAAGTGTGCTTCTAATTGCAGCTGACTTGTCTATTTTTTTTTCTTTAAGACCAACCAATATTTATATAAACATATATATACTAGAAGCTAATAATCTTATATAATTACTCAAATATGCAGTTCTTTGGATTATATATTATTTTATTTATACCCGAGTATTCTATCATATTAAGACGTGAGTATCGGCATCTTGGTTATCACATATAATTGACAATATTGATTCTACAAAGTCGGTGGTTTTTCATACGTTGGATAATATAAAGGCTATATTTGAATTTTTGACCATGACAACTTTAAGATTATCTACGTATAATTGACAATATTGATATTACAAAGTCGGAGATTTTTCATCGATTGGATAATATGAAGATTATATTTGAATTTTCAGCCATGACAACTTCAAAGAGAAATATGGTAATATATTAACGCTAACTTCAATTTATGATGGAATCAAACAAATTGTTGATAATACATATCCAAATTAATAACAATGCATACGGGATGTAAAATATCTTAGAATAATACTAACTCATTTAAATGACACTGTTGATAAATGAATAACATTGTATATCCAAAAAAATAGTGCAAAAGTGTAGATGAGATTGACAGAGCAACTAATAATATAATTGAACAAAGAGCTTATCTATCCAGTAAAATTTTTGAATATTGTGTTTGGATATTTAATTAGAAGGGTTTGCAAAATTTAAGGGATTTTGATGAGAAATTTTATCTAACTAAAATAGAGGATTTTAATTTCCATCAACTGAGAGAGAATTTTAATTTCTGCTCTCTATTTAGTCTACACTGAGGTTCTGTAGGGCAAACTCGCACTTTAGTAATATTGAGAATGAATTCAAGTATTTATTCTTTGAATATTGTTGACAGCAAAGGATTTAAAATGACTTTTTGGTTGAGAATGAAACACTTTTCAATAAAGATGTATTATGAAAAACAATAAACAAAAGTAAAGACTAATAATTAAACTATATGAGATTATACTTGCAAAAACCAATATTTTGTCATATGTTGCATTGTCTGCACTGATCTTATCAAAAGAATTGAGTTCTTATCATTGAATATATATATATATATATATATATATATATATATATATATATATATATATATATATATATATATATTCTGTATTAAAGATATTATGTAGAGCAATATATATTCTAACTATATTTGTAATTACTATCATTTATTTATTTCAAAAACAATTTTATTAAAAATTAATTATAAAAAATATTAACAAACCCGTGCAACGTATAGAGTTTATTTCTAATAATAACTGTAAAGAAAGGTTGGGTGTATTAAATTGAAAATAGCTATTATAATTTCTTGCATAAAATGTAAGTTACATGGGTTAGTTTTATTTAAGTCTAATAAATCTTAAAAAACGCTGGGTGTACCAGAATGAAGAGTTTTTGTTTTTTTTTTTTTGGGTGCCCAGTAAATGTTAGTATATAAAGCATTAGCGGATTAACGGAATTGTTTATTATGAAAAATTTAGGGCAAAGATGATGTAATTGGAAACAGTATCATCAAATCAGTTTGGTGAAGGGTAAAGTTGCAAACAATGAGGGAAACCGAGCCTCTCAACAAAGCAAACCGTGCTGCTTCTGAATACTAAACATATTTCTTTGCCTGCACTGTACAAGCTTTTTATTCTCACCGAGTCAAGCTCGAAACGGGTCAAGGTCAGGCTTGTACAACTCCATTCACAATTGGCCAATTTGGTCTTTACACAACAAAGATTTACTCAAGGTGACCGGATAAAAAATGGATCACCAATGTCCAGTTTTATAACTGAGCCATTGTAAGAGTGACCTTGGTCGGATTATTATAGTTTCTTGACATTCTGCAGCAAGGGTATCGATGTCAAACTGAACTCGTGGACATGCAACGAACTCGAATCATAAACTCTCTCAATACATAGTTTTTATATACTTCAAAAACATTACTTAAAAAATATAATATAACTAACTAAACATATTTACATGAAATATTCATGATCAGTATTGCAAATTTTAACTTTAAAGAGAACTAAAGAAATACAACTTACGTGACTCGGTATACTCTTCTTAATTTTGCAAATACATTATTTTATAGTTCAACAGAATATACTAATAATTAATAAAAGTAAATATTTAATTATATATTATCATATTAACAAAAATATTTGTCTCTTATACTTATTATTTCAAAAGTCTTATATATAGCAATTAATTGGATTATAATATAAAATTCTTTTATATTGATAATGTATCAAAATTAATCTAAAAAATAAATTATAGAATAAATAACTTTTTTGGTCATAAGATTTTATAGATGATACCAATTTAATCTACACCATTTAAAGTTTAACATTAGTTTGGTTTCACTATCAAATCTTATTGATGTCTGCTAAGTATTTTTTTCAAATTCCAAAATCATGAAAAAAAGGGCCTAATTTCCCTGTTCATATTGTAGACAAACGCCCCATTGGCCATTATTGCAGCCGATCGACACCAGCCACCCACGCCACCATTGCTGCCACCCAATTGCCTACACCACCATCTTTGTGATGACGGCAATGATCACCACGATGACAACATGTTCACTCATGCTAGAGCTATGGCCATGAAGCAGGGCCAGCGAGCCACCTGGCTACCCAAGTTCAATGAGCCACCTGGCTACCCAAGTTCAATGAGCCACCTTAGCCATGACGCCGTACCCTCTCTACTTCACTAGTAAGAATCGCTCTTAGATTGTTCGTCAACATAAACCACATGTTTCTTCTCCTATAGAAAATGTTGTTTCCATTGTTTCTCATCGAAAGACAATAGAGCAATTTTATAGAAACATTGAATACTATTCTAAGCCGATAATAAAGCCATTGTTCTAGAAACATTTTCTTGAGGTCTCCGAAATGGAAGGATGTACAGTAGATGCTATTACTTCCCAATTAGAACAATTAGAGGCTTTAGGAAGAGTGTTCAATAAAGTTGCATGTCATCTTCTATAGCTTTGTTGAACACTATTGAACACTCTTCCTAAAGCCTCTAATTGTTCTAACTGAGAAGTAGTAGCATCTTCTATAAATCCTTCCATTTTGGAGACATCAAGAAAATGTTTCTAGAATAATGACTTTATTGTCAGCTCAAAATAATATTCAATGATACCATAAAATTGCTCTATTGTCTTTTGATAAGAGAATAGAACTGCAAAATATCACATTTCCTATGGAAAAATAAACATGTTGTGTATTGGAGAGGGCATGGTGTTGTGGCTAGGTAGCTCATTGGCGCTGCTTCGTGGTTGCGGCTCTGGCATGTGCGAAAGTGTGGTCATGCCATCATGGCTGTCGTCATGGTGAACAATGAAGATGGTGGTGTAGGCGACTAGGTGGTGAACAACATGGTCGAAGGGCACCGCGACTGGAGGCAACAAAAATATATTGAAAAATAATTTAATGGAGTTGCCATCAACTTTTATTTATGAAAAAAAAAAGTTGAAAAAACATTTTATTTTTGCAAAACTAATCTTTTGAAAAAGATTGGGTTCGACAGTATAATTATATATATGAAAGAGTGAAAACTTAATTCTAGTGTACTCTTAATAAATTCGTCTTACGACAATTACTATAGAGCTTGTTATACAAATTAATTAATAACTTTAATAATATTTACTTTTCCCCTTAAAAAGAACTTAAGATAATTATTTACCAAAAAACAAAATAAAATAAAGAAAAAGCAAAATTTAAGGAAAAATAAATAAATTTGGCTTAACTTGTACTTCTATGTATTTTTTAATGCAATAAGAAACTTAAAGTCACATAGTTCTTTTAGAAAAGATTGTGTGTTAATTATTTTATTAATGAAAAATATTTTTTTTAAAAACAATTCATGAAAACATTTTTTATTAAAGAAAAACATTTAACTTAAATAAAATCCGTTCTCATATAGAGTTTAAGTTAGCATTAAATTACTCAATAAATCCTTACAATTCAAAGAATGGTAAAGGAAGCACTAACTACCAATCATCACTATTGATTGCTGTGTAGATAAGAAAACAATTTATGAAAAGATTTTTTTTTTTTTTTTATAAATTTTGACTATTTGAAAGACAAAGTTTTAAAAGCATGTGATAATTCAAAATTGAAAGATAAAGATAAAAGATAATTCAAGATTAAAAGATAATTTCAAAAGATTAAAACACTTTAGTTAAAAAATATGATCCTAAGCTTACTCAAAGTAATTCAAACATTTTATTATATTTTAACACTAAAAAAATGACGACAGCATAAAAAGAATAACTTATATTTATAAATCTGAATTTCATAGAATGCAACCAAATGCCAAAAAAGAAGGCCCAACGATGCGTAAAATAAACAACGTCGCACTAATTAACAAAAATGAAACAACAATATTTTTATTTTAAATTTAAAAAAAAAAAGACCTTAACCAAATGGAAACAAAAGAGTAAAGAACTTTACGCAAGCACAAGGCAAGGGAAGGGAGCTGTGGCAGCTGTGGCAGCTAATGGCAAATTGTGGCGACGACTATGGTGATGCAATTAGAGGTGACCCGGGTCATGGTGTTGGTCTATGAGGGATGGCTTATGGTGGCTTTGTGGTGGCTGTGTGGTTTGCAAGATTGTAGAGGATGATGACTTATGGTGATTTATGATATGGTAACGATTGAAGATGATAAGGTTTATAGGGTAAGGACAATGGCAGTGAAACAAAGATGGTGGAGAATGGTGGGGAGAGTGTGATGGTGTTGGGATCCAATCCTAGAGGAGAGAATGATAATTAAGAATAGTGGAAGTTGTCCCCTTGTGTGTGTGTGGCAAAGGGTCTTATTTATAGAAGAGTAATGAGAAGAATTTTGAAAAAGAAATTGTAACAAATTGAAAAAGATAAGATTATATCTAGAAGCATAAAATTTAAAAAGAGGTTGAGAGGTTTTGAGAAGATCATATTACATCTAGAATGATATTGATAAAAGTTTAAAAATTAGTTGTGAAGATAGAGAGATAGAGTGAGATTGAAAAGTAGTTATGGATACAAAGATTAGGAAAGCTTTTTTTCAAAAATCTAGAAGGGTGGAGGAATTGAAAAATTGCTTTTTTATTCCTTTTTCTACTTTTTTTTTTTAATTTTGATAATTAATAGGTAAAAAGAAAAATTCTGAATAAAATATAGTATTCACAATTGTGATAGTGGTGTAGACAACTTCAATGGTGATGTGGGCAATTGGTGTCAATGGTTGTTTGTATGTGATATAAGCAGGGAAAGGAATTAGGAAAAATGGTTTGTTTTTTTTAATTTATTTTCTAATTCTTGTAATTTTCATGATGTGGAGTTTGAGGAAAATCGTTAGTGGATGCTAGTGAGATTTGACAATGAGACTAAATTGATATCAAAACTTTAAATATAAAAACTAAATTGATGTCTAAAATTTTTTTAGAACTAAATTAATCTCAACTATAAAATATTAGAACCAAAAATATTATTTGCTCTAAATTATACGTTCCTACATAACATGTCATGCATATGTAAGAATTTATTCTTTTCATTCTCTCATCAAGGATTGTTACTTTAATTTGATTTACTCTCTGAAATGCCTCACTTTACCTGAAAATTTATAGATCTAAATTTGTTGTCAAATTACATATGAGGTTACAATGATCCTTGATGGTCCGAATCACTTCTCAACTTGAACTCCCTTTTTTGGGTATGGATTCTGAATGGGTATGAATTCTGGGTGTAGCTTCTGTTTTGGTTCTTTTATGGACTATAGAAGATGGCAGTTTTTGGTCTCCCTCCCCCAAGAAAAACACAAAAATAAAATTTTCAACTTGATCTAAGCTTAGAGTATTTGACCAAATAAAAAAAGCTTATTAACCATTTTTTTTTGGATAAATTACATTGACATTCTATGAGATTAGATGATATTACAACAGTATCTCTCGATTTTTTATGCCTATACTAACCTCCCTTTTTATAAGATCATATTTACAGAGATATTTAATATTATATTTTACGATATACAAGAGTGCCTGCTTAATATTACCTATATCTCAGAGAAGATTAATATATATTTTTGAAAATTCAGGAATGTCGTGTGTAATATCACCTAACTTCAAGGGAGATCAATGTAATTTACATCCTCTATTTTTTTTTTTGTCAGGATTGTATTTGGATTCGGGTCAATTGTTTCGGGTCAAATTCTTGATATTGAAAATTGCGTGGAGCCAGGTAGGTAAATTGGGCTGTTAGCCTTGTCGTTTGTTAGTTGGTATGGGCATTTTTCGCTCGTCTTTGTTTTGGTTGATGTCCCTTTGCATCAGGCCCCTTTATTAAAAATAAATAAATAAAATTCCGACCCAAAAAAAAAGGAAAAATAAATAAATAAAATAAACTAACGGTGATAATTAGTCTTCTGCGGTTTCTGTGCATATTGATGGGGCGAAAGATCTACACTTCTCCTGTGGAACACTGTGCCTCACCTCCGCTTCCTTCCATTACTTGATGCTGTAATTGCTCCAAAGATCTTAGGTGGAACTTTTTGGAGGCATATTTGGTTCATTTTCCTGGTGAGTTCTCTCCTTGTGCGCGTGCTCCTTTTATGTTCGATAAAAGTCTGATTCGATTTTTCTGCACTCATAATTCAGAATTCTGATTTTAAAATTGATGAATATTAGTGTGGTATTTGCTAAAAATAATTTTTTTTGAAAAAAAATGAGGAATATTAGTATGATGCAGATGAGTAAAAGTAAAAAAACAAAATGGCTTAAATGATTCTTTGATAATTTAGCCAATGTATGTCTAATCTTTGACTGCTTCAAATCTGTTTTGTTGTTTCAGTTTCTTCATGAGGACTTGGCGATGTATTGGACTCTGCATGTATTTGTTAGTGTGGAGTTCGTTTATATTGTTCCCTGGAAGCTGTTTGCTTGGTAATTCATTTTCAAGTAAGGTTAGATTCTGCTGCTTCCTTAATTTAATTCTTTTCTTATCCTGAAATAGCATGTAATGTTGATGTACTTCATCTCGTACAATTTGTAGTCCAATAAGCCCAAATAAGAAGGGGAAAAAAAGCTCATTTTTTTTCATCCCCTCTTGCTATTTCTAAAGCCTTTTTTTTTTTTTTTTGGATTGATCATTTACTGCCACTCTTTTCTCTGTTGTTCGCATTTTGTGTTTTGTTCTCATATCCTTTAGTTTTAATCTGTCTCTTTTTCTCTCCAATAGAATTTATTTATTTTTATCAAAAAGAGAAAACAATTACATGTTTATTTAGTGCAATATAGAATTTTAGACCACACCATAGCAATATAGTTCTGTTAGTTTCGCTTGGTCTATTAGCATCTTGGATTTGGATCGTGAGTAAAGTGAGAAAGTAAAGGGTTATTTATATTTAGATCATTTAATAAGATCTACACACAATGCAGTATATTGATCCAAGGGTAGATAAATTCCCACTTTCTCATTTTACAAGGATTCTCACTTTAGATGATCCTAATCCTAGTTTCTTTTCTGTGGATGAACATATGCAAAAATAAAATTTTATGCATATTATCTTTGATACTTATCAGTAATTCAGTATCGCAATAGTTTGCATTCATGTTGCCTGATTGTGGCCTCAAGATTATCATACTTAATTTGCCTTGCATATGCTCACAAATACATCCAAATCATGTGCCCTCATTTTCTTTTAATTTTGTCAAATCATATCTTGCTTTTTCAGGTGGTGGATTCTCCAAATTCAAACTCCAATGGCGGAAATGCTAAAGCCTTTTCTCCCATCAGGAAATTTCTGATGCAGTCTTATTTTGACAAATATATGAACTTACATGATTCGGATTTTGAAAATTTTTTGTCTCAAGAAGTCAATGTTGGTTTGTGTCAAGTGCTTCCAGAAAACCATAATTTTGCATTAAGATTGTCAGTTCTAAAGCGCAATCTTATTGGTGAAGGTTCTCATCGTCATGTGTCTACATTAATCAAATTTCAATCCCAACAATCAGAGTCTTTGTCTGAACTTCTAATCTCTTCATGTGAATTCATAATTATTGAAAGACTTCCTTCTGGTGTCTTTGCCGATCCATTTGAATTACAACGACTTGTTCAGCGTGGTGGTAAATACTTTACATAGTTCAGATTTTAAATATAAAAGAAATCCATACTGTTAATTTCAGGAATATCTCACTTCTTCAAGTCAATAAAACCATTTTTTTTTCCTTTGCAGTCTTCAGTGGTATAGCTGTCTTTGGTGATACAAATCTGGAGCTTCCTTCGTTCTTATCCAAACGTTCTGCTGTTGAAATACACTTAGATGTTGACCCAAATATATTGGTAGAGCCAACTGATATCAACATTGAGCTTCCATTGCATGCACGATATCAAGTAAGACTATTATGGTTCAGCCGTTTAGTTACCCTTATTTCTTAATGCCATTTTCGGCAAAGGTTGCTCTTAATATTTATTTGAATATAATGATCTGCAAAGAAAGCCTATATCTTCTGAAGGCATCATCACCATATGGTAATTGCTTCAACCTAATATCAAGATGATAATGTGGAAAATCATTGTGTTAGGACTGGTACCAGAAAGAGTGAGAAAGTGGTAGTAGTTTAGGAAGGAAATAGAAGAAAATGAAAGAAAACACTCTTCGATTAATGGAGTTCCCTAGCAGTGTGCTTAAGGAACCATAGAAACTTATACAAATTCCAAGGAAGGTTGATAGCTCCTCCATCTTTCTAATTCTGATCAAATTACTATAAAAGCTCTTCCATTGCCTCTGTTTCTGTTTCATTTCCTAATCACACCCTTAACAACTTTGTTCCCACATATCAAGTAAGGCTATTATGGTTCAGCCGTTTAGTTACCCTTATTTCTTAATGCTATTTTCAGCTAAGGTTGCCCTTAATATTTCTTTGAATATAACGTTCTGCAAAGAAAGCTGATAGGGACCCCAGGTTTGGAAAGGTGTACGATAGAAAGAAAAAGAGAGAGAGTGGGCTGTGTGGGGCCCAAACAGGTAGTGGGGCAGAATGAGAAGTTGGTTATGCTGACTAGGACAGAGAGAAGGGGTGTATCAGAGTAAATTTTCTGTAGTGGGGAAAAGAGTATATACGGGTGAGAGTGGAGAGGAGAGAGGTAGAGATTTTTATTGAGAGAAAATACGCTTAGAGGTTGAAGGGCTCCTCTATGCCCAGGACATTTTTTTCCTTCTTGTTATTGTTCTTCTGCTTTCATATTGAATATACTGTTTCAGAGACTGAATCCTTCACACTAAAGCTCAGTTTTTGCATTTCATCTCTATTGTTTTCTACTCTTATTCTACTGTGATACCAGTTCTAACAACTGGTATCAGAGCCCAACGATCCAAGAGGGCTCTGTGATGACTTCACCACGCACGACCATGGAGGCAAGGTTGGAAGACATAGAACGTGGCCTCTGCGCCATGGAGAGGCGTCAGGAAGAGCAAGGAAAAGCGATGGAACTCATCGCGCAGCAGTTGGGACAGCTGCTCAGGGACAGACGTGCGAGCCCGCAGGCGGAGGACCCACCACCTCGCCGGAACCTTGAGCGCGAGTACACCCCTGAACCCGCGCGAACCCCACCTCAGGATCGCCACCGTGATCAACCTAGACGAAACCCAAGACGTCAGGAGCAGTTGAATGATCCATGGGAGCAAGAAAGAACCCCGCGAAGGCAGGACTTGGGTCGCAAAATCGAGCTTCCAATTTTTTCAGGGGAAGACGCTTTTGGGTGGTTGGCTAGAGTAGAGCGATTCTTTAGGCTCAATGACGTGGAAGACTATGATAAAATGGAGTTGGTGATGGTGGCTATGGAGGCTGAGGCTCTAATTTGGTACCAATTGTAGGAGGATCAAGTTCCCTTCCCTACTTGGAGAGAGTTCAAGGAGGACCTCATTAAGAGGTTCCAACCCGGGGTGGCTAGGAACCCAATGGGACCCCTGTTGAAACTAAGACAAACAGGGTCAGTACTACAATACCGAAAGGAATTTGAGAGAGCTGCAAGTACAAAGAAGGATCTAGACCCGGAGGTGATGATGTGCATTTTTCTAAGTGGTCTGAAAGAGGAAATCCAGGCAGAATTGAAGGTGGGGCAGTTTCGGTCCTTATCGGCAATGATGGATAAGGCCTTGGAGTTGGAGGAGAGGAATGGAGCTTGGAAGGAAGGAAGAGTGGATCAGTTTGCTAAGGGGGGAGGGAGTTCCAGGACCTATCATCCGAACAAGGCCCCTATGATAACTAGAAGTGGAGGAGGAACAAGCTCTGGATCTTATGGAGAAAGAGGAGGTGGTGGAAATAGAGAGGGGGGAGGTGATAGAAGGCAAAATGAGCCTAAGAAATTGTCTCAAGAGGAGTGGCAAGAGAGGCAAAGAAGAGGGTTGTGTTTCAAGTGTGGAAATCCTTGGAATAGAGAGCATATGTGCCCCATGAGAAGGATGCAACTGTTACTAGTAGAGGATGAGGGAAGTGAAGAAGAAGAAGAGAAGGAAGGAGAGGAAGGAGTGAGATACGAAGGGGAAGAAAGGGAGCAGGAAAGAGATTTAGAAGTGAAGAATATGAAGATTTCTCTCCAAAGCTTAGCTGGGCTCACTTCTAATAAGTCCTTCAAAGTGGAGGGAGAAATAGGAGGAAGGAGAGTACTAGTATTGATTGACAGTGGCGCTTCAGGCAATTTTTTAGCCACTCGAGTGGCCAAGGAATTGCAATTGAAAATGAAGAAGATTCCTTCCTTCATCATTGAAGTGGGTAATGGACAGAAGGAGAAAGGAGAAGGGATATGTTGTGGGGTCCAACTAAGGGTGCAGGAAGTGGATATTGTTCAGAATTTCTTTCTCATGGAGTTAGGAGGCACGGAGGTGGTGTTGGGCATGGATTGGCTTTCTAGCTTGGGGAAAATTGAGGCTGATTTCCAAGAAATGACACTGCAATGGAAGGCTGGAGGAAAAAGTTGGAAGATGGTGGGGGATCCATCCTTATGTAAAGCTCAAGCCTCATGGAAAACCACCATGAAGGCATTGAAAGAGCAGGGAG
Organism: Pterocarpus macrocarpus; assembly: GCA_031439585.1. Taxonomy (NCBI): domain Eukaryota; kingdom Viridiplantae; phylum Streptophyta; class Magnoliopsida; order Fabales; family Fabaceae; genus Pterocarpus; species Pterocarpus macrocarpus. The sequence goes on from CM062514.1 coordinate 36,407,860, forward strand.
AAGGGTACTACATTACCCCAACAATGCAACAGCCATTGGAAGAGGAGGCAGAAGGAGTTCCAGAGGAGATTAAGGTGGTACTGCAGGAATTTTCGGAGGTATTCCAGCTTCCAAAAGGGGTGCCACCAGTAAGGGAGCAAGATCATGCTATCAACCTTAAGGAGCATGCTGAAATTCCTAACATCCGCCCCTATAGGTACCCTCATTATCAAAAAACTGAAATTGAAAAGATTGTGAATGAAATGATGCATGCTGGAATTATTCAACATAGTATTAGCCCTTTTTGTAGTCCGGTTATCTTGGTTAGGAAGAAAGATGGGGGGTGGAGATTTTGTGTGGACTATAGAGCTCTTAATAGGGTGACAATACCGGACAAGTTCCCAATTCCGGTGATAGAAGAGTTGCTGGATGAGTTAGGGGGTGCCAGGGTTTTTTCTAAGCTGGACTTGAAATCTGGATACCACCAGATTAGAATGAGACCTGAAGATGTGCATAAAACCGCATTCCGAACGCATGAGGGACATTATGAGTTTCTAGTCATGCCCTTTGGATTGACAAATGCACCCTCTACGTTTCAGGCTTTAATGAATAGAATTTTGAGGCCATTTCTGAGGAAGTTTGTTTTAGTCTTTTTTGACGATATTCTCATCTATAGCCGTGATGTAGAGCAACACGCAGAGCATTTGAGACAAGTGCTACAGCTCCTCAAACAGCATCAACTCTACATAAATGGCAAGAAATGCAGTTTTGGGAAATCAGAGTTAGAGTATCTTGGCCATATAATATCTGAGTTTGGGGTGGCAGCCGATCCCAAAAAAGTTACTGCCATGGTGGAGTGGCCAATTCCTACTGATCTTAAGAGTCTCAGGGGATTCTTAGGATTAACTGGGTATTATCGGAGGTTTGTGAGAGATTATGGCAAGATGGCTATTCCGTTAACTCAACTGCTAAAGAAGGACAGCTTTAAGTGGGATAGAGAAGCGCAAATAGCTTTTGAACGATTAAAAGCCGCCATGGTCAGTTTGCCTATGTTAGCAGTCCCTGATTTTGACAAGATGTTCATCATTGAGTCTGATGCCTCCGGAAAAGGTGTGGGAGCAGTTTTGATGCAAGAAGGGAGGCCCCTAGCATATATGAGCAAGGCATTATCTGAGAATGCCCAAAAGAAGTCAGTTTATGAGAGAGAACTAATGGCCATTGTTTTGGCAATCCAGAAATGGAGACCTTATTTACTGGGGAGGCACTTTGAGGTCCACACTGATCAAAGAAGTTTAAAATTTCTAATTGATCAGCGACTCATGGGGGAGGAGCAGCAGAAATGGGTTTCTAAGCTGATGGGGTATGATTTCGAGGTGAAATACAAACCTGGAAAACAGAATTCAGCAGCCGATGCCTTGTCTAGAAGGCTGCACTTGGCTGCGATTTCATCAGTCCAATTCTTTGAATGGGAAGGCATTGAGGCAGAGTTGCTTGCGGATGAGAAGTCCAAGAGATTGATGCAGGAACTTCTCACCCAACCTGATTCCCACCCAGGATTTGAGCTGAAGCAAGGGAAATTATGGTACAAAGGCAGGTTGGTGTTGGCCAAAGGATCTACTCGAATTCCCTTGATATTAAAAGAATTTCATGACTCATTGTCAGGGGGTCATTCTGGATTTTTCAGAACCTACAAGAGAATATCTTCTATCTTGTTTTGGGAAGGTATGAAGAAGGATATTCAAAATTACGTACAAGAATGTGAGGTTTGCCAAAGGAACAAGTATGAGACATTATCTCCTGCAGGGTTATTACAACCCTTACCTATACCCACCACCACATGGACTAATTTATCCATGGATTTTCTAGGGGGGCTGCCCAAAGCCAAAGGAGTGGATACTATACTTGTAGTGGTGGACAGACTCACCAAATATGCACATTTCTTGGCCTTATCTCACCCATATTCAGCAAAGGAAGTCGCAGGGTTGTTCGTTAAGGAGGTGGTTAGGTTGCACGGCTTTCCCAAAACCATAGTCTCGGATAGAGATCGACTATTCATGAGTAATTTCTGGACAGAGATGTTTAAGTTGGCTGGAACTAAGTTAAGATATTCCACCGCCTACCACCCACAATCTGATGGACAGTCGGAGGTGGTTAACCGATGCCTAGGCACTTATTTAAGATGTTTTGCTGGTATGAAGCCTAAAAGCTGGCCAAAATGGCTGAGTTGGGCTGAATATTGGTACAATACCAACTATCATGCCTCAACCAAGGTGACACCCTTCAAGGCTCTCTATGGAAGGGATCCCCCCACATTATTGAGAGGAGATACTGCCCCTTCTCATGTAGAAGATGTTAACCAGCTGATACAAGACCGCAACTTGATGCTAGATGAGATAAAAGAACAGTTGGCAAAGGCCCAAAATCGCATGAAAATGCAAGCCAACAAACATAGAAGGGAGCTCGAATTAGAGGTGGGTGAAAAGGTTTATCTGAAGATTCAGCCTTACAAGCTGAAGACACTAGCAAAAAGGCATAATCAGAAATTGAGCCCACGTTTCTATGGACCTTTTGAGGTTCTTGAGAAGGTTGGAACCGCAGCCTACAAGCTGCAGCTACCCCCAAAATCAAACATCCATCTGTTTTTCATGTTTCCTTATTAAAGAAATGTGTATCTCCTGGAGCTGCAAGCCAACCTTTGCCTAACTGCCTCGATGAGGACTGGGAGTTGAAGGTGAATCCGGAAACCATCATTGCTATCAGGAAGAATGCAGCTGAACAGGAAGAACTACTAATTAAGTGGGTGGATCTACCCGAATCTGAGAATTCATGGGAGCTAAGGAGCAGCATCCAGCAAGAATTTCCTCACTTCCACCTTGGGGACAAGGTGGATCTTCAAGGAGGGGGTATTGATAGGGACCCCAGGTTTGGAAAGGTGTACGATAGAAAGAAAAAGAGAGAGAGTGGGCTGTGTGGGGCCCAAACAGGTAGTGGGGCAGAATGAGAAGTTGGTTATGCTGACTAGGACAGAGAGAAGGGGTGTATCAGAGTGAATTTTCTGTAGTGGGGAAAAGAGTATATACGGGTGAGAGTGGAGAGGAGAGAGGTAGAGATTTTTATTGAGAGAAAATACGCTTAGAGGTTGAAGGGCTCCTCTATGCCCAGGACATTTTTTTCCTTCTTGTTATTGTTCTTCTGCTTTCATATTGAATATACTGTTTCAGAGACTGAATCCTTCACACTGAAGCTCAGTTTCTGCATTTCATCTCTATTGTTTTCTACTCTTATTCTACTGTGATACCAGTTCTAACAAAAGCCTATATCTTCTGAAGGCATCATCACCATATGGTAATTGCTTCAACCTAATATCAAGATGATAATGTGGAAAATCATTGTGTTAGGACTGGTACCAGAAAGAGTGAGAAAGTGGTAGTAGTTTAGGAAGGAAATAGAAGAAAATGAAAGAAAACACTCTTCGATTAATGGAGTTCCCTAGCAATGTGCTTAAGGAACCATAGAAACTTATACAAGTTCCGAGGAAGGTTGAGAGCTCTTCAATCTTTCTAATTCTGATCAAATTACTAGAAAAGCTCTTCCATAGCCTCGGTTTCTGTTTCATTTCCTAATCACACCCTTAACAACTTTGTTCCCGCCTATTTTAACTACCTTTCCTGCCTCCCACTTGTGCTTCTACTGGTTTGTTAGTTACAATTGGGCCCGAATCACGGGCCAGATCCTCTTCCCTCTTATTTCTTCTTACATAATCCTGCCCAAGAAATGGTTCCTTAACAGTAATTATTTATTATCCATTGGTGCTATATGTTGTAATACTCTACTAGTGTCAGTTCTGGGGGTGACTAAAGGGGCTGTTAAAAACACCCATGAAATTTCAATATCCTTTTTGCCGAAGTACAAGTTAACCCCTTTAAAAATTATGTTTAGCGCCCCATTTGGTGTATTGTCTTGGTCTGCTCAAGTACACGTTGTACTGGAAATGGATCCTCTTGCATAAAAATTTTACATAATCATGTGTAAACTTTCATCGCTGACGAAGAAGATGAGCTCTAGCCTAAGTCCACAAGAGAAATTAATCAATAGTAAAAATTTACATGTGATATGATTATGTGAAACTTTTATATGGGACGATTCGTCCTTGGTTGTACCTTAGCAAGAACAAAATAGTTGTGGCTTGAATGTTAGTCTTAGATTTCTGCACAGTGTCGCCTAAGTTTCTTTCTGTCCCTTTTCTTTCACAGCCTCTGAATGAAAGCGGCTACTCGACGGTCGAACTTGGCGCACCCGATATTTTTGCACGCTGCAGCACGAAGGAAAAGTTGCAAGATCACAATTGCTTCTTCAAATTGACAAATGATGATGCTAATGTCGATATGTATGATGCTGGTATTGTTTGGAGAATACCTTCCGGAGAAAAGGCACATTCTGACCTTGTTTTTGCCGTTACATTTAGTGTAGCCTTGTTATCAACTCTTGTAATTGTTGTTACGTCATTATGTTATTCTAACAGCAGACTGAGCAAAGATTTGAAACAATCGTAAAAGTTTCTTCGGAACGGAATTTTTTAACTGTCTCTACACATTTGTACTTGTTATTTATATATTTATTTATTATTTATTGGTTATGTTATCAATGACAATAGTTAAGGGGGAAAAGAAATCGCTGGACTTTTTTATTTAACCCAATATATATCTCGATTTGTCATAGCCGGAAATTTCAGGGGGGTAATTTACGCATGTCATATTGTTACGTGGATTATATGAATTTTAACCTTTATTTTTGGTTCCCAGGTGTATATACCTTTTAATAATAAAAAATGTTATTGGTACTGAGCTTGAGGTTTATTTTAAGGGATATATTAAGGTGTTTTTTAACAATTGATTGCAAGTGAGTTTCACGTTTTGTCTTACCAATAATTAAGAAATATTTTAGTATATTACTTAAAATGAGTTTTAAAATTGAATATAAATAATATTATTTTTTAATATTATTAGTTGTCCTTCCATTAGCTCAATGTGTTGGTTTCTCCGTGGGTATTTGGAATGTTCACGGTTGTACTAGAATTTGAAGTTAACTTAGTCTGCGTTTGGAAAAGATATAAAATGAATGGTGTATTTGTTTCAGTTTTTTGAATAAAAGGTGATTTTTTAACTATTAAAAAAAAGGATTATTTTTTATAGAAACTATTTATTTTAATTTTTACTTAAAAGCTAAATTTTTTTTTGAGTAGAAACTAAAATAAATAGCTTATCTAAAAGTGATATTTTAGTTAAAAAATACTTCTCAAAATAAGTTGAATTAAGACACCCCAAAATTATTTTGATAATTGTTTATTTTAATAATTATTTTTTTATATAATTGATTATGTGATAATCAAATTATTTATTTGGGTTTTTTTGGGCAAAAAATTATTTTTTTTTCATAAGAAAAAATCAGTTTTTATATATTTGTATGATTTTTTAAAAATAATCAAAATCTCAAAAAAAAGATTTCAACTTTTTTGTAGACGCTAAAAAAAGTAGCTTTTAAAAGATATCAATTTTATATTTTTTTATCTATATAAAATTTAAGTTTTAAAATCTTTTTTTTTTTTCAAATCACACATGCTTCACTCCTGTTGCTGTTGTCTTTATTTCCATTTTGCTCCCCACTTACAGTGACTTATCGAAAACAAATCATTCAGAATGCTATTTTCTTTACAATAATATCAGTCAAATTCATGTGTTCCTCTTTTTCTTCCTCTCAGAACTTGGAAGCATGAGTGATAAAATTCTTCCTCCTTTTGGAAAAAGATTTGGCACCATTCAGATGGTAGGAATTGGGTGACATTGTTCGTTTATTCAATTAGGTGTATGTTCTTGTGTGCAGTTGCTGAATTAATGTCTGGCATTTGCATTCTTTGTTACTTGATTTGACTTGCCAGTGGTAATTTTGCAGGGTGACATTACTATACTCCTGTGGTTGGATTCATTGGCCTTGAGGGGTTCATTATAATATAATGCTCAAATTAAAGTTTTGTTGGAGTTAGGCTTCTTGTTCTTGTGCTGCTATGAATGTGCTTGGAGTTTGGAATACATTCCCACATCTCATATTTCATTTTCCTTATGAGCATGTGTGCATGTCTTTTCTGACCTTTCTCCTTTCTTCACCACTACAGGTCTAGGACAATTTTTTCTACTTTAGAATTCTCTTGATGAACTAGTCTTCTCTAGCAAATCATATTTTTCAAAACTTCAGAAACAGTGAGATGTCAGTTTTGTAACCCCTGTTTTTTTTTGTTTTTTTACCATTACTTAAGTGGCATGCACCAACTTTTGTAGAAATTGCATTGGCATCTTTGCCAAGGTGTTTAGGGAGATGCATGGGTTTGAATATGTTCAGCATGTGTTCCAGGGAGTTTTGGATATTATTTCTGTCGATTTGTCTATAGTTGAAATATTCATGCAGCGCAGACAAAGTAGATGAAGTTTAAGGATAGGTTATAGGCTTCAGCATACATGTTTCATGCGAAATTTAGTACTTTTCTCCTCTGTCGGAAGGGAGAGCTTTGCTGCCCAAGTGATTCTGCCTGGCTCAAGCAAGATTACCTTCGGTAGGAGAATACCGGTGGTTTCGACCAAAATGATGCTAGATGAAGATATGGTGGCACAGTGCTTGTTTTATTTTTCTAATCTTTCCCTGCCCCACCAAAATGTAAATTATATTATACCTTGTCACAGATATATTTCAGCAGAACATAATCGTGGCTGCCTCTTTACCCATACTTCCTCATCCATCAATTTTTTTGTAGCTTCCTTTTGAACAGATAGCTGTATTTTGAAATCTGATGTTTGTTGGATTATTAGTTTCTTGACATTCTGCACATGGGTATCAAGCTCGAGAGTCAACATATATTCGTTGAGATCCAACAAGCTTGAATTGTGAACTCAATACTTAGACTCGACAGAATATATGTAATTCAAAAATGTTACTTAAAAAATATAATTACATTACATAAAATATTCATGATCAATATAAAAAATTTTAACTTTATGATGGAGTGAATAGAAGAAATATAACTTACTAAATTCCTTAGTTGTTATACTCTTCTTAACTTCGCATATACATTATTTTATGGTTCGACAGAACATAACTAAAAATTAATAAAAATATAAAATTAGGCTAATAAACCAAATTCATATTCAAGTCAACTCAAGTATTTATCAAACTTGACCAATACAAGCGTAAATTTAGACTTCCAAAATACGTATAATTAAGAGTTTGATAAAAAGAGAGTTTGTATGCAAGTTTTTCTTTTTTTTTTTTCTCACTTTCTTCATTATATGGATCTAGTCTAAAGTGTTAGGGATGACAAGTGCATATTTTTCTCTCCCATTTTCTTTCCTTTTTCCAACAACAATTAGGGGTTCATATAAGACATTTATTCCTCAAGATTATGAAAATTTGAACACTCCAGCCATTGTAATCTTTTAAAATGAGGGCTACACTTTAAAGAGTAGAGTTAAACATTTATAGTCATCGATGAAATATTTAATAGTTCACAAACATTTGTAATCATTGATCATTTTATTCTGGGATGGTATTTGGGTGTCAAATGTTAAACTAAGGGATTTATTTCTTAGATTGTTCAGAGTGTCAACCCAGAAAGAAAATTATGTGGCAGAGTGTGAATTTTGAGATGTTATAGAATGGAATTGAAGCTTTCAATGGAGGGAACTATTTCAATCGGAAACAAAAATGCTGGAGGATTTACTATAGTTGTTGTTGGGGTTTCAGAGTTAGCAAAGAAAAGCAAAACCAACTTGTCTGGATGTTTGATAAGAAGGGCAAATTCTTAGTTGAATCATTTGCTAAGGCTGTGGACGATAAAAGAGGTAATATTCATGTTGCTGATTGTTTTAATTTTAAGAGTGTAATATCCAATATTTGTTCCTAACCTGTGATTATTCTGATTTGTTCCTAACCTGTGATTTTTCTGATCAAAGGAATTTCTTTGAATCATGGAAGGAGGTTAAAACCTCTAGTAGCAAGAAGAGACAATGGATGGCAGCATTCTTTGTTATAGTTTGGACAATATGGAGATGCAGGAACAAAGCTATCTTTGAAAAGAAAGAAACAAGCAAGGAGGAGGCAATTCAACTGGCTGTGTTTTGAATGGAGCAATGGATTGGAGGGGCTAATTGAAGAGGCATGTAAGAATTGAACAGCTCTTGTTGGAAATTTGGCAATGATCTCTAAGAGAATACATATTTTGAATTCTCAGAAAAAAAAAAATAGAAAGAAAGAAAATAAAAAAGAAAAAGGAAGAAAATAAAAAAGAAGAGAAAAAAGGGGGTTCTAAATATTCAAACAGTAAATGCAACAGTGGATGAAAGGATCAAGGGTGATTAGGTACATTCTCATGATTTTGCAGGTGACTGATTCACATTGTTCTTGACTGGAAAAAGGGATTGGATTGCTGTAGGAAGTATTTGGCAGATTTGTGCAAATTCTTGAGAACAGAGATATTAAGAAGGAGATCTTGGTGTACAGCAACAAGCAATTGGAATCGGCCTATCTTATGAAGGACAACAGGTAGTTGGCTGAAATTGTTTGTTTGGTCATCTAATTCCTTGAAAGATATAGTAAAAAGAGTCAAGGAGATTAGTGGTTTTTGTGTAGCTAGTGAGTATCATAAAATGGATTCGAGGGTAATAGATGCAAAATATGGGTGTGTGATGTGTTGGTGATATAAACATAGCATATTGCAATAGAGAGGAAGTTGGAACTAGGTTGTAAGCTGAATTTGGGTAGTCTGTTGTAGAAGGATAGGTTAGAAAAGAATGATAGATTCAGGAGAATGGTTGATATACTGCCACTAGGATGCTCTTATTTCTTTAGTATGATGTAAATGGTAGGCATTGCACTCTCATACAAATGCCTACTCAGGAGTTTTGTTTTCTTTGTTCAAATACTGTGATTTGTTAAAAAGACAAAAAAGGGAAAAGAAAAAAGGGGGAAAAAAAAAAGAAAGAAAAAAGGAGGAAAAAAAGGAAAACGAAAAAGGGGATATGCGAAAATATGGTTGTGATTCAATGGCCAACAAGAATTGAATGTTCACATAATGGAATGGATTGACAGTAGCAATGCAGGTGGCAATCAAGATTGGAAATTTTTGAAGAATTTTGATGTTATGATGCGATATGATGTTCTGGATAGATGTGTTGCCGATGCATATGTAACGAATTGGTATCAAGGAAAACAATGGTTTACTTGTGAGCAGAAGGAGCAGGTCCAGTTGTTTGTTAATGTTAACAGAAAGTGAGGAATAAAGATGTGACACAACAGGAAACAAGAATAGTTTGTGCACATGATGGAATGGTTTTGGCGTTTGTAATGCAGGTGGATGTCAAGATTGGAATTTTATGCAGATTTTGATGTCATGAGATGCTTTGCTAGACTGGATAGAGGTGTCAGATACTCACGTTTAACAAAGCTATACCAGGAGAACAATGATTATTCATGAGCAAAAGGTGTGGTTTCAGCAGTTTTGCTGAAAAATAACTGCAAATATTGGTCTAAGGAACAGGAAGTTTTCAAAGCTACAACACTGAGGAAGAGCTGAAGTTACATAGATTTCAGCACATTTTCCTTAATCAAGTAGGTGGCAAGATTGATTGAAAGGTATACAGGGGTTATGATCACTAATCTGGCTGCTGATGTTTGGGGGAAGTTTTCTGTTATGATGTATCTAATTTTCTTTTCATATATTGTGTACTCTGACTCTGCTCCTAATTAGTTCTACTGAATTGAGCTTTCATTTATCCAATTATTGAAAAAAAAAAAAAATTTACATATAGCTAATTGTATATGTTGTGAAATTGTTTTGGTCAATTGACTCACCATTTGAAACATTACATTTACTACTCATTTAAATTTACAAAAGCACATGCAACTGGATGTAAATAATGCATTATTAATGGGAAGCTACATGAGGAGGTGCACATGCAAACAACATTAAGGATTTGTCATTGGTGATGGTACAGTACTTAAGAAGGCACTCTATGGTCTCAAACAAGCTCCAAGAGCTGGTTCTAAGAAACTAAGCCGTAGACTTTAGTCTCTTGGATTTTATTCCACCAAATGTGATAGTTCTGTGTTTGTTAGATACTCAAATTAGTCCATGACCTGTGTGTTAGTATATGTGGATGATTTTCTAGTCTCAGACAAGCTCCAAGGACTGCCACTAGAGATGTGTACCTATCACAATCCAAGTATATTTCCAATCTGCTAAATAAAGCCAAGATGAATAATTGCAAGCCTTTCCCCATACCTATGTAGGCCTAAAACTTTTAGCTCATGGCAATATTCCAATGGATGGTCCAACTCTTTATAGGTTGGTGGTGGGGGCCCTCAAATATGCCACTATCAAGATTTGAAATCCTACACATCATGTCAACATGGTGTGCCAATTCATGCATATTCTGTTGGATTCCCACTAGAAAGTTGTCAAACGGATTTTGAAGTATCTTAATGGCACCTTGGCTCATGATGGCTTTCATCTCAAACCATCAATCTTACCCTCTTTGAATCTCACAGCATTTTGTGATTCTGATTGTGCTCACACCCTAATGATAAGCAAAATGTAGTAAGCAAGTCTAGTATAGAGGCTGAATATCACAACCTAGTAGTAGTTATAGAGTTAACTTGGATTTAGTCCGTATGTCTGAACGAAGAGTGCCATTGACTAGAACACCTACTATCTTCTGTGATAATTTAAGTGTTGTGTTATTGGCAGCTAATCCCATCTTTCATCCTAGAACCAAACACTGTATATTGGATCTCTACTTTCTGAGGGAGTAGGTACTTCTAAAGCAGATACTGCTGCATCATATTCCATCAATTTAAAGTTCCATATTCCATGAAAGGAGCAAAGTCAAAATCTTATCTTCTTTGACCATTGAGTCTTAGGGGGAATGTAAAGGATAAAATTGGTTGCAATGGAATATTGGAGGCTTCTAACATCGTCCTTGGTGAGATAAGGATCATCATGGTCCTTGTAACTTAATGGGTGAGATCCAATAATGTATTTATATATTAATCACTTATGATATACTGAGTTAATTCTTTAATTTTAACCATACTTCAAAGTTGTGATTAAATATATTTTAAAAGTAATCAAAATTTATCTGTGTGATCCTAAAATATTTCCAAAAAATTCTATTTAATTTCAACATCAAACAGATAAATTTTGTTTAATTTCAGAATCTCAGATAAATTTTGGAATTATTACAATTCATTATAGGTGATTGTTGTATTGATATACCATTAGATTTCACCAATTAGATTATAAGGATCATGAAGATTCATAACCAATAAGCCCCATTTAAGAACGATCCACAAAACAGTTAGTTAGCCATTTGTAGTTTCTGATAAGAGATTAGTTATCTATTATGAGTTGTCATATATATGCTATCAACTATCATGCTATCATATATAATTCATGTTTCACATTCTCACTTTCTATAGATCAAACTCTGAGTTCTCTGTTCTCTCTATGTTACTTTTTTTCTCAATCTATCTTTGATACTTTACACAAACATTTCAACCATTTCACATATATTATGATGATTCTATCAGGAAAAAAAAAGAAGCATGAAATAAATTTCATTCTAAGATTTTCATTAGTTACTTCTCCCCTTAAAAAAAAACACACCGTAAATAAGCGCTTTCTTATAAAATTAATGGTTCAATAAAGGTGCACAAAAAAATGTTACAAAAAAAATGCATAAATAAGTTAAAATTAATGCCATATATGCTCTGATTTTGATTTTTTAACCTTTTTTTTCCCAATTATATCTAGAGAAAGTGGTTACATGCTTAAGATGCATTGTTGGTTAGGACGGCAATTGTAAGGTGCTTGATTCCTTATCCTTACTCGTTTTCAATCCCAATTGTTTAATTTGCTCACATCTATATATGTTCTTTGTTTTTATTACTTTTTGGAGATCCAAGCATTTTTCTCTTCCTGTTCAAAGCAGCACGCTTTAACGATCATCACAAGTAATTTGGAATGGTTTTGTTAATTGCAATATTCGGCTATAAAACCAATGGAAAGAACATATGTGATGGTCCATGTCATGGAAGGCCATATTCTTTGCTTTTGGTTACTTTATATATATTTTAGTAACAGTGGGCTAAAGGAGACCAAACATAGTGATTACTTGCTGTCCGTGGAGACCTATACACATGCACTGCATAGACTATGTGGAATTGACATCAAGCACTTGATCCAAGTCGCCATGGAAAGCCAATTTTGATTTTTCTTGGATAAATATCCCATACGGACCCCCAACAGAAAAGAAAACCAAGGAAAAAAAAGGGGCGATAGTGATGTTACTCATTCATCTTGCGTTAATGAAAAATGTGACACTTGGTGTTCTAGGAAAGCTAGGTATAGCAAAATCTTATAAAGTTTGACATTACTTTAAAAGTCATATTGATTAAAAAAAAATATTTCTTCCATACTTAGAATTCGATAGTAGGATTTGAGGTGGAAGAACAGTAAAATTATTAAAAAAAAAGTTTAAATTTTTCATTCTATTGGCATAGGTTACATGGTGAGAAATAAATCCCTTTTAAACCATTATTTTTATTCTCTTTTAGGGTAAAATTCGATTTTGATCTTTATGTTTATTCTAAAACTTTTCCTGTTGAAAGTTAATAATGCATTAAAAATTGTTTGAATAATTTGATTTATTTAAATGACTTTTTTGTAAAAAGTATTAATTAACTAGTATTTTGTGAGAAGTAAAGTTGTATAACTACGAACGCCGATTTATTATGCGATGTCAACGGGAAAAGAAGAAAAGATTCATTCAAGATCAGATAGCAGCACGTGTGGCGGACAAATTGACGGCGTGTTACTCAAGGTCTTCATTTGATAATTAAGAATATATTTTCAACAAAAAAACATAAAAAATTTGTAATTTTGCTATTTTGGAGCACCGAGCACTATTAAAAGCCGGCAGCAACCAGCACGGAAAAAAAGTAGGACTTCTTAACAACTAGTTTGTCCCTATAGGTTGGTTGATGTGCGCATTTTGTGACTTTGATTTTTCTTTCTTTCCTCTTTATTTTTTGAGTGAATCTCAAATTAGTCTCTAATAATATCTTTAATAAATAGATTAGTTCCTAATAAAAATAAATTGATCTTAAGATTCTTATTAATTATAAAAATTAGACACTTTAGTTCTTAACTAACTTATAACTAGTAAATAATGTGATATTATATTATATGCTAAATAGGATATCCTAATCTCATCCCATGCGGCATTCCATATGGCGCCCCCTTAAACTTTCCCAAACATGAGAAAAAGGAAACCCTAACACATCAACCTCTAACTATAAGACAGAGCACAAAGCCTATCTCCTATCCAATTGCAATAATTCACTATTGGCTATCAACAGCCAAAGATTGAATCCTATCTAAACTTGATCTTCTCTCAAATTGTGATAACTTATCACTATTTTAGTTACGGTATTAGAGAAAAAATAAAGTTTGTGAATTTTGAAATATTAGGTTTAGGACTTGGTAGTAAAATGGTAAGTTTTTTTAGTTGGTTGCATGTTGGGGTGTTGGTACCACATTGGATAGGATTAGGATGTCCTAATTAACATGCAGCTTCCACATCACACTATTTACCAATTGTAAGTGAGTTAAGGATTAAAGTATCTAATTTTTAAAATATTCAAGGACCTAGGGACCAATTTATTTTTGTTAGGATAAATTTATCCATTGAAAATATTGTCAAGGATTAATTTAGAAATTTACTCTTTTTTTTTAAAGAATGAATAAAAGAAAGGTGTTATTAACTAATGCCCATCCTGATCAAGGAATCAAGAAAAGAAAAGTTTTGAGACTTCTAATACATTCAATATATTGAAAACTTAAAGCGGTGTTTCACAAATTAGAAAAATCGGCTAACTAGGTACAATAGGGCCTAATTTTTAATAAATATTGTTTGATAACTACCTAAATATTTTAAAATTAATTTTTATCTAAACCAATTTGAATCTAAAACCATTTCTTAAAAAAAAAATTAAATTAATTTTATTTCGTGCCAAATTTTTCTTCCTCTATTTTATATCTTTTCACTATTTATTTTCTCATTTTGCATCAATTAATTCAATTTCTATTGACCTTGTCAACTGTCGTCTGCTTTTGTCCACCACCATTCATCGTAGCTGATTATTGCCACCATTTGCTGCCGCCAGCTGCACCATTTGCCATCGTCCGTCACCGCTAGTCACCATTGGTCGCCACCTTTCTTCACCGCTCGCCACCATCGTCTGTTGCTGCCTGCCGCTAACTACCATCATTTGTCACTACCTACTACCACCATTTGTCGTTGTCGTTCGCCATCGGCCGTCATAGTGGGCCGTCACTATTTGCCACTGCTGGCCACCACCATCCGCCACCATCTACTATCGTTCACAAGATCGATTTTTTAATGATGTAATCGAAAAGAGAGAAGTACAAAAAAAAAGGAACAATGTTGAAATTAATTTTTAAGTTATCAAACCAAATAATATTTAATAAAAAATTAATTCATTTTTATACTGATGAATATAACTAATTCTATTTTATATCATATTAACTTAGTTTTTGAAGTTACCAAACACCCCTTATAATTTTATCTTTTCAATGCAAAATTTTCTTTCTTGAATCTTTAATTGTGCCCTTAGGGCACCGACTAGATTAACCCATGAAAAAAATAAGAAAAACAATGGGGGAGTGGAGATAGGTAATGTACATAGTGGCCACACAGCACACCAGGCAGTAACCAGTAGCCACCAACCACGTTTGCTGCTCATAGCTCAATGCTCCTTAGTTGCTACAAAAGTCATCAATGGTGCCCAAAAGGCAATGAATTGTTCAGAGCATGTTGTTTTTTAATAAATTATTTACACTATATTAATCATGAATTCATGATTCATATTCTTTAGGTTCTTCGAATATCCTCCTCTTGTTTGTTTTCTTAATTTGTTAGAGAAATAATGATAGATCACTGGTTTACATATACTAGTGGATTGATAGAAAGTGCCTATCAGTCCATTTTTTTTATTTTATTATTATAAATTTAAAATTTTATTTTTATTTATTTTTAAAGAGTTAAATTAAAGTGAGTAACTGTAATTTTTCTTATTCTTAAAATACTCATTAAGTTAGAGAAATTGAGAGAAGTTAAAAAAGTTGTGGGAAGTTAAGAAAAATAAGTATCAAATCTCTTACACTAATCAAGATTTTTGATAAAGTCTTTTAATTTATCTTTATTAATGTTGAAAAATCTGAAAATATACTGTTATACTTAAGAATGATACTCTTGACAAGGAGAGGAGAGTTGGAAATATATAGAAAAATAATGAATAAGATTCCATTTTTAGTGGGTATGTACATGATGTTATTGACATATATCATCCAATATATGAAAATCATTGCTAAATACAATTTTCAAGTACTATCAAAATCATATCCTCAAATAATCGAGGTTCTTGCTATTAGATGGAAAACAATCAATTTGCCAATAGTGATTGAGATTCTCTAGTTTGTATTCTAATTAAAATGGGCTACATGCAGAAATGTTAATTATAACATAATTTAAAAATTGTTTAGATTCTTTGTTAATTAACAAAAGAAATAAATCAATGCTGAATTTACCTTTGTTGTTAAGACGGAAGAAGAGGAGGAGATGGATGATGGCAAGATGTAACCATGAAGAACGATTACAAGCTAAAAGTCAAGCCACTGAAAATTACATAACTATTTAATTTTAAATTGACATTTTAAGTTTGGATATCCCCTTTCCATTATATGTGCATGCATACTTATCTTCAATACGAACAAGATAAATTATAAGGAAAAAAAAATAATAGTGACAAGAAAGCGAAATGCACGTACAACATGCAATTATGCAACCAAAAGAAAATTTTTCACAAGATAACTAATATATGTATAATTTTGTATTATAAACTCTGAAATTCTTTTAAATAGTAGCTCAATGACACTTAATTGATATTATAGTAAAAATAATCCAATAAAAAAGGGAAAAAATAGATACAAACTCCATTATCTGCTTGAAGGGTATTTCGTGCTAATTATGCATGATAAACAAAAGTGTATATAATAGTACGGCACTCACCTCCAATCTCTAAAGTAGTGAATAATATTGTTTATGTAACCAAAAAAAAGCATAAATTATTTTCTATATCTCAAAAGATAGTGAAATCAGGCATAGGTTTGGCTTAGTTAATGATCAGAGATATCGCTGATTGCCCTTGTTGTAGCGCTGATTAAACTCATTGACTCAACGGAGACACATTCCATAAAGGTGTGTTGCACATGAATTGAACTTTGCGTAAAGTTCCTGAAAATGATCCTACAAAGTTCAAAACTTCAAATAATCCATAACACCTTCGCGGTTGTGGATTGCCTTTAAAGGTGCTCGCACCCTTTGTCTCCACATTTAACATGGAAAAGAAAACTCATTGCACTCCATGTAGCTACTAGCCCTTTCCCAATGTTTATTATCAACAAGTACACTTGTCATTCAGAATTTGACTCAGAATTAACATCTTTTTCTTATATTGCAATAAGGTGACGTCTGAAACTAATTTGTATGATTCAAATTTTACGCCACCTAAAAGTAGGCACATGCCGATTTCAAATAATTGACAGAAATATTAAAATTGTTTTAATAGGGGTTAGATCATTTAGTTAATCTTTTGCTCATATATTGTTATAATTTAGGTTTAATTTTTGGGTTATGTAATTGGTAGATAATCTGCCAATACCTCTATAAAATTATATCCTAATCCTGAATTGAGTTTTCCCCTCAATCTAAATTTTATTTATAAAAAAATGTTAAAATTGTTCTTTTGCATTAAAATTTAAGATCTCACTCTTTTAAAGTATATCTTACATTTTAGAAAATAAAATGTGTAATTTTAATTATTAATAAAAAAATCAAGAGATATGATTAATGTGCATTACAAAATTTCAAACTATTTTTTTTTTCTACCAATGATTTTGATTATGTAATTTACTCTTTTTTTTTTTATTAACAAAAGTTTAGGTTTAGGGGAAGGCTTGGCCCAATCTACCGTCAGAGCCGGGTTCATTAATTACTTATAAAAGTATTTACATATCACCCACCAACAGAGAAACTTGAGAATCGAAGCCAAGTTATGGCAATGCATGAGTAGTATATCGACAAGGTGACTCAACCTCACTAGCTATGTAATTTACTATTTAAAGCTATATTTGGATGATGGATATGTTAGGCAAAGAGGTTAGGGGAAGCCCAAAAATCAGGAATATCTAAATTAACAGGCTAAGTGAGAAACACAAAAGCAAATTAGACGCTACATCTTGACCCAAAATCTTAAGGCAATGAGTATATGAGTTTTCTCAAACATATATTCTCCACTTAGTCCAAACTTAACTAATGTAAGATTTAATTAGTCACACTTGAAATTTCAATATTCTCTCCCCTCAAGTTTGAGGCTCAACACGGTATGCTCCCCTCTTAGTGAAAACTATGGCAAAGTCAGACACAAAGTCTTAACCATAGGCTCCAAGGTTGGTAGCACACCCGAGCACAAACCAAACTGCTATGTCCAAATGTAAATTTCAAATGCTCAGCCCAGCGAAGGCCTAGCCAAATCATCGGCTCTGATACCACTTGTGAGGCAAAAAGGTCAAGGGAAGCCTAAACCCAAGGAGATTTGAATTAATGGACTAAGTGAGAAACACAAAAGTGAGTCGAACATCACATTTTGACCTAAAATTTTAAGGCAATGAATTTATGGGTATTTCCAAACATATACTCTTCACTTAATCCAAACTTAACCAATGTGCAATTTCATTACTCATACTTAAAATTTTAATAAGATAACGAGGGAACATAGAAAATAAATGAGGAGAAATTAAATCAATTCTCTTATTTGAGAGTTTAAATATAAGAAAAATGCTAGACATCCAGAATTTTTGCCAGAATTTTAGTGCCAGAGTTATGTGACATTATTACTAATCCTTGGATGAGTAGATAGGTCCCACCACTTTATATCATCCAACCACCACCATGATTTCTGACAAAATTTCTGGTTACATTCTTCTGGCTATGTAGCATTACTCTAAATATAAATAAGAACGGAAAAGAACTCAAGGAAAATTATTTTCTCACTTTTTCTCTCAAAGTCACTTTTTCTTCCCTATATAAGTATTTTGTTTTGTTCCTCTATAGTATGATATCTAAAACAAGATGAATAAAATTTCATTTGAGTAAAATATCAAATTAGTCTTCGAAAGAGTTGTTAGATATCAATTTGATTTTCAAAAGAGTTGTGATATTAATTTGGTACTCAAAAAATTAAAATTTATTTTAAGTTATTTCAAAAGATTAAAAGAAATTTGGACTAATTTGAAATGAATTTTAATTTTTTGAGGATTAAATAAATCTTTTGAGGACTAAATTAATGTATCATAACTCTTCTGAAGACCAGATTGATATCACAACTCTTTCGATGACTAATTTAGGGTCTTACTCAATTTCATTTCGTTCTCTTATTGATCTCTCAAACAAGAAGATAATTTTATTTCATTTCTTCCCTTCCCTTTCCGATTAGTTTCTATTAGTTCCATTCTTTTTTTGAAGCTGAAAGAAACTAAACAACTAAATTAACAATACAAGGCATAAGAACCCCTCAATGAAAAACATTCAAACATAGTGTAAAATCCATTATGTACTTTAAAGAAACCGTATTTGAAATTTGATTGTCCAAGATTCTTAGCACAAATAACTCCATTAGAAGATAGTAACTATTTCATCCTAGCATTATTTCTCAAGTCTCAACTAAACTATTTTTCGCGCATTTCAGTATTTAACTAGTGTCATTCTCACAGTTACCATTGCCACTGTGATCTCGTCATTTCTACCACTCTCCACCACCATTATCACTATTGTGATTATTGATGTTATCCTGATAGAGCCTTCATTACCACCATTGCAGCTAATATCTTGTTTTTTTTTTCTTTATGATTGAATTTATTCAAGGCTCAACACTCAAAAGAACGAGTGGAGCAAAGAAGACTACAGTATATCTTGTTGTTGTCATCGCTATTATAATGTTCACTATTGATTCCACAACACCACCCTTTCCATCACTATTACTTTTCCCAAAAAACGCGTACAGGAAAGATTCTTCAAGCATGAAATCCTTGCATAATTAAATTGAAATTTCAGAGCCACTAAGAAAAGGAAAGTGACTCACTTATCATCATTTTCTTCTCGTGCAAACACAATGAGGTAAGTAAAAAGAATAATTTTTATTTTTTGCACATGAAAGAATTGTTGTACATCATGAGGAATAAGGACATTAGTACTCAATATAGGACGTTGGCAAATTTGAAAGAGTGGATTCTCCACAAAATCCTTAGTGGAGTTAACCCACGCTCAACTCAACTAGAAAAGCCCTACTTCAATACTCCTACAATTGCATGGGGCCCACATATGACACATTTCCATGTTCAGCCCTTTTCACCCTACTTTCATGGCAATTGGCAATGGCATGCTTTTGGATTTATATGGGGGGGATTCAGGATTGGTACTGGGATTCACATGAATAGTACACCCACTATCCACACATGAACAGGAACACATTGTGGGTGGTATTATCAAAGATTGGCTTGACCACACCCTACAAAACTTAAAAAAAAAAAAAAAAAACCAAGTTGATCGGTGGTCTCACAAATAAAGAAAAATATCCAATATGATGAGTGGACCATGTCCCTACCAAATTTTCCTTTGGAACCAATCAAGCTTTAACAAGTGTATTCCGCATGTCACTTTTTGTTGCATTCGTGTACATGTTTGGGTCCCAATCACCACCACCACATCCCCCCAACTTTCCGCGCGTGCTAATTCTAATTCCTACTTCTCCCTGCAGTCAGCATAAAGTGTTTTGTCCCACTCTTCAAAATGCATACACCTACAAGTGAAGTGTGCCTTATATATATATAAAACATAAAAATTTTGGGGGATAAATTAATTTTTTAAAATTTAAAAATTTATAAATAATTTTTTATTATTAAAAAAAAGAGAGGATATATTAATCCCTTTTTATAGAATTCATATAGATTCGTATTATAAAAAAATATGTACAGATTTTGTATGAAGGGAATAATATATATTTTTTTTTTGAATAATAAGAGATTACTTGAAAATTTTCAAATCTTGAAGGACTAATTTATCTCCCGAAATTTTTGTCAATAACTAAAATAAGTATTTTGTCTATTTATTTTATAAATATGGGATTAGTCAAGGTAAGAGGTATTTTGACATCTTAATTAAAAATCTCAAATTTGAACCCCTAAAAATGAAAAAAAAATTTATTGAAAGACCTACACTTCTTTCAAGAGTCTCCATTCAATTAAAATAAATTAATTAGATTCTTAATAATAAAATCTAAATATTAATAATTTTATCTTAAAAAAAGAAAAGTGAAGTGTGTCTGACAACGGATAAATGGATTACCACCTAGGCATTGCCAATGGCAATGGGAATAGTAGCCCACCACAAACCAACCAACACTATGGTACTTTGGTACACCAATTTGTACCACCAGTCGTAGAGAGATACCTCGTTTTAGGAGTTTCTTTTTTTACAATTTTTAGATATATTACTGTAATTTTATGTAGAATAAATAGTTACGTGAATAAACTATTCAGTTCATTTTAATTATTTATAAGTTTGTTTAGATGAAATTTTCTATTAAAAAAATTATATGGGCTTTTAAATGACTTTTAAACAAAAAGGCTACTCTCAAGTTGAATTGTAAAACTTTAAAATATTATTTTTAGTTTTTAAAAGCTTTTTTTTGTTATAAAAAATAATCTTTTAAAAGCAGAAAACTTTAGTTTAATATATATATACTTCAACATTTTTCTTAGTCAAAAGTGTTTATTGAATATCAACGCCGGATTGGTTTAAAAGGATCGACATTTATTCACTTAAATAAGGTCTTATATTTAAGTCTTGTAAATGAAAATAATTAATATTGAAAAATCTTTAAATTTAGTGGACTCCGGATACAAGTGATCTACCAAAAAAAGAATTTATCGAATCACACTAAAATATAATGAAAGTATTTAAAAAGAATCTTTTTTTACTAAGAAAGTTCACAAAAACAAGTACTATATGTGAGTGAAATTAACTTTAGAAATTACACTACTAGAAATATGCACAAAATCGATGGCATTACCGAAGGAATTATCGATAAAAAATAAATTACTAATGGCAATACCAACAGAAAGTGGATGATGATGAAACACATGTTAGTAAACAATTACGGATGGATAAATTCATTGTTGACAAAAAGCACCGAGTTTACCGATGAATAATTAATTAATTCCACGGTAAATATTTGGAAAATTCATCTTAATTTTTGTCAATTTGGTAATATATACCAACAAAGTTTTTTTATCTGACTAACGATTATGTCGTCGGTAATTTTAAGTCAACAAATCAAAAATAAATTATATTTTATTAAATCGATTGCTCATTTGTAATTAATGGATATACTTTTTTATTTTTATTTAATATTTACCTTTTAATTTATTTAATTTTTAATTAATTCTACTTATTATTTATAATTTCTTCATTCAAAATTATAAATAAAAAACTAAATATAATCACAATGCAATAATAATAAAAAATGTTCGAACTAATATAAAATGTATCAAAATAGTCAAATATATAATTCAATAATAAAAAATACAACAGCCTCAGTGATAGTTGGGATCCAAGGGGTCAGCATCAGGATCGGCATCGCGAGTGACGCGATCATCTGGGTCGGAGTTAGAGGAGGAGCTATCAAAGGACTCTTCTGGCATAGGCGGAAAAGGAACATTAGCGGAGGTGCTCGGCTGCATTTGGTGCATGAACGTCTGCATGCTCTCTCACATCTTCCTTTTCCTCTTCTTTGTCTTCTTTTTCAGTTTATTCATCTTCTTCTTATGATGTATCTCGGCCTCCCGGTATTGTTGTGCATAGTTCTAGAGTTTAGAACTCAATGCAAGCACACAATCCTAAACCTCATGATCCTCAGTAGCAAATGATCTGATCACATATGCAGGGGATATATTATCACCTAAGTAGTAAGTCCTCATCCTGTATATGTGGCCCTTATAAGGGCGACTACCACTTATGACTAAATGTCATCCTTGCTAACAAAAGAGCAATCATCACCCTCCTACTGCGAGTGCTAGCTTCGCTGCTTCCTAAGTCGCTAGGTGTATTCATTTTGCAATGAAAATAATCAAATTAGTAAGTCACCATAGTGTACAAAATTATAATGAAAAATTAAAGGGAGTTCAGGTTTCTTACATATGCGGTCTGTGAACGTTGGTCAACCCAACACAATTTGTCCTCCTTCCAGGTATGGGTCTCTTTGAGCAGTTCACCAAGGGTGGGTTCCTAATTTAGGTCCCTCTTTTGCTTTTCAAATTAACATTACATAATTATACGTAATTTAATGTATAAAGTGAACGTAAAACTAGATGCAATTTAAATTACTTACCATCCGCATCTTGGTACCCTTAGTAATGGTGGAGCCACCAATGTGGAGTGAACCACCCTTGGTGGAGGCCCGTCTTGCCTTTGCCTTTTGAGCTTTCGTCTTAAACTCATCCATATCCCAATACCTCTACAACTGTTGCAAGTGGTCTTCTGTTAGCCACCACTTCTCAATGTCTAGGTACATATCTCGCAGGCACTTGCTTGTCCGCATGTCCTATGCCTTTCTAATGAAAGGCTCTTCAACATGGTCAATTATAATGTTTTTTTGCACAAACAAAAGAAACATATTAGCCATTTAAGTCATGCATATGGGAGTAATGCAACGAAATTAAATTTAAAACAAATTAAATTAAGTGTTTTACCTTCCACTCCTCATACAACGTGTCCCTCATTTCAGAGGAATTTTCGAGACGTGGGATATGGACCCTTGTACTTCTACTGTATCACCTCCATGATCTTCTTTAGGCCGGGCTTCGAAGGGAGCCAATTGTGTCAATAAAAGAAAAAAAATAAAATTACATTAACATTGAAGTGAAATAAAGGATAACTATATTAACATTGAATAAAAAATAACACAATTACTTACCAATCATTCCCGTCCCATTGAAGATGAACTCGCCTCCTAGTGGGAGCCTGTGGCTATCTCGACGAGCTACCTACTCTGCTCTTAGGTCCAGCCTTTTGTGGGGGTAAATGTAGGGTTGCCAAAGGGCTGGGGTTGAGGCTAAGTCTGAAGCTAGGGCCAAGGAGCCGGTTGTTGTGTGACAAACCTAGGATTTAATATCATGATGAACTCCTAGGTCTGTAATCGAGGTGGCGGCGGCGGCGGCGATAGTGACATATCCGCCGCCTGTCGGCTGGAGGTGGACTGTCGAGTGGAGGAATGGGGTGGGCCATCCTTCTTTGACCTACCTTTGCCTCTGCTTGTCATATCTAAAATACAAACATATGAAATTGATATAAGTCACTAATCAAAAATAAAAAACATGGCATATATCTTCCCTATTATTATTACTTTTATTGCTGTTGTTATTATTATTGTTTTTTTTTTTTTTTTTTGGCCTTTTCCTGCGTCTCTACAAAATTATAGGCAAGGGTGGAACTGGTTGGTGAGGTCCAAATGCTGAATTTGGAGGGTGCATTAATGTGACACAATATGGTAAGGCTGTCGGTAACAGAATAATTCCTTGTGTCACCACTTATACCATATATTAGTGGATCATGCTATTAGTGATAGTAGTAATATTCTCAATTAATTTTATTCATCATCTAGTAGCTATAAAAGGCAAGTGCTGCCCACTATTGGCACACCCCACGAACAATTCCATCACTGCATTGCAACCAAATCTTCAGTATCATCCAATTCTCTGATACCATTGTCGTCTCTTCAATTCCTTTTCCAAGCATGGGTGAGGCTCCTCAAGTGTTCTACGTTAATGGGTTCTCAAAGTTTGGTCATCAAACTCGACCAAACCATGGCAATGGTATTCCGAACCATGAGTTCTCAAAGGGACATGAAACTCAACAAAACCATGGCAATTGTCTTCAGAACCATGAGTTGTCAAAGTTTGGACATGAAACTCAACAAAACAATGGCAATGGTATTGAGAACCATGATTCCTCATGGTATGAGGAAGTCATCGATGATGATCTCAAATGGTCTTTCAAACTCAACAGGTTCGTAATTTGTTATGCAATTCACTACTCCAAATCCGTATAAATTTAATTTTTTTTTAAAATTATATCTTAACCACTAGTATTACGTATAATCTTTATATTTGCTTGACAGACAAATTTTGTTTGTATTGATTTCATCAACTCACTTTTTTTTTTTTCTTTTTTGGGCAAAAGGGTGCTCCATAAAGGGGTTAGCAAGTATCAGGACATAGCTCTCTTAGATACAAAGCGTTTTGGAAAGGTGTGCAAGCTCTGCTGATGCTTCTAATAAGGGCAAAACAAAAGAACTGCATTTTGTTCTTCTATTCTAGTTGAAGTTGGAAATAGTTTTGAGTACTAGTTTGTTATGTATGTGACGATTATTTATGTTGCACGTAGGCCTTGGTGATTGATGGGAAGATGCAGAGTGCTGAATCGGATGAATTCATTTATCACGAATGCTTGATTCATCCCTCTCTTTTATGTCACCCCAAGTAAGTTTTAATATTAAGTATGTTTTTTTTTTTTTTGGTTTTTTTTTTGGGGGGAGGGGGGGTGGGGTGAACCACTTAATTTGGTAGTCCTAATCAGTTCATTTGAATTTAATCACACTAGCGTTATGACATTTCGAAGAAAAAAGTTATTTATCCGATATTCAAACTCGCACTAGAATCATATTTTCAATTTAAGCTATAAGAAACTTTCATATATACATTTGTTTCACGAAAAACTAATATTTATATGTATTCAGAATTATTTTTTGTAGTATTAGAGTTACTTCTAAGTGTAGGCAGTATATTTCATTAAATTTTGTAAGAGATTTTTGATATATTGTAAGTGTAGAGTGTTTTAAACTGTTAACTAATCATATATGATGATTTTATGACTTTTTATGCACTTATTTTAAGAGTCAAATATTTGTAATGATGTGATAATATATAATGAAATGATTATATAAAATTTTTTTACATTAACAGAATATCAAAATTAAATTCATTTTATAAACAAATTCACATGCAACTTAATAATCTTGTATATTTTTCGCATTTTTCTCTTAGATATTTTTTATATCTTATAAAATAAACCACATATGTACATTTAGGAACCATCTTATAACGATGGAATATTCGGAGAATATGCCGGAACTACTAAAGAACTTGCACATTTTATTTAAATTTTATAGTTAAAAGAAAATAATAAGTGGGAAGTACTAACACTTAGTTGATTCAAGTGATTCGGCAATTGTTTCCCTTAAGCAAGATCTCGGGTTTGAGTTTTGTGAATGGAAAAAACTAATGCTGTGGGAGCTTTACCTCCATAGTAGGCCGACCTAGATCAAGCCAGATTAATTGGAGTCCAATGGACTTCCGGATACTAGTGATCTATACCAAAAATAAGTGAAAACCATAATTTTGGGTCTTATTGAGTGAATGATGAATCGTTTCTATAAAATATGACTTAACTTCTTGGCAAATCACTTTACTATCGGTTTTCTTAAATAGAAAGTTATATATCAGTACACAAGTAAGTTACAAATCTTGTTGATTTTATTTAATAAACTTTTTCAATATTTATGATATAATCATTAACCGACAAACATTTGATAACTCAACTTGAAATACAATAACAACTCATGACACTTACTTCATATAACACTTGGCTTCTTGGTAAACTCGATTGGGTTGTTTGTTTGGTGAACCCTTTGACTAATATGAAGGGGCATTATCATATATGTTACCACTTGTGGCAGCCCCAAAACGATGTTTATAATGGGAGGTGGTGAAGGTTCTGCTGCTAGGGAAGCCCTCAAGCACAAGTCATTGGACAGAGTTGTCATGTGCGACATAGACCAGGTTAATTAATACTACACCTATGCATTCTTCACAGCCGTCTCAAATTCAAAAGTTAATAATATCATAATTTTGGTATATAATAATATCATATTTATATGCACAATATTACAGTTTTTTTTGTTAGTAAAAAGTATTTTATACTATTAATCAATCATTCATATATATATATATATATATATATATATATATATATATATATATATATGACTTTTGATTTAATTATTGTAAGAGTCAAATTTTTTTAATTATATATAATTGAATGACAATATAAAATAATTTAATATTGATAAAGTATCAAAATTATTTTTTAAATAAACATTTTGTAATGTAGGCACTCAACTATACAATATTTTTTTATTGTCGGTTTTCACAATAAATGTTGGAAGTTTATAAAATAAAATATTATAGTAACAATGAAGTGTTTGATATGTCGATACTAAAAAACATGGTACAATAATAACTTTTTAAGTCCTATTCTCAAGATTCATGAAGATCCTCAAACTACAGTAATCAAGTTTCAATGGCTAATTCTTGCAGGAGGTGGTGGAATTCTGTCGGAAATACTTGACCGTGAATAGGGAGACATTTTATCACAAGAAGCTCGACCTTGTCATCAATGATGCCAAGTGAGATTTTAAGATTTTAAAGTTATGAATTTTCAATCAAACATTTAGTTTTGAGAAGAAAATTCTTTATTAAAAAGTTATTCAATAGTATAAGATATTAGTTGAACTTACACCAGTATAATATATATCTAGAGCAATCACTGTTGACGTTTATTTCTTTTATCTCTTTATCATTCTTGAATAAATTAGTGTTATTTAACTATTTACATGTTGTGAAATCCGGTTATCAAAAAGTTCTTAGTCTACCGATGCCAATAGTCTCAAAACGAATACCCAAGAACTTTGATAAAGAATGGCATTTCTAAAGTGAAGGAAAAAAACAAAAAGAAATTTCTGGAAAAAAAATTGCAAAAAATATTCTCTTTGAGGAGCATACGTTGTTTTTTTTTTTTGTCATGCATTCTTTATTTATAAAACACATGATTTCCATATTTGTGTTGGGTTTCATGGAGGTCTCTCACTTAATGAAGCTAAAATTTCATTTTGCTTTTAAGGGCTGAGTTGTTGAAGAGAAAGGAGAAGTATGACGTTATTGTTGGAGATTTGGCAGACCCACTTGAAGATGGGCCTTGTTATCAGCTCTATACCAAATCCTTCTATGAGAAAATCCTCAAGCCCAAGCTCAATGACAATGGCATTTTTGTGACCCAGGTAAATTATTATGAGCACCCTTTTATGTCATGAGATGGTGTTATCAGTTTCTCTGTAATAAATAATAATTAGGTTATTGTTTTTGGTTATTAAATATTAAATATTAATTAATGAAATTTTATTTAAAAAAAAACTGTCATGAGATGCTATTCTCTACTAACCTACTCAATAATAACATAACAACTAAAAAGAACGATATTATTTGTATATTACTTTTTAACACTAAATACAATACCTTTTTTCCACATTAATATATATAACAATTTTTTTACTTTAATATATGTATACCTTGATATTCACCTATATTTATATTTATATACCGTGTCTATATTATATCTATATTGCATGGGTTCAAATAGTATTTTCCAACAAAAATTTGTATCTTGTGCAGGCGGGACCAGCAGGTATCTTCACACACAAGGAGGTCTTCACTTCCATTTATAACACAATCAAACAGGTCTTCAAATGTAAGATTATCCAATTTAATCCTTTGGTTCTGAGATCCAATTTTTCAGCTATTAATAGCAAATTAACATAAGGATATTGTTTTAATTCAACTAAAGATATGTTTTTCTTATGTGCTCTTGTGCTTTTTTCCTGCAGATGTGATAGTATATGCCACTCATGTACCATCTTTTGCTGATACATGGGGATGGGTTATGGTATGTAATTAAAAAAAAGAAAGAAAGAAAGAAAAATCTTTGTTTACTTTTCTAGTTAGTTGTAGTAAGTAATCTTCTTTACATGATCATCTATGCTTTCAATATCCAGGCTTCTGATCAGCCACTATCGATTGGTGCTGAGGAAATGGACAAAAGAATCGAAGCAAGGATAGATGGGGAATTGCACTATCTAAATGGTGCATGGTTCCAATCATCTGTTACCATGAATAAGACCGTTTCACAATCGTAAGTACATTTCCTTTGTAATATAATTCACATCCTAAACTCGAAATCTCCACACAAATTTAAGCCCGTTGCGTTTGATGCACCTACCTAGCTTACTACCCTTGTGAGAACTAAGATTCTTACATAAATAAGAAAATAATCAATTTTCTTTAGCAGCATATTAGCATTATTTTTGATAAAATCAATTCTAGAAAAATCAATTTAGATTAGTGTCTTAAATTCATTTTTTTTTTCCCAATCAAATGCAGCAAATATCAACATCATCACTTGATTGAATTTTGACTTTGATATCATCATTGTTGCAGGCTGCAGAATGAAACTCATGTATACACAGAAGAAAATGCTAGATTTATTCCTGGACATGGTGTGGCTTATCGCCTCTAAGGTTATGTATGAATTGGTGGTTTAAGATGGAGTAGAATGCAGCTCGAAGAAATGTAATGGGTTTTCATTATTTGGATTGATAAATTTATGATGGAGTAGATAGTAAAAAAATAAATTTCATCCTATTTCACTAAAATCTCGTTTTTTGTTCTTTCCAATTTGTGGGGTTTGGGATGAAATCCCATTTTATCCAAATAATGGAGTGAAACAATTACTCCAATTCCCTCTATTCTATTTCACTCTCTTAGGCTCCATCTTACTCCACTCCATTACTTACCATCAATCCAAACATAGCCTAAATTTTCAAGCCATAGATTGAGGGAAATCCTTGCATACTCTCAAAGTGTTGCCTCATACAGTCCAGATCTGACTTTAGGGTTAGTCTGAGGGCACATTCAATTTTTGTAATACATGCCATGCATGTTTTGATTAGCACAGTGCAATAGTGTTAGTATGTGAGAATTTTCTGTATAGATTACAAGGGTTGAAGGGCTGGAAATGCAAAACAATAAGTACAACAACATAAATCAAATAATTCAATTAACAGTTTACAATTGTTTCATCAACTTGACTCTAGAAATTTGAATAAGCTTTAATCCGGTGCTTCTTGGACTCAAAGTGATGAACTCATAAAAAAAACTCTGTTTGAAGAAATTCTTGTGGACACTTGATGTACCAATATTTACACAATTTGGTACATTAAGCCAATCAACAATACATACATTATAGCTTTAAAAGCATCGATATTTGATACGAATTTCTACGATATGAAAATGCAACTAACGGGTTTATAACCAATCCCAAAAAAAAGTTAAAAGAGATACGTATCGAAATCGACAAAATGCGGATGCCCCTTAATTTGGGTTAAAAGAGAAATAATAAAAAATCTAAAAGACAAGGTACAAGTAATTTTCAAGCTGTTTTTGAGAAGATGTCTGAAAGGCCATGTATAATCAATATAGCCAAAGTAAAGATGAATATGCCAAAGGATAGAAACAACAATTATTTGAAATAGCCGCCAAGACACATCATTCATACACGTCTTTCCGACAACAAGCATTTTTCTAGCTTTAAAATATAAAACAATGGTGTCACATACATATTTAAGCAATATTTTAATGTTAATTGACTTAATGTACAAAACTAGTGTAAGCCATCAATATTCTATAATTTTTCTGTTCTTATAATGATTAAATCATGAAGTATATATATCAGATGAACAAAAGATAAAAACTAGAAGGTGGTTACTATGGTACCCTTTCAATTTGAAGGGGTTTGAAACTCTGCTTACATGATCCACTAATTTTATGACACATGTATATAACTTATCCAAGTAACTCAATGACATGGCAAAATTTATAATATTTTTAATGAGGACTATAAAAAATTTTATTTATTTTTTAATCCTTAAAGATCTTTTTAGCAGTTATATAATTAATTATATTATAGAATTTAAAAACTTCTCAATTTTTTTCAACTTTTATTAATCGATTTGGAGCAATTTGATGAACCCTAATTTTTTTTTAGTCTTCCTAATCCCAGAGACAAATCCCTATCTCACCATTAGCATCTTCCTCTTCAAGAGCTTCCATAGCACCTTGTGTCCCCACCAGTGCATCCAGGCTCTAGTCCCTTTGAAATCCTTGGCTGCAGATCTTGGTTCCACGACCATGTAAATGGGGAAATGAGTTTTGCATAACCTCACTTGCCTCCCAAGGTTGTTAACCGCCCAATTAAGATCCTCAAGTGATGGAGTAGGATGTTGCTGCTTCCTTTTCCACTGTAACCCCTGTAGAACCATGACCATGTCCTAACCCCAACCGTGCATCACATATTAATTCTGTGTCCAATTTTTTTATTTTTGAAAATTTTGATAAGTTAATTTACCATCAAAATTTCAGAGAAGTAGCCCCAAAATGGTGCACAAGGATGCAAAAGTAACCTATAACTTAGAGTTGATCATAGGATGAAGATATTGCCCCCTGGAGAGTGCACATTTACTTTTGCAATCAACACCAATTCTTTAACTAATTAAATCGAAAATTGGAGACTAATCCAAGCAGAATAAAATCATGGGTGGATGAATGGAATAACGAAGGCAAAAAGAAATAAGGAAGAAGCAAGTGGGGGAAGATGGAGAGTACTAACGAAATTGGAAAATAAAAAAATTAGGGTTCTTCAAATCGTTATTAGTAAAAGTTGGAAAAGATGAATAAGTTTTTTAAATTTTAATGTTTTAATACATGAATTTAATATTTAATTACATAACCGTTAAAATGATCTTTAAGGATTAAAAAACAAATAAAAATTTATATAGTCCTCATTAATAATATTATAAATTTTGCCATGTCATTGAGTTATTTGTATAAATTATATACATGTGTCATAAAATTAATGGGCCATGTAAGAAGGGTTTTAAACCCCTTCAAATAGAATGGGTACTATAGAAATCACCAAACTAGAATGGATAGAAACAAATATAGAAGAAACAGTTGCATACACTACAAGAAACAGGAAAACATAATGACATAAAATTTAAGACTTTCCACACAACACTTCAAGCTCTCTTAACTGGATCAAAGTTTGCAACACCAATAACAGCACCAAATATTGCTCCTAGCACAGCCCCACCAGCCACAATGTCGAGCAGAAAGTTCTTGAGAGATGGAGAGAAATCATTCCCAACTGCATGAGCCACCTCAGGCACCACCATTGATGCTACCAGTGCTGCTGCTGTAAGGCCTGTCACTGCTTTTTCCTTCAAAGATGCTTAAATTCCAAGCTTATTGGATGGTTTTGAATGTGGCTTTTTGAGCACTCTTTTCTTTGATTTTGGAAGTGGTAATGGCCTCAAGAAGGCTTCAGAGGATGGATGGTTCAACCTATTCTTGACAGCAGAACTCAGTGGCAAAGCCATATAGACAGAATTAGTTGCCATTTTTGGTTTTTTGGTGTTTTGGTGTCACTATTTGGACTAATGACACTGCTGAAACTTCTGAGACTCAGTTTAGATTACATATGGGGTTAGATACTGGTTGAAAAAGTGGGTAGAATAAGATGTGAGGTGGGAAATGGAGATTTTTCTGATGATGTGGCAACTACATGTTACCTACGTGGCAACTATTCTACCTGGGATTGGAGGATAAGGTTATCATCTGGGAGTGGTCAAATTGGGAGTTGTGTGGCTTAGTCTATACGTAGAGGGATCTGATTCTCAATTTGTTGATAATAAACTTTGTAGAAGATCCCAGTTGTTGAAAGTGAATTTATTTTTTCTATTATAAAATATGAAAATAGATATGATTTAATGAGCATCAGTGTTATGTTCAATCTGCATCACCAACAGTTCAAAAGAATGCAGTTTCATACATAAGACACTCCACATAAGAATTCAGATGGGGATCCAAATTCAAGCACAAGAAGAATTTTAAGTCTTATCTGAATCCTTCAACTGGCTATGATTCCATATGGATACAATTTTATTTTATTTTCTAAGTTCCTAATATAAAGTACAAAAAAAAAGAGCGTGAGTTATGAGCTGCTTTCTAAAGTAAATGAGGTGTCTGTAGACAAACATCACTTTATAAATTTACAGTTTTTGTCATTTAATCATAGTTAAATTTACTTCATTTTGTACATACCTCTACTTTAATTGTGCCACCTGATTTTGGTGCAAAATGATGTTAGGCTTAAGGTTATGCAGCATCAAACATTATTCAATTCATGTCACTTCTTTTTTTCTAATTGTTGGAGTTGATTGAAATAAAACATTTTGGAAGAAGTCCCACATCGCCTAGGATTGCAAGGGAAGAGGGGGGCCAAGGCTATATATATAAACTTAAGTCCTTTGTTTCAATTTACACTAATCGAAAACACTTTAAGCTTGTATTTGACTTTCTTCTTTCTTTTATACTCTTGTCTTAGAGTATTGTGAGATGTAAATCAGATAGTTGCTTTGGGGGGTATGGGTGTACTAGGGTCGTGGAGTGGGTGAGAGAAAAGTCTTGTGTTGTGATTATATTTTTGGTACATTTTATTTCTCTATTTTTAAGAAAGTTCTCAAGGGGAAAATGACGTTTTTCTCAATAAGTGGTATCAAAAGCTTATGGTTCAGTGGGATATAATTCTTAGCATGCTTTGTGGTTGCTGCATTGTCTGATCTTCCACATCAAAAAAGAATTATTCTTTGTTGGTTGAGAATTATCCTGGGTTGCTGGAAAGAAGTGTGATATTATGAGAGTGCTGTTTTGGA
Organism: Pterocarpus macrocarpus; assembly: GCA_031439585.1. Classification (NCBI taxonomy): domain Eukaryota; kingdom Viridiplantae; phylum Streptophyta; class Magnoliopsida; order Fabales; family Fabaceae; genus Pterocarpus; species Pterocarpus macrocarpus. The sequence goes on from CM062514.1 coordinate 36,440,797, forward strand.
AAGGATCTGGCTTGTCCATTGTGATCACCTCTCTTTCCTGGGAATCTACCTGGTTTTCAAGTGCTGTGAAGTTTGTGAAGTTTGACATAGAGAAATTTGATGAAAGAGTCAATTTTGACTTGTGCCAAATACAAGTCAAGGATGTGTTAATACAATTAGGAATACACATGGCATTAAAAAAAATAAGTTATTGCTAGCAGAAAAGTTATTCCTAGTGGATCCACAATTGCACATTAGCATTGGTTGGCGTTGATGCAAGGTGTGTGGTGGGATTATGTCGATAGCCGAAGAACTTCCGAATAAAGCTATCATGGAAGTTGCATAATAAATTTTTCAGCATGGTTTCGACATGTGCCGAGAATAAATTCTTGGAATTATCTAATTCCAAGTGAGTATACTCTTTATGGTGGAGTATGACAGTTCTTTTGAACAATGATTGTCGGCGTAGACAATGAAAGCAGAAAATGTGTCTATTTCAATCAAGGTGGAGACTGTTGGAGTTGATTAAAATAAAACATCTTGGAAGAAGTTCCACATTACCTAGGATTGCAAGGGAAGAGAGAGGCTAAGACTATATATATATATGGACCCAAGTCCTTTGCTTCAATTTGCACCAATCGAAAATACTATAAGCTTGTATCTAACTTTCTTCTTTCTTTTATACTCATGTCTTAGAGTGTTGTGAGATGTAGATAAGATATTTGCTTTGGAGGGTGTGGGTGTACTAGGGTCATAGGATAGGTGAGAGAAAAGTTTGTGTGTTGTAAAATTTTTCAGATAGTATTATTCTTTGATTATCTTTAGACAACGGCCGTAGTTTTTCTCCGATTTTGGAGTTTTCCACATTAATTCTTGTATTATAATTGTATTCCTAATATATTTTATATCTCTATTTTTAGAAAAGTTCTCAAGGGTAAAATAACGTTTTCCCCAACACTAATGTCCTTTGCATCTATTACATTTACTGTGTACCCTTTACAAGGTGCAGGGAGAGAAAAACCAAAGAAGATAGTGAAAAGAGAAATGTCCAAACTGAAGGGTGTTGTCGTCTTCCAGCCACGGTGATGAAAAACTGACACTTGTATGAAAATAAATGGATTAGGAAAGATTTGCATCCAATAAAATAATATTCAGTTGGCTAAATAATTGAGCAGGTATTATAGGGTTGGTATCAAACTCAAATCGATATGATATGCGACTCATGGAGCCTATTCCACTGTGCATGTTACATGATTAATGAAATAGCATTGCATCTATTGGCCTGCCTGCACCATAATTAAACGCACTTATCCTTCTAGATTAATTATATTAAATCGGAGAAACAGTTTAATTGGAAGTTTGGAACATATTGTTAACTTCCACTCATCATCACCAAATTACCAACAACACAAGGTGACTTGGATTTTGCCTTTTCTTTGCTCATCATCATAGTACAGTTTAGAAAAATATTTGAATAATTGAATCATACCCAAATACACTGCATTCGATCCATTTCACCGTATGTGATTTTGAGGGTGAAAATACGGCTCATATTAACTGAATATATCTTCATGTGGGGTCTATTTTAAATTTTTGTCTCTTTAGTGTAAGTGGGTGTACGTAATGACTCTAAAGTTGAATTATTAATTTGAGGATGGATTTGAACTTGATGAGATTCGCCCACTTTTCCCAGAACATCAGAATCTACTACTCTTCTGTATACACCTAAAATTTCTCATGTAGCTAAATGGTGATGCATACAAGTGCCACATTCTGGGTCCCATTAAATGGTGAAGAATTGGAAAGAAGAAAATCACATTAGTCCTACTCTGACCATTGAATCGCCAAGGGTAGAGATGCCTTTGTCTATTTAAATCGCTATCAACAAATGAATGCCAACAATAATTTCGAGTCAATTTGGTGAAAATTAATTTTAATTGTTTCTCCTCCTACGGGGGATTAGGTTTCAACTGCATTTGGAGGTTTGGACAATCACACTTAGACTTTGATTTATCCCAATTTCTTTCAATATATAGGAAACTTTTTTTGGGCTCTAATCTCTTTTTTTTGGTCTTGACAGAGTCATTAGTATTCAAGTTCTATTACCAGAAATCCGACTAATTTAACCCAACTTGACGGAGGTCTTGAAGGAGATATAGATTTTTTAGCGAGAATTTTTTCTATTCTCAAAGTTAAAATCTAAAGTCTCTGATTTATCACTTTACCTAACCCTATATTGGTACAGTGTAATCTCATTTAAATATAAACGAAAATTTGATTGCCAAATTTCAGAATATCATATAATAAATGAAGTCCAAAAGTTCAATTTATCTTTCCATCATATCTCTGAAAATTTTGAGCATCTTTCGACCAAGTTCCCTACCCGGCTAATTAAGCTCTTCCAATCCTCTTTCAAAGTGTGCGTGAGTAATTGGTCTAGTTAATTACATCAGCAATGCCACTAACTAAGTGCCTGGTATCATTGTGATGGTCACCACATTAACGATCATTAATTCTTAATAGCTTAATTAAATTAAATACTAGCTAGTTTGATGGCGCTTCTTCACATAACTTTCGAGGGTATGGGTGATAGTTGCAAATGACAGTCGTGTAGATGGATTTCCATGCCAGCAAAGTTGGATAAGGTTAATCAGCTCTCCCATTTCGCCAACACCTTCAGATGGCAGCATAGGACGCAGCTTACCCTCCACAACTTCCATTGCAATCTAATAATATAATAACATGTTATTCACAACATATGCATGGTTATCACAGTGATTAACAATGTTACATTAAACATCATTTCAGTTTGCTAATTGAGATTAACATTGAACAAATTAATCGGTTATATAGAAATTCAAATCAAGATTAGTGCGATGAGATGATTATACCTTGGTGGGACCGTATTCCGTCTCAATGTAAGGGTATTTTCCGGTTAGAAGCTCGTTTAGTATGACCCCGAAACTGTATACATCACATTTTTCATTATAAGGCTCACATCGGATCACCTCTGGTGCCATGTACACGTATGTTCCTGAAAACAACACAAACAGAAAACAATATCTTAATATAAGCCACCCACGTTTATAGGTAAACTTAATCGCGAGGAGTTCTTATACGTATACTAATGTAGGCTAAGAAAAAGTTACTGCTATGAATCATTCAATTTTCACTAGCTCGTTTACAACATTAAAATGTAGAAAATGTAAGAAATAATAGTAACTCACATAGCCAAGGTGGTGAAAATTAAATCATAAATAGTCATAATTTTTTCTTGTTATGGAAGAACTTACAAATCCCGCTCAAATCATATGATTACGCTATACTAGTTTTTCTTTCTATGGAAATAAATTTTTTCATCTTTTCTATCTATATGATCATATCATGTGAAGTGAGATATACATGCACTTAGCATGGAAAATACATTTTTCAATGTGTATTTATCAAAAGTAAGTGTGCACTCAACGCTCGTGGGCGTTCAAGAAAATTTTGACCAAACATGCACTGAAATTGATCTTCACAAATGTTAACTTATCTATTCATATAAAGTGTTTGCGTCTATTTAGCTTTACCTAACATGGGTATATGAGATGTGAAAATTTCTTATATGCACTTAGATAAAAATAAATAAATAAATAAAATGAAAAGTGGTGCTTTGTATCATTTACCCAATAATGTATTAAATCTTGTATTTAAAAATGTGCTGTAAATGATGGTGATGACAAACAAAGATAAGATGTTAAATTATAATTGACACAAAACAACACATTTTTCTCGCTTTAGAAGCATATGAATTTTTTACATAAGATGATGCACTCTCTTCTTTTTAAGAAATTTAATGGCCATTCAAAACAATTGGAGGAAAAGAAATAAATCAAACAATGTTCACCTGTTTCTCCAGTGAGAGCCATCTCCTCATCACCCAAGAACCTTGCATGACCAAAATCAGCAACCCTAACATGCAATGCATCGTCCAGGAAAATGTTACTAGGCTTCAAGTCACGGTGAATGACCTTGGGCCTTTGTTCATGCAGGTACTGCATGGCTTGTGCTATCTCCAAGGCCCTCACAACCCTATCTTTCAATGGTGGGAGTGGCACCACTCTCTCTTTTCTTCTATTGCCAGGGCCATGAAGCCACTCTTTGAGGTTGGTGCTAAGGTACTCTGTGACCACCCACGCGTGTTGGGGAGGGTCCAAGCACGCGCCCATTAGCTGAAGCACGAACCTGTGGCGCTGTTTGGAGAGGGTCTCGAGCTCCTGAGCGAAGAAAACGACGCCGTTTTGGTTTGTGCGGAAGAACTCGGGCGATATGCATTTCACAGCTACTTGGAATCCACGCCATGTTCCCATGTAAATGTCTGCTGTGCTTCCTTGCCCAATTTTCTCGTGCAATTGAATCTCCGTGCGTGCATGAAAAGTTAAGATATAGTTACTTTTTACTTACAAAAATATTTCATCATATGAAAAAATAGAGTAATGTTATTTGTACGAACATCTTTGAACATTAGTTGAGAGTTCAACTTTAGGATGCCCTTTCAAAAATGTTCCAAACAACAACACAAATAAAATTTCTCAGAAAAATATGCAAGTTTGTGTAATTTGTATTATATGAAATTATTTTGTGTACTTAATGGAATTTAACAAAAAAAATTGATATAGTATCACTATAAAAATATTTTATAAAAATATCTAATTATATATTATCATATTAATAAAAGTATTTGACTCTCATATTTTTTATGTCAGAAATCTCACATATAATGGCATATGATTAAATAATAGTGTAAAACTTTTTTACACTAATACTGTATCAAAATTAAGAATTTTTTAGATACTTTCAGATTAAGAGAAAAGTTTTATTTAATATTATTTATTAATCAACATCATTTTATGAGTTATCAATATCTCCCACATTCTTTACATTTTTAATGCAATAGCTGAGGTGTTTATTGATGAATGCTACGTAGCAAAGCTTTTCTGTTGCTATGAGAGTATCCAAGTACTTCTCATCAAAGTTAATCTCCAATTAATATGCTTCTATATTTTAGGGTTTTGGCATTGGTTAAGCAACTTGGAGTAGAAACTTTTTGCTTGAAAAGTAAGCATTTTAAGTTTACAATGCATTAAATATATTAAAAAGTTTTAAAAGATATTCACTTTAAGTTTCTTAACTAGTATCCTTAAAATATCGGTTAAAAGAACCTAATTTTTTTTATTGTTTGATGTCATAAATGTTTAGTTTGACTTTTCTCACATTAAATTTGTAGCCATTAACTGCTCTTATTGATTTTATACGTAACAAATACTATGCATTGTGTGTTTATCATTAATTAATGAGTGAAATATTGATGGAGTGGAAATTAACGTGGAATATCCTACTAACCTCAGTTGGACCAATACACCACCCATTAGTTTCGGCTTGATTTATGATGGCAGCAAGATCAGGGTGGTGGTGGGCAGGAGTGGGGATCAGAGGGCTGGCAATTGAGCTCAAAGTGCGGGCAGACAGTGGAGATTGTTGAAATTCACCTTTGTAGTGAACAATAAGGTCCAATATTCCATTCTCCTGTGCTATCTGAAGGCAGTACCTCAAGTAGTCTTGTGTCCTTTCCATTCTTTTTTTGTACATCACTCTTAGCTCTGCCTGCTTTTGTACCTCCTTTTCCAAATTTGCCACCTACATACAAGCAGACGCACATACATACATACATACATATACATATATATATATATATATATATATATATATATATATATATATATATATATATATATATATATATATATTTATCAGACCCTTAAATAACGAGAACATGCACTCATTTGCTCGCGTAACTACCAATGATGTTGTTTATATTGAAAAGGTCATGCTACAAAAGAGGTAATTATAGAGAAGGCTTAAAATGTGGAAATATATACTTATAAGTACCAAATACCACAAAATAGAGAATGGATAATCTCGTATGAGAGTTTCATATAATTTGGTCATATATAAATTTTTATTGTTAATTAAACTTTTTTGTAGGCTTTATCTTCTTAATTAATGATAAAAATTTGTATATGATCAGATCATATAAAATTTTTTATATAAAAGAATTCATTCCTCACAAAATATGATTATTCTTTTTCTAAGTTTGAGATTATTAGTGACATGGGGATTCTTTTGTCTTACAAGTATCACGGCAAACTACTTTTGTCTTTTTCCTCTATATATAATTCTTATTTTTTCCTTTTTTTTTTTTTTTTGGTCGTTTGAGAGGGGGGGAAGGGACATTGAGGCTCTACTCGTGGGAGTCGAACGGTCCCTCTAATAATCCCAGCAGTACTTTAAGAGGCTATAGTTTAATCATATGAGCTAGCCTCCATCTGCTTATTTCTTCCTTTGTAAAATGTGGGAAAATAATATAGAGGGAAATCCTGGCCCATTTTTGGATCCAAATATGCCCCAAAGGCCCACTGAGCCAACCCTTGATATGCTTTCTATAAACCCAATAGCCTTCTCAGGCTTGACCCAGCAGCCTTGGTGCTTTGTTATTAATATTTTAATTTGTTGAAGAAGCGAATAAACATATCAGAACGTGGAACATATAAAATGTCATTTGTTCACACAATCCTATATAATCTTCTTTTTCTTTTTCAATGATTGCTAAAGTATTCATTAGAGACCAGAAGTTCAGCTAAATCAATACAAACTTAAAAAGCTTGTATGCACTCGTAAGTAGATAAAAAATAACAAATTATGTCGGTCAACTAATGAGTTGACCTGCTTAATCTGTCACTAAATTTTATTTTATTTTTTGTTGAAAAAGGAAATCTTTTGATTCAAGAGTAAACATTGATATTAAATTCAAGCATAAAATATAAACTTTGCTTAGAAATGCAAGACTTGTATGTATCATGTATGCACACCCCTTCCTTCCAAGCCAAAAGAAAGAGACATGCAATGCATGAAAACTACCTTTAATTCCAGCTTTTGGTAAAGCTGATGTTGCTGATTTTGTTGTGAGGTTGAGGCAGTGGATCCAGTATTGTTCAGCACATTGCTGAAGCCTCTGCAGCATCCAGCAGGGAAAGTAGGGCTTGGTGGCTCCACATGCTTATGGGGCTTGGCCCTTGAACTAGACTTGGATGATGATTGCCTAGACCAGTAGTATGGAGAGGTTTCTTTCTCATGAGTTTGAGTGCTGTTCTTGAAGTTCATCTCTATCTAATTTAAATTTTTCCTATATCCACCCAAATTATCATGTGAAATAATGGTGGGGGAACCCCAAATTGAATCATAAGGGTCACTTATAATCATGTGCCATTATTTTTTGTTGTTTAATGCATGACAACTAGCTGAAAACTATTTGGACGGACTTTGTGATGAACATTTAGATTTATTTATAATAAGTGGAATTTTTGCCTTGTGGGTTGCTTTCATGTGCCTTGTTTTCTATGTTCGAAAAAATTGGGATCCTAATTTCTAACTTTGATACCCTGGATAAGTGATCAGAACCAGCAAAGGTTTTCGGAATAAGCAAGAAATTAAGTGCGAGAATATGTGCTGTGAACATGGAACAAGAAACTCCAGAATGATAAACGTTGCTATCTAGAATAAATCATGACCATCACTAATGGAACCAGCGGAGTTTACTATCCAAAAGGAAAAGCATAACTATAATAGAATAAAGTTTAAAAGAAATATTATTTATATCACTTTTTTGGACATCTCTCAAGGAATTATGAGATGTTCATTAAATATCAGTTAATAATAGATTTTAACGTTTTTTTTCAACCAATGCTTAAGGAATACCTTAGAATGTCCCTTAAAGATATCCCTAAAAAATGGTACAAAACTACAAATAACATAACGTACACCAAATTATTGATTATAAGGTTATCGAATCCTTATTTCTAAATCAATTGAATTCTTGTTATATGAAAATATTAGCAAATAAAGGAAATGGCCAAATTTTTTGTTACACCAAGGAATAAACAAATAAGAAATTCAAAATTTATATGTACACAAAGAAGTAAGAAAAATAAGAGAGTCCTAATTAAAACCATGCAACTAGGAATTCCAACTCGTAAAATTCTAGACAAATCCAAAACTTGGCTGTTCATATACGCTTTCTTGCACTACGAAATTAGGCATAAATGCTTGTTAGTGAAAGAGATGGCAAATGGGCCAACAGCCCCATTGCGATCCATTGTGGGTCAAGCTTTAAGAGGGGCAGGGCGGGCCAACCTATGCTTTTGCACGGATTGATGGTTTGGATTGCAAAAAATTATATAAAGAAATTTTTTTTATATAAATTAATTCATCTCAATTTTTTTTTAAAAAAATAAACTAATTTTTAATGCTGCTGTAGTTAGGGAGACAATTTTTTAGAACAAGTTAATATTAAAGAGAATGAGGATCACGTGATTGACATAGCTCATAAACAATAATCCTATGAGATACTTTCTAATCTCTCGTATGATACCATTCTCATTTTATTGTCTGTGCCCGTGGTTAGTTATATTATATCATACCACTAATCCAATGTTTTTGTCACGCATTATGTAGTACTCTGCCATAATTTTATGGCATTATAATTTAGAGCTATGCATCTTGCATACATTGAATCAACTATAATTAAAGCGTGCAGCAGATTATGTTCGTATATGAAATCCGGTGCTGCATGGTGCAAAAAGAATCACTTGAAACGAAAGATTATTTTACTTGTGAAACCTACAAAGCCGAAGATACACCTAGAAGGAACTCAACCATAAAATTTAAAAGGAAAACCATCACCACATATGAAAAGAATCAGGAGTATTATATTGTATCATATATGTAATTCAGTGAAGAAAAAGAGAAGAAAGTGGCTCGCGGGTCAAGTTTTTTTTTTTACAAATTGAAAATATTAAGCCACTTAGTCAAAAAATACGGGTTATGCGAGTTTAACAACCCGTTTTGCTATCTCCAGTTTGTGATGGGAAACTAGTACAACATTAGTGTCCATAGCAGTAGTTTGAGGCAGAATGATTCCGAAACAAGAGGAGGCCAGGCCAGACCTCAAATCGAAATTCAAAAAGTATGGGCGTAACGTAAGAGATCTCTAAAATTTTAACACTATACTCATATATCTGTCTTTTTTTGGTGTTTGGTCCGCACTCATATATCTGGTTAGCTAGTCCATATGGGCAACAATATATACCGAATGAAAATTATAGGCCCAATACCTCGGCCAAGACTCAATCAACCCACACCATTGGAGAAGTATGAGTCGTGTGTTCGACTCCTGGCTGTGAGAAACTTACCCGAAAAAAAAAAAAAGATGGAATTAAAAGTAGAAGTAGATAATTATTTTATATTTAGATGTAATTATAAAAGTATTTTTTATTAGAATTAGAAATTATTAAACTGACCGAATCTAATAAATATAAAAATATTTTTCTCATAAAATTACAATATTAATGGATTGAAAGTGATATTTCTAAAAAAGAAAAAAAAGAATAGTAATAACGTGGGAAAGTAATGGATTTCAAAATTCGGTAAACACGTTTGATCTTTCTCTTCTACTTGGAAAGACATCTTCTTATTTATTTCTAAAAGAATAGAAAAACTTATTATTTTTAACTTTTTTTTTAAACACAAAACAAACAACACAAAAAATTTTAGAAGTATCTTTTTTCTTTTTTTGATAAAAGTACTTTTTTTGTAACAGAAGCACAAAAAACGCACGCTATGTCATGCAGGTTTGCTGGGATCTTGAGAAGGGAGGCAACCAACTCAGGAATCGTATTATTATACAAATAAATATTTATAATAATATAGTAATTTTTATTAGATAACTATAAATGTTTTGCTTAATAGTATATTAAAAATAGTCGATATATATATATATAATGAAAATTTATCAATTGCTATGAATTTTTGTGTATATTATTGCAAAATTTCTCTGATATTTTATCAAGCTCGAAAAAAGTATCAGTAGCTCTTTATAAGATAATAACTAATCTTAAGCTATATATTTTAATTCTTCAAAATAAAATATAAAAACAATACGAGGGCTACTGCGCTCCGTAGAGTCAGCTAGAAAATCAATAGAAATAAAGGCTAATAAGAAATGAAAGACACTAAACCTATAGTGCTACCATGTCTAAACTTTAGCTAATTGCTACCATGTCTAAACTTCAGCTAATTTTATCTGCACACATGTTAGCCTCGTGATACACACGGCAAACTTCAACTTCCAAGCATGAATGATTATCAATCACCACCTCCTTCACCAAAGGAGCGCAAACATGGGTACTAGGAGTTGTGCTTGTAAGGAGCAGATGAAAACATTTAGAATTCAAATCCACAATGACCCTGCTGCATTAATTGCATATACTTCACAAGGAAGAGACCTCAATAAGCCCTCCATAGTTCCGCGAGTTATTGAGACATTCCCCAGTTTAGCAGAGAAAGCCATAATGAATCTACCTTCATGATTTTTTAATATAATACCCTACTAATCAATTATTAATTTTTTATTTATTTTATTTTATTAATAACTAACTAGCAAGTTATTACTATTTCTATTTTGTTTCTTTAAGCCATAAAATTTTTTTCACCACTGGTGGAAGCTACAATCTAACTTTCTAACAGCTTTATTTATTGCTTTTACTTACTGTTACCTATGTGAAGATTAGGGCATTTGATTAATTCTAGGGTATAACTGAATAAACACATACGACGCAAGTCACAAGTAGCCTAAGCATAGAACAACTGACAGCATATTACAGATAGAGTTCAACTACAAGTTTCAAAATACAAAAACGACTTGCTACTAATTTGATGCATTTAGCTAAAATTGGCTTTTAGCAAAGCCAAATCTCCAAGTAGCTTCGGTGTCCAACATGGCAACTATTCTTGCCATTTTGGGGATCTAAAAACACTAGGAAAAATGGTATAGTACGGATGGTGTTTTCAGTGTCTTATAGCTACCCAAAATCATTCAAGGCATACAAACAACGGGAATAACAATACAATAGCACTACTCATTTACTAAAACATTTAATAGGAAAATATATGCAGGATTAAACATAAAACTATTGAATAGAACATCTAGCAATAAAATACCAGTCATAGAAGTATGGCAGTTTACTAATCATTAAGCATGAAGATGTACAATCATGCACCTTTTTCAAAGACACTAATAATAAGCAACAATCAAGTTTCATATAACATCATATAACTCGCAATTGCCATAATATAATTCATAAGAATTGCCATAAAAATCTGGGCTGATGTGTTTCCTTTATTCTAGTGTTTGGGTGTCTGCAGGTCATCCATCATAAATCAGATCTGCAAGAGCTCTCAAGCTAGGGTGTTCTTAGTTCAGATAAGTGGTCATGATAGAGAAAAAAAGGGACAGCTTGTAGTACACCTTGAGTTTGGTGGTATAGGTGGCTTCTATAATCTCAAGCATTAGATCTTCAAAGTGTGTTGTCACCTGACTTTTCCAAGTGCACCACAGTCTTGGCCTGTAACAATGAGATATTTGGTACTCGAAGGCTTGTGTGATGTTGTGCCATTAGAAGGGGCCTTGCATAAGATTAGAATTTTGATGAAGTTGTAATGGCTTAGTCAACAATATGTGGTAGAAGATGACTAAGGACTTGTTAGATTGCTCTTAAAGAGCATTTGGTATCAGACAATCTATCTAGATTATTCGTAATGTAAATTTAAATTGCCTAAGTCTACAACATTGTCTTGTTTAGTTGGACTTCATTATTGGTAATCCAAATTTCAAAGATGATTTATATTATTATCTTTATACTGGCAATGTGGATTGCCTCTATGGGGTATTTATGCAGATTACCAACTATGCAATAATGTCCCCTTATTATTATTGTTGTTGTTGTTGTTGTTAGTAATAATAATTAATATTATTATTAATTAAATAATAATTAATATTATTATTAATTAAATAATAATTAATTAGTAAAATACATCTTATGTAGTAATATTTTTTTATATACCAAACAAGATAATATGAATTGCCAGCATATCAAACACTACATTATAGCATTACTAGTAATTGCATTAAAATTGTAAAGTAAACAATAATGACTCACAAAGTTAAGGTGTTGAGTATTAAATAGTTTAGAACAAAAATATTTTTTTACTCTAAAAGGACCTAAGAATTCTTCTTTTTTTTTGTTGTGGGGGATTTCTTGTGGGATAGTTTAGACCATTATAATTAATGCCCTCTTGCCACTTCAAATTTTGTTAGAGTCCATTCAATAGAACTCTCTTTCCACTTTCCAGTTTCCTTGTAAAAGAGTTAAAGCATTTATAACTTAACTTATATTAAGAAATTTCGATGCAAGACATTGTGTCTGTTTTGTTTTTCCATTTTTCTTCTGGCTCAGGACCTCCTAAAATTTACATTTTCGCGTCCAAAAGGCTAATATCTACCAATACCAAGCTTAATTATGAACGAACCGACCTGCAGGAAAAATGGTTTACCTTGTATGTCATTTGTTTTTTAACCTTACCCCTTATAGTAGCAAACTGTTCCATTGCTTCCCTGTATCTTTGTTAGAGATAAGTTATGTCATAACATTACACCATGAGACCCAATTATGTTTGACCAAAATAATTTTTAATCCGTTTCGATTGACTTTTTTTTACAAGAAAAATATACGTTTTTTCAAAAAAAAAAATGATTTTATAAGATTTTAAAGCGTTTGGATAAAATTTTTTTAAAATGTTTGTAATAAAAAAAAATTAATTTACCCCTTTTTTTTTTAGCTAGTAATACGTAGATTTCGAAAAAAAATAGAAGTAAAAATGGTTTTGAATAAAATTATCTTCCAAAAATAATATTTATTTTTATTAATAATTACAATCCATATCATCCTCTTTTTATCTTTTACGAAACTCTAGTTCTCCCTCTTTTTTTTTAATAACTTTTTTATAATTTGGTTATAAAAAAAGTACTTTTATTTTTTTTTATCCAAACATACTTATAAATATTTTTAATAATTAAAAATATTTCTCAGATAGTCTATTCAAATATGAAATAATTATTTTTTTTAATAAAGCTCTAAGTACTAAAAAAGTTAGATAAAAAAATTATTTTTCAAAAAAGCTTATTCAAATGCACCTTTTAACTTCTATATAATTTTCTATAGAGAAAAGAATTCATTTTTATTATTTCATAAAATAATCATTCGGTGAATTCCAGTATGTTTCTATCACATTGTTGAATGCAAAGTGTGCGGTGAATTTGGTGTTTATCTATGATATCGATTTTGCAATCCATTTTCCAGTGTTTTTTTTTTTTTCTCCTAAAGAGTTATTTGTATAATTTTATGTCGGGAGTAATGTTTAAATAAAATTTCTTTTTAAAGCAATGTTTTAAAGATAGAAAAAAAAAAGGAAAAATATCAGTCATTGATAAAATTTTATTTAATCCCATTTTATTTTTAAATTAATATATCAATCCTTAATTAAAATATATGATACATCTATGCTCTCCCCATTTTTAAGAGCACTTTAGACAAGCCCTATAAAGTGTGTTAGTCAAAAGTAGCGTGCAATTCCACATGTACGTTATTCTGATTCTGAGCATTGTGTTTTTAAAGGGAACGAGAGAAGCTGAGTAAAAAGACTCTTCTATTGAGCTGGACAAAAATATCATAAGCCATTGGTCATGTTCACTGTTCACACTCTCACTTTGCACTTGGCAGGATATAAAAGGAAAGGAAAGTGGTATAACAGTCTAGTGGAAACTCACCTTGGGATCGCCAATCACCATGATTTGGTCTTTGTCTTTGGCCAACATAACAAAGCAAAAGAGTGGGAATGGTGTGGTACCCCAATGGCTGTCTCCCAGCCCAACTTTTCCTTCCTCTTTTTGTTGCAGAGAGTCTTGGAGATGCTCACTTGACTACTTGGTTACTTCCAGCTAGCTAGCTACTTATAAAAGCCTCACGCAAGAGTTGCCTTTTTTAGAATTTTTTAAATTTAATTTATCAATATTTAAAATTTATTAAACTTTAACTAATTTAACTTGAGTTGAGTCGGTCATTTTTTATTTGTTTCTATTTATTTGTTATTAGTAAAATCTTTTGAAAAAGCCAAACAATAAGTTCATTAGTTTTATCCTATGTTGATTTTGATTCATTTGATTTTTTCAGATTTAGTTCTCATTTTCGCTTTTTTTTTTTGTGTCTCGATGAAATTACTAGTATCCGGATTCTATTATTAGAAATTTGACTAATCTTATATGATCTAACTGAGGTCCCTGAAGGGGGGAGAAATCTCCCAGACTAATTCCCATTTTTGAATATTGGTCTTTGTTGTTATAATACCAATCCTTATATTTATCATTAATAATTATCTCTTACAATTAGGTTAAAAAAAATAGCTCTTACAATTTCAAATTATGAAATATTAGTCCCTTAGAGACCCAAATTCAATTAAATGAAACTATAATGATGACAGTCTAAAAAAAGTATTCTAAAGACTAAAATTCAAATAAAATGAAACTATACGACTAATAATTTAGTTAATTTATTTTTCTCAATTCTCAACGTGAAGTAAACACAAAACAATGTCTTTAATTGGTAATTAAGTATGGTTTAGATTCTGTTGGTTTTGGTATAGTTGGTAATCAAGTTGCACCCCAAAAAAATTGTTAGTGCCATATCACTTAAAAATATGATCAAGATAGTCTTTATAAGAGTTTAGATAACTCTTCTCCTATAAGTAAACTTTTAGGATTAAATTAGATCCATTAGAGTCTCACACTATTTAAGGACATGATCAAGATAATTTTTATAAAAATTTGAATGGCTATGTGCAGATATCCAATGTTACAAATGTTACGCTTTAGATGTTCAATGAACCAATTTTTGGAATTAAGTTAAATCTACTTAATTTTAAGAAAAAATAATAAATTTAAGTTATCTTACATAGACAAAGCACTAAAATAAGGGCTATGCATATAGTTTGTGAATAGGGTACCATATGTCAGAGTGAAGGGAACAATAATGATTGTAACGAGGTAATAGCACTAACAAAAGAAATTTTAAAATATGCTTTCAAAATAAAAAAAATTATTATTTTGTATAAATTAATGTTAATCAACTCAATTTTATGCGACATCTTTAACTTTAACAATATATATTTTTATTATCATAATTAAGGTATTGAACATTTAAATCAATATAAATTTTCCCTCTAAAGTATGTATGAATTTTTCGTCCTGATTGAATCGACTTTTATACCACCAACAGCCACTAAATTGGAAAAGGAAACCGGTGGCATGGCAGTTTGGTCGTCTGGCTGTATAGTTTATACAAAATTACAAATCATAATCAATAAAAAATAATACTCTTTGTTGTGAAAACTCTCGAACGTGTATATTAATTCTTTTAGGGGGAAAAATAATCATACCTTTTTTTCGGATGAGACGCAAATTATTCCTCTCATCATTGCTCAACTACTTCTCCTCCTCATCCAAAGTACGGAATGCCTAACCAATGAAGATGACAGCAACTATTCTTGCCCAAAATTTGAATCCCCTGTTCGCAGTTTTCAAAGCTTATTGTCCTTATAAGGGAAGCTTTATGCTCTAATTTTAAGCTTAATAATTAAAAACGCAAATTAATGCACTCAAAATTCAATATGTGGTTCTCTTTCTACCTGCATTTCTTGAAGAGGTAACATTTATATCAGTTTCTAATTGCCGATTGTAGAAAAAGTTTTTAGGTGATATGGTCATGTCAAGACTTTGACTAAATGATTGTTATTTTTAATTAAGTGTGTCTTCCACTCTTCTCGCATATTTCTCCTAAACAACCGTGTATGCTACTGCTTTAGCATGCCCCATTACGTAATAACCTTCAATATTATATTCTTCATGTGAGTAGGTCACTATTAATGGGTCTACTAATAATGAACCCTAGCAGCAGGGTAATTCTGATCGTTGCACGCCGCTAACAAGAGAAATTTCCATGTAAAAAACTTTCCTAATTAACGTGTTTCGTCATAGTAAGCGCTTCATGCTTCATTTGAGATGAGATACACAATATTGAATGCAATGATTTTTGCACAGCAAAGGAAAAAAAAAAAAAAGAATAAGATGACTTTGGCCAGGAATGAAATATAAGTTACAATTTAGGTGTGTGTATTTTCTGTC
This sequence comes from Pterocarpus macrocarpus, assembly GCA_031439585.1. Taxonomy (NCBI): domain Eukaryota; kingdom Viridiplantae; phylum Streptophyta; class Magnoliopsida; order Fabales; family Fabaceae; genus Pterocarpus; species Pterocarpus macrocarpus. The sequence goes on from CM062514.1 coordinate 36,456,947, forward strand.
TTAGAAATTTCTCACCTAATTTCAGGTCAAATGACGAATTTAAAATTCAAATTTCTAACAATATAAATAAAGTTCATCTAAAATTATTATATATTTTTATGAATTTAATTGATATGTACTGATAATATAAAATTATTTTATACTGTCAACCAATAAAAATAGGGAAAAGTGAGAAATCATGGTGGATTCCTCATTATAATAGATAGTTATTTGTATGAGTTGATATTTTTTACTATTTCTATTGGCTGATAATATAAAACTATTTTATACTGTCAATATATTTAAATTAAATTATATTTTTATTGCAATCAATCACTTTTACATTAATATATGTATATTAATTATAGTAGATTAATATGCGTATACTATGGGGGGCGAGTTAATTATAGTAGATTACTATGCGTATACCTATGGGGGGGAGTTAAATTGAGTAATGGGCACCTCTATAATTTTATTTTTTTATTTTTTACTTTTTTAGACCATTGATTAAGAAATCAAAAGTAGATAAATTTTTAAAGTTTCTATTGCATTCAATGTATTAAAAACTTAAAAATCAGACTTTTCAATCTAAATTTTCCTATTCTAAATTCGCTAGTGAAGGGCATTGATTATGAAAAAAAAAAAAAAAACCTTAAAAATATTGTCAAAGAAGATTAGCTCAACAAGTAGGATCAAACGCCTACTAATAAAATTTGCATTCAAATTTGGCTATAGGTCTTTTATATATTGACAAGTTTTCTGTAAGTAATAAAGGTTGCCATTAAAGCTTGTAACATATATACAAAGAAATAACCTCCTGCTTAAGATTTGTTTTGCCAAAAATTATTAAAAATATTATTCATATATTAAGCATGTTCTAAGTGAAAATGTTTTAAATATACAAAATAAATATATACTGCGTGCACCTTAAATTATTTTTCTGTCAATAATATTTGTTTAAAAAATTAGGTGAATCTAATCACTAAATTATAATTATTTTATTATGTAGTGCATAGATGTAAAAGAAATTAAAGAAGAACAGAAAAATTAATTAAAGCATATATATATATATATATATATATATATATATATATATATATATATATATATATATATACTCCATCATTTGAAGAATCTTTTCATAATGGATAAAGAATAGAATTGTGGATTTGAAAACTCAGAAGGAATCCTTTTCGTCATAGTAAGGTCTTTACAAAAATTGCTTGGCCAGTATTGATCGGGATTCAAAGAATTTCTAAATAGCTTGTGAGTTAGGATAAAATTCTCTACTCTCATTCTGTAACAAAACTTATCGAGGGTGTATTTGTTTCAATTTTTTTATAATAAAAAGTTTTTTGACTGAAAAAATTATATTTTATATAAATTATTTATTTAAATTTTTACTCAAAAATTAAAAAAAATCTATTTTTAACTTTTTAAGTAAAAGGTGAAATATGTAATCTATGTTAAAAAATAATTTTTTTTTAAAAAAAAAAGCCCCCTGAATCCTAATTTTTGTCCTCAAGTAGACATGATTCCATGAGTACAGCAAACACGGAAATTTCCTGGCATAAGCTGGCTAGTGGCCACTGTCTTGTCCTGTTTTTTGCTGTGATTAATCATCACCTTAAGGTACCATTATAATTGCTTACTTTATCCATCACCAGCGCCTTCAATTTTGCTTTCAACAGCATCATTTTTAGCAAGACTTCGCAGTGTACTATGTGCCTAGTAATGCCCAAAAACAGAGGACAGCCTAACTGCGGTCTTGCCTCCCTTCCCTCATTCACCATCATTGATTTCCTCCACTGCTCATAGCCTTGGTTTTCAACGTTACAATAACTGCATGTAGCCATCCACCCAAAGTCCCATTAATGCAAGAGTTCGATAGAAGAGAAGAACAGGTTAAAACTTCCGACATAGTAGATTCTTTTTCCCTCTTTCTTTTGTCTCAATTACCTAAACTTAGAATTTATTCAACTTCAACTAATCTAACTTAAAATTAAATCAGTTGATTATATCGGTAAATTTGGTATAAAAATAAAGATAGGGGAAAAGTTTTTTATGAATTGAATTCATGTGTAAAATTACATATAAATTCAATCCATCAAATTTTTTATTTTATTTTTATTCTTGTATCAAACTTACATTTAAGATAAAAAAATTTTAAATAATTTTTTCATCTCTATAAGACTTAAAACTCAATACTTTATTTAAAAAATAAACACTGAATTATTTAAATAAACTAAACATTAATTAAAACTTTGACATAGTTAAATAAAAATTATAGACATTAGTGTAAGACTAACTTTTTCTAGTACTATCACAATTAAAAGATTATTTTAATAATTATTTTTTACAGAATTTGAACTTTGATTTTCTCTCTAAAAAGATAGTTTGTTTATTACTGAATTAATTCTTGTTAAAATAAATTACTTATTTAATAAAAAATAATAATTATGACAATAAAACTTTGGCAAAAAAAAAAAAATATATATGACTCTTTAAATTTTTTTTCTTTTAACTTTCTTTAAGGCAATGCCTTTAATTTTCGTGAATGTTGCTGCCAGGAGTAGAGTGGTAGCTGAATCTTCAAATTACGCGGGTTAATACAAAGTACAAAAAATTCTTGTTCCACATAGGAAGAAAGAAACAAAGAACCAGAAGAAAGCAAAAGCTTTAGTCTGCACTTTCTCTATTCCCATGGACGAAGATCTGCCTTTCCCTTTACTGTCACCCCAGTCCCCTCCTCTCATTTTGCTTGTGATTACCATTCTCGAATCTCTCGTTTTCCCTCTCTTCTTTTTTCTCTTATGGTGTCAGCACCCATAATCTGAAATGCTAGATCGTGATCGAGAATTAACGCATCCCCACCTCTTTCTTTTTAAGAAAATCAAGTACCCCATTCACTTTTATAAAATCACCCCACTTAACTCTTCTTTTCATCATTTTCTTTGTCATTCAAAACAAATGGCAGATTCTATGACAGTTACATACGTACACATATACCTAGATATATACACGTTCATATATACCAAAGCAAAAAGTTATTTTACAATTTACATAACAGAGGATGTCCTAGTTCTGTTCACACTTCACCCTCATCAGCTTCGAGGGCATGTTTGATTTAGCTTAAATTGTAAAGAAAAATGGCTCACTTTTCTCAAAAACACACAGACACACACACTCTCTCGCGTTTAATTTTGTATTATAAGTTGTTTTAAATACAAAATAAGTTAATTCAAATACACCCAAGTTATACAGCTTATCAATTTGGTTTTTTAGAGATACACCAAAGGCAAAAATACAGAGCAACTAACTTTGTATACATTTGGTTTTCCAATCCACACGTATACCATCATATCAAGTTAATTAATCAAGTATTTTTTTTATATATATAATCTAAGCCATTTATTTTTATTTAAATCATCAAAATCGAGAGTCTATTAAATGGTTCAAATGACTTCAACTTATTACAAAATAAAACTCTTTCAATAATAATTTTTTTTGCTTGCAAAACTTGAATCCGAAACTTTGCTTAATATTAAAAAAAATATATACTAATTCACCTCAACCAATCATCTGTTCTTACAAATTATTTTATATAACCATGCTTAAAAAAATACTAAAATACAATGTGGTATAAAAATAAAAAATAAGAGAGAAAATTTCATAAATTAGATTTATGTATAATTTTCTCTGCTATTTTTAACTCCTACCAAACTCACTCTAAATAAACAAAATCAAAAACTCGAAATGGTTGTATAATACCGTATATTTACGATATATACTAGTACTGAAAAGAACTACATTATGAGGCCATTAGCAATGGCACGATTAGTACTAACATGAGTAGTCTCATACACTGGAAGCTCCTCACAGTACCTACCATTCCCAAACACGGCCAAATGATCAAGCTCGAAGAGATCCGAACTTGCACAACTGGCTCCATCATCATCATCATCATCATCATCATCATCATTATCATCATCATCTTCATTGGCATTAATTTTGGTACTTATTGGCAAATTCAAATCCTTCAAAACCAAATCGTTCTTCTTCTTGTTGCGATGGTACTTTTCCAAGAACTCTCTAGCAGCTTCCTCTACCACCCTCCTCTTCTCCACAACATTGTTCTTCGTAGGAGACTTTGATGCTTTTGCCACTTTACCCTCTTCCTCACACACCCTTTTGTGCCCGCAGGGCCTACAATCTTCACCCACAACCACGCTCAGAGGGTAGAAGCGCACCGTTCTCTTCACCCCATTGCAAAGCTTGTCCCTATCACAAGAATTGGTCTTGCTCAAACAAGACCTCGAAAATGAAGAAGCCGAAGAACGCGTTGAAACTTGAATTGACTTTGCTTTACTCTCACCATTCTTTGCGTCCTTACAAAATACTATGACGTCATCTGATCCATGTAACCGACCACCGGTAGTAGAACAGAACTTAGTTGTCGTTGAGATAGTGTTAGTGTTGTTGGTATTTTTGATCGTGCTCCTAGTTTTCTTCGAACTTGCAAAGATTGAGTTGAGAAAACTCGTGATCTTGCCACCTGGTGAAATGGGTTGCTTCACCTTCTTGAGGTTGTTGTAGATCTTCAACGCCCTCGATTTGGATTTGATCAACAATGCTTCATCTGCATCACCAATTGAAACGCCTAATTCGGCGTTGGAACCGTGGCGAAAACTGTGGAACCTGCGATCTCCTCCTTGTTCCTCGTACCTGCACGACATGCTGGTCCTCACAGGCTTGGGCCTGAGAGGTGGCAAGCACGAGGAGGAGGCGAGTGACCTTGTTCCGTACAAGGACTCCGTGTCGGAGGAAGAGAGTCCTCCCGAGAAGGAGGAGCTCGAATCAGAGGAAAACGACGCCGAACTGAAGAACATGACATCATGGTCATAGTCACGTGATCTTCTTCTTCTGTCCATTTTTTCTGTTCCGACAACACCAACAACAACGTTGTTGTTGTCTCTTCCTTTGTTGTTGTCCATGATTGTTGTTTCTGTCCGTTTGTGATTCTGTTTCTTCTCTGTTGTTGTTCTTTGTCTGTAGAACTTCATTTCGGGGCTTTTTGTGTTGTCACCTTGGTCGATGGAACGGTAGATTTGGTCGAGGAGGGTGGAAGAGAAAGAGGGGTTTAGGAACCTGCTATTATTGTCATGATCTATGAGATTGTTGTTGTTCTTCTTCAAGTTGTGCATGTTTGGCGTGCAATAAATTGGGGCCAAAAAAAGAGAAAAAGTTAAGGAAATGATGAAGTTAACTAGGAAGGTGACAAATTGGCAAAAATTAAATAATGAATGAATAAAGGCTAATTAGTATAGTAGCTGAGTGAGATATAGGGTAGATTGAAAAGCTGCAAATTGGAATATTAAGGTGGGTAAAGGAATAAGGGAGAATGTGAGAAACTATGGTTTGGATTGGTTTTTGGGCAATTTGGAGCGGTTTTGTGGAGTGGTTGGAAAGGGTAGGAGGAAACGTGAAGGAAGTAATTGATGGCTTTGTTTTTTAGAGAGAGGGAGAGAGAGTAATGAGAGGAGAATGGCACGCTTTGGAGTTAGAATGGAATGGGGAATTGGGGGAAGGAAACAGGATGAGAGACTTTATAAAGGGTCCATAGAACATGGCTCGTTTATTTATTTATTTATTTCTCATCTTCATGAGTTTGGTCATCACGCGCGTGCATGTCCCTATGCTTGTCTTCATGGGGTTGGAGGGGATCCAAAAGCCTATGCCAGTTTGGCCATCTAGTGATGTGGTTATGAACTTGACTACTTTTCTCACCAAGATCACACGTAGATTTTTTTCCCCTTCCTTTGATCACTCCCCCAAATTTTCGAATTTGTAGCCGTTGATCAAGTTGAAGAGTTACATAAAATTCAGTGAGTTGGTGTGTGATTTTATCCTTTTTGCAATGTTTTTAATTCAAGAATGAGCGATTGGATCTTGAACCAAATGTGTCTATAATTTTGCATTTCCTCCATATTCTAAAATGAGAAAGAGCAAGGTTAAATTCTCTAAATTGGTGTGCTTAATAATTCTCTTAATTCAAAATTTCACTTATATATATTAAATAGTCTTTGGATATTATATAAATTATAACTCATACCATTATGAATGGAATTTTGAATTATGAGGATTTTTAAGTTAATTGTTAGGAGAATATATTAACACTCAATGAAAAATATTAAATCCTTCTACTTAGTGTGCTTAGAAATTCTCCGAATTTAAAATCTCACTCACATGTATTAAATAATCCTTGAATACTATATAAATCACAATTTATGTCATTGTAAGTGCAATTTTAAATTAGGAGGATTTTTAGGTTAATTTTAGGAGGATATATCAACACTCTTCTAAAATACTATCTTTGGTTCATTTTAATTGCCAGTATAGTTATATGCACAAAAAGTAAGGAACCTAATATCAAGCTTGACTATTATGATTTTCATCAAAATATCCTTATTCAATTTTCAATATCTAATTAATTTATTCTATTAATGTCACACTATATTTCTCAATTATTGGTATATTTCGAGTGTTGTGAAGGGTAAAATTGAAAAGCTAATTATAAATATTTTATTAATATATGAAAATAACAGATGTTATGAATCCAAATTTTTTCCTAAAGTTATAGATAAAATGAACTGGAGTAGTAATAGTTGTTTTAGAAAAAAAATTATATAATCCTTTCTTTCAAAAATTCAACAAATGATTAATTATTTTATACTAATTTTATTCTTATCTTCATTAATTGTAATTATTTCTTTTTTTTATGACTTCCCCTATCATAATTATTTCTATAATTCTTTAATTAAAGTCACTCTTTAATTAAAGCTAGAGCTAATTTTTTTTCCTCTTCTTTCTCTTTCTCTGGTCTTTACTTATGTGAGTATTGTTGAGGGGGCTGTCACCTTTCTTTTTCGGTGGCAGCCCCACTATTTTCTTTGCATTTTGTTGCTTAGAGTTTTGTGTCTTTCATTTTAATTTTGTTGTTCTCATTGTGCTGTTTTTGTTTGTCCTCCTTTAGGTGTTTTTTGTTGCCCCATTGTAGGTGTTTACGTTATCTCCTTTGGGAGTGTTTTGATCTCCCCTTGTGAGTATTTTTCTTTTAATGGCCTTACAAACGACAAAAATGTTTAGTTCAATTTTGAGAGAAATTGTAATACATCTTCAAATTATAACACTTTTTGTGTTGATCCCTGATGTAAAAATTGCTAATATAGGTCTAAATTTCTTTAGAAATTGGTTATTCTTCTTGTATTTTAGATGCACAAAAAAAAAAACCAAATTTTTAAAATTATTTTTATTTATATTCAAAATTTATAATCAAATCACACCAGTTAAATACAAAAAAGAGCATCTACCCTCATAAAAACAAGGGCATAAAAGGATATTCCCTATCCTTTAACTGTTTTTACAGCTTAAGGAATCGGATGAATATTTAGAGATTCTATACTACTAGCTTAATACATCAGTCCTCAGCCTAGATATTATGGGGATTGGGGCCCGTTTTTCTTTTGCTAATATGATAACGGTTTTCTTTCTTTATCTGCATGTCTGTTCCCCTCCCCCACTTCTCACTTTTCTTTTTTTTTTTGTCTTTTTTGAATTTGAAAGTGATAAAAGCTCTTCTAGCTAAACAAAATGGAGATGGCTGTTAAAAGGTGAAAAAAAAAAAAAAAACAAGTGGATCAAAACAAAGGGAAGCTTTCATCATGGGAAATGAGGTCTATAAAATTAAAATCTATAAATCATAAGAAATAAGATTTTACCAACTTATTTTAAATATACTTATTAAAGATTTAAAATAGTATAAAAATATAATTTGTAAATGTTTAATATGGTAATGACTTTTTAGATATTTTAACAAATATTCTTAAAACATCTTATATGAAAAAAGCCTGTAAATTTAATCTATTAATCATCATGAATGTCAACCACATGATCGAAGTTCAACCAACGAACGTCTTGTACTTTAGTAACGCTACAGTATTGCGGAAATGGAGCACTGAATTCAATAACGGGTACTTTAATGGGTGATTTTTCCAGAAGGTCAAATTTTCCTGAAACTGCGAGCAATATTTACGTAGCTCACGCATGCCATCTGTATGCGTTTCGACTTTCCCTGCCAAATCAGAGAACCTTCTTTTTTTTTGGTGGAACAATTCAGAAAATATGAATTTGCTTGCAGTAATTTTGAATGGCATTAATTTATTCGACGCTATTAATCGTTTCTATGCAATTTTTTTTTTATTTTTTAAAGAATGATGACAATTTAACAAACTTATACCTAAGGTGATTTTATACTAGGTATTAGTTGGACAACTATATTTTAAGTATTATTTTTATTACATCATTTCTAATTTATATCATTTAGATAATAAAATAATTCTCTTAAAAAATAATAAATTAATTAAATATATTTTGAGTAAACATTTATTTTAGCCATTGAAAAGTATATGTAATATCAATTTGATTTTTAAAAATTACATGATATCAAATAGTTATTGAAAATTAAAATGTGATATCATATTAACTTCTCCGCTAATTTAATGACAAAGTTGATATGATATGCATCCTTTAAGTATCAAATTGAATGTTTATTCATATATTTTTTAGCATACATAATATTTTAAAATAAGTATAGTATAAATAAAAAGTATAAAAAGAGTTTAATTGGTATGCATTGATAGTGTAAAATAGTTTTATACTGTCAACCAATAGAAATAAGGGAAAGTGAGAATTCATGATGGGTCCCTTATTATAATGGGTAGTTATTTGTATGAGTTGGCACTTTCCATTATTTCTATTGATTGACAGTGAAAACTCTTTTACACTGTCAGTATATTTAAATTAAATTCATATAAAAATAGTATATAAACATCATTTTTCTTATCAATTACCTAAATTTAAATTTTAATAAACCATTAATTTAATTATATTATTATTTAATCATATATTTATTAAAAATTTAAATTTGAATATATATATATATATATATATATATATATATATATATATATATATATATATATATATTGAGGTTTTTAGCGAACCCACTTTTTTGGAAAAAATTTCTCATGCACTCTTTCCAAGAAAATTTTCCACCCATTCAGTGGTCAAAATTTGGGCAAGAAGTTGTTGGGAGAAAATTTTCCACCCATTTTTAGGGAGAAAATTTTTTGCTCAATTATTAATTAGGAAAAATTTATGCAAAAATTGGGGAAATTTTCCCGTTCATTTTTTAGGAGCATTTTCAAAATTTTCACCCTATGCTTTGCATTTTGAAATTTTTTTTTCCACCCAACAAATATTATGTAATATGATATTACAATTCTATCATATAATTTAAAGAATTTAATTGGTATGCATTGACAGTATAAAACTGTTTTATACTATTAACCAATAAAAATAAGAGAAAGTGAGAAATCATGGTAGGTCCCTCATTATAATGGGTAATTATTTATGCGAGTTGGCACTTTTTACTATTTCTATTGGCTAACAGTGTAAAACTATTTTATACTGTCAATATATTTAAATTAAATTCCAACTTAAATAGATTACAAATGCTAAATTATTTGATTGAGGATTCAATTGATATTTTAAGTAATACATATTTCTGGAATTACTTTTTCTTACTACTTTTTGTTGCATTGAGATGGTTAGATTAACGATATTCTATATTTCTTCATAGTTTGTTGAGTTAATATTTTGGTGGGTTTATAATATGAATTTGACATTGGTGAGTAAGTGATTTTTTTACGGTTTTGGCTAGTTTTTTCTTACTAATTTAATCTTTCTTATAAATTAATTTATTTAACTAACTTAGTATGTGAAAAGTAATGATAATTTGTTATAAAGCCTATAGTATGATCCTTATAAATTTATAATATCAACGCCCATTCTCAATGCCATGTTAGTATTATGATAAGTCAATGTCTTTTAAAATTGAAGAGTTTACCTTTACATTGAAAATAAATAACACAACCAAGTTAACACAAAACTAAATAATTTGATAAACAATTTTGTATTTGCTAAACCAAATTATGGGTGTGTTTGTTCTTTTTGAGCGAAAAAATCACTTTTTCATTGAAAAAAATTTATTTTTCATATATTTGGATAAATTTTTAAAAATAATCAGATTTCCAAAAAAATTAATTTTTTTACTATATATAAAATTTAAATTTCAAAACCACTTTTTTAAAACCTAAAACAAACACACCCTATAACTCATTTTTAACTTTATTACTAAACATAATTAAAACCTTCAACGACAATTTAATAAAAACATGAGTCTTCGACTCGACCTTATTACAAAATATAAAAGGTGACTATATATTTATGTCAATTCTTTTGAGAAAATTTCCCTGATCAACACTTTACTTTTTGAGAAAACTTTTTTATCCATAATTTTTTTTTCTATTATTTATGTTATGTGAAATTATAATTATGTTTTATGTATGATTTAAATGGTCTACGTACAAATGCTAGGATATTATATTGGGGGTTCAACTGATATTTTAAGTTATATATATTTGTTTCTAAATCAATTTTTTATCCCTTTTTTGTTGTATTGAGGCGGTTAAGTTTACTGTTCTTTTTCAGAACTTTCATTAATTGAGCTAGGAGTTCATAAGTGTTGATATTACGAAAAGGAAATGAGTTTGTTAATCTTTTATTGATTCAACTAGGAGTTTATCATGTTGTTGGGTATTTAAATTACGAGAAAAAAAAAGTTTGCTTATGGTTTTGTGTTTTCATTTTCTGTAGTTAATCATATTTGGAAATAAGCAATTAACATTTTTTTTTTGTAATTTTGTGCTTTGCTGTATTTTTAAAGGGTGCATTATTTTCATATTTTGTTGAGTTAATATTTGGGTGGATTTATTATACGAATTTGATGTTGGCGAGAAAGTCATTTTTTGTAGTTTTGGGTGGTTTTCTTACAAATTTAATTTTGCTTACATGTCTATTTATTTAACTAAACTTATAGATATGAAAAGTAGTGACAATTTATTATATGACTTATGCTATGTCCCTCCTAAATTTCTAATATCAATGCTCATTCCAAGTGTCATGGCAATACTATGACAAGTCAATATCTTTAAAAACTAATTTCACTTTTATATTGAAAACAAATAACACAACTAAACTAACCCAAAATCAAATAATTTGATAATCAATTTTCTATTTATTAAACAAATTATAAAAATTTAATTTATCATTAAACCTAACTAAAAACTTCACCAACCATTGAATAAAAACACGAACCTTTGGTTCTTATTTAAAAACATGAAAGATCACTATATAATGTAAAAAGCTTAGGTGTGTGTGTATATATATATATATATATATATAGTTTACAAATACAACTAATAATAATAATTAATAATTAATAAAAAACTTAAATAATTAAATAACAAATGTTGTTATGTATTAATTAATTTATTTATAAATTTATAAAATCTTAACATCATCAAATTAAAAAGTAAAATATCTTTAATCATTTAACATAATTTAAAATGTGTTGGGGTATATGTAAAAATAAAAATGTGTGGGGGATACTCCATAAAGAGAGTACATTTAAAATTTACACTCAAGAAGATACTCAAATTTATTATCTAGAGATGGAGAGGTAAGTTATTCTTATATAAGATTAAAGGGAAACTTTATCTGTGCATCAAACAAGTAACATCCTCCTGACATTCATGCCCATACATATACACACACACACACACACATATATATATATATATATATGTGTGTGTGTGTATATGTATGGGCATGAATGTCAGGAGGATGTTACTTGTTTGATGCACAGATATATATATATATATATAAACTTTAGAAAAAAAAAAAAAACGGAAGTGTTTTTTTAGCATTGAATTTGATGGAGTATACAAATGACAACAACCAAGATTAAATATAGCGTTTCTTCAAACAAAATGACCAAACATGCGTGTGAGCAACCTGTTCACGATAAGCACATGCACTCAAGCAATTATATCCTTATCCCATGGGCAAGTACAAGATAAAATTAAATGAAGTGTTTAAGGATATTCATACCGACGTGTTTGAAGAAGCCAATAATGATTTGAATTAGAATAGCTAAAACAAGAGTTGCATTTTCAACAAAATTATAGCATCTATGTCCCCCATATATATAGTTCTCATGAGAAGTTAATTATTTTCTCTTTATAGAAAGAGGTAAAAAGCAAAATAAAATAAAATGAGAAAAAAAAAGATTCCATGATCGATGGCCAAATGGGGCGAATGCCATGGTCCCCAAATTTCTTTTTGGCAATTTCTTGGCAATTTCGAACAAGATCCCGAAAAAATGATTGTGGTTGTGTGGGTCTAATACTGAGAAACAACAATGTTTTCCTTTTGCCACACAGTATTGTTGCATTGCTTACTTATCAATTGGTTAATGAAAATTTCTATTAGCTAATAAAGTCCATCAATACCCTCTTTCTTTGACTCTATGATTGACCACATGCACCACAATATCTCCACTCTCCATAGCACTGACCCTACCAAATATTAAATCCCTCTGAAGATCCATTGCCATCAGACGTAGAAAGTACATAAGATCATTGTCTAATTGTTGGTGGAAGCCAGCCACACTTTGCCTTGCTATTGTTATGACCAACCAAATTGTAACACCCCACAATTCAAATTGGTCATCACAATGCTTGCAGCCGAATTCAGAGACCAAATCAAGGACCTTTCTATGTCAAGCCTTTTTCTTTTTCTTCAAGATAGGGGGCACTATGGGTCATAGGTGTTTCATGTATCATAGTTCATGTCTTGCTGATAAACATAAAGGAAACCAAATACTAGAAGACATGTGACCCTGACAAGTGTTATGGGGGCAAATCCTTGGTTCTCATAGATATAATGGGAGGGGTGGGATTTTTTGGATCTTAATGCAAGTCCGATATATCCTTCTCACTATACTTTTTTTTTTTTTCCTCCATTTGTTGGCTTTTTCATATTTTTTTCTTAGGAATTGCTTGTATAACTTCGGACGTAATTTCAGACTAAAGGTAGCAGTTAAAAAAATAAAAAGAAATCTTTCCTAAAATAAAGACTTTAAGATTTGAATCGATGATATTGTGAATAAAGTTCATTTGGAATTATAGTTTACTTTTATTTTTATTTTTTATTGTGGCCCATTACTTTTGACTTGTTTTACCATATCTACATTAGTGGACATATATGTCAAAAAGTCTCTTTGCCTTATCAAAATTAATCAGATAACAACGATTGCTAGCCATGATGGAGATGGTAATGAATGTGAAATTGCACATTATTTGATCACATCCACACGCACAATTATTTGATTTCAATAAATTTGTCAGTTGGGAGGAGGTTTGCTTTCCATAGATGTTGAGAAAGGATGGGTACGTGATATCTGACCGATCCAAAGATTTTTCCCGTAGGTTTCAGCCTCTTCCACTTGGAGCAATGAGTTTCCGTTCCTTTGTGGCAAGCCCTAATGACCTCAAATTGAGTTTGTAAGCAGCTTAGGTGAAGGGGTTGTTTTCATCATGTGAAGTCGTTTTATTAGCGACATGGTTGATTAAACACATCCCAAGCTCTATACTGACAACAAAAATATATTTTGCACACATAATCTCACAAAATTTAACGTGTGTCATTGGAGAGTTTCATGTATGAATACAATTCTCACATCCAATAGCATAGTTAAAATAAAAAGTGATTTCTAGGTATCAACTTAATTCTAGATAAGCTCATTTTTTTTTTTTCTGGTTTCATCAACTTTATTATGAATATGCTTAAATATAATATGTTAGACTAATAAAAACGAAAGAATTTTTCATGTCATTGATAGGAAAAGATGAAAAGGGAGAAATATATTTTGTGAAGTTATATGTCTAATTAACTTTGTTGCCTTTATAGATAATTTTTAGCTATCTTTTTTTTTTTTTTTTGTCTCTCATTTTTATTTATTTATTTTTAATGTGGTTGCTTATCTTTAATTTTTCTCTTCTTTTTTTCCCCTCAATTTGGCCCCTTATGTTACAAACTATCTTTCATTGTGATTTCTAGTCACTTTTCTGAAATGAAATTAATGAAAAATAAACGGGCTAACTTGTTTATCTATCTTTTTTTTAAAAAAAACTTGCTGCCAACTTATTGTAGTCTAACATAGCAAAAGTTCACCCAATCCACCATCCAAAATCCCTAAACAAACAAACAAAAACTTCAATAACTTTTATATATAAAAAACAAGTCCAAAAAACTTTTAAAATTAACAAATTAAAAAAAATGCAAAGATAAAAAGCTAAACCGTTTAAGCTTAAGGGACAACCTTAAACAAGTCGAGCCAGTATATTTTTGACTTGTTAATGTTTATTATAGGATTAACTAGGCCCATTTGACATCCATTTGTAAGTGGACTAACCTTGGCCCTGTTGGTCCATATAAGCATTTAGCCGTATGAGCTTTTTCCAAGTGAGTTTTTGGCGTTATGGACTTTTTAGCCCTACCCATGTGGGCTAGGGGTTAATAGGGCTGGGCTAGCCTTGACGTTGTACAAATATTGTTGGCATGACATGTATGTAGATATAATTAGGGGTGGCAATAGATAAGGTGGGACATCAAGGATCTTCAGCCAGACCTATTTTAACTTGTTTAGTAAATTAGTTGGGTCAAAAATTTTCATAAAATATTTTAACTAAAAAAGTTAGGCTGTACATTATGAAAAAAGCTTATTAGACTTGGTAGACTAGTCTATTATTATTATTTAATGGAATATTATTATTATATAAATCATTTAAATTATATCATAATATTATTTCAAAAGGTTCTTTAACTTATTTAGAAGCCTTTTAGCTTATTTAAAATTAGGTGTTTTTAGTCTATTTAAAGGGGTAATTATCAAATAAGTCTTTAAATAAGTTTTTACATCGCTATACTTTTAAAAAAATAAGGCTAAACTTTAACATTTTTCATTAATTTCATGATGAAAAAAATGACTAAGGATTATATTGATAGACCATTTGTAATAGTAAGAGACCAAATTGAAAAAGAGAACAATTAAAGATAAAGGACCATATTAAAATAACAAATAAAGATGAGGGACAAGAAAGTCCATTTTGCCTAATTTTTAGCTTGTAAGCAATGTCTTTTTGTCTAAAAATATTTTCATTTTTATTTTTAAATAAAATATAATGTTAACAAATGAAAGAATTAAATCTATAAAACATATTTTAAAAAGTTTAATTGAGATATACTAACAATGTAAAATTTTTTTATATTATCATTAAATTATATATTGCTACGAACTACATAAGCCACATATTTCCATTACTTCAAAAGCCATATATGTTGAATGATTTGATTGAATAATAGTGTAAAGAAATTTTACATTGTCAATGTATCAAAATTAAATCATATGTTAAATACATGATAATACTATAATCTTTTGATTGGATGAGAAGATAAAAGTAAGAAGAAAGAAAATATAATTATATATAAAAGACAATTTTGCTAATTTGTCTTATATGACTAAAGAAAAAATTAAAAAGAAAAAATGGTAAATTTATACCATAAACCCTCTCTCCCTTATTTTCTTATCAATGGAGGAGAGAAAAATTTTACTATGAGACCCATATTTTTCTTTTAATTTTTCTTCTTTATTTTCTTTGTTATCTAAGTGGATTGAAATCCCCGTTCTCTCCACCCTAGTTCTCTCCATCTATTTTCATGCGACCCAAGCAATGGGTAAAAGATCTCATACAATTGATGACATACTAACATAATATAAACCTCCATTCAATACAGGGATCGATGAGACCTTTATAGTGTTTACAATTTTTTCAGCTAATGTTATACGAAAACATGCATCTATCACATTGTTGATTAATTTATTTATAAAATTTGGATAAAGTGTATGAATGTGATCACACAGCACATTTACATGTTACATGTTACACATATTATAACTTCATAAGAAAATGTTCATGTTGACATAAAGTATATATGAATGATTAAAATTAAAAATTAACTAAATACATTATTATTTTTAAAAAAATACATGATTTTCTCTTCATATTCTATTTCTAACTGTAATATATGCATGATCTCATGTATTTTCAGCATTATGTAGTAGTCCTCCACTCTAATATATACGTTATACGTGGAGAGGACTTGGGTGTTGGACCACCTTTTGGCACGTGATGACATGAATCATTCAGTTTGTATTGCCCTCCTTAATCTATATATTTATAAACTATGATCAGACAGTTGATGTTAGGGGAGAGGGGGCCAACGGCTTGCTTGATCATATTTTCGGATTCAAATCATATTTCCCTTTCTTGAACCTAATTATATAACCATAATTAAATCTGACGAAGTCTGCAGAACGCGAATGTTATAGTTTTAATTATTATAATAATTGATTAGTTTTAGTTATGAGGATATTACCTAAAAAAAGGAAACTCTGAGAAGTGTCTAGCCTCGTAATTGATAGGACAGGTTTAGCCTAATAATTCCAACTTGAATCTAGCATTTTTATCAGATTTATTTAAACTCTCATTTTTTAAATTATTCATACTTTTTTGAGTTAGAGATGATAATTAGGTAAACTTCTTAAAATAATAATTTTATGTGAGTCTCTGATATTACAAATAAAGTTTGTTTAGAGTTACAATTTATTTTCACTGTGGCCAAATACTTTTTACAACTTCTAATTTAATATTGAGTTGAAGCAGAGTTAACTTAACATTCAATTCGAATTATTAAATGCAACTGTTATACATAGCTAAATTGTGGAATTTTTAAAATAGAAAATTAAACTAAATAATATACATTTTAAATTTGAAAAATTACATTAATAACAAATATTACTATATTATGTCAAAAAAATACCAATTTAAGTTTATAAATCTTTTAATTTATCTTTAATATTTAAAAAAAAATAAATTTTATAAAATTATGTAATACAACTTGGGTCTAACCAACTGGAACTATAAATTAAATCTAATATTATAATATATTATATCTATTTTTTAGAATCTAAAATTGACCTTATCAGCTTTGGGTTCAACTGATCTGTCTACTTAAATGAGTCTTACACATCTTTACTTCTTATGTTGTATCGGTTTTTTTTTTTTTTTTTTTTTATGGGTGTGCGCGCACGCGCGTAAGTTATCAAATTTTGTCATTGCTATATCTCAAAATCAAATTTGTAGGTATCAATTTGGGCTGACCCAATCCAATTCCAGACTAAGAGCATTGGCCTACATAAGCATACCAGCTCCAAGAAAGAGCACATCAGCTCCGCGCAGGTTATTAGGACTAGTCTGCTAGCCCGTATTTTGATACTTATTCATATAATTAGAGTCTAAAAATGGTAATTTTAAACAATTTATTTGATTAACTTATATGAATATTTATTTTAGAATAATATTTTAAGGCATTCTAAACCTATATTCACTAACAATGTAACTAAAAATCCACTTATTAACACATGATTCTCCTTTTGGGAATATATGTGAATATATTGGTCTTGTTTTGCTGAAGCCATTGAAGCCTGAAGTGCACCTAGCGGCAGAAAAAAATTTATTTTACTTCGTTCAAGACTTGGAAGTAAAGATTTAGAAAGTTTCAATAAATTTAAGAATATATAAGGTCTCAACAAGCCTAAGATGTGGTCTGCAATTGGTTTCGATGTGATTGGCGTTTTCACTTTTGTTTGCACTCGTTTGTTTGTAAATATATTATATATCATATATCATATAAATACAAATCAAAGGCTGTAACTTTCACTTACAGTCCATCATCCAGAAAGAAGAATTTGCACTTGGCAATGAGAATATGGAGCCGGCCAAAGCCGTCTTGGTAAATTGTAGTTGTAGTATAACATACAATATTGCATTAGATAGGAGGAGAATATGCTAAAAGCGTAGAAACATTAACCACTATGATGTAAATGTAAACAACCAAAACAAAAAGTTCTTGCCTCCTTGAAATTTTCATTGAACATTAGTTGTCCATAACTGTAGCATTTAATTCTACCCAATTTCAAGTTCAAGTCCTGTATCATCATCTACTAGGAGGAAATGGGGTCTGATCAGAAACATATTTGTGTGAAACAAGTGAAGCAAGAGGTGACAGAAGAATGGGATGAGAGCATGCCACTACCTGGAGACATCATTGAAGGGTTTGCTGAAGATTATGCTGATGATGATTCCTTTGTTCCAGTAAAGGCAAGATCAGAGTTCAGCTCAAGACTTGGCAAGATTAACCCACAATTGGAATTCATATGGTTAAAGGTTAGAAGGGGTAATAGCACATTGAAACTCCAGGCACGTGTTGTGCAGCAGAAAAGCTCCATGCTTCAAAGGAAGTATACTATTCAAGCTGCAGCTGATCACAGGCATGTTGTAGAGTTAGGGGACCTGACTTTGGAGCAATGCACTGAACTGCAGGGTATACAGCCAAGGAAACTTTCATTTATGTTCACGGTTGAAATTATGTAGGATCACATATAAATCTAGACCTCTAAGATGATTGAGATCATATAAATTTTTTAAACAAAAAATAGCCTATCCTTTAATTTGAGGATTGATCATTAAAGCTCAAGATCACTGTTATATTGTTCTTGCCATTTGCAAAATTTGCAATACAATTTCTAGGGGTATATTTAGGATGGGGTTTTAGAGGGAAAAGGAAAGGAGGGTAAGTTTCTCATTTTAAGAAAATATACTTCTATTTTTTTTTTTTTTCTCCTAAGGATATATCCCTCCCTATTACTAGGAAAAGAGATCAATCCCTTTCAAGTGTAATTATATTTGTCCTCCCAACTAGTATTCTCTCCAAAAATCGAACCGAGATCCTCTTTGGAGCCGTTGTGTGCCTGTACACTATGCCAACACCCTTCCTGGTACTTTAATTGAATACATTTTCAAAATAAAAAAGAATAAAATGGTAGATTACCATAAAGCCTTTTGATCATCTTATTTTTAGTTTTATAAAGTGTATAACTCTCTAAATTTAAAAACAAAAAATATGTCTTTACTTCCCTTTCCCTCTAAAACCCTCTATCCAGACATACCCTAAGGAGTGGTTGAAATATTATGAGACAAGTTTTTCCTTCCAAGTTTGCAGAAATGAGCAGGAGACTAGTGAATATAGATGTCAGAGGATTTCGGAGAAAAGGGATCAGATATGACTGGAAGATGAAACTAGACACTCATCTACTTGACCAAAATTGTTCAGTCATAAGCTCCATCCTATTTATTCCGTTGGAGAGTGAACATTGCATCAATACTACTACAGCTAGGTGCATGGCTTGGTTTAGTGCAGCAATTTCCTCAGGTGTTCCCCTTGTCTTTGTCAATATCCAGACAGAACAAATTATGTCCACGGTAATATACTTATTCTTCACATTCCTTAGGAGTTAGGAACACAAACAATTTTCTCCTTCTTTATGCTAGCCAATTTGGTGAGAGTAAAATCTCAAGGAGTCTCTATCTTGTATAATGTTCTAATGAGTCAATCTCAAATCTACTATGTTACACAGGAGAAAACTAAAGGAGAAACAGGCAGGTGCAGGCAACAAATCAACACCATTACTCAGATAATGCATGGTATAAGGTTGTGGTTTCTACCTGGACTAGCAGAAGTTCCAATAGAATTGATCCCTCAAAGCAGCGAAAAACGCTTGGGATTGGAAATTAAACGGACAGAAGAGGTATAATATACCTATGACTAATACCCCTGCCATGCATTTTCTAGCAATTCAGTGCAGAGCATGTTTCAATTATGAGCAATGCTACATTGCACGAAATTTTTTTTGTAAAAAACAAGGATAGTCATGGGATGAAATAAAGTACTAATATGACACACTTACCTGTCTAAGAATCAATAAGCGAGAAAATCTTCGGTGGTCTCAAAGCCCAAAAAAAATTATGATCTCTATTCTATTTTCAATTTAACACCTCATCCATTTTATTCAAAACGTAGTGAAAGTGAAAAACATTAATTAAGGAGTGTAAAATGGTTAGTTTGAATCAGATTTGAGTAAAAGATAAATTCAAATAGATCAAATTTAATTAGGTTTGTTTAGTTTGGATTTTAACCTTTTTTTTTTCCAATCAATTCGATCAAAATCGGGTTGATTTGGTTTGGGTCACTAAGTTGAACTAAAAAGTAAAGAATTATATTTTTTTTAAAAAAATTTATTCTTATAACGACTAGCAATAATGTAAAGCTTGATTATAATATATTAAATAAATTTTTTAGACTTTATTACTAAAAATTTAAGTACAAAACTTTGAAGGTTAGAAATAATTAAAAAAAAAATTAGTTGATCGGGTGTTTGGGTGATTGGGTTGAAAAATCATAACTCTGAAATCAATTTAGTTTAGTTCTACCTTAAAATGAACCGAGTATCCGAACCAATCAAAACCCATTCCATTAGTTTGGTTTAGATCTTCGAATTCATTGGATCAATTCGATTCGTTTAAACTCTTAATATTAATCATCCACATAGAAGTGTCTAATTATAAATAAAATAGAGCAAGATTTTTTTTTTTACTCTTAAAGTACCTAAGAATTTCTCTCTGCCATATCATTGTAAATAAATTCGGAAAAAATTATATGCCTATCTAACATCTTTTTTCAATCATTAGGAACTTTAAATTGATGTGCTACTAAAATTAATCTGATAAATATATTTCAAATCAAACTCAACTAATGCTATACAACTTTTAAAACCACACATGCAGGGTTTTATGTGCATCTACACAGTGATGACAGGTTCAGCAGCTGACCGTGCTGGAGTCAGAGAACTCTATGAAGAGGCACTTGCAAGAGGGTTCCTTCTTGTGGTCTCTAGGTTAGAACGGAAGAGCCTGTTGCCAACAAGTGTATGCTCTGCTGGTCTTATACACTGTTGTGATCACTTCGAAATTAAGGACATATTCACTTCAGCAATTGACCAAAATGAGACCACTCAGCTTCATGTCATGGCATGGCCTAACCAAACTCGCCCCTTTTCAGTACAAGCCAATATTGGCTCCTCAGCCCTGCTACCCCCACAAGGATGTTTCCCCAGCACTTCAACACCATAATGATTCAAGACCAGGATTCAAAACAAAGAAACCATGATGAAAAGTCGTGTAAAGAAGTAGAATTTGCAGTCACTGAGAGGTAGAGGAAATAAATGTACTCAAATTCAGTGTTCTTTTTTTGTTTTTGGTTTTTATGATCTTTGCATTTGAGGTGATATTACTTCTATATATTACACTTGGTATGACATAAATGAATAACTTTATGGGAGCACCTAATGCCTTTTTATTTTATTTTTTTGGTAACGTTTGTGTGGTGTTATCCAACTTAAAATGGTAAAAAATATTAATATACAATAATCGGATTGCATGCGAATTTGGATTCTTTTTAGATTAATTGCTACGCTAATTTGTATAGGTGGTTTATTCTATCAACTAATTATATAACGTTAAACATACTCTAAATGAAAAACATAAAATAATTTCTGTGTTGTTTGTGTTAAAAACAACTCATTCTGAGTGATACACACTCAAATTATGGAAATTAATATCAAATTGAGAACAAATATTTAAAGCTGAAAATTCGTAACTGGTACTTATTTTAAATTTTGATCTCACCTACAAGGAAAGAGAGCGAGTATGTTGTTAAAAAAAAAAAAAAAAACAAGAATAGTTCACAAAACCTATGTGATAAATGATAAATGAATCAGTAAGAGAAATCTGTTGGTCTAAGAGTGCCTGAAAATTTTCCATATTTTAGATGGGCATAGCATGTCAGAAACTCAAAATTTTTTAAATATGAAATAGATAAAGATAAGACAATTGCTTTTGTTTAAGTTTATTGTGTAATAAAAATACTTTTTTTATGCTTCTTAAATATGAAATAGATAAATATAAAAAATTGCTTCTTAAAATTTTATGCTGTTCAAATATTTTTTTTTTAAAAAGAAGAGATATTATTTAGTGAAAAAAAGTTTTACTTGAATACTTAATAGAAATCATAAGAGTTGTTAAATAAAAAGAAATGATAGAGTTCATTTACCATCTAAAAGTTAATAACATGCCATATCATTTTGAGAACTCAACTTTGTCAAAAATTCTGGTTCTCTAATATTTTTCTTAAAATATAATTAAAAATAATTATCTTTTATTTTTTATTTTGAAGTGAATAAAGCTAAAATCCCAATTTTTTTTTTAAAGTTAATCAATGGGACTCAAAAGTCAAAATTAAAAACCGGGTAGACGGGCCCCATGGGCTATTAATAAAATCCGCTTTACAAAACCCAACTGTTCCCCAATTCAATCCCGATTGAACAAAACGACAAAAAACCACTGCTGTGTGTGTGCCTCCGATGAGTGTTGACTAAGTGTGTCGTCCATTTCTTCCACCTTGCCGCAAACAAAGAAAGAAAAGAAAAGAACAGAGAGAGAGAGAGAGAGTCAAGTTAGTTACTAGTTAGCCATTATTTCCCTCCATCGGCATTTTTTTTTTTTTTTAACACACAACACAGTCTCTTCCTCAGTCACATGGACGACGAAGGTGACACGTACAATCCTCGTACCGTCGAAGAGGTCTTCCGTGATTTCAAGGCTCGCAGAACTGCCTTGGTTAAGGCCCTCACCACCGGTAACCCATTTTCCTATTTCTTTTCATTTCTTTACTCTCTTTTCTTTTCTTTTTTAATTTATCTTTTAAATTCTTGGGTTTTTTTACCTTCTCTGCTTTTAACCAGATGCTGAGAAGTTCTTTCAGAAGTGTGATCCCGGTAAGGTTTCATTTCGTAAAATATTATTAATTTTATTTTTTAGGATTTAATTTTGAAGCAGTCTTTTTTTTTTTTTTTTTTCCCTTTCCAATCATGTGTTGCTGTGAAAATCTTTCTTGAATTTGTGTGCCTTGTTTGGTTCCAACATGTAGTGAAGAGAAGAGGGAGTTTAGTTTTAGTTTTATTTGGTGTTTGGAACTGGAATTTTCTATTTTCTTTGTGAATTTTTTTGGAAACAATGTGAAGAATGTTAATTTATTTATTTTTGAAATAATATATTTTTTATTGCCTTCACGGGTTTTGACTGGTAAGTAGTCTGGTATTGATTTCCGTACGCTACTTGAAGTTTTTCATTTTTCTTATCTAACGAATGACTTTTATCATGTGACTCTCATTTTTAATTTAGTCTCTATACAAACAAAGTAAATAAATAAATAAATAAGTAAACATTTTCAATTTAGGTTAATAGTCTCTATTAGAAAATTCGATTTCAGTGTTGCCCCTGCTATCTGTTGCCATAATAATACCGTGAGTTTGACACGGGATTACTATGAATTATAGAGACCAAATTGGAAATTAGTGTCGTGTGTAGGGACTAAATTGAAAATGAGTGTGAAATATTGGGACTAAACTGAAAATGAGTGCCACTTCTAGGGAATAAAAATGTATTTTAACTGAAACTTCGTATTATTTTCAAGATCATTTCTGGTCTTGATAGTTCATTTGTTCTATCTTTTTAATTTTTGTAGTTCTAGTGTAATAAGGACTGTAATAGCATATGCTACCTTGTCTGGGAAGAATCTAGCGAATTCTTCAGTATTTTGTAGCTTTCCATTACAATTTGCATCTTTGTATTCAATTGTACGTCGGACCAAAAAGTTGGTTTGGATGAATGGACTTCACTTTTGATAAGTTATGATGAAATGGATCTATGATACATGGCTTCATTTGATTGTTTCCTACAATTTTCCCCCCATATTTTCATAAGAATTAAATTTGGTGGGTCTCAACATGAAGCAAAATTATATCTGCATTGTAGGTGCTTTCAGGACCATTTCTCCTGACTTGTAAACCCTATGAATTAGGAAATATGGAGTATGGACAAGACATGGGGTATGAATATGATATGACACAAAATTGACACGAGAACATGGAAAATTCTATAAATTATGGGACATTACAGAGTACAAGATATAAAATTGATAAAAGATTGACATTAGCCCAAAATCCATCTTTGCATATGTTATCTACATTTACATGTGCCCTGTGAGCTGAAACTTAATTCAATAACTCCTTTGGATTCCTTAATTTTTAATTTTGGTACTCTTCCAGCCCTGGTGCATAAGAGTGAAAATCTGAATAGAAGAGGATTATTTAGGTTACTTGAGAAGATAGATGAATAAGATGATTTGAAGTAGAGTTATTTATTTTAACTGGAATAAACTTGTTGGTTAAAATTTAGCCGCATGAAGAACATCCCATTGGGACATGTTCACTCTTCATACTGGATTTAGCCTCTGAGGTTACCTATTTTCTTGGAAACAAATTTAAGACATTTTCTGTGAACTTGTATTTTTTTATGTCTCCAATGTTGTACCTGGATATAAGCTGTATCCCTATGTTGCTATTGCGCTGTAATACAAGTTACAGATTATATTTCTTTTTTAAATGGCATGCGAAGTTATTTGTATTGTTAAAATTATTGGTTTAGGAAATTTAGTCGATTTATGTGAACGTTGTGATACAGATAAGGACAATCTTTGCCTGTATGGATTCCCTAATGGGGAGTGGGAAGTCAATCTGCCTGTTGAGGAGGTGCCCCCAGAGATTCCAGAGCCAACATTGGGTATTAACTTTGCCAGAGATGGGATGGGAAAACAGGAGTGGCTGTCTTTGGTTGCTGCTCACAGTGATTCTTGGCTACTTGCTGTAGCTTTTTATTTTGGCACTAGAGTTGGATTTAATAAGGCTGATAAGTATGTCTTTTCCTTGTCCCTTTTAGAAATATATTGTTGTGCTTCGCTTGTTTTCTTAAACAATGAATATATTTGATTGGAAGTAGCTTAGGCTTAGGGTCAACTGTTTGAATGTCTGGACATTGTTTTCACATACTCTAAATTTTAACCAAGGATGGTTTGTACATATTCTTCAAACAAAGTACTTTTTCTGCTTTACTTGCACATGAAATGAGTAGAAGAAACATTAGATTGTAAGAAAGAAATGGTTAGACACAAAAGAGGTGCATACCTAATCAATAAAGATAAGAGAAGTAGATGGTGCCAATTAAGAAAGCCGTAGCAGCTAATGCACTTTAATTGGCTCTTGTACAGTTGACCACCTTGACAGTTGCAGCTAGTAAGTAAATGTTGAATTAGAATATGAATTCATTACTTTGTCCTTATTTGCATTTTGGTTGGTATCATACTTAATTACTAGCATCACTAGTTTACGCTCTAACCCAAGTAGCATAGGGCACAGGGTATCCCGTGTGAATCAGTAAAGACCTCCTTGGAATGCTAAATACTCCTAGGTGACTGATAGTGAAGTAGTACCATGGAGGGAGGGTGAAAAGAATCGCCACTGCAGGGTGAAACAGAACATGAAACTGGTGCAGGGTTCTAACTGCATGCTTGTTAATGAGCTGGTAACTCATAGGCATTAGGCAGTGGCCAGGCTTGACAGTATAGAGAAAATTATATTGGTATCTGTAAGGCTGAACAAAGATACTTTGCTCGTTCCAACTTAAAGGACAGAAAAGCACTAGGACTCGTCAATTTATGTTCAGATGTCGTATTTGAAAACCAAACCTGTAGTTTATACTAATACTTTACAAAAACAGCTGGGGAGAACTCGATCATTGTTATCTTTTTGTTTTTTTTTTTTTTGGTGATTGATAAAATTCTGTGGCTGTATCAAATAGTATATAAAAAAATGACAAGGTATGACATATTTTTGTGGTTTGCATTTTTCTATTTCTTTTCTGAAACCACAATTGCGTATGAGTTGTGGCAGAACTGTTCAAGTTCTTTCCTTTCATCTTTTGCATAGTTATGGTTAGTCTGATTCATACCTATATCCTGTGGTTAATCTGGGAATTCAGTCATAGGAAAATGATTAACTTCCAATTCTCTTGTTGCTATTCACTTTCTGATTCTAACAAAAATCAAATGGAAGGATAATGGAGAGGATATGAATATTGTACAAATATGTGGTTGTTGTGAGAGAAGTGGGAAGCTCACATTTTTCAGTTATCATGATGTTTGCTTTTACAATTTCAAGGTTGTAATATAAGAATGGAATTGGTAATTAAAAAATAAAAAAAGGAAAACAAAAGCAAAGTTATTTCAGGATAGTACTTTGGTGAACCGATTCCCCCTTCTCTCAAAAAAAAAAAAACCGAAAAGTTTGCTAATATTGCTTTAGTTTGCATTTGTTGTACCCTCAAGTTGGTAATTAATTTGAAATGCTGTCATCTTGTCATCTTTCAATAATATCTACTTCTCATTTTCATGCAGGAAGAGACTATTTACTATGATAAATGATCTTCCGACAATAGTTGAGGTTGTTACAGGGATGGCAAAGCCAACAGTTTCTAATCATAGCAGTAGCAAATCCAAATCAAACTCTAAGGTATGCAAGCTTGAAAATCATACTACCCAGCAGGGGCAATACTGTAACATTTTGCTAGTAGCATAGCTTTTTGCACTAAAGCTAATTACACTTTCTCCTAAACTTTACAGTCACTATTTTTTTGTATTCAAGATTCAATGTTCTAAACTTTAGGTGTATAATCAAGGGTTCTTAATTTAGGGAAAGGGGGGTGTACGATTTGAGGGATTGCCCTCTATGATCTATCGTTTTCTATATGCTGACTTTTTCACTGGAAGTAAAGAAAGTATTTATGGGCCCCAAAATGTATACAATTTGGAATAATACACAGGCAACTAATTGGAATCTAACTATTCATTGTCGTGATGCCTTTTGGGTTGACGAATGCAGCGAGGTTCTGAATCTCAGGCAAAGCATTCAAAAGCAACAAAATCAAAGGAAAAGGATGATGAGGAACAGGGAGATACTCCTTGTGGGGCATGTGGAGAGAGCCGTGATGATGGGTTCTGGATTTGCTGTGACATATGTGAGAAGTGGTTCCATGGAAAGTGTGTGAAGATTACCCCTGCAAGGGCTGAGCATATCAAGCAGTACAAATGTCCATCTTGCTGCAACAAGAGAGCTAGACAAATTTATATGGACGTACAGCTGGAAGCGGACTTAGATATGAGCGACCCATAAATGTTCTTTTCTGGTTCAACTTCAGGCATTTGTTAAGGATAAATGGAAGTGAAAGAAGAAAGAATATGCTTGTATTGAAACTAGATCAGTGACCTATAGGGTTATGCCACATTGCCAAAAAAAATTGTCACAGTTTTTGACGAAGAAGCAATAGAAGTTGTTAAATGGAATAAAATGATATGACTCACTTACCTATCCAAAAGTTTACATATATACTATATCATCCTGACAAATAAATTCGGACAAATATTCTGGTTCGTTAGCATTTTCTTAACATATATCATCTTTTCAATGTGAATTGTGTTGACCCTTCATGAGTGTAGTCATTATGATGATAACAAATTATATTCACAATGATGTTTGTATTCCCAAAATTATTAGGAATTACAAGAGCTCTAGGTTATGTCATCGTATGATCAAGTGGACACGACTTAATTTCATTGTAGTAACATTTGTAACTTAAAAATATATGAAGCATGATAATTGTTTAACTTGTTAATATTAATATGTATTTGTCCCTTGCCTAATTGAAGTCTCGTAAAGTATTTGGAGAAAGATTAATTTTGGGAAGACCCATTTCTTTTTAATTGGAGAACTGTCTTCTTTCTCTTCATTTGGCCCAAGTCAAGTGAAGTATTTGGAGAAACATTAATTTTGGAAAGGGCCTTTGGTTAAAAGTCTGCGTATAAGGGGAAGTGGCTTCGATTCCCGGGGGCAGAGCCCCCTCCCCTCCCCTGGGGTGTGTGTGCACACGTGTGTGTGGGACTGACTAAAAAAAAAGAAAAAAAGGGCCATTTTTTTCATGAGTTTAATTGGTATATACTGAAAGTGTAAAACTGTTTTATGCTATCAATTAATAAAAATAGGAAAAAGTGAGAAATCATGATGGATCCTTTGTTATAATAGATAGTTACTTGTGTGAGATGGTATTTTCCACAATTTCTATTGACTGACTTTTAAATTAAATTCTTTTTTCATTAGAGAGCTGTCTTCTTTCTCTTCATTCGGCCCTTTTCACTATTAAAGGTTGTGGTTGTCTCCTGCTTGTTCTGGCTATGCTTCATCTGAGTTACGGTGCAAGAATGTTTCTTTATTTCCTAACCTTCTTTCTTTTTTTGGGTGAATTTGGTTCCTTGTAAAAAAAATTAGCAATGTCATAGTATCTTATAAGGTTCTAATTACATCTCTATTTTATAATCAATATTTTCAATATTCATTGTAGTTAAATTTCATCGAATACTGTTAATCTTAATATTATAATTAGATTTCATAATGATTAAGCAAAATGGCTGGATAAAATGTGGATGGAAAAGACTCAAACTGGTTGATATGGTTAAATGGAAGAGAATCGATGAAAGCAGAAACAGCCACCATGAGATGGCTGACTAGGCAAATGAAGAGAGCTCAGGGGAAGTGATGTGACAATTTCACAAAATTCCACATGACTAATGTAACATTCGCACAACCCACAACTCACAAATAAGGCTTTAATTGTAAATCGATACAATATATTTATAAGTACGTTTTATATTTATAACTAGATATAATATCCGTGAGTTGCACGGATTTATTATATTTTTTATAATTATTTTTAATTAAAATATTTTTAAAAGTATTTCTAATAGTAATTAGAAATTAGATGTGGTACAATATATCAAAATTTATTTTAATTATTTTATGCAATAAAATAGATCAAAAGTACATTGAATTCATTAAATATTTTATTGTAGGTAATATTTTTAGTATTATTTGTATATTTCTTATCTTTGTCAATTATAATAACAAATAACCCTTTTGTTGGGGTCATTTTTACAACGTAACATATAATTATGTATAACAAAATACTGATTTTGCCAAATATAATATGATATAGTTCAATGATTGACTTTGATTTCAATTTATTATTATTGCATAATATATCTTTATTGAAAATTATTTTCTTCTCAAAATAAAATATCACTGAGTCTTTTGTTAACAAATCTTTGAAAAAATAAAATAATAAAATTTCTAATATAATGGTATAGATAAAAAAAAGTTAACTAATAGTTAATATATAATAATATAATATTTTATTCTCAAAAGTAATTTAGTTTTGTTATCATATTGTATTAATTTTTTTGTGACATAAAAAACATATATATATATATATATATATATATATATATATATATATATATATATATATATATATATATATATATATATATATATAGATAGGTCATATATAAACCATTTTATCTTAAATACATTAAAAAACTTGATGATTAACTATATAATGTATCTTAGTAAACAATTTTATGCATTTTAATTACATTAGAAATATTTAATAGTTAATATAAAATAATATAATATTTATGTTCTCGAAATTAATATAATTTTTTTTTTTGTATAATTCACTACAACAAATTCACATGCTAGCAAGGGCTGAAAAATATTGTCATTGATCGAAAAACTGTTGCCTAAAGTCTAAGGCAACATTTTTCAACCTTTGCTTACTTGTTGCCTATTTCTCCATTTCCTATTACATTGATAAAGTGTTGCCTAAAACTTAATAGGCAATATTTTTTAAACCTTGTCTAAAAAAATGTTACCTAAACCCATAATTAAAGAGAACATTGATAAAGTGTTGCCTAAAACATAATAGGCAACATTTTTTAAACGTTGTCTAAAAAAGTGTTGCCATAAATAAAAAATGTTTGTGGTGATTTTTTTACATAAAAGAATCTATATAATGTTTTCACCTTTCATTATTAAGTTTTCAAAACAATATACTCTTTCTAACTATAGTTCAATGATTGGCCTTGGCTTCTGTTCACTATCATTGCGTAATATACCTTTATTAAAAATTGTTTTCTTCTTAAAATAAAATGCACCATTTTGAGTCTTTTATTGACAAATTTTTGACAAAATACAATGACAAAATTTATATAATTGTATAAATAAAAAAAAGTTATATATTTAATAGTTAATATATAATAATATAATATTTTCTATTATAAAAAGTAATTTAATTTTGTTATCATGTTGTATTAATATTTTGTGACATATAAGAATATGTAGTTTTGTTTTACCTTTGATTAATAATTTTTTTATTCAATTTTAAATTTTGATAATTATTCTTCTAACATTTACACAAAACCTACTTACAATTATATATACACATATGTCATATATAAATTGATTTATCACAATATATTCAAACTTTGATGATTAACTAAAAAATGTATCTTAGTGAAAATTTTTATGCATTTTATTTACATAAAAAATTACACATTTTGTATTTAATATAAAATAATATAATATTTTAGGTTCTCAAAAGTAATTTAAATTTTTTTGCTGCATTAGTTTTTTTTAACATAAAAGAACTTATATAATTTTTTCATTTGACATTAGTAAGTTTTGAAATAATATATCTTAATTTTTTTCACCATTTGATTAATTTATTTTTTAAACTATTGATATATTAATTTTTTTTTTAACATTTAACTTCACAAAAATTTTATTTGGTAGTTTTTTTCTATATATGTAGTAATTATATTCTACCTATAATGAATGCTATGATGCAAGTGATTATATATATATATATATATATATAGAGAGAGAGAGAGAGATTATATTATCTATTTAAACAGAATAGTAATAAAATATAAAAATTGCACCACGTTTTCGGCAGCTACCAAGACACCTGCTTCTTCAGGATGAGAAGTTACTTGGAATGTTGCCAAAAAATTCTTTTATTTCATAGTTAGAGTATAATATATAAGTCAATTTATAATTTTTAACACTAACTTTGAATCCAACACTTATTTTAGTCTCTATTTGTGGTGACATAAGTTTCTCCCTACAACCCATGAATTATCACAAGAAGTTTTACTAGATATTATTTAAATTCTATTTGGGTAAATAGCTTAATTAAAGTCTTTTATAAAAAGAGTTTCTAACAAAATATCTTGTCTAAAAAGTAATTAATATATAAATAAGTTATCATATAATTGGATGTCCAATAATAAAAGTATTTATTCTGAATGTATAGTACTTATTCTAAGAAAATTGAGTAGAAATGTTTTTTGATAAGTTTAAAATTTCAGTTTATCAAAAAATAATAAAAATAAATTTTCAAGAAATAGCAACTCGTACAACCAATTTCATTTAAATGGTTGCATTGTTAACTTTTAACTATTAATATTCACGTCAAAAAAAAATACTAATATTTTATGCTAATGAGACCTTTGACTTTACCTTTTCTTGGGTTTGTAAATATTTACACGGTAGTAATTACCCTTCAATTATTGTTTTTCTTTTTTTCATTTTCAAAGATATTGATTTGCATTGTCATGTCATTGTAAATTTCATTTCCACAAGAATAAATTAAAACCTTAGCAGTAAAGTTTTTCTTTGGATAATAATAATCTGAATAATAATAATTTCTATAAAAGTATTTGAATTTAATTTATTACAATAACTTTAATTTTATTTTTACCTATTTTGGTAAATTAAATACTTTTTAATTTGAAGAATATATTGCTGGCAACTTCTGAATTTTTCTTAATTTTTTTTCCAACAAAAATAAACTTTTCTAAATTTTAAACTTTTATGTAAACAGTAATTTTTTACAAGAATAAATGAAAGAATTTAATTTTGATGTAATATTAGTTAAATTTTTTTTATACAAATATATAATTATGTATTATTATATCGGTAAAAATATTTAACTTAATCACCCACTATTTTAAAAATCTTACAAGTAGAAGTATATAATTGAATGATAATGTAAAACTCTTTTATATTAACAATATATTAAAATTAATATTTTTTTTAGTAAAACCTTAAATTGATTTTTGAAAGAGTTATGGGATATCAATTTAGTACTCGAAAAAGTTATGACTTTATTTTGATCATCGAAAGAGTTGTGACATCAATTTAGTTTTCGAAATATTAAAATTTATTTTAAGTTAGTCCAAAAGATTAAAAAAAATTGGATTAATTTGAAATTAATTTGAATATTTTGAAGACCAAGTTGGTGTTATAAATCTTTTAATGACCAAATTGATACCCCACAATTTTTTTGAGGATCGAATTATTATCACAAATTTTTCAAAAACTAAATTGATGTCTCACAATTTTTTTAAGAACTAATTTAAGATTTTACTTCATTTTTCCCCCCTATAGTCTTTTGACTCTTTTCTGTCACTTGCTCGTCGTCTCTCTTGGATCTATCTGCAGAAGGGAGAATTGAACATGTGAAACTTGCTGTTATACATCTTTCTCCTTACCAATGGAATCCAATGTAGTTTTAGCTGAAGTTTTTACTACATAGGAATAAACATTCATTGCTATATTCGAGGACTTGTGCCTAAAAATACGAGAAGAACCCGTAAGATGGTTCCAAATGAACGTGATGACTCGTATTCTTCAAACATTAATTTATGGCTTAAATATATTTTCAATTCTTCTAAATATTTGATTTTTTGAATTTAGTCTCTCAAAATTTTTTTACTTGGGTTTGGTTCGTTATTTTTCAAACGTTACTAATATTAGTCCCTGCCGTCAATTGAGTGTTGTTAAGTGTGGACGTGGCAATGTGAGATTTTGACACGTTTTAATGCTAATTAGATCTCACGTTGCCACGTTAGCATTTAACAGCACTCAGTTGATGATAAGGACTAATATTGCTAATGTCTGGAAAATAAGGAACTAAAACCAAGCAAAAAATTTTTAAGAGACCAAATCCAAAAAATCAAATATTTAGAGAAACTAAAAACATATTTAAGCCTTGATTTAATGTGGCATCAACAGATATCTTGAGTGGCTATAAAAATATTTAAAATAACACACCAACAGGAAAAAGGAAGACTTAAAAATTTAACTTAAATAATGATAAAGATTAAGAATGAGAAGAAGAAAAATTAAGGGGATGTTTGATTTGGTATTTTCTATTTCCATTTTTAGTAAAAATGAAAAATAAGAGTAGAAATATGTTTGTTTAAGTCATTTTAAAAATATTTTTAGAAAATATTTCCTAAAATCATTAGAAATTTGGAAATGCCAGATTCATGTTTTCAGCTTTTTTGTATTTGATTGTTGGAAATATTTTCAAAATACACGCAGTGTCACGCTGGTAATATTGTCAACATTTTTCCCTTTACTTCTCACTTGCCTCTGCTCGAATACTACATAAGACATGATCATTTTTTTTCCTCTCCAGTGCTTCCACATCCTTTTCTTTTGCTCTGAGTTCGAACTAGGGAAAAGAGAGTTGATTTTTCATTTTTGCCTTCCCCCTAAATTAAAAATACCGTAACTCCTCTTCCCTCAAACAAAAGCCACGGTCACTTCACCACCCAAGGACTGCTCCCCACCGTTCGCCTTCGAAGTGTCACTGCTTCTGACAAGGGTTGTTCGCCGGCATTCAGACCAATGGCACCACCGCAGCCTTCCTTTCCCTCACCCCTGTCTCGGGTTCTATTTTTGTCCCTCATAGTCACCGTTCAAATCGCCAGCACCACTACAGCCCTTCCCTTCCCTCCCCCTATCTCGGGTTCTACTTTCCTTGCTCACAGCTGCCGTTAAGACCGCGAGCACCACCACAGCCCCTCCCTTGAGTCTTCCCTGTTTAGAGTTCTGTTTGGTATGCATTCCTGCTCCTTTCGTTGGATCTACTACTTCTCTGTTTTATGATCTACTACTTCTCTGTTCTATGATCTTCTGCTTCTGTTTGTATCTTCTGCTTTTGCTTCATTGTAGGGGTTCTTCTGCGTATGCTTCTATATGCATCTTCTGCTTCTACTTCGTTATAGTGTAGTTAACCTTAGATGCAAGTCTTCCACCTTTCATGACTATTTTGAAAGCTGAGTTACACAAAAAGTTATTTGTATTATTAGGAGCCATATGTATCTAGTGTTATTAGTATTTATTTGTTGCTGTAAGGGGGTGCTCAACCTTAATGAAGTAAAGAGGTGAAGGTGTTAGTTTGATTAATTTCTTGTAAGGGTAAAAAAAGAAAAAAAAAATCTGCATTTGAAGTAGATTAGAGCATGCTTTCTTTTAATGTTTTGGCAGCCAGGAATTAATTATCGTCGATAATTGATGACTACCATTTTTTGTATTTTGTTATAGGATGATGTTGTTCTCTTTCTCTTTTTTATTTTTATTTTTTGGTATGTCTTAGCTAGTTGATAAGCTAAAATATAACAAAGGCTGTAATTATAGATAGTACTAATTATTTTGTTTAATTATGTCTCTTTTTAATATGACTATAATTTACTCATAAATCAAATATATTCCAAACAAGTTTTTGCAGTTAAAGTTTCCTTTGTAGTATTTAATTATATAATAATTGATAATGATAATAAAATTACTTAAAAGTGAGTAATTTATTTTATTCCTAATCTTAAAATTTTTATAGAGTTATTTTATTTTCATAAATACTTTTAAATTCATCTCAAATTTATAAATAATTAAGTTCATCTAAATATGCAAAAAAATAACATCAATTATTATTTAATAATAAATATAATTTTATTATCTTAAATTTGATTCTGAAAATGTATTTTAAAAATAGACAAACCAAGCATATTTTCATTATTTTCTCTTTTTGAAAATAGATAAACCAAACGCATTTTCTAAATTCAGGAAATTCGAAAATGAAAATCCTTTTCAGGAAATGAAAACAGAAAATATTTTCATAAACCAAACGCACCCTAAGGTGGTGTTTGGTTTGCTATTTTCTATTGTCATTTCCACCAAAAATAGAAAATAGAAGCCAAAATGTGTTTGGTATCCGATTTTTAGAAATATTTTCAGAAAATATTTTCTAAAATAACTGAAAATTTGAAAATACCAAATCCACATTTCAGTATTTTCAATTTGTGAGTTGAAAATATTTCCAGCCAAAACACGGTGGCATTGGTAATAAACGGAGCTCCTTTCCCTTTTTACTTCTATCCCCTTGGTTCGAATCTTGCAACAAGAGAAGGGTGTATTTTTTTTTTTTTCACAGCTTTCTCTTTCTTTTGATAGGCACTTTGTTGGAATCCAAGGCCTTTTTTTTTCCCCAATGTTGTTTGAAGAAATGCCCTAATAGCCTCTCCCTCAACAGTTGCATTTCGCCTCCATCCCTCCCTTGAACCAGTCTCGTGCCGCTCGCGCTAGCGAAAGACATCGCTCATTTGCAACTAACTAGCACGTGACTTCCGCTGCTGACATGCCACTCACCGCTCGCTGCACGCCGCTGCTCCCTTCCCGCTTGCTACTCGCCCCATGTCGCTGTTTTTTATTGTTGGCATTGTGTTTATTGTTGGCTTCTTTTTTGCTTTTGCTTGATGTTCTTGTTTGGAATGTTGAAATGTTGGAATATTGTTTGATAGTCTTCTGGTGATTGTTTTGGTCAAATTATTTGAGAGGGACAAGTAAAAGTTTAGTCCTTTTTATTTATTCATGTGTTTTTGGTTCATGTGTTTAATTTATGTATTTGGAATGTTGGATGTTAGATGTTCGAATATTGTTCTGGTTATTGTTTGATAGTATTCTAGTGATAGAATAGTGTTTGTTATTCATGTGCATCTATGCATGTTTTGGATTGGATCATTGGAAAGTTGAAACTTTTTTTGAAAAGTACCAATTCAAGATTCTTGGCATTGGGGGCTTGTTTTGATTTCATTTTGTTTTCCTTCTTGATTCATGTGCCAAATGCTTTCTTCTTTTGTTGGATTTGTTGATGGAAGGGATGTGCACTGACTAATCTTGTTTTAGGATGTTGGATCTTATTATGTTGATTGCTATATATTCACTATATTTGAATGATATTTTTCAGTTTATATTTGTCACTGAAATGACACAAATAGATTATTTGGTGATTACTCTGGAGAAGACATGATTGGTGATTACAAGTAATTTTTGTAGTTAAGATTTTCTTTGTAGTATTTACTAATTATATAATAATTGATATTGATAATAAAATTACTTAAAAGTGAGTAATTTATTTTATTCTTAATCTTAAAATTTTATAGAATTATTTTATTTTAATAAATATTTTTAAGGTTATCTCAAATTTGCAAATAATAAAGTTCACCTAAATGTGCAAAAAAATATATATAACATTTTTATTATTTAATAATAAATATACTTTTATTATCTCAAATTTGATTTTGAAAATATTTTTTGAAAACAGACAAACCAAACATCTTTTTATTGTTTCCCCTTTTTGAAAATATACAAACCAAACGTATTTTCTAAATCCAGAAAATCTGAAAATAAAAATCATTTTAAAAAAATGAAAACAGACAATGAAAACAAGAAATATTTTTACAAACTAAACACACCCTAAGCAAATGAACCAATTCTCCGTTTACAATGTGTGCAGAAAGTTTTATACAAGAATTTATATTTATGAGCAATGGCATAATTTGAAGTGAAACTGAGTAAATCGAGGAGCATACTAGTGTCGGTTCCTGATACCAGGGGCTAGCAAGGTCTTATTAACGATGGCGTTTCCGCATCAAGAGCCTCTATCTGTTGTCCCTTCTTAGCAACGTGACCTCTCAATGCGATATTGCAAGAGGGCTGCATGTTCTAATATATGATGCATGCGCGCACCTTTCCAATGCTTTTACGGGAAAGCTGCACAGTGCCACATGTTAATATGCGGTGAAAGGGAAAAATACTTACATAGTCCAGGAGCATCACATAATTGTGCTCCCATCAATCATATAAATATATTTTATATAGAACCCACCACTAATATACAATTCTATATAAAATGCACTTATATAATTGGTTGAGAGTATGGTAAAAGGCGCTATTGCAATTAGCGCTACTCAGATGTGCTATGCAGCTTTCTCATGAATCCATTCGT
Source organism: Pterocarpus macrocarpus (assembly GCA_031439585.1). Classification (NCBI taxonomy): domain Eukaryota; kingdom Viridiplantae; phylum Streptophyta; class Magnoliopsida; order Fabales; family Fabaceae; genus Pterocarpus; species Pterocarpus macrocarpus. The sequence continues at coordinate 36,493,885 of CM062514.1, forward strand.
ATCTATAAAAGGGAGCTTCCATCTTCTCCATTTACATCCTCGAGTCTCATTTCCCTCTCACAGTGAATTCTAACTTTTCTCATAAGTAGCTTCTCAATCTCAAATTTCAAATTTCATCTGATCAACAAGTGAAAGTGCTAGTCATAGCATAATTCTATAAGTTTATAAGTTTGTTTAATTTGTATTATTTATTTTTTGTAATATGTTAGAATTTTATGTTTGATAATGTTGATGAAAGAATTTCATGTCTAATAATATCAATTAACTATTAATTTTTTCTTTAATCAGTAAATTTATTTGAGTTCAATCTGAAAAAAAAAAAAATTAAACAACCGTAAACACATACATCTATATAATTATTCAATGTTGTGTTTTCATCTCATTTAGGTTTTTTGCGGTAATTTCATTTTTCATTTTTATTTTTTGGTGGTAGTTTACATCTCATTTAGTAAGCTAACAACTATATATTTAATAAATTAAATGATGTGATAAGACATCATTTGACACAAAGATAAATATATTTTGTTAATGTGAGGTAAAAAAATTAATTAAATACGTAAAAAAATGTTATTTATTATCATAAAACATCTAAAAAATTTAATTAAATATTTAAAATAATGAATACCTGTTTTTTCAATTAATATTTTTCATTTTTTCTTAACATTAGTAACAATTTTTTTTTAATGTTGATAGTACATTGGAATTAACATTTTTAAGTTTAATGCATCTACTCAAGTATTATATTTATTCTCGTCAATAAAAAGTATTATATTCATTATTAAAATTGTTCTTATTTTTTACAATTTCAAAATAAAATGTAAAAATTATCTTTTTTATGAGAATAAAAATAATCTTTAGTAAAACTATAAAATTATATATATATATAGAGAGAGAGAGAGAGAGAGAGAGAGAGAGAGTAATTGTGTTAGTTTATTGATTTTAGATATAAAACCAAGGTCCACTTGGAGGGCTTTTTGGCCTAAATATTGCACTTTTAATACCAAATTACCGATATGTAGTGGTTTCAAAACATTTTTCCTGTGTATAATTCGTTTTGACATGGTGGTTAGCTACAAGAATTTTTTAATTTTGTTGTCTCGGGGTGGTGCATTTTGCTTTTACTCTACCTGTTTTTACGATAAAATATTTCAGTCAATGGCTAACTTGAACCAGCGCCACCCAACTTGCACAAGACTCTCATGCACGCAGCCACATGGGAGTAGACCAGCTTTTACATGACTCTCAGCATGTCTATGAATACTAATCCACCCTACAAGTTTCTCCATACCAAAGTTCATATTATAATCTCTTACACTTTCATAAACTATGTATATTCTCTCAATTTTTCAGCTTCTATCTCTCTGTTAAATTCTTCTATAGCTCTCTTATTTTCTTTTTATTTGCTTCAAAAAGATGAGTACTTTTTTATGTTTGTATATTCATTTTATATTTGTATATTAAGATGATAAGAGATCGATTAAAATAGAAAGGGTCTCAGTTATAATGCATTAAAGAAGAAGAATGCTGTCAAATTGAAGCTTGAATCTCATCAAACAATTTCAAATCTCACTTACAGATTCCAATTGTTCAAAATAATAGTACATACACTGCTCTTGAAATAGTTGATGATGATGATGATGTTGATTGCATGATCAATACCTTTGAGCAGCAATTTGCTTTAACATTGCTCGAACTACATGTTGAGATTGATGTTGAATGCAGTTCATTCTTGCTTGCTATCCCTTTTGTTCACTCTATTATTGCATTTGGCGCTAGCTATAATGCTGACATTGCTTGTTAGATGATGATGAAGATTGCACTAGGGATATATCGTCAAATGAAAACAAAGACAATGGCGAAGGTGAGGTTGTTGATGGCGATTCTTTTGACTCTAAGGCTGAATTGGATTCTTCAGTTTTATAATTTTTCCTATTGTATCCTCATTGCATATCAGAGAACAACTTCCACATCTAGGAGGTTAGTTTCATACAATTATTTCTATATATTAGGATATTACTAGAACCCACTCATGACTTGAAGATATATTTATTGGTGCACCATATTTGATAGGGACTCCATTCTAGAATGTGTCTCCATATTATAATTATATTAATTAGGACCACCTTGATCAAGAGATGGATGAATTTCTTGGGTTAGATGTGCTTGGTTCCTGATGTACAAGAGATGGGCTATATGTTGGCTTATGGTATGATAGTAAAGAAGTTATGCAGTTGACTATCAAACATTACTTTATGAAGGTGCATCAAACGTATATTGTGGTCGAATCAACACCAACAATTTTTTGTATGAAGTATCTAAGACAACGAAAAGGTTGCGTGTGGCAAACGGGGGCAATTTTAGGAAAGATGACAAATAAGTGATAAACCACCAAATAGGGTGGTCGTCACATATGTCTTAATCCCATGCTGTCTCAAGAGCACTTCAAATTGGATTCAAACTTTATTTGCACAAATATATAGATATGTCACTGAACTATATATGCATTATGTGCTTTTATGGTTATTAACTTCATTATTAGATAACAATTTGATTGCTTAATCAATATTAGGATTATTTAAATTAGAACCATTGGTTCCAATATTTCTTTGAATAAAGGAAGGACATATGGCCAATATGGATATCAAGGATCATATCGGAACAAAAGAAAATTGCAGAGGTGTTGATAATTAGGATGAATCCTTCGCAAAGCTATGTGGATGGCTCACATATATGCAAATGTTTGCATCAAATTCTGTTTACAAAATTGAGACAATCAAGTTTGCCATCAATAATCAAGTAGACAATCAGTTTCAAATGTTTCATTGGGTGCTTTGGACATTCAAACAATGTTGTGATGCATTTTGATTTTTGCATACTGATTGTACAATTTGATGGCAAATTTCTATATGAAAAAAATTGTGGTACACTCTTGATTGCAACTATACAAGATGGAAACAATTGTATTTTACCGATTGCTTTCGTTACTGTTGAAGAAGAGACCTTAGATGCCTAGTCATGGTTTTTGGGAAACATCTGACAACATGTGACAAGAAAGTAAGGTCTATGTCTTGTCTCTGATCGTCTTGCAAGTATAAAAGTAACCATGGCAAATCTACACCTCAGTTGGCAACCTTCGTATGCATATCATGTATATTGTATATGCTACATTGCCAGTAATTTTAATCACAAGTTCAAGAATACTAAATTAAAGCAAGATTTATTAAAATTGGGTAAGAAGTACATTCTCATAATTTTAATATGATATTTTGTTTCTTTTCGAAGTTAGTATTTAATTTATATCAATGTTAGGTAGACAACTTGCATACATTGATTTGATAGGAACATGGGAAAATTTTGTGAAACTAGTCCTAAAATTTAGAGAGGGGTTGGCACAATACAAAGGAGAAATAGAGTAAGATGTATGATATAGGAGGATATAAGTATGGACATATGACAACAAACTTGTTAGAGGCCATGAATAAAGTCCTAAAGGTGCTCGGAATCTACCAATAACTATGTTGGTTAAATGTACATATGGGAGGATAGTAGAGTATTTTGTGCAAAGAGGTATAGAGGCTAGGACGAAGCTAAGGGTTGGGAACATATTTTGTAAGTAGTTAATTGATGCTATACTAAAAAATCAAGATGATGCATGTTCCCATCAGTTTGCAAATTTGACATAGAAACCACAAGATTTGAGGTTAAAAAGGCATTTAACTCTTTCACACAAAGTGGTGGTAATACATGGACCCTAAACTTAAAGAAGGGTGCTCACCAATGTAGAAAATTCCAAGCATATAAATACATGTGCTCTCACCTCATTGATGCTTATGCTATTGTATGTATAGACTTCTACAATTTTGTTGACCCTGTATATTCCATCCAAAATATTGTCAATGTGTGTAGTAGGCAGTGGTGGCCTATTGGCAATAAGGAGTACATTACAACCAAATCAGATTGGACACTAGTTCTAGATCCATCGACCTTTCATGCCAAGGGCAGGCCAAAGTCCATGCCCATAAAGAATGAAATGGATTTGAGAGAGTCATAACATAGTTAATGGTGTAGAATACATAAAAGGAAATGGATAAACCCTAAACAGTATTCAGTTGACGGCAGGGACTAATATTGGTAACGTATGAAAAATAAGAGACCAAAACCAAGCGAAAAATTTTTTAGGGACCAAATCCAAAAATTCAAATATTTAAAGGGATTAAAAACATATTTAAGCAATTGTATTTTGAAACCCTTTACTCTTCGCATGGTGCAAACATTGTTCTTCACAACAGGGCGATGAGACCTAAACTGGGGTATTGACTTGAACAAAGATTTTTTTGTCTATAGTTGACATTGGAGATGATGCGGTGATATGAGAAGAAACCCGCATCAGAGTATGAGAGATAGGTGACATGGTTGTGTATTAATGTCTAACACTCCATATGATCTATCGCTGATATATATTCTTGTCTATAAATAAAAACTATTTATTTTGTTAGTGCACATGTGAGATTATATCTGTTCAATCTATTTTATTTTTTAGAATCAAGATTAAGTAATATCAAAATTTCTTCATTCTTACACTTGAACATAATTCCAAGTGATCTGAGAACTTTTCCTTCCAATGAAAAATGAGTGACAATTCATAACCAGATCAAAGGATTTTTTTTTTAACAAACAAAGTAATTACAATAGTGAGGGAACAATTAATAAGCAAATGAAAGGTTTTTCTATTACACTAATTAACTAACCACGAACTTGGTATAATTTAAATGTCTTCATCATCTGTGATATCAGTACCATGTTGGGAGCTCTAGCTTGCTACAAGATAAGGACAAAGATTTCAATTATGACCTTCCCTTTTGCACTGTTGCCTACGATGTGACTCTCAAATCCATTATGCGTGTGGTCTTTGGCATGCCCTTAGCACAAAGGGTCAATAGATCTGGAGCCAATGTTCAGTCTAATGTGGCTATAATGTTCTTCTCATTACCAATCAGATACCATTGTCTACTATACGCATTAACAATATTTTGGATGGAGTAAACAAGATCAACAAAATTGTAGAAGTCTATACTAACAACAACACAAGTAGCAATGACGTGAGAGTATGAGTACTTATATACTTGAAATTTCCCACACTAGCAAGTATCCCTATTTATGTTCAAGGCCCATGTATTATCACAACACTTTGTGAAAGGTTGAATGCCTCTTCAACCTCAAACCTTGTGGTCTCTATGTCATATCTGCGAATTTAGTAGGACCACATAGCCTCTTGATTTTTCATTATAATGTTAATCAACTTCTTACAAAACCTGTTTCCAATGCTTAGCTCTGCCTTAGCCTTTGTACCTCTGTGCACAAAATACTATACCATCCTCCCATATGCGTACTTAACCAATATAGTTATTGGCAAATTTTGAGCACCTTTCAGGACTTTATTCATGGCCTTTGACAAGTCTGTTGTCATGTGCCAGTATTGACACCTTCTTATATCATACGCTTAACTCCATTTCTCCTTTGGTATGCTGTTGATCCATCTCTGAATTTCAAGACTAGTTTCACAAAATTTTTTCAAGTTCTTATCGAACTAATGCATGCAAGTTGTACACCATACATTGATACAAATTAGATATTAACTTTAAAAAAGAAAAACCAAATTCATACATATCATATTAAAATTATGAAAATGTACTTCTTACCCAGTTTCAATAGACCTTGCTTCAATTTTGTGTTCTTGATCTTATAGTTGAAATTACTAGTAATGTGACATATACAATATACACGATACGCATATGAAGGCTACTAACCGAGGTGTAGATTTGGCATAGTCACTTTATGCTTGCATGCCAATCAGAGATGAGACACAAACCTTGCTGTCTTGTCACATGTTGCTGGATGTTTTCCAAACCATGACTAGGCATCTAAGGTCTTTCCTTCAACAATAGCAAAGGCAATCTACAAAACATAACCATTGTCATCTTGTGTAGTGGCAATTAAGAGTGTACCATGATGCTTTCCATATAGAAATGTGTTGTCAACTTGTACAATCACTTTGCAAAAATGAAAGGCATCGTAACATTGCTTGATGTCAAAAACACCCAACGAAATGTTCAAAACTGATTGTTTACTTGATTATTGATGACAAACTCAGTTATCTCAAATTTGTATATAAAATCTGGTGCAAACATTTGCATATATGCAAGCCATCTAGGTAGCTTTGTGAATGATTCATCCTAACACCAAACACCTCTATTATTGCCTTTTACTTACCCTTTCAAGCTTTTTGACGTGATACTTGATATCTATATTGGCCATGTCTTCTTTCTTTGATAAAAAAGGAACCAATGGTTCCAATTTAACCAACCCTAACACAAATTAAGCAATCAAATTATTATCTAATAATGAAGTTAATAATCATAAAGCACATAATTCACATATAGGTCAGTGACATACTTAGTATATTTGTGCAGATAAAGTTTGAATCCAATTTATAGTGATTTTGAGATAATATGGGATTAAGACATATGTGACGACTACTCTATTTAGTGATTTGCCACTTATTTGTCTTTTTTCCTAAAATTACCTTCATTCATCACGTGCAACCTCCTCTGTGTCTTGAGCACTTCATATAGAAAATTGTTGACGTTGATTCGATCACAATATATATTTGATATACCTTCATAAAGTAATATTTGAGAGCCAACTGCATAGCTTCTCGTTAAAAAAACAAAAGTTTATTTATTAAACATTTAAATAAATATTTAAAATAATTAATACCTATATTTTCAATTAATATTTTCTCTTTAGATTTTTTATGCTAATAGTGCATTGAGATTAATTTTTTTTTGTTTAATACATCTATCAAAATATTATGTTTATTCTCGTTAAAAAAATTCTATTTATTATTAAAATTGTTCTTATTTTTATAATTTTAAAATAAAATGTAAAAATAATTTTTAGTAAAACTATAATAATTTTAATTATTTTTAAAAAGTCACGTTCTAAAATAGATTTAAAAAAAGAAGTTATATATAGTAAATAATAATTCTAGATCCTCGTAATCATTCATCCAAATTTTTATTTTAATTAATAAACAAATATCCTTAGTTTTCTTAATTTTTTTTAAAAAATATAACTTTGTTAGTTTATTAATTTTAAATAAAACCAAGGTCCACTTGTGTAACATCTCCTCTATTATAAAATATTTTTATAGAGCAAATTAATTTATTTGATTTGTTTAAGTTAATTTGACAACAATTGATTGATCAAATAATTAAATTATATGCATTAACTTTATAAAATAAGACTATAAATTAACAATGATAATTTTAAAATACGTTACTCCATTTAAAATAAAACTAACTAATAAAATATTTTATTAAAGATAGAACAGGTAAAACTAATAACACTAATATAATAATATAATAGTATCAATATATATATATATATATATATAGAGAGAGAGAGAGAGAGAGAGAGAGAGGAAGACTCAGTGTCTTGCATGAAGAGTTAAGGGAACTTAGGAAAAGAAAAGAGAGAGAGAGAGAAGAGGAAGACTCAGAGTCTTGCATGAAGACTTTAGGGAACTTAGGAAAAGAAAAGAGAGAGAGAGAGAGAGAAGTTAGTCAATGACATTAAGTGATGATATTAAATCTGGTTGAAAAACAACGCATAGTAATAAATATGAAACAAAGAAAAAAAGGAGTGGAACGTCACCAGTGACATTTTTTATCGTAAGTAACAAGCACAAAAATTCTATATAAAAGGATAGTGAGAATCATCGTAGGCACAAAGAGAGAAGGGTACTGAAGAAAAATAATATAAGAGTGGGAGAGTAAGAATTACCTAAGAAAAGAAAGAGAGAATAGGAACGGTGAGTGAATGAAAGAAGGAATGGTGAGATAACGTGAAAGATAAAGAGAAAGGAACTTACCACGCAGATGCTAGTTTTCACCTTAGCAAAGGTAGATAATGAAAATATTTGCGAAATAAAACCATGGTTATATTTTCTCATTTCAAGTTATGTTATTTAGTGTTACTTTATATTATTACTCATTATTATTTATTATCACAGTTTACTTTATATTACAAGTTATTCTATTTGATGTCTCTTTCTCACAATTTATTCCAAGCTAATTCATTTGATGTTCTTTTATATTATTGCTCTTTATTATTTATTTATTACAGTCTATTTTATTGCTACAAGTTATTTTATTTATTATTTTTCTTATGTTAAAGTTGCTCAATAATTCTCTATTGCAATCTTTTTTTCTTTTTATTATTCTAGGTTATTTCATGTTCTTTTATATTATTGCTCCTTATAAATTATCATTACAATATATTTTATTTATTGTTCCAAGTTATTTGATCTGATGTTAATTTATATTATTACTTATTATCATTCCTATTTATTTTATTTATCCTTTCAAGTTAATTTATTTGATGTTCTTTTATACTATTGCTTATTATTATTATTATTATCACTACTACTACTATTACTATTACTATTATTAAGATATTGTTTATATAATGATATATTATTTTGAGTTGTCAATTTTTCTGAAAATTTCTTTAGAGGACCAATATTAAGAGTAAAATATCGTATCTCACACTTAGAATAAGTGAAATTTATTATATATGAATTTGAACAATTAAATTATTTATACCTTTTTCTTGGAATTTTCTACCTTGGCTTACAGATAATATAATGACTCTTGACTTATGAACATTACTTTGACCTTTGCAAAGACATGACTGATATACGTTTAATGTACCATGATGACAAGGACAGACTTATGGATCATAGAAGAAAGCTTAAAAGGAATTAACTAAAAGTTATCCTAGATTCAGTCCTTTTAGAAATTTTATTGAGATATTATGTTATATTATTTCAACTATTGTGCACTTCATTTATTCTAAGTTAATGAGTTAATATATATTTTCTATATTTTATTTAGTTTATTTTATTACTTAATTTTATGTATTATTATTTAATTTATTATGTGATAAATTTATGATATTTAGGTTATTGTTCATTTTATGTTATTTAAGCCTTTTATTTAACTTATATTGATTGCTTTAGTTCATGCATCTTTATATTTATTGTGAATTTATGCATAATGGCAAATACATAATTTTAAAAGAAGATATTTAAGATTTGTCGTTAACCGCCAAGAGGTAGATGGATAAGATGTAAGATTCTTTATGTTACCTGTCTTGGTTAGTATGACGTAAAGGTCTTGCTTTGTCATCACAATGATATGAGTAACACTAGAGAATGAGAATTCCCCTAAGAGAATGCATTGGAATATGTGTGAGACAAGTAAACAAAGGAAAGTGGAACTTAAAGCAAAGAGATTATAATTATACTAACACTTGTTGCATACTTCTTTTTAGCATTTATTGCTCATAATGTTATGAAGTATGATTTTCTTGTAAGTGATGTGATAAGATTATGATACAGTAGTTGTGTGGATTTCCATGCTAAGATACGGCTGGAACCATCATAATTCAAATGCTTTAGAACTCTACATTATCCATTGAGAATTTTAAATTCTCACTTTATTTCCGGCAGTTTCAGATAGTCAAGTAATATTCTAAAGAAAGGCAGACTCCTCTAGTTATAGGAACATATTGGAGTTATGCTTAAATAAATTGTAATATCTTAATATGGCCTAAAAATGTTTAGCTTATGGCGAGCAAAACTTCACCCTGCTCCCGAACTCTATATTGTATCCACGTAGATAAATTTCCAACTTTGAACTTCCTATGTAAAGTTGTGCCATTAATTTTAGTATGAACGGGTGTTACATTTTTGGTATCAAAGCCCCGTTTTAAGCATGAATAAGAGTTAAGAATAAGTTGACTCTCTATTATTTGCATGATGGATCCAATTTTTCTCTGCATTCCTTATAGTATTCTCAATGCATTAATTATATAATATTGAGTCTGATCAACTCAATATTGGTTGTTTATGCACTTATAGGACTATATGGCATCAGATGGACAAGGAATCCCAAAAGTGCAGAATACATCAAATGATATTCTATTAGGGATCATGGGAGCCATTAAGGGTCTGGCTGAAGCTGTCATGGCCTAAGTAGAATCAAATAGAATGGTTTTTTAGTGCATGCAGGAGACTCAAGATAGGAACAACAATCACGACGGTGAAGGAAGTGGGAACTCGGTTGGAGAAGTCTTTATAGCTAATCCTGGTTACCAAGGGCTCTCTGAATTTAGGAAGGTCACACCATCCTCATTCCATGGAAATTACAATCAAATGTTGGCTAAAAAATGGGTTATGCAGCTGGAGAAAATTTTTATATTCATGGGATGTGTGGATTCACAGAAAGTGGTCTTTGCCACCTATATGTTAGAAGGAGAAGCGGAACACTAATGGAGAAGTGCTAGAAGTCTGTTAGAGTCTAGAGAAAATGAAATTACCTGGGAGGTATTCTTAACCACTTTCTTTGACAAATACTTTTCTGTTAGTGTTAGGAATGAAAAAGAAGCTGAATTTATACAACTTAAGCAGGGAAGTATGACCATAAGTCAATATGTAGTTAAGTTTGATGAGTTGTCCAAATTCTCTTCTTACCGGAAAAATAAACCTGATGATTGTTAGAAGGCTACAAAATTTGCATGTGAATTGAGGCTTGAGATAAAAGAGAAGGTATCCGCTCTAGAGATTAAGGACTTCGCTCCAGTAAATAAGTGTAGGATAGTAGAAAAGAGTTTCCTAGATTGTTCAAGAAGACTTGCTTATTTACCTAATGACCTACTCAATAAACAAAATTCTTCTGATTCCCTTTTCCTTAATGTAACTCAAGTAGAGAAGTGCCTCTTAGAAGAACTCAAGGGTTTCTGCTTTATTCTTTAAATTCTAAAATTGAACAGGAAATAGACAGTATACCTATAGTGAGTGAATTTCCAAAAATATTTTCCAAGGATATAGTGAACCTACTACTTGAAAGAGAGGTTGAGTTTTTCATTGATCACATACCTGGAACAAGACCTCTATCCTTTGCACCTTATAGAATGTCTCCTTTAGAGTTAATTGAACTTAAGAAACAGATTGATAAACTGTTAGCTAAGGGATTCATTAGGCCCAATGTGTCTCATTAAGGTGCACCTATTCTTTTAGTCAAAAAGAAAGATGGAAGTATAAGGTTATGTATAGATTACAAGCAATTGAATGAAGTCACAATCAAGAATAGGTATCCACTTCCCAAGATGACCTTTTGGATCAGCTACTAGGAGTTTCAATCTTCTCCAAAATAAATTTGAGGTCAGGGTACCATCAAATAAGAGTGAAACAAGAAGATATACCTAAGACAGTCTTCAAGACTAGGTATGGGCATTATGAATATCTTGTGATACCTTTTGGATTTGCTAATGCTCTTACAATATTCATGGATTACATGAATAGAGTCTTCAGGCCTTACCTTGACCAGTTTATGGTAATCTTCATTGATAATATCCTCAACTATTCTAAGACTAGAGAGGAGCATGAACAACACCTTAGAATAGTGTTGCAAATCTTGAAGGAAAAGCAATTGTATGTCAAGTTAGCAAAATGTGAGTTCTTGTTGAGTGATGTAAGATTCTTAAGCCATGTGATCACTCAAGAAGGGGTTGTAATAGATCTAAGCAAAGTTGAAGTTGTAGTTCATTGGGAGAGATCAAAGACAGCCACTGAAGTTAGGAGCTTTCTAGTATTAGTAGGTAACTATAGGAGATTCATCAAACGATTTTCTCAACTACTTTTACCTTTAATTAGGTTAACTAGAAAAAACAAGTCTTCTGAGTGGAACTTAACTTGTGAAGTTAGTTTTCAATAGTTAAAGAACAAACTTACCTTTAACACAATCTTAATAATCCCTGATCCTAGGAAAAACTTTATAGTGTATTATGATGCATCCAAAAGAGGATTAGGTTATATTTTGATACAAGAAGGGAGAGTTGTGGCTTATACCTCTAGCCAACTTAGGTCTCATAAAGAGAACTACCCAACCCATAACATAGAGCTAGCTGCCGTAGTGTTTGCTTTGAAATTTTGGAGGTACTATTTGTATGGGGGTGAAGTTTGAGGTATATAGTAATTATAAGGGTTTGAAATATCTCTTTGATCAAAAGGAGTTAAATATGAGACAAAGGAGATAGATGGAGTTTTTGAAGACTAAGATTTTGAATTAAATGATCATGCTGGCAAGGCTAATGTGGTTGCCGATACACTAAGTAGAAAATCCCTACACATGTCCCTAATGATGATAGAGGAGTATAAGTTGTTGGAAAAATTTAGGGATTTGAAGATTTCGATGTCCTTGAAACCCCATTGCTATATGCTAGTGAGCTTATGATAGAGTGTGATTTGAGAGACCAGATAAAACAAGCCCAAGAAAGTGATGAATTTCTGAAATCTATAAAGAATAGGATTCAAACAGAGCAGGTTAAGCATTTCCATGTTGATCAAAAGGGGACTGTGACAAATGAAGGAAGATTATGCGTGCCCAATAATGAAGAATTGAGAAATAAGATTTTATCTGAGGCATATTGCAGTAAGTTCACTATACATCCTAGTACAACCAAGATGTATCATGACCTTAGGAAGTTGTTTTGGTGGAATGGAACGAAACGAGACATAGCTAGTTTTGAAGCTAGATTTCTTGTCAGGAGGTTAAGATAGAGCACCAAAAATCTGCAGAACTCTTACAACTTTTGGATATTCTTGAATGGAAAAGAGATCAATGTTAAAAGAGTTTTACTCTCATATTCACTGGACCAATCCAATTCAAGTCATAAAAACTCATGATTTAAAATAACAATAATAACAACAACTACAATAATAATAAGAGTAAAACTATATTTTAGTCCCTGAAAGATTTTTATTTTAATACTTTAGTCCTTAAAAGATTAAACACATACGTTAGTTTCTAAAAGATTTTTGTTTCAAAATTTTAGTTCTTAAAAGATTAAATGCATATACTTTAATCTCTAAAAGATTTTAGCTTTAATACTGTAGTTCTTGAAGAATTAAAATACATACACTTTAGTCTTCAAAAGATTTAATCTTCTAAGGACTAAAGTATATGCATTTAATCTTTTAAGGACTAAAGTATTTAAACAAAAAAATTTTAGGGACTAAAGTATATGCATTTAATCTTTTAAGAATTAAAGTGTCAAAATAAAAATCTTTCAGGGACTAACTCTAATAATAATAATAATAATAATAATAATAAGAACCCAATGCTTGCCACGCCCATGAGCCAGGTGGAGAGAGCATTCATTGTTGAGGATAATCACATAGCAGGGTGTTACGAGTCCCATATCGGGGAGGTCACCTTGAAAGGGAGTCCTTATAAGGACTTGAGCTCTCCCACCCTAATAGCTAGCTTTTGGGGTGTGGTTCTCTCAAGGACTTATACTCGTAACAAATGGTGCTTTCGTTGAGAGCCGGCTAACCGAAAAGGGCCTACCTGCGAAGGGTTCTGACTAGCGGAGGGTTCTAACCGGCGGAGGGGTTAACCGTGATCGAGTGAAGCATCGTTGAGTGAAGTGCCGCAGAGTGCAACCGTCGGGATGCCGGCTTCCAAAGGGGGTGGCAATGTTATGAGTCCCACATCGGCGAGGTCACCATAAAAGAGAGGTCTTATAAGGACTTAGGCTCTCTCACTTCAATAACTAGCTTTTAGGGTGTGGTTCTTTCAAGGACTTATGCGCCTAACATAGGCATTCAGACAAATATCACCGACACAGCAAACCAAAACCCACCATTGCATGTACACACTCATATTTGGCCAACCCAACACACCCCACGACAACATCCACCTCCTCACTCACACATACGTATAATACAAAACACAAGAGAGTGAATGATCAAATAGCAAAGAATTCAATCACAAGAAAAAAAAAAAAAAAAGAAATCAAGATCATGGATTTGAGGGACTTTGGTTTGGACCCTAGTTGGCTGAACTTCCTCCTTGACCACATAGACTTCTATGACGAAGCTGACAACAAGTCCCACCATGCACCATCTCATGCTTATGTTAGAGACTCCAAGGCAATGGCAAGCACGCAAGCTGATATATTGGATTACCATAATGCATACAAGTTTGTGGTGGACATGCCTGGCCTCAAGTCTGAGCAGATCAATGTGCAAATGGAGGATAACATGCTGGTGGTGAGTGGGGAGAGGAAGAGGGACAAGGACAAGGAACAAAAAGAAGGTGTGAACTTACTATATTGTGAAAGTTTTTATTTTAGAAATATTTTCTTATTTTTATTGATGGTTATTTTTGTACTTTTGGAAAATTATTTGATTAAAATTACTACAAAATATCCAATTTGATATATTTACACTGTCATTTGTTCATATGTTATTATATTTGTGGATTTTGATATATAGTAATTACAAGAATTAAATATTTTTATGATAGATTTTCGAAATAAGTATAAGAATTGAATTTTTTTCTGATAGATTTTTGAGATAGGATGTATGAGGAATAAATAGTTTTACTAATATGACATGCATTATAAAATTAAAATTTTTGTCAAATTAAATTTTTATATATACAAATATAATGATTTTTGCTTAATATATTACCTTGTATGTTATTTTTTAGGCTCTGATATTTCAATATTGGAACAGTGTAACAATATAAGGAATATATTGTGTTTTAAAATTTATTACTAGAATATGGGAATTTTGTGAGAGATTTCGCCTCCAACAAAGGCGAAAATGTATCAGACAAATTTCTACCTTTGCCGGGTGAAATCTAGCTGAAAAAATTGCAAGGAATTCGCCTTATCAAGTAGAAAAGTGAAAAAAAAGTTAGGGTGTGTTTGGTTTGCGGAAATATTTCCTATTTCCATTTTCTATTCTCATTTCCTAAAAATCATTTCTGTTTTCGTTTTTCCAGCTTTTGAAAATGTGTTTGTTTTGTTTATTTTCATTTTTTGGCTTTTCTCTCATCAAAGAAGTGGAGAACACATTTAGAGGATCCTAATCCCATGTAGTAGGGGCTTCTTTTTAAAACAAGGTCATTTCCTCCCAGCAGCCATTGATTCAAAGACCCATTTGGACCCAAGCTCCATAGCAGGTGCTTTGTCAAACCTGGAACTATATGAAGCCGAGGTACATAGCAGCACCAACAGCACAGTGACAGAGGTGGACCATCTAGGCTCAGGCTCAAGTTCACGATTTGCACCAAAGATTAAAGTTGGTGGACATACTAGGTTGGTTTCTGATTTTCCAATACCAATTTGAGATGGATTTGGTGGTTCTGAGATCATGCTCCATCAAGGTCGCAGAGACAATGGTCAAGATTGGATTGGAGGTTAGAGGGTGGAGAAGTTAATGGCATGCTTGACAAGAAAGTGGTTGGCGTTAATGTGGGTGGCATGAACTCGATGGCATGCTTGACGAGGGAATGGTTGGCACTGATATGGACGGCGCGAGGTTGAGTTCGGAGGTGGGGGAAAATTGAACAAGGGGGAGGTGATGCGAGAATCAAGAAAGAAAAAAAAGAAAACAATGTCTTTAAAATCACAAAATTGCCACCGTCCCAATATGAAAACAGCGACTTTTTCGTTTTCAGTATTTCCAAAAATTTGGAGCCCCTTTCCTAAAACTGAAAATGAGAATGCTTAACCAAACATATTCTTCATTGCATTTTCTATTTTTTGTGAAAATGGAAACTGAAAATGAGTAAACCAAACACCTCCTTAGCTTTCCTACATTCAAGATGGCAAAATGTGTGACGGAAAAAGTTAACTTTCTTGATACATGCCCAGATGTGTGACCAATGGTCATAAACGACTTCAATATAAGAGTTCAGTATCCACTTTTAACATATTGGATGCTAAAATATTGGATAAAAGTATAAATATTATTATTGTTACATATTTATGTCTAATAAATCGCTTATATAATAATAATAAAAAGCAAGTTAATTTTAAGGATAATAACTAAAATTTGAATATTAGAGAAATAATTATTAAAAAAACATCTTAGGTGCAGCAATATATTAGAAGTTAGTTTAATTAATCGATCAAACTTTAAATGAGCATAACTTTTGATTCGAGATTCTAATTCACTATTATTATACCTTTCTAGAAAACTCCATATGAGCTCGTCAATGTGGCAATGGCATAGCCAGTTGGTGCTATTTCTGGCGTCAAAAAATGTTGTTTAAGTTGTTTTGGCTATTTTTTATTTTTGTATGATTTTTGTATTTGTTTTCCCTCTGTATTATTTTTGGACTAGTATATGATTTTTTTATTTAACTAAAAATGTTAACTAAAAATTTGATTTTTTTATTCAACAAAAATATTTTCACATAATAAATTATAAAAATAAGAATGTAATTAATTAAAATATTATCTATTGAAAGATTGATAACAAAAAGGATATGTTAGTATAGAATTTATGACATAATTAAAAATTAAATAAATAGAACATTTAAAAAATTGTCTTTCATTTTAAAATAGATAACATACTAAAACCATTACAACCTAAGTTCGAGCAAAATACCTTTGATTAGCCGAGTTATTTGTTACCAGATGTCCGGAGGCATATGCTTGAAGAAATGCAAGATTTGTTTTCTTAGAAACACTCACGGCACAGTTACGATAAATCCGACAAGTAGCCTCACGACACTCATTCATACTTGCTTCTAATTATTATTTTCCTTATTACCCTTAATTAAGATTTAACTATATTAGACTGGATTGGATTAGCTCAAATTTCAATTTTAATATTTAAAATCCTTCTCATCCAATTTAATTCAAATTGATGAATACTATATAATAACAAAATTGATTATAAAAATAGTGATAATTTATTAAAATAACCTCTTAACAGTTTAAAATGCTATCTTCCTAAAATAAATGTCATTTACTATAAAATTGTTAAACACTTAAAATTTTGTAGTTGTAATCTTTTTATAATAACAAGATGGTAAGCTCCTTAACTTTTTGATGAGCGATTTTTTATCTTTCATCTATTTGTTATCATTAAACATAATTGAATTTTATTTTTTCATGTGACAATACTTTAAAGATTTTAATCTTAAAATATAATATATGTAAAAAAAATTATACTATAAACTAATTATGTATCATATAATTTTATATAAAATAATTATTGTAATTTAAATATTTTAAACAACATAATGATACACGAATAGCTAACTGTGTAAAAAAGATTACATTAATAATACACTAAAATAATATTGAAGTACCAAAATACATATATTAATAATAGTATTGTCTTGCTATTCAATTCTTCTCCTGCATGCGTCTGCATGCATTTCGCCGCAACATAAGGAGAAATCCGTGGGGCAGTGTAACAGGTTTCGCCCCCCATCATGCAGATTTCATAAAAAAATTAATTAAAAACTAAATCCTACATTATGGAGGCGAAATGTATCACCCTACCACATTTCCGTAATTCTACAAAATATCTCATATTATCATAATTTTAACCTATAATTCCCATAAAAAAAATTAAAAAACCTATTATACCATTTTTCATATAATTATCTGTATGTCTTTTTCATATAAAATTATCAGATTTATGTATCATATCATATCTAAGTACTTTTGGATCCGTGTAACACATATAGGTGTGAAGTACATCCGCATGGAGCGTAGGCATGGCAAGTTCCTGAAGAAGTTCCAGCTCCCCGAAAATGCTAACTCAGAAAATATTTGTGCATGTTATCAGGATGGGGTGCTTACTGTCACTGTTCAGAAGAAGCCACCCCCTGAGCCCAAGAAGCCAAAGACCATTTAGGTTCGGATTGGCTCACCTGAAAACCATTCCCTTGATGCACCATCAGAAGACCTGGAGGACCAAGAGAACAGGGGTTGATTATACCAAGAAGATGTTTCTCCTTGTGCAATATATATAAATGTTTGTTTTCCCTTTTAATTTAACGTACAACCAGTTCTTGTGTTTATGCATACATTGTACAAGCTATTATGAGTTCTGGTTATGCCTTGTATGTTTATTGTGGCATGATATGAGTCACTGAACATGCCTGATATGTATTGCTACTTAATAGTGTGTATATGTCTATATTTTCTTATGTAAAATGTGTCAGCGTCTACAGCTTTGTTGAATGTTAAACAGAAATAAAAACTGATATTGCCTTTATAATGGGCTATGGCTTCCCTCATTTATTTTTCCAGGGCTTGAAAAGCTTGTTGTACTGTTGATTCAGTAATACACAGTATGATTAATGTCAGTGCACAAATTAACTCCTTTTAAGTGTGTTTTGGTATGAGATAAAAATTGGAGTAAAATTTTATGGAATAAAAAAGACGAATAAAAGGATATTATTATTTACTTATAAAAAATTATTTGATCCTTCTTTTTAATTAATATTTAATAGGTCTTTTCAAAATAATTTTAATATGATTAATCATTTTTATTAATTTTTCTTTTTTTTTCGTGCATTTGAATTTTGAAATATCTTTCTTCCATGTTAGTCACACGTGAAAGCGAGGTATGGTTCTGTGTAGTATATCGCAAAAATAGAGTGAATGACAAGGGCATGCAGAGCTTCAGTGATTTTAGCCAAAGTAGCGACGACTTATCTGCAATTCTTGGAACATTGGATTCCTGTGTAACATTTGTCATAGCCACTTATGGCATATATATGATTCTTCTCTACGTTCAATAACATGGAAACCAATCACTGGTCTTGGTAAAACCAAACGCTTTGCTAAGATTAAAGACTTATTTGCATGCACTGTTATTAGCCAATTTACAAAAATAAGCTCCAGCCAGTTTATCGGGCCACAAATAATAAAAAGATGAGTATGAAGTTGTTGTTCCACTAGTTTCTCACGAGAACTAAAACCAACTATTAGCTCATCCGGGCATATCTCTATTCAAGCAAACATAATTGAGAGAAATTTAGATGTTAAAAAATGCAGAAAATGTAAATAAATGAACAATAGAAAATATGAATAAGCAATGGATAAAAAATAGGTGTTAGGGATTGATTTCATCTAAGTTTTCTAGTTTTGCATTACACAATTAATAAGTTAATTTCTTGACAATATCATTACCGGCCAAATTACTCATAGTTAATAGTCAAAGTTCAATTCTTTGATACTAAGAACCTTTTATGATAAGTTGAACAATTTATTTTCTTAGAATATTTTAAATCTATCTAAAGGATAAAGAATAAGAATTCAAAGGACCACATAAATGGGTACTTATATTCTTAACTACTCTAATTTATGTTAATTTTAGATTGGCTTATTTTATGAAGTAAAATTCCTTTCAGCATCACAAAATCATACATTAGTTACTGGGTGATCAAGATAAAAGTAACATTTAGAACACTAGAAATTAAGTAATATATTGAAAAAAGAATTAAGATAATAAAAAGGAATACAAAACCAATTTCCTGAGGCTATATCTCCTTAACACCTAAAGAAATCTAGCAAGTAATAGACAAAGAAAAAGAAACGATAAACCTTAGAGTCATATAATTTGGTAGAGAGATGTGATACCTTAGAGGTGGAATCTTGATTCCTCAAGTTTTCCTCTTTCCTTGACACTCATAATCTCTTAGAAAACTATAGAAATATTTGCCTATGTTTGTCCCTCTAACAATTGATAAACCTCTCTAAAAAAAGTACAAATATTTATAAAAGAAAAAAGAAACTCAATTCGGCCACTTTATTGCTGGTGCCATGGCACTTGACCCAGCACCATGGCACTGGAGTGTAGGTACAAAATCTCATGATTTTCTCCTTATCTTCAAATTGAATCTTTATCTTATCTCTTAATCTTGATTCATATCTTCTTAAATCTCCCTTTTGCCTCATCAATTCTTTAAAGATAAAAACCTGTGGCTAAAAACCCACCTCCATCCCTACGCTATATCCGCACAAGTACCCCCTTCAATTCCCCATGGATGAATGGGTATCCAACATAGGTATCCACTATTTTTGCACTTCAATTGCAACCCAAAATCAATCAATCAATTATATTTTATACTTCAAGAGCAAGTTGCAACCTAATAACTATGAGTTGCAGTAACTTTACGTAAATTTAGCTCCAAACTAGATATAACGAGTAAAAACAAATCAATATAGAAAATTAAGAGAGAGAAAAGTCTAAAAATGCAGTGGCCACACCAATAAATAATAAATAAATAAATAAATGTATGTTAAGAATTAAGAGAAAGAAAATTATAAAACTAAAGTAATGCATGGATACCCACAAATACGGAGATAGTGAACCATGTCTTCACTGCATTTAGCAAGTGAGTATTTAAAATACACATCCCCACTACTCACAGGATAAAATCTTCTGCCCATATCCGGCTCGTCACAAGTATTATCTGTAAATAGGCCACAAGAGTGGGTAAAATTGACATCCTTACAAATTGGCTTCATTGCCATCCTTTAATTTGTTAAATTCCATGCAATTACATCGAATTAGAGTGTTTGCCGTTACATTTAATTAGTTTAGAACCTCTTTCTCAATAATTTGTTAAGTTTAGGACAATTTAATTCAAAAAGAGTGAGTCTATCCCTTTTAATTTTTCTTCAACCTCTTTTCAAAATAATTTGTTAAATTAAATGCAATTTAATTGAAAATGAATTCTTATCGTTACATTTAATGTGCAATCAGGTAACTCTTTCTATTATTATCATATATAGATTTGAGAAGTTTAAATATTTTTCGTCTTTATATAATAACCCCACTCTATCAAATTTGTCAGACCTATTCAAATCACTCCCCCTGTGCAGTGCAAGGATTTGGGAAGTTTATATATTATAATCATATATATTTGAGTTACCTAATTAAATGTAACAGCAATCAGACTTTTTCAATTAGGTAACTCAAAATCAGGTAATTAAATGTGTAGCTCAAAATCATCTATTATTATCATATATATTTCCATCACTTTTAATTAAATGTGACGGCAATCAAACTCAAAAATAATAATAGCACAGGATAATCACTATATCAGCATAATTTTGTCATACATTATATTATATTTCTATCATATATTTTTCTTCTCTATATAATAATCTCACTATATTAGATCTGTCAAACCTATTCAAATATTCAAAATCACTCCCAAGTTCAGCGCTATATAAGATTTGGGCTTGACTTTTCGTCTTGCTCTGCTAATCATTCATCACTCTTTTGTTCTCTTCGTGAACTTTATTTACAAGTTTCAATGGCTGCTGCAATCGATATGGTTTCCAATGTTAGTCTTGCCAAGGAGTCCTGGTTTCTTCATGTTAGGATTCTTTCCTTATGGAACATCCCAATTTATGGAAACTCAAAGCTTCCATTCTCCATTGAAATGATTCTCTTTAACAGGTCTGTAAGTGCATTCTTTCGCTATGTGAATCTATACATTTTCCTACAATTTTCTGCAATTGTAGTAATCTCAATACAACTGTACTCACAACCGCAACCATAATTTAAAACTATTCTCACTTGTATCTCTTCTCTCCCTCTTTCTTTCCTCTCTACTTCATACTCCTCTGATTCAGGAGGCACTTGATTTCTTAGTTTTGTTCATAGGCTTTTATTATTTTGTTCCGTTTTCTGTACGCATCAAGAACTTGCTTTCCGGGGTATTCAATAGAACAATGCTGCAAGTCTTGCTTCTGTGATATTCTGTAACTGTTTATAACATATTGATATCTAAATGAGATGTATTATTTGTACTAAGGTTGGCGCTCATCTTATGGAACTCACTAAAGTATTTCTTGACCATTAATTGGGATTGGGTTTCAATTTTTTCCTTAACTGAATGAATGACACTTTAATAAATCCCATAAAATGAGTCTTAATCTTAAGTATAAAGAATATTTTGATATTTGAAATTCTTTAAAATCTGACACAAATGATTAATATGGTACATAGATGAATTCAGGAGGGCAAGGGTGGGCCTTGGCCCCCTCAAAAAAAATAAAAGATAAAAAAATACATATATAATATACGTATAACATATATAAATATCTGGTGTATATAAATAATCAACTACACCTTATACTTTAGGAGAAATATTTAGATGTTCATGAAATACTAAGTGGATGTATTTATAACTAATAATAGAATAATATTTTAAGATAATATTTTATCGTTAATTTATACTCTTATCTAAAATATTATTTTATTTTTTTGCTGTGAGTACGATCTATATGGCGCTCTAAGAGTACTTCAAGAATTTCTCAATACTTTAGACACATTCACACTTATTATATATATCAATTGGTCTATAAAATAAGATTTGAAAAGTTGTGCACATGTTTTTTAATGATAAAGCAATCATCTTTACTTGTTTTCTTTTTTCTTCTTAGATTATTTATATTATATTCTTTATTTAATTTAACTTTAGGAATAAAAACATGTATTTTTATAATAATAGGAGAGAAGACAAGAAGTAAAACAAATTCAGAAGTGAATTTACATATTAAAAAATCTTTGAAGCCTAGGGAGAAACAAAAGGTTGACAGATTCAGTCTTATAAGTTATTGAATTTAATATGCTTTATTTATTTTATCTATTAATTTACCTTAAAAATATAACATAATTATTAAATTAGTTGTTAATATTATTTTCTAGTAAATTTATATGCATGATATATCATAATAAATGAAAACAACAAAAATTAGAGTCTTTTATGATGGAAGAATAGTGCAAAACTGGTGCATTTTTTATTAACATATACCATACATGATATTTATTTGATGATATATCATAAGCATCCAAGAAGATTAATGAATTAAGTATTAGTATTTTTTTTTTTTTTTTTGGATTGGCTTCCCCAAGTTATCCCCTACTTCCATCCCCACAAAAGAAGTTAAAGAATCTTTGTAGTACCGTTGGGTTACAGTACTTAATAAAGTGTTCATATGTCTCATGTTGATACACTCATCGATACAACTCAAGTCTGTCATGCATTAGTGTTAGGCTGAATTCCAAAAGAGATTAAAGATTGCAGTGGGCACAAATTTTTTATTTGTTTAAATTTTTGATATTTGAGCATTTGGGACTGGGGATCTATGAGGTAGATGAATAGTATACGGTTAGGGTTCTTGGTCATCAGAATTGGGGATGAACACAAGCAAATATTTTTATTATTTTATTTTTTGTTATTGGAGAATTTGATCTTTAATACAAAAAGCTAATCTTAATTACATTTATCATTTAGTTCATTAATAAATTATAGAGATTAAATTATAAAACAAAATAATAAAAGGTTAGGGTGTGTTTTGTTTGTGAAAATATTTCCTGTTTTCATTATCTGTTTTCATTTTCAAATTTTCTGGATTTAGGAAATGCGTTTGGTTTGTCTATTTTTGAAAAGGGAAAACAATGAAAATATGTTTGGTTTGTCTGTTTTCAAAATATATTTTCAAAATCAAATTTGAGATAATAAAATTATATTTATTATTAAATAATAAAAATGATATATATTTGATTTGTATATTTTATTTATTTACTAAAAGTATTTATTAAAATAATTAATAACTCTATAAAATATTAAGATTAAGAATAAAATAAATTATTTACTTTTAAGTTATTTTATTATTATTATCAATTATTATATTTTGATTGATATATAGATAAATATTTAAATCCTATAGTTAGTATTATTTTATTATATATATATACTATCAATGTAAAAATATTTTATACAGACATTTAATTATATATTATTACATTAATAAAAATATTTGACTTAACCACCTACTATTTTAAGAATCTTACAAATAAAATAAATTAAATAATTGGCAAAAATAAAAAATTGAACTAGGAGGGTTTGAACCCCCAATGTCACGTTCGCATGCTGCACATTGTGCTGCCAATTCGTTTTTGGGTGTTTTGTTCTTTTATTTCTTTTTGTCCCTTTGGGAAAAAATAAATTATTGACAAAAATAATATATCTAGGCTGACAGGGGTTCGAACCCGCTTCACGGGTCTTCCAAGTTCAGCCTGCAACCAACTGCGCTACCAACTCAAGGTGTCATGACTTGTCATTAATAATATAAAACAAGATCTGTGCAAGAGTGCGTTTAAATAAAACGTAATATCGTCACATAGAATCGAACGCGGCTCGTGGCGGACAAAAAGAAGGGAGTTCCACTTATTTACCACAATGCCACCGTGTTTCTATAGGAAATATTTTCAACAATTAGATATAAAAAGATGAAAACGTGAATCTGGTATTTTCAAATTTTCACTCATTTTAAGAAATATTTTCTGGAAATATTTTCAAAACAATTCCAACAAACATATTTTCATTCTTTTTTTCTATTTTTACTGAAAATAGAAATAGAAAATGACAAACCAAACACCACCTTAATTTTGCTAAAAATGAAATTATACCACCTAAGAATCTGAGTAGGATTAAATTGATATAATTGTTAATTTATGATTTATACATCTAGCTAGGAAAGATTTTAAACTCCTTCAAATTGAAGAGATACCAAAGAAATGACTTGTGTGATTATGTTAAGGCAAATTCATCCTAAGTGGCAAAATTTCTTGCAATAACTGGGGTGTTACCGACATCCACATAGGTTTAGCACCTTAAGGAGGCAAACATGATAGTGCTGATTAAATCTCCTACTGTTGTGTCATGGTTGATCTCTAACAAGGACTTACTCTGGGAACTCATATATGTTTGGAAGATTGTTCTGTGTATACCAATTTAAATATTGTGCATCCACACCATTTAAAATTGACTAAGGAGCAGTAGAGGAGTTGATGCATGTGTCATTTAACGACATTTAAAAAATACGGTTAAACACATTTTGGAAATGTAGCTAAATGCAAAACCAAGAAATTACCACTTTCATCCCCACTACAATAGCAATAGCAATAGCCTTTCCTTCTCGCTCCTTTATTCATCCCACTTATTTTGGGAACAAAACTAGTTCTTTTTTAGGCTAGTCTAAAAAATTTGAATACTAATGGATTGTTTGGAAAGTCTTAGAGTTGAATTCATTCAAGAAATTGAATTTAATTCCTTAGTTTGAAATCAACTAATAGCATAAATTAAAATCCAAAGAGAATTCAATTCTATAAAAATGCCCAAAAGTTAATAAGACCAAAATAGATTTAATTTACAATTTCTAACCTGATAGATTTAATATTAAAAATTGATATACCGAAAATACTCTGAACTCTACCTAATTTCTTCTCTCTTCCTCTCCTCTCTAATATCTAATGAAGGATAAAATAGTTAAGATAAGGAATTCAATTTATTTTTATATACATTCCAAACAATGTAATTGAATTCAATTATGTAATTTACTAGTTTATTTTAAATATAAGTTTCAAATCATAATACAATTGAATTCAATTGCTGATAAAACAGAATTCAATTCTATTTCATTTTTTCATTCCAAACAACTTGTAAAACCTACAAATTAAAAAAAAAATAAATTGGATCAAATGTATGCAACTCAAACCAAATCGTAAATAAACCCCTAACTTAACTTAGCTAGCACCACAGTAAAAATAACAGTAAAATCAAAGGGCAAAAACAACTCGGTGAAAATTTCCACAACAATTAGAAATTAAAGCGTAATTATCAACAAAAATATAAATAAATAATGAGATTGAGATATTGAGAAGAGAAACTCGCTAACCTTTGCAGTGGAGGTAGGATTTAAGGCTTGGGCATGAAGGGAAGGGGAAGTGGTAATTTAAAATCCTTTGTTCCTTCGCTCCAGAATGTACCACTCTTGCTAGTGGACCACAGTGGTGGCACAGGTAGCAACCAACGGTCGATCTCCACTAGCATTAGAGTAGGTGAGCCTCCGACACGGTGAGTTCCCACAGCCACCGATAGGGAAAAGGAGGATGAAGAAGAAGCAAATGTGTGGGTGCAAGTATAGTGCACCACAGTGGGGGTGTAGTGGTCATGCAAATATGAAGATCCTACCATTCAATTTTTAGCAAACACAACATATGGTTTGGATAATTATTAAAGTGTATGTAGACCATAGATAAAGTAAATGGTGTGTAGTGCACCATATATAAACTAGTGCCCCACAAAATGAGCCTTGTTTGGAATCGATTTTCTACTATTAAAAGTTGATTCTGCCATTGTGAAGTGTAATTCAAAACAAAGAATACTATAGAAATTTTGGAATAGGTTTGCGAGGAACCACAATGATGTCAAATCAGTTAGATTTTTTAATTTTAAGGATAAAAATGTTGGCAAATTTTCTTTGAGGGGCTAATATATTAAATCACAATATTTTCATGAATCAAAGTGTATATTAACTCTAAAAATTAGTTAAAATATAAGAAATGTCAAGCAAAGGAACAAAAAAATTTGAATCATCGTTGATATTGCTTGTATTAATTAAGAAATAGTACTTCCTATTATAATTTATCTTTTAAAATTGACCAAAGGAATCATTGAACAACATGTATATTCCCTTCAATCCCAAAAGCCCCTACTTCCAACTCCTTGCTTTTATAGTATGTTTGGTTCAAGGTGCATATGAGAAAACATGATTCCTTTTGCAATTTTATCCAAAGCTCTCTCAATAAATTATGCTCAACTCCATTTGGTGTTGAGTAAAATCTAATACAAACATGCTTTTAATTTCCCCATAGCACCTCTCGCAATGTTGTTGTAGGCCTCCCCTCACCCATTAACAATACATTTGGTTGAGAAAAAAATAAGATAAGAGAAAATGAGGAAAGAGAAAATGGAAGGATTTTGCACTTTTCCTCCATTTGGAACACAAGAGAAGACCGAAAGAAAACAAGAAAGTGGCATGGGGTCCACGATTTCAGTTTTCTTGCCTCATATTTGAAAAAACTCCACTGAAGAGGGAAAGGGTGAACATTTCAAATTGATAAAATTAAACAAAATTGAAACATGGGATTGATCTGGAGAGAGAGTGTTCTAAATAGGAGAAAAGGGACAAAAATAAATGCATTGAAAGTAAAAAAAAGTAAAATTGAGAAATTATTTTATATATTTATTTATTTATTTTTACACAACTATCATTTTCTTTTTATTTATTCTATATTCATCCAAACACATAAAAAAAAAAAATTCTCTATTTTCTCTTCTCTTTATTTTTTTTTCCTTTCATTTTCTTTTTTTTTATTTTCTTCTCTCACCTAAACAAATTATAAGATTGGGTTTCTCTTCTTCTTGCTCGTCAAAATATCAGCCACGCCCTTCGCCTCTTCACCCCTCTATTGCCCCAATTTTAGCCTCACACCCCTTGATACAACCTTGGGTTCAAGTACAAGCTTACCACCATAGACCAGATTAAAGTATGCAACTTGTTCATTTGTAATTGGTCCAAGTAAGCAAGGCACCTTCAAATGTAAAGGCACCATAAAAATGGCATTTACTTATTTCTTTTCTTTTACATTAAAAGAGCCACAGTATTATTTATTTTTCTAGGCTTCGAAAGGGTGCTGATTTAGTACACTATAATTTATGTTAACACAAATAGAATTTTTCACTGTTTGCATAGGATTTCTCTTGTGAGTGATTGATAATTTAACAAATTCCATGAAGCTCAAATTATAGTAGTTCCTCCTCTATAGGGCCAACATTAATCATATATAATATTTGTCCTCCTATTGCTTAATTGTAACACTAATATCTTTAAATACGGAATGATATATTTAGATTTTCGTCACAAGTATTTATTTTAGGATCCAAACCTTTATTTTATGTGTGGAATAACAATTCGTATTACTGTTCGTAACTCCTTCTAAATTCAACCGATTAATAACTATTAGTATTTTGTTATTAATACTTTCAGCAAAAGCATTTCAAATTTCTAAGACCAAAAAAAAAAAAAAATCAACCACAACTTCTTGTCGTTACTAGATCTCTAGAAAAGGAGGAAACGTAAAAGCCGCGTGCTGACTTTCCTAAATATTGAACCGAAGCTCCTAGAAGTTCCCAAGTCCTAACCACTTTAATTTTCCAGAATGTTCCACTTTCTTCTTCCACTAAGCTCTCTCTCCCTTATAAATCCTCAAATCTACCACCTTTGTCTCCACAGAAAGCATTCTCAGAGCTTCCAAGACATTAACACATAGCATTTTAGTAACAATTTTCATTCTCCGAGAAATAAGAGCAAAGTAAAGTCATGGATTTCAGGGTGATGGGTTTGGATCCTGCATTGTTACACACACTGCATCACATGACGGACTTGTCAGAGGAAGACAAGACACACCATGCTCCAACGAGAACATACGCTCGAGACGCGAAGGCAATGGCTGCAACTGCTGCAGACATCAAGGAATATCCTCACTCTTATGTGTTTGTGATAGACATGCCGGGGTTGAAATCTGGGGACATAAAGGTTCAGGTGGAAGATGATAATGTGCTTCTGATAAGCGGTGAGAGGAAGAGGGAGGAAGAGAAAGAAGGTGCAAAGTATTTGAGGATGGAGAGAAGAGTTGGCAAGTTCATGCGCAAGTTTGTGCTACCCGAGAATGCAAATACTGATGCTATTTCTGCTGTGTGTCAAGATGGTGTGCTAACTGTTACTGTGCAGAAGTTGCCTCCTCCTCAGCCTAAGAAACCAAAGACCATTGAGGTTAAGGTTGGTTGAGGTTGTTGAACTTGAAGAATTAGGTGGATTAATGTTTGAACTTTGAATAAGAAGGAAACGGCCTCTGTTAAAGGCAGAGAGATACTTATGTAGTTGTAGATTTCTCTTTTCTTTCTTTCTTCGTTTTTTTTTTTTTTTTTGGACGTATTTGGCGTTTTTCTGGAACTTTGCATTGTAATGACTTTGGGCTTTGCGTGTGAGTGATATGATCTATGTGATGAGATATATACTTAATGGATCATCTTGAATTTTCATTTTACTCATTTGCTCTGCTTTTCAGTTCGTATCTACTTAATTGTACCATTCGGTGATTTTAGTTATCGTGGTAATTTGATTATGAAACCAACGAGTAATAAAAATTTATAATTGATAAATGAAAAAAGGAAGACAGTATTCACAGTTAGAGATATGGAATCGAAGGTGGTGGATGGATTTGCTACCAAAAATGATTCAAAATACCAAAAGCAGGGTCGAAGCCAAATAAATATCTGAGTCAAACTTGCGAGGATATAAAGTATAATACAATTGACAACAATAAAATAAGGGATGAAAGTAAGTAAAATAATAACTATTACGTTTCTCAATTCTCAAATGCACTTATTTATTCCTTTGTGATTCTATAATGTCATTGCAGAAATTTGAAAAATGAAAGAGTAAAATTTTAAATTGGGTTGAAAGAATTGAAAGAATTATAAAACGTTAATTTGTGATATTAATTTAATTTTAGAAATATTAATGGAGAAATTTTTAGATATTTATGAAGAATTATGTGGATGTATTCACAGTCAATAATAGAATAAAATTTTAAGATATAATTCATTATTTATGTATATTCTTATCTAAAATATTATTCTATTATTAGATTGAGCACAATTCACATCATATTTTAAAAGCACCTAAGAATTTTTCATATTAATTTTTATTTCACATTAATTCAAATATTAGTTTTTGTGAAAGAAAAAATATTAATTGATGTTTGATATGCCATGTTATGTAATAATATGTCATGTTTTGAGGTGATCCTTATATTGGTTCTCAAAAAAATTATAAAATATTAATTTATTTTTTGAAAAATTAATTTTTATTTTTTCTAAAAACCAAATTGATGTATTGTAACTCTTTCAAAGATAAATTTAAAGTCTATTTTAGCATATAACATGTAATACCACCATATAATGTGATATATCAGACATCAATTAATAGTTCTTTTATAGAGGTTAAGATTTGAACTAACATAAAATAAAAATTAAACTTTCACTATTCTTTCTAAAGACCAAATTTTCTGAAGAGCAAATTAATCTCGCAATTTTTTTTAGAACCAATTTGAGTTACTCAAAACGAAATGAAGGGTTAAAAAAATAGGATATTAAGAAAATGAAAGTACAAAGAGGGCTGTCAGATGCTAGTAGCATCTTTCAACTAATTGCCTTAGTGGCTAAATGCTAATGGTAAGTGTTGATGTAGTCACTGTATCCCAAAAGTCATGTGAAATTGGCCTATTAGATTCTAATAAATTAAACGACTCATTAAGAGCTATTAGCTTGACCCACATTAGGCTCGGTCTGCCTTAGTCTTTAGTAAATAAGTTGGATAAAAAATTTTAAAAAAATCCTTTTTAACTAAAAGATCATGCTATATGGTATGAAAAAAAAAAAAAAAGTTGCCCACTACTATCCACAATACACCCTTTGTCGATGCACTAAGAATAGTCGTGAACACAAACTCATTCGCACTCTCCCCCTCTTGATGGCGCATGACCCCAAATCCAAGGCCTTGCCAGTGTCTTCAGATCAGCATACCATAGAAACCATTGTTGCCTAGGTAAACTTGCGAGCTTCAAAAACAAGACTTGCTCACGAGGAGAGGGCAAGAGAGGGGGTGCAGGGGCAGATCGACGGCGGAGACAATAGTGCTGACGGCCAGGTGGTGGAGTCATTGAAAAAGGTGGGTGAAAATAGAAAATGTTGAATGGTTAGAATGAAAAATTAGAAAGCCAAAAAGGTTATATTGGTAATTTTAGAGTGGATTAATGTTAGTTCATAAATTGCAAGGACCAATGAATTCTTAGCCTGATTGTAAAGTGCAATGATTTTTTTATTCTTGGTTGAAGAGAAATTGAAGATAAAGAAATTTAAATAAAAAAAAATTATAAATTTTTTTTATTTAGATGTGAAGAGAAAATATAAAAGAAAAAAAAATAGTGTGGAGCTCATAAAATTTTTTCTCTCCACTCTTAGGAAGAAAATTAGAGAAAGAGTGTTTTTGTTTAAAATGATAATTTTATCCCTATTTTTTACTCTACTCTTAGTTGTAATATGGATCAAAATGTCATTTAATATGGTTGCACTTTTTTTTTTTTCACTTTTCTCTTCAATCAAATAAAAAAAATATATCTTATTTTCTTTATCTTAATTCAAATAATAAAAGAGAAAATAAAATTTTTTCCTTTATTTTTTCTTCTTATCATTTTATTTCTTTCCTCTTTTTTATTTTTTAATTTTCTCTCCTCATCGGATCAAAAGGCTAGTAACCATTCTGGGATAAGTGGTGCAATTCTATTACACTATTTGTCACAAAAGTAACCCTAAATAGAAAAAAGGATGCCTACATAAATAGCAACGGCAGGTGAAACTGGCAGTAGTTGCACAAGGATTGATAACAACAAAGACGGAGTTGCCTGTGGTTTTTACATTACTTGTATTCAATTTTGCATAAAAGGGGCCATGTTATTTATTTTTATTTTTCTAGCCCTAGAAAGGGTTTTAGCACACTATAATTTATGTTAATAAATAAATAGTATTTTTTCAATGTTTGCATAGTATTTTTTGAGAGCCATTCATAAGTTAACAAAATCCATGCTGAAATTATGGAAGTTCCTCCTATATAAAGCCAACATTCATGTATGGTACTTTTCCGCCCATTCTTTGAATGTTAAAATAATTCCTTTAAATATGGAATGATCTAGTTAGATTTTATTAATTATAAGTTTGATTTTAGGATTCAAACGTTTGTTTTTTATGGAATAACAATTTGTTTACTACTGTTTCTAACTTCTTATAAACTCAATTGATAAACGATTAATCATTATCGAAACTTTTGGCAAAAAAGAAAAGTTATTAATGAACATGGGACATTAGGAAGGAATTCAACTTTTCTGGTCAACTAAGCCTTGCGGAGACGGTATGATATAATTAGTTGCATTATATGAACTTTTCAAATTTCCAAAACAGGAAAATCAAGCACAAGCTTCTGGACATTACTAGAACTCCTGAAAAGCAAGAAAAGTTGGACCTACAATAAACAAAGCCACGTGCTGTCTTCCGCGTAAGTATTGAACCGAAACTACTAGAAGTTTCTAGATCATAACCACTTTAATTTTCCTGAATGTTCCAATTTCTTCTTCCACGCGCTGTCTTCCGCAGGTGTTAAACCGAAGCTACTGGAAGTTCGCGAGTCCTAACCACTATAATTTTCTAGAATGTTCCATTTTCTTCTTCCACTTATTATAAATTCACAAATCCACCACCTGTCTCTCCACGACAAAACATTCTCAGAGCTTCCAAAACATCAACACTTCACACTTTCTCTAACATTTTCCATTCTCCAAGAAATAAGGACAAAGTCATGGATTTCAGGGTGATGGGTTTGGATCCTTCATTGATCCACACATTGCATCACATGATGGATGCATCAGACGAAAAGACACACCATGCTCCAACAAGAATACACGTGCAAGACGTAAGGGCAATGGCTGCAACTGCTGCAGACATCAAGGAATATCCTCACTCTTATGTGTTTGTGATAGACATGCCGGGGTTGAAATCTGGGGATATAAAGGTTCAAGTGGAAGATGATAAGGTGCTTATGATAAGCGGTGAGAGGAAGAGGGAGGAAGAAAAAGAAGGCGCGAAGTATTTGAGGATGGAGAGAAGGGTTGGCAAATTCATGCGCAAGTTTGTGTTACCTGAAAATGCAAATATTGATGCTCTCTCTGCTGTTTGCCAAGATGGTGTGTTGACTGTTACTGTGCAGAAGTTGCCTCCTCCTCAGCCTAAGAAACCAAAGACTATTGAGGTTAAGATTGCTTGAGCTTGTTGAATTTGAAGAATCAGATGGGTTAATGTTTGAACTTTGAGTGAGTAAGGAGGAAATGGCCTCTGTTAAAGGCAGGGAGAGACTTATTTAGTTGTAGATTTCCTTTTTTCAGAAAAAAAAAAAAAAAAATTTCCTGAAACTTTGTTTTGCAATGATTTTGTGCTTTGCTTGTGAGTGATATGATCTATGTGATGATGTATTACCTAATGGATCATCTTGAATTTTTCATTCTTCTCGTCTGCTCTGTTTTTCAGTTTTTGTCTTCTTGTGGTATAATTGGGGAGATTTAGTTATCGTGGTAATTTGATTATGAAAGCAGCAAACAACGAAGACTTATTAAAAAAAACTAGAAAGACATTATTCAGCGCTAGAGACACAGAATAGCAGCAATATTTAGTTAGATTTTTTTTTCTTGATAATTTGAAAGGTGTTCAAGACTCTCACAGAGAGAGAAGCAAGCAAGAAATACAACTGCGCGTGCACAGAGAAGAAAAAGAAGGGAAAAAAAAAAGACACAGGGAGCTACAACCCACACAAATAACCCACAGTTTAAACCAAAAAAAAGGGGGAAAAAGAAGACCCAAGACTAACCACGAAACACGGCCCTGCCGACCCAAGTGACTCAATTAACTTTTTCCTTGATATTCTTCTACCCTTTTTATAGCAATCTTGCATCTTTAAGTAATGGCATGAATTTTACTAACGAATTGTGCGAATAGTTATAAAAGAAAGTTATTCAACTGTTAAATACTCCGAACTACGCACAACTCTCTTTTCATCACTTTTTGTGCAAGTACCTTTCGTGCCAAATAGTAGTTCTATTTCTGTAAGGTAAGATTTTGAATTGAAATTTTATGAATAAAAAAATTTAAAAATAAAAAAACTTTACTTTTATAATAAATTGACATACTTTTAATTAAATTATTTAGAGTGTAATAAATTTTGCATACTCAGACAGTTTAGAAGAACAAACATGGAATTGTGATTAGACAAGAGAATCTCCTGAATTTATTTTTGAATGACGTAAGCAATTTTTTTATTGTGCTTTTCTTCAAATTTGCTTGGCTATTTCGCTATATTTTGAAGAGAAAGTGATACGGAATGGTCAACAGTCGCTTGAAATTCGAAAATCCTCGCTGCCAAAAATGATTCAAAATACCGAAACCAAGGTTGAATAATAGATTGTATCAAGCTTATTAGAATTTAAAGTATAAAAAAAGAAAGGGAAAATTTGTGCCATGCAAACTTAAGCTTGAGGAAGGATCGGAATCTAATGGTGTTGGAGTCTCCTCCGGCAGAAGTTTGACCTTTATTAATCCATGATTATTTTGGGTTATCAGTACCAGTTTTTTTTTTTTTTAATACTTCAGAAACAATATCAGCACTCAATTGGATTAGTTAGTGTTTGTGTCTTTTTTTTTTTTTTGGGAGAGTTATATCCTCTTAAATGCTGTAATAGAATTGCTTTTAATAAAAGAATATCCTTAACTTTGATCCAAAAAAAAAAGTGTTTGTATTTTTTTTTTCACAATTTTTTTGTGTTCGATAGCCTCCCTAGGTTAACGGGAAAAAAAGAAGATAATAATTAAATAATGGATAAAAGAAAGTAACATTATTAACATTACCTTTCTCAATTCTCACATTAAACCAATAGCTGATTTTAGTGATATTGTGGACCAATTATTGTAGGAGTGGAAATAGATTAGATGGTTCATTGGAGGTTTTCGGCCTAACATATATTAAACTTAGTTTAGTCTAACTAATTTGGCAAATAAATTAGGTCAAGATTTTTTAAAAAATCTTTTTAACTAAAAAAAGTTAAGCTACAAGTTTTAACAAAAACTAATTAGATCTAATAGGCTAGTCTATTTATACTCTATTATTATTATTATCATTATTACTATTATTATTACTACTACTACAACTTTTGTTATTGTTGTTTAAAAAATCCTAATGATAATAGAAGTCTAAGTAGACTTGTTGGTTTATTTAAAAGCCTTATTCATAAGTAGGCTTTTAGGCTAGCTAGACTTTTAAAAAGATCAAGCTAGGTACTAAAAAAAGCCTATACTAGATAATAAGCTCAAACTCAAGTTACATATTTGAAATATAGGTCAAGTTTAGTCAAAGTTTAGTCTAACCAAACCTATTTTCGTCCTAATTATCATGGTCTAAAAGGGATATGAGCAAATGCATTTATTTATTTCTTTACTATTCTTTAATGTCACTGCACAAACCTGAAAAAAGAAATGAAAGGGAAAAAATAGGATATTAGGAAAATGAAAACACAAAGAGGGCTATCAATTGTTGGTAGCATCTTTCAACTTATTGCCTTAATGGCCAAATGGTAAGTTGCTAATGACAAGTGCAGATGTAAAAGAGGTGGAAATAGATTAGGCAGTCCGTTAAAGGCCTTTGACTTAATTTGCATTAGGTTTAGACCAATCTAGCTTGTTTAATAAATAAGTTGGGTCAAAATCTTTTAAAAAGCCACTTTAACCAAAATAGTCAAATTACAGCCTATGAAAAAAAACCTATTAAACTTAAGAGACTAACCTATTCTTATATTATAAGAAAAACTATAATTTTGTCCTTTATAATTTCAGGGATGAATTTGTTACAATTCAAACTTTTCAGAGATAAAATTGTAGTTATTATTATTATTATTATTATTTTTATTATTATTATTATATAAACCATTTAAATTAAATTAAATCATATTATTGTTTCAAAAGGCTTTTTGGCATATTTAGAAGTTTTTTTGGTATATTTAAGAAGACTTTTAACTTATGTAAAAATAGGCTTTCTAGTCATGTTAGACTTTTAAAAAAACCATGCTAAACCTTAAGAAAATATCTATTTCAAGTAATGGGATCAGACTTAAACTATATATCTGAAATGAAAAATGTTGAATGTTACGCAAGCATTTTCATAAAATGATGCATAAGAAAAATAATAACGATTGGTTGAACTGCGTTTTGTATACTATCAGTTTCTTTTTCTCTCTCTATATGATTCTCGGAACCCAAAATATGCCTTTGTAGCAATTTTATGAAATTATGTTCGTATCACAAAGCACTACTCATTTAAAATATAGGTTAAACTTATTTAAGCCAAAGTCTACTGTTATTTATTTCAACCCCAAAGTGCATGTTTGGGAACTTCACATATCAGTCTTTTTCTAGGATAAAAGCTACTTTTAGATAATCTAATGTGTTTAGGCTAAAATGTGAAAAATGATTATAAGCAAAAATTATAATTTTAAACTAAAAAATATCTTATAATCATAAATAATTTTTTAAAGCTTATAATTTTAAGTAGAAGTTGATTATTTTTAAATTTTTAAATTTTTACTAAATTGATTCTAAGTATCAAATATTATATGATATAAATAATAATTTCATTTCAATTCTAGTAATTTTACTATATAAAAGTAATTTTTTTATATAATTTAAATAAAATAGATTATTTTAAAATTATTTTTTAATTAAAATATTTAAACATAAATCAATTATCACATGATCGATTATCTAAAAAAACAATTATATAAATAAATAATTATTAAAATAATTTTAATCTTATAATTTTCTAAAACACACGTTAACTAGTTCGGCGTATCCCATCGTGTGCAATTGGACCATTCGATTCCATCTGTCTAGTGGTTTTCTTGCAAACGATTGTGGGGTAAGTTGTGCAAATCCATACCATTATTTCTTACAAAAAGTAGCCAGAAATAGGAAAATAGAAACCTACAAAAGCAACCGCAGGTGAAATTGGCAGCAGTTACATAATTTAAGCCTTTGGTTTTCTTATAATTTATGTTATGTGTATTCATTTTTCCATTCCATTATTTGCACGGTTAAGAAATATGGTTAAACCGCAAGATTAGATGCAGACAATGAGAGATGAAAACTTGAAAACAATGGCATTGGAATCTTTATATAATACATTATGGAAAAGGGCATTCAAATTTTAGGTGGTGGCTCAATTTGATCGGGGAAAACCGCAATCAACCCCATGCATGTAATGAACCTGTTGCATTTAAACCATGGAAAATTAAGGGAACAAGGGCCATGCAATCACACCTCTTTCTCACCCTGATCACGATCGGAGAGTTAGGGCAACCGGCTGTGCTCGTATTTGTCACGTGCAGCTCACCGGCGATCCTGCGGTTCGCCGGAAAAGTGGGCTGGTGGCGAGTTAGGCCGGTGGTGGCTGGCTGGTCTCAGGAAGCAGGATGCTGGTGTTCCTATTTTTGATGAGTTTTGTGGGTGAACTCTGTTTTGAGTTGAGGGTGTGAAGTTTAGTTTTCTTTTAATTTCAATTATCACATAAGAAGAGAAAAAAGAGAACATATTTTGGTTCAAATTTCAAATATGATTTGAATGATTTCTGATTGCAACTTAATTCCAATTGCACATGAGGCCACGGGTGGGATTTGGGAATGAAGCAGGGGAGAAGGTCTAAGTTGCAAAAATATAAAAAGGGGAATCCTTGTCATTGCATATGTCTTGACACGTGGTCAAACCCACCAACGACCGAAGCGCACATAAGGATGGGTGAGTTACCCTTCAGATATCCTCTGGCATCGGAGAAAGTACCTAAATATCTTATCACATGAACGAAGGAACGTGTCACTTATAACTCATCGGCCTGACTTATTTTAGTCCATGTGCAATTGGACTAGTCGATTCCATGACTCCAGTGGTTTTCTTGCAGACCATTGGGGGATAAGTTGTGCAAATCCATTCCATTATTTATCACAAAAATAGCCATAAATAGGAAAATAGAAACCTACAAAAGCAAATTGGCAGCAGTTAAGCCTTGGTTTTGAGATCAATTTTAATGTATGTATTATTAGTATAAAAGATATTTATATTTTTATTTAATTATATATTTTTATTTATAAAATTTTTAAGATGATAAATAATTTAGTTAAATACTTACACTAATATAATAATATATAATTAAATATTTGTTGAAAAAAAAAATTTTATTGACAATACATCAAAATTAAATTATTCTTATAATTTATACTATTTGTATTCATTTTTACATAAAAGGGGCTGTATTATTTTTTTTTTCTAGGCCTAAAAAGGGCATAGACTTAGTACACTATAATTTACGTTAATAAATAAATAGTATTTTTTTTCAATGTTTGCGTAATATTTTTTGCGAGTCATTCATAATTTAACAAAACCCATGCTGAAATTATCGTAGTTATAATGTCAACATTCATATATAGTACCTTTCCTCCCTTTCTTTGAATGTTACACTAATTCTTTTAAATATGGAATGATATAGTTAGATTTTTATTATAAGTTTTGATTTTAGGATCCAAACGTTTGGTTTTTCTTTTTATTTTTTGAATAACAATTCATTTACTACTGTTTTTAACTTCTTATAAATTCAACTAATTAAAAATTGATTAGTTATATCAATACTTTCAGGAAAGAAGAAAAAAAGTTATTAATGGGGAACATTGAAGCAATTCATCTTTTCTGGTCAACCAAGCCTGCTGAGAGTACGGTATAATTAGTTGCATTGTACGATACTTTTCAAATTTCCAAAACAAAAAAATCAAGCACAAGCTTCTGGATATTACTAGAACCCCAGAAAAGG
This sequence comes from Pterocarpus macrocarpus, assembly GCA_031439585.1. Classification (NCBI taxonomy): domain Eukaryota; kingdom Viridiplantae; phylum Streptophyta; class Magnoliopsida; order Fabales; family Fabaceae; genus Pterocarpus; species Pterocarpus macrocarpus. The sequence continues at coordinate 36,532,204 of CM062514.1, forward strand.
AAGAAAAGTCGGACCTATGATACGTAAAGGTTGGACTACTTTAATTTTCTAGAATGTTCCCTTTTTTACTTCCACGCGCTGTTTTCTGTAAGTATTGAACCGAAGCTACTAGAAGTTCCCAAGTCATATCCACTCTGATTTTCTAGAATGTTCCATTTTCATATAATCCGCCAACCTCTGCCACCCTTATAAATTCTCAAATCCACCACCTTGTCTCCACAAAAAACATTCTCAGAGCTTTCGAAACATCACAACGCTTAACGCTTTCTCAACAATTTTCGTTCTCCGACAAAGAAGGACGAAGTCATGGATTTCAGAGTAATCGGCTTGGATTCTCCATTGTTCAACACACTGCATCACATGTTAGATTCATCAGACGACAAGACATACAATGCTCCAGCAAGAACATACGCTCGAGACGCGAAGGCAATGGCTGCAACTGCTGCAGACATCAAGGAATATCCTCACTCTTATGTGTTTGTGATAGACATGCCGGGGTTGAAATCTGGGGACATAAAGGTTCAGGTGGAAGATGATAAGGTGCTTCTAATAAGCGGTGAGAGGAAGAGGGAGGAAGAGAAAGAAGGTGCAAAGTATTGGAGGATGGAGAGAAGGGTTGGGAAATTCATGCGCAAGTTTGTGCTTGCAGAGAATGCAAATACCGATGCTATCTCTGCTGTGTGTCAAGATGGTGTGCTAACTGTTACCGTACAGAAGTTGCCTCCTCCTCAGCCCAAGAAACCAAAGACTATTGAGGTTAAGATTGCTTGAGGTTGTTGAACTGAAAGAATTAGATGGGTTAATAATGTCTGAAGTTTGAATAAGAAGGGTAGGGCCTCTGTTAGAGGCAGAGAGTGACTTATGTAGTTCTAGATTTCTTTCTTCTTCTTTTTTTCTGTAAATTTTTTTAATTTTTGGAACTTTGTAGTTTGTATTGCAATGATTTTGTGCTTTGGTTGTGAGTGATATCATGTGATCTATGTGATGATATATTTACTTAATGGATCATCTTGAGTTTTTGTTTTTCTTCTTCGCTCTGCTTTAAAATTTTTATCACTGGTTCGGTGATTTTCGTCATTGTGGTAATTTGATTATGAAACCAACGAATAACAAAGATTTATAATTGGAAAAAAAAGAAAGACATTATTCACTGTTACAGATATGGAATCGAAGGTGGCGGATTTGCTGACAAAAATGATTCAAAATGCTACAAGCAAGCTCGAAACCAAATAAATATATGGGCGAAACTTATGAGGATATAAAGCATTAAAAAAATTGACAATAAAATAATGGGTAAAAGGAAGTGGAATAATAAGCATTACGTTTCCCAGTTCTCACCTTAGACCAACAGCTGAGTTTAGTAATTCTGAGGACCAACTATCATGGACTCTAAGGGATGAGCCAGATGCACTTATTTATTCCTTTGTGATTCTATAACGTCACTGCAAACATATGAAAAAACATGAAAGTGAAATTTTAAACTGGTCTTACTTGTTGGACATCAAATTATTTTTTAAAAGAATTGTGACATATTTGGTATGTTATGTTACGTAATAATATGTCAATGAACCTCATTAGGTTTTTAAAAAGCTATAGGATATGAAATTGATTCTTAAAAAAGTTACAAGACATTAATTTGGAGTCTATTTCAACCATAATTGTGAAACTCGGCTCAAACTGGTAGACCAGTGAACCAGCCAACTATTCGGTTCGAGTTACTCTACGGACCGGACATGCAATAAAACTTGAGCAACCCGATCCGATTAGGCTGTTTTTGGCTAAAACCAATGACCCGATCGATTGGTTAAACTGGATCGAGTTATGCATTTTTTTTTCTAAATGAAGAAAACGTCACCTAGCTAGTAGCCACCATTGCTGCCACTGTAACACCATTCGTAGCACCGTGTTCACCTCCATCAACAATCCAACCACTGCACCACTTGCCAGTTTGAGCTTGATCCTGAACTGCCTTGCGAGATTGAGCCATCCCACAAAACAGTTGTTGCCCAATCACACTTAGCGTCATTGCCATAGCTACCTATCACCACTCCCCGAGTTGTTTCTTCTTGCACTATCAACCTCTTAGAAAGAAAGAAAGAAGAAAAAGTTGAGAGGTGGCGGCGGTACAAGGGACTAGGAAGAAGGAAGGTTTTTGTGAAAGTCACGAGCTTATTAACAGGCTTTGAAGAAAGAGGTTTTTTTTTTTTTTTTTTACCATTTTATGAGGGTTATTAGATTGGGCTATTTTCGGCCCAAGTGCTTTTAAAACTTTTTTTTTAAAGATTCTCAAATCTTAAGGTTTTAGATTAAAAAAATATTAATTGGATCTAACTAATCTAAAAGTTTTTTTACCATCTAATTATATTTGTTTAAATTTTAATATATATTTATATTTTTTTATTTATATTTGGTTCAACTAGTGACTCATTGGTTAAACTAATGACCTAATAATCCAGTGCCTAGGCCAAGTCAATCACTGGTTCGAGTTTAATAATTATGATTTCAACAAATAACGTGTAATATTATCACATAACATAATACACTAGACACCAATTGGTGGTTTCTTCGTGGAAGCTAAGCTTTGGACTGACATAAAATAAAAATTAATCTTTCAAGAAAATTGATGCCTTGTAATTTTTTGGAGGACTAATTTGAGATTTTACTCAAAATAAAATAAGTATTAGGAAAATAAAAGCATAAAGAGGATTATCAATTACTGATAGCATCTTTCAATTTATTGCCCTAGTGGCTAAATGCTAACGATAAATGCTGATGTAGTCAGTGTATCCTGAAAATCATATGCACTTGGCTTATTAGATTCTAGTAGTGGTGGAAATAAGTTAGACGACTCATCAAGGGCCTTCAGCTTTTACCCCCTCCAAGGGTGGAGATCCTGGTTTGGTTTGTCTTGCAGGAGAAATTGAACACAAAGGAAAGATTGGTCAGACTCAATATTCTTCCTCAAAGCTAGATCTTATGTCCTTTTCGCCAAGCAGAACAAGAGACTATTTGACACTTATTCTTTGGATGCTCTAAATCCTAGGAGCTATGGTTTGAATGTATGAAATGGTGGGGTCTTTTCTCGTGTAACCCCCTGGACCCTCTCTTTTTTCCATTCTTGGTGGGATGCTGCCTTTTATGGCATTTCAAAGAAGTTATGGATGACTCTGTTATATGTTGTCATATGGTCAATCTGGTTTATCGGGAGTAGACTTGTTTTTTTAGCAGATATCCCTAAGTGGGAGCTGGAATAGTTGTAGATGAAGAGGAGGTGGGGCTATTGGCTAAAACCGTGGATGGAAATCACCTGACTTATACAAGGATCCAAATTCCCTTAATAAATGGAGATTTATTTGGAGATCCATCTGATCATAGGTGATGCATTTTGTTTTGCTCAGATTTGATGGTGTAAGGCTATGCCTGTTTTGTTGTGTACTGCGTGATTAACCTATTTGTCTAGATTGTTTTGAGGTTTATGAGGTTTTGCTCAGGTTTAGTGTCATTCAATTTGGAATATGTTATTTTGCTTTGTGTCATTAAGTCTGGCTACATCATTTTCTGTTATAGATCAGTATGTGTTGGTCTTTTGTATCAGACTATTGCTTCCCTCTACACTAGAGTGGTTAAGCTTTGTCTTCTATTGAAAAAAACGAAAAAAAGGGCCTTCAGCTTTGCCCACCTTAGGCTTTGTGTGGCTTACACCTGATTTGACAGTGTTTTTTGAGAAAATGTTCTTATTTATAAAAATTATAAATCAATTTTTTTCTATTAAGTAAATAAAAAAATTAGAGTATTTTTTATCTTAGCTATTAAAAGTTAGGGGTGCTTTTAAGAACTTTCATATGATGCTTTACTCCCTAAAATTTAGAGAGCTAATATAATATCTATTAAATTTTAATAAAAATGCAATTTTACCCTATTGATGGCTTTCGTTTAGATTTTAAAAATTTATGTTTATTATAGTTATTTTAGATTTTAATAGTAGTTTTATCAAATATTACTCTTATAACTTTTGTTTTTTGATAGCATCTTTTATATTATTTTACTAAGTGATACTATTATAATTTTTTAAAAGTAACTTTTAGAGAGTCTAGAAAACTCAATAATTCTTAAAAAATTACAGCATTATCAAACTAAAACTAAATAAGTTGGACAAAGATTTTTTAAATTAAAAGTCAAGTTATATGCTATGAAAAAAAAAACTTATTCGACCATGACCCAAAAAAAAAAACTTATTAGACTTGACAGAGTGACTTATTTATAAATTATTATTATTATAAAACATTTAAATTATAGTATATTATTATTTCAAAAACCTTCCTTTAATCTCTTTAAAAATAAATTTTTTCATCTATTTGGAAAGTATTTTAACCTATTTTAAAATTGACTTCTTAACCTATTTAGAAGGCTTTTAACTTATTTAATAGTAGATTTTTTGATATATTTAAATGCTTTATTATCAAGTAGCCTTTTAAATAAATTTTTAGGCCATATCTAAATTTTAAAAAGATTATATTAAACCTTAAAATAAAAATACCTATATCAAACAATAGTTTCAAGTTTAGACTACTAACATATAGGCCCAACCCATTTAAGCTAGTCCAAGGTATGGCTCACCTATTTCCACCCATAGATTCGAGAGTCCGGTGGTTTTCTTACTGACCATTGTGGAATACAAGTCGTGCAATTCCATTACTTTATTTGTCACATTAAGAATTGATAATAAAGGCCAATTCTTAAAAGGCCCGCGTAACTTTAGTGAGGTACATGGTCCTTTGGTAATTGTGGAGTTCTTAGACAATTGAAGGACTATTTTGGAAACGCCAAACACATTTATAGCAAACCCATTGGTGCATCCATTTCTTGGTTTGCTTTGTCTTTTTCATTTGCACCTGTTTGTGTTCTCTTTTCCTAGAAGATTACTACCATGATACTACTTTTGTCAAACATACGGTTATCTTTCTTTTTTACTTGCTATGGTAAAGGAATGGCCTAAAGTAACTTATTCACCATGCCCATGGGCTCATGGTGCAGCTTTGTTGTCCCACCTAAAATATAGCAAGGATGGTATACAAGAAATACATGAAAGGCCAACCTGTGGGTGCTGCATCAAATGTAGAAGCCATCAATGGTAGGGTTTTCACTCGTATGGGGCAGGGGCGGGGAGTGCCTCCCTGCTCCTCGTCCCTGTCACCCCAAATATTCCTTGTCTCCGTCCCCGATCCCGGTCGTGGGGGGCTTTTTTCTCCCATCCCCATTTCTCGCTTCCTCGTTGGTCCCTACGGAGCCCCCTATAGTAATTTTTTTTTAAAAGAACAAACAAAGAATTGAAGAAAAAGAAGAAGAATAACATTTTTCGAACTGAGAACAATAACAACAACAAAGCTACAACAACAGTAGATCTGAGACTGAGAAGAAAAAGAAGAAGAATAACATCTTTCGAACTGAGAACAATAGCAACAACAAAACTACAACAACAATAGATCTAAGACTGAGAAGAAGAAGAACAACAATAATAGAACAACTACAATAATAATTGTTCAAAGAACAACAACAGCAGCAACATCATAGATCTGAGAGAACAACAACAACATCGCTCTTGCAAGAAAAAAAAAATAGCAGTAGCAGCACAGATCAACAAACAACAACAGCAGCAGAACAGATCTATAATATCAGTAGAATAGATCTGAGGATGGTGAGTGACGAAGAAGAAGAAGAAGAAACGCGATTTATAGGGCGACGACATTGCGGTTGAGGATGACGGCATTGTGGCTGCGGAGAAGAAAAGAAAGCGATGGCATTGCGGTTGAGGGGAACAGTGTTGCGGGCTAAGAGGGTGACAGCGTTGCTGAAGAAGAAAGAAGAAGAAGAAAAGGGGAAAGAAGAAGAAATGGGGAACAGACAGGGATGATGTTTCAAAATAGGGAATTTGTGAAGTGAGTTACAAAGTTAGGTTTAGAAATATTTTTAATTATTAAATTAAATAAATATAGATAAAATGACATAAAAGTATATATATGTATAAATATAATAAATATTTACTTAGGGTAATACGGTATTTTCATATATATGGATCCCTGCGGGGTGGGAAACCCCCGTCCCCAAACCTGTCATAGGGGGACTTTTGTTCTTGTCTCCATCCCCGTCCTTGTCCCTACAGGAAAAAAATCTTTGACTGTGGGGCCTCAAATGGGATAGTCCTTGCGGGGATCCCTGTGATATGGAGATTTTTGATATCCCTAATCAACGGCAATTTCCATGACTTAGGAAAAGGAATAATTCTTTAAATCTAAATGTGTTAATAATCTGTGTGAACACCATATTTTGTTCGAGACCAAAAAAAAAAAAAAAAAAACAAACAAACAAGAGAAAGACAGAAAAAAAGAGAAAAAAAAAAGTTGGCCCATTTGCTTTTTGGAATAAAAAAATAACCCAAGTATGAAATGTTTTGACCCAAAAAAAAAAGAAAAAGAAAAAAAAATCAAATCAAAATAAATGAGAACAAATTTGGTCAAATCTCTTAATTTTGGCATTTGTATCCAAATCAGATCAAATCCGCCAATTACCATTAAGGCAAAATTCCAAATGGAATCAATTAGATTAATATCATTTGATCCCTTCAACACTTATAAATAGATCAAATATTGAGAAGAGAGAGGGGTTTTTTTCTTCGGGGGAATCTTTTGGGGGGGAATGGCAAGAGAGAGTAAGAGCAAAAATTGTGATTACGTACAAAGGATTTTTTTTTTCTTCTTTGGATCAGAGTGGAAGTTTTTTTATTTTTTTGAGCAGTATGTACAGAGTCCTGAGCATCAGAATTCAATCAGTCTTGGTTGGGTATATTGGTTTGATCAATTTTTGATTCTTTGTGCGGTAAATCTCTTCTCCCTGTGTTTCAGTTTTGCAACGTTATATCAACTATTGCATGTAGCTACCATTCTACAGATAAGCGTTGCTTAGCACAAATTTGTCAAGTTGCTGAACGTCACCCTCCATGTGTTCATATTCTGCCATGTGGTTGCTAAGGGTGTTGCATATGACGCACCACCATCTTTATGGTACTCGTGCTCCTTTTCACCCTCCATTCTTTTTTTTTTTTTTCTGGATTTATTATGTTGCTGTTTTGTCTTCAAATATTGAGACCTTTCCTCTTTTCATTTTTTGGCGTGTGCCTTTTTCTTCATTTTGATTTTTTTTTGTGTAAATATAGAAAAATTTAAAATTCTTTCTTTTTGCACTTAAACAATGAATTAAACTGTTGTTTTTTAAAAAAGAAAAAAGAAAAATTTATGCAACAATCTCTAATATTGATGTATGGCTTGACCATCCTCAAGGATTATGAGAATTGTAAGAATTTATCAGATAAATTGATGCTATCCTAAATTCTATGCAAGAATGAATTTTTTTATTTTTATAAATAAAATCAACCCAATCTACAATTATTTTCTACAAGAACTACGTGATTTTGAATTCCTCATTACACCAGAGGATACGTAGGAGCAGACAATCTCCGTCAAATCAAAAATTAAATTTTCTTAAATTTGATTCGATTTTAATTCCTTAAATAATTGTAACATTAATTTTACTTTCTTTTCTATTTGTAAATAATTGTTATATTAATTTCTGTTTCTTTTGTAAATAATCAATATATTAATTTTACTTTCATTTCTGTATGTAAATAATTGTTATAATAATTTCTATTTCTTTTGTATATAATCATAACATTAATTTTACTTTCTTTTTCTTTTGAAAATAATTATTATATTAATTTCTGTTTCTCTTGTAAATAATTGTATATTAATCTTGCTTTTTTAAGGAATAATTATCATATCAATTTTGCTTTTCTTTCTTTTTATAAATAATTATCATAGTAATTTTATTTTTCTCTTCTTTTGTAAATAGTTGTTGTACTAATCTAACTTTATTTTATTTTATTTGTAAATAATTATTATATCAATTTTGCTTTTCTTTCCTTTTATAAATAATTATCATATTAATTTTATTTTTCTTTTCTTTTGTAAATAATTGTTGTACTAATCTAAATTTATTTTATTTGTAAATAATTATTATATCAATTTTGCTTTTCTTTCCTTTTATAAATAATTATCATATTAATTTTATTTTGTCTTCTTTTTTGTAAATAGTTGTGGTACTAATCTTGCTTTATTTTATTTGTAAATAATTATTATGTTCTTAAAGGGAAAAATTAATATTATTAAAGTTATTAATTTGCATGATAAGCTCTAGGGAATCAGTTAAAACGGATGTATTAGGGGTGCAGTGGGATTAAGTTTCCACCCTTCCCTATACATAATTGGACTCCCGAATTCAATCTCTTTAAAAGACCAGTTTTACAAAACTAAAAGGTTTTTCCGATTTTTTCCATAAATAAAAATTGGTGGCGACTCCATTGAAATTTATTATTTTTAATATTTTTGTTGCTTCTCGTCATGGCACCCTCCGAGTACGTTGTGACAATCTGGATTAACGAAAAGTAATCCACACGTTTAAATTCATCTAATTAATACAAGACTCAAATCTTGGGTGCAGTGGCAGCTCTAAATTTTTAATTCTACAGAGTGTTGGGCCAAATTTATCACTCTTAACAAATTCTAAAATAGCCAATCTCAACCACTCATTCATTATTCTATGGTGTGGAATCAAGGACCATGAAACTCACTAAGCTACATGGACCATTTAAGAATTCGTCTGATAACAGATACATGAAGCTGAAATTTTAGTAGTTCCTCGTGTAGTTCCGGCCTTATAAAGCCAACATTCGTATATAGTACTTTTCCTTCCATTCTTTTAATGTAACACTCTTTGGTACATTTCTTTGAATGTAACACTAATTCTCTTAAATATGGAACGATATACTTAGATTTTTTTTTTTTTTTTTTATGGAAGTAATATTTAGATTTTTATTATAAGTTTGATTTTAGGATTCAAACCCTTGTTGTCATATGGAATAATATTAATGAACGTAGACCATTAGGAAGGGATTCATCTTTTCTGGTAAACTAAGCCTGCTGAGAGCCTGCATGGTATAATTAGTTGCATTGCATGAAACTTTTCAAATTTCCAAAAAAATAAAATAAAATAAAATAAGCACGAGCTTCTGGATACTACTAGAACTTGAGAAAAGGAAGAAAAGGTAGATCTATAATACGCAAAATTTGGAGCACTTCAATTTTCTAGAATGTTCTATTTTCTTCTTCCAGGCACTGTCGTATTGAACCGAAGCTACTAGAAGTTCCGAAGTCCTAACCATTTCAATTTTCCAGAATGTTCAATTTTCTTCTTCCACTAATTATAAATTCTCAAATCCACCACCTCGGTCTCCACAAGCGAAAAACATTCCCAGAGTTTCCAGTACATTAACAGTTTTCTCAACAATTTTCAATCTCCAAGAAATAAAAGCAAAAGTCATGGATTTCAGGGTGATGGGTTTGGATTCTCCATTGTTCCACACACTGCATCACATGTTTGATTCATCAGACGACAAGACACACAATGCTCCAACAAGAACCTACGTTGGAGACGCAAAGGCAATGGCTGCGACTTCCTCAGACATCAAGGAATATCCAAACTCTTATGTGTTTGTGATAGACATGCCGGGGTTGAAATCTGGGGACATAAAGGTTCAGGTGGAAGATGACAAGGTGCTTATGATAAGCGGTGAGAGGAAGAGGGAGGAAGAGAAAGAAGGTGCAAAGTATTTGAGAATGGAGAGAAGGGTTGGCAAGTTTATGCGCAAGTTTGTGCTTCCAGAGAATGCAAATACTGATGCTATTTCTGCAGTTTGCCAAGATGGTGTGCTAACTGTTACTGTGCAGAAGTTGCCTCCACCTGAGCCTAAGAAGCCCAAGACCATCGAGGTTAAGATCGCTTGAGTTTTGAAGTGAATGGTGAAGAACCAAACCCATGTTTTGCCTTTTTAAAGAATATTTAATGTGAAGATTAGGGAGGGCCTCTGTTAAAAGATGCATGGAGTAAAAGAAGCGGTGGGAAGGTTTTCTTAACTAGTTTTTTTTTTTTTCCTGGTTTTATGGTGTGTTTGTATTGCAATGATTTTTTTTGTCTCAATATATGATTATTATATATGCTATGTTTGGATAAACAGTAAAAATGAAAGAAAAGAAAATACAACGAAAAAAAGATAGAGAAGAGAAAATAAAATAAAATAAAATAAAATAAAAAATATGTAAAAAATAAAAGTAAAATATATATATATATATATATATATGCTGTATATACTTCTAATTTTTATTTATAATTTTAAACATATTTTTAAATAAATAAATAAATAAAACTTATGATAAATATTAATTTAAAAATATTTTTACATATAAGTTCTTCAATTTGTTTATTAATTTATGCAAGCACAATTTTAAAGAGCAAAAAGCGAGGGATAGGTTTGTAATTTTATAATGGCAACCCACTTTTCCCCGTTTTCTTCACACACCATGGAAGAAAACTTTCTTATGCGATCCACAGGCAAAGTTTTTTTTCCACTTTATTTTCTTTTATGATCTAAATAAGGGAAAATGTGATTTTCTTCTCCTCTATTTTTCTCCTTCTTTTTACTTTCAAACCAAACAATGGCATAGTATTTAATGCCTTATTATGTATAACAATGGTACTACTTATTATTTGACTATTTTATGTTAGGATGTGGCACTTAATTTACTTATTGCGAATTTTTGAATTTTATTTCTCACTTGCTATGCTTTCTGATTTCTGTCTCCTTTTGATAGAATTTCACAACTAGCAAGGCTTGACCAAAGAAAGGAAAAAAAAAGAGAAATGTTAAAAGCAAAATTCATTGGTTACCAGAGAAGGATCCTGCATGAGTACAATAGAGACTTTAGTATGTGAATATTAGCTAAGTAATTTTTCGTTGATTTCAATCATTATCCGCAGTTGAGGATATTTTGTTCAGTTTGTCTTACTAGTCATGATGAATCTCTTGGGGGGTGAATTTCGGTTTTCTATAAAGGGGTGCCTTCTCTGATACAGATTGAAAAAAAAAATCTGTACATGAAGACATGCAGTGGATCAAATGAATGTATGACATATAGAATTGTTTGAGTGAGGTGGAGGCTGTGTTTTGGATTGTAGTGATCTGAGGTGTAGGTTGAAAAATTCTAAGATAGAATTTGTTAATTTAGGGATTATGATGGTCATTCAATCACAACCTTCAAATTTTTTTTTTAAGTGGCAATGCATCAACAGTGGTGAATCTGGGTTGCCTTTTTTTTTTTTTTGGGTTAAGATGATAAATCTGTTTTTTTCTTCAAATCTAGAACAATCACAGCACATTAAACCAACTCAAAAATCATAAATTAACATGAATCAAGAATAAAAATTAAGAAAAAAAGGAACTCAGATCTTAAGGATTAATAACAAAACATAATTATAGCAAAATCAAATCCTTGAATATATTCAAATCAGATTAAATTACAAACCAGGCAAAATGAAAACAGAACAAATCAACCAGTCCAGAATCAAAAGAGACCTGCAAATTATATTTTAGCCAAATTAATCCCCAAATCAAAAATCCAACAAGAAGAATATACAGTTCAGAAACCAAAAGCTCCCAAGAATCAGTGAGGAGAACCAAGCAACACAAAATAAATAAATAGAGAGTGAGAAAAGATAGTTTTGCCCCCACAACAATCGCGCTTCTATTTACCAGCCACCATCGCAGAGCACTCGCTGTGCCCTCGAACGCACTGCACAAGCCATCAAGAACCACAGAGCCTCCATCGCCGGAGACGCAACAACCCATCGCCGTGAACCTTAGCAACCCATCCGCGTCTAGATGTCATCTTCGCTCTCTAGCACTTCATGGTTGAGCGGATCTGCGTGGGCATCACTGTCATGTCCCATTCACTGCAGGCAAAACGTAGATCTAAGTTTGAAGAAGGATAGTAGCGGAGAAGGACAAGATGGATCTGTGGTATGTGGTCACTGAGTTGGGCGTTAACAAATTGGGTGGAACTAGAAAAGGTTGGGGCATGTCTCTAATGAGAGTGGGTGCCCAGGAGACGAGGAAAAAAAAGTTGTAAGGACCATAGTGGTCCTTAAAATATGAATACCATTTTAAAATTCTCTTTGTCACCAAACTAAGACACATGTAGTCCATCTATTGATCCACTACACATCATCGTGTGCAGCGCCTTTGTGTAAAACAGAAATAAGTGCCATGCCATTTCTTCATAGCAACAATATAAAATAAATAAATTTCATGGAAATAATTACCAAGACTTTTACCAAATGCTGCAAACTAGTCATGTCACAAGCTATTAATTATGAATTAGAAACATAACTCATTTAGGGACATTTCCGACTGATAGGAAGTTAAAAAACAATGGAATTACTTAACGGATGACTTGTTCAAAAGGTGCTTTTTCAAAGATAGGTGCACTGACATTATCAACTATCAATTTGAGTGTCTGATAGACCATTTCTAGCTGAAGATTATTCCAAAAATTAGAAAGTATACAGATACCATGGTGTAAGAAACATAAAAGAAATGATAAATGTCATTTTGATAATAATTATTAAACATACAAAGACACACATAGGACGTTAGAGAATCACTAAAGAAATATTCAATCAGCCAAATACTGGGCAGTCATTCCAGCATAAGCCACAAGAAAAATAAAAACTTACAAATGGGAATCATGAAACGTAATCCACCTTAGAATGTGAAGGAACATTGGGATTTTTATGTTCAAAATCTCCTCATTGAATTGGAAAGGTAGCAAGACAAAATGAAAACTAACAAATGATGGGATCATAGTCTTGCAAACTTATAATAGTACTCAGATAGCATCGTGTTATATTATGCAAATACTTGATCTTGACAACTTTTTAGCACCTAAAATTAAATAAAATGAAAGTAACATACATACATACATTATTATAGGCATAGTCAAGGTTTTAAATTGCAAGCCACATTATATGATGTGGTCGTATTAAGGTAACAATGGGTTTAATTTCAAGTTATAAGTACAAAAAAAATTTACACTACAACACCTGCAACTGTGATCACATCTGTGGCCGTAACTGCAATTTAAAACCCTAAAAACATTTGTATATTGGGAAAATATAGAGGCACCACATAGCTATATAGGGTTTTTAAAATTCTAAATCCTTTCATTTTAGAAGCATTATAAGCAACTCAGGTCCTAGAAGCTTGTGCAAAGAAAGGGTAGTTCACTGTAGTTTTTATCTTCTTTGTAAAATCACCAGCTTTCACTGGTAAGTGTTGCGTATGCTAACCGGCTGAAATCGACACTCACACAACTCAATTGAGTTTTCCTTTCTAATCCTCATGCCGATTAACCTTTCCTTGTCTTGATTCATTGCACTATCATTCACTTCCACTGTTAAACATCCCCACTGAGGGTCCATAATGACCCTGATTCCCATAATAATAACAAAAGGAAAAGCATGTTAAGCTTTTCCTTGGAGAACCACTCTCTGCACCTTCTGTGGGACTCAAGTTGAAAAAGAAATATATGGGGCGGTTTGATTTATTATTATTATTTTATTTGATTTTCAATTGATATTTTTTTTTAAATTATAATGAAGATAGCTTATTTTCATTTTTTTATGTTTAAGATTTTTAGAATGTAAAAACAGTAAAATTTTGTTCTTATTATTTCTTTTATAAAATTATGAAAACAGAAAAGAACGAAAATAATGTAGTATTTTTATAATTAATATTAAAAAATATATATGAATTAAAAATAGGAAGAGAAAACAAAACAAACAGACTTCAATGGGTCGCGGATTGACTTGTAAAAAAATCAAAGATATGGTCAATGGTTTAGCTTGCCCTAACGAATGAATAACTATTCAGCCATTCAGGTTGGGCTTGGAATAGTCAAAGAAACTGAGCAGCCGCTGCTATCGCCGTCTTCATAAAAGCTAAAAATAATATACTCTAATAACATTATTTTTGGTGTTATTCCTACCGTTATAATTGATTATTCAAAGCTAACAAGGGTTTGTGTAAAGGATTAAAAAATTGGTCAATATCTCACAAAATTGCAAATTTGATTTCTATTATCGATACGGGCCTTATTAATAGTCGATTTCGTAAGTTTTTTATAAATAGTTTTTGAGTGTCAAAGTTGTGCCCATCTTAGTGGGATAAAAAATCGAATCCATCTATAAAAGGTTAAAAATTGATTATTGAATTTTCTACTGAAATTCATTCGATAACATATAACTGATAATGATATAACTACCCCAAAAAGGTTCTAGTCCATAAAAATCAGGCTCTGCTCAGCTGTGCCCCGAGGCTTCCCAGAAACAAGGTTGGAAATTTGAATACTTAGGAAAGGGTGGTGCTTTGATTTGACATATGGCTAATAAGAGGAAAGGTAACTGAAATTGACCAGCGCAGTCAGTGAGTCCTTTGGTTTCATCATCAGGGTCACAATGAGAAATTCAGATACATACTAAATTTAATAGTGAAAATTGAATGTTGCATATCTGAGTCAATTCAATGATGAATATATGATGTCAACTTTAATTAGCTAAACTTGTTAATCGAATCAAGGAAGAATCCGAAGCCACCTATCCCCAAAATGAAAGGCCAAGGAAGATACATATGAGCTTCCAAGCAAGTGTTTTGGGAATCCTGTCACAATTTTCTGGGACCACAATTTGGTGTAGGATCACCTCCTCTCTTGATCACTGATGTCAATATTTTAATCGTATTTAAGCTAATTGGACTGGAGTCAACGAAAGCTGATGGTAAAATCTTTGAACACGAGAATGTGTAAGCACTGGACTAAATTCCGCTAAAGTTGAAACTTCATATAATAAGCTATTTTTCTCAAAAAATTAAATTATTGGAAAGAGCCACATAAATCACTTTATATCTGACTCCGATCCATTTTGCAAATAGTTCTTCTTGAAGTATAGAGTTTTAGATCATTTAATCACAAAAACTCTCATATTATGTAAAAAATTATCCTTCTCAAAAGTTTAAATAATTGAATAGAAAAATATAAATGCCTTTGTATCTTTACTATATCTTCTGCAAATAAAGTAAAATATATTGTAAGTCCCACCATTCAAGCTTAGTGAAACTTTATGTATCAATATTGTATTGTTTTTAGTGCTCTATTTTATGGTCAATTAAGTCTTGCTTTTATCAAAAGCAATAAAAAGCATAACTAAATCTGTCATATCTTAAATAGCCCCTTAAATAAACTATAGCTCTCTATCATCTTTAGGGAATTTGCTTAGAACTGCTGCCAATGGAACGACGAAAAATTATTAACTAAGATTTAATATATACCTTGCATTTATTTAAGGTTCAATTAATTTGTAAGTTCTTGTAGCTTGATCCAATTTTTATATAAATTCTTATATTTTAAAAGTTTTTATGAGTTCAAACATAAAAACTCATTCAATCTAATAAAAAAATTTGTAATGGTAAGTTACTCTAGAGATTTGATTATAAAAATTAGGAAATTTGGTCAATTTATAGCAACTTATAGATTAATTAAACCTTTATTTAGTTATCTTTCAGTTCAGCATTAAAGAGAGAGTATTAATACTTCTATTCTCACTATCTTCCTTCATTTTTCACTTTTTCAATGAAGCAATGCACTTAATCCTTAAATTCCCATCCATTTGTGGATGGCATACTACACATATTCTAGAATCTATAGCATCCTCCACTTGTGAGATGATGTCATTTTATCTGGTAGCTTAGATGCAAGCAATGACTTAAACTTGAGGTTCGAAGAAACTTGCATCAGACCACACAAAAACGCCACCATCACACTGTTGAATTGAAAATTCCGTTGTTCAAGGGGTTAATCTAATTGCTAGGCTTGTTTGCCTAATTTAACATTTAACTTCTCTTGAAAGTCTTTTCCAAGTCAACTTGGGGTATGGCCCCACTCTCATTTTGTCCTAGTTCACTATTCATAGGAATTCATTTTCCCTAGTATTAGTACGTGGCATTTCTACTTTGTTTTGCATTACTTTTCAAACCTCAAATCATTATATAGTTCATAGGAAGGTCACCATGAAGCCTCCTCATACACTAAACTATGGCTATGTAGTGTTTATATAAATTTGTGTGCGCCGTGATCCTTTCTTTTCATCTATCAAATGGTACCAAAATGACAGATAAGAACCGAAGGCCAGAAGAGTCACCTGACAGCAGTGACTTCACCAACCAGTGGCCTTTAGAGCTATCTGAGTACTTGAAGTTTGATGATGATCGATGGCTAGATGATGATCCTGAGTCGTTTGCCTCTGAGCATGTCTCAAATCAGGTCTATCACGCCCCTGAAGTAGGTGGTAGCAGCCACTTTGAGGAGTCTTCTAGCAGTAAGCTGATGAAAATGTGTTTTTTGTTTTTGTAGCTTGTGATATTTATAAGCACTTTCAATGAGTAGTCCAGTCGTATAAAATGGAGAATTAAGTGCTCTCGGAGCCAAAAAAAAATGTTTTGATCTGTACCATTTATTCTTCAACATATTAATTTGATGAGATTAACTTTGATGTAATATCATTGTAAAGAGTTTTACACATTATTCATATCTAATCAATACTTTTATTTATAAGACTAAAGTAACTGAGTCCAATACTTTTATTAACTTGATAATACATGATTAAATGTTTGTATAAATTTTTTTTTCACATTGATAATATATCAAAATTAAATTCCAATTTAATGTGCGGATATTATCTCTCACTTTCCTATATTTTTAACGCAATAGCAGATATATCAAGTGATAAATAATATAAAACAAAATTTTTCCCTTACTCTAATGGTATTTTGGTTTGAGGGTAAACATAGGGAATAAATTTTCATGGATCCTATTTATGTGTGTTTTTAGATATAAGTGGAATCCATAAAAATTTGCCCCCTATTTTTACCTCCCAAACCAAACATTCTCTTGGTGTCTAAGAATTTATCATGGTGATGATATGAAAACTCTTGATGAATTTACTTTGTTTGGCTTGTATTGTCTTTGGCATATATATAGACTTATTTATAGTCATTGATCAAGCATGTGTGTTAGGAGACATTTCTAGTGGATACGAGAAGAAGGAAGCTAGACAGAGATTTGCATTCAAAACAAAGTCAGAGGTTGAAGTACTGGACGATGGGTACAAGTGGAGGAAGTATGGAAAGAAGATGGTAAAGAACAGCCCCAATCCAAGGTATATATCACTATGGTATATATGACTATGGTGCATATCATGAGTGAGTTTCTTTGTACTTATTTTGTAAGAAAAACATTTTTTAAAAAAAAAACACTTCTTAAATTTGTGTAATTTATTTGGCTTAGATTTTTGAAAAAAAAAGATAGAAAATAAATAATTTTCTATTTTTCTCAGGAAGTAAATATGAGTTACTTATAATATAAGACCTTTTTCAAAGTACTTTAAAATATTATCATAAAATTTTATCCAAACGTACCATATAACATTTTTTCTTTTGGTCGGGGTACCATGTAACATTTAGATAGCGTGATTCAGATAGTGTTACGAAACAGGATGGGCTTATGGACAAGAGTTCAATTCATATTACATTTCAGTATCAGGCCGCTAAACATAAGCATAGCCGACGAAATAGGTCAAACAAAACCAAAATATCATTATGGGAAAAAGGTAAGGAAACACGACAACTACTCAACCAAAGACCATAACATAAGCTAAGCAAGAAATATGTATGCTAGGTGTAACTTTTTTTCACTTACTTTTTATGACTAAAAATGCCAGTGCATTTGTAACATACTTAGTTACTTACCATTAAGAGTATTTGATTACAGGAATTACTATAGGTGTTCAGCGGATGGATGCCCTGTGAAAAAGAGAGTTGAGAGGGATAGGGATGATCCAAGGTATGTAATAACAACCTACGAAGGCACGCACACTCATCCAAGTTCTCGCTAGGTCTAATATGAAGAAGTTTTGGCAGTACTTTTTGTCGGCCACAGCCACTAGTACTCATTACTATGGTCATGAAATATTGACTTTTAAGGGCAGTAAAGAAAATTAGAGGAAAGTATGCTGCTTCTGTTACTTTTTGGTAGGTATCATAATTTTCCAATCAAACAACAGAATATAGCACCACTATAAATCAGAATTCATAAAGACTAATCTAGGTAGACACATGAGAAATTGAGGATATAATAAGAAATGGAAAACGAATCTGTATCCCTTTTACCTATGTCAACTTGACATAAATATGAAACTTAGAGAATAAGGATGCAACATGGTGAAGCTCTCCACTTGCTTCATTACTTTATCATGTGCATATGATGTATGCTATGACTCTATGATGTTAAAGAAGAGAGCAACATTTGGTCGGTTCTAATGTTTCAATACTTCTTGTTAAGTAAGATCTAAATCTTATTTGAGTCTTGTGAATTAAAAAAAAAATCATACTAATAGAGCTATATTTCATATATAGAAGGTTGACTTGGGTAGAGACAGATTACTCGAGGTTCATTGAACTAAGCATAGTGATGATTCAGACAAAATCAAAGAAGAGACAGACGACATGATCTCCGACGAATAAATCACTATGACAAATAGATGACAAATGACTCATGGAAGAATGATTGTTCCGAACTAAAGAGTAGCAATTAATGAGAGCATAAAAGCATCTCTAGTGAGGAGTCCCACTTTGGATCTCACCCAATAACTTGCTACATCAGCAATATATTATAAAAAAATAAAAGTGAATTATAATTGGGATTTTCTCTCGAATAAAAAGTCTCAACTTTGGTCTTACATAATTATTTAAACAAAAAAAAAATGGTGTCAAATGAACATTGGTTGACTGAAAATTGGTCCCATCTCTGCATAGTGGGATACACCCCAATTTTATGAAGCTATCCCGATCCCAAATTTTGTACTGCAATGGTATAAATAAAAGTGGGATTGACCGCTTGTGGGGCCAAGAGAAAAGTGAAATTCGAATTGCTCGAAAGAGCTTGACGATACAAGTCCCTAGTAGTGGCAGAAAACTTCAGCTGTGATGATTTCATTTTCCCAGCAGCACCTTCCCGTCAGACTACGCACGAAAACAAATAGAAGAGTTTTCTACTAGTCATTAAACATGATACATAAATGAATAAATAAATTTCGCAAACTGCTTGCCCTGGTAAGTAAGCCTTGCTTTGAAGAGAAGAAACAAAATCTGAATTATATGAAAGGGCAATTATTGTGACATCGTAGATGCTTATCCCACTGAATAGTAATCCCAGACTAACGAAAATCTTCCTGCTTTTCTGTCCATTGATTGCTTTATGAAAGGCTTCCGCTAGAATCTTTTTTTTTTCCCCTTGTGTCATTACCCTTCATCTATATAAATTCTTATTGCCAAAACATGAAACTGTAAGAACCACATGGGTGGGCGGCTTATTATGCTTAGTCCTCCAATTTTGTATATAGCATCACAAGTAATAATATCATGTACATATAAATCACATATTTTTAAATAGTCTCCAAACAAGACCAATATTCAAGGAAAAATGTGATAATAATTTTTCTCAATACTTATGTTCAATATTTAAGAATTACCTTTTTTTTTCTTCCCTTTTTTTTTGGGTCACACCCAGGGTGAGGGGAAGCGGTCTCTGGCTACAATACGAGTTGAACTCATGTCGTGAGGCAACAAGTTTACCTAAAGGGAGCATCATTTAATTTTCTTCTCCCCCTTTAAACTGTATAGTTTATGAAGGATAAATTCTTGCATGGTCTTGGAGCATCACGTGATTGTACTTTCAGCCAATCATATAAGTGTATTTTTCATGAGACCCACCACTAACGCACAGTCTCATGTAAAATACATTTATATGATTGGCTAGGAGTACAATTACATAATATTCCAGGACCACGTAAGAATTTCTTTTTATGAAGGGAGTTTGCCTAATACGGTGAGCATCATTTTCTTATTACTTGTTAGAGAGCTTGATTAGGCCCAACTCAACAACACTAGAGTGAAGAAACTAATTCCTTCTTGGCCAGTTGACTCAGCTCATATAATAGAGTGAGCATCAAGAGAAAGATTGTCCAACCAAGTCTGATGGTACTCCATATAGCCAAGTTAGACAGAATTTGCAACTTGCTCTCACTCACTAGGAGTCAAGAAGAGAAATGATATGTGAACATGCAAATTCAAGACACATTGCATGCGACTCACTACCTGCAGTATGTGTGATGCATACGAGAAGAGAAATGAAAAAAAGTGAGGTTGAAATCTTGCAGTTGAGTAGTGAGTCTTGGGCAATGCGTCTTTAATTTGTATATTTACATATCATTTCTCAGTCAAAAAACTATAGTTGACATTTTAAAGAAAATCACTCGAGCAGCATGAACAAAGGAATTATGCAACCATCCACTTAGCTCGAGGAATGCCTTCACCTTGCCTCCCACCTACCCATGTAAGGGATTTTGAAGTCACCTAGATATCCACTCATTCTTGTTTATGCTTGGGGGTAATGGTAATAGTGAATCTAGGGTAGTTAAGATATTGTCGTCTAGCCCAGTGATACTCAGAGTCCACTATTTGGCTCAAGTCAATTTAGTCCATTATAAGAATAAAACTTTTCCAATGTTAGTCTTTTTTTATCACAAAACTTGAATTCAATACATTGCCTAAGGAGAATAACTACCAAACCAGTTGAACCAACTAAGCTATCATCGGACAGTTAAGATTTTTTTTCCCCCTAAACAAACAAGTTGGCCATGAAAACAAGTGAAGCAACAATAAATTATACGTTTCCATTTTATTGATTCCGATCAGCGCAATCACTTGCACATCAAAGCAAACATTACAACCAGAATGTGTCCACATACATGATAATTATACTCTAGTCCCAAAGTTCAGTATACATCTCCAAAATCAGGTGGAAATGCGATTGAAAGACGAACGGGTCGTTCCCAAGAAGCACAGAAATTTCAGTATACATTTAAAGTTCGAGCTAGTTGACTCGTATAACTTCCTAGATAATCAATCTACCAGTATAAGCTATCTACATGGATAAATAATTTCCTAAATTGGCTAACATAGCATGTCAAAAATGTTCTGTTAGTTCAATTTGGAAAGACGATATCAGGGTTCCGAATGTGTGCATTTTCAGCTGCCGCATAAGAAATGCTCCACAGGATATCCTCATTCAGCAACTTCTTGGTCAACAGTGGGGATGATCTAACAATTGCCATTGCTTTTGAAGATGAATGTTTAGCAGTGCTGCTATCCATGCCAGCAGCACGCAACCATCGGAACGCAGACTGTCGCTGAGTTGCAGTACCCCAAAGTGGTGTTTTTCCAGCTTTGGTAGTGACACCTGCAAGATGAATCCCGTTGATTTTAAATCTGAACTGAGGGGTTGAGTTGTCTATATCATTTGTTTCATTTTCTCGTCTTTCAAGAAAAATGTTGAGGTCTTGCTGCATTGAATGAATGTAAATTCTTTCTGCTTGAGTTAAGACCAGCATCGGAACGCCAACAGGTTCATAATTTCGTAGGGGATCTCTAAGCTGGATCACAAAAGCCACTGTTAGGTGGTTCCCCAAGAGTCCATGTCTTCTGCCATATACTTTTACCCTGTCCATGGTATTTTTCAACCCTTCATCATCTAATTCTGAGATTTCAGAATGGTGAACTTTAAGGATCTTCGAAATTTGCTCCAATTTCTGATCTCCTTCAATAATCCCAGAATCCAATCTCAACCACTGATCCAATGTCATTGACAGACCCATCAATCCATCAACATCATTTCCAATTTCTCCACTATCTTGTGGTTGCAATTTATCAACTCCTTCTACTGTGAGAAACTCTCTCAGGTTGGCTCTTCTGCCTCCAAAAACAGGCATCTTTGTATATTGGGGATGAATGTATGATGGTGCCTCCTCTTTCGACATGCCAGATTGTATTCTCAACACTTCTATCGAAAGGGCTCCAATCTTACTAATAGCCATAGGAGCTATAGCTTCTAGAGAGAAAGAATCCAAGCCCATCAATTCATCAGTTATATAACCACATGGAAATTCTTCAAACAAATCATGTGGCCACAAGCCCTGCCTGCAATAGAATTAAAAATGGCAATCAGATATATATATATATATATATATATATATATATATATATATATATATATATATATATATATATGAAACTGTTAAGTCTCACATCACTTAAAGATATAGCCAATATAGCATTTATAATAACTGGGGCAATTCTCCTCCCTTAAGCTAGCTTTTGGGGTGAAGTTTGGCCTACAATTGTAAGATAGTATGAGAGCCTATCTAGTTTTGGGCATCAGGAGTGTGTGTTAAGTCACACATTACTTAAAATATAGCCTTTATAATAGCTTGGGCAATCTTCCCTCCTTGAGCTAATTTTTGGGGTGGAGTTAGGCCCACAGTTCTAAGAGAAACAAACAAGAATATAAAATGATAAATGTGAAAACACAATATTTAACATGCTAACCTTCCAGGAGCTCTCCCGCCAGTTGTAGCATCGCACACAACATGCTTAATGGATTTTCCAGTGATATCTTGCAAAGGCATTAATTTATAGATATGATTACACAGATCTTCAACTCCATGAGATGCCACATGCAGCAGTATCTCCAATATATCATTACCCATTTTTGCAGGTAGAACAACGGGATTAGAAGCTTGAACGATTAGGTGCCCGCCATTTTTAGCATTTCTGAAGAGGGAGGGATTCATGGATGTCAAAAAGCCTCCATCCTTAGTTTCAACAAATGAACCAAGCCCTTCTCCAATTGAAGGTAATATGGATGATTCTTCATTGGCTAGCTCAATCGGACTTCCAAATCCACCAGACCACGTTCCTGAAGAATTTTCAAAGTCCCTCTCATTTAAACCCCATTGTTGCATCAATGAGTCAGTCTCAAGATCTTCAAGCATTTTGGCCTTCCTTCTATATAGTAATGACTGCCTCGCCCTTTCGTGCTCCTCCTCAGCAGATTGAATAATTAAAGACAAATCAGAATCCACAGCACAATCCCCACGACTAAGTCCAAGTGTGTCGTCTGTCCCCAATTCCTCCTCACTTGCATCAAAATCAAGAGCGAAGTTACCTGAAGCTAGATCCTCTTTTACAAACTGTCTTAAAAGCTGCTCTCTAGGAGATTGCGGATCACCGTCACAACTTGAGTCAAATGAACCACTCTCCATGGCAAGCATGTTTAAGAAATCATTTGCCACAGATTCAGTAATATCATCCAAACTATGTGACTTTTTTAATGTTTTATGTGCTTTTTTATCAGACTTGAGACTCATGTAGTGTTCTTGGTCTAGAAACTCATTCATTGGCCATAAAGGATCTAAGTTATCTAACACTGCTGACTCTGATGATGCCTCCAGAGCTGTATCCACTGCTTTCAAACAATTTAGATTGACACTTGAACTACTGCATTTATATTTGCTGTCATCCGCAGTAGCTTCGTTCAAGCAACTAGGACATATGTCATCCATTGAATCACATGTTGTGCTCTTGTCTAAAAATATGTCATCATCCTTAATAATCTCATCCACATTAATGATTTCAACTGTAGATACATCAACTGTTTGAGTTCTTGCCTGATCAAGTTGCACGGAACCCACTTCCGATGTTTCTACTCCTTGTTCAATAATGGAAAACCCGGTGTCATCAGACTCACTGTCATCAAACTCATGTTCATTTGATTCTTGAGAAAATTCTGATTTCAGACGAATTTTAGATTTAATTGGCTCCAAACGTTCCGAGTCTACCCAAACTGAATCATGGAAGTTCCCCTCATCAAAAACCTCCTCATCAAGTTTTTGATATAATAAGCTGATTGATTTAGAAAGACCTGAGCCAGAATTCAGCAATACTTCATTGCACGATGTCACATCATTATGTAGTTCATGTGCAAAGCTCCCAGCCTCCCAAAGCTTTATATCCCTATTGGTAGAACTGAAATCCATGATATTGTCTGTGGTGCTAGGTTTGCCAGGGTCCAAATTAATAAGGTTGAGAACATTCGGATTATTACCACCAAGTTTCATCAACTCATCCTTCAATACTTGATAACTGAAACTAACATTTAGGCTAGCTCCTATAGCCTTTCCTGCCAACCTAAAACTTGAGGTCCATTTCCCTGAACTATTATCACCCCTTAACTCCTCCAAAGTTAAAGGTAAAAGCCTTGTGAGATCAACATAATGGTGCCCCATGTCAAGTTCAGGTGCCCCAACAACAGCAGCATAAATCAAGAAACACTTAGACTCGTACCTGATGGAGTGACTAGTCCCAGTTCGGCTACCATAAACAGAACATCTATGTGTCAAAGTTTCATCAAACTCTGCAGCACCACCAAAAACCCTTGACGGGCATGTCTGCAAACTGCTGCTTTTCCTTTTCCAATGAACACGTAAACTAATGCCATTGAAACTCAAAGGCAACCCTTCAACTGAGTGGACATGAAGGTTAAAACAACAATTGAACTTCTGGTGACCAATATGGGTCAAAGCTTTCAATGACTTCTTCCAATTCCATGCTGAAGACAACTTCTTCTCCTTGGGAAACACATCTTCCCTAACAAATCCAGGCGCAAAATGAACTTTAGGTTTCGACAAACGGGTTCTTTCAGCAGATTTGGATCGATTATGCAAAGCTGAGAAGGAACCCTTAGAAGGGGTACTATTCAAGTAAAGGGCTTTACTTATTTCCTCAATGTCATGCAGTAACTGACCATTATTCGAATTAGCTTCGCCATCATCACCACCATCAGCATCTTGGTCTCCACACTCAAACTTTGATTTCACCATCATATTGGCATTGAAGATTGAACAAATGGGTTAATGGGAAAACAACAAAACAAAAACAACCCTATAAAGTTGATCAACTCATCATATTAGCGGTGCCACTCATCAAGCAATTCAGTGTATCTGTCATCTATAACAAATAATACAAACTAAAATCAGATATAGATACCACCACCACCATAATCATCAATATAGCCCCTAGAATATATCAAAATACAGCAAGCAATAATTTTGAGAACACCAAATTGTTGTTACATAAATAAAGTTACAAAATTTACATGATTGCAACACTAATCTGCGAGCATCTAAACAAAATGGAAAGTAGAAAGTTGTGTTATTTGGTAATGAAAGAACTCACTGAAGAGAAGTGTATTGGGTGGTAGCTGTCTGTGAATCTGATGGAACGAGGAACACCCAGAAAATTTTAGTTTGGTTTGATGAAACAAGGATTGTGATTTGTAACGAAATGGGGGTGATTTTATTTGACTTCTCGTTAATGCTTTTGCCTTTGCTTAATGCACTGTCCAAAGGTGGGGTTGTTGAGAAAAGAAGATGCTGACAATCTTCTTATTCTTCTTCTTATTATTATCATTATTGGACACATTTTTAACTCTTAGTGCAAATTGAAAAAATTGTTTTTTATTTTTTTAAAAAAACTGAAATTGAGAAAATAATTCAAGTATACAATTGATGAATTTTTTAATTAATTAATTTAATTATTTTTTTACTATTCAATTATTTCTTTACTCTTCTTAATTACAATTTTTAAAAATTAAAAAAAAAAGTTTAACTTCCAATAATAACTTCTTTAAAGTTATCAAAAGATAAATATATAATTAATTAAAAAATGAATTATGTAATAAACAAGTTCAACCTAGTATTTTAAAAACAAAAGATTTGGGGCAAAAAAAGTTAGAAAGGGAATCCTTTATAATTAGTATAAAAGTACAGATCATTATTATGGTTAACAGCTTATTATTGTTTTATTTTTATTGATATTATTTATTAGGAAAAAATCATAAAGACCGCGGCTTTTTGACTTCTTGAATGAGCACGGTTGGCTCAATAACTTTGACAAAGGTTTTTAATGCATTTTTTTTTTCCCGTCATAGACCACTTATTAAGCTCTCTCTAATTTCAGATTTATAAAAAGAAAAAAAGAAAAAAAAAATCTCCGCTTCTGAAGTTCTTACATCACCCTTTTCGCCAACTTTTATGGTTAATAAATGATCGATCGTACCCGATTTCAATTTCGTAGTACATGCGTCAAAAGTTAAAAATCAAGCTTTTAATTTCCTTGTTTATGTGGAGTAAGAACCAAACAAGCTTTTCAAATGTTTCCTCTTTTTATGGTCACCATATATCATTACACATTTGGTCTATTTGAATTATTTATAGAAATAAATTTTAGATTGAAACTAATTTTTGGCCGTTATATATGTCTTAAATTTTTATTTTAGTCTTTACATTAAAAAATTTTGGTTTAGGTCTTTAAAGTGGTATTTTATTGAGGAATTAGTCTTTACTACTAAAAAATTACTAAATGATATTAATTTTTATTGACGTGACTAATAAGATCTAATATAAATATGATATGTTATTAATATAATTTAAAAATAATATCTTTTAGGCTTTTTTTATGCCTAAAATGATCTTTTTTAAAAAATAGAAAGTAATTAAAATAGTATTGAAATGATATATTTTTAAGTTGAAACAATCTCAATTGATATATTTTTAAGCTGTGTCCAATGTCAGTTCCTATTAACTGTATTAACAAAAACTAATATTATTTAATAATTTTCTATTAGGAGGGATTAATTCAATACTCAATATTACTATAGAGATCTAAATCAAAATTTTTTTAATATATAGGAATTTAAATCAAAATTTTTTTTACTATAAGAACTAAAACCAAAATTTAGAACATATACAAGGATTAAAAACTAGTATTAACCTAATTTTTGTTTGATTGTGGTAGTATATTATTATCTTTTACTCACCTTCGACATAACTGATCTAATATAAAGGAGCTAGAGAATAAGATTTTTTTCAAAAATTTATTTATCAAAATGATATGACATATTTATTGATACTTAGATAGATAAGTGAATCAAATTACTTAATTTAATTTAATACTTATCTTTATTTTATGTCAAAAATTCTAGTAAATTTTTTTGACTATGTAGTATTATTCTTAATAGTACAAGTTAATTTTAATATATAATCAGTATAAATTTTTTAATATAATTATTTAGTTATATATTATCATATTATTAAAAGTGGTTGAGTTTTATTATAACTACTCAAAAATTATATAAAAGATAATATAAGGTTAGTTGACTATATAAAATAGTTTATATTAATAATACATCAAAATTAATTATACAAGTTGTTTTTATTATATATTGTTTTTATGAGTATTTTATTTATACATTTGGTGTAATATATGATAGGATAAAATTATTAGGTCTACTTAATTTTATCAAATAATTATGTCATAACAACATTCGATCCCATCACATAAGACCTGATAAGATTATGTTTTAATTAAATTGGATAAAATTCAATTATCTACTTCTAAATTAATAATTATGAGATAAGCTATTTTGATTGCGTAATAAATATTAAATAAAATAAAATTATACAATCATACCTAGCACGTCAAATAATGAATAATATAAACATATACAGTAAATAACTTATACTATATTATCAAGTCTTGTAATATCAAATCTTATTGTATCAAACAGGTCGATTTCTTAACAAATTGATGATATTATTTATCTAATGATCTAAATTCATATCCATGAGTATAAACAAATTTATGAACATAAAAATTTGATTTAATTGAATTAATTGTTAGAAAACATATTTATATTATTATTTAATTATATATTATTTATTTTTGTAAAAAGTTATGCTATTATATTATTAAAAGTTAATCGTGACGATAGCTGTGACACTAAAAATAGGTTAGTTTTCCCTAATCATGTGTTATTAAAATTGTATTTTATTCAATTCTTTTAGAATTATTTATTAAATCCTTATATTTCAATCATATCGAAATAAAAAGCCTTCAATTTAATAATTTAATAGACTTAAAAGCTTTGAATAATTGTAAATTTCCATATCTTATTATAAAGATAAATATTAGGTGCATATTTGTTTAAGTTTAAATATATAACTTTTTAATGTTATAACTTTATTTATAGATTTTTTTTTCAGAACCTAGTCTTTCTACTTTGCGAAAAGATAATAGTTTTTTTTATAAATTTTTATTTCTAAGAGTTTATCTAATTTTTATAAAATTTGTTCTTTATAACTTTTAATTGAAAATATTTTTTCCGTAAAAAACCTCAAACAAACAATATATCAAATAGAAATATACGAAAACATAGAAAATATAAATAAAAATAAATTTAACTTCGAAAGTGCTTAAGGATAATTGAGAAATTAAAAATTAAAAGTTATCATGAAAAAGTGTAAATAGACATAAGGTGATAAGGAAGTGCCAAGAGTTTCACACTCAACATCAAATTCATTTAATTATATTTATATGTCTTAAAAATGTACTAAAGATTTTTACTATGAATTAATCGTCATATATTAATACCCTAACCCAAGTGATTTGTGATAGAAATAAATAAAAGATTAACAATTTAATTATGATAATTCAGTGTAAAAATACGTGAAAGATTGACAGAATAAATCGATCTTCAAACCATAAATCTATTAATGGCGTGATTTAGATAAAATAAATGAAATATTTATAATTTAATTATGGTAATTTAAGGTGAAGATAATGGAAATTGACCAGGTGTGATTGGTAATTATAGTCAATAAATATTAAATTAATATTCGATAAATAAATAGGGATGTGTGATTGCATGTGCTAGATTAATTGCACTAAAATACTAAATGGAAGAGTTAAAAAACACGAACAGTGATAACGAAAGCAACAAGAAAGAGAGGGAAAAGATGTGTTGATTGTTTCTGAGGTAAAATTCATATTACTGAACTTTTCATTTTTTTTTTTTTGTCTTTTAAAGTATTTCTACTTTTAGACAATCTTATGTCTAAGAAACCCCCTAAATAATTGCCTGAGCACCCCACCCGTATTGGTAACTTTTCAATGTTTAATGTTGTTCTTAGCATGTTTCATCTTTTTTATTTTTTTCATATTGCATTCTTAGATGTTTAAGAGTTATGGCATGTCATATTTTTAGACAAATAAATGTTTTCCACAGTTAACCATATAGAAAGCATATGGGCAATGAAATATATTAACTAAGAGTAACTGATCGTGTGAGTAAAAGATAAAAAGTGCTTAGTATTTGTTTAAAAGAGTTGTGCTATTGTGGCAGAATGGGTGTTAAATCTTTGAAAATGGTTATTCATTGATATATCATGCATTATTTTCACTAAAATTATGATCTTTTCTTGATTTAGGAGCTTTATCCTTCTTGAAACATGACTACTTATACATATTTGTATTTTTCAGTTACTTAAATATGTATCATGTGCTATTTAGTCTTGTTAACATTATTGGTTTTGATAATGTAGAATCAAACTTGATGGATTCACGTTGGGATTCTAATGAGCAAAGCCGAAGGAGTAAAAAGAAAGGATTGTTTAGCAAAATTGTATCATGTTTTAAGCGGGGAAAGAAAGACAAAGCGTCATCTAGCACTAACCCTTCGCAGCATTATGTGCCTCCAGAGTCCAATAGCATTTTGATGCCTCCACTAGAGGACGCTTCTTCTATTGAATTGAACCGCCCAAGGAGATCTTTAGAAAAACCTATAATCTTTAGAGTCCTTGGACTATGATCCATTGAACCTTGAAATTTCCCTTTTAAGTGATTACAACATGCATAATATTAAGGAGTTATTTTGTTATTCTTAGGAATAATTATTTTTACTTTAGAAAATTTAGAAATGTTACATTATCTTTGTGATCTGCCTTTATTTCTAGGGTTTATTCTTGTGTTTTTAAAGAAATTTTTATTGACTAATGTCTTTTTTGATACTGACTAACGTCTTTTACTTTTACACTTAGTAATAAAAATCTATTTAAGTGGCTTATGTTATTTATATTTTCATTTTGAATACGTGAAGAATTAATAAGATGAAAACAGGACAAACAAAAAAGAAAGATCTGTTCATAGGTAGGAGGGATCACGAGTGGTACTCTGCTATATTGATCAGATGTTGTTGTGTTTGTACCAAATTCCAAATTCAAGATGGCTTAAATATATTTTTGGTCCCTACAAAATTAGTGAATTTTGGTTTTAATCTCTAATAAATTATTTTTTTGTCTTGATCCAAATATTTCCAAAAATTTTGGTTTTAATCCCAACCTGAACATGAGAAAGATGATATAACTATCCATCATCCATGTTATCACTTAACAAAGGCAAGATAACTGTCGGGATTAAAATTAAAACTTTTTGAAATGTTTATGTCAAAACCAAAAGAAAAATTTTCTTAAGAATTGAAACCAAAATTTGCTAATTTTATATAAACTAAAAACATATTTAAGCCATTCAAGATTGTTATTGATAGTTTCCTATTTTTGTAAGATTCAAATTTTAAATATAGGTTTAATTAATATGCAAATTCTTATAGTTTCATTCAATTTTTAAGTTGGTTCTTATAGTTTAAAAATTTGTAATCAAGTCTCAACACTTTACAAAATTTTTTAATCAAATCCTTGCTTTCATTCGTCATGACAAAAATGTAAAATTGAATGGAATATTCTCATAATATTCCTTGACCCACCACCACCACCAAACCCAAATTGTGAACCAATGCACATAGGATCCTCTCCTTCAACTTCCTCCTCCTATTCTTTCTCCTCACCTCCCTCTACCACAAACTCTCCCTCCACTGCACCACCCCTTCCCCCCCACCATCGCATCCACCACCACCTCACAATCACTCCACTAAACTCAGCTACAGTCATTGTTTCGCCGGAGCAGAGCATTGCTGCCCTCCTCCGCATCCTCCGCACCATTGTGATGTCCTCTGCCTTCACAACGATGCTGTTTCCTTCCATTTTGCTGTCGTTGACATCCACCAGAAGCACATACTATTAGAGTCCATGCTTTCATCAAACCAAGCCAAGGACTAGAACCTATCAAAAATTCAAACCAAAATAAAACTCACACAGGGGCAAAATCAACAAACCAAAAATTACCTAGATTAAAACAAAAAGAAATTCCAATCTTGAGAAAGAGCCACAACTATAGCCCTTTTTGCCACTCTTTCTCCTTCAAATTAGATTCCTTGAAGCCAACCTGAACTGCACCATCAAAACACCACCATTGCAGCCTCGTTTCCGTCCTCCTAGCCGCTCCACCGCATCAACCAGTCGCCACCTTTGCCCAGCACCGCTACCTAACTGCCATGACCTCAAATCCACAAACCCACAAACCACCAAACCACCCAACCTTCCCTATCCACCCATCTAATATAATTGAGCCATTGATGCTCATTGTATAAAAACTAAACGGTTAGGATTAAAGTAGTGTGCAATGTTCCATTCTTTACAATAAGCATGATAGTAGTGACTAGGCAGGTAAATTATAGTCAAGGAATATTATGGAAATATTCTGTTTAATTTCATGTTTTTATCGCGGTAGATGGAAGCAAGGACTTAATTGAAAAATTTTGTAAAGTGTAGGGCCTTGATTACAAAATTTTAAATTATAGGGACCTAATTGAAAAATTGAGTGAAACTATAGGAACTTGTAGATTAATTAAACCTTAAATGTAATTATTATCAAGAAGTTTGATAGATATGAGAAAGATATGTGAAAGATTTGTTAGATAAAATAGAAAACTAGGAGGTTTTAATGATTAGAATTAAGCTAAAATTAGTTGATTGCCATGTAAATTGATATAGACTATAATTACTAGCATTGAGAATTGTTCTAGGTATAAGAGGAAGGTGGTGATGAAAAGGAAGATATTAATGATGATGAGGAAAGTGATGAGGCTACTGTAAGATTGACTTCATGAAAGGATTTGCAACTTTGTTCTCAAAAGTTGCATTCGTGAAAAGTTTGTAACTTTATCCATAAAAGTTGTATTAGTGAATGCTTTGCAACTTTGTCTATAAAAGTTACATTGATGGGGAGTTTGCAACTTTGTCGATTAAAGTTATTTTGATGGAGGGTTTGTAACTTTATCCATAAAAGTTGCATTGGTGGCATGTTTCGTGAGTAACGACGATAAAAGTGAAGAGATTTTGTGTTGACAGTTTTACTGGCAATGTCGAGGTTAGGCAACGTGTGCCATGAATAGAATGATGCAAGTATTTTATTTGAGTGAGAAATTTTTTTTTTGTGAGATTGTGTTTTGAGTTTGAGAGATTTTTTGAGATTGGTGATTGTATTTTGTATTGAATTTTGTGGATTTGACCCCTTCTCATTCGTGGATCTAGGCAGTAAAGGCTGAACCATGTTAATTTTCTAGTGTTCCTTGTTTTGGTTATTTGTTGATTTGTGAGGCTGGGGGAATTTTTTGCAACAAATGTAACCATTAACATTTCAACCTCTAATTGGGTTGGAGGAACCCGAGCTTGTTGGAACTTGCATAGCGTCTCTTGTTTACGGAAATCCTTATGAACTAGTTAGTTGGAGCTTCCTCATTATGGCTCTAAGGTTGTCAAATGCGAGATTTCACTGAAAAGCACTTAAGGGTCTCATAAAATTGAAGCGTAAAAATACAAATGTTACTTATTAAAGAGAATATTATTTAAAAATAATACATGTATTTATTCTAATGGATATGTAAATATTTTAAATCATATTTTGTCCTAAAATCACATAAATTTTGTTACTTAATATAATCATAATTTACAAATAATAGAAAAACAAAAAATTTAAAGTTAGGACGACATTACACGTCCCAGCCTATTGGCATGTCATGTGAATTCGTGGTGCAGGATGTAAACTTTCAGACGAGCAGCAAAGGGGTAAAGATCCTAGAAATCAGGGCAATAGTAGATTAAAGATAATCTCAAAACTAAACCTCATCTTGGTTTAAAATGGATCAAACCGCAAACCCATCAACAAATGTGACTAAGTCCACATATTTATAGTCTATTTAATATGTAAACACAAAATCTTATCTTTTGTAGTTAAAAACGGGCTTTTACTGCTTTAAAGCATAAGTTTGACTTTTACTACTTTTTAAATAACATCTAAAATGTTTTTAAGCCTTAGAAAGCATAAAAGCAAACTAAACTTGACTGAATCAAAGCAAACGTAGATAGCGGGGGGTGTCAGAGTGGTTGTTAAGAAGTGTTTCGAATTTGAGATGAAGCTGGTACTTGGATGTGTGGCTTTGACAATGCCAACTATATGCTTTTGCTCACAAAATACCTTGGACAACATAGACAACAAACAAATTTACTTTCCGGTTTACCAACATACGAGAACAATCATGCAGGTAGTCAGTTATTTAGGATGAGATGCAATTGAGACATTCTTGATGATGCAACTATTTCTCTATTTCATGCATCTCGACCATACATTTATACTCATTTTATATTCTTTCTTAACTACAAAACAGCAAACAAAAGACCATATAAATCTTTAGAAAAACTTGTAGAAGAAATCACATGGATAAACAAACCACAGACTGATGACATACGCTAATTGTGGCTTTTCCCACAATATGCATGACTCAAGTCACGTCGTTTAGATAGTTCAAATGATTCAATATTTATTTCTTTTAAATAAAATTTTGCCTTTTTTTTTTATTAAAAGTATTGGGAGAACTTTACTTCATTACGAGGCAAACTAATTCGAAGCAAATTAGTTAAAGCCCAGTAGATTTCAAAATTAAAATACCCAAAAGAGTTGGTACTTTCCCAGACAAGAGGTACGATTTGGCCAAGGGCTATAATTTCTATATAGCTAAATGTCCGCTTCATTCCCAAAACTGTATACATCACACCGAATAATTTTATCAGGATGCTTACTTCTTAGCTCCTCAGTGATTTTCTATAATTAACTATTTAAACAGAAACTGCCACTAGAGAAGGCAAGGCTAAGCATGCCAACCTGGGCAGCCAAGGAGCACCGAGCTTAGAGAATGCTGTTCAACTACTTGCTGTACACACTGTTCCCGCAAATGGCATGGGAACTGAAGTACAAGAAAAGATGTTTTTAGCAAAATATTCAAGCCCAAGCAGGTGCACTAAAATCTCAAAGATGGGCTTAAATATGCACATTGCAAATATTCCTATTATGGTAACATGGGATCCCCAGATGATGCAAGCATTTGTAAACCCGTTTCCTCGACTGGCCATTTAGAAGAAAAATCTTGAATGGAATCACCTGCAAATTTATCTTGAATTTTAGTTTACATAAAAAGATAGAAAGACCTGCACGTGGTTGTAAAGAAAATGATGATAATAGATTCATTCAGGAAATCAACTATTCTTTTCATCAGGGAGCAAGGCACTAACTTCATCTCAACTGACTTTGGTCACTGCAAGTACTAGGGACTAGCCAGAT
This sequence comes from Pterocarpus macrocarpus, assembly GCA_031439585.1. Taxonomy (NCBI): domain Eukaryota; kingdom Viridiplantae; phylum Streptophyta; class Magnoliopsida; order Fabales; family Fabaceae; genus Pterocarpus; species Pterocarpus macrocarpus. The sequence goes on from CM062514.1 coordinate 36,566,558, forward strand.
AACGCCAACTTTGGCTACCGATGAGTTTACCTAATTTTTAAGCTTCACTCTGTTTATGCTATGCTAGTCCCAATTTAGTGCTTCCAGACTTTAATTTCATTATTCCTTCCTACTGTTGATTCTAGGCTCCTCCTGTAATAGGTCAGTGCCAGCACATTATTCAGTGACATTTGCACTACTAAGACCTAGCAAGCTCTAGAATGGCTCAAGATCTTTACAAAATTTTCCCGCAAAGTGAAGAGTTTATGTTTTGTTAGGCAAATGAAAACAAGAAGCCCAAGGAGACAATTCAGTTTGATACATAGGCTCATTGACTGAAGAATACAAGGATGATAACTACAAGCATAAAAATTTCAAAACTTTTCCTATAGCCACAATATATAACTAATAGATTCTCGACTATGTAACATTCTATAAGAAATAACAAGTTGATAGTCACATACCCTGACATAGCCCTTTTACAGCGTCAAAGTTCTTGTAAGTGTAACCAACGAAGTTTAGATCTTTGGGCATCTGCAGGAATTAGGTGAAGTTTGAACATCAAAATATGCCAGACTATTTTTTTTTAGTATAACACAGTTTTATTATCAACAGCATATATTTAAATTGAGGGAAAAAAGCTATTGAATGGCATGCTTAACGGATTATTAACAAATAATAAGAGATAAACATCTCCCCCACCAGAAAAAAAATAAAGAAGACTATGGACTCTCTGTAGTTATCACCATAAACAGAGAAAACCCATGACCAAACAAATTGAGAAGGTGTCAGCTGGCTCACTCAACTAGTACAGTCTTTTGTTGTGAGTGCAAGCACCTGGGATTGAATCCCCCTCCGTAATCGGGAGTACATGGGTTTAGGGAAGGGAGGGACTACCCCACCCATTGCGTAACCCACACCAATGGATAGAAAGCAACAGAAAACAAATTCCAAATAACCATTAATAAGATATGACCAAATATGACCAAGAGTAAGCAAGGAGGATAGCAACAAGGAGAAGGAAAAAAAAAATGATCAACCACCACAGATTTCTCATTGTGCACACATTTTAAGATAAATTTCCCTGGCTTTAAAGAAATTCCAAATTCACAAAATCCTATTTCCAGCCTAAGCAACTCTTAATAGGACTTCAACCAAAGTATAACAATTAGTATTGTATTCTTTACACAAATACCAAATAAGGTCAAAATATGAGCAACATAATTTGCTTTGCCATACATATAATTCGTTTCATTACCACCTTGGACACCATGTAAACAAAGTTTGTCTACAACAACCAAAATAATTTTAGCTATGCTATAAACAAATTATACTTATTAGCCTGTCACATACATACACAAAATCAAAGTTAATATATTTCAAGCATCTTTGCCACTAACACTCATGTAAAGTGTAGCAAGAAAACTAGGAGCAAGCATCTTTGACACCAACATGATAAACTTAGTTTATTATTTCCTTTGAATCCTTAAGCATTTCCCAAAAAACTTGGAATCCCTAGATCAACTAATCCGTAACTTCCTTCGCTGCCTTTCGAGCTTAACTGCATTGGATTCTATGCACATTGCATTTTTTTCCTGAACTAGAAGTCCCCTCTGAGCATATCCAAGAAAGCCTTCTTGAGTTTATTCTCTTGTCTCTTTAATGCCTTTCACTATTGAAAATACAGGTAGGAAAATCCTATTGATTGCAATTTTCTCTAGACCCCCGGGAAAAGCCTGAAAAAAAGGCTGAAGGGTACGATCCCGCCGTCACCCCAGAATGAAAGGGGCGATCTTGTAGTTTATTATTTTGCTTTACACACAGTTTAAGATAATTATATTACACCTACACTTGTCTACCTTTTTAATGTAACAACTGGATGGTTGGGCTTTAAATGAACAAAATGATGGTGACAAGCAAGTGTACCTTCCGTGAGGATCCTGACCCAGTCCTTGCTGCTGTTGGTGGATCTACCTAACAATTTAGAAAAGAAATCTGAGAGAAAATCTTGAGGGTTGGGTTAAACGCACCCACACACAACACAACATAATTATGGACTGAAGAAGGGGGAACTGGGAATGATAAAAAAAAATCCTAGTTTTTAACTTCTACATTATCACAGGATTGCTCAAATCCTTAAACTATAATATTAATAAAAAGATTCTCAAAAGGAAAGCACGGTGAGATCCCCCTTTAGGATATTACAAATCTCAGAAAAAAGCCTAGATTTGACCCAAAAGAAAAAAAGCTATGACGTCAGGTAAAACCATACACTGCTGGTAGAATTGAAGCAATTTTTCTCAACTGGTTATAAGCAAAAGTGGGTCATAGATGACAACAATAACAACAACTAACTCTTATTTCACTAGGTAGAGTCGGTTACATGGGTCATAGCAAAGGGGGGAAAAAATAAAAATAGCATAAAAAAGTAGATATAAGGGGGAAAACAATAGCAATAGCATAGAAAAGTAGATATAAGGGGGAAAACAATAGCGATAGCATAGAAAGGTTGGTGACTATATATTATACTTCATCAAACTTCATGAAGTTTTGGGTATCTAGCTCTCCGTTGACTTGTGGTTTAAATGCTGCCTCCATTTCATACAGTTTATCCCACTCCACGCCCTTGAACCAAGGATGAGCCTGGTCGATATAGAATGTATATGAGGAGATGCAGAAGAGAAAGTTGATGCAGCAATATACAAATAAAATGAACACCTTACTTTGATTTCATGCGCCCCTCGAGTACCTAACCTATGGTCAACATCACACATCAATCTGCAGATTAGATCCTTAGCCTCAGGTGACAACTGTGCATCCTCTGAAAACCTCAAAAAATTTCTCCAATGAACAATCTGCCAGGAGTTGACGAATAGTGTCAGAAAAAGAAAAGTGGTATGAACACTGATGATAGCAGAACTAGAATAGCTTTAAATATTGTGGTCTGCAATAAAAGCATTAGCAGCAGTCAGAAGAAGGGTTACAATAGTCAAATAATGTCCAGTAAATCAATAGGTAAAGATATAAATTACAGTAGCATACTACCATGTTTTTTTTTTTAAAAAAAAAAACTTTGTTTCTCCTTTTTCCAGAAAGTTGGGAGACCGTAGGGGTAAGGGCAGTGCAATAGCGCATATAGTTTCTCCAGTACAACTCCGTAAGTATCATTTTTGCCTCTACAAAAACTTCTTCATAAATCACAATAAGAAGTGACCCAGACTTATACTGAATAAATAGCATCAAAGTTCATCTACATAGCAGGTCCAGCAAGCTCTCAGTGTCTTATTTCTCTTTTTTCTAAAAAAAGATAATTTCCTTTTTATATATCAAAACAGCTGCAGCATAGCCAAATCAAATCCGAACTTTTACTGATCAAATTCAGCTGAGCAGACCCATTTAGTACTTGAGTTCATGGAACAAAGAAACATCACAATTGAAAGTTGTTTGCATCCAGTCAAATGCAGAAGGTTTCACTGACAAAAGTATTCAACATCATATGTCCACTGTTATAATGAAAGAACAAGGAACTAGTCTCTTCCACTGACAAACATTATGTCTCAGACACCATATATGCTCGTTAGCATTCTTCAATGCACTTTCACATCCACCAAGGTAAGCAAAACAATTTTTATTCATTGTCCACTTATGCTTCTACGGAGAATATTCACAATATTTCAATTTGCATTATTTGATTTAGACATCCTAACACTTTTATCTCTTTGAAATTATTTTTACATATGTCTAAATAAAGGATTAATATGAGACTCAGCAGCAATGATATGGACAGAGAACAATAATGTTATTTCTTAACATCAAGTATAGTTTAATGGTTTGACTGTAGATGTGATTCACGATAAGACACTATGGTGTCTCTGATCTATGTAGTCAAACCCCCTACTAAGATAAGGCTTGGTTGTTGTTGTTGTTACTTGTTGCTTTCCAGGGAAAAGACAATTGATCATTTTTCATAAGCTCATTTAAGACAGGACCCAGATAGGTTTTATATGACAACAATCAACATAAGCAATCCACCCATCCCCAGCCCTCAAAAAATGCACATGTATCATGTAGCAAATGGTGCCAAGTTATGCACCTTCTTAAACTACAAATGAGATATAAGAAAACTTCTGGAGTTAAAATTCACAATTAAGAATGTTACCTTTCTGCAGGTAGTCATTGGGTCATCTGAGTAAAATGGAGGGTAGCCAACTAGCATTTCATACATTATTGCTCCCAGTGACCACCTGTCCACATGAAATAAGTATATCTGAATATGTATATGTATATGTATGTATGCATGTATGTATGTATGTATGTATGTATATTCATACATACATATAGGAATAAGGCAGATGTACTGTAAAAATTTATCATGCTATGTAAAAATTGTGCTAGCTTGGAGTAATTAGCCAAAATTAGTGCACATCTAAGCAGGAGCACAGCTCAATAATTTTTTTTTTCAGAAAATAAAACAAGGTCAAAAACATTGGTAAGAACTAACCAATCACATTCCATGCCGTATCCTTTCTTCAGAAGTACTTCAGGAGCAATGTAGTCTGGTGTTCCTACCGTTGAAAAGGCCTTACAAAGAAAAAAAAAAGTGCATTAGTAATTATATGACAATGCCATTGGAAAGCAATATCACCAAGGAGAGATGAATACTATATGGTAGCAATAGGAAATTCTTTAACACTAAATTGAATTTTGTTTACAATACAACAATTTTAAGGGTGCAAACATCAATGATCAGGTATTAATAAAAATATTTATACAAAATATAGATTTATAATATGCTGCCCAAGTTACACTATTCTGTACTACACTAAGCTATACTATAGGGGAATAGCTCCACATTATCATGTAGCAGTTTAGTTTTACAAACATAATATAGTGTCACGTTGGTATGCAGCAGAATGATGATAATGCTCATTCTGTGAAATGAGGGATTCACATGTCTGTAAATGAAAAACATTCTATTCCAAGCCTCAATCCACAGAACTAGGATTTAATTTTTCTTTTCCCAAATACATCATTAATTTTTACAGCATACCAACTTTCTCCTGTTCATCTGCCAATGCTCAAGCTGCTCACGTGGACTTCTCCAACTGCTATGATTGTCCGTGCCAGGAAAACATCCATCAATATCCATTGGCTCCGCTAAATTTCCATCATCCATGATCTGATTTTCATTCAGCGTATACAGGGTGGTACAGTCGAGAGGCTTACAGAGGCCAAAATCTGAGAGCTTCATATGACCATTTTTGTCCAGAAGTAGGTTATCAGGTTTAATATCTCTGAAAAGATGAAAACCAATACGATTGCTAAGCAAATAGAATCTATCCAAATTATCACCCAATAAATCATCATCATTGATTAATAAATTAGGTCAACAACATTATAAGCACAGCCAAATTTGAACGAACCTGTGAATGTAACCGTGCTTGTGAATAGACTCTATGGCTAGAACACTCTGTGCAATGTAAAATCTAGCAACATCTTCACTTAAGGTGTCTTCCCTAATTAGCAGAGTCATCACATCACCCCCAGGCAGATACTCCATAATTAAATACAAGTAGTCAGCATCTTGAAATGAGTAGTAAAGTTTCACGATGCAATGACTGGCGACTTCAGCCAGCAAGTTCCTCTCAGCTCTAACATGTTCCACCTGTAGAAAGTGAATGATGTTGAGTAAGAAAAAGAGCCACTATGCATTCTGCTACAGACCCAATGACTTGGCAATCGCTCCTAAATGGAGACAGGAGGACCTGTTAATGGACTATGTATAGACTAATAAATTTTTTCCATAACATTGAAATTTGAAAGGACTATGCAGAATACAAAATCATATGCTGCATCCATCAGACCATTAGTGATTTCTAAGTTTGGTTATATTCAATCTGTTACAGTTATATCTCACCTGGCCTTTCTTAAGCATTTCAGATTTCTTCAGTTTTTTCATGGCATAAATGTTTCCGGATTTCTTCTCCCGACACAGTCTAACCTGTAATTGAATAAGTTAGCAGAAAATAAGACTAGTAATAAGCACACAGAAAATTTTCTATTCATAAACAGCACCAAACATGATGAATTGCATATTCAACAATAACTGTTTCATGCACAAATACACCAGGGAAAGTCCTGACCTCTGCATAGGCCCCCCTTCCAATGATTGTCAAAAGCTCAAAATCATCAACACATATTTTGTGCCTTTTCAATCTCATATATTCTGTCTCCTTTCTCTCTAAATCTTTGATGAGGTTGATCCGTTCCTCATTTGGCACATCTGAAGAAGCTAATTTTCTTTCTAAAATCCAACGTCTAGAATTAAAAGTAATGTCAGGATCAGAAACACCAAAACACAAAGTGAACAAGAGATCTGCATCACACTAGAGACTGTCTTATGAAAATATATAAGCATGGCTACAAACAGGGACTATCTTTAGCTATTTCCATCTTCAGATTAAGCTCACAAAAGGAAGAAAAAGTGCTAGAATGTTTTGCCCTCATGAGATAAGACCTAACTATAGTGTCCAGAAAAACAACACGCCAATTATGTTTATCAGAAAAATTGTTATGAGCAAGTCAAGAAATATTATGATCTCAGTCATTCATTCATGCCTACAAAAAGCATCTTGTTATACTAAGATACCACCCAATGCTGCAAGAAATTGAAAGAGATAAGTGTTTTTCCAGTCATAAATGCATAGGTGATTACAAATACAAAGCAATATCCTGAGTTATTAAAAAAGACCAGAAAGTTCAATTTATCGAATAAACATGCCAAAGTGTCTAGTTAGGATATTAAGTAGGCCTAGATATATGTTTATCCCTATTTCTGTCAAGGTTTTCCTTCATTTTTAGTTCCCTTGCCAGCAATCTAACACATTAAGTGCCTACGTACCTGTTTGTTATGGTTACCAAATGACATGAAAACAAAAGTATAAGGACTACTAAAATGAAAAAGTTGTAGTATTATTAATTATAGCCTTATTAAGTAAAGATTAGCCGGATTTTTCTAGAACATAATTGATTGTATAAATCTTTAACATTCACTATTAACAAAAAAATCCACAGTTCAAGTTGTCTAACTATGAAAGGAGGAACCAATTATACAGCAAAATCATATAGGGCTGTTGAGGACTATTTCTGTTGTGACACTAGAAGCCATAATTGCTCTTGTCATCATTTATCAAATTGAAAATGTAACAGATTAGGTGATCAAATTCACGATAATCATTACGTGCCTACATCATACACGATGGCATTTACTTCCAAAAAATAAAAAAAAAAATAGCCTCAAAATAAATTTAGATACGCAAGACAGAGATGGAACGCAGTGTGTTACTCTAAAAAAATTGGGTACACTAGAGTATACTTCTTTGGTATGCTATATTGCACACGAATTATTATTATTATTAGTAGTAGTAGTAGTTTAAATATCTATTTCTTTTTTGATTGTCCAAATGGGCCAGCTTGCTAAACATATAAATTAGTCCACAACCATTTAGTCCATTCAAGACTTGCATTAATTTCTTTTTTTTTTTTTTTCTGTCTTTTTCTTGGTACTAAATGAAGCTATACATTTTTCATAGAACCACTTTAGGTTTCAGGCATCTCTTCATCTTCCCATTCCTCCTTCATCCTAGCATGCACACCTTTTCATTTTCCACCACCACAAGCAGCTATGGCAGCTTCAACCCTTCATCTCCCTCCAAGCAGCACAGTCAACATATGGTTGTTCCCATCATTATCTATCATGTCTTTCATTAATTTTCTGTTGGTGCACCAACCCCGAAGATCCGGGTTGCGTTCTATAACATGCCAGATCACAAAAGAACTGTGATCTGGCACTTGCAAACCAGTATGCAAGACAGAGGAGGTAAGAGTGAATTTGATAACACTGCTCAAAACTAATTTTTAAGATATTGGACCGGGCCAGCATAGTCAACTGGTTAGATCATGAACTGGCTATAGTTATCCCCCATTATGTTATCTGGTTTGACCGTGGTTGAACCATCAATTGAGTCAGTATAACTAGTCAAACCATGAACTAGAGATCTTGCCAACTCGATCTCCAATCAATCTTAGAAAACAATGATAGCTAAGTTTTTTTTGGTAAAATCCTAGACAGCCAAAATTTTTGCTAGAATGATGTGGCATTATATTTAATCTTTGGACGAACGAGTGATTTTCACTCCTTTAACTTATCCAACCACCCTCTTTGACTTTGTGACAAATTCTAGCAACAATCCGAATACCGTAACACTACTTTTTTTTTGTGTGTGTGTGTGTGTGTCTTTTACCTAGGTACTCACAAAGACATTGTTGTGAGACTAACCCCTCAGGCACCACCCTCATGACAAATGCCTTTTCTAGGTTTTTGAACTTTAGTACTCTCTTAAGAGCATAGTTCGGTTAACACAACACTAAACACTTATCAGCAGTAACAGCTAAGTTAGTTCCTTCCTTTGAGTCTCAGTGTCCCCTCATCTATGGAGACAGATTGACCAGCATAACTCAAAGATTCTACACATTTACTCAAATTGGAGGCTAGATTACTTCTAACCAACTAATTAACTAAACCTAACATAACAGAGACACTAAGAATCAGCTCAACTAAGAATTTATCAGCTATCAGCCCAACAAAAACCGAATTAATTATCTTAAATAACAATATCTCCACCTCAATTAGCATTGTCCACACAGATTCAACACATGCAATTCTTTTCAATTTCCCTAGTCCAATCCAACACACAAAAAAACCTCAACAGTCACACACAAACGAAGATCACACGATTCAAGCGTATTCCTTAGCAAATCAAAAGAGAGAGAGGAATAGGATTAACTGGTACCTTTCCTTGCGGTCTTGGATGTTCTTCATGTGAGTTCTGTAGTGGTTCTCGATGAACTTCTTGGCTGCGGCGACCTTCACCATCGTCAAGCTCGAACCCACACTCTCTGACTCTTCTTCTTCCACTACTACTGCTGCTGCTTCGGATTCTGCTGCCTCCAGATCCTCTTCCTCCATCTTGAACAACAATCACAGTGTGAACCTTCCCCTTCTGCAACTGCAACTGTATCTACACCGCTCTACTAAATAGGTATCGGTGAAAATATATCATAGGTGATGTCAATATAATAATAATAATAATAATAATAATAATTATTTGATTTAAATATACTATCAACTAATAAAAATATTAAAATATATCAATTTATATAAATAATTATTTATTATAATAAAAAATTTATCATAATTTTTTATTTTTTAACACTTATTTTATATTATTAGTACATCCTAATTAATAACAATAATAATAATAACGAGCCAGTCAAGCCACATTTTTTATTTTTTAGATGTAAGTGATGGGAGGAAAATAAAAAGAAGGGTGGAGTTGAGTTAACATAGGATAGGTTGTTATTTTTATAAATAATTTTTTTATTTTATAAATACTATAGAAAATGTATACAGACTTAAAAAAAAATTTTAATATAATGAGAAGACATCAAAAGTTAGTTGTTTAGGACAATCTCTTTTATTATTAGTATAGATAATAATAATAATAATAGGATTTAATTTTGATTTTTATATTATTATCTAATTATTTATTGTGTTCTATGTGAGGTCTTTTTTTTATGGATTACTAGTATTAGAAAGTCAATTGGACTGTGATTAATTTGACTTAAACTAGGTCGACCCACTATAGAGATAAATTTCTCCCAATGCTAGTTTTTTCATCTATAAAACTCAAACCCAAAATTTTACTTAAAGAAAATAAATGTCAAACCACTTTAACCAACTAAACGTTAGTTATATGTGAGATTTTGAGATTATGGATATAAGAGTTAACCATTTTTATTAGTACGATAATATAGTATACTAAAAATCCAAAATAATCTAACAATAATAATAATAATAATAATAATAATAGATATTGATAATATAAAATAAATTTATATTATTAATTGGTAAAATTTTAAAAATAAATTATAATAAATAATTATTATATTTAATTATTAATCATAATTTAATATTTTTCTCCAATTTTATTAGCCAACCCTCCTATGGAGAGAAAAGAAATTGAGTAAATTTTTATTTTCCACAAGTTTGTTTAGATGAAAAAAAAAGAGAGAAAATGAAATAGAAAAAGAATTATTTTCTCTTATTTATTTATATAAAAAAGTGAGAGAAAAAAAAATAATGATATAAAATGATAATTTTACTCTTATATTATTTTAAGAGGTTATTCTAATCATAAATATGGAGTCATGTAAAAAATTAGTAAAAACATAAAGTTAATATAATTTTGTCATAAATTTATCTATCAACATAATGTAAATAAATATAATAAAACTTGGACTTCCATATTTGTGTAAAAGCATTTATGTCTACATTTTAATTTATATTTAATAATTATATTAATAAATATCAAATAGAAAAGCTAACTGTTTTTAATTTAATAAGTTTAAAATAATATCAACCTATTAAATTAAACCAATACTAATTAAAATAAATTATTCAAAATAAAAATATTATTTTAAATCAATATGATATTTCAAAAATATTATTTGAAAATATTTTTTACTCACTAAACAATACTAAAAATATTATTTAGTTATTGTTTAAACTCCCAAAACATCGCAAAAGAAAATTAAAACTTATATGTAAGCATTCAACTCATTTACAAGAATAAAGGGGGGGGGGGGGGAAAGCATTCGATTGCTTCACTTGAACACGAATGCAACCATATAAGAGGATGGTGCTAATATAAAATAATCTCTAACCACATCAACATCATGTTAATATAGAAAAGTATGGCTAATATTATATCATATACTAGACATTCAACTCTAAAATGTCACTATCGTACTAACTTGTACACGTCTTAAATAATAATTGAGGTTTGGTGAATCAACCAAAAATAACAATGATGTAACTAGCAAAATTAGTTTTAGAGCAATAACCTTTTTCATCAAGTCATAATATTTGCCAAGTCATAGCTATGTCAATCACAAAGATATTAAGGCATTAATGACATCATAGTTCCTATAGTGCTCCAAGCTCTTTCATCAACTCATATAATGTGCTATTCACAGGGAACACCAAAAAATTTTCATTTGGCTCTCCTATTTGTTCACATCATTCTCTTCTAGCAATATGCAAGATAGCATCCAAATGACATATGTCATGTTCCATATTCTCAAAACTGCAACACAGCTATAACAAGTATTATTGTATTAATATTTCATAACTTAGAATATAAAAATTTTTAAGCAAACATTTTTTCCTTTCTCTTTTTTTTTCTTTCCCTCTTACAACTTTCTTCTATTACTAGAATATATTTTCAAGATCACTCTCTCTCTCTCTCTCTCTCTAACTTGGTGGCACAAATTGGCCTAGGGGTTTGATTTATATAGAGGATCGTTTGAATAGAAATAGGCCTAAGCTAAGTCGATTTTGAAAACATGTAAATCGGCCTTGCCTAAATTGATTTCTCTAATATACGAAAAACAAGACATATAGATAAATAATAATTTATTTTATTTTATTTTAGTGAAAAAGAAAAAAAAACTTCAAATTGTTATAGAAGTTATGAGCTATCATACTGTGGCTTATATTTCCATATGGCCTAACTTAAAAAATTGTGCCCTTATCCTAGGGTAGGACAGTCTAAGTGTGTAGGATGCTTGAATATATAAGCATGAAGGTTCCTTTTCTTTCTTCCTTTCCACCCAACATATTTTACCATTGGTGTAGCTTCTTCCAAAGTGTTTCAAGTCATGTCATTGTTGGCTGCCAAGTTTTGTTTACTGTACCATGATAGTTTGCCTTTTATAATACAAGCACATTTATTATTTCATAGTGAGGTACTAAATGTAAATACATCTCTCAAGTAAGAATCAAATTTTGATTTGCTATATATGAAAGATTGGTGCCTTTCACGAACTAATTCTCATTAGTTGTTGCAGCTTTATACATCAATAATGCTATAATGCTATATGTTATCGATGCTTAACTGGTTTAAGTGGTTCAATATATTCTTTTTTTCAAACTAACAACGAGAGAGGGCTTTATCAATAATAGTCAATTTAACTTAAATTAAATTAATTGTAGTCTACTATACTATGGATAAGTAGACTATAAAAATGCTAGATGTTGGAATTAGTGGCTAGGAGTGCACCCCAAATTTTGTGGTCCAAATTCGTCTCATTAACCAATTGGACTTAAAATCCATACAGTTTGTCAACATAAGCTGAGGCCTGTGGACCGCGGAAGGCTGTGACATCATTTTATTATGCTTAGATTTCAAAATTAACCAGTCCAATCAAAGCTTGCAATTCCCTTCGTTTGATTTTTTTTTTTCTTCAAATTCCTCATGTTTATTGATGCCTGGACAAACCTTAACAATGGTGCCTCGGCCACTGGAACAAAGACCACGAGTAAATTTATGAAGGGGCAAACATGTAAAGACATTTGTTCAACCAAAAATTACACGAAAAATCAAACGCGTATGCGATGCGCTGGTTACGTTTGAAATATCAAATATGCATGTTTCAAATTCAACTATATGTTGAGTGTTGACAAAGTCTTAAAGAAGAGAATGGGACATTTCATGAGAATAAAGCATTGAAGATGTGACATAGCAAATACTCAAAGGAGATTGGTGGGTGATTAGACACAATGCAAGATAACAATGGCCTAGTGAACACGTGGTAAAGCAAAAAAAAAGAAAAAAAGAATCAGCGGTAAATTTTTGTCAACTATAGCTCTGCCCTTGGAAGCATACTGCTTGTAGTTTCACTGCAAAGTATTTTGCAGGGAAGAGAATAGAATAACTGAAGAAAAGAGTGCTGATTTGTGTCATTTGGATCCCAACTCTACTGCATGGTTGGAACCATTCAATACGGCAATCTATTGTAATATATATGGTCATTAAAAGCACTAAGAAGTATAAGTGAAGATGAAAGTAACTTTAATGTGGTTCTTTCATTTTTCTAGCATCTACAAAGTCAAGCCAAAATCCCAGACTTGGATTAACAGGTGGTTGAGTGACATGGAACAAAAATAGTAAGTTAGTTCAATCTAGTCCAGGAATTTAAACTAAACCACTGTGCCTAAAAAAACATTGCTTTTTCTTGTTGGTCTAATAGAACTAATGTCTGAATAAGTAGAACTATGAATTACAAATATATGCATAACCTGATAACCATAATTGAAAATTGAATGATGCAGAATTATGGTGTCAATAAGAATCAGCTAGCATCACTCACTTGATACTAGCAAAAGTTGTTATCATAACATGTCTTTTTCTTAAGCTTCAATCCAGTCAATAATTCATCACTGTTGACTCTCATACACACAAAAGCTACTGTGAGAATGATTCTAGTTTACGTGTAGGTCCATCAACAATGCATATTGCTTGCTAAATGACAAGAAAAATTTGCTAATTGTAGGGACAGGAAAAACTAGAAGTACGCTAGCTTCCAACTGTGGGACTGGGAATTTTTGGAATGTAACAAGCCAGAGACTTCATAAAAGCAGAAAAAAGAACATTGATCATGTATGCTATTAAAGAAATCTATGATACCAAAAGAATCCATCATAGTAAAGGAAAACTACAAAAGTATGCTCTAATTTAATTAATTAGTCTCTCATTTGGCAATTAAACTATGGAATTGGTTTAAAAGTTTGAATCTAACCTTATGTAGACTATAATCATATATATATATATATTTACTGCAGAGGCCAATACATCTTTTACAATGCCCCTTCTACAAAATAATGATGAATTGGATTCAATAATGTATAGAAACAAGCAAAAGAATTATGATCTCAAGCAGCAAAATAGTCGAATACAACAACTTTCAATTAAACAAAAGAAGTGCCTGCTAGGCCATGGTGTAAAAGATTATGAGCAATTGCATCCCTAGCCTTCATGGAGTTCACTGATCTCAAAGCAACCTCAGGTACCACCTCATCATCTACAAGATCAACACTCAGCTCAGGGTCAATTTTTTCACCCCTCAACTCACATATGTTATGCAACACACAACAAGCCCCTAGTAAAACAGGCAAATCTTGCAGCTTCACCTCTGTCCTTTTCTGCAGGCAACTCCACCTTCCTTTCAATCTAGCAAATGTATCCTTTGCAACCTTTTGAACCTCCGCAATCTTCTCATTGAAAGCATGCTGTGTCCAAGTAAGGTTCTGCTGAGTATAAGGCACTAAAACCCAATCCATCAAAGGGTAACCTTTGCCTCCAACAATCCACACACCATTCAGAAGCCCCCCATTAGCCCTTTGAGAAAGTGCAGACTTCTCCAACACCTGCTCATCAAGCATTGAGCCAGGCCAACCAATGCAAACATCAGTGAACACCCCTCTTGGGTCAGCAACGCCCTGAACAGTTATAGAATATGAAGTCTTCTGATTCCTTTCTGTGTGCCTCTTGTTAAAATATGCAGCCACACTAACCTTAGGGGCTATAATGGGAACATGTGATGTATACATGGACCCCACCACATTAGGAATACCAGAAATAGACTCAAACTCACCTTTGATCTTTCTCAAGGTAACCTCATCAGGCCATTGAAGATACTTAGGCATAAGCACAGTCTTAATTGCAGTGCAAACCTCAAGAACCAATTTGTGACAAGTTGATATGCCTAAACCAAACCTTTTAGACACAAGCCTAAGAGGGTCACCAGTGGCCAACCGCCACAAACAAACAGCAACCCTTTGCTTCACAGGAATAGCATTCCTTAGAGTTGTGTCCTCTTTCACAATTGCTGAATTCAGCTCCTCACAGATCACATCAAAAGTTGACCTTCCCATTCTAAAGGCCTTCCTAAACTCTTCTTCAGGAAAATCATCCCTATTGCATTCATCCCACCATGCCCCTGAACGATCCTTCACCCAAAGCCTCCTTTGAGGCCCCCCACTAGCACCACCACCAACACCTGATTTATTAACCCCTTCAGAACCAGCTTTTTCCAACCCTTCAGAAGCTGCAGCAACAGCAACTGCACAAGCCATGTTCCTAGATTTCTTCCTCTTAACTCTCTCTGATTCTTGGACTTGGTTGTAATACTCATCAAGATTGGAACAGTATTGGACCATGGCTTTTGTCTTCTTCTTGTGATTATTGTCCAAGGATAGCTTCTCCTCCTCATAGACCTTGTTGAGATGTTGGTGATCAAGCTTCTCTTGTTCATCTAACAAAAGCAAAGATGTGAGGATACCCTTCAACTCTTTCTTCTTCTTCTTGCTCTTCTTCTTGTTGTTTGTTCCTTCTTCTTCTTGGTTGTTGTTGGTCGATCCATCATCATCATCTTCATCATCACCATCATCTTCATTCTTTCTACGCCTCTTTCTTGTGGCAGTGGCACCATTATTAGGGTCATTCATTTGGTCAAATGAACTTTGCAACAAAGTATAAACGTAAGAGAGTGATTCTGGGTCTGCAAAGGTTGGGAGTTTCATGAATACAAAGGCTCAAAAATCTTATGGCAATTGATGGAAGGGAAGACAAAGCAAAGAGAGAAGAATTAAGCTCACGACTCAAATTCTCACTAGAACAAAGACACAGAAACTTAGTCTTACAACTCTTTTTTCTCTTCCCGTTGAGTTATGATATATATGCGTTATCTTATGTTATATATGTGTGTGAACACAAGGTCTGGTGTGAACGCGGAGATTGAAATTGGAGGAAAACAATAAACAAAGAGATGCCAATGAAATAAACATTGCCAACCTCGTTAATTAATTAATGTCAATAAAGTATAAAAAGATCCAAGAGGATTTAAATTATTGTATAATTAAGTGGGGCTTTGGATCCTTGTTTTTACCTTCGCGGCCCTTTAAATTCATACACCAATAGGAGACTTTCACTAAAGGATATAATTTCTTTTTGTTTTTTATACAAAATATAAAATTAATGTCGTTGCTTTTTCATTTCCTTTCCTTGTTCGTTTTCTCTTCGTTTTGTGTGATTATATGCAAATAAAACTAAAATTATTTATTCAGATCTTAGAATGAATTTTATTCTCAATTATAATTTAATGTAACAAAAAAGCTTAAATATTTGATTCAAGACACCTAAGTATTTAGATTAACTTTTTTTATGCAAAAGGAATAATTTAGAAAAGTTTTTGCCTAATGTAAAGTAAAAATATGCTTTTCAAGGCTCAATGAGTGCAGAAATGCTTTATGAATAAATTATAAATATCAAAATTTTACAATTAAACACAAGCTAATTAAGATAAAATATACTATATAAAAGACTAACGAGGTAAGTTATTAAAACTGTTTAATTAAAGAAATTTCAACATTTAATTAATAACTAATGTAGCTTTTGAATTCAATTTAATGTGCACGTTCAATCGTTATCAACATTTATGTTAATGAAAGAAAAAGAAGAGCAAGATGTTGTGACACTTGATAGTCTTTTGAAAATCCGTATGATGTACCTGTTGTAATAATCTCTACCCCTTTTTAAGCAATTGTTTGTCATACACGCAGAAATAGAAAGTAAAGAAATTATACGAGAAGTGTTAAGAGAGTACAAACGAAGCATGACGTATAGAATTCGAAGATATGACATGAGAGGAACTAGTATTGGTTGAACGAAGTGGTTAAGTCTTGTAATTCCTTAATTAAGTATTTTGAATTTGAATTTTGAAAATGAAAAAGTTTCTTCTGAGATATTTAAACTCACCTTTAAAATCTCTAAAAATCAAATTAAATTAATCAGATTCCTAATAATAATTTTGATGGAGTCGGTAGGACGACATGGGCAAGTGTGAACGCTGTTTGGGATTGGAATTTTTTGAGATTGCATTTTGGCGGTGTCAGGTAAAGGACGGACGCAGACTTGGAATTTGCCTAACTAATGTATGATTCTGCTTCCTTTCGCTGTAGTGGAACGTTCATTCATAGCTGGATTCTAAGATAATAATAAATAATGACATGTTTGGTTAGGATTATAATAGAAATATTTTTTAAAAAATAGAAATGAAAGTAAAAATAAAAAATTATTTTATATTTAGATATAATTTTATAAATATTTTTTATTAAAATTAAAATTTATTAAATTATTTAGATGTAATAAATATAGAAGTATTTTATTTAATAAAATTATAATTAAACATATGAAGAAATAGAGCATAAGAGTAGGAAGAGAGTGGTAGTTTTTAAAAATTTTAAGGATAAAATCACAATTGGGTGAGAAGAAAATGGTTGGTAATTCTAAGGAGCAATATTCTCTCTTTTCTACTGTTTTTTCCTCTATTGTTTCTGCTTCTGGAAAAAGCAGTTCTTTATCTATTTCTTAAAAAAATAAAAAAAATTAACTATTTTTTACTTTTATTTTTTTTAGAAGCATAAATAAATAATATTAAAAATTTTATAAGTATTTTTTTTTTACTTCTTTTTGAATGAAAAGCATAAACAAACGCATCCAATATGTTTTGATAAATTTATAAAAGATTGATCTTGATGTAATTTCAGTGTATAGAGTTTATGTCAATTATATATTATTGAATGTATGAATTTTAAAATAATAATTATGAAAGTTTACACAAAAAAATTTAAAAGTTAAATATTTTTATTAATGTATTAATATATGATTAAATTATTATATAAAAAATTTTATATTAATAATGTATTAAAATAAAATTTAGTCTTTTAAAAAATTCTTTTAAAATAAAATGTAGAAATAAAAGTAAAAATAGAAGCAAAAACAATTATTATTTTCTTTTATGAAAAATAAAAATAATATTTTTTTAGCCGCATTTTTTGAAGAAATGTGGTCCTGTTGCTGATGCGTTACTAATTAACAGGGTGTTTCGATTGTGAAGACCCCATCGTGAACCCATGACCGTGAGGTGATCCATAACAAAATTATGTGGAGTACCAAACAATTTGCGTACAGTCAACCTTAGAGAAAACTATGGAGGTGAAGTTTTTCTTTATAAAATAAAAATGAAGGCACATAAGTTTACTTTTTGCAAATTGTTTAAATCTCTTACAGTAGACATAGAGGAGATGAGATCTTGATCTAGAGACTGGATTAAGTTTATTTACCGAGTTTTTTTAATCAGTTCACAAGTTATAGAATTAATAAAAGAAAATTTTAAAAATTTTCAAGGTATTAGTTGCATTAAAAAATATAAAGGTCTTATTTTTCAGTTAAAATGTTCTCTTTCTTAATTTCTAAACCAATGCTCTTAGGTAAGACCAAAATAGATTTTTGAATTGGACTGAAACAAATAGATGAAAAACTAATCATTAATCCATTTATTATTCGATAAAAAAGATGTTAAAAATTCAATACATTAATAACTCATTTAATAAATAATTATCTAACATTTTTTTGTTTTTCCTAACCTATTCATTAATTTCTTTTTATGAATGAATATCCAATTCACTCATTCAAAGTCTCATTATATTCAGTCTTTTACCCATTTTAAAGCAACGAATCTTAGTGGATGATGAGTGATGTATTATCTATCCAATACATGAAATGAATTTAGTATATTCAATCTAATCAAAACTTTTAAAATAATTGGCCGATTAAATTCAATTTCTATCTTATTGGAATCGATGGGTAATAAATTCATGGATTTTGGCACCACTCATTAGTAAAATATTATTTTTTGTCTTAAGAATTATTCACATAATTTTAAATTAGATTAATATTTAAATAAATACCTTTCTAAAGTGATAATTTTAAAATTCAAACTCTTGATATTACAAGTAAAATTTACTTGAAATGACAATCTATTTCTACTGCAACTAACCACTTTTAAGTTAGTAAAATCCAATATATATAAAACTAATGAAAAAAAAATATTTCTATCCTTTTTTCAAGAATGTAACCTATTTTTACGAGTTTGATTTATTTAAACTACCTTTGAGAATAATGCTCTTTTTAACTATAATAACTTTACGACGTTTGAATAAACGCAAGATTTTTTTTTTTCCAGCAAGATCTTTTAATAAATTAACATTGAACATGTGGAGTATGTTATTGTGGAACGTCAAATTGTATTTTTGGTTATATTTTGATGGACTTACAACCATGTTTGGATTTTTGGCTTCTTTTAGATAAGATCACACTTGATACAATTCATTATAATATTTAAGTTTACTTACACTATTTTCTTCTGAATTTCGTACTAATTAGGGGACTGGGCAGGCATGGTTTAACGTTTTGCCAAGAATATGTGCTTGCCTGCTTGGTACTGCGCATTCTTTTCCATTAAGCATGGGAGACTTAGACTTTAAGCATCGGCGTTCAGACTTCACATTGCCCTATAAGTCCTATACTCCTACACTAATTTCAACAATATACGCTGCTTTTGACTCAGTCTCAATATGTACTCTGCAAAGAATCTCAAGTGTATATGAAAATGAAAATCGATATGGATGCATGAACAAAGTCTCACAAATCTATTATATAACCTAAAAGTCGTTGAAATTTGTTGAGCTAAGTGCAAAAGCAAGTTAATGATTAGGGAAATATCTTTTGAGCGTAGCTTGTAGCACCCAAATTGACTTGTGATGAACCCGTATGTATACAAATAAATATGGATTTTAATTATGTAAATGTTAAATATTATTATGTTAATTAATAATAGATGTACATTATTATTAAAGGTGTTCTATCGATTCAATTATTATATAATTGATATCCACACTTAATTGCATACGACTTATTAAATGATGATTTGAGTGTCTAAATAAATGTTTAAACACTGAAACTGTAGTAATAAATAAATAACTTTAGGCCGAATGCAGTGTAATGCCAAACAACATAATGGCATTTTATGACTACTGGTGTGGTAGCTGGGAGAGAATTGGCATAAATAAGAAGGATTGGTTAACAGTTTTTTGCATCTGTATGTGAGGTGATTCTTATGGTGCTCAAGGAATAGGCTAATTTTTGAGAGGGAAAAGATAGACAATCAAGACTTATGCGTTCTTGAGGGAAGAATCCTGCAGGCTCAGGTGGGTTTCAATTCTTGGGTGATGATTATAAGACATAGAGCTGGCGAAGGAGAAGCAACTTACAGGACTGGCGCAGCGATGGCGTTAGCACTAAACAGAAGCAGCTTATTGATTGTTTTTATGTTTTTCTTTCGGGTTGTGTTGTTGCTTGTTTCTAGTTTTGGATGTTGTTGTTGTTGTTGCTTGCTTCTCTCTTTTGAGAGTCTAGAGCGTTGGACTATGTATCGAAAAAAAAAAAGTGTAGTAATTAATGTAAAAATCACCTCGCTCTCTCTTAGAAGTAATAATAGGCTTAGATAAAATGGCGACGACGACGACAATAATAATAATAATAATAATAATAATTTCCTTTGGTTTGTCTAAGAAGCATATGACCCCGGTCCCACGATAACATTACCAGAGTATCAATGTTGGCCTAATTAACCAATTTTGTATTTTACTTGAAAGCTAATTACTGGTTTGGGTTTCTTTTAAAATATGTTTACTTCTTATATTTTTCACCTAGGCAGTTGATCCCTTTTTCTCATCACGCATAAACCTATCGGGCTAATTAATGTTTCGTCATATAAGCCGTTATTTGAACTAAGGGGAAGAAAAAACACTTTTCTCCCTTAATTATAGATTATATATACTTTATTCCTTATATTGTAAAAAGCTACAAATTAATCTCTCAACCTTTTTAAATATGCAAAATGATTGTTCTGTTAACTTTTTCATCTATTGTTAATTAATGAAAAAGCACAAGCTTAAGAAAATTTAATATGTCGAGTTACACATTATTTTTTAGTTTAGAAACTATAGTGCATATGCTCCAAAATTCAGGGTATATAATACATTTATATTTTTGTTAATAATGGACAATAATGGTTTGTCAAGAGTATCTCTCTTCTCTATTATCAAGAAAGGAGGCTAATTCCTTTTGAGCGTAGTTAGTCTTGCTCTCCTAATTAGTGTTCTTCCCAAGATTCGAATTGAGATCCTCTCTAGAGTCGTAGTATGCCTTTACTACTGCACCAACACCCTTGTTGGTAATGGACAACAATTTAATAGAAGGATTAAAATACATATTTAAAAAAGTTTAAGTGTCGATTCACACTTTTCCAAAATATATGGGATAAAATGCATAAAGTTTATAATTTAGGAGATAAAGTATTTTCTTCCCTTGAATTACATAATCTAACAAAAAAAATTTATGTTGTTACGTGGGTGTCATACACAATTGCACCTCACGTTTTTTCTTTTCTTCTTTTCCACCAGCTGTGCCTCTTCTCTCAATCTCTTTCTCCCACTCTCCTAGAAGTCTCTCAACCATTTTATTCTCCATTCCTCTGCTTATTCTCACATATTACCATTCTTAATTCTACACTGTACCATTAAAATAGTGCTAGTGAATGAAGGGGGGCTGGGGAGTAGGGGTTGTGGGGTTTATTTTTCGGTTTTTCAGAATATTTATTTATCTGATAGATGGGAGACTAATATCTCAAGATACAGTCATGCGCCTAGATTTATGTTTTTTGTTGTTCTTGTCTTTGATCTAGCTTTTGCTCTCCATTTGTTTCATGTGGGTTGAGCCTCTTATAATTATCAACAAAAAAAAAAAAAATTAGGCGCTTAAATAAGGATCTTCCTAATGATTTTTTTTTTAATACACATAAATTCAGGAATCAAATTCAAGACTATATGCTCAAGGGATCCAAGCTTGTTTCACTCGAACTAGAACTTGCTGGTGGGTTTGCGGGATTTATATACTCAAGCTAAGGGCTAATTAACAGCTCATCATGTGTTAACTTCTCATGAAATTTGCTAGTCCATATGATGCATTGTGTGGTTGTTCACTTTTCTACAAGGGCTACATTCACATAACGCCTTGAAATCATGTGAAAGTCTATATGAGGTAGTTCACTTGTCCATGAGGATTACGAATTATTTTCTAGCTATATGAGTTGCACAACTAGCGCCATATATACGCTTAGTTTTAAAACAAAAAAAAAAAGATCAACTATGATCCCAATGTGAAAACAGTGTCAAAAAATTATCTCAAAATAATAGTTTCTGAATTGACCCCAGGTTGACCAATCAGCCCCAACATCGTTGTCATAGGTGCAATTGGAAATCCGAAAGTTAGGCTCAAATCAACAATAAGGACAAGTTGCAAGATACACAGTTTTTCAACAAAAGCTGCAGAGATCCTAGGAACATGTTTGTTTTTAGTACTTGGAGAGTTTAAATTAAGCAGTTGAGACTCGAGACACAGTGGCAATTTCATAAAAAGATGTATTTGTACTTAGAAAACTGACTCATTATGAACACACCATACAATAACATAAGCAATCATGACACATTGGGAGAAAAAAAGTTATAAAAGACATAAAGGGGTGGGTGCTTGTGAATGTGTGTCCCAAATAAATCTAAATTTTTTAGATGCAAATAACGTATCTCCAATTTCATGCAGCCGGCACCACGAACCAGTCCAAACCCCTCACTCATGTTCCCCTCTCCTGACAAAAAGATAAAAGGTTAAATTACTCTACATATGCCATACTACTCCATAATTTTCAATCAAATTTCTACATTTTTGAAATTTATAATTAAACTTAATAGTTTTAAAATTTTTAATATAATCTCATCATTAAAACATTATCCTATCGATAAAGTTAATGGTGCTTTAATAGTAAGGGCCCAAATAATTTTTTTTTATATCTTAAATACTTATAATTTCATAGTTTTATTCGAGTCTCGGATTCTCTTTTTTTTTTTTTTTTTTTGGTCTAGGATTCTGATTTAAAATTAGATAAATGTGTGTATTTTGAGAGTATAGATACAATTAAATACTTTTGAAACTAAAAACACTAATTTGCAAACTTTAAAAAATAAGAATTTAATTAGAAATTCTCAAATAATATACAGACAAGCAAAATAATTTGAGATGAATTTGTTTAAACTTGAAATGCTTTTGTGATCTAATTGTTTTGATATTTTTTAGAATGCTTTTTGAAATTACTCTTTTTAACTTACCAGAATATTACTAAAATTATTTCTTAGATTTCATTTTTAAAATAATTATCTTAAAATTATTAATATATATCTTTTTAATTAAAAAGTATTTTTCTTAAAATGGTTTAAACAAATAGATTCTTAACCAATTAGAAATAATGAGTTGTTTCATATTTGTGTAATTTTTTTATGAACTTAAAAATTATATTGACAGAAAAACTTATCCTAATCTAAGATTAGAACATTTCCAGCAAACTTTAACATTAAATTCAAGTCACGTAAATGAATAAATAGAACACCAGCCAACTCCCAAGTGATTTTCATGTATTCTAATAGTATAGATACAATTAAAGATAAGACTAGAGGTTTCTAATTTTATTTCCTCCTCCGCGTTTTCATGACAAACAACTCTTCTATCCATTGTTTTTTCATACACCGAATTTATGCCTAGGGAATTATATGCGTTAAAGAGTGAAGATTTTGGTTATT
Source organism: Pterocarpus macrocarpus (assembly GCA_031439585.1). Taxonomy (NCBI): domain Eukaryota; kingdom Viridiplantae; phylum Streptophyta; class Magnoliopsida; order Fabales; family Fabaceae; genus Pterocarpus; species Pterocarpus macrocarpus. The sequence goes on from CM062514.1 coordinate 36,590,031, forward strand.
TACTGGTGAATCTAAAGGTGCCTGTAGAGAATCATATGTCAGCAACGGGAAGTTTCAGTTACTTTATTAGTGAATATGATAAGATAACCACTAATACATATAAACTTTTACCATAGTTACTAGTATGATAACTAAAATTTTTAGTTACTAACATATAATTTTTCACACATGCCCTAAGTTCAGATTCATCAGCAAAGTAACTGAAATGTCTACTTATTAACATATGATTCCCTAAATATAAATTTAGTGCATAAAAAAAATATATATGAATATCATTTTCCTTTTATAAGCATGTCGAATAAATGCCATGCCAACCCATTCTTCATCATTGTTTGATTTGATCCCTACCCTATTGCACTCTTCTCTCACCCGAATCCGCCGTCTCCTATTCCCCATTATCAGTTGACATTGCAAATCCTATCCAAAGCCTTTCCTTTCGCTATCACTTTCAGATATAAAGCAATAATTTCCAACCAACTAATCATATTTCACCATAGGGTTGCGTTATTTGTGTATATAATTTATCTGGCTCCGTACCAATGCATCTTTATCCACATTGGATGGGGTGTGGTACCCAAATCAACTAAAGCATATATCCTATCCAACGGTGCATGGAGATGCATCGATATTAAAGCCGATAAACTATGTGTACAAAAAATATTTCTCTCCATTGTAATTAAATTGTATCCATCCGAAAAAAAATTCTATCAAATAGTCATTTCTCAAGTGTGAAAGGTAAGCATGATATCATTATGACATTATGGAGATAAAAGTATGCAAAAGTGCAAGGTACAGTTATCTTAAAGTCATATACTAAAGGTTTGTTTGGATAGTAGCACTTATAACTTTTTAAAAGTCATATTTTTAATTTTTTATTCTATTTAACTATATAACTTATTATTTTCGAAAAGGTTATTTTTAATTCTTTTTAAGAAGGTAAAATATAATTTCCCAAAAAACACTTATTAAAACACTCTAAACAAGTACTATTATTATTTCATATCTAAATATAAAATAACTTATTTATAAATTATTTTTTAAAAATTACTTTTAAATAAATACTTAAATAAGTTATTTACCACCTTAAGAAATAGAAGTAAGAAGCACGGTCATTATTTCCCTATCAAATACATATTATAAGCCTAACACAACCTTATAAATAGATCTTTAACGATATGTTTATAACATAGCCTTCACTACCTTAAAAATCAACTGTAATTTGAATGCCTATCTTAAACAGTGTTTACTTGAGAATTTTTCAGGCTGCTCAGAGAACTTAGGATAACAGGTAAGCATGGGGACCTCCGCGAATATAACCCCTCGAAGCTCACATCATAGTACCCACTTAAACCCAAAATATTCTCTACGTTTGACGCATGTTAAAAGCCTAACAAAAACTCCGTTGAGGTCCAAGTAACGTTTTCACACTAAAACTCGTTGGTTCTACTGGAATTAGAATACAATATCCATCCTAATACCAAAACATAACAATTATGTGTTAAAAGCTAAACATATTTGTTGATGTTGTACAACAATTACAATAAACTCTAAGCAGGCCCTTTCACGAGGGCATAATAATGAATGAGTTCATTTCATGAGATCTTCACCATTTGGAGTCAACTCAAAGGAGGGAGTTAGTTATGATGCAGCATATAGATAGATTAAGCCTTGCTCAGTAACCCCACATCTCACTCACCAATATTACAGTGTCCACACCTACCGAGTCCACTCAACTCCTCTGTGCAACAACTTTCTCCTCAGTTTGGCTAGTTTCCCGGCTCAATACATATCGCATTCACCCTGGTGCGGAGAGATGTCGCGGTCCTCGAAACCAAATCAGCTTTGTATCTTCAAATAGCCATGTTGGCACATACAATAATATCAGGTAAGGGATCTCCCAGCCCACTCACGTTCTCGTCTCTTTTGTTTTGCTTGCATTCTATTGAACTTCTCTTTCCCTTTCTCCAAAAGAGGGTCATGCACAACATAGTCATTCGGGTCTTCATTGCGAGACATGCGGTCCTGCGTTTTCAAAGGAAAATCACAGGCAAAGACATAAGACGATAGAAAAGGACTGAATATGTGGTTAAAACTCACTAGTTCAGCAGGAGATTATTTCAAATTATAAACTTAGTGTATCTCAGCACATGTTTTGTACGATATTTCAACAGAATTTGTATAATTTCGACAACTTTCTGCCACGAGTGATAAGCATTGTTTCTGATTGCTTTTCTATGACAAATTGAAAACTCAAAAGATAGGGAAGGTGCACTGAGGTGGATGGAAGATAAAGTGATTTCATATCTGCAGGTTTTTACGTCCCCTCTGAGACAGAAAGCAAATGCAAAGAGAAAGCTTACCTTGCCAGACTCGGGGGCAAATTTTAAGCTAACACCTCTCCAGTCAGACAATTCCTCATCATTACCATCTGCAGATTCAACGGTTTTGGGTGCCGACTTTGCTGATAAAGAACTCTTGAATTTCTCAAGTTTGGCTAGAACCTGAAGATAGAGATGCAAAAAGAGCAAGTTATTCATCAATAGTGATTAAAAATACCCATGCATTTTATCCTCAAAGAATAACTCATAAATTATTAGAACAAACGTCAATTCCATAGTCCAAAAGTTTTCAGCTTTCTCTAGTGCTATTTTTTCCCACATTATTTTACACAAACATCATCGCAAACAGTAAAATACAACGATGATGCTAGCCTTCTCCATAGATAACACAGTAATATGCCCTCACCGCTTTTTTGTCCCAAATTTTCATTTTTTCTTTTTTTGTAAAAAAGTCCTGTCAAAAATAGGAAATGCCATGAAGCATTGATTTGTCATACCAACAAAAGTTCAATTACCTTTTCCATTTATCTAGAAAATTTCAGCTTTAAAACGTTTCGTATTATACCAATCAAGCTACCATTCCCAGCGGATCACATTTCTTGACGGTCTAGAACAATCTAACACACAAGCCAGCGGAAAGAATACAAAGGACATAAGAAAATGGTAAATAAAAAAAATTTAAAAATCATAACATACCTCATCTTCACGCCCTTGTAATCTGCGTCTCTTCTGCTTCTGCAATTGCCTTGCTCTCTCAGCTTCATTCAACAGCTGCAAATCTGCATCTGCATTAGCCATTCTTTCAGCTCTTGCTTCAGATCCTATTCCCTTTTTCTTCAAGGACAACTTTTCCACCCTTGGATGATCATCATCATCATCATCATCAACACTTGCAGCATTTGACCTGGCAAAAAGAAATTCAACCATTTGCTGAATCTCAGACGCTGATTGAAAACCATTAGATAATTGTAAAAGCCCTAAAACAAGGTTACATACATAGAAAATACAATTGAAATAAACTCTATATTTGGAAAATGAATAAACAACTGTCAAAATCAAGAAGCAAAGTAAACTTCAGAGGCAACAAGTCAAACAAGGAGCCACATGAAAAATATTCCTGTGGCAGATAGCTGAGAAAGCATGCTTCTCTTTTAAATAACTAGAGTTGAATGCTTGCAACTTTCAAGTGCCAAACAAGAATCAAGACAATGGGAAGACTAAAGTGGATAGCTCAGGTAATGTAGCCATGAATTAGGAATCTCCAGCAATTTTTAAATAGAAATATCAAATATCACATGGATTTCTGTATTCAAAGGACCATCTGGCAATTGTTTAAATCTTTACAGACTCTGAGGATTTTGGAAAATGAACTGCAAAACTGTTCTAGAAAATATTATCCTTTTTATGAAATTAAGAACAAATGGGTAAGCACAATATGGCTTCATTGCACAGGCAGCATGTCCTTATGTGAACTCAATGTGACATGCTGCCAAGAGCAAGCATATAATAATTGTCCTCCATGGTCATAAGTGCAAATAGCTTTTCCCCACTATGATAGTAGGGAAACAAGGCACACATACTTGCTACCCATAAATGAGCCTAATCAAAGATGATTTCTTGTTTCATTTCCATATTATACCATCTTTAAAGACATAAGTTTGATCTTTGCCACAATGTAAATCATCACCATCTGAATGCCCATGCATTAACACTTTCATGGCAATTGCTAGACAGATATGCAAGTTCTAAATGTGAAAATTATATATGAAATTCAAATTTGATAATTTTACCTGGCTGCTGACGTATCCTGGTGCTCTGGACTGGATCTTCCTGATTATAAAAGTGATAAGATGGTGAGCGTTTCCCATAGAACAACAAATTTGAATGAGAAATGTAAAAAGGATATATAGGAAAGTTATGAAGGACCTGCTTGGTTTTTGTTATCATTTTTTATTTTCATTTCCTGTTTTCAGTATGTTTCCTGTTTTTCATGATTTTGTGAAGGAAATAGTTAGAACAGGAAATGAAAATAGGAAAGAGGTTTTTCTTATTTTCACAGTTTCCTTCACAAAATCTTGAATTGAAAACAGCAAATGAAAATAGAAACCAAATAGACATTAAGCTTTTCAACGGAATCAGCAGTTAAAGTGTTGGCAAGTTTAAGGATTGCAGAATTCACAAGTAAATCAAACTTCTGCCATAAATATAAATTAAAATACATTCCAAGTCCTAGTAATCATTAATTCATTACCACTATGATAATTTAATATAATGAATGTTGATATGTTTGTCACTTTCATTTGTCGTTGTGAATGCAACGAAGTAAATGTTCTCCTAGAGTGTTGCTCAAGCAAAAAGGTATTTTATAGTCAGCATAGAGATCCAATATAAGGGGTTGCGGGTGTCACAAACTCTCAACTGTTCGAATAGTAACATTAATATCTTCAAGCCGTGAAATCACTTAAGACAATAAGGTTTTAATGCCACATCATTCTTTGATTCCCCTTGACAGGTGCCCGATTTCACTTCCATGACTTGATTCTATCTTACCTTGTACTTTTCAGTTCCACAATTTTCTAATTCTATTTGCATAATATTCACTATATTACTACTTGTTTCTTGTATTGTATCTATATTGGTGCAACAAGCATTACCAAAAGAAAGAGAACATTGATTCCACAATGGTGGTTAAGTCTTCAAAAGGACCTCATTCCTTTGCTTAGTTTTAAAATGTAATCCTAGGATGTAAGAAGTGATCTAAACAACAACAACAATTAAGCTTTATCCTACTAGGTGGGGTTAGCTACATCGATCAGATGACGTCATAGTCTCCTGTCATAAGTCATATTTACATTTAAACCATTAAAATTTAAATCTCTTTTAATAGTTTCACCTATGATTTTTGTAGGTCTCTTTCTACCTCTAACTATTAGACTATCCTCCATCTGATCTACTTTCTTACTAGGGATTTTACAGGCCTTCTCCACACATGTCCAAACAACGTAAGGTGAGATTGTACCATCCTTTCACAATAGGCATCACCCCAACTTTCTCTCTTACACATTCATTCCTAATCCTATCTTGTCTAATGTATTCACTCATCCAAAGGAACATCCTCATTTCTACAATATTAAACTTATTTTCTTGTTTGGGATGTGACCTAAACAATTGCCAAAAAAATTTATCTTTTGTTTGGGATGTGGAAAGAATTAGAATGGCAGTCTAAGGGTTACTCTGGTAACACAATTTCATGCCATAGTTATTAGCTCATAGAAACTTTCTAAGGTAGAACCAGAATTGGTTCGTATATCAAAGTTTGGGATTTTACAAGCTACAATATACGGAAATGGAAGATGACTGACGTACCATTTTGCAACTTTGGCTTGGGAGGGAGATCACCCAACTCCTTCCGTTTTTTCAGTATCTGCATGCGCATTCTTGCATCAAAATCTGCTTCATCACCATCATCATCATCATCATCACTGGGATCAAGTTTATCAGTTTCTGAATCTTTCTGAGACTCTTCCTTCCTTGTTTTTAGTGCATCCCTTACAGTTAACTGCACATCCCTTGTTGATTTATCACCAGATGAACTCTGCAACAGACAAACAAGTGAGCTTATATGTGTGACCATTTCAGGTTGAGATTATTGGTATGACAACATAGGACTGGGACTCTGTGAGCTGTAAGCCAAAAACAGCTTCCATAAATTACAAACAAATAATATAATAAAAAATTTCAATTAGCATATGGAATTTATCAAGCAGGAGTTCTATCTGAGAATCAAAAGGAAAACTACAATAAAGGCCTTATTACCATATCATTATTTGTAGTTTCTTCCTTTAAAAGACGAGGATCATTCAAGACATCATGACTGCTCTTAATCTTTTGCTTCACCAATGTCAATTCCTTTTCCTCTTCTTCAGCTTCTTCCCCAAATGAAAGTAAGTTCAATTTTCTGCATCATGAAATTATGAAAATCAAGCAACACTTTGCTTAAAGTGTAAACATTTGCAACAGAAACCAATGCACTGAGTTCTAAGAAGACGGTTTTTCTTAGGTAAAATGGAGGACTTACTTCACGCCTTTTGTTTTCGAAGCTTTATTGTCTGTATCAGGTGTAGCTTTAATCTGAGGTTTCTGAAGTGTTCTTGGCACAATATCTTCGAATGGGTTCCATAATACCTAGAACAAGTATTGTAAGAAGAAACTTGGGAGGTGAAATTCTCCCCTCCATGAACACAAACTATAAAGATTCTTGGAGATGTTAGTAAAAATAGCAACATACCTCAACCGATAATATCTTCGGGGGTTCCAATGGCCGGTCATTTTTATCAGTTTCGAGTTCACCCAGTCTCAAAAGATTGTACATTGTGTCTCCCGTCACCTGAGAGCAAATAACAGTGAGTTCAATCAATGGATCCCTACAAAATCACAAAATTACTACAGAAAACACAAAGTTCTGCCACCATTCCATTTCCATCCATTACCTTCCCAAAAATGGTATGCTTCCGATCCAGCCAATCACAACGGTCGAGAGTTATGAAAAACTGACTCCCATTAGAATTGGGTGACCCAGTATTGGCCATTGCAACCAAACCTCTATGCTTGAATTTTAGACGCGAATGAAACTCATCAGCAAAAACACCCCCATAAATACTCTCCCCTCCTACAGCAATACAATAATTTGCAAAAAAAAATATCACTTCACAATTAAAAGAACATCATGTCTTTGGTTTAGATTAATTTTGAAAAGAAAAAACACATTTTTCCCCATGAAAAAATAAGCCAGAATTTTGTTGGCAGAATAATTTGGCATTGTTAACCTTTGGGTGGGTAAATAGTCTTCACTTCACTCTTTATCACTTTGACTTATCTACCTACCATTATTGAATCTTAACGAATAAAGGTAAAAATTCTTAAAAACAATTCTGACAATGTAGCATTACTCTTTCCCCAAAAACCACCTAATGGCTATTTTGAAACCCGAAATAAGATAATTCAAACAGGCACAAAACAACAAACCATAAAGATTTGACGTTGTTTTTAACCTCTGGATGGATGAGCTGTCTTCACTATTTTCACTTATCAAACCACTATCCTTGAATCTTAAAAATTCTATAAAAGTCCTAACAGATAATGCCAGTTGCACAACATTACTCTTTCCCAAAACTCTCCAGAAAAATTATGTTTATAATCTCTTTCTTTTTGATACAAGTCCATTGAACTACAACGACTCTGACTTGAGTTGGGTTGGCTCACCATGGGGTAAAGGCCCACCGGCCGCTGGAGCACTAAATTTTTTCCTTACACAAGGTGCAAAGCTTATAACTTGTTTAAGGGAAACAAGTATTGAACCACTTAAACCATCCAAGTGTTGATTGTTTGTAACCTCTTTCAAACCCCAACAAAGCTAATTCAAATACGCTCACAATACCAACCCAAATAGCAATCACAAATCACACTAATCAGCTACTCACAAAACACAACCAACGCCCCCAGCCCCCAAAAAAAAAAAAAGAAACCACACCCCAGATGTAAAAAACAAAAAAACCGATGCCCAGTATCGCCAAGTTTCAATTTTGACACGAAATTAGTAAACACTAGAACCCAACACTGAATTAAACCACGTGCCCATTTCCAATTGCGCTGAAATTGAGTGAAGGATGTCGCCAAGTTTCAATTTTGGACAAGAAATTCATAAACACGAGAACCCAACAATCAATTAAATCACGTGCCCATTTATCAATTATGCTGAAAATTGAGAGAGTGAAAGGGGGGTTACCGGTGCCGGTGCCGGTGGGGTCGCCACCCTGGACGAGGAAGTCCTTGATGATGCGGTGGAAGATGGTGTTGTCGTAGTACCCTTCCATGCAGAGCTGCACGAAGTTCCTCACCGCTTTGGGCGCCTCCTTCGGCCAAAGCTCTATGTCCAGTGGGCCCCGCGTCGTGTTCACCACCACCTTCCCCTTCGTCGGAGGTTCTAGAACGTACACCGTCGACATCTTCTCCTTCTTCTGCTTATTCTTATGCTCTGATTATTACGATTGACGATGATTGTGATTCTGATTGTGTGTGTGTGTGAGAGAGAGAGAGAGAGAGAGAGAGAGAGAGTGTGGAGTTGTAATAAGTAACGGAAGAAGCTATGTTGCACGACCGTACCCGTATCGGTATGAATACGGATACGGATACGGATACGGATATAGGTACGAAAATTTTGCAAAATTTAGAGTATAAATATGTTAATATATAATATATAAAAATATAATAATTTTATAAATTTTATAAAATAAAAATTAAAATTTCATATTATAAATAAAAAATATATTAATTTTAATATAAAATAAGTCTAAATTATTTAATATTATATTACAAAATAAAAAACTATAATACTTAAAATATTATTCAAAACAAATATATAACAATCATTTAAATATAATTAATAATCAAACTCTAACAGTCTCAATCCATTATTTTCTTCCCTATTATCAATGAAAAGAATAATTCCACTCATTATAAAGAACTAAAATTAGAGCACCAAAAAAAATTTAATCACTCATTATACATTTCAAGAATAATTTCAATAGATCAGCTCCAGCACAGTATATAGAACCAAAAAAAAAATGAAACAGTAAAAAATGAGAGAAGGAGTCATACCTCTATTTATCTTTCCGAAAAGAAAAAAGAAAAAAAGTGGCAAAACGACATAATTTAATTTAAATCTGCATCCAAGTTGTACCTAATTGTACACAATTTTTTTTCCAAAAAAATTTTTTTGTTGGGTACATACCCAGATGTATCCCAGTATATCCATATCCAAAACATACCAGGTATGGGTACTTTTTATAAAAGCATGTACCCGTGCTTCACAGGGATGAAGGAAGGGAAGGCTTTGGTAGTTTGGTTTTGGCTTCGATTTTAATTCAAAATGGTGATCGGAAGAAAGAATCGCGGTTTGTTTCGATACCTGGATTACGGGTTTCAAGACTAGACCCGACCGATAACTCGTCTCGACTCGAAGTTTATTAGATCGAATTTGTGTTGTAAAATATAATCTGATACATTTTTTGGATTGGATTTAAGTTATATTTCGGATTGGCCCAATTCGGCCCAAAGTTAAACATTTTTTTAAAAATTATTTTTTTTAAAAAAATGTTAGTGATATATTAAAAGATTTTTATACTTCAATTATTATATTTTGTATAACATGATATTATTTTTGTATTGTTATAATTTATTTTGAAAAATATATTGTAGAACATTGCTTGAATTTTGATTTTTACTTTCAAAATTTTATAACTTTACTATATGTAGTGTCTAAATCTTTATATGTTTTCTAAATGTCTGGTTGACCCAATCATTGGTCGGGTTATCATCGGATCGAATTTGGGTTAAAAAAATTGACTAGTTAAAAAATTGGGTTGAGTTTGAGTCCAATTTAACATGACCCAACCTATCTTTTATACACATCTAACTTGAATAAAAGAGCTTAAACAACACCCCCATTTTGTGAAAAAAATTTTAAAAGTAAATTAAATAAAAAAAATCCCACTCAATTCCTTATTCTTAAGTAATTTTTGTGAAGAATTTAATTTATATACACTAATAATATAAAATAGTTTTATACCATCATCCAATAAAAATGTAAGAAATTATTATGTCATTATGGGTAGTTGCATGAATTTATATTTAAATTTAAAAAACATAACTTAGAATATGTTTGCATTCTTATTGGATAACAATGTAAAATTATTTGCATAGGAATTAAAATCTTTTATGAATTATAGTTTTTAAGCTAATTTTGGTTCAAATTTAGAAACAAATTAAATACCAACAAGTAGACATTTTTTTTTTAATTTCTATAAACTATATTAGTCCATTGAATTCCACTTAATTTAGGGTTGCATTCAAGATGATATCTAAAAAAATATCCACTGATGCTATGTGAGGTGGTCCAATCATCAGAGGCCATGTTGTTATAGTCTATGGTTGGGCTTGATTTTTGTATTTCACAATAAATACTTCTCTCTCCCACACTCATCCCTCACCAACTCCTTCCAATTTTCGATTTTCCATTTCAATGTTGAACTGTTGTCCCCTATGTGATTGTAGAGCACATGCAATGGAATGCAAGGAGTAATAGTGCAACACTGAAATAGAAAATCAGAGCAGAAGGTGAAGGAGTATCTATCGTGGAACCAAAAAAATAAGGTCCATCCTAAACTCGTTTTATTTGAGAGTAACACCACACATTAACACCAGTGGATATTTTTTTAGATATCCACCGGAGTGCGATCTCTTAATTTATCGTGTGGTTGGTTTTTTGTTTGTATAGTTTTAAACAATATTTGGTTTTAAACACTTAATTTGGATGTGTAATTGGAAGATTCCTTGCCCTAAGAAGTTCACTATTTTGCTTGGCTCATTTATCATGATGCTCTTCCAACCAATGCCTTCAAGTATATGAGGCATCTGGTGTCTGATCACACCTGTATGTGCTGTGGTGCTCTGTTGGAGGACTCCATGCATTGTTTGCGAGACTTCTTTTTCTTAATGCAGGTTTGGCAATTTTTTGGATATGTTACTAAGAAGAATTTCATGGTTTTTTGGGTTTGATTTTTCTGCGAAGATCATGTGTTCTTTATTATTCTTTGGTGGCTCTAGAAGACAAGGAATGTGTTTGTTTTTAGCAATGAGGATTGGAATCTTCATAGGTTGTTAGACATATTGGAATCATGAAGCAAGATGTTCTTGCCATAGCCTCTTTGCATGATTTGAGCTCCAACCCAGCTCGCCACACTCACTGGATTTAGCCTCTTGCTGGGGGTCCTTGAAGTATGTTTTACAATTTAAATATACAAAACAATAAATAGAATATTATCATTAAAGTAGATAATGGTATGTTTCAGTTACAAATCAAAGAAACATAATGTTTCTCATTCAAGTGCAATGCTTGCAACGTGTCTCTTGGTTGCAAAGTGTCTCTTGATTGCAAATCAGATTATAACCAACTCCTTTGTGGACAAGATACCTTTTGGTCGCAACTTCTCATGTGTACAGTGTAGACACAAAACAGCATAAGTACTCATATAAGGACATGTAGTTTCATATAGAATTGGAGTAATGAATCTGAAGTTGTACCATTTACATGTAAATGGTTGCAAATATTTGAAACAGCATATGAAACATTGAGGTTGAGCAATATGTCTCTTGAATTGCAACCATTGCAACAAGTCATAGATGGATACAACTTCCGTAAATGTGTCCAATATTCACTTATAAATGATCCTATTGTTGACACTAAAACTCACTTTTACTTTGTGTATTGTGTGAGTTTGAGAGTTTTGAAAATTTTACAAGTCTTATCCTATTTTTCAAGTTCAAAGAGAGTGAGAAATTTTTTTGTTATTGCCAAACTAGAAATTAATAGAGGCCACAAGTTAGCACCTCAGCCCACAAAACCCTTATGATGACATTGTTATGACTGAGGCTCACCCTCCTTTCCCGGTATATGGTGACCCTTCCTTTTCCGAAATTGATTTTGACCCTTCCACGATGCTTGTTTACACCATTGAGACTAATCTTTGAAAGGCTACTCCTCCTTATATGATTCACCTAGATTCTGAGGCATCATCTTCTATGGGGAGTCATGTGTCTGGATGTGGTCATGGTAGCTGGGGAAACGACTAACTTTCCTCTTAGATTAGGGAGCGGTTTTGTTTATGTATCTAGGCTGGTGTATCTTGTATGCATGCATGAGAGTTATTATTTTATTTGTGGTTCTTTTTTGGTATTATATGTTTTGAAGCCATATTCTATTGTATGCGTTGTCATTCATATAAGGATCCTTTAGTAGTGTTAGTTGTGGATGCTTTGGTTTCTTGCTAGTATGACTGGAGGCCAAGTTACATACTTCAATTACTAATTCTACTTATGGTGCTTATGTTATAGCTGGATATTTTGTTGGCACGCATAGTTTTAAATGATCATGTAACCATTAAACAACTTTAAATCTTGACCATCTATGTATGGTTATACGGCTCAGATTTGATCCTCTCACTCTCACAATTAACCACTCCTCTCATGTGATACGCTCCATATATATATATATATATATATATATATATATATATATATATATATATATATATATATATATATATATATAATGATGTTGACGTATGGATGGTGTATGTTTATAGTCATGCCATTATTTTATTTTGTTATATGAACCGTTTATATGTGACAATCCATTTACGTATATGATTATCTATGCGCCTATGGCTCATGGTTTAAAAAAATGATTTTAATAAGTAAATTAAAAAAATTGACTATTTTCTCCTAAGTTATTTTATAAAAGCTTTATGTTTTCGCAAAGGAAAATGTAACAACTAATAAGAAATCATAATATGACTTAAGCATACCATGAAATTATTAAGATGTTGCACACCCCATCTCAAGCATTCTATCCGAAGTGACCATGAGTAACGACATGTTATGAACAAATGTGTTATAGATTCCACATATTGGTTACCAAAAACACAAACCACCACACCATCCCTAATAATGTTCAATTTTCTTTTCCTTTGTATTCAATTTGTTCTACAGCAAAAGCTATTAGAATAATTTAACTCGTAGGAGAGCAACACCTTCCAAACTTTTTTTAAAATCTCCGAGCCCTCTTCAAAATCAATTTCCATATTCTCAACTGCATTGTAAAATGATTTTGCTGAATACACTTATTAGCACAAAATGAATTCAGTTTCACCTGTGACAATATTAACAATAATTCTTCAACTAGCTTTGCTTCCCATTCAAACATCTCCCTGCACCAAACTAGCTTCCAGTTCCAAAGACCCTCAACCCATACAACACACTTAGCCACTCTCGTTCTCTTCATCACTAATATCATATATAGCCTTGGATACTTATCTTTGAAACATATATCTCCTCACTACACATCCTCCCAAAATAAAATATTTTTCCTATCCCAACTTCCCATCTGAATCCATTTCGTAACACTGCTTCCACTTTGTCATCCTCTTTATACAGATTATTAATTCTTAACCAAGGACTTGTAGAATCATTTAGGACTTGCTCACCCAATCTGCAGTCAAGATTAATGTTATGAATTGAACACACTACCCTCTTCCATAGTGCATGGTCTATTGTATGAAACTTCCACCACCATTATGAAAGCATAGCTATGTTCTTTATTTGAATATCTCCCACCCTTAATCCTCCTTTTGATTTTGACCTCTAAACCATATTCCATTTCACAGGCGGAATCCCTCTCTTCCCATTTTGTGAACCCCATAGGAAACTCCTTTGCATAGACTGCATCTTTTGTATCACGGTCTTTGGAGCTACAAATAGGCTCATGTAATACATTGGTAGGCTATTCAATACTGCTTTAATAATCACAAATTGACCTACTTTAGACAATATTTCAATTTTTAAGAGTTTAGTCTTTTCTGAATCTTTTCAGTTATCAACCTTCAAGTGCTGAGTCTTCTAAGGTTCTCCTCACCCATTATACCAAGATACTTGAAAGGTAGACCAACAATTCCACAACCCAATTTCCTCTATATAGTATTCACCCACTCTAGTTGACATCCAATAGTAGTCATAGACAGCTTAGCATAGTTTATTACGAAACTAGACATAACTCGAAGGCATCTCAATAGCTTTACATAGTTCATTATGACCTTATCATTTGCAGGACAAAACAGAATTGTGCCATCCACAAATTGTAACAAAGAAGGTTCCATCTTCTCTCTTGCTACATCTTACCTTCCACCAATCCTAACTCCATAGCTCTTTCCACCATCTTGTTAAAAACCTTTGCAACAAGGACAAAGAGAAAGGGAGATAACGGATCCCTTTGTCTAAGTCCTCTATGCATGTTGAAAGGTTTGGTTGGTGATCTATTAACCAACACTAACATCTTAGCTGTGCACTCCCTTAGCCACATCCTCCATATCTCCCATCTAATATATGATCCAAAAAATCCCATCACATTTTATTATATGACTAACGGAAATCCAATTTGAGTATCACAACTACTTTCTTCTTCAATTTCATCTAATGAGTGACCTTAGAAGCAATTAGAACCCCTTCATGAACATTCCTTGCACTGATAAATGTTGTTTGTGCTTCCCCTACTAAATTAGGAACAACCTCCTTTAGTTTTTTCACCAGGATCTTTGCAATGACCTTGTAGATACACCCAATCATATTGACTGGTTTGTAATCCTTTATTTCAATTGCACCTTCAAACTTAGGAATAAGTGTGACCCAAGGTAAAATCATCACCAATTGTTCCCGATATTCTCCTTACAAAATTTAAATTAAATCCATCTACCTTAGCGCCTTCGTGGGCTCACACGACTAAAAAACAACCCATACATACTCTACTAATGGTATTTCCTCAAGCCAAGATCTTTCCTATGCAAAGATTTGATTAAGAATTCATTTCCTGGATGAAAACTTGTGGATTCCTATCCCTTTGATATAAGTTTTTGTAAAAAAATCCTCATTTTGCATTTTATTATTCTTGGATTCATTGTCATCCTTCTACCCCACTCACAACTTCAAAATTTTCTTCCTTTTTTGTCTCACCTTTGTCGTTGCGTGAAAGAACTTTGTATTTTTGTCCTCTTCCTTAATAACTCTCTCCCTCGATATCTACTTCCAATATATCTCCTTCTAGTTCAGCCATTTCTCCATCTGAGCTATCAGCGCCCTCCTTCTTGCCAAATCAACCTCATCTTGATCTTCACTCACACCCATATTATCCAATCTCTTAATTTCCTCTTCCATCTTCTAATCATGTAATCCATATTGCCAAATTCTTCGTTGTTCCATCTTCTAATCGAAGTTTTAATTTTCTTCATTTTATTTGCAAAATCAATATTGCACATCTTTTTCTATTCAAAGTACTTACAAGGAAGTTATGAGATCACCTATAAATGAGATCCTCAAATCGGCAGCAGGAATCGAACTTGCACCCTTATGGGATATGAGTTCGTTCCT
Source organism: Pterocarpus macrocarpus (assembly GCA_031439585.1). Classification (NCBI taxonomy): domain Eukaryota; kingdom Viridiplantae; phylum Streptophyta; class Magnoliopsida; order Fabales; family Fabaceae; genus Pterocarpus; species Pterocarpus macrocarpus. The sequence goes on from CM062514.1 coordinate 36,605,405, forward strand.
TGCCAACTATGCCAACCGTTATTAATAAATGTAATATTGGTTGATGCGTGAATCTCTTGATATATATATGATAAGATAAAAAATCCTTATTTTCATAAACATCCATGAAACATCTTATACATGGTTTTTTTTACATGAAATAATTATTGTTTTTTTACATTGCTTTCCACTGTACATGTATAATTTTTTTTTTCTCGCAAAGAAGTTTAAAGAGTATGTGACAAAATTTCATTCTATAATAAGATAAGATCTGAACACATTTTACGAGCCTTATTATTAATAATTTATGTTGACGCTCATAAATATTTTTTTATGTGACATTCATAAATATCTTTAAAAATGGACTTATGAATAATGAAACGCTTCAATTTTGGATTAACTCCCACTTGTGCAAATTACAAATCAACACACATCAAAAAATCTTTTGTGCAATACCTGAAATCTAGAATAAAAATTTTCATAACAAGAAAAGGATATATAATATGAAATCTCTGATGACTACTCTAGTATTCTTCCGTTAAGTCAGGCATAGTCAAAGTGCCTAAAAATAAAACAAAATGTAGAGGATGACATTGAAACGTTAGCTGTGTCCGTTGGTTAATTTGGCATCATGCATCAGGGTTGCATGGGGTTGGTTCCATTTTCCATCTCTCAGACTACCGCAATAGAGCAAGAAGCAAAGAAGGACCCAACTTAGGTCCTCTCTTCCTCCTCCTCCTTCTGTTGGAGCAAGGAGGTGGTAGTAGCAGCCATATAATATAATATAATATAGGTGGCACTGGCCACATTTATATAGGTTAATTGTTAGGTTTAATTTAATGCCTTCCGATAAACGATTTGATGGTAACATCAACATGCCACATTTAAACATCACCATGGTAGCTGTAGACAAAGATAAGAAGAGTCTTCATGCCTTTCGTTGGGCCACTCAGAATATTGAGAACCCAATCGTCATTGCAGTCCATGTCAAGCACAAAGACATACCTCATCGTAGGTACCCTCTTGTATATATCTCTCTTTTAATTATTAACTAGACAAATGTTAAACAATTAAGTTTTTCTCCGAATTCATTTGTTAGAATAATATACATTCTTGTTAACTATTGGACTGATAACTTTGTGTTTGTTTAAGATTTTGTTTGATGTCAACTAAGGCTGAATAGACGGAAACGAGTTCCTTTTAATAAACATGCATTAGATCCTGAGTCACGTGTAGCAAATCATAATTTGAATTAAGAAATATGTTTACATGTAATACCTGACTATATTTCACATAATATTGCATCTAGTGAAAGATACTAGTAAAAAATAAAGAAAACATGCATAAGAACTCGTGTTTTTTTTTTTTTTTACCCCCACTATTGCCTCGAGAAAAATATATTCCAAACATATTTCTATTCAACCAATATCTTTATTTTATCTTCATTTTATATAAAAATTTAATTATTATTATTTTTAACCGTGTAACATTGTTTCAACATGAGATACACGGCCTATTAGCCATTATAGGAAAAATATCGAGTTTTTTTATTATTTTGATGTTGTGATCATTATGTTTCTTATAGCTGATGATTTTTGTATGGATGCAGAGGGCAAGAATGTTTTCCCACCTGATGAAGATGATTTAGAAGATATTTTCTATGAGTTACGTGAAGTGTGTCATCCTAAAGTCGTATGTAATTGAGACTTTTATTAGAAATTCATACTTGATTTTTTTTTCTTTTTTAAAGTTAATCAAACTTCAACTCACTATTGATTTGGCACATTGATTCAGGTTAAGATGAAAGAAGCTGTAATGAATGATACTGACGTTGTGAAAGGAATTTTAGAATATGCACAGAGGAATCACGTACATACCATTGTCGTTGGTGCACCCTCCACGAACAAGAACACTTTGGCAAAGTCTCTTTCTCTTCAATTCAAGGCAGGAAGCAAGTTAAGTGTATATGACATCCCCCCTCCCTCTTTTTCCGAAAAATGTTAGATGAACTTATTTTGCCTCAGATATTATATTGACTTATTTATCATCCATCATTAAAAATAATAAAAGAAATCTAAAATAAAAAAATTCATCATTTTCAATGGTGATGATAAATGAGTTGGTATAGTATTTTGATGAAATGAATTCATCTAACATTTCTATTTTTATTCATTTTTTTTTTCAAAATTCAATTCTTATATTTTAAATTTTTTTTTTGGGTTTTTATTTTCATACATGTACATGAAATAATGATAAACTTTATTGAAGTTTCTTAATGTTGTGGCTATCTCAGGAAATTTAAAGGCCAAGATATACCATCAGCTATAATCAAATCAGCTCCAGATTATAGTTCCGTGTATGTAATTTCAAAAGGGAGGATAGTGGCAGCAAGACCAGCAATACGCCCCTTAGTCGCTCTTAGTGAACCAGAAAACGGATCAGGAAGGTGCCAAGGAATGAAACTTACGAGCAATTTTCAAATGGCCAAGTCATGATGAAATCAATAAAAAGTGTTCCTAACTCTTCAGAATGATTCTTGCTAAGGAGAAATATCTAGATACTCTTGAAATAAGAAAAAGGATAAAATAAATAGTATGAAAAGATATTTATCAGTTTTGTTTGAAAAGTTTTATATACCACTCTCCCCTTCTTACTGCACTTGATTTTTTTGTTTAAATTACAATGAAATTGTGTCATCATTATTTGTTAAACATTTTGTAAAATAAATTCCTACTAGACAGCAGTGCTATAAGAAAATTTTTTTGATTGCATATCATTTAATGCTTGGCACATTATTGCTGTAGACCATGTTTTATCTCTCACTTCAATTGCATTTATAATGTGAAAAATACAAGACAATCAGAATTTTCATCAAACTAGAATAATAATGTAACATTATTATATAGCTTTGGATGAGTAAGTGAGTCCTACCACTTCATATAATTCAATCAATCAACTACTCAAAAATTATGGTTATCTTTTTGAATCATAAAGATTAAAAACATTTTGTTAGTTTTTAGAGCACTTAAAAATATATGCTGAAGTTAATCACTACTTGCACTAAGCACTATATTCAATATTAGACATGTATAAGGTTGTATGTATCAATTTCTAAAAAGTGTGTGAATGCATTTCAGTTATTGATTGGAGGGCTTCAAAAATGATGTAGTAGGTAGTGCTTAATCAAGAGTTAGTCCTAATTCTTCCACCAAATTTTTATTTGGCTGCAATGCTAGCAGGTCACTATCATCTAGAAGAGGGGACACCAACGAACGATCAGAAAGAACAGCTATGCCTGAGAGGTGGGGGTCTTCTCGTAGGGTTGATTCAATGGAAAGCATTGAAGTATCCAATCGAGGACCGAGGTCAACATCAATTAGCCAGGAGTCAACCTCGGATGAAAGTGACAATTCATGGTCAACGGATACAACTAAACATGATTTGGACAAAAGCTTTGCATCATATCCCCATTCCTCCTCATTAAGATCAAAATCTAGAAGAGAAAAGGTTTGTGATTAATTCTTAGATATTCAGTGTGTAACACCTTAGAAATAACAATCAAGTCTTTTTTCACTAACAAGTTGAGGTTGGCTACATCCATTAAACAATACCATTATTGCATTTTATCATAAATCATGTCTATAGACAAGGTTGCCATAGAAATAAAACTGAAAATATTGTTAAAGTGGGAGACACTGATCACTCACATGCCCAAAATGGTATAGATTGAATAGTACAAAATAAGAATTTCTTTTCTCACTCCTAAATTATCTAGGAATTTCTTCTATGTGACCAAACGAATATGGTAAAAATTAAGAAGTAAACAATCTATCCAATGTATGCTTCATTACAGAGTGAAGTGGAAGCTGAGATGACCAGATTGAGGCTCATACTGAAGCAAACCATGGACATGTACAGCCTAGCTTGCAAAGAAGCAATCGCAGCTCAAAATAAGGTGAAGTTAACTATGACATCACTGTGTGAAGCTTCTATTTGAGCCCTTCGATCACCATTGCAAAGCAGGATTTTTGGATGATTTAGTATTGCACGGCAAACTGTAGTCAAAGATAATGGCCACCAATGAGAGATCTATTAATTAATTTCCATTCTTTATAATAAAATGTCAATGACTAAGTAATATTTAGGATGAATCCTCTCATGTGGATGGAAATCATCTGTCCCCACATTATATCTCCTTCCCTACTCCATCAATCATTTCTTGCCATGTGGTAGGTAAGCAACACATTTTTTATGACTCTTTTGAATTTTTAAATTTTTTTAAATGCTTACATTTTATGTGGCAAGAGGTGATTAGTGAGATAGAAGGGGACATGAATAGGCGATTTCCATCCCTTCTCATGTTCTTCACTAACATGAAAGTGTCATCTTTTGAGAGAGGAAGACTCAAAAATAAAATTAATAGATCAATATAAATAATCATGAGTCTTTCTGTAACAAAATTCGTGTTTTTCTCTCTAATAACATGTTACTCTTACATTAGTGAGGAATGAGAGGATCCTGATCCATATATCTAATATGAAATAAAGTAAGAGTAGTCACTAGTAAGCTTGATTACACTTTGAGGAATTCAGTGAAATTGGGGTTGCTATCAAGTGTTATTGTTAAATGAAATGACTCAAGAAGGTGCAATCTATTGGCAGGCCAAAGAGATTACTCAATGGCAACTGAAGGAGGCGCGAAAGGTTGAGGAAGCTAAGTTTGCTGAAGAGGCAGCTCTTGCACTGGCAGAGCAGGAGAAGGCTAAAGCTAGAGCTGCCATGGAAGCAGCTGAGGAAGCCATGAAGATAGCTGAAAAGGAAGCGCATAAAAGACTGCATGCTGAGAGTATTGCCAAGAGAGAAGCAGAAGAGAAAGATAGGGCCTTAGCTGCTTTGGCTCATAAGGATAAACGATATAGGAAATACACCATAGATGAGATTGAAAAGGCTACTGAAAAGTTCTCGCCATCAATGAAAATAGGTCAAGGTGGATATGGACCTGTGTTTAAAGGCTATCTTGATCACACCCCAGTTGCAATCAAAATTTTGAGCCCTGATGCTTCTCAGGGTAGGAAGCAGTTCCACCAAGAGGTATGAGATATGAATTTTAATTAACTTGAAACAATTCATCACATAAATAATGATTTGGTATCTAACATATTCCATGAAGTTAGTGTGTAACATTGCATATCCTAACAAGCATGCTTTTAATGCTGAATATTTGTTGGCTTAGTTATAAGCAAAATTCCAAGTATCTTTTGTTATAAGAACACAACAACAACTAAGTTATTGTTTCACTGAGTTGGGTCGGCAACATGGATTAGACAACGTCATACTGCAATTGTTACAAGAATGCCATGTATGATTGTTGACTTTTATTGTTATTATTTTTCAAAACTTTGATTGTCTTTCATTACTTTCGTTTGTTTTCATGTTTATGAAACCTATGACTTCTATAAGATTGTGTTAATGCAATTCTAACAAAGTACTTGTTCCTGGTCTCATGCATAGGTTGAGGTATTATGCAGCATCAGGCATCCTAATATGGTCCTCCTCCTTGGTGGTTGTCCTGATTATGGATGCTTGGTATATGAGTACATGGAAAATGGTAGCTTAGAAGATAGATTAATGCAGAAACACAACACCCCTCCGATCCCATGGACGAAACGATTCGAAATCGCAGCCGAGATTGCAACAACACTCCTTTTCCTTCACCAAGCAAAGCCAGAGCCCCTGGTTCACCGGGATCTTAAACCGGCTAACATTCTCCTGGACCGAAATTACGTGACCAAGATAAGCGATGTCGGTCTAGCAAGACTAGTTCCACCTTCTGTGGCTGATTCTGTTACACAATATTACATGACCTCAGCTGCTGGCACATTTTGTTACATTGATCCGGAGTACCAACAAACAGGAATATTAACAACAAAATCAGATATATACTCACTGGGGATAATGCTACTCCAGATAATCACAGCCAAGCCTCCAATGGGGCTAACTCATCATGTTAAGAAGGCAATTGAAAAGGGAACATTTTCAGATATGCTTGATCCTGCGGTGAATGATTGGCCAGTTGAAGAGGCACTAGCATTTGCCAAATTGGCACTAAAGTGCTCAGAGCTCAGCAAGAAGGGTAGGCCAGATCTTGCATCAGTAATAGTGCCAGAGCTTAACCGATTAAGAGACTTGGCTTATGCATCGCTTCATAATCGGATTCAGAATCATAGCCACCACCACCATGCTAGACGCCCTCCTCCTACCCCTATATGAAATCGACATTAATTCTGAAAGACATAAAAATAGGTGCCAGGTTTGTATATCTGTTGGCTTACCCCTCATGTTCATGTATAGAAAACATTTGCTCCAAGGAACTTCTATGCAATACAAATTTTTGTGCTGTGAATTGAAGTTTCCAACAGGTTTAATGTAATGGAAAATTACATTTTTTTTTCCCCATTAGATGCCTGGTAGTCCAAGATGAGAAAGTCGAATTTTGATGGGAAAAATGAGAAATATAAACAGCATTAATAAACATAGGACTTGGGGGAAACCAAATCCTATGTCTTGTCTCTATTCCTTTCTTACCAATGAAACCTAACAAAGTTAAATAAAAGTGATATCGTCTATCTCAAACAAATTTTAACATCGTGCAAATTAAAACTATCGATCAGATGTCAAATTCTAAGTGGTGGCACAAGGAGATGAGATCGACAATTTTAATTTGATTTTGGGTGCAGAGGTTATGCAATAGAAAAACAGTTATATGTAGGACAGTCAAGTTGAATAAACTAATGAGTGATATATAGGACAATCATGATTTCGCATAAAGGTATTGATGTTAAAAGAGCATAATTGTCTATGAGGCCAGAGATTTTTTTCATAATGCTTAAGAGTTGGGACGCCATGGTATTGGTTGTCATGACACAATGTCGCAGTTATACTAGTCCTAGCACATGCGGTGTATATACCCATAGTGCCATAGCTTCCATTACATTCTGTTCTTTTAAACAATAATCTGTTGGAAATCACAAGTAAAAAGGTGGCTAAGAATCCTAGCTTTCAAAGTAAAGTATAAACTGATTAGCATAAAGTATAATACTTTGAGACCAGAGTTGATCCACGCAAAGATGGATTATGTTTGGGGAAAGGTATAAGAAAAAATGGATAGATTGCTAATGAAGCTTTGATACGGATTCCCCTACTATGAGAATGAAGGAGTGCATACGTACAATGTCCAAATTCAAAGGAGATAATAAAGTAGTAATCTCGTGTTTTCTGTAATTAACTTATTAGTATTATCCAATGGTTATGGTTCCCCTTTGTCGCTCATTATACTTATGGTATCTAAATATGAAATTATGCGAATAATGAAGTAAAAAAGTCCGTTGAAATCTTTCAACAAATAATATGCCATCTTAATTTGGGGAGAAGGTTTTTTTTTTTTTTTAAATGTACAGCATTAGGCTTGGCGGTGATAGGCACCATTGTAATCAGTAACGTTATCCAAGTATCATCGACCTGTCAATGAATAAATTGTCTCTGTGTATATATATATATATATATACCAGCGTTTTGTGACCCATGCAATATACATATTAAAAAATATTACCTTAAATGGAATCTAATAAGGAAAATATAAGTATAAATTGAATAAGTCTTTATCATTTTGCATTTGATTGAAATCTTCAACTTCTCATAGTACACTACATCATATAAATATAATTATAAAAAAATAATTGAATATAATATTTAACTATGAACTAAAAATTAAAATTAAAAACATTAATCATTATTAGATAAATGTATTTTAGAAAGGAAAATAAAAAAGATAAGTTTTATAGTTATATATCTATACTATTAATAAAATAGAAAAAGTTAATATGGAAAGTTTTATACGTGTCATAACCAGGTTAATTCTACATTAAATACATTTAGTTTGAAAATAAAAAAATTAAGATTAAAAAAAAGGAACAAAGAAAAATATATATTCATTTATTTGAAAAAATCACCTTTACATAAGGATAAATTTTGAAAAGACTAAATTTATTATATTTAGAAAGATTAAGTTCTAAATTTTAAATAAAAATTTTCTTTTATAAATTTAATAGGTCATATGATTAGTAGGATATTCAATATTTATAAGCATTATGTTGAATCTCTATGTAAATATTTGTAAATAAATATTATGAATATGCTTTAACTTCTCATTCTTCTACTCTTATTATATAAATGTTAAAATTTTATACATCCATAAAAAAAAATTATTTTTATCTTATATTCTTAAAAATTTGTATATAGTAACTTTATTTTTTAAAATCCTATGCATTACATGGGTAAAAAACATTAATTTATATATAATTTTATACATAAATAGAATTCATGAAAATTTACATTTGATTTTTACTCTAATATCAAACATATCCTCAAAGCCTTCTATCCCATCCTTCATCGATTTCAAAATAAAATAGATAAATATCAAACTATTTTCTTTAACATATTTTTAATTGATATGTAAAATATATTTAACTAATTAATTAAATGAAAAACAAATAAAATATATGAGTTTCATTAAATTGAATCCTTTATATGCTTCCTAAATTAATAACACATAACTGAAAGAAAATTATGAATGATCTTCTTTGTCTAATTTCAAACACATTTAATCCATTCTCTTAATTAGAATTTTTTTAAATTAAAATATGTAGAATTCACAAGATTTTGACACGTGTAAAAGTTTCATATAACAACCTTTGTTTTATAAGTAATATAGATATACACATACAAACGTAATCTACTACAATTAAGATATATTTGGCATATTGTATTAGATATAATAGGATAAATTAATATAATATGTTATACTTTTATCAGTTATTTGGTATATGTAACGTATTATATAAGTTTATCAATCATAATTTTTTTATAGAGAGAACATCCATTTTAGTACCTAAAAAATTCATGTGATATTAATTTAGTTCTTAAAATATTTTTTACATCAAATAGGTCCTTAGAAGATTAAATGTGACATCATATCATTTCCTTAAAGTTTTTAATATCCAATAGGTTCCTAAAAATTAAAATATAATATCATTTTAATCTTTCCAAAAATACTATTTGATCCCTTTCTTGCAATAAAGTATGAGTTTTCAAGGATATATTTGATATCAAATAACTTTTGAAATGATTAAAAGACTATTTAATCTTCCCATTTTAATAAAATATGACTTTTCAAGTACCTATTTAATGTCAAATAACATTTGAAATGACTAAAATAATGTCATATTTTAACTTTTAATGATCTATTTGACATCAAATAATTTTTAGAGACTAATATGATATCACATTTTAAATTTCAAGGACCCATTTGATCTAAAAAGTTTTTCAAAGACTAAGTTGATATTATATAAATTTTTCAAGAACTAAAATGCATATTCGCTCTTTTCTAATACATCAAAATAATGGATAATCTAATTAAGTTTAGAAAAGCTAGATGATGCCTGATTAACTTTTAAAGTATATAAAATCTTTTTTATAATTTATTTTTTATATATTTTTAATCTCAAAATAATTATTAAATAAATAAAAATAAAATTATATAAATAATTTTTTTAATAATAAATATTTTTAATTAAATAATATTTAATATATAGATAAATGTTTAGAATAATATAAAATAAATAATATTTAATAAAAAATATAATTTTATATAAAAAATATTTAAAATAATTTTAATCAATAAATAAATATTTTAGTTATAATATTTATTTATAAATTTATATTAAATGGTTAATAAAATTATTACTTTAATATATTTTCTTTTTACATATTACGATGAAAAGTACAAATAAAAACTATTAAAATATATAAGAGAAAGAAAGTATTACATGTCTTTAAGTTTTTGCATTTTCTGGAAATAAAAAATAATTATTGAAAAATATTGAATTGAATAACAAATAATATTTAATATAAATTATAATTTAATATAATAAATATTTATAAATATTTAATAAAATTATTATTTTATTACAATTTTTGTTAAATTTTTTCTTATAATTAAAAATATTTTAAAATCATAACAATAATATTATATTATATAACATAATATCTTATACATTATCATATCAAATACGATAGATTATTATAATTTTAACATGTTATACTATCAAATTTTATATTATCATGTGCACTAAACAGGCTCTTAGCAATTAATTTTATAGTTTTTTCACGAGAATTTAATATATTTATATATATATATATATATATATATATATATATATATATATATATATATAATCATGCAAGTCATATTAAAATGAGTTTAATTTTGATGTATTAATAATATAAAATATTTTTACGTTGTCATTCAATCATATATTGTCATATCAGTAAATATATTTTAACTCTCATACTTATCACTTCAAAAGTCATACATGTGAAAGGATTTAATTAGATGATAATGTAAAATTTTACAATAGCAATGTATCAAAATTAAATTATATTAAAAATGCATCAATCTCCAAAGTACATTTTCACGTTATGGATTGAAGTACCTATTTGCCTGAGAATCACTCTTGCCAATGCTCCGTGAGAACCAAATATGTTCTGGGCCAAAAGAAAGTAAGAGAATTAATACTTTTCTGCCATGCACCAATACACTCCGTCCTTAAGCAAGCATCTAGGAATAGAAAACCAAGGTTCCAAAAAAAGTCACATATAATCACCTGGTTCTCACTTTGGTTCTTCAAGACCAATGATCCAAAGTGACAATAGTTTGTGTGTCACACAATCCATCACTAGGCCATGAACATGCCTTCCTCTTTTCTCCAATCTCATCCCACTTTAGTTCAAATGGGTCATAGCAACAACCTGGGATTCATCAAAAAAAGTTGGTTTCCTTGGATCTTAAAAGCTGGATTCATGGTGCTGGCTTTGTTTGCTAGATTGACATCCGAGGACAAAGTTGATGCACCGTCAAGTGATTTATATTGCATAAGTGAATGTGCTACATGTCCAACAATATGTCCACCCCCTCCACTTGTAACATCAAACTCAAATCATCCTCCAACACCACCTCTATCATCAAGTTCAAATCCTCCACCACCAATTCCAACATCAAATTCAAATCCTCCACCTCTTCTAACGTCAAATTCAAATCCTCCACCACCTCCACTCCTAACATCATATCCTCCTCCTCCTCCTCCACTCTTAACATCATACCCTCCACCAAATCCACTTCTACCATCTAACCCTCCACCACCTCCACTTCTAACATCATACCCTCCACCAATTCCAAAGGTACCCTATGCCCCACACCAACCTTCTTTCAACTATCCACCACCACCCCAAAAGACAAAAGAGCCACCACCCTCAGGGGCTGCGCCTCCACCACCACCTTTGAAGTCCAACAACCCTCCTTCATCAGGGTCAGCACAGCCTAATGTAATTGCTGGACCCCATGAATTTCCCTATCCCTATTACTATTATTATGCTTCATCAGGTGCATCTTCTCCTTCTGTTTATGTCATGCACCCACTCCTTCTACTTTTGGTCCTTCAGAGGGTATTTTGTTGGTGAGTGTTAATAACAAGAAGCTTGTATATAGTGTATACAGAAATGTTACAGAAAATTTGAAAATTGAAATACTTGCTGAGAAATTGCAAGGTATCATATATGTAAATAGCGTTTGGGGGAAATCCTATGTAATTTGTTTACATATTCAAGTTAATTTATTATTGATTGCCTTTTTTTTCGTTTTTTCGCCTATTTTGGTGGTGTTACTTGGTAAGAAATACTAGTTTGTTTTCCTTCGAGGGCGCATGCAAACAGTTACTATAGACGCCAAAAAAAAAAAAAAAGGAGAAAAAGAAAGAAAGAAAGAAAGAAAGAAAATAGTGTAAATATTTATATAAAGAGTTATGCTATTTATATACAAGAAAAAGATAACATTCCAACACTTCTCTATATTTTTTCTTTTTTCATCAACCATTTCACTCCTTTTGCTTTCTTTTATAATTTTTTTTTCTCCATTCTCTCTTTACATGCCTAAGATGTCCATCTCATCAAGAGTTTAAAAATCATTTCTCTTAGATAATGGAGAAATCATTCCTCAAGCGGTGAACATCTTAGACACCCAAAGAGAAAATGGAGAAAAAAATGTAAAAAAAAAAAAAAACGTGGAAAGAGTGAAATAATTGATAAAGAAAGAAAAAACAAAGAAAAGTGATGTGGTGTCCATCCATTTTGGTATACAAATAATATAACTCAGATTGGTGATATATGAAAATACAGCTCTTCTCTAAATAAATCTCCCATTATCAACATCAGTATCATTTATTCCTTTCACCCATTTCCTCTTGGATAGAGATCCCCTTGGCCATTGGCTAGCATCTTGTCTTGCCATGCCTAGCTGTGGTTGAAAGATTGAACCATGGTGTTTGTAATGACTAAACGAGCTTAAGTAATAAGAGTCGTACTCTGATTAATAATAATTATAAGTTTTAGCCTAATGGTCTGTACTAGATCCTACAATTGGTATCAAATCCAAGGTTATTGGTTTTACTGCTATTTACGAGTTTTATTTTTTAGGAAGAAAAAACTTTTGAGGATTTTATTACCTTCTCAAAATCATCTATTACCCTCATTTCATTGTTCCTAACCTCAAAGTAGGGAATTTTTAATGATATTACAATTTTGTTTACTATCTAATCCCTAGTAAGATGTTATAACATCATTTTTACCTACCTTCTGAAATATATTAATTATATTTGATTATTTTATTAAAAATAAAATTGTAAAAATACATTTAGCCCCTTTTATTTCCTCCCTTTATCTATTTTACATTCACAAACACTTGGATAAGGTAAAACCCTCTAAATCCCTATTCCTTACCCTTCATTTTCCTTTGATCCTTTTCATTCTCTTTCTTTCATAACTCGCAAATATACACATTGTCTTATAAGGTTACTGGTAATCTAGGCCACTGCTCATAAAAGAATGCCACTTTTTAAATTGTTGGTAATTCTATAATGCGGTATTTGATATGTACAGGTAATCTAATTAGCAATTTTTATATATAAAAAGGATTACTAAATAATATATTTCACTAATATAATAATAAATGGATTGCCACATAAGCAGTAATCCACATAGATTCTCCCATGAGGCTATCAACATTGCCAGTATGAAGGCAATGTACATTGCTTTAGAAATTTAGATTGATAGTAATGAGTTCTAACCAAACAAGATAATATTATGACTCTAGACAGTTTAAAATTACATTATCGGTAATCAAGATAGATTACTTCATATCAAATGCCCTTTAAGGGTTTATCTTTTCCTGAATACTTGCTGGAAATGACCTCGATGGACAACCCTCTAGCTAGGGTTAGATGTGGGTCTTCTCAAAAACTTATCCACATAATAAACTTGATACATTGAGTAGTAACAGTATCATTCTTGTAGTTGGCTTCATAGCACAGATTGTAGGGGAGCTTTCTAGGTAGTGGATATGGAAGAAAGAGATGAATAGTAAGTAGATAAAATTTTAGATCTAAGAGAACGAAAAAGGAATAGCCAATAAATAGACTAAGGTTGCTTACCAATTAAGGACTCTCTAATGAATAAGAGTAGCTACATATCACTCGATGGTAACATAAAGATATTTGCTGTAAAAAAGGTCCAATAGAATGTATTCAACACGGGTATTCAAATCTAATCCAATCCAATCAAAACCGTTAAACCAGTCCAATCCAAACAAAAGATTGATCAAAACTGCAAAAGTTTGGATTAATTTGGATCTTGTTTTTTTATAAACCGCTTGGATTAGATCAAATTTTGAATTTAATTTTCAAAATTGATCCAATCCAATACAAATCGAATAATATTATGTAATATAATTTTTTATTGTAAAGCTTGTACTTTTTCTTATAATAATTTTAATTTATCACATAATTTTCTATATTTTTATGTCATTGTTATTTAAATATTATTTTATCCATATTACATGATTCACCTTTATTTTTATTTTTATTTATTTATTTTATTGATTCAAAGCTACTCTTTATTTATAATACTTTATACTTAAGACTTTCTTTTATAAAAATCGATTAAACCAATTCAATCAAAAGTGCATAAAATTGGTTTGAATTTAAAATTTAAACTAAATTGATCAAATCCAAACCTCTCTATATATATATATTTGGATTGTATAAATTTTTTACTTAAAACTAGTCTAAACTGCACTACAAACACCTTTAATATTCACGTAAAAACCAAGCAAGGCCAATGCATGTGTGGATGAGGTGTGGTGGGGGGGGGGACATGCATGTTTATATTAAGATAAGACCTAAGTCCACAGTCCTAATTCAATATAAAACATATATGCATGAAGCATCTCTATATATAACGATTTCTCAAGTGCCCATCCTATCAATGTAGGATGTGGGTAGTGATAATATTAGTAAATTGGTTATGCGCAAATAATATCGTTTGTAATTTATTAATTAAAATTACAATATTATATTCATATAACTCATGCATTTTGTTGTTAATTTTTTATTTATAATTTATATTAGTATCAAAAGTAAACACAATATTTAAAAGGATTAAAATGAAAATAAAAGGGTAATATTTATACAATAATATAAAAATCCTATCATTTTTAGTAATTGCACATCTAAAAGTGATTTTGAGTAATATCATTTAAATAAAGGACTCATTTTTGGATAATATGTATTAGGTAAGAGATTCAAATCTTATTGTTGCTTATGTACAAAGAAAAATAGCTACATATAAAATGATTTTTTTATATTTTCAAATGAAATATTTATATTTTAGAATGTTTTCAGTGAAAACTAGTAAAAGCTACCTCTGCTTAAGTTAGAACAATCCATTGCTAGTTGATGACCTATCTAATTGTTGGTGTAAAAGTTACACATTTGAATTTTTACAGAAGTATCTATAAAAAAAAATTATTCTTATTTATTAATTTTAATTAAAAGAGCATGAATGAAGATAGAAAAAAGATTAAAAAAGGTCAATTTTAAAGATAGATTGGTAAAAGATGTGGTTTGTAGATTTCAAGGATGACATTCTTTCACTTTTAGTACTTATGATTTTTGGAAAAACAACTTCTATCTATTTCTCATAAAAAAAAGGTAGAATAATTGATTATTTTCAAGTAAATGTCCAAATCAATCCTTGACAAGGTTCTTGATCGGTAGATATATTCTCTCTGGCAAAAACAATTACTCTTGCGGTCCTTGACTTGGAAAAATTGGACACTTATGGTCCTTAACTCGCTTGCAACCAATAAAAAGTTTGATATGGAGATGAAATAATAAGTATGACTTCTCTAGCCTTATCTTACGTGACACCAAACATGCAATTTGGATAACTTGAAAAAAAAAAACCCAAATGCATCGTTTTAATCCATCATACACATCCCTAACCTTTTAAAGCATAGCGTTTGGTTTATTTATTTTTTAAAAAAATTATGCAAATGTGTGTTTAGATGGTGTCACATGACATGGGGTTAAGAAAGTCCTAATCATCATTTTATCTCGGCAACAAGGATCTTTATCGGTTACAAGTGAGTCAGAGATCACATATATCTAATTTTTACAATTATCAAGGACTGTATAGGTATCCAATTTTTACAATTATTAGGGATTATGAAACCAATTATTTTTTATCAAGAACTAATGTATACACCAAAGACATTATCAAGGATAGATTTTGGGGGTTAATTTTATTTTTCTTTTTTGCCTTTTTTAAAAGCACAAACAAACAATTTTATAAGTACATTTTTTGAAAAAAAAAATATTTTTATTTCAGAATAGCAAATAAATGCACTTACTATTATTTATTTTATTAAAATCAATTTTGACATAAATGTTTTTGAACATAAATTATGCTACTATGAGTTTACATTTAAGTAAAATAAAGTTTGCAAAATCAAATTAAATCAAATTTCAGAATTTTGTAAATTTTACTTCAAACCCGTCCTGTATACTTTTATTATTTATGATTTGATTGGGCCACTAGCCTTTTTATACTAGTTTTGGGAGACTTGCATTTGAAGATTTTTTTAAACAAAATTAAATATAGTGAAGGAGTAAATAATTATGTAAAAATATCATTGAATTTAATTTAAAATCCAATAATTATTTTAGATAATTGGTTAATTTATTATTATAATTAACTTATTAAATAATTCAAAATATATCTAAAAATAATTGGTTATAGTAAAAATAAACTATAACTCTTGATAAATTTGAAAATATTAAATTAACCATCACTCGGGCTTAAAATTACATGAACAATTGTTAAGATGAAAAAAAAATTAAAATAAGTTAAATTATCATGTGAATCCTTATAATTTCATTGTGTTTTTAAACAGATCCTTATATTTTAAAAGTTTTTAATTGGATTCATATACTTTAAAAAATTTGTAATTAAGCCCCTGCCATCAATTGGTCATCCAATCCCTCCCATTGCAATAAGCACACTTGGCTGTTAATATTGCTCACGTGTTAATAGTTTAATGAGTTGGTTAGTCATATAATTAACCCCCAAATTTCGGCTTATGTTATTTGGCGTACTGCAATTGGATATGCTAGATACATGGATGAATTATTATATGATTTTTTTCATTCCTACATTTAAGTGTTATATGGTGTAGTAAGTAGTAGAGCTATCCCATCATTTTTAGGCTAAGTCATTTACGACAATGAGGACCATAAGAAATTAAGTTGTTCTGGAAGTAGGGAAATCCTCTTTTTTTTCTCCCCCCAGTTAAGGAAGTAGGGAAATCATATAATAAGCGTTGGGCACAAAAAATATGACGGATTTGATTGCTTATTTATTTATTTATTTTTATTCTCCACCAAAAGCGATTTGTGATAGAAGTGATGAAAGATTAGCAGAAATTTTGAAGTTGGGATGGATCCTACCTCGTGTTCAATAGTGGTTTTAAAAACTCATTACACCGTTTAACACATTAGTAATGTTAATGACTACAGGTGCACACTGTAACATAGATTATATGGCTAATTTACAGCAGGAACTAAATTACAATATTTTTAAAATATAAGGATTTATTTAAAAACACATCGAAAGATTAGTTTAACCGTTAAAATATAAGTCACTCTTTAATTTTATTTTATTTTGGGTCACACCCTGCGATCATTAGCGACAGCAATCTTGAGAATGTTCTATTCCATGAGAAAATGCCCACGTAACGTAATATAAGATGTGCCCGCAGGGCCTTAGAGATATCTAGCAACGTTACCAAAAGAGAGAGAGAGAGAGAGAGAGAAACTCATAACAATAATAAATTGGAGAATTTTTTTCTTAAGGTGGCATTATCTTAATTTGCAGTGTGCTAAAAAGTCAGAGATTTAGATTAGCATATATGTGGTTAATGACATGTCGTCCCATCCAGAAAACGAATTCATCACTGTATCTCGAAACGTGTCCACTTGTCCTTTGTCTATCCCTTAACTTCCACGCCACCATTTTTATTTTTATTTTTTAATTTCAGACCAAATAAAACGTCATTATTTTATAATGAAAAGTATTAATTCATATTAATAATTATTTATTATAATAAAAAATTTATCATAATTTTTTATTTTTTTTATTTTTATTAATTGATAATATAAAATTATTTTATATTATCCGTATATATCAATTAAATTTATATAAATTTAACACTTTGTATTTTAGCATATTTACAATTAACTTTGTAAATTTATAAATAAATAAATGTATTTTATATAAAGTGAATAGAGTCAATTTTATTGTAAATGTACTAAATATAAAATATTATTTATATTAATGCAAGAACATGAATATCTCTACCAACAAGTCCCAAATTGTTGCAATGGTTTCTACTTCCTATTCCAATCATTGAAATTCGGTTCGGTTGCGGAACATCATGAATTGAAACCTAAATCAAACAAACACTTGGCATATATGATCCCCACCACGTCAGAGCTACCATACATGCACGCTTCCGTTGCGTAGTTAGGCGGTGCAAATTTGCCATTGGGTAACGACCATGAAGGAGCTTATGATTTTGTTTGGGGAAGTTTTGAGGGCGTGTTTCTTTATTTTTAAATTTAATTATAAAAATGCTATTTTCTTTTGATTTTGTTTTTTTTTTGGAAATTTTATGAAATAAATATCAAAAACAAGATTTTATTTTTTTATTATTTTTTCATAAAAATCCTGAAAAGAAAAATAAAATAAATAAAATAACATTTTTATAATTACATTTAAAAATAAAGAATAAAAACAGAAAATATTTTCTGAAACTAAGCATGTACCAAGCCATTCTTCGTATACTCGAGTCATATGATATGAAATATGATTAATTGTTTTTGGTCTAACACCAAATTATCTTCACATGTATTATTAAGAGATTAACTTATCGAATATCTATTGTTGTTATTAAAAAAAGCTTTTTTAGTAATTACTTTTTTAAATATTTAAATCTCATTATTTTCTTAAGATTTTGTCTAGATAGTAATTGTGAGTGGAATGAAATGGAATGAAATGGAATGAGATGAAATAGAATGGTATAAAATGGAATAAAATGAAATAAAATTTTTTACTATTGTTTAGATATCAAAGAATATAATAGAAAGAAGTTTTTATTTTCTTATTTAAATAGAAGAAATGGATGAAATAATAAAAAAATTAAAAGAAATGGATGACATAATAAAAAAATTAAGTTATATACTCTCATTTTATCTTATTTTTTGAACTTGAAAGAAAAAAAAATGAGGTATGGAATATAAACAGATAATATGAATTCTATCAAATACTATTTTATTTTATCATTATTTTTAAAAATCCAAATTATAGAACTAAAGTCAATATTTCATCTAATTCAATTCCATTCTATTTTATTCTTTACCCTTGACTCAAACATACCAAAATTATAATTTAATTCTTACTACTACATGCATTTTTCATTTTTGGATTTGCGCACACAATATTAATTAGTAAAGTATAACTAATTCGATTAAATAATAATTAGTTGTATTATTTCAGTAAGTAGTTAACTGACATGGTTGATTAGTTACTAAGTTTGTGGTTAATGAGATATAAACAAATAGCTAATTTAATTTGACAATTGATTAATTCAATTTGTGTACCCAACTTGGGGTGTAGGGTAGTGCAACTCTTTTGTTTCAACATTTCACTTCACCTACCGCAACTCCTGATTACCTCAATATGCTTCTGATAACGACTTACAGAGACTGAAGCACGTTAATTGTTTAATCCTACAGATTGGTGACCATTCGCCGTTCCCTTTGATTTGATGATTCAACTTTCATTTGATGGCTCATTTCGTTTTCTGGTTCTTTCGATGAAGGTGTTCATATTTGGTTAGTTCAGAGTTTTCTACTGATTCCATTTGTTCTTCCTGATTGCATGGTGCTTTCAACTTAAAATTACATTTTCTTCCCACTTGTTTTTTTTAACTTTTTTTTTTTTGGGTTAGCAACCAAATAATAATCAAACTCAACCTATATCTTCTTTAAAAGGCTCAATTTTTTTAAAGTCATGAAATAACTACTATTGAACTCAACTTAAAATGTTTTTAAAAGATTTATATTTTTTTGGTGGGTATTAAAAGGCAAAAATTACTCACACCAAATCTTCATATTCATAGAAGGTCTAGTTGAAGGAATTAGTCTTCTATATATCATGAATCATGATTCAAATTTTAGTTGAAAGAGGTATTCACATTTAATGTTTGATCGTATCTTAAACAGGATTGCTTGTTGTAAAAAATACATGTGAAAAAAAAAAAGACATAGAAGGTGATGTTTATAATTGTTCTCAAGCACTGCACAAAGCAATAAATATATCCTTTACTAACAATGTCTTACGTCCTCTCAATTACTTAGAAAACTATTAAATATCGTTTAAGCTTTTAAATTATTAAACATTTTATTTTAATATTTCTATTTAATTACTTTTTTATGGATTCTATTTTAATTCCTTAATTGGTCGCATGAGGCACTCCTTAACATACACACGCCTTGTACATATGTGTGAGAGGGAGAAAGAGGGGATCAATATCATTAATCATTATCATAGTGTGGTCACTTCTTTACTCTCTGGACTTCTACCAAAACAATCGCTGCTGGCTCTTATATTATACATATTAAAGCTAATGCATGTTTCCACCTGACTTAGGTACTCACGTTTTCAATATTTAGAGTATAAAAATGTCAGACATACCATTAAAAGCTTAGGAGCTATAACTAGAGCGGTGAGATGTTAATTAAGGCTGCGAATATTTTGAAAGAGGATCACAAGTGTGCTTGACTTCCTTGCTAATGCTAACATAAGCATGAGGACTAAGGATTTAGGGTGTGGTGCTTAGTGATTTGAGATGTCTGCTACTGCTATGCTATGAATATAGCCATATACCAGTTCTTAATCCGAAGGGGGTGATCAAAGTGTAGTAATCTTTCCTTTGGGCCTAGCCCTGATTTTTCAACCGAAAAAAGATAGTTAAGGTGTCAATGGGAGTTGTTCAGCTGGTAAGGAACACTACTATCAATTCTTATTGGTATTTGGTAGGCGAATATGATAACTTACACAAAATTTCAAGATGAAAGTCGTGACATACCAGACCTGAGGATGGAATATTCTGCCTACTCTAGAATTTTAAGGTAATAAAGTAATTTAATTTTGATGCATTATTGTTACAAAATTTTTTATATTATCAATTAATTATATATTATTATATATGTGATTTTTGTAAGAGTAGAATACTTTTATTAATGTGTCAATAAATAATTAAATGATAATTTAAACTTTTTACGGTGACAATGTATTAAAATTAATTAAAAATAAGTATAAAACTTTTTTTTTATATCCTTATTTGATACCAATTTGTAGTCCTTAATCACCTTGAAACTTTGAAAGGCAGTGCACTTGTTAACACTGAAGAAATGATTACCCCTCAAAGCCATTGTACATATAAATATAATCCATTTTCCGAGCGATTACTTTTGTGGTGTTTTGGCGTATCTTCCATGAGCGATAGAAGTGGTTGTGGGTTAGATTGAGTGGTTCACCACTTCACCCTTTCTCTTTGACCTTCCTTGCATGGCCATCTATCTTGTATTTTTTTTTTAAAAAAAATTATTACTATTATTATTAATTTCTTTTTTCTTTCTATGAATTCAATATATCCAAACCCTTCTGAAGTCCTTGGTTGTATTGACCGTTTCTACAATCCTATGCCTAAACCAAACTGCACACGCATCTGATATCTTTATTAGGACTCTATGAACAAAAATTCACTAGTCCAAAATAAAATTGTATAAGAACAAATCTTATTCTGAACTGCCTTGCTTATGTTCTAGAAGCTGTCCTTGATATCACATTAAGAATTCTAAATAAGAGCCCCATTGTCGGCTTGTTAATCGTATGATTATGACATCCTAACAACAATAATCCAGAAGAGCTTTTACCAACCAAGCACTGGGAAAATATCAATTAGACCATAAAATCCTTAAGAATCCACAATAACACTTTTTCTTTTATTGTAATAAGGCAGCATAGGATTAAAGAAAACCATTGATGTGTGCCAAAAACAGATTTGATAATTGGAATTGTTGGTTTAGCACTTACTGAAATTATGTCACATCTCTTTCTTTCTGCGACCTTCCCAGGGAATGTGCATCAAAACTGCTAAACATAAAAATAAGTGGACGGCAAGGGATGCAAGGTTGGAGATACATACATATGTATGGGGATTGGGGGCTAGGGGAGGGAAGATTTTAGTTTAACGTTGAAGTCAACAGGTAGGCAAGTTACTTGCCCTTTAATTAATTGAAGATACATATATAAAGTTAATAATATAAAAAAATGTGTCACTAAAATTATAATAAAATCATTCGTGCCTATAGTGTAACTCTAGCATCCACATCCAGTAGGTCTAGAAGTCAAGGAATCTCCCTACAACAAGTTCTCTTCTAAGGCGGTAGGTGAATGTACGTACTATAAATTTTCCACATCTTCACTTATTTTTTTCAGCGTCATCAAATCAATCATTTCCCAACTTTTATGTCGTCTTTCTCGTTTTTTAGATTCAAAAGAAGGGGTGGTTGTTAGTGACAAAAATTAGCATTACATTACAGTGCACAAGTTTTGTTTGAGCATTGCAATTATATACCAATTCTAGATGACTACTAAAAAGGTTACATGGAAGTCTATGGTCTTGATCTTAAGTTGTTGCAAAAGTGAGTGCCCCTTGGAATTGGAGGAATCAGAGAAGAAGGTCTTAAAACAAGGTTCATTCCAGAGGCTATGCCTATCAGATGTAAGCAATTCAAGCTCCCCTCAGGCAATTGAAGATCTTTCAGTTTCACTTGCTGGCTCAAAACTTCATACATTCACACTTGAGGAGCTAAGAGAAGCAACACACAATTTCTCATGGAGTAACATGCTTGGTGAAGGTGGGTTTGGACCTGTGTACAAGGGTTTTGTTGATGACAGGCTTAGGCATGGTTTGAAGGCTCAAACTGTAGCTGTTAAAAGATTGGACTTGGATGGCTTGCAAGGTCACAGGGAGTGGCTGGTTAGCTTTCTAAAGCATCCTTGAACTTTTTGAGAATAGCTTTTTTACCCCATTTCTTTATTAGTCACACATCAATCTAAGATTACAGACTTAGTGATAAAATACTACACTTATGAACAAATATCTTAGAAGAACTGGTGTTCTTTTACTAACTTGGAACATATTTTACTTTTCTAGGCAGAGATTATTTTTCTGGGGCAGCTAAGGCATCCGCATCTTGTTAAGTTAATTGGGTACTGTTATGAGGATGAGAACAGGCTTTTGGTGTATGAATACATGCCAAGAGGAAGCTTGGAGAATCAACTCTTCAGAAGTATGTTGTTTTTCTTCCTTCTAATTTCAGTAATTTGTCTCCTTCTTTCCTCACTATGGAATAGAGTAGAATGTATCTCACTATTTCTGATTATATCAATAGTAAATCACCCACGCCTAATTACCAGGTCAAGATAGATAGCATAGATGATCAAGTGATTTGGATCTTATGTTCTTTATTATCAAGCACAGCTAATTGTTTCAAATCTATTTGTTTTCTTTTGATTCTGATGAAATTGAAAAGTAGCATGATAGTTGTGGATTATATTGACTAATGCTAATCCCTCATACCAATACTATAATTTGGAAATTAACTTCTTAGTTCTTACCATAAACCAAGACTAAAGGGCTGCTTGTTTTGTTCTAATACATGCAGGATACTCTGCTGCCATGCCATGGTCAACCAGGATGAAAATTGCATTAGGTGCAGCTAAGGGCTTGGCCTTCCTTCACGGAGCAGATAAACCTGTAATATACAGGGATTTCAAAGCTTCAAACATCTTACTAGACTCAGTAAGTTCTATAACCTGCCCTCTCTTTTCTCCACATATTTGCACATCTTTTGAAGGGTCATGTTACATCTCTTACATGATCTTCCCATGTGACCATAAGAAATTAACTTTAGGACCTTTTTTCTTCCCCCTCCAAATCTAGGATTTCACAGCTAAACTCTCAGACTTTGGTCTAGCTAAGGATGGACCTGAAGGGGAAGACACACATGTAACCACACGCATCATGGGAACACAAGGCTATGCTGCTCCTGAGTACGTCATGACAGGTATAGACTACCATTTACCAAATGTTAACCAAGTTTATAGTATATGATGGCACCTCAAATTTAAAGGGGTATAGGAGATTACTCATTTCAATCTAATAGTATGTCATTCAATAAGATCTCAAAGTAACACAGATCACCTACCATAGGAGATTTTGATGCTATGAATTGAACTTCAATTCGTGATTGCTTTCATATTACTAGAAACTTCACATAAAGCCCTTATGTTGTCACTGAATTAACACCCTATGACATATTTTTCACAAATACAGCATCACTTCAGTCAATATTTGAAGCCAACTCATGGCATGATTTCAGGTCACCTTACAACCAAGAGTGATGTGTATAGCTATGGAGTTGTTCTGTTGGAGTTGATAACAGGAAAGAGGGTAGTGGACAAGTCCCTGACAAATAGAGGGAAGAGCTTAGTGGGATGGGCAAGGCCTATGTTGAGAGACCAAAAAAAGTTGAACCAAATCATAGATCGTAGATTGGAAGGGCAATTTCCAATGAAAGGAGCTATGAAGGTTGCTACTTTGGCTTATAGATGCCTGAGTCACCACCCAAATCCAAGGCCTACTATGAGTGATGTGGTGAAGACATTGGAGCCACTTCAGGACTTTGATGATGTCTTCATAGGGCCATTTGTGTATGTTGCCGCAAGTGAAAATGGTGACAAAGATAAAATATAGCAACATCACTCATCAACAAGGTAGATAACATAGAAGTTTGAGAATTTAATTCTGATGCACGGTGTCAAAACATTCCAAATTTAGGTTCACCAATTGTTATCATTTACATGTTGAGTTTGACATCTCTTATAATTATTGATATAGTCAAATTAACTATAATAACACATTGTTGAATGTAAGTGTTTAAAGTATGCAAGAAATTTGACACTAACATTCAATGATATGTTACTATATTACTAAGTTAGTTTGACTATATTAATAATTATATGAGATGTCAAAATTAATAAGTAACATGATGACAAATTCATGAGTACAAGTGTAGAATGTTTTTATACGGTGCATCGGACTAAAATTTATAAAATATAGCATATAGCAAAAATAAAAAAAGAAAAAAAAAGTGAGGTGTTTATTTATTATTTCATTTTGTAAAGGACAATTTGATCTTCACAACTGTGAGTTGGAGTCAAGTAGTATCTGTGGCCAGAAATTGGGAGCTGCAGCAAGTGAATCCTGTCTGAGATGGAATAAGTAATACAACATTATGTACCAAAGAAATAGTACTACATTGGAACCCAAGTTGTGTCATAAGTGGCAATTGGGGTCCTCAGGTTTGGTTATGTATACAGCAAGCAAGCAGTAGAAGGAAGTCTTTGTTCAGACTATATTACTTAATAGTTTGATAACTCTAAGATTATGATTCAGTAATATGCATGAATTTTATATTGTCATTGCGATTGATGTAGGAAAGGCATGATCAAGTAACTAGTGCCTTCATTACCACACTCTATAGAAAACAGGGGCAAAGAATGTAAATAGGAAAATTTATCCCAAAAAAAAAAAAAGGAATGAAAATAGGAAATTGATTATTACAATTAAATTTTTTACATGATTTTTATGGGTCAATAATTTATCATTGATAAGCTAAGAATATATTATCAATTCGTCAATCAGTTTGCATATATTATTCTTATATAATTAAATCATCGTTAATTGATATAAATATTAGATAAAAAGAATTTATGAGCAAATAGTATTACCAATGCTAAAGGGTGAACTTTGACCCAAAAGAAAAAAAAGAAGTGTGGCCATAATTTAGAGATATAGATATCTCTTATCTCAAAGGTTATCCTTCAAACTTTTTTTCAATATCTCCTCGTAATATTCCTTATTATAAAAGTATTAGATATTAATAAGGTAGTTAGCAACTTTAGTCTTATGAATAAAGATGCAAGTTTGAATTTTTATTTATAAAAAGATTACATCATTTTTATATTTTTTATTTAAGTAAAAATTGATCTTATTAGTGATTTAAATACATTAAATGTGCAAACACTTTAACATTTCAAAAACAAAAACAAAAATTAGCCGTGGATTAGAATTTCTAAAATAATAGCAACGCTTTAATTAAACAATTGGCCTAACTAAGTGCATTAATTATTAAATTTTTTTTTTTGAAAAAATAAACAGCTCATTTCGTTTGAAAGTAACTGCACTTGGCAGGCCCCGATCCTTTTTGTTTTTTAATTAAAAAAATTATAATAATATATGGGACCAGCCCATTTTTGTGCCATGGAATCAAAGAATATGTCACAAAGTTTTTGGAGTATTAGGGAAAAAAAGGCTTGTGCATTACCTTTGTCCTTTATGTATGATTCCTTGTACCGCTTAATTGGGATTCGATCATCATGTTCTACAGAGTTGCAGAACAATTGCAATGGACTAGCACTAATTCACGATCATTTATGATATGAAGTGACGGTAATTATTGCCAGGCTTCCAAGAAGACTCGAACTTAAGCAACACTCTCAACTCACTTTTTAATGAGTAGTTATCAACATAAAGTCCCAATGACATCATATTTTCTTGCCTTATTGTTGATAGAACATCCAAGCACATAAAAAAGGATGTACTATAACAATTAAAAACATTCATTATCAAAAAAATAAAAAAAAAAATAAAAAAAACAATTAAAAGAAGGATGGAGTTCAAAAAGGACGCGTGCGTTATATTGTGCGTGTGTAATTTTGTTATACCCTTTTAAAATGCTCATCTTTTAATAAATTTTAAATATTTAATAAAAATATTAAATAAAAATTAATATATTCAATATATTTAAATCATAAAAAATTCAATTCCACTTAAAGATAAATTAAAATAAATAATAACTTCGAATTTAGGCCAAAAATATATATTTGGACCAGAAAACATAATGACCTCGAATACCATAACGAGAACAATCTTATATAAATAATTCTTATAAAAAATTATGTAACTTTTATACTCTCTTAATTAATTGATTGAAAATTAAAGTATGTTTGTTTAAGTTTATAGGTTATTATGTAATTTCGCTTTTAAAAAATTAATTATTTTAAAATTTTTAAACATAATTTTTTAGGTTGAATAAACGGGTCTTTAATGTTATAAGTAGTTTAAATAAATTAAATAATAATTTTTTTAAGTAAAAAATTACTTTTCCTGTTAAAAAAGAAAAAACAGAAACAAACCATAATTATAACTAATCACAATCAGAGCCTTTATTATTCCAATTTATTTATTATTCTTATATTCCAGAAGAAAACAGAAAAACCGTTTCACTTTTGGTGAGTGCGAACTCACAGCCAACTCGGCGATCGGCGACCGCCACCCAGGAGTCCAGCTGAATGGCGGTCCCCGCCGCAGTCGCCGGCGGCGCTCTGACGGAGCACGAGCGCCGGATTCTGACGGCGGTGAACGCCGGAGCGTCGAGCCTGTCGTTCGCTGGCTCCAGCTTCATCGTTCTCTGCTACCTCCTCTTCAAGGAGCTCCGCAAGTTCTCCTTCAAGCTCGTCTTCTACCTCGCACTCTCCGTACGCTACTCTCTCTCTCTCTCTCTCTCTCTCTCTCTCACAGATCCAAAACGCTGCGTTTTAACTCTTCGCCCAATTCGCGAAAAAGTGGTGTGTATGAGCTTTGGATTTTGAATTGGAATTCGCATGTTCGATTTGATTTCAAACTTTGTTGTTGTTGTTGTTGTTGTTGTTTTATTATTGTTTTTCAAAAGAGAATTTAATTACGTATTTTTCTTGTTCTTGGCGCGTAGTTGCTAGTTCTCATTGACCTAATCAATTATTGAATCTGAAGAGTACTGTTGGAAAAAATGTGTTTTGGTACATAGGTTGTGTAGTGATGAATAACCAACCATTTTAACATAATGTTAACTAACATTTACTGTGCTAACTAACTCTAACTGATTTATAGCTGACTACATATTACATCTTAATATCAATCAATTTGGCTTCGGAAGTAACCATTTAGGAGCTTTTTCAGTTTGTTATGCAGAGTTAAGGAATTTGCTGAACTTGTAATTCTAACTAGCACTAGAATTAGGAGTCTAATGCTCAATAACCTTTTGTTGATTGCTTGATCCTTGATCAGATATACTGAGGCCACTGTAGAAAGAGTTAAATATCTCTAGTATGTTAAATATGGTTATTGGCTAGTGAGCTAGTGATTGACAGTATGCTTCTCCATGCAATATACGTGTTGTTATTGACTTTGACCGTGATTGTAGTACTACCTTTTCTGGATGAAGTCTGTTTGTTTGTTAGCAAACTTTTAAGTCAAGCAACTAACTTGTGTAATCTTTATTGCCTTGTTTCCCTTAGCAACTTAAGTTGCCTCTTTGGTTTGCATTTGTGCTGCTAATGTGGTTTGGTTGACGTTTGACAAACAATGTATATCAGTTACTATGCGTGAATGATCAGTTTATACATTGGTTTGCCTTGTTTTCTTCTTCCAAGCCATAAGTATAATGCTCTTTTGTGAAATTTTTTTCCGATTGCAGGATATGCTTTGCAGTTTCTTCAGCATCATAGGGTATACCTGCTAGATCAAGTGCAGTCTTCTTCATATGTATGTGTCAACTGAAGTTGTTCATCATGTGGTTGATAGATGTCTTGTTTTGATACAGGGACCCATCCAAAGGTTTCTTTTGTTATGCTCAGGGCTATAGCACACATTTCTTTTGTGTGGCATCTTTCCTATGGACTACAACAATTGCTTTTACCCTGCATCGTACTGTTGTTGAACACAAAACAGATGTTGAAGATTTGGAGGCCATGTTTCACTTGTATGTCTGGGGTATGCATCTAAAGATGAATCAGCTTTAAATATTCTTGCTTTTGAGAAATTGGCTATTTTGCAACAATCTTCACCTCCTGTAACTTTTCAATCCCATTACTTTAATTTGAAAAATGAGTTTTTAGAGCAATACCATGCCGATGGAATGGCTTCAGTTGTATACCAGTTGTTGGACTTCCTAGTTCGTTCTTAATTTCAACCATACTATTGGCAACTTTGATTGTGGAGAGCTCATTTGATATGGTTTTTTTAACCATTGATAGGTACTTCCCTCGTTATGACAGTTATACGTTCCTTTGGCAATGACCACAGACATTTTTCTGCATGGTGTTGGACTCAAACAGGTGTCACAGGGAAGGCAAGTAGTTGTAGGAATACTAGCTAAGTATTATTAATTTTTTTTAAAAAAAAATTCTACGAATTTCTGTATTTTTTTTTTTTCTGTTTCTTTCTTTTTACATACAATATAATTTGGGTTTTTGATTAACTAAAAAGAGGCACCTGCAATGCGGGGAAAGAGGAAATCTAATTTTTGTTTAAGGCATGGCTGTTTTCTCCCCGTCTTATCAGAATAGTTTACTAATTTCCAATTTTTACCTCTCCTCTAAAAAGAAGTTCCTTTTTCTATGCAGGCAGTTCATTTTGTAACATTTTACTTGCCACTCTGGGGTGCAATTCTATATAATGGGTTCACATACTTGCAAGTTATACGCATGCTGAACAATGCAACCCGTGTATGTGTCCGATTTTGCTGATTCTTTTTCGAACAAAGAAGAAATAGCTTGTTTAGGAAGTTTTTGAGACCTTATTTTTTGTTTCTTGGCAAATTTTTCAGATGGCAGTTGGAATGTCAGGCCAAGCTTATGTCTCTGATGCAAGAGACAACATGAGGGTATTTTTATTGTTTCAAAGATTGAAAATATAAAGATCCCTACACAGTACACACTGATTGGAACCACCCCCCCCCCCAAAAAAGAAAATCCCTGTTGAAACATATGATAAACTTTTAGTTGTGCAACTAGCTACTCTTATCTTTTGTCTTTCATATTTTAATTTTTACATTCTGAGAAGCCCCATCAAAAATTGCAGATAAGATAGAGTGTAGCCCAATAGGTAGAGTAGAGGAAGACCAAGAAGAACTATAGACGAAACCATTATAAAAGACTTAGATTTTAAGGGCTTGTCTGTGGACATGGTTTATGATAAGACACAATAGAGTTGTTTGATTCATGTAAAACGGGAAAAGGCTTAGTTGTTGTTATTTTGACATTTTTATTTTTATTTTTATTTTTTGGGGGGGGGGGGGATTGGTGGGTTCAAATTCTGTATTAATCACTCTAGGCTAGGTTTTTTTTCTGCAATAGAAGGAAATTTTCATAGAAGATATTTCCATTATTATTTATTTCTTTTTTTTCTCAGAAAATTAAAATTAACACTCTGTACTGTGATTTCTTATATGGTTTAGATATGCACACCACTTACGTCTTTTTTGGTTGGGATTTTCATGAGTAGATTTATATATGCTTAAATCAGTTGCTTAAGATGAAACTGTTATTAATTTTTGAATCTACATTCTCATTGAGCAATAATTAAGTATTTTCTGTCTTATGTTACAGGCTCTGAATCGCTGGGGATACTATCCACTGATTCTAATAGGATCATGGGCTTTTGGCACCATTAACCGTATTCATGATTTTTTTGAACCCAACCATAAGATCTTCTGGCTCTCATTTCTTGATGTTGGAACAGCTGCTCTTATGGTATCAACCAGTAACCATATTTTCAGCTTTATTTTTCAATTACTGCATGCACTGTAACTTATCTGGAAACTCAGCACAGTTGTCATTCATTGATAAATTCTCTGTGCTTTACATAGGATACAATGGTGTCATTTGATCTATATAGCCAACCCCACCTAATGGGAAAAGGCTTTATTTTTGTTGTAATCTTTTGTTTGTTCCAGCCCTCTCCTAGCACCCATTTATGAGTATTTTACTTAAACAATCAGGTTTATGATGTCTTACCTCCTTCTATGTTAATAACAGATTAAAATGCACTATGTAGTTGTAACCCAGATACATCTGAAGTAATTGATACATGTAGACATTTGGCTTGATTGGGTGTCAAAATCTGGGTACAACTCGTTCAAAATTGTTTCAACATATTTAAACCAAAAATATAATATTCATTCAAAGATCATGTGCATTCCACTGCCTTACATAGATTAACAAGAGTGCAATTCTGATTTTTACTGGCTTATAAGAGGTATTGGTTACCTAACCACTATTAGAATTGAGAACAATAAGTTAAATGCTGCTCAAGGTTTTGTAGTGGTTTGATTTAATTCTGCTCTAAACACCATGTTGTAATTGGTCAATGATTCTTCTTTGGGGTAACATATTGATATTAGGGTGTAGACACAAGTAGATGATGCCAAAGTCACAATTATTGTAGAGGAGGATATGGCAATTTGAGAACACTTTTTTATTGTCAGTCCCACCTTAATTGTTGGATGACTGTACTGTTCATCAATACTATGAGAACTTCCCCAGTTCCAGTGGCACTCTAAATTTATAATTATACACGAGGGAATCACATGATAGTGATATCACTGCAGTTTAATCACTTTCCATTTTGCTGGAATGTTCTATGCTTTTCCAGTTAATTTATTGCCATCCCTTAGTTTTATCATTTGAAGAGTTAACGTCAATTGCAAGATCATGAAAAGTTATGTGATGATATCTTGCTAAGCTTTGTCACTTTATCTCCTTATTGCAGGGCCTCTTTAACTCAATTGCATATGGCCTTAATTCTTCTGTTCGTCGGGCAATTTGCGAAAGACTAGACAAGTAAGTGCTGATTCTATTCTATTTTCTTTGATAGAGTCCTAGTAAATTCTATTATCTCTTCTTCCTCCCCTTGTCTTTCATCCTTTCACCTAGTCTGAATTTTAACTTGTGCACTCTTGTGGCCAATCTAATGTGCCAGGTTTTACTATAATGATGTTATGGGTGTTAGGCAGGGAAAAGGAAAAGGAAAGAATAGAGACTCAGAATCATATTAACTTGTGTGTTATATTAACAAATAGTATTAACTTGAATGAATTGATATTGTTGAGATTGTAAGTTTTATGTAGGAAAGGAAGAAAAGAGAGAACAAAAACTATGAATAATATGAAAATATATTGATATGATAAATTTCTGATGTGATGTGGTGTGATACAAAATACAAAGCACCAATCCCTATTTATAATAGTACTGGAATCCTAATCCTAATTAAATAAAGAAATAGATAATGAAATATAGAAATCAATCCTACGAGATCATTTAATATACCCTTTAATATTCTAAGATATGATGTGAGGTATTATATGATATTCTAAGATATGATAGAGATAATACTAGATATTTTCTTTATTTCTAACAGATATGATATGTTGTGATGTGATATACTCATGAAAGGCAAAGCACTAATCCCTATTCATAGTAATACTAGACTACAAATCCTAATTAAATAAGAAAACAAATTATGAGATATAAAGAAATATGTAAACTACTCCTAAGAGATCATCTAAGTTACTTATTATGAGATATTTTTATATATTCTAACTTTCCCACTCAAGCTAAATCTTACTAAGTGTTAAATTTATTACAAATAAACCCTTAATAATAAGAAAATATAAAGTGAACTCTATAAAATGTGGCTGGCAAGGCAAGTTACGAAACTTGAGACATCGGACTGAAAAGATAACTTGCAATATGGGGCTGGAATGATTATCAGCCTTAAGAGCTAGTTGGAATGTTGCATGACCAAGGAAGGAGACTTTGCTGGAATGATCATTAGTGAAAATTTCTTGGCAAGCAATAATAGACAGCAAGTCCATCAACAAGAACAACGCTTGGAAGCCTCATAGCAAATAAAAAATGTTGGAGATTCAAAAATCTTGAAATTGAATTTGAAACAAAGGCTGGTGCATATTATAGCCATGGAGAAACTAAGGCTGCTATGTATCACTGGCATGATTCATCAGTGAGATGGAGAAATCACTATCGACATGCTTCATGATGGGAGACTAGTTTGAATCATAGCCAATTCATCACTGTGATTCATTGGTCAGAAAGAAGCTACTAGAATGATCATCTGTGAAAAGAAAAAATCACAATCATTATGAGTCATGATGGGTAGAGAAATCATCTGGTTTGAGACTAAGATGGAGACGAGGCTGGAGCAACTGGGACTAAGTTGACAGGGACAAAGTGCATGGGACTGCCAGATGGAGCTGTAGCCAACATAAGTCACCAATCAATCCAATAGTGCTGTTTACCATTCATTCAAGTTTACTTCTCTTGTTATCCTTGCTTTTTTGTTCTTGCTTTCTTTTTCATATTTAATTTTAAACAAATAAATATGGAATGTAAGTTTAGCAAGAGATATACAAATTCTAACTTAGACATGAAAATTAGAGATGATACTATATCACAAGTCACACGATTTAAGTATCTTGGATCCACTATCCAAGATAATGGGAAAGTAGAGGGAGATATAAATCATAGAATTCAAGTTCGGTGGATGAAATGGAGGAGTTCTTCATGTGTTATTTGTGACAGAAAAATACCATTCAAGCTTAAGGGAAAATTTTACCATATAACTATAAGATTGCCAATGTTGTACGGGATTGAATGGTAGCTGGTAAAAAACTAACAAGAAAACAAGCTTAATATTGCAAGGATGAGAATGTTATGTTGGATGAGTTGACATACTAGATGAGATAAGATTAGGAATGAATGCATTAAAGAGAAAGTTGGAGAGAGCCTATTGTGGTAAAGATGGTAGAATCTTGCTTTAGGTGATTTGGGCATGTATGGAGAAGGCCTGTAGAAGCCCCAGTAAGGAGAGTAAATCAAAAGGAGGATAATCCAATAGCTAGAGGTAAAGGGAGACGTAGAAAAACTTTAAGTTAAACTATTAAAAAGGATTTAGATTTTAATAGTTTGACGGTAAATATGATTTATGACAAGATGTTATGGTATTGTCTAATTCATATAACCGACTTTACCTAGTGGAGCATGGCTTAGTTGTTGTAATTTTAAACTAATAACCATATTTTTCTTTTTTAAACTTTTTTTTTTTTTTTGCTAGGTATTGGCCTGAGAGTCTTAACAGATGGCTCCCTAACAATTTCAAGTACAGGAACTTACAGCAAGAAAGTGAACTAGCCTTGTTAAATGCCGAAGATCAGTGATAGTGAATGGACATGCTGTGATCCTCCATACCATTTTTTTGACATTTTTCATTCTAGCTTGCTGAGATACTGTTTCCATAGACAGCGGAGGATCTGCAGATAGCAATGCTTCCAGGCTATTTGTTGCTCTGCTGCTTTAGTTATGCGAATCATGTCGTCAACACTATGAATTTTACATCGATGGGGATCCCTCAAAGAGATCAGATATTGAAGATCCATTGCTTGTGACATCAGAAAGTGCATTTCTTTTTGTCAGAAAAGGTTCAACATCTCTCATGTAATTCAGATTGTTTACAAATTACTTGACATTTTTTTCCAATCTGCTGGGTGTATAGTTCTCCGCCAGCAATAAAAGTACTTCAGTGTGAAATCGACATGTGTAGGTCGTTTTCCTTTATTCATCTTTTCCCCTTTGCTCTTCTTGATTCCTACTATAACTTTGCTAAGCGGAAAGAAGGCCATTAAGTTTGTGTCTGGTGAGCAGAAGAAGGACGTTCTCCTGAAGTTAAAGCAGGCATCCCTTAACAGAGGGAGAAGGATCTTCAAAACTAGGTAAACTTAGAATCCAACTAACTTGTGCTTTTAATAGCATCTCTAGTTTTGCATTTAGAATCCCAAAACTTTGGCTTGAACAGAAGTTAGAAGAAAGTAATTTTTGCCAAAACTATAATTGAGAGACCAAATATGCTATTAGTGTTGGATATAATTCTTAGCCTCCAGATATTTTGGGAGCCCTTCTGTAATTTCCCACAGCATGGCCATGCAAAATTTGAGCCCTAACTTAACTGCGAAAGCCGCATCCACTTATCCGACGCGCATCTTATGACTTAATGATAGCTTATAGCCCTTGCTTGAAGCATCCAGCAACATTGCCCTTCCCCTACCCGTCTCTGGTAGTGGCTGGCATTATGTCTTATAAAGATAAAATTGATTTAGCCATTAATTCTGGTGATACTTTCATTAATTCATTACTATTTTTATTCATTTGCTTTCTAAGATAAATCGTTGCTTCATACCTGTCTAGTTCTGCTCCCAAAAGAGGCATTTGTCTTAACGCCATTGTGTAGCACGCTGTGTGTGTTCCCCATCTTGTACGACACTTTGCATTAGTTTCGCATCAACTGTCTTGCCACTGTGAAACGTCTTCTACTACATTGGAACCTCCTTTATCTTCTTCGGAGTTGAGAATGATTTGGATTTTAAGAAAAGGAGATTGTTCTGCACCATACATCATGATTATCGTTACTGACATTTCCAGTTTCCGTTAAACACCTTTCTGATTCCTTTTCTTACTAGGGGAAAACACAACCCTCTAAGGCACACATTCATCTTCGCTTCCCCACAGTTCCCATCCCTTGGAACCTATGGAAAGTGGAAACTCTTCCAAAACAACAAAAGCAATTGGCCCAAAACAAAACACACAAATTCGGAATCAAAACTGCCACTCTTATTAGTATTTCACCATCACAATAGTACATTTCATCAACACAAAATTACTCATCACAAAGGTCACTAAAAATAAGAAACAAGAAAATAAACCTACTCATTAGTATAAATACATGAAAATCAAATGGTTGAACACTTCAAACTAAGCACATGCACAGGAACTGTCAACAACAACATCAGCATCTTCAACCTTACTCCTGAACATGAAGTAACCAAGTGTAAGCCCCAAAACAATGGCCACAAACACTCCTCCATTGAAGGACATAATAGCCAACATCAACAAGTACCCTAGCCCAGAATTCACACCAAAGAGAACCGCTTCCAAAACCTTCACACCCAACTTGGCCTTGTCCCCTGAAAGCTTCCACTCCAAAAGAGGGGCCCTAATCGCCGGCGGCGGTGGCCTCCTCTCGCCGGTGGCGAAGAGTCTCAGGCGAATCCGGCGATTCTCAAGATACTGGTAGAATGCAGCCACCACGAGGCACGCGAGTAGACTCAGTGAGTAACTCGTCCATGACTCGGTCTTCCATGAATCGAAGAGGAGGGTCACGTTCTTGCCCCAATACAAGGTCATGTGCATCATCTTCTTTACCTCTTGGAACTTCTCAAAACAACGAAGTGAAAATGGTCAAGATTGAAGAATAGAAAAATAAATGGCGTGTTTTGGAGTTTCGTGTGCTTTTAAATTATCCACGAAACTTCAAGGGCTTTGGGTTTGGTTTGTCTCGTTTTGTTGTTTGGCGGATTCTGTGAGGTGCATGACACATCTTATGGAATAAACGGTCAGATCTGAGGGTGCATAAATACACTCTCATATCTGACTATTAATCTCATAGGATGTATTTATGCACCTTTAGATCTGACCGTTTATTCCATAAGGTGTGTGATGCACCTCACTTGTGAGGTGCATCACAGAATCTGCCCGTTTTTTTTGTTTTGTTTTTCCAAGTGAAAGTTCTAATTTCGAGCAACCATTTTATGTTGTTACCTTGTTTAATCCGTTGTACTATGATTCGGTACGTCGTTATGATGACTTAGGATTCCGAAAATGCCCTTAGCTGTGTGTACGATTTAACGTTTTGTCTGTTTTTCACTTGCGTGCATCTTTCCGGAGATGGTGGCTTGGTTACTTTGATGCTTCCAAGGGTATTCAAGGAATTTCAAAGGTGAAACAAGCTGTGGAGAACTAGTACATCCCTTCGCATCACGCGCCAGGTTTTCTAACTGTACCATCCCTCCCTGATTAAACTCTCAAGGCAGTCCTCGCAATATTTTATGGAAACATTGGATTCTGATAAAAAATAATAGATCTCTTAGTCTTTAGTATTATAAAAATTAGATAATTTGGTTCTTGACTTATTTACAATAACTAAAAGGTTTGATATAAATATAGAATAATGATTAGAACTTTCTTAATCACATTACATGTGGCATATTCTAAACACATATTTTACATAACTTGAAAAAATCCTCCAAATACATAATTTTAATTTCATACCTAACCCTAATCATAACCTTTTAAAATAGTATATTTATGAGATTTTTTAAAATTATGCAAATTCTATATTTAAAAAGTGGCAGGTGGAATAAGGTTAGAAAAGTCTTAGTAATCATTTTACCTTTATATCAAACTCGTTATCGATTGTAATTGAGTAAGAGATCATGAATGTCTAATTTTTATAATAGTCAGTAACTAAAATGTCCAATTTTTCAATTGTTAAGGGCCATAAAACTAATTATTTTTTATGAGAGGTCAATATATCCACCAAAAATATTATCAAAGATTAATTTGGAGATTTACTCCTTTTTATTTTTTTTTGACATGTCAACCTTACTATATCACTTTATATTACCAAATTAATTTTGATACATTATGTGCCGTCTGGCACCCTAAGTAAAGTCTAGTGGATAATGTATTATACTTTTATTAGTTATTTGGTGCAACTATGAGGGAAAAAAAAATTATGGTGCATCTAATGAATTGTACTAGCTTACCTATCAAAGTTACTTTATATGTCAAAATATCCGTCAAAGCCTCTCTTATATATATTCAAAGGAAAATGCTAGAGAGTCATAATATTTGCATGAATTTATTTACTAGAATGATATGTCATATATATAGACTCTTAGATGGGTAAGTAAATCATATTATTTTATTCTATTAACCCTTGTTTTATGTTAAAAATTCTGATAATTTTTTCTAGCATTATAGTATTACTCATATGAAGATGATGTATAATTCAATCAAGTCTTAAGTTGTGGGATTAAGAGCATCTCTAGTAGGGAGTCTCATTTTTTGACCTCACTACATGCCTCATCAACACTTGTGGGCCAACGCATCATAAAAAGAAAAAGTGTCTATGAGACTTGTCTCTCCAATAGCAAAGTCCCAACTTTAGTCTTATATATTTTTCAAATTAAAAACAAATATCAATATAATTATCAAATATTTTATTATGAATATTATTTAACATACAATTTTATTCTTGGATTAAACAAAAATGTGAAATTAAAATTTTTTGAATAATGTTAGTTAACAATTAATTTTTTAAAAATTAGGTTGCAAATAAAAATTGGAAGGAAATTTATTTAGAAACTAAAACAAGTCTTCAAAATATCAAGATAATATAATTACAATGAACCATAGCTATGTTTTGAACATTAAACTATAAAAATTTAAACTAAAATTATTAATGAACTAAAAAAACTCTTAAAAATATCAAAGAAATATCACATGATCAACAACACAATTAGAGATGTTTGCAGTCCGGTTTGGTTCAGTTTTGGGGAAAACTCCAACCGAACCAAACCAATCGATTCCTACACATCACCATTCGATCGGTTTTTACTAGGCCGGCCAACCGAACCAAACCAAATCGAAATTTAATGGTTTGGTTCGATTCGATTTTCGGTTGTGCAGTAATATAGTCAACATCATATACTACATTTTTACCTATGTATTCCTATCAATTGGATGGAACTTTTGCAATAATTTTAAAATCAACCTAAATATGAATCTGCACTACATTATGCAATATATATTAAATTTTTGCATCATATACAAAATTTAGCATAATAAACTAAATTTCTGCAGTATATTCTGCCATATATACTAAATTTCTGCATCATATGCTAAATCAGTAAATTGTTATTGCAACAAGATGGAAATTCTACAGTAATTAAAAAATCTGCAGTACATACTAAATTTCTTAATTGTAATTAAGCACATCCAGAATATGAAATTATGCAAATTAGAATTTCT
This sequence comes from Pterocarpus macrocarpus, assembly GCA_031439585.1. Classification (NCBI taxonomy): domain Eukaryota; kingdom Viridiplantae; phylum Streptophyta; class Magnoliopsida; order Fabales; family Fabaceae; genus Pterocarpus; species Pterocarpus macrocarpus. The sequence continues at coordinate 36,643,843 of CM062514.1, forward strand.
TAATCAAAGTCAACTTGCTCCAAACCAAAATTTCTCAATCAAATTCAACATAATGCAAACCATAGCCATATTGGTAATGCAAACTAAGAAGCTACAAGACAAGAGCAGAATCCAAATCCAAATTACAATGAAATTCAATATAATTGTCTAAACTTAGTAACAAACTAATCCAAACTCCAAAATGAAAATACACAACAACAACCAAATCCCAAACTATACATTCCAAGTCCAAGACATAAAAACTACAATTCCAGCCACATGAATTTAAAATTCTAGCTATAGCAACATTCTAAAACATCCAACTAGCACAAGAATTTCCAATATCCAAGGAACTTGAAGATAGCACACAAATACCTAAAATCAAAAGCTATGAAGTCAATTAACAATAACATCAAGGTAGTAGCATTTTTTCAGAGTTTGAAATTAATTCTGCAATTCATACCTGAATAGCTGAATTAGAACTAATCTGACTCACCACTAGAATCCTCTTCATTAGGTTGTGTGGTTGGTGTAATTTCTAAACAACAAAGAATATTAGAGTATAACATAAATATTAGCAAAAAAATATTCATAAATGAAGAGTAAAAGCAATAAAAGAAAGAAAGAAAATATTTTGATATACCTGACTCCAACTTTTCAAAATCTTCAAGAAGCTCTTCAAAATCAGTTGACAATGGAGTGGAGCAGAATTAATTTTGTGTACAAATTAATGCTTCAATAGTCTTTGGAGTTAGAGAACTCCTATAATTATTTAGTAACTTTCCCCCAGTACTAAAAGCTGATTCTGAAGCTACCGTAGACACAGGCATGGCTAATATATCCCTAGCTATTTGCCCAAGAGTTGGATATTTGGTAGAATTCACCTTCCACCAATTTAGAATGTCAAAACTATGAGTTGTCTTCTCTAAGGCCTCCATGAGATACAAATCTACCTCATTTTTATTCATAGTCTCACTAAGATGCATGTCTTTTTCAAATTCCAAAGCAAAAGAACTATCAAGCCCTGCTACATCTGTTGTCTCTTTCTCATGTGAAGATTGTGTCCTTCTTTGTGATTCACCACTCCTATTACATGCCCTATAGCTATCAAACAACTTGTTAAATGTTTGCTTCACCCTTCCACTCAAAAAATCAACATCTTCCTTTTCATATAGCTTCTCAAAACTCCATTGTACAAATCGAAGCTTGTATCGAGGATCAAGAACCACATCAATAAAAATCGTCATATTAATATTTTTAATGCTACCCCAGTACTTGTCATACTTAGCCTTCATTTTTTCATTCATTCTCCCAAGTAATGGATCAAGACTTCCAATCCAAGTCTTAAATATGTTCAATATCAAACAAAAGTCATGAAAGTATTGAGAAGAAGTCACAAATGAAGAACCTGACACCTTCTTAATTACATCATAAAAAATCTTTAAGAACCTCACAAACAATCTTGCATTATCCCAATCATCATTCCTTTGGATACCACCCTGCATCAAGGCATATTCCGTATCTCGCTCTCCCAACCTTTTAAATGCCTTTTGAAATTTCAAAGCACTTTTAAGCATTAACAAAGTAGAGTTCCACCTAGTAGGAACATCTAATTGTATAGTGCATTTCTCTTGTATCCTAGCCTCCTTTATCATACTTTTAAATCTATCCATACGACCAGGTGAAGCACGTACATATCTAACAGCATTTCTAATCTTGCTAATTGAATCATGCATGTCTTTCAATCCATCATTCACAACAAGATTCAAAATATGAGCACAACACCTAACATGCAAATACTCTCCTTTTAATGGATGAGAGTTCTAATCCTCCATTTTATTTTTCAAATAAGAAATAGCAACATCATTAGAGCTAGCATTATCAACAGTCATAGTAAAAACTCGAGATATCCCCTATCCTAAAAGGCATTTATCAATTTTTCTACCAATTGTTTCCCCCTCGTGGTTCTTGATGAGACAAAAATTGACAATTCTCTTTTGTAATTTCCAATCACGATTAATGAAAGTGCAGTAAGGCAAAGATAATTCAAATTTTGCACAGAAGTCTAACAATCAGTTGTAAGACAAACAGTCTGATTTGGTTGACTAAATAAAGACTTTAACTTATTTTTCTCATTTATATAAAGATTCTAGCAATCCCTAGCAATTGTGACCCTTCCAAGCATAGGGAATTTGGGTTGCACAACACTCATAAAATATCGAAATCCCTCTCCCTCAACAAACTTAAATGGAAATTCATCAACTATGACCATCCTAGCAAGGGCTTGTCTACATGCATCAGCATCAAAAGATACTACATGAAGTGCACTACCAATCCCTTTCCCCTCTTCCTTTTTCAGTTGTTGGAAACTAAGAATGGTTTGACTAGGATCAAGTGATTCTTTAGGAAACTTTTTACACTGGGTCAACAAATGATTCTTCATATTAGTTGTCCCATTTCTTTGACTATCACAAGCATAACTAGCCCTACACCAATTACATTTAGCTCTAGGAGTTGATGACCTAGAATTAGGATCCCTTGTAAAGTGATCCCATGTCCAGGATCTAGGTTTAGAGGGTATTCTTTTACCTGGATCCTTAATGCTGTCATTAACAGAAGTTTCTCCGGCAAGAGGGGGAGCCTTCCTTTTCTTATCAACTTTGGTAATTTCAAGTCTAGCTTGTGCCTCACTATTTTCTGTTGGGGACCTTATAGAATCAGTATTCCCAGCCATGTTTCTTTCATTACTTGGAGTGTTACTTGACTGCATAAGGTAAAATAACAAAAATAAATAAATAAGAAAAAACATGAAATACCCAAAGCAAGTGAGATATTGAGTTAAGAACTAAAAATTAAATGGGACATTTTATTCACAAAAGATAACAACTAATATAAAGAATAGTATAATATAAAAAAGTTACCTCAGCCATTTGGAAAGCACTTGGGGTTGGAGGCACTTAGGCATGGTAAATCAGGAATAGGATTGAGGTTCAGTTCAATCTACAATACAAATAGAAGCCATAAAAATTAAAAACCCATTAGAAGCCCTGAAAAATTTACAAAGCATTAGAACAATAGAACATCAAAGAGACCATGGAAAACAGAAACAGAAACACTTCTAAGCCATAAAAATTAAAAATCCATTAGAAGCCATCAATCAAATATTTACAAAGCATTAGAACAGCAAAACATCAAAGAGGCATGGAAAACAGAAATAGAAACAGAAACATTGACAAACAGAAACATTAAAAACCCATTAGAAGCCATCAAATATTTACAAATCTATGGAAAACAGAAACCATCAAAGAGGCAAAACATCAAATGAATTAGAAAATCAGAAATAAATCAAATAATCCCTTAAAAATATGAGTAAAGTGCAAAACATAAGAATAGTAGAAAATAAGAAATAATCAATGAAAATATGAAAACATCATCATCAAATCAACAGTGACAAATCGAATGAGTGAAAGTATTCTTGAGAGACAGAAACAGAGAGCTACTTGTGAGGCTGTGACGTCGTGGGAACCAGCGATGGTGGCATCGTGTGTTGGCGGTGGTCGTGCAACGACGATGGCGCAGCGGATGGTGGCGATGTGTTCAAGTGGACAGTCATGGGAATTGGGGAGAACTGGAGAAGATGTGGGCTGCATTATGTTCAGGTGGATGGCATAGTGCGATGGTGGCTATGTGTCTGGTGGACGGCAGTGGGAACTGGGAAGTGGGAAGAAGATGTTGGTTGCACGGTGGGTGGGTGAAGAAGCGAAGGTGGTGCGGGCAAGGCAACGGTGTGCGGGCTGGCTAGAGATAGAGAGTGTGTGAGGAAACAAAAGGAAATGGGATTTGGAAGCGAGCACTGCAGCAGATAAGGGATTTAGGGGTATGGGCATTTTGGGGTTTTCGTAGTGTTATAAGGGCATATGTGACTATGTGTAATGGTACTTCGGTTCGGTTCTGAAATTCAGAACTAAAAATCGAATCAAACAGATCGATTTTTTTTGTTTCATTTTTTTTTCAATTTTTTTTTTGTTTAGTTTTTTTCGGTTATTGGTTTTTTTGGTTCGATTTCGGTTATTTGATCCGGTTGGTTCAGTTTTGAACACCCCTAAACACAATTGCATAATTTGAAAAATTACATTATAAAATATATTACAAACCCAACAATATTGTGTAATTAAACATTAAATAACTAAAAGTGCTACTTAACGGGCATTATGGAATTGCCATATATGTTCCACCAAGTCTGCCTGTAGTTGCTGATTCTTTTGTCTATCACGAAGTTAGATATTATTTTGAATAAACCTCTCATATGAAGGAAAATTTTCCTCCCCCAACTTCAGTTGTGATATGTCGTTGTCCACATCACCGTAAAAGGGGAGCTTATCAAAGTTTCCTGTATATGTGTCTCTCTTATCTTCAACAATCATATCATGCAATATGATGCAGGCTCTCTCATTATTCTCTCAAGCTTCTCTTTATCCCAGAACCGTGCTGGGACACGTATAATTGCGAAGCGAGCTTATAGCACTCTAAATGCTTGTTCCACATCCTTTCGTTATCTTTCTTGATATTTTGCAAACAATATTCATTTATCTTATTGCAATCGGGATATTGTTTTGACAAATGTTGCCCATTTAGGATATATAGCATCTATTAAATAGTACCCCATAGTGTAAATGGTACCATTTATAGTGTAATTTACCTCTAAAGTGCGACCTTCCAAAACTTCATCAAACACCAATGAATGGTTTAACACATTGATATCGTTGTTTGAACCCACGACTCCAAAAAATGTATGCAATATCCAAAGGTCAGAAGAAGCCATGACTTCAAGTACTATATTTGAAACTCTACGGTAACCTTAAGAACATACCTTTCCATGCTCTCAAGTAATTTGTCCATTGCCAGTACATGCAATCAATGTTGCCTATCATGCCTAGGAAGTCACGATCCTCCCCCATCATTAGGAGGTGTTGTCTACCAATCGAGTTTGGCTTTTGCAAATATTCAGACTCGAATACCAAAATTACGTCTTCAACGAACTTATTCGCACATAATCATCAACGGCATCAGTTGATACTCCGTATGCTAACATATGGATGGCAGCTGTACATTTATGTAGTGGGGATATTAATCAATATTTGTGAGGGCTCCAACAATGCGAAGAAAGACATGCCTTCCCATTCGGAGCCTTCATCGAAATGTATCAGGAAGGTATACTAGATTAGGGGCAAAGTAGTCCCTAAAAAGACATTCATGTCCTACTTCGCGATCTCTATTTATTCTCTTATGAGATTTGAAGGAAGAGCTTTCCCCATGTAACTGCAAAATGAGTTCAAGTTGGCGCTCGTCTGAATCACCGAATAGAAAATCCTTATTCCAATCACTTGAAGATATGATGTCAGATTTATCTGAATCATTGAATACAATATCCTCAACCAAGTCATCGAAAGACATGTTATTAGGATCATTATAGTTTCCAACCATATGTAATGATAGAGGTTTTAGTGGTGATTACAAGTGAAAAAGGTGTTTTAAGTGAAGATAACTAGTGCAAATAAGATTTAATAGCGAAAAGGGGAAAGATGTTGTGAGCAAATGCGAATGAGTAGTGCTCCATATTTATAAGCTAATTTTTTAACAACTAATTTTATAATGGCTAATTTTTTAATAGCTAGTTTTATAACAGCTAGTTTCGTAATGGCTAATTTTTGTAACGGCTAGTATTTTCTATATTTATTTGTTGATAGTTTAAATTTAAATAATCTTGCATATTTTTAAAAATTATATTACAAAATACAGTGTATAACCACCAATATTACATAATTGACATATTAAATAAATTAAAAGTACAATGAACACCTAAATGAAAAATACAACGAACACCTAAATTTAAAATATTTTGCCTTAATTTTCTATACAATCTTAGCATGAATGGATCATTATTATTCAGTCATCAAATAGGTGTTCGTATTAAGGATTTGTATTTCTGTTTCTATTTCCTTTATGGCTACCACCTTTGTTGTTTAGCGCCAAATTCGTTTCCTCTATGGTCTTAAAATTCTTCTATGAGAGAAAATTTCCTAGATGTAGTAGATTTGAGTGTACTAATATCTTTTTCCAAAGTATTTCCACTCTGCACACTTTTGATTTCCCCTTACACTTCCCTTTTGATGCCTTGGTGCCTCGGGGGCGAATTGGAAACTCTACACCAACTTCTTCAGCCGCTGGTGTTTTCAAATTTGACGAAGATGAATATGCTCCAGAAGCACTTATCTTCGTTCTTTTGAAATCTTCACTCAGAGTTGATTGAGATTTCCATTTCTATTCCTTCAGAAGCTCGTTCTAATGCCTCACAAAATTGCATTTCTTCTTTTTCGGAGCTTCAAAGAATTTATAAGCTAAATTTATGATATCATTATCATTCGAATCACTCCTTATTCTTCGAGATGCTTGATCATGGCAAGTGCCAAATCTTTGAGCCCCGATATTAATCCTATGCCACCGTTTCTTCATTGCAACTGCCCCTCTTTTGATCAAGCCATGGTTGCTTTCCTTATAATGCTCACGAATCCGATTCTAAAATGTATCACCTTTTTTATCTGTACTAATCACAATATCTATTGACACATTTAACCATACACTTATTAGCAGCTTGTCCTCTTCCCATTGCCAATTACCACTATCTTGCCTACCATATTCAATTTCCTCATTGTTGAGGTCGATAGCATCTAGCTCATCATGGCTGGAAAACTATGAATATTGTGAAACCAAAGTCAAATTTATGGGCATTTGGGGAGATGGGTCAGATGATCCTCAAACACTGGTAGATGGGTTTGAAACGGGAAAGATGATGTACTTGTATTTCTAGCTAGTGGATTAAAGATTGGAGGAAATTGAAATTAGAATGTTTGTGGATTTTGATTATTTGAAAAAAAAAAAAAGGACTTGAAAATTTGAAAGAATTTGAAAATTAAAAGGAACTTGAGCATTAGAATTTTGAATGTTTCGATTTAAGAAGAAGTTTGGAATTTGAAAATTAGGATTTATATTTGAATTTTGAGGATTTAAAGATTAAGAATTTTGGATATTTGGATTTTGAGAGAATTTTGAATTTTGGAAATAGTTGAAAAAAGAATTTAAATTAAATTGGTTTGGATCCATTTTTTGTGGAAGAAGAAATGAGTAACATTGGTATTGAAAAAATGAAGAAGTGTTGAGAATGATTGAAAAGAAAGTGTTGAAAAAAGGTTGAAGAAGATTGATATTTATAGAGTAAAAAGATTAAAAAAAATAACATAACCATGGCACTTGTCACATGTTAAATGGTTGTGAGAGAAATGGGCTCGATCTTATTTTAGTGGGACGAGTTCTACTTCCATCAATTCTTCCAACGCAAAATTAAAAGTGGGACGTCTCACTTACTATTGCTATGTCAGAAATTGGGACGTAAGTGGGTTGCATTGGAGTTGTTTTAAGTTTGATTGGACTTCAAGGTGCATTTGTTTCAGATTTTGAAAAAAGTAATTTTGAAACTTAATTTTTATATATAATAGAAAAAATTGAAAGCTGATTTTTTTTTAGAATCTGATTATTTTTAAAAATTTATCCAAATACATGAAAACTGATTTTTTTAATAAAAAAAGTACAAACAAACACACCCTTAATGTATTAGGACTCTCTTTCTCTCTCTCTTGTTTTAATATTTATGAAAATAATAAAAAAATAGTTGTTAAAACTATATAAATAAATTATATGAATTACAATTACATAATAAAAATTTAAAAATATTAAAAATAATTATAATAAAAATAATAGAATATTTAAACAATTATATTAGCTTTTAAATTTATAATTAAATAATTAATAAAAAATACTATTTTATTATTATTTTTTCATGTTATATCTTATAGTAAGAAATAAAAAGTATCAAAATATATGAAAGAGAGTACTATGTATTTGTTAATTTTATTTCTTTTAAATAATAAATACTTTTAAAATATGTAAATAAATAATTAAATTATTAATACAAATTATAATTATATATAATAAAAATTAAGAAGTATTTATCATAATTATACTTGAAAAATAAAATTCATTTTAATGAAAATATTTATTTGTTAATTTGTAATTAATAAAAACTACTATTTTATCATAATTTTGTTTTGAGGTTAAATTTTTGCTTATGATTAGATTTATTTGTGATGGTGATCGAATAATATTATTCTATAATACGGTATCTTATACACTGATACATCAATATTATATAGTGTCAAAATCTTATCAAGTCTTATATAATCAGACTTTATATTGTTAGTTGTTTAAAAAATATACCTTTATACAGTAGGCCCCTCCTATTAAATTTCTTGTTCTGCCTTACTCTCACCCTCACAAGAGTGGGGTTTTATCTTTTGGGCCTAAGTCCATGCTTCTGCAGATGAGTTTGGCTCTTGGGTCAACTTTGTTTTTTACTTCCTTGATGAATTTACCTCCTTTAGAGTTTACATTCAGGTTGATGATAAATTCAAAAAGCAAAAAAAAAAAAATGTTTAAGATAGACGTGGGCTATTTTTTTTTAGAGTAAATATCTATTTTAATATTAATATTTTAAAGTTAATATCAATTTAGTTTAAAAAAAATTGACATATATTTAGTCCTAATATTTTAAATTTTGACATCAATTTAGTTCTATATTAATGATTTAATGAAAAATTTGATTTTATTAAAAATTTGTTAGAACTAAATTGATATAAGATCTTAAAGTAATAGGATTAAATAGATGTCAAAATTATTTTCAAGACCAAATTGATGTCAACAGCAAAGTGTTAGGACTAAATTGATATCAAAAAAATTTTTAGGACCAAATTGATATTATCTTTAAAGTGTTAGGACTAAAACGGTTATTTAATCTTTTCCTTTTTGTTGTTCATGCGGTAAACTACATCTTTGTTCCTTTTTGTTAAGTTGTTGCTTACTTTATTTTTTTATTTTTTATTGTCGAAACCATAAGTATTTTCTTACCTGAAGCAATCTTGCTTGAGTCGAGTAAAATCACTTAAACCAAAAAGTTTTTTCTTTCAAGTTTTAACACATCTACATACTTAAAGCTCAAACCTAAAATCACTGGTTAAGCTAGAATAATCCCCTGCCAGTTGACCTATGCGTTCGTTAATTGTCGCAAATTACTTTAGTTAGAGTTATATATATATATATGGGCTGATCTGGTCCACAATGGCCAAAAATAAAAGGGCTACACTTGGTTAGTATGCAATGTAAATGGACAAAAAAAAAAAAAGTAAATTTAATGGTTTACTCCTAGCAAACAGGACAAGGACAACTTTGTAATCAATTTGCAAATTGAAGAATTAATTTAATGGTTTACTCCTAGCAAACAGGCTCATCTATATTAGTATCATGGTAAAATATTTCATTTAAAGGTCAAGCATAAAATGTTACAAAGATATAAAATTAGGGGGAAAAAAATAAAATTGAAGGAGATGAAAAGGGCCCAAATGGATACTTGATGTGCATGTATATATTCAATAAAAAAAAATTATAAATTTATATATAGGAAAAAGTATTCAAAGAAATCAAAATGCCTTAATAATTCTCATCTATTTGGAAAAGGGTGAGATCAATATCAACTCAAGGGGAGGTAACTAAAATGATCTAAGGAAGGATGAATTAGGTTCCATTAAAATGAACTTGCCTCTAAAGTGAAAATATAAGGAGATTTCCACCTTTAGATTATTCGATGGAACCTATACATTATGCACTTTAGAGTTTGCATTAAGAGAACAAGTAAAGGATTAAATACATACCTTAGAAGTCTAGTGTGGTGTATATTAGAACAAACTACTCTAAAATGAGTTTGTCTCTAACTTGAGGCAGTAAGAGGTATCTCCCTTGAAAAAGCTCCTCTAAAGTATGAGTTTGTCTTTAAAGTAAAAAAGTGAGAGAGTATCCACTATTAGATTAATAAAGTGTATTATGTGTGGGTTTCACCAAATGATCAAACGATAAATATCTCCTCATATTATTATTTTAGAGACAAGTTCATTTTAGAGAGATATAATCTATCCTTTTTTAGATCATTTAATAGACTATAATTACAATGCACTTTATTGATTTAAGAGTATATATCTCTCTAATTTCTTACTTTAAAAACAAACTCATTTTAAAATAAACTTATCTGTACTTTTATTATGGTTGCTTAGAAAATAATTTATTAGGATATTTAACGTAATTAATTATGATATGCAGAATTGTGATGACTACATCCACAATCCCTCAATTATGTTATTAAAACTTGTATGATTTTAAGACTCAAATATGACTTAAAATACTTACATATTAGTAAAAATGAGTAAATTTATTATTTTTAAATAATATTTTTCACATTATGTAATATCCATGCTTTTATGACTTACTTTTACTACACGCTCAAGCTAGCCTAGTGAAATCTCGCTTCTGACAACTTTGAATATTAGCATTGTTAGCAAATTAAATCACTAAACAATCTAAAAGTAGTTGGATGTAGATGAAGTAGACTAGGACTCCAAGCGAGTTTTCCCTGCAATATCAAGAGTTCAAATAACCCTCACTTTAAAAGACATTTTACCTAACCACTACTCCAATTCAAAGTTGTATTAGCAATTCCTTGAACTAAAAAGAAATTAAAATCAATCATTGAGAGTTGGAGATTTGCTGCCTGACTTTAGTTCAATCAGTGAAACAAATTGTTCATGGTGGACTGCAGTCCGCTGAAGTGAGAGCCACCCTTACTCAGAAGCTCTTTTTAGCTTTACATGTCATACTTCGGTTACTTTCTTTCCGGGCTCTATCATTTTTTCTTAAACCATTATTAGTGTAGTAAACGACAACATATATAACAAAAGGATGTGACAGCACACGATAAATAATATATTATATTTCCGAATCGGAACCAACCCCAGTCAACTTCTGACTTCAATCTTGTGCACAAAGCAAGGCAGAAGAGAGGCTAGGCATGCACCACACTTCAGATAAGATTTCATGGTTTGTGTACAAATCCTTATCATCATGTGGGTCTAGCGCTTTACAAATTGTTGCTATGGTGGGTCTATAATGTACGGGTTCTTCTGATAAATTCATTGTACACAGTGACCCCATATATTGGCATCTTCTAATCCTCTAATAGAACACAATTTTTCCATGTGCCCGACCATCACGAGCAATGGACCCCATGACACTAGATATTTTCTTCCAATTCCATTTATCCTTCTCATATATATATGCCTAGTCAAACATAGTAAATGGGTGAAATTAAAGGCTTTCATTGTTGGGTGTCAAACCTTTCTCCTTCAAAAACTTGCTTAGGAAACAGCCAAGCAGAAATGGACCACATATGAAATTGATTTGTGAACATGCGTATCATATAGAAGTTAAAAAGTGACATTTTCTTTTTGTCGTTTTGCTGGCAGAGTCCTATGCAATATCTTTCGAAGTAAGACTTTATTAATGAGGAATGTATTTTTAACCTTGATTTAGGATCTATATTGAATATATGGAATAAATGGGTAAATAATTGGAGATTTTAGATACATTTTTGGTGAATATGATAAATGTGATATAATAACTAATAATAGATCAATGGATATTCTTTTTTTTTTTTTTTGGTTATAGTTAAAGATAATGTGATATTCTTTCACTAAATTTACATGTAAGATTATAATCGGAATCTCTAGTTATAAATACATGATTCCTCATATTTTCTTACAAGTAAATTTATTAATAATGTAATTAAAATTTTCAATTATTTGTATGTGATTACCCAAGTATCGCAATGGCGCCTTAAGAAACTAGTGCCCAAGTAACATCACTCTATTAAGATGTTAGCATGATGCTAGGTTGGCATTATAAACCATAGTTTTGGTATTCTTCCAGAAACAAAAACAGGCCACTTTCTGGATACCATGCCACTGCACTCTATTTAGATCACTTGTCATTGGAAAATTTGGAATATGCGGTTAGTTGCATGAAACAGATTATATTAGAAGTAAGAAGTACTGATTCGGAAGAGTGAGCAACAAATTAAAGATGAAAACAAACGAAAAGAAAAGGTAAAAAGGAGTGACCCTGGTTTGCAGGTTACGGCGCTGCCAAATGGCAACATCAAACGTAGGATTATTTGGTTACTAATTAAATATTTTGTAAAAAGGGAAAAAGATGAGTTTGCTATTGACATATCCTTTCTTACACACTACTTTCACATCAGTTATCATTTTTTTTTTTTATTGAGCATCATATACTACAGGAGCAATATTAATACATAATGTATATTTGATTACTACATAAAAATGATCAATTACCATATTTAATTACTACACAATATACCCTAATCAGAAGTAACTTGTACGAAAATTGTTGATGTAAATATAATGTGACAAATTCGGTGCATAAATATCTTTTACAAACAGAATACTTCAAAGAAATTCCATAAGAATTTGGCCTAACCATTAAAAGAAACGGAAATTCCGTTGCTAGAACTTACACAAAAGAAGATAGATGACCGAAAAGCGACATTTAGATCGAAGTCAAGGAAGTAAAGGAAGGAAGACTTCTACCAACACAATCATCCACTTAATCACAAATGTCAAATAAAATCGCCCAATTCAACCTAAACCAGAATCCTAGAAACCAACGACCCCAACAACATTATTATTTATTAAACACAACTAAGCAAACAGCCACTGCTTGTAAAGTTGTAATTTATTCACTGTTCCATATTATTATTATTACCTCTTCATTTTGTAGTATTTTGACTATAAAAAGGAGATATTCTCAGATATTTTTAGAGTAAGAAAAAAGTTATATTTTGCACTATATATAACTCAACATATTAGCTTTGTCAATCATCACTATATTCACTTTCACTATATTTTTTTAAAAAAATTCTTACATATTCTCAAAATAAGAAAAAAGTGGTGTTTTATTTCATTCATAATTCAACATTTTAACCTTGTGAGCTAATATAATTCTTTCTTTCACTACATTTTTCAGTATAACAGCTGAGGTGCTAATCTAAAATGTAACAGAACACCACTTTTTCCTACAACGAGAATATGTAAGAATTTCTTATATTTTTAATGCAATGGCTAATATGTTGAGTTATGGTACAATGTACCACTTTTTTCTTACTCGAGCAACACCTAAGAATTCGTCCTCTCCTAACACCCCAACAATCATTGATCACTCAGTGTGTGTCTGAGCCCGTGTAGTTGTTGTTGTCCCTCGCTTGCATGGTAGAGAAGCAGCTCTGAGATCTACCTAGTGGCCGACAAGCAGTTAAACGGTCCTTCCTAGGAGAATCCAAGGTTCGGAAGAGGATGTTCTTCATTGCCACTATGAACTCCTCAGTGGGGTTGTTGGGGGGACTAGAGGACCTGAATTGTTGGCAGAATTTCATGTGCCTTCTCAATGCTTCATCCATTGTGATCATAGTGTCCCTCTCTGATCTCAACCTCTCTTCCTTCACTGCCTCAGCACATAGTCCACAAATCCAACGTCCCTGGTACCTCTCCTTCACGCGTGCAATGTAGGCCTGCGTGCACTCCTCCACCAACCCGCAACAACAGCACTTCACGGAGGAAACCGCCTCCGTCTCTGCCGCCCCCGCCGCCGCCGCCTCCACCACGGTCTTCGACTCAATGGCTGATAGTGATTTGGTTTCTTTCAAAAGAGTGGTAGTAGTCATACCTGAATGTCTCTCTTTCTTCCTTCTATTTCGCTCACTCGACACTGTAATGTACATAAACAAGTCAACACAAGACAACAACCTTATCCTTAACAAAGAAACTGGAATAACTAGGATGCACGTTGAAGATAAGTTCTATCAATTTTTCTTCTTTTTTAAACAATAAACTACAATAACAAATACTCCCTCCATTTCAATTCATTTATCATATATCAAGTTATTTAAATTGATAGATAAATTGAAATTGAGGGTATAATACTAAAGTCTTTTGTTACATAAGATTAAGTTGAGTACATGGATGAAACAACTACATCAAATCATGTAAATAAACAAGTCTTTAAAATCTAAATCATTCTTTTATCTACTATTTTAATAAATTACTCTTTTATTAACCAAAGTATCTCATAAAAATAATGAGATTAGTTCTCGGAGAAAAGATTAGGAGATCTTACCAGCAATAACACGAGTTCAAATGAAGCTTTGAAAATTATCTAATTTACCAAAAATTCTACATTATTACAATATCAGTTGAAAATAACTTAACAATTAATAAGGTACACAACTTGATTAACGAACTACGAGATTCTTTAACCAATCTATGACGCTGTCATAGTTAATCAATATCAATACATATAATAGTTAACGTTTATTGACTCCTTAAAATCTTTGGAAAGTTTTAATTTTGAAAACAGATACGCATACTGAAACTGATGATTGAGAATCATATGTTATAACATTTACCGTGTCCCAGAAATCACACAGTTGATGAAACTGGATTTTGGAAGACCCTCAAGAGACAATCCAAGGATCTCAATGAAATGGTAGAAAATAAGTGTAGCTATAGGAACTATCGCTCCTTCTCCCACTGGATCTCTTGAAATTGAACCTTGTCACCGCCAAAAAGAACCCCAAATGGAGTATAGTACATCCCAGAGCCTTAATGGGCTCTCTGCAAAATTCTTCAAAACGAAATCGAACTCTGCAACAACAATATCAATTGGACTTTAGAGTGTTAGATCTGTGCGTCTCTCTCTCTCTGTTTCTCTCTCTCTCTCTCTCTCTCTCTCTCTTAGAGCATAGCATAGGGAGATAGAGAGATATACTATACTTATGGATGCAAATCTTTGTTGTTGTGTTTTTATATTAGAAAAAGGTGAACCCAAAAAGAAAAATTTTCCAATGATTGGAGGGTTTTGGTGGCACGGTAATTAGAATTTATTACAAAGGTACGTGTGCTAAGAGGAATTGCTGATATCTATTTTACTTTGTGGGGTTTCCAGCTGTAGATTTCCGAATCTATGGATTTGTGAAGAGATTTCAAGACCAAACGTTGCGTCCCTCCTCAAGCCATATTTTTGGTATTATTCTACCAGAAATGTTAAATTCCTATTTTGAAAAATAATTACCTAACAATTTTCATAGATATCTTTTAAACAAAGAAAGGAGAAAATTTAAACTTTAAATCTCATAAAAACATTCAATGGACTTGCGTTTTTTCGTATTTTATTTTAGGCTGATTTTTACGGACTTTTAATTGTATTTTGGCACTTTTTAGGAGGAAAAATTTTTAAAATATATTTTTAAAAAATTAAATGCATTAAATGTACACTCCTTATTTTTTTTTCTTTTAATTAATTTGTTAAAAATTTAAATATAAATTTAATATATCAGTATAAAAAACACAAAAAAAACTGACAGAATTACCGACAAAATTATCAACAGAAAATAAATTATCTATGGTCATATCGACAGATACTAGACGATGACAAAACACATGTTAATCAAAAAATTACCAACAATAAAATTGATCGTCGATAAAAAGCGATGAGCCTACAACGGATAATTAATTATTTCCATCAGCAAATATTTGAAAAATTCATCAATTTGATAATATATATATCGATAGAATTTTTTTATTTTACCGATAGTTGCATCGTCAGAAAGTTTAACTTAAAAAATAAAAATAAAAATAAATTATATTTTATTAAATTACCGACATATTACTCTTCGATAATTAATGAATATAATTTTTAATATTTTCCCCTTCTAATTTATTTAATTTTTATATTTAATTTTTAATTAATTTTATTAATTATTTATAGTTTCTTTATTTAAAGGATAAATAAAAAAATAAATATAATCACATTACAATAATTATAAAAAGTGTTCAAATTAATATAAAAAAGTATCAGAATAATCAAATATATAATTCAATAATAATAATAAAATACAACATCCTCTGTGATAGTCGGGGTCCAGGCATCGACACTGGGAGTGGCGTGATTATCCAGGTCGGAGTCGGAAGAGGAATATTAATTGAGATGCCACCTGTACTTGACACATGAATGTCTAAATGCTCTCCCAATTGTTAACAAATTATTAAATTATTAATAATAAAAATAATTACTATATTTTATTAACAAATTATTATCAAATTATTAACAAATTATCATATCTTTATCAAGTTATATTATTAACAATAAGAATAAATATAAAATTTTTAAATTTTAATTAAGAAATCTTAATATATCACATCTGAATCAATAAAAAATTAAGCAACAATTTTAAATAATAAATTATTTAAAAAAATTTGAGCATAATCTCCCCTTAAATTAAAAATCTCCAACAAAATTATTCAAATATTCAGACACAATATATAATTGAAACAATCAGAAAGGAATGCTAAGTCTTTCCCTTGTTATACAATTTTATTATTTTCTTACAATTCTATTCTATAAATTATAAGTCTCTAATACTCTAACTTTATTGCAAAACCAAAATTAAAAATTTTTCATACTTACCGATGGTGATTTCGTCAATAATGTTTACTTATGAAAAAAATAAATTAAATAATAAACTTAATGACAGAGTCTTTTACTCAAGAAAAAATAAATTAAACCAGAAACTTACCGACGGCACAACCGTGGGTAAGTAATTACTCTTAAAAAAAAATTAATAAACATCGATGGCTTAACAATTGGCTATAATTTTGTGAAATAATTTAATGACTATCATCGACATATATGTTGGTATATATCTGTGCCATGTGGTGCAAAATATTATCAATGGATATATTAATTTGGATTGAAATCCATATTACTTTGTTGTCCATTGGAATAGCCGTTGGTATTTCCGTCGGTTTTTCGTGTGTTTCTGGTGGTGTTTTTATATAGTCATTTGATTATATCATGACACATCATAAAAAATATTTAACTTTTATAATAATATTTTAAAAGCCAAACATATAAACATATATAATTAATTAATAGTATAAAATATTTTATATTAATAATATATTAAAATTAATAATATTAAAATTTTTTACATTGATATTCTATTAGATATTGGTGTGTTATTAAGATTGTTTGATGTTTATAATAAGTAATTCAAAAATTATGTTCATGACAATATATAACTGATTAATGATATAAAAAATTTTATATTAGTAATGCTTAAAAATGAACACTTAATAATATACCAGCGCTATGTTGCGCGTAGGTATTATATTCAAGGGTACACGACTGACATGAACACCCGACAAGTTACTCAAAACATGCGGCCAACTGAAATTTTGTTAAAAAAACATAAGGCAAAATGGATTTTTAAATCCCTTAATTTATTTCTATGTTTGTTTTGATTTCCGAATTAATTTTTATTTATTTTAGTCTTCTAATTAATTTTTTATTTATTTTGGTCTCCTAACTTTTTATCATTAGAGGACCAAAATAAATAAATAAAAAATTAATTAACAGTTAAGAGTTATGAAATCAAAGTAAAAAAAAAATTAAGGGACCAAAACAACAAAAAATTAGTTATGAGATCAAAATAAAAAACAAATAATTTAAGAGACCAAAAAATCGATTTAAAAAAAATAGCAAACACTTCTGTGGCAATAAAATACAAGTGGGAATGCGTCCTAATAATATGCAAATTGCAACTGTTGTTAAGAAGATGAGGGTTAAGTGGAAGCACATGAGAATTCTAACTCGAGGATAATGCACATGGAGCACCATCGATACTATTTCATTTCTCGTTGCACGAATTTGGTGGATTCAGCACATTTGCAAGTATAAAATCTAGACATTGTTTGAAGTATAAACCATGTGTTATTTTTGCTCTTAACCATCAATTTCTTGGCTCAAGTTAGATTGGCTCACTATAAAAAAAGTTCTCCCATGGTTAACTTTTTTTATTTATAATAATCAAATTCGAGATATATTATAAGAAGAATAAGTGGCAAATCACTTAAATTAGTCAATCATTAATAACCTTATATTATTATATCTTACTATATATTTAATTGAATATACAGGTTAATTTGACTCGATGTGATCTATATCATGGACATATTTCAAGTTGGAGTGACAAATAAATGGATTGGAGGAATTTTAAATTAGATTATAATGGATGAATAAATAAATCATTAATTTATTTATAATTAATTGAAAATTTGTTAAAATCATATAATTCATCTATAAACAATTTTAGTAGATGAATATCAAATCCATCGTTGACCTATTTCACATAGGAATATCCAATTCATGTATTTGAAATTATATTTTAGAAAATGAATTTTCTCATGTAATAATTTCACATATTCTAGTCATATATAAATTTTTGTTATTGATTAGAAAGGTGGAACCTAATTTAAAGTCCACAAAAAAAAATAATTAAAGATAAAAATCAATACATGATTATATCATGTAAAATTTTTATGATATCATCTATTCCCCATACTTTATTCAAATAAAAACTATTTCTTCAAAAAATTTAATGTAGTTTTTAGAATAAATGCATTGATACTATCTTTTGTCTGAATACATTTCGTTCTTTTAAAAAGGATTAGTTAAAGTGTCAAGTACCAACATTTGGTTACTTGATTCATCATTTATTTTTCTTAAATAATATCTTGACTTCGAGTCTAGCGGATGAAAAAAAAATAGCGCATTGGGAGAGTTTTGTCATTTCTTATAAACCGATCTAATTCAAACAAAATAAGTTAGAGTCTAGTATATTTTGAGTTATAATAATTTCCTCCCCAAAGAAAAAAAAGTGTCAAGCAATTTTTGACCTCGTAGGATATGAGAATGTAAATTTAAATGTAAGAAAGCAACTCTTATTTGAAACAAAAAATTGTATATCCTATGTATTCTTGCAAAAAAAACAAAAATTAGTCTTAATATGTAAAAATATCGCTTGTTCTTTTAAAAAATACATTTGATTCTAATAAAACAGATTCATGTACACATTCTTTGAATCGAATGCATTTGGATGCCGTAAGTGTCTAAATACATTTTTTTTTTTTGTAAGTGCAAGTTTAGGTAAGTTTGGTACCAATAATTTCACCAAGGTCAAAGCACAGCTCTTAGTCTCAAAGAGTATTTGTGGGAGACTTATGAGATCTTCTGCCAATTAGGTCCTCGCATCGAGAGTGGAAATAAAACTTAAGTTCTGATAAAATTTGAGTTCATTTTTTACCAACTGTATCAATCCTAATTAGGGTGTCTAAATACATTTGAGTCTAAAAAACTATATATATATGTTTTCTTTATTATCTAGTATTATTATAAGGGGCTTCTTTTATTCTAATGTTCATTTTTACTTTTCTCAAATTATCCTTTTTAATTACTTATTTAAATGTTGAAAGATATTAACGCTTAGTTGGTTCAAATTGTTCGGAATTTGTTCCCCTTAAATAAAGTCTAGGATTCGAGTTTTGTGGATGGAAAAAAACTAGAGTTGGGAGAACTTTACCTCCATAATGAGCCAATCCAACTCGAACCAAACTAGTCGGAATTTAGTGGACTTTTGAATACTAGTGGTCCATAGCAAAAAATGTTGAAAGATAAATAAAAATAAAAGAATAATACACGTTATTACTCGTTTGAAGATTTTAAAATATTTGATACCACTCTGCCGGGAGCCCCCTTATCATTAGCACATGATCCCTACTTTGGCAAGGCGAGAACTTCGGCCTTCACTCATTAGCCTACTTATCGAGCTGATTACTCATAAGGATCACATACTAACAATAAAGAGGGCCAGAAAAAGCTGGATCATCAATCGATACTTTTACGATGCACAGGATCCTCTGGTAGAAACAAGTCACGAGAGCATACTGTATCGATATAGCCTTGTTATTTCCTTTATTTGGTTCAAGATCATAGGAGCATATTAAGAGAAAGAAGGAAAGAACTTTCAGGAAGGAGAAGAGAGTTTAGAGACTCATGCTTATAGAAACACACTTGTATTATTTGATAAGGTTTCTGATTGATTCTACAAAGAGGGGGCTCCTTCCTTTATATAGAGAAGGAGGCTTACAAGACACTCTTAGTAATCTTACTACGTCTTCGAACTTCTTCTACAAGCTTCTTCATAATACTAACTTCTTCTACAAGTCTCTACTAGGCTAAGCATCTGGTTGCTTGTCAGACACTCGACAAGGACTAGACACCATTAATTACAACAGGACAAACTTATTTATGACTATGGCCCACCTATTTATTACAAAGGATAAGACTTCTTTTATAAGACAACTGATGTTTGACTAAGACACTAAAAGACAAACGTCTTTTCTACTACGTGGCTTCTTCCTGACGATTCCCGGGTCTTGAGCTTTGTGGGATTGTTGACACCTCTGCTACTTGAAGATAGGCTCATGGCTTGGTGATAAGTTTGCTTTCTCGTCTCTATCTACTTTTTTCCAGTACTTTCTTATCTCTTCTTTTAATAGTATATCTTCAGGATCCATCATGTCTTCATCTGGGTCTTGGGAATCCTGCATGATTAGATCTTGCATTGAATTTTTGTCAGTGGTTGTGCTTATGCGGCTGCTTCAATTGTTCATTGGTGCTTCAGTTATGTGAGGAATCTCGGATAATGGACAGATGATATCTAATGGCTGGATACAAGTGGCATCATTATCATCTACACCATTAATTTCCTACAAGTGAAAAACCAAATTTTCTTTATAGAACGGAGGTTCATTGTCTCGGACAAGTGCTTTCAGATTTGGGAGTAGTGTATACACCCTGGCATGGTTTTGTGTCCAGAAGCTTACTTTGTGGATCTTTGGAAATCTGATCGGTGGATAATAAAAACTGAGATAAAATCATTTAACTGATCATCTTCTAATTTCCAAATATTAAATCTGGATAATTCTCTGTCAAGTTCTTTAATCCACCAACTAATAGGTGAAAACCATTGGAGAGCATTCCATAAAAGAGAAGAGCGGTTTTAGATGCGAGAGGAATCTCCTCAGTTTAAAGGCAGGGCACAGGATAGGATATGAGTATAAGATGGAGACGCACCATAGATACCACATATCAGATTCTTCGAATGTTGTTCCCATAAAGATGGTAAAAATGGTAAGATATGGTGCAACAGGACTTAGCCAAGTGGGTTGAGGAATCAGGTTATGTGTTTGGACTGATCTGTTTAGGTAAAGGGACATATGTGATCTGGCAAATTCCTGTAGGTATTTTGGTGTTAGAGGAGTGCCGGGAGGAATTTCAGGTGGGAAAACTTTTTGAGCTATGTCTTCTGTAGAGGAACTGGATGGATAAGTATTCATCATGATTAGTGGGTAACAGTGAGTGGAGGCGATGATGGTGATGGATTTGTTTTGGACTTGGTTTGGCCTGGAGAGGAAATCTGGGACAAGGTTTTGAGTTCCTTTTATGTGTTTTACAGAGAAATCATATCGGAAAAACCATTCTTTCAGTCTGAGTATTTGAGGACTTGGCAGGATTTTGTTTTTGAACTCAAGCAATTTCGGAAATGAGGAATTATCTAGATGTACCTCAAATTGGTGTCCTCTGAGATGGAAATCAAACTTCTGGATTCCATACTTGACTGTCAAGGTTTCCTTGTAAGTTGTGTGATAGTGAAGCTCATTGGTTTGAGCCCATCCTTGGCATGTCCATAATAGAATTTTTGGCCTTCAACTTCTTCTATCAGGACGGCTCCCCAGTACTGGTCACTAGCATCTGTTTGCAAAATCCGTTTTCCTTCTCCAGGTATCTTGAGAGGAGGTGGATTCTTTGCTGCTTGCTTCAGACAGCTTCTGACCTCAGTTTGTTCTGATCCCCATGGAGGAGCTTTTTTCTTCAGGAGCTTGGACAGTTTCGTGGTGTCTTTGGAAATATGTGGGATGAAATCCCTTATGTAGTTGAGAATTCCCAGAAACTGTTGGATCTGCTTTGTGGTCATGTTTTCATCAGGGAATTTTGGAAGTTCTTGACAATGTGTGGTGTGGCACATATTTTCCTTGAGCAAAGTGCATTCCCAGAAAATCTACTTCAGTTGTTCCGATCTAGGATTTTCTTGATGATGACATTATTCCATATTGGTCACAAATGTTGTAGAATTCTTCCAAGAGTTGCTTGTGACTGTGTTCATCAGGAGAGAAAAGGAGTATGTCATCAATGTAAATGAGAGCACGATCAAGGAGAGGTTCAAAGACTTTGGTCATGGCCTTTTGGAACAGTGATGGAGCGACTTTGAGCCCAAAGGTAAAGCGATCCATTGGTAATGGACATTTGGAATACAAAATCGATTTTGAGTGCATCTTTTGGGTTAAGGCCCAATTGCCAAAATCGACTTGAGTCAAACTTTGAGAAAATATGGGCATTAGAATATAGGAATAAAGAGAGTAAATCTTGAAAGAAAACTTATCATCTTTGAGGAATTGGTTTAGTGGGCGATGTCGATGACAAGTCTCTTTTTTCCTCGAATCTGCTCAGATCTTTTATTCACATAAAAAGCTTGGCACGCCTAATCAGATTTGGTTGGTTCAATCAACCCTTGCTTCAGCAATTGTTGGCATTCTTCAAATGCTGCAGCTCTGTCAGATGGTGACATTCCAGGATGAACTGCCTTGGTTGGATTGATGTCTTCATTTAATTTGAACGGCAAATCCACGAAGAATTTCTCATTCTTCCAAAGTGGATGAGGATGTTTGAAGAGGTCATGGCTGTCAGCACTCATCTTGAGGAGCTTGTCCCTTATGTCTTCATATCCCAATGGTGCATCTGCAAGAGTAAACAATTTTGGGACAGTAGAATAAGGCTTGAACTCCCGTTTAAACTTAATCCCTTGAGAAAGGATTTGAAGTCTATGATTTTGAGTGTAAACATCTATGCCAATCACAAGATCTTTGTCGGGCAAATCTGTTCCAATGACTTTGGTCCAGATAATGCATCCTGGGAAAAATTTGATTCCGATCTTGTGTTTAGTAATCAGATCCGTTCGGAAAATCTTGATATCTGCTGCTTTGAAAAAATGGACACTGGATTCCCAAGCAGATGATGGGAGGATCATCGGATTCATCAAAGTCTTACGTTGCTCTGTATCCATGAAAGCAATGGCTTTGATTGGCATGTCATACTTGGAGGGAAGAATATGAATCTCGATGTTCGGCAATGGTGAAACCGGATCGAGGGAACTGATTTCTGGATTTGGAAGTGCAGGGACTTCTTACGCTTGTAAGGCAGAAATGTTCCTCAGGCTGGAAGATTACGACTCCTTTGCTTTCTTCAGAGTCTGTGTATTCTAGTCCGAAGACAGTTGAGGCATCTGGCTGATCTTGCTCATCATACCAGGATTCAATGTCTTCATCTGTGGCTAAGTCAAGGGAATGGACTAGCTTGGAAGCCTTTTCCCTGTTATTTGGACAATTTTTTGAAAAGTGTCCTTTCTTGCCACAAATGAAACATCGTTTGCCATCTTTTCCTCGGAAAGGCTTTCTTTTGAAGAACTTGACTTTCTTCTTCTTTCTTTTCTTGTTCAGGAAGACTCTGTTTTTTCTTTTAGCAGTTGGCTTGTAACGGCAACTACAGTCTTTCTCTTTACACTTGATCTCCAGGTAATTCTTCTTGCAAGCCTTGGTGTATTTCTTTCTGTCTTTGAGAATATTTTCAAAGAGGACCTGTTGGCTACATAGCTTGTCTAATGCAGCAAGGCATGTCTGGTGGATTTCTCCAAGAGTCATGCTTACAACGTCTCTTTGCATGGTGGTGATCATTCTGAACATTTCTGCCTGGAGTTCTTCGAGAAGAGAGCTGACATAGGTGTTCTTAAGGCTAGGATCATTGTAGCCATTTAGTTGATAAAACCTTTGAGCTATTCTTTTGAAATGGCGCTCAAGATCAGGTTTTTTCAGAGAACAACACTTCATGTCAAAGTATTCTTTCCGAACTTCCTTTTGAACAAGGTTATGGTCACCAAGAAATTCATGATGGAGTGCGGCAATAATAGTATCAGTACTTTCCAGTCTGTGGAGTTCATCTTGTCTTACAGAACCAAGACTAAGATACCATTCCTTGAGGACTCCAGTCATGTGGGCCTGAGAATTCTTCAATGACTCGGTACCGATCAGCATCTGGTGAAACCATCTTAGCATCCATCCAGGCTTTAAAATCTAAAAACCTTTTTCTCCATTGAGATGGAGGGATGTCATCAATGGTGAACAATGGTCCTCCAGATGGTGGAGGAGTATTGATCTCTTGAGGATTTAAAGATGACGATTGAGCCCCTCTTGTTATCTCGGTCTCTACAGTTGTAGCCATGAGGGTCCTAGTGATGTCAGCATACTCATCATCACTAGGGGTTTCCACAGATGCTTCGACACTCTGGTCATCGTTATCTGTTGGCTCTTGGTAGGCATGGGAGGATATCATGGCTTGAGACAGTGGGACTGTATCAGGGTCAACCTCTGAGGTCTGCGTCTTTTTTGGAGATGGTTCGGGTTCAAGAGATTTTGAATCTTGAAGTGGTTGTTTTGGAGAAACTGAGGAAGATTCAACAACTTCCTTCCTCTTTGGGTTTTCTCTAGAGGGTCGAGATCTTTCTCCAAAGAATGTGGTCTTTGGTGGTAGGATTGGTGGTAGTAATGGTGGAGGCCTATATGGTTGTGAAGATGGTAGAAGGCTGTGATATATCTTTGGTGGTGGAGCAAAGAATGGGTCTGGCTCTGGCTGTTTTTGGAGTTTCTTTGTATATTCGTAGAGCTCTTCTATATTATGGCTAAGCCTCTGAAGTTCTCTTTCTCTCAGATCGAAAGCTGGGTCATGGATATTCCGGACAGGAAGTTGTCGGATTTCCATTTCGGGACTTCGATTACGCTTTGTCTCCTTATAGTACTTCTGCAACTTTTCAGACAGTATCTCCAGTCGTTGCTCTACAGCTGCCATGATATTATCAATCTGTTGATTGATTTTTGTCAGCAGCCTATTTTGAGCTATGGAGTTCTCGGTTTGCCAATTCAGAACTTCTTCAGCTTGAGTAAGAGGCTTCAGCTTGCCATTTGGTTGTACTTCAGTAGGCTGGACAAAAGGTTTAGTGTGTGTCTGGGTGGTAGGGTTGCTTTTCCTTTCCAAAGCTGGAAAGTCAGCTCCGTAAGTGGCTGAAGTGGAGGCAAACATCATGCATAGGATTATTGGTGTTGTTGGGACAGAAGGTGTGGATTCTGGACTTTTACAGGAAAAGGAGTTTGTGGCATTTTGTGGTGGTGGCCAAGTAACAAGGTCAGGGTCTTCAGGCGGTGGTGAATACCCTTCTTGTTGGAGTATCCTGAGGGCTTCTTCATAGATTGGCAATGGTTCCCTCTTCTTTCTGATCCCTACCCAGGGACCATTTTCTGGATCAGATTTCCTCTGTGGCTTAAGAGGAGGCCTGCATGGAGTAGCAGGATGCTTACAGTTTCCTGTGCATGCCCTTCGCCATTCATCATTTTTTGGCATGGGATAGAACCACGTGTCACAAGTACATCCTGGTTCGCACATTCCCGATCCAGGAATATCCCATAGGAAATGGCCATCAATCTTGTCAGAATAGATGATATGTCCATTTGGCGAGATAGCATGAATCGGCAACTTCTTTTCAGCTGCTCCGAGAGTGATCATCATGGTGTGGAAGACTGGAGGTTTTCCCCCAGAAGATTCCTCTTGATCTGGCCTTTTGAAAATAGTTTTGTCAGTTCCATCGGCAGACCTTTGAAAACTTGCTTGATTGAAAGCAGCGAAGTCTTTGTTCCTTTTGAAGTTTTCATAGTTGCTTATCCATTCAAGCGGCATGAGTGCGGGAGGTCCTTCTTTGAAATCTGCTTTGGAATCGAGCGATGGAGGGTGTCTCATCGTTTGAGGTGGCCAGGACCATCAAGGCATTCTGATCGAAACCTTTCGGAGTAGGCAGATCAAAACAATGGTCTTGAAGCCTATAGATCGGTGGTCTTTGCGATGAAGCGACTAGAGGGCGATTCCATCTTGTGGAGCCCTATGAAATTTGGACTGTACTTTGAACCTGGTGGTCAAAGTGGGGTCTCTGAGGTGGACATTGAAATTTGGGAACATGGTCAAGACAACACTTCCCGCATTTAGTGTCGTCAAAGCGATTCAGATTGTGGCATGCTCAAGGTTACGGAAGGTAGTATCAGGTAGGCTTACCTGGCGGTGATAGGGAGTCCTTTTCTCCCGTGAAGGAAAGAACTAACCTAATAGCCCCAAGGTGAAGATCGACATATCCTTCTCTGCCAAAGCGGGATGAGAGTAGGATTAATCTCAGTCAACATATTGTTATTGTTGGTGGCTTGGAGAGCACATTCATCCATTTTTGTTGTCTGGATGTACTCTTTCACACCAGGTCTTGGAGTTGAGATAAGCTTTTTGCGGAGCCACTTGAATTGCCCCTTTTCTCTTCTAAAGACATTATAGGGACTAAGGAGAGGAGGAATAGAGCTTTCTATTTGGGCATCTTCAGGGACATAGGAATATTCTATGAGGTTTTCTATTTTGGAAGAAAGGGTTTTTATACAGGATTCAGGGATGGATAGTCTTGAGGTTAAGGACAAAGGTTTTTGGAGGGCATTCTCTGAGGAGGAGGACGCCATATGTGAGTTGGGACCTTCCTTACTCATTCTCCCTGCTAACATCTATAACATGCTCCCTGCTCTTTAGAAAATAAAGGGAATAACTCGGCCGGGCGTTTAGGCTCTGATACCACTCTGCCGGAAGATTATTATAAGAATCCTTCTCATTTTGAATTAATAATTATTTTCAAATATTGTTGACTATATAATTATAATTTATTTTCAAAAAAATTACTTTTATATTTCTAATCTTAACAAAATAAAAAAACTAAAAAAAAAAAAGAATTCGGCAAACATGGCTATTAATTTAATAATATTCAATAAATAATTTTTTTATTAATTAACGATCTATTAGCTAAAATTAATCCAATCCATTAAATCTATTGATATAATCGAGTTGGATATAGATATGCATCGATTGGATAGATGATGCACTAATAAATCTAAGTGCAACCGCTAATTAACCTTAATCAGGTCGAGCAATCTGTGGTTATTTATTAATCAAGTTCGAAAATTAAAATCCTTAGTCAATTAAATAGGGTGACTCACCATCATGTGAATCCGTTAAAAATTTGAAAAAAAAAAATTGAAAATAAAACATAGGTTGAAGGTAAAATAATAATAATAATAATAATAATAATAATTGGAGCAAGTATTAAAAAGTAATTTACGTAAAACTTGCAGCATATCGGAATTCCCATGAGTGGAGTGAACGTCGATGGCGGGGGATATGGCCCAACCCTCAACATTTTTCTTAATTTCTTTAAATTTTTTGAGAAAAAAAGGTTAGAATCTTGCATACAATCTTATGTTTGGCCCCCTTAATAAAAAGAAATTGATCCTTGTCCCCTTCAAAACTACTCAATTCTTCAGCATATTCTCTAGACCTGTACATGAGTAGCCCTCCTTTATATATGTATCTTTATCTCCTCTACTCTTCATAACCCCAATCATATAACCTAGAAAACTGCTACAGATTTAGAAAAATTAGAAAAAAGGGTAACATATAATTTTTAAGAAGGTTAACATTATTTTATAGAAAATAATAAAACATTATAGTTGGTTTTTGAAAATTTAAAAAAATTTAAAAGATGTTAGTGTTAAAAATTTTAAGTGTCACTAAAATGAAAGATGTGAATATAAATTTAAATTAAATGTCTTACGTACATTAAAAATGAAAGGGCAAGTAATGATCATGCAAAGTGAAAAGACTCATAAATTTAACTAAGTTCATGGTTCAGCTGGAATAAGTATTTGAGAAGCAATAATTGATAAAGAATGGTTTAAGCAAGTGGACATTATCAGTTAGCAGCTTCTGCTAGCAATGATAGTGTGTTTGTTGTTTCCAGAGACTATATAGTTGCCCTTGGTCATATATCTATCATCAGACTACTATTTATAAGTCTTTGAGCTAAATGACACATCCACACATGGGCCAATATTGATGTTGAATGGCACACTGTTGATCATTTGTTTGAATCTCGAGTTTAATGGATAGGAGATTTTTTCACTGAATTTTAAAGGGCTTCGTTTAATGATTAAGGAGGTGTGCTTTTTACTTGAATTACTTGGCTCGAACATTTCACCTAGGAAAAGTTATTTTCTCAAATGAAGCAAGTCATGATGTACGACTAGGTTAATAGGCTGCACTCATTATAAATGTTATGGGTTGGAATATTTAGTTTATCAAATTTTAACGGTGATGCTTATGGAATAAACACCTCCTCCCCCACCCAGTTAGGGTAAAAGCTATAATTAATGGTAAAAGTGGAGCTTTATTTTTTCATAACTTCTCATAACCATATTTAGCATAGGGACAACATCTATTACAAATATTATCTCAACAAATGACATGACAGATTAGACACCAATTAACATTTTTTTCTCTAGAACTAACATTTGGACTAATGTAAAATAAAAATTAATCTTCAATGACCAAATTGATATAAAATATTTTTTAGAGATCAAATTAATGTTTTACAACTCTTTTTGAAGGCTAATTTGAGAGTCCACATTGCATAATGTGATACATTAGATAATAGTTGATAGTTTCTTTACCGAAGCTAATGTCTAGACTAACGAAAAACCAAAATTAATCTTTTAAATGCTAAATTAATGTTATAAATCTTTTTAAGGATCAAATTTAGTATGAGTTTGCTTGTCCTTTAGGAGTTTATAGGTTCATGTGTGTGCTTTAGATGCTGGTTTAGGAGTACTATATATTTTTCTTTTGATGCTTCATGTTCATTTGGATCTCTAAAGAGTTTTATTTTATTTTATTTTATTTTTTGGTGGCCCTGCCCTATACCAGACTTAGCTTCTCTATTTTGAGAGATTTGAGCACTTTTCAATTATAAAAAAAAAAATTAAATTAATATCCCGCGACTCGGTAACCAATTAAAGTTTTACTCATTTAATTATATGGTATATATGAACTTCTTTCTTTCTTTTGTAACTAGCATAAACGTTATTACACAAAATTTGTGTTGGAGTGTGTGCGTGCGTGTGGAGTAGAATGGCCAGCCAGCTGTAATGACAAGAACCTTTTGCGGTTCTTTCAAGCCAAACGTGCAACTTAGGATGGATGTTTTATTGGAAGTCTGTCCGCACAATTGCGAAAGCGAAACCATGCGCGTGTGTGACCACATTGGAGGAGCAAGAACGAGCAGAGCATATAATGAGAGACATTGGGGCACCTCATGCTCGTGTATCTGTCACTCTCTTGGGCCTCTGGTCTGTGAAGGTCCTCATGTACTTTTTTGTCCGCATTCCATCACATGATGAATCTCAATCATCATTATTCTTTTATGGAAAATGTGTTTTAACTCACAGTGTATGATATCCACCATGATATCGTATGTTAAGGTGAGTATAGATATGTATTAAGACATATGTATATTGAGATTAAAAAAAAAAAAGAGTAATGTATTTATGTAAGTAAGAAATTACTGTTTTGGTTGGGAAGTAAGATATTATATTTGATGTTGAAAAAGGCATCACTCTTTATCACAGAGTACAGACTAAACCTAAGGCCCAAAACGGCCGAGGCCTAGAGGTCCTAACAGAGAGGCCTGAATTGGATCCTGGCCCTGATCAATCAAAGTGATATAAATACTAAGCTAGCTTAAGGGACCTTAACCTATCCCCAAAGTTGGCTTACCTCCTTCCAAGATTATGATAAAGAGAACCAAATCCCTTGAAAGGTAGAGCCACCACCCCAAACTACCTGTTATAAATACTAAGTTAGGAGCTTAGGTAAATCACTTAATCCTACACTCTCTAGTATATATTTGAAAAAATTGTAAGATTAAAATTATTTTAATAATCATTTGTTTGTATAATCACTTTTTTATGTGATCAATTATATGAGAATCCATTTATGTTTGGAGACTTTAGCTGAAAAGTGATTTTAAAATAATCTATTTTTGTTTGGATTGTACAAAAATAGTTATTTTTATGTGATAAAATTACTAAAAGAGATATGAAATGATTGTTTATATTATATAATCTTTGATATTTAAGGTTAATTTGCTAAAAATATAACAATTCTAAAATAATCAGCTTTTGTTTACAATCATAAACTCCAAAAAGTTGGTTATGATTATAAGTTGTATTTTAACTTAAAATTATTAACTTTTGATTATCATTTATTTCAATTTTTTACCAAACATACTTGATTATCTCAAAACAGCTTCTTTTCTGAAAAAAAAAAAAAAATTGTTTTGATAGGTTTCCAAACATGCTACTAGTACCTTTTGGCTCTTGCTGACTTAAGTATCAGAATCTTTACAGGTACATCACCCTCGAAGCAAAGGGGATTGTTCAAGTCTCATGTTCCCATAGTCCACTAGTCAAGTATTCTATCCAAGTAACTCGAATTCCATCTTGTTACTTTTGAACACTTCTAATCTAGGAAAAAACATAAAACATCATCATTAATTTTCTATATTCCTTCTAACTTTGTTTCTTCCATTTGACCATTTTACTCTTATATCGTTAATCCCAAATACATGGATTGAGGTTATAATGATCAACTAGAGTGTTAAACTTCTAAATCCTGAATTTTAATTCTGTCATTCAAAAATTATTACTGCAGCAAAAGCATCATCATGGAGAAAGTTTTGTTTCAACTGTTTCATGCTAAACAACTTCAATTAATCTTTTCTCAGATATTTAATTATAATATTTAAAATAAATTAAATTAACTTAAGCATGTACATTCACTAATTTTTACTCTAATCATGCATTGCAAAAACAAGTTGGCAACATTCTCATACAAATACAAATCTGGTTTGGGACAACCTGCCTCCATAAACAAAGAATAGGTTGACCAATTTAATTGTTAGAGAGAATGTGAAGACTGTCAACTAGGTAAAAGTCTTGGACTATTAGCTGACAAGGATAAGGAGGTTATCAATGTGTTGGTCAAAAATCATGAGCATAAAGAGAAGGATTATGAAAATGTGAAGACTAGAGGCAAAAAGGGAAGCAAAAAGAATAGCTTGTGTTAGTCTAAGCCTGGATGAGTAGTTCACGTTGTTTGATTGTGTGCTTGTCCTTTGTATATGGGCTTCATATGTAGCTCCCCTTTTTGGCAATAGTCTTGCTTTTATAGGATCCTTTTCTTTTTGAGGCATTTTGCTGTAATAACTACTCCATTTGATTTGAATGTTGAGGCTTCAATTAACAATCGAAAAAAAAAAAAATTGTTAGAGAATGTGTGCTTTTTTTGTTTTTATATACATGAATGGTTAGAGATATAAAGTCATTTATGAGAGTTATTAATTGATATAATACATGAGTTTTATAAAGGTTTAATTACTTTACAGGTTCTTATAGTTTTACTCAATTTTCAAATAGGTCTTATAGTTTAAAAATTTGTAATCAAATCCCTATCGTTATGATATCATGAGATAAAATGGAATATTCTATTATTCCATCTGATGTGGCTAGACATGTATATAAAGTTATCCAACATGGAACCCATGTTATTCCATATCATTGACTAGGAATCTATTTAAATTTCGAGTGAAACTATAGGGACTTGTACAATAATTTCAAAATGAGGCAAATACAACAACTGGCTTAAAAACCCACGACCTCCCCAATGTGCAGTAGAGCTCAACGTTAACTTTCACAACAGGCAACCTGCATTTTATAGTATTTTATGGCTTCTTGTTGAACCACACTATTAAACTATATTAATAAGTTTGTAACATACAACCAAACCAAGTAAAGATCCAATAATTTGCATTACAACTACAATACAAAACTCCACACCTTATCTGCCCTCAAGATTGGGAATTAGAATGTAAAGAAAGACTGTGCAATCTTCTATAATACTCTATAGATGCGAATGAAACTCTTCACTATTCAAGAGAGTATAAAATAAGTCAATGAACCTTTAGATCCATAAAACATGTTAAAATCAACATATATACTGTTATTTGAGCAATAAGTTTCTTTGGCACTTAAGCCTATTTGATAATATAAATTGTGGGTGAAATTTTACAAATTCTAACTTTTTATAGGTGTAGCAATGCAACTACCATGCCTTAGATCTCTCTCTACTTATAAAAAGCCAACTTGGTTGTCATTTCACAACCACCTAAAATGAAATTATTAAGACATATATAAGTGAAGAACTTTTGTTTCAATTTTTTTTTTCTCCAAGAAAATATTTTCAACTAGACAAAAAAGTTACACCTCTCCTTTGAGTGACATGGTGAAGATGGAAAAAAAAAAATGATTTGAGTTCGTTTGTGAAAGCCTAGCCTCCCAATCAATTTACTATATTTTGTTTGGGTAAATATTCTATCAATTATTAGTCGGTGCTTCTGTATATGATATTTTCAAATAGTAGTTTTTGATGTATATGAAGTGTAAACTCATAAGTAGTTATTTACTAAAATTATTGGTTGTTTAAGAAATTGTATATTGAGTATCATAATAAAACCTATTAATGGTATTTAAGTTATGAGTAAATAATCTTTTTGATCCTAAGATTTTACATTTGATATCAAATTAGTCTTGAAAAATTTTTTGACATCAATTTAGTCATGATATTTTAAAATTTGATATCAATTTAGTTTTACCATTAAATTTTACTAACACTGTTAACCATATCAAGATTTAAAAATAAATTAAAAATAGAAAAGGAAAAAGCTATCCACCTCGACAAAATTTCATCAACTTTGGAACCCTAAACTACAGCCCACCACCAACAAACCCTCACTCACATCCACGGCGTAGCTAGGGCATTTTAGTTTATCAAATCAATCGTTGCTCCATTACAATTCAACAAGATATTACAAAGTTCGATAAAAATTTCAACAAATTAAAATTGAACAAATAAATAAATTGAATTGAATTGCCACCGTCAAAGTACAATGCAAATTGAATAAATTCCAAGAACTAGTTAACAAGGTCCAAATACTATGTACAACAACAAATTAACCTAAAAAATATCCCCAAATAATAAATTAAGGATTGAATAATTTTGATCTGAGTTTGGATAATTGAATTCATCGGAATTGAGGAATTCTTGGGTACGATCAATAGATGAGGATTCTTCATGGACAGAGGGCTGGAAGCCTCGTCATCCCGAAGAACTTGGTGGAAAAGTTCGGAAAAGTAGGAAGTTTGAGATCGAAATCATGTTAGTGGTTGTGGCTGACAATGTGTGTGAACCCAACCCCTTTGTGGTGGCAAAGCTTGTCTCCTCCCAAGGGGTCACCTATCTTTGGCTACCCATGATGCCAACACCTCCAAGGCTACAGTTTAGGGTTCCAGAGTTATGAAATTTTGTGGGGGTGGATAGTTTCTTTTCTATTTTATTTTTAAATCTTGATATGGTTAATGGTGTTAGTGACGGTTAATAGTGAAACTAAATTGATGTCAAATTTTAAAATATCAGGACCAAATTAATGTTAAAAATTTTTTCAAAACTAAATTGATGTCAAATATAAAATTTTAGGATAAAAAAGGTTATTTACTCATATATTATTAGTTTAATTTTGAAAGAGAAAGAAGGGCATTTTAGGACAATCAAACAAAAGTTCATTAAATGGGGAGTGAAATAGACAATAAGAAATGGCTATTTTATGAACTTTTAGATTATATGATTAATTTGATTCGTGAAAAACATTAACAACTTTCCATTAGTTCTTGGATATTTTTCAACTCAACATAAAAGTCTCTGAAAATAATTTTACCATGCAAATCAATTCCTATTTAAATTTTTATTTTTTATTTAACGCAGCTAAATATATAACAAGTTAAATAGAGTATAACTTTTTCTTTCATCACCTCGATGAAATACGGGTGAGTATCCCCATTTCATTCCTCCTTTCCCTTCATTATAAAACTTTCCAAACACCCATAAACACCACTCCAATCAAACAATAATATTTTTTTCGGTTGCTATTATTTCATCCAGACGGGTTAGACGTATGGATAGATACATTGGTTAATTGTCTATGTTTTATTTTGCTTTGGCTTAAGTCATGTGGTCCGTTTTGATTTTTGGTTGCTTAGATGAAATGTAAATGTAGTGTGGTCCCTCAATAGGAATAAATTACTGTGTTTGGTCATATTTAATATTAGAATTTTTTGAATAAATTAATTGTGATTATTATAAAATTAAATTTTGCTTTACCTTTTTCTATCCATATCAAGCTCAAGTGCCATATGACCAAAATAAACACAGTATGTCATTAAGAATCATAGTATCAATATTAAATGCCTTATGCCAAAAACATAAGCAAGGTTTAGGTGGTACACTTTATATGACAGCATCTCTTCATTCCATGTTTGATTATCCCAGCAATAAGTTGAAGAAACTGTTTCCTAAAGAATTTTCTTGATTTCAAGAGTGCACACTAACTTAAGTGAATAATCAAAGTGATATGAGGAAAGAAATTCAAAATCATCCATGACCTTAATATTGATCTCATAGCCCATTATTTACATTTCACACAACTCCATAACTGAATATAAGCCACACAAAAAGGGCAATATGTTTGAAAGATGATATACGACAAAATAAAATGCATTTATCTTCTGTAACAATATAGGTTTTTTTTTTCAAAAGATTTATCAACTTAGATGAAAATATAGCTTTAGAAGTTAGCAATTATTTTTTTTAAAAAAACGTCATTTCAATCTACCATTAGGCTGTTCTATGTTTTATCTTCAAAAATCATCTATATGCTTTCTTTCTTGAAATAGCTTGCCTCTATTCAGCCACTCTTTTAACCTTTTTCAAAAGATTTGAACACTTGTAGGCCGGTTTAATGAAAAACAACCATGGAGGATCTAACTTTACACACATTCTTGTTTATAAAGACTGGTTTTAAAGCCTGAACTATTCAGCACTGAGCTCAACTAAAATTTAACAAAAGTTAATGGTAGCAAAATGCCAGGCATCAACAACAGAAATACCGAATCACTGAAGAAGTTATTAAAACCGACATCTTAGAAGCAAGCTACAGAGCTTTGTGATCTTCTGTTAGTTTTAGGATCTGTTTTTTTTGGCACGTCAGCAATAATAAGATTTGAAGTTAGGTCCTTATACCAACTATTCAAACCCTTTACCATTAGACTACTCCTAGCAGCTTTAATACTAAGTGAACAAAGCATATTTCACTTTGACAAAAATTGGAAGAAAAAAAAATGTTTCTATCGTGGAGCCTTAGGTAAATGTTTCTACCCCCTCTCTTAATTTGGCAATCAATAATATTGTGACAGGATGCGAGAAGGTGTGTTGTGCAAGTTGGTGATGGAAGTAAATATGGGGTGTTCAAGGTGAGCAAGGAAGAAACAAACTTCTCCAATGGTATCATAAATTCTTTGCAAGTCTGTAGAACAGTATTTTCCATATATAAATTGGCAAAAGGGACTTTCCACAGAACATACGACACGATAATGTGATGAAAAAATAGTGGGAAGTCTTGAAAGGGCAGAGAGTGTCATGGCACTAATAACACAGGCCTGAGTGAAACCTTTGGAATTGTGGACAGTTGGGCAAAATGCCAATATTTCACAGAACAGATTTCTAGGCTTGGCTGCCACTATTTTAGCTTATACAGATACTGATGTTTGGCCAATTACAATATGCAACTTCATAGCCATGAAGAGACATTTCACATGTCTCATTCAAGAATGCTACAAAATTCAGACCAAAAAAAGAATGCTATAAACTAGACATTTCGGAGAACCTAATATCTTATCTAACAATCTCAGATTGAAATAGACTTGGACATAGACCAACCAAATGGCACTTATCATTCCCACTACGAGAAGCCTTATCCAAAACTATGCAGGATATGACATCTCAGACTGTCTCCAAAGAATAGACAGGGAAACATGCTCATGCTTATTGCAAAATTTTAAAATGCCGAGTGAATAGATATCAATTTAACAGTATGGTGGAATGAATGGCCACCAAGTTGCCGAAATTAAAATGGGAAATACAATTTACATTAAACAAGGAAAAGCATGAGGCTACTAGTACTCAGGTAATCAAGTAATACATAGGTAATAAAATAATATCTAGAGTACCAAATAACGAATAAGCAGGTAGATATGTCAATTAAATCTTGCAGTCATAACACTGTATTTGCATGTCCTCCAATCTTTGTGAATGCTGATATAATAAGGAAGCCAGGCAAGTCTAAGAATAATATAAGAGATTATGAGCATTAATCTTGTGGTAACTGCTTTAGATCACCAGGAAACGATGCAGTAACACGATAATTAAAGTCAAAACAAGTATAGAAACTATACCATTTGGATGCCAAGTCATTCATACAATATTGTACAAAAATTACTTCGCACCAAAAATAATTTTCCTTACAGTAAAGTTTTTCAATGACAAGAAAGCTAACAAAGAGTTGTAACTTGAAAACCTAACAAGGAGTTTTCATAGCAAGGCCTGCCAAAAGGAAGTTCTTGAGAAATAAAACTAAGTAGCAACAAACAAAAGGACAAAACATAGAATATTACATATAAAACTGCAGGGGCACTTCCCTGGCCTTCTTTGTGCTCCGAACTCTCATCTTCAGACTCGACAAAGACACGATTTCACCGTCCCGAACTTCTTTGAAAGCATCAAGTGGGCATAAGTCTAAATCAGGATAGAGCACATGTACTTGTTGAAGACAATTTCTAAAAGAAGTTAATAGACAAACTTCAATCTCAATTTTTAATTCTCTCTCTAACAGACCATGCTTTCTCTTTCTTTTTCCACTCTTGCAAGGCTTGTTGACTACAGTCACACTCTTTTTCCAGGGCGATCTTCAATGAAGATATTTCCTTCTCCAAATCCGGTATCTTCTCTTTATTGCTTTTAAGCTGCTCGACTTTCTTCTCAGATTCGATCATGAATTTTGTCTTTAGAGCATCCATTTCGTTCTGTTTTGCTTCAACTTCCTTCTCCAACTTTTCAATACCCAATCCTACCGATCTTGCAGCAGTGGCCATATGGAGCGAGTGTAATTGAATCCATTGACATAGGGCATGCCCACCTACATCAACAAACTAGTCTTTATCTATTCCACAGTCAGATGGGCATCCACAAACACTTCACTTTTAAAAAAGGAGTAAAGCATCAAATTAGTCCTATAGTTGGCAACCGATTTCAAATTCATCCCTAAAGTTTTGAAAACTCTCCCAAGGTCTCTGAAGTTGGGATATGTACTTTTGCCAACTTCAGGGACCTCAAGGGAGTTTTCAAAACTTCAAGGACGAATTTGAAGTCAGTTGCCAACTTCAGAAACTAATTTGATAGTTTACTCCTTTTAAAAAGATTATTCCATATAGAAGTCAAGGAAGAACCCGATGGATGGTTGGAATCCTTGAGGAGTTCATCAACATGCTGCAATTCTGGTGGCATTTGAAGTCTGAGCAGTCATTTTTGCTTTCTTCTCTCAAACAGCACCCGGATTTACAGGACTGCTTGGCCCAGCAGTGGCCAGTTGGCCTCGCTTCCGTATAAGTTTTCTTAATTTCCGAGAGGACACCTTTGGAGACATTGCCACTGTAAAAACAAACACATGGATACGAGTATGATATGATAAACAACTATACACAGTAATAACCTTGGAACAAATTTGGCAAATAATATCTACTCCTATTTTATCCAACGGTGAAAGGGCTTCAAATTTAGACTTTATAATATTTGGCTGACCAGTCCAATACAATGCAAACCATCTATTTCAGGACACATCTAAGTACGATGCATATCCATTTGAATGGTACTGAAGCCTGAAAAAAGTTTTCTTTAAACTACTTATAGGAACATTTTTAGGTTCATCTGGATGAATCAGATCTCAAGAACAAGGCTAGCGGCGGATTTTGTGGAACCAAGATGAACAAAGCATGGGCCAGATTACATAACGGTGCAGGGAGGGTAAATCCCTGATTTGCATTAGGACCAATCGATTGGCTCAAGCATTGTGCACGAGAACCCATCTTCTTCTAAGCCATTTCAACTCAGTAACTTGATCGGAGTGAGCAAAGCCCTACATGGCGCTCCAAGAGCAGACAATAATTTCTCCTCCAAGCCTAAGGAAATATGTCTCGTACCTATAAATCCACTCTTTCTCTTAACTCGAAGGAGGACGCATATACGCATGCTCAATTGCTCATCTATGTCAAAAAGGAATGGATAACTAATGATATCTGAATCAGAATGAAATATAATGAAGTAAAGTGAAGTGGAATAGAATGAATGGGGATTCAACTCCTCTGTTTGGATATTCAATGATGGAATCGAGTAAACTTACCACTCTATTGTTTGGAAATTAGAGTGGCAAGGAATGGAACAAAGAGGATTATAATTAAAAGAGAAAAATGTGCTTTATTTCCCGAATTATATGGCATATACACTTTAGCCCTTATATTTTAAAAAGATGTAAATTAATTTTATAAACTTTTTTAAATATACATTTGTTAAAAATAAGTATATTATACCCTCTTAAATTTTAAGTTATGTGTAAATCGATTTTCTGAACTTTTCTAAATATATAACTTAATACCCTAAATTTTATTGAATGTGTGCTATTTTCGTTATTGATTGATGGAAAAATTATCAGAGGAGTTGATTTGCACATTTAAAAAAATTTAGGGATCAATTTGTACCTTATTAAAATATAGGGACTAGAGTGCATATCGTCTATAGTTTAGAAGGTAAAGTGATTCCATCTCATTCCCCCCAAATCGAGGGGAAGAAAAAATGAGGAGATGAAATCCCATTCCATCATTGTCTATTTCATTCCATCCACTTTTTTTTATATCCGAACTGTAGAACCTTCATTTAGTCCATCCCCTTCTATTCCATTTCATCCCTTTTCACCAATCCAAAAGAATACTCTCATCAGAGGGATATGCGAAAGTAACAGCTCTGGCATTTTATTTTATCCTCTCATCACTCGAATTAGGTAGATAGTACAAGAAGAAAAAGTGAAAAACATAAACCAACAAAAAGCACAGCCAATAGAGTAAAAGAGAAAAAGGGAAGAGAGTTTAAAAACCAAATCAAAAATCAAACACACAAAGTTAACTCAATTAGCCCCAAAAACTGTACCTGAACGACGCCGAAATAGTTGAAGAAGATCCTCTGATGAATTTTGCTCCAAGTTCTTTTTTTTTTTTTCTTTTACAATGGGGCAACGTGAGAAGAAATGATAATGGTATCAAACGAAAATGAAGAAAGAAGAGGCATAGAAAGCATCAAAAGGGTAGAGGAAAAAATGGATAGAGAAAATGGGAATGAAGTAGCATGAGAGAGTGAAGAAAAATGTTCGCGGGATGAGGAGGTAGGAGAAAACAAAAGTTTGATCAAATGGCCGAGTTGATGTTGATTGTAATGGCAAACGGCCAAACCGCCTCGCCTCGCCTCACCGCGCCGCGGGTCGAGCTTCGAGCGCGGCAGATGCGTCAACCCGCATTACTAATTTATATTGAATGTGCCAATTTGAATTGACCTACCAAAAACATAAAAAATAAAAATGAAAATCTTATATGAAATAATTCATCACAATTTTAAAAAAAATTAAAAAGAATTTAATTAAATATGATAAAATAACATCTATAGAAAAAATTTATTCAATTTACTCAATTTCAAAAAATTTAAAAATTACAATTTTTAATAAAAAAAATAAAATTTTTTATCAAAATAATCACAACAAAGAAATTTATAAATCAATATTTAAATTTAAATATATTAAAAAATTGATACTCCACAAATTAATTATATTGACAATAAAATATAAATCCATATTTAATAAAACAACAACATAGTTCATAAAGAATAAATATGATCAACAACATAATTCAAAAAAAATTATAGAGTCCACCAATATTATATAAACACCAACGAAAAGGACCAAAATATTGTGTATTATTTGGGGAAAAAATTATGAAAACAAAAAAAAGTGACCTGTGGGCCAAACCGATCTGCCCCGCTTCAACCACGAGTTAAGCAGGGTAAATTATGTAGGTTGAAATTTTTTTACAGATTAAAAATATTAACACACCCTGCCAAAAATTGCCAGTTGTCTTTGGTCAACTTAGTCAGGCGCATTTTGTCATCTCTATTGATTTTAATCCTTCAATTTATATGTGTGCTTCATTTTAGTATTTAGAATTAAGAAATTAACAATTTTAAACAAAAACCTTAGTTTGGCCTTTAACATAAATTACGGAGAATAAATTAGTATTTCAGGATTTAAAAGTCCAATAATAATTTGTCACTATTCAAAGAAGGGATAATTGAGTCAAATATTTTTATTAATGTGACAATATATTATTGAATATTTGTAT
Organism: Pterocarpus macrocarpus; assembly: GCA_031439585.1. Lineage (NCBI taxonomy): Eukaryota > Viridiplantae > Streptophyta > Magnoliopsida > Fabales > Fabaceae > Pterocarpus > Pterocarpus macrocarpus. The sequence goes on from CM062514.1 coordinate 36,684,243, forward strand.
AAAAATATATAAAAATTAAATTCTTATAGAAATCAATTTGATTAAGTTATTAAATGAATTAATTTTTATATAATGACAATGTTAAGAAATTTTACACTATTAGCCAAATTAGAATGGATAATTACCCATTATAATAATTATCCACCATAATTTATCATTTTCTTACAATTCTATTGGCTATTAATATAAAAAAATTTTCACATTGTAAGCATATAAAAATTAATCTCTTATAAAATTATAATAAAAATTAATACATTTAATGATAAAATGATTAATAAATATAAAATGGTGAAATATTAATTGATTACACCTTTAATCAAATCAATAATTAAATACAATAGGAAAGCTAATAAAGAGTAAGACTAAAATGGAATAATAAAAAGAATTTTTTTATCTTTACATTATATTAAAATTTGATCTTTATGTAAACACTGCGTTGAAATAAAACTAAATATTAACAAAATAATGAATTCAAGTTCTACCAAAATAAATAATGAATTCAATACCTACCAAAAAATAAATAAATTCAATAAAATAAAAATAAATAACTATAATGCATCTTGAATTAAAAAAATAGAAGATTAAAATTAATCTCTTAACTAAGGGATTGCCTTTGATAATTTATTTTTATAAGGATACCAATATCTTTTTGTATTCAATGATTGTGATTTAATTACAAGTTTCATAAATTTTAAATATAATTAAAAAATTATTTTAAAAATTTAATAATTTAAGTTAATGAAATACGTAATAAATTCATAGCCACAAATAACTAAAGATTACTAGTACTCTTGAATATTATAGGGATATTGGAGAAATCTGCACTAACTAATTAAAGCCTTACATGACAGTTTACAATTGTAATTTATTGATATTTAAATTTTAAGAAAGTTTTGGAAGAAAAATAACACTAGCAATATTAAGCACTATCTATACTTCCTTCTTTGATGGAGTTTTGGAAGAAAAATAACACCAGCAATATGTTTCTCTATTTTTTGATGCAGTTATTCCTTCTTTGTTCCTACCACTTTGTCCACAATGGTTCCATCTTTCAAAAGCACGAAAGTTGGTATAGCCTCTACATCTCAATCTTGAGTAACATACTACATAACAAATTATTTAGTAATTATTAGTCTCTAAATGAATTCTTTCTCAATTTTTTTTCTTTTTTTATAGAAAAAGAAACTTTGTTAGAAGAGAATAGAATTTATAAAAGAGGATGAGACATCCTCACATAGATACAAGAGATATGGCTAAGACCTAAAGGGATGAACCATACAATAAAGTATGCTGATCCCTTTAAATATCAACTAAAGAAATACTATTAAACAAAGTATGAGTTGAGCACCAAAGGGAAGCCAAAAAAGAAATATTACCCCAAATAAAGTCAATAGAAGAAAAGGAATTATTAAAAATCCTAGAATTTTTTTCAACCAAATATACTAGAGTACTACAAAAATTGAGATCTGCCATAGAATCTTAGCTTGTTTACAAGAGCTAAAACCTCTAAACTTAGTGAGAAGAAACTAATGAATATCTTTAGGGCAAATCTATGATTCTCTAAAGATCCCAAAAAGTCTAATCCAAATAGATCTCGCCATAGGGTAATACAAAAAAAGATGAGCCTCGAATTCAGAATCTAAACCGCACATTATACACATATTAGATGACAAAGCCATGAGAGGCCTATGCTTCTGGAGCACGTCATTAGTATTAATCCGATTAAGAACAACGATCCAAACAAAAGCTTTGATCTTTAGAGGGAGATTTAGATTTCCAAATGAGTTTATCCAATAGAAACTTGTCTATGTTAGGAGAGGAAGTTAGGAATTGAAAATAAGATTTACAAGAGAAAATACCAGAAGATTCAAGAGTCCAAATCCTAGTATCTAGGATATTAGATAGGTGAATAGGATTAAGCAAAGGAAGAAGGGACTCTAATTCATTAACCTCTCTATCATTCAAGTTTTGAATAAAATGAAAGTTCCAAGAGAGATCATTGTGAGAAAAAAATTGACAAATGGAGGCATTGTGCAGGGAGGATAAGCGAAAAAGCCTAGGAAAAGTAACAGAAAGGAGGGTATTGCCAACCCAAGTATTTTCCCAAAATTTAATACAAGAACCATTACCCAAGCGGAAGGATAAGAGAGAACAAAAAGAGGGTAACCCTTGAGAGATGAATTTCCAAGGATAATAATGAGTTACTTTACTTGTAGCTTTGGTGTTCCAACCATTCGAGTGCAAACCATACTTACTTCAAATGACTGGGTGCCATAAAGAGTTAGAATGTAGAGGGAAGTGCCAAAGCCACATAGTTGCCAATGATTTGTTTGTAGAAACTATATTAGCCAAGCCCAAACCCTCTTCCTTCTTAGGTTTACAACAAACCTCTTAACTAACAATGTGATCTTTTCTAGAATCCTCAACCTTTGACCACAAAAAATCCCTCATAAGTTTTTCAATATTTTGAGCTATCCCCACAGGAATACGAAAGAAGGAGAGGAAGTACAAAGGAATGCTAAATAAACATGACTGAATGAGAGTGATCCTACTTCCCAAAGGGAAATAAGCACCTTTTCAACAATCTAACCTTTTAGAAATCTTATGCACCATAAGATCTCAAAAAGATAAAGCTTGAGAATTATCTCCCAGAGGAAAACCTAAATAAGTGAGAGGCCATTAAAGCACCTGACACCCTGCCAAAGAAGCGAAAACATTCATAGTTTGAATACTAACATTAATTCTTGCTAAACTTCTTTTGGAAAAGTTAATCTCAAGACCCAAGATAGCCTCAAAGAAACCTAGAATATTTAAAATATTGACAAAAGAATTTTCTTCTAGTTCCAAAAAGAAAATTGTGTTATCAGCAAATTGGAGATAGGAGACTAACACTTGCTCCCTACCAATAGTTAGATCCATTACCAGCCCATTATCAGTAGCTCTTGATACTAAATGACTAAGAACATCAACCACCAAGGTGAAAAGAAAAGGAGATAGAGGATCTCCTAATCTCAAACCTCTTTGACCTTTGAACCAAGATCTAGGTTTACCATTAACAATAACTGCAAAAGAAGAAGAGGATATGCACTCTGAAATCCAATTTCTCCGTCTCTTCCCAAACCTTTTCTGTCCAAAACTTTATCTAAAAAACCCCAATAGACTCGATTATATGCTTTCTCAAAGTCTAATTTGAAAACAAGGCCAAGATTCCCCTGGGATTTAATGTCGTCCACCACCTCATTAGCAATAAGCATTACATCTAAATTTTTCCTACCAAGGATAAAAGCACTTTGGTTTTCAAAAATGGTTTTGGAAAGAACCTCACTAAGTCTAGTAGCAAGCATTTTAGTAATAATCTTGTAAATACTGGACACCAGACTAATGGGACGAAAATCCTTAACCTTAGTGGATCTATCTATTTTAGGGATAAGGGAGATGAAGGCTGAATTTATACAAACTCTAATTTTACCATTAAGGAAGAATTCAGCGATCTAAGGAGATCATTCTTAACTATATCCCAACAATTCTGAAAGAATAGAAAGGTAAAATCATAAGAATCAGATCTTTATCTCTCCTCAAACTAAAAAGAGCCTTACGGATCTCCTCCTCTTCAAAAGGTCTTTCTAACCAAGACTCCTTATCTAAAGAAATAAGGCACCAATCCAAGTCCTCAATGAAAGGTTAGCTAGGCAACTTTTCTATGAACAACTTTGCATAAAAGCTAGAGATCTCAAAAGTAATCACCTCAATATCTCTGGAAATACCTCCACCCTCCAACTCCAATTCTTTAATAAGGCTTTTCATACGCGTACCAGAAGCCACCCTATGAAATAATCTTGAATTGGCATCCCCATCCTTTTCCCTTTGAAGCTTCATCTTTTGCCTCCAACTAATTTCTTCCTTTGCCAATATATCATTAAGATCCAACCTTAACTTCTTCAGCTTTTCATTAAGATTCTTTGAAAGATTTCCTTCTATCTCCAAACTATCCAATAAAGCAATCTTTTTCATGATATTTTCTTTTCTAACATGGATATCTCCAAAAATAGAATTGTTTCACTCTTTAAAATTATTCTTGAGAACCTTTAATTTCCTCATAAATTTGAATCATCCCCAACCCTCAACAGAAGTAGAATTCCAAATTTCCTTAACTAAAGGGATAAAAGAGCAATGGTTGCACCATATATTTTCGAATCTATAGGGGGTAGGACCCGATGTCACCTTACTAGATTCCAAAACAATAAGGAAGTGATCTGATCCATGATGAAGAAGACTTTCTTGGACAAGGTCAGGAAAAACATCCTCCCATGCCAAAGATAAAAGGAAGCTATCCAATTGAGACAACAACTTAAGCCTCATACATAAAAGCATTTTACTATTACACTTCTGGACCAAGGAAGCTTGTCATTGCAGCTAACTTTTTCCTCAATGTAATTTTGCAAATAATAAAGTAATATAAAATTGACATATGACATGCACTGTACCATCCAAAAGAAGTTGCAACATAAGAAAAATATATGAACAATAATATGGGAAACTATCGCCTTTGCATCTGCAGTGTAGCAAACATGATACAGGAGAGTGACTTTAGTGGCAAATACTAAAACACTTGACGGAAGAAATACTTTCATTTGTAACTCTCTAATTTTTAATGCACAAAGTCTCAAGTCCTTAACATTTATGCACAACCTAAACGGTCATGCATGTTAAACCCTTTCTTTTTTTTTTTTTTTTAAATTTTTGGGTTTCAATATAAAATTATTCTTTATGAGATCATTAATTTTTCCAATTTGTATTTTTTATTATTTAAATGATAATAATTATGTGTAAGATATACACATCTTTAATTGCTCAAACCTTAATATGTCAAACTTTTTACTCAAAACTAACAATAGCATGAAGTCTTTATCCTATTCAACCTTTTTTTTTTTTTTTTTTACGTCAGCAACAATGAGATTTGAACCTTTGACCTCATATATAATACCCAAACTCCGCATCACTAGACCACTCTTAGTGGCTTTCTATTGAACTATTTTTACACTTTATACAACAAACCAAATAAATTTTTGAGTAAACCCCCAACTTAGTCCTTGATAATATCATAAATGGACACATTAATCTCTAAGAAAAATAAATTAAGCCCAAAGTCTCTGACAATTATATAAATTGGACACCTAAGTCCTTCGTAATCTTGAAATTGGTTATGGAGCTAACATGGAGGTTAAATGGAGTTCCTAACTCCATCCCACATGGTAGCCACCTTACCCCCATTGTCACCTACACCCCCACACCCACTGTCCCCTACCATTGACCAAGTGCCTTTACCCACACCAGCGTATACAAAAGCTAGATCTGATTCACTTATTTGAATTTTTGTGTTCAATTTTCTTGAGAATTTGAAAACGTGGCCTTTGATTTGAATTGCGTGATAAAGATGCAGGCACTAGTGGGAATCCACTTTCGGGAGAGAAAGCTGCTAATGAATCAACAGAAACTATTACCAAAGCTCTCAGTCAACATATATGCAATTTGTCAATTTTTTTTTTTGTGTTTTTCTTTTGTTGGACATGCTTTTTGGTGCCTTTTTTTTATTTGGTTATGTGCATTTGGGAGTTTTGGGTCTTTTCTTCTATTGGCCATGCGAATAATGGGAGTTTGGTGTTTTGCACAGTGGAGTCTAGATAAAGGATAAGGATTGAGGGGGCAGGGGTGAGGTGGTGGTGGTGGTGTGGGAATGGGGGTAGGGGGCGATGGTGGTAGTCAGGGGTAAGGTCGAGGGAGCGATGGTGTGAAGATGGGGCCGATTATATGGGTGAAAGGTGAGGGGACGAAGTGAGGATGAGGTGATCGTTAGGTAGGATGTGGTTAAAAAGTTCCTGTTAGCATTTAACCTCCATGTCAGCTCTATAACTAGTTTCAAGGTCACTAGGGACTTAGGTGTCCAATTTTTGTTGTTGTTAGGGAACTTAAAACCAATTTATTTTTGTCAAGGACTAATATGTCTATCAATGATATTGTTAGGGACTAAGTCGGGAGTTTACTTTGAATTTTTTTTACATTGTCCTATAATAATAGACCAATAAATACACACACACACACACACACACAGAGTAAAGACTAATTTCACACAATACCATTTTCCTAACAACATTACACATGAATAATATAAGTAGGAAAAATTTCATAGGCCAAACTAGGCCAACAGAGTGATGTCATCATGCTTGTTATTTTCGATACATAATGGTCTTCAAGGAATATTGAAACAACATTGATTTAGCTTGCTACTTCTTCCCCATCATATTGTCCACCAAGATGAAAAGGATCATGCAAGTAGAATTTATTTTGTGTACTTATATATCATATTGTCCACCGCGATTACCTTCATTGTGTAATTTTAAAATTACATATATAATTGTGTCTATTTATCATAGTTAAAGGACACAACAAACTTTCTGTAGAATAATGTCAAGCATAATGATATATAATTGGCTATCATAAGATTTTAATAAGAAATATAAATACTTTCTAATTTCTAAAATAGAACTTCTAGTAGGCTTAACCTGGCATAATCAAAATTATAAACATCAAAAAGTTAATTTATTACCTCAAGTTCATCTAATTCATAATTAAATTCACATAAGACCTACAAAAAACAAAAGTAATCATAGGAGAAAACAATATAGCACATTAAACTACCTAATCATGTCAATCAAGAGACAATATGAAAATTCAATATGTAAGCATGTCATATAAGAAAAGGATCTAAAGCAATCAAAGACCATCAATTGACTTGGAAAAAGTTTTCACTTTCATAATTATTGACTTTAACTCTATTGGAGATATTATTTGAACCTCAATGTTTTGTTCCTAGTCTTCCCAGAATGCGAATGTCAAGAGATATATGTTAGCTATAGGAACAAAAAACCCATGTCAAGAGATAATTTTGGAATTAATAGTGTGACAAAAATTGGTTAGAACAGTAAACGAAATCATTTCCAAGTGATTAAAAAAAATTGAATGGATCCAAGAAAAGGGGGCTAAATTGGTCAATAAATACTTCCAAGTACACAATTTTTCGTTTTCTATTATGATCATTTCAGTGACTCAGGATGTATAAATAAATTGAAAAATTCAAAGAAGCATGACTTTTTCTTTGGAAAAAAAAAGGTGGATTAAGACAAAAGAAGAAAGAAATGACCTTCTTGCTAGATTCACTAGCAAGTTTTGCAAAGTCCTCTTCTTTGTAATAGATGAACTCTTCCTTTCAAGCCTTGTATCCTTTAGTTCAACCGTCATATTCCAATTCTAGCATGGAGCGACATTTAGGTTAAGAATTTTTTGTTTCAATTCATAGAAAGTGAAATGGGTTTAACACACACACACTCACACTCACACATACACACAGAGAAGGACTTTATAGCAGCTTACCTTTGAGCACGCGCAAATTTTGGCAGAAAGGAGATTATGAATCATTAAAAAAATGCAAAAATCAAACCTAAGATTCATGAGAATTAAAAAAAAAAAACAAGAGGCATATTACAAGTCAAACCTAATATACATGAGACTTGGAAAAAGAAAAAGAAAGATTACAATCATTTAAGGAGTGCAAAAATCAAACCTAACATACATGAGAATCGAAGTGGCACGCTAAAAGGAGAGGATAAAGAGTAAGAGAAAAATAAATTACAAAGTGAGAGAAAGGCAGGAGAGAATAAATGAAAGGGGTAGAGAAAAGGATAAACATGTGCAAAGATGAAATAATGGGTTTATTATTATTATTATTTGTAATACAAACCCAATTAAAAAGCCCACTAACCATTTTAGTGTAGACGACTCAAAGGAATGGTATGGGATGAAAAAATATGTAACAACTATATGCTAGAATAGATATTGTATTTAATTAGTTTTAATTGTTTTAATTTTTGAATTTGAAAGATGTAGAATTACTATAAATAGGAAGTTTTTGGTTTTCAAGGGGAAAAAGAACACCCGATGAATGACACATGGTAGTCACTTTCCTTCAAATGAACTTAAAATTATTAATAGTATAGACAAGTATAGAAACCAGCCATTGATCAATTCTAATGGTTGAAAAAGAAAGTGGCATTTAATGAGACGACTTCATAAAAGAAACATGAATAAACATCTATTTTGATTTTAAAAGATGTATATAATATTAACTTGATCTTTAAAAATATTTGACATTAAATGGGTCTTCGAAAGCTAAAGTATGATATTATGTTAGTCTCTAAAAGTTGTGAAACATCAAATAAATCAGATTTAAAATATGGCATTACGATAGTTCTTTTATTATTTTAATAAGGTAAAGAAATAGACAAGTTTTCTTATTTCCTTATATTTAATTACTTCAAATAACGAAAGGACTAAAGTGATATTATTACATTTTAACTTTCAAATATCTATCTTAGGAATGACGATAAGTATCCATGGGGGAAGGGACATGCCCCCATCGCTTATCTCGGCGCCCATCCCCATCATAGATCTCCATTCCCCATTTCTTGTGAGGATTTGAATCCTCACCAGTGAATATTTGCAGGTTTATATAAAAAATTGAAAACTAATTTGAAAAAATAAAAGAGAGAATTTTTTGTGAAAGAAATTTCTTAAACCTAAACAAAACATATATAATATCCACAATCCATTACAATACAATCCAAATTAACAATAAAAGTATATGATGAAAATCTAATAGTTTTAACAAAAATTATAATCATAAAAAACAATCACAAATATCCATACATGTATATAAGGATATTTAGATAAATTCACATATACCTAATCGGCCTTTATGGGGCTAGGAACTTATCCCTCGCCCTGTTTCCTAGACAAGGACTCCATTCCCATTGTTGGGGGAACCATAGTCATCCCTTTATTAACCCTTGTTGCAGGTACTCTATCTGAATGACTTTTTTGTCATCTCCAACCTATTTGATGTTAGGCAACATTTAGGGACCAAATTGATGTTACATGCATCTTTTAGGAACTAAAATAGATGTTCACTCCCAAGCTATATAATAGAAAACACGTGTTCATCTATACGACACATTATAGCCAACTTGGATCAAACCGCCACAACGGTGGGTTAAGTTGCTATAGAACTAACTCACTAAGACTCTAGGTTAGTATATATATATATATATCACTCACAAGTATACGAGTTTAAATTGGGTTGACCCATATATTTTCTTTTGAGCCCAACACTAACAGGCACTATACTCTTCTAATAACACAAAGAAACCCTAGTTGCCACATACACAACATGACAACAAGTCAATAATAGAGCACTTGCTACTGTAGTTACCACTACCACCCTTCATACCTTTGAGACTTTGACCCTTCCCTTTATTCGAGTGCTTCTTTCCACATTCGCAAAGTTGCCGATGATCAACTACTATTTTGCATCCTTTCTTTCGATCATTGAAGCCACATCTCTGCCATCAACCTTGTCAGTCGTCACCAACCCTTCTCCAAAGGCATAGACTTCTCATCCTTGACTTTATGACCATAACCTCTTTTGAAACTAAAATAAAAGCTACTACTAGCCTTGTCCAAAGCTAAGATCAAAGCCGACATTATTCTCATCGCCAGAAGTTCATAACCAAGTAACCAAGAAGCCACCTTGCTAGTCTTATAGTTTTTTGGCTTTCTTTTTCTATTATTTTAATTTTTTTTTATGTTAATAGCTAACTCATTTAACTAACCAACCTGGTGGGTTGAGCTAAGTTGATTTTTTTGTTTTTTTTTTGCTTGCTACTACAGTGAGCCAACATATTTTGACTCACTTCAATAGTAACCTGTAGTATGCCAAGCCAAGTGAGTCAAATTGACTTATTTTGATAGCTTTACTTTCTCATAATATGTACTACACTTCTTACAAGTGGAATTGATAGCAAAAGTTCACACATGTATCATTTGAGCAATTCATCTTTTTATTTTCTCACAAGGATAATTGGGGGTTGGGGATGGAGTACAATGGCCAGGGATCGAACTGATCCCCTTATCATAGAAGGCAAACATATCAACAACTATTACCACTACCTCATTTGCTAGGCAAATCACCTTGAATATGATGCTGGATTATCATTTCATGGTAAGGGTGCACACATGTCAGGTTTAGAGATCAATAAAACCCAACCTAATCAATTGAGGTCAAGTTGGCTTTGGTCAAGTAGTTGGGTTGCCCAGTTTTTGTTTTTTATAACATGAAAAAAGCATAAAAAAATTGCAATAAATAACATTTGTATTCTACAAGTATAAAAAATAGTGCATGCTTCATTTAATATCCATCAATCTTAACATATATAATCCAATGTCAATTGCTCAATATGTTAATGATGAACGAATCAATCTAACTGATGATTCAATATCAACTAAAAGGTGAACTAGTCATAACTTAAACCCTAAACCTAAGAAGAGAGAACGAGTCGATAGTGGCTAGGACTAAGGTTTAAAGGAAAAGAAGTTTCGAAAAGAGGATGAAATGAAGTATTTTTGAAAAAATGTTTTGTTTCGAATAGGTCTTAGATAGTTTCAAAGAGGGAAATGAAAAATAATATTTATAAAGCAAAATAGCGTTGTATTACATTAGGCTATCAAATCATTGGATTGGGTCATTACATACAATTCTTTAACCCACTGTTGGACCATTTGACCCACCCAACCTGAATATTTTACATTTGGTCAAGTCGTGTACCTGACTCTACCCAAACTCGTGTGCACCTCTAATTTGTGCACTGGCCCAATATCTTGGGCATGAAGAATCTAATGTTAATTAAGTAAGTCATATTGACTTAGAGTTGGGGTTTTTAGATTGGCCCAATATCATGGCCCAACTGAGTAGAGCCTTCTAAGAATCTAAATCGAACATATCTAAATTCGTTGATTCTTAAGCAGCTATCAAATAGTGACCATGCTGCCCACTAAAAATGAGTCGTTCTACCATTCGATTGGAGTGCGCCATCTACCTTTATTACTAGCAATAGTTGGGTGCTCAATACATATATTAATAGAAGGAATGTTTAGCCTTGGCCTAAAATACATATACTCAACCCAAAGAAGTACCTGCATAGAAATTACCATCACACTTAAGCTAGGCTACACATAAAAAATAATACAAAAAAATGCCAAAATGGTTTTTAGAATCCATGATAAACGACATTTATAAGAGCAAAATAGATGGTTTTGGGTAGGTTTTTAGACGTTGAAAATTTTCAATCCCACTACCTGACCCACACTGTGCATATTGCAGAGTTTTACAACCCAACCCAATTATAGATTCAATCCAACCTATATTTTGTAAGTTTGGTTGGGTCAAAATCTATAAGTTTGCGACACTACTGAATATTTAGTTATTAATAATATTTATTAACAGAAGTGTTATTAAAACTCTTTAATAAAATTTAAAAAATGTTGTTAAAAATATAAAAAGTGTTGTTTAAAATTATTTAGCAATATATTTTTATAAGTATTGTATATAAACTATATTACTAAAGAGTTTAACAACACGTTTTTGAAAATTTAGTAATATTTTTCAATGTTAATAAATCTCATCAATGACGTTGTAGCGTGCAGATCGACTCTACTTAGCGGACACCCTGCCTCTTACGAATTAAATCCTTAAATGAAAAGTGTAAATATGCTCTTATCTTTAAGTTAATAAAGTTTTAGCGGTAAGGAGATAAAGCATGAGTATTGTTATTAAGTATGAAGAATATTTTACAAATTTAACTACATAGAAGAAATGCATTCGAATACATGACTAGTTGAAACGTGACATTGATTTATTAATAATTTATTATATTGGATGTGCTTTGTTTGTGTTTTTTTTTTTTTTTAGAAAGGTATTTTTTTGATTAAAAAAATACTTAGATTTGTATGATCGATTAGGATAAGTTTTAAAAAAGAAATAGAATAAAAAATAATGTTTTATAAAAACAGATAAAAAGTTATTTTTTTTTTTATGGAAGATAAAAAATTATTTCTACTTTTGCTTTTGCGTATTATTTGAAAGAGTTTAATTGGTATGCACTGATAATGTAAAAGAGCTTTATACTGTCATCCAATCACATGCTTGTATTTATAAGATTTTTAAGATAATAGATGGTTGAATTAAACACTTTTATTGATGTAATAATACATAATTAAATATCTATATAAAATTTTTTTACTCTAATAGTACATACAAATTAGATCTTATTTTAAAAGTATTATTTTTTCAAAAAAAAAGTTTATTTAAATACACCAATTATTCCTTACCATCTCGCCATTTTGTATTTGTAAACCTTGTAAGAAAATACTCCTTGTACAAATTAATTAGTCCTTTCCTTCGTGTAATTTACAAGTTTATCAAATCATCATTGTGTAGAAAGTTTGATAAATATATAGCACCCAAGCTTAGGTTCAACTGAGTTTATTTTGAGAAAAACTCAATTATTATTTAAAGCAAGATATATGATAAGAAACTATGCACTTTTTTTTTTGTCAAAATTACAAATATCTTCCTAGCAAAGACAATTTTGCTCGAGCCAAGTAGAGCCACTCGGACAGCAAAATTTTTTCTTTCAAATTTTTAATACAGTTATATATCTAGGGTTCAAACTGAGATCTCTTATTAAATTAAAACAGCCTCTGCCAGTTCTTCACGCTCATTGGAGAGCTATGCACTTTGTATAGTTAAAAAGGGGGGGGGGGACTACTAGGTGAAAAAAAAGAAAATCCTTCTTAACTGTTTCATCAAATTAAAGTGTAAAATTATTCATTGAATTTGGTCTGGGAAGACTGAATATAGTATGCTGTTTTACCCAAACTTATTCCTGACGTTTGCAAATATTGCCATCTTGAGTTAGGACAAAAGATTTTGTATTATTTTATTTGTTTGTGGAGAAGCCGATAAATTTTTAACCATGCAAGCAGCTGTTGCGATGGCACAGCGTCTTATTTAAGTCTTGTGTACAGAATATACATATCTTCTATAATTTAATCAATTAAATTAAATAACTTATATGTATTTAAAAGAGAGAATAATTTTGTGATCACAGATATAGATACTCTGCATAAGCGTTGGAGGTCACGGGGCCACTGACTCTCTCTCTCTGAGCCATGAAATTGTGATGCCTTAACTCTCAGTGTCAACTACTTGGAACATCTTTATACATATCTCAAGTTTCGTGTACATATAAATGCGAATATAATCATGTCTCAACTCGCAAGTGTCAATATAATGAAAGTCGCATTTATAAAAAAAGTAAAAATAACAATAATAATGAAAGTCGCATTCGGCGTTACTACTGCAGTTTGTAAACGATTTCGTAGCAACAACAAACACAATCGGGTGCAATATTTAGTATATTATTGTACATATTCATAAATATAATGGTCATGCATCTATCTAAGATATGATATACTAGACAGGTGGAAAGTGAAGAGGATGACTTCAGATTCGATTCTTGCTGATCGTGATGGATAGCCAATTTGGCTTAGGAGAACAAAGCGTATATTATATGGCTCTGGATAGGAGCTAGCTAACTCGGTTAAATGGTTAAATCATCAGGTTAGTGATCCAATAGTTCGGATCACACAATTATATGTGCAAAAATTGAAATGATGACTTTAATTTTTTCACGAAATAGCTTTGAACCCGTGCTATGCACCGGATTAATTATACGTGAAAAATTACTTTATTATTTTATTAAAAATATTATATATATATATATATATATATATATATATATATATATATATATATATATATATATATATATATATATATATATTTGAATTTTAATAATAAAATATGTAAATAAAAATATATTTTATTAAATTATAAAATTTTTATAATTTTTTTAAATTTTTTTAAAATTGGTACAAGTTTAGTGTTAGTTAAAAATTAATTCAACTAATAAACTATATTTATTATTATCCAAAATATTTTATGTAAATTTTAAAAATGTAAATATCATTAATAATTGATGGGGTCATACTTTTAAGTATCCCATATACAATATTATAGTTTGTTTTTTTTTTAAATATGTTGCATAATTTAAATATTGATCAATTTAAATTAAATGTATTAAAAGTGTATAAATAGTCAAATCTTATGTGGCGATAACATTTTATTGGATAAAATTACACACAAACAAATGCTTTATTATATACTTTACATTTATACCCCTTTGTCTTTAATCTTTATTCTGTAAATATCACTTCATTATATTCCTTTTTTCAAATTCTTTTTTTTCTGCACAAAATTAGAATAAAAAGTCGAGGATTGTATTATTATTCATCTCTGCTATTGTTGCATTTGCGGTGTCTTAATGCGTCAAATATATATTATTGTTTATTATTTACGATGAAAAATGAGTAATTCTTAAGTTCTTAGCAAGCAGAAGAGGAAGCGATATTCTCTTCCTTTCTTGATCAAAATTATTAATTTCAACATCACCATTGATGCAAACAATCACATATGTAAAATATATCATAAATTGAAAAATAAATTATTTTGCAATATAGTTATTTTTAAAATACTTACTTAAAATTTGGACAATGTATAGGAATGCACCTTTTAAGAAGTTTCTGCCAAGGCTAACATCAATGATGTTATCATATGAGACCAGTTACAATCCAAACATAGCTATGATTTCCTTCACATTGATAAACGTTAGTGTCCAATAGGAAAGTAATTCTAACCTGATGTATTGTAGTCTTGAGCTGACCAACATTAGGACAAACAGCAAAATTAGCAAATGTATAAACCTTTCCTTCATACACAATATTTTTATATTTGCTGATTAATGGTTCTTAATTATAACTTGAATTCGTGTACCCTACAATTTTAAATTTAATGTAAGCAAATATCAAAAACCAAACGATTTGCAAAAGAAAATAAAATACATTAGCAATAAAAAACACTTTAAAGAAAATAAAACACATAAGTAATAATATCAAATTTGAAATTGGAGCATTGAATTGCTGGACTAAAAATGTAGATTTGGAGAAGAAGTGGCTATTCATTATATTAAATGTAAATTGAGTAATGAAATTTGAATTTTATTTAAAGTAATTTTAAAAATTTCTGTGTGGCTTAAATGAAAGGATAGAGAGATATTTTAGTAGTATATCATTTAAGAAAATTTATTGAAGGAGAGAACCAAGACAATATGCTGCTGCTGATTAATTTATGAAATTGTTCAAAATTTTTAATAAATAAATTTCATAAATAATTAGTAATTTATGAGAAGTTGACACATGGGATTAGTTTCCTTGTTTTGAGTCTAAATTATTAGAATTAGTAGATTAGTAGATTTAATTTAGATGCACTGGTAGTGTAAAATTTTTTTACTTAGTTATCTAATCATATTTTGCAATATTAGCAAATATAATTGAGTCTCACACGCACAACTTGAATAGTCATATAAATGGAAGGAAGTGATTGATTAACTGTGTAAAAAACTTTTACATTATTAATGTATCAAAATTAAACTCTTTTTTTAAGTAATTTTATAAAATAAATTCACGCGTTGCCTACTATTCAAGCAAGTAAATTAGGCACAGAAGAGAAAGTACTTAATAACTATACTCTATCTCAAAAATAAAATGAGCTTGAGTTTTGATTTGAAGTGTCAGTATAGTATTCAATTATTAAATTTAAAACTCTGATATGATCCATTAGTTAGTTAGTTAGGGATATAAATAAGGTCCAATGAAGGTTGGTACAGTTGGTAAGAAGCGGTCTCGTATTCTACAAGGATGCAAGTTCGACCTTTATTAATGTAAGGACTTTTTTTATGGGAAATCTTGTAAGTCTCTTGTAAGTGTTCTTTGAGCCTTGGGGCTTTTCCTTAACCTTGGTAGAATAAATGGTGCCAAATCTGCCTAAACTTATGCATAACCAAGGATATAAATAGGATAGCCTTCATTATAAATCATTAGTTGAATAATCAAATAAGTGAATTCTTGTGTGAAGTTTGAGATTGGCTTGAGAAGTCTTATCATTGGTGCCCTTGTTGAGAGTCTTCCATGGAAGAATTGGCAGAACCACTGACTCTTGAAGAGAAAGTATGCCTGGATAAAATGGAGGACTAAATTCATGAGATGAAGGAGGAGCATCTAGCATTCCAAGAATGTTTTGAATCCCACTTTACCAAAATGTTGGAGATGCTAGAAAAACAAAACCAAATTCTTGATGCCAAAATTTGAAATATCGATTCATCTTAAGAGGTCCACGAAATCCATTACATGGAACCAACCAAAGAAAGGCTAGGGTTCCAACTAGGAATAAATCAAGAATTGCATATTCTTAATGCCAGAGAAGAGTCAACAACAATAAATAAAGAATTGGAATCGATAGCAACAACAAATCAACAATTGGAACATAAGATGGAGGATGCCAAATAAGAACATCCACAGAAGGAAGAAAAATCGCATCAACAATTCAATTCAGCAACAACACCACCACCATATTCTCCTGCAGTGACACCTACGGCACCCATAGAGGCAAACGGAGACGAAGACTTGGGTAGCGACGATGACGGTTTGAGTAGGGATGAGATAAAAGTGACTTCGAGGGTGATCGTCAGCACTATGTGTGAGAAACTAGCATGGCATGGTTGGGCAAGCAACAAGTAGGGCAAAGTGGGTGGTGGTGAGATGCAAGCAATCGGTGGCAAGGAGGACACAATCACTCAATCACTGCCACCAAATCACAACACTAAGCTGACAGCTGATGAGGTGTCATTGTCAACGGCCTAAGTAAGGGAAGTGGAAATGACAACCTCTACCCTGTATGAACCATCACAATGTTTGCATGTTTGGTCATCGGGGCAAAGTGGTGAGGAGTAGGTTTGGGGGATCATCACCATGGGTCCCTTTGAGGTGGCCGATGATGCAACTGCTAAACTGCCTTGCCTAAGATCCATCGTTCAAAGGAAGGGGCAATAGATGTGACTAGCGCAATAGAGGGATTACCCTTGTGTAATTCAAAGACAAAGATGGACTCTAACCTAATGGGCCAAGCCCAAATTGGAAGGGGGAAGAATGGGGAGTTTGGTCCAAGAGCTCATTTGCCATACTTTATGGGCCAAGCATAATTTAATGGGGAAGGTGCATAAAACTATTTGCTATTGTTAATGAGCCAAAACCAATTTATTGTCAGCCTAATAAAACAATAGGATCTCAGTGGAAATTATTTGTATTTGCCACAAAAAAGAAAAAAGAAAAAAGAAAAAAAAACTAATAATGGGAATTTACTTGATAGGGCATTCATTATTGTTTCTTTTTTTTCTTCTTCTCTCAACCTTTGAGGGCAAGGTTGATTTGAAGTGTGGGATATTGACATGATTCATTAGTTAGTTAGTTAGGAATATAAATAGAGGATTGCCCTCATTGTGAATTATCAGTTGAATAATAAAAAAAGTGAATTCTTGTGTAGAGCTTGAGACTTGCTAAAAAAATCTTATCATTGAACTTCGCAAGGTGAAGGAAGAGCGACGATAGCCCTCAAGCATGTGGAAAGGTGCTTTTCTGGGCGAAGGGAATAGGCACAAGATATCTCCCACAGCAAGGGTGGTAGCGCTGTTTTTGTGGTGCGAGGGAAGTATCTAGAGTGAAAAGGGGGAGGCAGGAGGGTCACAATGGGAATTTTGCTTGCTAGGGTTCCTTGCTACCTTAATGAGCCAAGCCTAGCTCAATGGATGGGCTGAAGAAAAATTTTCTCTGATACTAAGAGCCCCAAACTTATTTAGTGTCAGCCCAATCATGCAATGAACTCCTGGTGGAAAATTATCTGTAAAAGTAAAAAAGAAGGGAATTCACTTGATGGAAAAATTAGTCTAGATAGGAAAATTAGTGGTTGTCATTCAAAATAAAGAGAGATTGTTGTTTCTTTTCTTTCTCAACCTTAACGACAAGATTGCTAGCTAATTGGCTATTAATTAGTATAAACACCGTTTGTAATGGATAGTTGGTTTATCAAAAAAGAAAGGAGTTCTTGCACTTTAAGCAAGCAGAGTCCGTATTGACTCGAATAAGCCTAACAAAATCTAAAGAGTTTAGCATATTAAATTTTGTAGGAGAAAATTATATAATGAACCATGAATTTAAAATTGATGCAGTATCGTGGGAATGTCACAACCAGTACAGTTTAATTTGAATAGAGTTTGGCGAAAAAGGTCAGAATCTGAGAAGTATGATCACAAACCACAAATATAATAAAATTTTGAACAAAAAATATCTCAGATTTGGAACACGCGTTATATTTGCACTATAAAATTTTAAAAGCTAACTAAAAAGAAAAGCCTAGCTAAGAGAGGAGAAATTTGCAAGAGCCCGAGACTACAAGCCGAGTTAGGTGTCGCTATGCGTTGGCTTGGGACACTATGAATCCTAGCCTTAGGTAAATCTACCATTGCGTTGCCTTACTACTCTTTGTTTAGCAGGTAATGATCAACCTCCTAGTCTCCTATAGTGTTTGACTTTCATTCTGAATGGGTGCTGGCTAGAATCTAGATAAAGCTTACGAGTAAGTTGCATCCTAACTTGACACATAGCATGGTTGGATTTTTATTTAAAACATTACAATTACAGTTTGGACAGTTTTTGCTTATACTATGGTTTAAAACTTTCTAAACGAAAAACCAATCATGCTAATCGTCAATAGCTAATTCGGTTAAGTTTGGGGTCTTAAAATAATTGATCAAGTATAATTTTAAATTGGGTTTAGGTCATATTTTAAATTCAATTTGCCTGATTTAATATTATCAAATATTTTTAAATTTAACCAATATTTAGTTAGTTTAAATGGTTTGGCACTTATTCTTTTTAAGTAAAGTCTCAGATTCGAGTCTTGTGGATGGGAAAAATTAGCGTTGGGAGGGCTTTGCCTTCATAGTGAGCCGATTTTGCTCGAACCAGATTGGTCGGAGTCTAGTAAACTTTTGAATACGGATGGTCCATACCAAAAAGGATGTTTTTAAATTTATATTTTTTTAAATTAATAGTTTATGTATAAAATAATGACATCCATACATACATACATACATACATACATATATATATATATATATATATATATATATATATATATATATATATATATATATATATAATGTTTAGAGTTTTATTAATAAATTATACATAATATCTTAACTCATTTTTTGTCTAAAGTTTAAGCCAACTCTACATCAACGTAATTAATAATCAAGTCATACACGGAGGAACGGATACTCTAATGTGAAAATTTTATATGACTTTATTATGTATTAATTTTTATTATTGATTAAGAAAGTGGGATCAAGTATGGGATCCATAAGAAAATTTAATCAATGATAAAAATCAACATATGATAAGATTATGTAAAATTTTTATATAAGAGGGATCCAACCCATACTTGGGCTAATAGTGGTTCAAAATAAATTTAATCCATAAGTACCCCTACTTAAGGGAAAACAGGTTAACTTTATTCTAACACCGATTAGGGCAAGTGTCATCTTTAATTATATATGATTTTCTATTTTTTTTTTTTTTTTGGTCTTTCGGGTATCTCTAAAGACATTGCTTTGATATTAATCCCTCGAACACTATTGTGAATAATAGGTTTTGTCAACAATTATCTTCTTTAGAGTTTAAACTTTGAACTTAGGTATTCTATATTCCAACTTTTCATATATATATATAAGGTGGGGATCTGTACTTACTCCAAAAATAAGTCTTGTTATATATTTACTCTATTAAATAACTTTTTACAAACATTAAATTTTATCAATCCAACCGTTGAATTCAAAGTTTCCATTAAGTAAAGCAAGTATATAAAATTTCATACAATTTTAAAATGATTTCTTTCTTTATCATCTAGCTTTGTTTTGATGTATAATATACTTTTGAAAATATAAGTAAATGTTAACTATTAAATTACATATCTATCAATGTTCTATTTTTCTGAAATTTGATATGCTTAATCATCAACATAATATTATATGATTCAACGGTTAAATTGATGAAATTCAATATTTATAAAAATTTATTAAAGTGGAGTACGTATAGAAGCTTTACTCTTGGAGGAGTAAATGGATCCCCACTAAAGTGAGAGGAAGTGATTTATTATGAGAATGAGATGAGTAAATTTGGTTTATATAATTATATATGGATAATCAAGATTAAAATTTATTTAAAAGCTATATGATCACTTAAAAAAGTCATATGACTTAATATTTAAATTTTAATCATTCACATAAAACCCAATGATCAAGATTTACTCCTTTCACTCTCATAATTAACTACTCATCTTATTTGATCCCCTATCCGAATTTTAGAATTTTGATCAAAAGCAAAAAAAAAAAAAGAAAATTGCTTCTGGCTGAAAATGAGTTTAAATCCCAAACTCACTTTCAAAAAAGCAATGGGCCCAAACAGTCCAGCCATTTTATCTCTTTTTCACTGTTTGTTATTTATTTTTTTGGTTGCATTATCGAAAATAAGGTTTGAACCTATAACCTCATATAATCTACTCAAGCCTCTCACTAGTTGTTAATTTTAAAAATTGTTGGATTTTTTTTTTTTTTTAGTTTTAAGGAGCTTCTAGTGAAGTCAGGGGATGGGAGAAATGATGGCCATGCGAGAATCGGGGATGGGAGAAATGATGGCCATGCGGGAATCGAACCCCTGACCCAACATCACAACCCTTTGGCACAAAAATTAAGGGAGATGCCATTTGAACTATAACTCATTTTGTTTTTGACATGTAAAAGCTATTAGACAATTTTTTTTTTTTTTATGTAGAAAAGTGACTAAACTTTTTTTTATGTTTAGGGTTTTTGGATAATGGTTTGGGTAAACTTTAGCTATTTTAAGCTAATAAATTGATGGCGAGTTGCTATTTTTTTCAAATAAAAAAAAAAGGCAAATGAACCAGCCCATTTACTTGGCGAGCTAGCATATTTAACTTGCAAGTTAAACGAGCCATACTAAAAAGACAAAAAAAAATTGATTTAAATGAGTCAAAATTTGTTAAACCCAATCCACCTAATTTTAACCTGTAAATGAGTTAAGCCCATGTGTTTGACTTGTTTTGATGGCTCTATTATAAACCCTGGCGACCTGGTTGTCCTATTCTCAACAATAGTTTTAAGTAATTATGAAAAATATTAAAAAATTGAGAGACAAAGGAATAATGTATTTAGACTTATAATATATCGCAATACATTATTTATTTGTATTTCCTTTAACTATTCAATCATATCAAACACAATTTTAAAAAGTTTGTTAGAAGAAAATAAAAGAAATGATTTTATACTATGTATAGATGTTTTTTTAATTGATCAAAGAAAACCCGTCAAAAAAATAAAATTAATCAAAGAAAACTTTTCTGTTTTAATGATACTTATTCCTACTTGGATTTGTAAAAGGAAAAAAAATTAAAAAGGATCTCAAAATATATATTGTAATGATTTTATACTATAATAACTATAAGATTACGTAGTGTAAGTTGATTGTGTATCTCTTAATAAGGTTGAGAACTTAATATTTGAAATTTTAATATTTTGGCATTGATTTCCCATCAGTATCTATATATGCATAAAAAAATCACCATATAAATATCTATAATCTATAAATTATTTGTGGGTATGTTTGACATGTTGTTTTAGGCATAATAAAATAAACTAATATAATATATTATGAATTTATCACTTATTTGATGTAAGCAATATTTATATAAATTTATCTATTAAACTTCTTTACATATCAAAATGATAGATAACTTAATCAAATCAAGAGAGATAAAATTAGATTTGATTAGCTTTAAATATATAAACACTCTTTCACAGATTGTTTGTTTTTACATTTAATTAAATGAAAAATACTTCTTAAATAAATAACAATAAAGAAATATTTTAAATAAATTCTATTTATTATAACTTTAATTATGTATAAAAAACTTTTAAAATAATTATAACTAATAAATTTTTAATTTTAATTTTAATTTTTAAATTTAAATTTAAATAATGAATCAAAATTATTATTTTAATATATTTTTATTTTTTTTATATATTTTGATAAAAAGTACAAAAAATATTAAAATATATAAGAGAAAAGATAATTATATTTTTTTAATTTTTTTATATAATTTTTAAAATAAGAAATAAAAATATTGAAATAAATAATTAGTACCATTTAATATAAATTGCATTTCAAAAAAATAAAAAATTAATAATATTTATAATAAATATAATTAAAATAATAAATATTTAAATGATAGTATTTATTTTTTAATATAATTGATTAATTAAAATGTTATTATTTCATTATAATTTATTTTTCATTAACTACTTACTTATGATTAGAATTATTAGTGACACAGAGATGATATTATTATATTATATAAGACAATAATATTTTACACAATATCATATCAAATACTATATAATACTAAAATTTTAATAGAGTTTATATTATTAAATATTATATTATCAACTCTTATTCTATTAAATTTATCAAATAGTTGCTGGATAAAATTATGATCCTATATATTAATGTGCACCCAGCGACATTTTTTTTTTTACATCAGCTAATCACATTTAACATAACAATGTCTTTTCCTTCAACCGAAAAATATATGTTGTTATTTCATAATTATAAGAAAAAAGTTTTTATTTCATTTCGTTTTATATATAATTCTCCATAATTATAAGGTTTTTTATTTTTTTAATGGAGGTGTTGAATTTACTCATTTATCAAATCATCCAATAAGGGGATCCTCCAACCAAATATGAATATCACCTCTAAAGTGGCATTTGGTATATTACCTATTAAGATTGTCAGTAATATAGATTACCACTTAGAAAGATTGCAATTTTTTAAATTACTGGTAATATTAAATACAGTGTTGGATCTGCATAAGTAATCTAAATGGTAATTTACATTACTCTGTTTGGTATATTAAAAAGATTATTAAGTAATATATGCACTAAACCAATATAATAATGATAATAATAATAATAAATTACTAATAATAATAATAATAAAATAGTTTGTTATTATTATTATTATTATTAATTATTAGTTATAACAATATTAATAATTAATAATAATTATTAATTAATAAGAATAAGAAAATTTAATTATTAATTATGATTATAATAGTTAATTTTATTAATAATTATTATTAATAATAATTAATATTATTACTAATTATTATTAAATAATAATAATTAATATTATTTTTAATTTATAATAATAATAATATTTATTTTTAATAATAATAATGGAATGATTGCCACACCAATCTATATTACCATATTTTAAGGGGGCAATCTACATTACTATATTGGTGGTAATCCACATTACCTTATAAATCTAGATTGCTAGTAATGTTACCCAGCCAAATAGGATAATATTATGGGATCAGGCAATTTAATCAAACATTACTAGTAATCTAGATGAATTACCCATACCAAACGCCACCTAAGTGCTTTTTATGAGCCGATGCATTCTCTGGTGAAGTACTTGCAAAGTACTTCAAGGTGAAACATTGATATTAGCCAATGACAATATTACAAGTGGAGAATGGGGTCCATAGCCGATCAACCTAATTAATTCCAGAAAGCAATTAATGAAATGTACCGTTTGGGTTAGCATTAAGGAACAAAATAAAAAAGGAAAAAGGTGGTCATTAGTATTGAAAAGTAAAAAAAAACACGAAAAAAAAAACGTGTTGTGTCCTTTTCAACAACTCCGATGAACTTTTCTCCTCCACTTCTCCCTCGCCACCGCCGCTGCCATGTTTTCTCTGCCACCGCTGACGCTCTCTTCGTAGCACCTATGCTCGCTCGGCTCTTAGCACTCTATCGTCGTCGCAGTCATCCCCTCTTCCCCGCGCATACTCCGACTGTTGCCATTGAAGTACCAGTTGCTGCTTTCAATGGCATCTACGGTGCGATGGAACACAACTAGGCACATGGAAGCACAGTGCCGCCAGTGAAGAACCTCAATCCCAAATAGGTTGGAGCTCACTGCGGCGTCATCATTGAGGCGCCCCATTCCTAGCTATCGCTACCACCCCCACTGTTTAGCACCACCATTTTGCACACTATGATGAGATGATGCCGTTGGGGATGTAGATCTGTATTTATCCATGTCCATGTTGAAGAATGAAATACAATAGCAAGTTGTACTAGTTTTGTTCTTGAACTGAGTGAAAAAGATAATTTGTGGGATTACAAATCGAAAGTTTTTTTTTTTTTTTGGTTGCAAGATAAATTCACAGAAGCCCAAGTCAAAATGTTTTTACATCAAAAAATTGTCCAGTGCACAACTTATTCAAGTTAAATACCATTTTTTTCATTATTTGCACAACAAGTTCCAAAAAGCAGCAGTGCATAGATTAGTTTTCCTTAATTCACCATTGTTGAGCGAGAACCAAACAATGAAGAGACGTTGCTCGATGGTAAATGCGACCTTTGCGAAATGTTTGCCAACGGTGAGAATGGGCTGCACGATGCATTGAAGATGGCACTTGGCTAGGGTCTTTTTTTCTTCCAAAAAAAATTCAAAACTAATTAAAAAGATGAAGCAGTGAGTTTCGTTAATACAGATACACACCCTTAATCAAGTTTGACTTGCTACTGCCAGAATCATCATGTGTAACGATATAATTAGCCCAGATCAGCACTTCACTATGATGTAAATCAGAAGCACTTCACTAGAGAATTCACTGATGAGCCAAGTAGTCAGCTACTTTATTACACTCCTTAATAGTAAAACACTCTTAAAACTATGAAACCAGCATGCATACATAACTATGTCACCTAGTATACTACCATTATGAAATAAGTCTTGTTCTGAACTCTCAATAGTCGTATACACATTGTGAACATCACCTTCAAGAACAATTCGGCAAAAACCTGCATCTGAAGCGAAAATGAGTCCTTCCCTTGCCACCAAGAGTTCTGCACAATGGGAGTTAGAACAACCAGGAATTTCCATTGCATTACCAGCTATAAATACACCACAAGAGTCCCTAATCACAATCCCCACTTTTGTAGTATTTCCCTTCGTGGATGGCGCTGCATCAACATTGACTTTGTAGGCTTCCAGTGGTGGTGGTTGTTTCCAGTAGACCTTGTTCTTCAAAAAGCCATGTTGGTTCCTTGTTGGTTCGGCTTCTTGATGAGTGGATGAAGCCAAGTTCGGGACAATGTTAACCACTTCACCCAGGGAAGGAACCTTCTTGCCCAGCCAATTTGCATTGCATGAGTTCCAAACCTCATGCTATGTGATAACGAGAATGCCTAGTTGCTCTTTTGTTCTTTCTTTTGCCCAATTGACAAACCCAGTCAACCACTCCACATTAATTAGTCATCGAAGGTAGTGCACAGTCGGGGAGAAGCTCTGCTAAAATGCAACTCATGTTGGGGCATTCAAAAATAAGTGCCGAGTGGACTTTTCCTGATGGCCATAAAAATAACACCCCCTTCAATGGTTACACCTTTTGAGGCTAATCGGTGTTTGGTGGGCAAAGCGTTCCTACAAAGTCTTTAGCCAAATACTCTTGTTCTGGGCATAAAATTTAACTTCCATATGCTTTTCCACCAGCTTGCAGCTTGCTTCAGATCTTCATACTTATTATAACGAGGAACTTGATTATTTAAACTTAATTGAATGTGCCTCCGCTAACCAAGCTTATGTGCACTTTTCACTGAGAAGAAACCATGTGCTTCTGACTACTAATAAAAACCATCTCCTTGAATAATTTGAGAGCTCTAATATGGCCCTTACATCACGTTCCGAAAAATGGGCCAGAATTATATTAGAATTCCATCTAGTGGAGCCATGCAAAATCAATTGGGAGGCTATTTGAATAGACATGGGGAATTGTTGTAGATCCAGCAACTTGAATCCCTCGTGTGAAGGGATCCAAGGATCAAGATGAATATCAATAAAAGCACCAATCCCTATTCTCCATATAATTCCTTGCTGCAAAAGATCTCTACCTTCCAATATACTATGCCAAGTGAATGAGGAGTTTGCACTAGGATAGGCAATTAGGAAGTTACTTATTAGGTAATACCGAGCCTTTAGGATCCTAGCTGCTAGTGACTCTGGATTATGAATGAACTTCTATCCTTGCTTGGCTAGCGTTGCTAGATTAAATGTTTTAAGATCATGGAATCCTATGCAACCGGCTTTCTTAGGCCAACACATCTTCTCCCAATTAATCCAATGAATTTTTTTTTTGGTCTCATTTTCCCAAGATCCCCATCAAAACTTACACATAAGATTTTCCAACTCCTTACACAATGATGAAGGGATTTTGAAACAACTCATTGTGTAAGTGGGAATAGTATGAGCCATAGCTTTAATGAGGATCTCTTTCCTTCCCTTGGAAAGCAGCTTCTCCTTCCACCTTTTTAACCTATTTTAATACTCTATCTTTTAATGATTGAAGAAAGCCATACTTAGTTCTTCCTATAGTAGTAGGCAGACCCAAATATTTCTCAAAAAAAGCACTGTTTGGATGTTTGATGCTTGCATAATTTGACTCTTTAGCTATCCATTGACAACTATGCTGAAGAGACAAGTGGATTTCTCAAAATTAATATTTTGACTAGAGGCATTCTCATATGTCCATAACACCTATAAAATTGCCTGGAAATCATCTAAAGAAACTTTAGAAAAAATAATGCTATCATCTATAAAAAATAAAGTAAGTTACCATAGGTGGAGCTCTACTGACACAGAGTCCAGAAAACAATTGCTTCCTCTCTGCTTGATACAGTAAAGATAATAACCCTTCAATACAAATCACAAACAAACACAAGGATAAGGGTTCCCCTTGCCTTAATCCTTTTTGAGGCCTAAAATTTCCTGGAAGACCATTCAACAAAATAAAGTAAGAGATAGTTAATACACAATGCATAATTTTGGAGATCTAACTTTCCTAGAATTTCATTTTCCTTATCATAACTTTACGGAAGACCTATTCAACTCTGTCATATGCCTTACGCCTATCCAGTTTCAATGCTACATACCCTTCCCATACCAGATCTTCTACCTTGTAGAGCATGAATCAACTCGTAAGCAATAAGGACATTATCCATGATCTGTCTATCATGACCTGTCTATTCCGAACAAAGGCACTTTGTGAATTTGATATAATGGATGGCAATACAACCTTCAAATGATTAGCAATGACTTTACTATTAATTTTGTAAAACACATTACATAGAGAAATGGGTCTGAATTATTTCATATTTTGGGCGTTAGGAACTTTGGGGATTAAAACAATTAAAGTTTCATTGATACCATTAATAAAATCACCATTATTCAAGAAATTGAGTACAACATGAGTTACCTTAGCCCCTACCAAATTCCAATATTTTTGAAAGAAATATGTTGTCATACCATCAGGCCCGAGTGATTTTGTGGCCTCCATTTGAAAAATAACTTCTTTTAGCTCTAATGCAGTGAAAGGTAAGTCTAAAAATTGGTTTATCTCATCACTAATCTCACCTTGCACTTTTGCCACAACTTCTTCTATGAGAGATGGCTCGCTAGTTATAAATAAATCATTGAAATACATTTGTGTGAGATCCATCACATTCTCTCTCCCTTCATGCCATGTCCCTGAATCATCTTGAAGGCGAGAACTTCTATTCTTCCTCTTTCTAGCTAAGGCTTTAGAACAAAAGAATTTAGTGTTTCTATCTCCAATCTTTATCCATTGGATCCTTGATCTTTGCTTCCACATGATTTCTTCTCTCATCAAGACTTCATTGAGCTCCATCTTTTCCTTTTTCAATCTTTCAATATTCACCTTTGTTGGCTTCTCTTTACTCAAATTAGAAATGGACTTTTGCAATTTCTTTATTTGTTTCCCAATATTCCCAAACCTATCTTTATTCCAAAAGGTAAGGTGCTCAGTAACACATGCTATTTTTTGAGCTATGCTAAGAACATCATCACCTTCCGACATGGATGTCCATCCTTCCTTAATAACTTTTGCACATTATTCATGCTCAGCCTACATCCTTTCAAAATCAAAAAATTTGCTCATTTTGCTCCTTTTCACTAGTGTGATTCTTGGTATCAGTCTCCAAAACTATGGGGTTATGATTAGAACGAGAGGAAAAAACATGTTTCACTTGAGCATTATTCCAAATATTCCCTACTCCACATTTGCTACAAAACAATTAAGGTACTCCTGAACATTATCTTCACCTTTTCTACCATTTGACTCCGTGAATCAATACCCACAGAATCCCAAATCCTATAAATCACAATCATCTAGAGTTGCATGGAAGTCTTCCATTTGCCTTCTTGCCCTTTGAGCCCTAGTCTCCTCATATGCATCTAAAATTTCATTAAAATCACTTCCAACCACCCAAGGCAATGATGAGCCCGAGTTACGACTCCTTAACAAATTCCATGTCTTATGCCTATTAGCTACCATAGGTTCCCCATATAACAACGTGAATCTCCACATCTCGGCTCCTTCATTTTCTTTGATCAAATAATCTATGAAATTCCTTCCATAGGAGGCAATAGTTAAATCAACCTCTTTTTGCCATAATACACCAAACCTACCCCCTATCTTCACTACTCATACCTAGTGCACTGTCATAGTTCAACTTCCATTTTAACTTTCCAAACTTTATGCTTAAAATCTTTGTTTCCAACAAGCACAAAACTTCCGATTTTTTTGCCTTACCAAGAGGCATAATGTTGAAACTGCCTATGGATTCTCGAGACTACAACAGTTCCAAACTAACACCTTCATGGGTTCGAGTAGGGGCATTGTGTTGTCCCCATCATAATCATAGATATCCTCTCTCTTTTTGTCTCATTTAGTCTCAAGTTCTTCTTCAACTGAGTCCTTCCCTCTATCTCCATCTTTGTAGCACCCTCTATGATGGATTCCAATGCATTCTTTGTTGGCAGCACCTATTTTTCCTTCAATACGATATCCTTTTTTTGTTTTGCTTTGTCACTAACCCTTTTTTTTTAATTTCTTCTTGATCCTCTTTCTTTTTGGCCATTGTCTAGTGATATCGCTCCTCCATTTCTATTATGCTCCTCAATTCCCTTTCCTTCCACCTAGGACTACTTTCTGCACCCTCACTCTTCTCCTTGGAGCCTTCTAATCTTCTACTACCTCCAACCTTCCCAATGTTATTTGCTGACGACACTTGTTTCTTTGGTGAAAGTCTTGGTTTCGACATTGCACCAAACAAGACCCTCATCCAATCCCCATACTGCAGCTCGTCTTCTTTATCCACTCCATCCTCCTTGCAATCATCAAGCATATAACCTAATAGACTGCATTGATAACAAAACTTGGGCAAACACTCATACCTCACAAAGAATCACTAAGTTTCCTTGTTTTGACAACTCTTTAGTCTTATCCCCCTTCTAAGTGGTTTATGCACATCAATCATAACCTATATGCGAAGATAATCACCTTTGACATTCCCGTTATGATCCACATCGACTCCAAGCAATCTTGCCTATGCTTTCCCTTACTTCTGTAGTCATCACAATAATTAGGAGATTGATGACTCTTACCTCGAATGTCGCTTCGTTAAACTGAAGTTATGACGGCTGCGCCTCTCCATCATATTCTTCCACCAATAGAAGATTCTTATCAAACGACTAGGGTGTGTCTCTGTTGAAAGTGTCCAGACAATAGTTGTGTACGTAGATGTTTTATCCAATTTCTAGAAGTTTAATTTTCTATTCTTTAAGACTTAGTCTTTAGGAGTTTCTGATTCTGTTTTTATTATATTAGAATATTGTTAGTCATGCCTAAAAATAAGAGATATTTTGTTTTGTATGTTTGACTCTAGTACTATTTAAAAGAGCAAATGAATAACAGCTTAGTATCCTTTGTAAAACATATTTGTTCTTCTACTCTTATTTTACTTTATAACAACAAATTGGTATCAGAGCTTTCATCTTGAGGGACTGTGAGTTGAGAGAAACCATTATGGAAGCACACATATCACACATAACACCACCACCAGTTTTTGATGGTGAAGAGTATGACCTATGGGCTGCAAGGATGACTACACATCTTGAAGCACTAGATCTTTGGGAAGTCATATAAGATGACTATGAAGTTTTTCCACTGCCTAAAAATCCTACAATGGCTCAACTGAAGAATCATAAAGAGAAGAAGACAAGAAAGGCTAAGGCTAAAGCTTGTCTTTTCTCTTCAATTTCAAAAATCATATTTACAAGAATTATGAATTTGAAGTCTGCAAAGGACATTTGGGACAACCTCAAAGAAGAGTATTAGGGTAGTGAACAAACCACAAAGGTATGCGGGCACTTAACTTGGCTAGAGAATTCGAGATGTAGAGCGTGAAGTAGACAGAAACTATCAAAGGTTATGCTGACAAGTTATTGAGCATTGCAAACAAGGTACATCTCCTCGGTAAGGATTTCCTTGACGAAAGAATAATGCAAAAAATACTGGTCTTTATACCTGAAAAGCATGAATCCAAAATATTAGCATTAGAGGAGTCAAAAGATTTGTCAGATATCACCCTTGGAGAATTGGTAAATGCTTTACAGGCACAGGAACAGAGGAGAATTATGAGACATGAGGAGGTAGTACAAGGCGCTTGTCATATAAAAGCACAAAATTCAGGAAGAGGCAAAGATAAGAAGAGCAATAAATGGAAGAACAAGAAACCAGAATGCTCCAACAAGAAACAGAATGAGATTTTCCACTTTGTCCACACTGCAAAAAGACAAACCACTCTCAAAGAAAATGTTGGTGGAGACCCGATATCAAGTGCAGAAAATATGGCAAGCTAGGACATGGAGAGCGGATTTGCAAGTCACTGGAGGAGGCAACGGTGTCCACGGAGCAACAAGAAGATGAGCAACTCTTTGTTGCAACATGTTTTGCTACAAGCAACAATGCTAGTGATTCATGGTTAATAGACAGCGGCTATACAAACCATATGACTAACGACCAAACACTTTTTAAAGAGCTTGACAAAACCATCATTTCCATAGTAAAAATTGGAAATGGTGAATTCATCTCAGTCAAAGGAAAAAGGGATTGTTGCTATAGAAAGCTTAACAGGTTTGAAACATATCTCTGATGTCTTATATGTTCCTAACATTAATCAGAATTTGCCTAGTGTTGCACAGCTAGTCGAAAAGGGCTTCAAAGTAATATTTGAAGATAAATGGTGCTTGATTAAGGATGCAATAGGTAGACATGTATTTAAGGTGAAAATGAAGGCTAAAAGCTATGCTCTAAATCTGATGAAGGAGGAGCAAATAACTTTTTCTAGCAACTACAACAACATCGAAATATGGCACAAAAGACTCAGACATTTCCACCTTGTTGGACTTCTATACGTGTAGAAGCATGCCTTGGTGAAAAGTGTGCCATTGCTTGAAGACAAATTGGCTGATTGTGTAGCTTGTCAATATAGCAAGCAAGTCAGAGTACCATTTCTCCAAACAACATGGAGAGCAACACAAAAACTGCAACTAGAAAATACAGATGTTGGAGGGCCTCAGAGAACATCATCTTTAAATGGTAATAGATATTATATTACATTTATTGATTATTATACCAGATTTTGTTGGATTTATTTTTTCAAATCCAAATCTGAGGTTGTTGATATATTTTGGGAATATAAAGCATTGGTGGAAAAACAAAGTAACTACAGGTTGTAGACAGTGAGGTAAGACAATAGGAAAGAATATAGAAATGATGCTTTTGACAAATTTTGTGAAGAGGCTGGAATTGTGCACCAATTTACATCTCCGTATGCCCAAAGCAGAATGGAATTAGTGAAAGAAAGAACAGAAGCATTATGGAAATGACAAGGTGCCTTCTACATGAAAAAGATCTATCAAAAAAATTATGGGCAGAGGTCGCAAATACTGCAGTCTTCTTGTTGAATAGGCTGCCTACAAGAGTTCTGCAAAAAAAGATATCATTTGAAGCCTAGTTTGGTTATAAACCAGATTTATAGAATCTAAAAACTTTTGGCTCTCTTTGTTTTTCTTTTGTACCACAGGTTAAAAGAGACAAGTTGGACAAAAAGGCAAAACCTGGAATTTTTATTGGACACAACAACACTTCCAAAGCTTATAGAATTTTCCAACCACAAAATGGAAAAATTCTTGTGAGTAAAGATGTCAAAGTCATGGAAGACAAACAATGGAGTTGGGAGGAGTCAATGAAGAAGCAACTACTAGATACTCCACAACTCATTGATGATGATATAGATGACATGCCAATCAGAGGTACAACACCTTTATCTAAAATTTATGAAAAGAGTAATGTAGCTGTCTTGGAACCTGCTGAATTCAAAGAAGCTGAGAAGGATGACAAGTGGATAGATGCAATGAAGGAAGAGCTAAGGATGATCGAAAAGAATGACACTTGGGATCTAGTGGATAGACTTCACCATAAGCAACCTATAGGAGTCAGATGGTTTTATAGAACTAAGCTAAATGTAGATGGTTCTATAAATAAATACAAGGCCAGGTTGGTCGCGAAGGGCTATGCTCAGGTGTTTGGAGTGGATTTTTCAGGAACGTTCGCTCCAGTTGCATGCCTCGATACAATCAGAATGCTGCTTGCTTTGACTGCATAAAAAGGATGAAAAGTTTACCATTTAGAT
This sequence comes from Pterocarpus macrocarpus, assembly GCA_031439585.1. Lineage (NCBI taxonomy): Eukaryota > Viridiplantae > Streptophyta > Magnoliopsida > Fabales > Fabaceae > Pterocarpus > Pterocarpus macrocarpus. The sequence continues at coordinate 36,716,906 of CM062514.1, forward strand.
GTGAAGTCTATCTTCCTAAATGGTTATTTACAGGAGGAAATATTTGTGGAGTAGCCAGAGGGATTTCCAGTCAAGGGATAGGAGGAGAAGATTTACAAATTAAAAAAGGCCTTGTATGGTCTTAAACAAGCTCCTGGGGCTTGGTATAGTAGAATTGATGATTATCTTCAAAACCTTGGATTTATTAATAGTCCAAGTGAAGCTACATTGTATGTGAAACTGATGGGTGCTAATTTAATCATAGTTTTTGTCCATGTTGATGACTTGCTTGTAACAGGGAATGAAGAGAAGCTAATAATGGAGTTTAAAGCTGAAATGCTCCATGTATTTGAGATGACAGATCTTGGCTTGATGTCTTTCTTTTTGGGTATGGAGGTAAAGCAAGATCATGGTGGAGTCTTCATATGCCAAAAGAAGTATGCAAGGAAAATACTCAATAATTTTTGCATGGAGGATTGCAAAAGCACTGCTACTCCAATGAACCAAAAGAAAAAATTTAGCAAAGATAAAGGAGCTGATAAGGTAGATGAGCACCAGTTTAGAAGCCTAATTGGTTGTCTAATGTATCTTACTGCAACTAGGCCTAACATCATGTTTGCAGTAAGCATGTTGTTAAGATTTATGCACTGTTCTAGTGATGTACATCTTCAAGCTGCCAAACGGATTGTGAGATATGTTAAGGGGACTGTAGACTATGGTGTCAAGTATACTTACTCTCAGAATTTTCAGTTTCATGGATATTTTGAAAGTGATTGGGGTGGTTCAATTAATGACATGAAAAGTACAACAGGTTACTATTTCAGGTTTGGTTTAGGTATGTTTTCATGGAGTTCAAAAAAACAAGACATTGTGGCTCAAAGCACAGCTAAGGCAGAATATGTGGCAACCACTGCAGCTGTGAATCAAGCTATTTGGCTAGGGCGTATACTTGTTGATCTACATATGGAGCAAAAAGAGCCAACACAGATTTTTGTTGATAATCAAGCAGCTATTTCCATTTCAAATAATCCTATTTTTCATTGCAAGAATAAGCATTTTAAGATCAAGCTATTTTTGTTAAGAGAAGCACAGAGAGAAGGTGAAGTCAAACTTCTTTATTGCAGAATTGAAGATCAAAGTGCAAATGTTTTAACAAAAGCCCTTCCAAAATCCAGATTTGAAGCTTTGAGAAACAAACTAGGTGTCTGCAGCTATTGAGGCAAGGAGGAGATTTGTTGAAAGTGTGTCTACAACAGCTGCATACGTGGATATTTTATCCAATTTCTAGAAGTTTAATTTTTTGTTCTTTAAGACCTAGTCTTTAGGAGTTTCTGATTCTCTTTTTATCATATTAGAATATTGTTAGTCATGCCTAAAAATAAGGGATACTTTTTATTGTATGTTTGACTCTGACTTTATTTAAAAGAGCAAATGAATAAGTATCTAAAAATATATTTGTTCTTCTACTCTTATTTTACTCTATAACAACAGTCTCTCGGAGCCCTATCCCGGTTTTGCTTACTTTGGAAGGTAAACATCATCACATTATCTCCTATCTTCTTAAACTCCATCCCTTAAACGGCCGCCAAACCATCTCCATAGTTCTCCCCAAGGCTTTTATTGAATAGATAGTAAGCTTGCCATTACCGAAAACCTCGACCCTTGATTGCACTGCTTCCTGCTCCTTCATGCCCCCAATCGTCATGCTCTACTCCTTCGATAGCTTTAGTTTACCGTAGCGTGTAGCCAGATCACCACCATCAATGCTCCTTACACTCCTTTCCCACGTAAACAGGGAAGAAGATCTCACAAGAACGTGAGACGTACCCTCCACAAAGAGCGCAGCCGCCGCTAAGTCAAAAACCTAGCAGAGCTCCAATCTCGAGAGGAAAAATTTTTATATCACCTATTTTTATATCTTTTTATATAAGTTATTTTAATAACCTTATTACTTCTGCGATGATTGAAGAAGTAGCAATCAAAGCGAAAACGGTAATAAAAACTGTGGAACATTTGCCGTTCGTTTCATACTCCTTGCTTTTTCTCTCTAGATTGTGTTCAACCATTCTAATAAAAGGTTATCATTAAGCTGAAACAGCCTTGAGCACAACAATAGAATTGAAGGACCAAAACTGAACTTTGTCTCATCATGTAAAGTGAGAAACATGAAAGTACCACCTAATGATTCGAGTTCAGTACCTAAATTAACGGCACTATACACCTTGAATGGAAGACAAATAAATATTACATGTAGTGTAGGGGTGTCAAAAAAATCGCACCCATGTATACTCGCGAGTAATATCTGTAATAGGACAGGTATGGGGGAAGATTTTGCCTCATATGAAATGGGACAGGATTTTAAATACCGCATGTTAAGCAGGTAGCGGGGATCACTATCTTCATACCCGCAGGTACCCGCCATGAAATTACTATTTTACCCTTAAATTATTAACTTAGTTAAACTAATATTATTGTTATTTAAATTAATTAGATTAAGGTTTAAATTTATAAGTTAGATTTATTTATATTTATTATATATTAGACTAATGATTGGATTACTATTATATGTTTATTTTTATTTTAAGTATTTTAAGTTGTTAGAATTTAAATTGTAAAATTGGATTATTGTACTTATTTTTTGTTTATTTTATGTGTTTATTTTTATTTTAAGTATATTAAATTGTTAGAATTTTAATTGTTAAATTAGATTATTATTTATGATTATTTTAAATATTTTACGATATTAGAAATTTTATATTTAATTTAAATTTTTAAAATTTTTAATATTCTAACGGATATCCATGGATATCCATAGGTACTCGTAAATTTACGGATAAGTAAAAAACGGATACCCACACGATATGAGGTGGGGGACGGGGGTGGGTATTTACTCGCGGGATGAGGGATGGGGGCCTATCCTCGCCCCTGCCCCGCCCCGTTGACATCCCTAGTGTAGTGTTTGGTTTGCTCATGTGTTTTCCATTATTCATATAAAATAACAAAATCAAAGAATTAAAAAAATAATATATTATAAATGTTGCACAATCATTTTATATATATATATATATATATATCATTAAAAAATATTTAGCTCTTATTATAATTATCTTAAAAATTATATAAAATATAAAATATAAAATATAATTAATTGATATTATAAAATAATTTATTCCAATAATATATTGAAATTAACCCAAACAAAATTTACAATATATATATATATATATATATATATATATATATATATATATATATATATATATATCATTAAAAAATATTTAACTCTTATTATAATTATCTTAAAAATTATATAAAATATAAAATATAAAATATAATTAATTGATATTATAAAATAATTTATTCCAATAATATATTGAAATTAACCCAAACAAAATTTACAATATATATATATATATCATTAAAAATATTTAGCTCTTATTATAATTATCTTAAAATTATATAAAATATAAAATATAAAATATAATTAATTGATATTATAAAATAATTTATTCAATAATATATTGAAATTAACCCAAACAAAATTTATTGTAAATTTTGTTTGGGTTAATTTCAATATATTATTGGAATAAATTATTTTATAATATCAATTAATTATATTTTATATTTTATATTTTATATAATTTTTAAGATAATTATAATAAGAGCTAAATATTTTTTAATGATATATATATATATATATATATTTTTTTTTTGTCATTACAATATATTAAAATTAATCATAAAAAAAATTTAAAATGGAGCAATTGGGGCTTTTCTATAGGGACAAACAAGTTTGGATGCAGATGGCTCTCAACCTTGTAGCTTTCATTAGAACAACATATCTTATCTGAGGTCTAACGCAGTTAATTATTTCACGTTTGGTACAAAGGGGTAGAATGAGAAAAAAAAATCTATGTAATATTCTAATAAAATATCAAATACATTCAAAGTTGGTTTGATCAAATTATTTGATATTTATTTTATTTAAATAAAATTTTAGGCTCAAGTCTTTTTTATGAAAAAGATTAGAGTTAAAAAAAATTATTTAATAATAATTAATTCAACTCAAATCAAATTATTTAAAAATGTCTGATAGGTTTTAGATACTGATATTTTAGATTTAAAAAAAATTACAGCAGATATTGAGAAATGGTTGTGCCAACGTTTTTTCTTCCCAAATGCCAATCATTCATATTATTTAATTACAAGCAAGTGTACAGTTAAGAGGGTCACGGAGAGACTCAAAAGACTCATAATAGAGAGAGAAAGTTTTGTAGAGAGAGAGAGAGAGAGAGACAGAGGTCAAATCGAGTGGCGAAAGGGTTGGGCGTCTTCCATAGTGTTTTTGTGGTGCTGCTGTTAGCTAATAGACTTTCAAACAAACCAAAAAAAAAAAAAAAACTGTGAGAGAAAAGAGAAAGAAAAAGAAAAGAAAGGGTAGAGAGAAAAAGGGAAGAGAACGGAAAAAAAAAAATTGATAAAACTGAGGTAACAATAGTGGAGAGAGTTCCAAGCTCAAATTCCGAGAAAATAAAAAAAAAAGGAAAAATCAAAACTTTGCTTCACTTTATCCCCCCTTCTTCTTCTTCTTCTTCTTCTTCTAACCCTCTCTTAAATACCCTTTTGATCTCTCATGCAATCTTCATCAATGGATCCCTTTGATTTGATTCGCAAAGGTTCAATTTTTCTCTCACTCTATTGCATAAATCTCAGATCTTTCACTTACCCATCTCGTTAATTCACCCGTTCTTTCTGTAATTCAAGGCTTTGTGGCCTTTTTGATTGGTTTTACTTTGTGGGGTGTTCTTGTTTTTTTCTTCTATTTCTCTGAGGCGTTGAATTGCTTAAGATCTCGTAAAGTCTTTTTTTTTTTGGCTTTCATAATGGAAGGTTTGTATTATTGGTGTGCTCATGCTTGGACTTGTTACTTTTTTTTTTTTTTTGGGTTTTTTTTTCTGGTTTTAGTCTGTTGCAATTTTATTCTGTTTGTTGTTATTGTGAAATTTGGGTTTGAGAATTTTGGATGTTTTGTGGGCGGTTTTATTAGGCTTTGTACGTAGTTAATATTCAATAATTGTTTCTGTTGTTTAGTCAATCTGAAGAACTGCTTCAAATAGTTTCAGTTATTTGCCTCAGAAAAATCTAGGGTTTTGACCTTGTCCTGCAGTTTTTAACTAGTTATGAAGTTGGTCGGTTTTCTCCAATGCATTTTTGGTATTGATAATTTGCGGAAAGTTGTGTCTTTAGCTCATACATGGTGTAGTCGCTCTCTTGTTCAATTTAGCTTATGGGGTTCACTTCCAAGTTACAGTTTTGAAAATGGCCGGCTAAAGTTGCTTGCAGTGATAATCAACCTAGTTATGTGCCTTTTAAATCTGCTCCACTTCTTTGTTAATTTGGCTATTCAATTGGTGGTTTTTTATATAATTAGTTTTAACTGGAGTTCAATATTGAGTTTTTAATCTGTTCAGTTTTATGTATCATTTGGTCTAGGATACTATTGAATTCATTTGTCTTCTACATGATGTGTTGAACTTATGGGGTTTTATTGTTCCTGTTGTTTTGACTGTAGTTTGGTTGATCAGGAGTATGATCAAATTTAATTATTATTTTGCAGGGTTTGGTTGAACCTGTTTGGAACTTTTCCGTTAGTGTTTTTAAAGTCCATCTATGTTTTAGTCATTTTGTTCATATTCTAGTTAATGATGAGCTTATCCAAGAAAGGGCCCCAAACAGATGCAAAGCTTAGCAGCCTGAGCAAGGCAACCTCTTTGAATCCGAATGCAGCAGAGTTTATTCCTTTTGCCCTCAGATCATTGCCATCTGGAAGTACCAGCTCAGTAGATGCAACAAGGCTCACGAATTCTGCATCTCTTGGGAAAGCAGTTTTAGATCGATCAGAATCATCTATTTCAAATAACTCTGATGATGAGGTCCACCAATACTGGCGATGTCAGCTCCCTGATGATATCACCCCTGACTTCAAGGTCATGGGAGAAGACGAGTCCCAAGGTCTTAACAACCTCTCGTTAGCAGGCTTATCCATACATGATGATAATGAATCCTCAAGGTTTTCTTCTTCTACTGGAAGTAGATATATATTAAATGAGCAACAGGAATTATCTCAACAGCACCTTAATGGAAATACCTTTGCCGATAAATTAAGGTTTTCCAATTCAACCTACAGGGAGGACCCATCTTCAGCAAGCTTTTTGAATGCGTTAGCAAAGCCTTGGGATAGGCAAATTGGGAATGCCAACCAACATGTTAGCAGTGATCAAGAGGCATTCATCTATAATGACAACTCTAGACATGGTTTCTTAAATGATGTTTTGGCTGAGAATGCAATCGTGGATGATGCTGATTTGAACCCTTTGGAGTTTTTAGCTTCTATATTCCCTGGTTTTGCATCAGATAGCCTCGCCGAAGTTTACTTTGCCAATGGATGCAATTTACATCTTACCATTGAGATGCTTACTCAGTTAGAGGTAGGTTGATCTTCATGTAGTAACTGACCTGTGGTTAAATTATGGTTCCTTATAAAGCCTTTATCCATGTGATTGCTTGTAAAAATTTATACTTTATCAGTTCTATTCATGTGCTACACCTGTTTGCCAGCATGTTGTGATGCAATTATTTTATTCTTTGGAAATGTACATATTGCAATATGCTCTGGTGCAATATTAAATCTGAAGGGATGGATGCTAAATGAGTAGAGCAATACCTGTGCCTTGTTCTGGCAGGGAAGATCTGGCACCCCATAAAGTTGTGAGGGAACTCTAATGCTATCCAGCTTCCAGTTTCTAATCAGTGTCCGAATGCTGATAACCTATGCTTTATCTTATCAATGGGGAATTGGCATTTTATTAGCACATTTTTAGGATTTGTAATAATTTGTTGTTGTTATATGATATAGTAATATACTCATGTCTATAGGCTTTGTTTTTCAATCTGCAGTGTTTGTCACCCTCATGAACACTACTAATTTCTCTGGCATGCTTCTTAAGTGAGGACTTTTTTGTTGATTATTTCTATTTTTTCCCCTTCAATTTTGTAGCTTCAAGTTGATGGTAGTTTCAATCAGAATCTGAATTCAAAGATTCTCTCAGCTCCCAATCTCAGTGTGATGGATTTTCCTGCACTTACCTCACCAAATGGGCAGAATACTTCTGCAAAATATGCTGCAGATACTGCTCAACAAAGTGGCAATCCTTACCTATCATCTGACAAGGACATGCTCATGTTCAAAACTAGCTCTTCAATTCCATCTAGAGGTGCCATCGACTTTGCTTCAGCTGTCAGGAAATTAGCTTCTCAGGATTCTGGTATATGGAAATATGATAGAAATGGTTCTGGTGATGCATCCACTGGCTCAAGTAGGAGTTTAAATGCTATGGCTAGTGCCTACAATGGTGGACAGGGGAGAGCCAGCTTTGGTGATAGGTTACAGAGCCGTGGATCCTCTCGGGCGGCCCCTGTTTGGCTTGAAACTGGTGATGCTGTTGGTAAATATTTTTGTTTATTTGCTTCAATTGTTGGATGAATTCCTTCTATATTGTGCCTCCTTTAACAATTTTGGATGACAGCAAATATGTATTCCGAGCTGCGCGAGGAGGCTCGTGATCATGCACGCATACGTAATGCATACTTTGAGCAGGTGGGTCTTTGAGTCATGCTGTGGAGAAGTTATTAGGTATTGAATGAGAATTTACTGTAACAATTTTTGTTCGCATGCTTCGTGGTTGGCTTGTATACTGATGCATTCTATGTTCTTCATTTGAGTTAGTCTGCAGTTTACATGATAAATTTAAACAATCAAGTTGTGACAGGGTAGGATGGGTAAATTTAACAAAAAAGCTATTGGGATGATACCAATATGAATATGAACAATACAGTCCAGGAACATTTGCTGTGTGACCGGCACATGCCTACCAGAACTGGATGTTCTTTATTTTGTTCTGGTGCAACTTTAGATTTCTGCTTATTTGCCAGTGGAATCAAATTTATCCACCTAACATTTTTATAATTTGAGTGTCACCAACTGAGCTGTATTCCACTGGGTTGGGAAGGGATGTAACATGAGGATTTTCCAAGAGGTCACTGATCCTAATTTCTGTTCCTTTAGTTTAAAACTGTTCATAATTTAAAAACAGGCACGCCAAGCCTATCTTATAGGCAATAAGGCCCTAGCAAAGGAGCTAAGTGTTAAAGGGCAACTGCACAACATGCATATGAAAGCAGCTCATGGAAGAGCTCAGGAATCTATTTACCGCCAGAGGTTTGTTTTACCCCACTCCTTTCACTCTTCCTATCTGTGTAAGTTTTGGTATATGTATAATGTTGTAATGACTATATTTATTTTTCAATGATGTTAAAACTGGACCGGACAATTAACTGGTTAGACTTTCGGTTCAGGTTCAACCATTTAATTCTACCGGTCGAACTGGATGATGTTGTACTAATAATTTACATACAATAATAAGAAATATTTAAGAAGTTATGAAATGTGAAAAAAATAGTAGTTTTTTTTTAATACACAATGGCGTCATCCATGTAGCCAACACCACTTTGTGGGAAAAGGCTTTATTGTTGTAATGGTTGGTTGGACCATTGGGATGAACTGGCTGTTCAACCAGATTCTGGTTGGTCCAAACTGATCTGACGTCAACTTGGTTATGAGACTGAACTATAACCGGTAGTGTCCAGTTCACGGTTAGACTTGAAGGAATGGTCCAGTTTTAACGGCACCTATATTTTTGCTGTTCCCACTCAACCTGTATACCATGATGAGTTTTCTTTCGACAATTTTGCATTTTTTATTTCTCTATAAACACATTCTTACTTTTCATTTCTTTCTTTCCTACTCAAATTGACTGCTGGCCATTGAGAAGTATAATGATGGTCTTGTATCGGTTGTGAGGGGTCTGAAACAATCTGGGCAGTCCAAAAAACGTTTTTAAGTGTTGTCCAGTTGTTACCAATTGGCTTACATAGAGGAATTAATAGAAGTGAGTTACACTTACAAGCAAGATTGTCATTACTTCATTGAGAAAAAAAATGTACTGCTCAAAGTACTGCACCTTTGCCTTTTCCTTTTCTCACCAGTAGAGGCTGCCAAATAGTTTCTTCCCGGAATGATCGCTGACAAAATGCGCTATATGGTTGTATGAGCTAGCATCTCCCTTTTCGTTGTTCTAAACCTCCTCTTTACTTGGTTGGTTTTGCAAGTGTTGCGTTCTATCATGGTCATTGCTCCTGTTGATTTTTCAGGAATCCTGTTGCTCCAGATATGCAGGTCAATGGAAGAGGACACGAGAGGATGATAGACCTGCACGGGCTGCATGTAAGTGAAGCCATTCACGTGCTGAAACATGAACTGAGTGTGCTAAGGAGCACGGCCAGAGCTGCTGAGCAGCGTCTGCAGGTTTATATCTGTGTCGGTACCGGTCACCATACGAGGGGTTCTCGCATGCCTGCAAGACTTCCGTTAGCTGTACAGCGATATCTACTTGAAGAAGAGGGCCTTGAGTTCACAGAACCGCAGCCGGGCCTGCTTCGTGTTGTGATATGTTGAGCCAAGGAATATGGCAAGGAGTTATACAAGTTTTTGACACAGTAAAAAAATCCATGAGACACATAGAGCATTGTAGTCATTCTTGTATCTGTATATGGGAAGTAGTGGCATGTCCCAGCCTGAGCCTGAAGAAAAGTCAAAAAAAAAGAAAAGTGGAGAAGTTTAGATGGAAAGAGAAGGGTTGTACCAAAATTGTACCATTAAGGTTTAACTGAGGCACCAGGTTACTTTAGTCAGCAGGGACTCCCAACATCAGCATTTTCCTTCTGTTAATTTTGTACCTTAATTTTCATTGTTAAATTTCTTTTGTTTTCATTTTTTCTTCTTCTTTTAATTCAGATGTAATGTAACTGATAGAACTCAAATTACATGATAGAACAATTCACTTTGCCAATCAGATTCAATGCCAAATAATCTAAAGCTCGAAACATAAGCAGGTCTGCAAACTTATAGGCTTTGTAAAATTTCTGGTCCTCATTTGGATCATTTTCAAGTAAATCTTGAGAACTTTTTCATCTTTGGCATAATTGCTGATGTGTGAATTATATTTAAAACGCATGTGTATCTATTGCCTTTGGTTTGTTGGAAGGGCCGCGGATAAAAGTTTAGGTTGAGGGGAAAATTTAAACCAATTCAATGTTAGGGTATTTTTTTTGACTCATCGATTGTTTACAATAATATTTATAAATTTATGTTGATTTATGAACACAAGGTCAATAAGGTGAGTTAACTCTCTTTGGCTTCTATTATCATAATTTTATTATGCGAAAGGATAATTTGGATGCTTAATGTGATTTTGTTGCTTCGAATGGCTAGTGATTTTGTCTTTCAGCTCCTAAGCAAATGCAATAATCTTGTAATTCTTATTCTCTTGATCCAGAACTTCAAGGGGCTTTACCATTTATCTTGCAGTCAATAACACTAAGAGGTTCTGCCCAAGGTTACTCTTTACTGCAAATTTGACTACACTTTTGGTCTAATTATCAGTATTTAAATTTTTTTTAATTCTAATTAATCTAATTTGAGTTAAGTCTACTATAAAAGTAAATTCTTTTAGCATTTGTTTTTTTTTTTTTTTAAAATTTAAATATGTCAAAGGAGAACTTAAATTTTTAAAAAATGACAAAAAAATATGGACTTCAATAATGACAAAGTAAAACGGACTCTCAGTCCATGACCCTGTAGCTATGTTTCGATAATCAATAAGAGATGGAATGGAATGAAATATAATGGAATAGAGTAAAGTGGAGTGGAATGGAATGAAATCAAAGTGTCACTCCATTGTTTGGATTTTCAAAGGATGGAATGGAATAAAAAATATCACTCCATCTCATTCCTCCCAAATTGGAGGGTAAGAAAAGTAAAGAGATATGGTGGAATGGGATGGAAAGTATTCCATCTTCTCCCATTTCATTCCACCTAATTTTTTCAAATCCAAACAATGAAATATTTAATTATTCTATTTCCTTTCACTCCATACCACACCTTTCCACCAATACAAACATAGCCGGAAAGGCAAGTGAAAGGGTAACCTTATCCTAGCAGGCTGATTGGTGTTGCCACCTACCATCTGAGGAACAAAGTGCATGAATTAGATCAGTTGGGACCAATTCCAATCTATCATACCTATCAACTCTTCCACAACCTCATGACTATGCCAGTCCTAGCTTCAATTATGGGTGAATTCTTTAAATTTAGATGAACGAAATTATGATAAATATTCTTTAGAATTTTATTTTGAAAACTTACTCTTTTGGATTTACAAGAAAAGTATTAAAATAATTTTTTATTTTAATATTTTTAAATATTTTGTCTAATTATTTTTAAATATTATATCAGAAATTATGAATTTATTTTGTTTGAAAGAATTCACGGAATAAGATCAGCCCCATTTATTATAAGTTTTGTATTTTTTTTTCTATTTTTTATATTTGTTGAGAAAGAAATATAACAAAATATACTACTCTTTCATACCATTTTTTTAAAACGAAAGGTCCGTGTCATCTGGCAGTGCTTATATTATATGAGTTTTAAAATTTTTTTTTAATAAAATTCAAATAAATGGAACATATATTTATCACAACTTTCTATAAAAGAAAAAAGTTGGTTTTAAGAATGGTGTCCAAAGCAACAAATACAATGAAACAAGTAATAGAAGAAAACTCACTTAGCATCGCGAGGATTGCTTCGTTCATGGAGGCATACGTTACCAAACACCTCTCACCCATTGAAAAACCAATAAGTTTTACATGTAATTGTATCATATATAAATAATCTAAAAATCAAGAGCAAGCAAATATATATAGATGCAAACTAAAACAGCAAGACCAGAGGATGACCATAACGAATGAGGCCTTGATTCTAAATTACAGTTTCAATTGCGTTACGATTACTACAATTACAAATTATTTCCAAAAATGTGCTAATATGGCCTCAATCACTATCATATATAATGCGGTTATGAACCATAATTTAAAATCATAAATGAGACGATTGAAGTTGTAGAAACCCCCAAAAAAAACAAACAAGTGCCCTGTGCATGTGAATTGTTGCCGAGTACATGCCCAAGTAGTGGGGATCATTGCAGAAAATTCTCAATCCAAAATTACAATATGATAACCTGTGAAAAAATAAAAATTAATGATTTTCACCCCTTTTTATGCCTAATTTGCTCAAGTTTTATCCTAAAGGTTCATTCAATTTGAATACTTTGAACCATTAGGTGCTTCGTCGAATCTGGTGGGATTAGTGGGTTTCTAGTAATAAGGCTTGGATATCAGTGGTTCCATCAAAATCAAAAAAGAAAGAGAATGTATTGAATAATGAAATAATATAAACCTCTCAGTAATACTAACATGTAATTGGAGACAATTTCAATGTAATAGTAAATGCTATGAGTATTTTAGTTCAGAATCGTGTATGAGGGAATATACTGTGAATGAGGAATCAAAGAAGAAGATAGTAGTGGAAAAAGTTGAGACTCACATTACTCTCCCTTTCTTCAATCTCCTTCCCTTTCATTTTTCCCCCTTCCTTTTTCACTCAAGCCCATAAAGAGAGCCCAACATAAAAGATTGGCCTATTGGATGGAAGAGCTTCATGGCTTAAATACTATATTAAGCTCACTTATTTGATCGATATAGGACTCATAACATAATCCCTTTTACGTGGTATTACAAGGGCACATTTTTTTTCTGGTCAATATCAATAAATTTCATTGACAATCAAGGGCCAAGCTCTAAACAATACACATCAAACCAAAAACGATTCTATATAACGCATTAGATGAACATTAAGTATAAGCGAGCTCATCACAAATCTCTAATCTAGGTCCTGATGTAACTCTTTAGCACCAACTGTATAGAAGGAAAAACATCTACATATTCTACTAGATAGAAGTACCAAAACAAGGCACTATGCCAATTCTGAGCTGTACATAAAATAACCTTGTGTTACACATCAGTACATCAACAATCATATAGCATAACTGAACTTCCTAAACTAGATGCCTAGCACCTTAGAAAATGTGCTAACACACAGACACAAAACAAACTATCACAACCCAACCATCTACCACAAGCAGCTGTCATGGATCTATCACTAGTCTTAAGTGTAGCCCTCCAATATAGTTTGAAGTATCAGTTGTGAGATATGCAGATCACATATTACAGATACCACTACTATCAAAAGAAACTCACCAGTTAGTATATTTTGCAACAAAACAACCTGCAAGGGGGAGATGGAAAACAAAGAAAAAGATGAAAAAAAAAAAAACACAAGTGGGAAAGGGGAACCAAAAACTTTCATGGAGGAGAGGAGCTGCCTCTATGGGTTTGGCTCCCCCTTCAAGGAGCATGAAGATGTCGCTTGCGGATTGCGGTAGAGTCAGAAGGCAAGTGGGTGTTTTTGGGTGCAGAAGGGACATCGATGGGGGCGGCACTATGCTGGAATGTCATGATTGGGAGAGTTAAAATGACACAAGGCCACATTTTATCACTTGAGTTCATGCCTTATTCTTAATCCATGCTTCTCACAACCAATTGGGCCAATGGGGCTCATTACATTACTACCCCAATTGAAATGAACCTTGTCCTCAAGGTCCAAAGTATAAAAAATAAAAATGTAGTGAATCTTTTTGTATATTTTTAGATACAGTGCAAACCAAGGGGTGGAGTAGAGGTTGAAGAAGTATTTGAGTAAACTTACCAAACTGATGATCCAAGTCCTTCCAAGGTTTTTGTTGATACTGATATCCCTTCCAATCTATGTTCTATCTCAAGGGAAATTGATATAATTGAATTCCCAAGGCAATATGTAATGAGTTAGTTTGATGAGAGGGGGCAGCATTGAGAATAAGGATAAGAAAGAGGAATTTGACAATAATGTTGAAATTGACAGCAATGAAGGTATTCCTCAACTTTCAGATCAATGAGGTGCCAAGCGTATTATGTCTTTATTTAATTAATATATGTCCTATATTTTTAATTTTGTGCATATTTATTTTGATTTTATAGTTTAATTCATTGCATTTATAGTTATATACATGTTATATTTGTTATATACGTTTATTGATTTATACACATGTTATATAGTTTATTTATGGCAAGACGAAGATCTTTTGGTTCGAGATGAGGTAGGGGTGGACCAAAAAAGTATGGCCTACCCCCTCGCACTCATACTCCATCCACCACACTGAACCCACTTCTATTACCTCCACCCCTCCTGGTCATTCTCTACATATCCAAGAGTTTGTTATGATACTCAATCCTAAGCATGTGGAGCTAGGGTCTCAGCCATCATACCCTCATCACCATTCTCCATCTCTATCCCCACCTCTGGGATATAAAGTCTGTACCTCACTTGTACTTGGTTCTACTCCTTCCCTACCCCTAGCCAGCCTGGTTGCTAGGGTGCCCATGCCTCATCGTCCACCCCTTCATAGGGCTCAAATATGATGGTAAATCCTAGTAAGTAATTTTAAATTTAAATTTATTATGAATATTTAATAGTAATAGAATATTTAATTAATGGATATCTAACTTAGTCTATTATTTATGACACAATTGGAATCCACCTGCTCCAGGCCTACACAGGATCATTGAGGTGTTCGAGGAGAACTTTCTTGGCCCTTATACCAGTCTTGTGCAGACCCCTGAAGCTACACAACAGTAGTGGTGGAAAGAATGGAAGGTAAATTAATAATTATTTTTTATTATTAATTTTGATGTTTTATTCATATGCATGCTTATTTATTAATATTGAACTGGCTACTGTGTTACTCGTGTGCAATGTCAATTTATCATTGATCCACATGAGGAGGCCGCAATCTACACAGCATGGAGGACTAAGGTCGGCAAGCAGTTTTGACACATGTTTCATGATATTCCCAAGAATAGGGCTAGCACCCATTGGATCACTGACAACATCCTCCAGGTATTGAAGGCCTACGTACTAGGACTCACCAAAGCTCAAGGCGAAGCAGGTGAAAGCCCAAGCGAGTAAATGATCAGCTCGAGGTGGCTCATTGCACACTGGAGGCTCTACTACTATTGAGGGCACACGGCATAGGATGGTAAATGTCATCCTTTACACTCATTTAGTTATTCAATTTCTGTATTGAATATTGTATCATCATGTGAAAATTGTTTAAAATGTAAGAGAAGATAATGAACAAATTGCCTACTCAAGGGGAGCTGTTTTGGGAAACCCATACTCGGAAGCAAGACAAGTCCCAGTAGGTTTATACTCGATCCGAGATCATCCACGTAAGGTACTTAACTTTAGTTTCCAATACTTTTAATTTATTATATTTATGATTATTTAATTTATTTTTTTTTCCAATTATAGCATGAGTTCACTCAATGATTAATTGAGGCTTGATTGCAGCAGTCCTAGCAAGAGGATGGGAGCACTCTTGACCACCCAGATGGTTGGCAGTTACTACAACGGTTCAAATTTACAAATGGGAACTACCTGTAACAAGTCATATTCTCCAATTTCAATGTTTGGAGCTGGGCTTGTAGGGATTGATGTGGAGGATATTCATGATTAGGTACATGCACTTAATGAATAAGTGCAGAAGCAGCTCAAGGAGGTGGATATGAGCTACATGCAGCTGCATGAGCGACACAAGAAAGAGAAGGAGTAATGGATGCGATATATGCAATCTATGGAGCAGAAGATGATAGCCATGTACAACTATTTCAAGTAGATGCGAAGTGATGGTTCATCATCCGGTGCATAGACTCCACCACCTCTGTCTCTACCTCCACTACTTCCACATTCTTCGCATGACCATAGGGACTTGGAGGGTTTCGGACACCGACGATAGTTAGTATTCATAGTTTTTTTTTTTCCTTTTTTGAAATTGTATATTAACAGTTTATATTTTATTTATTTATTTATTTATTGATAGTTTTTATTTTAATTGACAATTTATATTTCTGGCATTTTATTATATTTTTAATTATATAGATCTATGAATAATTAAAACAATAACTTGAAACATTTAAATATTAATTTCAAATTTTAATAATATAATCCAGGTAAAAAAAATAATTTTCCATTATCGATGGAAAATTTGTCGGTAATATTTTATATTTAACATTATTTTACCAAATACCAATAGAATATCCATCGATAGTTATTAGGATTAAAATATTATTTTCATTTTATCGATAGGAACTAAAATCTGTCGGTAATATTCAAATTTTTTATTATCATTGTGATCTGTCGATAATTCCATTAGTAAAATAATTACCAATGGAATTTTGTGACTTTTCCATTGGTAATTGGCATATTTCTAATAGTGAATACAAACAATTCTAATTGATTGTTTTTATCAAAATTGCATATAATTATTGGTTAATTTGATTATTTTTATAGGATTTTTAAGTTGGCTCACTCTTCATATTTCTTCAATATGATGTTTTCATTAGTGATAGTAAATTGAGAGTTAGCTTTAGTTAAGTTAGTTAAGTTGTTATCATGTTAGATAGTGTACAACTCATCAAAGTAAGTGTTAGGATCATAGTTATAAAAACTAGCTTGGACCGACAAGTTGGATCGATGATTCAGCCACCTAGCCGATGCGAGATTTACAGAATTGGTGTGAACCAATTTGACTCGACCGATTTGGTTAAAATCGGTGACCAGTCGATTTAATCAAATTGTGAGTCATGCATATATTTTTTTAAAATTTTTAACTTTTTAAAACATTAATAGTTGACTTTCTCAAGTCATCATTCAAACACTTTGAGCCTTGAAGTGAGATTTGCATCAAGGGCTTTACTCATTTTATAACTAAATATTTGGCTTTCAACTCCGTCATTACTCAATATGGGATTAAAATAATAGCAGTCATTTTATAAACTCCTCCACTATTCAATGTAGGACTAAAATAGTAGAAGTCATTTTATAACTTACTATTTAGCTTCCAATTCCTTTATTATTTGACATGGGACTGAAATAGTGGGAAGTAAACTACATACATGTTGTTTCCTACCTGGACTTCCAATTCAAGTGACACGCCTTTTATTTAATAACTTATGCATTTTTATATATTCATTTACTTATATTCGATTTAATCGGTTCAACCGGTGACTCACTAATTGAACCAATGACCTGGTGCTTTGGTTGAGTCGAGCACTAAGTTGAGTTTTATAACTATGGTTAAGAGTCTATATATAAGCAAAGTCATAGTGCATCAAATTTCATGCTCTCATATATAATTCACAAAATCATTCACTACACACTTCATCTCTTTCTCTTTCTTGCTCTCTGATCTCTCTCCTTCAAATCTCTACCTCTGATACTTTACATGAAATTAAAGCTCACAAAATTTTTGGCGATCTCTGAGCTCTCTTTCCCCTTCAACTACAAAGTCAATCTCAACTCAAGATTTCACACACAAAACCTTCTCATGCCCTATTTCTTGAGCTTGAAGAAGAAAACTTTAATCCATGGAAGCAGCAAGCATTGGCAACAATATAAAAGGTCACAAGCTTCAAAGCCTTCTAGCTAGTCAAGGAGAAAATGCCAAAATTGTTTAGCTCAGAGCATGATGAAGAGTGTTGAATTGAATCTTGGGAGTTTTTGGATTGGGAACAATGATCAATGCCGGTTTTGTGGTTGCTTGCTTTGATGCATGTTGCTTTCACCAACAAAATGGTAGGATGTGACTTTGCACATCAGATTTGCAGAAATTTTGCTTCTCACACTCTAACAAGGTAAAACAGCTAAAGACTCAATTGAAATTGATGAAAATGGAAGAATCAGTTTTTTAATATCTCTTAAGATAAATAAGATAGTAGATTCACTTATTGTAGTAGGTCACTAGTGTCAAAAAAAGATCATATTGAATTCATCTTGGATGGATTTAATGAACACTATGGAGCCTTCATTACTGTAGTTGTGTCCACATGTGAACCGTACTCAATAGATGAAATATAAGCATTTCTTATGGCACAAGAGGAAAGAATGGAAGAATTTCGCAAGATAGAGCTTGATGTTGTGCAAGCTCCATTGGCTTGGTCTTCCCTAAAAGATACAAGAAAGAATATTGGAGATACTAGTGGCAAACATGCATGGTGTAGGCGGTAGAAAAGTTAAAGGAAGATCCCTTAGAGGTGGCTGCACAAATTAGAATAATAACAACAGACCACAGTGCCAATTGCGTGGAAAAAATGGGGCACATTGTGTGGCAATGCTATCATAGATTCGATTAGGGTTTCACCAATCCAAATCGAGTTACAACAACCTAGCCACCTCCTCCTTCTGCCTCATTCCATAATCCAAGAGCTTATCTAGCTAGCAACTCCAGCCACAATTTCAGATTCCTCTTGGTACCAAAAAAAATATTCCTCTTGATATCCTGACACTAGTGCATCTCATCTAACCTTCCATCAAAGAAATCTCCTCGCAAGTGCAGAATATGTAGGTTTAGAACAAGTGCAGGTTGGAAATGGATAAACTATGAAAATAAAGCACTTAGGGCACTCTTTACTTTACTTCTTGATGTCTTAGCCGGATGTAAGATTTTCACAACATTGCGCATTTAGCCAATTTATAATATATAGTGTATAATATAACATACTCCAGTTGTCCATGTCAAGCCAATTATCCAACCATATAAGTCTAATATAAGGTGAGAATTAACCCATAACTAATATACTTATATTTGTTACTATAGTTATGTAAGATTCGAATTCAATTATAGAAAGGTATAAAATCATTAAGTTTCAATTAATTAGAATATTGACCTTTAGTTTTATGACGGTTTGGTTGATGGTGAGATATATGATATAACGATTATTTGATGTTAGATAAACAAGAAAAAAATTTAAGAGAAAACCCCGTATTAATTAATTTTTTTTATACATGTATTAATTTAGTTTCTTATGAATATAGTCAACATCAATTTTTTTTTATTATAGTTAATATCAATTTAATTCTTAAAACAAATATAGCATTAGTTTATTTTGAAACTTAAAAATGACACCACCTTTGTCCGTCTAGCCTTTTTGTTA
This sequence comes from Pterocarpus macrocarpus, assembly GCA_031439585.1. NCBI lineage: Eukaryota > Viridiplantae > Streptophyta > Magnoliopsida > Fabales > Fabaceae > Pterocarpus > Pterocarpus macrocarpus. Next base: position 36,735,986 of record CM062514.1, read on the forward strand.
CATCTCATCATTATTATAGCCTCATTAAATGGAAGATTTGGCTCTTCCAAAATGTACCTTCCATTTTTAAAATTACTTCCTCCATTTTAATTAATTTATTTATTTAAATAATTTAATATATTCTTAAATCAATGTATCTAAATATATTAATTTAAAAATATATTAAGTTATTTAAATAAAAAAATAGATTAAAATGGAAGAAGTAAAGTTCAGAATGTTGATGAAAATTAAACCGAACAATTAATGTAAATTTATAATCTAATCACACTGCTAAATTAATTGAAATAGCAACTAATTTAGCAATCAGTATATTAGCAATCGAAAATTTTGTCAAAAAATCAGTTGCCAACAGGTTTAGTGGTTGATTTTTATATTTTAGTGACCAAAATTTGGTCACTCTCTACTAATTTTCTTATAGTGTCATGTAAGTATATGTGCCTTGCAAAATTTTAAATTGTTAATTTTTTATGGGTTTTTAAGAAATAAAAAACGGAAACTTTTGATTGTCTCTAATACATTGAAAATTTAAAAGTTTGTTTAATTTCTATTTTTATTTATGTGTTTTCAAAATTTTGTAAAAAAATTAGTAAAAACAATAAAATTTTATTTTTTTTTACTATTTCTTTCATAAAATACTAAAAACATAAAACACGTGAAATAAAAATAAAAAATAAAAATAAAAAAACAAACATACCCTTACTTTTTCAATCAAAAGTATTCACTTTTAATTCCTTAATCCGCCCTTGTGTACGTTCTCAAGTGAGCAAACTTCATAGAGAAATTGAACTCTTTAATGGAATCCTAGGTGTTTCATTAACTGCACTTATAGCACATGTTTGTTTTCAGTTTGTCTTCTACCTCGGCATCCACATGGATGTCGCTACTTCATTTTCGAAGTCACTTTCTCTCCCACATCATCATTCTTCCAACGTTGCCTAAACTTGCAAGGTTTCTCTAATGAAAGCCACTCAAAAATATCTACACAACAGAGCTACATAAAAGCCATCCTCTACCACAAGCTAAATCACTTTTAGAGCTCAGTCGCTCACAAATCACTGTCTTATAAGACATCTGTTCGCTTATGCTTCACACACTCTGATTTTTTCTTCACAAAGAGCATAGAGTGGGGCCAAGATAAAATTGAGAGTAAAAAGCAATAGAGGGAAAAAAAAAAAAAGAGAGGGGCGGCGGGGGAAGATGACGAGAAAAATGAAGAAAATTAAAGTGAAGGGAGAGTAAGCAACAAGCAAGTTGGAGGGCTACTGTTCTTCCCTTTCACTTTTACAAACCCAGAAAATAACCATTGGAGTTTCTAGTTTCTACGATAATCGTGTTAGGGTGTGATTGTAAGTTCGAGATTTTGAAAAGAAAGAAAGTAAAATGAATAACTTAAAAAAAATAATTATTAATTTATTTTATTCTTTAAATTTATCTTTTTTTATTTTTAAAAATCTAAACTCACAAATATATTTTTAATTAATTTCAAACTCCAACGCTAAATCCACTTATCACGTTACCCCATATTCTCCCATCAACTTAGTTCCAACAACATTTTCCATCCCTTGAAATGCAACAACACCATACTCGGAGAAAATCCTTGAAACTAAAAGAATCCCAAGACTAATGCCTAGAAACTTTCCTCGCCAAATCGTTAAAAGCCCCATAACCAGTAAAGTGCAATCAAACTCACTATGGCTCTCATAAACAGATAACCAAGCACAGAAAATTCCCCACCATCCATACTATCTTATTACAACTGAGAATTAATGGAAAAAATGAGTGAAACCCTCACTGATCAAACCCTCATCAAGTAAAGCCACCAGTAAGCATTCATCAACGTAGCAAAGGTCTACCAATTAATCTAACACCTGAACCTTTGCTACGTCAATGTGAATTTGTTGAGTTTTGAAAGTATGGTTTATTCCTAAGCTTGGAAACTGAATATGTCCAAGAAAAAACCAAAAGAAGGAAAGAGAAAAAACAATAAAAAATCAAATGAATGATTAAATTATTCTTTGGAAGAAGAAAATTCTACTGTAGAAGGAACCAGAGAAGACACCACATGGATGCTAATTAATGTGGCAACAAATGTGCCACAAGAGCGGTTACTGTGCTGTGTAGTACTCGAGATGACCTCTTAACAGTATAATTCAAGGACTTTTTTTCATGATTATATTTTAACAGTTTTGCTAATTGTACTAGGACATTGGTTAAAGTTTTAAAAATAGTAAGTTTTAATAGCAGAAATTAAATTTTTAAAATTTTTAATACATTTAATGTATTAAAAACTTATTATTTTTGAAACCTTAATCAATACCTTAATAGCACCGGCTAGAAAAACTCATATTTTAAAGTACTAAATTGATGTGAATCCTATATTTTATTATATCCAAAATAATAATTTACTCAAAGTTTAGACATGCAAATTAAGAGCCAATTTTCAAATTAGAAGTGTTGTGATATACAAAAGAAATAATAAGGAAATATAGTAAGAGGTTTAGAGTAAGAGAAGTTCCTAAGTACTCATAAAGAAAGACTTTTTTTTCTTATTCTATTATATTTATCATTTGACATTTAAGTTTTGCAGATCACTATGATTTTACTTTTACTATATTTTTAATGAAATGAATGAAGTGTTAAAGTATAAATAGAATAGAGTAAAACTTTTATCTTCATCTTGGAATACTTGAGAATTTTTCTTAGAGTAATTATCACAAAATACTCAATTTTTAATAGAAAAATAACCCATAATTATTTCCTAATTAAAAATAATGATTGAGTCTTATTATGTTCATTTTGCATGGGTTACACGTAATAATGGTTGCTATATATATTGAAAAACTATCAACGAATATATGACGGAACTATCATTGGAGTAAAAGAAAGAGAAAAAAATGGTGTAAGAGGTTTCAACTATGTATATGATTGGACTATGGAAATGAAGTTTCACAAATGGCTCTTAAGAAAAAGGATGCCGACATTTCTGATTGCATCATGTTCAGTGATTGGCCAACAAATTACCATGTGCTAATATATCTTAAATACATAATTGCCATTGCTTGTTAACTCGTCCATATCGAAAACCACAGAGAGTTTGAGTTAAAAAAAATACACGGATATGTTCTTCAAACTATTTACGTGACAACAAATTAAACATAAATTATACGTAATCGGAGATAACTTTAAAACAATGTTATTGGACTTGAGTCCACGAAAGGAAAATACTTGTTCAAACAGCAAAGGACAATCACTGAAATCATAGGATACCCTGATTTATATTTGAGAGAATAGAAAATTTTTCAAATTAACCAAGTGATAATTTATATACACATTATATTACTTATTTAAGAAGATAAATACATAATCTCCAACGGTTATATTTTTCCGGTAACTAGGACGCATTGCGATCAAATCTCGATCATATTTCTCAGAAAAGACCAGAGACTACAAAATTCTAAATCAAACAGGGAAAAAAAATTCCAAGGAATTAAAACTAGAGAAAACCCTAAATTATAATAAAGAAGAAAAGAGAACACGCTCTTTATTATGGTTATTTTCAGGTAACTGAATGCACTGCAGTTAGATCTCTCAGAGAAGAGATAGCTCAAAATTCTACATCAAACAAAAAAGATAATCCCGAGAAAACTAGAGAAAAATCTAATACTAATTGAGAAGAGAGAACAAGCCCTATATTAAGGCTACACATGATACGGTCATCCATAATAAATACGTAAATGCCTCGTCATCATATCCACAATCACTCAATTGGAAATTTTGTACACGTTATCAATCGCTTTATAGTTATACAATTATTGTGCACGGTAATTAAGCTCTACACCAAACCACACAAACATACATATATATATATATATATATATATATATATAGCATTGCCAAGTATACATATGGCTCAAAACGATTTGTAATAGTACAAATGCATATCACAAATAGGAAATATAAGACAAATTGATAGTGGGTATCTAATGCTGCTACTATTTTTTCCCCTTTTTTTGGGGCAGAGCTAGTGCTAATAAATAGAATACAAATATATGGCACAAAAAACATGGGCCACTTTCCATAATATTTATGGCAGGGTGTGGTCGATGTGAGCTATAGACTGTTGCCTTAGCTTATGTAACTATCACGAAAATAGAGAAATGATAAGAGATTCATTTTTTATAAAATATTATATTAATTTATATTTCATCCAATAATAGATAGAATGTAAGTTAATACATATCTCATTAAAAATGAGTTCTCCAAATATTTTTTTATTAAAAAACAACCATATATAAATGGTTACAAAAAAAATTGATGTAGACGCTGGCAAGCAAGTTGAAACCTGGCACATTATATAGAGCCTGCAGGTGAATATCAAAAATTCCAACTCCAAAGGAATGAATGGTTAGAAAAAGCATCATCACCTTCAATTTCTTCCCCATTTGTGTCCTCAAAAAGTGTTGGTGGAGTGGAATATAATAACTCACCTGAGTGCATCTTATCTAGCCCGGAGTAGAGGCCAAAATCATAGCCAGCTGCAACCCCGATATTATTATTCGAGTCATGATCCAACATGTTCATAAATGTCCAATCCATGGTCCTCATGTCCCCATGGTCCACTTGCACAGTCCCATCATAATCATACACGGGGGATAATAAAGAGTTGCTACTCTCCATTAGCCTATTGGAGTTGGATTCAAACAACCCAATTCCAAACGAATTAGTAGCACCATTTTGTGACTCTGATGATGGTTCTTCTTCTTCCTCTTGATTATTCTCATTCTCAATTGGTGTATCATTAGCAAACTTTTGTGCAACCTCTTGAATTTCTTGGTGGGAAAGAGAATGGTCACCGGGAACAGCTACATTATTAATCTCCAAATTGAGAGGGGTATCAGGGAAATTGAAATTGGCATGGCGACCACGTAGACAATAAAGTGCTGCATCAAAGGCCCTAGCAGCTTTTTCTTGGGTATCATAAGATCCCAACCATATTCGCTCACGGCTATTGGGAAGCCTAATCTCAGATACCCATTTGCCCCATTTCCTCTTTCTCACCCCTTTGTACATCTTGCAACTATTGGTGTCGTGTTTGGAACAAGGGTCATTGAAAGAAGGGTTGTGAACGGTGGAATCACTAGTAACACTAGGATCATGAGCACTAGCCATGGAAGGCTTCACCATGTGTATGTGTGAGTGTGTGGATTTGGGGTGTGGCTTTAAATCAAGGATTATTGGTGATGATTTGGATGGAATTGACGGCGGAATAGAGCGAAGCGTAGTTTATATAGTGAGGATGAGATGATGAAGAAGCTCCATGATTTTGAAGGTCTAAAACTCTAAACGTGTTGATTTGAAAGAGCGTAGAAAGAGTGGGCACGTGGCCTTACGATAGGGCAGGCATCTCTGCAGAGACGTAAGGTACGCGGTAGGGCCAACATATATTTTTGTGTAAAAGAGCGCGTGGGGAAATTGTGGGTTCAAGTTGATGGGGACATAAAAATAAGGGCTACTGGTTGGATTAAAAGATCATGAGTTTTATAAAGTAGAAATTTTTAGTTCATTTAAGATATTAAAAACTAAAAAAAAAAATTTATTTCTTAATAATTTTCTTTGAGATATTTGTTAGAAAAGTTTTAAAACAATTTTTTTAAAAAAAAATTATGCATTCAATATATTGACAAAAATATATAAAATTTTTTAAACATTTTACTTTTTATTTAGTTTTGTTAATCCTTAACTTAATCATATTTTTAGGTCATTGGTTAATAGGTCCAATATACATATATGAAATCATGATATGTATACATTAACAAGTAGACTTAGTTATAGTAATAAAAAGTATAAAAATGTGAGATATGTATTATGTAAGATGATATGAGTAAAGATATGTAAGATGTAGTATTATGTAGCATTGTTAAGAAAATTAACGTGGTGTTCGGTTCTCAACGTTGGTGGACCTAAGTTCATTCACACTTTTGACACCCGCGCACTCCTTATAACACGTGTTGGTAAGAGGATACTGTGCTTGTTAGTGAAAGCGATGGGTTCCACTGCCTATGTCATGGGCATCGTCACCCAAGTAGTATAAATTATGTTGTATGAATATATATATATTTTTTGGAATATATTAATTTATATTCGATTTATTGTTAAATAAATTATAAATTCAATCCAATTAAAATTTACACACTATTCGATAATAAATCAAATATAAATTATATCTAATATAAAATATATCCACCTAATATTTTTCTATCAGCTATGAGAGTTTTATGCAATCACTATCTCATTAAAAACGGCGACACTCTGTTCAGCTTGTACTGCGGCTATGGTTGAACAAAACTCAGAACCGGTCAAAGAATGTGGAAAAAAAAAAAAGGAAAATACCTTATTACGTTAAATAGCTCAATTTAGGAGCATTTTATTTTGAGGATGATAGTGAAGGAAGTGCAAATCAAATTTTTGTGGTCGTGGATATAAAATATCAGATCGATATGACTATGAAGAAAATAATGCTATGCATGAGAACAAGTAATACAATGAAACAGGCAATAGAAATATATTTTGACCATTTTTCAAATTACTTAAGTTATATATTGTTATTCTGATTGATATTGGTCGGCTCAAAAACATTGAGGAAAGAGTATAATATATAGTTATTCGTCGGCCCGTTGTCTAGGCTTTGACTTTTCACTAGTTTTGGATTTGGATCGGGTGCCGGACTCAGTCAGTGACAGATTAGTCCTTGGTACAAATTAATCTGTATACCAAAAATAGTTCTTAATTAAGATTATATATTATGGAAATCAGAATATGTAACACTAGTAAAGAACTATATGCAAGAGTCACTATGCCTTTGATTTAGTAATAACTCACTAGTAGTAAGGGAAAGTTCTACACTCTTGACTGTAGTTTATTGTTCTTACGTGAGATATTTATCAATATTTTTTGAAACTTCAGTAAAGAGTAGCCCCAAATTCAACAAACAAAATCATGTATAAAACAAAATTAAACCTTTTTGTCTTGAAGAAACAATGATTTAATAGTATTTTTTTTAATCATATGACGTCTGGTTTATAATTGTGCTAGGGAAAATTTTCCGTCCAAAAATTGACTTGTAGTAATACCTCCTATATACGCCCTAAAAATGTTTGATAAATAAAAAATTAATCTTTAACCCTTTATTGTGGATAAAAATTGATTAACCTTTATTATTAGCATAAAAAATTATTAAAAAATAAATTTGGGCATCATATTAAATAAATAATGGCAAAATATGTCAAATACATATTTATTCAAAAAAGTTTAAACTTTTACAAGGTTAAAAAATTAATTTATTGCTTATTTATAAAATACAATAAAATATATTAAGTGAATAATTGCTAAAGATCAAATTGCAAATTATTAGCTTTAACTTCAAACTTTTGACAAATAACCTGACAAGTTTTTATTAACTGGCTTACATGTTTTTTATCCCTGTAGTTTTCATTTATTTTAGTTTTAGTCTCTATATTTTTTTTAGGTTTTGGTGCTTATAATATTAAAAATTTAGTTTTTGGTCCCTAAAATAAATTATTAGTCTATATAATTTTTTTCTTTTTAAATTTTAGTCCCTATAGTTGATATTATCTTATAAAGGATTGATTCTTATTTTTCATAAAAGATCGATTTCTATAGTTAATTTATTTTAATTTTGGTCCCGCAAGAATCAAAACTCAAAGATAGAAAACTATAAAAACTTATGCCAAAAGAAAAATATTATAACCTAAATTTGGTGTAATTATAGTGACCAAAATAATATTTTATAATTAATCCTTTTAAACTTTAAATATTGAACAATTTACAGATTTTTTTTTATTTTTTTAACATTATCAACATCGTATATCAAGAATTTTAATTGCACTTATATTCATTATGGTAAGAATTGAGTTTAAACTTTTCCGAGCCCATTTTCATCAATAGACTAAACTTGTGTTTGGTTCTGCATTTGAATCCTATAGAATTAATTCTATAGAGTCATAATTGATTTTATAAGTTTTTAATGATATTTGATTTTTTACTATTAGAACCAATTTTTACCTCTAAAATTAATTTTAAAAGAAGTGAAAATTTTTTATTTTATGTTAGAATCACTTTTAAAGGAACCATCAAATATAAATCATTTTATTTCAAAATTAATTCTAATTAAATTAATTCTATCAAAATTAATTCTATAAAAATAGATCTAAACACTCTATAACTCATATATATCATTTTTTTTACTACATATTTCTTAGCATTGAAAAGTGATCGATGTTACATACGATAAATTACCAAATATTTATAACTTAAGCGAAGAATTGTGCATTAATTTACTAAAAGTATAAAGCTAAAGGAAGTAACTTATAATTTATCCAATATTAATTACATAACGCACAATCAATATAAAAATATTTGCAAATTTTACGGAAAGAAAAAATATCGATGTGATGTGGAAAAAAAAAGAGTAACACTTTCAGTGTAATATCATTTGTTTAAGATTGCCAAAGGAAAGTGATTCCTCTGATTTTGGCTTCATGCCCTGACATGGACTAGACCTTAGCCCCTTAGGTAACCACCGCCACACCATATAGCCTATTCTTTCTATCTCCATCATAACACATATGCTTTTCTTTGTCCATTCATCATCTTATTGTTTCAAAAATTCTATCCTTTCTAGGTAGCCGCTTTTGCTACAGTACCATCACTCTTTTAGCATTGAGTATTTGCCAAATTCATGGTTAGTTAATATTCTGCTCGAGACCGTTCGTCCAAACTTCTAGTAATATTGACTTGGACAAAATCGTGTTCTATCTTCATATCTCAGTGACACCGACATTATCTCAGAGAGGTCAACAACCCCCCAAAAGAAGGCCCTCAGTGGTCCATTGCCGAACAAACGCACGAACCATAAACATAGAGTTCAATCCTTGTTTCCATTTTTTTTTTTTTAAGAATTAAATATATTTTTTATCTTTGTAAATTTTAATTTTAGTTTCTATAAAACAAAATTCTTTTGTTTTAAGTTCAAATATTTTAAAAAGTATTTGGCTTTAATTCCTATAAAGATTTTATTTTGATGCAGATCTAAATATTTTCAAAAATATTTGATTTTAATCTCTAAAAAATTATAACAATTTAATTTCAGAAAACTCAAACTAATATTATGAAGGTTTTAAATCAAATTAAAATAATTTTCTATAGACTTGAAACAGATATTATTACTTTGGCACCTGGATCAAAAATTAAACAAAATAATAGTAGGGACTTAAACCAAATATTTTTGGAAATATTTGAATCTAAATTAAAATTTATTTTTTACAGTGACCGAAACTAAAATTCGTAATATTTCCAGGGACTAAATTCACTTTTAAATCTTTTTAAAAATTATTTAGGTTAACGAAAAAATTTATCATAATCTAAACTCAAGACATGTTTTCAAGTTTTACAAGAACATATAGATATATATATATATATTTTTTTGGATATAGACTACAAGTATTTGAAAATTCACTAGACTCTAATTATTCTAGTTCGAGTCGGACCGATTCACTATGGAAATAAAGCTTTTCTAGCTCTAATTTTTTTTATTTACAAGACCCAAATCTGAGGCCTTATTTAAGGAGATCAAATACTAAATCACTTGAATTAATTAAGCATTGGTTATATAAAAATACTTATAAATGATTTACCAGAAAAGAACTTAAAAATTTGAATTCAAGTTAGAGTGATATATAAGTAAAAGACTAATAAAATGAACCAATTCTAATTAGTACATAGAGATCAATCTTGATTTAATGACAAGTTGTAATTCTGCAATGCTCTAGATTCTGGGTATATTATAGCAATATTTCATGTAGGTTGCATAAATACCAACATGTTGTGATGAATTAAACTCCATCATCATTGTTGCTTTCTTCCTTAGTGGTTATTCAGCTTCCATGCGAGCTCCGAAAAAGGGCCAGAATCAGCATGGACGGCGAGATGAAGCCAATGTCGAGCCAACGGTGTTGCTAGTGACCCCTCTGGGGTTTTTGTGGAAAAACAATCGTTTTTTATTTCTAATCATAAAAGTAATACGTTGGCATCCTTTGTACTATAATAGAGTGTAATTTCACACCTTTCTTTTATTTTTATTTTTTATTAAAGGGAGTCATGACATGAATTGTTCAGGAAAATCAAATTAATTATTATTCAAGTTAGAAAAGTAAGGATTTAGAGGATCTTTTAGTTATAATAATGTTTGGGAGAATTTTTTTTTTTTATAATAATACTTACAGTAGGATCTTATTCAAAGACAAAGAAACTAACTGTATAATAAAATGGGGCAAAATAATGTCTAAGACATTAATTTTAAATAAAGGTTGGTTATATTTAAATATTTTTTATATTGATAGTTTTTTTTTTTAGTGTAAATTGTTTGTTATATAAAAATAAGAGTAAAGCCTAATTAAATTGCTCATCGAAAAAGTTGTGATACATCAATTTAGTTCTTAAAAGATTTGTGATATCAATTTAGTTCTTGAAAAAATTGTGGGATATTAATTTAATTCTCAAAAGATTTGTAATATTAATTTAATTCTCGAAAGATTAAAATTCATTTCAAGTTAATTAGTCTAAATTTGTTTTAATCTTTTGGACTAATTTGAAATGAATTTAAATTTTTTGAGGAATAAAATGATGTCACAATTCTTTTGAAAATTAATTTGATATCACAACTTTTTTAAGAACTAAATTGATGTCCCATAACTCTTTCGAGGATCAATTTAAGATTTAACTCTAAAAATAATAATTAAATGGAGATAACAAGATAAAATAAAAATAAATATTAAAAAAAATATTATTTACACATAAAAAATAAACATTTGCAATAGACATTGTACAAAGAAAAAGGAACAAAACCCTGACTTTATCTATCATCATTAAATATTTTTTTTTAATCTTTTTATAGTATCCACCAAAGTTGTCATTTTTTATATACAAATAGTATAACTTAAAAAATAAGTTGTTATAACCTTTTCTCGTTGAATCTTTGAATGCCAAAAAAATCTTGTCAATTGCGAGACTAGGTTGGCTAAAGAGGGAAGGGGTTGCTCAGAACAGTAACATCGAAAGGTAAATATCCCAGACATGCAGTTTCCTAGCAACTTGCATCATCCCACAGATTTCTCCAACTACCAGCTCACACTTCACTGGATGAGGCTGATGGCCAGACTAAGGTGTTAGTTTCAAGCACAAGCTTACAATCATTCTTTAATATGGTTTATGGTTAGTAAAAGTTATACAACTTAATAGGAGTTAATGAGCCCCTTTGATTAGATTAATTAACACACCTGATAGCAATCATAAATAAAAATGGAACATATATGAGCTAATTATCATTTTCCTTCCCTATGTGAAAAGTTGGCTGGGAGCATAGTTTGAAAGAAAAATGGTGGTTTGTCCACTCGCATTGTATAGACACTGTTTAGAAACTACATATTAATGTAGGTACTAACGAATATCAATGTATGCATGTATTAAAGTGAGATAAATACATTTGTATGCTAGTGTAAAGAATAAATGTTTATTTTAATTTCTGAAATTATAGGTATATTTTACTTTAGTTCCAAAAATTAACTATTTACCCTCTACCTAATACATCCCTAATGTAAAAAAATGTTAGTTTGTTTGGTTAAGAAATAAAAATAAAGGTAAAATTTTTATGGATAAACTCTATGTGTTACCCTTAGTATCAAATTTGATGGATCAATAATATAAGTTATTGCAAAAATTATGTGAAAACTTTGGGCATAGTAAATCTAAATTCTCTAGAAATATAAACTATGACTTCAAGTAAAAATTTCAAACTGTGGTCCAATTAGGTAAGCATGCATGCCACTACACGTTTATGGATTCAAGTCGTTCTTTGATAGTTTGATTAGTATTCTTACTGGCTTTCCTTATCTTGGCGAGTGTACGACAGTGGTTAACTCCGGTTGGTTATTGATGCTTATATTTATTTATGAGATTAATTTGATGTACGTACAGTCTAAACCAATTATATATTTCTACTTGTAAGATTTTTAAGATAACAGATGGTTAAATCAAACATTTTTACTGATATAATAATATATGATTAGATGTCTATGCAATATTTTTTTACACTACTGCATCAAAATTAAATTGTATTATTATATATAAGACTATTAAAATAATGAGTATAAAAGTTAAATATTTTTATTGATGTAATAATGTATAAATGGATGTTTATATAAAATAACTGTACACTAACATTGCACCAAAATTGAATTCGTTATTTACATCCTGCAATTGATTGAATATTTTTTTAATGTGGGTATTATTAATATCTCATGGAATATTATCAAGACCGAATAATTGGTAACTGAAGGGATGCTTCGCTAACTTATTGTTTATTGTTGAACTGAAAATAAAAATTAATCCAAATACACAGTAAATATCTTCTTGTAAATATTTAATATAAGTTCTTGTAGATGCTAGATTTTATTAAGTCAATTGTCAGATAAAAAAAAATTCATATGAAAGATTAAATTCATTAAATTTTGTAGATTTTAAAAATTAATTTGCATTGTATTGAATTACTATTTTAATATAATATGAATTTAACATTAATGAAATATTAGTTAAAAAAATTTTTATACAACTATCTAATAATATATTGTCATATAAATAAAAATGTGTGACTCTTGTAATTGTTACCTCAAAAGTTACATACTTTTTTTTTATTTAAAATAACTGTCACTTTGGCCATTTATACGAGTATTAAAAAGAATCCAAAATAAAATATTGATTATAAAGGTATTTATAAAAATACCCTTATTTAATAACTAATTCATTTTATTATTATTTTATTGTTTATTATGCTTAGAATTGTGTAGAGTGTAAAATAGGAAAATTTGCAATAAAGGTTTCATTGAAATGTAAGAGTAACAGATAATATAAACAAAAAATTTTTACTCAAAGTGACTGCTATTTTGAACTGGTAGGGAGTATATAATAGCATATAATAATTGAATGATAATTGAAAACTCTTTACAATAACAATGTGTCAAAATTAATCTCGAAATAATATACCTTTAAAACATAAATAAATAAAACTATTAAAGTAAATGTGATCTTAATTAACATCTCCCGTATTTAAAAAAATTATTGTCATCAACAATAAGTTATTACAGTATTTAATAAGTTTGACAACATATATAATGTAAAACATGCTAAATAATGTGATTGGATATTTGTGTAATTTTATTATTATTTTTACAATGAACGTGCATACTAATTATATTAATTTTTTAAATATTTATAAATATATGATTTACATTTGACATGCATGATTATTAAAATAATATTGCATGAATGAATAATTAGATGAGAAAACATGGTTTCTACTTAACATTATATAACTGGCGTTAACGGTTAACCCTTCAGGATTAGACGTGGGTCTCCATAGGAACTCGTTCACACGATGCTCCTGGTATGTTGAGCAGCAAATCGCATAGAAAGTAGAAAACGCAGCAGAAGCATTGGGGTGGATTCTGTTGCACAAAAGTGAGGAGAAAGAAAGGAGATTGTTGTTGTATTTTTTTTTTTTTTTTTGGAGGCTATGCAACAAGCTTTATATAGAATTAGGAAAGGATCCGTTGGAAAAGAGCTATTGTAAAAGAGTTATTGGATAATGGTCAGAAAAAGAGTCGTTGGAGCATTAAAGAGCTGCAATGGTAAAAGAAAATTTGGCTAAAATTGATACAGGCAATAAAATCTTAATCGGTCCACACGCGCACAAATGGCTAAAACACCATAAAATATTTACTAATTAAGTATCATCATATATAAATACTTGTTAGAATATTTTCATAAATAATATGAGACTTTTTTTTCTTAATTAAAATATATATAGATAAATTAAGTTTAAAACATATCAAGACCCATATATATATATATATATATATATACAACACTGACTACGTTAATTAAATTCAAACTCTTATATATATATATATATATATATATATATACAACACTGACTACGTTAATTAAATTCAAAAAAGAGTTTGTACAAAAAGATAATGTAAATATAGAATCCCATGTATCCAATCACTACATAAAAGAAAGCAGTTTTGCAGATTTGTTTTCGCCATTCAATTCTCTTGTGTTTAGAATATAGGTTTTTTTTTTTTCCTGAGGAAAAATGGTGTTCACATGGGTCCATAAAAATATTGTTTTCACTATTATGCATAGCAAATAAAGAAATCGAATAAAATGATAACCACGTGATAAGAAGACATAAATTTTAGATGCAAACATATAATGTCACGCTTAAAAAGAAGAAAAACGAAACGAAACTTTGCTACCTTTATTTTGCACCATTCGTTCTTTTAACGGATTGATTGTTTCGTACCCGTGATATAATTAATTAGGATTATAGGTACGTCAAATGTCTTTATCACTTGGTCCTTCTAAGTTGACAATGAGGCTTTGCCCTTGATAGAGGATCTACCAACATGAATCTTGTTTTAAGTAAAATTAGCGGCCATGGGTCTGTGAGAAATTAGAATATTTACCCTTTCACGATATAAAATATATAGTAATAAATAAATAAATAAGCTTGTCAATTTATTTATAAGTTCATAAAATATTTATATTTGAATTATGGAATGACTCGTTTTCAAATCTGTCTTTGTCATTTGGTCCCTTCAGTTGATAACGTAAAACTCTCATTTTAGACCAAGCATGGTTGGTGCCTACGTGTGGGTCAAATTCAAATTTGGGGAAATAGTGCCTCCATGGGTCCATGAAATGTTAACTTCTGAATGAAATATGATAATATACGGAATTATATAATTATAAGTATAATGATAATTTCCCTTCTTTTTTTTTTTGCCCCCGGAAATAGTCAATCTAGCTAGGAAACTTTTAGATTTTAATCGTTGAATAGCTAATACGCAACATATAGAGGGAGAAGGGATGAAGAGAAAATCTGATCTCAATTCATTACAATCACTTATACTTTAACGACTGGTACCTTCTTAGGGGGAAAAAAACCTCTAATTGTAAATCATTCAAACTGCGCCATTGTTGTTCACTTATTTGGTCTTCATGAAGCGACTCATGCCTTCTCACCCCCTTAATAGAAGACCTATGCGCATTTTTGTATTCTTATTATATGACAGTTGCAGAAAAATTAAATTCTTATATAATAACCTAACAGTTTTGTTATTTACACACTTCTATTTCCACGATAAATTAGTGGTGGTGTATATTGGTTTTTCATAGTATATTTTACGAAATAGCTTTAACAGTTTATTATTAATCACCACCCTTTAGATGTTAATTTTATTTCTGGCATATATATTAATTAATTATTAGCTTTAATTAATTATTAGTGGTGTTTCTTGTTTCAGCTTTGTTTTCCTTGGTTTGCTATCAGTCTTATTTTGGTTGTAGTAGTTTTGGTTTGTCATTGCTGTCAGCCTTTAGTAATGTGTAGTAGGATGCTAGTTTGGACCTATATGCTGTATGATGTCTCTTTGCTTAGATTGTATGGTCCCTTCTTATCTAGAGTGGTTTGAGCTCTCGTGAACCTATCGAAAAAGAATATAATACATGTTAATCACTAATTATTTATAATACACGTATCTCATTAACGGTATATACATGTAGTGTGCAAAATTTATTATGCAAGTGTCTTTTTTTAATTCATAACCAAAACTAGTCCGTTATATTATTGCCATTCCTGAAAAATTAAATATTTTCAATCATGGAAGGTAGTATTGAAGTTATGTGTCTTTCTTTTAGTCTTCTTGATATCATGAATTGCTGATCCAAGCCAAGTGAAACCGGTATCTACACGATCATAGGAGGAGGATAATATGGCCGTATCGGTCTGTTGGAACTTATCTTTCATATTCCTGGATGAACTATTATAATATTAAAAATAAGTGCACCAATAACTCGTTGCTTTTTTTTATCAGAAAACATTTTAGATTCTAAAATTAATTTTTTTTTTCAATACATTTTTAGAACTTGGTTTTCAGAAAATAAATCCTCTTATGTGAAAATTTCACATTACGTTGTCATGTGTCCATTTTTACCGTTAATCATTAAATTCTCTTATATGGGTCCTATATTTAGTTTCATCTTCTTGATCAATAGCAAAAATTAACACATAAGAAAGTTATATGAAATTTTCATATAACAAAATCCATTCCCAGGTTCTCATGAGTAAGGGCATATTTCTTTCCTTTTTTAATAAAAATCTATTTAAATAAAAGAATATGCAAAAAATTCAAATAACTAAATATTTTTGAAAAATTAAAAAATATTCTAGTATTTTTTATAAGTTTAAAAATTAATTTCTAAAAAATATAAAAGAAGTTATATTATTAAAAAAATTCTAAACATAATGATAATATCTAAAATATCATTATTTCAACCATGTAATAGATTGTCTATCAAAGTGCTAAAAGTGGTTGGCTTCTGGGAAAGTAGTCTGATCTCAGACGAAATTTATTTGCAACGTCAAAAATTCGACTCCCAAAACTGTAATATTATAAAGGATTTTACATAACTACCATCTCAACCCAAAATTGTGTGAACAATTCTTGAAAAAAACAAAATCTACCAAAGTTAATATGTCTATGCATGGATTTGGTTTGGGAAAAAATAGGGACTTTCAAAATGCTCATTTAATGATTTTAGTTTTAATGTATTCTCAATGTGAAATTCATCTAATCTTAAATTAATATCTCATTCAATAAGTTTGACTATAATAATAATAATGTAAGATATTAAATTCATTAAATAAATGATAATATATTATTCGATGTAAATGTAAAAAAATCCTGACACATAAAGTTTAAATTTAAATTTAATATATATAGGAAAAGAACACCACGGTTTTGGAGTTTCACGCGAAAAACCCAGCATACTAATAGTTTATGTATATGTTGATGAATTTCTCAGTCAAAAAATAACTAAGATTACAAGTTTCTTCCATACTGATTGGGAAGGTTATGGGTTCTGTTGCAGT
This sequence comes from Pterocarpus macrocarpus, assembly GCA_031439585.1. Lineage (NCBI taxonomy): Eukaryota > Viridiplantae > Streptophyta > Magnoliopsida > Fabales > Fabaceae > Pterocarpus > Pterocarpus macrocarpus. The sequence goes on from CM062514.1 coordinate 36,753,057, forward strand.
AGTGTAAATTATCGAAAATCTACAAGTGTTATGGAAAATATAGTTTGAACTTTGAAAGTGAAGTTTTTGAATGGAGGAAAGGGGGAGTTTAAAAGCACTCCTGCAACTTTGGGTTCCGGAGAGCCGGTTTTACTGAAATTCTCTGAAGGGATGTAGCACTCAGATATGGAATATTGAAGTTAGTGTAGCTGAAGAGTCTTTATGATGGATTTTGATATGCTTTGTTTTGGTGTGGGCATTCGATCTAAGCTGTATTGATTATGTCTTATTTTCAATCTTGCTGGCTTTTGCGTTATGTTTTCTTGCTTTGTATCTAAAATTTGGCTCATCCTTCTACAGGAACAGCTAGTTGTTTTGAACCTATTATAATTATCGAAGTAATTATTGTTTTTAGTCATAATATTTTTTCAAGTTATATCAATTTAGTCTTCAAAAAATTTTTAATATCGATTTTATTCTAATATTTTAAATTTTGATATCAATTTTATCTTTTCGTCAAATTATTTGTAACTTTTGTTATTATTCATTTTAATTGATATGTTAGTTCTAAGGTATGTTGCATATTTATTTTCCTTAACTGATAAAAGGAGACAACTTGAATTGATATGTTCCTTATTAGTTCCTATAGGAATAAGCATTTGAGGACTAATTTAAATCATATTTTATAATTTTATAAACTAAATTATTAATTTATTAATTTTAGAGATTACAGTGAAGCATATACACAAATTTAAGAGAACCAAAATAAATATGAGAATTCCTTGAGAATCATACCACAAGTTTTTGCTATTTATCTAAACACACTCTAAGCCATAGTATAACTATGGACATGTTTTCGGATAGATACAGTTATTACATAAATACAACAAACCTAATATAGAAGCGTAAGTGTTTTAACTAAAATAGGTGTCAATAGCATAATAAATATGCTAAGCTAACTTTTATAAACAATCATTTTTCCACGTAAAAAAAAATCATTTTCTATTTAATAATGCAAAATATTTATTTTTCTAAGGATCAATTAAAAGCCAATGCCGGCGAATAAATAGTTTATTAAAAGAAAAAATGTTGTAGCTTTTGAATAGTCAATGAATCAATATACACCTTAATATTATTTAATTTATCGTTATCATTAGATTCTTTCAGCTGATGTTCCATTTTCGAGCGGGCGTATGTGGCACAGACCTACAAAGATTTCTGGTATCTAGGTGATTAGACAACATGGTATTATAGATTAAAAAAGAAAAAGAAAAAGACATTTTAAAAAGGACGCGCCTATTTTGCTATTACTTTTAATAAAAAAAATAGTATATTGTAATACATTTTAAAAATTATAATTTGATATAAAAAAAAGGGGTTACTATTTAGAATAAAAACATCGATAGTATGAAGTGCTACAATTTGTGTGTATATTCGGAAAATTGCTCAAGGATCCATAGGTGGTTATGCTGTGAAAGTCAATATAGGGGTATGACAGTTGTGGATCTTGAAGAAAAATTTTAGGGGGTAAATAATTTAAAACATAAATTAGATGATAATAATCAAATTGAAATTAATAATATATTATATATATAAATTTTAAATCAAATAAATAATATGATAAAATAATTTTATAGAGAAAAATTAAAAAATTAATATTTTATAATGTCAGGTGTATAAATTAAAAAGCAATTTTAAAGTAGTATGCTTTATTTTTATATAAAAATAATAATTTTGTATGATAAATTACTAAAAAAAAGGTATCAAATGAGTTGTTTATATTTTATATTATTTGATATTTAGAGTTATTTTGGTAAAAATATTATACTTAAAAAATAGTCAGCTTTTATTTATAATAAAAAATGTCAAAAATATTTTTCATTTATAAGTGAATTTTACACCTAAAATTAGAAGTTTTACTTATTGTATGTTCAAATTTTTTACCCAGATATGTGGAATTATTTCAAAACAATTTTTATTAAAAAAAATTGTTTCCTTGCATTACCAAACACATACAAATACACCTCTAACAATGTCAAAAATTTTGTAAGCATCCTTAAGAATCAAAGTAGAGCATAGAGTTAAGAAATTCATTACTTGATCATTGAACATACTATTCAACTCTTGTAACTGCTTATCTATTGTAACAAAAAATATTTTCACTCTAAAATGATGTTAAATTGTTATATGATTTTTTTAGTTTTTAGTTATTTTTAATTAAAAATAAGTCAAAATGCTTTTAAGTTGAAGGAACCTATTTATATAGAGTAGTATCATTTATGTAAAGTAGTATATTTAAACTTAGCCTATTTATCAAACAAAACTTTTCTATATTTCTCTCTCTCTCTCTCTCTCTCTATATCTATATATATATATTTATGTAAGTTAATTTTAAAAAAATTTTGGGGGGCGGGTCCAAAGAAGCCCCGCCATTGAAGTATGGATTTGTGTTCTGAAAATGTTATTAGTACCCAAAAAAATCAATATGCTATAGAAATATTCTTTCCACAGTTGAATATGTTGGAAAATTTTGTGGACTTACATAAATCAAATTGCATTTAATTCTGAACCCGGATTAACTAAATGTCAAAATTGATTAAAGTTAATTGTTAAAGCCCAAATTATTGTAATTATTGTTGTTATTGGGCCTACGCACTGCTCATTGGTGGATATTGTTGTATATCCTTTTGTGTATGAGCCTTGCTATAATGGGTGGCTTGGCACATCACTTTTCTAACACAGGGAGAGGCCCCTTCTTCTAACCCTATAGATAGGCGCTGTGGCCCCATTGAAACAGAACGCCCTTTCGGCTCCCTGGGGAATAGGAGAAGCTATTCTCTCTCCCTCTGGCCTCCCTTGGCTAATTCCTTTCTAGTTTCTCCAGGATCAAAGAACGGAAAACAATATTGGATCGATCGTTCTTCATCGATTGAATCAAGTTCTTTTGCACTTATTCTATTCTTGATTTTGTTCTTAATTTTCATGCTATAATCGGAATCAAATCTTGGTCCAAGGGCGTTATAATTCCTTCAAGTAGTATCAGGGCCCTATTTGATATCTGATTATGGCTGTTGATTGTATTTTTGTGCGAGTTTGGGGTGTTTGAGTTCGAAGGTTTATGAACCCCAAAAGTGTCAATTTCAAATTTATGATTCTGGCCATTTGATTCCAAAATTTGTTGAGGATTATTGTTGTTTATATTGTTATGGATTTACTGAACTGATTATTGCGTGATTTGGGGCTTGATTGAGAGAGAAATCGAAGGAAGAACCAAAGAACCGTACCCCTTTGATCGAAAATTCAATTTAGTTATCTAGACCGATTTACATTCAAACTCCATATGGGTTTTATAGAGCACATCACCACGAACTCATAGAGACCAAGGACATGAATTTTCATTGAGAATTGAGGGAGAAAATCGCGAAAAATCGCAGAAACTCACGCGGTCTTCTTCAAGTTGGCCCAGGAGTTATAGGCCATGGTTCTTCAAGATATCACATGGGTTTTGTATATCTCTCTCTTATGAATCCATAGACACCAAAATCGCTTAATTTCGTTGAGAAATGAGGGAGATATGGCCTTCGACCCATTTGATGTTTGGCGGGTCACGAACCGGGTCAAGTAAACCCGTATGGAGGTTGAAGATGGTGAATAGTACACGTGCGTGAAGCCCACTCGCGCGTTGGAGCGCGTGCAGGCGCGTGGATGGCCTTCCTGGGCTCAAATTTTCACCAAATTTTGCAGGTTTAGTATTTTTAATAAAATAAAATTATTGGTGAATTTTATTTATTTATTTTTAGCATTAAAAATATTTATTTGAATTTATTTCAAATTTAAAATGCTCAAAATTATATGGTACTCTCCGAATTTTTGCTTGAAATTTTTTGTGCACATTTGTGTTATTATTGGGCATCTTGTGTTAAGCATACTCTCAGAGTTAATGTGCTTTGCATATTAAAATAATTTTGAGCTCCTTATATTTATTGCATTGCACATTAAAATTATGAGATGCCACTATTGTTGAATATTGTGCAATATTACTCTGAAAATTGTAGCTTAAAAAAAAATATTAAGACTATTATTTTAAGTATTAATGAAATTTTGGGCATCAAATAAATTATTTTAAATTTTCCAGAAATTAAATTGTCTAAAATTGTATTATATTCCCCGAATTTTATTCTGGAAAATTTTGTGGATAATTATGACGTATCTGAACATGTCATAATTTATGCACTCTCAGAGTTAGAATATTTTGAATATTGAAATAAATTTTGGGCACCTCTATTGTTTATATTGATTATGGAATATTGCAAATTTTGCAATTATATCGAATCTTGTGCGATATTACTCTGAGAATTAATTTCTGGAATATTTTGATAATATTCTTGAGCATTTTTCATGATTGTGAGCTCGCCTTCGCGGGACCAATTGTGATAAATGTTAATTTTGTAAATAATTTTGTGCAAAATTATTCTAAGAATTATTTTCTAAAATTCTAGAACATAATTTTGCTGCATACTCCCATTTATATGAAATAATGGCTTCTTTTATGTAAAATTTTGATAACATGATTTATACAGTCCAAGTGGGAGAATGTTTGATATTTGTAGACTCAAATATTTGTGGACTTGCATAAATCAGAATTTGAATTTGGATTTAATCCAAATTAAATACATGTTTAAATAATAGAGCATATTATGAATTTCAAAAATATTTATTTCTGGGGAATGTTTGTTGTTTAAGCACAAAATTTGTTATAGTCAAATTATTATTATGTTGGCTAAAATCTTACTTTCCATAAATAAAAGTTATTTTTGGTGATGTGATTTACCATTATAAGACGAGAAAAATAATTTAAATTTTGAGAATCTCTCTTTTATTCCACAAGTTGACAGCCATGTGTATTTTGATTTTGAATGGAGAATTTAGCTCACAATTTATTATTTATTATATATTCGTTTGTGCTCAGTTTGTGAAATTTCAAACGAGTAGTTTTTAATATTGTGGGTATTTATTTGATAAACTCAAAATTTTGGTCATTCTCCTATGTTTGGCTGTGCTATCTTTTCCCTTTGTGAAAATGTAATATTCTTGCTTATGTTGCATTGAGAATTACGTTAATAATGAACTTATCTTTCGGTTTGTCTTTATTAACATAATTCTTAATAATTTGAAAATTGTGTCCTTAAGTTTTCAATATCCTCTCGATACTAGCTTTAGAGACATGATTTTATTATTTGTTGGAGTTTACTCATGTTAAAATTTGAAACTCTAAAAGAGTATTGCAATTACGTGAGTTCCGTTTATTAATTGGGCATTTTAGAGCAATCCAATTTTGTGAATTTTGTGTCAACATATGGTAAAGTTTAATTTATATTGAATTAAATTATTTTATGGATTGCGAATATTTTTGGGTTATGTAGATAATGGACATACCCTTCGGTGTGACATTATTTGACATAATCATTGTGTGATAGAGAAGACTCTATCAAGTGGGAGAGACTTGTGTATTATGATCCGAGACCCTTCAGTAGGATTGCAATAATATAAGGTCTTTAACTCAATTAATTGCCCAATTGATTAAACGTGAGAAAACTAATTTTATTATATGAATAAATTATGATACTCTGATGTAAGGTTTTCTCTTTCTTTATTGAGCTGTCATCACTCTATTATTTTGAGATCTATTTTAAGGATACTTTGAGTCTCTTAGAATATAATGTTACTCCCGTTTATATAGAAACTATTGCTATAGTGGGAGTTAGAGACTCTATAATTTTGCTATATCCTTATTAATAGCTATATATAGGTCTAAAATGTTTTGGCTAGCATATTAATTTTGCTATGCCTTTATAATTTGTTTTTTTGAGTTTGCGATGACAAAGAGAGGAGATATTTGTTTTAAAGTGGTAAAGACACTTATGTTCTCCTCATTTATATAGGCAGAGTATGTGAAGTCAATTTTGTGAAATTTTGTGACGAAAAGTTTTGTTAACTCTGCACTTTTGTGATTATCTCTGTTTGTACTTTTGTTGTTAGAGAGAACAATGATAAGTTTCAAACTTATATTGAATACTCTACCACAAATTATTGCTTATCCCACTATTCGTTATTATACCATTAGAGTATATTGAAACCTTATGGTCTCTAACGGGAATGTTTATATTGTTTGATATATTAGATTAGTGGGAGATATTGTGCCATATATTAATTTGTATCATTTTGTGATTATATGGCAATTCATGGTAGACTTGATATTCTTTTCGAGTATATTCTTACAGAATATATTGTTGTTGATCCCCTAATTAATGGTTAACTGCCAAAGGTTTTATTGTTGATATTGTGACCCTTATGGGTATATATTGAGGTTTCTTTGGCGTTTTGAATTAGTGGGAGTTTGTTCTGTAAATTCATTATGACCTCAAACTACCGTTAATGCCATTTAAGTTTGAGCAGCTTAATTGTTTATGCAATTTGCATAATGGCATTATTATTGAGATATATTGGACCTAGTCTCAATTTTGTTGTATTGAGATATTTTGTTGAATCTCAGAGAGCATCATGGGCAGATGCTTATGTTGCCATATATTATTGTGCACACTTTTGTCCGTATGGCAAATATTAGAGACATTTCGGACCCATCTCATATTATGATGAGATTTATTAGATCCCATATAGCATCTGGGGTGAATGCTAGGGCCATTTATTGGGAATTACACTTTGATAATCTATTGGCGTGCCATTCTGTTATTGTGCATTCCTATTGGCTTATATACCATCATTTATTGGGTCACTGGGAGATGAGTATCTCACGTGTATGATATTAGCACTCCTTCGAGTATGATTCTCTGCATTGTTGAGTGCTTGTTATCCTATATCGGACCATTTGGTTAAGAGTGCGAGTTTAATTTTGACATCATATTGTGGCCACATATTGTGAAATAATATGGGAAATTGTTTCGTAAGAATTTGATTTATGTCGTCCAAGTGGGAGATTGTTGGAAAATTTTGTAGATTTACATAAATCAAATTGCATTTAATTCTGAACCCGGATTAACTAAATGTCAAAATTGATTAAAGTTAATTGTTGAAGCCCAAATTATTGTAATTATACTGCTCATTGGTGGATATTGTTGTATATCCCTTTGTGTATGAGCCTTGCTATAATGGGTGGCTGGACACATCACTTTTCTAACACAGGGAGAGACTCTTTCTCCTAACCCTATATATAGGCGCTGTAGCCCCATTGAAACAAAACGCCCTCTCGACTCCCTGGGAAATAGGAGGAACTATTCTCTCCCTCTGGCCTCCCTTGATCTATTCCTTTCTAGTTTCTCCAAGATCAAAGAACGAAAAACAACATTGGATCGATCGTTCTTCATCGATTAAATCAGGTTCTTTTGCACTTATTCTGTTCTTGATTTTATTCTTGATTTGCATGCTATAATCGGAATCAAATCTTGGTTCAAGGGCGTTATAATTCCTTCAGAATATACAGTGAACGTAGAAGACTAAGTCAAATAAATGAATATTAAGCATGCAATGCTAAGACATGGATCAAATTAATTGCAAGTTCCAAACGACTGAAGCCTTCTTCTTTATTATTTGGCTTTCTGAGCGAACAAAGAGGAGAAATTGTTATATTAGAGTTTTTTTTTTTTTTTTTCGATTGATATACTAAATTATTTTTTTAACCTCGGTAAAAGTATTTTTTTCAGAAATGGATATATTTGTCACATAGCACAAAACCGCACAGGTATTTAATGTCAAATAAAGTAATTATCAAAAGAATTGGTCAACAAAGAAATGCGTGATCCATCTGGTAATTATACTTGCGTGTCAAAAACAGACTTTGTGCCAGCCATGTACCTTTTTACCGACCACTATTTTCCTTTTGTTTAGAACATAGACATAGATTTGCGGGTCGATCTTCAGCTGCTATTTCTTCATCGGTCAACATCTTTCATATGATTGCAAGTCACGTATGTCATTAGAATATAATACTGAAAACTACCACTCCTGGAGGCTAATAAGATTTAATTACTTTGCATCTTCTTTTTCAATTTTCTACTCCTCGCCGACTTTTTCTTGTGGGCACCGATGATATCCTGGAACAATCTAGTGGATTCCATTTTATGGTTAATCTTTAAAATAGAAAAATTATTTTTCTGTATCATGTAACAGTTCTTACTTCAATTATGTGTAAGTTATTATTATCTATTACTTAAATTTAAGTTTTTAATCCTATACTTGAGGTGATAAACATTAACCGTTTGTTTGTTTAGAAACTTCCCAAAGTAAATCTGTTGGCAAAAGAGGGTCATACCTTTCTTTTGTTGAAAGTGTCTCATAATGTTTGTTTGCATTTCCTAACATGTGTTTGGGTGATTAGTTAAAATCTTAACCAAGCATGCTATAACTATAGTATACAATAATAATTAATTTTTTTTTCTAAAATGTTTACAATTTTTTCTTACGCACTAGCTGCTTATGAGCCTAAACTTAAAGATTTGTTTAGTTTTAGATAACGTTTTTGGTTTTTTATTTTTTATTTTTAAAATTAATTACAAAAATATTATATTATTTTCATCTTGTTTCTTATTTTTAAGATTTTGTGAAGGAAATAAATAAAAACAACAAAATTTTGTTTTTAATATTTCTTGTATAAAATTCTAAAAACAAGAAATAGATTAAAAATAAGATAGTATTTCTGTAATTAATTTTAAAAATAGAAAATGAAAACAAAAATTATTTTTTAAACAAACAAACCCTAAGATTCCTGATTAAGGCCTTCTCCACATCTACATAAAAGATAAAAAGCCTTTCTCCATATCAACTTGAGCTTGTTATATATGTAATTTCATGCCACTTTTCAACACTAGGGACATGAATTAATCAAAACCTCTTCTTTAATTTGAAGCGTGCCTTAACCAGAGTAGGTTGAAACGCACGCAATAATTATATAGTCATGTGCTAAAAAAATGCTCATAGTAACGACAAAACCAGGGAAAATGAAGATGTTCTTTATGAATTAGAATGGTCAAAATGTTGTAATGAGCGTTGCTGTTATTTAGTGAAAAAAAAAATAGTGTATCGATTTACAGTCAGTGCTAAGGATGTTCAGAAAATAAGCCACTTAAATCTGATCAAATCAAATAGAAGTAATTGGTTTTGTGCTCAACCTTGATTAAGTTTGTGTTGTTTGACACTCGAAGATAGTTATTATGCTTTTGTTGAACAGACGTTCGTATAATATTCTCCGATCCGGACATATTTTCTGACTACTCTCCTACGAATTTTAATTATACTTTAATTAGTTAATATGCATTCTTGTGTAAATAATCTTATACTATTATTTAATAATGTCTTGTTAAATAATTTAATGAGTTTGATAACACTTGAGATTTCAAACCCATTAAATAGTGTAATAATATATTATTGGACATTATGTTAGTTTAAATCTTTTTCTAGCTATTATTTTTAAACAAAAAGTACATACTACGTAGCTGCAGTCCGGTAGATTTAAAATACTGACTTGGTGGCTTGGACAAAAATATTTTGAAATTTTATGTTAATGTAAGTAATAGTATTTTTAAAATATTTACAATAACTAATGCCACTTTAACAGCATAGGGTTTCCCCTATATCGTGATACATGATAGTAAAACATCAATATAGACATCTTAATTGATGACGTAATAAAATTGTGGAATATATCTTACACAAAATGTGTGCAGGCCAAGTTTAGGACTTCCCCTTCTTTTAATTCATCATTATTACTTGATGAGGTAATAATAATGCTTACGTCTCATATACCCTCACATATTTAGAAAATGATAGGAGTGCACACAAAAAAACAAAAAGAAAGAAATAAAGAAAATGAAAATATTAGGAGTCATCTAATAATAAGATATTTAAACGGCACACATGAAGCTAAGAGTTTATACTTTATTATCATTGATATAAAATATGAAAAAGAAAATGAGAGGAGTGAAAATTTGACCTTTCTTAAAGAATTGTCTTATTTATGCGGATCCATCGCGGATCCTAAGTAATGGACCGTAATTATTATATCTGCACGTGATCAATCACACTTTTATTTTGGGCCTGAAGTCACTTAAATTCATGGCCCAATATTGTCTCCATAATTGGCAATGTGTGGTTGCGGACTAGCAGCAGCATATAGAGTAGCACTAAATTGGTGGTAGTCAACGGGGTCAGTCATCGTTGACCCAAAAAAAATAATAAAAAAAGGGGAAGTCATCTGCTCGCTTGGTAGTGGATTATTCAAAAGCGTGTTTGATTTACACTGAACCTTGATTTTAGCATTCAAAACGTCAATCCAAACACACTAGCAAGTGGGTAGTCACTTTTAAGCTTTGTTTGAATGAAAAGAAAAAATAAAAGTAAAGAAAATAAATTTACAATAATATTAATAAAAAATTATTTATTAACATTTAAGTTATAAAAATTATTTTGAAATTATTTGTTTAAATAAAATTAAATATGATAAATTCTTGAACACAGGCTATAGTTACATTGTACAAATCTAGACACGTTCTGCAAATGGGTATAATTGTCTTTCTATCCCATTGCTAGCTTTATGCTAGTATAGAAGGAGAAAAGTTCAAATGTTTTTCTCTTACCTCTATTTTTTATGCTTATTCAAACGAAGAAAACTCCATTCTCAATACATTTTTTCTCCTCAAAATTTGTTATTCTCTCATTTTCAGTTGATCCAAATTGAGTGTTATATTTAGTTCTAACTACATAACACTTTTTGTAGCAAAAAAAGTTGTGCCAAAGATGATATTCACTGCAATAGAGCACTTTTCAGCCAAAGATATGCATAATACTTAAATAAATTATCTAAACTAAATAATTTACAATCAAAATTTAAATGTAAATTTGAGATTTGAGGAATATTTCTATTTTGTAACCCTTTTTAAAAATTACATGTGAGAATCGAAATATAGGCAGACGAATTTAGGATCCCTCAAAATTGATATAATTTTATGAAAGTCAAAAAGAAATATAAAAATTATATTTTTTTCATTATATTTATTGATCAACAGCTCATATCTTAGGGAAGAGTGGAGCAAAAGCCAGAACAAGAAAATACATAATCAAACAAAGGTGGGACAAAAAGACTAAACCCTCACATCAAATAACCTCCCCCCAAAATAGCTATATCTTCTAATATAAAAATTATATATTAAATATATAGAAAAAATAAAAATAATTTCACTAAAAAAATTATGGTAAGTATATGATGTGCAAAGTTGCCATGGCCAATAGAATGCTATGTGAAAATGTTGTATCATCCATAGAAGAAATTCATTTTTTGGTACGAAAGTGTAATATCACAAATTGCATGAACAATGTTGGCAAGCGACAATTATTTTGAATTTTACTTTTTTATTTTTTCTATTCTCATATCACTTTGAAACATCTTAATTTTGGTGTCAAGTTGTAGCTCAACCATTTGTTGGAAATGTAAAAATACTTATTTGAGTTGAGATGTAGATTGAATCAAGTATAACCAAATGTATTTCGAAAATGCATCGATGAAGTGAACATAGTAACAAGCATCATTTATTGAAGGGAATGGGGTTGGATCCTAAATGTAGGAATACACTAGCTCCAATGGAGAATTATACACAGTAGTGGAATAAGAAAAAGGAAGTTAATGGAACTTCCCAAGACAATATGAGGAACAGAGGAATTTACGGAGAAAGCAAGATTACAAAACTTTAACACTCTAGACACTACAGCAGGTGATGGATGCTCAAGCCTGGAGTGCCATAGATGAAAGTTTGAATCTCCCTTGGCAGATAAAAAGTGAGCAGTAGGAACAGCAATAGGTGTAGGTGAGAAATTGAGAAATTTGTATAAACCTTTATCAACAATCCCTTGGAGAATGATCTCCTTGAGATCCTAGCATTTGACATAACGGTGATTAGCATGAAACTCAAAAAAGACTCTATTATCTTTGGCAAATTGAGATACACTAAGTAAGTTTTTGGTAATGTGAGGCACATGTAATAAATTATTCAATATGAAGGAATGAGTACTCAAATAAGATTTAAAAAGAGATATTCCAAGATGATGAATTTGCAAACTTGAACCATTACCAACAACCACTCTCTTTGAACCTCCATAATCAACTTTCTCCATGAGCTAGATTGATTGGATCTAGTGTCATTTGGTGTGTTGCACTCGAATCAGGGTACCAATTAGGATCAAAGACAATGGAGGGAGTTGCCAAAGAATTGCTCACTGAAAGATGAGCTCTTGGTCTAGGAATTGGTGACTATGAAGCACAATCATACCTCGATTGTTCAGCACTGAATTGGGGATCAAACATGTGCCAACGATTGAGAGCAATGTGCCAAATTTTCCACAAATTTGACAAGTAGGCCTAGGTGATCTAAATCTACCTCCTCTACTGGATCTACCTCCTCTCCCTCGAAAACCATGAGATCTTGATCCTGAGTGAAATCTTGAATTTTGTTCCTGATTGCCTTTTGTAGGAAATCGATTATGCTAATGTCTAGCCACATTGGCTTGGACAAAATTATCATTCTTCTTGAATTTCTCAATCATTTCTTCTTATGCCATGAGTAATGCCTCGAGTTCTCCAACAGAGGCTAGTTCAGCTTGAGATATCATAGTTGTAATGAATGGACCATATTCTTCAGATAGTCCATTTAGAATGGCTTCTACATGATCAAAATCTATAATTGATGCACCAATAGAGATAAGTGCATCGATTGTGGTCTTGATTTCCAACAAATACTCACTCATAGAACCATTTTTCTTGGTATTGCCAAACTTGTTCTTCAATTTTCTGACCTTGGCTTTAGTTTGTGAAGAGAAGAAAGTCTCTAACGTGGCCCAAATTTGATGAGAAAAGTTGCATCCAACCATTCTTGTGGTGAATGGCTTGCTCATTAATGAAAGTAACCAAGATTTTAACAATGCATCTTGCTTCTTCCATTGTTGATACTTTGCACTAATCACCTCATTTTCTTGATCTTCTGCTGTTGCAAACTTCTTCGAAATTCCTCTTCCAGTGATGTGATTCAACAAATCATGGCCTTCAATGGTAGCTTCAGCTTGTTGCTTCCATGGCAAGTAATTTTCTTTAGCCAGCTTCATTGCCACTGGATTCAAGAAGCTTTGCACCATTGGTTGAGATACACTGCATGCAGCACTTTGTGATGTTTGAGATGAGCTTTGTAAGCCATGGTGAGCACAAGCTCTGATCCCATGTAAGGTACCAGTGCTAGGCTTAAGGTGAAAGAAAGATAGAGAGACTAGAGCTAGTGTGAGTGAGAAGAGAATGATTGCATTGATCTGAATGAGACTCATACCTCAATATACATACATGTAGCTATAGCTAGGACACTCTAACTGACTATAACAGATTTAGTAACTAACTCAATAGTAGAATGATATCCTAATTGTCACTAACTAACTTCACTTGAGTGCTTATCCTTTACAATAATTTTTGTGCTTTGGATGGTTGTGATTGGATCTCAAGTTTTTGTACTGAGATTTGTAACTTGTCTTTAGAACCATTTAGCTGCACTCTTTCATAATCATGTTTAGATGCATCACCATTGTTCAATATTAAGAAAGGTATAAGCATGGCCTACATCAAAATTAAAAATAAATGCAAATAGGAAAACAGAAGTAAAATCAATGTATATAAAAAAGCATGAAAGGAAACTAAAAAGATATCAATGGCAAATGGTCGACATGAACCTTGCAATAAACGCTGAGCATTAGGGGTCTAAATAGCAACTGATTCATGTGTACAATTGCAATACTTTTATTGCAGACATCACTATTCATGACCATATGTTTTCTAGCCAATAGAGGACATATGAAAAATTGAATTTCCATTAGTGAAGCTGAAGAGAGAATGCTATGTGATAGTATAAAAGTTAATAAGAGAGGAGATCTTAGGCAGCAAGTTTGAGTGCTCTTGTTCTGTGCTTGAAAATTAGCTTGGAGAGATTAATTAATTAAGGATATAAAAAGATTATCCGATCTTAGTGAAAAATCTCACCTTTTATAGGGGATGGAAATAGACTTCATATTAACGATAGAACCTGGATTTTTTTTTTTTTTCATATCTTCATATGCTAGGTTGTTTTGCTTTAATTAAGTTTTGAACTTTGTTTATGAAAAAATTTTCGATCCACTGTTTTTGGAATATTTTTTTGTAATTAACAACCGATAAGATTATTGTCTACTAGTCTAAACACTCTGACAGTATATATATATATATATATATCTTATCACTTGATCCAGGTTTTGTTTTAACTGAGCAGTAGATTTTATTTTGCAGAAATTGTTAATTGTTTATAGACTTGATTTAACCTCCTTTCATGAGTCTTTTGGTGCTATCACAATCATATATGTAGTATCAAATGTATGAATTTTGAAATATTTATTATTAAATCAAATATCTTTAAAGACTATATAATAAATATAATTAAATATTTATATAAAACATTTTTTGTACTAATAATATATAGAAATTAAACTTTTTCCCCCTTTTTTTTAGTTAAATGGGGGTGGGGGTGGGGTTCAATATCCACTGTCTACCTTTGGCAGACTCGAACACAGGATGCACCGCTGCAAGGCCAACAGATTGGCCGGCTGATCTAGAGCCATGGGTGCAACTTTTCCCCTTTCATTGCGGAAATGTGGTAGCTACCGACTAAACTTTCGGAGGTCTGCTTGTGGCCCATAGATGTGATATTCACTGTTCACATAAGGTTGAGGCACAGCTGGATCCATTTACGTCTAGGAATTCCCCCCACAAACAAAAAAAAGAAAAAAAAAAATTGTAGAAAGCTTTTCTTTTCTTGACCAGAGAAGAGAACAGAAAAAAGATGAAAAAAAAATAAGTTCATGTCTGATCTTTTTAATTTATACTTTCATTAATTATTATAAAATTATCACTTTTTTTAATAGTTTGTGAAAGAAATATTAAAGGTGAGAAAATTTTATTTTTTCTAATTTTTATAAAGTTTTAAAAACAGGTAATAAAAATAACAAGTCTTTAATTCTACAGCTTGTGTCATGTGAACACTGTTGACAAAATCTCTATTGATAAAAACATATCAAAATGAAGACAGTACTCCCTCCTCTGTTGAACTTTGAACATAGGCACCCACTTACATTCAATGAAGAAATTTAATGCTGTTAAAAATGCTCAACTAACACAAAGATAAATTAGGTGCTAGCATTAACTATTTCTCATCCACCCCGTGGATAATCACCTGCTTATAAATGTATACATGGAATAAGCTTAATCTCACACACAATTGCGATAGCAAAAATAACGCTCATAACATTATTATTATTATAATATATAGTTATCTCCGCCACCATGGCTAGCGAACGTGATCTCTTTGCAACAGAGATTGTGAACCGTGGGATTGAATCATCCGGACCCAATGCCGGTTCTCCAACCTTCTCCGTGAGGGTTAGGAGGAGGCTACCAGATTTTCTTCAATCGGTGAACCTCAAATATGTGAAATTGGGTTACCATTATCTCATAAAACCGTGGTATTTATTTGGTCACAATACCTGTGCTATTGCTTGTGTTTAGTGCTGAGGTTGGTAGCCTTAGCAAAGAGGAGCTGTGGAAGAAGCTATGGGAAGATGCAAGATACGACCTTGCCACTCTCCTTGCTTTCTTTGGTGTCTTTGTTTTCACCTTGTCTCTTTACTTCATGTCAAGGCCACGCCCCATTTACCTCATTGATTTTGCATGCTATCGACCCGAAGATGAGGTCAAGGTAAATACTTAAAGCACTTCTAATTTAATGGTTATATTGATCTCAACCCCAATAAAATACCTAGAATTGTGTTAAGGGGTCTATTCGATGAGTTTATTTTCAGTTTATTTGTGCTTATACATATATACATACATACATACATACATACATATCTGTCGACTTCAATAATCACTTATTAAGCATTTTGATTTTGTTTTAATATGCATTTTAAAAATGCTTTTGAAGTTTAGCTTTTTTATTTTTTCGTAAGGTAAAAATTCAAGCTTATAAAGATAAATTTTTCTAAAAGTTAAAATCAGCTTAATTATGTGACAGTTGTTTTTAAACTACTTTTTGACTATATTAAGATTGATGAATGATCAAAATTCAGTTGATACGTAAGTACTTCTCAAAATGTCCATTCAATCACTATTAAGCTTCTTCTATAGCACGCTTATTATTTAAGCAGGATTTATCTAATATAAACTCCACCACATAATTATTTATTTAAGCTAATATGAACTTCATTAAAGTTGCATGTGATATGTCCAAATGCCCTCTTTACTAAGCCCACTCCGCAGCTCTCATCCAACTCCCACCCAAATCGA
Source organism: Pterocarpus macrocarpus (assembly GCA_031439585.1). Taxonomy (NCBI): domain Eukaryota; kingdom Viridiplantae; phylum Streptophyta; class Magnoliopsida; order Fabales; family Fabaceae; genus Pterocarpus; species Pterocarpus macrocarpus. The sequence goes on from CM062514.1 coordinate 36,769,444, forward strand.
CAAAGGCAGAGAAAATCACCACAATATCGGTTTTTTTCCCCCTTTTTTGTTCATACAAAAACTGGGTCTTCAACTCTCTCAAAGACCGCTCAAGAACTGCAACTAGGTACTTAACTTGAGAAATAAATGACAATTGAAACTATTGCCGTTTTGAGTCTTCCAAACTTCCCGTGATTGTGCTCTTCACTGATCTTGTTCTTTTTGCTGTCATTGGTGCCTCTATGTTTGTGTTTGTTTTTGTGATTATGATTGTTTTGTCCATTTTTTTCTTTTCTTCATTATTTGTTGTTGTGTGAATTTTTGTTTCTTTGACATTACCTAATCATCTTGACACTGTCAGCTTTTAAGTCCAATCTCTTACTAAAAAGAAGTTCCTGTTTGAAAAATAAATAGAAATTGAAATGGGTACCGCAAAAAAGAAGTATGGTGCATCTGGGTTTCTTTGGCAGCAAAACGGAGGAGGAATTTTAAACTCGCATAAAAAGGATGCTTTTGTCGTGTTATAGGTAAATTATGTCAAATATATTACCAAATTGCCATTAATGAGTCTATGCGTATCACATGCTGTAATTTATGTCAACTTAGTTAATAGAACGTTAACAATATTGGAGATCGGTGTAGATTTTAAGAAAGTTTAAGGACTTGCAAATAGGAGGTATTGAGTATAATTGTATTAAATAATAAAGGAGGTTAGTGTAATTTATTTATTTTTTTAAATATTTCTTTTAATTTGAAGGTACTTGTAAAAATAAGTTAAGATGATCAAACAAAATTTTCAAAAAAATTATTTAAATATTTTCATAAGTTTAAAAATAAATTTTTTAAATTCTAAAAAACTATATTATAAAAATATTTTTTAAACTTAAATAAATTAATGTATAACAAAAGTCATTCATATGCCTTTACTTAGATTAGGGATCTGAGTAATTAAACTTTCTGGTTTAAATATAATTTTCATTCCTTAAATTATAGTATTTTTTTAGTTCTAGTCTCTCAAAAACAATTTAGTGTAAATCCCTTGTTTTTTGAAAATGAGTGTAAATCACCTTATAATTTTTTTAAAAGCAATTTTTAGTTTAAATGAGTGATGGAAAATATAATTTTTAAAGTTTTTTTAAAATTATTCATGTTTATTTTTGAAAAATAAAGGACTTAAACTGAATAAAATTATTTTGAGGATCCAAAACCAAAAGGTAACATATTTTTAAGGACGAAAAATATGTTCAAAGTAAAAGCTTTTAATAATATATTTAAAGACAATAATGGAAACACAGAGCCTAAATCTTTTTGGAATATTGTGCGAAGGTGTCAAAGGAGGAGTTCATCGAGCTGGCAAGAAAATCAGGCAAGTTTGATGAGGCCGGCCTTGAGTTTCAGAAGAGGATCCTAATGTCCTCAGGCATAGGGGACGAGACCTACATCCCAAAGTCAGTGATCGCTTCCAATGAAAATTGCGCAACCATTAAGGGAGGTCGTGCCGAGGCATCATTGGTCACGTTCAGAGCACTTGATGAACTATTCGAGAAAACCAATGTTAGACCAAAGGATGTTGGTGTTCTAGTAGTGAATTGTAGCATCTTCAACCCCACAGCATCACTTTCAGCTATGATAATTAATCACTATAAGATGAGGGGTAACATTTTGAGCTATAACCTTGGTGGCATGGGTTGTGGTGCTGGGATAATTGCTGTGGACTTGGCAAGGGACATGCTTCAATCTAACCCTAATAACTATGCTGTTGTGGTGAGCACTGAGATGGTTGGGTTCAATTGGTACCAAGGAAGAGAAAGGTCTATGCTTATTGTTCGTACACATAAAGGTGCTGATGATCGCAGCTTCAGGTTAGTAATTAGCAACCTTTTTAATTATGCAAGAGCTCCTAATTTTCTTAATTTTGTTTTCCCTTGGTTGAATAATTTTTAATGCGTAATGTTACATTTACAGAAAAAAAAAATAATATAATGCTTTTGTGCATTTAAAAATGGCATTAATTAAGGCAGTCATAAGTCAATATATTAGGTGCATGAATTATCACCTGCAATTATACTCCTTTCATTCCATTTTGTATGTTAGTTTAATCATCTATACAGAAATTAAAGGATACAAAATTTTGACTTTATGATAAAATATTTTTATTAAAATATTCTTATTCAATTTTTTTATATCTAATTAACTCATTTTATTAATGTTATACTACTTTTTTTTTAATTATTAGTATATTTCAAATATTGTGAAGAATAAAATTGAAAAAATGATAATAAATATTTCATTAACATATATGTAAAAAATGCGAGTGATATTATATAGACCGAAATTTTTTTTTCTTAAAGCGTCGTATAAAATCGAAAAGAGAGATTATCATTCATTAGATTTATAAGTGGCACCATTTGAGATGCATGAATCACGTGTACGGTCATATCATTCACTATAAAAGTATGGTAAATTGAATTTGTCATTTATTTATTGGTGATTGATCTTGAGTTGGTGACATGGACAAGATCACCCTGTTATGAGTCACACATTATCATATTGGGTCACGATAATGACCTCTTACATTATTGTTGCAAATATTTTCTACTCTTGACGTAAAAATAATGAGATTAAAAATAAGTATTTACAAACTTTATAGATATCTTTGCCATTCATTATACTTTTTTTTGTTTTCTTTCTCTCACCTTTTCTCTCATCTATCAAGGGTCATTGTTTGATGTTCACGGACTCCTAGTTTGTCCAACTATCATCATCGTTTTCAAATTAAGAAAGGGCTTGGGGGAAACGCCACATATAAAGATCTAAATTCTAGTTCCACAAGTTTTGCGTTTTGAAAATGGAATTAGCATGATAAGTAACATCAACTATGATTTTGATTAATTTCACACACATTAATTCCTTGCATTACTTTCAGTGAAGAAATAATTTTGGTGTGACAGGTGTGACACTTACATGAAACCTGACGTCTCACCCTACTTTTTTTTCAAAAAAAAAAAAAAAGTCACATTAAAGATGCACATTATTTTGGTACTCAGAAAAAGCTAGATAACGAATAAAGAATATATAAAAGAGATATTAAAATCAAGCACTTGTATATATATAGTCTGTTAGCTCTACTTTAAGTAATTAAGGTACATTGGAATCTAAAGGGGAAACTCATCTTATTTTAGGATATCTATCATATTGAAGAAACCATATAAGATGTTAATATTTGTAAGTTCTTATTATCATTCATAACATAATCTAATCTGTCAACTTTTTTAATATGATTGAATATGATTTGTTTGCCGTCTAGGAAGGCTCTGTAAATTCCCAGCCCTTTGCGTATTTTATTTAATTGAACTTTCAGCCAAAAGGGAATGGAAATTTCACATATGGCCCCGTGAATAGAAAACTAGAATCAATCAGGATTCAATAATCAATATGCTGTCATCAGATACATAGCTGCTTTTTTCTTGGCATTTAAGTTCATTTGTGCCACCGCATAATTCATAACCTAACCTCAGCAGAATTGGGGACCATCAAATTGTCCTCCCCACTCCACCATAACACAGAAAAAGTCAGCCCCAAAAAAGAAACATCCATTAGAAAGGGGTGTTAGGAAAAATAATTTGAATACTAGTAATTTAGCTTTAAATAATAAGAATAAAATGGGCCCAATTGAGATGTAGTAGAACAGGTTCTGCACGAATCTGCAAGGCTTGTCCTTAAGGGTTTAATCAGCTTTACCCAAAGCTATGCTTTCGGTGGAATGGCGTTGGCAGTTAACCCTCCGAGGATTAGGCGTGGAGTCTCCGAGGCTTCGTCCCCACGATGATCCAGATGCGTTGGCGTGAATCTTGCAGAAGCTGACATAATAGAAGCGATTAGGGGTAGCTTCTCTTTGAAGAGTGAGAATGAAGAGATGGGTGTATTGTGTTATGCAATGTAGCGAGGAGTTTATATAGGAAAAAGAAATAATTTGTTGTAAAAAGTAGTTGAATAACGGTCGGAAGCCGTTGGAGTAGCGGTCGAAAAGAAGCCGTTGGAGCGTTAAAAAGAGAACTGCAGCGGTAAAAATAAAATTTGCGAGTAATAAAAGTTTGCGGAGCCGCTACTTGGCAGACCAGACGAGCGAGGCAGGCGGGCGGGGCGGCGTGTGTGTTTAACTAAGGCCCAAATCCATTGTACTTTCTCAATACCATAAAGGTATTCTGGGTTAAATGCCATCATATATAAATGTTTATTAAAACATTTTCATGAACAATGTGGGACTTCTTCCATAGTTAAATACGTATAAGACAAACTAAGTTTGAAACACACTAAGACCCATATATATACAACAATCCCCACATGTTTCAAACTTAGAGGGAATAAATAGGAATGTTATGCTTTAGTGTAGTATCCAAAGGATTTGAACTTCACCTTAGAGTACGGGTGGGTGACAACCCTAGGAAATTTGGTAGAAATCTCTTTGAACCAAACTTCTAAGATAACGGTTGGAGCACGTCCACCAACCACACAACATCCCATAAGATATCTTGCTTTCTTAGTAGTTTTTGCGCATTAAGGCCATGCGCTATCCTGGAATCATGAGAGCTCTAGAGTTTTATGCCCATACTCATGGAAGACGGCCTCATCTCCACTCTCACTTAGGTGGCATCCATCAGGAGTATGCTCTGACGAGATACCCCACCCCCACATTGAGGGCTATGGATCCATTAAGAGCTGCTCATCCTAAAACACCACTTATGTGATCTTGTCATACATCATAGGGAGGAACTCTTCACCAATCATCTCATATGACTGGCAGAAAATAGTAAGAAGCGACAATACCCTTTATGAGACTCGTATGACTTCGTTTACCACATTATAAGGTGTTTTACTAAGTTTCTTATGTGGTACCCTATTTTGTATATAGCAAGCCGAGAGGATAGCTTCCCCCCATATATAGTTAGGTAATCCCGAACTAACAAGCAAGGCATTCATCATTTCTTTAAGAGTTCTATTTTTCCTTTCGGCTATACCATTAGATTCAGGTGAATAAGGTGGAGTTATTTCATGTATTATACCATGTTGTTCACAAAACTCATTAAAGGAGTTTGATTCATATTCACCTCCTCTATCTGTTCTTAATCTTTTAATTTTCTTACCAAGTTGGTTTTCTACTTCATTTTTATATTTAATAAACATTTCACAAGCCTCATCCTTAGATCTCAACAGATATAATTTAGTATATCTAGAATAATCATCAACAAAGATTATGTAAAACCTTTTACCACCTCTTGTCATTGTGTGCTTTAAATCTCCTAAATCACTATGTACTAGCTCTAATAATTCACTTTGTCTTGTTACTTGTTTAGATGGTTTCTTAGTTATTTTAGTTTCTACACAAATTTCACATTTATCCAAGCTAGTATTATCCAATCTATCAATTAGTCCCATTTTTTTTTAATTTTAAGATATAAGGAACATTTACATGTCCTAATCTACCATGCCAAACATCAAGAGAATCAACCAAGTAAGCAAAAGAAGAGCTTCCTTCATTGTAATTAGTAACTACATTCAAAACATCTGAGACCATCATTAAGATAACCTTTTACCAACATATATGTCATTTTTAGATAAGGTAACTATGTTACTATCAAGAGTTACCTTCACATTGGCATTGTTAAGAAGATGGGCCAAACACAGACAATGTTTAATGGCGGTACAAAAAGTACTTGAGACTGACACAAGGAGTTTTCCCGGATGTCATTTTATGGCACCTTTCCTACCTAAGACTGAGATTTTGCTTGAATCTCCTAGGTAAACATAATCCTTCCCATCCTCTATGGGAGAAAACTCAGAGAACATCTCATTCTTAGCACAAATGTGCTTTGTGGCACCAGAGTCCACAATCCATCCCTTGGCTTCCTTCACTAAAAGCATTCGAGACACTCGCCACTATAACATCATCTTGATGTTCCACCACGTTGGCCCTTGTCTTTGATGTTGATCCTCCTCCTTTATTTGCGCCTCCTTGATGGTTCCTACTCAGTCTACAAGCGGATGCAAAATGACCTGTTTGCCACAAATAAAACAAGCACCCTTCTTCTTTTGTTGTTGGTTAGAATCATGCTTGAAATGTGGTTTATGAACTCTAATGTTATGATTTTAGAGCCATAAAATGATTTTTAGACTGCATATCCTTAGCAATGTTAGCTCTAGCATGCATTTCCTTAGCATTTTGTTCACTAGCCATTAGTCTATTTTTCTCCTCAATCTTAATATGCACAATAGTTTCTTGCAATGTCATAGCTTTTCTCTTTTGCATGAAATTCATTTTATAATCTTTCCAAGATTGGTGGATTTTATCAACAAGAGTTTGAGATACAAACCTTTCCAGGCGAGAATATCTCCTTCTTTAGCTAATTCATCTACAAGCTTAGTAAATTCATTAATTTGAGAAACCTTGATTTATTTTCTAAGTCCATTTGAAATGCATTATAATTATGAACCAAGAATTTTTTACTACCTTCTTCTTCATAAATATATTTTTGAACCAATGCATCCCAAATATCCTTTGCATGAATATAATGGCAGTAAATATCATACAAATCATTTGATAAAGCTCTTAAAATATTATGTTTGCACAATTTATCATTAATTCCCAATCCTTCAAGGCTTGTTGATAATTTTCAGAATCATGTTCCGGTTTAGGATCTTGTAAAACAAAGCGATTTGAGAAAAGTCTAAAACTTCTAAAATTTTGTGTTGCCATCGTTTAAAATTATTTCCATCAAATGATTCAATCCTTGAAGCATCGGGAATGACCTTAGTGACGGCTAAAATCCTAGGATCCATATTAAACCCTTAAGAATGTTGGGAAAAATAATTTGAATACTAGTAATTTAGCTTTAAATAATATGAATAAAATAGCTGACAACAATGAGATGTAGTAGAAACGAGGTTACCACGAATCGTGCAAGGCCTTTGTCCTTAAGGGGTTTAATTAGCACTACCCAAAGCTATGCTCGGTGGAATGGCGTTGACCAGTTAACCCTCCAGGGATTAGGCGTGAGTCTCACAGCTTCGTCCACGATGATCCGTCACGTTGAAGCGTGAATCTTGCAAAGCAATAGAAGCAGTTGGGGTAGCTTCTACTGCCTTGAAGAGTGAGAATGAAAGAGATGGGTGTATTGTGTTATGCAATGTAGCGAGGGTTTATATAGGAAAAGAAATATTTGTTGTAAAGTAGTTGAATAACGGTCGAAAAAATGGATTGGAGTAGCGATCCCGAAAAAGCCGTTGGAGCGTTAAAAGAGCTGCAGCGGTAAAATTAAAATTTGCGAGTAATAAAGTTTAGCGAGGCACTACCGCCTTGCAGACCAGACGAGACGAGGCCGGAGGCGAAGGCGGCGGCGTGTGTGTATTTAACTAAGGCCCAAATCCACAATTGTGCCTCAATACCATAAGGTATTCTGGGTTAGTACCATCATATATAAATGTTTATTAAAACATTTTCATGAACAATGTGGGACTTCTTCCATAGTTAAATACGTATAGACAAACTAAGTTTGAAACACACTAAGACCCATATATATACAACAAGGGGAATAAATATTTGAAAGTTTTCAATTGGATCTTGCAAGTTATTATCATTTATGATGTTTGTTATTACTTATTAGTCCTATACATCAACAAATCGCCTGAATGAATTAATTTTTTTTTTTTTTGTCTTTCATATAATCTATGGTATAAATTATTGGAATTCCACCATATAATAAAATGTCATCAACATATATACAACAGGTGTGTTTACCAAGAGGAAGATGAACAAAAATTCAAGGGATTAAAGATTAGCAAGTCCTTGATTGAAATTGGAGGTGATGCACTCAAAACCAACATCACTACACTAGGACCTCTTGTGCTACCCTTTTCCGAACAACTCCTCTTCTTTGCAACCCTCGTGTGGGGACACTTATTTGGTAATAAATCTAACGGAAACTCAACAACACCATCATCAAGATCAAAGCCATACATTCCTGACTACAAACTAGCTTTTGAGCACTTTTGTGTCCATGCTGCAAGCAAGCCTATTCTTGATGAGCTTCAAAGGAACCTGGAACTTAGTGACAAGAACATGGAAGCTTCTAGAATGACACTGCACCGCTTTGGGAACACATCTAGTAGTAGCATTTGGTATGAGCTGGCTTACTTGGAAGCTAAGGAGAGGGTGAGAAGAGGAGACCGTGTTTGGCAACTAGCATTTGGTTCGGGATTCAAGTGTAACAATGTGGTTTGGCGGTCCATGCGCAGACAAACAAAGCCTTCTAAGAACCCTTGGCTTGATTGCATCGAAAGATATCCTGTGTCTCTCACTCAATCTTCATGAGCTACTACACTGAAATGAAAACTTTGAAGCATCCTGATCTATCTATTAGCAGTGATAAGTGATAACTGATGAAGAAATCTACGTTTTAAATAAGATCAGAAATGGTAGTCCTTAATATAATTCGAGGATGTGTGGTTTGTCTTATGTTTTCCTTTTCAGTTATGCTTTCACATATTACTTACAAAAATGTCATCTAATCTTCATTTTGTTTTTAGTTTTTAAGATTTTAATAAAGAAAATGATCAAAACAAGAGTTTGTTATTTTACTATTTTCTTAAAAAAAGTCTTAAAAATTGGACACAAAATAAATATAAGGTAGTACTTTTGAAATTCTTGTCAGAGTAAACATGCATTTTAATATTTGAAATAGTCGATGACACCAATTTATTCCCCGTAAAACATTAAATAGTATCTCAAAAAGATGTCTAATGATTTGTTTGGATGTGAAAATGGAAAGAAAGAAAATAAAAAGAAAAGAAAATAAAAAAAAGTGTTTTCACTTCATACTTTTGGATGAAGAGGAAATGAAGAGAAAAAAAATGAGAGTTATATTAAAATAACATAAATATCTTTATTCTAATAACAAATAAACATGTTATTTTAACTTATTTTTTAAATAATTTTTATAAATCATATAAATAAATAATATTAATAAGTATTTGAATTTGTTAATATTTAAATTATTAAATTTATTTTAAATTTACATATTTAAAATAAAAATAAATTTAATATAAATTTTCAAATTTTATAGCTCAACCATTTTCAATTTTTTTTAGGAAGGCAAAAAGGGCACTATGGCTCATTCTCTCTGCATCTACAAGAGGAAAAGTTAAAAGGTGGACTTCACAATTTTTTTTTTCTCTTCCCTCCATTTTCTATGCTAACAAAACAAGAAGCATAATGATCACCTCATTTTCTTTCCTAAACTTTTCTTTCCTTTAATTTTATGTTGAATTCTCTTCATTTTTTCTTTCTATTTTTTTTATCTTATTTTCTATTTCTATAAAAAAAATGATAAATCTTTTGTTGAATGGCATAAAAGTAATTTGGAAGCATTTTCAATTTAAGTGATGGAGATAAGGTGGGATGATCTCAAGAGGAAGAGGGGACAAACTAAGAAAATGAGAAGTGATTGAGTGAATTGTATAGGGTGAGAGAGCTGATCTGATAAGGTGGAAGTAGTGATAGGAGTCACTACTAAAAATTCATCAAAAATCAACGGATATTATTGACGGATGTTATTCATCGAAAATACCGATAGATTTTCCATTGACAAAATAAAATAAATGATTGACTTGTGAGTTTATCTACAGAAAAATTATCCATCAGTGAAAATGTCGGCAAATATTCCTACTATTTTGTGCCAAATAATTACCGACAAAAAATCCGTCAGTAAATAATAATCATTAATTTTAATTTTATTAAAAATATGCTTATATATTACAACTGAAAATCTATCGGTAATTTTGAAATAAATTAATATTTTTTTTATTTTTTCCATCAAAAATTTAAATTTTTATATTAATCCGTCGGTATTTAAAAATTAGAATTGACTGCCATTGTCGGTTGATGTTCCATATTATCAATGAATTTTTCGTCAGTAATATTCGATTAATGAAACGATTTGTTTCATTACAATATTACTGACAGAAATTCCATTGGTAATATGAAATTAATGAAATAAAATGTTTCATTAATATTTTACCAACCGAAAAAATTACAGATCGTTAAAATGTGAACCCGCTTCTTCTTTTTCCTCATTTTTCTCTGTCATTCTCTCTGTCGTTCTCTGTTCTCTCTCGCTCTTTTTGCCATTTCACCACCGTTGGAGCCTCCATTTCACGATCGAAGATTACCATTGTGTTCCTGATATGTTCTTTAATATTTTAATCAATTTAGTTTTTTAATTTAACCTTTTTTTTGTTCCATTTTTTTACTTAGAGTTTTATGTTTCTTAGTTAATTAACTGATATATTTTGTTATTTTGAATTGTTAAAGATCTTTTTTAGAGCACTTGGAGAGCTTCTATTATGGTGCTTTAGCTTTGTGATATTTTAGGTATATACAATGCACTTTGTTTTTTAACTTTATGTTTTTTTTTTGAAGTATTAGAGATTTAAATTTCTTAGGATAGAATTGTAGGACTAGATTGCATGACTGGGGGAATGCTTAGAATTCCTTTTCATTATTTGAATTGTGTTATATGATTTTATATACTTTAGAACAATTATTAGGATTAACTTTAGAATGCTATGGTTATGAAATTTATTTTTGTCGTGCTGTGGTGTTGATACTGAATTAATTTGTGTAAAAATGCTGAATTAATTTTTGTGGAGGCTCTTAATTTAAAGGGAGACTCTGCCCAAATTTTTTTGGTCATTTAAAATATTCTTAGAATTAAATAATTATTATTGTGCTAAATGTGTTATGCCTTTATTTAGTTAATATATGTTTTATATTTTCAATTTTATATATGTTTATAGATAGTTATGGCAAGATGGACATTTAGCTCTGGATAAGGTAGGGGTAGATTGAGGAAGTATGGTCTACCACCTCACACCCATGCCCCACCCACCACCTCCACTGCATCTAACTCCCACGAGTGATGCATCCTTCGTCCCTCATGGTCCACATACCCAGGAGTTTGTTATGATACCCAACCCTGCATATCATAACTCAGAGTCTTAGTCTTCAATCCCCCCAGCAGCCTTCTCCACCTCTACCTCCACCTCCAAGAGGTGAGACCCGCACCTCACCTATACTTGCTTTCATGCCTTCCCCTACCCCTAGTCAGTCTGGTTAGTAGGGTGCCTAGGTCTCCTTGTCCACCCCCACATAAGGCTTTATGAACCAGCAAGTGGAGCTTAGAAATTATGGTAAATCCTTGTAAGTAATTTAAAATTTAAATTTATCATAAATTTTTCATTGTAATAGAAATTTTAACTAATAAATATATGACATAATCTATTATTTTATGACATAGCTAGATTTCACCACAATCGGGGCTATATAGGATTACTGAGGTATTCAAGGAGAATTTCTGCACCCCACATACCAGTTTTCTGCAAACTCCTGATCCATATAGGAGTTATGGTGGAAAAAGTGGAATGTAAAATAATTATTATTATTTTAATTTTTTTATTATTAGTTTTGATTTTTACTTCATCTGCTGACTATTATGTTACATGTATGTAGCATATATTTATTATTGATCCCTACGAAGAGGCTGCTATCTACAGGGCATGGAGGACCAGGGCCGAGAAGCGCCTCTGTGATATATTTTATGACATTCGCAAGAATGGCGCGAGCACCTATTAGCTCACGGATAAGATCCTCAAAGCCTTAAGGGCCCACTAGGACTCAACTACATTTAAGGCAAAGCAGGTGAAGGCTTGGACGAGTAGAGTATCAGCCCACGGTGGCGATAAGTGAGGTGGAAGTAACAAAGATTGATGAGTGGCAATAAAAAAATGTTAAAAGAAGTTAAGCCAAAATAGTATCAAAAAGTAATTTTTTATGATGCTAAAAACGAAAAATGTTGTAATTAAGAAGTTGAGCCAAAATCCAAAATTTGGTAAACTTATAGAGATAGATAAAGACATATAGTGCAAAAGTAAATTGAAGTAGCAAATATGTAGTTTTTTAATATAATAATTTTAGAATTCTTAAATTCAATACCTAATTGTGTTTTGTTTTCATAGTTTTCAATGCCTTGGTAGCGGAAAATTCAGCATCATGTAACAATTCTATGTAAAACCTCGTAGTTGTTGAACTAGCACTTGAATCAGGGTCATAGTTATGACTAACTGAAAGTAAATCCTGGAAATAATACACACATAGCTACATTTCTATATCAAAGAGAAAAGTAAATCCTGGAAATAATACACACATAACTACATTTCTATATCAAAGAGAAAAATAAAAACAAAACATAAATAATGAATATAAATAAAAGAATTACTTAATAATTGATAATAAAAATTAAACAATTACCAAGAAAAAACATAGATATATTCTTTTACCCAAAATTAACACATAAATTTTACCAAGAGTATATCATATCTCTTATCTAAGTGAAATCTAAAGGTCTTGCTATGTTATAAATGTAAAATGCAATACTAATATAAGAAAATTAAAATAAAAATTTTGAATCTATTATAATCTGAAAAGTTCAAAAATAAATTATTTCATATCCATTCACAAGATAAAAAATTCAAAAGAAAGTAACCAAAGGAATAGCAGTTTATCGAAAAAAAGAAGGGAATCAAAGTGACCAAAACATTACAAAAAAAGAAACCAAGGCTAGCCGAAACTAAAGTGTCCTCTTGATGCAATGGTAATAATCTTTTCTTTTTAGGAGCGTGACTACCAAGTTGATTTCCGACTAGCAGAAAATTAATATAATGCTGGTAGAAACAATGAGAAGGACTGTGCTATAAAGAAAGATACATTGTAACGCTGCTAGTTTAAAGATGTAATGTATTACACATCTTTTCTGGTATAAAGATCAATATAAAGACTTACTGGCCATGCATTGTAAAGACATACTGTGATAGCAATAGTAGCAGATTAAATTTGAGAAATGATTATTTTTCCCAAAAGCTGTTCTAAAAAAAAAATTAAAAAAAAAAAACTGATCCAAACACATGATAATTCTGACCTAGAAGTTATCTTTTATCTTCATGTCAGTAGCAGCCACGACTCACTTACAAAATAGTAGGGACACTTGCCTCCGCTCAGTTCTAGAATTTTTCAATTGCTTATAATAATAGCCACTTGCAATTTTTGCCCCTTTCATATTGTTAACTTTGTCCTTATATGATAAAATAAATGAGTAAATATATACTTAAAGAAGCTAAAATGCATCTGACATCTTTTCCCAAATAACATCTCACGTACGTGATATAACATTACAAAAGAGGAAGAATGGCACGGGGCAGAACGGTGAAAGGCAGCACGAAATGGAACTCTATTAGGACGATAGAAGAAACATTCTTTATTATCAGTTGCAGAATACTTGTTACTAGAACAAAAGAAAATAAAGAAAAAGGTGGGAATAATTTAGTTTTAATTGTAATTTAGAGTAATCATAAGATGATTAGAGGTAATTCATTTAGAGTTTAATTGATATATATATTAACAATCATTCAATAAAAATTATGCAAAGTGTCATATCATTATAGATAGTTTTTTAAATATGAACCATGTTAACAATTTTCTTGATTTCTATTAGATGAGTAGATATAAATTCAATACATTCATTTAACTGTAGATAGAAGATAAAAGATGCTAATATATATATATATATATATATATATATATATATATACACACTATCTCATGAATCCAAACAATCGAATATCCAGCATGATGGAATCACCAGGCTAACTCAAACACAAGCATAGACTAATGACACAAGCAATACCTATATCAATTTGGAAGTTCAAGGTGTCCTGATCTCCGATGTGAGCACCGTGGGAACATGAGAACGAAGTAGGAATGTCAACATGGCCGTGGAGAACCGTACACTAAGTGTGATGTGCATACAAGGTGGGAATCAGGACCATTATGCAGAAAAACTTGATATGCTGTGGAAGAAGTTGGAGTCTGTGTCAGATACGGTTTTTGTAGATAATTTGCCAATGTCCATGACTAAATCGTGCCTCTGGCAAATCTTTAAGTTCGAAAAAAGATAGTGGATATCTTCATATTGTGGAAACAGAGAAAGTCTACGGATGTCTGCTCCATTTGCGTTTGTGAGGTTCTCGCAACTAAAGGAGGCCTAATTGGCAATCAAGAATCTGCATGGGATGGAAATTGGGGATTGCAAAATCTCTGCGGCAATGGTAGAATACAAGAGGAGTAGCGAACTAACAGCAGGATATGTGGGGAAGACCGGTAGAGAGCTACAAAGGGCTAGAGAAGGCGTTGATGGAGGTATGGTTGGGAGAGTAAGACCATCTATATGCATTGACATGGTGCTGATGGAGGGTAAGTTTGAGGAAGGTTTTCGATTCAATTGAGAGTGTTAGAGAGAAGGGTGCATATAAGGTTCTGATCACCTTCCCATCTAAGCCAAAAATGGAGGATATTTTTGAAGGACAGGGTAGATCTTTTAATGCGAATATTTTGCTGATGTAAGAGCAGGGTCAGTTGAGAAGGTGTACCAAACTAGGAGATTTTGGGTGAAATGTTTTAGTATACCCGTACAAGCTTGGTCTCTGGCTACACTTAAAATGATTGGTGAACACTGGGGAATAGTGGTTTGCTTTGGTGACGAAACTTCAAAAAATCATATTTCACCTGATGGATACTTGCCATTATCCATATCTAGGGGAGCATATATATCTCTCTCTGTTGGAGGAACTAGGATTGACATTTACGTGAAAGAGGTGGGTAGAGACATTAATCCTTGGAATTTTCCAAGAAATAAGGTGCATCATGAATGTGCAACAAGAAGTATAGATGTACAGTCAGAAAAGACGGCTGATGAGGAGAATTGTCCGGCGGTCAGGGGGGGGATAAGGAGGAGTCTCCGATAGTCAACTCTTGCACTAATGGGTGCAATCATCAGAACAAGATAGTCGGGGGCAGTAAGAGTTCCAAAAACTTAGGGAAAGAATGAAAACATTGATTGTCTAGTGGATGCAAATAATAATGATGGGACCCTAACAATTGTGGGAAATAAGAAGTTGGACAACTCACGAGATGACATTACAATTGCGCTAGAGGATGACCAGAGAATAGAGGAGGTGTTGAGGGACTTGGGCCTGTCTAGATGATGTGTGTAAAATATATACATATTTATTGCTAGGTTTGACATAGTTTTGAGTATTTTTTGTGATAGAATTAGCTATTAATTATTTAATTTATTAAAAATTGGTTTTGGGATCTATATTTCTTAGATGATTTTCAGGTGAAACATAAGGATTTGAGGTCAATCTTGCATTATCTTTGCAATAGGAGAACTAAGGAGCTAAATTGAAATTATTCTGGTGATGTGCTTGCATGAAATTAGAATAGATATACAAAGAAATTTCCATATCTTCCTCTCGAGAAGTCCAAATTAAGTGATTCAAGATACTATGAAAATAAGAGAGAGAGGTCTACAACTTTCCTGTTGGACACTTTTTTAAATTCCTAAGTCTTCTAGGAGAAAAATGGGAAAAAGTTAGAAGATGCAATTTATCCTGAATCCTGTCAATCCTAACCTTATTGCACTAAATCTTCTGTATCTTAAACTATAGGAGTCCAATTGAGGTGGTTCCAAAGGAATTGGAAAAGTAAGAAATAGAGTTACAATTTTTATGAAGACATCTAACCTTGATTCGCATTGTAGAAGGCCACACATATGCAAGAAATAATAAAATTGCATGTTGTCAAAGCTTCCCATAGCCCCCTCATGTGGAAAATCTCACTAGACCATGGTTCTATATGTAAAAGAGCCTCAGAAAGCCACTGACAAGGAATTGCATAGCTCTCCAATAGGAAATCACATGGGACAGTGGGAATGTTGCGAAAAACATTGAATTGAGTTATTTTAGGTCCATTAGGTGTACAATTATATGTTTTGGGTCTATTTTAATAATTAAGACATACTCAAATCCTAAAATATGAGAGAGGCTATAAATATACGTTTAAAGATCATTCAAAGGAGGTCTTTTGGCCATTATCGACCAAGGGTTCCGTTAGGATTTAGTGGCTAGATTAAGAGAAAAATGCTACTCCTCATCAATTCATCTATCTTTTTCACCTTTTTTTCTTGATTCATGTTTATGATGGTCTTCCTATTCTTGGTTGTGAATATTATATCATGTTTAATGGCTAAATCTTTTCTTTGTTGGGATGATAAAGTAACTCATGTTGGATTTATGAGATATTGAGATTTCTTTAATTTATTGAATGCTCTTTTCTTTTTAATTGAGTTTTTATCCTTGTGCTTAATATTTTTATGCTTGATCACCCATGAATAGATGCTGGTAGTTGTGCAGGCAATTGGAAAATTGGTACAAAGTTTAGACTTAAGGAGAGAAACCATTATTGTTAATCGTGTAGGAGTAGAAGTTAATGGTTGTGTGATATTTATAAATTAAGAATTTCATAGATTGTCCACGCCTCTTGTCTTATAATTCAATTTTTAGGTACACCGATTGTGTTATAAGGATGTACAGTGAATTGGTATATAGAAATTCTTTTATATCATCCGAGATTCTTACCGATGCTCTGCAACATGTGACTAATAACTCCTAGCTGAATACCCACGTTCCAGCCAGTGGCAACCGCCGTCAATCTTGGCGTCAGTCCCCAACAAATTTCTTCTATCTTTAATAACTGGGGCCTAGTCACATCTCTTGTCCCAATTCCTTCCCCAAGCTAATGCACACTTCCTCGGATCAAAAAGTTCATTCTGGCCCATTTTAATTACCTAACCTGAGCCTAACTCACATTTCTCATTCCATAATTAATTATCCTCAGCTCTCTAATTGACCCTCACCTAAATATTAATTATGGTGCCAACAGAACTCCTGTAGCTGAATGTGGCTTTTGGGTCGACGGGTTAACTTGGAATTAGAATTTACTATGCCGTAGATAATTTTTTTAGTGGGAGCTTAAAACACTTTACGAGTTACATGAGCTATTAAACTAGGTGAAGATGCTTGCAGAGAAGCCAAATCATGCATGGTGGTCTTTCCGTAAATCTAGGTGCTACTTTGTAAGTTCTTTTTAGAATGTGATTTATATGGCTCAGGGTGTGGTCTCTGATAGTTTAAATTTTGATAAGAATTATTGGCGTGGTCTAGTTCCTCCAGAAGTGGAATTATTGGCTTGGTTTGTTTTTCTTGGGAGGGTTAATACTAAAGATCGACTACAGAGACGTAATATTCTAAAGAGTTCTGATATAAGACATATTATTGCGTAAAAATGCTGATGAGAGTGTATCTCATCTTTATTTTTATTTTTATTTTTTTTACATGTTATTTCTCTTCTAGAGTTCGGCATACTTACTGTAATTGGTGGGGATTTGCTTGGGTATTGTTTGATAATCCTCAGGTTGATTTTGACACTTGGTCTGCCATTCGATTGAAAGGTGTTCTAAGGAAATTTTGTTATCTTGCTTTTATGTGATTATTTGGTGCATCGGCGATTTGAGGAACAAGGTAATTTTTCAAAATGATAATGTCTGCTAGAAATCTTTTATGATTGAACTTATGCACAGGTGGAAATTTTGGGTATTAGACTAGTACAGCATTTAATCATCTTAAACAGGGTCCAGTTCAATTGTGCTTATTCTGTTGCAACTTGTTAGTGTGTGTTTGAATTAGAGTTTGTAAATAAAGGTTTGCATAAACTTAATTTTAATTAAAAGTGAGTTAATATCAATGTGATTTTTATTTGAAAATTTTTATATCAAAAGTGATTATGACAGAATGAATATTGTTTATATGATGTTAAGCAAAATCATTTTTGGATGTATAATTACTATAAAGGACAAAAATTTTTATACTGTATTTTTAAGATTACCTTTTTATTTCATTATTTTTTTTAGGATATTTGAATAAACTATATTAATATTGTTATAAAAAAAGATCTAAATATTATTTTAAGAATTATATTAATATTATTATGGATATCATAAATAAAATTATATAAATATTTTTTAAGATGTTGTATAAATATTATTTTTAAGATATTATAACTGAAATTATATAAATAAAACTATATAAATTATATTGGACGTGAAAAAACTAAAATTTTATTATTATTATTATAAATAAATTTTTTTATATACCTAAATAACTATTAATAGCAAGCGTTTGATATGAATAAAAATTAAAAGATAAGAATCATATGATAATTTAAAAGATAGATAATTAAGCTTATATATTCAATTTTCAAAGTAACTTAACTCTCTCTCTCTCTCTCTCTCTCTCTCTCTCTATATATATATATATATATTTTGCTTTTTATTTCTTTTTTTTTAACACTTTTTATATTTTTTTCAAACTCACTTATTTGACCTTTTTTAAATTTTGGGCTATACAAACTAAAAGAGACAAGTCCAACAAGCTCAAATGAAAAAAAAAAAAAGACAAAGCACACAAAAACAATAAAAGAATGGGCCAAATGAAACCAATCTAAATAAAATAAACAAAGAAAAGGAAAGAAAAGAAAAGAAAAGCCTAAGACAACAAAACACAAAAGAATTGGGAAAAAAAATTGAAACACATTAGAAGCTTAGTAGAGGGGTGCTTGAAGGTGTGAATGGCAGGGATCGTGGCGCGGCAAGGTCATACTGTTGAGATTTTGAGGCTCTTAGATCTAGATTTAAGTCTGATTATAGCATGTCAATCAAGACGGAAGCATAAACAAGATTAGGTGTGAGAAATATCTAAGCTTATCGAAGAAGTACGATCGATCCCCAGCTTTTTGTTTTTCAAATTTAAGAGGGAGAGAGAGAGAGAGAGAGAAGCAGGCCAAAGGAGGCTAAAGGAAGAGAGAACTCTTCCTATTCTCGCAAATAGCCAAAATGTGCATTCTATCTCAATGAGACAACATGCACCTATTTATAGTCGGCTAAGAGAAGGGGCCTCTCCCTTATGTCAATAAAGTGATGAGCCAAGCCATTTATTACAGTAAGGCCTATACACAAAGGAGAACATAACAATACCCACCAATGAGCAGTGCGTAGGCCCAATAACAATAATAATTACAATAATTTAGGCTTAAATAATTGGCTTTAATCATTTTGACATCTAATTAATCTAGGTCCAAAATTAAACATGATTTGATTTATACAAGTCTGCAAAATATTCCACTAGTTGCCCACTTGGATAGTATAAATCAAATCATTACAAAATAATGTCCTAGATTAATTCACAATATGTGGCCATAATATGATGCCAAAATTGAGTCT
Source organism: Pterocarpus macrocarpus (assembly GCA_031439585.1). Taxonomy (NCBI): domain Eukaryota; kingdom Viridiplantae; phylum Streptophyta; class Magnoliopsida; order Fabales; family Fabaceae; genus Pterocarpus; species Pterocarpus macrocarpus. Next base: position 36,788,706 of record CM062514.1, read on the forward strand.
GCACTCTCAATCAAATGGTCCGATATGGGATTACAAGCACTCAATAATGTAGAAAATCATACTTGAAGGAGTACTGATATCATACACATCGAATACTTATCTCCTGGTGACCCAACAAATGGTGGTACATAAGAAAATGGGAATGCACAACAAAATGGCATGCCAATATATTATCAAAGTGTAATTCCCAACGAATGGCCCTAGCATCCATCCCAGATGCTATCCATCCCAGATGCTATATGAGATCTAATAAATCACAACACAATATGAGATGCATCCAAAATATCTCTAATATGTGTTATATCAAAATAAGTGTGCACAATAATATATGATAACATAAACATCCGCCTAAGATGCTCTTTAAGATTTAACAAAATATCTCAACATAACAAAATTGAGACTAGGTCCAATATATCTCAACAACAATGACATTAACAATAGCATGAGGTCATAATGAACCTACAGAATAAGGTCCCACATAAACCCAAAACACCAAAGGGATCTCAATATACCCATACGAGTTGCATAATCAACAATAGAATCTTTAGTGGCTAGCCTTTGGTTAGGGGATCAACAGTCATAAGTTTTGTAGGAATATGCTTAAGAAGAGTCTGCCATAAATTGCCATATAGTCACAAAAGGATGCAAACAATATATGGCAAAATACATCCCACTAATCTAATATATTAAAATAACATAGGCATTCCCATTAGAGACTATAAGGTTTCAATATATTTTAATGGTACAATAACCAATAGTGGGATTATCAATAGTTTGTGATAAAGTGCTCAATGTGAGTCTGAAACTTACCACTATTCTCTCTAATACCAAAAGTACAAAATAGAGAGAGATACAAAAGTGCAAAGTCATCAAAATTTTTTGCTATAAAGTATCACAGAATTGGCTTCACATACTTTGCCTATATAATTGAGGAGATCATAAGTGTCTTTAACACTTTACAACAAATATCTCCTTTCTATCATTGCAAACTCACACAACAACAAATTATAAATGATATAACAAAATTAGTATGCTAGTAGAAGCATTTTGGACCTATACATAACTACTATTAAGGATAGAACAAAATATAAAATCTCTAACCCCTACTATAACAATAGCTTTTATATATAAATGGGAGTAACATTACATTCTAAGAGACCCAAAATATCCTTCAAATAGGTCTCAAATAATAGAGCGATGACAGACCAATGAGAAAAGAGAAAACCATACACCAAGATATTATAACATGAACACGAATTAATTGGTTTTCATGTTCAATTAATTGGGCAATTAATCAAACTAGAGATCTGACATCATTGCCATTCTGCTGAAGGGTCCCGAATCACAATATACAAGTCTCCTCTACTTGATAGAGAAAATAATAATATTAAAATTATATAACAGTATCTAAGAATATATTTAAATTATTCTTCTCTATTACACAATGATTATGTCAAATAATGTCATACGGAAGGGTATGTCCCACATCTACATAACCTAGCAATATTCTCAATCCATAAAATAGTTATTATTTAACATAAATAAGCTTCACTATAAGTGAAAGCAAAGTTCACAAAATATTAGATTGCTCTAAAATACCCTATTAGCAAATGGAGTTCTCCCATGCAATTGTGATCCTTTGGGTCTCAAAATCATAACACGTGAGTAGGTTCCCATGATCATTAAAATCATGTCCCTAAAGCTAGTATCAAGAGGATATTGAAAATCTTAGGACACAATTTTCAAATCATCAAGAACCATGTCAATAAAGAAAAATCGAAGGGTAAGTTTATTATTAACATAACTTTCAATGCAATACTAGTAAAAATATATGTCCACAAAGAGAAAAGATAGCATAGTTAAAATAGAATAGCGACTGCACTTTTGAGTTTATTAATTAAATGCTCACAAAAGAGTATACAATTAATAACTGTATGTGAGCAAAACTCCCCTCAAAATCAAAAGAGCAAATGGTTGACAACTTGTGAAATCAAACATAGAGATATTCTCAAAATTTAAAATATTTTTCGCATTTTATAATGATACATCACATCACTTAAAATAACCTTTTTTTATGGAAAGTCAGATTTTAGCCAAAAGTAATAATACTTCGACTATCACAAAATTTGTGTTTAAGCAACAAACACTCCAAAGGAATCAAAATTTTCAAAGCCATAATATGGCCTAATATTTAGGCATCTAATTAATTTGGATTTTAAAATTAAATCCAATTCTGATTTATGCAAGTCTACAAAATTATCAAATGCTCTCCCACTTGGACTGCATAAATCCGATTACGAAACTTTATGAAAATATCGATTCACATAATATGGGAGTGTACAACATATTCATGTTTTAGAATTTTAGATAAGAACTGTGAGAATAATATTGCACAATATTATTCACAAAATTAGCACTTGTCACAATTGGTTCCGTGAAGGCGAGATCACAATCATAATAATGCCCAACAGTATTATCAAAATATCTTAGAAAATAACTCTTAGAATAACATTGCACAAAATCCCACATAATTATAAACTTGCAATGCTCCATAATTAATATAAACAACAGAGGCACCAAAATTATTTCAATATTCAAAACACATCACACTACACCAAATAGGAAAGATTGCGGTGGTCAATTCGCGGCGATTAATCAAAACCGTCATTGCTTGATTTATCTGCGGTAGTTTGGGTGGCAATTTTACAACCGCCTTTGTTTACCAAGAAAGCGTGGCGGTTTTACAAATCGCCCCCGTTTACAAACAAAGCACAGCAATTTTTGCGATGGTTTCTAGTTCGCCAACAAATCACGGTGGTTTGGCTGGAACTACCGCAAGATATATATATATATATATATATATATATATATATATATATATATATATATATTGTATGTAGTAAATTTATATATTATATATTGAATTTAATTTTAATATATTACTAGTGTTAAAAAAACTTTACATAAACATTTAATATTATCACATCAATAAAATTATGTGACTCAACTAATCACTATTTCAAAAGTCTTGTAAATAGAAGAATTGATTGAATGATAATATAAAATTTTTTTATATTGATATTGTATCAAAATTAATTTCTTATATAGTTTTAAATTATATTATATAGAGAGATTAATTTCTATTTACTAACAATATAAAATAAATTTACACTTGTAGCTAATAAAATTTAAAGAAATGACAAATTATGATGGATAATTATTATAATAGATAATTACTCATTACGACTTGGCATTTTTCATAAATTTTTATTTTTATACTATTAGTACACAAAACTTAATCTCTTCTACCTATATATATATATATATATATATATATATATATTTTGCATAAAAAAATATTATATACATATTATATACTATAAATAAAGGAGATTTCTCCAAATAACTACCTTTTGGTATCTCCTCATTGTATTTAAATATTTTTTCAAGTCCATATACATTTTTTTCCTATTATATCTATCAAACGAAAAAACTATTTATAAAAATAAATATACAAATAATTTAAAAAAGATATAATTGTCTATCCCACTATTAACCCCACTTGGGGTGTTAAACAGGCCAAGCTAACCCGTTTAGCCCATGGGTCATATTTTACTAGCCCAGCTCGTTTAAAACTGGTCCGTGAAATGGGTGGACCCATTTAACCACTCTCTTTCTTTATTTTTTTTTTCAAGTTTTAAAAAATTAATTTTGATTAAAAAAAAGGGTAAAAATTCTTATTTTTTATTAAAAAAATAAGAATGTCCTAAATTTAATTACTAAATTATATTTTTATGTCCTAAATTTATACCTCTTTCTTTAAAAAAACAACAAAAAAAGAAACGCGAGTAAACAAGCTTGTCCATTTACTCATACGGGCCTGCCTGTTTTAATTTACGGGTTAAACGAGCGAAGCTGAAAACAAACTAATTTAAATAAATTTTTTTAAATCTAGCCCACCTATTTTTGGTGGGTAAATAGGTTAGCCCGATGGATTTAATCCATTTTGACGGCCCTAAACCCCATTTCAACCCCCTTCTTTTTCTTTTCCTCTCATCACTTGCACCCATGTTGTAGTTTTTTTCAGCAAAGATTTTGAATAGTCAAGCAACATATTATGATAATTTACACTTATATTGCAGTTTTTTCTAATTAATAGAAAATATTTTTTTAATATGAGATGATAATATAAAATTATTATGATAATATAAAATTGTTTAATCCTATTAATATATATAATTAATAATCATTATATTAGTATATAAAAATAAAAAATGTGGGCCGCTAGTATATATAAAAACTTTATATATAATTTTAATTATAAGACATTTAAATTTTAATAAAATATCATGTCGGATTAAAAACCTGTTGCCATTTACGTGCAAACTGTTAGAGCCCATTTATATTTTCAATTAAATTTTAAAATGTTAAATTAAATTTTAAAATACTTAAAAAATTAGGACAACAATTAGAAAGAGACTAATTGTTACCGTCTCTTCACATTCTCACTCTAAGTCTCTGTTTCCACCATCACAGTCTCTGCCTTCCTCATAGCCTCTCGCTGTTGTCCATGCTGCTATCGTTCAACTGCTTGTTCACCACTATAGGTTCTCGCTGCTACTAGTTCCAGTAAGCTTTCTCAATATATTTTTTCTTTGACTCATCTTTGCTTTCTTTTTTTTTTTTATTTTTTTATTTGATAGTTGATAATTGAAGACAAGACTTGTGGTTAGCAATTAAAAAACCTTTCTTTGTTTCTACCAATTGTCTATAAAAAAGTATATTGAGTCTTGCAACTCACGAGGGACATTGCTGCCTGGGGACCACTTGTTGCATTTGTCATAGACAAGGCTATATAGGCTAACGCTCTACAACTATTATTGCATTATTATTATTATTTTCTTATTTTTGTGTAACATGACTATTATTGCATTATTACTTGTGGATGTGAATGTGAATGTGTTCTCATATCATTTAATTTAAGAAAGGTTATGTTTGTTGTAACTGCACAAGCTCTTTATCAAAAAATCAAATATGCTTACTCATATCATATTGAGAAATATTTTTTTAATCCATTTATTAGATATTGCTATAGTTATATCATAATTTGTAATATAAAAATTAGTAAGTGAATATCACAATAGGACTATTTTTCTCTCATTATTTAAGTTTTTAAATTTGTTTGTGGTTGATTTAAGTGTCTTACTCTATCTCTGGCACTAAGTTTTCCTTTAAAATTGTTGTTAGTATAAAGCATCATTGGAGCACAGGAAGCATGGAGTCATAGCATAACCTGGTTTCTTAGTGGTTGTAAGTAGGTAGGATTACTTCATATTTAGCTACTCTAAATTAAATTGTTACCTATTTATAAGTATTGACTTTCTATATAAATAATGCTTAGAATCCCAATTGATAAATGAGAAAATTTAATTCCTAGCTTAAAGTAAACTTTCTTGGGCGAAGGGATGGCTAATAAATTAATCAGAAAAATAAGGATTAAAAATCAATATATACAACACATGCTAATGACATTTGAGAACGATAATTGGATTTGCTCCTAGTTTTTTTAAAGTCCAATAGCAAAAGCTTTATGTTTAGGCACTTTAAGTAGAAGATTACATTTTTGCATGTATTCAGAGAATTAATTTTAGTTTGACTGGTAGTAATTGAAAGATTATATATTGTCGCTATAACTGTTGATCATGGTCATAGGTTTGAAGAAGTTGCTTGGCTTGTTGCTGTGTGTTTGGTTTGAGATTCGTGGGAAGATAAATACGCCTACATTATCCTCAGGTATTCATTATACAATTTTTCTTGTGTTCAACTTGATCAATGATTATGAATTTTACTACCTTCTTGCAGAGTTATTAATAGCCAAACTTGTACAAAAGAAGTGTGTTTGGACACAAACTTAGAAGAGAGGCAACTTAGAATTGTGTAGGCTTAAACCTCAATATTAGCAATAGATTTTTTTTTTCTCATAGGAAAATCTCAATAATGATGCCTGTGAGTCTTTAACTTGTTAGTTTTTTTTTTTTTTTTTCATATTTTCAGCTACACACACACACACACACACAGACACTAGTTTGTAGTATACTAGTACATTATTTTATTATTTCTTGTAGCTTTGTAAAAAAATTGAAGATGTGTTATTGAATTTATTAAATATGTTTTATTTATATCAAAAAGAAGACTCTAGTATTAATACAATGGATAACTCATGGATTACAAAGCCGCAAAATTTGGTTGAGTATGTGCAAGGTGTTAGGGGATTTATTGATTTTGCTTTTGAACATTGTTCAGTTGATGGCAATAATATGACATTACTTTGAACATTTCTTGTCATTCTAAATGTGTATTGATGTGTACTTTTATATTGTCATTGTACTTGTCATTTTTGTATTTATGTATATGCTTATACTATCATATGATTAATTTACATCTTGCACATTCTAAATTCAATATTTGGAGTAAAAATTGTTACAGATATGCCTAGGACAAAGCGACATCCTCCTAGGTGTTAGTCAACAACAACTCAGGTTCATCCTAATTTTGAAGGCACTCAGGTTCATTCTAGTACTGAAGGCACGAGTCAAAATGCATCCCAAATCTCTCCCCCAGAGTGAATTTGCGGCTCACACTAATTCATCCACTCAAAATGAAGCTCCCCCTCGGCTACAAACTTAATCTAATGCCCAAAGTGTGTCAGACACTGAATTGGGTGATATTGAGGAGTTGAAAGACCAAGGTCCATTACCCACTACTTCAAAGAGAAACTGTAACACTATGTGAACTGTTAATGTGAGGGGTATGTAATTTACTATTTACTTGTTTTTATTTATTTATTTTTATACTATTATAATTTTTTATACTAATTGTGTAATTGGCTTCATGTTTAGATGAGCAAGGTGTTGAAAATGAAGCACGCCTTTGAGTGCAAGATGCACTTGCACTTCCTAGAGGAAAACGGGTGGTCACAGAATGGAATCGTAGGGGTCAGCCAGTTGGAGAGTCTGGAGGTTTATTGGGAGGATTTTTGGAGCACATTGCTGGAAATTTTAACAACTTCCCGATAATCTACAAAAATTGGCATAAAGTTCCTGTAGAGTATAAGCAGAATGTTTTTAATCATACTATCAAGGTATGAAGTATATTTGATTGAATAAATTTGGATTTTTATTGATTTTGTTTACTAACCATTTTTTGTTGTGTTTTCTTTGAAGGAAAAATTTGTTATTAATGAAGAAGATAACAAGAAACATATTCTTTCAAACCTTGGGAAGAAATGGAAGGATAATAAATGCCGATTATTTCATGATAATTATAAATCGGAACTTGGTTAGGAAGCAAATCTAAACTTGCACCCAAATGGGATTTCCAAGGATCACTGGGCTTCATTTTTAGAATACAGGTTAAGTGACAAAACTTAGGTAATGATCATACAAAAGCAATTTGCCTTTGGTTATGTTTAACATTTGTTGACATTTATATATGCTAATATGTAGGCGATAAGTGAAAAGAACTCTGCTAACCAGCAACAGATAACAATTCCTCATACTCTTGGCTCAAAAACACTTGCTAGGAAGCAACATGAACTAGTACAAATTATTTATTCTCTTAATGTCTAATTTGCTAATTTAGAAAATAAAATGATTAGTTTTTAATTTTTAATCTAACTAATATTGTGGTCACAATGTTAAGAAACTCAAACAAGGTGAGAGTATAGTAGAGGAGAAATATATCCTATTGCCCACAAGAAGAAAGATGGATATTTTGTTAATGAGAAGGCTCAAAAGAAAAGTGTAAGTCTTAAATATGCTTTGGTTGCTTGATGTGCTTAGATTGTCCTTAGTTGCTTAATTCTTATAATTTGTGTTTTGGATGTTTGATTTTATATTGTTTGATGTCATGTAGGAAGATTTAGAAAAAGAGATTGATGACGGCTCTTCTGAAAATGAAGCATATGCCAAATTCTTTGGAAAAGAGCACCTGGGATATGTTCAAGGCATCGGATTTGGTGTTTGCCCATCTCAGGTGCTTGGGTCATCGTCTCGCTCAGAAGGGCCAATGCAATCTTCAGCTATTGGTGCCCCATCAAGATCTGAATATGACAGCTTGAAGTCATAGTTACAACTACTACAAGAGCAAGTGAATTTTCTTGTGAGTCAACAAGGGGGTCAATTGCCACCTGGTTTTCTGACCAATCAGGTAAATTTATGATTTGTTTTGAATTAACTTTTTTTGTATAGTGTAGTAGGCTTTCGATCTTGCTCCTAGAGCTTTTCTAGGCCTTGTTAGGCCCCATGCACAATACATAGCATATATAGCTTTCTAGGCTTTTCAATTTTTTCAAATCATAGGCTTACTTCATGGAGATTTTTAAGTTGTTAGTACGCATGAAGATTTATGATTAATTTTTCTAGATAATCTCTATGTACAATAATTAGAGTTTTGCATACCTATTGATTGTGTTATTATTTTTTTGAAAACTTCTGAACCTTCATCGTTGCTGTTCGTTAATAAAATCCATGGTTGTCTTTATGCAATATAAGAAGCAAGTGTTGTTGTGATTTTATTCTTGCTATTGTAAAATTTTTAATATGTTTCTTTTAAATTTCAGGCTACAGATTTAGGCTCATTAGCAGAAGTAAGACGTTCATCCTGTACTAGTCATGAATAGGGGTGTTCACGGTTCGGTTTGGTTTGGTTCAGTTAGATTACCATTGAGAAACCAAACCAAACCAAACCAATTTAAATCGGTTTGGATTGATTCGATTTTTGATTTTTTAATAAAAAGTTTTCCAAAGTATGAAAAATAAATTTTATTTTGAGTAAATTAAAAGAATTAATAGATAATTACAAATCTAAAATATTGAGTTAAGATATAATAAAAATACTTGAATAATTCTAGTATTAAAATATTATAGAATATACTTATATGTATATTTGTAAAAGTATAAATATGGATAAGTAATATATAATAGATAATATATCTCATATACATATATAATTATTAATGTGTAATATATTACCGGTTTAGTTCAGTTTGGTTTGGTTTTAGAAATTAAAACCGAAAACCGAACAAAATCGATCGGTTTTTATAAAACAAGAACCAATTAAAACCGATATTTCGGTTTTAATTGGTTTTCGATTTTAATTCGGTTTGGATCGGGTTTGAACGCTCCTAGTCATGAACCCCAAAGTTGTGGACCATTGTCTTCTTCTCATCCATAGTTCTTTTTAAGATTACAAGTCTTATGAACAAGTTGTGGATGTTTCAAAGCATTATTTTTTGAATTTACTTAGCACTTTTAGCAAGATACATGACTTGCATTTTGTGTATTGGCACTTAATTTATTATGAATTAGAACAATTATTTTAATATAGTTTTTTTAAGGAAATGATTGAATTTTATTTTTAAAGAGTTTAAACGGTTAAAGAATTAACTTTAATGTTTGAGATACATCCTATTAGACAAAAAAAAAAAAAAATTGACACATTTAGTGGGCCTTTGAAATTGCAAATCACAAATGGTGTAAAATTTATCATCGATATGAAAACAAATGTAAAATAATAATAATAATAAAGGCGGTTTGCAACTGCTGTAGGCAAACCAAAAAAAAAAAAAAATCACTTGAAACTGCCGCAAAAAGCCGTTTAAAATAGCGGCAGTTTTGAACTGTTGCAAAAAATCATTTAAAAAATCACGGTGGGTTTAAACCATAGTAAAATGGGGAAAAAGGGCTTTTTCTAGAACTAAATAGTGGCGGTTTAACCGCTGCGAGAACAACTGCAAAAAGAACTCGTAGCAATTGTAACAGCAGTTGGTAAAAATCGCTGCAAAACGAGCTGGCAACGCTTGCCTTAGCGGCCATTTATTAACAGTTGCAAATTTTTTTTGGCAGTGGTTATAACTGCCGCAAATTAGCTTTTTTGTTGTAATGTCAATTATGAGAGTGCACAAATTATGACATGCTTAAATATGTCACGATCATCCACAAAATTTTCTAGATTGAAAATTGCAGAGTGTCACATATTTTTAATTAATTTAAATCAGGAAAAATTTATAATAAATATTTATGGATAAATTGCACTTTACCCTCTTGAATTTTAGCAAATATCCATTTTACCCCCTACATTTAAAAACATGCATCGCGACTCCCTTCCTTTCACCAAACATGCACTTTGGCCCTTCTATCAAGTTTCCTATCCATTCTCTCTGTTAGTGATATGTGACTTGCACATAATCTATTTATTGACCAAACTACCCTTCCTTTTCTTCTTCAACCTCACCCACTCTTCTCTATCAATGACTTCCTCTCTTCCCTATATACTTTTTTCTTCTCCTTACACCTATTCTTCAACTCCATCTTTTTCACATCCCCATTATTCATGATTTTGTCAACCAACCATACGCATATTTTTTCAATAATAAAAAAAAGAACACATTTATCTTTATCTCGCTAAAGCCAAAATAAACCCATCATCAAATCAAAACCCTCGACTGAGACTCCCCTATTAGTAAATTACAACTGAAAAAAAAAATAGCATTCAATCTCCAATATTATGAAATTACAAACCAACAAAACCAAGAATACAGTAGCCATCTGTTACCATTTTAGAACGCAGAAACAAGAATCAAAACAATATCTTTCATCTCCAACCCACATCATAACCATCTGCCATACCACTATCAAAACCTAAACATAAATAAAAAAGGTAAATAATAATAATAATAAACAGAGGAGGAAGAATAGCAACCGATGCCTTCCACCACCGTGCTAGCCGTCAAATCTCGTATCGCCCTCGCTTCACACTTGCCACCATGCTTTGGTCGTCGCTAGCATTGTGCCGCTCTACTGTTGCACTGCTGGTGGTGGTGAGATTTGATGAAGGTGGGTGTGCGGTCAGGTTATAAGTCAATAGTGGTGGTGATTATGGTGATATTGCAGTGAGAGGTACGATCATGCTGGTTGGGTGTAGCTATTGGTTTGTTTGAAGGTGACAGGGATGGAAAAATGATGGTTGCTAATACTTGGGATTGATTGCAGTGAGGGATAACAAGGATTGCCCGGCTTTTTGCTCTGCTTTGGCTCTACTTCACAAACTAAGAGAACCCGAGGAAGTGAGAATGATAGAGTTTCCAACAATATAGTAGTTCTATTTTTTTTTTGTAAAAAAAAAAAGGTTATTGCACACTCATAACCAAGGCACTTTGATCAATAAATAGGTCATGTGCAAGTCACTTGATCACTAACAGAGAGAATGGATGAGAAATTTGACAGAATGGTCAAAGTGCACATTTGGTGAAAAGCAGGGAGTCACGATGTACATTTTTAAAATGTAGGGGTAAAGTGAACATTCGCTACAACTCAGGGGGGTAAAGTGCAATTTACCCAATATTTATAGTGCCCAAAAAAATCAAAATTCACTAATAAATTTATTTTAGAAAACCCATTGGACAAAAATTGATGAAAATTTAGGCACTAGAAGTGGACCCATGCGCCTGCACGCGTTGAGCCCGCGAGTGGGCTTCATAACATTACCTAAATAGTGCCACATTCAACCTTGAAACTGAGTTAACCCAAATCCAGGCGGGTTTTCGCCATTAAAGCTTTGTTTTCTTCAGTTTTTGATGCAGCTCCAACCTAGAATGAAGAGGAACTCAACGCGAACAACATCCATCAAACATCACATGGATTCATGCAATTTTAGAGCAGAAACTAGTGAAGAACAACATATCCACGGTTTGCAACTCAATTTTTCGCGAGTTTCTCCCTCAATCCTCAACCAAAATTTGCGTTCTTTAGCTCCTTAGATTCGTAAGAATAAGAACAATAATCCTAAACAAATTTGAATTGATTCAGCCAAGATATGGTTTTGGGGTTTTAAGTAGGAGGGTTAGGGTTCATACGATTTTTCTTCAAGTTCTCCCTTAATACTTGACCAAAATTTATGTTCTTGGTATCTAGAAATTCAAAATAACATAGGCTAACAAAACCCTAAACCAATCGAATGAAATTTGACCAAATCTGGGATTCAGGTTTTTGCACATAGACTGTTGAGGAGATTAGGGTTCATGATTTCTTTTCCTAAATTCTCCCTCAATTGGTGACCACTTTGTGCAATCTGGAGCTCGATCAACCCAAAATAACATCAGTGACAAAATCCTTCAAACAATTTTAGGTTTAATCAGTGAGAAATCAAAATCCCAACTTGAGTGTGTTAGGATTCATGCATGTGTGATATTCGAACCATTCACCATCCAATCTTTCATCAAAAAACAAGACTTACAGCCATAATCAAAGATCAAAATGGGGTCTAATACCAATTGTTGAAATTTTGATGCCCTCAGATCTAGATTTGAGTCTAATCATAGCATATAAATCAAGAAGGAAACTTAAATAAGATTAGGTGTGAGAAATACCTGACTTGATCGAGGAAGTACAATCGATCCATAGCTCTTCGTTCTTAAGATTTGAAAGAGCAAGAGAGACAGAGAGACAGAGAAGAAAAGCAGGCTAGAGGAAGAGAGAACTCCTCATATTCCAGCAAATATCCAAAATGTGCATTCTGTCTCAATGGAGCAACAAGCACCTATTTATAGCTGGCTAGGAGAAAGGGCATCTTTATGTCAGTAAAGTGATAGGCCAAAGCCACTTATTACAATAAGGTCTATACATAAAGAGAAACATAACAATACTCACCAACAAGTAGTGCATAGGCCCAATAAGCCTAATAACAACAATAATTATAATAATTTGAGCCTAAACAATTGGCTTTAAACAATTTTGACATCTAATTAATCTAGATCCAAAATTAAACATGATTTGATTTATGCAAGTCCACAAAATATTCCAACAATACGGTGGAGACAGCGGCAGCGTGAGTTGGCAGCTGTGCAGTGGAGAAGAAGGTGGTGGTGTGAGGTTAAGATGGCTAGAGTTGTTAGGAAAGATGGTGGACATGGTCGACAGGGTGGGGTGGGAGTGGTGATCTAGTGGCAGCGGGTGGTAGCTTGGCAGTGACAGAAAGAAGATTATGTGTGCTGTGCAACAACATTTTTGTGGAGGTTCTAGGTTGCTATGTTGTGGGTTGGTAGCATGGTGGTAAGGACTTGGCTATGGTGTCTCTGCTTCAACATGTTTTGTCATCTTTTAGCTGATAAAAGGTAAGGGTATTTAAGACTAACTTTTTGGCATCGGTTCTCAATATAAAAAATTGAACGGAGAAGCGATAGATAATTGCTTTAACATAAATAGGGGTTGGGGATCAAAAACCCAATGGAGAATGTGAAATAGGAAAGCACCCAAACACACATGCACCTACATTCGAGGACTATGAATGTGCACTGGTTATTCAAAACGCCTAAACAAACACGCATTTAGGTGGTGATCACAAAATTTGTCGAATGCATGGTTTCAAATTGTTGTCCGCAACCGCAATTGAGGCCGCAATATTGCTATTATTGTGCTCTTTACAACTGCATCACAGTAGTAATTGCAGTTGCACCAAGTATGTTTTCCAACAATTTTTTGCATCGCCATGCAACTGCGATCGTGATCACAACCGCAATTTAAAACCATACTTGGATGTTTAAAATCAGCGGGATTTTAAATGGCAGATTGATGTTCCGTTCTTGGTGGCTACATAATCGAAGATATGGAATTGACTACTCTCTTATATTGTTGGTGCTGATCTGATTATTGAAGTTGTTGCTAATCAGCATGGTGGCTATTTGTTTTCCTACTATGCTTCTTAGATGTAGTTCTTTCATAGGTTCTGTAAACCTCTTTTATTGATTTTATCAACTAGCTGTTAAGAAAAATAATGTAAACAATGAACAAGAACTTGAATATTGTAGTTTCAACATATGAAATAAATCACTATCTTTAGAGATATACTCGTCCTCACATGTAGTTGCTAATGAGTTGATGATGATATTCTTCCATGATACAATAAAACTCCTATAAATCTCTTGTTTGGCAATAATAAGAAATTTCCTTACTCTATTTAAACTTGAAGAATAATATACATCACTTTATAAAATTTGTAACTCTTAAACACTCTCACCATACACCAAGTAGAAGTGTCAGAAGAGTTTGATAATGGGGTGTTGATATCACTGATAACACAAATCCACAATATAACTTTCAAAATAATTTTCTCACACTCACACACACAGATATGTAGAGGAAGAGGAGATTTTATTCACAAAACATACTTCATTGTTCATAATCACATGCACTTACATTCACGTTACATGGTCTTGCCTATTTATAGGAAATCATAACTAATAAAATAATAACAAACATTACTTAATGTTTAAGAAGGTGCAATGGCGATGCATTTTAACTTGAGCCATCAATTTTGACTAATCATAACTATTTGACTATTCAAAATAGCAAAACATCTTAAACGTCTCTTGCAGCTTTATCCTTGCATGTAAGACTCTTCCTTTTACTATTCAAAGTATGTAATTCTCTTGATCCTTCCAACACTTATCTTTAGCGACAACATGTGGATGTAGAGGTCTCATGAATCTTCTAATGATAATAGATAAATAACTATGCTTATGTATATTAGAATAAGCTTTGGTTTACCTAGACTAACATGCGGTATTTAAAGTTGCCGAAAACATAGAACACGAAGCACCAGCAACACACGCGAAGCATTGCAAGCTTTCCGGACCACACCAACATGAAACGATACAACTTCTCTTTGATTGGTTCATAAAAAGTCACGACTTTTACTTGGTTGGTGGCTATACTAGAAAGTCATATCTTTAAAGTCATATAACGAAGGCCACAGATTGGTCATGTCTATATGTTGTTCATGGTAGGCTTTTACAAAGCCATCTAATGGCAACATTGGCAAAGTTGTGTAACCGTTACACAACAACGGTTAGTAACCGTTTCTTCTATATTAATTTTATCTAAACTAGTGCATTGATGGGCACTTACATACCTATCAATCCATATTTTTTTAAAGGATTTAATTTGAATACACTGTCAGTGTAAAATTTTTTTACACAGACATCCAATCATATATTACTACATCAACAAAAGTCTTTAATATAACCACCCACTACTTGAATGGTCATGCAAATGGAAGGTTTTGATTGAATGACAGTGTAAAAAAATTTTATACTGTCAAGACACCTCAATTAAACTCTTTTTTAAATTTAGTGTAAATTTTTAAAAAAATTTAAACTTGAACTCAAAAAATAAATTCAAATATATAAATAGTAAAATTTTGTATAATTAATTTTTATTATATAATTTTTTTATGAGTTTAATTGGTATGCACTGACAGTGTAAAACTATTTTATACTGTCAACTAATAGAAATAGGGGAAAGTGAGAAATCATGGTGGATCCCTCATTATAATGGGTAGTTATTTGTGTGAGTTGGCACTTTCTACTATTTCTATTGGCTGACAGTATAAAACTATTTTACACTGTCAGTGCATTTAAATTAAATTCTTTTTTTATTTTTAAAAATTTAAAAAGTGTTGGAAGTTATTGGATAGTTTTGAATGTAGTGATGGAAGTTATTGGATTGAAAATGTTTTACAATTTTATTCCTTTTTTATTTGTATTTAATTGATTTTATGTATGACAAAAGTGGAAAATTAATTTGGACAACAAATGGGGACACCAAATAATTTACATTTGAGTTATTCGTGCATGAGTGTGGGACAACCAAATATAACACACTCTTATCTAAATACATAATATATTATCTTATCTTGATATACGTATAATTACCTATATTCACATAAATATATAATGTTCCTTACTATGCCTATATATAGTATAATCAAGAAACATTTCCCTTTACATTTTTAAGAAGTGATAGGAGGGATAGCCGGCTAGCCTAACTCTAGCTACTTGAATTACTGGGGTAAAAAGGAAAATAGAGATAGATGAACGACATCATCCAAAAAAAAAATCCAAAAAAATCCTATTGCATCCAGGAGGCGCCTGTGATGTGGAATACATGAAAACCCAAGCCTTAAGAAAGTAAATACGTGTACTTTCGATTTGCTGCTCTCCTTTTAGAGAGTCCAAAGCTGTGTTCAATAATTATCAAAAAGAAAAAAAGTGAATAATTAGCCAAGAAATCAGCAACCCATTTTTCTTCCCTAAGAACACGGATAGCAAAACATTCCAGCCCTTTTGCAGAATCTCTCTAATCTGAGTTACAATCCCATACAACGGATGACGTTTTAGAATTCCTTAAATCACAAAGTTGATAGCACGGTAGGCGTTGCCTGAATTTAGTAAAAAATTATTTTGTACTTTTAATTAAAAAGGTGAAGTTGAAATCATCCAACTCTGGCAGAAGTTAAAAAAAAGAAAAAAAGAAAAAGCTTATTGCATAAAGAAATACAAAATTTTATCTACATAATAATAATGATAATAATAAATCACGCCAATACACAAATTGAATTATAACAATTTGCATACAGTACAACATTATAAAACACACCCTCAAAAGCAGCTAGCGGGTGCCACAGTCCCTGATCAGGAGATCTCAACTCACATTAGGCACGTCATGCCACATATGATAGAATGTTCTAAGCATCAAGAGACTATGAAAGTCCTTTACCTTTTTCACAGACCAATATCATACACTTTGACTAAGAACATAAAGTGAACATTAATCAGTAGTTACCTCTAAAATTAAATCACCCTCAGACATATAGCTCCATCTCCCCCCAACCAAACGCACGCTCAAGGATTTAAGGAATGAGAGACCAAACACCTGACTTCTTTGTGTAAACTTCAATCCAGTAACATACAGGATCATCTTTCTTCACATAGAACATTAATTTGTCACCAACTGAGAGTCCTTTGTCACGAACCATTTCAGACCAACCTAAACTTATGGTTGGTTTAGGATACTCGTCTTTCCCTCCTCGTTTTATACAGCGAAACAAAAGTGGTCGCTCATATCTATAACTCACATAAAATTCGACATGACGCCTATCTTTCTTGAAAGGGAGAATGCCTAGATGCTGAGTTGGATAGAACAATCTTTTGTAATTGATCTCAGTATTTGTTAGGTGCTTGTAGAACACTAACGCCATATGTAACTACTTTCAAAGACACAAGTGATTGTAGTTCTATGCAGCAGGTAACGAGTCTTTCTATAGGCGTCCGACAGCATAAATAGGGCCACCATGGAACTTAGATTTGGCATGTAGCGGCATCATGGGTTTCCGTAAACTGCAAGAATTGTTGATATTATCCGTACATATTAGCTTTAATTTTGTCTGAATATGTTACCTTTTCATCTCCTGTTATTTATTAGTGCATGCTACATCAACTCCACATATAATACCCTATCATACACGATAGTGCATTGCGTCTCCATATTGCAAAATTTATTAACCAAACATTTCACAAAACGAATTGCTCACGTTATCGATGTCGCCATAATGCACCGCGCCATTAAGCGCTTCCCTTTAAAAGAAAGAAATTTTAGACGGTTCTCAACCACGTGTAGCCGTCAATATGATATATGTCGCCACTTTTTGCAACACTCAAGTGTTAATAAACTAGCATTTTCACTTGTGCTAAGTATGGGATTTGCTAATGTTAATTAACTTACGATAATATACAGTTTATGATCACTAAACTATTCTTCCGCAAACTATCAAGACTTGGGGATGCTGTTGCTGGTACTCATCATGATCATGGAATTGTTTATTCTAAATTCTTTTCCACTTTCCAACATTTCTGGACGTGTGAACCAATGCGATGGGATGCTTCCAAAGAGAATACCCTCTTGAAAAATTCATACAATGCAAAAAACAGTGATCCTTCGGACGTGAACTTAATCATGCAATTTGCACCTGAATAGAGCTCCTGAAACAGAATGTGTAGCAGTGGCTAGACTCAAAAAACAATACCTGTACCGGCCATTCAGACCTTCACTCTTTCTAATTTTGTAGAGGCATGGAACACATAATCATATTGATTCATAAAGCCAAGAATATGCAGTCCACTTACTTTTAATACAAGCTAATCATCCTAGTCATCTCCCAGCATTTTCTGGGATCATCCCGCATATGACAGCGAAGGATGACATGAGTTGATATAATACAATTAATTAATAAGAGTTTATTTGGGTATTATTTTTTAGAGGTGATATATTGTAATATTTTTCAAATCGAGAGTATGTATTACAATGTAGGTCGCAAAGTATGCAGTGGAATAATTTTTTTTAAAAAAGAAGCGTGTTATTATCTTATGCTTTTCACTTTATATCATAATAAAAATTATCAACTCATAATTTTTCGATTTTAGACTATAACTTTTCTAAGATATTACAATGTTATACTTTGAAACAAAAATAATATTAAATTCAGCACCTACGTACTCATAAAAGTAAGACATTTTAATATTTGCTTTTGAATTTGAATAACTTTATATGTATTGATAATTAGAGTGTCAATTCACCACTTCTTTTTCCTCGGGGTAAAACACTTTAGATTAATATTTTTTAAAGTAAAAAAAATTTAATTTTGATTTATTAGTAATACAAAACTTTTTTTTATTGTTCTTGATTTATATTTAGTCATATTAATAAATATAGTCAAGTTTTATATTTACTATTTAAATAATCATATAAATAAAAATATATGAATGATTGATTATATAAAAATATTTTATATTATTAATATATTAATATTAAACTCATCAAAATAAAATTTCTTTTAAAATGAGAAAACAATTAATGGGATTACCCACTGCTCAATTGTTTAATATGGGCCCTACACAGGACACACTCTATTGATATGATCAAATGAGAGCAAAATGGAAGTAGATCTTGATTTGCAAATTTAACGCTACTTGATCATGTGCAATAATCTTAACTGTTAAGATATGATCAAAGATGAACAACAAAAACGGAATCTGAATGAAAGATGAACAATAAAAGTGGAATCTGACACATCAAACATGATCAGGATTGAAGAGTGGACGGTTAAAAAAGGACCTTGGTCAAAAGTGTTGATTTTTCGGCCCTGTTGCATTTCATAGCCACAACACACACATGCATCAGCCAACCGAGGCGCGTGTTGCATTGCATGTTTCGATTTTCTTTCTGGCGGCTTCTGCTATACTCCCAAAAACTAAGGTGTGCCACACACCTTTAATGTCAATGGTTGAGATCTGTGGAAAAAAAAAAAAAATACACTCAAAACACTCTATACCTCACCCATTCCACTCCTATGCATCATAATTTTTCTTTCTTCCCCCTTCCCTTCACTCCCTCCTTCGCACAGCCGCACTGCCTGCGTCGCCACCGCTGCTATCTGCGTTTTACACTCTTCTCCCAGTTGTTATTTTTTAATTTGTTGTCACTGTAGATTGAAGGCCTTGGTTTAGTTGAAGCTATGCCTATGATATTTAGAGGTTCTTGTAATATGTTAGTTGATCCTGGGTCCTTTTCTGGGCATTGTATTTTACGAAAAATTGTGGCCTGAATAGACAACATTTAACACCTTGGCCAAAGATCCATGGTATCAAAAAAAAAAACTTAAGCTCTGTTCACTTTCATGGGATTTAAGGAATCTTTACTCTTTGGGTTGAGTAATCGCAATTAAAATATTTGCGGTGCTGAGATTCAACTTACTCTGTCTTTCGGAGGAAGAAGAAGGAGGATGCGGTGGTCGAGGCTCACAGGTTGAGGTGTTGGGTGGCTATACGGCTATGGCTGGCTCCTGGTGACAGAGGTGGCGGGCCTTGTCGGAGAGACGGCAGTGCTTGGTGGCCGATAGTGGTTTTTGGGATGGCTGAAAATTTTTGGAATTTTTTTTTTTTAATTTGATTGCAGGCAGTGGAATGAGATTAAAGGTGTGTGGCATACCTTAATTTTCAAGGAGTATTGGCAGAAGCCGCCTTTCTTTTAAAACTTTAAAATTATGGTTTGGGTAATAGTTATTAAAATCAGTAGAGATAGGAAAACGGATTCAACCAGCTAGATTGACCCATCAAACCCATAAAAAATAACGAGTTGGGTTAACATATTCCAAAAATTTTTTTTCATTAACCTTACTCCTGCTTAACCCATGCTTTTGGCAGTTTGACTGGATTGACTCATTTAATTAAGCTTTGTCATTTTATTTTTAGGGTCAAGAGTATTTTTAAAAATAAATTTTAAATTTTTATTATAAATTATGTTGTTATTATACTTTTATTAATTTGTAAACTTTATACTATAGACTTTATATTATAAATTTATAGTTAATTATTATTTATAATCTTATTTATATATCTTAATTAGTTTATTACATTTGTTTTTGAATTAAATTTGGATACAAATTATGTAGTTTAATTATTCTATTCTATTTTATTTAAGTAGATTTTTCATTCAATATATTTTTCTAATTTTTAAAGTAATTTAACTCATAAAATATATATATATATATATATATATATATATATATATATATATATATATATATATATATATATATATATATATTCATAACTCGCTAATCCGCTTAAGCAGGGTTAAAATATTATCTTGCTTAATTTGGCCTGCCTTACCCTGCTTTTGGAAGGTTGGAGCGGGTCAGGGTTGGCTGGCCTGCTTTGCTATCTCTAAAAATCAGACCAGACCTGTTGGTTTGAGCCGAAAACTAGTAATCGGCCACTTGTTTGATTCGATTTGTTATTTGGACTGCATATGCATTTGAATCAGTCAAACATGCTTCGAACCGCTCAAAAATTGCTAAACTGGATGAATTAGATTGGTTCCAATGGTTGGGTAATTTTTAAAAAAGAAGGTAATGAACTCAAAATGGCATCAATAAATGAAAAAAAAAAAGAAATATTAAAGAAATATAAGGAGGATGCCACTCGAATCACCACGGGAAGGAGCAATCATGGTAGCCATGGCGCTCTTGCTACTAATCGACCTCACAACTCTTGGTCTTTGCCATGGCTTCTGGGTGGGGTCGGCATTTAGTTGGATTTGGTTGTGCAAAGAGATAAAAGAAAAGAGAAGGAGAGGAGAGAATATAGAGAGGCAAGAAGAAAGGGGCGTCGTTTTGTCTTTTCTATTTAGCAACAAAACTGTGCAGCCCTCCCCCTTAGTGATATTAGATTTTCTTTTATTTGAGTTGAGATATTATTGGGTTTAGGGTTTTTTTAGTCTAACTAAAGCTTTTTGTTAATGGGCGATTAACAAAAAATAATATTCATAAGCTTTAAAATAATTTTATTAAGCTATTATTAATAAAATTTTTTATTAAAAAAAGAAAAAAAACTTTATAAATAAATAAATATATATATATATATATTATATTTATTTAAATTATATTATATTTTTATATATTTTTTTAATTAAATTCAATTTGACCAATAATTTACTGGTTGAACTTATGATGCCTTGACCCAATCGATTTCTGAAGTTGCCGACTATGATTTTGGCATATTGGATTATGGGAGGAGGTTATTAAATATTAATTGAAAAAAATTGAATTCTATTCTCACGTAATAGTTAAGAAATACCTTAAAATGAGTTTTAAAGTAATAATCATTTTAAGGTAATAATTTAATTTAAATATACTAATAGTATAAAATAGTTTTATATTGTCAATCAATAGAAATAATGAAAAGTGCTAACTCATACAGATAATTATCTATTATAATGATAAATTCACTATGATTTCTCACTTTTTTCTATATCTATTGGTTGATAATATAAAATTATTTTATACCTCTTAAAATAAATATAAATAATATTTTTGTGGTAGTTAATATCGATATTTTTAGTTCTTTTTGTGCACTTTCAATTCTTGAAGTTTTGGGCTAATGAATTTTGCCAACATCAACAATGACATCCATCCACCGATGGTGGAACCCACAGCATCACCCTCCCCTAAACCTCTACCGTCGCAAGCAGTAGCGTGTGAGCGTCGAATTTGAAGATGATGATGCAATGTGTGGTCGAACTTGAAGATGATGATCCGTGACAGAATTTTTCAAGCAAACATGTTGGAAGTGAAGGTTTGGCTGTTGATGGTGTTGAGCCAGTGTGGCAATCATCGAAGATAGGTGGAGTCATGTTAGTCTAAGTAAACTAAAGCTTATCCTAATACACATAAGCATAGTTATCTATCTATTATCATTAGAAGATTCATGAGGCCTCCACCAACACATGTTGCAGCCCAAGAAGATAAGTTTTCTAGCTTCTTCTTGATCACTTTTTGAATAGTCAAAGCAAAAAGGAGCTTACACCTTTTAGCCTGCAAGATCACCGCCATTGTGTGCAAGGAGAGTTCATGAAGAAATTGTTTTCTATTTGAAAAATAAACTGTAGATCAAGTTGCAGTTGTATGTAGAAAATTCATGAGCATTTCTACTCCTTTGACTTAGTCAAGATTGATGGCTCAATCTACCGCCATTGTATCTTCTTAGACATTAAGTAATAGTATTATTTTATTGTAGAAATTTGCCTATATAAAGGCTTGTACGTGGTTGTAGTATGAATAATAATGAAGTGTGTTTTGTGAATAAAATCTCCTCTTCCTCTACATATCTGTGTGTGTGAGTGTGAGAAAATTATTTTGAAAGTTATATTGTGGGTTTGTGATATCAGTGATATCAACAATTGGTATCAGAGCTCGGTTTATTTAGCGCCAATTTGTTTTAGAGAGTTTGTGAGAAATAAGAGAGTTCTCATATTTTTAGAGAGTTATCATGGCAAACAATTTCAATATTGTTTGGTCAGGTCCCAAGTTAGACGGGAAATTAGATTACAATTATTGGGAGACTTTGATGTCTACCCACTTGAAGGCTCACAATATTTGGAGTCTTGTTGATCCAGGTTTACAAGAAGGAGCAGATGTTGCCGCTCAAAGATGAGATCAATTGGCGCTATCTCAAATTCACCAAGGTGTAGATTATTCAGTGTTTGGCAAAATTGCTAATGCCAAAACTGCTAAAGAAGCATGGAGCATTTTGAAGCTATCTTACAAAGGTGTTGATAAAGATCAGAAATCTAAACTGCAATCTTTACGTAGAGAGTATGAAAGGTATGAGATGTCTAGTTCAGAAACTGTTGAGCAATATTTTTCTCATGTTACTGATCTTGTCAATAAGATGAGAGTCTATGGAGAAGAGATTTCAGATAGCAAGGTAGTGGAGAAAATTCTCCGTACCATGCCAATAAAGTATGATCATGTGATGACTACAATCTTAGAGTCCCATGATATAGATACGATGACAATTGCAAAGTTGCAGGGAAGCATAGAAAGTCACATTAGCAAAATTTTAGAGAAAACAGAAAAACCAACAGAAGAAGCCTTGAAGAGCCGGGTGAATTTAACTAATGATGCTGAATCAAGCAATGATCAAGAAAGAAGAGGTCGTGGCTACAATAATCGAGACAGAGGTAGAGAAAGTTTCAGAGGAAGAGGTCGTGGTGATAATTTTAATCAAGGAAGAGAAAATAATTTCAGACTACAAAGTCGAGGAAGAGGAAGAGGCAACTACAACCAAGAAATAACCAACTTCAATTGCTTCCACTGTGGCAAGTATGGACACAAAGCTGCAGATTGTAGATTTAAATCCATGAACCAAAACAACTTCAACTCTCAAGTAGATGTTGCTGACAACCAATATCAAAATATTGGTGAGAATTCTAATCAAAGTTTGTTTTTGACAAGTAATTCATGTTCTAGAGATGAAAATACATGGTATTTGGATATTGGTTGTAACAATCATATGTGTGGTAGAAAAGAATTATTTTCCTCACTAGATGAATCAGTAAAATCATCAGTGAGATTTGGCAACAATACAGATATTCCTACTCTGGGAAAAGGTCGGATATCAATTAGATTGAAAGATGGCTCTCACAACTCTATTTTTGATGTATTTTATGCCCCTAGTGTTCATCACAATTTGTTGAGTATGGGACAGTTGTCGGATAAAGGATATGATATGCAGATTCATCAAGGATCCTGCACCATGTATGACAAGAATGGCAGATTCATTGCCAAGGTGAAAATGACTCCAAGCCGTCTTTTCCCATTAAAAATTCAATATGATAAGTTTTCTTTCTTGAGTTCTGTTATACCTGCTGATAATTGGCTGTGGCATATATGTTTTGGGCATTTTCACTTTTCTGGGTTGAATTATTTATCAAGGAAACAACTTGTCTCTGGTTTGCTGATTGTTCATATTCCTAATTGTGTATGTGAGACTTGTCAATTGGGAAAGAAGCACAGAGAAACATTTCCTATTGGAAAATCATGGAGAGCGAGAAAGTTGTTAGAGATCATGCACTTAGATTTGTGCTCTGTTGAAGTGTCATCTAATAGTGGCAGCAGATATTTTATTACGTTTATTGATGACTTTAGCAGTAAAACTTGGGTGTATTTTCTAAAGCATAAATCAGAAGCTTGTGATGTCTTCAAAGCATTCAAGACATTTGTGGAGAAACAAAGTGGTTGTAGAATAAAAATTCTGAGAACAGACAGAGGGCAAGAATATTTTGCTTGTGCAGATTTCTTCAAGCAGCATGGAATTCAACATCAATTGACAACTAGATATACTCCTCAGCAGAATGGAGTAGCTGAAAGGAAGAACAGAACTATCATGGATATGGTCAGATGCATGCTAAAGTTTAAACAACTGCCAAAAGAATTTTGGGCAGAAGCAGTTGCTACTGCTGTTTATATTTTGAACAGGTGTCCAACAAGAAGTGTTCGTGATAAGACTCCCGAAGAAACTTGGAGTGGAAGGAAACCATCAATTCGCCATTTCAGAGTTTTTGGGTATATTGCTTATGCCCATGTTGCAGATCAGCTAAGGAAGAAATTAGATAATAAAGGCGAAAAATGTATTTTTATTGGTTACAGCACAGATTCAAAGGCATACAAGTTATATAATCCAGAAACAAAGAAAGTGATCATTAGCAGAGATGTGACATTTGATGAAGAAGGAATATGGGACTGGTCCTCCAAAGCTGACAAGCAGTCAATAGTGATACCAAATAATTATGAAGAGGAAGATGGACAAACAGGCACATCAATTCAACCAGAAACATCCAGAAGACCTCACAGAAATTGTAGACGACCAGCCAGATTAGAAGATTATGTTGTAAGCAATGATAATGATCTCTCTAATGAAGAGAAGATCAACTTTGCTTTATTTGCAGATTGTGAACCAGTGAATTTTAAAGAAGCATCTAGTGATGAAAATTGGAGGAAAGCCATGGATGAAGAAATTCACACAATTGAGAAGAACGATATATGGTAGCTAACTGATTTGCCTACCGATAAGAAGCCGATTGGAGTTAAATGGGTTTATAAGACCAAGTATAAGCCCAATGGTGAGATTGATCATTTTAAAGCCAGATTAGTTGCAAAGGGGTACAAGCAAAAGCCAGGTATTGATTATTTTGAAGTATTTGCACCCGTCGCTAGATTAGACACAATCCGTATGATTATTTCTCTTTCTGCTCAAAATAAGTGGAAGATATATCAGATGGATGTTAAGTCAGCATTTCTGAATGGTAATCTAGAGGAAGAAGTATATGTTGAGCAGCATGCAGGTTATGTGATCCCTGGAGTAGAAGATAAAGTTTATAGATTGAAGAAAGTACTATATGGCTTAAAACAAGCACTAAGAGCGTGGTACAGAAAAATTGACTCCTATTTTATTGAGAAAGGTTTCCAGAGATGTCCATATGAGCATGCTCTATACATTAAGTTCATTGAGCCTAGTGATATTTTGATCGTGTGCCTTTATGTTGATGATTTGATTTTCACTGGCAATAATTTAAAGATGATTGCAGAATTCAGGGAGGCTATGGTGAAATATTTTGAAATGACTGACATGGGCTTGATGTCTTATTTTCTTGGCATCGAAGTTGCTCAGAAAAATGATAGAATTTTTATTTCTCAAAAGAAATATGCTAGTGATATTTTGAAAAGATTTCAGATGGAGAATTCAAAGCCAATGTCTACTCCGGTTGAAGAAAAGTTGAAGCTAATAAGAGAAGATAAAGGAAGAGCTATAGATCCCACTTATTATAAGAGTTTGATAGGAAGTCTAAGATATTTGACTGCAACCAGGCCAGATATTGTATTTGGAGTCGGTTTACTTAGTCGATTCATGAAAGAGCCACGTGCCTGTCATTTACGAGCAGCAAAAAGAATTCTCCGATATATTAAAGGTACTCTAAATGATGGAATTTTCTATGAAAATACTGAAAATGTGAAGCTTATTGGATATGTCGATAATGATTGGGCTGGTGATGTAGAAACAAGAAAGAGTACTTCAGGGTATGTTTTTCATATTGGATCAAGCGCAATATCATGGTCGTCAAAGAAACAACCAATTGTTGCACTTTCTACAGCAGAAGTAGAATATATAGCAGCTGCAAGTTGTGCTACACAGGCGGTGTGGTTAAGGAAAATTCTTGAAGCATTGAACCAGAAGCAGAATACTCCAACAACAATATATTGTGATAATAAGTCAGCTATTGCACTTTGCAAAAATCTAGTGTTTCATGGGAGGTCCAAGCACATAGACATCCGATTCCACAAAATTCGGGAATTGGTGAACGAAAAGAAAGTGTTGATTGATTACTGTCCTACTGAAGAACAAGTAGCAGATATTTTTACAAAGCCTTTGAAGGTTGAGATATTTTACCAGTTAAAGAAGATGCTTGGAATGATTAATTCTACAAGCTTGGTTTAAGGGAGACAATGTTAGTCTAAGTAAACCAAAGCTTATCCTAATACATATAAGCATACTTATCTATCTATTATCATTAGAAGATTCATGAGGCCTCCACCAACACATGTTGCAGCCCAAGAAGATAAGTTTTCCAGCTTCTTCTTGATCAGTTTTTGAATAGTTAAAGCAAAAAGGAGCTTACACCTTTTAGCCTGCAAGATCACCGCCATTGTGTGCAAGGAGAGTTCATGAAGAAATTGTTTTCTATTTGAAAAATAAACTGTAGATCAAGTTGCAGTTGTATGTAGAAAATTCATGAGCATTTATAATCCTTTAACTTAGTCAAGATTGATGGCTCAATCTACCGCCATTGTATCTTCTTAGACATTAAGTAATAGTATTATTTTATTATAGAAATTTGCCTATATAAAGGCTTGTACATGGTTGTAGTATGAATAATAATGAAGTGTGTTTTGTGAATAAAATCTCCTCTTCCTCTACATATCTGTGTGTGTGAGTGTGAGAAAATTATTTTGAAAGTTATATTGTGAGTTTGTGATATCAATGATATCAACGGAGTCAATGAAGAGGGAAGGGGGTTAAGGGAGCACGAGAATTGAAGGTTGAAAGGGGTGGTGCATCCATGATCTGGCGGGGAGAAATTATAATGTAATCCCCGCGGGTGACTCACATTACTTGTTGATTCGCTCGAAAACTAACAGTAATAACCTGTCCACCTAAAAAAGGCATGATCGAATGATTTTCATTCCCACTAAAAAGAGAAGTTTATTATAATTCTATGATTGCTACAACAGAAATGGAAATGCAAATTAGAGCGCTCTATGGAGTTAGTCATATAAATCCACACAGACTTGGCTGAATAGAGTGTATCTTTTCGGTACAGGCTGAATACTATATCTAGAGGCAGATAATGTTAGCCGTCAGGAAGGTTAATTCAATTAGATAATTCCTCAATGCCATGATTAATAGTAACAAGGGTTAAATTAGAGAGATCGTATCACCTAATCAATCCACGCAGTACCATGCAAGTTCATAAAAATCAATGATGACAGGTTCATGGTTGCCTGTTGATTACGTAATAAATGAATTACAGAAGTGCCAAGTTTTATCATGAACATAGAAGTAGTCCCCAATCAAGGCAACTAGTTAGCCTGTTTGTTTTGGCTTTTTCTCACCGAAAAAAATGAAAAAAAGCATGCTTCCCAATGCCTTTTTGTGGAAAGTAAGAAATTGTTACTTCTACCAAAATTATATTTGGGCATTGTGCAATGATATGACAGCAGTTTTACTAGTACTTCAAGCAGTACCTTGAACACAAACATGGGGCCATTTATGTTAAAAAGGCTAAGTATGTGATTGATGATAATATATCACTTATTTTGTGAAAAATTATATTTTTAAGAGTGTTAATAATTTTATAATTATTTTATTATTTCAAAGTTAATTATTTGCCCAAGTCATTATCTAGAACTTATATTTACATGGGTAATATCTTTTACGTTGAAACTAATGTTATTTGCTCTTGCTGGCTCATTTATCAAGACGTTGACCAACGTCTATCCTTTTAATTAGCATAAGCACGTTGCAAATTCAGAATCTTTGTTAATGTTGGGAATTTTTTCTTCGACCAAGTCTTTAGAGTTGGTTTCTAATTGTTACTGGTTCCTAATTTTCAGCCTAAAATGCTTTACTTTTCTTATCCACTAACCTGCACGTTGCAAATTCAGAATCTTTGTTAATGTCGGGAATTTTTTCTTTGACCAAGTCTTTAGAGTTGGTTTCTAATTGTTACTGGTTCCGCCTAAAATGCTTTACTTTTCTTATCCACTAACCTGCCCACTTCTTGTGTTCGAACGTGAAGATTTGTCTCTTCGATTATATATATATATATAAGGACGGATTTTTCCTTATTGATTACTGATCACAAGTTTTTATAGCACACACAAAAAAAATAAAAATAAAAAACTCTCTGTATACGTACTCTTTTGTTCCCCGAGCAATCATATTTGCAGGGGCTTTGTTGCCAATCTGGGCATTTGTCCTATTACACATGTTGAGATGGGCTGTGTATTTCTCTCTCCATTTAACTTGGCAAAAAGGCTTTAGGCGTATCTTGTTGGAGTTTTATTTTTTTGGTGCTTTATATCTAATTAGAAGGATTCCATAGATAGAAATCCCTTTGCTTCTATCATCAAGCATGTGCGATCTTCTCTCTCGTGATTGGGAGGTTCATATTTCGCTTATTTTTCGTGAAGGAAATAGAGTTGTGGATTTTCTAGTCAATATTGGTCAATCAGCCCAGCTTGGTGTTTGTTTTTTTGATTCGGTCCCTAATGATCTTGCTTCTTTGTTGAGGGATGATGCTATGGGTGTTTTTTTTTATTGTTGTGTTTCTTAGTTTGTTCCTTGTTTTGTTTGGGCATTAGCCTCGTTTTCTCACCAAAACAAAAAAAAGGTTGTTCATGTAATCTCACTTGTTCAAGTGCCAATTTTTTTCTTTCTTTCTTTCTTTCTTTCTTTTTTGATAGATAACAAAAGGCTTGAGTGCTTGACTCACTACAAGTGAAAAGCACCAACAAGATCTAGAGAAACAAATAAAAGAGCTAAAACATAGACACTCCAAAACTGCAGAAAGACCATACTACATTAAGGACAAAGGTATTAAAAAGAAGCTCAACCCTGCAAAACTAAAACATGACATGCCATACAGATTGATGATCGACTCCTGCAGAAGGTAATTTTAGACCTTTCTATCCCGCACCTAGTTGATTAGGCAGTTGAAGGCTTGTCTAACAGTGTGCTGGCGACATTTTTTCTTTCCATAAGTTGAAGTAGAGAAAATCTATTGTGTTTGCTTTAACCACCTTGATATTTTTGAGCCACCCCTTGAGAGATTTTACTCTGTTACATGCAAATCTGCACTCCCAGTTTCACTGATCTTCTGTAGTTAACCAATTGTTAATCTCTGATGATGTTGTTTTTATCAGCAGATCATACTCAATGCATCCAAAATCCTCTAATGCACACTGTATAGCTTCCACTAAAGCCTCATAAAATGTGTAACATCCCTATTTTCATGAACAGAACAATGGTGCCTCCGTAAATTTTTGTTAATTTTAGTGATGTCCAGCATTTTTAGAAATTATATTTTAACTCCAAAGACTTATTCCCATAATAACCCTAGAATTTTTCATGAAATGACCTTTATGTCCCCACATCTGTAGAATTAGCAAAATGGGATTTTAAACAGAGCAGAATCACGTGGTGAAACCGTAGGAGTTTAGATCTCTGCCGATTGGGCCATGGAGGTAGTTTGGCATGAAATGACGTGGGGTGTCCCTGGGCTTGCTGAAAATTACGAAAATGCCATTAGCTATAGAAAATAGAAAATAGAAAAGTTCCGAATTTGTAAAAATGATTATTTCACGTTAACAATCAATTTATTCGATCTTATTGACTAAGTAAGGTTAATTAGGAGTTAATTATGTGTTAATTAGAGGGATTAGACTTAGGAGCAATTAGAATAGAGATATAGAAATTTTCTCCGAGTCATTTAGTAAAATTTTGCCGACTTGAAGAAAATCGGCAAAGACTCGGTATTTTTAAACTGTCGGAGCTGGACCAGTAAAAATTATACTGTGAGAACCCTATGATGGAGGGCCAAGATTTAGCCAAGACATCCCTACAAGTGGCGCCTCCATCAGCCATACAAGAAGGAAGCCAAGCCAAGCCAAGATTGAATGAGGATTGAAGTCCACCAATCAAAAGCTAACTTCCTTCATAAGTTTTCATTTTCTCTTCCTTCTCCCTTTAAATTTTTGGTCTCCCGACAACCAGCCTCATTTTCCCACTTTCCTTCATCTTCTTTCACTTCCTCTCATCCCCAAGCTCAAGCTCCAACCATCAACTTCACTCCAAGATCAAGTTCCATCAAGATTTCACACCACCAAGGTAGGAATCCTACTTCTCTTTTTATTTTTTCTTGGTTTGGAGCTGCGTGTGGGTCTTGTATACTTTGTAATACTAATATTATGTGAAGTGATAATGATGAATTATAGTTGATTGTGCATGAATATTATGATTAGAATTTAGAATTAGCATGAAAAAACTTGAGGGAAGGAGGAAAATCATGAAGCTGGTAGGGTTCTTTCTCGGCAGTCAGTATAGCGGAGTGTACGGCTCCTCTTACAGCCGTTCAAACCCCATGAATCTATTTTTATATGAAACTAGACATTCAGGGCTTTCCATACATATATAATATAAGGCCATTGGATTAGTAATGAGGAAGTTATGAATTTTTGAAGTTTGATCTAAAAATCAGGACTTTCTTCCGAGTAGTATGAGTTGAGAAGGGTGTAACTCACCCTATACAACTCCAAATTGAGTGAAACCAACTTTGTTAGAAAGATGACACATAGGAGAATATCCCATAAAGGTTTCCGAATTTGATAAGATCTCGTTTGTTCCCAATGAGTCAAGAAAATTGCCCTATGTCCAATCCGAGTTAGAATAGAGTAGTCCAGTAAGGTCAAGTTTCAGAGCTTATATCTCGGATTATACTCATTCAAATGATATGAAACTTCCTTCATCTGAAAGCTTGTTCTGTTAGCTTTACATGGATATAAATTTTGCATGATTTTACCTAGATTTCTATTTTTAGTGAATTTTCTCTCACAAAAGTGCAATTTTGGCTAGAAGTAGGAGAAGTCTGGGATAAGACACCAACTATTTGAGTTAATGTCGGAAGTCAGATTTTAACAAACAAGGAACTAGGTCGGTACACTTAGAGTTGAACTCTAAACCTAGTAAATAAGGGTCTAGATCGAGAATATTCGAGGTGAAAGTCGGGACTCAGTAAAACAGGAGGCTAGATCGGGTATGTTTGATATTGAACTCGGACTTAGTAGATAGGAATTCATATCGGGTATACTTAAGGCTGAACTCGGAACTTAGTAGCAAGAACTAGATTGGATATAATTGATGTTGAACTCGGAACTAAGCATATAGGAAACTAGTCGGGCATAGTTAATGTCGTAACTCAGAAATTAGGGAGAACGGAGTATGATTAATATCGGAAGGCGAGAAGTAGGAAAACATACATAAGACTTGGAAGACCATATTAAAGTCGAAAATCGGAATCGAGATATTGACCTTATAGGCATGATCTCGGAAGTCGGGAACCAAGGCATGAGCATTATAAGCGTAATTCCTGAAGTCAAGAATCAAGACCTAGGCTTATAACTCCGGAAGTCGAAACTGATATTACATCGGAACTCGTAATTCAATTATGAACTCGAACTCGGGAACCTTGATAGAAATTAAAAGCTTGCAAGATAGATTGATACTTAAAATTCTAAATCTTGCACCTATTGATATTGTTAGATTCTTGGTATAAATATGAAGTTTTGTATTAAGTTTGCGGTTAATTAAAAATTCCCTGGTAGTCTGTCACTATTCATGGGGAAGCGGACTCGATCCGTTATGCTGCCAAAATCCTGGCAAAAATACATGAATTATATGACTGATATATGTCATGTTCGTAAGATTCATATATGCAAGAATGATATGATGTATATGAATGAAAGCATGTAGCATATGCATGTATAATCATGTTCAAAAGAAAATAAGATTTATGAGAACTTGCAAGAAAGACGTATCAAGTTACCACGTGAGGCATGGCATAGACCCAACTAGCGTGGGCCAGAGTAGTACTGTCTAAGACTTAGGCCAGCCCTCGACCAGATTTAAGGGGAATAGACTAGTGTGAGGGTCAGGGAAAGCAAACCCGTCACTCATGTATAGGGACGAGCTCGGACTTGAAAAGCAAGCTATTACCCAGGGGTGAGAAAGGCCATTTACCTCTAGGAGACCAAGTACAGAAAAGTAAGATCAAGTTGCAAGTTAAAGAAAGATATGAATTAAGTCAAGTGCACTTGCATACAGTCAAGTATAAGCATCTATAAGTGCATCTTCAATTATCTCATTAAGTCATACTGTTATTATGATTCTTGTTGAAGCATATTATACTATTCACATATCTATGTCTGTCATATGATATGGCAAGTGGCTGATAAAATATAACCCGCTTTGATAAAGGTATTTTCAACTTAAAATTTGAACCACTAATTGTTTATATGTACTCATATTTTCATAATAAACCGAAGCAGCTGGAATGTTTATGATGCCACTGTAAGATTGGTTTAAGATTATCTACTGAGAACCTTAGGTTCTCACTACTTGCTTGTATGTTTTTCTTTTCTGCAAACATTCCAGCACCCAAAGTTGGAAATCAAGTGTGAGGCGGAGTACAGGGCCACTCATTGAGCAAGAATCGGGCGTAAGCCAGGCCAAAAGACTATCGAAGCCAGCTAACGACTAGTCGAAGTAGACGCTGTGTATTACATCAGTCTCAATTTCTTTTAAAGTGTAATTATTATATTTTATTTTATTTTTTTTATGTATCAGAGACTATTAGTCAATAATAAAGTGAGCAGTTAAAGGGCCATAGTGTAAATTTTCCATATTCTAAAATTTTCTTAGCACAGTGACAACCTCTTTGTATAACTCCATGACTCGAGCATGGCATTACATAATAGAGGGTGTTACAAAATGTTGCTCCCAAAGAATCTGTTTGCTTAAAATTCACAAGAATGCCTAACAAATCTTGCTCAAAATTTCGTAAGTACCTTTCAATCACATAAACATCCCTGTCCTGCAAGTATTCAACACAGAGCCACCAACTTCTCTTTGACTTTTCTTGAATAATCTGTTCTGTTACATGACTAATCACCCTTTGCTGATCCTGTCCCTTCTTATTAGATCCTAATGAACTATTTGTTAGGAAATATGACAAATAATACAAGCCCAATGAATAATTTATTATCCCTAGATCTGACTTTTCCCATACTTTCTGTAATCACAATAAGACAATAAAGATTATTTTCCACTATGAAAAATAATAGGAATACAATAATAATAATAATAATCTCACCAAATGTGATGGCTAAACACTCTTGATTTTTCTCTCAAAATGGTTTTCTCTCTCACACAAGAGTGAGCTTTTATTTTCTCTCAAAACTCTAGGTTTTGATTTTCTACGAATATCTGAAATGAATGTAGGCAATTGGCTTTTATAACCAACATTGCTAGCTAATTAGTGGCCTTAAATGAAGGAGAGTTTTTCTTCTTTTTCTTTACCATTCATTTCTTTCAAACTCTCTCGTACTTTCCTTCTTTTATTTACTATTTATTTCCTTATTTTTCTCTCCTCCATTAAAGAAGGAAACCCATCAATCTCCCCCTCCTGAGTTAGGTGGAGGGCTCCAATAGTCCAGCTGCTCTTCTGCAAAATTCATACTTGTCCTTAGGTAAGGACTTGGTCATCATATCTAAACTATTATCATTAGTATGAATTTTCTCAAGTTGCAATTGCTTGGATTCCAATATATCACGTATCCAATGATATCGTACATCAATGTGTTTTGATCTCGAGTGAAAACTCGAATTCTTGCGCAAGTGGATCACACTCTGACTGTCACAATGCACAATGTATTTTTGTTGTTCATGCCCTAACTCATGCAAGAATTGCTTCATCCATAACATTTCTTTGCAAACTTCTGTAATTGCAATGAACTCTGCCTTTATGGTTGACAAAGCAACACACTTTTGTAGCTTTGATTGCCACGATACTACTCCCCCTAAAAATGTAATCAAGTATCTAGAGGTAGACTTTTTGGAATCAATATTTCCAGCCATATCTACATATGTGTAGCCTATTAATTCAGATCTTTTACTCCCAAAGCATAAACTTATTTTGGAAGTTCCTATGAGATATCTTAAAATCCACTTTACAGCATTCCAATATTCTTTTCCTAGTTAAGCCAAAAGCCTACTAACAACATTAACTGCATATGTTATGTCTGGTCATGTACACACTATTGCATGCATTAAGCTTCCAACAACTGAGGCATATGGCACTTTGCGCATTTCCTCCTTTTCATTTCCACATGTAGGGACTTTGCTTTGAGCTAAGCATAAAGTGACTAGCAAGTGGAGTAACAACTGGCTTTGATTTTTCCATGTGAAACCGCTCTAATACCTTCTTGATATATTTTTCTTGTGATAACCACAACTTTCTTTCCTTTCGATCATGAGAGATGGTCACACCAAGAATTTGCTTCGCAGGTCCTAAGTCTTTCATAGCAAAAGACTTTTTCATTTCTTCCTTTAACTTGATTATCTTGTCACTGTTTTGTCCTACGATCAACATATCATCAACATACAAAACTAGTATAATAAACTCACCATCAAGAAATTTCTTGACAAAGACACAATGATCAAAAGTAGTCCTTTGATATCGATGCTCAATCATGAAGGACTGAAACTTCTTGTACCATTGACACGGTGCCTACTTAAGTCCATATAGACTTTTCTTCAGCTGACATACTAGATCTTCTTTGCCTTTGCCTTTAAATTCCTTTAGCTAGTCCATGTAAATTTCTTCTTCTAGATCACCATGAAGAAATGCAGTTTTCACATCTAGATTAAAACTTGCAACCAAACCAAGCACCACCCGCATGGACGACATCTTCACCACAGGTGAGAATATCTCTTCAAAGTCAATACCTTTCTTTTAACTAAAGCCTTTCACAACTAATCTTGCCATGTATCTGGGTTGTGAGTTATTCTCATCAATCTTTAGCTTGTACACCCATTTATTTCTATGTGCTCTTTTACCTTTCGGTAACTCTGCCAACTCATAAGTCTAGTTCTCAGGCAAGAATTGCATATCTTTTTACATGGCTTTCAACCACTCCCCCTTGTGGTCATCCATCATAGCTTCTTCATAAGACTCTGGCTCTCCCCTATCAGTGAGTAGCACATATTCTGTTGCAGGATATTTGGTTTGTAGTTTAGGTTTCTTTACTGACCTTCTTAACTGAGGCTCTTGAATATCTTGTTCTTCGTCCTCATAGTCTATAGTCATATCATCAATAATACCATAACTTCTATTACTATCCGTTACTTCTTCAGTTGGATCATTACCAATTTGAAGTTCATTTGTTGCATCTCCAATATCTTCTATTACATCTCCCCTATAAAGCTCTAGAAGAGCAACTAGATCCAAGTTGATTGGATGTTCACTAGAGCTAACAGGCTTTACACCCTTCTAAATATCTTCAATATTCTAGTCTTCAAAGAAAATAACATCTCTACTTCTAATAATCTTTTTCTTGATAGGATCCCATAGCCTGTAGCCAAATTCTTCATTTCCATATCTCATGAAGATGCATTTCTTCAACTTGGAGTCAAGTTTTGATCTTTCATCTTTAGGAATATGAACAAATGCTCAACA
The DNA here is from genome assembly GCA_031439585.1 of Pterocarpus macrocarpus. Classification (NCBI taxonomy): domain Eukaryota; kingdom Viridiplantae; phylum Streptophyta; class Magnoliopsida; order Fabales; family Fabaceae; genus Pterocarpus; species Pterocarpus macrocarpus. Next base: position 36,824,789 of record CM062514.1, read on the forward strand.
ATCGAACACCTTTAAATGGTTGTAGGATACATCTTTACCTATCCAAAACTTGTTTGCAACATCACTATTCAATGGAGCTGAAGTGGATAAGTTCATCAAATCAACTGCAATCATTAAAGCTTCACCCCAAAAACCCTTGGGTAATTTGGCATGAAATAACATCATTCTCACCCTTTCAACGATTGTTCTATTCATCCTTTCAGCCACTCCATTGTGCTGAGGAGTCTTTGGAATAGATCGTTCATGCTGGATTCCATTACTCATGTAGTAATGTCTAAAATCTTCCATATATTCTCCTCCGTTATCAGTGCGAACACATTTTAAGTTTCTACTAGTTTCTCGCTCAACACTAGCATGAAACTGTTTGAATACTACAAACACCTAGTCTTTTGTTTTGAGGGTATACACCCAAACCTTCCTGGAGTGGTCATCAATAAAGGTAACAAAGTGCCTTGCAACTCTATGTGTACTAGTGGTCATTGGACCACAAACATCAGAGTGCACTAGATCTAAAACATCGGGTCTTCTATGTGGGGCCTTGTAGCGGAAAGAAGCTCTATCTTGCTTTCCAGCCAAGCATTGTGTACATGGTTTAGGAGACATATTTGTTCCTTTCAAACCTGCCAATATATGTCCAAGTCATTTATGCCATAGCTCAACCGAGGAGTCTTCTTTGAGGTCATTAAAACACCCATAATTGACTTTAGCTTCTATCACATAAAGAGTACTTACTTTCTTGCCTTAGGCTACCACCAAGGAACTTTGCGTTAGCTTCCATTTCCTACCTCCAAACACACTATTATAGCCTTCTTCGTCTAGCAGTCATGTGGATATTAGATTGAGACACATGTGAGGAACATGTCTCACATCTTTCAATGTTAGATAACAACCGATGTTTGTTTATAAGGAAACATCTCCTCTTCCCACAATCTTGGATCTATTATTATTCCCCATCCTCACACGACCAAAATCACTACTTGTGTAGGTGGTAAATAAACCTCTTTGCGAGGTTACATGAAATGATGCACCAGAATCCACGACTCAACGTGTATCTTGTGATGTTAAATTAATATAACCAGCATCACAAAGATTACCTCATCTCCATGAAAAATGGTAGCAACTATGTTACATGCATCACCATTCTCTTGTTGCTTTCTTTTGAGCTTCCTGCATTCTCTCTTTATGTGGCCTTTCTCACTATAGTAGTAGCATTCTACGTCTCTTCTTGTCCTCGACCTTCCTTTATCTTTTGACCTACCCTTCGACTTATCTTTAGTGTGGAATTTCTTGTTGTTGCTTCTTCCATAATATTCTGTGACAAGTGCCTCAGACTCTATTGGCATCCTTTATTCCTTCCTTCTTGATTCTTTATTAAACATGCTATCTTTTACTATGTTCAATGTTAGAATACCCTGTGGTGCTGAATTACTCAATGAAACCACAAGTGTGTCCCAATTGTCTGGCAAAGAGCTGAGAAGCAGTAATGCTTGCAATTCATCATCAAGTACCATCTTCATATTGGTGAGTTGATTCACCAATCTTTGAAAATCACTCAAGTGTTCGGAAACACTCTGAGTCTCCCTATACTTGAGGCTCACTAATCGTTGAATTGTAGAGGCTTTATTCTGACCTGTCTTTATCTCATACATGGACTCTAATTTTGTCCATAACGTGTACGCAACTATTTCTTGCGCTACGTGATGAAAGACACTTTGGTCTATCCATTGTCAGATTTGTCTGACAATTTTCTATTCATCAAAGTCCAATTAGCATCAGACTTGGCTTCGGGTTTCTTTTCTTCATTTTGCAAAGGCTGGTACAAATCTTTGCAATCAAGAATGTCCTCTATTCTTGGCTTCCAAATGGAGTAGTTTGAAGAGGTTAGCTTAATCATCATTGTTGATGCTATCAAGGTTGACTCTTCCATTGTGAATGACACAAGTTAAATTGTGTAATGAGCCGAAGATCTAATACCACTTGTTGGGAAATATGACAAATAAAACTGCCTAGTACAAGGCCAATGAATAATTTATTATCCCTGGATCTGACTTTTCCCATACTTTGTGTAATCACAATGAGACAATAAATATAGGCAATTGGCTTTTATAGCCAACATTGCTAGCTGATTAGTGGCCTTAAATGAAAGAGATTTTTCTCCTTTTCTTTACCATTCATTTCCTTCAAACTCTCCTGTACTTTCTTTCTTTTATTTACTATTTATTTCCTTATTTTTCTCTCATCCACTAAAGAAGGAAACTAACCATCATTCTGGTTTATCAAAGCCTATTGCCGCCTCTCTGAGCTCCAAGATTTCCCATGGAACCTTACTTGTTCCAGAAGATCATTACCATTAGCCATTCCACTATCAAATATAATCTTATTCCTTGCTCTCCAAACTATCCACAATATAGCAAAAGACAAAGAAATCCAATATCTTTTTGTAGCACCAATAAGACTAGCTGCTAACTGAGAATCAAAAAGGGTCTTAAGATCATTTGTCACAGACCATGATATATGAAACCATCTAAGATATTCCCCCCAGATTCTCCAAACAACTGAGCAATGAATGAACAAGTGTTCATGTGAATCCTCTTCTAAGTTACATAACATGCACTTGAGTGCTTTCCCTACAAAATGTTTAACTTGCTCAACCTATCCATAGTAGATAACCTATTTAAGATTGCGAACCAAGCCAACTTTTCTACTCTTGGTGGGGCCAAGCCTTTCCAAAGGTTTGTGAAGATATGTTGATGTTTCATTTGCACAACCTATTTGCCTTGCACCTATGCTGTGAACAATTTCACTGAATATAATCCATAATTGCTATATCTCCAAGAAGGCTGATCATTGTTTCCATCAAGAAGGTATACCTACATAAGAATCACCTATAAGTCATGTAAAAGAATTGTATTTCTGTTCGAAGAATTGGCATCTCCAAAGGAGTTTCCAATTCCTTGAATACCCGTCCTAAATCCCACACTTAGCTATGACTATTTCTCTCTGGGAGAATATAGATTAAGGTTTAGGGAACATATCCTTAAGGCATGAATCACCAATCCACAAGTCTTCCCAAAAAAGAGTGCTCTTTCCATCACCAACCATAATCCACAAACCTCTTTTAACTATTACTTCTATCTCCTTATTTACTTTCTAAATACTACATATTGATGGCCACAACCCTTCCATCTTTCTTCCAATTTGCCTCCATAAACGTGTGCCCATATCCAGATTGTTGCATGATCTAATAATCTTCTTCCACAATGGCTCCTTTTCGTTGGAGAATCTCCACCACCATTTGAAAAGGAGAGCAGCATTTTTTATCAAGACATCTCCAACACCTAATCCACATGCTTCCTTAGGTAGTTGAATTTGTATCCAACTTATTGGAGTAAAACTTCTCCCCACATTTTGAGTTATGGGAGAAATGACAACCAAATTTGAAATATCTTAACTTGTAGGGGTGTTTAGCAAAAGTTTTATCACTCGAACCAAAGAAGAGAAAAATTGGATCTAAAACTTGTGATTGTATATTTATTGGCTATGTAAAAAAAAAAAAGTGTAGCTTGTAGATTTATAGTGTTGAGAAGTGACGTGTTAGATGTAAACACAATTATTAAATTTAAAAATGTTATGAATAGATTAAGTAAGATATACACACAATCCTAATAAGTATCAGTGGACTGCTTTGTGTAGAGTTATGAAGTACCTTTGGGTACTATAGACCTTGGTCTATGTTATGGCAGATATCTAGATGTAGTTGAAGGGTACTTTGATGCTAGTTGGATTTCTTATTCATATAAGATTAAATCCACGAGTGGATTTATTTTCCCCTTGGTGGTAGTGTTGTTGCTTGGAAATCAACCAAGCGGACCTATATAGCCAGATCTACTATGGAGGCTAAGTTTATTGCCCTGGACTTAGCCGGATTTGAGGCTGAGTGGCTAAAAAATCTCTTAGCAGATATTCCTTTATGGAAGAAACTCATGTTTTCCATATCTATACATTGTGATTGCCAAGCAACAATAGCAAGAGCAAATAATAAGGTTTATAAAATTGAAACAGAGACATATATGTATACATCATAATATTGTGAAGCAGTTGCTAAACGATGGAATTATTTCATTAAATTATGCGAGGTCAGAGATGAATTGGTGAATCCTCTAACAAAGCCACTAAGCAAAAAGCTAGTGAACTATATATCGAGGGGGATAGGGCTAATGCGCAATTCAGGGATTGAGAGTGATGACAACCCAATCTAAATTTGAGAATTCCTCAAAGGTTAGGTTCATATAGGTAAAAACAAGTCACTTGTCAACCATTGAGACACTATCCAATATAGTTCATCCCTATGGTGTATAAATGTGTGGAGGATAGTGTGTGACCACAATGTTAGAGGTTGAGTTTATAATTTTAATGAATCTATAGCTCATAAATGAGTGGTGTGCTTGACTATTGTGCACACTTGATAGATTCACCTATATGAATGGTCGAGATGGGGTCACCTCTAGGAGAGTTTGGGCAACTCTCTAGAGTCACTCATAAAATCCAAGTAATGGTGCAAGGCCAACAAGCACCACACCGTGTTGAACAACTTTGGATGAAAGGACAATGTGAGTGATGAAATCACTGAGTCACGCATGGAATGAAGGTTCATAGAGGTTCTAATCTTACTGACACTCTTGTGGGTCAAATTTCATTTGCTTATGTACTAGTTCATAGTCTACAAGACCCTAGTACTTACGCCCCAAATTCCTATCCTCGGGAGAACTAATTTTACTATAATATTAACTTTGAAATATGTGGGGGATTGTTAATAATTTTATAATTATTTTATTATTTCAAAGTTAATTATTTGCCCAAGTCATTATCTAGAACTTATATTTACATGGGTAATTTCTTTTACGTTGAAGCTAATGTTATTTGCTCTTGCTGACTCATTTATCAAGATGTTGAGCAACGTCTATCCTTTTAATTAGCATAAGCACGTTGGAAATTCAGAATCTTTGTTAACGTTGGGAATTTTTTTCTTTGACCAAGTCTTAAGAGTTGGTTTCTAATTGTTAGTGGTTCCTAATTTTCAGCTTAAAATGCTTAACTTTTCTTATCCACTAACCTGGCCACTTCTTTTGTGTTCCAACCTGAACATTTGTCTCTTCGAGTATATATATAAAACACACAGAGACTTCTTGTTAAGGGAGGATTCTTCCTTATTGATTACTGATCACAAGTTTTTATAGCACACAAAAAAAATGTTACTCTCTCTATATACTTATTCTGTTGTTCCCTAAGCAATCCTTATAAATTGTTCCTGACTGTTGTATTCTAGGGAGTATTAGCCACGAAAACTATTTGTATCGAGCAATTGGCTCGTGGTAGCAAAATACTCTTAAACTTAGTGCCTAGCACTCTTTAGCCAATCATAATAATAAGCAAATTCATTCTCATTGTGTTCTCTAGTTGTTTTAATTTTCTAGTTTCAGTGTTCTTGATAACTATTATCTGGGGATAATTTATTTCTATTTATTTATTATCTTTGTTATTTTACATATTTTTTCCAACAAAGAGTAAACATGTACTTTAGTACGTGTGACATCAATTTAGGGTCTGTTTGAATAAATAACTTATTAAATTTTTTGTGTGAAAGGAACTCTTCAAAAGTTACTTATAAATAACTTATTTTATATTTAGGAGCATAGTAACAAAAGTGATTGTTTTAATGGTTTCAAAAAGATGTTTTTTGATAAACAAGATATTTTAACTTCTCAAAATAACTTTTTGAGAAGATATAGACTATATAGACAAATGGGCCTAAAAAATCAACAATGTAACTTTTAAATTTCAAAAGGTTAAAAAAAGTTATAAGTGATTTTATTTAAACAGACTCTTAGTCATTGAAAGTTTTTTAACATTAAATAAGTTACTTTAAGTTAAGATGTGACATCATATTAATGGTTGAAGTTTTTGATATCAAAGAGGTTCCTAAAAATTAAAACAAAGAATAGAGAAAAATGAAAAGCCAAAGACAACAAAACACACGTAAAAGAATTGGTTAAAAACATTAGAAGCTCAACACGGGTGGATTGGAGGCGTGAATGACAGGGATGGTTAACAGCAGCGTGAGTTGGTGGCAGCGCAATGGAGGACTTGGCTATGGTGTCTTTGCTTCAACATGTTTGGTCGATCTTTTAGCTAGTAGAAGGTAAGCATATTTAAGACTTCAACTTTTTGGCATCAATTCTCAACGTGAAAAATTGAACAGAGAAGCGATAAGTAGTTGCTTTAACATAAGCTGGGGTTGGAGATTAAAAAACCCGCTAGTGGAATATGTGAAATGGGAAAACACCCAAACACACATGCACCTGCATTCGAGGACTATGAACGTGCATTGGGTATTCGAAACGCCTAAACAAACACACACTTAGGTGGTGATCACAAAATCTGTCAACGGGATTTTGAATGGTAGATTGATGTTTCGTTCTTGGTGGCTAAATAATAGAAGATATGGAATTGATTACTCTCTTATACTGTTGGTGCTGATTTGATTATTGAAGTTGTTGCTTATCAGCAGGGTGGCTATCTGTTTTGCTGCTAGGCCTCTTAGATGTAGTTCTTTCATATGTTCTGTAAACCTCTTATTTTAGTTTTTTCAACTAGGATAAGAATAAAGAGAAATGTTAGACAGCCATAATTTTTTTTAGAAATTATATGCCAAAATGATGTGATATTATTGATAATTTTAAATAAGTAAATGGGTCTTACTACTACATTTAATTCAATTACCATCATGTATTCCATAAAAAATTTCAGTAAAGTTGTTCTGGTTGTATAATATTGCTGAAGAATAAAAGTTCGCAATTTTGCTTATGAATGGATATCAAGTGGGCCCCTTATATTAAAAATGTATTTAAATATGAATGGCATAATGATATTTACATCTAAGTTGCGTTATTTGTGCATGAGGGTGGGACACTCGAATACAATATACTCTCACATAAATATACAATTTATTATCGTATCTCAATATACATGTATTTTAATATTCACCCATACACTCACATAAATATATTATATCCCATACTATATTTATACATAGTGTGTTCAACAAACATTTCCAAAGTGATACGAGGGATAGCCTGCTAGCCTTGCTCTAGCTACTTAGAATACTCCATTTATTTTAATTTATTCGTTAATTTAGATAATTTGATATATTATTAAATTAATGTATTTAGATATAATTATATATAGATATATTGATTTAAGAATGTATCAAATTATCCAAATTGACAGATAAATTGAAACGGAGGAAGTACGTCTCCATAAAGATATATGAACAACATCATCATCTGAAAAAAAAAAAAAAAGAAAAAAAGATTCCAAAGAAAGCCGATCGCATCTAGGAGGTGCCTGTGATGTGGAATACATGAAAACCCAACCCTTAAGAAAGTGAATAATTAGCCAAGAAATCAGCAACCCGTTTTTCTTCCCCAAGAGCGCGGATAACAAAACATTCCAGCCCTTTTGCAGAAGCTCTCTAATTAATCTGAGTTACAATCCCATACAACGGATCACGTTTTAGAATTCCTTAAATCACAAAGTTGATAGCACGGTAGGCGTTGCCTGAATTTAGTAGAAATTATTTTGTATTTTTAATTAAATAGGTAAAGTTGAAATCATCCAACCCTTCCCAGGAGTTAAAAAAAATTGAAAAGTGTTAATGTACGAAAGAAAGTATATGAAACCTTTGATACTAAGTTTGAAATATTCCATTCATTGTATTCAAATACCCAGATAAGTGATCTTTAGAGATTGTTTCGTCATAAAATTAATTCATTGAGTGACTTTATCTACTTTTTTTATTGGATAAAGAAATACAAAGACTTTATGGGTGAATCCTCATTTATATTTTTCACGTTTTATGGTGATTTCAATTTAAAAATTTTAGGAACGTAAATAAAACAAAAAAAAGTAAAAACTTTTGGAACTAAGTTAAAATCGTTGTAAAACATGTGAAACGTAAACAAAACTTTACCCAAATTTTATCTACACCTTAAATCACCATTCTTCACACCAAGCCAAATGTCTATAATAATAACAATAATAATAATAATAATAGATCATGTCATTACACATATTGACTTATAACAATTTGTTTACCATAGAATATTATAAAACACACCCTAAAAAACTGCTAGCGGGTGCCACAGTCCCTGATCAGGAGATCTCAACTCACATTAAGCATGTTATACCATATATGATAGAATGTTCTAAGCATCAAGAGACTATGACAGTCCTTGACTTTTTTCACACGACCAATAAGACAGAGCTAGTAGTTATAGCATAATATACACTTTGACTAACAACATAAGGTAATTATTACCTCTAAGATTAAATCACCCTCATACATAACTCCATCTCCATTTGCTAGATGATGTGTCCACACTCAAGGGTTCAAGGAATGAGACACCAAACACCAGACTTCTTTGTGTAAACTTCAATCCAGTAACATGCAGGATCATCTTTTTCCACATAGAACATTAATATGTCACCAACTGAGAGTCCTTTGTCACGAACCATTTTAGACCAACCTACACTTATGGTTGGTTTAGCATACACGTCCTTCCCTCCTCGTTTTATGCAGCGAAACAGAAGTGGACGCTCATATCTATAACTCACATAAAATTCGGCATCACGCCTATCTTTCTTGAAAGGGAGAATGCCTAGATGCTGAGTTGGATAGAACAATCTTTTGCAATTGATCTCAGTATTTGTTAGGTTCTTGCGGAACACTAACGCCATATGTAACTGCTTTCAAAGAAACAAGTGATCACAACTGCAAGCAGTTCTATGCAGCAGGTAAACACTACAGGTCTTTTTTATAGGCGCGTCCGGCAGCATAAATCTTTAGGGCCACCATGGAAATGAGTTTTACCATGTAGGGGCATCATGGATGTTCGTATACTTCAATAATTGTTGGTATCGTGTTCGAATTAGTCGTACATGTTAGCTTTAATTTTGTACGAATATGTTACCTTTTCATCTCCTGTTATTTATTTAGTGCCATTTTTTCTCAAGAGTTACTCCATATATAATACCTTTATTATCGTACACGATAATGCATTGTATTTCCAAATTGCAAAGAGAAATGATATTTGAATGTGTAAAACATATGCGACACATACGGTGCAGATGGTGCAGGTGGTGTTGTGGCACCAAGGGAGACTGACGCGTGGGGAATGTTTGGTGGGCCCATGGACTAATGCATGCTTTTCCAAGTTCCGAGTTATCCCAAGTGCATAAGTTTCGGGTTCCTTGTTCCAAGTTGAAGAAACTCTTTGAGTTTCGAGTTAAACGAATCACTCAACATGAGAATTCACATCTTTTGAGTTCCCGGTTCCGGGTTTCAAATTCTTTTTCTTGACTTTCCTTAAATATACATGTTCAAAAAGTTAGCAAAAATATTATTTGACAAAAAGAACAAAAAATTTGCAAGCTACAAGGTAACATGAGATATTAACTTGGAACCAGGAACTTGGAAGAAGGGAACTCGCACTTTGAGCAACAAATTGAATTTGTAACTTGGAAGGGTATGCACCCACAATTAGTTACCTTAAACGCCAAATAATATTTCTGCTCACTCTTTGAATCTGTATATTTAGGGAAAGTCAAGGGGGAAAAAAGGACTCAGAATCGAGAATAAGTGAACTCACATTGGGCAATACATTAAACTTGGAACTAGGAACTATTAAACTTGGGGGAACTCGAAACTCGGAAGAGTATGCATGGAGTCCATGGCCCACCAAATCCCCCCCATGCGTCACTCTCCCTTTGTTCCACAACACCATATCGATTTGGAGCATCGTATATGTCACATTTTGTGCATTCAAATGAGTAATGATATTTGGATACACAAAACATGACTCATACACGAACGCATACGGTGCAGATGGTGTTGTGGCACAGAAGAAGAGTGACATGTGGGGGGCATTTGGTGGGCCCATGGACTCGATGTGTACTCTTCCAAGTTCCAAGTTCCACTAAGTTTATTAGTTCCGGGTTCCAAGTTTAAGTTAACTAATTGTAGGTGTATACCCTTCCGAGTTCAACGTGTCATTTAATGTGAGAGTTCACTTCTTCTAGGTTTTGGGGGTCCAATATGCATCTTTTTTTTACATTCAAATTTTATTAGTTAACTACCATAAACCCAGAACTCGGAACTAGGAAGAAGTAAACTCTCACGTTTGAGTAACATGTTGAACTTGGAACTCGAAAGGGTTTGCACCCACAACAAGTTAACTTCAACTTCAACTTGGAACCAGGAAATGGGTGAACTTGGGGGAAATCGAAACTTGGAAGAATATGCATGTAGTCCATGGGGCCCACCAAACACCCCCCACATGTCACTCTCCTTTTGCGCCACAACACCATCTGCACCCTATGTGTTCGCGTATGCGTTCATTTTTTTATGTTCAAATATCATTACTCTATTGCAAGTCAGTAATTTTTTTTTTGTTGGTTTTTAATTTGGAAAAAGTTAATCTCACTTTATTTTAGATTAATTTTGATGTATATTTAATATAAAAAGTTTCATATTATTATTTAATTACATATTTTTATTTATAATTTTTAAAATAATGGATAGTCAAGTCAAACACTTTAATTGATATGACAATATATTATTGGATATCTGTATAGAACTTCTTTACACTGATAATGTTTCAAAATTATTATTATTTTTTAAAAAAAGTGAAGCCAAAACTCATGATGAAACCATTATCATACGCCTATTTTATATGTACGGTGAGAGTTGCACCTCTCTATTAATACTCAAGTAATGTGAAACTATTTTATAAAGGAGAGTCGCGCTTCTCTAGTGATGGCCAAACAACGTGGGACTATTTTAAGGAGAAAAGGTCACTGCTTCTTCTAATATGGGACGTTGAACCTATTAAACATTTTATTTTTCGAAAGGGAATTTATTTTTCTTCTTGGTGAAGACTTTTTTATTTTTATTTTTATTTTTTTGGTGTGCTGGTCCGTCTTGTTTCATGCTGCTGTTTTTGTTGAGACTTCAGAGTCTTTATGCATTAGGATATGTTGTATTCTGCTCATCTCTTCTGTTGTGTGAGAGTTGAGCCTTTGATGTTTGCAATATCAGAATATATATACATAAAATATAGATTATTTGTGCTAAATTTTAAAAAAATCGAACATTATTAAAGAAATAATTAAATATTTCTTTTTTATATGTATTTACAATTGTTAATTAATATAAAATTTTATAAATATAATTTATAACATATGAACATACTGTTAGTTTTGTAAAAATTTTCTTAAAAAAATATATTGAATGGTAGAGAGTGAGATTAAAGTAAATTGATTATATCATGAAATGCTCACGTTTTCAATTTAGCCAATCATGCACCGCCTCATTAAGTGCATCCCTTTAAAAGAAAGAAATTTTAGACGGTTCTCATCCACCCACGTGTAGCCGTCAATACTTTTTGCAACACTCAAAAGGAGTTAATAGACTATCATTTTCACCCGTGCTGTGCACGCGATTTGCTAAATCAGGACTTGGGGATGCTGTTGCTGGTACTCCTCATGATCATGGAATTGTTTATTCTAAATTTTTTTTTTTTTTTCTGCCTTCAACATTTCTAGACGTGTGAATCAATGCGATAGGATGCTTCCAAAGAGAATACCCTCTTGAAAAATTAATACAACGCAAAAAACAGTGATCCTTCGGACATGTACGTAATCAACCGTGGAGTGTTAATCCTCTGATAACAGACATAGAAAGCACAAACGATCATCACGCAATTTGCACCTAAATGTATAGAGCTCCCGAAACAGAATGTGTAGCAGTGGCTAGACTCAAAAAATAATGCCTGTACAAACCATTCGGACCTTCAATCTTCCAATTTTGTAATTGCATAGAAACACATAATCATATTGGTTCATAGAGCCAAGAACATGCAGTACACTTACTTTTAAAAGAAGCACATCATCCTAGTCATCATTCCCAGCATACTCTGGGATCATTTTTAATAGAAACAAATCATCCTAGTCATCGTTCCCAGCATATTCTGGGATCATCCACTTATGATTTGATAATACAATAAATAAGACTTTATTTCGGCATTATTTTTTAAAGGTGATATATTGTAGTACTTTTTAAAATCGAGAGTATGTATTACAATGTAGGTTAAAAAGTATGCAGTGGAATAAATTCTTTTTAAAAACGTGCTATTATCGTATGCTTTCACTTTATATCATAATAAAAATTATTAACTCATAATTTTTCTATTTTAGACTATAACTTCTGTAATATATTATAATGTTATACTTTTAAACAAAAATAATATTAAAGTCAATGTCATATGAACTATCTTTCCCAAAAAATTTAAACTACTAGATAGAGACATATAAATAATTTTATATCTTAACATGCCTCTTACGTAAGAATCTCTTTAGACTTGAGACATAAACTCTACATAGGTCTATCCTACCTTGTGCTAAAATTTTACTTTTATTTAGAAAAATGGGGGGCAAATAAAGATCAAATTGTAGATCTCTTGGTCATAAAGATTATAATATTATATCATAAACTATTTTTTTCAAAAATTTAAACTATTAGGTATAGACACATGAATAATTTTATATTTTTATAGTCATCACCTACTCATAAAAGTAAGATATTTTAATATTTGTTTTTGAATTTGAATTACTGTATATGTATTGATAATTAGAGTGTCATTTCACAACTTTTATTTTCCTTGGGGTAAAACACTTCAGATTAATATTTTTTAAAATAAAAGAATTTAATTTTAATATATTGAAAGTTTTATATTATCATCTAATTATATTTTATCACATTAATAAATATGATTAAATCTTATATTTATTACTTAAATAATCATATAAATGAAAGACTATAAATAATTGATAGTGTAAAAATTTTTTACACTTTCAATATATCGATCAAAATTAAACCCAAAAGTAAAATTTCTTTTAAGATGAGAAAACAATTAGTGGGATTATCCACTGCTGACTGGTTTAGTATGGCCCCTACACACGATACACTCATTAATTAATATGATAAAATGAGAGTTAAATGGAAGTAGATCTTGATTTGCAAATTTAAACCCTAAACCTAAACTCATTGCTCACTTGTCTAGTATGGGCTCTACACACTATACAGTTATTAATTAATATGATCAAATGAGAGTAAAATGGGAGTATATCTTGATTTGCAAATTTAACGCAACTTGGTCATGTGCAATTGTCTTAACTGCTAAGATATGATCAAAGATGAACAATAAAAAATGGAATCTGTCGACATCAAACATGATCAAGATTCAAGAGTGGACGGTTAAAAAGGTACCTGATCAAAAGTGTTGGTTATCAAAAGGCACGTGTTGCATAGCATGCTTCGGTTTTCTGAACTTTAAAATTATGGTTTGGGCATGCTGAATTATAGGAGGAGGTGTTATTAAAATGGAATGATGGATAAAGACTATATTGAGTTGATTGAATAGAAAATGTTTTTATTTTGTTAATGTAAAAAGGAGATGCACAACATGAGTTGATAGTGGCCGATGCTAGCTTCTTTGTCTTGACAAAAAATGGATGCTAGAAGCCTATATTTGCAAGGAACACTCACCGCCGCCTCATGATGGCAGCTAATATCGATATTTTCAGTTCTTTCTCTGCACTGCCAAATATTCTTGAAGTTTCTAGATGCATTTTGGCGAATGATTTTTGCCAACGTAATTTTTGCCAACATCAGCATGTGACGTTGGCAACATCCAACGGCTATTATTCTGCTATACTTTCTGAGCAAATATATAACGTTTTCTTCCAAAGATCTCAAAAAGTAATATAACTTAATAACCTGTCCACCTAAAAAATGCATGATATTGAATGATTTCTTTTTTCTTTTTTTCTTTCTTGACGTGGATATTGAATGATTTTTATTCCCACTAAAAGCGAAGTTTATTACAATTCCGAAATTGCCAAAACAGAAATGGAAAGGCAAATAATAGCGCTCTGTGGGGTTAGTCATATAAATCCACACCGACTTGGCTGAATAGATTATATCTTTTTAGTACAGGCTGAATGCTATATCTAGAGGCAAATAATGTTAGCCGTCAGGAAGGTTCAATTAAATGAATCCTCAATGCCATGATTAATGGAAACAAGGGTTAAATTAGAGAGATCGTATCACCAAATAAATCCACGCAGTACCATGTAAGTTCATAAAATTAAATCAATGATGACAGGTTCGTGGTTGCCTGTTGATTACGTAAGAAATGAATTGCAGAAGTGCCAAGTTTTATCATGAACATAGAAATAGTCCCCAATCAGCGCAACTAGTTAACTTATGCAATGATATGAAAATAGTATAACTAGTACTTCAAGCAGTACCTCGAACAAAAACATGGGGCCATTCATGTTAAAAAGGCTAAGCATGTGACTGATGATAACATATCACCTATTTTGCGAAAAGTTATATTTTTAATAGTAAACATGTACTTCAGTTCATGTGACATCAATTTAGGTCCTATTTTGGGTAAATAACTTAGAGTTTAATTGGTACAAACTGATAGCGTAAAACAGTTATACTATCAATTAATAAAAACACCAGAAAATGAAAAATTATGATGGACCCCTCAATATAGGGTAGATATTTATATGAGTTAGCACTTTCTATTATTTCTATTAGCTGATAGTGTAAAACTGATTTACACTGTCGGTATATTTAAATTAAATATAATAACTTATTAAATTCTTTGTAGTAATTTTTCAAAAGTAAATTATAAATAATTTATTTCATATTATTAGGAGCATAGTAACAAAAGTGGTCATTTTAAGTGTTTTAAAAATATACTTTTTGAGAAATTTGATATTGTAACTTCTCAAAAAATATTAAAAATGACTTTTTTAGAAGTAATTTTTTTTTTTTTTTGATAATTTCTATTGAAGCAACTAGTAATGGTAGTGATAAACAAAACCAGGAAATACAAAGATTCAAAATGAAACTAGTGTAGGAATATCCAAAATCAGCCCAATAGCAAAAGAAAACACCCAAATTTACAAAATTTCCCAACTTTGCACACTAAGACACCTAGTATCTGAACATCTAGAACACACCCTTTCCATATGACAACCCAAGGCCTAATCAACCTCATTTAAACACCATAAACCCTTTTAATAAATATCAGAACCAAAACCAGTATACCTTTTGACTAAGGTATGAAAAAACTGCACAACCTCATCTTCAAATAACTGCATAATTCAATTCAGACTCCCTGAAGAACACATAACCACAGCACTTTTGAATGAGAAGATGTAGCATAATTCTTGTATCAATCACTACACATCACTTGTCAAGTCTGTCCCACCAAAAAGTAATAAACTATATAGCCAAACAAAATCAACACGCTAACAACGTGATTTTTAACTTCCAAAAAATTACAAAAAAAGGTCATAAGTGTTGTTATCTAAATAGACCCTTGGTCATTGAAAGTGTTTTAATATCAAATAGGTTGCTGAAAATTAAAATGTGGCATCATCTTAGTTGTTTTTAACATCAAATAAATTCCTAAAAATTTAAATTTGATATTATTTTGATCCATGAAAGATACATATAATATTAAATAAGTCTTCGAATGCTCCTACAATATCAAAAAGGGAGAGACTTATTTAATGTTATGTGAATCATTTAGAAATTAAAATGATATTGTATTTTATCTTTTAAGAATCTATTTGATGTTAAAATTTTTTAGAAATTAATGCAAGCCAAATTTTAGCTTTTAAGGATCAATTTAATGCAGCAAAACATTTAGAGATTAAATTGACGTCACTTTAAAATTTTTACTTTAAAATGCTTGCACCTTATTTTTTTTTGTACTTTGTATGTGCATTTTTTTCGATATTTATTGATAGGGTTCAACTCACCCAAATAGTGAAGAGCAAAGCAGTACAAAATAACAAACAACCATATTCAAGGCTAAATTACACCCGGTAATCAAAATAAAATACGCTCATAAACTCCTATATATTCATGCATTACAGAGACATTGATTTGCCACCATAAGAGAATAATCTTAGTAACTCCTTTTCAAATCATAAGTAGATAGCAGACACAATGATGCAGAACAATCACACCAGAACTACCAAACTCGGGTTTAACGTATTGTCTTTAGTCACCTTATGAGCCTTGTGATTAAGTCTTTGCCACCACCCATATGCGCAGAGCTTCCACCTTGGTATTTATTCTTTGCTTACCACCGCATTATTCTTCCTCTTCTTCTTGCCTTTCTTTGATTTCTTTGATCTCTTCAGTGATTCTATCATCATCCAATGGAGCGGTTTTGACTTCTGAGGCTTCAGGTTCATGCTCCAAATCACCCATGTTTCTCTCTATTCTCCTCCAATATTCTCGGTAATCATACTCTCTTTATTGCTTTCCATTTCCAATGCTCCCCCATTATCATCCTTTTCTTCCACTACTTTCTTCAAATGCTGAGTGCCATTAATGGGTGGCCCCACTTGCCAAGTCTTTCCGTCTTCATCTCCGGTAGCATGAGTTTTCGTCTCCTCCATTTCCGATTCACTTTCCGGCCAGCCATTCTCTCCCCAATTCAGGTGCCCAGAAGAGTATCCTTGATTCAGTCTTTTGTTTTGAAGATCGCACAAATTAATTTCATTTCCTAATTCCTTCACATAAACATCAAATCCCATCCCTTCTATAGATAAATAAACGAAACCATGCATATACTGGAATTGGCATGAGTTTATTAGGGTCTTTGCTGAGCTGAAAGCCAATCCCTGTGTGTTGTTATAATCAAAACATACCACCTTCCTCCATTGCTCTCCAATCTTAGTAAGATTCTCTTGTGACCAAGCATGTGGAAGAATGCCAAAGCATTGTAACCACTCCCTACTAGTTTGACAAACCTCTTCAATTAATGGACCATGCTCTTACTTCATCAAAATATTCATGTAACAGATCACCTCTCTCCTTCAATGCTTCCTCTATTTCATCCTTACAAGTGAAAGTAATGAGTACTTTATAAGCCCCCATCTCCTTAACACTAACTGTTGAATGGAACACCCTTCGCAGCTTCTCATCCATAAGTATAGCATCCATAGGATAAAGTGATTCTCCTATAATGCTACATGACAATTCTTGCATCATCTCCTTATTCACCTCACCATATATCACCCTGGTTTTCTCATATCTACCAGTGTCTTCCTCCTCCTCCTTCCTCTTGGGTTTGTCTTCCTTTGGACGGTAGATAGTTGCTTGATTTGCACCCCTTAAAACAACATCTTTATAGGATTTTCCAGGACCACCCATTGTAGTTGCCGAACTAGTTCTATGGGCTTCATGTGATTGTTTCTTCCATTGAGTCTCTTCACCATACTTCCGTTGTTGATTTCTCTGATATTCAACCATCACCACCTTAATCATGGACCCCCCCTTATCAGTACTCCGTCCCAGTTCTTGATAGCCTTCAATGCTTCCGTTAGCCGTGAAAATCTCACAAAAGCAAATGGTGTCGAGCTAGATCTCTTCTTCTCCCTTGACACAAAAATATCTACCATGTTGCCTTCAAATTTGAAGATTTGCCATAACCATGATTTTGTCATGGAAACTGGCAAATTGTCTACAAACACAGTGTATGAAATTGACTCCAGTTTCCTCCACACCCAGTTATTCCTCCCTAGCGTAGCATCATTGTCCTCCCCACGCTCCCTCACAGTTCTCTTTCTCGCGCTCCCTCAACTCTCACCCTTAAGTGTCAGCTTAGCAACCACCCATCCTTATCTCAGTTACTTTGTATGTGCATTGTTGATGAGTACCTTCATTCTGGTTTTTACCTGTCGCCAGCTTTCTGTAATTCTTAAACACAAAGTGATAATGAATCTAATTCAGCTTCGCCTTGGATAGAACAAGGTGACTTGCTTTGCGTTCTATTTTGATGTGCTTTTGCTACATTTCGTGTTTCCCCCTTGGAAAAAATAATTACCTTATGACAAATGATTGCTTTGTGCTAGGTGTACATGTTGATATGTTTGGACTTTGGTTCAATATCGGATAGAGAAGAATGCAAGCAGTGTTATGTTGGGGGAAGGAGAAGATTGCAGGGGACTTGATAAATATATGGGGTTATAGCCTACCAAACGTTTGATGAATTGATAGAATTGAAAGTGGTAATTCACCATTTTGGTGCCACTATTTATCTACTCATACTCATTTTTTTTTTTGTTGAAACTACTTATATTAATTCTGGTATCTATCGACCCATATTTTTTATTTTTAGTGCTGATTTAAAAACTTACTTTATTTTTTCTAAAAAAGTAAAACCTAAATTAAAAAATTAATTAAAAAAATAAGCAATGAATTTTTGAATTAATTAATTTAATTATTATTATTATACAATTTTTTTTTTTACTTTTTTATTGATATTCAGAAAAATAAAAAATAGTTCAACTTCAAATAATAACTTCTTGGAAGTTATCAAAAGATAAATAAGTAACTAACAAATAACATAGATTAATAACCATTTGGAAGTTATCAACTGGAGGATATTTTAGGAATAACAGATTTGAATACCAAGAAGCTATGACAAAGGGAATCCCCTTTAACTTACTTGGACGTACACCAAATTAGTATAGGCTTTTATTTGCTTATTTGTTATATTTATTTGAAGATAACTGTGAAATAAGTGACTAGAAGTGTAGTTAGTGAATTGAGAATGGAGTGCTAATGGTAGGTTATACTTTAAAAGTAAAACGTGATAGTTACTAATAGCTTCAAATTGCATAACTGACTGAAATTGTAATTGGCAGGTTCTAAAATATTAGACAAAACAGAAAAAAAAAAAAAAAAAAAAGCGTTATGCCTTTGAAATAATTTTGGCCTTTCGGCCATTGTAATGGAATCAACATTATGATTCACGCTCCAAGTATGCAATCACATTTTGGTCTTCCATTTAAAATTATGGATCAACAAGAACAAATTAATAACATTTGTAGATGTAAATGTTTGTGTAATTTGTTACATATATAAAGGGGATTCTTTACTTAAACTGTTTTCTATCCAAATTTTGCTATTCCCAAAATATCCATAAGCTTGTGTGAAACAAAAATAGGGAATATGAAACAAAAGTGTGGGGGATTTAAGTGTAAATTTCTACTTGTTATTCATGTTTCGAAACTATTTAGTTACTTGAATCAGTCCATCATATTCAAAGCAGTTTTTCAACTTCACGCTCTCTTGCATATTTGCTATCGCGCTCTCTTTCAAAGTGTAAACCAAATACATTTTTCCCATTCTCTTCTGCACAGCAAAGAGAAGCTTCCTGAATAAGATATAGTGGCAAGGGCACATGCATTCATGTTTCTCTCTATTTTTCGAATATTCAATATTTCTAATTAACTTAGTTTTGATGAGGAAAAAATTATTAAATGCAAGGGTTGTATTACAGTAGTGGTTTTTGCTTTTAATATTCTCATTTTGTGCGATCTAGAATTCCTCTATGTTTTATTCCGTATTTGGTCTACAATTGTAACCAATGACTAAAGTTTATCCATGTTTACCAAAACCATGAAGAAGGGTGAAAATGCCACCTTTACAATGTCCTCGTATTTGGTCTTCTTCCCCTATTCCACCAAATACAACCCTGCGGTTGATGTGGATTGTGGGGGGTTGACAAGTGTCAACGAATATGCAAGGATGGAGAAATATTAAATAAAATGGTTTTTGAAGGATAGAAATTGGATAATCCTATGGACCTCTTTGGAGTGTTTGGTACTGTATTTAAGTTCATTATCATCTATGAGATTCATTGGCCTATTCATATACATTGTTAATTGTTGTCTTAAAGTTTTGATATCTTTTTATCATTTCCTTAGTTAAGTGCGTGGCTTGGCTCGAAGATGGGACAGTCATTTCAAAATCTTAAGGGGTGGAATTCACTATGGAAGTATGCAGGCCATTCTATGCTTTCAAAACTCTTAATTGTGTGTTCTGATGTAGTAGTTGGTTCTTCAGTGTAAGTAATTCCCTTATTTTCGATAGACTTCATACTGATTTTGGAAACCCTAATCTTTGAACCTCTTGATTTTTATCCAAAAACCAAACGAATAGCAATTGAGCTATTTTATTTTTTCAGTATCAAACGAATAAGAAATTCGCTTGCTATCTAATTCTAGTGCTATCTACTTATGGTTTACCTCTTAACCACATGAATGTTACAAGTGTTTCATATTATCCATTATGAGTATTTTGCTGCTAATTATTCCATATAAAGTTTGCAATCAAGTTATGCTTTTGGTACGTCCAAAATGTTGTGAGGGTAACTGCAACCCTTGATGCTCAGTGTGTTATTTATCTTTCATTTTTCCGGATTCGATGTTTTCAGTTTTACTCTTTCACAAGCATTTTGATTTTGTTATCAAAACAAGTAAAACACTACAGAGATTATTTTATTTTCTTTCCTTGTTTTCAATGCATAAAATGACTACGCAGGATGCGGCATCAGTGAGTACCTGCATCTCCTAGAGTGTTGTGATTTCTAGCTTTGCAAATGATTGAAAATGAAAAATCATATATACAAGGAAATGATCGAACATGGTTTGTATCCTGACGTTATTGTTTATGGGGTATTGAATATTGATCAATGCTTTTGCTGATGCTGGAAGGGTTAAAGAAGCCAACAGTTATGTCGATGAAATGAAAAGAGCTGGCCTGCCAAGAAATATGGTCATATAAAATTCTTTGATCAAGTTGTATAAAAAAGTTGGTGACATGAAACAAGCAAAAGAAACATACAAGCTGCTTCGATCATCAGAACAAGGTTCTGCCGTACACTGTTTTAATTGAATGATTGATCTTTTTATTAAGGAAAATGCTTAGCGATAAAAAAACTTTGTCAGCATTTTATATGCCTGAATTAATGCCGCAAGTATGGGGTGGACACCTCATTTTTTTATTTTTTTTTCATCTATGATTTCTATCATTTCACTCAAAACTTGCCACATCTGTCTGGCAATGATTTTCTTGACAAACTATTTTATTATTAAACTAATCAATCTTTAGTTGACTAGGAAATGTAGCTATACACTTCCTTAATCAACCAGTCATTCCAAATGTAACATTAAATGAAAGGAGACCTTCACATAACAGCATCTGTGAGTAGAAGGGTTCTTTCAATGCCATAGAAATTGTTAACATGAAAGTTATCATCTGCATAGCATAAGCTTCACTAATAATTTCTTAGAATATATTATAATATGAAAGTTATAATTGCAAAGTATTTTACCATATACATACATATATGTCAAAACAATACACTTCAAATATTTATAAGGGTTAATTGCACTTTCTCCCCTGTATTATAGACCAATGTGCACTTTAGCCCTACAAATGGACCCCCCGAACTTTTCTGCATATGCAAATTGACCCTTTTATAAATTTTTCTATCAATTATTAATAAAAATATCATATATTCAAAAAAGTTTAGGTTATCAGATTGCACGTTCAGGAAAGTTCAAAGGGTCGATTTATGTATTTTTAAAATATAGGGACTAGAGTGCGCATGGCTTATAATATAGAAGGATAAAGTGCAATTAACTCTACTTATAATAAATAGACAAATATATTTAATTATATTAATACCCATATAGTTGAAGGGCAAGAAATGAGGGCATGCACGTGGGTCTTGATGGTGTGAGAATTTGGACGACTCAAAAACAGGGGAAGGGGAGAGAAATTTGGTAGAGAAAACAAAAATGAAGGTTAAATTTTCCTTATCTCAAAATTATTTAAGGGAGCTCTTTTGAAAAAAAAACCATAAAATATAAACCAAATTGTCAAAAATTATGTTTAGTTGAGAAAGTTAATAAAAGAATTGCAAATAAAGCTACTGGTAGTGGTTTAATGGTGAAGGACTTAGATAGTATACATAAGGTCAGCGGCTCAAATCCCATTACTGTTAATATACCAAAAAAGAATCACAAACAAAATTAATTGTGAGAGTTATTTAAAACCACTAGAAATAAACCACCATGAGGTTGTTCATTTCTTGTAGCGAAGGGGTCATGGCTTAAGACATATCCCACCTATTTAGGCCACCCTGTTGTCAGTTTAACTCTAATCGAGAAAAGCATAATGGCCTAAGGGAATTCCTCCTTTCTCAAACAGAATAGAGCAACAAGGATATGATATTGTAAGAAGGATTGTTGCCAAAGGTGATTGATAAGCGTGCAGTTCACCGCCAAGGACAAAAAGAGCCTCTTGAGATCCACTTTTAAAATCCCTTCCCTAAAACAAGGTGCAAGCAAATGAAAAAGAGCAACAAAGGAATAAACTTGTAAGAAAGGTATATTTCTGGCCACCTATTACATGGGGAGGGGGAAACTGAATACTGACCATAAAAGAAAAACCCTTGGAGACTATTTTCTCCAGCTAGCTTGAGCCATCTTCCATTGAGATTGTGAGGAAGTTTTAGGATCAACCAATGAATTGTTAGACATGGTCAAGGAAGAGAAAAAGGAAGAGAGAGTCAGGAAATAAATGAAAATAGAAGTAGAAATGGAAACTAGCCTTTTTAAATATATCACAACTCAGAAATGAAATGCATGGTAAAAGGTGATTCATTAATTTACTAAGACTGACATATATACAACATTATGGGAACACAATTAGAAAAGTGCTCTAAAGTGCACAGGATAACTACTTTATGTGAGTGCTAGGTGTTATAACTAACTCTTACTAACTACAATGGTTACTTGCCAATTAACTAAACTATACATTGTGATACTCCCCCTTAAGTTATGAGGAAAAGATCTAAAACACTCAACTTGGACGTAATAAGCTTGAACTGAGATGTAAGGAGAGGCTTTGTCATAATGGCAACCAGTTGGTTGTGAGTCTTGACATGAATCAAACGAAGCAGTCTAGATTGCACACGTTCTCGCACAAATTGACAATCTATGTCAATGTGCTTAGTTCTTTCATGGAAGGTGGGGTTGGACGCAATATGTATAGCTACCTAGTTATCACAAAGCAACCTAATAGAACCAATCGAAACCCCAAAATCTTTTAGCAGTTAGACCTCACTGGTGACATTGGCCATGGCTTTGTATTCAGCCTTTGTTGATGGGTGTGCAACTTCGATTTCCAAGATACAAGAGCATCCCCAAGGAACACATAAAAGCCAGAAGTTGACTTTTTAGTGTCCATGCAATTCCCCCAATTAGTATCAGCAAATGTAGTCAAGCATAAGTTGGAAGAAGATGGAAAAAACAAACCCTGCCTAGGTGCTATTTTGAGGTATCACAATAAATGATGCACAGCTTCCAAATGACAAGTGTGCGGTGCATAAACAAATTGGCTCCACTTGTTCATTGGTAAAGTAATATCAGACCGAGAAAGGGTGAGGTAAGATAAGCAACCAATAAGGTGATGATATGCAAAGATATCAGGGAGAGATTCACCATCAGACTTGCTCAACTTTAAGTTTGGGTCCATGGGCAGTGCAGCATGTTTGCTAGCCAAGAAACCTATATTATCTAGCAACAACAAAGTGTATTTTCGTTAGGAAAGAGTGATGCCCTTGGAGGAACGAGCAATCTCTAAACCCAAGAAATATGTTAATGGTCCAAGGTCCTTTAGTTTGAATAAGGATTGAAGCAAGTGTTTGATCTTATTGATAGAGTCAATATTGGCACCCATAAGGATTATGTTATCAATGTAGATAAGGAGAATGACCAGTGAAGAACCAAAACCATGAAAGAACAGAGAGTAGTCATTCTTAGACTAAGTAAACCATGGTTCAATAGCAACAAAGAGAACTTTGGAAACCATTAACAAGAGGCCTGCTTCAAACCATAGAGAGACTTGTTGAGTTTGTAAACAAGTCACTCCCCTTTACTATAAACCATGGCTAACAACAACCTGAGAGGAAGATTCATATATACCTCAACAAAAAGACCCCCATTTAGGAATGCATTGTTAATATCCAATTGAGCTTAATGCCAATTTCTAGCATATACTACTACCAACAAAATACAGACTGAAGTGAGCTTAGCCACAGGGGAAAACGTTTCAACATAATCTACACTAGCTTGTTATGTAAATCCCTATGCTATAACTGTGCCTTATGCCAAGCCACATTGCCATTGGGGTTATACTTGACCTTGTATTTTCAGCGGTAACCAATGGGTTGTTTATCCGCAAGCAAGGCAAAAATTTACCATGTGTCATTATTAATTAAGCCTTGCAACTCCTCATCCATAACCTTCCTCCATTTAGGATGTTTGATAGCTTGATGAAAGAATTGGGGTTCAAAAATTGAGGTAACACTATGAATTTAGGATTTATAGGACGAAGTAAGGTAGGTATAAGTGACATGGGTTGAAATAGGATATTTAATAAGTGGGACAAGGTTATAATCATATGCTTGGAGGTAGGCAGGTAGTTGAGAAACTCACTGAGACCACTGAGGTGGATTAATAGGTTGAATGGGTGAAGAATGTAGAGGAGGAATGACTATTTCAGGCTGGGGAGGGGTGGGAGTTAGAGGTTTTGGACTTTAGGCAGTAGGTAAAATGATATCAGTAAGAGAGAATTTGGGAAGTGGTTGGTTTGGTTTGGCTAGGTGAAATAAGAACAAGGATTCATGGAAGATAACATCCCAAAAATTTTGAAAGGTTTGGGTGGATAGATTGTAGAGCTTATATCCCTTATAACCTTGAGGATAGCCAACAAACACACAAGGGTGAGCTTGAGCTGTGAATTTGTTCCTGGTTGAGGGTAATGTACTGCATTAGTAGAGGCAACCAAACACTTTGAGTAGGCCATAGTCAGGTGGCTTCCCATAAAGAAGTTGATACGAGGTGCCATTCTTAATGACAGGGGAGAGAACCTGATTCACCAAATAAGCAATTGTAGCAACACATTATCCCCAAAATGAGAAGGGAACTCGGGACTTGAAAAATAGGGCTCTAGCAATATTCAAGAGATGTTGATGTTTTCACTTGACCATAGAGTTTTGTTGTGGCTTCTTTGCACAAGAAAATTAATGGTTAATGCCCTTATTAGACAAAAAATCAACTAGTCGAAGTTCTTTAGCATTGTCAATCCGTAAACATTTAACAACAACATCAAATTGAGTTTCTACCCATGTAATACACTTTTGCAGCATTAAAGAAGCCTTAGACTTAGATTTAAGCAAGTGAATCCAAGTAAATCGGGAAAAAGTCATCAACAATGCTAAGAAAATATTTATGTCCCGAGTGTGTGGGTGCATGAAAAGGACCCTAGATATCACAATGAATCATATCAAATGCTACACCACATATTATTAATAGAAGTAAACGACAATCTCTTTTGTTTGGCCAATGGACATATAGACTAGTGTGGTACAAAAGGAAATTTACAATCAGGTAAACTCAAATGACTTTTAAGAATGGATAAATGTGGGTTAGAGAGATGGCCTAGCCTAGTGTGCCAAATATCAAAAGGAGTTTTATTCATACAATGAGAATAAAAGGAACAAAGACTAGCAACAATCTTGTGTAAGGAACTAGTAGCAGCAAATGTGGAAGAGGAGACAACTTTGAAGACATATAAGTCTTCAAGAAGCTCAGCCCTGCCAATCATCTTTGAATGCTTGCAGTCCTCTATTAAAAGGGATGTGGAATCAAAAATCATTGACAAATCAGAATTTTCGAGAAGAGCACTAACAGAGATGAGGTTCACCTTGGAGCTAGGAATATAATAGATATTATCAAGGCTGAAATAAGTAGGGAATTTAACAATGCCAACAAAGTGCACAGGAATATGAGTTCGGAAGTCTAAACAATTGATACCATATCACAACTTAGAAATGAAATAAATGGTAAAAGGTGATTCATTAATTTACTAACACTGATATATATACAACACTGTGAGAACGCAGTTAGAAGAGTGCTCTAAAGTACATAGGATAACTACTCTAAGTGAGTGCCAGTTGATATATCTAACTCTAACAAACTACAACGATTACTTGCCAACTAACTGAACTATACATTGTGATAAAATACAACAATCCTTAACCCCAAATACCAAATATAAATTCATGTCCTATCTCATAAAGCATGGAGCAGACACAAATTAGAATCAAGGACGTGGGCAACATGTGAATATGGTCATGGTGGAATTGTGCATTTTGAATTCCCCAAAATGACTAGCCCATTAGGTTCTGAAATGTTGGGGGCTAAATGATTAGTGTGTTTAAAGGATTAATTCACCCTTTAGTTCTAATCTAATGGCAATTATAGCCCAATTTTTTTTTCTTTTAGTCGGGGGAAGGGGGGATATTTGGGGGGGGGGGGGCACGGGGCTCTGCCCCTGCGACTCAAAGTCGCTCCCCTAAGAGTCATGCACCTGTTTTGTTAAGGCCAATTGCTTTTGTCGATTGTTCCACAGCCTCAGGTGCATTATAGCCCAGTTCAAAAGTAACAATCAACGAGCTAAGGGCCTAACGCTAGGGTGACATTGCAATCAATGAGCTCAATGACTTGGTAGGCTTGGACATGGGAAATTGCTCATCAAGGTATACCCACCTTAAATGAGAAGTCTTCAAGAAGTGGGGTGCATCTTGTAAGGGAAAAAGTCAAAGGGATAGAGAGACCAACAGTACTCACCCATGTAATATAAAATTGGCAAAAAGACAAGTCCTAAGCAACAAACTTACATAAAAACCTTGTATCTAGTAACAAAAGAAACCTTTTTAGAGTGGACACATGTCAAATCCTGGTACTCTCAGAGATTCTCAACATGCCATTAGCTAAGGTCAACCTGCATTGACACTTCATGAAGATCCCACCTTAATCATCACTCAAGCCACTGTAGCTAGAGTTCTACTTCACCTCAAAAGTTCTCAAACCATTCTAAACATTTTCCCTTGAGCAATGAGTAAAAGAAATTGTCTAAATGTAGAGTCTAACCCGTATAACCATCAGACACATCGTTTTGTGGGTGGTGCAAGGAAGAGGACAGTTAAGAAATTGTGTGTGAATAGAAGAACAATATTTGGAATATAAAGCAAGAGAATAACATGTTGAATAAAAGCCCAACATTAAGAAACAAAAATTTAACCCAAAGCGAAACTTGAGATATGGTGATGAGTGAATATGTAATTTAGTCTATGAAAGATTCACCTAACATCAATTTAATCCCTAAAAATTTTTTATATCAATTTAATTTTTGAAAGATTAAATATAATATTATGTTAGTCCTTAAAAGTTTTTAATATTAAATTGATCCTTGAAAATTAAACTGTGATATCGAATAGGTCCTAAAACTTAAAATATAGCATTATTTTAATTCTTTCAAAAGAAGTAGTTTTTATGAACCTATTTAATATTAAATGCATCTTTCAAGGACCATACAGATGACATATTTTAATTTTAAAAGATATTTAATATCGAACAATTTTCAAGGACTAATATAATTTCACATATTAACTTTCAATAACTGTAAAAAAATTTTAAGGACTAAATTGATATTATATGAAATTTTTAGGAACCTTTTTTTTTTTACCATATTTCAGCAATTAAATTGTATATTCACCCTATGATCATTTAAGAGTCACAAATGGATTAATGACCCAAAAAACAGAGTAACAAATTGATTGGGATATTTAAGGCCCAAGTGAAAACTAGTTACATGCGCATGAGAAAGTCTCGGTATGTAGTGCACTCAATATGGTTAGGCCCAAGGGCATAGTCCAAACTTATACCAAAATTGACCAAACAAAAATCCCTTATACCATAATATGTTTGCCGAGTAGGTGTGGTCTTATGTAATGACTCACAAAGATCCATGTCTAAACAATCCAAGGCTTAGGGTGTGTTTGTTTGCGATATTATTTTTTTTTATTAAAAAAATTAATTTTTATATATTTGAATAATTTTTTTAAAATAATTAATTTTTAAAAAAATATATATATTTTTAATTATTTTATAAAAGTTAAAAAAAGTAATTTTTAAAAAAATAATTAATTTTTATTTTTTTAATTATATATAAAATTTAAATTTCAAAATCATTTTTTTAAAAATATGAAATAAATGCACCCTTAACTTTTATTATAATAATACAAATCAAAGGATTTTAAGCCTAAAGCCACAACACTTGAAAAATCTAACACATAGGAGTTGTTTGACAACTCTCAGAAATAATTTAGTTGTGTTTAAGTTAAGCTAATTATATAAATTTAGGATATTATATATAGACATCAGGCCCTTCGGTGGATGGTGTTGTGGACTTGCAATTTTTATTGACGCCGCGAAATTCATCGCCTGCCAAAAGCTCGGAGACACACTGCAGCCGCAATTCACCGGTTCCGTGATATTCCATGCTTCAGGTTCATTATTTGGTAAAATTGATTTAGACACCAAAATGGATATCTAGTGGACTATGTTTAAATAAGTATAAATTTTATTTATATAAATGTTGAATCGACATAATATTTTTAGAAATATTTTTCATCCATTATTATTTAAAATCAGTTTAACACTTATATAATTGAAATCAACGCTTATTTGTATACCGTTTATCATATATCAATTTAAGTATCTAAAAATTATATTGAAAAACATATTTCTCTTCATGATTTTAAGCTTGAATTTAGTACTATCTAGGGTCTACTTTATTTATCACTTTGAGTAAATTTTTTTTATCTATTTTATTTGTCATTCTCACATATTAAAAAAATACTTATTATTAATTTTTCAATTTTATTCTTCACACAATTTTAAACATACCATTAATCAAGAAATATAGTGTAAGATTAAATAAGGACATTTTACATAATAAACATGCATTGTAATTAAGCCTTGATTTTGAATTTCTTAATT
Source organism: Pterocarpus macrocarpus (assembly GCA_031439585.1). Classification (NCBI taxonomy): domain Eukaryota; kingdom Viridiplantae; phylum Streptophyta; class Magnoliopsida; order Fabales; family Fabaceae; genus Pterocarpus; species Pterocarpus macrocarpus. The sequence continues at coordinate 36,853,706 of CM062514.1, forward strand.
CTTGTCCATATGGCTAAAATGACAGATAAAATAGACCAGAGATAATAACAATTCTTTTTGGTCTAAACCACCAGCATTAGAAATACAGTAAATTCTCATGTTGCTAATTCTTTTCATATTCAAAATTTGAACTCAAGACCTACTTAAAAAGAATAAATATCAAACTATTTGAACTAACCAAGTGTTGACTAGAATTTGGCAGCAATAAAGCATGCATTTCTAACAAAACATGGATGATCATTTGCCGTTATCTGTCTACCATCATGTTACAATATACATGTTTATTTGGAAGGCTAAGTAAAGAAATTGAATACGACTAGGAATAATTAAAACATAGATTTAAAAGGCACACATGATGAGCAATTTTCTATTACAATTTAGATAAGGATGAATCTGATGATATTAGGAGCATTCTGAGCAAGGTAAGGTAAAATGAAAATGAAGTCCCGTTACTTGTTTCATTTCTCCATCATATTTTAGGACTGAGTGGACCTAATGCAACTCCCAAAGCAAATCCATGGGAAAAGAGTTACCTAAATGCTTATAAAAACTATCTTAATCATATCCTTAAGCAATATAGATGTCTAAAACACCCTTCCTATGCTCAGAATTGGACATCTGGAGCGTAGAGTTTGTAAGACTGAATATTTGCAATTGGCCCAATAACAACCATAAGATAGGCTTTGATATCATCTTAGAATTGAGTAGCCTAACTCAATCCTAAAAGCTAACTAATGGGGAAGGATTGCCTTATTATAAGAGCTATCTTAGCCATATTCTTAAGTCATATGGAACTCTAACACACCCTTTCATGCCTAGGACACAATTGGAGCATGAAGTTACAAAACTAGACATCTACAAGCGATCCAATAATAACTACAAGATAGACTTTGATGCCATCGTAGAATTGAGTGAACGGAAATCAACCCCAAAAGCTAGCTTATAAGGATAGGATTACCCAAATACTTATAAAAGCTATCTTGATTATATTCTTAAATAATGTAGGATTCTAATATAATTAGAACCGTGTTTATAGAGACCATGTCCAAATGCACCTAGGATGGTATGAATGAAGGGTAAAAGCATATTTCATAGGTGGAACCCACTAAAAAATATTTGGTTTAAATATGTTTTTATCTAGTATAAAATTAGCAAATTTTGATTTTAGTCTCTAGGAAGTTTTTTTTTTTTTATTTTGATCCAAATATTCCAAAAAGTTTTGTTTTAGTCCGTACTGCTAGTCTATCCTTGTTAAATGATAATGTGGTTGATAGAGAATCACGTCATCCTTCCCATGTGGCAACTTAAATATGATATTATTTCCTATAAATTTTGGTTTTAGTCCTCAAAAAAAAAATTTTTTTGTTTTGATCCAATCATTTTCAAAAGTTTTGGTTTTACTCCCTACCATTAACCTACCTCCATTAACTGATGATTTAAATATGTTTTTAATCCCTATAATCATAAATCCTTTTGGTTTTAGTCCTTTTGAATTTTTTTTTTAAATTCTAACACATTTTTCTATTATAATCTCCCTCCATAATCACCATCTCACGATCACCTCTCCACCACTGCGACACTAGCTTTGTCCTCTCCGCCATTGGTCATGCTTCCCCCTTTTTTCAACTCTATATCCTTGTTTTCCCCTTTTGCATTGTTGTGCCCTAGATTTTATCTTTATTGTATCATGTTATTTATTTATTTATTTATGGTTTAATTACTCTGCAAGTCCCTGTAGTTTGACCCAATTTTCAATTAAGTCCCAATAATTTAAAAATTTTCAATCAGATCTCTGCATTAAATAAATTTTTGTAACCAAGTCCCTAAAGTAATCTATCATTGCAAAATTGATGATTAAATTAAATAAATTTTTATGTTTGAACTTACAAAATTGGGTTAAGACCTATTAAATTATATAAAATTTTAAAAAATTTTGTAATTTGAGGTTGCTCTAAGGACCTGATTATAACAATTTATCTAATATAGAGATCTAATTAAAAATTTTTAAACTATAGGGACTAAATTGAAAATGAGTAAAACTATAGAAACCTTTAGAATAATTAAACCTTTATTTATTTATTAGGTTCTATTTATGCTGAAATTAAGTGTGGATGAGGCTAGGGTATTTTGGGTTTTTTTTTTTTATATTGGGTAATGTTTTGATGACTCCTTTGCTAGTGAGGGCTAGAAGGCAAGGTGAGGAGGAAGAAGGTGGGGGTTGGAGAAGGGGGGAAGAGTAGGGAGGTTTTATTTTATTTTTTTAATTTTTGGAATAACAAAAACTAAAATAATTTATAATTATAGGAATTAAAATCATATATAAGCTACTACCACATAGGAAGGATGATATGACTCTCTATCATTCATGTCATCACTTGATGAAAGCAAATTAATGGTAGAGATTAAAACCAAAACTTTTGAAAGTGATTGGATCAAAACCAAAAAATAAAAATAAAAAAATAGGGATTAAAACTAAAATTTATAAGAACTAATATCATATAAGCTATCACATGAGAAGGATGACGTGGCTATTCGTTATCTACGTCATTACTTAATAGAGGCAGACTAACGGTAGGAATTAAAACCAAAATTTTTAAAAATGTTTGGGTTAAAACCAAAAAAAAATTCTTAAATACTAAAACTAAAATTCACTAATTTTATAAGGATTAAAAAACATATTTAAGTCAATATATTAACTTTTTATTATTATCAAAATTAACTTTAGCACAACTTACTTGGGTTGTATAGCGTTTCATAAAAATAATTATATAGCGAATCATACAACACATACAATTCTTTACTTAATTATTAATGGCTTGTATTTATTTTAGGCCTTTGACGTGTAAGTTATTTCTTTTGTTCTTGTCCAAGTATATTTCCACACTTGAAATTTAATTTCAATATGTGGTGTGGGCAAAACTTTTAAAGAGATATATGTGATAAGTTACTACCAATTTAATAGATTGAAATGTTCTGTTATCTTCTTTAACCGTTAATTAACAAGAATAATTTGGTGAAAAAACTTCTATATATCTCGTAATTAACGACAACTTTTTTAATTATTAGTTTTATTACATAAATTATCACTATTTAATTAACAAACAGAAGAAAGATAAAAAAGGATTATAGGAAATTAATTGTAATTATAAAAATAAATAAATAAATAGATACTCAGTTAGTTAGTGAGTGTAAGTAGGAATAAGAGAGATTGTTGTTTCTTTTTAGCAATTTTGAGGACAAGATTGGTTTTAAGAGGGATATTGACACAATACTAATAATAGTCAGTGGGCTGGCATTAGTTGAGTATAAATAAGTGAATAGTATCATATATATATATATATATATATAATTCAAAGTGGACTTTGAATAGTGAGATTGTTTTAGAATTTTCCTTCACTCGAATAAAGGAGTACTAACCAGTGTCATGAATGTCATTGTCAATAAGGCTGTTGGGCAGTTAGGGTCTTTTTAACTTTTTCGTATTTTTATATTTTTTTCATCTTTTATAGAAATAACAAAATGAGTTGAACCCGTCGAATCAATTCATTTAACTTGCAAAGAATGCAGACTAAGTTACATTGGTTTATTTGTTTTTCGAACAAACAACTCGTTCAAATTGTCGTGCTTAACCCACGGGTTGTGGTAGGGTGACTTAACTATATATCAAGTACTGTTTTTTAATTTCTTTTAACTTAATAAGTTTAAAAATTATCTTTAAGTTAGGAAAATACAAGCCAACCCGTGAGTTGACTTATTTAACTCTATTTAAAAAATTAGATTAAACTAAATTAGATAAATCAACTTGTAAATTGATCTATCTGATTCATATTTTTTTTTCTAAGAAAAATATTTAAATGAATTCATTCACTAATTTTATTGTTGTTAATTTTTTATTTTTAAATAGATGAATTCACCAACTTAGCAAAAAAAAAAAAAAAACAAGGGTGAATTAACATTTTTAACTCATTTTATAAAACATGCCAACTTTTCGAATAATATTAGAGCATCACAATCTTTGTATTCATTTTGTAGATTTATTATAGATACATAATGAGAGATACAAGTTAGTGTAGGGTGAATCTTAGTTAGGACAATGGGGCCTCCCCCCCTCCAAAAATTTTTTTTTGAGTTTAGAGAGAGGGAGAGAGGGACTTTTTTTGATAAATACGGTGAAGTTTAAACATACTACTTTATATAAATAATATTATTTTATATAAATGGGCTTCTTTAACTTAAAAGGTCATTAACTTATTTTTTAAAAATTTAATTTAAATACACTAGTAATATAAAATGATTTTACACTGTCAGTCAATAAAAATAATAAAAAATACCAATTCATACAAATAACTACTCGTTATAATAAGGGATCCACCATGATTTCTCACTTTTTCCTATTTTATTGGTTGATAGGATAAAACTGTACAATTTTATATTATCAATATATATCAATTAAACTTATTTTTTAATTAAAAAATAAAAAAAGGATCACATCACAATTAAATATCAGCTTAGTGGGTGTTTGTTACAATAGAAAGGAATTACAAAAGTTCAGGTCGATTATACAATGCTCCCCTTAATATGTAAACACTGAGTGTTCAGCTAATTAAACACCATCGATTTGAAGCTACTCACATTTCTAAAGGTGAAGAATAAAACGGTAAGTTTAATACAGTAATAGTTGTGGTTGGAGTACCAATAGTCCATTAAGTAACCGGTTAAGTTTGATAAAATTTTAAATATTAAAAAAATAAATAAAGGTGAATTTCCCACAAAACCATAGACAGTGTTCATCATTTACTCCACTATTTAAGCAGAACCATAGAAACTATGCAAACAGGAATTTTGTATCTGCTCTACAAAATCACATCGAAGACCCGTGACCCATCAGTCTAATATCTCTAAAACAAATTTTAACCTTTTGTGCTGCACGATTGGTGGTGGCGCAGTGATGCGCAGCTGTCGGTGGCTGACTTGCAATGGCAGGACAGTGGTGGCCGCGGTGAAGCTCCATATGGCAATGAAAGGCGGCGTCGACGGAGGCAAGGTGCGGTGCGTTGAGGGACGGTGGTTCTTTGATGTCCCGCTTCATTTTGTTTTTCTTCTCATCTTTTTTTTTTTTAAGGTTTTAGTTGGATTTAACTAAGTTATGTTGCTATTCTATTTCTAAACTTGACTTGACTATGGGTTTGCTTTTAACGGCTTATTTATTTATTTGTTTCTGGTTTTGGTAGAGTTGATTGGGTGAACTTGCATGATTCTGGTTGTGTGAGAAAATAATGGCATAAGAAAGAAAATTTAATGTAAGATCAAGGATAAAATGGTCTTTTCATAATTATTGAATAAAAAAAAGAAAAAACTTGTTATATCAAGTAAAGCTAGGTGAACATTTAATGTTCATTTTTTTATATGAAACATTGTATAATCGACCAAAAGGTAAATAACAAATTTAATAATCAAGTAATAGAGTTGTTAACTCTAAACTCTGTTTTGATTCCTAAATATGCTTACAAAATTTTTGATATTATTAGATGTGTGTTTGGGAATTGAAAAAAAAAACTATTTTTTTCAATAAAAGCTGTTTTAAAATAATTCCCAATGTTTGAGTAAAAAGTTTGAATAAATTATAAGCAAACAAATTTTAATTTTATATGTAAATTAATCCACTTACAAGTGAAAGTTGATTTTTGAAACTTTTGATTATGGGATGTGTTATTTGTACATAGCTCATCTCGTACTCCTGCCCAATATACCGTCCATCCATCATTGGATGGATGTGAGACCCAGTTTAAGTAGGGGCCACATATTCATCAAATAGTGGATGGATAGTATATCAACCTGAAGTATAAGGTGGACTATGTCAAAATATCATTTTTTTTATTATAAGTAAAAGTTGATTATTTTACAGTTATAATATTTTTACCAAAATAATCCAAAGTATCAAATATTATAAAATATAAACAAATTAGTTCATATCTTTTTTAGTAATTTGTCATATAAAAGTAATTATTTTCATGTAACCCAAACAAAATACACAACTTTAAAATTACTTTTAATTTGACACGTTCAAACATAAAATTGATTTCCAAATAATTGATTATTGAAATATTTTTAATTTTGTAACTAATACAACATTTGTACTCTTGTTGATAAATACTATCTTATGGGCTTTATTGAATAAGAGAATATTAGTTTGCCTTTTCAACTTTGGTATTTTTTTTTTCGATAATTAGCAAGATGCTCAACCACTCAAGAGAAGGGAGCCACAAAACAAACGTAGAACCAAGGCACAACAAAAAATGCAACTAGGACCAAACAGAAAATAGCAACAACAAAGCTACACCTAATAGAAAACACCAAACCAAACCACTGCAACACACCAATGCACAAGCACTACCAAAATAGAACCAAACACCAAACCTCCTACAAAAAGAGAAGTGTCAATGTACCTGGAGGGCGCCATGACGAGAGGCAACAAAAAAATTGAAAATATAATTTCAATGAAGTAGCCACCAATTTTTATTAGGGAAAAATTGGAAAATTCCTTTAAATTTGCAAAAACTGATTTTTTAAAGAGATTAAGTTTATGAGTCTATTTATGCACAAGGAATGGTAGAAACTTAGTCTCACTGCATCCCTAATACATCCATTTTGCAACAGTTGCCCTAGAGCTTGTTATGCAAATTAATTAATAATTATAATAATATTTATTTTTCCCCTTAAGAATATAATAATTATTTACAAAAGAATAATAAAGCAAGATTAGTACAACAAGTATTTACACAAGAACAATAAAAGCAAAATTAATATAACAGTTATTAACAAAAGAAAAAAGAAAACATAATTAATATGATAACTTTACAAAAGGAAAGAAAAGCAAAATTAATATGATATTTACAAAAGGAAAGCAAAATTAAAAATTAATTTTGGCTTGACTTGCGCTTGTACATATCCTCTGATGCAATAAGGAACTCAAAGCCACGTAGTTCTTATAGAAAATAATTGTGTGTTGGTTAGTTTTATTTACAAAAAAATATTTTTTTTTAAAAAAGAGAAAAAAACAAAATCCATTATTGCACAAGATTTAAGATAGCATAAGCTATACAATAAATCCTTATAATTCTCCTAACCTTTGAGGACGGTCAAGCTATACATCAATGTTAGAGATTGTTGCATGGATTTTAAAGATAAATTTTTTTGTTTTTATTATTTGAGTAAAGAGAGAGCTTATTTTGTATATATTTAAAATAAATAAATAAAAATAAAATCAAAAGTAAAAAGTAAAAACAAAAATAAAAAATAAAGAAAGAAAAAAAAAGAGTAACGCCCAAAATAAGGGAAAAAAAAAGAAAACATTAAACAAATAAAAAAGGGGAAAAAAAAGAGGCACACGCAAGCTCCAACATAATGACGATGCACCATAGAAACATCCTTGGCAAAAGATCATGACGAGCTATGACAGATCAGCGTAAGCCAAAACATAAAAAAATAATAATAATAATAAAAGAAGACACACGCAAGCTCCAGCATGATGGTGAAGCACTATAGGAACATCCTTGGGAAAAAAGAAATTTGGCAAGCTGTGAACATTGATTTGAGGGATCAGCGTCAACCTTAACTGTTTCAAAAAACTGGATGGTGGCTTTGTGTTAAGGGGATGTGGCTATGGTAGTGGTGTTGGTGGCTTTTTGGATTGAAGGCAGTGCTCACAATAGTTATGATTTGATGGTAACACGAGGAAGTGAGATATGTGATGATAGTGGTTGCTGTGAAGTGAGGTGATGAGAAGAGGTGTGATTGTGAAAGTGATATCGTGCTTGATTTAATGATAAGGATGATAGCGATTGTGTAGTTTGAAGGTGGTTGTAGGTTAGAGGATGGTGGGGGTGGTAATGGTAGTGAAGGTGATGGTGGTATATAGTAAAGAAGGTAGTGGTTGATCGAGACTGTGGGTGAAGGGTTCAAGTTGTCAAAGGTATTTTTTTTTTACTGTGGGTGGGGTGATTTGGGTGGGTGAGAGGCAGCTGTGGTGGCTAGGGTTTATCCACCCATTATTGATGTTTGATGCCTATTTATAGATGTTTGGGAAATGAATTGCATTAATGACAAAATAATTTAAATCGATGCTGACTGTGATTTTGATTTGATTAACACTGATTAAAATCAATTAAAAGATGCTCATTAATGCAAATTGACATAAATTGATTAATTAAGAGATGCTGATTGATAAAAATTGACAAATTAAGATATGCTGATTGACACTAATTGACAAATGAAGATATGATTGATAGACACTAATTGACACATTAAAAGATACTTATTTACACTAATTGACACTAAATGGATGTAATTTGATGCAATTTTGATTTTGATTTTTTTTTTTTTAATTTTGGGCTAAGATGCTACTTGGATTTGGGGTCTAAAGATAGGGTTTTATTTTTTTATTTTCTTATTTTTGAAAAATGATTCGGACAAAATATAATGTTCATAAAAAGGAGACAAAGGCAAGATCACCCAAAAAGCAAAGTAGAATAAGAAAGCAATGAAGATCACTGTGTTCGTCCACAAAGACAACAAAGGATGAAAACTACTGCCAATTCAATAGACTAACCAATGCCGCACTAACACCACCACCAAGATCAAGCCAACTACCAAAAAGTGCCACAGCCCACCACCACCTCAACTACACGAACCAGGATATGAGCTCCTTAATCTTCAGCACGACCCTTTTTCTTTCTGGGATGACCCCATCTTCTTGAAAGGATGAAATCTTGACATTCTTTAACTTTGGCTACCACAACAATCATGGCCTTTTCATTATTAGCCTTAAACCCCCAACATTTTTCCAATATCCCACGAAATCCTTGCTTCCACTAAATCCTCTTTAGCTGGTATGACAACTCCACAATCACTACTTTTCTAGTTTGGAACTGATTCAAACAAAGGGGTTTGGGGAACCTTCTCTACTGATCCAAGAGATTCCCCAAAACACTGATCAATTTCATTTCCCTTCTCCAAAAAATTCTCACATTCAAATTTTTCCTTTGATGTGCATTGATGAAGAGTGCGGTTTGAAAGCCCAATTCCATCAATATATTCTTCAAAAGTAGGTGGGCATTCAGGCCTGCTACAAACTGTATCATTAAGGCCCATTCCGCTGGAGCTCGAGTTGAAGATCGTGGGGGAGTGGTCTTCCAAACCTGTCCTAACACAAAGCTTAGCTTCTTCAACACACTTTGGCACCGAGCCCACATCTAAGCAGCATAGTTCGGAAGCTTCCAGGAGCAGTTAATATTCAAATGCACCAATGAGGGAGCCTGTCTCACGTCGATTCTTGTGCACCATCGAAGAAACCATTTCCTCTTCCAAGAATACCCTACACTATTCATCCATCCCTTCCAATCACGTTTCCTTATCTTTCTTCCTGCAACCAAGTGGCTCTTCCAAGATCACTTCGTCTCTTTGAATCACATTTAATGCCTCTTCTATCACGCCTCCAAGTTTCCGTTTCAACTCCTCTATATATGTTGATTTAAAAAACTCTTCAACCACACTCCAAATCATTCCCTTTAGATTCATCTTGAACAGCTCCATTCCATCCTTATTAGCATCAAAGTCTGCCAAACATCTTGGGTATTTCATCTTCCAGTCTTCATCCTTCAAATGATGATGCTAGCCTTCCACCACCTCCTTAAAACTTCTCCTATCATTAATAGCTTTCCTATATTTTCCTTCTCTCCCCACCAATCGAGAGACCTGATCATTTGCCTGTGGAGCCGCACCATTCCATGGCATGTCATTCTTATCATATTTTGCAAAAGAAACCTTCATGCTCCTTCCTCTTATCATAGTTCCATCCAAATTCCTAACAGCATTTCTAGCTTCCTCTAATCCCTTAAAGCGAACAAAGCCAAACCGATAGATGTTATTACATCTTCTCTTCTGTGAAACATAAACATCAATGATATCCCGTTGTCCCTTGAAAATTTATAGCAACTAGTCCCAAGTCATCTCCATAGGAAGACCATCAATAAAAAGAGAAACAACACCCCCCCCCATTTCTTGATGCCCGTTAACAACTAAAATTAAAGAATTTATCAATTATTCAGCAATTGTGAAGATATTTAGTAGAAATAAAAAAATTACTACTTGATTAATAGGTTGATTTATCTTATCTTAACTCTTTCAATTTTTTTGGTCCCTCCTCGCAAAAAAAATTCATTTAAGCTTTGCCACTGAGTTGGTGGATATTAAAAAAGAAAAGATGATAGAACCATCATTTTATATCTTTTTTCTCTCATCATGTATTAACAATAAATCCATAAAATGAATACAAATGACACTTATCTTCCCCGTCTCCTCCAACCTCATTTTTAAGCTGACCTACCACAGATGAATCGGAAAAGGTTTGCGAGCCAGGTTACAACAATTGCAACTCAAAATCCAATTCTAACATGCAATTACTCTAGCACGCGCATGTGAGGGCCCAAGGCCGACAACTTCGGTACCAATCAAAGATAATTGTAGAAGTTTTTTTTTTTTTTTTTAAATATATTTTGACCTTTCTATCCAATGGAAGCAATGAACCATCATTCTTCAGTTGCCGGTCGCAATTTGTGACACCACGCTAGAGTGCCGTCAAGACGGAAGAAGAAAACTTTCATCAAAAAGCGACGTAGAAGTCAAAAACGGAAAATCAAAAGCACGCTTCGGGGGTACTTCTACGTTGAAAAATAATAAGATTGAAGAACTCATCATTAAAGCTTAATAGCATTTCGTTGGCGGTTCACAAAATCATGGTACTTCTACGTTGAAAAATAATAAGATTGAAGAACTCATCATTAAAGCTTAATAGCATTTCGTCGGCAGTTCACAAAATCATACTTTTCTAAACTAGTTATAGTCACTACCATAGTCAAACTAATTGACACTTGTGATTGCATGATCTTTGATTTTGTAGAATGAAATTTCATAATATGGCAGCTAGATCCTTTAATAGAACACAGTGAATGATGTACTATGAATAATTCTATTTGCACACCAAATATAGCGGTGCAATGAATTGATGAGATGCTCAATAATGCTAGTCACATGCTTACAATTCAATATAGCTATATAGACTATTAGATTTCTGAATTTTTTTATTATTAAATGGGTCCCATATGAATATCCAAAGGTCACAATTCAATGTGGAGAAAGAAAAGCTCTTCCTCCTTGGAGTATGTCAGAATTTTCCACAAACACACCATTCAATTCCACATATAAATTTTTTTTTTAACTATCTTATTATAGTTGATCCACCTTCGATTTTTACACACACATATTCCGATTTTATTAACTAAAAAAAAGGTGTGAAATGAGGTGCACCAAACACTATTCTTAGATGCTATATGGAAGATTATTCAAGTTCTTTTCATAAATGAAAAATAGCTATAAAGCCAATCGTTAGAAACTTTTTTTCTCAAATGACATGATTTATTTATTAATTTTTGAAAAGATGTGAAATGACGCGCACCAAGCACTATTAATTTTTTATTATATATTTCACATTTTATGCAATACAATAACAAAATTTAATCTCTAATTCACTAAATTATTTATTTTAGAATTAACTCAGCACATCTTCTTAGAATTGAGTAAAAGTTAATTTATAGGGGAAAAATTGCCTAAACTTTTATAAAGGCTAACTTGGTTATATTCCTTAAGTGATATGGGATTAGATTTTCTGCTATCATAATGTGCTTGTACTTTCCTAGAATCCAACAAACAAACGAAAGGGCAAAAATGGATCAGCTGGTGTAAGCTTCTCCAAAATAATTAATCGACCTAGACTTTGTAACAAGAGAACAGTGGGAATAGACTCTCTAATATAAAATTTTTATGTGACCTTATCACATGTAGATTTTTACTATTAATCCAAAAGATGAGTCAAGTATGGAAATCATAAGAAAAATTAACCAATGATAAAAATCTATATATAACAAGATTATGTGAAATTTTCACATGAGATGATTTACTCCTAGAAAAAATAGTTCTATTATTTTGTACATATAGAGGTTTAGAAACCCAAATTGATATATGGTAATTGTAATTTAAATAAATATAGATTTTAGTTATGCAAGTATCAAATTAATATATTACATTTACTAATAGTGTAAATCCATTTATAATTAACATCGCATGCAATATTTACATCAATGATATCCACACTTAGTTGAACTATGATTGCTATATGTCAATTTGGATCTCTATTCATTATATTTCAAAGAGAAAATATAGTCAGACAAAGGTTTTTTTTTCCCCTCTTCTTTCGCATGTTCTTACTTAAGGTGAAACGCAACCTTATCCATTTAACTACTTGCTAAATATTGGCTTTATTTGATTAGTGTCACTATTGGAATTTGTTGAGCTTAACATCGCCATCCATAGCACCTATAATAAGTGGGCAATGAAATCCCTTATAGTAGATGCAATTATAAAAAAATTTAGGGAAATAAAGTTACACCCTTCTCATTAGATATAATTTTTATCCTAATGGTTAGTGTTCAATCCAATATAGAGATGACACTTGAGTGGGGGCTGGGGCAGGTAGTGGCTCCCTGCTCCCCGTCCTAGCCACCCTTTTTTCACCTCATTGCCATTTCCAATCTCCATGTTAAGAGATTTTTTTTTTCCTGTTCTCATTTCCCAACTCCCCACAAGTCCTCACAAGGATCCCAAACAAATAAAAAATGAAAAAAATTTAAAAATTATAGTCATATAAATTTAGTAGGATTTATATTTTTAATATATATACATACACACACACACATACTCTATGGAGGAAGAATTCCTCCTACATGAATCAATCGTAAGCCTAGTTTGGTAGTGCTCTTTGAAAGGGTATTTTTACTTATAAAAAGCATAAGTCAATTTTTTTCCTTTTTGAAAAATAAAAAAGTTGGGTTGTTTTTGCTCTGGCTTTTAAAAGTCAGGAGGTACTCTTGAAAGCCTTCATGGGGTGCTTTTCAATGCTAGCTTGTATTATTTAAAATTTAAAAAACTAATATAATTTTATTCTCTTTAATGATAGTAAAAGTAAAAATTATTTTATTTACTATTTATATCTATTATAGTTATTTTAGATTTTAAAAATAACTTTGCCAAATATTACTTTTATGGCTTCTTTTTATAAAGAACAACTTTTATATTACTAGTATTTTGAACCCGTGCAATACATGGAATAATTAAAAAAATTAAAAATGAAATTGTAATTAACAAATATTGAGTGAAAAAGTAATCATCATAAATAAAATTAATTTAGAGAAAATAGATAAGTGATTCATAATCAAAATTATATATCACATAGAATTTACCCGCGGATCAATAATTAGGTGACAAAAGCATTTGTATGAACTATAAGCACAGCTAATTAGGTTTAGAATCGAGTTTACACACCTAAAAATTGAACTTTTGAATTTACCTTAATCATTTACAAATTTCCTCCCCCCTCTCATATGTTGTGCAATAATTATTATCCAACGTCAAGAAAAATAATGTAGAAAGTAATAAATTATATATCTTGCTATCTGATCTTAATATTTCCAACAAACTAAATTATTTATAACATATATAGACTTAATAAACTAAAACATATAACTTCATTAAAAAATAAATTAAAAAGATAACTATACCTACTTAGGAGGACTGTAACTAAAATAAGCCATAATAGTAATTCTCAATATTTTATTGTATGATAATTATGAGTATAATAAAAATACAAACTAATAGCAATTTATTAATTATAAGTAAACTAAATCAAAGTATATCAAAACATGTATTTTCTCTTCTAAAAGAAATCTATGTAATGTTATACCCATTATATTTGTTCGGAAAAATCATAGAAAGGGAAATTTAATAGAATCATATTGCCTCCTATTGTTATAGTAAATAATAAACTGAAAATTTCAAGATACTTAATATTGCCACATAATAAATGTTAGGCAATTTTCACATAACTTAATAAACCTCTTAAAATCGTAATCCTACCTCCATAAATATTTCCTATGATCCACTTGATAAAACTACCCTAAATTAAGACTTTTTTTGTATAAAAAATCCTCAAACATAATAGTCATATCAAATATAATTTAAAAAATAATAATTAAATTAAATATATAAAGCAGCTCATGTACACTCCACAATTATGAATAATAGAAATTTTAGTATAAAAAAATTATAGATAGAGCAAAAAAGAAAATAGAATTTAGATGATATTTCAGTATATAAACCAAATCAAATATTGAATATGAAAATTCAAGTGAGTTAAAACTCCTATGTTTTACATATTTATTTCCAAAAAGTCATGTACAATAGGGGAAAAAAATTGATTAGTAAAAAAAAATTGTGAATTCAAATTAGGAAATATGTTAAAAAAAACCATTAATTATCAATTTGAGTGTTGTTAAAAAATGTTATAAGTCTACCTACCAAAAAATATTAAAAGTTGGAAAAAGAAATAAGCAACCTGGAAGCTTATGAAGCATGTTTGGTTAAAGTGCTAACATAATAGTAATTGCCTTTTAATAATTGAAAATTAATTAAGACATATTATCTATTTAGTCCATTTTCATGTTTCTAAACAAACTATAAATTTCAATATAGTTAATAGTTAAGATAAATATAAATAAAAGGTATTTACGTGTATTGGAAAGATGAAAACTATAAAATTCATTAAATAGTTATTATCCTTATTATCAATTAATCAATTTTAGTTAATTGTTTGTTTCAAAGAAGATAGGAGTGGAAAAGTATATTGGAAAGGTGAATAAAATAAGTGATCTGCATTGAAGCACGGGGAAAAGACGTAATTTGGTTGGACGGCTGTGGGATAGTGGTAGAAATTAAATTTTCTTATTGAAATTTGAATTTGAATTTTTTTTATATAATTGTAAATGAAAATTTTCTATTATTAGTAAGTGACAAAAAATAATTTTTGTACAAACCTCTAATTGATTGACACATGCAAAAAATTTTCAGTTAATGGCTCTCTTTTTTTTATATGTATAGATAGATTTTATTAAATAGTACTACTATGACTTTTTAAAAATAACTTTTAGATAGTTTAAAAAGCTTAACAATTCTGAAAAAATTACAATAATATTAAATCAAACCTTAACTCTTAATTTTGATTGTGAAAGAGAGAGAGAAAAAAAGAGAGAGAAGATTTAAAGGTGAATATGTATAATGGAGGAAGGAAAAGATTTCCTCCACTAAGGATACAATAATTTTCCATATATATAATATTTATAATATTAAGGGTTAATTGTAGTTTACCTCCTATATTATAGGTCATATGCATTTTACCCTTTATATTTTAAAAATATACATCCCAACTACTTGTATTTTCGCAAATGTACACTTTGGCCCTTCTGTTGATTTTTTCATCAATTATAAATAAAAATATTACATATTCAGGGTGTCGGATTGTATATTTAAGAAAGTTCAACAGGTCAATTTGCATATAATCCAAAATTCAAGGGAGTATAGTGCATTTATTTGAGATAAAGTGTATATTTACAAAAATACAGGTAGTCAGGATGCACATTTTTAAATTATAGGAGTAAAGTACACATAACCTATAATATATGGATTAAACTATAATTAACCCTAATATTAATGGTATTTTAATAAGTTTAACTCTATGCGGAGATCGTTTGGGGTAGAAAGTGTGATCCTTATCTCCTATCCCAAAATTTGCTTTCAAAGATTCTTACTTCTGTCTATCCAAAAATCTCCTAATTTGAGGCCTTGAATAATGGAGCAATTCTTGTAAGAATCCCCAAATGGAATAAAAAATTTTCATCACCAATTCAACAAGTGATAGTAGACCAGAGCAGATCATGGATTCGAATTCTCCAATTAACACTAGGAGAAATTGTGGGTTTTATTTTATCAACGTCAATTTTAAAATTTGATGTGTTTAATATCCCAACAAACAACAATTGTAATAAGTGCAATCCTTATGCTATAATGTTTAGTTTAGTAGTAAGCACTTAATGGATTTGGAATGGGCAGTAGCTTTTTGGGGTTCTAATTCAACAGCCTATACTATTAACCTAATGGCATTATGTTTAGTTCATATTTTCATCGTTATTATTATAATAATTATTATTCCTTTCTGTATCTATTCACTTTCCTCTCGTTCTTCCTTGGCCATCCAACGATCTGTTCGTTCCTAATGCACAATGTTTACGTCACAAGTGTGCTGTCTTTATATTTAATTTTTTCCCCCCTTATATGCGCGTTAAGTTCTGATACAATGATACATTAGAAATAAATATTGTCAAACATAAAAGGAATCACGATTCTCGTTGATGCCTTTTTTTATCATTGATTTATTAGAGCCATGGACTAAATTTTTCAAGTTCTCATTGAGGAATGTTACGTAAAAGTTTCATTTCTAGACTATACGTTCATTGACCTTGACCGTACAACTCGGCATGTAGATGCTTCTGAAGGGTATTGCGAATGGCCAGATGATATATAGAATTTTAGAATTGAAGATAGAATGTGAACGTAAATTATTCAAAATAGTCTTAGTCTAACTAACTGAATTAAATATAAACAGTAATGCATATTTCCTTTTAATATTTTCTAATCTGTTCTAGGGGACCAAAGCAATCATGAAACATGACACACGTATGACGATTGACCAAGTATAATTTCAACTTTTAGAGTCAACGTCTTTATATTATTATTATTATTACATGGAGATTGCATGTGAAGCTTCCAAAGTTTTTAGAGAATTAACGATCATTTACTACAAATGAATTTAATTTTAATGTATTATCATTATAAATATATATATTTTTACATATTATAAGTATTTTTTTATTCAATCATTCAAATATGTATCAGTATTTCATAAAATTTAAGTATTCGGCTCTTATAATAATTTATATTAAGTACATATATAATAATACATAATTTAATGATAGTGTTAAATAGTTTACATTACTACATGTAAAAATTAATTTTACTACAAACACCACATATGATTTAATGTATTGGAAAAGAGGATGGGAAAAAGGACTTGGTCAACTTGAGAGGCTGAAAAATAAAATTAACTTTGAAAGTATTGGCAGAAGTTAAAAAAGAAACAAAAAATTCGAAGATGAGTTTTAATTGCAAAAAAATAGAAAACCAAAAAGCCCATTCACTGTAATTTTTAATTTCATAAATTATATTTAAATTCTCTTTTAGGAAGGTATTGTATTGAGTTATTGGTTAATCGATTTAACATTAAAATAAAGATCTTCTTGCATATACTAGAGGTTTGTGATGCAATAAAAGTAATAAACTTTTACAAATCAAGACAAAAAATCATAAGTAAAGACACTCAGAGATGGAGTTTTATTAATACTTATATATTCATTTATCTAGTGATACAATCACCTAAATATAATGAAGAAAAAAATCATGAAATTAAAAAATAGAAATTACGGAATTAAAACACCCATCTTGGCTAATAGAGAAAAAATAAGGATGACAAGAAAACACATCGACCTGAAAAAATAGGCCATGTGAAGTCAAAGTTTCAGAACTCTTTAGCACTATCTGAAACAAATTTGTGGTTACTCATTCGTTTCTCAAAAAAAGATGAAAGGTTACACGTTGTTAATTATCAATCCCGGAATGTCCACATTAAAATTTCACACTCGCTTTATATCTAGTTAGACGTATAAATTTCTGATTAACAACTTGTAGTTGGAGGTTAATACTAATAATCACAATTATTGTTGCGTTAATCGCAAAATATATGTAGTTAATAAGAAACTTATACAACATTAACCACTAGTATTATGATAACTGATTAATATCACGTTAATCACAAGAAGTCGTATATACCATTAACTAGTGTGCCATTAACCGGTGTAAAACTAGTGTGAGAAAAATAGGGTGAGATAACCGCATTCCATGCATGAGGTAAAATCTCTATTTCTAGTGATATTTTGATTTCCTTCCAACTTTTCTTTTCTTTTTTTTTTCAGTTTTGTCTCTAATATTTTAATAAAACTTTAATATTATCCTTTTTGCTGATGTAGCTAATTTTATTAATGAAAACTGTTGATCTATATCTGACGTGTCCATTCTATATTATGTGGATGTCATGTTGTATATGTAAAAATATTATTTTTGTCCCTATAATATACTTAGAGTTAAGAATTGTTTATAAATAGGACTTAATTTATTTCAATAAATATGGTTAGATAAAAATAAAATTTTTTCATATATAACATAATATCCATATAAGATAAAAATAAATACATCAAAGTCAGATTAACAGTTTTTATTATTGAATTTGATAGCATTAGCGAAAAAGATAATATTAAAACTTGATTGAAATATTAGGGATGGAATTGAAATAAACAAAATTTTTAAAATAAAATTAAAATATCACTAAAAGATAAAGGACAAAATAGTGTTTTGCCTTTCCATTATTTTATACATTGACTTGTGAGAAGTAATTAATTAGTGTTATAGCGCCCATAAGAAGACCTGGCATACAAGGACTAAATGAACCAGGATAGGATCAACTGATAACATATAATAACATAAGAATAGGGTCTTAGGTTTTATATATGTTAGTTGTATTATAGTAGTAAGTCAATTATAAGTATTATTATATAAGTTCATGAAACATGTATGCCTGATCTCGATTTAGCTAGGTCAACTTTCCTTTTACTAATTCTTCTTCCGAAAAAGCAAAAAGGCATAACCGTCTCCCCCTCTCACTACCTCTATTTAAGGTCTCAATCTCTACCACCACCCACACCATATACTAGAGCTTAAGCTAAGTATCTACTTGTTAATTTTCTTGCCCTCTTGTGACTTGTGAGTGAGTCGAGCCAAAAATCTTGCTACCATGGCTAGCCAACACAACCACTTTATATCCAAAGTTGGTATAATTGGGGCAGGTATTAGTGGGATTGCTGCTGCAAAGCAATTATCCCACTATAACCCTGTGGTTTTTGAAGCCACTGATTCCATTGGGGGTGTTTGGAAACATTGTTCTTACAATTCCACTAAACTTCAAACCCCTCGATGTGATTTTGAATTTTCAGACTTCCCTTGGCCTCAAAGGGATAACTCATCTTTCCCTTCTTACACTGAGGTGTTGGAATACTTGCACAACTATGCAACACATTTTGATGTGTTGAAGTTTGTCAAGTTCAATTCAAGGGTGGTGGAAATTCGATATGTTACTGAAAATGATCAACACACCGAAAGCACTCAATTGTTCTTGTTGAACTCACACAAAGTTGAACAAGAATATGGGAGGCTCTTGAGTGGCCGTCCTGTTTGGGAGGTGGCTATGGAGAACAGCCAGTCTAAAACTGTGGAGGTTGTTTTAATTTTCCTTGTGTGTTTAATTTTCAGCATATCATTATTGTCGTTCAACTCTAATTTTCTTTTCGATCTTATGAGAATTTAGGTCAATTTTCAAAGAAAATAGAAGTCAAGGGTCGATGTAGACATGCATTTGCTAGTACCATGACTGCTATATATGTTCAAAACCCCCCAGACACCTTATTAATTAGTCAAGTATGCATGCTATTAATATTCTTACTTAGTTAAGAATATAGAAAAATTTATGTATGCTTGAGTTATCTAATACTTGACGAGAACTGAGACTAGAAAAATTTTTATATGCACCAAAGTAAGTTATTGTTGTTGCTCTAATTTATTGGTTGCATGCCAGATCAAATATATGTGTGTATATTTGGATTGATCAAAAGCCTTAAGCTAATTAATTTCTTCATTTTGTTTTCAACAGTTCAATATTAATTATATTCCTATCCAATTAACTGAAACATGTTATTCTTTTCAAGGAGTTGAAGTAATCACAAAATTTACCATATTTTCGTTCCTTAATAATTTGTTATTGTTTCTGAGTGCAGTGGTATGCATTTGAGTTATTGGTGGTATGCATTGGCAAATATGGAGACCTTCCAAGAATGCCAGTTTACCCACCAAATAAAGGTCCAGAAATTTTCAGTGGCAAGGTTTTGCATACCATGGAATATTCTAAGCTAGACAAAGAAGCTTCTCATGAGCTACTCAAGGGAAAGAAGGTTGCAGTTATTGGTTACAAGAAGTCAGCTATTGATTTGGCTATGGAGTGTGCAGAGGCAAACTCAGGTTTGTATATTCTACATAGTATATGAATTTTAAATATCAAGATAAAGACAAAAAATATATATAAAGATTAGTTTATTAATAGTACTGGGATTGATGCATATGATCCTTCAATAATATCACTGTCACATTTATCACAGAAATTATAAGCTCCATATGCTTGTTAGTTGTTAGGTAACCTGGCGTCAGAAACGACTCGCCTTTGTACTTTAACAAAAAATAAAAAATTAAATTGAAAAAAAGAAAGAAAGAAAGATTCAGAAACGACAGCATATGGTGAAACTATTTGAGAGTTGATGATGACGATGATATGACATTAGATGACCTGTTGACCTTAAGTCTGAAGTTTCAGAGGTGTGGACGTTATACTTGGTCAACATCATAGAGTAATGTTATTACTGTACTTGATTTTTATACCAAACTCTTTCACACTTTTCTTTGAGGGAAAAAGAGAGAGAGAGAAAAATTAACTTTTTAAATATAATTTTTCTCTATTTTTTTTTTCAATTTTATATCTCAAAGAGAAAAGTAATAGACCTTATTGTAAACATTAACTGCATAAAAACAAAACATTTGTTTAACCTTTTGCATGTGTTTTTTGACAAGTCATTCACACAATTATTGTAAGCGTATTTTAAAATTTGATAACTATAAGTATATATGTTTATTTGATGGTTACGTATTTGGTGCATATTTAAAAAATGATTGTTATTTACTTACAAAAAATTATAGCTAAATATTTTAAAGAGATTGTTTGGTTGAGAGAAATAAAACAAATAATAATCATGATCAATGTTATTAAGGGTTTGTTTGTTTATGCTTTTTTTAATAAAAAAATTATTTTTTTATTGAAAAAAATAGTTTTTATATATTTAAATAATTTTTTAAAAATAATTATATTCTTAAAAAAATTTATTTTTAATTTTTTGAAAAAAGTAAAAATAATAACTTCTTCAAAAAATTAATTTTTAATTTTTTTAATTACATATAAAATTTAAATTGTATAATCAATTTTTCAGCTTTTTACAAACCACATATTGTTAACCTTTATGGGAGCCCACCAAAGAATTTACATGTAAGGCCCAATATTTAAATTTATGAAACTATTATTTATACTTATGGTGCAAGAATTCATTAAGGTATCATTTAATTATTGATTGAAAAAAAAAAAATAAGGGATCCATTCTCAACCAATGATTATAAAATATCTTAATGAATTCCAATTATGAGTACAAATAATACAACTTTTATACTTATATTTTCCCCTCGCTAATTAATTAGCCTACTTTTATTAACCTCCTTGTCGTTGAAGGACCCGGAGGGCAACCTTGCACAATGGTTATAAGGACCTTGCATTGGACGGTTCCATCATACTGGATATGGGGATTGCCATTTTTCTTGTTTTATTCAACAAGATCCTCTCAGTTTCTCCATGAAAGGCCAAACCAAACCTTGTTGAGGGCCCTGCTATGCCTTCTTTCATCTCCAATGGTAAACTTCACTTTTAAATTTGCGTTCATCACCTTCAGAATAATGATCAGAATATTGTCATGTACATCTTAAAAAACATTCATGAACCTTCACCTAACGACTTAAGTCTTCACCTACCGGGTATAGGTACCACTTAACGGTCAGTTGTTGTTCAGGGTCTTTTGGTTTACATTTCGCAAGGTCCAAAATTCTTTTGACAAAAATAATAAAATTTTATTTTCATTAATTTTCACAAGTCTGAAAAATAGAAAATTAAATAAAAATAATTTTACATTTTTTATTTAATATTAAAATAAAAAATGGAAATAGAAAGCATTTTTGAAATTTAACAGAAATATTTTTTCAGTGTTTCTTTTACAAATTCAAATGTTAACAACAGGAAACAACATGAAATAAGATGACATTTTTTTTTAATTAATTTAAAAATAGAAAACGTTTTCTAATGTCAAACAAATTTTCCTTTTCGTTCACAGAATATGAACCAAACATGCAGTTAATAGATAGAAAAATCCGTTGATACAGCATTCACTAAATTAGTATTTCCCCTGCCTCCAAATTGACAGAGAAAAGCAATTTCCAAGTTCATAGAGTCATATTTGGTTTGGAAGCTACCCTTAGAGAAGTATGGGCTCAAACCAGATCACCCTTTTGTGGAGGACTATGCTTCATGCCAAATGGCTATCTTGCCTGAGAATTTCTTCTCCAAGGCAGACAAGGGGAAGATACAATTCAAGAAGGCTTCCAAATGGTGGTTTTGGAGCAATGGAATTGAATTTGAAGACAACACCAGATTGGAGGCTGATGTTGTGGTTCTTGCCACTGGATTTGATGGGAAGAAGAAGCTCCAAGATCTATTGCCTAAGCCATTTAGAAGCTTGATTGTGGACCAATCTGGAATCATGCCCTTGTATAGGTCAGTAAGTGACTCTCACACATATACCACTGAGTAACCATCAAACTAAACCAAAACCGAGAAAAAGTTTTGGGTAGGAACTTCTTGCCTTAGTCATTCAAATCAATGTTTGAAATAAGTTACTTAGTGATGCTAATGAAGAAAAATAAACTTTTAACATGACCCACATAACTTAACACATGTCAAACATTGATTTGGAGGGAATAAATCCTCTCATATAAAAATTTTATATGATCTTATCATATATAAATTTTCACCATTGATTAGAAATTTGGGTCTTTGCTTGGGTCCCATAAGAAAATCTAATTAATGGTAAAAATCTACACATTATTTGGTCATGTAAAATTTTCACATAAGAGAATTCATTCACTTTATTTGAATGTGTAACCAAAAGCAAACCATAAGTTTGTTATACACTACATGCACTTATTTGAAATAACCCCTCTATAAGAACTGAAGATTAATTTAAGAATTGAAGATTAATTATCTTCATAGTTCTTTATCATATTTTCACATTTGGAACAAAATTTGGTGCTTATGTGAAGACTAATTTGATTGGTACTTAACAGAGGAACGATTCATCCACTAATTCCAAACATGGCTTTTGTGGGGTATGTTGAAAGCATTTCAAATCTTCAGACTGCCGAGTTAAGGTGCAAATGGCTTGCTAGACTTGCTGATGAACAAGTCAAGCTTCCAAGTGTTACAAAAATGATTGAGCAAACAACAAAAGAGATACAAGTCATGAAAAGAACCACGAGGTTTTATAAGAGAGACTGCATTTCAACATTCAGCATCAACCATAGTGATGAGATTTGCCAAGAGATGGGATGGAACCCTTGGAGGAAGAAAAATTGGTTCTCTGAAGCTTTTAGCCCATACAGCAGCCAGGACTATTCATGAAGAAAGAATTAAAGATAAACAATGAAAAATCTCAAGAGTGTACCCGCGAAGATCTTGGTAGGAAAGAACCACATAGCAATAAGTTAAATAATGTATCTTGGTTTGAGCAATATATTCATCTTTTACTGATAAATTTAATAAAAGAAGAACTGTTACTCCTTTACAGGACTGAGTATGGGAGAACCTTTTTAGAATGAAAAATAATTATTCAATATTTAACACTATAATTATGACAATAAAAATATAATTAAATTATGGATGATCATAGTGATTCATAAAACTGAGTTCTTGAATGCGTGTATAAAAGAGTTTCGTTAGTTGAACCTTACAATCAGAATTTGAGACACATAACCATCGACATATATGAAAAACCAATATTAAGAAAATTGGACCAGTCTGGCTAGTCCAGTAGATTCAACCGAAAATTAGTCCCCAGACCGGTCTAGTCACAACAAAAAAGATAAAAAATTTAAAAATTGGTGGGAGCTGATGTGAATGGATTCAAAATCGAACCAATTCACATGAATGACAAATATTCGTTTATTTGTCAAATTAAGAATTATTAAATCTCGTACTCTTTTCAAAAAATACAATGGAGATAAATATAAAGCAAAGTGACACATGAGTATTTATAGTTGTTTTGGGAGTAAAAAATTCTTATTCTAAGCCATATAGGATTTGAATGTTTTATAGTAGTTTTAATAATAAAAAGCTTCTAGTTTAAGCAACGTGGAACTTTAGTACTTTATATTTCAACTCTCATAAATAAATGCTCTAGCATCATAAAAATATAAGTATAATTTTTTTTAAAAAATAATTATATGAATTAATAGCTGTAGGTTGTGCAACATTTGTCACTGCTGCAACACCTTGTGCGACATTCGCCATCACAACATTCTTAACGTTCTCCACCTACAAATTCTTGTATTATGCAAGAAGTCAGCAATTGACAATCTCCGATCGAGAACCCTAGAAAATGAATCACAAATGGAAGACAAATCCTCTTTGATCAGAAGCAAAATTCAATGATACCAGGCACACGCAATAGAGCTCTCTAATGAAGAGAGCACTGATACCATATTACAAAGCCTGAATCAGAGAATGTGCACAAGAACTCTAAGTAGAAAAAGGAAGAATCAGAGGAGAAGAGAGAATAGCTGAGAAAATGAGAGTGGATTCTTTGAATTACTTGTGCAAACTACACAGTGAGTATCTATATATAAAAGAACTAAGCAACTATTATGGAATATGAGGGTTTAGAGGGTTTATAATGTATTTTATAATTTTATTTTTCATTAAAATAATTAAATAAAATTAGTATATTTCATGAAAAAAGATAAACATGACACTTCAATATTTCTCTTTTAATAGAAATAAGATAATAAATAATATTGTAATCTCATTAAAGATCCTTCCATTTGAGAGATCCATAAAACGAAGGTAATGGAGAGCTTCGAGATGTTAATAAAACTCTCAAAAGATTTTCCCTCCTAGAAATTAAAATCTATCACAAGGTGTACAACTGCATTAAATCTCTCCCTTGTTTCCTTTTCTCTTCTAAATTAAACTCATGAATACATCCTCAAATTGTTAAATAATAATAATAATAATAATCTTTCATTTAATTTATGTATGTAAACATAAGAATACATATAAATATTATTCTAAACAAGCAAACAAAAAATTTAATCAAATAATTATTAAATCTAAATATAATTCATTTTATTGTAGTTTAAAATGTTATAATTATATTAATTTAATTTATTTTTTGTTAAATAAAACTTCTAACTAAATATTTTTATTAAAATATTTTAAATATAAATTTAGAAACAAATTAAACATATATTATTATAATAAATATTTAATTTATATAATCTCTACAATGCACGTGCAGCTCACATCTTAAAAAAACTAGTTTTTTTAAAAGCTAGGCTTTACTCATTTTTGTTTTTTTTTTTCATTTGCACCACATTATTATACTATCTTTTACACATGTCCTGTTTAACAAAAATGAAAAGAAAATGTTTTAATCTATGTTATTATTGATTTATTATTTAAAAAGAAAATAGTGTAAAAATCATATTAAAAAAAAATATTGTTGTTTTTGTGTAATATTGGCACAGCTGTCTCTTCGGACCACAAAATTTCAGGTAATTCAGCACAAAGTTACGAGCAAAGTTGAGTCTCTGCCTTTTTGTCAAACACCACATGATTAATTTTGTAATTTACTTTTTGATTTCTTGACCAACTTCTGCACAGTAATAGACTCATGTAACTGCATATTTGGAAGATGAAGAATCAACTTCCTTTAGCTTTGGAACAAGTAGCCTCGCTCGCTTTTTAAGTTTTTTCATTTCTAGCTCTCTGTTTTTGTTTGCTTCCAAGGATTGAAAGTATGGTCCTAGGACAGTATAGAAAAGAAATAGATATTGACAAATTAAGAATAAAGTGGTGCTCTGTTCTATTTGCATATCAACATTTAAAATTGTACATAGTGAAAATAAGAAACAGTATAATGGCTCACAAAACTAGAGTAGTAAACTACAAATAAATCAGAGCATCCCCATTTTTTTGCACTGAAATCACCTAACTGAGGAAATTCTCTATATAGCAAAGTTTGTATGGAAAATGACTGAACAGAACAACAGCGTCCATAGTTCTTCCTTTTCTCCTTTTCTACTCAATTTTTTTTTTTTTCGGGTACATTTTCTACTCACGATTTGAATGGTGGAAACAAAATTACACATTGATGTTGTTCAATGTTTCACATAAATCAGAGCAATGGGAGCAAAAATGTTTCACATTGATGCAGCCTGCCTCACTTTATGTATTGCAAAGCCTTATATTTATCATCAAAAACAGATGGGGGGATGGGGGATCATAATAGTACCCAAAACCCGATTTACTGAAAGAAAAGAAAATATATAGGAATATGAAGAAAGGGGTCAAAGATTTGATTTAACTTAAATAATCAATCCTTCTCATGCTAACCACTCCTCATCCATCCCTTCGAATTCAATATCTCCAATGTCCATGCTGCATGCACAGTCATGCAAAAAAAAGGAACAAAATTAATGGGAAAAGTGAAGGAATTAGTATATATATATATATATATATATATATATATATATATATATATATATATATATATATATACTGTATATAATATATACTGGTTAGTCAAACTAATGCAGCTTTTACTAGAGTCGTCTGACATTGCCTATGAAGTTAATCGAAACTGCGCTGGTCCAAGACTGTACCACTAAGCCTTACATTGGAAAACCGTGGAGAAGGAAACGTATGCAATAAAACTTTATGAATGCATTTGCATGACCAAAAATAAAATTGCATGTATTTCTATTTTTACTGGTTCAATTCATTTGAATCGTGTTGACTTCAAGAGTACAAGAATTATGCAGTCTTTCTACGAGAGTTATCTTCTTAGGGTTTGATCTAATGTATTCCTCCCAAAAGTGAAGTTTACTTATTATCTCAACCAAACCTTGGTGAGCATCTGCATGTATCCTAACCATAATTAAATAGGAGATTGTGTTTAAAGGGTCGTTTGAATTTGAATGTTTCTCACAGGCCTGTAATGCACACAAATCTGAAAAGTGCAAAAGAAGTTTTGTAACTTGATGAATCATTTATTATTTATCAATTTTTTTTCCCTGGCTTACATTATTTATCATGTTTTTATTAAGCCTACTGAGTTGGTTTAATTTTCCATAAAGAAAGAGCTATTTTAAAAGAGCGAATGAGAGACTCAAAACAGAATGGAGAATGAGCAAAATAAAAGAACCTATATATGGCACTTAGCTTGAGTTATGCTTGATAACCAAGCTTCACAAATTGGACCTGAAATCGGCCAGGGAATTTACTTATTACTTATTATTCAATCATGTTCCAGTTATAAATTTAGAGAAATTTTAGGCGTTCACATAATAACAAAAATATATTGCTCTGTATGATTTATAATTCAACACTTCAACTATTACATTAAAAATGTTCTGAACGGCAATGACTCACAAGAGATGTGAATGGTGCAGAATGAGCACCTTTATCTTTCTCTATGAACACCTAGAAATTTCTCATTCACATCACAATCCAAGTGTTTAGCTAATGACTCAAACTCACATAGTAAGATGAACTTACACATACAACAATTCTAAAAAACAAAACAAGTAAATCTTATAATTCTGCAGTAGGAAAGATGCAAGCGTTCTATGTGTAACAAAAAGATGATACCTAATTAAATTTCCCTTGGCTATGTTACAAGAAGACTCAAACAAACCTTTCTTTCCCTTGATGACAGGTACAAATAAAAAGAAAAAAACACAGTTCCTACACATATTTCATTTCCAAAAATTATGAAACTTATGCTGAACTTACCAAGGTAAGGTAGGATCTTTGAAGTAGTCCTCTGAGCACTGTTCTAAGCAGCTCTCATTTGCATTCAACCAAGCTGGAAATTCATTGAGTTCATCAAAATTATGATATGCATCATCACCTTCAGTCTTGACTTGAGGTGCACGTTCCATGTTCTTCAAGAACTTGAACCACCAAGCTGAGGTGAGCAAATTCATGGTGTCATTCCACTCCATTTGATATTGCTCTCCCAATGATCTGATCTCTTCCATGCCCTCATCATCCATAGCTGTATGCAAGCCTCCACCTACCTGTGTTGTGGCCATGGATTCAATAGTATCCACCATTGAAGAATTAACCCCCTCTCCCCTTCCAATTGAAGGAAGTTCTTGATCAGTTACAATAGAAAGTGGTGGAGAAGATGATGTTGGAGATGAGTAAGAGAACAATGGTGAGTTGTTGTTGTTGTTGTTGTTGTTGTTGAGGAACAGGGTAGCATCTAAGCTGCTGAAATCATGCAAATTGAGGTTCAATCCCAAGGTCTGGTTTGGAAGTGTGAAATTGGGATTTTCAGCCATAAGGGGTGGAGGAGCAAATGAGGAAGAAGCAACAGGCAAGGTGCAATTAGAGTTTCGAACTGAGGGAAGAGGAACATGGGAGAAGGATGATGATCGATAGGGGAAAAAACCATCCATTATATTATTTGGAAAATTGTTCATGCATGATGGTAAAGTTCTAGAATTTCTCCTAGACTTAAATTTTTCATCTTGCTCAAAACTGGTGTGATGGGAAAATTGGAAGGATTCTGATGGCTGTTGTTGCTGTTGCTGCTTCTGTTCTTGGCCTTGTTGCTGTTGCTGCTGCTCTTGTTGTTGTTGTTGTTGTTCACTGGCTTGTTTCATTGCTGCCCTGTGGAATTTCAAGGCAGTGACAATCTCCCTCCTAGCCTCTGCCATATTCAGAAGCCTTTCTTGATAAGGCCTACTAGTGTGAAGCCTTCTTCTAACTTGTTTTTTGTGTTGTTGTTGTTGGCTGAGTTGAGCACCCAAAACTTTGCCATGTTTCCTCAAATTCCTACTTGGGGAAACACTACTAGTATCAACAACACAAGGGCCATTATTGGTGTTCATGGTAGTGTCTTTTGGTTTTGAGGTAGTAGTGGTTAATTGCTTCACTAGGCTTCTTATGTAAGCACCAGAAAGAGGAGGAGGGTCTTGTTCAAACTTGTTGATGAGCTTCTCTAATTCCATTCTTTCTTCTTTTGTTTCTAATTGCTCCAAATTCAAAGATCTGCCTCTAATTTTCTATATGGTTATGTTATGCTTCAATTTTGGTGTGAATGGAATTTAGAAGGGTGGTGATAGGTTGGTAGAATCATGGGGGCTTTTTAGGCACAAAGTGAAGAATGCAATGGTAGATGCTGATCCAAAAGAAATGTTCTGGTCCTTCTTTGATGGGTCTCTTGGGGGTGTTATAAATAGTTGGGGACAGCATAGGGCTTTTATAATGTTTTGGACTTTTCCTTGTTTTGGCAAACTACATTTGTTACCGTTTTTTATGACCCAGCTTTAAATGGATTCCCTTTCTGAGCAAACGGTCTCTCTCTGATCTCAGAGTCACAACCATGCCATCCTCTTACTTACTACAAGTCCACAGCTATAGTACAAAACTTGCCTCTCGGTGAATACACCCATTGGCTAATTTCTTCCACGAGAAGAAAATAGAAGAAAACAAATTGCATTCTCATACATTCCAATAGGAGAAAACAGAATTACTTTATCTACTAAAAGGAGTTTTTTATACAACAATAACTAAGCACTTTCCTACTAAATGGGGTCAACTACATAGATCAAACGATATCATAATGTCCTGTTGTAAACTATATTTACATTCAAGCTATTAAAATCTAATTCTTTTTTAATAGTTTTACCTATAGTTTTTCTACCCTCTGTCTACTTAAAA
The DNA here is from genome assembly GCA_031439585.1 of Pterocarpus macrocarpus. Classification (NCBI taxonomy): domain Eukaryota; kingdom Viridiplantae; phylum Streptophyta; class Magnoliopsida; order Fabales; family Fabaceae; genus Pterocarpus; species Pterocarpus macrocarpus. Next base: position 36,883,521 of record CM062514.1, read on the forward strand.
CTATCGTGCTACTCTCCATCTGATCTACTTTTTGATAAAACTCAAGATTGACAAATTCTCCTTCCTTTGAATCAAGGAGAGAAAACTCCACAGTGAACTAAGTTCACCAAAATGATTATAATTCACTAATGAGTGACAGTAACTATTTTAGGCAGATTTATATACTGAACTACTTACAATCTATCACTCATTAGTGTTCAGAATAATACCCTTTTATTGCTTTTGTACAGAATAATACCACAATCTCTAGCTATGTCATTCTAAAACCGCTTAAGCATATGTAATTATGGGATGAACACTCTTGAGAAAGATTGAAACAATAGAGGTAAGGAAAAGTCTCTCAAGTAAGAAACGAATATTCTACATCCAAGTGTCCTCTTAAAACCTAATGCAAGAACCAATATCATGGATAGAAGCAAAAATTCTTTAATATCTAAGTACAGAAAATCACACAGGCATATCTATAACGAGTCAAACAACTTTTACATAAATCAAGTGGCAAAGAATATCATGTGAACAAAGATAATCATCAATTGATTTTTAAAAAAAAAAAAGTTACCCTTTTGTCTGTGAGGATGGATACGATTAAAATTTAGGCTGTACCAGAGACTAAAACAGGGCAAAAGTATTTACTTTTCACAGACACCAAAGAGAACGAAGTGGGGGGAGGGCCGATACTTCAATTATTATTGAGGCAAAATTATGAGTAAAACATATTGTCATTCTTTATATTAATCTAAGAAATTGCCAGGCGAAGGGAGTATTATATTATTTTTCATTCATTGTCTTCTTTCATATTTTATAAATCTTTTTATCTAATCATTTTCCCATTTAGTATGTATTCATATAATCTGCCAAGTCTTTTTTTTTTTTTTTTCTTTGGTCACGTGAAGGGTGTATTATATTATTTTCATAATTTTTTTTTATGGAATATATTATTTTCATAATTTCATTTATTTTATTCTTTTATATTTCATAACTCTTTGTATCTAATCATTTTCCTACATGTCCGTGTAATCATATAATATATGTACCCAAAAGTAGTTAATTGTAGTAACAGTGAACTCTCGTTTAGATGTACTTAATGTGTAATATTAGGAGTTTTCGAATAATAAAGTCGACACGTTAAGGAGACTTTTATGTAGCCCCCACTTTTAGTCCAAAATTATGCGAACAATTAGCAGGGAAAAAAATATACTCTGTCATGTCAGTATATTGTATGTGTTGTGTATGTTGGAAGCATGCTACTGTGCAAGAAAAGCAAAAGCCACATAGGGGCTGGCATGGAACAAGGGAAGCTAACTATAATCATGAATTTTTCCATAGTGATCTAAAACACACTCAACTCACTTGCACAATTGAAATATTTTAATCAATAATTTAGGATTTTCCTTTTTTTCCTAATTGAATAAACGGAGAATTATAAAAAACATGAGTCAAGGATAGCTACAATTGACACTATCAAAGGTGAAAGCGGCTAGAAGTAAACCAAGGCCTGATAAGGCAGAGGATATTTATGATATACAACAATTATTGGTGTTTTGTGCACCTTGTCTGTATGAGACCATGGAGAATGACAAGAATATCCATTCCTTATATAAGAAACATTTTCATCTATTTTCCAATTTCCACATATTGCATCATGACAGAAGGATAGAAACTTCAATTTATGTTTAAGCAAGTTGAATATATTTGAGTCTGTTCAGGGAACACAGAACTTGGACCTTTTGAAACGAATAGTATACAATGAAGACAGAAACAGGAACACTCCATACCCTCCCCTTGTCCTTTCAACTATATCTCTGTGTACTCTTCTAGCTAGTGTCTGTTTTTCCTTGTAAGACCTTTTTGGTTCCATTGGTTATCTCTAACAGTTTAACCTATAAATGACAGAAAAATGGCTTTTATATTTTTCATAAGATTCTTCAACCAGTCAAAAAGCAAAGCAGAGGTAAGAGCTGTTTTTAGTACTGTAAGAAAAATAAAAATTTGAAACAAATTTCAACGATTCAAACAAGATAAATTGAAGTCTGGCACAATCTGTCTCAAGGATACTCATCAGTAAAAATATGAGAAAATAGGTGTAAATGTAACAACAGACTCTCACTCAAATATCGAAAAGAATTGTATACAGTAATAAGCGAATTACGCTTCTACTGAGAGAACCAAGATTCAAATCATAGAGAAGACAATAACAATGCTCAAAAGTAGAGATAACTTAAAGACAAAAAAAAAAAAAACCCTCTCTTAAATAAAAATAGCGTTAAGAACTTATAATCCTTCCAACCCCTTTCAGAAAGAAGAGTTGAAGTGCAAGATTACAGCAAAAGAAAGAGATAACAACTGCAGGATTTGTTTTTGGGTTACCCCAAAAAAGAAAACAAGAGAGAGGTCGAAGCACATGAACACAATTATGATTCAATTGTGATACCAGCTTTATCATGAATAGTGTTCTTTCCTTATCTTTTACCACGAACTGATGATGCAACACTACTCTCACAGGTTAATGATTTGTGACAATAATTCTACAAAAAAGTACTATTGGTCCAGACACCTGAGGGACAATTTGGAAATGCAACTGTCCCGGTAATTCAGCATCTGAGCACCGCAAAGGGAGGCCATGACATTATGACTTAGACAATCAAACAACTTGCAAGAAGTTCAACCTCTCCATAAATGCCACAAGATATATATTTTTATATAATAAATTAATCACTAACTGATCTAGGAATTGTGCTTCAGCTAAATTAGGGTGTATAAATAATAATATACACTTCAATTTCAATATGTATACGTCATTTGGATTATCCCTTCAGGTTCCAAATTCAGAATTATGACTTATATCCAAGTAGTCACCCTCATCCCTTTTTTTTTGTTCCAAAGAAAACTCTACATTCATTAATATTTATAATAATAAGAGCAGCTGATTTCATCCTCTAACAAATTATGGGAAAATCATTTTATGAGCCGAATAGAAACTATCTGTCATATTTGATGGAGCCTTAAATTATAGCTAAATAAAAGAAATGTGACATTTTGGTTCTCTACACATGTCAACCAAATACTCTAAATGTAAACAAATTTATTATTTGAACACAGTCATCAAAACACCAAAACTGACACATGATGAACCATGTGTAAATAAGTGTTTTGTAAGTGTTGAATTGATATGGTGACTTTGGTAACATTTCTTATCTATTATCATTAGTTAACATTACATTCAATACTTACATAACTAAGATCCATATTTAATTCACATGATTCAGTAGATATCGATTTGGGTGTCCAAATATTATCCTAAAAAAAACATTTCTCAAATGTAAATATGCCATAGACCTTTTTATCAATAAATATTTTGAGAGTTGAATAGTTCTTGTAATCTTATAATTCACTCGCTGAACAGTTAAATACTATTGGATGCTAACATCCAACTTGGTATGTATGCAGAATACAAGAAGAAGAGAACAAACATGGGGAAGGGACCGGGTTGAATATGAGTTCAACCAGTAAAGATACAGTTAAGATAATAAAACAAAATAATAATTAGAAAAAAACAGTAATAAATGCATAATTGGAGTGCATATGAGAGAGAGAGGAGGTAAGGGAAAGAGGAACAGTTGTAACATGCATCTTGTGTTTTCAGTTAATTACCAGTGTGGATAACATCAAAAGATGGATAGATGATGGATGGATGGATGTACATGACCCTGCTCTCTCTCTCTCTCTCTCTCTCTTTCTTCATCAGTTCTGATCTGAGATAAAACCAAAACTAAGCAGCCAACTTCAGCCAATCCTAGCACAAGCAGGTGCAGTTGCCCCTTTCAAATAAAAACTTTAAATTAAAGAAAGAAATAAAAGAAGAGCTTGCTTTTGACGAATCATAAGCTCCCACACTGTTTTTGCTGCTCTATCTTTCTCCCTACCTTAGGATTCCATTCACACTAACATATATAGAGAGAGGAAAAAAAATCAAAAAAAAAAAAAAAAACGGTGGGGAGGGGTTTAGCCTCTCTTGTGTCTAACGCTTAACACAACAATAAGATTACTATTATGTAATTTGAAAATTACAGATTCAAATATTAAAAATAACCTTTCTATATTTAATAAAAAAAAATTACGTACATTTACCCTTTTCAGACTCCACTGAATGAGAAGATCGTGCTCCGGCCAGCACTTTAGCCTCTTCTTGTAAATTTTCATACACATGCAGAAAGTCTCAGCACTCCCACTATTTATTTGGACTGGATTTTCCTGTGTTTGCAGGTTCTCTTTTCTATATCTCTCTCTCTTCGTCATTGATCGACCATAAAACCAGTGCTATTAGTGCAATGACAGTGATTACTGATTATCATCATCAAGTAACATTCATAAATATGCGGCCACTACAATACTGTGAAGTGAACCCCACTTCTGTGGAGCTATACATGCATGACTCTGACTTGTGATTACAGATATACCCTTTTCAACTAATGTTAAGGGTGGTGTTGGAGTTGGACAATAATTTCCATCAGTTTCTATATTGCTAAGTAGACAAAACAATTTTTGTCTCCTCTACTGTACAGTACGTGCCGACCGTGCCGACTGATAAGGAATTATGCTTGATTCCTCCCAATTTATTTATTTTTTTATTTTTTTAAATTGAAATTAAGGATGAGAGTTCCTCTTATTCCAAATTCGAGATATATTTATATTGCTAAGGACTTGACTTTCCAATAAAACTGCTAAGAGGCCGAGCTGAGTCCAATTTGGCTCAAGCTTATTTTATTTTTTTTTTAAAAAATGTTTTTGTCTTTTAAATTTAGGATACTTTATGTTCTAGCCTGGTCTATGGTCCGAAGTAAAGGGGGTAAGTCTAGGTATTTAAGTTAAGGATGAACATCATTCTTGTAGCTCTAAGACAATATTTTTATATAGCTTTTTATGTGACTGTTATGATGGTAAAGTTCGAACGCTTTAGACGACCAAGTACTTGAGGATATTGGTCGAATGATGATTATTTAGTCACAAAAGTTACCTAAATGAATAACGGCTGATGGTTCAATATCATATTGAGCCAATTGTAGGGCTGGTCCATAAGCCCCCCAATTCTTAAGACAATAGTCATTGACTTAATAAGCTTGAAGTGTTGAGTATATATATATATATATATATTAAACTAAAATAAAATTAAGTACAATTAAGTATTAAATGAAAACATTATTATTATTTTGAATATAGTCAAACTAATGAACTAAACACATGAAAGTTCAAATTTAGTTCATTCACTCATGCCATGCTATCCTAATATGGCACTTAAGTCTTGGGGCTCTCCAACTCAATAGAACAATCTTTTGGGTTGGGCTCTCATTTGGGCTTGAGTCCATAATATTAGTGCTCTCATTGGAAGGCAGATGCATAAAGGAGGTGACTTAGGAAATGAGCGATCTGGGAAAGGGCTACCTAGAAGGCCAGAGTTAAGCTGCTCAAAGTGGGCAACGTAGAGTGGACTACCATGACCGTTGGCCTTTAAATAGGGATAGCAATGTTACAAGTTCCATATTGGAAAGTTATGCCAACAAAGTATGGCACATAGGTCTAAGGGCTCTTCCTCCCAATAGACTAGTCTTTTGAGTCGGGTTTTCCCTTAAGCTGGAGTTCATAACATTGATACTTTTATTGGGAGACCGACACATAGAGAGGGCAACCTAGGAAAGGAGCAATCCCGAAAAAGGGTACCTGGAAAGGTCAGAGTGAAACCACACGAAGTGGACAGCCTAGAGTGGGCAACCATGGTCTTCGGCCTTTAAATAGGGGTGACAATATTACAAATCCCACATCAGGAAATCATGCATGCCATCCAAGTATGGTACTTAAGTTTATGTGTCTCCCACCCAATAGACTAGTCTTTTCAGTTGGACTCTCCTTTGAGCTTGAGTCCGTAACACTCATTTGTTCATTACAAGTCTAGTTCCTAATCTCAATTTTGTAAGAAACTACTTACACTCCTGCGACCACCCACCTAAATCATGTCTCTAAATTTTCTTTTCCTCTCCTTTCATGGAAAAGCATTACAAATATCATCCTTGTAGATTTGAAATACTATTATATATATATATATATATATAGCATAAGTAGATGAATAGCAAAAGTATCTATTGCCTCGGAACAAACTTAGAAGCACAAGTTGCAAGGTGCTTACTTATATAGGTAGAAACATCAATAGCTATATCAAAAAAAGAAGCTAAAATAAAAAGATATTTTCGTAGTCTTCTAGGTTCACTTGTAGTAAAATGATATAACAAAAGGTATTAACAAAAAATGAACTTACCCAACAAAGAAAAAGACAAAGATCAAAGTACAATGTGAGAGAAAAAGTTATAGCACAATAGTCAATATATGGTAGCAGAAAAAGACTTCACCTAGGACTCCTTGGAAGTATCCCTAACATTCAAATCAATTGGATGGAGACCAAACAAAATGCATGGGTTGAACTTCTATATATACAACTACTAAGCACTTAGTTTAGTGTCTTTGTGACGTAGTTTTTATGACTAATTTCTATGAGAACATTCTTGAGAACTTTGTGCGTCTCATACTCAAACTTCTTCTCATTTCTTACTCTGAATTGTTGTAACACAAGTGAATGAAGCTTTAGAGAAAAAGAGAAAATTTTGTGAGGCACACAAATATGGAAAACACTATTGAGAGAGGTCTTTTAATTGGTGAGAAAAATAGCTCAAAGTTGAGTGAAATTATAAGAAAGCTTGGAGAGACTTTTTGTAAAAGAGTAGCCAAATAGTGAAAAAAATCCCATAGATAATGGGGACTGGACATTGACTCCAAACTATGGAGATTGAACTAGTATAAATCTTTGATATCAGCTCTTCGATCTATCCCTTTCTTTTTACATTTGTGTATTTTGGCTTTACAATTTGAAACTAATATTGATTTGATATTTTGTGATATATATATCATAATTTTCTAATAATTTAAATTTAATTCTTACATTTTTTATTAATGAATCAACTTTAAATATTTTCTTGATCGGCATCATCTTTAAATATTTATAATGGTTTGTTGAGTCATAAAAACTTAAGCTAACTCTAAACTAGAACCAACAATCCCCTCAAATTAGATGTTCCAAACACTAAGTATAAGATTTTGTCATATTATAACATTTGGCAAAAAAAATTATTCTATCCATACAATAGGTCATTAATTGGGAACGAACCATATCCGACCTTCTTATCTCATGGCTTTGCTGCCTCACTTTGTTGTGGCAGCCTTATAGCCACTTCAAAATTAAACGACCTAGTGCCCATTTGGTTATACTTCTACGAGGTTTAGAAGGTCTTTTATTGGAAAGAAAATAAAAATATACAGTAATTAATGTGTTTGGGTATGTAAAAATCTTTTTTTTTATAATACCTTTTGAAATTTCAAAGCGCCTTTTGGGAGAAATATCCTTGAGGTTACTTTTTATTCTAAAAAAAAAATATTTTTTGATAAAGAATCTTACTATTATTTTTACATCAACAACAAAAAATAATTTTACTTTATCCTATCCAAACAAAACTTATTCTCCTAAACTTACTTTTAATATATTCAAATCAAATAAAAATTATTCTTTTAATAATAATTCCTCTAATAGGCCTTCTTTTAAAAGATCTCCTTTTAAAAAATTTTCTTCCAAAAGTTAAACCAAATTATATGTTTGATTTCTTATTTGAAACCTCAAAATCATCATAAGTTGGGGAAAAACTACTTTGTTAAAACCATAGTTTAATCAAACACGATATTATTATCTCAACTTTTTATAAACTATGGTTTGACTCTCTTAAAATCCTAATGCTGTTAACTAGCAGTTCTATACGAGCTAAATTAAGAAGTAGGGCTATTTTGTCCTAATAAACTTGGGATAGAGTAGTGTTACGTCAAATCATTTTTTTTTGGTATACAGTGTTATGTCAAATCATTAATTTAAAAAAATTGAAAATAGATTATTATTATTATTATTATTATTATTATTATTATTATTATTATTTTGCGGCACTCTAACATGAGCATTTTCATGTGTTATCGGTTGATTTTTTTTAATATGATTAATTGAGTTATTAATTGAAGATATATGGGATTTTGTAAGAAATTTGGAGTATATGGTGTTTTGTATGGGTGTCAGAGGGGCAGTGGGAAATCCGGTTCAATGAGCACCGGATTTGATGTCAAATGTCCAAATCCAGATTGTCTACTACCAGATTTTAAAGACGTTTAGTTCCGTGGCTAAATTTATTGGATCCCTGACAATTCATGGCTATATTCACCAGATCCTTGACAATCCATCACTGCTTTTAGTGGATGTCTGGTAATTCATTCAATGTGGCAGCGAATTTTTGACCCCCTTTTCCCCTATATAAACGCCTCGCAACCATTTGAAGATACACGGGAAAATCTATAGTAGAAAGAGTGTGAAAAAAGAGAAGGAAGAGGGTGAAAGGAAAAAATAAGTGAAGATTAGACAGAGTAAAAAAACAAAGATTGTTTGAAAAAAAAGAGGGGAAAAAATGGATAATAGCTCAGAAATTACAGTTATTTTATATTATAATGGATCTATTATTTAAAATATAGATGAGGGTGTGATATTTATATCTAGTTAGCAAGCATATTTTTCATTTCCGTAAACTATTTCATTTGAGGAGTTCAATGCTAGTCTTTGTGAAAGCATAAATATTAGCACTAAAAAAAGAGTGGTAAAAATAAGATATAAATATCCAATATCATTTGTTAACGGAAATATAAAATATCGGGCAGTTAAAATAAGTAGTGACAAGGATATGCGAGTGATGATTAGAACATTTTGGCGGTATATAGAATACATTTGTGCCATTGAATTGTACGTTGACTTCGAAGAAGTTGCTGCTCGAGTCAGGCCTATTTGATATATGGGTAGCCAATATCATGATGAATTTGTTCCTAATTCATATCTAATAAGTCATTATATGTTATATAAATATTTTTATTTCAAGCTTAATTAATTATATTGATTTATTAGCAAGGTTTTTTTTTTACTATTATTAATCTTTAAAAATCTATTATTGTTTTACTAGTTTATTTATTGGGTTGGTAAATATTAAGTGTTTAGTTTATTATTGTTTAGTGTAAATATTTTATATGAATTAATGTATGTTAGTATAGTTAGTTAGTTATTTGAATTTGTTAGTTAGTAATGTGAAATGTTCATATCTTTGTATTCATTTATTTATTTGCTTATATATTTATTTATTCCAACAAGTAATTGTGAGATTTGTTGACTTTTATTTTATGTAATTGTTGTATTTTATTAATAGTGTTAATATTTATTTATTAAATTATTGTGATATATTTATTTATTAAAGTGTTAACATTCAAATTTACTAACAATTATGCAACAAAATAGCATTTTGATGAAGCTGAGCTGAGCCCATTTCGAATAAGAGACGTAGAAGAATGTGCAATTAATGACAATGATAGTGAGGATGAGTATATAGAAGGACAACCCGAAAGCGAAGATAAGGGTGAAAATGAAAATGCCGACAATGAGGATGTACCACCTAAAGGGGCTTTTATTCAATATCCGGAGGATCCTCCATCCTTCATGTGTTCTTTAGATCTTGATGCTATGGGAGCACCTGAGTTTCCAGAGTACGTAAATATGGTTGGTGGTTATGTTGCAGGAGGTGAATTGCATATTGGAATGGAACTCAGTGACAGAGAGGCTATAATCCGAGCAATCAAGGATTACAATATATCTAGATCAGTTGATTACAAAGTATTTGACTCTGAACCAACAACATTTTTTTTGTAAGTGCAAACATTTCGGCAAAGGGTGCGAATGGCTTGTTAGAGCCACTTTCTGAAAAAAGAAGGATGTTTGGAAAATTAGAAAATATAATGGCTCACACACTTGCGCTGCAGTGATGATCTCTCAAGACCACTCGAAGTTGGATACAGATATGATTGCACAGTATATAGTGCCCCTGGTAGAAGTAGACCCATCTTATAAAGTAAAACTTTTGATTGCAGCCATGCAATCTCAATTCGGATACACAATATCATATCAGAAAGCATGGGCGACAAGACAAAAGGCAATTAAGAGAGTTTATGGTACTTGGGACGGCTCATATGAAGAGTTACCCAAGTGGTTAGTAACGGTTTCTTCTTTTGTTCAAGGTTCAATCATTGAACTCGATGCTGTGTCGGCATATCATGGTGAAGTGTAACGGGCAGATCATCACTTTTTTCGAAGGTTATTTTGGAGTTATGCTCCCTGCATAAGAGCATTCAGATACTATAAACCGGTAATCCAGGTAGATGGAACACATTTATATAGACAGTATAAAGGGACACTGTTGATTGCAGTAGCACAAGATGGCAATCAAAACATATTGCCAATAGCCTTTGCGACTGTCGAGGGTGAGACTGTGGATGCGTGGCATTTTTTTTTGTCTCATCTTCGCATATTTGTAGTCACTCAAGATGAAGTTGGCATTATCTTTGATCGACACGAGTTGATTAAAGTAGCAGTAAAAAGGAGCGGTGGTCAATGGCAACCTCCAAGGGCATTTCATAGGCATTGCATCAAACACATTGTAGCCAACTTCTTACATAGGTTCAAGAAGCCCAACTTGCATCGACTTGTTGTTAGCATGGGTAAATTAATAGTTAATTTTATCTATATCTATAAATGTGATTTTATTTTTATAGTATAATCCAGATAGATTGTATTTCACAGGGTATTCTAGGACTGAGCGTGAGTTTAACCATCACTACGATCGGATGTGCCAGCATAGTACTATCTATACAGATTGGCTTGACTAAATTCCACGAGAAAAGTGGACCCAAGTCTTTGATAGTGGATATCGTTATGGGCATATGACCACAAATCTCGTTGAATGCATGAACTCGGTGTTCAAGGGTGCTCGCAATCTCTCGATTATGGCCTTGGTTAGAATGACATATTTTTGATTGGCTGAGTTGTTTGCAAGGAAAGGTAGGGAGGCTAATGCCCGAAGAGCTACGGGAAATATTTTCTTGGAAGTTGTCATGACACGACTGTGAGAAAACTAGCAAACATCTGGAAATGTGTGCATCATTTCATTTGCAAGAAGACATGAGAGTTTTAATATTCATGAGCTAGGCCAAGACTTGAGAGTTAATCTGAAGGGTAGGCATTGTGATTGTGGCAACTTTCAAACAGACTGATATCGTTGTCATCATGTGATTGTGTGTTGCTCCAATCAAGGCATCGATTGGACAATTTACATCGATTCAGTTTATAGTATGGACAACATTTGCAGAGTGTACGAAAAGGAGTTCGAGGTTGTGGGCCACCACAGCACATGGCTGCCATATCATGGCCTAAGGATTCATCCGAATCCTAAGTTGAAGTGCATAATGAAAGAGAGACCCAAAACAATCCGTTTCTTGAATGAGATGTATATGCGTGAGATGTGGGGGCCAAACCACTATGGTCTTTGTGGAAGTGAAGGACACAGTCGTAGACAATGTCCACATACAATTGGGCCAAGTTCATAGTGATGAATACAATAAGCTATTCCTGGTATTATTCCTATTTGGGTTTTGATTATTGCTTAAATAAGTCTTGAATCTCTTCTTTGTATCCAGTTATGGTTTAAGTGTGTGGACTGCAAGTATTTTTCTATAATTGCCTTTAAACTAATTCATTTAGTATTCCTAATTTATTATATATGCACCAGTTTATATTAATGGCTAACAATGGTTAGATTTGTAATCAATCTTTATGCTTATTTATTACCATTTAATTAAGGCATTTGAAATTGACAATTAAAAAATAACTATTTCATTTAAAATGAAGGCTATGAAATTATATAGCACCTTTTAGTAAAAGGTACGTGAGCTATTTATTAAGGCTATGCAATAATATCAATTCAAACTAAGCTATTTCTTACAATAACAAGTCTCTAAATACACAACAATATATTACAATAATAATGGATAATAAGAATAATACAATAATATATTACAATGATAAATCTCTAAATAAATACACAACAACTCTAACTTAGTTAGACTTTGTCCTCCCTTTTTTCTTCTCCTCCGTTGAGTTAGGAGTCCATCTTTTTGGCTCTCTAGGCTTTGAACGTAGCTAATACCATATATTCTTTGACCTCCCCCTCCGTCTACCCCTTGACCTTCACCTCCCCCTCCGTCTCCCCCCTGACCAACACCTCCGCCCTGATCCTACTGGTCCTCACCCGCATGATCCTCCTCATGATCATCCTCTCTCTGATGATGCTACCCCTCTTGCTGCTCTGGGTCACCCTGATGGTGCATTTGAATATGAGAGTATTGCATCATCTCAACAGTCGGTTGGAGAAGTTCTTGGAAACTATGATAATATTGCATCATCTCAGCATCCTACAATAGTTGATCTGCAGAATATATTAGGTCAGAGGAACACAGAATCAAAGGTGTTACTACACTATGTGGCTCTGGTGATGGTATTGGTCGATGCTCGTGTGACGATGGTGGCTGATGCTCCTCCGAGGGTATAGGTCGATACACACCTTGATCATGCTCGGAGCTTGGCTCATTCAAATCAAGGTTAACATCATGGCATCGACTGGACTCTGCAGTCATCTCAAATCCCTGCCCTAAATGCTTATGATGCCGACTCGATTCACCACCATGAGCTTGACTTTGTTGGGTCAAAGAGGTGCCAACCCTCAGGTTAATGCCATTGCATGAGTCAATGGACATTCTGCCGCGTGTCTGCTCTAATCCGATATCTTCATGAGCAAATTGGCGGTTTATAGATATCGACATTCTTCGTGGCTCTATATGGCCCAAGGCAGATCCATAGCGAGGGGTGGCGGGGCATATGGACCCAACAAGGCTGCATTTGTGGGGGTGGTGGAGGCATATGGCCCCAAGGCTGATCCATCTAGGGGGCGGCGGCGGCTGCGGCACCTATGCAAAAGTACATAATAGATTATAATCATTTAAATTTAAATTATTTGATGTGTGAATAATTACTAAACCAACATAATTATTTGACTTATACCTGGGCATACAATTGCTCCATTTGGGTACAATGCCTCTATCTCTCAAGGGAGAAGTTCCAGTGCTGCCTCCTTGGAGGTATTCCCCGTTGTCTAGGGTCTTGCAGGCAAGGCTCCGCAAATAACCATAAACTAAGGGCAAACTATCTATACCAATTCCAATATTCAACTAATGTATCCAAAGTGTCAATATGAGCTCCACGTAATATGTATATTTGTCTATGTTCCCAAACAGCGATCTAACGCCTATGTTCTTCAACCCAATTGACATGGTATTTCCCTCTCAAATCTTGATTATGTGAATCACCGAGTCTCATGGATCAGTAGGGATTCTTTGCTCAATCCCAAACTGGCGCGTCACACGATCACTCGCATGCCACTCAATAATTTCAAAGCATATTAGTGACACGGTGGCCGACCATTGCGCTTGCCATCCCGTCATGTCTGCTGGAATGTAGCCAATAATGTTTGCATAAGGTCGCCACCGAAACTGTATTATAAAGAAAAATTTATAATAAGGATAATAACTATTACATTTAAGCACATATTATTTTAGACCATACCTGATTATATTCCATGAGATCGATGGCCAGTCTGATGTTGCCGACTACCCTGTATTCATATTGCATTGGAAAGGATGCACCTGCCCACCTATCTCATATTCTTCTAATAAGATATAAATTTCATAATATTAGGCATCTTAAACAAAACATATAAAGTGTTTGTACCTTGAAGCTAAGGGAAAATCTATCAGTAGGCGAGGAACAGGAGCCAAAAAAGGCAGGCAGTACCATGCCCAAGAATGAAGTAAGACCATGCACCTGCTCATTTCCTGGCATGTCTTCCGCGTTGCATGGCATAAGCATCGATATAAATAAGCAAGGCAGGCAGAGCCCCAGCTGTAAGTGCCGACCTGCTCCAAATCTTCTAGTAGCGGGAGATATTTTGCATGAATGGTCGAACTAATTTTGTCATGAAAAACTCGCTCGCCCAACAACCATGAAATATACCCGCGAGCATGGCATCGAATTGTATTCTCATTAGCATCGGGTTGGAGAGCTCTAAAAGTCCGGTTCAACCACCCTAACTTGATTCTAGACCTATCAACTTAGATTCTCACAATATTGCTCTATTAATTATCTGTTAAAATTTGTAGGCCCATTAACCACTCGGCTATCAGTACGAAGCCCGACCAAAAGTGCAACATCTTCCAATGTAATTGTACATTCTCCAACGGGAAGATGAAAAGTGTGTGTCTCTGGTCTCCATTGCTCGACCAAGGCACTAATAAGCTCTCCATGTGTCGGTAACATGTCAATTGTGGCAACACGAAGCAATCCAGCCATCTCTAAGTAGTGCTCTATCTCAGGCACCGGTCTCTCCATTAGCATATGCCGAATTCATAAAACTCGAATCTCCTGACCAATATTTTGATCCAACTATATGTTAATAAGAACATAAGAATATTATGACAAATACATTATAATAAAATTAAAACATTTTACATTACACAAAATAATAATTACTAAAAATAAATAATTAGACTAATCTAATCTACTTTTTAAACAACCTTGAACCCCATCACTAATCCACCCAAATTAAAAGTAACATATTATATTTTAGTATGTTCTATTCTATTTTAGTCTAGTCTGTACTAAATAACACTACTACTAATCCAACAATAATAACAACTATGAAATAGAATAAAATAAAATAAAATAATAATTGCTAAAAATAAATAATAACATAATCAATAATTATTTATATCATATACTTAATAACTTACTAATCTATCCAAATTAATAACTTACTTATATATCATATACTTAATAACTTACTTATATACGCTAATGCCATATACTTACTAACTTACTTATAAAGTAGTGTTGGATGATTAAACTATTCAAATCCTATCTCTAATCTATGCAAATCACAAGCCTAACTTTAATGTTTGGTAATAAATAATTTCTACAAATTATTGATAACAACAAATATAAATTAAAATAATAAATTACATAAATTATGATAAATAAATAACTTTTCAAAAAAAAACATACATTATTATGATGAATTGCCTCAAAAATATGCTCATGGCGATCCATCGTTGCATCTGGAGCTACCATTTTCACTAATTTCCTTCTCTTAAAAATATCAACTTTTTTTTTTTTAATTTTTTCTCCCACACCTCTATTTACTATTTATTCTCTCTATGTTTTTAACTTAGACTTCCTTCCTCCACTTCTTACACAATCATCTCTATGCTTATTCCACAAAAAGCTCCAAAACCTTCCTTCTCTATCTATCCAAGCTTTTTTTTTTTTTTCTGTCTCTCTCTTTCTCTCTATCTCATTCATCGTGCTTCTTTCACTCTCACTATCTGTGCACTGCTTCTTTCCTTTTCACTCACGGGCAAGGACCACAACATCTGGGTTATATAGGGGTAGAAGTCGTTGGCAGAAATCCGGTCAAAAGCCCACCGGATTAGCGGAAATCCGGCAATGTTGCAGGGGGATTTGCAGGAATCCAGTTGAATAGTAACCGGATTCTAGAGTTCCTTGCCAAGCCGTTGGCCCGCTGTCCCGTCTCAGTCAGAATGTAGTAGAAATCTGGTGAAACAGTCACCGGATTGTACAAAGCCATCACTTCTCCCTGTGCCATCTAATAGAAAGCAACGGGATCCGATGTGATTTGAACTGGATTTCCCACAAAACACCACATATTTCCAATTTTCACTCATTCACCATATTCTCCATATTTTAACACAATTTTATCATATTAAAAATAATTTCCTGTTAGCATCCATCATGTGAAAAAAGGGAAAAAAATTATATGTTCTCAAAATTTAAAAAAAAAATACTTTATATTTTTTATATTTTTATCAAACCTTCGAATATTGTCCCAATTAAGAAGTGCTTAAAATAATTGTCTCAGTTAAAATTTGAACCTTGATTTTTTTTTAAAAAGTGCAATCCATTTATTAATGCACTTAATCCTTGTAATATTTATAATGTAATATATTAATTATTATATAAAACATATAGTAAAATAAAAAAAATAATAAATAAAAAATGATTTATTAAGATATAAATAATATAAAAACATAATTTTTTGTAATGCGAGAAAACTCACGAGATTTTTTATAATTAAAAAAAAATGTGGGGCGATGAAGGGCAATGGGACAGCATGCAGACAGTGACAGACATGATGTGACGAGTCAAAATCAGACGGCTGAGAGTGGTGGCACTTGCCATGCCACGTTGCATGAGCTGGGAGAGCCCAATCAGATTGAGGCTCCCACGTGGCAGGTGGGAACCCTCCAAACGAAACACAACTGGGCAAAAGGACTAAAGAAGAGCATGGTAAATTGATAATGGTGCCCCAGCCCACGCAGTACAAACCGAACTCAAATTATACAATTATAACTATAAAATACATGGATTGATACTGTATTAAAAATAATCAAAGCACAAAATAGTATAGGATCCATTGAAGATTAATAGGTTAGGTGAATTACCAACGGAGAATTGATTAAGATAACAGTTGTTTTAACCTCTCAATCAAATGTCTTAAGTTTAAGTTTTAGGAGTTAAAAGAAAAAATTTGTTAAAAGAACCCTCCAACTTCCATTAAATTGGGTCGGATTAATCGAATTTGTGATATTTACTTTCTTTTTTTCTTTCTTAAGGCATTTTTATATTTTGACATCGATGTTAATCTCATTTGAAGTATGAAAACAATTCCTTTTAATAGTGCATATCGGTCGACTCAAATTTTTAATATTTTAATGGTTTTTTAATTAATTTTTTGACTCAAAGTTATGCAATTAATTTTTCAAAAAAAAAAATCTATAATTCATCTTAAATTTAATTTACATTGTCCTTCTTAAATATTTTGAAGCACTATACACTTCAATTTTATTATTCAAAGTACAGTATTTGAGGTTTGTCTTTCTATTACAAATATAGCAGTGAAAGAGATTTTATAATTAATATGTAAGAACAAAATAATAGATGATACTATATGAATTTAAATATGCATATATAGTTAATTAATACCAACAAGCTCGTAAATTAGCATCAGAAGGAATAGTTTTATCACTCAAGTAGTCCTACTTGAGTCGAGCAGAATTATTTCTGATAAAATGATATCTATAGTTTCTAAACAAAGAAAACAATATGCATAATTAAAGTGGTTTTTGTTTCTACTATGTCGTATCACTTTGTTAAAGAGATAGTTAAAGAATTTGTTTCATTAATTTCTTTCGAATAAAAATGCATAGATGTAGTCTAATCTTTCACTCAATTAATATTGCTGTGAATTTCCCACTAACCATTTATTAAAATTGAATTCTATTTTTCAAAAGAGAAGAAATTTGTGACATGAAGTCTTCAAAATATCTACAGAAAAAGATTTTAAATATCCATCCATCAATGTCTATATATATGCTGCCACTACTCTGAGCAACTTTTAACCTAGCCTTCTTGTTAACCATGCAAACACGGTAGCTAGATAATGAATTGTATGGTGAACAAGCAATTTATGCATGTGCTTCCAATTCTCATCAATCAATAATGCAATTGTGGCCTCCACTTGGGTCGGGGGTTCTCAGACATGCATCAGTACATAATAAATATTCATAATATTATTAAGGGTAATGTGGTGGTAAGATTAAATTATCATTTATGAATTGGAATGCAGCCCCTCACACACCCTTCGCCTGCCCAAATTGAAAGGTCACTTTCCGCTATAAGTGTGCATGGCTAGGGACCACAAATTTTCATGTTTCAATCTGTCACCAACACCACCAACTTTCCTTCTGTTACAGTATCCTGATTGTGTGCCTACCCTTAGCTTCTGGGAGAGGCTTGCTTTGATAAAGACAGATAAAACAGAAGTGAGTGGAAGTTTATTAGAGAAATGTTTCCAGAATTTGATAGAAGCTAGACAAAGACCTTTGTTTAATGTAACTTGGTGTGATATGATATTGGAAAAAGACTATTATATGAGTTTGCATTTTTTTTTTAAAAAATGTATTTTTATATTTATAAAATATATTATAATCATAATTTACTAAATAATGTAAAGGAAAATATATATTACTTTTTATATTTCAAAACATATTTACTTTAGAGAAAATCTTTTCAAAATTTTAAAATGACATCGCAATTATATAATATGCGTTCTCAATAATTATTAATTTCTCTAATATTTATACTTTAATTCTCTTTAAGAGAGTATAAGTCACTTATCATTCCAAGAAACTATTATGTGTTTTAAGTTTATACCCAGCGCTACACACAGATATGATAAATCCTACATTGATGAGGAAGTGCAGTGATCTAATCCTTCCTTTGCGATGTTATTTTATGTTAAGGTTAACTGTACCAACACAAAGTTAAAAAGAACAACTTATGTATATTTCATTTTTGCCAATAGCCAACAAGGTTGACTTGCTCAATTTTCTGTTCATACATCATCATAATTTGAATTTAATTCTTAAATTTGTTTATTAGTAGGTGACCTAATTAAATACTTAAGTAAACACTTAATGAACTTAGCGATACGTCATGGCCCTGAAGGGTGAAGCCAAGGGGGACTTCTATGGGCTATCCCCCCCCCCCCCCTCTCCCAACCCAAAAAAACCCCCAAAATTTTCTGGATATATTTATTATAGTAGATGTGGTTTCTTTAATAAGAGTATATGTCTAATTCTTTATCTTGGTCTTCCTCATGTATAATTTCCAGCTCCACCACGGATAACCCTAGAGTGAGGCCCCTCCACCTAAACTTTGTAAATAATAAAAAAAAAGGTTCATTATTTTGCCATAGTTGTCGATCATATAAATTAATAAGAGAGATGATTCATGCTTAATCGTTTATATATGGACAGTGTCATCTGCTCTAGCATGACCAAATACTAATGGATAAAGAGGCGCATATAAACTACAAAGTCACAAATGCTAGCGCATGATAATTTTGATGGGTATTAGCCGTGATGACAACATGCAAAAGTAACAGACCCAATTGATCTATCCTCGCTCTCTGCTTGCTTACCATTTATTAATATGATCAACTGCCTGTGAAAATTGTTGGATCCAACACTTACTACTAGGCCAACCAAATAAAACCAACAATCTCCCCCCCAATGTCAGTCGAGGGATTCAAATCCATGACCTTGCTCTGATACCACTTGTTGGATTAAGCGCTTATCATTAGGTCAAAAGCTATAGATGTTGCCAAGAGTGCAACTTTATTTCCTTATAGTTTCTCAGAATCGCATCAAACATTAAGAGCTGCACATTCATCGACGTAGTAGGGATGTTCTATTAAGTGCTAAGCGTAACGCTGGCCAAATAAAATCAACAAAAATAATGCATGATTACGTTCCATATTATTTCTTTTCTTTTTTGTTTTTTTGGGGAGTGGGGGAATTATGAAGATATTAGGAAAATGCTAAGGATACCGAAGTTTTTATTCTTTTCAAACAAACTACATTCGAATTGACATGTCAGAATTACAATGCAAGTAGTCTTTTGTCCCTTATGTATAATTTAGGGCAATCTGACTGGTCTATTTTGAATTCATCAATTTTCTTAGGGAACAATTAGTGCCAAATATCATTTCTTAAGATACTATTACAGCTTACACTTTAAGTTGTAGACTATGTACTTATATTTTAGTAACGTCTTTAACCTTTACCAAACCCAAACGTGAGACTTATTGGATTGCATGTGCATGATAATAATGAATAAAGGTGTTGCATGAACATGAAGCTTTGGTTTTCTCCACCTAATTAAAGGCGGTGTAAATTAGATTGGACCCAGGACAAAGCCATCCACCACTGCTAGTCGGCTGGTCCAAATAAGGAAGCTATCAAGTTTCAGAGTCAAATTAATTGTTCAGTGCTCACAGCACACAGACACTAGCGGTTCTATTAATTCCATTAATTGTTTCAAAATTGAAAGTCTTGACCAAGGTTGAGTTATTTCAAGAAAACCTGCATGTTGCTCGCCCACTTCCTAGTCCTACCCACCTTGCCTTGTCCGCAAATGTGGAGCACTAGGTAGCCATGCTTGCCTCACTACTGAAAAATGTTGGAGGAATTCTTGTATATATGCTTGGACGTGGGAGGATAAAGAAACTTCATCTAGGAGAACATCAACTATATGAATTTAATTAAGTGGGAAGAAAGAAATCCCACATTTAGCAAAAATACAAAATATAAAATATAAATGGAAGGACCCTAGCCCAACACATGCCCAACCTATGGTGGAGAGTTATGTTAGGTGGACAAGAATTTCTCTAAATGGGGACCCTCTCTTTGATAAGGAGTCTTAAAATTATCGGTCCAACTCAGCTCCAAGATGGTTGCCTAAATACTTATATATAAAGGCTATTGTGAGGCTAACTTTATCCCAAAGACTAACTCAAGGGGAAATATTGTCCAAATACTTACCAATTTAAATCATATCTCTAGCCAAAGTGAGATGCTAACAAGGTGTTCATTGAGCTAGATTGATTAGATGAATATGAGAATTAAATTGTATCATCTAAATTAATTCAAGTTAGTTTGGATAATTAAATCAAATTCACTACAAACTAGTTTTTATTGGTGTAGTTTTTATATTTTCATTCTAAATCTAAATCCAATTGAGGATGATTAGAATGTTCATTGTGTTTTTATTTAAACATAGTGATTTTATTGTATTTTTAAAAAATTGGTAAAATATAGTGTTTCAGATAAAAAAGCTAGCACGAATAAGTTTCTACTAGGAGAAACTCACAACATGTCATCATAATTTCATGGAACTATTGTGACATGTTGCGAGTTCTATTATAATAATTATAGAACTCGCAAGTTGTCACTAGTTCGTCGTATTGTGAGTTCTAGATGTATTTTTTTTTTCCCTTCTACTAAATTCACAATCATAGTTATTAAACCTGGACCGGATCGGCCGGTCCAACCGGTGAACCAGCCAGGCAATTCGAGTTGCTCTTCATATAGGATATGCATAAGAACCGGTATAACTCGATTCAACTTGGCCAGTTCTATAAAAGATCGACGACCTGATCATGCATATTTCAATTTTTTTTTTAAAAAGTTATCTTTTTTTATTATATTAATGACTTTTTCAAGTCAAAATAAAAGTAATTGGGCCTTAACTACACTAGTATTCTCATTTTATTGTGAGAGTCTTGTCTTCCACTTACTTCCATTTCTTGGAACTAACTATTAGTGGGAAGCATTTTATAACATTTGTCTTAGCTTCCACTTACATCTATTTTCAATGTGGGACTAAAAGAGTGGGAAACATTTTATAACATATGTCTTAACTTCCACTTACCTCCATCTTCTCCAAGTATGTATTTGTAATTTTTGATTAATTATCCTCAAGTTTTGAGCTCTTCTCGTTAATAAGCACATGGTTCTTGAAAATTTGTTTTTACAGGGGCATTTGATTTTAGTATTTTTATAGTATCCTAGCTTTTTCATTTCGATGATGCTCAAGATCTACATGAAGTCATAGTAGTACAATTAGTTACCTGCATCAAATTGAACCCTCTATATATATATACATATAAGTTTAATTGGTATGCACTGATAATATAAAATTATTTTACACTGTCAACCGATAGAAATAGAAAAAAGTGAGAAATCATGGTGGGTCCCTCATTATAATGGGTAGTTATTTGTGTGAGTTGGCACTTTCTACTATTTCAATTGACTGACAGTGTAAAACTATTTTACACTATCAGTACATTTAAATTTTATATATATATATATATATATATATATATATATACACAAATTTTAAAGTATGTTAAATTATTAATTACTTATGTCATTTTATTATATTTATTTGAATTTCAATATATTTTTACATATTTTTTAACCCTATCCGGTTGAACCAGTGACCTAGTGCTATGACCGAGTCGATCACCAGGTCGAGTTTTATAAATATACTCTAAAAATCACCATATTCTTCTAAATACATAAAAAATTACCATATTTTTCTATTTTTGGTCTAGTTGTTTTGTTCGTGTGCGTTTTGGGCGCCCCCCGGGGAACACGCGACCTACAGCTCCCGGTTGCATTTAACAAAGGTTGGCATATATGCCATCTGTGGTGAGCCTCTCATGCCATATTTTTCTATTTAACACATGTAAATACAATGTATATTTGGTTGAGCCTCAAATTGACCGTGAATACTTTTATTCTGCAAATCCATTAAGTTTGTTTTTTCCTTTTTCGTATAGACTGTCTGGCATTGTTCTTCGTCACCAAACAATGACATGAAACACTAAAATTTAACCACAATATCTATGTAGATATGTTGCTTATATAATAAGATGGAAATGCGAATGTGATGCACCTCACAAACACACCTTATGGAATAAACGGTCAGATCTGAGGGTGCACAAATACACCCTCACATCTGACCATTAATTTCACAGGGTGTATTTGTGCACCTTCAAATCTGACCGTTTATTCCATAAGGTGTGTGATGCACCTCACTTGTGAGGTGCATCACAGAATCTGCCTGATGATATTGATATCACATTTACTATCAACTACAAATAATAATCATTATTTGACAAATAGCTTACAATAACCACTATCTCTGCCACTACTTACATGACATAACTTAAACTACCCATAAGCCCTACCGTCGCCCACCACAAATTACATAATCGCAGGTAATAGCATTCAAACTAATTTGTAACTTAGACATTAAAACTCGTTAACTTATTTTTTAATTGACATTTGTTGTTGATTATTTACAATTGGAACAAAAATTAAAAATGTGGATTGATAGGCGGTTAAGCGCCTATCAGTACACTAGTAATAATAATAATAATCCTTCTGAACAACCAGATTACCTATGAGTTCATATAATCACATCAATATTTTCCACACAGATTTACATACATTTTAATAAATCTCCCAAACAACTTATGAATACAGTTGCAGGGTTATGTATCCAACTCTATTCTTTACAATAGTGCTCCTTTTCGTTTTCTCTTTTGTCATTTTCCACTTTCTGCTTTGTAAAATTTTCTATCAAATACCACCACAAAACATATTGTATGCTTTCTTGTTTACCATTGTTTTCTTTATTTGGCATTTGCGTAGTATCCCATTTTCTGTTGGATTTGATCCAAATTTTAAATTTGAAGATTGTTTGATAGTTTTTTTATTTTTGAAATATTTAAGATTGAAATATATATTTAATAGACATAGAAAAATAAGAATAAGATTTATTAGAGATCCCTCTAAAATAAGAAATTAGAAAGTTCTTAATGATTAAGATTAAGCATGAAATTAATCAGTTTTTATATAAATTATTATGAGCTATAAATACTTGTACTGAGAATTATTTTGAGCCACAAGAAGAGAAGTAAAATTGAGAAGTTTGTTGGAGATGTTAGAGTAATGATTAGAAGTCGTGAGATAGAGAAGATTGAGTTATCTTGTAATTTTGTTTTGTTTTTTTCACATCCATGAATGTAGGTATATTTGGTAGAATCATGTTCACTACTTCAACCCATTAAAACATTCGTGTGATCTCTGAAAGTACAACAAGAAACCAGCTAAATTCATATTACAGTTGTAAAGTCGATGGTGGGTTTTATCTTTAGTTTCATGTATGATATAAAAATCTCCTTGAGAGAATAAGGTGGGATCAAGAAAGACATTGACGTCAATGAGCCATAGGACAAGTGGCACCTCCTTTAATCCATATCACAAAGGGTTTGTTAGCTTTGAGTTAGAGGTTCAATTCTCATTTGCCCATCACATTTTCCATTTCCTCTAACTCTACTAAGAGCTCCTTAGAATACAAACAAAAAAAAGGAAAAAAAAGGAGACGTTGACCTTCCTTAATATTAAATAATGTAAAAATTAAAGTGAGAATACCATCTCATACTGATATACATTGACAGATTTTGCTATGAAATTCAACATAAAAAGCCTAACTACTCGATCCTACGTGAATTTTAAACAGGGTAAAGCTCTTTTTATATCTCTCATTTTACACCAATTTCGATTTAGTGCAAAGGTTTTGTTTACTCTATTCATATCATAAATGTTTCTAAATCATATCAATGTTATCCTTTCACTAGATGACATCCAAATTGTTAACGGAAATAACTTGTGTGGAGCTTATGTGACAATATTGGTGCTGATGGATTACAGATTTTGTGAGACACATGTACAATAATTTTAAGAAGAAATTTCCTGTGGTTCACCTCAAGCAAATGATGTTACCTATTAATAATTTGGATGTTGTTTAGTGAAAGAGCAACATTGATACGATTTGGAAACATTTAAGACACAAATAAGGGGAAAAAAAACTATTGGAACTAAATCAAAACTTTTATAAAACATAAAAGAACATAAAAAGAGCTTTACTCTTTAAAATATCTTTGTCCACACACTAAAAATTGTCACGGTAACTCAGGATAAGTATTCAGCAATTCAACCTGATACACAAAGACCAAGGGACTGGCGTATGAAGGATGATCATATCACATACAGAGCCGTGCACACAATCTTTCCAAGCCTTCAAAGGCAGCCGCAAAGCCTCACTCATTCTCTTTGCTAAATACATGACTCCATACACATGACTTTTCTTCTATAACAAAAGTATCATTACCATGAATGTATATCAATATGGGGTTAAGAGATAATCTATACATGTAGTATAGTATACCTTGTAAAGGGTTATTATGATCTAAGATTGCATGCAGGTGAGCTCTCTTTCCTAATTGCTTGAAATTAGAGGCTCCACAAACATCTAGAAGTCAAGACTTATGCCGAATTAGATGGACTTCCAAGTTCCAACCTTTTAAAATGGCATTCAGCTTAAGATTATGCATAACTTTAATAGAAAAGAAGCACTTGAAAATGTGCATCAGTCCAATAAATGATACTTTCTTTCAATCTCTATGTATGCACTATAGAGGTTTTCAATTATCATCTTTGAATTTAAAGACCAATACATGTGCTATATTGCTTGTAGCCAAAATTATCTTGGAGTATGCATGCAATGCAAGTCTTCCCTGGCACTTCAATTCTCAAATCGTCTGAACCAGTCGCTAATAGTTCTGGCAAGGGTTCTAGTCTCATTCAAAGAAAGAGATTTAAGCCCTTGAGCAACAGCATCTGCTGGAGTATACAGTTTACCCACTTGCCATCTCGGTTCCTGATCTCGCAGTGTAACCGGGCAGTAATGAAAAATACGAAGCAAGACAAGTATTAAGTGAACCGAAATGTAAGGCTTTTACAAGGAAGGCAAACAGCAAGGTAAATTCACTCATAACATAATGAAAAAAATTCTGCAAAACTCATGCTTCATTTGATCAAATAAGCTTTTCCAAGAAATAGTAATGGGCAAGCATTATCTTAATGCTTTAGCCATCTATGATTTGGTCAAGAATTCTCAGGATATCACCAATTTAGACAATATAGTGGAGTCTGTGTCATCAAAAACTAAAATAGAAAAAGAAAGTAAATCAAGGATAAGTTCTTGGTAGATAAGATTTAATTTTGATTTTTTCTTGAAAAGTTTTTCTCAAAGGTACTAATTATATAATCTGCTATTTGTGCCAAGACTGAAGAGTTAAATCCATCAACTTGCAGAGCATATATCAGATACTTCAAATTGTGCAATTTTCAGGTGAATAAAGTCACTGTCATGATAACTCAAAGAAGCAGATTCCACCAAAGAGGGAAAACGCTTCACTGTAATAAACAAAGTATGGGATAGAAGGAGAATACAAAGGAGTTTTACCTGAATGCATGGTGTGATGTGGTTACCACTCAATTGTACTTTTTCTAATGTCCCACCCAAAGAATCCACACGTGGCTTTAGTGTTTCTTCAAGAATATCAGTCTCATCAATTGTGTCAAAATTGAACTTCACCTAGAGAGACAGATAAACACGTCAGACATACCTTTTTAATGCCAGCCATCTTTCAAGCTCTAAGATATAAGGCATCATACAAACCAGCAATGTGTGCTCAACATTGTATGAATTTTTAAAGCAATCACGGTTTTCAGATGGAGTTGGCTTGAACTCTGATACTCCTTGTGTAACCTGACAGCGAAACATATAAGCGTCAATTGGAAAATACATATGCACAACCATTAAGGTGTAAAATGAGTAATTTTTAAGCATCACAGTCAAATTTTCCTTGCAAGAACTTGGGCTTCATGCTTGGGAATAGGTTAATTATTATATATTAATTTTGCAAAGGTCACCATTAGTTATTCATAGATTAACCTAAGGCATCATATGAATTAAATAGAAGCAAAATTAACTAGAAAAAAGAAATGATTCATGGATGGGGTAGGTGCAACATCAACAACCAAATCATGTCCCACTAGGTGAGTCAGCTACAAGGATTATAGTGTCCTATTGTACACCATGTCCATAATCAAATCTTTAAAATTTTTTAATAGTTTCACCGATAAGTTTTCTTAGTCTCTCTCTACCTTCAACTATTGGGCTACCCTCCATTTGATTTACTCTCCTTACTAAGACTTCTATAGGCCTTCTCTACACATGCCCCTAAATCACCTAAGGCGAGATTCTGTCATCTCCATAATAAGTGCAAAAACTATAAATGTACATGTGGGAATCATTAGCAAAACTAAACATATAAGGTCTTCTCTTAAGCACATACCTTTTATCGAAAATAAATAGCATTAAGAGCAAAATATGATCTCCAAAATCAAAACTTCACGTACCTCATTCATTACTGATGGCAACTGATCAACAAATTTAGTTAATGAATTCAGAACTTCCTGCTCGCTTTCCTGTATAATTGATCGAACAGCATCCAGAATGATCTTCCAAGCATCTCCTACATATGAGTTGCCAGTGACAAGCATAATCATCATACATATATATATATATACACACAAATTCTTACCGATAATCTATAAAATGAAACACACACACACATACATACATATACACTAAATGAACTCTATATGTAATTGGACACACCAAGATGACTCTAAGAACATGGGTTGAGGCAAAAGGGAAACAGTAGAGAGCAGAACTACGTTATTAGGGGACCTACAACAAATTTGGGTTTCAGACCAAAACTGTAGATTTAGAACAAAATTAATATGTGATATCTGAATTTCTAAATACTCTACAGATATTATCACCTGACCTCCAGTAACTTGGCAACAAAATGAATGAGTAGGATCATATAAATTAAACATATTTCGCCCTTTAACAAATTAGGCAATGATAGCAATACTTCCTTTTCCAGATTTTAGCACTGGGATGAGCAGATAAAGACTAAAAAAATGCATTGAAACTTTACAAAAATTCAAATAAAAATCAACAAAACCAAGCTAAGGAGCTACCTGATGCATTTCTAGCAATTGAATAAACAGGAGTTGCTTCCACAACTGGCATCATCTGGCTGACTGCAGGACCCAACTGCAGAACAGCACTGCAAAGTTTTAGAGCATAATTGAGATGAACAACTTAAAAACATGCTTTATCAGCATAAATGCAGTACAAATATGAATAATATTGGGTCCTTTGGACAGCATCTTTGCTCGTTAAGGCATATGAAATGATTTCATGAAGCACGTTATTTCAGTGGTTCTAATGCTGTACCAGATGGAATAATAAAAGGAAACAATCAATTACATGACCAACATCATTTTATTGTTCTAAACAGACTGGATTTATCTTTAGATTGCCTGAAAGTTGATGGTATGCTGATAATTATTATGTTAATCGAACTTAAAGATATGTATATAAATGCTACATTTCTCAAGCTTACACGCCAATTCTGCTCCATATGAATGGAAAAGGGAATAGATGGAAAAAGATAGCTTTATTAAGCTTATGTTACTGTACTGAGTAGGTTAAAAAATAAATAAATAAAGAAAACAATACTAAAGTCCACTCAGGTGTGTTCCATGTATCCATAACCAGTATTAAGTATACCTAAAATTGTTTCCATCCTTAGTTTGTGTAAATTATCCAGGCAAAACACAATAATGAAAATATCAAGGAATGTTGTCCTAAGTGCAAACAACTAATATTTGTCAAAAGTACATAGTATAAAAAAGTGATTCGTCAAGTGAGCAGTGTTTAGACTTCCACCTAGCACAGCGATCCTCTACAATTTTCTAATCCTCAATTGAACTTTCTTTTAACTTTCATAATAAAAGTTATAATGGTAAGGTCTACTTTGCCTATAGCAATCAATCATCCTGTTAAAGTATCCCATCAATACTCTAGGATAAATTGTAGTACTAGTGTTAATACCTGCTCAAAGTAAGGGACTGCCTCCGTTGCTGGCCTGTTGTTGTATGAGATTATGGCATTAGCCTTCCACAAGAGATATATACCTTTTCGTCACACTCCTTGAATTGAAATAAGTTTTATTGATGTAAATGAATCTTCATAATCTGCATTATGCTTCAATTGCTTCCACAAACTAGCATATGCTTATAAAAATGGAATTAATATAATACAATTTTTTGGTTGAAATTTCAAAAATCAGTTTGTGCACAAATAAACACAGTCTTATGCTACAGCAGGCAGAAAGACAAACCATACCTTGGGTATTTTCTCAGAAAAATAGCTTCCTGTGAGTAGTTGAAGAAGAGCACCGTTGCTACAAATTCACAAAAACAATAAATACATTACACCCTTGCCCTTATTCCAGTGAGATTCATAGTTTGATATATTCAACAATCCACTTTACCTATGACCAACAGAGAAAAGAGGAAGTTCTGCAAGCTGGGAAGGTGACAAATTTGCTTGAGGCAACCCAGATGTCAGGAGTGTATCCAAACAAGTGTTGAACCTCTCATATACTTGTTTGGCAGCTTGAGCATGGTCAAATGTCACATTGTAAGGCACCAACACCACAAGAAAACCTTCCTTTGCCAAACACTCTATTAGGTACCTGCAATTGGCAAACCAAAAGGAGAAAATTCATCACACCCTCAATACCAACAACCAACATGGAAATTAGCAGCTATTAATGATAAAGAATCAAACTTTGCACTGAAAAACCAAAAAGGGTAAAACATGAAACACAGAAAAACCCACGGCATATGCAACTTCAGAAGAAAAGTCATCACACCCGCAATATCACCAACATGAGAAATAGCAGCTATTAATGATAAAGAATCAAACTTTGCACTGAAAAACCAAAGGGATATAACATGAAATAACCATATGTAACTTCAGAAGAAAATTCATCACACCCTCAAGACCTCAAACATGAGAAATAGCAGCTATTAATGATAAAGAATCAAACTTCGAACTGAAAAACCAAAAGGGTATAACATAAACCACCCATATGTAACTTCAAAAGAAAATCCATCATACCCTCAATATCACCAACATGAGATATAGCGGCCATTAATGATAAAGAATCAAACTTTGCACTAAAAAACCGGAAGGGTCTAACATAAAAGTACCCATATGTAATTTCAGGAACAGCACCAATGAAGGCACCACCCAAAAACTTGATTATAGCCCGAGGCATGGAACGATTTGAGGGAGGTGGTACCACTAGACATGAATCTAGCTTGGTGTACATCTTGCTATTGACTCTGATACTTGTGGTTCTGCCAACATAAGCATCAGAAACCATCTTTGTAGTCCCAACCACCATTCTAGTACTCTGGCATCGAGACAGTATGTGATGAAAGTGTGGGCATTTTCTGAATAAACCATGTTGGTGTCTCAATCCACCAAAACTAGACGGGGTCTTAGTATTCTTCGAAGAGGATAATATGCATTTGAAATCTGAGCCTAAGATGGAGGAGGAGGTCGCCATTTCCATTCCCCAATAAAACACAAGTGGCAATGGGGAAGAATACTTGTATATGCAAAGTGATGCTGAAAAAAACATTTTTTCACGTTATTTTTTAACAATTATTATACAATAATATGTAATAATCATCACATAATGTATATTAATTATTATATATTAATAGCTGAATTAGGGTCTTCTTCCAATAGTTCTACTGAATTCGAATTAGATTAATTGGATTATACTTATAGTTAAGAAAAAATTATTTAATTAGTATTTAATATAAATTAATCACCAATGTTTTATATATTAATCACGGGTTACAAAAGTTATGTTAGTAAATATCCTTTTTTTCTATATAATTTATTTATATGAAATTTGTGTTGTGTATGTGTTCCTGAGAGCAAATCTTTTGTAAATGGATGTTGCAAGAATTGGTACATATATGTTGAAGATTTCGCCACGATTTTGAGGTATCACCCTGTTGTTGAGTGGAAGTTGTTTATTGAGCGAAAGTTGCTGGGGCCATCGGATAATTGACTTGAGATTGTGGCTAATTCATTTTTTGGGCATATATTCCAACCCTATAGACTAATTAAAGTTTGCTCTTTTCCAGGGCTTATCAATTTTTTTATGGAATTTGTGTGAAAATATTATCACAATATAGGTTATTTTGAACATTTACAGTTTGTTTAGATACAAAAATTGAAATTGTAATATAAAATTTCAATTTCAATTGACTTAGAATTTTAAATTTTATGTTTGGATCTACCAAAGAATTAGATTATGAATAGTAATTCTAAAATTGATTTTAATTTTATTATTTAAATATATAATTCAAAATTCAAAATTAATAAAATACTAATAAATAACAATTTTGTACTGTAGTAATTTTTTATGAAAATTATTTATATATAAAAACATTTTTTGGGGGATTTGGATATATAAAATACTAAGTTAAAATTTAGAAAATTTTATTATTATTATTTTTATAAATATATTATATTTTAATAAATATGATAAATAGCATCTAATATAAATAAATAAAAAAGGAGAGAATCATAAGACTTTCACCAGAAGATATATATATAAGTCTTAGAATTAGTAATTTATATGGTATGAGTTAGGAATTACAAAGAGCTCATTTTAGTCATGTTCCAATTCCATAGAATTAGATTGTGGAATTATAATTCCAATTTTATATATTACTCCAAATATAAAAATTGAAATTTCAGAACCTAATTCCAATTCGAAACTCTAATTTCGTGCCTAATTCCATACGCAAAATGGGACGTTATAGATATTTAGATTTTTTTCACAATCCACTATAGAACAAATAGGAAAACTTATTTTATTATTTCTTTTTTCAAAAATCCTACATTCAAGATGGCAGATTTTTTTTTTTTGGGTGGGGAAGCTAATAGAATATCTGCATAAGCTGCAAAAGTTGACCTTGAAATCCTGCCCCTACCACTATGAATTTTGGAACAAAAGAAAGCTGCTGCATGTTATATAATACTAATAGTAAAAGAAGGCTTCTTAATTATTTCTTAAACTAATTATTTGATGTGGTTAGTAAGTGTTTTCAATTTTATCACTTTAAGCGTAGCAAAGTTATGGTTTGGAAAAGGCATAATCTATGCTTGAAATTAAAAGTTGAATTGAAGTTTGCAACTGCTTTTCTTTAGTTTCATTTTATTTATCAGTCAGTGTAGTAAATTTGAGTTTTCCTATTAATTTTTTGGTATAGTGTATTTTTGTTTGTTTGAAAAAATGCTAATTTTCTCTATTTAATGTATGCAACTCTATTTTTTTCTTCATGTAATATTTGATGGCTATTGAAGTATTATGTTTAGGAATCATTCTTTGTTTTCTTTATCAATGATGAATAGTGATTCATATAGGAAGAGCATGTACAATATAGTAGATGGAGCCATCGAAACTATTGGAGCATTTGACCATTAATTTGCCATATTGAAGAAGAATTTTATCTCGGAATCCACCCCAATGTGGGACAATATTGTTTTTCCACAATCCACCTCACATGAGGCATAGCTATGGGACCCAATTTCTTTGTCTCAAAATCCTACTTGCTACAGGTAGGATTCCATATGAACTTTTTTGCTACCACAATTCTACTGGCTATGTGGCGAATTGCTCTTCAAAAACCATTTTCTTATAAAACACCATATCGTGGTGTTATTATCTCACAAATGCCATATCAATAAAAAAGAGCCCTCTTTGGTGTCAGATTCTTATTCTTATGTTACATGGATTTAAAAAAAGAAAAGGAAAAAGATTGTTATAATATGCTTCCCTTGATTATTTGAAGAAAAATAAAATAAAATAAAATAAACACTTTCTTTGATTTAAGTGATTGAATAACTAATCACTAGTAATTGAGGTATGAGACAAAATGATAAAATGTTATAACCTGAGTAAACCACACAGGGGTTTGAATTTGAGCCCACCCTTAATTCTCCCTCCCTTGAC
The DNA here is from genome assembly GCA_031439585.1 of Pterocarpus macrocarpus. NCBI lineage: Eukaryota > Viridiplantae > Streptophyta > Magnoliopsida > Fabales > Fabaceae > Pterocarpus > Pterocarpus macrocarpus. The sequence continues at coordinate 36,915,881 of CM062514.1, forward strand.
CAAAAAAAAGGTTAGGGAGAGCGGGGACAAACTATCACTAGGAATGGCAACTGATATATGTCATGGTACCCAACCCACTCAAATCTCATTGTAAATGCTTTCTATGAACAAATGGATAGATCAAGCTATAAATATTAAAGTGAGTTGGGGCAAATTTAGACTTCTCATATATTTGTCCATATTCGCTCTTTATCATACTTAATTTATGAATTTTTTTTCATTAAATCTTATTCCCTTTTAATGTAGACCTCCTAACCTACAAAGGCATTAAAAAAAAAATAGCATGCAAGTAGAGTTGAGGTAAGGGTAGTCATAATTTTAAGTAAACCCCCTCTTTAGTCTCTCTTGAAAGCATTGAATGACAAATAAATTTCTCAACAATTTTTATTAACCTCAACGTTACTCACCACTCAAAAGATATGATGTGTTAGTCCCTCTATTAAATATTTGTTATTAAACTTAATAGAAATGCGCATATGGCCCGTTTAGTGACTGATGTGGCCCCTTAAATGGCTGACATGGCCGATCTTTGTGATACTTTGGCAATGATAGGACAAATTGTTCCTTAACAAATTATAGAGACTTTAAATTGATCCTCATTAATATTTTTCTCCTTCTAAAACTCTAAAACTCAAATCTCATCTTCCTTTTACTCGTTTAAGCAAAAAAAATTAAAACCCCAATATTATCTTCTTCCTCCTCATATCCTAAAAGATCAACCATTTTATATTATACAGGAATGGGAACCACCCATATAAGTGCACATTAAAAATTAGTTTGCCTCAATCATATCACCATCCTCAAAGATAAGTAACCAAAAACTCATATATGATAGATAAACAAATAAACAATTGTGTGATTGGTATCGAGAAAGTTCCCTAGATAATGGTCAAACTGTGACTTAGAAGCCTACATCCAAGAAATCTACCAATAATAACCACTTATGTTCATTTAAGAGTTTGCAGTTGCATAGGTGTAATATAAGAAGTGAAAAGCCAATTGATGTTCTTCGAAGGGTGAGCACGACAACAGCTTTCAATATTGTATATGATTCATGTCTTACAACTTTTATTGAACAAAAGCTTGAGACTGGGTTTTAAAGCCTTCGATTTCTTTTCTCAAACCCCTCACTGTGTAGCTAATAATAGTGTCTTGTCAAATAAAATAATAAATAAATCTTCATATATATATATATATATATATAGAGGTATGATGTTTGGACTCAATTTATTTCTTTAAGCTTAGGCAAGGCCTAATGCTGGAAAATGTGAAGACAAATTGATATAATAAGGGCAGTTTGGAAAGTTAGGAATTATATTGTTCCATTCTATTTCTTTATAATATAACTTTCAAATAATATTAATAAATTTTTGTTTCTTTGGCTTATTAATCTTCCAAACAAATCAAACAACAACGTTCTTTCATTCATTCCCTTCCCTTTCTAGTCTATTCAAACTAATTACATTCTATTCTGTTAAGTGAAGAACATCCGAACATGTGTAAGTTTTTAGCATCAGCTCAATCCACCCTTTCTACCTTATTTCTCAATCGGGAGGTTTTCAGTCACCCCCCTGATATGCTGGATATAACATTTTTTCTGTTTGAATTTGTGTGAATAATGTTGTCCTTTGAAAAATAAAAAGTCAAAATGAGTTTTTTTTTAACATTTTTTTTGTCAGTGCTCTAATTTCGATTGAAGAAGAACAGGAAGGTAGTTTTTCAAAATTATTTCAATCGGTTCACTGCCCAATCCACTCAAAAATGAGATGAGTTAGGCAAAAGTGGTCAACCCATCACACCCTATCTTGAGGCTGATCTATGATGGATTACAATGAATCTGGGTAAGTTAACCTATTTGTCATATATGGAAGAAGGACACAAGTCAAAGGGTTAGAGTTCTGGAGTGGAGCTCATTGAAGTCTAATCAAAGCTCTTGCTAGGTCGATCGAGTCGCCAAGCTTTGGATCCCGCAGTTCTACTTCAACCTATGATGCATTTTTTTGGAAACTTTTTTGCATCCTTATTTTTTATAATATCAATCATTTTTAAAATATATTCAGATTGGGGCAATACAAGTCAAAGGGTTGGGGTTATAGAGTGGAGCTCCTTGTACTCTAATCAAGGCTCGTGCTAGGTTGAATGAGGTGCTAAGCTATGAACCCCATAGTTCTACTTCAACCTAAGATGTATTTTTTTGTGGAAACTTTTTTGAATACTTATTTTCATAAAAATATCAATAATTTCTAGAATTTACTAATTAATATTTAACTATAAATTTATTAATATTAATCAATAATACTAAAAAAAAAAATCATTACTCTTATTAAAAAAAATATCGAAAAAACCTCTTAAACAAATAATGATAAAGATATATTTTAAAATCATATCTTTACTAATAAGATGTATCAAAATACAATTCATCTTTGACGTATTTAACATAAAAAATTATTTATAAACCATATCTTTTATTCTTTTACAATAAATTCTAATCACAAAATTACTTAAATCAATTTTTTTTCTAATCAAAAAGTATCTCAAATTTATTAGAATTGAAATCTAACTAATATGGGTTGAGTCGGATCAACCCATTGTAGAACAAAAGTACTTTTGAACATTAATTTTTTGGTATCAACCATAGTCAAACTTGAGATCTTAGTTAAAGAGAATAAATAACAAATTACTTAGTTAAATATTGGTATTTCTGAAATAAATTGATTTTATTATCATTGACCTAGGACACACCATTAAGTCATTTTCTTAGTTTAATTTTAATTTATTTACTATAAAATAAGTAACTAAAATTAAGCTTCTTTTTTGTGCCAACACATAGCGAGTGTCTAACAATCTTGGAAAATTAAATACGAATTTTTTTAGCGTTTCTATAAAATTTAAAGGTACTAATACCTTTAGTTATTTATGATTAAGAATTTGCCACTTATCCCACTAACTTAAATTAATCAATTTTTAAATTATTTTTTAATTATATTTAAGATTTATAATTAAATCACAGTCGTTGAATATAAAAGAATAGCGATATCCTTATAAAAGCAAAGTTACCAAAAAAAAATCTTATAGGTAGATATCACGAGACCAAATTTTAGTAGATATCGTTAGACATCTAAAAAAATCATTTAAAATTAACTTTTGTCTAAACCAATTTTAAGTTAAAACTAGTTTTAATAGAAGCCAATGTTATGGTATTATCTATTCCTTTTTTTTCCCCCTCTCTATTAATTATCTTATCCTTTCCAAGTAATTTGAAAAACTAATCAAATTAATTTTTTAATTAGTTTCAAACCAAATAATACCTAATATAAACTTATTTATTTTTATACAGATTAATATAACTAATTTTATTTTCTATCATATTGAATTAATTTTTAATGTTGGCAAACAACCTCATATAATATATGTGGAACTCCAATTGCACTATGTATGAGGTGTTCATGGTGTGATTTTGATCAATTTTTGGTAAAAAAAAAAAAAACCTAATCAATTTAACAATATAATTTATATCAATTTGAATTTCATCGATATAGTTTAAATTTTGAATTTGATTCAATTAGGACCAAATTTTATTGATATGGATTGGATCAATTAATCAATTCTTTTAAAAAAAAATTGAAATTTATAATAGGATCATAAGTTTATAAAATGAACAAATAAAAATAAAAAGTAAAAATAACTCATTTAACATATACAAATGATAGTTAAGCGAAATTGTCACATAAATAAAATGGATTATGTGATAAATTAAAATTATTATAAATAATAGCATAAATTTAAGAATTTAATTTAAATATATTGATAATATAAAATAATTTTATATTATTAGTCAATAAAAATAATAAAAAATATTAATTTATATAAATAACTACCTATTATAACAAGGAGCCACCATAATTTTTTATTTTTTAATATTTTTATTGGTTGTCAGTATAAAACTCTTTTACACTATCAATGCATACCAATTAAACTCTAAAATTAATTATAAAAATCTAAATTATATAATATTTTATTTAGTTAAGATTAGATTATATCAATTTTAAAAATTAAATCTAAATTCAATATAATCTAATCATTTTATTTTTGAAAAATAAGAAACAATCTAATTCAATCTTTTTCAATTTTAATCAATTTTCGATTTTGATTCAGTTACGTTGAATCCGAACACTCGTACGTACGTAGCAGTTAGCACCTTCCAAACGCGAGCAGATTACTTGTTGTGAAAGCATTCACTTCACCGACATGGTTATTATTATTATTATTATTATTTTTTAATAAACCAAAAGCAAAAGAGAAAAGGGAAAATACTAAAATAAAATAAAATAATAAAAAAATCGCAGCAAGGGCATAGCATCTTTCAGTTGTGCACTGAGGACTGTTTTTTTCTCTCCCTGTTTCTCGTCTCCGATTCCACAATCCGAGTCGACTCAGTCCGATTCCGCCATGGACGAACAACAACATCAACAACAACAACAACAACAACCTCAATCTCACGAATCCGAAGACCCTTTCCTTCTGAATTATCAACCTTCGGAGCTTCGAATCGCTTCGGAGTTCTTCACGAACTGGCTCCCCTTCCTCTCCAAAGATCTCTGCCACAGTTGCACCCAGTTGCTTTCCGATCGCATCCGCTCCATCGACCCAGGTCAGTTTGGTCCCCGAAACCCTCGAATCTCGTCGAAAAATTCGATTTTTTTTTACTGGGTCTTGCTTCGTTTCCGATTTGGTGCATTGAATTTTGATGTTGTTATTGTATTTTTCCCTGTTTCAATGTTTTCTTGTATAAGGAGTACGAATACTTCGAAATAGTCGCCGAATCCGTATCGGACAAATATCCATGTCAGGCACTCCATGGATATTTATAGACACTTAATTATAAGTTTTAACTTTAATTTTTTTTTAATTCACATAAAAAAAATTAATTTTTTGAATCTTTGTACCTACATGATTAGAAATACCATAATAATTAAGAACATAATTTTCATATGCACTGAGACTTTCATCGAATAATCAAGAAAACTACCATAACATCTCAAGTTTATGTAACTGCCCGGCATGACATGGCAGTTTCCTTGATTTCTATTGAATGACATTGTAAAATTAATGACATGGTAGTTTTCTTGATTTCTATTCGATGATAGTCCCAGTGTATGAAAATTATTTTTCGTAGTAAGATTAATTAAAGATTAGTTTCTATGGATTGACAGTTTAAGATAACTTATATTGTCAATCAATAGAATTTGAGAAAAATGACAAATTATGGTGGGTAGTTGTCATGGTGGTAGTTACTTGCTATGATTTGGCATTTTTCTCAAAATTAAATCCTTTTTATTATGTTTATAACAATCTATGCTAACTTTTAGATGATTGTCTCATCTCTGTATTTGCGTCATGTATAATCTGTGTCTCTGTTTTATCCATGCTTCATAGGTTCTTTGTATGTGCAGAGTCCTCCCATGGCGATGCTCAACACGAAAATTCCAATGGTTTTGATGCTTGCAACGCCCACTCGAATGAGAATAGTGACAATCATGAAGATAACTGTGACACTCATTCAATTGGGAGTTGGAAAGATGGTGCTGAGGCTAATTCCGCTGTTGAGGCGCCGAGTCCACGCATGTCGTGGGCTGACATGGCTCAAGAAGATGAGTTTGGTGAAGAAGAGCATGAATCATCCAACAATGGTGGTGCAGTGGCTGCTGCTTCTGATTCAAACCTTGAAGCAGCAGCCAAAGCTGCCCCTGAGAGGCCTACTTTGCCTAGGGAACAAAGAGAGTACATTAGGTTCATGAATGTGACGCGGAAGAAGGACTTCATGTGCTTCGAGAGGGTAAATGGAAAGCTTGTTAACATTCTTGAAGGGCTCGAACTCCACAAGGGTATTTTTAGTGCTGCTGAACAGAAAAGGATAGTTAATTATGTTACTTCCCTGCAGGAGATGGGAAAGAAAGGAGAATTGAAAGGTTTGTGATCTTACCCTCTTAAGCCATTGTTCTATGTATATCTTTTTCATGTTATGATAATTTATTAAATTTGTTCCATTATAAAGTTGCTTATGGTTTTATTGTTTTGTAATTGTCTGATGATGCCAAAATTGACCTTTGACTGAGATCCTTCCCTAATTTACATTTGTGAAAGAAAAGAAACTAAACCTAATAAAATTAAGTGAAATTCCAAAATTGTGGCCACACTGCATGCCTGGTGATTAGGACCAAGTTAAAATCTGACTAAACTAAATAAAAGGGAACTAAATGCTTAGGATAAGGTTCGAATAAAGACAAAAGAAGGAAAACTAAAATTGACATGTTGCCTTGGACACCCTAGGCTAGGGATAACGCGTAGGATGGACAAAGATACTTCCTATGTCAAAGCTAGGTACTTTGAGCATTATGTGGATTGGCAGGCTTTGGCTGGAGCTGCCATTGAGGCATTTAAAGCCTAGAAGATGGGGACATCATAGCAACCATTGGATGAAGTCAGAAATCTTGTGTAATTCGACACCTTGTCACAAAAAGACACCTCTTGATTACATCAGCTTCTGCCAACCTTTAACAACTAACACCGAAATATTACCTAGATTCCTTAACTCAGAAAACCCTAATCCTTTTTGCACGACCTTAAAAAGCCTAGCAATTTGCCACTTGATACCTTAACATTTCCGATGCTGGAAATACGTCATCCTGTAATGTTGCTAAGTCAACGTCAAAGAATTAATGTTGTCAATATTTGACCTCATCTTTCTCTAAGTCGGACTGCATGGGTTTGCATGAACCAAGGAACCCCCATGTAATACTGCTCAGGCATCCTAGTGACTACAAGATTCTCTTCTTCTGCATTGCCTCCATGGAGGCCATGATGTCTCCACAACAATATCACGAATTTGATGATCTATAATTGCATTTCAAAGGTTAGATTTACGCTAGTGATGAGACTGCAAATTTCTAATACCACTTTCATTTTGTTGTGTCTTTTATTCTATTAAGATTTTTTTCAGCAACTGCTGATAAATCAAATATCCAGCTTTTCTTCTTTTTATATTGCTGATTCATATTTTGCATTATTGTCTAGATTCCTGGCTCTGTAAAAAATGCCTTGTTAATTCAATCAACAGTGCTACTGTGCATAAAACAAAGTTTCATAAAAGTGGTACACAGTCCTAATAACCAATCAGGATGAGGTTGGAAATTGAAGCAAGGAGAGAGAAAAGCAATAGCATGCTAAAACGCACAGCAATAACACTGCAGTATTATTTTCGTATGACATTTTACGAAAATTACTTTGTAGTCGTACCATTTAGCCTTTTTCTAATTCAATTGTGAGATAGAAATTTAGACTATCAACATGGGTGCTGAAAGTGAAAAAAGGGTGAAATATGCTTGAACTTATATTTTATTATAGATAGATTGTGTACTATCACCATGGGCAAAGTAGTCAAAGGAGAAAAATGGCTTTATATAGCTGGGGGTTTTTAACACCTTGAAGCAAACAGGTGCTGAAAGCACATCTCATAGAAGAAAGGAGTAGATTAGCAACTGTATGAGTATATGATGTTCATTCTTAATTTTTCTTGCCAATTGGTAAATGTGTTGAATGATATTATTGCTGAGGGAGCATATGATGTTCATTCTTAACTTTTTCAGATCGGACATTTTCAGCTCCTCAAAAGTGGATGAGGGGAAAGGGACGTCAAACTATCCAATTTGGATGCTGTTACAATTATGCGGTGGTTAGTCCTTCTCTCATGCCGGCTTTTAATTTCTCATTTAAAATATTTTGTGCATGCTTTATTTGGAAATAAAGTAATACTAATGCTTGGGGGTGCAGTATTATTGCTGTGCGATGTAACTCTTAAAATGTTAATTTATGCTTACAGGATAAAGATGGTAACCCACCTGGTATTCTTCAGAATGTGACGGTAGATCCTATACCTGATCTTTTTAAGGTCATCATTCGACGGCTGATCAGGTGGCACGTACTCCCTCCTACTTGTGTGCCAGATAGTTGCATTGTAAATATCTATGAAGAAGGGGACTGTATACCTCCACACATAGATAACCATGATTTTGTTCGACCGTTTTGCACGGTCTCATTTCTTAGTGAGTGCAATATACTTTTTGGATCAAACTTAAAGGCTGTAGGCCCTGGTGAATTTGAAGGTTCATTTGCTATTGCCCTACCTGGCGGGTAAGTGTTCAATGAGGATTCATCTACTACACATCTATTTAGTTTTGCAATCTATTGCTATGTGCGTTAAGGTCTATTTATAGTGAATTCTTCATCAATCTGCTACGGTTTTGGAGGATTCAAAATCTTATAGTAGGTCTTTGTCATCCAGATCTGTACTTGTCTTAAATGGAAATGGAGCTGATGTAGCTAAGCATTGTATACCTGCAGTTCCTATGAAAAGGTATATGCTGATATGACTTTTTCTGTTTGTGCCTTTTACACCAATGACTTATTAATTGATTTGTATTCTCTTCATTGAAACTTCTATTAGGATTTCGATCACATTTAGAAGAATGGATGTTTCCAAGCGGCCTATTGGGTATGTTCCAGAGCCTGGTCTTCAGGGCATCCAACCATTGGCCTATGATGTTGAGAAGGAAAAGAAGTCAGCCGGACCGAGATCTAATCATCACATGAGGAGATATAGAGACAGGAGAGGTGGCAGAAATGAAGCAATGGGATCTGCAACTAGAAGTGATAGATTTTTGCCTCGCGAGTCGAATCCCAGTTCACAAAGACCTGCAAATAGGTGGAGTAGGGGAAAGCCTAGTAGTTGATAGATGTGGCTGTCATTTTGATCCAAGTTGCCTGTTGTGCTCAATGCAATCCTCCTACATATCAGGAGGTTTGTCATGGAGGATTTTTCACTTGGTTTGTGAGAAACCTTTACACAGCAGTAGTTTTTATTATATCCGTGTATGCGTGAGTCATTGGATGCTTGCCAGCATATTATTGAGTGACTTTGAAATCAAGAACGGTTTCAATTTAGTAAAAAGTTCTTGTGATTCAGTTTGGTTTTCAGTACCAAACCAAGTGTGGCTGGGTTATATGTGACCTTCAATTTTTTTAGCTTGATGCGTTATATGGTACTGATGAATTATAGGAAAGGTGAGGTAATAACGGTTGAGTTGTGAAGCATGTATTCAGCATTGCTAGATTTGTTGGGTTGAAACTTAAAGTTGGATCAATTACATTGAAGTTGCTTGCTTGTAAAAGGATAGGTTGAATAATGTTGAGTACATCAATTCATTACAAGGCTTATGCATGTTTTGCTTGGTCTTTTTTCTTGATATGTAAGAGGTTCTACATCATTGTATTTAGTACTTTGGTGGATGTTCACCACATTAATTACAATTGTGTTGTGAAGGTTTTGGTGTAATTTCTATGGAAATTATTAAGCAAAATTTTTATATTTTTATTGTTCCTCGTTTGAGATGATGTGGATTATGGAACTTGTATGCCAAGGTTGCTCTTATTATTTCAATATCTGAACATTTTTTGACACTATCTTTAAGGAATGCTAGCTTCCACCACAAATAATCCTTGTTGGAAGGCAATTGTAGGCAAAGCAATCTAAATGACATTCAATTACAGGATGTGATTTCCAAAAATAAAAAATACTGCCACTTGTACTTAAGATTTATACGTAATTTGTGTTCTGTTACTTGATAATAAACTATTAAACTTCATCCCGAAACAGTTATATGAACAGACAGCTAGTTAGTCAACACTGGAACATTGTTGCTTTGCTTTAAAAAGTAACATTCATGGCGATGTCTTAATTATGGAATTCGGTTCAACAATCTGTGTTCAGTAAAAATGCAAATTGAGATATAAAGGGTATTCCAACGGACAGCCATCATAAGAGGACCTCTTAAAAGCTTAAATGGAAGATATAAGTCTTTTGCTTGAAATGAGAAAGAATGCACAATTCACCAAAATAAAATTTCAAATCCACTATTGCACCAACAAATATATTATTTGACCATACATTGAATAGCCATCTAGACATACATATATTCACCACCTCTAATGGCATTTTCAGCACCTTTCCTCTCCTCTTCAGCTTCCTTTTCACGTTCCTTCCAGCTCTCATAGGCATAATCATCAGTTTGCAACTCATACCGGCAGATGGGACAAGAATTATGCTCATCCTGCCACATAAATGATAAATTTGATCACACTATATATCTAATCATCTCATTTAATTCTAGAATGCCACTTTATCAAAAGCAAAAATTAGTTTCAAGAATGAAAAAAGGGTGGCCCAATACACGAGACTCACACCTAGTGGGGTTTAGGGAGGGTAAATATATATAGTTTTACCCCTCAAAGCGGAGATGCTATTTTCAAAATTTGAACTTGTAACCTCTAGGTCACAAGGCAACAACCTTATCATCGAATCAAGACTCACCCTCTTAAAGTTGGTTTCAAAGAACATAAAAGTTCAAACAAATCTGGGAAGTTAAGGACAGTACCAGCCATGGCTTTAGACAAGGTGGGTGGAACGTGTGCTTGCAAGGCAACTCTTGCATTTTGTCATTTAAAGCCAAGTTCTCCCTGCAAATTGCACACTCTGCATCCTTCCCCAGCTTAGCCAGGATTTCCTCTGTGAGAGTAATCACTGGAAGTTTTGCCACAACTTCTTTACTGGCAGGAGGGGCCTTTGGAGCTACAGGACCATCATCCACCATCTAACCAAAATAAATTACAGCAAGTTAGTCACCCTTAATAAAGCAGTGCAAAGTGTAACAATGGAACTGCTGCTCATAATTGACAAAGTTATGCATACCAATCAAAAAGCAAGTAAAAAATAAAAAGCACATGTGACCAAACAAAATGAGTTCAATTGACTAGTAGGTTATTTATATCTAGTTACCCTCTGAATGATGTACTAATATTGATGATAGATCCACTAAAGCAGAGAGCGACAAAGAACATTGTATATAGAAATGTAAACAGAATTGAGTCTAGATGATATGTAGGTTGTTTGTGATGGTTCTTTACATTTTGGTGAAGAAGTATATTGAAGAAAAATGATTGTTCAAAGTCAACTAGGTGCACTCAAGATTCAAGTTAGGTCTAAATAATTCGTTAATGATCTCAAATGAGCCTCAAATATCTAGGTTTGCTTGTGCTTTAAAGAATTACTAAACTAAACTGCATTTTAACTCTTTCTAGAAACTTATCTAACTGCATAAACTGAATCTATAAATTCAGAGCCACGTCAATATTTAAGAGGAAAATATTCTAATTTGAGTAAACAGTGGTTATCAGAAACACGCGAAAGGATTTTTGATGAATACCAGGGGCACAACTTCTTCCAATCTATTTATAAGATCTTGAAGCACATTTGCAGCATTCTCTGGTGTGGTATCATTTGCTGCTGAACCTTGCGAGGATTCAGCAGCAAACAACGTAGCAGCTGTTGTCAAGAGGTTTGACTGCACCAACCATTGAGGCTGAGGAGGCTCTGGATCTACAGTAAGGTGCCCCTCAAAAAGATATCCTGAATCAACATAACACACGATAAGCGCGGGATGGGAATTGAAAAAAAAGAAAAAAAGATTGTAGGATACAACACATGAACTTGAACAACAAGCAATAAATAACACCTCAAATAAAGGAAAAACATAATTGTTGTGAAAAGAAAATCACCTCCATTTGTATGATTCTGTGCAGGCTGCAAAGCTTGTGATGGGTTGTCCTCTAAATGCAAATGTTGCCGTGCCTGAGCAATGCAAGCCTTCAAGTGCTCCTTCTCGGAAGGTTCAGAAACAAGCAACTGAGCCTGCTCAAAAAGGCCCAAGCCAGCATTCCAGAAACCAGGTGCTGTATATCTGGTCTTCAACACAGTAGCAACTCGGCATACAACTGTATAAAACTGCCCCCAACACCAAGACCAAAACTAGAGTCAGTTACTTGGTTTTAAACTGTTCAACAAACAATAACAACATTTACTTTGTATATAAAAGTTCAAGTGGAAAGGAAGGTAGGTGTATCCAAAGACCAATACATGCCATCTGTTTTAGCAACGCTTACAGTAATACTTACAAATATCCTGACAACAAAAGTTTACTAGCAAAAACCAAATGCAGCTCGATTCTACCCATTGAGCCAATCCTCATTGACAATAACAGCACATGTATTTTATATATTTATTGTAGGTGATGTTAAGATAGACTCGGATTGACAGTGAACCCTATATATGACAACATATCCATCATTCAAAACATAATTTAAAATCATAAGTACATAGATACTACATAAATCAATAACAAATATGTTACCACATATAGGATTTATCATGAACTCGAGTCATACTAACATTATTCTTTATTATTATAAACATGACCATATTTATTAAATCAAGCAAATTCAAAATCAGCTTTTTCCAACAAACCTCGAAGAATTTTTTTTTTTTTTTAAAAGAAACCAAACCCAGAAACGTTAGAAAGTTAAATTGAAGAGTGCACCACTAACTAGTTACAAAACTATAATTGGGAAACTGAAACATGAATTTATTAAAAAAAAAAAAAAACATACAGATCTACGGAGAGAGGGAGAAGCTGATGGATATTTGCTTTGAAGGAGGGATTTGAGAGACGAAACAGCGCTCTCGAATTTTTGCTTCTTCCCCAACTGCTTCTGCAGTTCCTCCAATTCTTGTTTCACCAAATCCTCCGATTCCATTTTATATACGGAATTGAAATTTCAAATTCAAATGACTTTTTGCCTTAGATCCAGATCAAATAATCAAAATTCAGAAACACTTCTTCTTCTTCTTCTTCTTCTTCGTTCCTTAGATTCAGATCAAATAATCAAAATTCAGAAACACTTCTTCTTCTTCTTCTTCTTCTTCTTCGTTCCTTTTGATTTTTTATAACATTCGGAAATCGATTTTCTTCCGAAAGGGGAAACAAAGGGGGAAGGTCATCTACAAGCGTGCCTACTGATTTCTGAGGAAGTAGCGAATCGTTTTCTGCCACGTAAAAACATCAAACGGCGTGAGTTTCTTCCACAACGGGAAACCAAAGGAGAGATTATTGACCGATATCCAAGTAAAGGTGTCTTTAGATTAGTTTTAGATAATCCCTAAAAAATAAAAAGATAAAAAAAAAGGATTAGTTTTAGATGAAGTGATTACAAAATAGTATGAATAATTAATTTTTAGATATTTATAAAAAGCAGAAGCTGCTTTCGTATTTAAAAGAGTTAATATATATTTTGGTCCAAAAAATTTTGAGTTTTAACGAATTAATTTTTAAAAGAATTCTTCTGTAACATTTTTGTCCCTAAAATTAAAAATATTATAATAATTTAGTTCTTAGAGAGATTTAATAGAGAAATTAATTTGTTACAGCATCACTAATATTAGGGATGAAAGTATTATAAAATTTTTTTAGGAACTAATATATTAAATTTTAATTATTTTAGGAAACAAAATGTATATTAATTCTTTTTTAAGAAGTACATTTTAAATAATTTTGATTGTATTTTTAAATTAATTGTCTTGAAAAACTGCTCTTTTCTATTGTTAAAATACAAGAAAGTACTTTAAAAAAAAAAAAAAAAAGGAAACCCCCTTGAAACAGATGTCATCATCGGAATCGAAATTATCACAAAAATTAAAACAGCATTAATTTTTTTTTTCAAAAAAAAAAGAATACGCGTCTTATAATTCGGATTCGATTGGACAACAGTTGACCATGACCTCCTAAAGTTTTGATTCTTCCAGAGATTGGAAGTTTGAGGAGAATTTAGTGACCGTCCCAAGTATGCCATTGATTAATTAATTGTTGCAGCTCAAGAAAAAAATGCTTAATACCTATGAGATCATGATTTAAGCAATTGCTTTTTTTTTTTATTTCTTATTTTATATTTTTTTGGTTATAAGGAGTTTAGAGTGGAGTTATGTAGGAAATGGGATAAGGGATAAATAAGTGAAGATAGAACCTATGATCTAATATCAACAAACCTTTTGTCGCATATAGTAAGGAAGATATCATTTGAGTCATCATTTATTGACTTTTTCTATTTTTTATTTTTTGTTTTTACCGGATAAATGATAATAATATTTAGTTATCAAATATTTTGAAACACTGCAGTAATATAATATAATTTATTATAAATATACCAAGTCTGTATTTTACACACGGAGAGGATCTAAAAATGTGATGCACACTAGTTCAAAGGCCTTTTTATTTTTTAATTTTCGTTTTGGTATACAAACTAGCTCAAAGACTTTGAAAATGTCATATAATGTCTTTAGTTCTTTTCCAATTGCCACATTAATAATGCATAACTATCTAAAACTATCATATAACTCATTCTTATATCATTATCGGCAGCCACGTCTTTCAAATTCAGTACGTATTCCCTTGCTCTTTGCTTTCGGAAAAGTCATATGTTGGCATTTTGCTTCTCTATTCCAAGCTTCAGTTTTGTGGCTTTTAGCTTTGAGTGACTTAGGATAAATAAGCACAGTCGTTCCATAAATAGCTTCAGGTAATTGAGGCAACCAAGTCCAACAAGCCTACTTCACAATCAATGCAAACTTTAATACACGAAACTACTATGGTGAAATAGTTTTGGGATATTCTATTCCTTCCTATCCACGTCATTTCTTTGTATTGGTTGAACGCCATGTAAACTAGCTTAAATACTATGATAATGCCATGTAAACTAGCTTAAATACTATGATAATGCCACTTAATGCCATTTTCCTCCCTTTGAATTGCCACATCACTCATGTCACACCCTTAAATTTTGAGGAAAAATTCTTATATGTATTATTAATTACATGTCATATCAACTTTGTAACGGCTAAGAAGAAAAAAATAACATACAAAAATAGGTGATTGAAGAAAAAAGAAAAAAAAGAATGACATGCAACAAATAAATCAGAACGAGAGCAATGACTTGCTATCGGAGCATATAAGATTTTTTTTTCAATTGGCCAATCACCTCTTCTTGAATCATTGTCGGCTGCGACCTCATTTCAAGTTCAGTCCCTACTGTCTTGCTCTTGCTTTCACCTAAGTCACATGCTGCAATTGCTTCTTCAACATGAGCTTCAATTTTGTGGCTCTTGACTTTTGAGTGATTAAACTAAATAAGTGTTATCTTTATTAATCAGTTTAATTAACCGAGGCAGGTACATCAATAAGCCTGCTTCACAACCAACGCAAAGCAAACTTTAATACACGAAACTACTTTCATGAAACGTATCTCAGATCTACTTTTCCTTCTTATCTCGTCAATTTCTTTTGATGGGTTGAATTACATAATATATAAAGTCTAGCTTTTAAGACTATAAGAGAAATTTAGGTAAAAGGAATGATTAACTTAACTTTGTTAGTGATCTTATCTCTCTGTTTATATTGAAGAATAAAGCATAGTACAACAGTAATATAAGCCTAACCCACTAACATTATCAACCAATACAAGTTCTCTAACACTCTTCCTCCAGATAGAACATAAATGTTAATCATGCTTAGCTTGTTATATATATATATTTGTATTGAGTGCTTTGATACCATGTTAGAAAAATTTAGGTAGAAAAGAATAATTAACTTAACTTTGTTAGTCATTTTGTCTTTCTATTTATACTGAAGAATAAAGCATAGTACAACAGTAGTATAAGCCTAACCCACTAACACTATCAACTAATACATGTTCTCTGAGGAAAAAAAAAAAGTGTTAACTAGCTCAAAAGGCAATGAGAATGCCACATAATGGCTTTTAGCCCACTTTGAATTGTCACATTAATCTTGCAACACTCCATATCATCACTTCTTAAATAATTGCCAACTGTCACCTCATTTCAAGATCAGTCTCTATGCCCTTGCTCTTGCTTTCAGCCAAATTACTTGCTGCTATTACTTCTCTATTCTAAGCTTCAATTCTTCGCTTATAACTTGACTAAGATAAATAAGCACTACTGTCACATAATCAACTTCTTGTAACTAAGGCAGGTACATTTAGCAAGCTTGATTCACAACCGATGCAAACTCTTAACACATTGGATTGTGATAATGATTTGCAAAATGAAAGCATGTAAAAATTTGCAACAAAACTGCCATTATTTCTGTCAACTTCACCAGCATATGCATCACAAGAGCAAAAAAACCAAAACTAAGAAAAAAAGTAAAAAGCTCCAAGAGGAAAAGAATCATCAATGTCATTCATTGATAATACCACTCACTGGATACAGTGTACATCTAATAATCAATGAAGAAAATTACATATCACAGTTAGCAATCAACCACTTGGTTAACTTGCATCTCTATTTTCATAACAATCTCCACTAGATGAATTCAAATACAAATGAGAAAGAAAAAAAAAATTGAGCTAACCGAACACAAAAAGGATGACAACCAAAATAAATATAACAGGCTGGGGCATTTTTGATGTCATACAGAAGCCTCTATCCTGGGCTCAAATGAAAATGCAGACATGAACTCCATGACTTCTCCATTTATGCAACATTTTGGCAATTCGACCCACTTGTTGGTCACCAAATCACACAGTATATAAGTGCACAGCTCAGGGGAGTTCAAGCATATAAATATCTGATCACCAGCTCCAACACAGTTAATATCTGCCTTCTTTCCATG
This sequence comes from Pterocarpus macrocarpus, assembly GCA_031439585.1. Taxonomy (NCBI): domain Eukaryota; kingdom Viridiplantae; phylum Streptophyta; class Magnoliopsida; order Fabales; family Fabaceae; genus Pterocarpus; species Pterocarpus macrocarpus. The sequence continues at coordinate 36,932,512 of CM062514.1, forward strand.
CCACTCGTGCGACATAGCTGCTGGCATTGCTGCAATCTGTTGCCAGCATCGATTAGCCTCATCATATTTCCACACCCTAAGACTTGCACTTTCCAAGAATTCCGATAACAAAACAACTACCAACTCACCATCATTCTCCACAACATCAATAGAGTACTCACTGAAAACAGGCAACAACCTGGGGTACTCAAAGAAGCAATTGTTTATCAAATTGCAAGCTACTACTGTCCCTGAAGAGCTAAGAAAATAGACTATCTCCTGACCATCTTTGTTAGTAATAACCGACGAATATTGCTTAGAGGGGCTTCTCTGCATGTTACTTGCCACCACATTTCCAGCCTTGCTAAGGAAGTACACGACATTGTCATCACTTGAATCACAATCCATGGAATTATCATCGATGTTCCTCATCAGTGCAGTCTCATCTTCCCAACAACCAGAGCTTGAGTTGTAGACTTTAAATGAAAGATTTGGAAGTTCACCAAAAACTAAAACAATCTTGTAGGATTGTTGGTCTTTCAAAGTTGTACTCATCACAACTGCATTGAGAGATTGATTTTCTGGGGCAAAATGCAATGGAGGGAGTTCACTACAAGAGCCTGTCACCGGATTGCACACAATGAAGTTTCCTGACAATTTGCGGTAGCAAACCAGGCCACCAGACGCTGCAACTGGCATGCAACCTTGGTTAGACTCTTCTTGAAGAAGATGCGGATGATTGAGCCTTTTCCAACCATTTTCAGCGGAGTCAAACACAATAGATTGGTTGAGGTTGGGAGCAACCATCAAAAACCAAGGATCCCGTGAAGGAATGCGCGAGCAGGCAAGCTTGAAACTCGCAGAAGCAGCAGCTGATTTCCATCTTTTGCACACGGAAGTAAGGCGGAAGAATGCAGAAGTTGGTAACCATGAAAGCACCCTTTCCAAGAGATCTTCATTAAAGTCATCCAGAGAAAAGCTATTGAATAGTAGATGGTCTCCATTTTCTCGTGACTTTCTCTTCAAACTACGTTCCATTGGCATGAAATTTGGAGAAAACAACTGCAACAACAAAAGGGTCTAAGATGTCAGCAAGAAATCAATGTCTCCAATCTTAAAAGCCTTATACAAATCATAGAAGCCAATGAAAGTAAATGAACAATTCCAAATTGAACCAGCAATATATCAGGACAAAAGAGTGGCCTTGAACTTGTAACAAACAATCTAGAAGGTTATCCTCATGCAAAAGATCAAGACTTTCCCCTACTTTCCCCAACCCCATCTAGTCTAGATTTGCAACAATAATTAAAGCAAGGTTTGCTGAATTCAGATAACCAATTAAAGCTATAGACTTTAGAGAACTGTTATTGTCAAAGGCCCCAAAAGAAAATAAAAAATAAAAACTCTAACATGACAGTCTATGCTATAGATTTTAGAAGCAAACATGAAGAAGCTTAACCTTTAAATAGAAACCCTCACACCAAGACTAGAACAAAAGAATCCACAGATTCCTAATGGGTTAACTTATTTTTTCTCAAAAAAAAAAAAAAAAGGTAACTCAAGACACCCTCGTTAGAAGGGTTTCAATAACTCATGAGAAATGAGTAAACACAAGATGATGAAACAAAACCAATGAAGGGTAGAAAATAAATGTACCTGATAGAACCGAAACTGCTGCTCTAAGCACTCGGAGACAGTGAGAGTAATGGTGCAGAACACAAGTGATAGATTGTGTTTAAAAAGGGGTGTCTTAGGGAAGAGCAAAGAAATCCGAGAAAAGTGCAAAAGGGAAAGGGTGCTTCAGGCAGTATTGGGAAGTGAGGTAGGAAGCTTCCTGTGTTGTAAGTCTTTTTATTGTGTGCGTTAGGGGTTGGATGGCTGACACTTTGACACTGTCATTTGACAAGGCACACACCACACACGAGTGGCTTAATATGTCGAGTGTTCGATGTTGCAAAATATGATATGCATATCATGCTATTATATAAGAGAACTTGGCTATGCTTTGGCTTCGGATTCTCATTACTTTGACTAATGTGTCTTCTTCTTTTTTTTGTTTTTTTTTTTTGGGTAAATCTAATGGGTTTAGATAAGATTTTTATTGTTAAGAATTGTTCGCGTAATTTTAGATTAAGAGTGGTAATTAAATAAAATTCTTTTTTAAAGTAGCAAATTCAATATGTTTAAATAAGTTTTTGGTTCCTACCATTTTTACTAATTTTAATTTTAATCTCTATAAATTTTATTTTTTAAGTTTTAATCTTTATACTATCACAAATTTAGTTTATAGTTTCTACAGCTAAGTATTAGTCTTTATATATATTCATTTTTTCAGCTGTAGTTCTTATAATTTTTATTTATTACAAAAATGGTTATTATTTTTTTATAAAGGATTAGTTTCTATAATTCGATTGACTTTGATTTTAGCTCTTAAATAATCATAACTAAAATAATAAGAAACTATAAGAATTTACACTAAATATATATAATAAAGACCATAGCTAAGGTTTGATATCAATATATGGATTAGAATTATATTTAAATCAATGTTCTTTTATGGCATACATTTAAATCAGTGTTAAGTATATTAACTATGGTTAAATGATAAAAACATGAGACGGTGTTAATGTAAATATTATGTAAGATTGATGTAATTATATAACAGAAATCGTTGACTCTACTTAAAGGCCTTAGTAATACTTTAGGCTTTGGATTCTGGTTGAAAAATGAGAAAAGTACACACCACACGAACAGAACAAACTGCTTCAACATTTTATTTATTTAGTCACTTTAAAGGTTTCTACTCTATCTAACTTGCATATTAAAAGAGAGAAAAGACAATTGGGTTTCAAAGTGGATCACCTATGTCAATTGTCAAAGGGATGTGTTTGGTTTTGCTATGTGACTTTGAGTGGTTTTTCAGCTGACCATCCCAAAGTAAAAGCAAGAAAACAACCCTCCATTTTTAGTTCTTTTTTCTCCTCGTTAAGGAATCTATGTTTTCCTTTGCTCTTGATATACAAATACAAGTCAATGCTCATAGCCCCATTCACAAGAAAAGCATATTTTTTTCCCTCAAAACAGATGACTAGACTAGATTAGATTAAGATTAGTGGGGAAGATTTATTGAAAAGCAAAAGCTGTTAATTATGGTCTTTTTCTTTTTCAGCTCCTCGTGTGCTTTCACCTCAAGCAGATTCTCACACGCCCAAAGGCAACTAAGGTCCCAATGCACTGGCCTCGATTCCGCTTCTTTTCTAACTAACAGAACAAAACCATAAAGAGAAAAAAAGGAAGGCTCTAGTTAACTTCCTATGTGGAATCTGGATTAACGTTAATGAGATTAACCAAGTTCACGGGTCAATAATCCAAACACAATTGACAATAAATAGATGCCTAGTAAATTATCATTTGCTTATCTACACATTTGATATTAAATAGATGCCTAGTAAGTTACCATTTCCTTATGGAATAAACACATTCTCAGGACCCACTAAGACACAAATTCGAATATTAAATTTAGTAACTCTTTTTTATAAAAAATCTGCGTAATTCAAAATGGTATAAACAGTTCAAATGACCCGAACTTATAAGAATACCTTGTGATATTACCCAAATAAATAAATAAATAAAGGCATTCTCATGATGGGGGCACTTATTTTTGTCCCTTTCAATAGCCGCTGAATTTGTAATTCTCATCCATTCTAAAGCAAATAAGACCTTCCAAGTGCGCGCACACGAGTTTTCCATCACAAGCTGAAATAACAGTACCATGGTGTTGTAGATTTGACTACACTAAGGGCACAATGCTTACAAATTTGTGAAATAAGCATGACACATGCACTCAAATTATCTTCTTGTTGAACCAACAAGAAAATTTCTTATTTATGACTAGATGATGTAGTCCAACGCAATATGCAGCAAATTGGAAGAATTTTGCTTCTCTTATATACAAGGAGTGAAGAGAAAGTAAGAGCTAAAATTATATTCTATCAGTATGATTAAATTAGAGAACCCATCTAGAAATGTCACAATGAGGATCCAAGGTTCCTGCAAATAATGAAACCCCAGACAAAAATTTCCCAACTCACCACCTCTTTTCGATGATGGGATAATCAAATGATATGAAGAGGGGAGGAAAAAAAGAAGAAGAAGAAGCCGTGCCTACATTATTAACTTGTCCCCTGGTATTTCCACTTTGTCAATGCCATTTCCTTGGTCAGTTTCAGTGGGAAAAGAACCACCATTAGATAACAGTGTACCAGCATCTTCAACTGGAACAGCAGATTTGTTTGCATTGACATAGCCATTGCCATGATCTGCATTATCTTTTCCTGTTACCAACTTGCATTTAACCACTTCCTTGTGTTCTAAATCTTCTCCCCCATTTTGACAATGTGTTGAGACAAAAAAGTCATTTGGCGAACCTGGAGAAGGGCCATTCCTAGCCATATCGATGTCATCTTTCTCTTCCAGGCAGCTTGATGTCTTTTCTAAGGATTGGCCCATATATACATACCCCGAATCTTCAACAGTTTGAGAAATAGGTATATAAGATGATTCAACAGCAGTACAGGAAATCTCATTTGTAACACCAGTTGGCTGAACATCAATCATGTCCACATCCTCAGAATTCTCTCCTTTGGCATCAGAGTTCATTTCAGTGGAAGACTCAGATTCTTGGCTAGAAACCTTCAATTCTCGATTAATTTCGGATGGCGAAACCTCACAAACTCCATTGGAAGTCACAGCCTGAACCTCCATATTTGAGAGGCATTCAGCTTGTTCATTTGGACCTCGCCCTGCTTCCACTTTGACCGTTTGCACCTCTGCTGTTCCTGAAGATTCAGTAGCTTGAATTTGAAGGCCTGATGGTCGAGCAGTAGACCTGTCCAGGATCAAATCACACAACACTTCCCACTTCAATCGGAAAGTAATCGACATAAATTAAAATTTTAAGTGCTACATGCATCTGCCACAATTTGATTATTGGAACCATTCTTTATCAAAAGTCAGATAAAGAGGGGTTAAAATAACCATAGTTCTTGCTAGGCGCAAAAGAACTTCCAAGATTTGAGATCTCACCCAGAAAGAAGATCAAATGCACCTTATATCAGAATGCAAAACTAAACACCCAATCTCAAACTATCTAACCATACTATTTAAAATGGAATATATCACCAAGATATAGGGTTCCCCATATTAAAAATAATAATAATAATAATAAAATAAAATAAAGACTAAGACATTGTGATGAAGCCCAACAAGCAAATAAGACTAGAACTTAATCTTATCTTGATGATACATATAAAAAGGTTGAGCCAGTGTTCTAACAGTTGGCTTGGTCTGCCGCTCAAAAGATCAGACGATCCAATCCAAGTTATGTTCATTATCATAACCATTTAACAGAGGCAAAGACACTCAAACCAGTACTAACTAGCTCAACTTGAAAGTTCGTTGACAGAACCACCTATTTGGCTCAATAAATAAAATTAGATTTTAAAGACGAGCAGTTATTTTCTTAATAAAAATATCCTAGTCCAAGACCAACTTACTATCAGCATAAAGAAAACCAAACCATCAAATGAAAATATAAGGTTCAAAACTAACAGAGGATAATCAGATATTCTATTATATGAAAATTCAAATTACATCTGAAACAAGCAGGTTAGCCTAAATTCAAAGGGCGTCATCATTCAGGCACAGGGCAGTGAGAACTGCGAAATAAGGCACACATATCTCGCAGAGAGAGAGAGAGAGAGAGAGCATTAGCCTCTCCAACACATTCAAAACAATACCTGCTATACAACAGCATGTATGCTCCTTGAGAAAGTACCTCCTTCAATTCCACACTCGTAACCTGAGAAATGTAATGCGACCCACATATGAGGATACTGAACTACTGAAGGTTCAAGCACGTTACACAGAATACTCAATGACCAAAAAGAAATATATTCAAAGTTGCACACTGTAACAGAGAAGTCTACCTTCCAATCATCAATCCTATACCAGGTTCCGTGGAAATCTTTGATGTAGCAGATGTAGTGACCGAAAAATGAAGCATTTAGCATATCAATATGGACTACAACAGCATAGAGGTTGTAGATGTCAGATCCATCTCCACCTTGACTCATGTAAGGGCTAAGATTTAAAGTCTCAGGGAAGGCCACTCTCTTGTTAAGTTTTCCAAACCTCCCACTCTGCATGTACACGAGACCCCCAAAAGAACATGAGAAAATTTGACAAAGAGAAGTTCAAAACATACAACCCCTTCAAGCAATTGTATACTAGTTGACCAAAAAAAAAGAAGTGCTCAAAGTATGGCACAAAATTAAGCTAAATTAATATCCATACCATTGACATAAAATGAAGCACATTTTTCAGATGGTAAAGTACTACAAACAAACAGATATCTAAACACCTTATGGCATCTGATAACAACTTAGCTAGACAGTCTAGATCAAATCACTCAGACCTGAAATCTTTTTAAGGCAATTGTAAGTATATTTGGAGCACAATTCACAGTAAGACGTTTCCATGCCTTGACGTAGTCCTTGCACCTGGCAAGCAGCAGCAAAACTTGCTTAAGACAGGATCTGCCTGACAGCCAAAGTATATAATCAAAAGCAAATGTCTGAATTCTATATTCATTAACAAAACTAGCTTTTCACAATAGAAAATGCCCGATAGGACATCTTTCCAAATTTATGCCCCAATTATCAATATAAAGACCCCAATTCCTTTTTATAAAGGCACATTCATAAACTTAAACAGGAAACACCATTGAATAAGAACGGTGGTAACAACCAGGACCAAAAGCAGAAATTAAATTGATTTTGAATTTTAATATTTTTTTTAAAATACATTTTATGGTTATTTCTCAAGCAAAACACGCTTTGCTATAGCCAGGAAACTACAAAGCTATAGCCATCCACCAACTTACGCATCGTGATTTGACAATGTACATCAGATGTTCACCACCTTCCAAATTCTTCAATAAATGCTAAACTACAAAAACAGATAAGTTGAATTCATACTACAGAATGAATAATTGAATTCAATAAGGGTTAATAAATTGATAATTATCAATTTGGATCAACTTTTTGGAGTCATGAGGGGGGGTGAGTACTAGGTACAAAAAGATTCCAGTTAGAAAATAGTTGCATAATCTTGATAAAAGACCTAAAGTTTGAACAGCCTCAATATCTTTGACATTAAAATTGAAGCCTATGAAAACTCTCTTCAATAAAATCCTACGTCCTCTACAGTCAATTAATCAAACATTCAAACTACAAAAATGGTGATCATTACTAAATATAAATTTTAAAGGATGGTTACATCTGCGGCCGAAAAAAAAAAAGGGGCCAAGTAATAAGCAATGGGATAATAAACCATGTTAAGTTGCTAGGATCTTTCAATAGGCATGGTAACCTTACCCATCACATTTATACATATTTTCCCCATGAAGCCATTCCTTGGCAGTAAACTGGTCTAGACATTCCTCTAAGCAGGCAGCATCTCCATGAATTTCAACTGTCAAGTCCATCATATTTTCATACTGATTTGAAATCTTTCCACAATTTGTGCAAATCACCTGTATAGTTTCACAAGAAAAAAGATTAACAGATTCAGACAGCCACATACATGTCAGTATAAACATAACACAAGCTTGAAATAGATAATCAGCCATAAGGAAATTTATATCTTATAAACAAGAGACTACTACATGACAAAAACAATAACTCGGAATGCCCAAGAGTGCAAACCACATGACATGGCAGCTATTAATCTTACTGACATCACAACACAGCCAATAGGCAGAATATAATTCTCTTTCACATACACAGTGTTGTTTTTTCCTGTCATCATTACGAGGTAAATTGAATACCTTATAACTCTGTTATAAAACATGCCATAAAATGTATTCCCCACTATACTCAAAAGGCTTCTTCCATCAAACAGAAGTGCAACTATCTTTTGAAGTCTTTGTGATATCACTTTCGTTTCTTTGAAAAAAATGAAAGAAAAAGTGGGGGTGGGGGTCAAGGGAATAACAGCAAGTGCCACAGCATAGCCATAATAATTGCATGTTGCACAATAAGCTAAAAATTTAAGTTTCAGAAACAAGAATCAGACTCTATGATTTCTCCAAACAAGGACTACAAAAAGGGAACAAATTTGTGCTCATCTGAAAAGAACAAGAAATTAAAAACTACAGAGACTATTATCTCTGATTGGTTCCCTTTTTTGTTTCATTGATATTGAAATTAACTTGCCGGGAAAGCTAAAAAAGGCCCCCGCGGGGGGGGGGGGGAACAGTTTTGAAGAATAAAAAGTTAGGGGAAAAAACAACTGTTTGGATATTTTGAGTTTTTTTTTTTTTCCATAGTGTGATACTGTGATGTAATAATTATGTTTCCATTAATTAGAGTGCGTTCACCTTGTTTTTGGTTGTTTCAAAGGGAGGAAAAAAACTAAAAATCTTTAAACTGTTCATTTCTTCTCTTTTTGTTGTTTTGGGGTTGGGGGGGTTAAGAACAGAAACATTAATTCAAACAGGTCAGAAACAGAAAACTGTTTTTGAAAACAGAAATCAAACAGGAGTCCAATCTTAGATCTACACCATTATGGAGTCTTAGCTCTTAGGCTAGACTAACTTCTTTAGTTCAAAGCTTGAAAGTAAAAGAAGCCCCAGCAAATTCCATATAAGCATCCCATGCCAACAAAATCTTTTGGTCCCTACATTTTCTTTACACATGCAATGAAACAAGAGAAAGGCATCCATTCTAACAAGAAAATGTTTACTTCAGCCTGATTAGATGTCTAACCTCAGATTGAAGTCGACCACCAAAAATGTGTTGAATAAGAGTTGTTTCCTGAAGCTTAGGAGGGACAGCTTTTTCTCCACCAAATTCATCAAGGCAAACAGATTGCATAGCATCAATGGAGAACCTAATAAAAATTGTAGGGAAAATCATGTCTTATCAAACAAAATGTAAGATAGACATCCTTCTAAAGCAGTCTTATGTAAGTCACTACAAAAAGTGAAATGACAATGTTGGGAGAAAAAACAAACCTCATAAACTCATGAGCATCTTCTTGTCTTCCATAGCCCAGTGTACCACCAATATTAGACAAACGAGAGAGAATACTCGTTGGAGAGAATGCCTGAGAACTTAGCCTAGTCCTTTCAACATTGGCTTCAAATTCACATAGAAAGCACCAATCATTACAACAACTGCCTGAAAAGCCGCCACTAACAAACATAAGTATGAGGAATAGTTGATATCCAGCAAGAACCAAAAGGTCTGAGTTATGACATTACATTCTCTGCGGTGGCCCTTCTCCAACAAGTAGGCAACAAGTGGCCTTGTGAATGAGAGACACTGAAGAACCACATTTGCAAAGCAACTGCAAAGATTTGCAATTAATGTAAATTTCTCCCTGGATCCTCTAAATGCAATTTATCAATGATAGCATAATTAAGCTAAGGCTTGATTGTGACAAGGACATACCTGTTTCCACAATTCAATAGTCCACAAGGAGGAAATCCTGGCTTTTCCGAGTTAAAGAATTTAACAAATTCATCATAAGGAAAAAGAACCTGAAAACCACACAAATATTAGTTAGGTGTGCAACGGAGAAAATACATACGATTTAACCCCAGGAACACAGTATTGTCAAAGGTGCTGAGACATGTCGCCAGAAAGGGTCAGCGTCTCTTGCTGGCTGAGGTGATGCCCCCAGTCACTGAAAGGCATGCCGCTGGTGCCTTAGGAACATTTATCAGGTTCCGGCCTTTAGTGCCTTATTGATAACAGTATGAAAATCTCTGAAAGCCCAACCATCTAACTCACTAATTCTGATGCTACAGGGGATAAAATAGCAAGAATGTTAAAAGAATATGTAGTGCTGGACCTACTGGTGCTTAGCCACAAGTAGCTTAGAGTTTTGTATATTGAAAATCATAATGTTCTACGTTTACCATGAATGTCAATGATATGCTTGAGTAACTAATTTTAATTCAATAAGGAAAAATGGAAAACAATTGCAAAATAGTCAACTATATTATTGTTTTCTATATCTAATGTTAAGGCCACTCTCCACTAAGGTGTGTGCTTTTCAGCATCTCTGGCCTCAAGGCATTAAAGCCTCATAGTGCCTCAAAGAGGCCTTTCGTTGTAGGCAACCTAGGTCATAGGGTAAGCAAAGCATAATGTAAATTTTTCAATAATTTTATAAAAGAAAATTACATCTTTAGGCTGCTTGATTGGCCGGCGAGTTCCAGAACCTGGTATTAGGGCAATTGAAGATGAACTTTTACCCCCAGCTGCCGAAGGCTTCAAAACACAATTAGTTGCCCTGTTTTGAGCTGAATCTACTGCACTAGTGTCACGAAAATCCTTACACTTTGCCTTATGGCCAGATTTCCAATGCGACTGCTGGCATTCTTGCGAGCTGATAAATTCACAGACACACAAAGTAACTAAATTCAGTTTTGCCCCTATTTAAAAAATAATAATAACTAAATAAAATATACAATCATTCATATATGAGATTAGAAAAAACAATGCAAATTGTCAAGTTCATAACCCAAACCCCAAATTTGCAGCACAAAATTAACTAGTTAAGTTCGTTAACTAAAAAGAACCAAAAGCAACACGAAAGGGGCAACATCCTACAAATTACTACCAAGAGACAAATGAAACCAAAATCCCACTAATAATGACAATGATCACATTGATAAAATAGTAGTAGTAGTAGTAATAATAATAATAATAATAATATCTCAGTTTAATCTGCAACCCAAAACAAACAAAAAATCTGTCAGTTTCATCCCTAAACCCTTACTTTGAAGCACAAAAACCAAGCTGATTAACTAAAAACCAAAAGTAATGCAAGTGGCAACACCCTATACTTTCACCAAAACACAAAACAACCAAAACCCCATAAGTTGATAAAGAGCACATTGACATCAAACCAACAAAAAAACAAAATAACGATCAAGAATGGAAATATATATATATATATATATATATATATAAACCCCATAATAATAATAGTTAAAATAAATACTCATATTAGTCCTCCCATATACAAGACATCAAGTTAGTAATGTAACGATTTTGAACATCAATTCGGTCCCTCACTATTTAAAATAGACATCTATTTTGTACTTAAACTGATGATTATTTTGTACTATAAATGAAATTAGTCTAAAAAAAAAAAAATCTTCAAAGAACCGGTTTGATGTCATGCATATGTTTCCAAGAACCAGTTTCAGTTCTTATTCTAATAAAAATTAATAATATCATTTCACGTAATAATAATAATAATAACAACAACAAAAAGAATACCAACCAGTATCGAACGGCTTTGCAGCGCGAGCACTTCTTGGTGGCGTGTGCGCCACAAGCGGCGCAGAAAGGGTTGTCGTTTTCAGCGATAACGGCGGGCATTGGTTCGTGGTTGGAACGGTTATTGTTGTTGTTATGGCTGTGGTCACCTTCGAAGGTTGCGTGTACCTCAAAGTACTTGGATGCTGTGTTCTTGACCAAGGCGTGCAACCCTAAGGCCACGACCAGCGCCGAGAATACCCACTGCAGGAACCACTTCAGATCCCACGACCACAACACTGCTCCTTCCCCCACGAGCATCTACAGCGTAATCCTTGATCCCTTCGATGGTGCTAGGGTTTTTCATCGATTCTGGGATGGTCTTGATCGTTCCATTCGATTCGATTCGGTTCGATTCTCTCTCTCTCTCTCTCTATTTATATTGTTATTATTATTACTACATCATCCTCAACTCAACAAACTGAATTAGGGTACTCTTTTGTTTTCTTCTCTCTTCTTTCTATCTTCCAATTTATTCCCAACCCCTTGGTATCACTGTGGACTGGTAGCTTTTCTTCTCTTGTGTTCTACGCTATTCCTTTTCTTTTAATACGTGGAATACTATTCTAGATTTCTATATAACATACGTATAATATGTTCTGTACAGTCGAAGAATATATATATATATATATAGTGGTCAACGTAATAAATATTCAATTATAACTGCCATCTGGGATATAAATGAGTTCGTTCGATATGAGCTTGAGCAAAAGAGAAAAAAAAAAAAAAATCAATTAAATTTAATTGAGTTTGTATAGTTTTAATTTAAATTTTTTTTTCAATAAATTTGAATCAAACTAATCCTATCAAGATGGGGTTAATTTGATTATGATATATTTAATAATAGTATCAATAGATAAATTTTTTAAATAAATATTAATAAAGAAGAAAAAAGTGAAATTAAAAACTTAAATACAAAATTTTAAAAGATTATAAATAAAAAAAATTAGTTAATTAGGTGATTGGTTTAACAAATTATAATTTTGAAATCGAACCGATAATAATTAATTTAATTTGCCTCTATCTTAAAATGAACTAATTACCTAAACCTAAATCTTTAAATTCATTAGATTATTTCGATTCACATATACTTTTAATTGTTATAGTAGCACAAATACTTGACTTAAATATCAATTATCTTAAAAATGTTAGAAATAGAAATATACAATTAAATACAATATAAAATTATCTATGGATAGAGATTTAATCACCTAAATTAATATTTAGTAATTGCAATTAAATAAGTGTATATTTTAATTATTTTCATGTCAAATTGACTATTATATTCACTAAAAGTGTAGATTTATTTTTTTCTTAACATCATATTTAGTATTTATATAATTGAGATTCACATTTATTTGAACTGTAATTATCATATGTCAAATAAAGTATCTATATGCTATGTTAGAAGGGGAAAAAAGCATTTCTCATTAACTTCATATATTATGTAGTATAAAAATATTTAAATATCATTTTCTGGCTTTGTGGTATCTCTACAAATATTATTATGAGATTAATCCCTCATACATTGTGATAACCAAGATATCCTCTCAATAGTTTCTATTTTTTCATGCCATCATTTAATTATATATTATTCTTTTACATATTATTATTTTATATTTTATTAATGATATTTAACTCTTGTAATCATTAAATAAAATGATATATACATATATATATATATAGAGAGAGAGAGAGAGAGAGAGTTTAATTGATATGTACTAATAGTATAAAATAATTTTACATTATTAACTAATAAAAATATTGGAAAGTCAGAAATTATGGTAGACACTTAATTATAATGGATGATTATTTATATAAGTTGACATTTTTTCCTATTTCTATTAGTTGAGAATGTAAAATTATTTTACACTGCCAATATATCTAAATTAAATTCACATATATATATATATATATATATATATATATATATATGTAATAAATTTAATTTTGATACACTTTTAGGGTGCAATTGTTTTAATTTTTTTTTTATAAAAAGTAAATTTTCAACTACTAAAAAAAACAATTTTCATAAAATTACTTATTTCAGAATTTATTCAAGTTCAAAAATAGCTTTTTTTTTTATCTTTTGAGTAGAAGCTAAAATAAATAGCTTTTAGAAAATTGAATTTTTTTTCAGTTGTAAAAATCATTTTTTTTTTATCAAAATAAGTTGAATCAAACACACACTTAGTCTAAAATTTCTTTGTATAGATCTAATTATATATTGTCTATCATAAAAAGTTTTTAACTCTTATAATAATCACTTCAAAAATTAGATATATGATATTATATGATTAATTAATAATATAAAATATTTTACAATAGCCATACATCAACATTAATATCTTGAATAATGTATAATTAATGAATGGATATAATTCTAACGCATTTTCGATTCAAATTTTTTTACATTAACATCTAATTATAAAGTATTATGTCATTCAAAGTGTTTGACTATTATAATCATTATATCAAAAATTATATATTTGATGCTATATGATTAGTTGATATCGTGAAATAATTTACATTAAAAGTACATCAAAATTAATTTCTTCATAAATAGTATTAAAAAATTTATGCTATTAATATAGTAGGGAAAACTTCACTTACCCTCTTAAATTATATAGGTTATATACACTTTAATCACTGAGTTAAAAAAATGTGTAATGTGATCCCAAACTTTTTTGAATGTACATTTTAGTATAAATAAAAAAAAATTAGCAAAAAAATGTGCTCAAGTATTTTGCAGCATAATAAGAGCATTCAAACTTCAAATTTTTTAAAAATAACATTATCTTTCTAGTTTCTATAAGTTAAAAATATAATAGTGATAGGGACGATTTTTGTGATGAAGACGTGACGATCTGAAAAAACGAAAGAAAACGACAAAATGCTTAAATAATGGGTCCCATATAACCATTATTACTTTTATTCAATTTTTTTTTTCAAAAAGTTACCATAAATTTTGCATTTTGTATATACATATATGCAAAATTTATCAGGGTATTGTTCAAAATGCTAGTATGTTTTGTATATATATATATATATATATACAAAATACAAAACTTACCAGCGTATTGTTGAAAAGCGCTGGCAAGTTTTTGGATTTAAAAAAAAAAAGCTAAACAAAAATAACAATAATTATGTGGGATCCATCATCTAAGCATTGTTATCATTTTGCTCATTTTTTCCGCATATATATATACTACGTTGCAAAAGATACGTCTCCCAAACTTTTTTCTTAAAAATAAGTTAATTATAATACAACTCTCCGTAATATGAATGTAGCAAACTTATCCAAAAGTACAATAAGCTAAGATAGCATACCCCAGTCAAGAAATTGTATCCCAAAAAATAAAAACTTATCATGAATAATGATAGGACTAGCTCCTAATTTAATCAACGACCAAGTGCGCGTTTGGTTCTACATTTGTATAATTGATTCTAGATAAAATTGATTTTGTTGGAATTGATTTGGTTAAAATTGATTTTAATGTAAAGTAATTTATATTTGGTAATTTTTCTAAAAGTGATTCTGATAGAAAGTAAAATTTTCACTTCTTTTAGAATCAATTTTAAAGACAAGAATTGATTTTGGGAACGAAAAACCAAATAAGATTCTTTTTGCTGGACAATCGATTCTCCCCCTAGAATCGATTTTGAGACGCTCTTCTGGAAACTAAACACACACCAATTTATCTCTAATTGAGTCATGGATATAATCCATTGTCTTTGAAGAAAAAAGGTCAACATTTGAGCATGCTTGTGAGTTTACATTGTTATCAAGATATAGCCTTCCAAGCTACTATCATATTTCTCTGTACGGTGAAACTCAATATTTATAAAACTCACCTTCCCCCACCCCCAAGCTACCGCCGCTACCACTATTGCAGTCGCTGCCACTGTCACTGCTGTGTCCACCATCATGGTTCTATTCTTCTCTTTGCTTGTTTCTTTTTTTTTTTTTTTAATTTCATATCTGATCTTTTTAGAAAATAGGGATTTGGATGTTGTTAGATTGTTGATTTGTTAGTTTTGTTTAGTTCTTTAAATTATTGCTTAGGTTTTTGTGTTCTTAAATTAATTGAGGTATTTGGGATTAATTTGTGATATTATTAGTTGTTTAAGAGAGTTTGTTATTGTTAATGGTTGTTGTTTTAATGTTAATTGAGTTTAATTATATTATTTGTTAAGTATGAGAGTATGTTGTTATTTCTATTTTTTTAAAAAATTTCAGATTTGGTTTTTTTTAATAATGGGGATTTGGGTGTTGTTAGATTATTGGTTTGTTGGTTTTGTTAAGTATTTTAAATTATATTGTATAGGTGTTTGTGCTTTTAAATTGGTTGAGGTATTTGGGATTAATTTTTTATATTATTGATTGTTTAAGAGAGTTTGTTGTTGTTAAGAGTGGGTGTTTTAATTAAAATTGGATTTAAATATATTGTTAGTTGAATATAAGAGTATGTTGTTGTTTCTTTGTTTTTAAAAAATGTCCAGATCTAATTTTTTTTCATAATAGGTGTTTGGATGTTGTTAGATTATTGATTTATTGGTTTTAGTTAGTTCTTTAAATTACATTATTTGGGTCTTTGGGTTCTTAAATTGGTTGAGGTATTTGGAATTGATTTTTGATGCTATTAGTTATTTAAGAGAGTTTATTATAGTTAAGAGTGTGTGTTTTAATTGAACTTGAGTTTAATTATATTGTTAGTTGAGCATGAGAATATGTTGTTATTTTTTATTTCTATCAGTTTGGGTTACTAACCTCATATACTTGATTTTAAGTGACATATGGTAGTAGACAAAAGAAAATACCATGTTATACTCTGGTGCCAAAGTTTAGAAAGCAACTTGTAGATATAAGTATGTCTATCATCTGTCTTTAGTTATCATTTGTTGATCTAACATAAATCTTCCACCATTTATTAATTTTTATATATGTATTCAAATTTAATTAACCAAGGATGTATCATAATTTACTAATAATTAATTATATGTAATATTGATTTCTTAGCTTATGGATTACTAGATGTAGTTTTCTAGGCTGTTGTTGAATCCAGATGTATGAAATTTGTATTTCATAAGATTCTGGTTTTTTTTTAATTTAAATTTGCTACTGATTTTCGATCACAAATTTGCCATTCACTTTTTAATCGCAAATTTCGACTTTTGCGACCAGAAAATTGTTCGCAAAACAGTCAACAAGTGACCAAAATCAAGAGCATCAAAGGATTGTTTAAAATGGGTCACAGAATCGATTTGCAACCTGCTTATATGCGACTAACAAAATCGGTCATAAATGGTCTTTGCAATCGATTTTCTTTATTTTGCGACCGAAAAATCAGTCGCAACTAGATAATTTTCTAGTAGTGTGGTGTGGGAAACCAAAATCAATCAAATAATATTTATCTAAACATAAATTCAATTTATTAGAGTCATAATATACTTAGACTTATTAAACATGTTTTAAGTTATGAAATTAAACTTGGAGGAAGATGTGGAAAGCTATACTTTTAATTTTTGAGAGCATTTTTAAAAACCTGAATGTAATGAGCTAATCCTTCCCAATCAAGTAATGCTAATATGAAACACATATTCCACTCACAAACATCCACGTCATTTTGTGACATATATGTCTTTCTACTTATATATTTTATGCTTTGATGAGTGTCATCAATTGCCTTTATACAATCCCTAGATATGGCCAATAGCATTTGTCATCTTGAATTTGCCTATGCACATGTTGAAATATGTAATCTTGTGGCATGATCAATTTAAATGACAACTTCAAACACACAAGAAGAACATTATGAAAAAGCCTACTTACCACCTCACCCAAATATTGAAATCTTTCTTGGACTACTCTATTTCCTACTTTATGTCCAAGAATATGTGAAAACATTGTAATGATCTCTTCCAGCCCCATACATTTAGTATTCTCTAAACAACACTCGACTAGTGCAGCACAAAATAAGGACAATACATGTCTATGCATCTTAAACATTTGATGACATCGTCACTCATTTCCATTTAATATTTCTTGGGCCTATTCATGCTGCTCAGATGATTTGTTCTACAGTGCTGCTTGCACAAATATTTCATAGTATATTGTCTAATTAAAATCCCTACCATAGCTACGTCTCTTAGGCACAACCATTCCATTTAATTCATTAAAATCATTTTCTTCACCTAAATTTTCATCATAGCCACTTGAATATACGAATGACATTTTATCTAAACTTTTGCAATAAACAAAAATAATAGAAAGTGCAAATGATAACTTCATCTATACATCAAGTCTTGTACCTGATATAATAGTTTAATAAACCATTAAAAAAAACATAAATAAGTCATACACTTAACAATATATATATATATATATATAGTAAATAATTTTTATATATATAGTAAAATTCAATTGTAACATTGCATTCATTACAATGTGAAATTAAAAGTAACAAATATTTATGTTAGTAAAAAAAAATTGACTACTCAAATTCTCAAGTAATAATGGCATTCAATTACAAAAGTTTTGAATAAATTATTTGATAACCTATAATAAAATAAATTTCTTAGACACAATAAACAATACATTCATAAAATTTTTAATAAATATAATTCTGTGATAAAAACTTTATTTTTTATATTAAATTATATTTTATATTTAATTAAAGTGTAAGTTTTATTAATACAGTACTTTTATTATTCTATTTTTCTACTTTTAAGATTATTTATAAATTTATTTATTATAGTAAATTTCACTACTTATTGTAATTAAAGCTCACTCCACTTTATAGCTATTATATATTCAAATAATATAATTTTTTTATCTATTAATTTCACTAGGTTAAAACAAAAATAATTACGTTAATTTTTTAGCTTATGATGACATAATTTTTGTAACTCTTTGTGATTTTAATTTTGGGAATTAATTTGCTTGAAATCTTAAAAACATGTGAAATTAAATTTCTTTTAGAATTGATGTATAAAAGATTTTTACTTTAAAATTATTTAATATTCAATTTTAAAGGAAGAAACGACCTTCCTTAAGTAAAGTTGATTTCAAGTGGCATTGCTTTTAGTTTTCATATAACAAAATTTATCTTTAATCTGTGAATTTATAAGGTTAAAATTTGAACAATTGCATTAATTTGTTAGCTCATAATGACGTAGTTTTCGTGGCTATAATTTTTAGTAGTTTGTTTAACTTTCTTAGAAATATAAAATTAAATTCATTTTAAAATAGTAAAAAATTTAGTTATATATAAATAAAATTCACTACTCTTTGTATATAATGCTCGCTCCACTTTATATTATATGATTCAAATAATGTTATTTGTTTTATCTATGAATTTCATAAGCTTAAAATCAAAATAATCACATTGATTTATTAGCTTATGATAGCATAATTTTTACAACTCTTTGTCATTTTAATTTTGAGAATTAATTGGATTGAAATCTTAAAAAAAGTTTAAATTTGTTTTTAAAATTGAAATATAAAACTTTTTATTTTAAAATGATTTAAATTCAAGTTTAAAGAAGGAACTGATCTTACAATCCTCAAATAAAATTGTTTTATATGAAACTTTTGTTTTTTTTTTTTTAGTTTTCACATAACAATGTTAATTTTTAATTTATGAATTTTATAAACTTAAAATTTAAATAATTAAATTAATTTATTAGCTCATAATAGCGTAATTTTTGTGACTCTAATTTTGCGTAATTCGTTTAAATTTTCAGAAATGTAAAATAAATTCATTTTTTAACTCGGACAAAATCTATCTATATATCAATATCAATATCAATATTTTTTATATAAGTAAACTTCACTATTCTTTGTAATTAACGCTCACTCCAACTTTGCAAGTTTAATATGATTCTAATAATGTAATTTGTTTTATTTATTAATTTCATAAGTTTAAAATCAAATATTTACATTAATTTATTAGCTTATAATAATGCAATTTTTGCAGTACTTTGTGGTTTTAATTTTGAGAATTAATTTACTTGAAATCTTACAAAAATATAAAATTGAATTCATTTTTAAAATTGACTTACAAAACTTTTTAACTTTAAAATGATTTAATATTCAATTTCAAAGGAAGAAGTGACCTTAACATCCTCAATTAAATTTGATTTTATATGACATTTTATTTTAGTTTTCACATAACAACATCAATCTTTAATCTATTAATTTTATAAAGTTAGAATTTAAATAATTACATTAATTTGTTAGCTCATAGTTGCATAACTTTTGTGACTCTAATCGTGATTAATTTGTTTAAATTTTTTAGAAATGTAAAATTAAATTCATTTTTAAATTAGACAAAATCTATCCTTCAATATCTAACTATATATATATTATTACTAGCAAATTGACAAGCACGAGATTTTTATTTTTAAAAGTAAAAGATATATAGTATTTTGAAAAAAAAAATTAACAAAAGAGAAGTTGGAGAAATTATTATAAGTGTGGAAAGTTATTTAATTATTTTTGAAGTTGCAAATATGAAATTTATTGTGAATGACATTTTAGGAATTATAGAAGTTGGACACCAAGGGGAGAGAATCCCCAATATATATGTAATAGATTATATATGAAATAGATAATAGATTATTATTATTATTATTATTATTATTATTATTATAAATAGTAAAACCCACTGCAACATTGCATTTGTTACAATGTGCAAATCAATTTAACATGTATTTATAATAGTAAAAAATATTTGACTACTCAAATTCTCAAATAATAATGGTATTTAATTACAAAATTTAAAATAAAATTTTATTAATACAGTACCTTTATTATTCTATTTTCTATTTTTAATATTATTTATAAATCTTTTTATTTAGATTTTATTTATTATATATTTTTGGTTATTATTTTTATTATACGTTCTAAATATTCTATTTTAACTTAATTAAATATTCTTATTTTACTTACTGCAACATTGCATTGATTAAACTTTACTAGACAAAATCTATCTTTTTATATCTAAGTGTATCTATATTATTATTATTATATAAAACTCACTGCAACATTTATTACATTCATTACAATGTAGAATTAAAATTAGCGTATTTATAATGGTAAAGAATATATGACTATTCAAATTACTTTTGTCTCATTTACTCTTATTTTATAATAAATAATGCAATAGTAGTTTCATTATTTTCTTTTCAAAAATTATTTTCTTAAAAGAATTGATAAAAAATATTAATAAATTCGTGGTTTGCACAAGAATTATCTCTAGTAAATGAGAATAAAAGAACCATAAAGAATTTGGCGAAAGGAAAGATATTTATTTTTTAAAAGTTTTTATTGATAATTTTTAGAATATAGTTTCCCAATTAAGAAAAAACCCTCTTAATTATTCTTCAATTTTTTTAAAAAAAATACTTTGTGTAATTATTATTTCAAAGGACGCGGGTTACAAGCATGACTGACCTGCTTCGTTGAATATTCTTACAGTGAAACTATAAATCTTCAATGATGAATGATGATGTTCCAGACCTTTTGGTCTGTTGGATGTTGGGACTTGAGACACACTTTTCTACATCAGAGGAACAAATTTCTTCTTCCATAGAGTGAGGGAACAGAGAGTGTGAATAAAAGAATTTTTCATTAGATGTTACTTTTGAGAAATGACTTCGAAGATTGATGACATATTGAATACAACTTTTATGTGGTTCGAAATCAAACAACTCTCATTGAATTATGCATATTGATTTTTAGTTCTATTGCAATTGTTTTTTCACATGAACGCAACGAGGTAAATTTTTTCGTATGTCACTTTATTTTATTTTAAATTGTTAACAAATGTTCTAACCTGTTAGCAAAATCCAGTAATAATTCATAGAAATTTATAAGATTTTTCAGTTAATTGGACGAAAATATTCTCTCATTAAACTCTTTCCATTCTTTATCACATCATTAAACAAATGTTTCAACAAAAATTAGGTAGTTATTAATTATCTATATATTATCTTTTAGGCAGTAAAATGTGACTGATGAGATAGATAATGTCAAATATTTTTTAATCTATACTGTATATATAACGTAGAAGCATCATATGCTATGGGTGAATAGTAAAATATATGTATACTGAGATAAAATAAATGTATTGTTCATTTACGTGAGTGAAGAATTCTTCATTGTACTGAGTGTTCAAATATTTTTTGATTGAATAATGTTGAAATATAACCACTCGCATGAAAATTCCAACCCAGACCCAGATAATTAAAATCTTGTCGAAGAAAATGAAAAAAAATGCATGGCAGTACTGTTACTTGACTGACCTGCTTCATTGACTTGCTTTTCCACTCGCCGGGTATGTCACATATGGGGCCAATTTCTAGTGCCTTTGCATTGTTGTATATTTGCTACTTTTTTTGTTTCTAACCAGTAGAAAAATGATTTATATACTTGTGCATAATACACCGTAGACAAGTATGATATACAATAAAAATCTTTTAAGGTGAGGAAGTTGGGGCTAAATCTCAAGTTCCATTTAATGTAAGTTTTGAGTTCCCCTTTTGATATGAGTTTTGAGTTCTCATTTTGATGCGAATTCTTGAGTTCACTTTTGATGTAGTTTAAAAGATGAAAAAGTTGAGGCTAAACTCGATATGAGTTCCGAGTCCCACTTTCATGTTAGTTTCGATTTCATCTTTGATGTAGTTCAGATGAGGAAGCTGAGGCAAACTCGATACGAGTTTTGAGTTCCACTTTCATGTAAGTTCTTGAATTCTATTTTAATATGAATTTAGAATATGAGAAACTTGGAACTCATATCAGAGGGGATGGGTTTCCATTAGTTGAGAGTCTTCTAATATATACCATACTTTTCTAATATGGACCCTTCTGAGGACACATATCATCTTTCCAATAGTTAGAAACAAAAAAAGGCACCAAATACACATTTATAACGAGGCACTAGAGTATGCACCCATATATGGAAAGTATATTTATTGAAAAATGTTATGCATACTCATTTTTGTGAGCTCATTCTAGATATATTAGGAAAGAGAATGACATAAAAATTAAATGTTGAAAAGGAAAAAGGGTTGGACCTATCCCTTATGTCTTTCTCTTTCTTTGTATGTCTAGAATGAATTCAAAAAGATGAGTACCCATGATATGACTGAAATCTACGTCACCCAAGTTGTCCATTAATACCCAAAGAGTTTTGGACAAACTCTAAACTGCAACACTCCTTCCAATTCCATCCACAGTTTGGTAGCTATTATTCTGAAAGATTAAACGGACCCTATTAACTCCCCGATGGCTTCAAATTTCTTCAAGCTTGTCTTCTTCTTTATCTTTGTTAGCTTTCAGCCATACTTGCTCAAAAGATAGAACCATTGCCAACCAAGATAATATCAAGAACCTTCTTTCTTCCTTGTCTTCCAAAGCCACCGTCAATGCATTTTACAGCAACATAGTCGGCGACAGAAATGCCCCCAATGCAATCTATGGGCTTATCATGTGCAACGGTGATGTACCCTCTCAGCTTTGTGGACAAATGCATCCTAAACGCAACCCAAACACTATCCTCAAAGTGCCACTTGTCTCTAACAAGGAAAGCTTTATGCCTTTGTTAGGCAACACTTACCCTTTAGTTACGAATTGTACCCCTTCTATCGCGTCAATGCGATAGCAATAGGACAAGAAGTACTTGTTCCTACTAGGATAAATTCTTGCAAGAATCACACCTCAAAAATTAATCATTGAAATGGGAGAGTCTAAGTCCTTATAAGACTTTTTTTTCAAGATGATCTTCTTGATATGGGACTCGTTATAGGATTTTGTAGCAGACTCAAAATTTTCACAAGATCCTGATTATCTTTCTCACGATTGCTCAAGTGTCCGAGACAACTTTTTGCGACAAGATCGTAAGACCTTCCTTTCTTACCTTTCTTCCGACGCCATTAACTCTAGCAACAACGCATTCCACAAGACTGACATTTACGGCATGGTGTTTGGCCTCTACATGTGCTGTGGGGGCATGCCCCCTCACCTATGTGGACAACGTGTAGTAAATGCTATGAGCCGAATAGCCTCCGAGTGCCCCCCTCGTCTTTAAAGGCCACAGTCTGGTACAATCATTGCATGCTTCGCTATTCCGAGTAGCCTTTCTTCTTCAACATGATAAGCGCAATTCCTAGATTTGACATGCTGAATGTCACCAACATTATAGACAAGAAAAGCTCCTTCAAGTTTCTGTTGTCGAACTCGCTGGCTAAGGTGGCAAAGGGAGGCCAGGGATAGTGATGAGAAATATTGGACAAAATCATTTGTTTTGAATGATATCCAGTCACTCTATATTCTTGCTCAATGCTCACCAGATCTGTCCAACAACGATCATAGTGACTACCTATATGATGTGATTGGATCAACAATTCCATGGTCTCGTTTGGGAAGCATATATAGGGGGAAGAGTTCTATATCCTAGCTGCACCATATATGAGTTTCGAGTTATTCGAATTTTACAAAAGAGAAAAATACCCATTTTGGTCTTGGATGAAAATTTTGGAGGATAAATTAGTTCCTCAAAATTTGAAAATTCACAAATAGTCCTTCACCATTCAAAAAAAAGGGGCATATTAATTCCTTTTTGCAAAATTCGTACAGATTTTTTGGTAGTACGGATCTGTGTAGATTCTGTACAGAGGAACTAATATGTCCCTTCTTTTGAATTATGAAAGACTATTTGTGGACTTTCAAATTTTGAAAGACCAATTTATTCCCTGAAATTTTTGCCAAAGAACAAAATGAATATTTTGTCTCTACATAATTGATACCAAACCACGTCTGAGTTCTTGTCCGCGTCCGCCTCTGCCTCCGCCTTCTCCACCTACTGGTAAAGTCTTAGCCCAAATAATATGTGAGTTTTGCATGGATGCAAGCATACATGGGACCAAAATTTTCCGTGTCTTTTTTCATTTTACTTTTATTATCTTGTTCCCTTCCGTGTAATTCCAATTAAAATGTTGACACTTTTCTTCGTCTTCCTTTTTTTTTCAAACCATTTTTTTTCCTATTCCCTTCAGTGTCTTATATATCACCTATGTATTTTTTTTAACCAATTTTTGAAAGATTAACCATGATTTTACACATAGCAATTGGGATAGGGAAAAGAGAAAGAGGAATTGAACCTGTTACATGGGGAAGGTTCCGCTTCATAGTGGATCCCACTTCATGTGATTGTATATAATATACAATTGTATTTACACAAGATAAAAATCTGCTTGCTTTTCATATTTCAAATTATATGATATACAGGAGTGGCACATTTGTAACAGGTAAAGTCTTAGCCCAAATAATATGTGAGTTTTGCGTGGATGCAAGCGTACATGGGACCAAAATTTTCCGTGTCTTTTTTCATTTTATTTTTATTATCTTGTTCCCTTCTCCACCTACTAGTAAAGTCTTAGCCCAAATAATATGTGAGTTTTGCGTGGATGTAAGCATACATGGGACCAAAATTTTCCGTGTCTTTTTTCATTTTATTTTTATTATCTTGTTCCCTTCCGTGTAATTCAAATTAAAATGTTGACACTTTTCTTCGTCTTCCTTTTTTTTTCAAACCATTTTTTTTCCTATTCCCTTCGGTGTCTTATATATCACTTATGTATTTTTTTTAACCAATTTTTGCAAGATTAACCATGATTTTACACATAGCAATTGGGATAGGGAAAAGAGAAAGAGGAATTGAACCTATTACATGGGGAGGTTTCCGCTTCATAGTGGATCCCACTTCATGTGATTGTATGTAATATACAATTGTATTTACACAAGATAAAAATCTGCTTGCTTTTCATATTTCAAATTATATGATATATAGGAGTGGCACATTTTTTTCTCTTTCATTCATTTTTTTTTTCTTTTTACAACTAAAGTTGTCATACTTTAGGATTTGATATAATCTTTTAGATTAGTATTTTTGTGTATTTGGAAGTTATTGGATTAGATATATGTTTAGAAATGTGTGTGGAAAAAAAAACATTTTAGGGTGCCAGCGCCTAGGCGCCAGCAGTGTTATCAACATGTTGGGTTTCAGGGGTTTGGGTGCCCAGGCGCTAGAAACCGCCGCCCAGGCGCCCGCTGTCAACACAATTGAAAGCGTTTCAGACTATTGGGCGCCTAGGCGCCCACTATCCGACTTTTTGAGTGAGTTTCGGCTCTCTCTCCCTCATTTTCACTCAAACTCTTTCTCTCTTGGGTTCCTCTCTCTAAAAACCCTCCACTCTCACTTATCTCTTTAATCCATCATCTTTCCCTTTGGATTTCCTCACAAATCCATCCTCTCTCATCTTCTTCTTCATCATCACCATCACCATCACCATCATCTTCCTTGAGCTCTCTCTCTACCTTCTTGAAGTGAGAGAAAGAGGAAGGTGGAGGAGACCCAAAACTCCTCCCTTGCTCCACTCCTCCTTCCAAGGCTTTAAGGTAAATTATCATTACTCTCTACCTCCTTTTGGCCATAGATTGGTTAATTTTTTTGTTGCTTGGAGTGGAGTATGGGTTTGGGGGTGAAGAAAGTTAGGGCTCAATTTGGGGTTTTTATGTTTGGGTGTTGATTGGGGTTGAGTTTGATTTCTAGAAGCTTATTATGTTAGTTTTATATGTTTTGTAACTTTGGACTCTTCCGGAGAGGCTCCGGTTGGCTCAGAGGCACCACCCACTTAAGTTGTTGAATTGAGATCTTGGCTGTGAGTGAATAATGTACTCATAGATAAATTTTTATTCGAAGTTATACATATATGATACAAGTTCATGTTGCTAACCACTTTGAAAAATGATTCAAATTTATATTATTTTTAGTTTGGAATTTAATTCTTCATAAAACTATGTTAAACTCTAGTTTACTAATTAGAAGTTACATTCAGTGTATGTTAAATATTATGAGCATGAGACAAGACTTAAGAATTACATGTGTTAGAATGTGGAAGTTATCTAAATTCTCATTATGCATTAATGCTATAGTACGAACGTATAAGTTAGATTAAAAGAAGAACTTATTGACTAAGATTTTATTATAAGTAAAGTTTTCCAAAAGGGAGGAAACTGTAACAGAACTATTTGCTAATGACAGTAGCATTAGCCTTGGTGCATCTCGTATAACCCAGCTAGCAGGGTGATTGCTAGCCCGGCATGTCGGCCAACATGTCCGGAAGATTATAGACACGCAAAGGCGTGAAGTTAGTATTTACTGCTGGAGTTAGGCCACAGGGCCACCCAGTCAGGCAGCTATTTCTGGAATAGGATTCTCCCTTGAAGTTTTATCATGATATGAACTCAATATTTCAGAACTTCTTTTGTTGAAAGAAGATATTTATATTCTATCTTCATAATTTAAAGTATAATTTGGATGTTTTTGCTTGTCTTATACCACCTATGAGTACATTATTTCTCACTGAGTTTTATAACTCACCCTGTAGTTTCCTTATCTATTTCAGATTTAGCCGTTGAGGCAGGTTCTGCTCCTCCTGCTCACTAGGATTTCTGCTTGTTCCATTTTGGTGAGCCACTAGAAGGGCCTTGGCTTCTCTTTTGGATTATTGTTTGTATAGCCATGTATGTCTTGTGTTGATATAGTGCTCCATGAACGACAGGCAGGGTCTGGGGTTGGATTAGAATTGTGTTGTATCAATCTAGTTTCTCATTTTGACTTAGCGAAGCAAATGTGTATTATTTTGTTGAACTTACTTTAGCTACACAACTCTTTTTGATAGTCTTATGTATGTAAGGTTTCCAACCGTATATATATGTATGTACATAGATATGTATAATTATGTTTAAGCTGTGCTGGATTGTCTGGATAATTTTGCAGATTTTGTAGAATTGGAAACGTCCTAGTTTTAGGGGAAACTCCGCCAGTTTTTACGTAGAATTTTGGTTAGGCTTGCTAGGGAAGGGAAATTCCTTATGCGCCAGTCACGGCCCATGGAGAGTCGTGACAAAAGTAGTCAAAATGAGTTAAGTTTAACATGGTAATTCAAATAACCTGATAAAATGTGGACTAAGCCAATAAAATTAAGGGCAAATAATTTTGATCTGGCTCAAATTTGGTCTGATTCAATACAAGTTGACATATAATAATCCAGATTGGCCCGTAAATTTGAAAATATTAATATTAATTACTATTTTTAAAATTTATTTAAATATTATTTAAAACCAATAGTTGTTTACATTAAGTAATGATTTTAAATATTTTAACATAAATTAATTTATGCCTTTTAAGATAAATTAATTATATAAACTATTAATATTAATTCTAATTATAAAAATAAATAAACAAATAAATAAATGTAAACTAGTCCAAATAACTCATGGCTCACAATAGGGATAACACTTAACAAATTGCTGACTCCCATTCCGAGCCTATATAATTTTGCCTAACCTATATTTTGTTTGATGTAATATATAAATCAAACCAAATAGATCAAATTGGTTGCAATTGGAGGCCAGCTCATACGATCATGTCTCTGCCTCTTAAAGAGCTACACCCGGGACTGCTACGAAGCAAGTTCAACTCCCAAGTGCAGAGCCTCCCCTCCCCAAATAAATAAAAAAACCAAACGTGACACAAAAAAAAAGGATCAAATTGGCTGGAATTGACACCCTAATTGCAAAGAGCAAGACATCTTGGCATAAAATATTGTGCTCCAGTTATTTGAACAAATCACAGAGAGTGTGTCTGTGGAATAACATAGATTCTTTAATGGATAATGGATTTTATATTATTTTTAGAGTTTAATTTTGATATATAATTTATGTAAATTATGTGTTTTATTGTCAACCAACAACATATTATTATACATGTGATTTTTGAAATAATTATTGTAAAAGTTAAATGCTTTTAGTAATATAATAATATATAATTAAATGAAAATGTTAAAACTTTTACGATGATTGTCTATTAAAATTAATATTTTTATTGTAACCACATTAATTTTCAGATAAAAAGGAGAAATATACTATATATATATATATATATATATATATATATATATATATATATATATATATATATATATATATATATATATATATATATATATATATATATATATATATATATAATGTAAATAAAATGTTAAAAAAAGTGTGAAGAGGTCATCTATTTTCTTGTCACTCCAAATAAAATCAAAAGCTATTTTGTTTCGAAAAACTAAGATCAAAGCTATTTACTTAATATTTTTAAACATTCGTCGAATCAAAACATTAATTAGTACTAATTAATGTAGTATAAAACATTTGACTTTTTTTTGTTTTCAATTTTTTTCTTTATTTTTTCAAGTAAATGTTGATAATTGAGGGGAAAAAACTAGTAATAATTAGGAAATAAATAAAGAACTCGATTAGAATATAGTATTAATATAAAAGAGTCGCCACCACCCTTGATTATATTTTTTTTGGTTGAAACTATAAGTGTCCTCTTCCTGGAGGTAATCTTGCTCAAGTCAAGTAGGACCATTTGGTTGGCAAAGTTCCTCCTTTCAAATTTTAATGTAGCTGCATATCCAATGTAGCTCGAGTTGAGTAGGACCATTCCTGCACCCATTTGCTTTTTTTTTTTCCTATCTATGAGGTCAGTGTGCGGATTTTTTTTTTTTTTTTCCTATTTGTGCAGATTTTGTTGTCCCCATCGTTGTTTCGGTGATACTCTTCTCTTTTTGTTGCTATTTGCTATGGAGAAAAGCAAAACGGAGCTATAAGACTAAAGAAAACTGTACGTATTATGGAAAACAGGAATTTCAATACATAGTTATCGGTTAGTAAGCTTAGAGAAATTTGCAAACTTAGTTTAACAATTCAAGCATTAATTTGGTCTAGTTGGACATGAAAGTACCGCTATAGAGCCAATGCAATTCGATTTGGTTATAATTGAAGCAGCAACAAACAATTTTTTACTCGAGAACAGGATCGACAAAGGTCTATTTGGAGAAGTATACAAGGTGGGAGAAAATATGATAAAATTTTATTTCTTCGACGTTTTTATTTTTCACATAATTAATGGTCTATATATTTTTAGGGTATTCTTCTTGATGGACAACATGTAAATGTAAAAAGACTTTCAAAAAGTTCTACGCAAGGTATAGCTGAATTCAAGAACGAAGTTTTATTGATAGCTAAACTTCAACGTAGAAATCTAGTGGCATTCATAGGATTTTGCCTTACAGAACAAGAGAAAATACCTTTCTACGAATACGTTGCAATCAAAAGTCTAGATTACTTTTCATTTGGTTTGATTCTTTTGACCTTAAACTCTTTACTTATTTAAAGTTTAACATGTTTATAATTTTGTTGCATTGTATCTTAAACTATTTCAAGTGCCTTATTATGATACATGTTTTACATTTTTTTTAATTATAAATTTTGTAGATGTTCATTCAAAAAAGTTATTAAGTTGATCTGAGCACAACAAAATTATAGATGAGATTGCTTGAGGAATTCTTTATTTATATGAATATTCCCATCTTAAAATTATACATCGTGATCTTAAGCCAAACAATGTACTATTAAATGAAAATATGAATCCAGAAATTTTAGATTTTGGCCTTGCTAGGATTGTTGAAGTAGATCAACAACAAGCATCTACCAACAAAATCGTTGGAATATGGTAAGTTTTTAATGCCATTCTCTCCATTTCCTTATTAATATCCCTTACATGGTATGTTTGAGCTTATTTGCCATTATTTTTTTTGTCCAATTTTATAGGGCTTACATATCTCTAGAATATGCAATGCTAGGAAAATTTTATGAGAAATTGGACATTTTTAGTTTTGGAGTCACGGTTTTCGAGATTAGTACTAAAGAAAAGACTGTAGGTTCTCATAAATCACAATGTGTTCCTGATGGTCTACTAAATTCAGTAAGTGAAATAATCTATCAATATTTTCCTTTTATTGATAACATATACTGACAACTAGGGGTATTCGCGGTGCAGTTTGGATCGGTTTTAGACTAAAAAGTCATTCAATCTAGACACTAAAATTTCTTGCGGTTCGGTTTGGATTGGATTGGATGTGCGGTTTTAGAAATGCACCTTCTGATAGTATAATAAGGCAAAGTGAAAACTAAAAAAACAAAAAAAAAAGGATATTTAAATAGACCAAGGAAGAGGTTATGCTGGAAGTACCTACTCCTAACCTATGCTTATAACGTATAACCTAAATTTGCTTCACTACAAAATCCTCCTTCATCCAACTATTGTTCTCTTGTTTCATTTCCATGATCCTAACATGCACCTAATGCAAATCCTAAATAACACTAAAACTTCAATGCACCTATCAAATCCAGAGTAATATACTAATATTTAGACAAAACTAAAGGAATAATATAAGAGAAAAATTAATTGAAATGGTGTCAATAAAAAGTAGCATTAAACACACAAAAAATACACACATATGCAAAGGACAAAATCAATTTGAAATGCATAAACTGCTTGAACCTGATAATGTAGTCTAAAAGCATGCCCTGATTATTGAGACTCATCAATTATAGTCTATGCAAAATGTTCTTTTCTTCCAACACAAATATCATGGAAAGACTAAATCAAGTTATGTAGAATAAATAAGACAAAACATAATAAGTAATTTTTACAGTCACATTCCATTCACAATTGTCCCAAACTCACATTGTATAAAAGTAAAAGACTAATAAAATGATAAACCAATAAGTTTCAGCAATACAACAATTAAGTAACTAGTTTCAGCAATACACAATAATTCAACAAGTCTGACTTCAAGAAACAACAAACATATCTAAACCAAATAAAACTACAATCATAGCCACAATAAAACAGAATAAAGCCATCATAATGTAGAACTTTAGCCATGCTAAAGTGAGCCAGCAACCATGCTTGAAGGGTTCCAATTGCCAGCAGTAAACTCATCATCAAAACACCAACACAGCTGCATAATATTTCAGAAAATGACATTAATAACAAAAAAAAATGTATTTCAAAAGAATGTGAATAAACCAAAACAAGCAAGCAAGAGCAACACATTACATACCATCAGCAAAGAACTAAAAAGAGGCATTGCAATATCTTCAAAGCTAATCAGAATCAGTACCAGAATCTTCTTCATTTAGTTGGGGGGTTCGAACAAGTTCTAAAGAGTAGGTACCATAATAGTTAATTCAAATGGAAAATTAACATAAAAATAGATGCAAAAGAGTAAAACATAATAAAGAATATTACCTAGCTCAAGCTTTTCAAATTCTTCCAAGCACTCTTCAAAATCCATTGGCAATGAAGTGGAACGGAACCAATTTTGTACACCAATCAAAGCTTCAATAGTTTTTGGTGTAAGAGAGCTCCTATAATTATCAAGCACTCTACCTCCGGTGCTAAAAGCAGACTCTAAAGCAACCATAGACACAGGCATAGCTAAAACATCGCTAGCAATTTGACCAAGAATAGGATATTTGGTGGAATTCACCTTCCACCAATTCAAGATGTCAAAACTACTAGTTCTTTTCTCTAAGCCTTTCATGAGATACAAGTCCATTTCATTTTTTATTCATGCTCTCACTTATATTCATGTCCTTTTCAAATTCCATAGCAAATGAAGAGTTATCAGATGCTCCACCTCCAATATCTAACATTTCCACTTCATGGGAGGATTGTGCAGAATTTGGCACTTGATCATTATTAACAAAAAGCCTATAGCTATCAAACATATCATTAAATGTCTCCCTTACTTTTCCACTCAAAAAATCAGCATCATCCTTTTCATACAGCTTTTCAAAGCTCCACTTAACAAATCAAAACTTGTATCGAGGATCAAGCACCACAGGAACAAAAACCATCATGTTCATGTTTTTAATATTCCCCCAATATTTATCATGCTTAGCTTTCATTTTTACAGCCATGCTCCCAAGTAAAGGGTCTAAACTACTAGCCCACTTCTTTAAAGTATTGACAATCAAACAATAATCATAGAAATATTAAGAAGAAGTCACAAATGTATAACCTAATATGTTTTTAGTTACATCAAAAAAAATTTTCAAAAACCTAACAAAACACTTTGCATTATCCTAATCCTTATTCTTTGGGATGCCACGTTGCATCATCACAAACTTAGCATCTCTCTCACCCAACCTCTTAAATGCCTTCTGAAATCTCAATGCACTATCAAGCATAATGTAGGTGAAATTCCACCTAGTAGGAACATCTAATTGCACAAAAGAATTATCTTGAATCCTAGCCTCCTTGATGCAAGTTTGAAACCTATCCATGCGACCAGGGGAAGCACGAACAAATCTAACAGCATTCCTAATTTTGCTAATTGAGGCATGCATCTCTTTCAATCCAACATTCACCACAAGATTTAAAATATGCGCGCAACATCTAACATGCATATGTTCACCTTTTAGAGGATGTGAATTCCAATCCTCCATTCTACTTTTCAAATAAGAGATGGCAAGGTCATTTGAACTGGCATTATCACCCGTGATAGTGAAAATTCTACCTATCGACCAACTCAAGAGGCATTTCTCTATTTTTCTACCAATTGTTTCGCCTTTATGATTCTTGATTAGACAAAAATTAAGAATCCTTTTTTGCAATTTCCAATCATGATCAATAAAATGCGTAGTGAGACAAAGATAATTTAGATTTTGTACAAAAGTCCAACAATCAGTTGTTAAACATACACTTCGATTTGAGTTCTGGAAAATACTTTTTAACTTGTTTTTCTCATTCATATATAGGTTCCAACAATCCCTAGCAATTGTAATCCTTCCCAAAATATGGAGCTTAGGTTGCATAACACTCATAAAATAACGGAACCCCTCTTCCTCAGCAAACATGAAAGGCAACTCATCCACAATTATCATCCTAGCTAGAGCTTACCTACATGATTCAGCATAAAACCCAACAGCAGACAAAGTACTATCAAACCCCTTCCCATCTTCCTTTTTAAGTAGTTGGAGAGCAAGGGTTGTTTGAGTTGGATCAAGTGACTCTTTAGGAAACTTTCTACATTGACTCAACAAATGATTTTTAAGATTACTAGTACCATTCTTATGTGAATTAGCTGCATAAGTTGCCCTACACCAATTACATTTAGCTCTAGGATATACCATTATCATCTCTTATAAAATGATCCCAAGTCCAAGATCTAGGCTTAGCAGGTTTTCTCTTACCTGAATCCTCAGCTCTTTCATCAGTAGCAACTTCTCCGCCCTTCCTTTTCTTATCTCCCCTTTTGGTTGCTTTGGATCTTTCTTCCTTTTCTAAATTATTTTGTGCTTGTGGTGTCTCAGCAGGTTGAGTTGAAGACCTCACAGATTCAGGATTTGTAGCAATTTGCTCATTACTTTCAATATTTTGCGTCTACAAAAAAGACATTTATATAATGACATAAATAACTTTAAAATATAATGTAAGGAGATGAAATGAAATAATGAAATTATACAATATATAGTGATTACCTTAGACATTGGGGATGATATTGGTGATGATAGCTATTTCTAACTTTTAGAGAGTAGATAACCTCAATTTTTTTTCCAACTACTGTAGTTTGTAAATTTAAATAAAATTAGCCATCATTAACAAATATAGCAAGAATAAAAATAATTTGTTCTAATTAAGTTACCAATAATTATAACAAGAATAGAAATAAAACTAAGAATAACAAAGAGGTTAATATAGCAAGAACAAAAATAAAACCAACAATAACAAAGATAAGAAGTTAAGAACTCAATAAATAAATCAATGAGCAATAGTAAACTGTAAACTTACCAAAAGCTCAAGAGGAAGAAGTGATCTGCATTACATTGTAGCTTGACGCCTTGATCCAAGACCAGGATGCCACTCGAAGCTGGAGGTGAGCGTACCGCCACATGTGGGTTGTGATCGTCGTACGCTGTGCGAGACTATGAGATGGTCGTTGGTGGGTGAAGCTCAAAGGTGCACGGTTGCTGTGCAAGATGGCTAGAGCTGAATCTGCGTCAGTTGCTATGAAGGCTGTGGTGTCGGCTAGAAGAGAATAAAGAAGTTGGTGGGGGTGTGCGGCGCAGGGTTGCAGGCTGTGGCGGTGGCGACGGAAATGTTGAGGCAAAGACTAGAGCTTCAAGGGTTCAAACTTCTATTTTGAGAGAGAGATTGAGAGAGCAGAGGCAGAGAGTGAGAGTGTGAGACACTGAGACTAAAGCCAGAGGGGTGTTGTTCGGGTGGGAGTGTGGGACCAGGGTTGGACTTGGTTTGGTGGGTCTGTGGGAGTAGGAGGATAAGAAAAAAAAAACTCTTCAATCTAGGCTGGTTGTATTTAAGTTGAACTGTGGCTTACAGTGAAGTGTAGTGGGCCTTTATTTTTTGGGTCGAGAAACACATTATTTTTGCAGTATAAGTTTAGTAAATGGGCTGTGTTTATATATGTATATATATAATAGTAAGTAATGTATTATGCGGTTCGGTTTGGATTGAATCGGTTCGTAAAACTATAACCGACAACCAAATCGAACCGCCCAAAAAATCGAATTAAAAACCAAATTCAACCAAAAATTTGCGGTTTTAATCGGTTTTTGGGTTGGATAGGATCGGTTAAGCGGTTTTTTTTGGACTGGATTGGATCTGAACACCTCTACTGATGATAAAACTAATTTCAAAAGAAGAGTAGATTTAACACTATAATGATTTAACTAAGTTAACGAGAATTGGTTACAGGTATGGAGACAATATAGGGATCAAACACCATTAAGCATATTGGACCCAAAATTGGAAGACAATTGTTCTAGATTTGAAGTTATCAAGTGCATTCAAATTGGTTTATGTGTTAAAAAAAAAAAAACCAAATGATAGACCTACAATGATGACAATTGTTTCGTATCTTAGTAATCACTCCTTAGAAATGCCTTTTCCACGAGAACCAACATAATTTCTTGCACCGTGAAATGGATCCAAAAATAGCGTAGAGAAATCAAAATCTAGCTCTATTAAAGAGATATCTATAAGTAACTCTCTTCCATGATAGAATACACTCTCATTTTACCTTTTAATAGTGCATATGGAATTATGTTTTATTAGTATTTGACTTAAATATGTTGTAGTGGTCTTCACAAGTAATTTATTTTTAATCTCTTTTATATCAGTTTTGGTTTCACTTTGATTTTCTTTTCAAAAGCATACTATTTTAGCAAGGAATTGCATGTTCACGGAGCATTAGGTAAGGTTAGGTAAGGTTCTATTCAAGGGTAATTGATGTTCCATCAAATGATTGAGTTTCTAAAAGCTTTTAAATTATAAAATCTCTTTTATTTTGAGTATTTGATAAGTGTCTTTGTTTAAATTTTTAGAAGTTTAAGTTTTTATATATTTTCTAGCTTGTTTGAGGATTTACAGTGATCTAAGCATGTGTTTTGGTTGCATTTATATATTATGAGTTTGCTATAGTTAATTAGGATGTAATAGTCAATGTGCTCAAACGGTGCAGCAAAGAAAAGGAGAAGCTTTCAGGCAACCTAGTGCTCGAGCGCTCAAAAGCTGGTGTTCGAGGGCTCAAAAGCTGGTGCTCAAGCGTTAGCACATCTAAGAAGAATTTTGTTCTAATAGGTCTGGTGCTCAAGCACTTGAAGGCTGGCGCTCAGGTGCCAATGACGCACAAACAAGCATTTATTCGCTGTCTTCAAGAATAAAAAAGATTAAGCCACTCATTTTGAAGGGGGCTAGGTTAAAAAGAAAACATAGAGAAACACCCTGGGCTTTAGAGAAAAGTGGAGAACAATAAAAAGAAAGGAGATTGAAGACTCTTCCAGTCCAGTTCTTGGGTTTTTGACAAGGATTCTTCTCTTATTTCTCATTTGCTTTCTATTTTGATATGAGTTGCTAGAATCCATAGCTGGAGGTAGGGGTTTGGTCTGATATGGTTGTAGTGGGTTGAATTCTTAATACTTTGATGTTGAAATTATTGGATTAATGGTTTATCTTTTGTTTTCTTATGCAATTTTATGAGTTGTTGTTCATGAATTGATTTAGGGTTCTTGCATAATTTGGAAAAATTGTGTATGAGCTAGCTCTAGAGATAAACCTCATAATTTTCAAAGTTTAGGAATTTATCTTGAATTTTGTGTGAATTGTGGATTGATTTTTATGCTTAATCCCTTTTCTTGTTGAAGCATAATTAAGGAATTAACATGTACTGTAGGAAGAGGAGAGTTGATTAACTAAAGAATTATCATCAACTACTTAAAATGATTTCATTGGCCTAGTAATTCCAACTCATGTGATTTAGGGATTCATAGAAATTTAAGAAAAATTAGGCCACTCCAATCCTCTAGTGTTTTAGAAATTTGAGACTATCCTTGTTTAAGTTATTACGTATTTTGTTAATTTCTATTCTTTGCATATTTTCAGTTCATTGTTGTTATTTCTTTTCTTTGTTAAGAGCTTTCTTTAATCCAAACTAGCTTAATATAGTCTAAATAGAGATTTAATTAGTGAAGTATTGATTGGCAACGTTAATCCTCGTGGGACAATACCCACTTATCGTTGTTATTACTTAAATGATTCGGTACACTTGTTGAAGAGTTATTAATAATATTTTGGCCTTAGCCACCACTAAGACAATGAACATATTCCACTGTCAGTGCATACATAATTCATATACTTAATAATAATAACTCAAAGGTTGGAACCCCCTTCTACGAAATGTGTGTAAACTAAATATGGATATTGCTCACAACTCGACAATGGGGGTGGTAGGGATTGGTATGGTCATTAGAGACAGAGAGGGAAGATTTATGGCTAAGAAAACTCAGTTGATGCCAAATTGTTTGAATCCTCACTGGGCTGAACTCCTTGTAGCTAGAGAGGGATTACTTTTTGCCTGCGAGCTAAGTTTCAAAAGAATCTTCCTGAAAGGAGACTTGAAGAATGTGTACACTTGCATCAATGAAACGAGAGAAGACTTCTCATATGATGGCTCTATTCTACATGATATATTTCTATATGCCTCTTGGTTTGATTGTGTTGATTATGGATTTGTTCCTCATGCCTACAATTCAATTGTAGATTGTTTGTCTAATAGGGCTACCTTTAAGGGTTTTAGCATTTGGATTGAGGAACCCCCATATGACATTTTGTTTCTTTTTGGACTTTGAGGGATCTCACAATATCTACCATAAAAATTTGCATCTTCCACCACCACTTTAATTTATAAAGATTAGTCATTGCAGTTCTAATGCTACAAGGATCTTGGTTCTTAGAAACAATAACAAAAGTATGAGACTTAACTGCCTCTGCCATTGTTTTAAGGTGCTACAGTATAATAATTGTCATTATCCATTTTACCATTGCTTACTTTCTCCCCTCCCCTCCTTCTTTTATCCCTACTCCTTACAGTCCCTACACATTTAGAAGTGCTTAGGTTAAGTTTTGTTATACATATAGTACTACCCTCTACACTATCACCTAGATTAATAACTATATTTGGATCATCACTGTCTCCTAAACCACTCTTCTCCAAAGCAACACTCTCAAAACCTTCATTATATTGACCATCCCTTTCATGACTGCGTTGCAAAACTCCACTTGAAGGTGCACAGCCAAGTTCCCCAGTGGCTATTTTATCTTTATAAAGATATATTAACTTGTATGCAAATGGTAGGCCCTCATTGCAGTATTTAGCATAGAGGGGGATTTACTTGTGACATTGAAGTTTATAATCATATCTAAAATAACATAACAACATTGTTTTAAATTTGAAAATATGTATGCAGTTGATATGTGTCTACTAGTTCCTTTGCATCCCACTAATTTGTCGAAGCAATTACACCATTTTTTTCATTATCCCATCATAAGCCAATTTCAATTTAGATTTTTTTATACCATACTAAATTTCTCAAATCGTCTCCCTTATCCTTGACTTATCCTTTGTCATATTTTCTCCCACTAGTAGATTAAGGGTGTGTATATTTGGGATTTTTTGGGCAAAAATTATGTTTTTCATTAAAAAAATTAATTTTTTTATATTTGGATAATTTTTTAAAAATAATCAGAATATTAAAAAATTTATTTTCAATTTTTTTGTAGAAGTTGAAAAAGAGTAATTTATGAAAAAAAAAAATTTCAACTTTTTCAACTATATATAAATTTAAGTATCAAAATCACTTTTTTTAAAATCTTAAACAAATGCACCCAAAATTTTCTATTTATATTCATGTCATTAGCTTTATTTTGAATGGGGGGTTACATGATTTATCAACAAACTATCAGCTTACTATATCACAATTAATTTATGAGATTGGTTTAGTAACTAAGGAGGTGTACTCATACCTTAACTACTGTAGCGGTTTTTTTTTTTTTTTTTGGTTAGGGGGGCTGTCAAACTCTAGGCTGAAACTTGTACTCGCATATAAGATTGATAATTGGGCTGAAACAGAATAGATCGGGTAGGAGGTGGGCCATTGAGAGCTCTCGAAACTTGAGGTCCTTATTGTATAATGGACTCAAAATTAAATTCTTCTACAATATCATTGCACTCACAAATTTATGTCTGATTTTTTTTTTTGACGTGAATTAATGTTTGATTAAACTCAAAACTCAAAAGCATAAGCAAGTTCTGATTCTTGCAGAGCGCATTATTCCACTACAGGAGCACATGAAGAGGCTTGAGGCCTATATTTAGGACGATGCAATATTTAATTAAGACCAATAATATATTCCTTCAACGATTTTCATGGTGCCAAATGGGATCCATGAAAATACAACTAGGTTCTCCTTAATAAGAGGCTACATGAAACTAGATAGGATTAATTTGGACTTTGCATTATCTCAGATTTTAAGGATTTTTTACTTTCCTCATACGAGAGTCGAGAGATCACATTCACACTTTCCTGCATATGCGGAAAACAACCTATTACCTAAGACAATCTAGAATCCCAGTGAAAGGGACTGTATCACGTTAACCCAAAAATAACTTAATATATTAATCCGATTATTAAGGATGTTGTCCAAAGCAATCACTGTGCTGAAGGAGTTGCTTGTTTTTGGTTACTAATCAGTAGTATATTTCCAAAAAAAACTCAAAGGAAACAACATATCACTAATCGTTCTTTAATAATAATTAATACAACTCCTAGGTTAGTCAAATTCCTAACAATAGAATTTAGATATTAGTAATTTTATCAAGACAAAAAAAAAAAATTAATACAACCTTTGTGAACGTATAATTGTCATCTAATAAAACCTCATTCAAATAAAATTAATACTCATCTTAAATATCAGTTTTTTTTTTCGAAGTGATGATATCAAATATATCAAATTTTATATTTTTTTTAACACCGTGGTAAATTTTCATAAGTTTTTATTTGAAATAGTCATAGAATTAATCTATTTAATTGCGAGTATGCGAAAGTTGTGGAGTGTTATAAGTTGTTTTCTTGATATTTAAATTTGTGCTTTTGTTTCAAGAAATTAGGGTATTTATACCATTTTGAATCATACTTTATGAGCAAGTCTTACTCTTATATTGTTTATAAATATAATGACTAATCACACTGTAAATTATAATATGTTAAATGACATTTTTTTGCTAATATTGATCTAAATTTGTCAACATTGAGAATGTTTTATATCCGTGAAAAACATATCTTTCAAAATTATCTGGCGCTTGTATTTTTTTTATTCTTACACCTAGCTAGTTCTTGATTTTTTTTAGTTAGAAGTATTTAAAGGGGCTAGTAGGGGACAGATGAGGGGGGGTGAGCTCCTACTTTAAATCACATCAATCCTCTAATTACAAAGACTAAGGGCAGTGTTATTTGAGCTTTAACCCATTAGTTTAGTTTTTGGTTTTTGTATCGGCTTAGTTCTTGATTTTTATTTGAAGTTTAACTCAATAATAGAGAATTTTTTTTTTTAAAAAAATATGGATATTAAAATTGATATATAGTAATTGTAGTTTAGATAAAATATAAATTTTAGTTACATAAATATCAAATGTCATGTTAACTAAAAATAAATTTATGTTAATAGTAAATTTAACATATCAATTAGATACTTATTTAACTAAAATTTATATTTATTTAAATTGTGAGACATTTAACAAGCTCAAATTGACAATAGAATCTTACTCAAAATGCATGACACATTATTAGATATCTGCTCTTAGATTCGATTACTCTATATTAATTTGAGTATCTAAATTTTTATGTAAAAATAAGAAAACAATTTAGGCCAACAAAAATTGGCTCATGTGATTAATCTTCCATTTATAAATTATTATAATTTAGATTTGGTTTTCAAGTTTTTTTATTAATAACGATAGATCACCTTTTAATAAGCCGAAAGGCATACCTAATTTTGATCTGTCTTTGAGACATGTCTCCCTCTAAAACTTTTTTCTTTCTTAAAAAAAATGTTTTGTAATAATTGGAAAAGACGAAGATGAAGGAATATGAAAAGACATGCGACGTATAACAATGAACGAAAGGATGACGTGAATGTGTCCGGTGATGGAAGATCACAGCGTCTTAATCCGTACTACTACTGCCCGACCCTAGGCTCCTAGCCTACTGTTACAAAGCGCGTGCAAAGTTACTGGAATTCATCATGCCTATTTATGTTATCATATTTGTTTTTTGGAAGCTTTTTTTTTTTTTCGTAGGACCAGATAACACGTTTATTCACTGGGAAAAGCCAAAATACATCACAAGAGTTGCTGAACAAGGAAAGTAGGGGTATAGTTTGATGATAGATTCTTCTTTGCTTTATGGAGGAAATTTTTTTTTACCTCTGCATACAATATTTATTCTTTATTTTTATTAATTTTATCATTTTTTTTCTATTTTTTAAGAACAATAAATGATACAAAATTTATATAGGAGAAGAATTTTCTTCTTCTATGATGAATATATGAATTTACCATAGTTAGATTCTACCGAACTAGTTGTTTCTCTATATAATGCATGTATGATTTTACATATATAAAATTAATTTTGAATAGAATTAATTTTAATAAAAATTAATTTTGAGATAAAATAATTTAATTTAAAATATAATTTTGTTAAAATTGATATTATTTAGATAGTATTAATCAAAATTACTTTTAAGTATATAATTACAAAAAAGACATAATTCTCATTATTTTTTCCAAATTACTTATCTCAATTTAAATAAGATAATTAAGTAATTGATAATAAAAAAATATTAAACACAAACATTGCACATCTCAAATTGATTAGTGGTCTAATAACATGTGCAGATAAAAACATATCATTTTGTAAATAATATAATATAATTTATAAAAATAATATGAAAAAAGACAAAAGTAATGAGTGAAAATATAGGTAAATTACATATATCAGTTATATTGAAAAGTAACAATAAGATAAAAGTCAACTAGAAATGACTTTTGCTTATGCAGTCTTCTTCTCTTGTGCCATTAATTTTTTACAAAGTTGAATACATAATGTTGACAACAATAGGGACACTAAAGATATATGAAAATAGATAAAAGACAACGGTATATTAAGAAGAAATTTTTTTGAATCTACATAATTGATTTTATGTAACCGTGAAAGCAAGTTATTATTGCTTCTTCTCAAAATTGATTTTAAGGTGTTAAAATCAATTTTGAAAATGGATGTCATCGTGCATCCAAACATCATAATTTTATAACTAGTTCTTGTTTTAGTACACAAAATCAATTTTGGGAGTTACAAATGCGTTCCCAAACATGCTAATAATTTTCTTAATTCTTAGGTGTATTTTCCGAATAAGAAAACTCGCCATTCGCCAATAACTTGGTTTTTTGATAAGTCCAATAACCTGGCTATGTTAGTGTTAAAAGATACAAACTCATACGATTTAGCTATATCCGGCGACTTTAGCTATTTCAAAAATAATCATGAGAGTAAATTATCCTTGGTTAACAAATGATCTTTATTTTGAATATTTTAAATATTGAAACAGGCTAATCATAAACTTCCCAATATATTACTTCAATCTCTATAGCATTTGGATTTCGGTACGAAAATTAGAATAATTTTATATAAATAGTGCATCATTGAATGATTTTTTTAATATATCTTTTACAGTTATTTTTTATAAAATAAAAAATACTTGAAATTATTTTGGTGCAATGGATTTGGAAAGGATTCTGCGATGAACTATTGAGAAGGCCAATATTATAGAAGTCAAATATTGTAAACGAATATTTCTTAATTAAAAATTAAATGGACTTGTTAATACAAAAGAAGTTGAATTAGTTTCTACTTCATGCACAAAAACAAAGTCTACACTTCTATAGTTGTCCTAACGTAATATGAGCTATTCCTAAGCGAACTCTCAAAGAAAGGAAACTTACTTTTTGGTGTGCGTTCTTCAGGTAATTATAGATAGCCCTCAACTTGGAATTCATTGTAAAAATGCAAGCAAACATTATACAACTGCGTATTTCATTTACAAAAGGAGGCTTGAATTAATCCAAAGTACACTAGATAGAAGTTGAATTATAAATGTTGGATCAAACGTTTACCACTAGGCCAAAAGCTATAGTTGTTGGCAATGGTGTAATTATATTTTCTTATAATTTCTCAAAACCGTATTAAGCATAAGGGGCTGCACCAATTACAGGTGCCATGGGTCGAGATGTTAAGTCCATTGAATCTTAAGAATGACGCTGGCCAAATAAAGCCAACAATAAAGGCCGAAAGTAAACCAAAAATTGTAAAAAAAAAAATTGTTGCAAATGTTCGGGTAATATAAAGGAAAGCTATAAATGCCTGGAAAATAGAAAGAAAAGCTATAAAATAATTCTAAATAATAGAGATAATCTAATAGTAGATAAAAAAATATTT
This sequence comes from Pterocarpus macrocarpus, assembly GCA_031439585.1. Classification (NCBI taxonomy): domain Eukaryota; kingdom Viridiplantae; phylum Streptophyta; class Magnoliopsida; order Fabales; family Fabaceae; genus Pterocarpus; species Pterocarpus macrocarpus. Next base: position 36,975,715 of record CM062514.1, read on the forward strand.
TTAGTTCAATGGTAGTGCCATAGGTGCCTATTTGTAGTGTAGAGTTAGGGCTTAAACAAGAGCAACTCCAATACCTCTTCATGCACATTCATTGCTCTTCTAGCCATTTTTTCTCCAATCTTCACGTTCCTTCCTTATACTCACATATTGGAGAGCCTAAACAGTGAAGATCATGCAGTTAATTTCATGACCTAGAAGCTAATACAAGTGTCACCTTTAAGTTAGGAGTGGGTTGTAACTGCCACCACCATAATTTTCTATTTTGTAGGGATCTTCTCTAACTCCTTCTGTCTGCTCCAAGCTTGATCTCACTGAGCTTCTTGATCCAAAATTAGTTTAATTTTGAATTTTAAATTGGATAACGCCTTTTTTGAGCTTTATTAACTTACTTTTATATCTTCTCGCAGCTGTTTTCAAAATTTGGTTTTCAATACATACTTTTTTTAAAAAAAAAAATTATAAGCAAAAGTTTAAGAGAAAAGTTTGTCCTATTTCAATAAGGGCATATATTTGGGTTCATCAAATACTTAAAAGTATTTACATGTCATCCAGTAACCAAAAATCAGAAATTGAACTTAAGTCATAATGGTGCATGAATGGAAGGCCAATTAGATAATTGGTTTCTACACTATAGATATCAAAGTTGAACTTTGCGAAAGGTTGTTTAATATACTGAATACTCATCAGAATTTGCATCAAAATATCTTTCACTTTCATCACTTACGTGAATTCAATGCGACATTATTTTACCCCCAAAGTTTCTCTGTTAACACATCTTTTATTTTTAGCACTAATGGTTTGGTCAGCTTTTGGCTCATGTTGCAGGTTCGAGATAGCACTCCTTTCCATTCATCAGTATCTCTTATTTTTAGAATGCAAACTCATTTCCAAATCAGTAGAGTAACTCATAACTTATAAATTTAATTATCAGCTCAATTATTGTTTTAGTTTTTGCTACAATATAAGCTAATAAAAGGTAATGATGTGGATGGGCCATAGGTATAAATAGAAGATATAAGTATATATAGCCATGACCTAGCTCTGCCATCTCTCCATCGGTCCCTAAAATGGATTTTCCTTTTGAAAAGACTAGATATTTTCTTGAAATCTAAATAAATAATATTTTTTAATATTTTATAAAGTTTTATTTTTCATAAAATGAACGCGATCTAAACATATATACACTTTAACTAACATAAAGTTTTACAAGATAAATCTATGTTGTATTAGTAGCAATATGTAAGTCCATCCAATTTTTGTTAAACAAATAAGGCTACCCAATTGGAAGGGCCTTTTTACAATAATAAAATAAAATTTTATTATTTATGTAAATGTCTCATTTCAACTTTAATTTTTAAAATATCATGTTTTGAATATATTATTGTGAAATTGTCCGACCCTAGATCAATTTCTATACTATTTGCAGCAATATAGAAATTTATCAAGTCTTGATCGATTTCTATACTATTGCAAACAATATAGGTTGGACAGTATAGAAATCAATCCAGAGTTGGACGATTTCAATGGAAAGTGGGTCTTTATACATATACCCCCACACACAACAATCCAGTACTCATAAAATAGTGTGTGAAGAGTGTAAATTTTCGAAGAAAGTTTTAGGGAAAAAATGGCAAAGAGATGTTATATGCTTGTCTGTCATCGTGGTTGAATCACAAACATCGACGAGGGAGTAACATTCTACGTCCAAATCCAATATGTGTGACTGTTTGTCCATTTGTCACTCTATTAGAGTTACATAACACAATATTGCAGAAGTTTGGCCAAACAAAATAACAAATAAATCACACAAGTATTGTATAGGTTGTCCATAGCGATTGGGAACGCCCAATTTCTAGAGATTCATATCATGGAGTTGTTCATCGTGAAGAGTTGCACTTTAGCGATGATGGATCTACTCCTGATCCAGTGCATGTTGGAATGTCACTACCTGAGCATTCTCTGACCTTTGCGGTGGTGAGTCATATGCAGAACGAAAATGTTCGGACCGAAAATGCAAATGATTTGTTGGGTGGTCTAAGCTTTTGCACAACTTGCGATATAGATTGAAGGCCAAATCTTCACAATGAAACAAGCCCATTTTCTCCTTCTATCCGTACCCAACCCCACCAAAACTTCACAATGAAATAAGCCTTATGATTTCAGTATTTATAGGCTTGTAATCGTTCAAAGCTTGATTGATTTGCATACTGTTTGCAGCGGTGGCTTGATTTATTTCTATACTATCCAGTATAGAAATTGATCTAGGTTGAACGATTTCACAATAATATGTCCAAAATAGGACATTTTGAAAATTAAAATTGAAAAGAGACATTTTCATAAATAATAATTTTAGTTTATTATTGTAAAAAAAACCCCAATTGGAAGTATCTTTGCGTCATTTACCTCATCAATTTTATATACTTGCCAACTTCTTGCATGGTTTTACTGGCGCCATGCGCTACTGATCACCTGCAAATGCAATACATAATTGGATAAATAATTCGTCCATTACACCGTATCTCTTCTCTATGCCAATATAATTTTAATATGAAAAAATATATATATTTTTTAGTTTACTAAAACTAATTTCAGTAATATATATCTTAAAATCATGCTATCTATTGTCCCTTTTAAGAAAAAGAAGCATTGCAACTTGGCTCGTGGATGTTAATCATTCTATCCAGAAGCGATGAACGAATGTTAACTGGCATTTCAATTTTAGTATTTAAAGAGGGAAAAGAAAGAAAGCACAACACATAAGTGCAAAAACCACACACACACACACACACACACACACATATGCCACATGGCAGCTGTTGAATTGACGTGGTAGGAGGGCAAATTAGGAGACTGTCACATGGGAACGGCTAATCTGACAGAGCTTAGGAAGCAGACACAACAGAGGAGAATATGGCTTAGTTGTTCAGATGCATAAACAAATAGCACAATGTGTATTAGTGCTTATTATAGCCTAGACCAATTTATAACACACCCATGTCTCTCCAACTCATATTAATATTATCTTTAAAAGGACTTGATTTTATATTATTGGAGGGTTTCTTAATGTTTCATGTCTCTTTAGTTAATTTACTCTTGCTTTATGGAATCCATTAAATTAAATATCCTCAAAGAAAGGTTTGTTTGCAATAAAACAGCCACCCCATCCTCGAACGCAGAACATGAATAGAAAGTGGAGGATATTGTTTAAATTTCTTAAACTTTTGTTTTGAGTAGTACTCAACCTACGCAGCAATTCTCTGAATCCTGAAAGAAAAACTTAAATAGAATGATGTGTTAAATGATATATATATACACTCATTATCCTTCTTAATTATTAAACATATATATCTTTGATGTGGGAAACGCAGGTTTAGTGGTTTGATTTACTCTAATTAGAAAAAAGAAAGTTTGGATGATGCTACAAACATATTATTGCAGTCACCGTTAACGTTGTACCCGATTGTGATCTAAGACAACCAGAATTCCATTGGTTCTACTTTTATTTCTTGATATTTTTTGTTAATACTTTTTATAGCATTATTAGGCATTTTTATTAGATTTATTTGAATTATTCGTAATAATAATTTATTGTTCAATTATAGATATATAAAAGTTATGAGATTAATTTTAATATACTGTCAGTCTAAAATAGTTTTATATTATCATTCAATTAATCACATATTTCTATCTATATAACTTTTAAAATAGTTGATAATTGACTAAAACATATATGCTATTGTGATAATATATAATTAGAAGTTCTACAGCTACCTCACCTGCTTCCTCGATCATCCAATCTCCAACCCTAAATCTTGGACCCCGATCTCTGTGGCTCCTCTACCTCACAGTGATCGAGGTCAGAGGTTCGAGGTCTGGGATCCAAAATTGGATGTTTGTGGAAGCAGGTGGGGGGCTATAGAGACCGGGATCTAGGGTTCATGTGGAAACAATGATGTTGCTCTTCGTCATCTACGTCATCAGTTAACGGATACAGAGCAATGATAGGGATTAAAATTAAAACTTTTAAAAATATTTGGATCAAAACTCAAATTTTTTTTTTATAAGAACCTAAACCAAAATTTCCATATTTTATAGAGACAAAAAAACATATTTAAACCTAAAACTAATTACCATTGATTAGCGCGGCTCACGGGATTATTAAAATTCGAAATAATCATTGACATGCTACATTCGTTTATCCAATCAAAACTGCTTTTGAACAGAGACATGCAGAGAACATGGTAAAATTAAAATTACCAAAAAGCTTAATACGTTAACTTCTGAACTCAATTAATCTAAGATTAATTTAAAAGAGCGATCTAAGATAATCTTATTTATATCATTAAGAATCTGTGCTACCGTCCCATTGGTCTCAAATACATGCACCACATCACAAAGTAAAATAGTAAACAAGGCACTTAGCATAGATCTATCATGTGGGTTGTTTTTGTGTAGAACCCCACTCTCTCTCATGGCGCGTGACTTCACACGCCGCGCCACCACCTCCCACGTACGTCACCTTGGAAGTGGCGGGGAACATCAATGGCTTCCTTTGGATTTAAAAATTCCATCTCCCCATAAAATAAAAATATTCATTCTCTCTCTAAAATTTCATGATTGGTTGAATCTGTTAATGTTTTTAAGAGAGAGAATAACAAGACATTATAAGATATATGATTGTTTGATTAAAATATGAATTATATTGTGCACTATCATCCTGCCTTAATAAGTTTCACATAAGATCAAAGTGGCTTGAATAATGTTGTGTTACAATAATAACAAACATATTTTCACTAATAGATTTAACTAGATAGATCAAATGTCGTTATTCATGTTTGCAGACTTTATTATAATTTTTTTTAATCTTCCACTACCTTTAATTATTGAGATATTCTATATGTAATATATTTTCCTAAATAGTTTAATATGGTTTTTACAAGTGTTCTCTTTCTTGATCAAACCATCTAAAATAAAATTCTTGTATTCTCTTTTTTCAATAATTGGTGCTATCATAACTTTTTTAATGTTAATGTTTATGTTACAAGTATAATAAAAAATTATGCTTGGTGGTGCAGTCAAGTTGAAAAAAAAAAAATTCCCTAGTTATTAATAATTGTTATAGCTTTTGGTATCATGTGCTACATGCAAAAACATTAAGATATGAGGTTTTGCTGAAGAAAAAGAGAGCTCTGAACTGTGAAGGGTAACATTGTTGCCTCATGAAAGACAACTAAAATAACAAAACAAGAAAAAATATATGGCCATGAAACATTTCTCTATCATATTTGACCTCCTAATGCACATGGCTGCTTGGGTTTCTGTTCTCTTACATTTTTGTTTGGTTTTTTTATTTCAAAGTTTTTTTTTTTCTTTACCATCTCAAGTTTACAATCACATGCTGTCCTCTCTCTAATGCTCTAAGCTAACTCTCTCTCTTTCTTTCTCTCTCTTCTCTAGTGATTAGCTACGTGTTTTTTCAGCTGTATCATTGAATGCTTTTGACTCCACTGTTGAAACAGATTCGTCAGATCTACAGGGAAAGCCTCTTGCACATTGTCAACCTCAGTTTTCCATCTTTCTGAACACCTTTCTTGGTGACTAGTACTAATGCCTTTAATTCAATTAATGCAATAAGGTTAGAGCTCTTTCAATTCATTGTAATGAGTGTTTTTTTTTTTTTTTTTTTTATCATCTATATTGGAGTGGTTTGCTTACAGATATACATGTGTTTGGTTTGAGGGAACAGAATTTCAATTCTTATTAGGCTTTTTCTTTTCCATTTTGATTTTATTTTATTTGTTTTTGGGCTTGTTGTGGATGATGGATCTTGGTTTTGATTGTCTGCAATTGGGATCAATCATCTAATTGCCTTTATGATTGTGAAAATGTTTATGAGCCTTGGTTTGCAATTTGCAAGTGTTTGTTGAAGTCTGAAAGCTCTCTGTGTTGTTCTTTTTCTCTTCCTTCCTTGTTGTTCTGAATGTGCAGGTGCACTTCAACTTTTGTTCAAAATGTTCAAGTATTTTATCTTATTTTCAAATAGTTTCATGCACCAATTCATAATTTCTTCAACTTCTGTTCAATCATAATTTCTTCAGGGCTTGACTTGATACCAGATAATAATATCTTCTACTGTTTGTCCTTCTTTCCTGTTTTTTTGATATTACTGTTTGTCTTTTGATCACGGTTTTGCCACATGACATTTCCACTAATTAGATTGGCATCTAACCAGTTACCACTAATTTTTCGTCTCATATGACTTTTTTCTTATTCTTCTGTGGTAGGTGACTTTTTGCTTAAAGTTCCTGATGTTGGCTACTTTCACTGTTCCTTCCACTTTTGATTCTTTTATTCTTTTATTTCAGTTCCACTTTTTTTTTTTTTTCCTTGCAAACTTAGTTCTATTATCATATATCTATTCCAATTTCAAAGTTGAGTGCTAAAAACTTATGTGTGACTTATCTTGGTTTTACCAGATTGCAGCTAGCAATAGTGCTTTGGATATTAGAGCCAAGAGTTAAACTTGGACTAGTACTTCTTTTTGATACAAGTGAGATTGGTACTGAAGTATGAGCGTTCTAGTTAAAATCACAAGTTGTAAATTGTAGAAAACGAAAATTGGATGCTAGCATTGTGCTTTCGATGGGCTGTGAGATGGAGAGTGATTGTATTGAGGACATGGACATTGAAGTCCTCCCTTCAATGTGGCCTGAAGATATTGGAACTGATGTTGGGAAACAGTTCAATATAGAAAAGCCCGGAAGGGACCAAGATATGTTGGAGGAGGTTACAATCATAGAGGAGCCGACTATAGCGGATTTCCAGCGCCTCATGGAGCTTACCAATTACACAGATAAAGGGTCTTCTCAGTTGGCCTACCTTATGAAACATTGGGAGTATAAGCAGGCCAATGCCGTGCGCCTTCTCAGGGAAGAACTCGACAACCTTAGCAGACAGAGGCAGGAAGTTGAGCTCAGGAAGCTGGAGATATTGGAAGACAATCGATTCGAGGAAGAAAATTACGGCGGCGATAAACGGCCTATTTCTATATTGGATGAAGTTTACTATACTTGGCAGGATGTACCAAGCAGGAAAAGTAGTGATGTTGTTGTTAGGAACAAGAGAATTGAAATTGATGCTGAGTATGATACTGTTGTATACTGGAAACAGCGCGCCCTGCAGTTGGAAAGGCAGTTGGAGGCGAGTATCCAGAGAGAACAAATACTTATGGAGAAGTTGCAAGAAAGTATAAAGAACATTGAAAGGCAGTCCTCACCTGTGGAAGAACTGTCCCAGATTCTGAAGAGAGCAGATAATTTCTTACATTTTATACTACAAAATGCACCTGTTGTTATTGGCCATCAGGTATATTGCAGTGAGTATTTTTATTTCTATATCTGAAACATCTTATAGAAAAAAATGTTGGAACATGACATCAAATTTTATCTGAGATTTCGCTGAGTTTTTCAGTACTGTAATTATTAGAAGAGTTGAGAGCCAGCAAGAAGTAGCGGCAACTTTTGAACTTCTATTCAGTTATTTTTCTGTAGTGCTTTTATCAGCTCCCTCTATTAATTACATCATTCTGCCCTTGCTCACAGCAATGTTTGTTGATATGTTTAAAAATTAATGTGAAGGCAAGTTATTTATTTGTATAATAGTTACTTTTTTCAATTTAATTTCAGCAAAAACTACTAGGAGTGGCAGTAAAACTACATCACAATTCACTAGCTTATATTTTATGAAGTACATTGAACTTCTAAATCCTAATATTTATCCTTATAAAATTTCTGTGTCTTGAAACTCTTCCTTCTTATCTTCTACCACAATTTCATTTGTTTTCTATTTCCTAGATGCAAGTAAGTGCTCAGGCATCTGGTTTAGTTACCCTGCACAGTGTCCTGCTGCACAGCCAAGGTCAGGAGACACAGGACAAGGATCTATTTTTTGTTTCTAGTCAACTAGAATAAGTGAACTATGCAATTAAATTCTTCTTTCATATTTATATTATGCTGGAGGATTAGGTGGTGCATAAAACATGAAAAATAAATATAGGAACTTGTTAGAAAAATTGATAAAAATCTGTAATAAATTGGATTGATTCATCATTATGAATGTTAAATTGTGTTTGTAATTATGAGGGATTTTTTAATCCGCAAAGGGCTGATTCTCTGATGTTTTTCTTCAGGACAAAGAGTTGCGCTATCGCTTTATCTATAATCATTTTCCAAGTTTGCAAGAGGAGGTAATGATTGCTATTGAAGCTGTTTTTACAAGTTCAAATGATTAATGTTGAATTATAAATTTTTTACCAAAAGCTGTTGAATCCTCGGATGGAACTTCTTCTGTAACATAGAAATTTCTTTCCTCCTCATAAGTTATTTTTACTTCTTTTGCAATGGAGTTTAAGTACGCTTAAATGTCTTAACTCATAAAAACTTACTCATATTTTTCAGGACATCATAGGAAAAACAGATGTTGAAATCTTCACAGGATCTGGTGTTAAGGAATCTCAAGATTTTAAGAGAGAAGTTATGGAAAAAGGATTACCTGCAAAAAAAGAAATCACTTTTGAGACAGAATTATTTGGGTCAAAGACATTCTTGATATATGTGGAACCTGTCTTTAGCAAGGCAGGGGAGACAATAGGAATAAATTACATGGGAATGGAAATAACAGATCAGGTAAATGTTAATTGTTTTCAATTGCTATTTGCAGTCTTGTGCTTTGAAGAGTTTATTTATATTTCTCACAAACTGCAGGTGAGAAAAAGAGAAAGGATGGCGAAACTTCGGGAAGAGATCGCAGTTCAGAAAGCCAAGGAAACAGAACTGAATAAAACCATTCATATTACAGGTTTAATCACTCTGTCAAATCTTCTTTATGAATTTTGCATTTAGTTGCTTTGGCAGCAAGAATCTTAATCTTCTCCGATTTTAATAGAGGAGACTATGAGAGCAAAACAAATGCTGGCAACAATGTCACATGAGATAAGATCACCATTGTCTGGGGTTGTGAGTATGGCTGAAATTCTTTCCACCACAAAACTTGATCGCGAGCAAAGACAGCTCCTGGATGTCATGATATCTTCAGGAGATTTGGTTCTTCAACTTATAAATGACATACTTGATCTTTCCAAGGTTGAGTCAGGTTAGAAATCTATCCTTGTGCCATTGCTTGTTAACACTGTTATCTTTACCTGACAGTTGTACAAAGAGTAGTTTTAATCATTCAAAGTGCAATTTGGAAGTTGGTTATATTCAGTGAAGACCAAAAGCTCTTTTAATTTTCTGACTATAAGTGCTAATCATGTAAATTCCTTCTCACCCCACAAAACCCTTGTTCTCTATGCAGGAGCTATGAAATTGGAAGCCACCAAATTCCGGCCAAGAGAGGTAGTAAAGCATGTACTCCAAACAGCTGCAGCATCATTACAGAAAATGCTAACCTTGGAAGGAAATGTGGCAGATGATATACCTATTGAGGTGAGAACTTTGCAACACTTTCATGCTTTGCTGACTAATATTTTGCATTGTCATTGAACCTGGATGCAGGACTACTTGTATGAGATGCACCTCTGCTGAAAGTGATCCGTTTCATAAACACTATGTGCTATTGAAATAATGAACTAATAAATGCAAAGAATGGTGCAGGACTCAGGTCCTGACCTGACTTTCTTCAAATGCAAATGATGGTTTCACCTGAGAAGTGCTAAATAATTTTACACTTCAATTGATTCATGCCTAATTGCAGGTCATTGGAGATGTTTTAAGGATTCGGCAGATTCTCACGAATTTAGTCAGGTACGAAGCTTTATGCTATTTTTAACACAGGAAGCTATATACTTTCTATTCTCTGTGTACCATCTATTTGATTCATTTTAACTGCTTTGGCTACATGGTCAAATCCCAAAAATGACAATGCTCTATAGTCTATAGTTTGCAAGTGGATGGTATGACATTTTACTTATTGGATGTAATAATTTGTCTTTATTCTGAAATACGAAGTATAATATAAGCACATGTTGACAACATTAGCTTAAAATCTTATGCATAGTTAGTGCTGGAGTTAAATATCTGCTAATGGGCAACTTGGTAGTAACCAGGACTAATGAATTTTCACTGAGATAATATTACTCCACTTGCTTCATTTATACAATAACCAATGTATTTCTTATGCTCTACATTTATTATGTTCTATTATTTTTGCAGCAATGCGGTCAAGTTTACACATGAAGGCAAAGTTGGTATAAAGCTTGATGTTGTGTCAGAGCCACCTTTTGCCAAATCAGAAGATGGTCACCAAAAGACGACTTCAGAACAGTCAACTATTTCTGCAAATGGAGTGAACGAACATAGATATCCATCAACACCGAAAAGTGGCAGTGATCAAAATCATATTGATGGTCAAAACCACAATGACCACCCTGCACAAAATCATGCATTTAACGATGAATTTAGATCTTCAGTTAAAAGTGAATACTCAATGAATGGAGATGCTGAGGAGCAAACTCATTCAACTGAAACAACAGTGTGGATACGTTGTGATGTGTATGACACAGGAATTGGAATACCAGGTATCTAACGAATCATGTCTAAGTTCCTGGAATTTGATCTCTATCTTTCAGTTTGTTTTAGAATTAATTCTATTTTGTATGCATTTATATGCATAAATTTGATTTTTCTTATAGACAAGTGCTTAATATTTTGCATGTTCTAATGTGACAGAAAAGGCTATACCTACTTTATTTAAAAGGTACATGCAAGTTAGTGCAGACCACGCTAGAAAGTATGGAGGCACGGGGCTAGGATTAGCAATATGCAAACAACTGGTAAACATTTCATCCCCATCTTTTTTTAGCAAAAGTTATATTTCATGAAAATTTCTTAAGGATGCATGTTTTCTATAGGTGCTCAAATCAATAACTAACAGGTGTAAGACAATGTGCCATGTTGTAAATGAACTTATATCTATAAAAATGTCTGTATGCAAGACAACTGCTGGTTTGATTGCTCATGCTTGCTTGAGAATTACCCTATATTTCATTTCAATTTATCTTTACTTGCCCCACAAGGAAATGTTTTTGGTCTTGAAGGAAAAAATAATTATATTAGAGTCTTTATGATCGAGTGGTCCAGAATTTGCATTGTGCATGTTTCAAACCCAATGAATTATTGTGCGAGGGGGTGTATAAAATATAAAATCATTTATGTGCCTTTAACCATGTGTGTGTGTATATATATTACATACACATATTACATGATTTTCTTTTTGAGACTAACTGTTTATTACCTCTTGCTAATGTTCCTTGGACTTGGAACAGGTTGAATTAATGGGTGGTCGTCTAACAGTATCTAGCAAAGAACATGTTGGTTCTACCTTCACATTCATACTTCCATACAAGGTTTCAACGGCTGGTGATAATTCTGATGACACAGATGAGCTCTCAGATGTGGAGAATAATGATGCAGTCTCTGATGACACAACAGAAGGCTTCTTCCAATTCCAACCACGCACTTTGGGATCTTTGTTCTCTTCCAATGGATCTACCAGGCCCCAAAACATATTACAAGGCTACAGAAGCTCACACAAGTTGAATGGTTTTCCACAGAATCCTTACTCATTCCCATCTACAAACATCACATCAAAAGGTACAAGTTCAGCTGAGGATGCATCTTCAGTGGTTGTTGATGCTTCAGATATGTCTGAATCAACAAGTTCATCAAGTCACAGCACAGAAAAAGAACATGAAAATTTAGTTAGTAGCAACAAGTGGCAGCAAGATAAGGCACATGCTTTGTTACAGAATGGTGCTGCAGATTCTTCTCAACACAAGGAGGCAAGTAGACAAATGAATGAAGCAACAAAGTCAAGTGAAACTGAGCGTACATGTCAGGGTCAAGTGAAGGAAGACATAACTTCCCAATGTGTTACTAGCAGCAGCACATCATTGGAAGTAACGAAATCCGAATTGAAGCCTAAGATCCTTCTTGTTGAAGATAACAAGATCAATGTCATGGTGACACAGTCAATGATGAAGCGGTTAGGTTATAGCATGGATGTTGTGAATAATGGAGTGGAAGCCGTACGTGCAGTTCAATGCAACACTTATGACCTCATTCTAATGGTAAGTTCTTGAGTCTCAAGATTGTATCTTGCTACATTTTCTCTCTATAAATCAGTGCCTTTTTTTGTTCAGAAAATTTGCTACTCCGCTTCAGGGCATGATATCCTTGTCCAGACTTTTTTAAGGTTTTATAAGGCTACGTGCATAAACCTGTATCATTCATGTGGGGGACTAGGTATTATTGCTTTTTTCCACCTAATATCACACACTACATTGCTTCACAATTTTTCTGCAAGTCATGCAAACAAGTGCTTTTTCGCTTGTTCCACCATCTAGTGTGGCAATACGACCTGCCATCTATATATTTTCTTGAAAAATGTTATTTGAACATAGTTATATATTTGTTTATCGACCATTGAGGATTCATGCGTAAATAAGTGGGGAATTCACCTATATAACTGAGAAATCGAGTGACAGTGTTATCATTTACCGTTGCACTCACCCAATTCCCCAATCATGTATGTATAATTTCCCGCTTATTTGCACATGAATCACTAGTGGTCACTTGACACACAAAAAACTGTATCCAAATAATAGGACTCTATTTTCTTTATTGTGATTGTGGGAAGAAACCTGGCACTCATCATATTAATGATCACTTGTACCATGAGATGGTTGGTGTGAATAATTTGCTTATGGTTTAGCTTAGAAGTTAAAAATTGCAAGCAGTTCTGCTTATTGACGTAAATGTTCATAATTTTCGGGTTAGGTTCTGCACGGAAATTTTAGCTTCTGCTTATTGATGGTACGTGCACTTTACAGGATGTTTTCATGCCAGTTATGAATGGTCTTCAGACAACAAAACTGATTCGGTCTTACGAGGAAACAGGAAACTGGGATGCTGCAAGAAAAGCTGGAATTGAGCAAATACAACCAGCTTCAGATTATGAATGTTCTGCACTACCGAACAAGCGGATCCACATTATTGCGGTGAGCAATTTGTCTTGTTCTCCAAATCTAGAAAACTAGATTGAATGTAACGGAGAATAGATGACCAACTAACAGTATGAACCCAATTACAAGATATTTAAGATATAAGGACTCAATTAAAACTTCTAAATACTAAAGTATAAGGACTTATTTAAAAACATACTAAAACTACGGTGATCTGCAGATTAATTTAATCTTCAAATTCCGTCATAATTCATGTAACTGTTTCTGCTCAAAACTAATGCGAATCTTCTGGTTGATTTGAATTTGCAAGTTCAAAAGGCTTAGGAAGTCATTTAATATTGGAAGATTTACCTCTTAGCACAATTTTTGAGTGGTAAATTAACCTTTTCTTATTGTCCCATATGAATGCAGATGACAGCAAACACTTTGTCAGAGAGTGCTGAAGAATGTTATGCAAATGGCATGGACTCATTTGTGTCAAAGCCTGTGACTTTCCAAAAATTGAAAGAGTGTCTTGAACAGTACCTAAGGTGACACCCATGTAAATTTCTACTTGTGTATAAATAAATAAATAAATAAAATAAGGGCATAGGAAAGTTTTGTAAGGAATGCATCATGTTCTCCTCTACACCGGTGTCTACCTTAAATTGTATAGATCTAGAATACTTTTTTTTATCCCTCCAAAATTTTTAGTAGTTCTGAAGAGAGTGCAGGAATCTCTGCAAAATAGCTTTTAGCTAGGACTAGGAGTAATTGGAGCGTTAATGTAGAAGTTACAGAAGCGTTTCCTAATAGGTTCTGTATTGGGAACTGTGGTAATATAAAGGAACTTTGCAAAATGGAAACCATACCAGCCACTTTTACTTGCTTCCAACACAAATTATGTAGAGAGCATTCCACTAAAATTGCGAAATGTTTTTTTGTACATAGTCCATAGACACCTACATCGACATGTGGTAATCAATATTTAAATAAATATAGATTTCAGTTATACAAATGTTGAACATAATGTTAACTAATAATGAATAGAAAAATGCTTATTAATACGAAAAGAGTTGGTACGAAAAACTGATGAAAGACGTGAAGTTTTTCCTTTTATCCCATTGTAATTTTCGAAAATAGCAGATTGGTAAACCATTAACAACAGATGTCCGCTGTTTCGTGATCAATTTGTACTAAAAATTCTGATCCATATAGCACCGCTCTAATGGGTATACACATTTATTAAAGACAATATATCGATTTGACACTTACATAATTGAAACCCACATGTATTTGAACTACGATCATCGCATGTTAATTTTATTGCCTATTATCTAAATCACTATGCTCAAATAATGTGGCTGCACTAAAATTAAAGGAGTGAACAGGGGTCTCCAGAATTGATATAAGTGTTATCACAATTCTCAGATTTAAGAATTATATAGCATTCTTCTATTGTAATTTGCAAACCATGATTTGACAATGCAAAAGTAATTTTTTTTTTTCAATTTCACTCAAACCAAGGTTTGAAATCCAAATCATGCTTATAGACAATCTAACCATAGTTTTTCGAAACATAATATTTGTGGATGAAACTCACCTTGCATGCCCCAGAACAGTGTATGAGGTCTGCAAACTATAGTCCAAACATGGTACAGTTGAGACCATTTTGCATTAGTTCAAAAATTGCTTATCAAAACTAAGTTAAATGGGATTTTCAGATGCTAGGCCATTTGGATTTAGCTAGGATCATGAAGCTTGGCAGGAAGGCTCTAGCTTGCATAGTCCAAATACCTTGGTGGACTTGGCGGGTCTGCATGTTTCACTTCAGGCATCCAACAATCAATATGATTAATCTTGCTGCTTTCTCTGCAGTTTTGTTCTCCATGATTTTCGGAATCATTAAAGATGGCACAAATCTTTTTCCACAACAAGACATTTGAATCGAACTGCATGAAAATCCGCCTCTGACCATAAAGGAACATAGCAGTGTGTATGATGAGGGCTAATAATGAAGCCAACCCTGCAACCAGGAATAGTCCCCGGAAACTATCAAGGTCAAGGCTGTAAGAATCATCCTCAGCAGCGGGTTGCAGACAACTAGTTTCATTCTTGAACCATTTGTCTTCAATTGCCTTCATGATATCTTGATTTCCCTCAGTCAAGTTCAAGATAGCTCTTGAAATATCCGGAACCAGAGGGGAACCTCTCCTGAATGCCTGCATGCATGCAACTCATAAATTAATGGCTGTTCATCCTTAAACTTTAAAAACATTCAAGACGGTCCAGAAACTTAATAAGTTGCATGTGTTGGGAAATTGGCTCATGTATCTTTGTTAGATAATGATTGGTTCATTTATGTGTATCCTCAATGAGTGTATCCCAGGAAATTTAGTAAAATTAAGGATATGAAATAAATATGTTAAGATTGGGAAAGTCTGTTTAGATTTAGGTAACTTGAAAACTAAGGATTTTTGGAGACTAAATCACTTGGAGACCAAAGGGTTTTGGCTATAAATACAACTAATGGCTTAGGTGTGTGGTAAGACAAAGCAAGAATTAGTGAGAAGGGTTTTTCGGGTTATGAAAGAAAATATATTGGGGGCTTTGAAGCGGGTATGAATTACATATTTTACCTCCATGATTATTCTTATATTGGGCTCTACTCTCATTATGAGAATAGTTTTTTTAGCTCGGGTGGACATAGTTTTACCTCCATGTAACTTGTCAAACCACGTTAAATTCTTGCATCTCTATAGTCCATATTATCACCTTGATTACTTGATTCTCCTTGATTTGGGCGCCCCCCAACATGAGTGATGATGATTGCTGATGTCCATACAAGATTTGATAGAAAATGTTCCTCCAAATTTGAACATCTGAGTAGAAAAAAATTCTTGTCTGCTCAAGAGCAAGTGATTGTTCTTGCTCACGTCAGCCATTATTTTCTCAACCACCCACTTTTGTAGGCCATTCTTATGTTCTTAAACATCACAAAATTGGATTTGAATCCTCTAAAGTGAGGAGGTTTGTAAAGTAAAAAAGTGAGGGATTAACAATCTTAGATCAATAACTTCCATTATGAGTGGGATCCACTAAGTAATTCAAGGATTGTTAACTCCTCACTTTCTCACTTTATAAATCACTTCACTTTAGAGGATCCAAATCCCATAAAATTAATGTGACATACAACTAATAAATAAGAGCAAGACTAGTAACTTGCCCTTTGGTGCACATAAGAATTTCTCATGACACATTGCACATGTTAATTAGTTTCAGAACCATCATGCAGATAATCATGCACATTGTTAATGACACACTGTGTAAAGTTAAAGGGTAGATATAATTTTGACACATTGTCAATTTTAAACCTTTTTATACTATTATTCAATCAATGTTGTTATGTTATTAAAATTAATTAACTTTTATTATAACTACATAAAAAATTATATGAAAGATAGTATATGATTAATTGCCGATATAAAAAACTTTACACTCTTAATGTATATAAAAGAAATCTTATGAATAAATATAAATTTTCCGAAAGAGAAAGTTATAGCCTATAATAAAAGTTCAGCTTGAACAGAAGGGGGGAGGCACTTACGAAGCCAAAGCCTTCACTTCTGTAAGTACGTCCCATGGTGGTATATTTGTTGCAATATTTTGCCAGAATATCCTTTGTGTATGGGATTTCGTCAAAAGCAGCAGCAATCCCTCCATGTTGGCTTCCCATTGAAAAAAGTTGATCACACTCTTGTGCACTATTGTAACCCTTAAGCTTGCTAGCATCAAAGCCCAATTGTCTTAGAAAATCGTATGTATAAGACCCTAAACGGTATCCAACTGAGTCCCCATTCTGCAGAAGCTGATATACATCTGTCACAGTTGGTCTCAGCTGTTGAACTGTCATCTGTGTGGCCAAATTAGCTGTGTAACTCTGAGTCAGTACAAGCACCACAAAAAGCCATATGATCACCACAAACCTAGCCAAGTTGCTCCGGACTCTCTCCCCTGTGAAACTTAGCTCCTTAGACAGATAATGGAAGAATAAAAGAGCTACAGTCACTGGGTGATAATCTTCGGGTTTTTCAAATAACAGCTCATATGGAGACTTGTTATATATATATATATATATATATATATATATATATTATAGGAGTGATTTATTATAAGAGTGGGAGGAGTAAATTTGGGTCATATAATCATATATAGATGGTTAAGATATAAAATTATTTAATGGTCATATGATCACTTAAAAAAGTTATGTAACTTTATATTTTAATTTTGACCATTTACATGAAATCTAATGATCAAGATTTGCTTCTCTCACTCTCATAATAAATTACTCCTCTCATATGATATGTCTTTTATATATATATATATATAAGATACTAAATTGAAAAATAGACAGAAATAAGAAGACAAAAACCTATTTTACGTAATTATAAACATAAAATGGCTCCTATAGCACACAAGTAAAACAACTAGTTAAAAAGAAGAGGGAAAAGAAAAAAAAGGAGAAATGATTACTCTGTGCAAAAACCATTGTTGAGAAGGAAAACCAAAAGCTAGTGCTAACTTGATGTGAAGGAGAACCCCTGAATTCTTCGTTGACTCGGTGTTCAAGCACCCAAACCACAAAGCCAATGAAGACAAAGAAGCAGCCAGTTGTGAGCCATAGTTCCCATGTGAGAGGCCTCAAGAAAATCCAAGCCTTTGTCTTGTTCTTATGATTGGTTGTAGGCACTATGAAAACTGCTCCACTCTCTGCGAATGGCAACGTGAAGTCCACAAGGCGGAACCTCCTAGCCGTGATCGTTACATCTCCTACCACAGCATCAAAATTCTGACCAACGGGATAGCAATAATTCATCAGAAAAACACACCAAAATTGTTGAGTACAATTTATTTTGTCAAACTACTTTCACCATGTTAATGCTTCTACATTGGGAATGGATCACCTGATCATCATTTATCTCTTGTGAGAGTCATATTAGGCCTACTCTCCTAATTAATGAAAATTTTTTACGAGAAAATTCATTCCTTTTTACAAACCTTTCTTTACGTGTTTTGATAAATAAATAAAGTACATTTGGATCATTTTTTATCAAAAAAATAATTTTAAAACAGTACCTAAAAAATTGATTCTATTAAAATAACTCTTGTCTACTTCTCAAAAAATGGAGTATTAATTATTTTCTATTATATTTTTAAAAATATTATTCCAACAATCTATAAAATTTTATGAATTAATTTTCAATAAAAAATATTTTTCTTATAATATAAGTGCAAACAAATACACTCATACTCATTTAGAAAAAATATAGCATCAACGCTTAGCTGGTTTAAGTGGTTTGACACTTATTTTCCTTAAGTAAGATCTCAAGTTTGAGTTTTGTAAATGGAAAAAAATTAGCGTTTGGAGAACTTTGCCCTATAGTGAATCGATCTGACCAGATTATTACATTATAGTAGATTTTCAGGTACTGGTAATCTACACAAAAAAAATAAATAAAAAATGCAAAAGATTATGTGCAACATTTAATTGACCCAACATGCAACATTTGCATATAAGAAGAAGTTGAATATTATCATAAACAATATTATAATATAATAATTTTCTATAAATAAAGCTAAATTATTTAAAATTCTAAATTAATCTCCTTTTAATAAGAAAGCTGCACGTCTTCCTTACAATATATATGCTTATATTTTTTTCTCATTGAAAACAATTCTTTAATATAATGTATATATAACTTATAATAATTTTCTTGACAAATAATTCCCCCCCCCGAATTTTATAATTTTCAATTAAAAGTTAATCACCTCTTATATTTTAAAGATAATTATAATTCAAAATTGATCAAAGACCAATATCTGGATTTGAATCAAACATAGGAATCTGATCCAAATTATATCTTGAAGTTCAAGAAACAATGAAAGTTCGGTTAAACTCAACCCTTGTTTAAACAAAATTTTCTTAAACACATTTACACAAAATACTATCATATGTGAAGTGTGTCGGAAATATTCGAGTGTAAATAAGAACAAACTAACACAACATAATTTGGAATGCACAAAACAAAGCAATTTTAGGGAGCAAGTCTTACCCCAAGATAAGTTTGCTGGATCAAATCATCATAGTATATACCTGGGCTGAAGTGGTCATGATACTTGTAATAAGGGATGAATTCATAAGGAACATTGTATGGTAAAGCTCCCATTACCGAGATAAAAACATCTATGCAGTAGCCACTTATTGTTGTACTATTTGTAGCAGGCTCATGTTGCACGCGCAAGAATTCATTGAATCCATCATTTTGTTTTAGTGGGACTCCTACCCTTAGCTTGTTCATGTTTGCAAGTTCATCCCAGCCTTTAGCAGCAGACAAAGAATCACCTGGCCAAATAATTGGTCCCAGATTGTTCTTTGATATTGAATACGTGCCATGACTTATGTTTTCCATATTTCTGTTCAATCCATTTTGAGGTGTCCAATATCCAACCACATTTTTCCCATCACCAAGCAAATTGATGATTTGAAAAGATGGTAAATTGACTTCTCCCTTGACAATGCTGAACTCTCCTACAAGGCCTTTAAATCTTATCTTGGATAATGTCTCCCCAAGTTTTGGACCAATTTGAGAGACCCCAAAAGCTTCAAAATTTGTTGCATTGCTTGAAACACGTTTCTCATGGAAGCTTAAATTTGTTACTCCGGCCTTCTCAACTGCCATGGCTAGTGCTGTTGTAGCATCATAGGCCCATAGGCCCAAAACATTCATTTGGGCCCCTAGGATCCTTGGATTTTCTTGTTGAAATTTCATCGTCCATCGTGCTTCAAAGTCTTCAAGCTCCTTGGTCTTTGGAAAATAGCTGCTCACACCTAACACCCCTTGCATTGAATCAATCACTGAAGAATTCAAACATGCTAATAGATTACTCATCTTGGAGGTTATGATCCAAGCATACCCTTGGCTCATCATCCCCAATTCTCTTGCTATGAAGAACAAACGGGAACCCAATTTGGGTGACAAATGCACGACAAAGACTCTATTGGACATTATTCTTAATTTGTGAAGCTCTCGGAAAATATCTTGGTCGGTTGCTAATGAGGGGATTGCACTCTGATAGGGAACTTGTACATGTGCCTCTTCAAAAGCTCTAGCCATGGAAGGTATTAATTCCTCCTCGTATATGCCTTGTGAGTATATGGGCATCACTTGGTTCCACCCAAAAGCTTGAACAATAGCCAAGATTGCTTGTAATTGAGTTGCATCATTCTGTGCCACTCTAAAAAAATAAGGGCTGTGTATCTGAGGGCTAGTTAGTGAAGGGCTTGTAGCTGAAAATGATATGACAGGAACCTGAGATTTGTGTCCCACATCAATAAGAAAGTTCGCCTGCCTCGAACTTTGTGGCCCTATGATGGCTTTCACCTCTTCATTTTTGATCAAGTCCAAAGCTGCATGAATTCAAACAAAAAATCATGTTTGAGTTTGAGATATGGCATCACAAATATAATTGAAATTTTATCACACTATCAATATTAGATTCAAATTTGTAAAGAGTTGAAATCAATATTTCCATTTAAAATAGCTCTAAAACTTTTCTTATGGTCAATCTTTTATTACTATCAACTATCTAATTACTTTGAGACTCAAATGAATACGATTTTACCTGCTGAAGCAGCTGCAATCACCTCTTCCTTGGAATCCTTGATGTTGAGAACAAGCCTAGTTTTATAGTAACCGTGTGAAGCATAGAAGTCCAAGAGTGCCATGCGGATGCAACTCAATCCCAACTTCCCAATCCAAGTGTTAGCATCGAGGACTACGCCAATATTTACTGGGATCGTGGCATTTGGTTGGATGGCCAAGCAAGTCCAAACTGAAGCATATAAGATGGAAAGGCTACCAAAAAGTTTCATAGCATTCATCTTGATTCTCAGATAATTGTACCTGAGCCAATTTGAATGCCCAATATAATGTATAGGGGAGTTTTTGTAACGTTGTATGGGTTGAACTGGACTTACAAGATTTGAGTTCTCAGCAATTTGACTTGGACTTCCAAGATTTTATGTACCACAATATATTTCTTTTCTCCGTTCCTTGCTTCCTTGCTTCCTTCCTTCTTCCTTCTTTCACAAGTTGACCAGCACAGCTTAGGAAGGAGGAAGGAAGGAATGGAGAAAAGAAATTTATTGCTTCATTAGTGTACAGCTGGATTGATACAGTTGATGCTGATGGGCAGTCATGACATTTGCTGCATTTCCATTTCATGTGCATTTAGCTTACATTTCCATTTCCATTTCCATTTCCATTTACAAGTTCATTTCCTTTTCACTTGTAATACATATACATGCATTCCTTGATATAATAGAACACTTTAAGGAGAAACATGAAATTCCCTTTGTCTCTCTACTCTCTATTTTTTTTTTCATCTAGTGCTATAGCAGGTGTTCATCGAGTGGGATCCCTACATTCCTACTCCTGGTCATTTGCTGGAAACTCTCGAATTCTTGCATTTCCTGAGTTTCCCTGTATCATGGATGCGTTGTTCCTTTGAAGTCTAGTCAAATGAACAAGAGAAATGGTTTTTGAACTTGCAGTCGTGAGGCATATGTGATGCGCACGTTCAAAAGTCATAATTATGGTGGACTATAATAATTTTGATCTATCATAGATCATGCAATTTGTACTGTATTTTTTAACGTGCATCGTGTGTACGTCGCTCGCATACGTTTATATAACAAAGCTCAATGAACAACCTTACTTTTGTGGAAATTAGCATGCAAAGATTTACTTCTATCTTGTTAAGTTCCATATTCTTATAGAATATGGTCAAAGTAACTTTTATCAATACTTGGTATTCTTCTCCTTTTCAGTTAGCTTTTAAGATGAAATTAGGTCCATAATCATACATATATTAAGAATCATGCAATAAATTTTTTGTAGCATCTTTTATAGAATATATTTAATATGAATATATCATATTTAACACTTATATAATTGAAATTTACACTTATTTACGCTACTATCATCAAATGTCAATTGAAATGTCTAATTTACTATTTACAAATAACATAAATCTAAATTGATGGAATAAAAAATATTACAAATAAGCAATCAGTTACAACCAAAATAGTGTATGTCTTTTGAGTGAAATCAAGTTTTTGCAGATCCATCCTATGCTATTACCTATGCTATATCACATCAATAATTTTATATCTAATAGACTCCCTGCCATAAGAGCTTGTAGGACTTGAACTGTGAATAATGCATAAAAAAATAGAGCAATAGGGATAGAATTCTAGATTACTTCATAAAGATTTTAATATTATATCATGAATTATCTCATTCAAAAACTTAAACTGTTATATAGAAATACATAAATGGTTTTATTATATCTAACACCTCTTGCAGAGTAACTATATAATACTGACACATTAAAGTTGAAATCAGAAAGATCAATCTCTTATTACATGCATGAACTTTTAGATATTATTCTGTCATAGAAATGGCATGGAGTATTGTTCAGTTAGACAATAGTAAACTCAGAGATTTTCATTGGCAAACCAACCGAAATTAGATTTAACTAGGAATAAAAATTAGACATAATTATACTTTGATCTCTGCTGACTGTAACGTTGTATTCCATAGATATCTATGATCCCAGGTGGGAAAACGGGATCGGTAGCAGCTCTCACAGCAACATTGGCCACAGCAGTTATATTAACAGGAGGTGTGAATAGAGGCCCCACAAGTGGGATATTGTTTAATGGTCTTGCACATTGGAGAACCTACAATAACTCCGAGTGAGGTTCAGTTGGAAACTAAGTGATCAAAATACTCATTATAAGTAAAAACTAAAAAACATTTTCGAGCATTAGTCAGATCATAAAAACTATAAATGTGCTACGGATATACCAATAGAGCAATGCCATTTGGTTCCAAAGTTTTTATGCCAAAGCTAAAGCGAAAGTTCAATAATCATATTTGGAGAAAGGAAATGTAAGGTTGAAATGTAAAATAATAATTAACAACAAGCAATAAAATCCTCAACGAAAGAACTAAAGTGCATATTTAAAAAAGCTCAGAAACTAAAATACACATGACCTATAGCTAAGAGATGTAAAGTGAAATTTTCTTTATATGAACTAACAGTAAGCACAAATAATGCAAAGATGAGAAACGTTTTACAAATTGGAATGTTCATGTTATGTCATTCCATCAAAGGAGTAAAATTTATGCATCAGGATTGACTAAGAATTAGATGCCTATGTCAGACACTAGAAAAGCACACAAAATTACCATCTCCATTGGAGAACCAATTACACCAAGGGGTATCTTCATACTCCCAACACCTCGAGTCCCATAAATAAATCCTGGCCTTAGAATTACTCCTGAAAAAGGCATGTAAAATGTAGCATCACGCACCATATGATACCCACAGTATGCTACTAGTAACTTTCTTCTAGATAATCGTACTCAGCAGGATTTTTTTTTTTTTGGTTGGGAGGGGGGGGGGGATTGCGGAGAATCTCAGTCCTGAAAATTAAGTGCACCTCCTGAAGTTCATTTTAGAACTGCAGATTATCTTGGTTCCTTTCTTCTCCATTTCTCAAGCTAATGGAAACATATACAAGTAAAACCCCAAATTGGTCCTAAAAGAAATGTGGGACATCAATTTAGTCCTTGAAAGATTTATGACATCAATTTGGTCCTCGAAAGAGTTGTGAGATATAAAATTGGTCCATGAAGGATTTGTGATATCAATTTGGTCCTCAAAAGATTCAAATTCAATTCAAGTTAATCCAAACCTATTTTAATATTTTGAACTAACTTGAAATAAATTTTAATTTTTCCAGGGCTAAATTGATGTCAAAACTTTTTTGAGGATCAATTTGATGTCCACAACTCTTTTGAGGACTAATTTGAGGTTTTACTTAAACATATACTATCATGTTTTAAGGAAACATCTTAACAAATGCCAAACTATTAAAAGAAAAATGGGTAAAAATGATTGGTGGTGCCTATAATCAAATATAACAATTTTTGTGGTACATAATCAAATATGACACTTTACTAGGAGATGGTGAAGAAAATTTTTACTAAGTTCCACATTGTGGTAGATTTGACTCAGGCTTTGCATATCCAATACATTGACTACTAGTATTCTATAACAAGGCTTCCCTTGAGTAATGTTAAGAGATAAAAACACATACCTCCATAGGGAAGTCTGGTTAGTAGCTCTGTTTCAGCAGCTCGCTACAAAAATAAGACACTAAATAATTTTTATGAGATTAAAATGGAAAGACAAATGCTATTTATAATGAAGGGAATTACATAAATTGGACCACAAACATAGGTGGCAATGCAAAGTGAGAAAAAAGACAATTTGCAAACAGGAAATGCATGTCAGTGAAAGAGGAGGAAAACATAAGTACAAAGTCATTTGTATATGCTTTTTGTGCAATTTATTCATGCCAATTAGCATTTTCCAAATAGAAAATATCTCGATATCATAAATCAATGACTAAATGATAATTGATAACATCAACAAAGAGCAACCACTGAAAATTATGTTTCACTTCTCCAATATATATAATGTCCTTGATAGGAACTTTTACAACATTTTGCAGCAGGGTTTTATCACAAAAATTCCCAGAAAGTTTCATCAACTGATGATCATTCCACAAAATATCATGAATGATTAAGAGTTAGCAAAAGTACCTTTCCTTCATAATACCCCTGCAGAAAGTAATTTGCTAAACCAAAGTCAGCAGCAGAGATATAGACAAATCTTTTAACACCTGTAGGACCAAGGCCAATCATCCTAAAATAGTAAGTAGCACGGTACTTTTGAAGAGTAAAAAATAAATGTATAATATAGTTAGAAAGGGTAACATATATAATATATAATAAAAATGAAGAAAAAAAAAATCACTTTCTCAATCACAGCATAAAACATATGTAACTAGCAGAAAGCAAGAGTTCCCACAACTTTCAAACCCAAGAAATCAACATATGCAAAATTAAATATCACCTAATAATTTGGTGGAGGAGACAAAATCAACTCATGATTGAATTGGTCCAGGTTAACACTGGCTTCTCTTATTACAGATTTCATAAAAGAAAAAGCTAAATATACATATCGACATAGGAAAATCATAGCAGAGACAATATCTTATTGACTATTCTTTTCTTTGGACTTCTCTCATGGCATATGTGAAATGAAGCACAATCATAAACCCCTATACTACTCCACAATTATCACCCTCTCATTACATGGGCACCATCATGTCCCACACTACTCCAACTAGTTGTAACAAAAATTAAGGATGTTACTGATTTAAAAGTATATTATAAAGATAAATGTCCTCAAGTCTTAAACTACCTTGTTCTAAAGCTGCTCTAATTGCATTGATGTTGGCAATCCCATTAATTTTGTACATGTACGGGTTGGAGCCAAAACCGCCGATACAGGAGATCTTAGGAAAGCAGCACAAGTTAGCACTATGCTACTATGATTCTCAAGCAAAACAATAAATCATTATGCATAATCCTGTATCCAAAGTAACAAAAATTCAGCCACTCTTCCTATAGAGCTACAACATAAAGAGGAGAGAGAGGATGTGTTTGTGTGTGTGTTTTAAACAAATGAAAGAATAGAAATCGTATATCATATCAGATTGGTGATTATCTATGTCTACAAATATGTGATCAACAAGAGTGTGTGCATCTTGTTCCCCAGTGAAGAAAGAGGATGCAAAATGGTAGTGATATCTCCTCTTTGGTTCTTTCTCATCCCCTCCCCCCCCCTAAAACAAAAAAAAAAACAAAAAAAATCCAAAAATACAATAAAAAAACACCACATACACATGCTCTTTCCCTGGCTAACTCTATCCTATATATTTACCAGGCATTATAACTAGTTAAAAGGCAACTTACAACAGCGGTGACCCCCTTCAGAGCTTCCTTCCATGAATCAGTGAAAAGGAGGTCTCCTGGTTATGGGAAGACAATTTGGAGACATCTTAACATCTCACAAAGATACTGTCTACGTGGAAAATGCCAGAAAGAAAATGAAAGCAGACCTTTATACCAGGTGACATTGTTAGCCCAGGAATCATGCAAAGGAGACCTACCAACCTAGAAGTAAAAGACAGAACGAATGACAATGTAGATACATTACAAACTACAAATAGAAAATACTCAAACTAGAGATGAAGTGGAGGCAACAAGATCTGCACAGACAAAATATTATATTAACCATAACTTTCCATTACTATATTGATGCTGTCCATTAATATCCAATGTGAAACAATTGATAATTACCAGTGCTTAGAAACATGATGATAATAAACATATAGTTGTATGTCAAAAATATAAAAAACAACACTGTTTTGCACACTAAAATTTTTACACCTGTTACCTATGACTCAACTATTTGTTAAACAAGGTATATAGCTTGGTTAATGAAACAGTAAAATGTTACTAATAATCTAGTAATAGATGACTAGTTTGTCAAACAATATATACAACTTAATAGCCAATAATTAAATCATTGTTAACTGGATCAAAAAATGGTATGGAAAATGCAGCGAACGTTACTGATATCAGTGTGTCAAACCTGCTAAGACTTGCAACAGATAAACCACAATCTAAGGCCTCTCTACAAATGTGTGAGCCAACAAATCCATTGCCACCCAGCACAAGCAACTTGAATATGCATAGAAATTAGAAATATAAAATCTTATGTTATAAAAGATAAGGAAAAATAAAAAATGAAAGCATATATATTTACCATATGAATCACTATAAAATAACAGTGAAAAAATAAATGCTGCCATATGAATCACTATAAAATACCTTCTCCCTTGATGGTGGCAGCACATTTATGGTCTCCGCTCCTTCAGCTTTGAAGGGCTCATGAACCCTATTAGAGTCCATAGAGAAATTTCTCCCATTCGTTGACATGGCCCTTGCACTTCAATGTAAGAAAAGCAAAAACATAAATGTGAATGGGTAATTTAGAAATCATGAAGGGAACCAATTCTCTGGATGAGCATAAATTTCAAACCCCATTTGTTCTAAGTAACAAGTGGAAACTGGAAACATTGCTCATTTGATAGAGCACCCGATTTCAGATCATAGAATTTTGGAAAAGATACTTCCACATCATATTTGCACCAATCATCCACGTTCACATAACTACTGATTAGTAGTGTGTATTATATGGTAACTAAGAATGGCAGTAGATAACTACTATGTGGTGATCATATACAGCAGGTGGTGACCAACATATATTATGTAGTAATTGGTATTAAAATAATGTGTAAAAAAATTATGTGTGATTAGCAAAATTAAATTAAAAATACATAAATATACCACCTAGCCTAGGCATCACAACAATATAACATAATATAACAATTAATTTGATGTCCTATATTAGTGCAAAACATCCAAAATTAAGCAATCTTGACCTCATACAGGAGGACGCGAGTTAGAAAGACAATTCTTGTGGGGAGATTATACATCATTTATACTATCATAGTTAAATAAAAGTTAGTTTTATGGGCAGTTCAAATAGGTTGAACTTGTAAGGATATCTTCTGGTCTCACCCAAAAAAAAAAAAACAAAAGGAAAAGAACTTAACTTGCATTCCACAATTATGTTTAGAAGGATGACAAAGAAGGGAGTGATAAGCAATGGATTGGCCATATTTATTAAAATGGTGTTTGGAACTGATTTTAAAAAGAGTGACTAGAATGGAAAAAGGAGTCAAGAGTCCCTCCCCTAGCAATCAAACCCTCCAATTTCTGTCTCCAAATTGGGGTAAGAGAAAAAATGACATGTAGCCCTTTTTTCTTCTCTCATTAAACTCATTAAGCAATTAGAAAATAGAGTTAAAAAAGGCTCCAATGGGTGAGGTCCAAGGCTATTTCCAGAATTCGAACCCAAGATCTTCATGTCACAGGACAACAACTTTATCATTCCACCAAAACTCACTCTCTAACTAGACATAAAGTAACATATTTCCATTTCATTCTTTACTTTACATTTCCTCATGAATTGTTCGTTTCATCATCTTTAGAATTGTCAAACATAATCTAATGAACTTAAGTTAAAAACAACATGGCATGTTCCACGTCCAAAAAAAACAAAAATGGCATGCTAAACTCATTAATGATACATATCATTACATAGAAATGTCCTTTTTCAAAAAAGAAAAAAAATCACGTTACATCAAGAATATAAAATATATAATGAAACTAAAAAGGGAAAAAGAAAAAAGAAAAATGAAAAAAGAACTCACTTAAGCCTGGAAATGAAGGGTGTAGAATGGATCATGCGCAAGACCAGTGTCCTCATTGTATGGTTCACTTCCGAAGAAACCTGTTTTGTGTTCTTTCTGCTTTTAATATTGTTGATGAAGGCTTGCAAGAATTTCTTAAATTCTGCCCTTATTGTTTGAATGAGGGGGCCATTATTGCATCTGTCTGAAATTGGACTTGGCTTAGCCTTCCTCAGAGCCCATTAAAAATTGGGTCAGGTAGGAATTTTCCTGTGTTAGTCTATTATAATCCTTTTTAGTCCTTAATTACTGGATATATTACTCCTTAAAAAAACCAATACAAATGATATTTTTAATTCTTAACAATTATATGTTTTCATTGCTTAAGGACTAATCTATACTATTAATAAAAGGGCACTACAACACTTTTAGTTTAAAGCAGCACTTAATTTTAGCAACACCTGAAAAATGTTTCTATAGTTCATATATGGCAATGCTTTTGAAAGGGTGGCCTTTGAACAAGGTTTTGGCAATGACTTTTATGCAATTGGTAAGAACTTGGATTGGTTTCATAAAAAGGTCTATCTATTTTTCAATTTAGATGTGAACTTGCTTAAGTTGCTATTATTAGATAAACCATTGAACTTTATGTTGTCTTTTAATCTGTTGTTTCATATGGTTTCTCTTGTGGCCCCTAACCTTTTTTATTGCACAAATCATGCAGTTTGGGTATACTGTGTTGACTACCTCTGCTGGTATTTTTTCAAGACATATAACTTCCCCTTATATCTGCCAGTGATTTTGCATTTATATTTCATTTATAATATGCATAATAAAGATTATAAATTTTGGTCCTATAGTCCACTCACGCTGGTTAAATTTGTACGATCATTTTTTATGAGCAAACTTCAAAACTAAAACCCTTTGTAGGTGAGAACTTTCAATAATGTAGAAACTTGTGTGAATTTTGCAATTTTTGTTTCTGTTCATAATTTCGTGGAGTTAAATCCTTTTTTTTCCTTTTTTTTCATTCTTTTAGTGTGAAAGCAGTGAGAACAAAGAAGAACTGACACAAGTTGATGTATTTGTTGCAACTCGCACAGGACGAAAAGGGAAGGAACTTGATCAAGAAACATAGGATGTAACTGTAAGTCACTCTAGTGATTATGTTCAATAATTTATTATCTTTATGTTGTGTTATTATCAATTGAGTTTCTTATCAATAGATGGAACTTAAAGATCACCAAAATGTTGCAGAAACAGCTAAGGATGCATTCCAAGCTATGATCGGCAAAGAGCAACCAAGATGAGTTTAGTGTTTTGGGAGATCAATTACAAAAAGTTCTTTGAAGAAAGATGAAGAATTGGCAAAATAAAACAACAACATGATAAGAAAGTGGCATGCTTAGAAACTAAGCTTAAAGTAATAGAAGAAAGGCTACAAGGATTAGAGGATCTTATGAAACTTTTCCTACGACAGAATACCTTGATTTGAATATTGATGAAGCGCTTGCTTCAATGCGAGCTAAGCAATCTTCTCTACTTGATGCAAATAGTGCACGAGATCCAATTGGCCAACATCTTGGCCATTGCTCTACATCAATTCATGGTATTGTGTTATTTATGAGAAGCTATTTTGAATTTAGTTAGTATATTAGATGGTATATTTGATATAGGTATTGCATCCATCATGTTAGGTAGATAAAAACAAAATTATGTATGCCGTACAATGTAATGGATAGGGAGGAGACAGGGCATTTTCCAGATCTTTGAATGGGATAGCCATGCCATATGCTTCCCAAAATCATTTATTTATTATATAGTTGTAACTTATAAATCATGGAAGTAGTAGTAACATATATCATCATTATTCATGTTACCCACAGATTACTATCAGTAACAAATATAGTAGTCAATTGCGGATAGCGGTGTGAAGCAGCTGTCACCAAAAATGCTATAGCGAGATAGTGAATAGCAGGATGACTGCTAATTTGATTTTAATAAATATAAATGACTATTATATATATATATATATATATATATATATATATATTCTCAAATAAGAAATTATATATAGCATATTAAATTTTAATTAAACTTAAATTTAATAAGACTATTAAAATATTCAAATCCATAGATCATAGAGAAATGGATGGGGCAAAGTGGGGGAAAAAGCAAAGAAAAATTGAGAGAAGTCGGAGCACAAGGACAAAAAGAGAGCTAGAGGAAGCAAGTCTCAAGCAAACACCAAATATGCTGGTCGCCATCGCCATCGCCATCGCCATCGCCAAATGTTGGGTTGCCGTCACCAGAGGCTAGGTCGTCATCATTGGAAAAGAAGTGCAGCAGCAAACAACAGAGAGGTAGGTAGAGGAGAACGTGTACGAAGTAGAAGCCCTCGATGTTTGTTTGCTATTGATGAAATAACAATGGCAGAAAGGGATATTTACATCGAGGACAATATTGTGGCTGCGATGGCCACAATAGTGGCCGCGAACTACCGTGACAAAAAATGCTCCACACTAGAAGCTCCATCATGCTGGCCCTATGTTCCACAATGCAACGCCGCTATAGCGTGCGATCGCATTGCGATTGACTACTATGGGACACAGTTGGACATAGTTCTTTACAAAACATTTCAGTGTAGCCCTGTTGAGCAAGCGACAATTCTATCACTCACAAAGCCCAGTTGATGAGTGTTCCCCATTTATTAGTTTATTGTTTTGCACTTTAATTTTCTTTGCATGTTAGTAATAAAACTGAAAATTGTCTTGAAAAAACCATGAACGGAGTACAACGAGAGGCCTCTACACAATGCTCCCTATAGCAGACGTGTGTAATTTGTTTTATTTGTTTACAATTGGATAGAGGGTAGAAGTGATTTCAGAATTTAAGTCCCTTCATATCAGTTTTCTAAAACAATTGTTAATTTCCTAAAACACAATTTTTTACTTGATATCTATTTGTATAATTTTATCCATCAAAATGATGAAATTCTCACTTTTGGAGATGGGGAAGCTTAAATTTCAATGGGGTTTTATGTGTGAAATGTAGAAAGCTTTCACAAAGTAGATACAGGTTTTTTCTTTTTATGATTGTGATTTTTGTTTTGATCTTGGTGCAATATCACGAGGATACATGTTGGCAGTCAAGCTATTAACTTTGCCACTGTGTCCATCAAGATATTTATAGCAAAAACTGTAATCACATGTAGACAATGATATATGACAATTTATTTCAACACTTTCTATAAACTCCTATAAAATCACACTCAGCAGCCTAAACCAGCCCAGATGTCACATAGGAAGAACAATTTTATACCCTCTTGTAAAATATTTGTAATGACATCAACTAAATTTTACCTAAAAATATAGTAATTCTGAATTTATTACTAAAGTGGAAAATCAAGTTCATGCATGTTAACAAATCTAACAGTGTCTCATTATGGATTAGATAATCAACAGTAGTCTCCCAGTTTGGATTTAGTATGATTCCATCAACTAAAAAGCTCAATTACTCCTCAGCCAACCCTCCCTCCCCCAACCAAACGAAAATTAAGAAAAATAAAAATGAGAGGACTTATTGAGTAATAGATAGAATCTGCTACCACTGCAGTCCATGAAAGACCACAAATGAAATGATGCTGAAAAATACTACATATATGTATTGACAAACTCACTAACTATTAATTAATATACCATTATTTCCTGCATGCAAACAAGCTATGAAAGCAGCTCAATGACTGAAGAAAACAACTAAAACTAAGAAGTTAAAATAAATAAAACTGGTCACTAGTTTTTTAAATATAACAACTTTTTCTTTTCCTTAGAAAACTCTATTTTGATGTGCCAACTAGGTAATTTCTTTACGTTCCCACTCCTGGAGAAGCACTTAGAAAGCTAAGCAGTGCATTAAAAATCAAAAGGAAAGAAACACAGATGAAAGCACCAAGTTCACTGCTTTTGTTAGATATTGATCATTGCAGAAAATTTGCTGTGTATGAAAGGAGGGGTGACAAGGACATTTGATTAGATGACCAGAGTGAACAAGGTTTGTGTTGTGCAGCAGCTAGCACAGAACAGTACTAGTTGTGGGGGCACTCACTTACTCATTCACTTTGTACACTCATTCTTCAGTTTTTTCCACATTAATAGAAGTAGCTTAGTGAAATGTGAATGCTAAGAGTTCCAAGCCAACTTTGGTTTAATGTCACATTGATTCTTATATATGTGCCATCCACGGCAAATATTGCTGATGTGGGTATGGGCTTCATGTTCCTTTGCTTTCCTTAGTGGGTTTTTCTATGATGTTAAGCCTCTGAATTACTCTCTTCTGTCTATATGTGATATTAAGGTTCATGTTCCACTTTTTGACCAAAGGTTTGAGTTTAAATATAATTTTTCTGATGTAGGCGAGTATTCCTATTGACTCAGCTCTAAGCAAAATTTTAAAGATCTTACTGCTGTTCCTGTTCTGGATGTTGTCTTCTCTGTAACTATTACTTAGCAACAGTACAAGCTGAATTTTAAAATAGTGCTGCTACTCTTCCAAATGTACCTTTAGAACTTAATCTGTTCAATTGCTGTTTCTAAGCGATTTTATTTGTCGACACAACTTGACACTAGAAATCTAATGTGACATGCATATACAGCTTATGTTTGCATAGAGAGCAGAATTAATCTGTTATACGGATAATCATCATTATTTTGCTAGAAATTTAGACATAGAACTCTGGTCTGAATTTCTATAATCCAAGGAGCCATTACATATGACAGTCCAATGAACAAGCAAGCTTAATCGTTTTTTGTTTTTTGTTTTTTTATTTTCTGACTATTCTTTTGACATTCTACACAGTTAGTACATTTCTTTACTAATTATATAATACAAACTTTAGGCTTACTTACAATCTCCCAACTAAATTGAAAGACTAGAATATGTGTCAAAAAATATCAGTTAGAGGTTTGCTTTTCAAAAATGGTTTAAATAAACTAAGGGGTCTTTCAGGCTGTAAGAACGGTGCCTAAAAGCAAATGCAACATTTTATTTTAAGACGTAAAGCAATGCTTATACTTTGTTGCCTATATTTAGAGGAAAGGCAACGCCCATAACATGTTGTCTGTGTTCAGAGAATAGACAATGATTAGCATGTCTTGCAAGTATTAAGAGTACAGACAATGCTTGAAAAACATTATCATTGGTGCTGTAACAAATGTTGCCATTTATTAAAAATAGGCGATGCTGAGAAAGTGTTGCCTTATATAGCGTTGTCTTTTCTCCAAAAAGCGTTAGCTTAGAGAAAAGGTGAAGGCTCTTCCAGCCATGACTTCAGAAGCGTTGTCTTGTATCTTAAAGCATTACTTTAGATCAAAAGCCACAGTTTTTGGATGCTTTGGCCGCACTTTTCAAGTGTTGTTTTAGACTAAATATGTTGTAATGTAATAATATAAAGTTATTTTTTTCTATTAATATATATAAATAATATTTAATTATATTAATATATAAAGAATAAAAAATGTGGCTCGACTGGCACGACTAATGTTCGTTCAGGAATGAATTTACGGACTTAATATTATAGAATATTCAGGAAGCCATAAATGAAACTTAAAAGAATCCTGTTCGAGGTGGAAGCTTCATGCAAAAGAATGACGTTAAAGCATATGCATTATTCTTCCAAGTCATGCCTGACAATACATTACCGTTTTGATAAGCATGGTCGTTGCCAACCTTATATGCTCTGAGCGTAACTGCTTCAAAAGCATATGGTTCAAATTTTGCAATAAGTCAATAAGAGATTCATAGATCCTTGTTTACACGTAACTTTGTTTGTGGCCAGAATATATCACAAGAAAATTCACCTAACCTGCAAATTTGTGCATCTATACTTGATAGACGAGACGCCTAATGAAATTCCAAATATATACTACGTATCATATGATTGACCATCTCGGGAGGGCACGAGATGCCAAATTAAAGCGATTACAAGTTGGAACACTTATCCTAATTGAAGCAAAGGAAATGAAGAGAAATATATAACTAATAAAGAAAATTTGATGAAAAAAAGAAAATTGTTCTGATAGCAATAGCTCAGCAAGCATTGTAGAGAAGAGGGAGACAAGTAGAATATATATATAGGATCCTTCAGGTGTGACTTGTTGGTGGATTTATGTATGCATGAAAACGAATTAGTTACATTAACTATACCATGCAGCTTGCGCAGCCAAAAGATTCAGGGAAAAAGAAATAAATTGAAGAACACAGTGAGACTAATTCAGCTGGTGAAATTTCTAAAATGATTCTACATACATATCTATAAAAAGTTTGGCCACGGGGTTATGCTATAAATAAGGTACAATGCACCATATACGTGGCAGGTACTGTATTTTTTACATAATCCCTAATCTTGTGTTTCGAATTCATTGAAATAAAAATTACTGAGATTTGATCAAAGTATTAGAAATATTTTATTAAAGACAATATATATATATAAACTTAAGATTAAATTAATTTTAATTAAATCCTATCAATTTTTATATGATTTTTAAATTAAATTAAACAATGAAATCTGAGATGAATTATCAAATTAGTAATTTAATTCTTATTTTTTTTTTAAAATTAAACACAATATTTGATTTACAAATCAAATTATTCCATTTTTAAAAAAAAAAATAAGAATTGTGGATTTGACCCAAAAAAAGAAGAAGAAAAGAATTGTGGATTTGAACATTTCTTCGTTTATATATACATACATTGGTTCGGGAGCTGGAATGGTTAAGTAGTTTCAGAATAGAAAAAAGAAAGATATATAAAGGAAAACAACTAACGGATTAAGATTTTTTTTTTCACTTTAATTATAGATTTGGCATATGCTGTCTGTCCTAGTCAGCCCCAAATTTTTAGTTATCCATATGAAAATACATGGCGAACCCGAACTTGAAGTGCTAGCTTCCTTATCTATAACTATAAGCAGGAAGGCATATGTCAAAGAATATAGCATTAATTATTTAATTTTTTTTGGCACAAAAAAGAATAAGATGATTTATATTAGTGAAGCTCTACGTCAGACATCCACTCACTTTGGGGATTGGTCCAGTACTCTGTCTATCTATGGCCCTTTTTTCTTCATTTGCAACATGAGGTTCCAACACCAATGTCTGAGAAATTTTAAATAGATTACTTTGTACGCTAACTCACTTGTTAAAACTAAATAAATCCCACTCAAAGACTAGTGCCCTATCCACTTCTAATTGATGCCGGTGTATATAACACTTAGTTGTAAATATCTAAGCATCATTATAATATAAAGTATCATGGTGATCAAATGAGGTCACGAACTATTGTTTATGCTCCAAATACTACGTTACCATTAATCACGATCTTGTTAATGATTAAGAGTGTGAATAGAAATAACCCTGACGTTAGAGCCACTCTAAAACAATAGCTTTCGTTAAATTGCAAAGCCAGCAGGACCTTATCAGAAGTATTTGTCGCTAAAACATATAGATTTTCTTTATCTTATTATAATTGAATCTGTCTCATTTGTTGTAAAGTTACAATTTGATCTTACCACTTATAATGGTGCGAGAGATGTGAGAGAGTGTATTTTGTCATTAGCATTTTTCTTTGGAAATATGTGTATGATATAATTATGTAGGTGTTCGTAGACGTTGAAAATTTTGATTTGCATGTCTAGAGGCCAAGGATAATGTGGCTAGCTATCTAGCACTATATCTTTGAGCTTGGTTTAGTGGAATGTTTCTTTTTCTTTTGGCTATATGAGGCTTTTCTATCAGCTAATGTACACCATTTTGTTAATAACATGGATTAGTGGTTAATGCATGATTAAGAGCATAATCTAATAAAATAGCTAAAAGAAATAGACATTTGAGATCAATTAGCCGATTAGGAGTAAACATATAAGTGGTTGAGTGCAAATTAAAATTATAGAATCTGATAGTTTATCAGTGACGATCTAGTAGGAATATAAACGCGACCCTAAGAAATTTGAAGAATCAAATGTTAGATAGAATTTCAACTCTTTTTAGGAAATGGGTAGAGAATATATTTTGACGTAATAAAGCAGAAAAAAATGAAGCATCAAAGTGGAAATTAAATGATGCCAAAGGCAAAAGCTGTTCCTATTTTGATCCGAAACTCTTCATTTTCCGGTTCTTCGCTAAATGAAGGAAACTAAACAATCACAAAGGAAAACAGAATATGGAATCAGCTACGCCACAATGAGATATATAAAGAATAATTGAACTTGCTATCTTAATATGAAAGAGATCAACATACAGAGGTTAGTTATATATATTCTAGCTCGCAATGAAGCATATAAATTGTTGTATATTTATATAGGGGACACTACCCTATTTAATACAAGTTAAATCAATGCTTAAAGGACCAGGTGCCAATATGCTGAAAAGACACTACTGAAATCTATGATGAATTTAAGAAAGATTATGTTCCATAGGGATAAGGAGGGGAAATTTGCTCAGACCCTATGTCAGCCCGAAGGAATTTCAAGACGTTGACATTAATTAGGGGAGAAAAAGTTAAGGAACCACCAGCGATCCAATTGCAGAAGTAAGATTTTAATGATGTGTTTGGTACGAGAATAACATACGGTGAAAATTTAAGGGAGTAAATTTTAACAAGGGCTTTGTTTGACTTTACTTGAAAAATTAAGGGAAAATAATTTTTTTTTGGGGGATTTACTTTCGAAATTGGAAGAGATTTTGCTTCCCTTAAAACTTCATCTTTTTTGTCTTTCCAAATTAAATATCTTACTCTCATTAAAATTCATTTCTAAAATATTTACTTTTTATTCACTCCTTAACCCAACAAAATCTAAAATTGTGCTTGATTGATAGGAAAAAGAGAAAGTGAATTTTGTGGGATTTTTCTTTTTTTGGGGTTATTCTCGGGTTAAATTTTTTCCTGATTCAAACTAGAATAATTTTATCCTCTCTTTGTTCAGTCTCAATCTCCTTTTTCTCTTTCACTCTATGTCTGTGTTATAGAACTTTGTGATTGCTTTCATCCTCCATCAGTCCCATCATTCCTTCGCCCCCATTGTTATAGGAGTTGTTACTTTGATGAGACTAGAGCATTTTTCAGCGAGATTTAATGTGAGATTGAGATTGCAGCATGTCTCTAGCGAAAAATGGAGCATCTAACATGACAATAGTTAAAAGTGGTGGCTATTCTTACGAAACATGATTTTCAAGTTCAAGCTTTGGATTCAATATGAAGTAAGCAATGGTTTGACAGATGCAAAAATCAGACGAACCAAATCTGAAATATTTGTTAAAAATTTGATGGATTATGAATTCAATAGAAATTCTGCTAAGATTGATACTGATTGATAAGGGTGAAGGCTGATGTGTTCAAAACAGATGCTTCAAACTTGCACACTATCTAAATAATAAAAATCTTGAAAGAAATGCTTGAAAACATAACACCTTTCATTACCCTGAGTCCATAAAGCTATGTTTAGGAGGGTAATAAATGAGGGTCCTGGTAAGTACTGGAATGACCAAATTTAAGTAAAATATTTTTGGAAACAATTTTAGAGAAAGAATAGAATAGCAAAAGAGAATCAGGTGTTTTTTTCTTATCACTCAAACTCCCTATTTCTATCCCTCCAAATTTGGGGGTTAAGAAGGAAATCAAATAATTTTTGGTAAAATATCTTCCCTTCGTCCATTACATAACCAAATTAGAGGGTGGCATGTATCTTTCCATTTTATTCTTTGACTCTCATTCCCATTTCATTATTAGTCATTCCTTTTCATTATATTTGAATCTACCAAACATACCCTAAACATTTTAGAAAATTCAAAATCTCTATACTTTAGAAGTTTTTAATTGAGAACTTATAATTTTGAAAGTTTATTATTGAATTTCTAGTATTAAAATTTTGTTAAATCACCACTGTTATAGGGAGTCAAATACAAACTTCAATATGGGGAACCCATTTGAATGCCTTTGAAAAATTATAGGAACTTTAAAAATAATTTATATCTTAATCATTTATCTTTAGAGGTTACCATCCTTCATTATTTTTATAGATAAAAAAATTCTATTATATCTTTTCTATGCAGATTTAATAATAGGATAATTATTGTAATTATAAATTTATTATTTCTCTCTTCAGTAAATTATACATTCTCTCTTATTAATAAATTTTATACCTTCTTGTTATTAAATATAATTATTGCTTAATTTTATATGCTCAAACCTATTCTTATACCAAAGCAGTATCATGCATTGCGTGGGTACAATACTAATAATACATGACGTCTTAAAATTTTAAAAAATGAACTATTTTAAGACATAATTTTAAGAGTGTTTATAGAATCTTACCATATTGTATGCGCCTTTTTGTTGTATGTATTTATGTGTTTGTTGTAAATTGAATATTACCTTCAGTCCACTTTATATGTCACTTTAGCCATATATACAAGAATTATGAAACTCAAAATCAAGACTTAATTATAAAACATATTTACTAAAATTTGTATTATGTAATTAATTGATTATATTAATTTGACACTATATTTTCGATTAATGGTATGCTTAGAATTGTGATAAAGGTAAAATTGAAAAATTAATAATAAATATTTATTGATATATGAAATGGTAGATAAAATGAACCAAGAATTTTTGTTCAAAGTGACATATAAAGCGGATCGGAGGTAGTACATATAAAAATTGCAAATTTGTAATTGTCACTAGGGGTTGGTCACAAGTTTATTAGTAATTATTCATAACCATGCTAGCCTATGTCATTACACCCAATATCGGGTGTGTTTGTTTGTGTTCCTAGCACCAAAAAAAAAAAAAAAAAAATTCAAAACTTTTCTAAAAAAAATACTTATAAATCTTGATGTTGTTTGTACTTACCAAACTAAAGTGGAAACAGAAAATAGTCAAATTTTCTATTTTTTTTTTAGAATTAGATAGGTAATTAGTTTTCTCAGAAGTAAAAGTAGAAGTAGCAGAAAAGAGATAATGTTGCTTTATTAGAAATAGCAGAAAAGAGATAATGTTGCTTTATTTTTAAAAAATATCACTTCATTCTCACTCTCTCTCCCCCCATTTCCTTAATTGTAAATTTAGAAGAAAAATACTTTTATTTTATTGCATCCAAACATTTTAACAATTTCAAATTTTTATAAAAAAATATTTATATAATTATATCCAAATACAAAATAATTTTCTGCTTTTGATTATACTTCTACTGCTAAAGAAATACTTCTTCTATAATCTTAATCATAGGTCCCAATCAATTCTACTTCTCTATGTTATGTAATCTTGATCATAAAAAACTTTTCATGCGTCTACTCTAAAAAAAAAAATGAAAAATGAAAAAAAGACCCTTCCATGCTCATCATAAAATAATCAACCATCATAATTCTTAAAATTTATTTGTTTGAGAAGATAAAAACTATGAAAATATATTTTTTTGTCTAACAAAATTGTGAGACAATCGAAGGCCATGTATAAATAAATGTTAAGACATGATAAATTAATCAATTGCAAATTCGTAAAAATTAATCTACTTATAATATATTATCTTAAAATAATTTTAATTTTTAAAAAAGAGAGAATGTACAATTTATTAATAAAAGAGAATGCATAATTTATTGAGAAAAGGAAGAGAAAAAAATTATAATCACGCTAATAAGTCTATTATTAAAATTGTATAGAAAAGATATAACAGAATTTTTTCTGCATAAAAAAATGAAGAATGGTATTCTTCACCGTAGGTTAACATTCGGCTTAAATATAGCCGCAATAGGAATTTGTCTCGGAATATGGCCGTCATTTTCAGGTAAGCTATGATAGAAGGATAATCCATCATGGGGTTAAAAGAAGTGAAGGCCAATTGCATCTAAGCAAAAATTTTGTCGTTACTCTAAAACAAGAGGGATGAATCATGAATGAACGGCTATTGGGTTCTCCACTCTCAACAATAAGTTCAATGGAGAATGGAGACAAAGACCTCCGGTTTCATCAATAATTGAGAGTGAGTTTTGTTATGCACCTTACAAAGGAAGGTGTGT
The DNA here is from genome assembly GCA_031439585.1 of Pterocarpus macrocarpus. Classification (NCBI taxonomy): domain Eukaryota; kingdom Viridiplantae; phylum Streptophyta; class Magnoliopsida; order Fabales; family Fabaceae; genus Pterocarpus; species Pterocarpus macrocarpus. The sequence goes on from CM062514.1 coordinate 37,016,087, forward strand.
GATATACCTTGGATTTGTCCTTTTGCCCATATTTATGTAATATGGGTAAATGAAGTTAAACATGTGGCTAAATGCCTCAAGTCCCACTCCCTCCTTCTCTCGTCTATAACAAAGCATAAATTTTGCCATTCTCCTTCTTTATTGTTGTTGCTTCTCCCTAGGGATACCAAAAGTTAGGCCCGCTGTCGGGGCAGCAGAGCAAGATCCTTAATCCAACCTTACTCATTGGCCACCATTCTCGGGGTTGCAGCACTGGGACAAAGGCGGAGGAGTAGCGATGCTCTCCAATTCCGTCGACAAGGTTGATTCCTCCTCCCCAGTGCTCGATGGCAGCATCAAGAAGGTTTGATTATCCCTCCCTTGGTGGTCGAGACATAACGGAGGAAATAGACTTCACCTGGTAGAATCACTCACCTGTAGCTAGAGCACAACATTGTGAACCAGCGTGGTGGTGTGATGTAGCGACCGAAGCGGATGCGATGGAGCACAATGGAATGTCGTAGCTTGGAGTTGGAGCACGATGGAAGGTTGAAGCCTGGAGCTAGAGCGTGACACCGGGAACCAGCATGGTGGCATGATGCGACAACTAAGGTGTAAGGTCGGAGCTAGTGGAGCTAGGTAGCGGAAGCTGCGGTGCTAGGTGGAACACAGTGCTTAGGTGGGTGAAAATATAGTAAAAAATTGAAAATAGAGAAAGGGAGCACGATACACCTAAATTTGTGCCAAAAATGCATCATACACTGTAATTTGTGGATGCATTGTAGAACATGCCATAATTGAGACTACATAAAAATTAAAGAAAAATATTTTGATAGTTTTAAAACATCACATAACTATATTTATAATAAATAATATTATAATATTTTAAATAAAATCTATTATTAATTTATATTTTTACCTAAAATATTATAATATTATTAATTATAAATAATCACATGATATTTTAAAACCACCTAAGTATTTCTCGAAACCAAATCTACCGTCGAAATGATGAAACAAATGGAAAAGCCACGAGTAGCTTTGTTTCCACTCTGCCCACATTGCTTATTCTCTTTTATCCGTAGTTGATGATTGCGCTTGCTTTCATTATGCAAACATCAAATCATGCTGCATTGTGCGCATTCACTATGACATTGGATAGGGGACCCAACGGCACAGGTGGCTCTTCGAAAATGGATAACCTTTTTTATTATTTCATAATTTTCATTAAAATATATAAAATATTACATCATCCCACAAGAAAACATTCTTTTATTGATACATTGTTGGTAATCGTGGAGGGGATTTACAGAATATTGCCATGACCTCATACATGCCTTGCACATTAGGTTCTAAAAAAGTATGATTATCAATTGATGTAACTTCTTTATTTTATTGATCCCCACTCTTAATTTAAAAAGTACAAATTGTCTCCAATTGACATCGTACTGCCTCCACCGAACAGAGTCAGAGACATCTGCCCTCTGCCCTCCTTTCTCTTTCCATTTGTGCAAAGGTAACGCATTACTCGAAATCGATGTCAAGCTTTGACTAATGGCAAATACAAACAAATAAAATAAAATACATATTTAATTTACGCGATTAGTTTTAATATATTATTAATATAAAAATATTTTATATTATTATTTAATCATATATATATATATATATGTGTGTGTGTGTTTATATAATTTTTTATATTAATATTATGTCAAAATTAATCCCTTAATATACTTCATTCAAGAAAGACAATAAATTAAGTCTAGGAGGAAGTCTAATTAGCAGCATCCAAATTCAGGTAAAAATGAAAAAGAGGGAAAAAATTATCACTCAATTGCAGTTATTAACAGACCCCTCTGGAATCAATCTTGACCTTCACCAGTCAATCTGACTGAAAATAGCTTGACTATAAACTAGACAATTAATGTTCGCAATTTAACAAGATTGACACATGTGCTACGAACACACAAGTTACACGTAATGCGTGAAATAATATTAAGAAAGTTTTATAAATAAAGATTGTGCTCCCGATGCATGCCAGTCTTCCGTACTCCGAAGGATGAATTTTCTTCCTCTAGGGACTTATTTTAAACATCAGATTTTCTGATTATTTTACTTATAAGTGAGTGTCATATCACCATCTAAAGGTCAGCACTGAGCATACACCATACAGGAAGAAAAACTCTTCCTTCAACAATATAGATTAATTTTATTTGTATTATTTTCTGAGATATTTATCAAGAGAGATTTAAAAGTATCTCTTAAACATTAGTATTGAAAGTGAATTTTAACTTTTTTTTAATCAATATTTAAATAATAACTTAAAATATCCCTTAAAATATATTTAAAAAATAATATGAATAACATTTCTCATCTATATATTAAGAAAATTTTCAACGGTACCCTGTTTGCAGCACCGGCTGAAGATAGTTTGTTACAAGTACAACTATAAAACAGGGCCAAGTCCATGACCACCCGGTTACAAGTTAAAAGCAAAGAACCCCACTTTCTCTGCCTTCTCTGTTTTTTCTCTCTTCATATCTTGCATGATTGTTGGCCATTATAAATACCCTCCCCCCAATCCCTCCTTTTCCAAGCTCACCTATCCTTCACCCTCAAAATCCTTTCACTCTATTCCAACAACACCTCCCTCTTTCCCCCAGCGAAAAGACCAACCAATTAGGCAACACAAAAACAAAAAAGAGAACAAAATGAGAACTATTTCCACAACTAGTACATTAGCACCTATGGCCACAATCACTTCTTTCCCCACAACAAGAAGTGCTACTCACTCACCATGGCACTCTCCAATTCCCTACCTCTTTGGAGGCCTAGCTGCCTTGCTAGGCCTCATAGCCTTTGCTCTATTGATGCTGGCTTGCTCTTATTGGAGGCTCTCCATTCAGTCTCAAAGACAAGGTGGTGACAATATTAGAGACTTGGAGAAAGAGGGTGATGACCCTCAAAAGAAGGAACCCTCCAAGGTCTATGAGGAGAAGGTCTTGGTCATCATGGCTGGGGAAGAAAAACCAACCTTCTTGGCCACCCCTGTATTCCCCATCTATGGAATACATCATGGGAAAGATTGTGACACACACCTTGGAAATCGTGAGAGTACATTCGATGTGTCTGAGAAAGAAACAATGGACAAGGACGATAACCATGTTGTTCATGCTAATGTTATTACTACTACACAAGAAGATGAAGGTTCCCAAGAAGAACAACAAAACCAGTGAGACATAATAGTTTGTTACTTTTTTTGTTTTTAATTAACATTTTTCACATGTGGGTTGGCAAGGTTTTGTGGTAGTAGTTTAGATTTAAGAAAGAAGGGGTGATGTGGAATGGGATTCTCTTCTGTTTCTTTCTCATCATTCACTCTTTCTTCTTTTTGGTCAATTTTTTGTGGTTTTGACTTTTGATCTCTGGGTTTTGGGTTAATGGGCTTATTATTATGGGTCTTCAGGGGTTCGGGAAGTGTAAATTTTAAGGTGAGGGGAAATTAGAATTGAGGGAGTTTAATTTCCGTTCAATCTAAGGACAGCCAGATTTTGTATCTTCTGTATTGATCACTTGTAATATTCAGTTACTCGAACTTTTCACATTCTTACATTTTCATTGTGTTTGAGAATCAAGCAATTATTTACTCCCAACTGGGATTTAGCATTCAAGGATAAGGGTAAAGTATGGTCTATGTGTTCCACTGGCCAACCAAAAGCACACAATTCACTCCAGCAGCGTTATTGAATTTTGTTTTTGTTTTGTTATATACAAATGACATATCAGTTTTGTTCATAATTGTTCACAGCAATTGACAGGTTTGTATATATTAATATAAATTGAAGTGTAATACATTTCTATTTTTATAAACGAAAGTATAATTTTTAAAAAAATTTAATTCAAACAATCTATCGAAAAAATATATATAATTCAAACATTTCTCTATAGAAGAGAATGTAATTTATCCTAACTTCAACCATTTTTATTTCTTTTTCTCTTCATACCAACGGCTTACATCCTCCTCGCATTTGATTTATGTGAATTCTCTTTTTAAAATGGAGAATTTCTTGTATAAAACAAAGCACGTAAGTTTGTTGCATTACGCCAATTACGGTATTAATTAAGAGATTAATATTAATATATTGTCAATATAAAAATTTTATATGATTATCTAATTTTATATCAGTTTGAGATTTTTGAAATAATAAATAGAGAGTTAAATATTTTAACTAATATGACAATAAATGATTGAATATTTATGTAAAATATTTTTATCTTGATGGTACATCAAAAATTAAGTTTTTTAATTAATAATTAGTTACTGTAATATATGTAATTTAATGCTTTGATTGACTTAGTGCACCTAATTTGGGTAATCCAAATTTATGCAAAAATTACGACACTAAAACTATTTATTACGACATAGTTTGAATAGTTTGAGATGCCATATTAAGACTCTCTATTATGTTACTAACAAAATCTTCAAAATGCAATGCAAGACACAACTAATATTGGTTACATCACCTGTTTGGTAATGTGTGCATATCATGAGGCCCTTAATGCGCTATGGTGTGACCAGATCCTTCTAGAAGCTTGGCTCACTCTTCATGTACTCTAATACCCTCCCCAACATGCTGATGGGATATAAATGTCCACTATATCCAACTTGGAGTTGAAGGAGATGAAGAGTCAAACTGCTAAACCCCTTGTGAAATGTCAGCCCACTAATCAGCTAAAGTTATGGCCAGTAACCTCATCAAGTCTGTTTGTGAATTTTCTCGCACAATGATGTTGTAGTTGATGCCCAAGTGCTTGGTGCATTCGTGAATTATGGAATTAGTTGCAATGTGCAATGCACTCTAGATATCGCAATGAAGTATGGGAAGCATTTACACTGTTCCATGGAACACTGGTGATCCATTTTTTTTTATCAGTGATATATCATAATATTTTCTCCTAAAAGTTCATTGATGCACCCCAACCCCTTCTTCTGCAAAATTTTTTGCCCGGTCTCCCCCTTCTCCTTCTACCATGCTAGAGTAAGCATCACTTACTTGTGCCGTCAACCACCGCATCAGTCTCCATCTCAGCCATGAGCCATTGCATACGCTGTCACCACCAACATTGGCGAGCCATCACCAACACAATCTTTGCCATTTGGCCACCAAATGTACTATCCAAAAGCAAGTATGATATAACTAACAACAAAACTAAACTACATATAGAAAAAAAAAAAAAAGAAATTTGTAGCATGACAAATAAATGCAAAAATTCTTATACCCCAATTTCTTTTTATTCATCAGAACTTGGGAAGTGCACACAGGGAGCTTCTCCATATAACTCTTCCTTGGGAAGCAACCAATATCAACAGGGACATTTGGAGCAACAACATCGTCATAGACAATAAGATCCACGGCATGTTCCCCATCAAGGTGATGGTGGCGGTGGCAGTGGCACCGAGGGCTGCGGGGTGGCGGAGGGGAGCGAGGTAGTGGCGGTAATGATCAATAAAGGAAAAGGAAGAAGAAGAAAGAGGATAATTATAGTGGATCCTTATAATTAATATGTAAGATGCATCTAAATAGATCTAAACCATTATATTATTCTAATTAATATTTGGATAGTTATAAAGGCTTGGTACACTATAATTTACAGTGCTCCATGGAAAACTGTAAATGCTTCCTTAAGTATGATAGATCATGTGCACTAGCAAATCTTTCAAAAGGAAGTTCAAGTATTGGGTGCCATCTATAGTGCTCCTCGTTGGTCAGGGAGCATGGTGCATCTTGCAATTTGATGGTGAGATTGTAAAGTACATCGATGCATCAATCACTCATAATGCACTGTAATAATATATTAATTTTAAGAAAATTTAAAAATATAATTAAATATATTTTGCACTAAGAATTTTTTTGATTATACTAATAGTGTAAAATTATTTTATACTGTTAGTATATGATAATTAATTTATAAAATATATTTAATCATATTTTTAAATTTTCTTAAAATTAATATATTATTACAATACATCATAAGTAATTGATACATCAATATACCTCATAAATCTAAACCATCATATACGCTACAATGTACTATGCTCCTTTGACTGCGAAGCCCATAGAAGAGGTCGACCAAGTATTGAAGTCTGAAGCTAGTGCCCTGTACTCTGCTTCAGAAGATGATCAAGATGGTGTGCTTTGTTTCTTTGACTTCCATAAGACTAGGGAGTTTCATAGAAAGGAATGTCCGAGTAAGAAGCTCCATTGTCGTGATGAAGACACACCGCACAATCTACTGGTATTGTGACTAGTTTGGACCCCAAGAAACCTGAATCACCAAGAAGATCTAAGTAATATTGCCTTTAGCAGAGGGAGATCCCCTTGGTGGAGTGTGTAACTTCTAACCCAAGGAAGTGATTGAGCCTAAAAGCGGAATCTTGTTGAGAGTGATCTCATCAAGTGAATTACTCGCCAATATTATATAATCCTTGAATAAGGAGGGCGATGAATTGGAACAAGAGTTGACTTATTGAAGAGTGAAGGATCATCATGAGCTCGAGTGAAACCATAGGACACTAAAAGAGAGAAGAGCTTCTCATATCATTTCCCTGCTAGCTTGTTTAAGTCGGCCATTGATAAACTTGAGGAACTTATAAACTTGATTAATTCAAGTTGAAACACCGAGGGGAATATATACATTAATTTTCGTGTAACTCCCTACGCAAAAACAGTATTTACATTCAATTGATGGAGATTCGACCGATGTACAGCAACCAGAGCTGCATTGTGCACATTTTGGCTACGGGGGAAATTATGTCAAATTAATCCAATCTCTTTATTTGATTGTAGCCTTTTTCCACAGGGCGAGTCATATAGTGCTCTATACTTTCGTCAACCTCGGAGTTAATCTTGTACACCCATTTGCTATTGAAGGATAAGACACCTTTAAGGAAATCGACTAACGCCCAAGTCTTGTTTAATTCAGGAGCAGCTATCTCTCTTTCAAGGAGGGTGTAACCGCTTAAGGGAGAGATGAAAAGAAAATGATATGTTAATAGACTTAAAAAAATATTCTATTTTTTCAAAATACCCTTCAATTTTTAATTATATAGATATATTTGTATACTTCTTATTTTGAAGATTATCTTGGTCATGTCCTCAAACGATATGAGAATGTAACACTCCTTTCACATTTAGAATTGGACATCTGAAGAGCGTGAAATTTGCACAACTGGACATTTACAAACGACTCAATAATAATTATAGGATAGGCTCTAATATTATATTAAGATTGAATAGATTAATTCAACTCTAAAAATTAATTTATGGGAGAAAAATTACTCAACTATTTATAAAGACTATCTTAACCACATTCTTAAGCGATATAAAACTCTAACATTACGCTTTTCTCTTTTTCTTTGATAAACTTTACAGTTTAATTTTCTTACATCTTTCCTTTCTAAGATAACAAGGTGAGAGGGAGAGAAATACAATAATGTATGAATAATATATTTTCTTTTGCTCTTTCATCTGAAAAGACAATGTAAAATGTCATTTCGCAAAAGCGCAATGATGCTTACACTTTTATTTTTCATACTCTGGGAAGCAATTCTTGCGGTTTCAAATACATCTATCCGTAAGACATGTTCAGGTTAAGGACCTTTTACAGAAATTACGTACCTTATATGCTTGTACTAATGTTCTCTGTCCATTTTTGGTTACCATTATCTGTAAGGCGATAAATCATCTGGGTAGACTTAACTTTATCGGTTGGATATGTTTATGCTTTCTCCTACGCGAAGTTTTCATATGATTATTTGGATTTAATTTATATATATTATCAGTATAAAAAAATTTTATATGGATATTTAATTATATATTGTCATATCAATTAAAGTATTTGATTCAACCATCCACTATCTTAAAGATTTTATAAATCCAAGTATGTGATTGAATAATAATATAAAACTTTTTACATGATTAATGTATGTCAATTAAACTCTAATTATTTATATAAAAACAGAAATAAATATATATAAATATTTTGTATATCTCACTATAACTCTAATCTCCATATAAGATTCACAAGTATAATGATATTTTTTATTCATGCATAGTTTTTATACCGAAAGAAGAGAAAACGAAATATGAGTTTTCCTTTTCTCTTTTTTCCTAAAGGGTAAGGTATAAAGGAAGAAAAATGTGTAAACTTTGGTATGTGACTAACATTTTTGTAGTAATAGAAATGAGTAAATGACACTCAACCTTTATACTATAAGGCAGGGAGATATACGCAATTATGCTTGCCTTTTTGTCCTTCTTTGGTTTGATGCATTAGATGGCATCTACTTATATCCTTCGTCCACATCCACTATTGTAATTGGCATAAGATGAAAGAGTGACTGGAAATCGCAGATACCGGTAAAGTTATAACACTCGTAGAAGATACCGCAACGCTGTTTTTATGCCGTCGCTTTGGCTAGCCTTTTAGAGTCCTATTTTTAATTTATTTTTATCAGAAATTCTTAAATCTTTTTAGAATAATAAATTTCTTTTCCTATATATAGGGAGAGGATCAATTTACACCAGTATAAGTTAAACTCACTTCTAATATTATTGAATAACTTTACTTCTGTATTTATACCCTCGTACGAAAAACACTCTCATATCAAATATACTCTTAGTATTTAATATATTAAGTTATTAAGAATATAACTAAAATAAAAGATAGTAATAATTTACAAAATTACATTGAGTTAGGTCATTGCCTCCCTAATGGTTTGAGCGTCTTTGATATATTACCTGCTTGTATTTTGCTGCATTTTTTTGGCGGATTCTTCATATGTTTGTAATCCTTGATTGGTTCGAGTGAAACTTTTTCTTTTGGGCTTAGGCCCGTAGTTAATAAAAAATAAATTATATTGTTAAACATTAAATAGTCCAAAATAACAATTTATCATTGCTCTGAAAGCACATGAAATAAAAAGTTACAAAATGCCTAATTTCATCCTATATTTAAGCACCGAAACATTCAGTAATTCAAGTAAAGACACCAACTCTATCATCAAACTATTTTGTTTTTCTTATAATCATCAATAAAATAAAACCTAATATTTCCCCGCTAGAAAATCAGCTAGAGTCATAATGATCATGGTGACATCTTCCAAATACTTGTTATTACTCGGGAGTGCCGATTGATCGTATCCTGGCTTCCAATCACAATCTTGAACATCTTTCATCACAGTCTCGCCATTGGATTTCATGCCATTGTAATCTCCAGAGTTGCATGATTGTTGTGCTTGGGAGAGGCAAAGCAATACATCATTATAATCCATGGAACATGCTTGGTAACGTTGTTTCAATTGAGTGTCAGTGGTGTTCCCAGCGAGATAATGAATTAGGGTGATGGTGTCAAAGGCATAGGCATGAGCAAAGTTAATAATATATTGGGAAAGGCTATTAAGATCTGCACCTTCTGCCACACCTGGTACAGAGTTCAAAATGTTGGCACAATTTGAAGGGTTTGAGTGTTTGGAACAAATATCAGACACCTGCACTGTTCTGGCTGAACAAGAAGGGAAAGACAAAGAGAGAAATAGTGCAAGCAAAAGGGAAGGGATGAATGAAGGTTTAACAAAGGAATGTGCCATGATACTTCTCCCTAATTTCCCTCTTTGCCTTGGAGTTTTGCAATTGAGAGTGAAAGAGTTTTACCAATTTATGGACTACTAATGGTTGTACAAGCATGCAGGATATGGTTTCAATCAAGGGGATTTGTTTTTCATTTGGTAGATTTGGTAGATATGTTAAGATTGTAAATGTTTACATATTTGAATGAATAAAATTCCTCATTTAGATGTAATAATTATGGAATATAGATATAATTTGTATAAAAAAAAGAAGGTATATAGGGCAGATTTTCTTTATTCTTATGACGATTGGATCTTTTTATATCGCGATCTGGATTAGGAGAAAAGAATATAGTTTTTCTTATTGGTAGGAAAATTTTAATTGAATAAATTATTAAAACTTAAATATGTTTTTGGTCCCCATAAAATTAATAAATTTGGTTTTAGTCCCTAAGAAATTATCTTTTTTTTTTTTATTTTAATCCTTATTTTTTTTTATTTTGATTCAAATATTCCCAAAAATTTTAGTTTTAATCTCTATTTGAACATAGGAAGGTTGACGTGACTATCTGTCATCCATGTTATCACTTAACGAAAGTAGACTAATAGTAGGATTAAAACCAAAATTTTTAGAAATATTTAGATTAGAACTAAAAAAAAATTCTTAAGAACTAAAATCAAAATTCATTAATTTTATAAGAACTACAAATATATTTAAACTAATTATTAAATATTTTGTGATATTTTATGAGAAATTATAATCTTCCTAAAATATTTTCATAATAATCCTTTAATTACTAACGAATACTTCTTTGTCCTCTTAACCGATTCTCTTAGTTACTACTTAAAGAAAATGCTGAATCCTTTTTATGCTTCTAAGATATTAAATATGTATATTTATTTTCATTTAATAACTTCTTATTTAGTATTAACAGGATTATTAAATATGTTTTGGAAACTAGAAAGATATAATAAAAATACTGAAAAAGAAATTATTAATGACAAAATAAATACATTTAATGAATTAAAAATAAAAAATTAATACTTTCGTTATGTTATAATTAAAATGGTTATCAGCTAGGAAATTTGGTTAAAGAATTTAAAATTAAGCCGTCTTATAACCCCCCACCCCCAACAAAAAAAATCTGAGAAACAGAAATTTCACAAAGCTATTATCCACCATCAATAAAATTAAGCATTTAGTACTTGTAATCGTAAGATCAAAAGTAATCAATTCCGGATATTATATTAAATACTAGAATATTTGATATTTTCTATTTGCAAGACTCTAAATCATGATTTGAGAGTTGCAAACGAAAATTCAAACATACACTATCATATAATATGTAGACACACAAGTCTAAACAAACAAAACATAATGCCCTCCAAAGATAAAACATAGCACCCTAATATTTCCCTGATAGAAAATCAGCTAGAATCGGAATGATCAAGCTAAGATCTTCCAAATACTTGTTATTACTCGAGAGTGCCGACGGATCATATGGTGGCCTTGAATCACAATCTTGAACTTCTTTCACCACAGTATTGCCGTTGGATCTCATGCCATTGTAATCTCCAGATTTGAAAGAATCTTCGGCATGTTCGAGGCAAAGCGTGACATTGCCATAATCCGAATAACATAATGTGTAATGTTGTTTCAATTGTTGATCGGTAGTGTTTTTTATGAGATCATCAATCAGGGTGACACATTCAAGGGCATGAGTACGAGCAAAGTTAATGATATAACGGGAAAGGCTATCAAGATCTGCACCTTCTGCCACTCCTGGTACGGCGTTCAAAATGTAGAAACAGTTTGAAGGGTTTGGGTGTTTTGTGCAAATGTCAAACACTGGCGCTGTTCTGGCTGAACAGGAAGAGACAGCCAGAGAGAGAAATAGTGCAAGCAAAATGGAAGGGATGAATGAAGGTTTAACAAGAGAATGTGCCATGATGTTTCTTTCTAATTTCCCTCTTTCTCTTGGAGTTTTGCAATATGGCAAATGAAAGAGTTATACCTATATATAGACTACCAAAGCTTGTACAAGCATGCAGGATATGGTTGTTGTTCGGGCGTTATTATTGCGATTAAAAAAAAAAAATCTTTTTCTAATGAAGATAGTATATTTTATGATTTTTAATATGTTTGGATAAATTTTTTTAGTAAAAACAAAATTATTAGAAAAAAATATAAAAAAGATATTTTTTAAGAAATTACAACTTTCATCTTTTAGAAAAAGATTTTTTTATAATATAAAAAATGCTTAAGTGTAGAAGAAGATTGTTTAATATTATATTCATTCATAAATTAATTTTACTTTCAAATATAAAATCACTTTTATTTAAAAAAAAAGGATAATTTTGAAAAAGTTTTTTTTTGGAGAAATTCATCCAAATGGCCATGGTTTCAAGCAAGGGGATTTTTTAAAAAATAAATAAATAAATTGTTAGACATTTTAATTACTTATCTTCATATTAAATTAAATTCCTTTTTATTTTAATTATAGAAGATAGATACATCTTGTTCTGAAAAAAAGATGTATAATAGAGCATATTTCCGCCCTTTTTATGACGACTGTGATCTTTTTACATGGCGATCTGGATTGGCGGAAAGGTAAATTGTTTTCTCTTATAAGTAAGAAAATTTTAACTAAATTAATCATTAAATATTTTGTGATTTTTTTATGAGTAATAATATGTCTTTCAAAGATATTTTCACAGTAATATTTTATTTTGGTCTAAACCACTAGTAAGTATCCAAAGTCAATTGGATTTTAACAAATATAGTTTGAATTAGATCGATCCATTATGGAGTAAAATTCTCTCAACCCTAGGTTTTTCCATCCATAAGGATCGAATTTGATATTTTATTTAAGAGAAATAAGTGTTGAATCACTTGAACTAATTTAGTATTGGTATGGTAATTTTTTTTCTTTTATCAAAACTATATATATTCTTTTATTAGAGACAATCTTGTTCGAGCATTTGTAATCCTATAAGGGCGTGACTCTCTTATTCTATACCCTGGACTTGAACCAGTATAATTATCTTTTAATTACTTAAGAATAAAAGTTATCTTAACCAATTCTCTCAATTACTAAGTAAAGAGAATTCTAAATCCATTTTATTTATTTATATCTAAATTACTAGTATTTGAAGTTTAATGGATCTCGATTAATTCGGTTTGATCGAGACAAATCAGTCTACTATGGGATAGAACTCTTCCAATGTCATTTGTTTTTTCATTTGTAAGATTTAAATCTTATACCTTGCTTAAAGGTAACAAATCAAAAATATTTTAAAAGGATATAATAAAATTACTAAAAAAAGAAAGTATCGAAGATAAAACAAATATATTCATTGATTAAAAATAAAAAAGGCTTTCTCCTTATTTATAATTAAAAGAGTTATTAGCAAATTTGGTTCAAAAAATAAAATTAAGCCGTGTTATGCGCACAAAATAGAAATTCACAATGCTATCGTCTGCCATCAATAAAATCTCAATCCCGAAACCATAATTAACAAAATCCAATATCCAATGCTAATTGTGTTTGTGAATCCTATACACAGTAATGTAAGTAATACTAGTATTTTCATAAATTTAATTGATTGATAATTAATATGATTCAATCATTAGAAAAATAATTAAGTTACTCTGTTGAGAGGGAAATAAATGTTTGAGGGAGAAATTATAAACTTTTAGATATTTTAGAGGAAGAACATTAAGTTTGAAGGTGCAATTCACAATATTTTCACTTATAATTGTCTATTGTTACTCCTTTTTTATTATTTTTGCTTTAATGCTTCTAAAATAACTTTAATTAAAAAGTTGCATAATTTATAATTTATTGCTACTCTCATTTAAAAAAATATTTAATAGTCATATTAATTAATATTAAATATCAAAAAATATCAAAAAAAAAAAATTAAACACAGAAATAAAGTATAGTCAGAGTCCGAACTCTACATTAAAAAAAAAAAAAACTATAACATTCTCTTCTCACATCAGGTTTGTGCAAAAATAATATATTCAAATCTTATTCTATTGTAACTCTATCTAAATGATAATTCACCGAAATTTTTATAGCATATTTGCTACTGTAACTTGAAAAAATATATTAAAAAAGTAATAGTGAGAGCTTTGGTTTAGTTAAAGGACAAAATAGATAATCTCATATAAATGTTTACCTTATTAAGTCTATGAGAGCACATTAGTCCACGAGTCTTAATCAATTACGGCTACAAGAATGGAAAATTATAGAAACAATCATTGAATCTCACCAAAATAAATGAAAGTATTAAATAAAATAATTGAAACACACGAGTCATAAAAGAAATGTATAATGAACTCATTATATTTAAGAGCAATCTTCATAGATAACAATATACACATTATGAATAAGTATTTTCATTTACAATTTTAGGAAATTACTTTTTTCTGATTTTTTTTCCTTTTTCTAATTTATTCACGAAAATGTAACCAACCTAAAACAACAATAGAACTATGGAAAGTAATATTTTCAAAATTAATAGAACATTTTCACATACCATAGCATTTAACAAGAACTGATCATTGGTACAAGAGACAAGACTTGAATATACAAAACTTCAAAAGTGAAACAATATTTGGATAGAAAAAGTTAATTGAATAGATCTCGAGTATATGGTTTAATAAGTTGATTTATTTAAAATTTGTTAAATCTAAAATAGTTAACTTCTATATTTAATATTTAGATTGAACTAGATCCATGACCCTATAGCTCGGCCTAAGAACCATTAGGTTGGTGTTCACGCAAGGATACCTTCGACATGGCCCAATAGGCCTACTAGCCTACTAAATTGCACCAAGGAGCCCATGTAGACTTGGAAAGCCTGACAAATCATACGGTAAATACTAGATCCCATAATTAGAGTAACTACCACAAGAAATCAAGTCATTTAGTGAGAAATTGATCCTCCTCCGATTTATTTTACAATAATTAAGGAAAAAAATTAAGAAAATTACATATCTCAAATAATGAGAAAAGATCTTTGTTACATTATGCTGGTTAACAATATAAGGATTCATATTGCATAGACTTTGAGGTAACATCTATCTGGCCAATTTCAACTTCATCTGTGACTAATCGCTTTTAGATATCTAAAATGTAAAATTAAGCATTCAATGCCTTTGTGAAATCAAAAGCAATCAATAGTTCATCTTATTGACTACATGAAAACATGCACGTACTTGACCGCCCACCCCCCCCCCCCCCCAAAAAAAAAACAAAAAAAAAAGATAAAATATAACACCCTACGGTTTCCCATTTAGATATTCAGCCATATTCATAGTAATTATGCTAATATCTTCCAAATAATTGTTAAATGTCGGGAGTATGGATGGGTCATTTGGTGTACCAGAACCACAATCTTTAACAGCTCCTACCACATCCGATGCATTGGATTTCAGGCCATCGTACTCTCTGGACTTGTAATATTCTTCTTCGTTCTCGAGGCAAGCCAAGGCGTTTTTATATAACTGAGAACACTCTGAATAACGTTGTTTCCACGAAGGGTCAGAAGCTGTTCCAATGAGATAGTTAATTAGGTTGAGGCCCTCCAAGGCATTGGCATAAGCTGATTTAATGGTAAATGGGCAAATGATATTAAGATCTACATCACCTGCTGATATGCCTGGTATGTTGTATAAAATATCGTGGCAATTTGAAGGGTGTATGTGATCTTTGCAAATGTCAACCACTTGCACGATTCTAGCTGAACAAGAAAAGACAACAAAAGAGAGAAACAGTGCATGCAAAAGGGAAGAGGTGAGTGAGGGTTTAACAAAGCAAGATGCCATGATATTTCTTTTAAATCCTCTCTTCCCTTGGAGTTTTGCGAAAATGAATGAAAGAATTGTATCAATTTATAGACCATTGTTTGTACAAGCATGTAGAAATAAAGAGGATTTTTTTTTTAAAACCTTTTTTCTTATGGTAAGGAAAACTCTAACTAAATTAATATAAAATATTTTGTGGTCTTCTTGTGAGTAATGACGTATCCTCCTAAAATATTTTCATAATAATATTTCTAATAATTAAGAATAATTTTATTAAGTCCTCTTAATAAATTTTCTTATAAAGAAAATATCAAATCCTTTTATCTACCTATGTATTATATATATTAAAATAAATTTTGTGCAAATTTGGAAATACTAACGTGTCACATTCAAGTTACCCCATTTTCCCACCCAAATTTCATTGGCATTTCTTATTTACTAACTTGGTTAATTTTATTATTTATTTTTTAATTTCGAATTATAGGTTGATAAATTAATGAGAAATAACAGTACTCTTATAATATATATAAATATTATTTATTAATCTTACTTTAATTAATTTTCAAGAAATACTGGGATATTGTAGGAAATGAAGTTTGGGGGACTGTGAGGGATGCTTTTTTTACTGGCTTTGTTGATTCTAGATTGGCAAAAACTCTCATTGTTTTGATTCCGAAGGTGGATCCTCCAAGAAGACTAAAGGAGCTGCATCCGATTAGTTTATGTAATGTGGTGCTTAAGTTGATTTCTAAGGTTCTGGTTAATAGGCTATGTCCCTACTTTTTGGATCTAATTGACCCTCTTCAAAGTAGCTTTATACCTCGTCAAGGAACTTTAGATAATGCCATTATAGCCCAAGAGATGGTTCATTATATGCATAGAGAGAAGAAGAAGGTAGGCTCTCTTATGTTTAAAATTGAATTAGAGAAAGCTTATGACCGGGTGAGTTGGCCTTTCTTGAAACAAACTCTGTTAGATTTTGGCTTCCTGGAAAGTATCATTGGCTTGATTATGGGTTGTATCTCCTCTTCTTCTTTGGCTTTGATTTGGAATGGGGTCAAGTTGCCTCCCTTTTTACCTTCTAGGGGTCTTAGGCAAGGCGATCCTTTATTCCCTTATTTGGTCATCCTTTGCATGAAGAAGCTAACTATTTTAATTAATAGCAAAGTTGAAGATGGAAGTTGGAATCCTGTTAAGGTTTCAAGAAATGGGCCCGTCTATATCTCACCTTTTTTTTGCAAATGATTATTTCCTATTTGTTAAAGCTAAATCTGCTCAAGTGAGATTAGTTTCCAAAGTTTTGAATGATTTCTGTGCTGTTTCAGGCCTTAAGGTCAATCTGGTTAAGTCCAGAGGGTTGGCATCTAAGTGTGTTCCTCATTCAAAGTGTGATAAATTTTCTTCTATGTGCCAATTTCTTTTACAAGAAATATTGGTAAATATCTTGGTTTCCCTTTGTTATCTGGTAGAATCAGGAACGAAGACTTTCACTATGTGCTTGATAGTCTTCAGAAGAATTTGGCTAGGTGGAAAAGTTACTTATTGAATAGGGTGGGAAGAGTCACTTTAGCTAAGAGTGTTCTCTCTTCTATACTTGTGTACCCCATGCATATTTACTGGATGCCGAACAACTTGCGTGATTCTATTAACTCTATGGTGAGGAAGTTTATTTAGCAGTCTAATAATTCCCATTCCCATGGCTTACATCTAGTCAACTGGGATATTGTTATGTTGCTGAAGAAGCTTGGGGGGCTAGGGATCCGTAAAGCTCGTTGGTGCAATGTGGTTCCTTTGGGGAACCTTGTGTAGAGTCTTTTGCATGATGACAGTAAATTATGGGTTCAATTGTTGAAAGCCAAGTATGTTACTAATGATAACTTGTTCTCGGTGAACTATGGGCCTCTTAATTCTTGCTCTTGGAAGGCTATTGCTAGATCTCTTTCAGTTTTAAAATCGGGATTTGAGCACAAGCTGGGTTGTGGTAATGTCTCCTTGTGGTATGATCATTGGACTTTTTTGGGACCTATTTGCCATCATGTGCCTTATGTGGAGATTCAAGATACATATCTCTATGTTAGAGACATCATTGATACTAATGGTTGGAACTTTTGCAAACTTGTCACTTCTCTTCCTTAACATGTTATTGATGTCACCTCTAGGGGCTCCTATTTTCTCCATAATGATATCCCTGATATGGTTTTCTGGAGTCTTGAGCTTTCAGGTCTATACATGATTCATTCTGGGTATGATTGGATTACTGATCATGGCCATTCTTTGCACGGAGATGGTAATTGGTGGTGGCTGTGGAAGTTGCATGCCCCAGAGAAAGTGAAGCTGCTCATTTGGCTGATAGGTCACAACGCCTTGTTAACTAACACTTTTCGTGTTAGGAAACACTTATATGATGATTCTTCTTGCTTTCAGTGTGGTCATTATTATGAGGACATTTTGCATTGTTTAAAGGATTGTCCCAAAACCCGTCGAATTTGGGAGTGGCTTGGTTTATGCAATTTAGATACTTTTTGAGAGTCTAATGCTTTGATCTTGATCTAGCACAATGCTCATAACACTCATTCTAACATCTTCATTGCAGCTTTGTGGCGGCAATGGAGGGCTAGGTGTTCGGAGATTCTTTCTAGCAAGAGTTTGCAGGATTGGATGGTGTTGAGTAACATTTCATTGTTATCAAATGATATCTCTGCCTTTCTTAGTCCTATTCGTGCTACAAGGGTTCCCAAGTTTTTAGGGTGGAAGCAACAGCCAATGGTTTCCTCAAGCTAGATATGGATGGTAGCTCTTTGGTAATCCAGGAAGAGCTGGGTTTGGTGGTTTAGTCAGGAGTGAAGAGGGGATGTGGCTTGTGGAATTCTCTGGTCATCTTGGGATATCCACTAACCTTCATGCAAAACTTCTTACTTTGCTCCATGGTTTGCAGGTTGCTTGGGAGTTTGGTGCTTAACGAGTCCTTTGCTATTCGAATTCTTTGGATGTAGTTACTCTGGTGACTAAAGGTGTTCTCCTTTTAACCGTTATGCTACTATTGTAAAGGCTATTGTGTCTTGGTTTGATGAGGATTGAACTGTGATGGTGGAGCATTCTTTGCATGAAGGAAATGCTTGTGCAAATAAGTTAGCTTAGATGGGTGCTAAGAGTGATGAGTGCTTTAGCATGTGGACTGCTCCTCCTTTAGAGATAGACTTGCTCCTTTAGGCTGATGCCCAAGGAATTCCATTCTTGAGTCATTAGTTGTGTTTCTTGTTTTTGGTTTTTTTTTTTTCAGATGTATAAAAAAAATTGATAGTAGCTATGTGATACTGATAAGTAAATCATTACTTTTGCACTATAAATATGTCTGTTATTATCCATCAATGTTAAAATTTGATATCAGCTATTTGAGGTATCAATATTAGTAAATAAATCATTCTATAGCTTTTGTCATACAAATATCATTATCTTACCAAAGTTTTAAAAAATAATTATCATTACATTAAAACCATATATAAAAATGATTTATTCCATATTAGGGAAAATTGCACTTTAACTCCCGAACTATAGACTATATGTACTTCAACCCCTAAACTTTAAAAATATACAAATTGACAACCTAAACTTTCCTGAATGTACAAATTGATCCTTCTATTAATTTTTTCATCAATTATTAACAAAAATATCAGACATTCAAAAAAGTTTAGGGTATTAAATTATACATTTAGGAAAGTTTAGGGAACGATTTGCACATAACTTAAAGTTTATGGGGGTATAGTACACTTATTTTGGCTAAAATGCATATTCACAATAGTTCAGAAGGTTGATTTGCACATTTTTAAAGTTTAGAAGCTAAAGTGCATATGATCTATAGTTTAGAGGGGTAAAGTACAATTTTCCCTCATTATAAGTATATTAATCATTACGTGTGCAGTTTATATGTTTGTATCACTCATGCAATATATATTTATATCACCTATCAATGTTAAATTTTGGTATCATCTGTTTTGTGTATCAATATTAGTGGGAAAATTGTTCTGTAGCTCTTTATCATACAAGCATCATTATTTTATCAAAGCTTAAAAAAATAATTACCATGATATTAAAAACATATATAAATACAATTAATTAATTTAAGTTTGATTTAAATTATTCATAATTATAGGTATATTAATTATTATCCATGCAATTTATATATTTGTATTACTCATGTAATATACATTTGTCTCACATGTACAATATATTTTTGGCATCCCCATGCTATTTTTATTGATTAAAGGGTAAATAATATATTTTAATACCTAAACTTGTTTATTATAATGTACTATTAAGATTTATTATTAACATTTTGCACATATCAAAATAATAATTAACAATAAAAATAAATGTACTTATATATATATATTTAATTAATTAAAATAACTTTTATTAATCTTCATTATTATATATTAATTAAGTATTTAGCATTTATCTTATTTGTGGCTATTGATAGGTGATAAAATGTGTGATTGATTAGAGACAAGCCTTATAGCACTATGGAATCTAATTACAAATTCAATTCTAAGCTTCATGAAATTTTATATTGTGAGAAGTAATTCTCACATTCCTCATGAATTTTGGAATGAATTGTTATAAAGCAATCTAGTAATTGCATCTTTGTATAAGATATCATAATGCTTTCACTTGCTACATGAAAAAAAAAGGAGATTATTGTTATGACCCAACCCAAGCTGTGACCAGCATATAGAGGTCACATCTCCTAGCAAGCCTTACATAGAATCTTTGTAGATAAACGGACAGAGTTTCCCTTATATTTGGGGTAATTTTCCAAATGCAAAAACTCTTCCTGCAGAAGACAGTACACACACTTACTTATTAGGAATCTAGACATTCTCTGAATGCACCCCATAGCATGCATATTATAACCCTAATAACACAACTCCAACCATCCATCATATTTTCAACATAACATATATTTAATCAACCAGGAGGCCAATTAACATTTTACAACATATCATAAGCAAGACCCTACCTGTGCGTTAATAGAGCATCCCTAAAGATTATATATAATTATACTTAAACAAATACAAATCTCAAATATGGGCAACCTTTGGAAACCACATGAACAAGAGTGTGAATTTACTGGAAATCCAACGACTTTAGCTAGCGATAGGCACCTAAACATAAATCCATACCTGTCTAAAAACATGGAAAGAGAAGAAAAGTGAGTCATGCAGAGTTAGTGAGAGATAATATACTTATAACAAGAGTGAGATAAGCTTAAACATATGTTTTTCAAAAAACATATAATTAATATGAACATAGTATATTCTTAAAGATTCATAATTGTAAAACTTGAAGCACAAATCCTAGTAACAATTCCTTTACATTCTTGTAATTCCATGAGTTACTTTTCATAACCTCTTTTAAGCACAAATGCTTATGTATATAGAAAATGTTGTAAGGGTTTCCATAGTTCATTAAATCACCTTTTGAATTGAATTAGACATAAACTTCTTTGTATATATATAACCATAGAACATTTAAAAATAATTGTGCATTTCAGGAGGGTTCCTATTCCAGAATTATCTCCCTATTGGGCAGTCCCGACAACCAAACCCTAGTGTGTCCATAAATCATTCCAGATGAATTGGCCAAACACGCCGGGCTAGTAACCCCCTGTTAGCTGGGGTTCTACCAAGGTGTACTAAGGGCTAACGTCCTTGCTGTTAGTGTAAAAGTTCTATTAAGGATCCCTCCCGTGAAGAAAACCATTTGCTCCATATTTCAAATAAGATTCCTTAAATAACTTAATTCCAGAAATCTAGTTCTTCGATTCTAAATATATTGCTCAAACTCTATGAAACATTAGAACTTAATAGTTCTCTACATATCATGCTTCAGCATTCATAATACTAATTCATGAATCCTCTTTAATTCCTTAATCCTTATAGTCTCGCATAATCAAAAGATGAGATTCAAAATCCTTTAAAATTCTATGTTACCAAGCATAACATCTAAGTACAATAATTTCAAATTTGTTCAACTTAAAGTGCCTTAAGTCCTATCTCAAAACATTGGATTTAAAATGTCACAAATTTCTAATAATGTGAAACTATATCTTTTCTATCAAAGTAATCAAAATATCGAAAATCAACTTCCAAATTAGCTTGTCCCACATATATACATAAATATATATGAGTAATACATTTTGTCTAGATTCAATAAGGTAGTTTAATAAAATGCCATTTCAACTTTTGACCTTTTAACAACACAAACCATAAACATAACATTTATAAATCATACATATACTTAAAACAAACTATAGATATATTATCAACTCACATATCATGTCCGGAAAGGAAGGAAATCAAGTAATATGAAGCCTCGGAGCCACCAAGGGATCCATGAGATTATCTAACATAACAAATATATAAATTATACTCCCACAACTTAACTATTGTAAGAATTCACTCGGATTAGCCTCATAGAACAAGAACTCCCAATTCTTGAACCCTAACCATCTCTCATGTGCTGAAACCTTGAATTCATAGAAAAACTGGCTAATCCATGGTATGTAAGGAGGGTTAACCTCAAAAATTACCTTAGAGAGTGGAGGAAAGTAGTGGAGTACGAGAAGAGCAGTAGGTCTCCTCCCACCATCATTTTCTCTAACTAAGGGAGAGAGAGAGAGAGAGAGAGAGAGCTTCAAGGGAAAAATCCCAACTTTGAGTGATGATGGCACGAAAAATATGGATTTGTGATAGATTTGAGTAAGAATTAATGAAAGATTGATAGAATTTATGTAGGGAGAAGAAAGATAAGAGAGAAAGAAGAGAGAGAGAGAGAGAGATTTAGGGGAGAATGGGGAATAGGGCTTGGCAATCCTCTTTTAACTCCACCCAGCGGGTGCCTGGGCGCCTAAGCACCTGAACGCCATCTTCTTGTAGGGTTTTTTTTGGAGCTTTTCTTACACTTTTTAAATATTACTATATACTTATTTACATTTAACTTTAAAATATAAATATAAATAAGGGAATACCCTCCATCTGGATCAATAAAAATATTAGAAAAATCAAAATCTAACTTTTAGATTTTAGTACAAATTTTCGGAAACTTGCATTTTCTTAAACTTTTGAACTAAAAACGAAAGGGTTAACGACTTTTTAAAATTCATTAAAAATCACTCTTCAATTCTTGGATATCTAAGGAACAATTACTAAAACTTTTGATCTCAAGAAAATGTTCTAATCATATGGCACTCCAAGGGGATATAGGGTTTAGATTTATAGCTTCTGCAGGATCCGACAGGATGCAGTATCATAATTCATGTAATTCTCTACTTGGTTGTTATAATTATCCCATATGACACTTTGTATTCAACCAAATCTTAATTTTGCACTCCTCTTATACCTATAAGATGACGCCCAAATTGCTTGTTAATCAGATGAAGGTGTATAAGGTCACCTCACTTGTGTCCACCCGACATATATCAATTACTCTTTGCATTACTTAAAAAACCCTTTAAAAATATATTACTAATGAAATACATAAAATTATTGTCTCTTAGATAACAAGATAACACGCAATTCCAAAACACCATATTTTTCTTAGACATTTTATCAAATATCTTCTACGAACCATCTCTATCACCATTTTTAGTAGATATCAAGAAAAGTCATTTGTACGAAAATACACCATACAACTATTAAAATCCATGTATCAACAAACTTGCACATGAAATAAGAATTTGTATCAAGAAATAAGCATGAAATTTTTCTAAAACAAGTAAGAACAAAAGGTTCAGCATGGAGCAGAGAGTATACTATAGTATCACAGATAAAGAAAAATCAAATATATCAATTAAAAGACAAATTGAATAATAAGTTAAATATGAATTTATATGAAAGCAAATTATAGCAAGTAAAACAAATGACATACCTTGTAAGATGTTACAATGCAATGAAATAAATCAATTAACAATGTTAATCAGATGCACTGTTTTTTTTTTTTTAAGGATATTGCAAAAGACATTTAAGAGCATGGAATAAAAATAATCTTTTTATTAAATGTGCATGGAAGGAAAGTGTCGATATTTCATTTTCAATAAAAAAAAAATTCCCTTATGTGCATGAATTGGAAAGTTATTGCTAAAATTAAGCGTATATACATTTAAATATAAATATAAATATAAATATTAGACCATCATCAATGTCAATTGATAAATTGAAAATAATGAGCAAACAATGCAGAGTGATTAGGATGAAAAAAAAAAGGATATCAGTATCAATTTAAAATCAACTTAAAATAAGAAAATGTAAAGACACACATTTATGAACTTGAAAAGTGAATATGAAAACATGCGTGTGATACTTCTAGATGGGAAATAAGATAGCTGAAATGGTGGCACGTATCATTTTCCATAATTGCAGAAACTATGTTTCAATATATATAATAGATAGATTAAGAGTAATTTTAAGTCCTCTTAATAAATTCTCTTAATTACTAAGTAAAGAAAACATTAAATCCTTTTTATTATGTTTCTAAAATAATAAATAGGTTTAATTTTTAATTAATTCATTCTTATTAAAAATTTAGAGAGTCATTAAAAATTATTTTAAAAAGATCTAGTAAGAGTCACAAAAAAAAAGTATAATTGAAAAATATAAATACATTGAATTCTTTTTTTATTATGTTTCTAAAATAATAAATGGAATTAATTTTTAATTATTACTTTCTTATTAAATATTAAAAGAATTATTAAAAATATTTTAAAAAGATATAGTAAAGGTCATAAAAAGTATAATTAAAAAATATAAATATATACATTTAAAATACTAATGAATAATTACCAATTTGTTATAATAATTATTGGTACAAAAGAAATAAGATTAGCAGAGAAGAGTTACACACTTGAAATTCATAGGTGACAAGCCATTAGGGGTGGTCGAGTGGTGGTTTAGTGGTCGGGAATTTGGATAGTTTATATGAGGTATTAGGTTCAAACCTTATTATTGCTGCCAAAAAAAAATTGTAGGTGACATTTGGTCCTCTCAATCTAATGAATAATAAATAAAATATTTGTTTCTAAGGTCCTCTCACCTGACAACCATATCAGGGGTTAAAAGGTAGGGTGAAAATAGCCCAAATGACTCGTTTGAGGGCCTTCAGTCTAGCCTACATTAAACCTATCTTAGCCTAGCCTATTTGGTAAACAAACTAGGTCAAGGCTTTTTAAAAAACCTTTTTACCTAAAAAGGTTATGCTACAGGCTATGTAAAAAGCCTATCAAACCTAACAAACTGACTTTTTTATATTATATTATTATTATTGTTATGTAAATCATGTTAATCAAATTGTATTACTATTTCAAAAACCTAATGCTAATAAAAATCTTAATCTATTTAGAAATAGACTTTTTAGCATACTTAGGAAACTTTTTGACCTCCTTAGAAATATATATTTGGTCTCTTTAAGAGAAATCTTTATAGTCTATTTAAAAGCCTTATTATCATCAAATGGGCCTCTAAATACTTTCTCACGCTAGGTCATATTTTTAAAAAAGCCAGGTTAGGCTTAAGAAAAAAGGGTCTATCTTAGGTAATAGGCTCAGACTCATGCCATATATTTGACATGCAAGCTAGGCCCATTTAAATTAAAACCTCGCCTAGCCAAGTCTACTTCCACTCCTATTAAAAGATCCTCTCACCGAGTAGCCAAACTAAATCTATTATGTACATATAGGTTGTGTTATATCTCTTCAATAATAATAAATAGTAACGTTATATCTCTTCATTAACAATAAACAAAATCGTTATATCTCTTTGTTGGTGGTGAACCCATCATAAGTAGTTAAAAATACAAAGCTAACTTAAAATATAATATTCCAATCTTTCTCAACCAAATAAATAATGCTCAAATCTTAGTTCTCGAAGTAAAATTGAAAACCATGATTCAGTTATCACAAATAACAACACACATAGGTCAATAATCTTTATGACAACATTTTAATAACATAATCAACGTCATTGGAAAAGATTTATATATGACCAAAAAAAAAAATAGTAACTCTCGTAATTAACCGCATCACAAA
Source organism: Pterocarpus macrocarpus (assembly GCA_031439585.1). NCBI lineage: Eukaryota > Viridiplantae > Streptophyta > Magnoliopsida > Fabales > Fabaceae > Pterocarpus > Pterocarpus macrocarpus. The sequence continues at coordinate 37,041,587 of CM062514.1, forward strand.
AGTAATGAAGAAAGATAAATTGATATTTTTCAACTTGTATTGAAAACTGCAATTTGTCCCCATCATACAAACAAAACTCATTTTGTAAGAAAAACTCACAAATTTAAAAGGTCTTGTAACCCTATGAATAAAATAAGGAGAAAATTGTCACGATATAAATTATCCACTCACAACTAGGGAGAATCAACCTAGTAGCTCCCAACAGCCCCGGGAGGATCAAGCGGCCTAGTGCCTAATGAATCTGATGATAAACAATATTTTGATGGGCTTAGAAGATTTAAACAATTACCCATATCAAGAACCAATCTCAAGAGATATAACTTCCCTTTAAAACTTATTCTCAACCTTAACTTGTTACCGTTTTAAGAAAAATTGGAGCTACCCACAAGATCACATAAATTTAAAACATATCTTCAATGGACAAATGGCTTTAGACATCTTACTTAAGACAAACTAATAATTGGTAAGGCTTCTTAATAAAATCCCCAAATTGTAAGGTCTACAGCTTCTAAGGATTTGAGTGAATATCAAAGTTTAGCTTACCCATTATAATCACTTAGTGGGCAAGTTCCTAACTCATTAGATTTCTACTCAAAACAATAAATATTTATTCATCCACCATTTTTGAAACTCATTAACCTTGAGAAAAATCGTAGAGTTTACCTATAAGAAGAATGTTTAAAATTAGAGTCTTACCTTAACCCTTATAAGCTAATGAGTGCCAAGGTTTAGTTGCCAAAAATAGGGGGAAAAGGATAAGGAGTGTAATGGAGGTAGGAAGAAGAAGGAAGCAACAAGAAGGGAATGCGAAAGGCAAGTGTCAATGGAGAAATAAGGGAGAAAGGCTGCTTAGGCTTTCAAAAAAATTATGCCAAATTTATAAAAATGCCCTCACTTTTTTGTTTCCATTACACTACAATACCTCCCTTTTATTAAAATATTCATCCTTGAATTTAAACAATTTATTAACCTTGTATATCAAAAAGGTGTGGATACTTCTCTCACATAATTGCTTTGGGCTCTTACATAGTTTCTTTGCTAGATGGTCCCTACCAAACTACCTTTTTAGAAACAACATCTTTATAAGTAAGCGCTTCACTCATTTGTCTACTATGACGATAGGTTGTTCATTACAGCTTAGATTTTCATCAAACTCAACCAAATCATGTTGGGAAAGGCCATGAATATATTTCCGAAGCATCAAAGTATGAAAAACTGGGTGAACTCCTAAATGGTTAAGTAGTAAAGCTAGGTGATAATCTACCTGCTCTATTCTCTCTAGTATCTTAGAAGGTCTAATGAATCTAGAGCTTTACTTACCTTTCCTACAAATCTCAAGATGCCTTTCATAGGTGAAACATGTAAAAACATGTTCCCCTACACTAAACTCCAAAGGTTGACGTCTTCAATCTGCATAAGGTCTGCGAATTTTTTTGGGTAGTAATTAGGCATTCTCAGATTAATTGGACATTCTCAATAGCTTGCTAAATCAATTGGACAAGCAAGTCTATATTTTTTAGGCTCAAACCAATCAATTGGCAATGTACAACACCTCTAATTCAAGGCCTCAAATGGTGATGTAATATCTTGTAACAATACTCACTCTTGTCTAAAGATCCCCACATAGGAACTTTAATCTAATTCTAAGATTAGAACCTTTAAAGAACTTTTCTAGGATTTGTAAAAGGAAATTAAGTGAAGATTATATGAAATTGGAACATAAATTAGACTTACTTGTTGATGACATGTTTTGGATGATCAAGAATTACCGCACAAGTGGGTTTCAACTTGCAAGCATGAGTGGCTAGGCTTTCTCTATAGTTTACACTCCCTAATGCAACTCTCAATCGGGCAAGTTATGGAGCGGATGATTATTTTTCCCAATGAACATGAAGTGCATCTAGCCAAATATATAAATAACCCTAATCATAGTCACAGTAACCCAAGCCAAATATATGAATACGTTGACCATATAGATGCCGGCATTATGGTGCTAGCCAATTTGCAAATTTCTCTCCTTGATGTTCTCTTTGAATCATATACCATATTTGATCTTTTTTCAAAATAGCTCTAAATCTCTTCAAATTCTCTTTTAAATTTCTTCAAAATCTCCTTCAAAATATTTCCCCTTTATCTTCTCTTTATTCTTTCATTTATTGGTGCAATCTTTATTCTGTATTCAAACAAATTTGGTTAAAATATTTATCTATTAAGCACAATTAAAAAATTCTCACTAATAGCGCTCAAATATTAAATTTGTTAAATATAATTTGGAAAGTTATCTTTTTTAGGACAGACTAGAATAATTAAAGCACGAATATGGAGTAAAAATATATTAATTTTTACAAGTTATCAGCTACCAATTAGTGGGAGATAGGATGAGTTGTGTTGATGCCAAGAGCTTGAATTACACTCTATTTATAGAGATTTTGATGCAAAGAGTTTCAATGAAACATTTAATGTATTCGTACTAGGTGCAGTAAGTTGAAAATGAATAACCTTATAACTTTTTTTTTCTGTGTTCTAACAATCAGCTTGCATTTATGGCAAGCTTGACTGTTGCCACCTAAAAGCTAGCCACTTTATTAACAAATCTCCTCATTGACTTGATTTTTCATCAAGTTTCAAATTTCCCGTGGTCACTTTCTCCAATATACCCATAAGAACAAACTCACATATTGTTGAAACCAATTAAATTCAAATTACTATAACTGTCTTACTATGATATTTGCTAGATTATCAAAGGTACAAATATGTTTCACCAGAATGGCACCTTGAGAAATAATTTCTTGAATAAAATAATATTTGATGTCGATATGCTTGGTCCTCTCATGACTCATTTGATTTTTAGTTAAAGGGCACTTTGGCTATCATAATAAATTACATTAACATATGGTTCCACACCCAAATTTCCCGCCAAACTTTTAAGCCAAATGGCCTCCTTCACCACTTTTGCTACTGTCATATATTCGACTAATATACTAGATAATGCAATAGTAAACTATAAAGTTGGTTTCCAACAAATTGGATTACCTATAAATGTGAAGACAAATCTTGTCAGAGACCTCCATTTATCAATATCCCAAGCATGATCAGAATCAACATTACTAGTAACACTGCTACTAGTGTTAGAATCCTTGCCATATACTAAGACAATATTTGTAGTCAAAGACATTGAACTATGCATTTCACTTTCTGCCACTGCTTCTAGCTAGGGTGCTCGTATATTTGCCAACAATGCTAACAAGTTAAAGATCTAGTCAATGCAGACCATAGCATGCATTATGGTTTCAACTGCATTAGCATAAGGAATGCATGACCTTTGTTATTTTTCTTCAATGGACTATAGTGACTATGCAATTGATAGTCCAAAATGGCCTGTCAACCAAATATTTAAAGGCTTTAAACTTTGCATTCTAAATCGCTCAAGTACTTTTGCAATATACTTCTCGTGAAAAGTATAATTTGCAAACATTTTGATTCGTATGAATTTCTATGCCCAAAATTTTCTTAGCTATAGCTAAGTCTTATTTGCCACTAAGTTACTTCTTGAATTTCTTGATCTCAAACATGCTCTTAGTAGTAACGAGCATGTCATCAACATAGAGCAATAAATAGATGAATGAACCATTTGACAACTTCATTTGGTGTAACACAACAGATAATCACTACTAGAATAACTATGACTTAACATGAAAGTGTGAAATCTCTTATATCACTGCCAAGAGATTTTTTAAGCCATAAAATGACTTATGTGGGACACAAACATGAACTTTCTTGCCTTGAGCAATGAAACCTTCTAGTTTCTTCATGTAAATATGTTCTTCAAGCTCACTATGAAGAAAAGTTGTTTTGACACAAGCTACTCAAGCTCTAAGTCACACATTGCAACTGTAGTGAGCAACACACAAATAGAGCTACATTTCATAAAAGGAGAAAATTCTTCATTGAAATGTGTTTGTTTCCTTTACCTAAAGCCCTTTACAACTAAGCATGCTTTATATCAAGCATATTCAACTCTAAGTGATCCTTTCTTTTTCTTGAAGATTAATTTACAGCCAATGACCTTATGCCTTTTTGTGGTTTCACCAACTCCCAAGTCTAGTACTTTTCATGAAGATACTCCATCTCTTCATTCATAACAACTATCCATTATACAAACTCCCCACTCAAGAAAACCTCATGATATGTTATAGGATCTTGTGTTTCAATATCCTCTGCTACTGATAATATAAATGAGACTATACTTGCATGTATATATCTTTGTGGTAGTTTTATTTACCTCCTTTTTCTTGTCGCTAATGAGGCTATATTGTTGTAGTGGCTGAGACACATCCGTATTCTCAATAATATGTTGTTCTTCTTATTAAATGGGCTTATAAGAGGCATCTTCTTGCACCTACTTCAATGGTTCAGCTTTAAACTCCAGCTGCGTACCAACATTGTGACCTTTCTCTACATCGACAGCCTCCTTTCTTGAATAAAGCATGGATGATTAATTTAACTTGACGTCTCTACTGATTATAAATTTGTATGATTTAGGTTTATTCCACCATAACCTTTCGTGTACCTTAGTTGTGTCATGACCCAACCTAGGTCGCGACCAGCGCATAAGGACACGTCCCTAGCAAGCCTATCTTAGACCATTTCCAAAGAAAATCGAGCAGAGTTTTCTTTGTATTTAGGACTATTCTCAAATAAAGATCCTCTACTTGCACAAACAATATAAACACACAAATATCATTACGGATCTAGGTATTCTCAAAATACATTCCACAATACACAATATAGGAGTTTTAAACATATTCATTCTTATGAAAATATATATGTACATATCCATACATGAAACTTAATCTATAACCATTAAAACTCAAACTTGTCATAACTAAACAAATATAATTTTACTACAAATCATAAACTGACACAGGAAGGACCCTGCCTATAGGTTATTGGAGTATTACTAGAGATTATACCAAATATACTCAAATACTAAAAATATCTGGAAAACCACATGAACAAGAGTGTGGGTTACTGGGAATTCGACACTTCTAGCTAGCGGTAGAGACTCAAGCACTTATTTGTACCTATCTAAAAATATGGAGATATAAAGAATGAGTTAAATAGACTAAGTGAGCGATAATATACCTACAACAGGAGAGGGACAAGCCAAAACACAACTTTTGCAAAATATAATCTTATAAGTTTCTTAAAACCCCATACCTTATTTCTTATTGAAAGCACTTTGTCTATGCATCAATTACCGTAAGATCTTCGATACAATATGCATAATTCATTAAATCACCTTTTTAATTCAAATGGATATAACTTCTTTATGAATATGTAAGCATAATATATATAGGAATAGCTATGATAAATTAGATGTAATAAATATATAAAACTATGCATAAACATGGAACTACTTTTCCATAACATAAAGAGTAAATAGTTATTTAAAAATCATGATAAAACTTCAAGGGAGAATTCTCGTTCAGAATCCAGATTCAATCCTCTCCACCTTTGGGCGTTATATATTACCGTCCCCAAGGTGTCCCTATTTATTCCAGACATGTAGGCCAAATATACCGAGCAAGCAACCACTTTGCTAGCTAGGCTTTTCAAGGTGTACCATGGCTAATACTAACTATCATTAGAAAGTAGTTTTTGACACAATTTCCTTCCTTTAGGTATACTTTACTCTTTGCGAAATCCTTATCATTGAAACTTTTCTTTAACTCAGCTTATATACGGTCTTGCTCATAACTTTTAACGCATAATAAGATTCAAGAAAACTTCCATATTCTCAATAACCATAGTTATCAAATTTTTCAGATATTCAAAATAACTATACTATCAAACATAGGTTCAATGTATAGTGCTTTCAAATTATTCAACTTAAAATATCTAGAGCTCTTTCTCAATTTATTGAAATGTAACTGTTTCTTTCTATCAAATAGCTCAAAATATTGGGTTTAAGAACATAACAATTTCTAATAACTTGAAACTTCATATTATTCAAATATCATAAATTAATTTCTATTAGAGCTTGTCCCACATTTCTATGCTCAAACTTATATGCATACATTTACATAACTAACATGATTACTTCGAGAATTCTATAAATAAAGAGTAAAACACTTTAATTCTATTCTTTCATAGAACTTCACTAAAACACAATTTAGGCATGCATTTAGGAAATTAAGGATAAAAGACAAGCTATAGATATACTATCACTCACAATGCTATTCCAAGAGAAGGAGTAGCCATAGTATGTTTGGCCACGAAACTATGGTCACCACACAAGTTTTGTAGCACCAAAAACATCATTATCCAAACACGAATTAGCCTATAAAATCAAAGATTAACTTGAAAAATATCCCAAGGTATAAAATCCCCAATTAGAACCCTAGGTTCTTAAACCTCAACTTTAAACTCAATCCTCCAAGAAAATCTTTCCAAACTCATGAAATAGAAGAAGATTTGAACTTAGAGAATTACCTTGGGTAGCACAACAATGAAGAAGCTTGATGAAGAATATGGGTCTCCTCCCACCTTTGTTTCTCTCACTAAAAGAGAAGAAAGATTGGTGAAGAATAGGGAAGAAGGGACGAGATTCCTTCTTTAAACTCGTATAGTGGGCGCCTGGGCGCCGTGACCTGGCTGCCTGGGTGCCTGCCCACCTAAAGCCGCATCATTCAGCAATGCAACTAGCGCCTGGGCGCTAGCCTTGGGCGCCTAGGCACCCAGTCTCCTCATTTATTTTATTCTCTATTAACTTTAAAATATAAATATAAATAAGGAAATACCCCCATTTGAATTCAATAAAAATATTAGAAAAATCAAAATCCTTAAGAATCAAAATCCAACTTTTGGATTTTAGTACATATTTCTGAAACTTGCGTTTTCTTAAACTTTCGGATTAACAATGGAAGGGTTAATGACTTTTTAAAATTCATTAAAAATTACTCTTCAGTTCTTGGATATCTAAGGAATAATTACCGGGACTTTTAATCCCATGAAAATGCCCCAAACATATAGCCTTCCAAAGAGGCATAGGGTCCAAACTTAGAGCTTTCGCAAGGTCTGACAAAACAAAATAGCATAGCTCATGCACTCTCGGCTTGAGTGTTACAAGTTGAATATCCTAGAAATATGAACTTTACTGCTCTTCTTTGAGGCTTTCCATCATCAATATGAGCATGTGGAGGACACCCAAAAATTCTTAAAGTCAAATAATCAACTAGAGCACCAGACTATGCTTGAACAAGAGTCTTCAAACCAATTGCAGTAGTGTAGTATCAGAGAGTATGCAATAGGCCCTATCCAAAAGAGTTCCATTTATACATTCTACCACTCCATTTTGTTGTGGCGTATTTTGCATAATATGGTATCTAACTACAATTTTCGCAAAACTCATTGAGCTGATCTTAACAAAACCCTAGACCATTCTTTACAAAACCCTAGACCATTCTCTGTTTGAAGGCGCTTAATCTATTTTTCAATGTGGTTCTCAATACAAGCGCTTTCCATTTCTTAGAAGTATGAAGTACATCTTTATCGTGCTTTAGAAAATAAACCATACTTTCCCTGAAAAAGTCATCAAAGACCGTCAATACATATCTGACACAAGCTGATTCAAATAGTATTTTAGTACAAATACCTATCACAAGAAGAGCTCCCCTTAGCATTATCGTAAAATATATTTAGATTCATACTTTATGAGTGTAGGAACAATTGTGGTTAGATCAAAACAAAATTTAAGCTGGATTAACTGTGATTACCTATCAATTAGCTATATAGATTAGTAAATTAAAATTTGTTAGTAAGAGATTGACTATGGTTTAGTTAAGAAACAAGTACTCTTTGTTATTTGGTAACTACGAATCAGTGAAGGATTTACTATGGGGTTGGGAAGTATTACTATTGAATGGGTTTAGCCACAAATTGGGGACAAATTTTCCCACACTAATTTACAAATTTCTTGTAGTGAAAATGAGATAAATAAAGGAAAATTATAAAACTAATAACAAAATTAATTCAATAAATAGATAGAAGTAGTTTTGAAGGTGTAGAGTGTAGAAAAATTAAAGTGTATCAACAATCAGGTTTCCCATTAAGGATTGGTTCTATACGGACTGACTATTGCTTTATATAGTTCAAATTTCTAGCTTTAACATCTTTATTTATTGGGAGTTCTCTCTTGGGTGAAAAATTGTTCACCTTCTCATCTGTGTAGACGAAAATTTTTCTCACAATTGTAGTACAAAAGTGCCGGCGGTAAAACTTCAGGAAATAATATAATAAAGATTCAAACACACTTCAGCACCCCCACCCCCCAAAAAAAAAATGCAAACACATTTAAAATTAAGCATTCAGTATCTCTAATTGAAAGATCGAATGCAATCAATTGCTGATCCCATTGGCTGCATTTTAACATGCAAATCCAACAAACAAAACCTAATGGCCTCAAAGATAAAATATAACAACCTAATATTTCCCTGATAGAAAATCAGCTAGAATCATAATGATCATGGTGACATCTTCCAAATACTTGTTTCTATTAGGGAGTGCCGACGGATCATATGGTGGCTTCCAATCACAATCTTGAACATCTTTCATCACAGCCTCGCTATTGGATTTCATGCCATTGTAATCTCCAGAGTTGCAAGAATCTTTAGCCTGGTTGAGGCAAAGCAAGGCATTGACATAATCCATGGAACATGATTGATAGCGTTGCTTCAATTGAGTGTCGGCAGTGTTTCTTATGAAATCATTAATCAAGGTCATGGTGTCAAAGGCATAGACATGAGCTATGTTAATGATATATTGGGAAAGGCTATTGAGATCTGCACCTGTTGCTACACCTGGTACAGAGATCAAAATGTCGGCACAATTTGAAGGGTTTGAGTGTTTGGAACAAATGTCAGAGATTTGCACTGTTCTGGCTGAACAAGAAGAGATAGCCAAAGTGAGAAATAGTGCAAGGATAAGGGAAGGGATTAATATTGAAGGCTTAACAAACGAATGTGCCATGATATTTCTTTCTAGCTTCTTTCTTTCTCTTGGAGTTTTGCAATGGCGAATGAAATTGAGAGCTGTACCAATTTATAGACTAGCAGCGGTTGTACAAACATGAAAGATATGGTCTCAATCTATGGGATTTTGTTTTTATTTGGAAGATATTTTAAGATTGTATATGTCCGCATATTTAATTAAATTAAATTCCTTATTTAGATATATTAATTATAGAAAGATTCAGCTTGTACCCAAGAAAAGACGATAGAGCAGGTTTTTTTTTATTCTTGTAACGAATGAGATCCTTTTACATTGCGATCTAGCTTAATTAGGGGAACAAGTGATTTTTCTTATGGCTAGGAAAATTTTAAATGAATGAATTATTAAATATTTTGTGATTTTTTTAATCAATAATGATATATTCTTCCTAAAGTGTTTTCGTAATAATCTTTTTAAGAATAATTTAAAGTCCTCTTAACGAATCCTCTTCATTACTACAGAAAGAAAATGTTAAATCCTTTTTATTAAGCTTTCAAGATATTAAATTAAGGGAAAAAAATATTTTAGCCTTTGAACTATATGCTAAATGCATTTTATCCTATACTTTTAAAAATGTGATAAATTCACTCCTGACATATTTTAATCATGCAAATCGACTACTTTATCACTTTTAATAACCAAACTACCCTTATTTTCTTTTCTTTCTCCTTCTCCCTATTCTTCTTCAAGCTTTTCTTCCTCTCTCTTCCCTCCACTAGGAAAAAGGCCAAGAAGTGGCTCAAAATAAAAGTTTGGGCAGGTTATTTTTGTAGATAATCTCAAATAATTCTTTTTCTTTTTTTTTTCTAACATGCTTTGTAAAATATAAATAGATGTGACGTTTCTAATAGAGAAGAAAAAAGTATAAATGAATAAAAGTGGATGTTCAGTTTTAATTTCTTAGGGATAGAGGTGATGTGGGAGGTTGTGGGGTAGAGGAGAGAGGGAGGAAAAAGAACTTGAAGAAGAATAGTGAGCAGAACAAAGAGGGAAAGAAAATAGGTATAGTTTGGTCATTAAAAATGATAAAAGGATTGATTTACATAATGAAGAAATGTCAAGAGTCAATTTGTATATTTTTAAAAGTTAGAGGCTAAAATGTATATAAGTATATAGCTCAAGGAAATAAAGTGTTAAGAGGATTATTAAAAATATTTTAGAAAGATATAAAAAAGAACCAAAAAACAAATTATTCATGATAAATTGAATACATTTAATAAATTAAAAATAAAAAACTTAATTATTTCTTTATGTTATAATTAAAAGGGTTATTAGGAAATTTGGTTAAAAGATTTATAATTAAGCCGTGTTCTGGCCAAAATAAATCGTGGAAACAGAAATTTCACAAAGTTATCATCTGCCATGCATAAATAAAAATCTCAATCCCGAAAACTTGATTCGATCCCAAAATCCGAAACCAACGGTAATAATATCGTGTTGTGAAATTCCCGTGCACTGTAATACATGTAAATAATATTTTCATAAATTTATTAATTGTTAAGTTTTAATTATAATCATTGCTCATAGTTTGTATTGTTTGAGTAATGCAAATATTATGAATAATTTTAAATGTATTTCCAATAACTTTTAATTTATTATGATATATATTTAAGGTTGCACTCTGAATAAAACAATGAAAATTTACGTGCTAATTTTACAAATGTCAAATCTGTCATATAATCCTACTGTAATTAGATATTTTTATAGTAAAACAATAATAATTACTCTTTCCATTCTAACATATCTATCAAATTTTTTATATTTTAGGGTTTCAGAATATTTGTCAATTTTCTTTTTATTGTCTCGATAGAACCATCGATATCTAAACCCTATTAGTAGGAGCCTGACTAATATAGTCTGACCCGGCGAAGGTCCTTGAAGGAGATAAAGATCTCCCAGCGAGAATTTTTTCTATTTCCAAAGCTAATATCTATCAATTTCTAATATCATATTAGTATTAATTTTTTTCAATAATTCCCTTAATTTAATTGTGACAATTAAATAGCCATTAATTATATGCATTTACTTCCCTTTTATTTTAGATAGGAGTAATTTTGTCCATTTATATAATTTTGTATTATTATCAAAATCAATTTATTACTTTTTTAATTTGTGTTTTCTTTTTTTTTGTTCTTTGATAGTTATTTTGAAACAAAGGAAGTAATTTTTTAGCTTACTTTTTAAAAGAATTTATAATTTCTTAATTTATTTTAACATGAAAATCAAAACTTAAGATACTTTTGGTGTAATTTTGATTAAAAATATTTAGAAGTTTTTAGAAAGTTCTCCTTTCGAGTGCAACTAGCATTGAACTGAAATGTGCAAAATCGATTAAAGTGTAAAATTTTGCTGTTTAAAACAGATAAATAATATTGTAGTAATCATAGTTTTAAACTTAAATATCATTTTTGTATTTATAATTTTGTTCTCTATGAAATATTTTTTTGTGTATCAAATTTGATAGAGTAAATCTACACTTTAGACCTGGAAAAATTTTTCATTCTAACTTTTTAGTAGTTAAAAAATTAAATACAAATACTTTAGTGTCTAGAATATTTTTTTTTATATTTTAATCCTTAAAAGATTTTCTTTTATCGCTTTTTCCTTAAAAGATTAAGTTCATACACTTTAATTCCTATATGATTTTTTTAACACTTTAGTCTTTAAAAGATTAAATGTATACACTTTATATATTTTAATATTTTCTATTTTTAATAAAAAAAATATAACCAGAAAAATAAATTATAAAATAATATATTTTTTATTAATTGTTTAATTTCAAATTTAAAAGTTAATATAGTTGTTTAAATATTTACTATTTTAATTGTAATTATTTTAATTATTTTAAATTTTTGTTATATATAAATATAATTTATATTGAAAATAATTTATTATTTATTCATATATTTTTAATATTTTCATAATAAATATAAAAATGTGTGTGTTAGAGAGAGAGAGAAAAAGAGTGAAGAGTCTTTATACATCAAAATTCAATAATCTAATATTCCAATATTAAATTGAGTTATATGTCATATATATAATTAATTTTATTACATATCAGTAAATTTATATTAAATATTCTTTATAAAAATCACATCGAACACATTAATGAAATTATTGGAATGTGAGATTTAATTATATAATATTTTTTAATAATAAATATTTAATATAAATTTAATTATACATAATAAAAATAATTATATATATGCTGTATTACTCAATTAAACATTGGAATATGAGATTAACTTGATTGAACTTTGATGTATAAATTTTAAATTAAATAATTAATAAAAATTATAATTTATTTTTCTGGTTATATTTTATAGTAAAAAATAAAAAAATAAAAAAATAAAAATATATAAAGTATATATTTAATCTTTTAAGGATTAAAATGTTAAAAATTTATTTAGGGACTAAAGCATATATATTTAATCTTTTAAAAACTAAAATATTAAAAGAAAATCTTTTAGAGACTAAAATATATATATTTAATCTTTTAAGGACTAAAGTGTTAAAACCGAAATCTTTCACGACCTAAACTATAGATTTGCTCAATTTTATATCTTTAATCATTTTAGTTTTGAAACTTGAGGACCAATATCTAAATAAACAAAATTTATACAAATTAATACTTCATAAAAAATAGAAATTAATACCTTAAATTATTTAAGCATTTCTTATTATACAAATGCCTTTTTAAAAAAAATGCCTTAAGAATAAATTATCAATATTTAAGTAATTAATCTCATATTTAATAGGATAGACTATACTAATCTCCTCTAAGATTTAGTACACTTGATATTCCTCGATTTGTCATGCCTACTATGACCACCCCTATAGTAAAGGAGTTGGATGTCGTTTCATCTACGTAAGATTTGTCTAATTAAAACTTAATTTTTTATGCCTATACCAACTATTCCGTTGATTTGTTATGCTTACATTAACCACTTATAATATGATACATTATGAATTTATTGGTGATTTGATATAAGTGATATTGTATAAATTTATCCATTAAAGTCTCTTTAAAGACCAAAATGATGCATAATTTAATTAGACCTAAGAAGGTAGAATTAAGCCAAATTAACTTTTAATGTATAAAATCTCTTTTACTTTTTGACTTTTTAATATTTTATTAGAATAAAAAAATTATCAAATAAAAATATCCAATAAATAACAATAATTATTTTTGATAAAAAATTTTAATACATCAAGATAATAAATAACTTAATCAAACCTATAAAAGTAGAATTAGCCTTAATTAACCTTTAATGTATAACATTTCTTTTTTATATTTTATATTAGAATAATTTTATTACTAAATATAAACTAATAAAAATAAATAAGAGTAATTATTATATAACAATAAGTTTTTTTAATAACTAATAATTTAATATAAAATATCTGTTAAAAATTATATAAAAGTATATACTTATAATTATTTAAATAAAAATAACTAATATATATTAATAAATAATATATAATTTAATTGATAATCATACATAATAAAAGATATTTAAAATAATTATAATTAATAGTTAAATATATTAACAATAATATTTTTAAATTAAACAAGTAATAAAAACTAGTCCTTTAATATAATTTTATTTTTTATATTTTATGATGCAATGTACAAGCAAAAAATATAAAAATATAATTACTAAACCACTTGAATGAACTAAGCATCGGTACTGTATAAATTATTATCATATACAATTCTTGTCAATAAAATTAACCTATTTGAATTTGTTTTGGTGTTTTATATTTTTATGTTTGTAATTCTTTCACATTTACAACTTTTGTTACTGTATTCTAACCCTAATCTTCCTTCAATTTTACTCGCACTTGAAGATAGGTAGAAAAAAAAAATTGGTGTCCAACTTGATTATGGCAATTGTTCAAACACTTGTTGCACAAGTTATTTAGCGGAATTGGGATAAAAGGCAAAGCAACAAAATTAAAGAAAAAGGGGGAAGAGTTCCAAAAATGCATTACATGATGAAAGCGAACCCAAATATTCAATACTCCGCGAATTCTAATGATGGCTCGAGTGTAAAACTCAACTATGGCACCTTAAACCATTTAATTGATGGGAAAAAAAAAAACCAATATAGTTCTTAAACATGTCAGTCACATTTGCCCTTTTTAGTACTTAATCATCGGATATATCAGTCCCCAAAATTGATTAATATGATCAACATTTTTTATCCTTAGAAATTATGTTAGGAGTTTTTATTTCTTAGAGACTAATATGTCCAACATTGTTTTAGTCAAGAAAAGACTTGAGAATTTACATATGAAAGTTCTTAATTTTTAGTTATTTATTGAATAATTTATTTCAGATAAAATTGATTTTTTTTTTTTTTTTGGGTAGGCTATGGGGTGAATGAAAGAAAAGAGAAATCAAAATAAACTACACAGCTCCCCCAGGAGAGCAACCCTAACCATATCTTGCCAAAGAAGGCGACGAACACAAGCAGGAGGCACATCAAAATGTCCTACACCCAAGTCCAAGGAGTGACCTAAATGAGCAAGAGAATCCGCAGCACAATTCCTCTCCCTAAAAATATGACCAAACTGAACTTCCAATTTATTTGAAAATATTGAGAAACATAATTTGTATAAACTCAAAGTGTATTTTTTCAAGTAAACATTTCAAAATTCAATAAAATTTCTTAGATAATTATTGTGTATTTTAATTGTGGATACTAGGAAATTACGGTAGAGAAAAAAAAAAAAAAAAACTTGCACTTTGAACTTTGCTGGAAAAGCACTTAAACGTGATTTTGACATCACATTCAACTCAACACTGTTCTTTTTGGTACAGCTGTCCCACACTTTAAGGTGCCTACAAGCTAGTAAAGGGATTAGTCACTCTGCTCGACGTCGATACCCTGGTCGTGGACAAAAAAAAAACGTGATTCTGACATAGTTAGTATTATAGAAAAGAAAAACAAAAATAAAAATCACATATTAATGCTTTTAATTTGTGCTTTAATCATGGCTTTAAAAAAAAAATTCCCTTACACACTAGAAAACAATAATTAATTACGATTGATTGCTTATGAAAAGACATAAAATTATAAATAAAACATTTTTAGCGTATAGGATCGCAATGGAAATGAACATTAGCGGGGTTGGTGGGTGGTCATGACTTTTGATATTTTACAAAAAAAATTATGAGAGGTCTTAATTTTTAGTTATTTATTGAATATTTTATTTCAGATAAAAATTGAATTTTTTTATTCAAAAATATTGAGAAACATACTTTGCATAAACTCAACGTGTATTTTTGTTTTTTTTTTTTAACATATAAGAAAAGTGTATTTTTTAAGTAAACATTTCAAAATTCAGTGAAATTTCTTAGATAATTATTGTGCATTATCTAATTGCTGATATTAGGAAATTACGGTGGAGAAAAAAAGTTTGCGCTTTGAACTTTGACGGAAAGGTACTTAAACCTGATTCATGTATAGTTAGTATTATAGAAAAGAAAAAAAAGTCACGTAATTTGTGCTTTATTCATGACTTAAAAAAATAATATTTTCCCGTACACACTATAAAATAATAATTAATTATGATTGATTGTTTTTGAAAAGTCATAAAATTATAAGTAAAACATTTTTAGCATATAGTATCAAAATGACGCTACAATGGCAATGAACATTAGTGGGCTGGTCTTCATGACTTTTGCATTTTTTTTTTTGGTCGGGATGACTTTCATATTTTAATTGATAGCCAACCTTTTTTTTGTAACATATTCACTTAATTCGGCGGTCCATGGGACCATGACTTGTTAACCAAGGCATGGGAATTGTCCTATTCATTATGCATACAAGTTGCCTAAGCAGTTTGCTCCTTTCACAAGTAAAATTATCAAATTCCCAATTAAAAAAAAAAAAAAATTGAAGTTCTACTATATAAAGCTTCAGCTTGCCTTGCCATTTTGTTCATTCACCTTCGGTGCAGTCAAAGTTGCATCTCTACATCCCCCTCCTCCCTTTGTGTGTCTTGAAATACAAATGCTTTTGACTGTCTGAATTTTTCTTGTTTTATAAAGTTGATATATTTTTAATATTAATTATAAAACTACTACCTTATTTTTGTTCTATTTCTTGTTTATAAAATTTCGTTAAAAAAGTAATAAAAATAATACAATTGTTTTTTATTCTTCTGTATCCTTTTGATTTGTGCATAATTTTTTCTGTTCTTGCTCTTGCAATGGACGATGAAGATAAAACATGGTTCGCTCGTCGTGCGTAAGAGCAATAGCTGCCTTGCCGACAACAATTTTTTCATTCTGAGTCCATCAATTTAGGCCCGTTTGGATTGCGGTAAAAGCGCTTAGAAGGAAAATGACTTTGTGCAGTAAATGGTAGCGTTTGTTGTAACTTCTTCCAAAAGGCCTTCTGAAAAAAGGCCTTTTAGAAGAAGTATCTTTGAAGTTACTTTTTATCTTAGAAAAAGGCTTTTTGAAAAGTAATCTTACTATTACTCTCACATCAACAACTAAAAGTAATTTTACTTTATCCTATCCAAACAAAACTTATTCTCCTAAACTTACTTTTGACATACTCAAACCAAACAAAAATCATTCTTTTAAAAGTAATTCCTCTAAAAGGCTTTCTTTCAAAAGACCTTATTTTAAAAGATCTTCTCCTAAAAGTTACACCAAACGGACCCTTAGTTAGCAATTTTTTCGTTTCATGCACATCCATTCCCTGCCACCCTCGCAAGTAATTGACCTCAAAATTTGTGTCTTCTTTTTTAGCGTTACGGGTAAGCTAGTTCAAATTTTTTTTATCTTTATTTTTCTATAAGTCAAAAGGAAGCTCTAACTCTCCACCTGGCAGGGAATAACAGAGGCTCAACAAAGACTAGACACAACACGGTAAAGCCAAAACAAAGCCTAAGAACAGCCAAAAAACCACACAAAACCCAAAAACCAAACCAACCACAGTTAACACAAAACACCCACATCTCAAACCAACCTAAACAAACCCCGACACCAAGAAGAAAGCCAAGGAGCCATAAAATACCAGTAAAAGACCACAAAAAAAAAAAAGCCAACAGAGCACTATAAAAAAGAAGGCATCCAAATCAAAATCTTAAAAAACACCCATAGTCGGAACCACCAAAGAGAAAGGAAACATCCCACAAGAAAAATGTCAGAGCAAGCCACAAATAGACTAAGCAAAGAACCATCTACCCGCACGAAGATGTCAAAGCCCACCGGCAAAAACTGGAGAGACCAACAACCACAAAAAAAAAAAAAAAATACTCCCAATCACCTCCCCCCAACCAGCCAAGCGCCAAGCAGCCATTGGAGAACAATAAATTAATATTGCTCAAATTTTTTTTATCTAAAGAAAAAATAGTGAAAATTTTCTTTCAAACTTGTTTCTTTAATTTCTTCGGAATGCCGTATGATTTGAGTTCATTAAGATCCTTAGAAAATGTATTATCCATGTAGTTTGACGAAAAGCATACCAAGCTGACAGTCATACACGCGCTCCTAGCCATCAGTTAATTGCATTGCAGAGCACTTGTATTGAAGAGAATTCTTTGTGGGGTTTTTGAATTAAAAAATAGAGAGAGATTATAGATGCATTTGTTTGTGTTTTTTATATTAAAAAAAGGTACCTTTTTTTTTAAAAAAATTCATAAAAGTACTTACAAAATTTTTAGTGTAGTTTGTTTGTATTTAAAAAAAATAAAAAATAAAAGCAAAATAATATTCAATTTTTCTGTTCTTTTTAAAAATAGAAAAGGAGTTGCCTTTTTAAAAAGTAAAAATAGAAGCAATAGAAAAGAAAAAATATTACTTCTCAATTTTAACAGCTACCTTCTTTTTATTTAATTATAATTTTATCTTTATCATTTTTAAAAATTACCACTCCCTTTCCACTCTCATTCTCGTACTTTTTCTCCATATCTTTGATTATAATTTTATATAAAAAAAATGATTATATATTTATCACATCCAATTTTGATAACAACTTCTAATTTTGATAAAAAGTACTTGTACAATTACATTCAAATGTAAAACAATTTTTTACTTCTGTTTTTACTGCCATTTTTAAAGAAATAATTCTTTTAGAATCTTAACCAAACAAATCCTGTATATTATGTACTTTTTAATGTATGCCATCTCAATTATTTTTAGATTAAAAGAATTCTTTTAAAAAATTGATATAATTTATATTTTATAAAAAAAAAAATTATGGTAATTTTATACTAATGTCATTCAATACATATTGTAAAAATCAATTAAAACCAGTATATCAGCTCAAAGAAAAAAATTTAACTCCATTATAAATAAAAATTACTAAATAGTTTTTTATTAGAGAAATTTTAACGAAATCTATAATCTAATTGAAGGTTCATATATATATATTCCAAAACCATTTAATATATTTTAAAATTAGCATATGAAAAAAATAATGAAACTATTAGCTCATATTTTTAATGACAGTTATGTTTTAAAAAAATTGATACATATATTCACGAAGAACATTTTGCTTTCAATGCAGGAAAAAAATTCTTACACAATATTGGAAAGAGGATGCAAATTCAATTCAGCCGCCACCACGGACGCGCAGAATACTGTGAGTTGTTTTCTTTTTTTTGGTCCGGAATACTCTGAGTTGTTTGACATCCTCCCATTTCGAACAAGTTGCAAATTTAGAGACAAATGAGCCATTGAGCCCACATTAGTTTGGACCATTGTCCGCTTATCACTTCAACATCCCAAGTGAACGCAATTAATCACGAAAAAACTTTGATTAAATTTTTTATATTTATTTCATTTAATTCTCAAGATGAGATTTTTTTTTTTTTCAACTTTAATCAAAATGACAAGTGTCATCCTCGCAGAGGCAATCCAACTTGAATGAAATAAGACCAATTGGATGGCAAAACTTTTTTTTTCTGAATTTAACACAATTATATATCTAAAATTCGAATCAAAGACCTCTAATTAAACTAGCACAATTCTCTACCAGCTGAGCTAAGCGCTCGTTGATAGAGGAATATATACTTTTAACTTTTAGTTATTCATTCCAAAGGAAAAAATTATATCTACATACCATCATTTGATTTGAGAATTAATTAAAATGAATATAAAGAACTTCACATAAATTTTGTCCATTAATCAAACATAACCACTGGAAAACGTCACTGTCTTGATTACATTATTATGCTTGATACAACCCATAATTCAAGCAGAGCAAGGGTAACTATTACATGGCACGGGTATAACCAACACTAGGAAAACTGGATGCACAATCAATGAAGAGGGTACTTAACGAAGCACATGAGTATTTTTCTGTTTGAGAAGAAAAAGGATCAAGAAGATCAAACACCACATTTACATACAGCACGTGTGTGAAATTAAAACTCTGGCCACACTCTTTACACAACAATTTTTCCTAGCTACAAATAGGACCCAATTATGGAAGTGAGAAGTTGAGAACAGCTCTATGTATGCTAGAGGACCATAATGAGTCTCAATTTAATTTCTATTCTTGCATGGCACACAGCTAAAACGAATATGCCTATGATCAACTACCACCACCTGCTATGCACTACCCTCTACACCGAGAGACACTTAGCCAGCGCTACTACGAGAAGAAGCGCCTTGGTTCATCAAGAAACGAACAACCACGCAAGTAATGTTGTCAGAACTACCTCTCTGGTATGCTTCTTGCATCAGCCTCTTTGCTGCCTCCTCTGCATCCTCTATTTGTTTTATCATAGCAACGGCCTCCTGGAGAAAGTTGAAAGATTAGGTTAGATAAATTAAATTAGACTTCAGGGTTTGACTCATGAGTTTGGATTGTCCTTTATCTTATCCCTTCACATTTCTCCTCTTATGTACTGCATAATAGGAAGTGACAACTGATTTTCCTGAACTTTATACCGTGTATGTCATTCTATCTTTATGGCGGCAAAGATGAATTTTCACAGATTTGATAGACATTATATAGTGAGAATACCAAGAGTAGATAGAGACAGAATTTGTCCCTTGTCTTTGTTATAGACTCAGCCTAGGAGAAAACCCAATCCAAATGACTAGCCTATCATTGGTAAGAGCCCCTAGACTTGAATACTACACTTGGTTGGCATGGCTCCCGATATGGGGACTTGTAACATTGCCACTCCCCCTTTGAAGGCCAACAACCATGATAGCCTGCTCCAGACTATCCACTCTAAGTAACTTCACTCTGGCCTTCCAAGTAGACTTTTCCCAGGTCGCTCATTTCTTAAGTCACCCTCTTTGTAACCATGGCAGCTGTACTCTAGGCTGCCCACTTTGAACGGCTTCACTCTGGCCTTCCTAGTAGCCCCTTCCCGGGTCACTCTTTTCCTAGGTCGCCCTCGACCCCCTCTCTGTGTCGACCTCTCAACAAGAGCATCAATATTATGGACTCAAGCCCAAAAGAGAGTCCAACCCAAAAGACTAATCTATTGGATGGAGAGCCCCTAAATTTAAGTACCACATTTTGTTAGCATGGCTCCCGATGTGAGACTTGCAACAGTGTCTAGGGTAAATAGTGATTGCTAACATGAAACAATTTCTTGTAGGTTCTCATTTTTTGGTGTAGGTATTTGACTCATCTTTCGGAGAGGTACTAACTTTACTAAAACATGGCACCAAGCACCAAAAAATGGGTAAAGAAACAAAATAACATTTCTTGACATTATTCATTAATATTTTAGAAGTTCTGGAAATGCACTAGTTATCAAAGAGAACAAAGTGGACGAAATGAAAATCATGGCACACCTCATTTGAGACAACGTCCCATAGCCCGTCACTGGCCAATATAAGAAACTCAAGGGAGCTATCAACTTTTTCTTCCTGCAAGACCACAAACAAATAAGTAACTAAAATATAGAGACATTAAAGCAGGCCAAGAAAAAGGCAAGGTTTTCAAGCCAGATAACAAGAATAAAGACCAGTCAGGGGACAAATCTTTAATGCCTAGGATGTTAGCAGCATTTTTCTTCAAGCTATAAAATTTTATTGCAGAATAGCTATATCCATAAAAGATTTACCACTTCATTGTCATACTTTTTCATTTCACCAACATTAGTTCTCGGAATTTCAAATTACACAAACATGCCATAGACTAATATGCATACAATTACTACAACCACATGCATGGTTACATGCGTCATGGGATTCCGTAAGAGTAGCAAATCCATATGTTGGAAGCTCCTGAATTGTCTCAGCTTGTTAAGGGTAGTTAACCATGCTACAAGCTCGATGTTATTTGTCATCTCATTTCAAACAGAATTTTCTCTCTTCAATTCACTGACAGGATGCTTTTGGATGTGAACCATATACTAAACTAACTTATGCACCCTATACAGACACAGAATAAGATGAATCTATTTATATAAGAAATATCCAGGAACCGATGTTACCATATTAGAAACACACCTGGATTTCTGGATCAGCAACAACATACTGCTTCAGGAGTCTATCACCAAATGCACGAGAAACAGCAAGAACACCACCAACCCTCCAAGTTCCTGCAATTTTAAGTATTCATAGAGATAAACAAGATAAATATATAAATCAAATCATGAAAGCTAACTATAAGATGACCTTACCGGCCCACATAACAAAGCCCCCAGCCTCTTCAATCCTTTGCCTCTCGTCAGTTTGGTCTGGCTTGTGATCTCGAGAAACAGCAATGGCTAGAAGGGGAAAAATAAACAGGAAAGTAAAATATTTAAGTAATCATACAATATAGGAAGGTTGAAGTGATTCTCCCAACAGATGCACAAGATATTACCACAGACAAATGCAGGCACGCACATCCATACGAATGGACTAACAACAAGTAATCAAAACTAAATGAATGCCCTTAATATTTTATCAATAAATGATATCATGATAGTATTTCAACAGACATTCAGAAGGAAAGAAAGAATTCTTAATACTGCCATTTGAAATTAAAAAAAAAAAAAAAAGATCATGATATATAAGCACATGCCTGCATAAAACTTTGATAGGCCCGTCTTTATACACTTGAAATTGAACACAATACATAAAGATACATATATTTTCAGCAGTCTGTTGAATTCTCATATATTTAATGTTTCCTTAAAAGTGCGCTACTGCCTGAAAATCCATAAACTTGTACATCTGAAAGGAGAGTAATGGACAGGCAATGGAAAAACTACAGCATAAGTAACAAGTGCAAGATGGTTAATGCAATAACAATACACTTGAGAGAACTGCAGGCAGAGGCTACTACAATAGGAATCAAGCAGAAAGACAAAGGGTCAACATAATATAGAAAGTTCCAGATTCCTTTGACAAAGACAATATAAGTGATAAACTCTATGCATCTAAGAACATATTTACAAGAATATAAAGCTACTACCTACTATCCTTACCATTTCCACCCCTGCATATAACAGCTCTGGAGTCCCCAACATTAGCAACGAGCAAACGGTCACCAACTAGAATGGCAGTGGAAGCAGTTGATCCAGCATCCCTGTTTTGACTATTTTCTGATTTCAGAAATTCAGAGTCGGTGTGGTTATATGCATCAGCTGCGGACAAAACAGTTTCACAAGAGGACAGAAGTGTTATTATCAGGAGTAAGCAAATTGAAAAACACCAGGCAAAAGGACCATGCAGCTACAGTAGGAAATTTTACAGACCTATTGCCGATTTGGTGTCGGAAATGAATTTTGGGTGTTTGATCAAATTACTAAATAAATGTTGTTTGACATACTCTGCAGCACGAGCACCACCATGACCTGAAAGTTATAAACAAGACAGTTGCAGCTACCTTGTACATTTTTTAGTAGATAAAGAATAGTATGAAGTGTAGGTTATAGGTAGCCAATAAGAAATAAATGTTACATGCTTAAATGTTAGAAAAGAATAATTTCTGACATCAAACAACGAAACATTTTTGTGCTCAGTAATTGCTCCTATAAGCAATAAATGAATGTTCTACAGTCACAATAAAGAGTACTGGAAAGAGCAAGTATAAGACAAGAATGAAGCATCTGGAAATTATGCTCAATAACAGAATAATCAGAAGAGAAACTTCCATAGAGATTTCATTGATGGTGTGCAGAAATCAGTAATATAACCAAACAAAATAATCCAACAGTCGGCAATTGAATTGACTGACATGAGGGTCAAAATGAGACCAAAACTGTAAACAAATCCAAACCTTCCCCTATATTTGTATGAGTGTGTGCGTCCGCGCATTCCATAGTAGTCAATTGCAGATAGTGACGAGGAGCGGCCAACCCCAAAAACGCTATAGCGGGATAGCGA
This sequence comes from Pterocarpus macrocarpus, assembly GCA_031439585.1. Taxonomy (NCBI): domain Eukaryota; kingdom Viridiplantae; phylum Streptophyta; class Magnoliopsida; order Fabales; family Fabaceae; genus Pterocarpus; species Pterocarpus macrocarpus. The sequence goes on from CM062514.1 coordinate 37,064,949, forward strand.
ATAGCGGGATGACCGCTATTTTAATAAATATAGATGACTAATATGTAATTTACACAACATAATACAAATATTCACAAATAAAAAAATGTATACAATTAAACTCATTCATCATTAATAATCGCTTAAATAACAACTTCAAAAAACACTTAGAAGCCCTATGTGATTGAGATGATGATGTTGCCATGGCTAAATTTTAAATTAAATAAATTTTATAACTATATAAGCTATGACAGTTCAGAATAGTGAGCAAGAGACATTGAAAAAAGGAGTGGCACTGAGGAAAAAACGAGTAAAAAACAGAAAAAAGAAAAAGGCATAAAAAGAAAACAGAGAAACCACGGGATAAAAGCAGAGATGAAGGAGGAGAAATGAAGAAAAGAAATAGAGAGAGAGAGGGAGGAGTATGGCCGGAAAGTTGGCCGCCGGAGGTTGAGGTTGAGTTGCCGGAACTGGTCTCCGCTGGCAGAAGCTTGTCACTGGAGGTAGGTTGCTGGACGTTGGTGTAGAGAGAACAAGAAGAAGAGATAGAAGTTGAGTCGGTGAGAGTCCGACCCTTATGCCCCCATACTAACTCAGCGACAGTAGGATATCGGGGGTAACATAGGGTTTTTCTCGCTGCATTCATGTGTGTATTTGAGGAGATAAAAGCATAAAGCTGATATGGCTGAAAATGAGAGACAAATGGTTATGCATTTTGTATCGATGCATAAGCAGAGAAACATCAGCATACAGTATTGTTAAGTTACATGGAACAATTAATTTCCCAATATTCTAAAAAGGGAAAATCCAGGGATTGAAACAAATTGATAAAAAAAATACAATAGGAACAATCACATTTTTCTAAGTTCTATGGGCAATATGTGGCATGTATCCCATTCCCAACCAATGTACAACACGACAACTACAACAATTCCCCCATTTTAGCATCTTCTTAAAATAAGCAACAAGGACACAAGGAGATGAAAACGAGAGAACAAGGAAACTATACCATCAAAAACTCCAAAAAGGCCAACAATTTCACCATCGACACCATCAATTCTTGTCTCATAAAAATCTTCCATCGAAGATCTCTTGCCAGGAGAGCTAGCATACCCATAGCTGAATTTGCCATTCTGACTGCAGATGCAAATTGTGACAGATTACATCAAAATCATCATTCCATAAAGGAAGACTAGTCAGAAAACAACTATTTATGACCATTGAGTTATGCACATAAATCACCATGTATGCTCCATGATTCGAAGTAACAACTATAACATTATCCCCAAGCAATTTATTCATGATAAGATACAGAAAAGCAAATATAAGAACCAATAGAAAGCAAAAAGCCAGAACTGGACTATATAATTTTCAACAAAAACAAAGATTGACCACTAATATATCAACAAAAGCTAATAAATTTGCTTCATGAGCCGTGATTATAACAGTCGTGAATCTGCAAAGCAGCACAAGAAGGAGTAATAGAACACCAAGGAAATAACTAACAAAAAATTCAATACAACTACCAAATATGAACAAATACCAATCAACCAACATCAATAATTGTAACCAACCATTGAAAGCCAGGATTAAAACAAAAAATAAAACAACCATTTCCCCAAATTCTAGAAAGATCTAAACAAAGATGGTGATACGCTAAGGGAATTTTCATTTTCACCTGAGTCCCCCACCGCTCACAGGTGAATCATCTGCTGCATGAACCTGACTTGAAGATGACAAAACCGAATTGAGGTACCCCATGTTGCAGCTTGAAAATTGTTCAGGGTTCTTAGACACTATTCCCCTTGAATAACGAACACAATAAAAGAAAAAAAATAATGAAGAAACAATAGCAATAACAGTGCCTTGCGTGTGTACAGCTTTTTCTTGCGTGCCAAAGGTTCCAAGTTATCATAACATTAGTGGGGTGGGGTCATTTTGGGAATCACTGACTTCCAAGTTCAACCTGCATAGAAACCCCACATGCAAGAAAAAGAGCAATTAATTTCACAAAAAAATGATAAAATAAAATAAAGGTGAATTTCCAAGAAAGGCACAAACTTTGTTACACCCCCATGAGAGAAAAATGAAAAAAGATGCAAATTTTGTACATAGATCTTGTTATTGTTGCAGCTAGCTAGTTGCTTGAAGGCTTGAAGCTACTAATGAATCAAATGTTGAGGAAAAAAAAGGAATTTGGGCAGAATTATTGAAGATGGGAAAGGAAGCAATTATTGAAGTTTGGAGAGAGAAAGTACCTGAGGATGAGGAGAGAGAAGAAATGCTATGATACAAAGGAGAGAGAGAGAAGAGAGAGAAAGTTGAGGAGGTTAAAGCAGAAAACGACGAGAAAGGGACGGAGATGGGAACCAGAGTGGATTCTGTTGTTTCATTTTTAGCATCGAGTTAGCTCAAATTGTTTGTTTGCTGGTTCCAACTACTCATGTTTTGAGACACTCAAATCTAACAATCTCCATTTTCAAAAAACTATTTAATCACATTTAAAGAAATGTTGTTAAGGTTTTGTCTCTTTTTTTTTTTGTCAATAAAATTTTTAAAAGAAAAAATTTCTTCTTCTTTTTTTTCTTTCAAGATGTACTCTCTTTTTTTTCAATATATTGATCAAAAATTAATTTTATAAATGATTTAAATGAATAACATTTATAAAAATATTTTCTATTTTTAAAATTTAAGATATTTTCATAAGTTTGACTCATTTGAATTGCTTGCACAACTAATCATATTTACTTATGGAAGTATAAAAATTATGTAATTTTTGTAGATTTAATTTTGGTATATAAGTAATATTAAAATTTTTTGACATAATCATTTAATTATATTTTATTATATCAGAAAATATTTGATTTTTATAATAATTATAGTAAAAAATTATATTATAATAATATATAATTGGTAGACAATATAAAATTAACATTTTACATTGATGATATATCAATTATTAGAACTAATTTCAATTTTTTTTTTTATCTAAATAATCAATAACTAGAGTTTACTAGACTAGCTCGAGCTGAATCTGTCCCATTATGAGATAAAACTCACCTAATATTAATTTTTAATTATCCATAAACTTGAATTCAAAATCTTATTCATAAAAATAAATATTAAACCACTTAAATCAATTAAGTATTAGTCAAAATTAATCTCAATTTTTTTACATGAAATATTTTTCTAAAATCTAAACCCTAATTAATATTTTAGTGGATCAAAGTTACTTATTTACCTTAGTTAATTTTTTTGTGTTCTTTGAAAAATACCTTACTCATCATAATTAACTTCATAAGAGCATTTAGTACTTTTTAGATTTTAAAAATAATAAATATTTATGCTTTTATTTTTAACTTAGTAATAAGCATTTTAAGAATACGTCTTAACAAAATTATTAAAATAAAAAATTACAAGTTCTTGCCTTAACAAGAAAACCATTAGTTTAGTTAAAAGGAACCTAATTGTTTTACTAATTATTGTTGTTATTATTATTTTTTATTTGTGAATGAAGCTATTAAGGTTGTTTGGTGATCCAGCAAGCACCAAAAATAGGTGGTGCATTTGCTTATGCGTCGCCGGAGGATGAGGATGAAGGGAAGCTTACGGTGGTCGGTGGAAGGGACTGAGTCAATGCCAATATAGCAGCACTCTATCCTATAAATAAGTCATCTCATCAATGGTGCTGCCATCTTTGTGCCTTGCGTGCCCAAGGACACTCACGCTCGTTCAGAAGTTCTTAAGTGTTAGAGAAAATGAAATATTTTGCTTTAATCTATATATTATTTGCCACATTAATTAATGTGAGTCACCCTTATCTCCTTAATTAACAGCATTCATTATATTGCATAGATGCAAGTATGATATGGTACCTATACCAAGTACGGATATAGATATAGATACGGGTACGAAGTATTGAAATTTTATAAAAATTAGGGTACAAGTATGACATATATATTTAATAATAATAATAATAATAACAATAACAATAACAACAAAAATCATATAAATTTAAACATAACAATAAAAAAATAAAGAGCAAATAAAGATTCAAAAATATAAAAAAACAATTGAGAAAGACATAAAAAAAAGAAAGCCAAAAAAAATAGAGATTTATATTGTTAGCCCATCGTCAATGTTAGAGATAAAGAACAAATTCATCTGTCATTATTTGTTATAATTGGTCATGAGTGTGTTCACCAGGAAGTTCACGAGATGTGGTGGTTTGAGTTTTAGCAATTGGTGCTCATCTTTTGAAGGTAGTGTCACAAGAAAGCTAAAAAAATATATAGACAGATTTCAAATTAATATTAAAATAACTATATTTTAAGTAGAGTCATATACAAATCATGCTTAGCTATATCTAAGTATTAAAAAATTAAAAAAATAATTTAAATACGTACCCCAAATATACCTGAATTTGGTATGTGCCTACTACAAGTACTTTTGCCTAAGAGAAATATTCATGCTTCGTAAGCACTCATTGATGTGATAGGTAAATAATGAATTGAAGTTGCATTTAAGAATTTCTCCAGCTTGTTACTTTAAGGTTGGCCACATTTTCAAAAGTTTACTGGTCATATTTGCCCAGCTATGTGACATTGTTGCTACTAAGATTTTCCCTTCTAATAGTGAGCACGATTAAGATATAAAAGTTAAGAACAACAGAACCTGCCAATGAATTGTAATTTAAATAATATTTTAATGATTCTTGTGTCAAGAAATTGTTAATATAAAGCCAGGAATTTGTTTTCTATATGTTCATCTCTTCTCCCATTTCTCTGTCTTTACTAAAAGAGAAAAAGTTCTTTAAATAATAATAATAATAATAATAATAACAAGGATACAAGCTATTGGATGAGTGATAAACTTTATCTTCTAGAAGATGAAGACATAAGTTTAAATTTTAAGAAACACACTTATTCAAAGAAGAAATAATCTTAAATACTCCATCTTCAAAAATTGTGAGAGTAATATATTTCATAATTTTTAATTAATATAAGGTTAATCAAGATAATAGATGTCTTGATCTCTTAACAATAGATTTTGGATTAGATTTCTAAAAATTAAAAAATTCTTCACTGATAGACCTGTATCTCCTTCAAGAAGCTCCATCAAGTTGGGTTTTATGAGCCAAATTCCATATAGTAAAATTTAAATACCGATAATTTCATCAAATAAAATAATATAATATACTCATTCATCATTAAAGAGTTGTTTTAGTCAAAACCACATGTGCCTTCCTATTAAAAACAATCCTGTCAAATGATTTATTGATTAAAGAGTTTAAATTTAAGAAGTGTTACTTGGTGAAAAAGAAAAGTGTAAAATATAATGAATTAATTTAATAACCAATCACCGATTGGCACAGTTATTCATAAGTCGAAAGAATAAAAATAAGAGTAATATTGATATAGAGTCAAATTTACAGTGAATTCTATACAAGGTAATATCTTAATTATTCAAGACAAAATTTAAAACTATAAATATATAAATAATGCAAAACCAAATATTACAAAATTATTGGTTGAGATGTTCCTACATGTAGGATTCAGCGTAAATTCGATTCTATATTAATATTTTTCTAAAAATAATCTTTAGATGCAATGGCAGGTTGAAAGTTTAGCTCGTGATAATAGTTTCTGTATTGTTCGACAAGTTTTGTTTTAATAATTATTATAATAATTAAATATTTTAATAATTTAATAACAAATAATTAAATTATAGTGTGAACATCTTTGATTTAAATTAAATTTAAATATATAAACATATAAGATTAAATATTTGAAAGAGAAAATCACTTATTTAGCCCTTAAAATATTAAAATAGTGACAATTGATCTTCAAAAGATATTTTTTTTCCATGGTATTCTAACGATAAATATGTTAATAAATTAATCTCTAAAAATTAATATATTGATAAATTAGTTTCAAAAAATTAATTTGCTAACAAATTAATACCTAAAATGTCTTTTTTTAACATTAAAAAAGCCTATTAACAATAATAAAATTTATTATTAAAATATCATGAATTAATAAAATATTTTTGAAAAATTAAATGATCAGTATTTTAATTTTTTGAAGCTAAATTAGTGATTCTCCCGGCTTGAAAAATTAGAACTTTTTACTTTTCTCTTTTCTTATAACATAAAGGATAAGAGAAATAGTCACATTGTTCATTATTGCCAAGTTTGACATGCCCTTTATAATGCATTATTAAAGGTTGACTAGTTATTATCCTTGTTGGGTCTTATATTGTAAAGTTAACTTTTTTTCGTACGAGTTATGTTATCTGCAAGTATCCAAAATCTTAATATTTTATTATTTTTTTAATTTTTTTCTATTAATTATTTCATTTTTTATTTTTTTATTTTATAATTTTTTTTTTATCTTTAGATGTCTAAGATATCAACTTATCCTAATAATCTATAAAACATCTCTATTATCGTGCGAAAGATATCTAGTGTACGGCACAGCCTAGATCTTCTTCTCTTGCTAAGTTACCTATATGGCTTAAATCTCAACAATATTTTTGGATTTTGGGTACAAGAATCCTACGACCGACCAGCACCGTGGGAATACTGGACTTGAACGAACACCATTAATTGGTGCTTAGTGATAATTAGGGTATGTTTGTTGGAGATTTTTTTAATAAAAAATTATTTTTTATTGAAAAAATTAATTTTTATATATTTAAATAATTTTTTAAAAATAATCAGAATTTAAAAAAATTATTTTAAATATTTTGTAAAAATTGAAAAAGGTAGTCTAAAAAAAAAATCAAATTTCAACTTTTATAATTATATATAAAATTTAAGTTTCAAAATCACTATTTTTAAAAATCGGAACAAACTTACACTTAATGTGATATTTTCCTTCTAGTATAATCCATTCAATACAAACTTTTCTTTTCCTTTTAATTTTCGTAACCTCAAAAATCGAAGCATTGATAAAAATCAGTCAATCGTCACGTTTGTCAATTATAGTTTTAAAAGAATAGTGTTATTTCCTCTCATTTGAAGGGACTCACTAAAGTGTTTTTTGATCATTGGTTGGAAAAAAAATAAGACTCACTTTCAATTAATAATTAAGGAACATCTTAATGAGTCCCTTAAAATGAATCATAAAAATGAGTATAAATAGTATTTTTGTTCTTGAAAGGTAGTATGATTTTCCAAATATACTATAAATTTGTTTCTAAGAAAATTGTTTTTACAAAAGTGTTTTCAGTTGAAAATATTTTAAACATTGAAAGATTTTGTAGAAAACAATTGTACTGGATTTTCTTTTAAAATTTGATTATTGTTTATAAAGACAGATATAAACTACTTGCTCCAAACACATTCGAAGTAGATTTGAATCAACCAAAATAAAAACGAAATTTTAATGGGAAATGAGCGGAAAGATATATGTACATAGCATCAATCAAATAATTTATTACATAAAATAGTCATCCCATCAACTTTTTGCCTCCTATTGCAAGGCGCTCGCAGAGAAAAAATTTCTCACTCTATCCAATTTATAATTTGACTCTCGACCTATGTAAGCCATATTGTTTCTTATTTTTTCTTTTTCCTTTTTCCTTTTTCCTTTCTTTTTCTTTGGACGTGAGTCATATTGCTTCTCACTTTCAAATTTGCAATGAAACAAGCGTAATTCCTCGTCAACAAGAATGTGCAACTAGACACCACAGCAGCAAGCAGGTCAATTAGTTACAAGGACACGAAAGGGTAACCTAGTGCACGAAGGTCGGAGAACGATAGATATATATAATCTTACCCCTATAAGCAGAGAGAAGTTTCACGATTTAAATTCGTAACCTCCAAATTATAGGGTAGCACCGTTGCCATTATGTCAAGGCTTACACATAGATAAATATAGATCCATTAAATTTGCATGAGGTGAGGTGAGGTGAGGTGAGGTGATGAAATATGAATCAACTACAGCGTATAAAAGAAACCAATTGCTATAATGCTTCATAAATGTAACGGAGATTCTCGCACATCATTTTTCCTTTTAATCAAATTTGAAATAAAAGTGATACACAGAAATATGATGTGCAAATATTAGAATTCTACACATAAATAGAAGTTTATAAAAAAAAAACAATACAAATTGAAATACTTTTCTTCATTATTCAGAGTACTCCAAGACCTAGCCTCCTACAAACCTTGTCCAATCTTGGTGACTCAAAAAGTTGTTTACATTTATCGTAAATCATAAACAAGCCATGTCTCACGCAGTCCATAGTGACAATTAGAACATGTTGACCAACAGCACTGAATCCTTATCCTTCTCTATTTAAATTCCATCCAAGACATGCCAGGATGAAAGACCTTGCACATCAACCCAAATTTAGACCCCCGCCTGAATACTCCACCTCCTGAAGATAACAAAAAGCAAGGTTATAATAAGCACATAAAACAAAGAATAGTAAAGCCATGCACAGCATCACAGTCATGAAAATTACACGACTAATCACCAGGTCCTCAAATGACAGAAAGAAAGAAAGTAGGGGAGATGCCAACCGGTGGGAGATTCTTGATTTATTTATTTTTTTGAATAAACCAGTCTTATTTTCAAATTCAATAATCATTTCTGAAATTTAAAAATGATCACATTATCCAGTTTATAAAGTGAACTCAAAGCACACGTATGTGTTTTGACTAGAATATAACAGCATTGCAACAACCCTTAATCATACCATAAATTTCTTTAATCTACGGTTCTTCCATAATTACTCTGACATTGACACCACAGAGTGACTTGTAAGCATAACTTTGCTATTTCTGATAACAGTTTCAGTTCAATAAAGGAAAACTGATTAAATTTGTAGAACCAAGAAGCAAGCAATTTCAAAGGTATGGTTTCCCAGCAGAAACCATTGCCTTTTCTTATCTAAAAGCATTGTTGCCAAACTTTTCTTTTTATCATTCAACGCCTTAAGTAGGAAGACCAGGATTCAAAATTTTGCGACATAAGTATAAAAATAGAAATAAAAGATATGGACAAGAAGACTAATTCCTTACATGCAATTTCAAATATGTGATTAGCTAACATAAATCATTGCCTTTTCTTAATTTACAAACATTGTTGCCTGAACTTTACTTTGTAACATTCAACACCTTATGTAGGAAGACAAGGATTCTAAATTTGAGACATAAGTATAAAAAATACAAGATATGGCCAAGAAGACTAATTACTAGCTTAAAGAACAGAAAAGTATGGAAGGGACTAACATATTTACAGTTTAGCAAAATTAATAACCGGATGAAATTATGTCAAGAGGTAAGGGCTCAAATATACCCAACTGAATAGTCAAGAAGATGTCCTAAAAAATGCATGTATTTTTGTAATAATACCTTGAAGCCAGCAAGATAATGTGTCTAACTTTTTAAGCTATTGTTTTAAGAGGGCTCAAATATATATATAACCTAGCACAGCTATAACATGCAGCTACTTTATTAAAAACACGAATCCAACCTGAGCAGGTGGTAAGGATGAGACCCAGTCTGATGTGTGCGTAGGAAGAAGCCCCAATGCATTGAGCTGCAGAACAGAACATTGACATATGAATTATGAAACTTTGAAATTATAAATTACAAGTAAGACGACCCTTGCAGCACAACATTACAACATATATTACCTTCCAAACACCTAGTGCCAAGCCACCCAAATTGAGGGCTATGAATAACAACTTAGGCCCAAGAAGCTCCACTCTACTGTCTTTGTAAGGCTCAAAGACTGCACAAAATCAATAGGATGCATTAATGAATGATCTTGACAAACTGAAGTTCTCAAGTAGATGAAAACAAAAAATTGCAATGCAAAGCAAATTCACTAACGTTAATCTCGAATGTCTTATGTCAGTGTAATGAGAACAAAAAACAAAGTATCATCTATTCAGGAAGAAAATGACTTCCAATAGATGCTCAGAAACACTGGACCATGACAGGTGAAGTTTGACGATAAAGACCACCAAATAGAAGACTATAGGTTAATAAAAAATTAAGGCATTGATAAAATATCCTATCAACTCCTTCTTGCAAATCACTAAAGGGGCGAAGTGGGATCTCTAGGGTCAACTACTCAAAAAATGCATTCCACCCATAACTCAACCTACTAGCTTCGGACATCAAGTACTGTGGATTACAGTGGATCCAATTTATAGCTGGCAAACATTTCCAGCCTCAAGCAAGACAATAACCATTTTGGCAACAACAATGTGCAAATTTACTACAAATAGTTAGCAAAATGAAAGGAAAAGACACCGTATATGAGCAGAACAAACAATTTGTAACAATAAAAACGATACTTGTATTAACCTATCGTGACCTGAACAAATTTTCACTTTTCTTATTTGATTTTCAAGAACAATCATCTAAATCCATCCACACTGAGAGGGGCGAAGGGAACTGGTCTTACTCTTGCCGACGCTTTGCAAGGCACTGATAGGCTGCCAGAGAGCTGAAAAGGTGATACCAATGCTAAACAAGTGTACCGTACTTCCAGCCATCCACATCATGAACCCCATCATTAGCAAGTTCTTGAAAGGAGCTTGTGCTACTTCCCAAGCTTTCTGTTATATTTACCAAAAAAAAAAAAAAAGGGATTTATATAGAATTTAATTTTCATATACTATCAGTATAAAAAATTTTCATACAATCCTCCAATCATGTATTCTTATATCATTAAAAGTGTTTAGCTCTTCCGATAACTATCTCAAAGATCACATGTATGATTATTTCCGACTGAATGTTTTGATCATTACATTACTGTTGAACGTTGATCCAGATCCAAGAGCATACGATTAGCAATAACAATTACAGAAATTATGTCCCCTAACAATTAATTAATTACCGTAAATCGAAAATTAAAAAGGTAAAAATCAGTAGAACCTGGGCTTTCCAGTTGGATTCAGCATCCTTCTTTTGGCGACTGAGGGAGGATTCGTCCTACAACATTTAATTTCCTCTTTCAAAAAACATTTTGATTTGAAAAAAAAAATTATGCAAACCCGAAATTGAAAAAATAAAAATAAAAATAAAAAGGAAAGAAAAGAGAAAGTGTTACCTGGTCGAGAGAAGCGCGAGAGAAACCGGGAGGATCAGGGACGTCGCGAGAAGAAGGAGAAGTTGAATTGTCGGTGAAGTCAACGGCCCATCTTCGACCGTTGGATCCCATCACTCCCTTTCCCTTCTCCATTATTATTCGATGATTGAATCGATTTCTGGTCCTCTTCTGTGTCTCTCTTTCAAAGCTCACTGCTATGGGCGTCGTAGGAGTAAAGTGCAGGGTTGCTGTGGAACCCCCAATGATACACTAACCAAATCGCTCCGCGTTTTGGTATAAACGACAACTATCAACGCATGCAAACCCAAAAACCTACTTCGCCTCGCATTTTAAATCACAGGCTCATTAGGTTTTGGTGAGGAGTGAGGACCTGACCGGAAAAAAAAAAAAATAAGGGTTTTGGTGCACAGATTAATTTTGATGCATTATATCCAATTCCATTCGTAATACTTTGAAAATGATAAAAAAAAATTTTAGGTTTTTTAAAGAGGATTTCTATGACACTTTAATTTTATGTGAATACTATTTTTTTAGATTAATTTTGATATATGAATAATATAAAAATATTTTACACTATTATCCAATTAAATATTTTTATTTGTTAAATTTTTGAGGCAATAAGTGATTGAATTAAATATTTTTACTGATAAATTAATACATGATTAAATATTTATATAAATTTTTTTACATAAATAGTATATATAAATTAAATCTACTCTTTTAGCATCTTTTTTAAAGTTTTTCTATGGTTGATTGAGTTATTTTTTTTTTAATTATTTAATTTACTTTTAATTTATATTAAGCTTAAAATTTTTTTTGTTGATGATAAAATTAACAGTTAATAAAATTAACAATTAATATTATCACATATCTATGATAAATTATGTTAAAGTTTATATTGTAGAAAATCTTAAGTTTTTCACTAAAAAAAAACCCCTTAAGCCATAAATTTCCTGATCAACAATAAAGATCATGCATTTTATCTTCTAAAGTGCACCCTACATTTTATAGGAGCTAAATTCCTATTATGAAAGTAATATTTTATCTCAATGATCTTTAAAGTATTATTATAAAAGCTAGTTCTGTGGTACACCAATTCAAATATGGTGCACCATACACCATTTAAGTTTGACTAGGATATATCGAAGGAGTTGTTTAGTTTGTCATTTGGTCACATTCATGAAATACAAGTAAATGTATTTCTAAGTGTGGCTAAAGATATATGGTAGAGTGCTACACCCTCAACTCAACACCACTACCTCAGCAACCTCCCTTCCCCTCCCCACTAATCACATAACACAAGTTGTCAATGGTGTCCACTCCCTTCCCTATCCTACTTACCTCTCTTCCCCACCACACACTAAGTCATTGTCATCACCAGCATCAACTCTCCTTCTCCATCTTGATTCGCTAGATGAAACCACATGCAATTGCATGACCTCGAATCATGTCACCATTGCGCCGTTGCCACTATATTGTTGGCCAATATCGGGTGGTGGCGATGAAGGTGTGGATCCGTGGTCTCCTTTTGCACCTTGATAGGCTATGGATGACAAGGACGTAGCCATCGACGTCAACATTGATGGTGTTGCCAAACTTTTCGAGGATCTTCTTGATAGCCTCAAAGTCATCATTTGAGGTAGTGGGGAAGCCGACCTTAAGGATGTTCACGGCAAGCTTGATGAGCTAGTGCAAATGTCCAATTTCTCCGTGGAGGTCATGGAGGTGCCGAAGGATTACTCGTTGTTGTAGAGGGTGGTGTCGAAGATCCACACATACAACGGGTTTGGTTTGGTTAGATTTGAATTTTCGAAGATTCAAAGAGGTCTGACAGAGAATGAGGATGTTGCTACTTAGGAAATATGGGGGAAGCCGAGGTGCCATGGGGGAAAGTAGAAGTAGAACTGGCCTAGTAAAAGATATGAAGAAGCGAAAGAAATTTTATTTGTGTAAACTTTATAATTTTACTGAAAATAAAAGTTTCATTGGATTTTTAAATAAGTTCTCACAATTTTTTATCCTTTTTCTAAACTATTGAAAGTTTTAATTATTTTAAATTTGAACATTAAAAAATATCAAAACTTTTTCGCATGTGAATCATAGTTTGTCAAATCATAATTTAGCATATTACAATCAATTTAACAACAACTATTACTGTAATGATAACAACAATAATTATTAATTAATAATAATAATTTGAATGACTTCTTGTTGAGTGATCAATTTATAATAAATATTCAAAAAAATAAATCATCTAATTCAAAATTATCAAAATGCTAGTTCCTACTTACACCTCTTTCATATTGTTGCTAGGTTGAGAAAGATTATGTCAACCACACATGGCAGTTAATTGGCATTCCCTCCTTTGCCTGTGATTTGACATTAGTTGCAACTCTTACCTTCAAAAATAAATTTTTAGGTGCCTTCTAACTTTTAATTTTAATGTTGTACTTTAATTTTAAAGGTTTTGCTAACAAATACCTTAAGAGTACTAGTTAAGGTGTCAATAGTGAAAAGTTTTACTTGAACAAATAAATTTTTAAATTTTGAATGCATTGAATATATTGAAAACCTAAAAAATTTCCATTTTTAAAATCTTAGCTTGTTACTAAAACCCTAATTTTAATGTCCTCTTGGTAATAGGAGGTTGATGGCTTTGTTATGATATTGTCCCTATTATTTTTGCTGCAAACTTTCTTCATGACAAGCAATATGTGATCTTGATGATTAGTTTCATTTTTTACTTGTTCTTTTCTCATTTAATTTTTAGTCTTGATAGAACTATTGGTATTCAAATTCTATTAATAGAAATTATCAATACCCGGTCTCATTTAAAACACTTATTTTACGAATCTAGTGAAGCAATAAGATGTAAAATATAATGGATAACAAATATTAATATGAAAACTAAGAAAGGATTTATTGTCTAAAAATTATTTTAAAACAATTTTTATGATTTAAAAAAAATCTTTTTTTTCATAAGATGAAAATTGCAACTTACGAAAAAAAAAATCATTTTGTGCTAATTTTTTAAAGTGATTTTCCTTTATCTTAAAGATTTACCCAAACATATGGGAAAAAAAAAGTGCTTAAAAAAATATTTTTTATTTAAAAAAGAAAATCTAAACGAGCGCACAGCTAGCTATGCTCTTTTTTGGGTCGTGGGTTTTATGCTCTTCTTTAAGTCACCATCCACACACATATTTTTCTGCTTCATGGCTGTATTGAATTCCTCGTTTAATATACACAAACTTGCTTCTCAAAACCTCACGCAGTTAACTCTGCATCATTTCTTGAAAACTTATCCGAAAGGTTTGCTAGAGTAAATCCTGCAAAAACCTGTTTCCAATAGAACCAAAGAATGGATATTTAAACCATAGTACATGAATAATAGTGTAGATCAATATCAATGGAATGCAAATTATTAAAGAATACACTGGAAAATCAAAGTCAGACCTGAGTGCATCCAAGAATGTAGACTGCTGAGTACTTGCGACCATGAATGACCATGTCAGCTATCATGGCAACAGGAATTGTCAACGACATGCCCAATGTAGCAACCAAAGGAGCCGTCCAGACTATTGAAAGAGCCCTGTCACAGTATTCATCGCAGTTATAGAAATTAATTATGCAATTGCATTGAGAGTTTTCTTAGGATACTGCTTCCCCTGAACTTATTTATGAAGTAAGAAAGAGTTTATCTGCTGTAATTGTTATCACAAGTCACCAATTAATCTAATGATGGATAGACTCCTACTTTCTCACTTTATAAATAAACTCACTTTAAAGTAAATTTTTTTAATGTTATACAATTTTCCCATAAAATTTTTATATTATTATTCAGTTATACATGATTATGTCCTTAAAAGTACTGACTCTTATATAACTATACTGAAAGTCATACATATATCTGATCGATAGTATACAAAACTTTTACTAATAGTTTTTCAAAATTGAAAATTCAACTCTAATTGTGGTCATACTCTGGGACACAAGTATATCTAGCAGTAAATATGTGCTTTGGACACTAACTAAGCTTAAGATTCTTAAGTACATAGACTTTGGAGGAAATGTGAGAATGTAAGGCTCAAGAAAACTACCCGTCCTGGGGTGGCTCCTAGCAAAGAATAGACAATGCCACCACAAGGATCCTTTGAGGGATGATGAGGTACTTTTCACCTTGCCGGGCTGCAAGAGGCTCGAATACTCACGACAGTTCTAGAGCAGTCAGGTTGGGTGAATCTAGGCTGGGTTGTGTTTCTTAGGCTCAAAGGGTTCTGAAATGTGTTGCTTTTAGATAGTGGGTATCTGGTTTCAAGGTGTTTCAGCTTGTTGAAGTTGTGGAGCTTATACAACTTGTGTGACTTGATCCTTCTTTGCTCATGGGTGCTGGATTTTATAGAGGCTGGGATTTGAGAATGGGACAAAGTCCCTTGACTTTGTCGACTTTGTCAAAGCAATGGAAAGGAAATGTCTGTATGCATAGGGAAGTGGGTCTTTGTCTTTTTGGCTTTATGCATGTCCGGTCTTCCTAGGTAGTAGGTTGTAAGATAAGCAAAAAAGACATAGTTTCATATAATATATCAGAGGAATCTTGCTATTCTAGTGTAATTCTCGTATTGGGTTATTTTTGGGTTAGGGAGCATATGAGCATTCTTACAACTGAGCGTCTTGCAAAGTGGAGGAATCTTTGACTTCACCTTATGATTCAAGTGGAGTCCCTTTCAAGGAGAACTTTCTCCTAGGGTAGTGGCCTGCCAAATCACATCAGTTTGGATTGTTCCCAAGCAGACTTGATCAGCTCTTAGGGATTCATCTTGGCTGAGCATCATCTCTGCACTCAGCTCCCAGAAAATGACCAAGTCTACCCTTTCTGGTCATTACCTACTTTAAGCACCCCTTAATTACTGTATTATATCATAATCCGTTTTTAGGTTATCAACAAAGTCTCATACATATATAGAGGCATTAAGGAAATATACTATAACAGTTTGTTGTGTTTAACATTAGGATGTTTATTAGGCACCACTTACGCAACACATTTATTGTCTTATGTGAATGCCTATTGGGCATAATTTCCTCAAGCTTTCAATGAACTTGTAGGAATAGTTCTTTCATGAAAATTTCACATGACCTGATTATATTTATATTTTCACCATTGATCAGATTCTCATTAGGCTATAGGTTAGATCTTACTTTCCTTATTAAAGATGAAAATTTATACATGCCTAAGTTGTGTAAAATTTTCACATAAGAGATTCATTCCATAAATTTATATAGGCTCTTCAACATACCAAAAGTAATCTGAAATCACGTTTGACCAAATGCTATTTGCAACAACAATCTCGGCAGTGGATGTTGAACTTGGAAATTTGAAAAGAGGTTCAAGTCCCACAGCATTTAACGGCCATGCTGCAGGGAAGTTGCAAGAGCATCAGTCAGAAAGTTTCACAAAGGAACAAGGCAGGGAATTCTTAACTAAATATCATTTTGCAATAACCAAGAAGTAGGCAAAAAATCAGTGTTGTAAAAATGCATTACACTAATGTGGTTTATGTATAGACAACTAACCCAAAAGGTAAAAAGAACAAAAGCATAAGCAGACGAAAAATATCTAAACAAGCCTGCCTTGTGGGCTTGGTTGAGAGGTTCCTTCATATCCCTGAATCCACCATTAATTTGTTGAATACTTAATAGTGATAAAGGGTAATTCTAGTAGCAGTTCTATGATTCTGGGGCTTAGTTTTCGCTTGCTTTATTTTATATTTCAGGCATGTTTTTATCCTTACCACTATTTCTTGCAGTCCCATTATCTATTTAATAAACAATGTGGCTATTGGCTAGAGCCTTCAATCAACCAGTTAAGCTATTGGGAAAGTTGTTCCTTGACACATGCTATACCCATAAAATGAAAAAAAAAAAAAAAAAATACATACCTAGCCACCAAAAGCCAAGAAGACAGTAGAGACCAATACAGCCAAAAAACTTTTGCATGTCAACCTTGTCTCCTGATCCAGCAGAACTCTTGAGAAGCACTGCAATTTATCGACCAAGGATTGACAATGATAGATATTCAGAGTCAGAGGTCCACACAGATCTTAATTTAGATAAAACATATATCGGAAGTCAATCTGACATTAGAGTTGATTGGCAGTTGAACATGCATACCTGTGTATAAGCCATAACATACTGCCGCGAGTAGACCAAATATGTCCCCAGTGATAGAATGCTTTCTAGTCCTTAGCAAAGAGAACAGTTTCGATTTTCAGAAGTTGAAAGAATTATGACAAGAGAATATGAAGGGAAACATTTATAGTAAGTCCATATAGAGCCACAATTGCAGTATTGCACTAATACTGCACAATGCTTCTCAATAAAGATAAAAGCTAAGAGCCTTCACAGAAACTGGCATAAATTTATTTTATTTTATAAAAATTAGCAGTTTGCAAACTTCAATGACTGCAGGATTAGATAGAGTATTACAGGAAGAGAAATGTTTTATCGAGCATAGCATGCAGACACGTAAATTGATATGCGGTGAATCGGGTGTATACAAGTGTGGATTTCAGTTATGTAAGTATTGAATGTTATGTTAATTAATATGGATGTATACTGTTACTAAAGGAAATACGTCGATTTGGCACTCGCCTAACTGAGATATACGCTTATTTGCACACGCGGTGTCTAAATGAGTATGTTCAAATAATGGAAATATTACAAGAATTGGCTTTTGCACCATAGCAAGCAACATTTTAACTTACTCAGAGAAGCTGATCTGCTCATCTGCTGCCCAAGTTTTCCCAACAGTTGTCATGGCTACACCAGCCATGCTGATTAAAACAGCAGCAATTTTGGTTATGTTTACTGTGTCCTGGCCAAGAAGAGCTCCAAACAAAAGGGTAAAGAGACCTGAGGTGGAACTCAGAACTGTTGTACTCACAACACTAGTATTTGCAAGTGCCAGGTTTGACATATACTGTGTCATAAGAATCAATTACAAGTTTGCAACAATATAGACACAACATTGGGAACATAATGAGTGGTACATCTTGAAGACTCATGAAACAATATTCATGCATGAAGCAGAATCTGAGAATCTTTCCATTTTTTTTGAGGGGAAGGGAGACAGGGAAGAAAATGCATGTACTAATCATAAACAAACATCTCAATAAACATTATCTAGATTTCATATCGGATCAAGTTGTATTAACTAAGGTTCTCATCTCTATATCCACCACATCTAATGTCAAGTGGTATCAACACACAGTGC
Source organism: Pterocarpus macrocarpus (assembly GCA_031439585.1). NCBI lineage: Eukaryota > Viridiplantae > Streptophyta > Magnoliopsida > Fabales > Fabaceae > Pterocarpus > Pterocarpus macrocarpus. The sequence continues at coordinate 37,083,273 of CM062514.1, forward strand.
TAATGTCAAGTGGTTCTCATCTCCAAGGCCATATTACTTTCTAGGTCCATCCCTTCACGTGGGAAATTAAAGTTCTAAGATGTGAAAAGAAAACTACCATGCCTAGGAGCTAGGAGATTAATTTGAAAATTATACCAAAAGAATAGGCATATCTGAGTTATTTTTGACCCCATATGTCCAAAATTCATAATATTCAATCATTAAATTTTTTAGTGATTGTTTTATGACATTAAATCACTTCTGCAATAAGCAATACATTAAATCTTGATTGTCTAGCAACGTTGATATGAATTGAGTTATACGGATAGTTATACAACAGTGGCCCTGTTGCATCAACATTTAGCTACTTTTATTCTCACTTCTCAAAAAGATAAAATAAGAAGAGGAAAATTAGTAAAAAGATCTTGGAATTTAAAGAATGAGACTTAAATGAATTCCTGTTACCTCTGATGCAAACCATATTGGAGTGAGGTACAAGCCACTCTTGGCAATTTCCCATGAACTATGCTCATAACTATGTGCAACCAATTGAGGTTCATGTTCTTCTTTCTTGACCAAAAGCATCCCTTCTTCACTTTCTTTGAGTTCCTTGTCAGAAATTAAACTACTTTTTATATCAGTTTCTTCTGGCTGTTGGTGAATGTCATCGATTCTAAAAGGGACCCTAAGTCCATTGGAAATGCTAACTGAGGTAGTGCAGTCCTCATGAAGGTTTCTATATAAATTTTTCAGTAAGCTACAGATCCAATCTTTGAGAACTGAAATGGGTAGATAGACCACCATCATAGATACTCCAAGATATGTGAGTGCAAAAGGCTGTTTGTAGTCTGTAAAAATCCTCTGCAGCAAAGTATCATAAGCTTAGTAGAACAAATCTTAGTGCATAATCAAATTCGGCAGATGTTAAAAGTAAAGCAATAACGAGTTTTAAGGAATAGAACAATTAATTAGAAAGGCATAAAATCGGAAGTTACACTACTACTTGTTGTGTATTTTTATCCTATAACATAGCACTTGTGCCATAATTTTCTTTTCTTTTGGTTCCATTTTGATGAATTGGAATTAGTACACATGAAGAATGCCTAGGCTTCATTCAGTTTCCTAAAACCTGTTTTGACTTATATTTGTCAATGCACAATGCCTAATGATGTTGCAAAATACACGCCAGCTAGTTGTTTGGGTCTTAGAAAGCATGGACACGTCAACTTATAGGTGTGTCCGCATATCTGACACGTGTCGAATATGGATATTTAGTGAACATGCATATAACACATGTATATATTAAATTAAAAAAGTATATTTTTTTTCCATTCTAAACACATTTTAAATACGGCTCAACCATATACAAGAGATACAACTTGGATGTATGAAGAACACGAGACACATTTTTTCTCTTTTGCCATTTATTTTAATCAACCAAATTCATATATTAAAAATTTCATCTCAGAACCCAACTTCAAACCAACATCATCTAATTTGTGGAGAATATATCCTTTGTCAATGAAGAAGATAAAAATAATGGTGGAGAAATAAACAAAGTTAATTTTTAAATAGTTACTTTAATTAATATTTTTGTTGTACATAACTAGTTCTACTAAACATTACTTATACATGTTTTTTGGAAAGGGGTTAGAAAATAGTGAATATTGATAATTTAATATTTATGAATTATATGTGCGTGTCTAAGTCCTACAATTTTAAAAATTTCGAGTTTTTATATTTATGTCCGTGTCATGGCAAGGGTTCATGTAACTGTCAATAGCTTTGGGACATTTTTAACTGAACCCGCATGAATAGGAACACTAAAATTTTGGAAAGAAACGAGTGGTGTTGATAATAACATGAGCCAAGTACTGCAAACTGATATCATAAATTTTAAAAAACAATAAATTGGCCGTGAGAGTTAAGCCACTCAAGCATTAAGGCCAATAGTGGCAACGCCTTTGTTACAAAACAAAGCACTTACATTTGCTCTACAGAAAGGGGTGTATATCCGCTAGTTTTTTCATATTGCTTGCAACAACATAACGATGATTTAAGTTGCACCATACATATAGTTGCTTCTCCCAAGGGGCAAAGGGAGAATAAGAAGAGCTTGGGATGAAGAAAACGTTTGAAGCAGATGAACTTCAAGGTGGCCGGGAAGCCACTAAGACCTTTGCTGAATAGGTGCCAACAACAACAAAATTTAAGCCTCATCTCACTAGATGGTATCTCACTGAATGAATGAGTTATATCGATCAAACGATGCTATTTTAAAAAAGAAAAAAAAATCAATATTGAGCATAATATATATAATTACTATGAATAGTGAATACTCTTTCACCATTAGTCATCTTACACTGATTGAAGTCTGAACTGACACATTTGCAATTCTTTTAACAACAAAGCTTGATCCTACCAGATAAGCTCCCCTACATGCATCAAATAATGATGTTGTGTCCTATGTTGAACAGTCAATAAAGTTTTACGTTCGTAATTGACTAACACAACCTTCCTCTTTTTTCCGAACTTGAAAGGAGCTATCTAAAGACTAAAGATTTGTTATTGCAACAAATAGCAGGAAGATAAAAACACAACCCCAAAAAAAAAAACAAAAAAAAAAAGAGGAAAAAAGCACAAGTACAAACCTGAGTTATTTCTGCAGAGCTGACCCATATCAACACAAAAGCTCCTATAAGCCCCAACCCAGCATGGTACCTCCAACCCATTACAGGACCTTGTCCTAAGTCCCTTATTATATGTCTATGTATATATAACCTTTAAGATTAGCTCTACTTTTGCTATAAAATCAGCATAGCCTTCTATGACAATGGCAAGCTCTTAATTGCATAAGATATGCATTCAATTCTTGAACATCTGCTTTGGATCATTACCCATAATATAGTAACATGGTTTTTTTTCTTATCTTGAATGTGGAAGAGGCCAAAGGGTTCAAGTTTGTTTTGTTCTCGTGAGAAACTAACAACTTTTGGTGTCAAAATCTATAACAATATTCACGTGGTGAAGTTTGTAGTTGCTTGTCTTAGGCGTTAGCGTTAGCCTCATTAAGCCGCGGAAACAAGTGACACATGCCGTTTGCAAATGTGCAAAATTTAGTGCTGAGGTATCGTGGCTTTTCAAGATGCTAAACATCTGTACTTGAGATAGGGGCCAAGGAATCTTGGGAAGATTCATGCATGCATCCATTTACGCAGGTCTACGATTCAGCTTTGCGTTACATTGGTAGAAAATTTGTCACCGTAGTTCCAGATGCAAACGTCACCATGCATTACTTTTTTGTCACATACACGAGAATCTAGCTTTCGGGTCTTGCCACGTACATAACAAAAGTTTTTTTTTATATACATAAATTATTAATATTAAGAATTATTGAATTTTAACTAATTTAATTTAAAATATACTAGCTGATTGTGAAGGTAAAATTTTTTAAGTAAATTTTTTTTGTTATTTTGACTTAAATTTAAGATTTTACTTGAAAGAATAAGTATTGAACTATTTAAATCGACAGATTATTAATTAATGTTTTAGTTCATTATGAAAATTATCCTATTTCCAATATTATGTATTTCCTCACTTCATTTTGGGCATCGATATCACTCATTTTGTACTTTTGATGAAATTTTAAGGTGCATTTAGTGCACTTTGATCGGTTCAAAGTCAAAAAAAAAAAAATCATTAAGCGGTTGAATTTGGAATATGAAATTAATGCTAAGGTGTGATCTTGAACCGTCAGCGTAATAAAATCAGAGAACGCAATATCTTATCCGATCGATGGCAAACGTCTAGAAACAAAAGCGCAAACTGGATAATTCTACAGAAGAATGAAAATAAATATACTGAAACATAAACACAAATTCCAAGTCGTAAAAGCTGCCTGGTCATGAAACAGAAGGTCATCCACTTCTCTTGTTTATAGAAGCATGATGCATCAGTAACAAGATTGCGTGCATCCGTGTACTAGCCAGAGAGCAAAATTTATATATTCTCAGAAAATATAAGAGTGATACTACATTTATTTTTTAGACCTTTGCAAAGCATAGAGTCCAACAGCAGCTTTCTACCAATGTTAGGTTCATAATCAACCCTTGCTTGACTTGAAAAGGGATGACAGCACACGAGCCTGCAAATTTGAATCCTCTTATTTTTGTTTTAAACATGATCATGTCAAATTAATAGAGAGAGATATAAAAACGCTTTAAATTATGTCCTGCAAATTTTAAAAGGACTCTACTTATTTATTGTGTTTATATATCTCTTTTTTAACATGACATAGTTATATTAAAAACAAAATGAATAAATCCTCATCTCAAACCTATCCGGTGCAATTATGTTTAGATAACCAATAATGAATAGAATGAAATAGAATGGAGTAAAACGTAAATCTTATTCTATTGTTTAAATATTTAAAGATGAAACAGAATCCAATTGTCATTCCACTGCTTGGAAATTAGCATGGAAAGAAATGGAATGAATAGGATTTTATGTGAAAAATGAGAAATTCCATCTCATTCTCCCCAATTTTTCTTTTTGGTTTTCGATTTTTTATTTTTTTGGTTGTGTTTTTTGGTTTTTTTTTGTTTTTTTTGGGGGGGGGGGGGTGTTAAGAAAGCCAGGGGAGTATGATGCAATGGGATGAATCCATTCTATCCAGTTTTTTATGCCCAAACAATAGAACTTCTAATTAGTCTATCTCCTTCTTCCATCCCCTTCCACCAATCCCAACGTAGCCTTCCAGAGCTAACAACAACTTAGTACAATAACAACAAAGCTTTCTTTTTTCCATTAAATGAGATCAATTACACAGATCAATCGACATCAATAAATCTAAGTCCATTTTAATTATTATCATTTTGTCTAAAATTTTCCTTGGTCTCCATCTAATCTTGGAGCACCGTTAGTCTGATATACTCTCCCTCCACAACCATATTTAAATAAACATGAACAAAATTTATAGAACAAAGAGTGCAGGAAACAGCCAAAACTATTATTTTCAAATGAGCATCTGAATAATGATATGGATTTGTGTAATAACATACACGTATTTCTGCTAGTGATACATCTTCATTGCTTCATACATTTTCTCAGAAAAACTGGTACAAAAAACAGCCTCACCCGTCAGTTAAGCTGTACAAGAATACTCTGGTAGGAAGCTTCTTTGTCTTACAAGCTCATGAAGGTCATGAACAATCTTAAACACAGCGTCTGGCCTTGCTAGCCTTAATGCATTTTGCGACATTGCTTTTAGCTCATCAGCTTTCGGACCAAACCAGTCTGCAACAATTTTTGCTATCTCCTTAGGTGATTTAGAAAACTTCCCACATCCATTTTCTACTACAAACGGGACATTGCCAGCTTCCTGTGATGAAATAAGGAACTATTGTAAGTTCACCATTTCTTTGTCATGTATGAGGAGGTGCGACTCAATGACAGTATTACGTGCGACTGCAGCCTCCCAGCAACCGACGTTCAAAACCAAAACCGAATTCTACAACAGCATAACATGAAACTCTACTCCCTCTAACCTCTCCATTAATAATATGCATGAGAAATGTTTCCTAGACATGGCGTATGGACATACTGGTCGCAGTTTAAATAAGGGTAAATTTCAGTTATAAAATTGTCAAACACAATGTTATTTAAGGATAGATCTGCACAGTTAGTGAAGGCGCCAAATGTCGATTCAATACTCATATAATTAAAATCCACATTTGTTTGAACTGCGATCCACAGATGTCGATCAGTATGTCTAAATGGAGATGTACAAAAAACATAACTATAACATGCATATTAGAATGATTTAGACAGGCACTACTCCTATAGTCCAATTTTAAGAAAGATTCAATCTATCTATTTATGTCAAATTTGCTACATCATTGTGGATCATTCAACTTGTTTCTAATAGATAAAATATCCCACTAACGTTTCAGAGCTCACCCTCAATTTTATTTTCATCCATGAACACAACTGTGTCAACTGTATTCTTTTTTAAAAAAGAAATTATTCACAAAATCAAAAAAATATTATGATCAGAACCAAGATACATACCTGCCCAGCAATGTAATCATTCAAAATAATAGGAAGGCCTCGGATCATGGCCTCAGCAATCGTCCCTGGGCCCGCCTACAAAAGAGAAAAAAAACTATTAATTGCTGTCATAATGAGGTAAGAAAGAAATTAGTCATGACTGCAAGAATGAACCTTTGTAATAATGCAATCACAAGCTCCCATGCATTCCTCCATTTTGGTGACAAATCCCTTGACCTAAATAAGAGTAAAGAAAAAATATTGAGGGGTGTCAGTGCACATACATGAGATTGTAATTGCTATGTTCATCTACTTATTGATATGTCACCACCCCCCAGCAAGAAGTTCAATAGGAAGTTTAAAACCTGACCTCTTCCTTGACTGAAAGACAATCTAATACTTCAAATGCATTTTATAAATGGTAAACTCAAGTAAGTCTGATGTATTAGACAAATTCATTGCAGAAGGTATAGATGGGAGCATAAGTATCTTATCCAAACTTGATGGAATCCTACCTAGAAATTTTTTTCCCTGGCAATCAACCAAATTGGGACTAATTTCTGCACTCATGAGTTATAATAACAACATTCATCATGTCTTTGATGTATTATGGAAGCCCACTTATCTGTCACCTTTTTCTTACCTGAATCCTCTCTCTCTTAATTAGGACAATTGCATATGCACATTATTCACAAGGTCTTCATTTGTTCTTCTATATTCAATTGCACATACCGCGAGCTTCTTTTTTTTTTTTTTCTCTCTCACAAATACACTCCAAAAGTTCAAACGTGTGATATTATATGAGAAATCTAGTCCTAAATACTAGTTCATCATGTAAAGAAAATGCAGACACTAGTAGAAGTCACTCACCATGGGCCGCTGACAGAATAAATCTTGAGTAAACCTCCAATTTTTAAGCACATGGTGAAACAAACGTAACAAGAAGAGACGGAGTGCAAGTGAGCCCATTCACAAACACACTAAAACACATATGGGATTGAGAAAGTGAACAAGGCTTTGGAAAGATTTTAGGACAATTAATACCTGCACAGGAATCTTCCAATTAATTGCATTTAGTTTGTTAGCAAGCTTCTTATTGCGACCACAAATCACAAGAATCTGACCAATGGGAGACCCAAGATTTTCATCATATAATGAATATCCAAGTGCCCGAGCAGTAGCCTCAATGGGGCCCATACCTTCACCTCCCCCCATCAATAATACAGCAGGAAGATCCTCGTCCATCCCTAATTTTCTCCTTAGTTCATCCTATAGCATCATCAATTGCATAGCGTTGTTTCAGACTTATACGTTAAAACATTTACACTTCCATAAATAATTAAAACTAGGCATGAAACAAACATATATAGTGTTGATCAGTAAGGTTTGATTGAAAGGAAAAATAAGGAAAGTACAATACAGACCCAAATTTATACCTCAAAGTAATTGAAATACATGCCAGCATATGCATCAATTAGTTTCAAGTAACTACTATGATTTGCACAACCCTAAAATTAAGATGCTTGACTACTACAAGTATTCATGTTCTTATGAAATCTGAGCCAATAACAAACACCAGTTATTTATGCCATTTCACATTTAATTATTGAAGTCTAAAAAAAAAATTATTGTTTGCAATTGTTCAATTTTCCATATGCTGACAAGGGAGTGGGGAGGGAGCGGGGGCAATTAAGTGTAATGTAATTGCTGAAATTGTAGTTAACAGACCCACCCTTTACACAATTGAGCACTGATGACATAGCAACTGCTAAAATTTTGATGCAGGAACAACAGCAGTACAACAACAACAACAACAACAATAATAATAATGGGGATATCTTTACAGTTTCAACATATTTTTAGTTAATTTTGGTGGTTTATGTTTACAGGTAGTTTTGTATCAAATTGTTGTTAATTAGGCGTTTAACTATCTCATCGGTCAGGCTCAAAGACTCCTAATGGGCCTGGGTTAGCAGTAAGTGTTAATACTTAATAATTACATTTTTGGAAGTTGTTTCTTCTAAGTTGTACTCTAATAAGTTATGCCTAGAAAGTTGTAGTTCAATAATTATACTTTGAATTACCAAGAAGAGATGTAACTTAAGAGGTCTCGGCTTCCACCATAAAAGCTGAACTTGCCTATGTTTAAGGCCTTTTCTTGAATAAAATCCAGAATTATTAAGAAGAACCTTCTTCTTTTCCTGGTTGTTACACCATAAGACCAGCCATTAGCTGTGTTCACCATTCTTCCTTCAAACCTTCTCAATCCCTTGGTAGAATTCTAGCTAAAGTATTTGTCCTAATCAAAGTTCCTGCAATAAATTCAAAAACCTAATGACTTAAGTTACTAGACTCCTTATTGGGACTGGAGAATTCTGATTATCCTATTTCACCTTATCAAACAATCTAGTGAAGATCACTGGGAGTAATAAATATATCACACCATACTGTATCCCAGTTTCAGAATTCTAGAAAAACAAGCCATCCAATTCAAAGCATAGCAATATGAAAATTACATACCTTTGGCTGAACAGGCTTAACAAAGGAAGGTCGGACAGGTAGACCATAAATCTTTATTTGGGATGGTTGGAGTCCAGCTTTCAGTGCCCTTTTTGCAACATCTGTTGTTGGACAATAGCATCTAGTTACAAGTTTATGAAACCTAAAAAAATACAATATATAAGATGTCAAAACCAGACTAATGATATTTCTAAAAAGAAAATAAATACTAATAATTAAAAAAAAATTCAAAACTAACCATGTAGGATGGCATGTGCTTAAATCAGTAACAACTGTGGTAAAAACAATCTTCTTTAAAAGACCCTTTGCCCTCAAAATTCGAAGTGGAACGTGTTGCATCAGTGGATGCACACTGATTATTATATCTGGCTGATATTTCATTAGCCCTTTAGCAACCTCACTGTAAAAGAAAGATATGATATTCAACTCTGACATGGAATATTATAATGTATGTGTCTGAGAAAAGCTACACATGCTCGAGACTTAAATAACTAAGAATATCAGCATGGGCAGCAGCAAAATAAACTAAAGACATTGTAAACTGCAATCAGAAAGCAATTGTTCCGGTGAATAATGCACTATTTTGTAATGCACAAATTTCAAATAGAACCATGCTGAAGTATTGTTAAGTTAGCATGTCATTGTCTCTACCACTGTAATGAATCAAATAATACATAATTGTTTAAAGCCAACTATCTACATTTATAAACAGAAATATGTGTTCCAAATATGAGCAAACAAATTACTCCAACCAATGGGAATAAAGTCTGTAAAAACATGGAAAGTGTCTCAATATAACTTATGGTAGTTCAATGATCCAAAGAAGACTTCAATTTGAAGAGGCAAAATGCTAGAGCAGTATATGTCCAGCCAGACTTCCCTTTTTGTGCAGTTCACAAAACCTATCACCTATCTGCAATGGCATGTGAGTATGCATTTCTTTTTGTCTCATTGAAGTAATTTGACAAGAAATAAGAGTAGGAATTGTACAGTGAAGGCAACCAAAGTCTAACCGAGCTATGAACGTTGAAGTTGCTGCAAAATTAGACTGATGCACTATGCGTGGGGCAGTTCCATAGTAGGTCATCTTCCACAGTGGCCCATGTTTCACCAAAAAGCTATAGCTCCTTGGAAGTTGATTGAATGGCCAAGGTGTGTGATCAGTCCATAAATCAGTAACAAACACCTGCATCATGAACTCCACATTGAGAACACAACCCAAAAACGAACACATATATTCGCACACCCAACCATTAGATTTACTGTAACTTTCTATCCCACAAAAGAGAAATGTAAACACTCATTTTAGTCTCCAAAGAAAGTTTGCATCAATGTAATCCCTTGGTCATAAAAGGCATAAAAAATGATATCAGCTTGGTCATCAAAAAAAGGTTGACATCAATTTAGTTCCTTACTTAATATCATATGTTGAGGCCAATCCATTTCCTCAATCCAAGCGGCATAACTTTAGTGCAAAGTGGCATTATTCTGGTGCTAAATCAGAAGCTCCATTAACATTCTCATTTCTCATGGTTAATGGAGGACAATTTTAATGTCATTATTTATAATTGGGAGTTTAGGGTAAATTAACTCTGACTTTCTTTGAAAGGCCAAACTGATGTCAAAGCATGTGATTGGCTAGCAATGCATACGGAGAAATGCGCTTTCCAGCGCACTTTTTACAAAAGGAAGTCAGATCCTTCCTTTGAGGGAAGGCTCGTTAGCATTGAAAACCTAACATTCTGAAAATAAGTGTTTCCTCTTAAGTAAAGTGTCCCTCTCTGTTTGTTCTTTTATTCTTCTCAAAAATGGAAGAACAACAAAAATAACCTTGTAATCCTCCTAAAATTATTTATTTATACAAATTAATCCTAAAATTTACAAAGCTAGCATCAAGTTAGTTAACACTAAATTGAGATACAATAATGACTAATATGCTGCTTGTTTTATAAATTCAAAGACTAACTACTAAACTCATATTCAGGAACTAAACTGCAAGTGGAGAACAATTCTAGCCACCAATTCACCTATTTACCAAAGCATCTTCTTTTATTCTTCTCATTAGATAGGGCAGCCCAGTGCACAAGGCTCCCACCACGTGCGGTCTGGCCAGGAAGAAATTATTGAATGCAAGCACAAGCTTGGATTATGCTCTAACCATTCATTCATAAAGTGATATTTAAACTAAATATGCAAGTTAGTGGTGGGTCTTTCTATCATTTGAAACTAAAATGACACTATAAAATATAAATGCTCAGAGCACAATCCAGCTAACAAACCTGGTAATCATCACCAAATTCTTCATAAAAAGCAGCCTTGATGGCTTCAGCAGAGGCCCTATGTCCACCACCAGTGTCACTCATCAAAATCAAAACCTTCTTGGGACCCTCACCCTCACCACCATTCACCTGCAACCTCTCAACCTCCACAACACCATTCCCACCATCTTCCCTCACCCCATTCCCATTCCCATCATCACCGCCACCATTCCCACCATCACTGCCATTGCTAATCTCTCCAAAAGAACCAATCCGCACCGAAGCGAACCCAATCGGTACCCTCTCGCAGTGGAACCTCACGGCCCTGTTGAACTCGTTCACGAAGCTCCCGAACCCAAAACCCACTCCTCCGCCAAAGGCTCTAACCTTTAAGGTATGCGAAACGGTGCGTTTTCGCGCACGTGCGTTGAAGTAGAGGAAGTTGGAGAAAACCGAAGAGAAGCACGTGTCTGATCCTCCTCCTCCTCCTCCTCCTCCTCCTCCTCCTAAGTTGAGGTATGCGGCGGTCGAATCGAAAGCGAAGCGACCGATTCGGGTTCCCAAATCGAGGACTGAACCGGGTTCGTGCTTAAGCATTATTATGATGATGATGATGATTGGTGTGTGTATGTGTGTGTGTGTGTGTGTGTGTAAGTTCTTCTTTGTGTGTGTGTGTGTTGTTTATGTGAGGATAGTATTAGTGTGGGGGTGGTTCTTAAAGGTTGTTGAGGAGGAGAGTGTTGTGGTTTTTCTGTTTGTTTGCGGTTGTGGTGTGTGCCTGTGGGGTGGGGGAATTGTTGCTGCAGAGAGAGGGGGGAGTTTGGGAGGGAGGGAGGGTTGGTTGTTGGTTTTAAGTGGATTGGGTTTTGCTTTCGATTGACTCCGTAGAGAGAGAGAGAACACCGGCCTGACTAGCTGGCCTCGCACCTCAAGAAGAGAATCGTTTCTCTTTGTGGGGTCCCGATGCTCCACTGCAACATTCACTTAGATTGACTCAACCAATAGGTAGATGTGAAGCTTCTTTTAAATTTTTGGAGTAAGAAATTTCTATTGAATAGAAAATCTTTAAACAAAAGAAATTTCTTATTCTTAGTCTGTATAGTATTTGCTTTATCAGTAAATATTGGTAGTAAAGTAGATAAAATGGCCCACATTTATTAATATGATAATTAAGGTATTGACTAAAATAAGAGATTTTTTTTAATTATAAATACGGCTGAAAATTTCTTTCATTCTTATTATCAATTTAGAATAAGAAAATCTCTTTATCATTAATAATGTTGACTCACTTAATTAATCTTTTATTTATATATTGTTATAATTTAGGTTTGATTTTTAATTTTCTCTACTAGTGATAGAGTTATAAATAATTTTATAAGTACTAAATTCAGAAATATGCTTTGAAACTAAAGCAACTCTTCCGTTTTACCAAAATTTTTGCATAAAATTTAAAAAGGAAAATCTTCTTACTAGAAAACAAATAAAACCCCTCTCTCTCTCTCTCTCTTCCATCAATAAACAAGAAGTACAAGCTTTATATATTTATTATTATTCTAAATCATCTAGCTTAGAACATTTTAACAATTATATTAAAATTAAAAAATAATTATATCAATATAAATTTAACTATCATATTTTAGTAGATATAAATTAAACTCACGATACTAATTATGTTTCGTGAAATAGCATATATAGAATATATAAAAGTAAAGTGACTGTTGAGTGTTTAGATTTTAAGGAAAAAAACTTCAAAATCTCAATTCTTATTGGCAATCAACTATGAGTTATAATTGGTAATAGTCCTTTATTTATATCCCTAACTAATATTTCACTAATTAACTAACTATTAGGATTATATCATATTTTTATCATATACCAAATACACTTTAATAGTCAAGTTTTTAAGTCAAGTGATCACCACAATTGTCAACACGGAACAACACTCAACATTTGATTGCGAAAATTCAAAGACTCTAATAGTCAAGTTTTTAAGGTTTTACAATTGATTACTAAACATGTTTCATGGGAATTTTCTACAATGTGAGGCATAATGAAATTAATATGACTGTAATTGTTTTCTTTTTTAAAGTACATTTTAATAGCATTGAGTCAAAGTAAATAATTATAGTAGGAGTGCAACAAACAAAACAGGATGACGTATAATTATAGTAAAAACTTTGCGCATACAAAATAATAAGTATGTAAAATATTTTATGTTGTCAACTAATTATAAATTACATATGTCTTTTGAAAGAGTTACAGTAAAAGTCCATTTTCAACACATAATTGAATGATTATATAAAAAACTTATATACTAACAATATGAAAAATTTAAATCTATATTTAGTATTGTTTGATAATCTTTTTTTTTTTTTCCTAAATGCTCTGTGTTAGGAGAAATTAAAATAAACAAAGAAGTTTATAGTAATAATTAAGAAGCTAATTATAAAACTCAATCTATACCAGACTCACATATTTGGTTTAGTAGTGAAGTGTGTGATATTTGAGTTAACTATGTCAAATATATAATATTAATTTGCAAGAAAATATTTAGGCGAATTCTTTAATTCTAGCATCAGGTCCAACTTTAATAGAATCGGAGAGCTTAATTAACCGAGATACACATAAATTGACTCAAACGGCTATTTGATTAAATTTTTTTTTTTAAGAAAAGAAAAGTCTACTCTAAACGCTCATGACCCCATTATTTTAATTCTTATAATAATCTATCTATCTATATCTATATCTATATCTATATCTATAGTAAAATTCACTACAACCTTGCATTCATTAAAATGTGTAATTATAATTAAATTGTATTTATAGTAGTGAAAAGTGTTTGACCGCTCAAATTCTCAAACAGTAATAGCATTTAATTATAAAATTTAAAATAAATTATTTGATAACCTATACTAAAATAAATTTCTTAGACAAATAAACATTACATTTATAAAAAGTTTAAAGAATATAATGCCAAGGATAAAAATTTTATTTTATTTTTGTATTAAATTATATTTTATATTTAATTAGAGTGTAAATTTTATTAATACAGTATTTTTATTATTTACTTTTATATTTTAAATATTATTTATAAACATTTTTATTTAATTTTTATTTTAGTATATATTTTTATCATTTTTAATTATATATTCTAAATATTCTATTTTAACTTAATTAAATATTCTTACTTTATTCTTATTTTATAATAAAAAATAGCAGAATAAAAATTAAGCACTACATGAAAATTAATGATTTATTTTTCAATTATAAATTTTATATCCTAATATATCCTAATTAATGTAGTCACAAGATGGATTTCTTTGCTTAATACCAAAAAAGAAAAAAAAAATGTTTTGCGAAGTCTTAAGGTAGATTTGTTCACAAATTATATACTTATAAAATAATTGATTCAAAATAAATTAAATTTTTGTAGCATAAGAAAATTAACATTTTTATGTTTCGTGTGAAATGTATATGCAATATATATTTTATTAATTAAATTTCTAATGATTGATTGCCAATTTATTAGACAATAAGCTATATAGAGTATTACAATTGTCTAAAGTGACGTTATCAAGGGAGTTTAACGTTCTTATTCTTATAGTTGAGAAAGATAAGAAATACATGCATATGCTAAAAATATTATATAGAATAATTAAATATTTATACTATCTTTTAATGGCTACTACATATTTCTTTTAAAAGTGTTTTTATTAAAAACAATTTTAAAAACTATTAATAAACTCATGCAATTAACGGGACTTTTCAATCACTTATATCATAGCATTTACTGCAAGTAGATTGGAATTATTACACATATAGAAAAAATCTAACAAGTAAAATTTTTGTAAAATTAAATGTGAAAAAAATATATTATTATATTAATTGACTAAAAAAGATACTAATCAAATGGTACAAGGAGTTAAGATATATTATTTCAAAAACTTAGTAATGATAGGTGAAAAAATTATATAAGTTCTTTTATATAAAAAAAATTAATGCAACAAAAAAAAGTAAATTACTTTTGAGAACTTAAAATATTATATTATTTTATATTTACTATAAAATGTGTAATTTCTTATGTAAATAAAATATATAAATATTTTCACTAAGATACATTATTTAGTTAATTATCAAAGTTTGAATTTATTAAGAACAAATGATTTATATATGACATATGTGTGTATATAATTTTAAATGGATTTTGTGTAAATGTTAAAAGAATAGTTGTCAAAATTTAAAATTGAGTCAAAAAATTGTTAATCAAATGTAAAAAAATTATATATTCTTTTATTTAAGAAAAACTAATACAACATGATAACAAAATTAAATTACTTTTTAGAATAAGAAATATTGTATTATTATATATTAACTATTAGATGTATAACTTTTTTTTTAATCTATACCACTACATTAGAAATTTTGTCATTTTATTTTGTTAGGAATTTGTCAACAAAAAACTCAAAATGATGCATTTTGTTTGAGAAGAAAATAGTTCTTGATAAAAAATATATTATGTAATGATAATAAATAGAAGACAAAGCCAATTATTAAACTATAGTGAAAAAATTAAAATATATTGTTTCAAAAACTTAAAATGCATTTGTTTTAACTTTTTAAAAAAGTTATTATAAAACTTAAATTTTATATATAATTGAAAAAGTTGAAAACTAATTTTTTTTAAAAGCTACTCTTTTCAACTTCTATAAAAAAACTTAAAATAAATTTTTTTGCGAATCTGATTATTTTCAAAAAATTATCCAAATATTTGAAAATTGATTTTTCAGTGACAAAAATAATTTTTTTGCCAAAATAATAAAAAAAAAAACGCGCCTTTAGTAATGAAAGGTGAAATTAAAAGTTATATAGGTTCTTTTTGGTTAGAAAAATTATGCAACAAACAAAAAAAAATTAAATTACTTTTGAGAACATAAAATATTGTATTGTTTTATATTAACTATTAAATATGTAATTTCTTATGTAAATAAAATATATAAAATTGTTCACTAAGATACATTATATAGTTAATCGTCAATTTTTTTAATGTATTTAGGATAAAATGATTTATATATAACCTATGGTGTATATTAAGTTTAAGTAGAATTTGTGTAAATGTTAAGAAAACAGTTGTCAAAATTTAAAATTGAGTTAAAAAATTATTAATCAAAGGTGAAAAATTATATATGTTTTTTATATCATAAAAAAATTAATACAATAATAATTTATATCATTATTTTATAAATTTTGTCATTTTTTTTTTGTCAAAGATTTTTCATCAAAAAACTCAAAGTGACATTTTATTTTGAGAAGAAAATAATTTTTAATAAAGATATGTTATACAATAATAATAAACTGAAATCAAGACCAATCATTAAACTTTATTGGATTATAT
This sequence comes from Pterocarpus macrocarpus, assembly GCA_031439585.1. NCBI lineage: Eukaryota > Viridiplantae > Streptophyta > Magnoliopsida > Fabales > Fabaceae > Pterocarpus > Pterocarpus macrocarpus. Next base: position 37,099,470 of record CM062514.1, read on the forward strand.
TTGACCTGAATTTTGTTCTACTTAATTATATATTGCATTGACAAAAGTGACCTCACCAAAAAAGTTATGCATTATTATAGTTGATAAGGATAAGAAATACACAAATTTTGCTAAAAATATTACTTATAATTAAGTATTTAATAAATTTAATGTACCTTTCATCTATTTTACTATATAGAATAATTAAAATGAATCTTGATATATTATATCATATCTAATTGTTAATTACTATCAGAATTATTTTTAAAAGTATTATAATTAAAAATAATTATAAAAATATAATTAAACCCGGGCAACGCACGGGATTTATATCGAGTTTGTTATAAGTTTCACTATGATATTAAAAGTATATTAGTTTGTCAAATTAAGTTTGCAAAATCACTACTAAATATTGACGAAAAGGAAGAAGTCACTAGCAAAAATGGGATAATTAGCCAACAGGGATTATTCATCTGGATCTGATTATCTTAGTATTCATGACCATATGCGATGGTTATCTTTTTTCCATTTTCCGACCAACCAAACACGTGCTTCTGTAGCCATTTCTTTATAATTACATGATTATATTAGATAAAAGTTTGCTCGCCAGAGCCATGTGATTCTTATGCACTAACACTATGCATAATGCACATGACGAGTCATGACTCATGATCCAATTGCCGGCCAATAGAACCTCATTTCAATGGTAATGGAAGTTGGAATAGTGCATCCAATTTTCCAAGTTCACACCTTGCCACTAGCCACTCACAAATGCGAATACCATCATTTACCATAAGGAAATGCAGCAAATACCCAGGATAGTTGGTCTTGGAATCAGAATGTGATTTATTTGTATCGTTAGAAATTAAAATTTAGAATGATTATCCTAACAAAAGTTTCAGAATAAACCTTAAGTTAGTCCCTGATAATATTTTTAATAGATAAATTAAAAATTGACAAAAATAAATTGGTTTGAAAATTATTGATAATTGCAAAAATTAGATATTTTAGTCCTTTATTCACTTATAATGGATAAAGTGTGTGATATGTAGATTATATACTAAAGTATCTTAATCTAATTCCATACAGCATCCCATATGATACCCCCTTAAACTTCTCCAAACATCCAATAAGAAAAAAAAAAAAAATCCTAGCACATCAACCTCTATCAGTAAGACACAACACTAAACCCCTTCTCCTCTCCAATTGCGATAATTCACCATTGGTTATCAACCATAAAAATTGAACTCTATCTAAACCTGATCTCCTCTCATATTGTGATAATTCATCACTATTTCAAGTATAGTATTAGGAAAAAGATAGAGTTTAAGAATTTTAAAATGTTAGGTTTAGAACTTGCTAGTAAAATGGCAAATTTGCAATTTTTTTTTTTTTTTGCATGTTTGAGAATGTTGGTATCACATGGAGATAGAATTAGGATGTCCTAATTGATATATAACTTACACATCACACTATTTACTAGTTATAAGTGAGTTAGGAATTAGAATATCTAATTTTTATAATTATTAGATACTTATAAACCAATTTATTTTTATCCGAGAGAGTGATTTAGGGATTTATTCAAAGTACAATACTAAAAAATACTACAAACAAAATCGTATTCGCAAGTTGTGGGCTCCTCAATTTGCAATTGGCAGCTCTAGTACATTACATGTGATTGTCAAGATTGAAGAGTGACAACTATCGCACTTCTATTTCCGTCCAATTTGTTTTGGCGTAGCACATGACTAGGGTCGACTCATATTCATATTAACTATAGAGATAGATATTACAAATTTTACATATAAAGGTTACTTTTAGTAAAGGACATGGAACCATCAGAGGTGGCTTTAAACATCATGCTGAGGAGGAGCTGCTAACTCTTATTACCTTCCATGCAACCAAACTTTTCTTCTATTTTCTCTCTTCCTCTAATTTACATTTTTTATATGCTAATTCACAAATGCTAACTTAAGTATTTCTTATTAGTTTACTATCACTAATCTAACATCTAGAACTAGTCCTATTAATCATTTTGTCGTTTTATTCCCTTTTTTGGGCAACGGCGTTTTTTGCCCCTTGTATATTCCTTCAGGACATAATATATTAAAAAAAGGAATATGCCTTTTTTTATTTTTTTCTTTTTGGTCATGAAAAAGGAATATGCTTATGGATCCAATTCCACCCAAGAAAGTGACTTTTCTTTTCTGTTTTTTTTTAATATTTGGTCGTGAGCCAAGAAAGTGATTGAATGCTCAACGGAGGTGAAGCATTAATCATTACTTTTTCTTGGGCCTAGGCTTTTTGGATTTGGTATGAGAAATTCTTTTAGTTCCTATGTCCACTGTTGTTGTACTAGGTAATGGGAACATAGACAGTCAAAGTTTTTGAGTCCGAGCCCCCTCCAAGTGTTGACCAAAAACCCAAAGCCTCCTCCAAGTAAAATCAGAAGCCCATTCGGCCTAAAATTTTTCTGCAAAAATATCAGTGACCAAAGTAGAGCTATCTCTGACCAGGAGAAAAAAGTATAAAAATAAAAAGGCAGAGCTATCTGTGACCCAAAAAAAAAAAAAAAAACTCAGCTATCTGCTGATGTAGATTATTGGCTACATCCGAATCCCAATCATACAATTAGGCCTATTTGGTATACTTAATAATATAAGATATGATAAAATAAGAGTTGATAATATAAAATTTGATAAAAATTTAATATTATACAATATTTTATATGTCAGTGTATAAAATATTGTATTATATAAAATATTATCTAAAATTATAATAAATATAATTTTTAAATAGTTATTATAATTATTTTAGCTATTTTTAATATATATATATATATAAATAATTTTATATTAAAAATTATTTATTTATTTATTTATAATATTTTTCCATAAATATAAAAAATATGAGAGAGAGAGAGAGAGAGAGAGAGAGAAATAGAGAGGGAGTCTTTATATATTGAAATCTAAGTAGGCTTAATATCATATTCTTGTATTTAGTTGTATTTTCTATTATATAATTAAATTTATATTAATTATTATTTATATATTTTAATAATAAATTTTTATTCCTATATTTTTATATTAATTTGAATATTTATTTTATAGTTATTTTTTAAAAATATTTATTTATTATTAAATATTTTTATTAAATGATATTATTTTTTATTTATATGGTTTTTATTTTTTATTATTTATTTAATAATTATTTTTCTTTTAATAAAATATATTAAAAAATAAAAAGTGAAAAAAAACTTATATATCAAAAGCTAATCAGGTCTAATACGGTCTCCCTAGGCTGGATTAAATTATCTATCATTTTAACGTATAAGAGAGATTTAATAGATAAGTTTATATAATATATTGACTACATCAAATAACAAATAAAATCATAATGTATTATATTATCTTATCCTATCATACTTAATACGTCATGCCAAACACCCCCTTATAAACCAAACACATGAAAGGTTGGTTTCTGAAGAGCTTACCCATGCTATGTGGCACGATGCACTAAAGATTTTTCCTTTAATTAATACTTACATTCTAATTGTTACACACTAATAGTGTAATATTTATTCAATCAAATATTTATATTTGTAAAATTTTTAAAATAGTGAATAGTTAAGTAAAATATTTTTGCTGATGTAACAATATAAGATTAGATATTTATGTGAAACTTTTTTATACTGATAATAAATACAAATTAAATTTTAATACTTAATAAAATTTTACTAACAAGTTTTTTTAAAAAAAATTTCTAGAAAAAAATTATACATAACAGTAGAATTTTAAATCTTTTTTATTAAGTAGAGGTTTGAAATTTATAAGATATTAAATGTTTTTAAAAAATTTACTTTTCACGTAATATTTTTACTTTTTGAATCTTTTTTTATGCAACTTTTTCAATCTTTTACTGTTTTACAAGTGTTAATAAGCCAGTTATTAATAAATCCTCTTTACTATTACTTAATTTATACAAAATTAACTTAAAATAATTTTATATTAATACATTTGAATTGTCTATAAAAATTATGTGATTTTTTACAATTTAAAAAAAAATCAATTTTTCATTTTTTAAAAAATTCAAATTTACATCTTTTTGAAAAATATTAAGGTTTCTTATTACCTTAGCTAACCTTTTCATAAATCTTTAGGTGTTTTATAATTCATTTGAATACAAAATCAACCAATAAAAAAACCAATCCCAACACTTGTTTTTGGGTACACATCCAAACACTTTTTAAAATCATTATCTTTCCGGTTTGTCCTTTTACCTTTTGGCCGGTAGGATTTGGTATAGTAAGATGTTGGATTCTCCTTTTCCACAAGAAAGAATATGGCATGAGATGAATGTTATTGAAATTTTGGGTGGTTCCAAACTCCAATCATTATAATAACTTGTGTCTTTGGTCTTGTGCATATCCTTGTCTATGCTCTCTCGAGAGCCAATGGATTCTTAGTTGCCTTTGCACCACAGAAAACGAAAAACCATTGCCTGGTACCTTGTATTTTGATCATGCAAGATTGAAACTTCGAACTCCCCTTGTAGTTCTCTCTCTCTCTCTGTCTCTCTCTCTCTCCAAGAAGAAGAAAATGACTAGCTGTGCATGTTGTAGTACTGGTTCAGCACTCATAACAAAAACGTTGCATACTAGTGAAAGGTTCATAGCACCAATTGGTATTACAATTTTTGTGCATAGTAATGCAAGGCCATGTACTAGGATTTCTGGCATACGGATCCGGGCCTCTATGGTGGACTCATCCTCTGATTTCGTTAGGCGCATGGAAAAAACCTGGCTAATCTCCCAGGTCTATCTCCTCCTCATTATATTCAACTTGTTTCACACTTTTGTTTCCGTGTTGTGCTGATGCAAAATATTTATATTTTATACTTGTTATTCTCATTATTAGACGATTTGAGACCTCCAATTCCAACCCCAATTTTGACTATCCTACCATAAATGCATCTACAAAATTAACCATGAATTTTTTTTTACATGGTTTGATTAACTTATCATATGCAGATTGCTTCTCTAAATTGTTGTTTCAAGAGGCATTTAAAAACCTTTGTTCACCCAGGGGAAAAAAAAAAGGCATTTAGATGTGTACAAATAAGTTTGCTTGTCACAAATATGGATACCATATCCATTCATTTCATTGCAAGTGTGCTAATTCAGTTAAATAAGCTTACACTTAGCAAGTTCCTCTAAGCACTACCACGTACGTTCATTGTTTAAGCACTTTTATCAGTGACATACTATGTCAAAGGAAACCCTTTTTTATCATTAAAAAGAAAGTATTGGGGATACCTTTGTCATATGATTTAGTCAAACATAAGTCCTACATAATCATCAAAGTAGAAAATAATAGATGTTTTGGATTATTAGATGTATTCTCATTGTCTACCCAAGTAAAAGCTGCTTGCAAGAAATAAATTCAACTATACATGTTCATTGTTCATTGCAGAAGAAAAGAATAGACATTTTGGAGTACTAATCTAATTACCATTTTATAGCTCGGTGCTGGTCATTGATTTCTCAAATATTCGTGATGCTTGCAGCAGCCACGGCCAATTGTATGTTCATCTTGCAACTCAAAGGGGCATATTGAATGCAAATGGTGTGGGGGCACTGGTTTCTTCATTATTGGTGACAAAATGCTTTGTGAAGTTCCATCCAGAAACACTAGCTGTATAATTTGCAATGGCAAGGTACCTTTATGATCAAACATTAATCTGAATTCACCAATACCGTTGCTCTATGTAATACAATTCAGTGTTTACATCCTCAGTATATCGGTTTAGAAGACTTATAGTGCCACTAATTTGGTATTTATTCAGGGATCCATGTGCTGTTCTGATTGTCAAGGAACAGGCTTTCGTGCAAAGTGGTTGGAAGAACCGCCAACTTCAAAGTAGCAAAGACACTATACAACTTTTAAGTTGTGAGATATTGAAGTAATACCTCATTAACATGTGTCTATGTTTCATATCAAGAGGACTGCGTGACCTACTGATGACAGATGCAGAAGGGCTTCAACAGTAGATTACTTCTGCAGTGAACCATATTGTTCAGCTGCTTGTGTTTTAAATGCAGACATTTTTTTTTTTTGGTTTACATGTACTTGTGCCATTGTTTTAGAAGATGCAAGATGGAACAGTGTGGTAACTTATCATACAGGATATTTTCTTTTAACATGACAACATACTCACAAGCCTGAACCAGTTGGCACTGATCTATAGTTCAAAAGGTTGATCTTGCCATGTAATATGTTAGGAACCCACACCTTACAGAGTGCTTGGAAGAAAGGGCAAATAAGGAAATAGATATAGAGAGAATTAGGGAGTAGTAGAGGGTGCACAGTTGTAACTACTTGCTGAGCTGGCATAGAAATTGAAGGGAGGGAGGATTCATGGGATGTGGGTGAGAGCCTTATATGTAGGGCTGTGAGCGAGTGGGGAAGTCAGGAAATTAGTGGGAAAAGAATTGGGAGAGTTGTGGCCTCTCTAAGTGCTACATTGGGAGAGACTTGGCCTCTAGAAGAGCCAAACCCTTTTCTATTTCAGTTCTTTTGCTGTATTCTCCATTTCCCTTGTACATTCATCATCCAGACGCTGTTTCAACCTTGGATTCAGCTCAAACAACTCAATATATGAATGTTTTCTAGTTCATTCCTTCTCTATAACTACCAGGTTTCTTACATAATACGATTCAGTTTTCCTGAATTAACTTTCCAACATGTTACAAACAGATTATGAGATTATGGATGTTCTGTCTATACATGTGTCTGGCTTCTCATTTGGTTATGCAAGCACCACATTGGTGGGGTTCTCGGTGTGGCTTCCCATGGTTGATGACTAATTTGTTGCTAATATCATTGTTTTCATCTACACAGTTCCAGTTCTTTACAATTAAGTAAAATCAAACTTGTTTTCTGCTAGCGATTCCGATGATAAAAGCACAGTTAGAGAACCCAGAAAGCTACATCTTAAAAGAAGAATAACAAATCTGAACCAGAGTTCTGTTAGTACTACATTATATATATCATTTGTGAAAATTCTGGGAGTTTGACATAAACTGTGATATGTATGACCTTTGTGGAAGCTGTTCAGTTACTTTGAATTATTGCTGAGAAGAGCAGTTTGTTGAGATCTCCAGAATCGGCAGCATGTGTTTCATCCCCTGCAACAACACATAGGTTACTGAGACATTTGTTTAATGCCTTCCTGACTTCTAGCAGTGCCATGCACATTAATTATCTAAGCTTACATTATAATAAATCAAAATGGACAGTAGTCCTTCACCATTATTGCATAACCCTTCCCTTTGATACGAATGCAACATCCATACAAGGATGAGAGGTGCACCATCCTGGGCACGTGTAACTTCTGCAGCTAAGGAGTTGAAACAGTTGCAACCAAAAGATAAGCTGACAACTGTTATAACTGCCTTAAAAACTATTAAAATAGAAGTAGCATGGATTGTATGTCATGAATTATCTCTTCCAAAAACTTAAACTATTAGGCAGTATTAAATGAATAGCTTTGTATCCTAACACACTACTTCACACAAGAGTCCTTTGGATTTGAAGCATGGACAATGCACAAGTCACTTACCTTGTGCTCAAATTTCAACTAATTTTATTTAGAAGAATGTGGGCGACAAGTATCAAACTCTGGACCACTTGGTCATAGAAGTGCTATATCATGTCATGAGCTATCTCTCCTAAAAGCTTAAGCTAGTGGATAGAGGGTAGAGACAAATGAATGACTTTATAGTTTAACAGAACTGTAGTCATGGGCAAGTAATTTTGTCATAACACCTTAAGACTAAAAGGGAAATGTAATTAAAAAACATAAAAAATTCCAGTCCAGTCACCTATTGATTGTTCATGAAGCGCAGACAAAGTCATTAAGGTCAGTGTAGCAAGGAGACTCACACTGAAATTGGAACCCACCAAACCACATGACGTTTGTGAAAGCAATGGGGAACACATCATGTCAAGGATCAGAAATTAGAGATCAACATATAAGGCTGCAACTTTGTGGTGGATTTCTAAATCCCAGATATGAATGGTTTAGACATGGAATTAGGCATATAGTAGCTTGAAAAACTGGGTAACTATAAGACCACTAGTGAAACCTGATACTTGTTCAAACTAGAAGACTGGCAGGTTCTCCTACATAGCAAAAAGGAGATAAGGTGTACAAGGTGGGGGACTTGGTTCCTAAAACTGCAATCGTACACACAGCAGTCAATAGCAAGAGACTGAAATTCAAGGAGACTTGGTTCATCTGGTGTTCCATGTTTCCTTACTAAAAGATTTTCAAGGACCAGAACCTGCAATGGTACCATCCGTACCAGAAGAACCGCTCTATATACCAGTGACCATACATGCTATAACTGACCAGAGACAGATACAAGAAGATGGACAACTGCTCAAGCAAGTACTGGAGGAATGGCAAGGTATGCCTTGAGATGAAGCCAATTGGGAAAGTTGGACAGAGTTGATCGGAGTCTTTACTAACGTCAACCTTCAGGACAAGGTTATTTTCAGCTAGGGAAGTATTGATACGAATGCAACAGCCATACAAGGGAAAGTGAGAGGCGCACTTTCATCAACACATAACTTGTATTCTTGTGGACTTCACAACAGATGCCTATCTCAACTCCATCCCCTCTCTTTACTACATGAACCAAGCCCAAGGTGCTCATCCAGAGCTAACAAATAATTGATCTCCAAGGAAATTCAAATTAACAAAGCAGAAAGATGAAAAAGGAGATGAGAAACAATTTAAAGACCAAGAACTAGAGTCATAAATAACAAACTCCCTCTTACTAAGATAGTGAAATCCATCCAAATCAGAATTTCTTGTCATCTCTCCTAGTTTTTTTCACAAAATACACTTTCGCTCTGAACTTTTGTTTTGAAAACTGGTAAATTTTGCTACCCACGAATAAAGATGCACATATTAATATTGAATAAAGTAGTCACATATGTGTGGAAAATTGATAAAACAGAAAGCCCATGAGACACCTTACCTATTTTGGATCTTACTTGCATTGTCCATTCCTCAATTATCTGCACAATCAGTTAAAACTGTGTAAAAATCATTGCAACTAGAAGGTCTTAGGATCTATTGGTTGACCAGGAGACAGGTGGGAAGGTAGAAAATTTGAGATGAAAATCAATTTATACTTGCTTGGCACAACAAAATGTGTGTAGATGAAAAAAAACAAAATGTTCTTGTTTGCACTTAAGGCCATAACTGAGGTCAAAATCATTTTCACTCCATCCTCTACTTTCCACCTTCCCGCTTTCCACCAATTCAATCATGCAGAACCTCAGTTATGTAGGCAGAGCAACATGAAAGCTACCAAAGGACAACTTTGCTTGGGTAAAATACATGCAAGCAAAGCCTCAGATTTCTTTTATATTGGTTGCTCGCTGGCAAATGGTGTAAACACTTGAAACACCACTTGGAAAATAGGCAACCTTTGAAAATAGCAAAAGACACATGCATAAATTACCATCATGATCCACTTTGCTGCCTCCAAAATGGGAGAGACTGCATTGCAAATGATGATTTTTCTTCCCTTATAAAATCAAAACCTAGCAGAGATGCATAACGCATTGAACAACTAACAGTCTAACACTCCTCTTGAGAGGCTACGTGAACCATTATAACCTTCTCAGTAACTACAGAAAATTTCATTACCTCATCTATTTAAAGACATTGAAGAACTAACACTTTTTTTTAAATCAATTTAAAAAAAAAACGACACACACACACACAATTACCTGTTTGAAATTAGTAAACGCATCATCATCTTCACTGGTGAGGGGGATGCCCATGGATGCTTGCATGCGACGCACTAAATTTCTGTTCTCAACCAGAGTTCTCTGAGCCTTATCAATCAAATCCTGCACCAGGGAATAAGCAGGATTTACTTCAAAACATGGGTCTTATTCTTATCTTTTTTAAATCTTTGACCTGAGCATCTTCACAATCATTATTGTAAGACTAATCTTGCAGGCACACTCACAACAAGTCAGACCTATATTACTAAGAGCAATTCTACGCAGTCATAAAGAATAACCAGATTTTTAGACAAAGAAAGTTGTTGAAGGAAATAAAATAGTATGAATCAATTACCTATCTAAAAGTCAACAAAAATACCAACATCATTCCAACAAATAAATTTTGATAAAAATTGTTCCCTCTCTAGAATTTTTTTTATGAGATTAACTTTTATAAATTAATAATGTAAAATAACTTAATACTATCAACTAATAGAATTTTTATAAAAATGACAAATCATGATAGATAGTATGATTTGGTATTGTTCCCAAATTCTATTAGCCAATAAAGTTATTTTATATTGTTAGTGTATAAAAATTAATTTTTTTATTACTAGTTATCAATTACACTTTGTATTGTAGCATTCCAATTCTATAGAATAATTATATGAAGAAACCTGCTTGGCTGCCAGAAGCTCTTGGCACTGCCCTTTCAAGGTTGATATATCTTCTTGTATCTTTTTGATCCTGGAAACCAGCTTCATAGGGTTTGCCTGCCGAAAAAAAAAGGAAACCAATTCAATTAAGCATAAAGGCACAAACTTGGAAGCCTTACGTTAATACCCATCAACCATTTTTCTCAGAAATCAGAGACATAGACTAAGGTAAATGCAAAACGGTGAAATTTGTAATGGGGTGTTTTGTTTTGTTTTCTCGCTTACGTTGTCAGGGTAAAGTTGTTGGAACTCCTTGTCGAGCCTGCGGTGAACGAAGTTGAGATCGTGATTGGCTTTTGTGAAGAGGTTAAGAAGCCCGTCCGTTGCTTGGTGGCGTTGTTGTTGCTGATGCTGGTGATGAAATTGATGATCCATGCTCAACGCCTTTGTTTCGTTATCTTCGTTGTTGCTGCACGCTGCAGTGTGTAGGGTGGTGGAGCCAAATGTTCAAAGTGCAAGCATCGTACGCCGACCTTCACGGGAGCCAAGAACAAATTCAAATTTTAAAAATAAATAAATAAATAAGGATTTAATTGGTATACTATCATTCAATTATATTATTCTATTTATATGATTTTTAAAATAATAGAGTAAATGTCATATATATTTATTTATAGAATTTAATTTAAATATATTGACAATATAAAATAATTTTATATTATTAACTAATAAAAATGATAAAAAATATCAATTCATATAAATAACTACCTATTATAATGAGAGACTCACTATAATTTTTTATTTTTCTTTATTTTTATTGATTGATAATATAAAATTATTTTATAATATCAATACATACCAATTAAACCCTTCCTTATATACCAACATATAATTAGAACCGTCAGTATATACAAATTCAACCCAGTAAATAAATAAAATCCCAGATTGGTCTCAATCGAAAAGATGATCGGACAAATTTATCATTTGAAAAGTTTCTCAGAAGAACTTTTAATTGGAAAAATTAGTTCTTGAAAAAGACTAATTGGATATATTTTTTATTTCTTTGGAACGAATTTCTACCGCAATATTTTCGTCAACGATCGATTTGCGGGTTTACTATAAAGATGCTTTTATCTAATAATTTTAATATTTTATTTAATTTTAATATATTATTTGTATAAAATTTTTTTAAACAATCATTCTTTCATTTATAGTTATATTATTGAAACTATTTGACTTTGGTAAAATAGATTTTTTAGTGCTTTATCTTTATTTTTTTAAATTTAATTCCTCATCTTTAATTTTTTAATCTAATCCCTTACATTTTAAATCATCTTTAATTTAATTCCTAATTACTTTTTTATCACATAACTAACTAAAAATACTAATATAACAAAATTTATGTCCAATTCACCTTCATGTCAACATTGTCTTTGCCACATCAATATTTTCATTAATTATACGACAAAAAAGTGGCTAGAGATCAAATTACAAAAATTTAAAGATAAGTTATCAAATTGAAAAAAAAAATAAAGATAAGGGACTAAAATCCTTTTGTTGCCATCATAATTATTTCAAGAGTTATATAAAATATAAGATATGATTGATTGGCATTATAAAATATCTTACACTAATAATATATTAAAATTAACTTTTTTACAATTATTCACGCCTGTAATTTAGAATTAAGGGGGGGCGGTTGGTAAAATTTGTAATATCTTATCAGACAAAGTACTATGCTTAAGTCATAATAAATTATTTGATAAGTAATTACGTGTAATATTGATTAAATTCTATTTTCTGTATTAGTATTAATTACTCGCATAAGAATACTTGATCGCATAACAAAATTTCCTGCGTGACGGTGGAATAAATACTATTTAATCGGTAAACCATAAATAACTTAACATAAATAAAAATACAATAAGGACAGAACTACTGCAAAAGGCATCATAAATATATACATAGATATATGATTTTAAAGTTTATCAAAATGATACAAGGTGATAAAATGAGGCCGCTAATACAAAACGAAACGGTCAGTTTCTATGAACAGCACCCTAAGTGGTCCCCATGAGATATTTCGTGTACATCTCCTAACATCTACCCATCCACCCATGACCTAGACTGCCAAAAAAGGGTCATTCTGTACATCTAACCCAACTGCAGTATGCCTGTTATCTAGACAGAATCTGATGAAAGGAACCCGTTCGCCATGACGGCGTCCGCTGGAGGGTGTCCCATACTGGGAGCAAAGGATGATGAAGAAGAACTCGCTGCCTCGGACGGATCCTCCTCCGAGATCGAGGTTGACGACATCGGCTGCGGTGTTGAAGCGAGAGGGGCCATGGAAACTGGAGCTACTGGTGCGGCTGGTGGTGGTGGTGGAAATGGATGGGCCATGTGGAGGGGTATGGCTATGTAGGGGACAACAGGATCAAAGAGGGGATGCATAAGCGGGACAACAAAATCCCTCTAGAAGAAGAAGTAGAGGCGGAACTGACATCGGCCAGAGATATATACAGAATCCAAAAACAGATCAAGATGTATATGTAGATCAGGGAACTCAATGAATAGCACCCCAGTTGCTGCGTGCTCCATGGTCTGAGAATGACGCAGAACATACAATATGGTGAGAAATGAATATTTCTCAGTAGAAAATCCTAGCTTCTATACATCTGTCATCGCTGTCATTCACAGTTGTTTTGGTCGTGCAATATTTTTCAAATAGTATCATAAAACAATAATATTTAACTTAAATACTTGTTTGTAAAGTATACATCGAAACAAATTCAATTTTAGTTAACAGTTACACTAATGTACTCAAATAGTAATCTTGGTGGAACAATAGCATGTTACAAATAATAAACAGGGATCTAGAACAATCAATAGGGAAACATTACACTATACATATGCATGCGCAACTAGAAAATGTATCTTATTCTTGGAGGCTTTTGTCTATTAAAATTTATTTTCATCCTTGGTCCCCTGGGAGTCATTGGCCATATATTCCTGGGTAATAGTCCACTTTTCAGGATCGAGCTCGTTCCTATACAGGATTGCCGGGTTTACTTTCCCTGACCTTCCCACTGATCTATTCCCCTTAATTTATTTCGGGGCTGGCCCAAGTGATATAGAATCCTTTATAATATAATGAAGTGAATGCACATCTAACTTGAGTCTTCATGTATCATATACTCATGCTAACTTAATCACACAACTTATGAATCTCTTATCAAAATTTTGGTAGAATAACGGATCGAGTTCGCTTCCCCATGAATAGTGCCAGACAACCAGTGCATTTAAGTCAAATAGTAAATTTCGTATAGTACATCATATTCATATCAAGAATATAACAATATTGATAAGTACAAGATTTAAAGTCTTAAGTATCAATCTAATTTGTAGGCTTTTTAATTTTTGTTAAGGTTTTCGAGCTCGACATCAATACCCAACATTTTTCGAGTTCCGACTTTATCTTAGTTCCGATTTCCCTACACTACGTTCGGTCTCCCGAGGTTACTCTTTTTCCGATTTTCGAGTTGTTCGACTTCTGACCTTACTCCACAATTGGTCGTTTGAGATTCTGATATGTATATTTCGTAAATCCCGAGCTTCTCAACTACTAAATCCTGAGTTCGACATCAATATACCCGATAGGGACTTCTATTTACTACGTCCGAGTTCAATCACTTAAATAAACCCTTCCAAGTCTAACCTTAAGCATACACTTCCGGGTTCGTCCTTATACACTCTCGACCTAGCTTTCTGTTTTACCGAGTTTAGAGTTCGATTCTAAGAGTACCGACCTAACTTCTCATTCACTACCTCCCGACTTCCGACATTAACTCAAATTCTTTTGAGACTTGTTCTGCTTCTAACCAGAAATGCACTCTTAAGGGGAAAAATTCATTAAAAATAGAAATATGGGTGAAATCATGCGAAATTTATATCCATGTAAAGCTAACAGAATAAGCTTTCAAATGAATAAAGTTTCATGTCATTTGGATGAGTATAATTTGAGTTATAGGCTTTAGAACTTGACCCTACTGGTCTACCCTATTCTAACTCGGATTAGACATAAAACAACTTTCTCAACTCGCTAGGGGATGAATGGGACCTTATAAAAATCGAAAATTTTTATGGGACATTCTCCTATGTGTTAGCTTTCAAACACCATTAGTTGCACTCAATTTGGAGTTGTGTACGGTGAGTTACACCCTTCTCAACCCATGCTGCCCGGGTAAGAACCCAAATTTCTAGATCTAACTTCAAAAATTCATAACTAATTCTATACTAATCCAGTGGTCTTATATGATATATGTATGGAAAGCCCTAGATGTCTAGTTTCATATAAAAATGGTTCCATCTAATTTAAATGGCGATAGCCAGAGCCGTACAATCCGCCGTACGGACCATCGAGGAAAACACTAACCTGCTTCTAGGTTTATCTCCTTCCTTCAAGCTATTTGCCCTCAATTCCAATTTTAATCACAACATACATGCAAAACCAGTCATAAAACATCATCATCACTCTATATAACATCAATATTTCAGATTGAACCTGCTCACCATGCAGCCCCAAATCAGAGAAACCAAGAAGAGAAGTAGGATTTTCTACATTGTCTTATGAAATTTGTGCTGATTTTGTATCTTTGATGGTGGTGACTTGAGAAGATGGATGAGAATGGAGTAGAAATGAGAGCAAAGAGGAGAGAAAGAGAAGATCTTCAGCTACTGGAAGAGTGACCGAAAATTGATGAGGAGAAAAGGAGGAAAAGGTGAAGATATTTGGAGATGCTTGATTGTGATTGGTGGATTCAACTTTGGTCTTAATTTTGGTTGAGCTTCCCATCATCAAAGGCTGCCAAGGCGCCACTTGAGGGAGTTATTTGGCTAAATCTTAGCCGTTGATTCTAGGGCACTCATAGAAAAATTCTACTGGTCTGGTTCTGACAGTTTGAAATACCGAAATTTTACCGATTTTCCTTAAATCGGTAAACTGGCTTGAAAATTTTCTGTGGGGTTTTCTATACTCCTAATCTAATTCCATCAAGCCTAATCCATCTAAATCGCACCTAATTGGCTTTAAGTAGATGTTTAATCAAGTTCTGATTAAACTCACTTATTTGATAAAAATCGAATAATTCAGCTGTTAACGATAAATTTTTCGGACGTTACAAAATCTTTCAAAAGGTAATGTTTAGGAGTGATATAAATAATGGAAGGAGAAGTTATGATGGAATTGAATGGAAATGTAAATGGTGAAATAGAATAAAACATGTCATCCTCTTGATTATTCAATAAGTTTAATGAGAAAGGAGAAGAGAAATACATGAATTCGCTCCTTAACCTCCTAATTTGGATGGATAAAAATTGAAACACTTGTAAATACCATATTTTGTTAGAATTTTCTTTTGTATATAATAAAAATGCAATAAAAAAAAGGTGGTGATAAGGAGGATGAGACAAACAACTCATAGCGGCTTATTTCATGTCACACGAAGGTTTTTCCATAAGAGTGACATTTGAATATCTAGCAAATTAGGGCAATTTATTGTTTTATCATCATCGCTTATCTTGTGCATCATCAAATAATCTAGGTTTTATCGTCATAATATGTCATAATCACTATATCATTCAACCTATCATCATTTATTTAACTTTCTATAATCATCCAAACATCACAAGGCATTTACTGTATCACAGAGCATTCATTTATTTATTTATTTTTGTAAATATCACAAATAATGAATAATTTATTTTCAACAGTTACCACAAACCATCTACTTTTCTATAAATACCACAAATCACAATTCATTTACTTTTTTACAATTATCACAAATTATTTACTTTTCCGCATTGCAAGACATTTTGTCTTAGTAATTATCACGATTCATCACAAATCATTTAGCAAGAGACTCTCGGTCGAGAAGGAAAAACATGTTACATCTTTTAAAATTTTTACTTAATAACCTCAATTCTTTCCAATCCTAATGTTTTTATTTAATTCCTGATTGTTCTTATTTTTCTCACACAACGGACAATAGAATAAATAAATTAACGGCCTAAATTCTACGTTTTTCAAATTTTGGGATGTTACATGTTAAAACTACTGTTCTTGGGGGCCCTACAAAGGGGAAAGATGCTAACTCTAGGGAAACATTGTCCAACCAGCCTGCTCAGAAGCATTCTCGAGCCATACTCGAGGTAACATCTACTGTGGCTTCACCAAATGGCTCAAAGTACAAGTCTTATGCAGGTTCAAGTGAGGCTTGAGAGTTTCCTCCCTTGAGCTCATATCCTTAACATGCCTAGCTTGCTTTAAACACTTTCATTAACTCAACAAAGCCTTCTTCATTTTATAGTGTCAATTTTCCGTATGAGGGATTTGTGGACAAGTACCTGTCACTCTCTGCTGATGTTGACCTTTTAAAGAAGGTCGGGTCTTCAAGATTATGCAGGTGGATGGAGATCCAAGCACTTCACCTTGCAAGTGTTGCCTAGGAATTAGGTCGAGAATCTTCCTTTAAGGACAACAAGTTGAGCTTGATGGCACAAATTTATCATACAGAGCTTGATAACTTAAAAGAAGCCCATGCCAAGGAGATTGTGGCTCTCAAAAAGAAAGTGACTGGGTTAGAGGAGTCAGAGAAAAAGGTCAGGACTGAGAAGGAAAAACTCAAGGAGAAAGTGTCAATGCTACAAGAGGACATGAAGTCAAAACAGGAGTTTCATGGTGCGACTTTGAGTGAGGCCCAAAAGAGGGAAACTAAGCTAAAGTCCGAGGTTCTTTCCTTTAAAACTGAAGCTGCTAATCAATACTTGGAAGATTTTGAGAAAGCTCTTGCTCAAGCTCAGTTCCTGTATCTGCACTTAGACTTCAACTCGATCAGACCCTTCAAAGTTATTAAGGGAGATCAGCTAGAAGATGATGTTGGTGAGTTGGAGCAAACTAGCAAGGATGATGGTGCAAATCCTGATGATTACCTTATGAACTATGGTTATACTTTTTTCATGCTTATGTATTCTATTGAACAGCTAAGGTGGACTCTCTTTTTATTTATTGGACAGCCTAATTAAACATTTATTTTGTTATTTCTTGCTATATTTCTCTTTATTAACTAAATCAACTTTTGTAAGGAAATGCTCAGAAAAGTGGTGGTGGGATACTCTTAATATTGCGATGACAACATGGTAAAATAAAATGCCCTTACATCTAGTCCTTTTTTGTTGGTGTTTTACTTTATCTTGGCCTTCTCTTGTGAAGAATATTTCTTTCAACTGTTGTGTTGACTAAGTTTGAAAGAGGATTCTAATCAAGCTTAGTGTATGCTTGATTTTACGTTTGCAAACTTGATTCTTGATGATCTTGATTATGCTAGAATTGATTTTTGTTAAAAGTGATTTTGAAATAAACTAATTTTGACAAAATTAATAGTGTTGCAATACTATCTGATGGAAAAGAAAGAAATTGTTGCTTTGAACCAAACTTTGATTTTGTAATGTGATCGATTTTGAGTAGGTAACAAAACACAAAACCAAAAATATATACATTCTATCAAAAGTGAGTTTGCACTCCTACAATCATGTTTACAAGTCTCAAATCATATCCAAATGTGCTATTATCCTCTTAATGTTGAGCTCCTTTCAACGTTTTGAGCTGATCTTCCTAACCCGATTAAGTCTTTTAAACTCAAGTTTATCTTCCAAAACCCGATTGGCTGAAAATTTCAAACTTATTTTCCAAGGCCCTTATCCTATTAATTTAGGGATGTAGATAACAGAAGGATTTTCCATGATATATTAGATCCCGTAATTGCCAATGAAACTAACAGTTGAAAGTGCATTTTTCCAAGCCTGGAAAGCTTTAACCACGGTTCTACCTCCTTTGCAGTATATTACACGATTAAAATATCCATTAGCTAAGTTGGGCGCATGCATTGCTCCATTAGTAGGTGAGAAGCCGACATTCCAGCAGGTGAATGTTCGAACACATCAAGCTCTTTGGGCAATGAAATAGTGTTGTAGCTAAATGATAAACCATCCAATGACTCATTTTGTCCATCCACTTCCTGTATATTCAGCAGTCCATGTGTCTGATGATCTTAAATTAAGGTATAGTTCTTTTGTGGAGACCTTCAATTTCATCATAATTTCATTTTGTGATGATAAGAACCCCATGTCTTGCTCAAGAACCTTGCTTTCATTTGTATGAAGAACCATTAGGCTATATTTGGATCTGAAAATAGATAATAGAATGAAACGGAATTAGGTTTTAAATATTTAAAGTAGGATTGTATGACATGATTAGATGGAACTTACTCCTCTCCATTTTATTCAATATATTTATTTTTCTTTTCTTCTAATTTAGGCGATATGAGATTAATCAAAATAAATTGAGAATATATAACTTAAAACCCTTACCATTCCATTCATTTCCATTGTATTCTCTATTGTGTTTAATTTAGAGTTTGATACATATTTCAAAAAGTTTAATCTATTAATTTGATATCATTTTGAATTCAGCTTTGCTAGTACGAATGGTGTGTGGCACGAAATGCATGAACTGACGTGGATGGAAAAGCATAAGCCCTCTAGCTTGCATGTGATGCGTAAAGTCATAAAAGTCTGCACGTGATTTATTTTCTTTTTCATTAATATTTTTTCAAATAATTCATATTCATTATAACAAAAAAATAAAAATATCCTAAATTAGAATTTAGAAACAATCGTCTTTCTTCCTTCTCGAACGACGCAGTTGACTGCTTGCAATTTGTTCACTGTTGCTTGCGGATTGGTTAGCTACAACTCTATTCAGCATTTTTTTCTCATCAGTTGCCTTCATCGTACTTGCATATTATTGCTCCAGAGATAGAAGAACACTGCACCATTGCAAACTGCCGACGGTGTGATTTTAAAGTAGGAGAGCATCATTAGTATTTTTTTCTTATTTCAATTTCAGGTTTCAACTATAAGAAATAATTTATTCTTATTATTTAAATCATAAATTGGAAATTTTATACTTATTCTAATTAATAGTCTATTTATTTATTTTTATTTTTATTTTAATGTATTAGTGGAAGCAAGATGTATATCTTCTGACGAAGAGGATATGAATGAAGAATATCAAGAATATAATGATAATTTGGAGGCAAATGTTGGTAATGAAGATGAAGAACCTAGAGTTGGAATGACATTTAATTCGAAAGATGAGCTTATCGAGTACTACATGAACTATAGTAAATCCAAGGGTTTCGGCGTTGCTAAAATAAGTTCAAAAAATGGAGATGATGGAAAAAAATATTTCACTCTTGCTTGTAGTCGTGCAAGAAAGTATGTAAGCAATTCAAAGAATCTCTTGAAGCCAAATCCTGTTACAAAGACACAATGTAAGGCTAGATTGAATGCATTTGTGAATTTAGATGGAACAGTTATAGTTTCAAAAGTTGTGCTTGAACATAATCATGAGTTAAGCCCGACGAAATCACGATTTTTTAGATGCAACAAAAATTTAGGGCCTCCCATAAAAAGGAGGCTAGAACTTAATGATCAAGCTGGGATTAATGTAAGCAGGAATTTTCGTTCTCTAGTTGTTGAAGCAAATGGGTATGAGAATCTTACATTTGGAGAAAAGGATTGTAGAAACTATATAGACAAAATAAGGAGACTATGACTTGGGATTGGAGATGCTGAAGCAATCCATAACTATTTTGTTAGAATGCAAAAACAAAATAGTCAATTTTATTATGTAATGAATGTGGATGATGAAAGTCGGTTACGAAATGTATTTTGGGCAGATGCAAGATGTAGAGTTGCATATGAATATTTTGGAGAAGTGATAACTTTTGACACCACATACTTGACAAATAAGTATGACATGCCTTTTGCTCCTTTTGTTGGAGTAAATCACCATGGACAATCTATTTTGCTAGGTTGTGCTCTATTGTCAAATGAGGATACTAAAACATTTACTTGGTTCACTACTAGAATTTGATGGAAATGCGACCAATTTTGCGATTGATTTTTTCAGTCGCAAAAAAAAGCCTTTTGCGACTAATTTTGCGACAGATTTGGGTAAAATGGAACAAAATCACACTAAAAAAATCGGTCACAAAATCGGTCGCAAATTTCATGTTTTGCAACCGATTTTACGACCGATTTTGTAAATGGAAGCAAAAAAAAGTTTGAAAAAATTCAGTCACAAAATCGGTCACAAAACTAAATTTTGCAACCGATTTTACGACCGATGTGTAAGGTCAACGATAGAGCATGTGTGAAGGCAAAATCGGTCGCAAAACGTGAAATTGGCGCCCGATTTTGCAATCGATTTTTCAATATAGAGGATTTATGTGTGAATGGAAAATCGGTCGCAAATTCGGTCACAAATTTCAAGTTTTGCGACTGAATTTGGGACCAATTTTTCAATGTATATAATTTACGTGTGAAGGCAAAATCAGTCGCAAATTTCATGTTTTGCGACCGATTTTATATCACACATAAATCCTCTACATTGAAAAATCAGTAGCAAAATCGGTCGCAAAACTTCACGTTTTGCGACTGATTTTGTGATCGATTTTTCAATGTATATGATTTACGTGTGAAGGCAAAATCGGTCGCAAAATTGGTTGCAAAACGCAAAATTTGAGACTGATTTTGTGATCAATTTTTCAATATAGAGGATTTATGTGTGAATGTAAAATCGGTCGCAAATTTCAAGTTTTATGACTGAATTTGTGACCGATTTTTCAATGTATATGATTTAGGTGTGAAGGCAAAATCGATCGCGAAATCGATCGCAAATTTCATGTTTTGTGACCGATTTTACATTCACACATAAATCCTCTACATTGCAAAATCGGTCGCAAATTTCACGTTTTGCGACTGATTTTTCAATGTATATGATTTACGTGTGAAGGCAAAATCGGTCGCAAAAACGTGAAATTTGCAACCGATTTTGCGACCGATTTTTCAATGTAGAGGATTTATGTGTGAATGTAAAATCGGTCGCAAATTCAAAATTCAAATTTTAGTTGTTTGCAACTGATTTTGCGACCGAAAAATCGGTCGCAAATTCCGACGTCTTTAAAATCAAAATCCCTAAATCAGAACCATTCTTCTGCCCTTCTTCTTCCTTTCCCTTTTCTTCTTCCTTCTTCTTCCCTAACCCCTCCCCTTCCCCCACCTCTCTACCATCTCCACTACTTCACCCCTTTCTTCTTCCTTCTTCTTCCTTAACCTCTCCCCTTCCCCCACCTTTGTTTACCATCTCCACCACTCCACTCTTGCCACTGCCGCTGCCACTGTCCACCCGCCGCCGTCCACTCTTGCCACCACCGCTCCTCCATCCTGGTTATCTTCCATCCTTTCCTTAGTTCCTCTTTTTTTTGTTATTGGTAGATCTGTTCTTTTAGAAAATAACGGTAGTTTTGGTATTGTTGGTTGATTATATTGGTTGGTTGGGGTTGTTGGTTGATATTTTGAGTTATTGGTTGAGTTTGAGTTTATATTGTTGTTCTTTTTTCTTTTTTCTTAAATTTTCATATATGTTTTTTTTAAAATAATGGTAGTTTTGGTGTTGTTGGTTGATTATATTAATTGGTTGAGATTGTGAAATTGATTTTTTGATATTATTGGTAGTTTGGTATTGTTGGTTGATTATATTGGTTATGTTATTGGCAGTTTGATTATATTGATGTAAAGTTAATCTATACTAAATAAATGTAAAATTAATGATCATTAAATATCTGCTTAATTTGTTGAAGATTAAATGGATAGACTTGAAGATAATATAGAGATCGTGGAAGATTCAATTGAGCAAGGTAAAGACTCAATTGAATTTGTGGAAGACTCAATAGTTGAAGACTCTATAGATGAAATTGAAGACTCGGTAGAAATAGTTAAAGATTTAATGAAGAAGGTTGAAGATATAACAGAAGTTGATGATAAATCAATGAAAATTGAAGACTCTATGGAAAGAATTGAAGAACCATGGAAACGAGAACTAGTTAGAAGTATGCTAAAAATTTATCTTCCAAAGTTTTATTGAGAAGAACCTTATAGTTTGGTCTACAATATATGTTATTGTAGTTTTATATTGTGGTAGTTTATATATATTGTGTTTAGGATATATGTAATTGACAGTGATGTGTATGTTGGATAACTTATATTTCTTATTATCTGTAGTTTGGATTATATATTGCTACTTAAATTTTTATTCATATGTTCTAAACTTTAGGTATTAACTCTTAGTTATATATAATGTTAACTAATTTTGCTTATGAATTACTGGATGTTATTTTCTGGGCTGTTGTAAAATTCAAGTGTATCAAATTTGGATTTGATAAGATTCTAATTTTTCATTTTTTTCTATTTTAAAATTTGTGACCGATTTTGAGACCGTTTATATTTGCGACCGAAAAATCGGTCACAAATTTTGAATTTATCAATTGAAAATTGATCTCAAAATTCGGAATTTGGGACCGAATTTTCGGTCGCAAAATTGGTGACCGAAAAATCGGTCATAAAATATGATATTTGCGACCAAAAAATCAGTTGCAATATCCAATATTTGCGACCGAAAAATTGGTCGCATAAAAGTCAACAAGTGACCAAATTAAGCATGTCATAAAATTGGTTGCAAGTCGTAAATATATTTGCAACCTACCTAAATGCTACCGACAAAATTGGTCGTAAAATCGGTCGTAAACCCTCTTTGCGACCGATTTATCTCATTTTACGACCGAAAAATCGGTCGCAATTAGACAATTTTCTAGTAGTGTTGTTCACAACATGGTTAGAATGTATGTCTAGGTGTGCTCCAAATGCCATAATTACTGACCACGATAGAGCAATGAAAAATGCAATTGAGGTTGTCTTTCCAAAAGCTCATCACCGGTGGTGCTTATGGCACTTAATGAAAAAAGTTCCTGAAAAGTTAGGTAGGCATTCTGAGTATGAGTCTATCAAAACAATTTTGCATGGTGCTGTGTATGATTCTATGAGTAAAATTGATTTCATAAAGAGGTGGGAAAAAATGATTGAGGATTACAATCTACATGATAATGATTGGTTGAAAGGTTTATACAATGAACGACATCGTTGGGTTCCTGTGTATGTAAAAGACATATTTTGGGCTGGAATGTCAACAACCCAGCGAAGTGAAAGTATGAACTCATTTTTTGATGGCTATGTAAACTCAAAGACCACATTGAAGCAATTTGTTGAATAATATGCTAATGCACTAAGAGACAAAATTGAAAAGGAAAGCTTGGTTGATTTTGGTTCATTCAATACAGTAACTGCTTCTGTTAGTCACTTTGGCTTTGAGGCTCAATTCCAAAGAGCATCTACCAATGCAAAATTTAAAGAATTTCCAGTAGAAGTTGCTTCTATGATGTATTGTAATACTTGCTTTGAGAGATCAGAAGGTTTGAATTCAATATTTTCTGTTGTAGAAAGCAAGAAGGTATATGAAAAAATTAAGGATATAACATTCAATGTGTCCTTCAATGAAAAAGCGTTTGAACTATGATGTACCTGTTGTCTGTTTGAGTTTAGAGGTATCTTATGCAGACACATCCTTTCTGTGCTTAAGCTCACTGGTAAAACAGAATCAGTGCCACCTAGTTATGTTCTATCACATTGGAGGAAGGATATAAAACGAAGGCACACAATTATTAAATGTGGTTTCAATCATTTAGTTGGAAATGTTGAATTGCAACAACTTAATAAAGTGTGTGATGCCTTTTATGAAGTTGCTTCTTCAGGGATTAATACTGATGATGATGTCTTGAAAGTAATGAATTGGATTAAGAACTTGCAGATTGAGTTAACTGGTGAAGAAATATCTTCTAGGATGATTATAGGGCCAATGGTATCTGAAGATGCTGGTACTTTGGTTTCAAAGCAAGTGACAAAAGTTCTTGATCCTGTAGTGACTTGAAGTAAAGGGCATCCTCCTTAAAAAATGAAAGCTTCTAAAGTTGATCAAATTGTAAAGAAAAAGCTTGCAAGAAAAAAAACTCAAAAAAATAGCAAAAAAAGTGACAATCATCAGAGCAAAGAAGAGGTGATCTTAAAATTTTCTAGTTGAAACTTATGTGTGTGTATATATATATATATATATATATATATGTATATATATATATATATATATATATGATATTTGATGGTAGGACTTTTGTACAACTGCATTATAGGAAAATGAAAATGAAAAAGTGTTTGGATCTCAAACTATTGATGGAATTGAGACACAAGAGAACACTCATGTAAGGAAAATATATTACTTTGATTTTCTATTCAAGTTTGATTGCAAAGGTTTGAATAGGTTTATTTCAAATGATCATAATTACACTACATATTAATCATTTATGTGTGTGTGTGTGTGTGTGTGTGTGTATGTTTGTAGAATGACCAAAGTCACATTTGGAGGAATGGACACGGTATTACAAACTATTTAGCTCCCTTCAATCCAAATCATGAACTTGTTACTGTAGTAAATCAGGTACAAATATATATACAAGTACTTGATTTATTTTTATTCTATTGTTTATATTATGACAATAGTTGACCATAGTAGAATATCTATTTTGTAGGTTCCTTATTATTCTCAAGTCTCTATCTATAACATCACATGTTCTGAGCTTCTACAGGTATTGGTCCTTTATGTTGTGATAATTTGATGATTTTAACTTTAAATACAGGATCACCAATTTATTTATTTTGTTTTGTAGGCACAACACCTGATCAACAATCAACCAATGATTAAAGAGCTAAATGATGTCACAGCTTAAAAACGTGAATGATCAGCCATCGTTGTAACGATATGAATCAATCACAGCTTAAAGAGATGCGAGTCAATGTCATTGGATACTTGCAAATTCTACTGATGTTGATGTTGTTGCAAGAGTAGAATAGCTTTTATCTAGTAGGCTTTATTTTGTTTTACCCTTTTTTTTCTTTTTTTAATTTGGAACGATCTTGTTTGCCAAAGATATATTTGAATTATATATATATTTTTTTTCATTAACATGTTGCTATTAAAAGAAAATTGCACTTTTCATTATTAAATAGATTGAGACTTGAACTGCACAAAAAGTATTATCAATATATTAAGCTTTCAAATATAATGTTAATGTAAATACAATAACATTTTGAGCATGATATAGGCTCTTAATTCTAGTGTAAGTACAATGACACCCTGGAACTATTCCTAAAGCACTTTAAGCTTTATTACATAATAAACATTTGTGTTCCTAGTGGCAAAGCTTGAGTATTTTGTTGCAGACCCTTGTGAGTTTTGTAGTTCCTGGACTGTAGTGGTAACTTGGTTTTCAAATAGCACATCATGGTTTCATCACAATGAGAAATTGGTCCTTGTGATCATCATTTTCTGCAAGTGTACTGTAACAACAGTTAGAAACTGGTCAGAAATTCCTCAAGTATAAATTATTATAAGTCGGTAAAGAAGTTTATTAAGATGACTAAATTTTGCACAGAAAAGAAAAATAGCATGGCAGAGGAGTTGCTCGAGATTCAGAAAGTAATTAAATGGACTTTTAACACAAAAGCATTGTCGCCAGCAGTGGAGAACATGTTGCACCACCAATCTCAATTGTACTAATTCTTCCTGCATATATGATACTAGAATTATTTTGACCCAAGTTGCTGCTTTGTTTTCTCATAACATTGCCTTAAACACCTTCAATACCAATTCTGGACCATCTCACCATTTTCTATCATGAAATATATAGAAAATAACATGTTTCTGCAACAGCCAAAGAACCACAAGCTCCAATTTTACTTTACTAGAGCTATTCTAGTCCGCTTTAGTTTTGTTTAAAAATTACTCTATTTCTATTCTGCCAAATAAACCACACAATCACAAAGAAAAGGGACTTCCAATTTTCTTTTGTAATCCTCTTAAGCCTATTTCAACCCAAGATTCAAAAAAACTATTGTTAAATTATTCAAAAACAATATCCATCAAAATACAAGCAAAGATTGACTGAGAAAGGTGTTTGTTAAATTATTGTTTCTTAAGAGTTAAATTAATATCCATGGATAAATTGAAATGAAAAGAAAAGATAATGGACCAACAACAGGAAATTCAAGAAATAACTTGTAAACACTATAAAGCTATGATTCAAACCTTACAGATTACTTGCAATATATTGACATAAACCTTATCAAAAAATTTATGTCAATATATTGCAAGTGAAGTTGTAGATACAAAGTATAGAGTTCCACACAGCAAACTTTCATTGAAGGAAACTTATGAACATTTTTGTTTCACATAGAAGATATCAATTGCGCAAACCAAACCCTTATTAGTACATAATACTAATTAATTACCTGGAGTGGAAAGTATTACTTGTATGCTAATGCATGTGCATTGTTTCTCTAATGTGTTTCAATGACTTTAAGAAGGATTTATTTTATTGATAAATAAAATATCTTGAGTACCACATACTGCAAAAGCATGTCGTTAAGTAACTCAATTAAATAATCTTGAAGTCATAGCATTGTAATTTGATGTAGATGAATATTATATTAAGTAGATGCACTTGGAATTACACAAACAATTTGCAAAGAGAAAAAATAATGAAGATCCAAACTTGCAGCTTGCAAATTCATAAAGCTTTCCTCTTGGAGAGAAGATGCTAAGAGTTACCTCAGTATAACAAAGAACTGAGATTAACATGTAAATTCGCAAGCTTTCTTCAGCAGCCCAAGGTCAAAGCCTTTCATTACACCAGCTGTGTCATTTCGTCCAATACCTGGTGTGCAAAAAGAAAAAGAATGTATGGTCAACATGTAAATGAAGGAATTTGGGTATGGTAAACAAAGAAAGAAATAATATAATTGAAGGAGTTGGAGTTTCTCATTTATGCCACAGTAGTAATGGTCAAGCTTCTCAATACAAGAATCTCATTGTTATATATATCGATTTTACGGCAGTTGAGCACTAACAAATGAGTTTCCCACCACATTGAGAATATCTTCCAGGTCTTGGATATACGAATATCGCACCACATGAATGGACCTATTGTCCTCCTTGGCCACGGCGGCTGTTTCAGGAAGGAGGGGCTAAATGTGGTGGTACCCATGGCGACGAGGACCCTATTAGATGGCCTTCCCAACAGCGATGACTTGTTTTCCTTTCCCTCCCCACCTTTTTTTCTTCTTTTTTTAAAAAAAAATAAAATTGAGAGAGCCGATTTATTTCCTCCACTTTGGATGCCAAGTCGGATGACATCTCATTCGTGTGGCACTGCACAAAAAATGGTTCGTAGTAAACAGCATTTCGCTTTTGAATTTTGAATTGATATGGAAGATTTTATTTGGCCTAATTAGAATGGGCACATTTTCAAAGTGGTGCATCCAAAGATTACAATTAACATCATTTCTGGAGATGAATTTAATATCATTATTATTTTCATAATATTAAAACCATAATATTCTTTCATTGAGTCATATTTTACAGATGTAGTGTTAGTGCTCCAAGGTACAAACCGCCCCTTGCATAATTTCTTCTTAACTCCATTTTAATTAAAAACGTTTTTCGATTCCTATGTTACTAGACAAATAGCCATCGTTATTGTTTCTGCTATATCACCTTTTGATTACTAACGTTCTAAAATTCATAAAGTAATATACATTTTCTCTTTACTACTACAACATTAATTTTTGAGCAAACCTCCAAATTAGTCTCTGACAATGTTTTTGGTGGATGCATTAATCCTGACAAAAAATAATTGGTTATATAGTCTCTTACAATTGTAAAAATTAAATACTTTGGCCCTGACAATTACAAAAATTGAACATCCATAGTTCTTGACTCACTTACAACCAGCAAAGAGTCTAATTTGGAGCTAAAATAATTACTAAGATTTTTTTAACCCCATCCCATGTGACACCCTTTAAACGTACCATTTGCATAACTTTAAAATATCCCACAAACACACCATTTTGAAAGGTTAAAGTTGGTTATGATAGATTAAAATGGTGCGCTTCAAAGGATTTTTCAAGTTATATAAATTATGCATTTTCAAACAATGGGATGAAAACTTCTCTCCACTCTTTTTTTGGTATCCATACAATGGAATTGAATATTTATTCTATTCCATTTCATTTTACTCTATACCATTCCATCACATTCTATTCTACCCCATCAAATATTCAAACAAAGATTCCAACAAAAATAATATTCAAACATAGCATAAGGAAACAATCAAGTGAAGTAGTTTTGAGGAGAAAAAAAACTACTTTACTTCACAATTTTTTATAAGGATGCGAGTGAGAGGCGAGACAGGTGAGAGATAGCAAAGAGTGAGAGTCAAGATGAGAGTTTGAGAAATAGATTTGTGTATTGTGTTGTTTTGTTTTGTAGTTTTGGGGATGAATGAAATTGAAAAAACCCTATTCTAGGGAGAGAGTGAGAATGGCGCTAAGTATTTTTTTGGGGGGGATGATAGGCTCACCACCGGGTCACCCAAAAAAAATCATGCCTAAGCCTAGTTCTCATTAAAAAAATCCGAAAATAAAAAAGGCCATTCCAACCTACAAGCCCAACTCGCCCCGCTCTACCTCAGTCCACGGGTTAGGAGGGTTGAAAATTTTTTACAAGCTTAAAATATCAACCCAACCTATCATTTTTAGCTGGTTTGGTGGGTTAAGCCCATTTTGCCATCTTTAATTCCAGAGCCTAAGAAGTTGTAGGAAATAGAAAAAGAATTATTAATCTAATCTTGAATTAGTCTTACAAGTAATTGTATGTGATTTATTTAACTGAGGTTAACTATAACCAACCTGAGGTATCTTCACAAATTAATTTGCCTTCACCTTCGAATTTCTATTAATGGTATTGGCTACAAGCCTCCCATCAATCAACATGACCTTCTGATAGTTTTTGCTAACCTAAATCAAACAAAATATAATAAGGTCCAACAAACTGAAAAATACATAATCGATATTTCATAGAGTGCCAATTTTGCTAGCATTGATCTCATCTGGCACCTAATTTCAGCTGCTATGTCAACTAAGAATGCAAGGTCGCTTCACTTGAGGATTAATTGTGAAAGTTGATAGAGCTAACATATCTCAATTTAAAAGTAACATCAAGACGAGATACTAATCATCAATCCTAGCCTATTTTTAAGACTATAGCTTAGGACTTATTAGTTCCACATAAACCTTCTAGAAAGGGTGTGTTGTTGCTTGCTTAGGGATGGCAATGGGTATCTATGGGGGCAAAGACATGCCCTCGTCCCCCATCCCCATTTAGAAATTTGCCCCTCATCTTCATTCCTATCCCCATCACGGGTCCCAATTCTCCATTTCCCACAAGAATTCAAATCCTTGTGGATATCTATTGGTTTATGTTAAAAAATCTAAAAAAATACCCTTAAACTTAAATAAACCATATATAAATATCCATAATCCATTATAATATTACCAACACAACAAAATACAAATTAATAATGACAATATATGGTGCAAATCCAATAAAAGACAACTAGAAATAACATGACAATACATGCAAGTCCCTTATTATAAATTATAAAACTCGTATACTTGTTATTTGTTTTATATACTTCATATAAATTGGGACATAGTGGGTCTCCATGGAGCAAGGACCTCATCCCCCACCCCTGCCTCGTTTAACAAATGTGGACTCTATATGCCCCTATCCCCGTGGGGACTAATCTTCTCCCCATCACAGATAATCCACACAAGTACCTACTTAGGCGGGTTCCTTTATGCCATCCCAGCTTGCTTGTGGAGTGTATATAAGAAACTGATATCCATGTGATGAAGTAAACTATGAAATGGGAAATTGAGGAAGTGCTAGACAAAAGAGCAGGTAGTGCAAGCTTAAAGTGAGAAGTCAATTTCTCTATCATCATTAGGTTAGGATTAAATTATATTAGCATAATTTTAAGTATAGTTACATTGCTTAATAACTTTCTATAGAATGTATTTTTTATTAATCTAACCGTTGAATTGCAATTACCTATTATAAAGATCATTTGTGCCAAATTTCATCAAAATTGAGTATCAATAAGAGTGTAATCAAATAACTCTTTTTTACATACATTTTAAACATATATATTACATTGATTTTGATGTATATAAAAATTAATATCAATTGATTTTAGATTAACATGAAATTTTATAGAGATGATCTATAAGATATAATTTTTAATCTAACAGTGGATTTTATAAAAAGTTACAATAATAAAAAGTTATTAAGTAGTGTAATTATGTTTAAAGTTACATCATGTAACTTGATCCTAACCCTATATATATAGTGCATAGGCACGAGATGTTAAGTCTTGACGCAATGATAAAGTTATTGTTATGTAACCTCTCTAGGTCACAAATTCAAATTCTAGAAACAACCTTTGCATGTATGGGATAAGGCTGTATATATCTACAGTCCAGACACCACCAAGTGAGATCTTCGTGCATTAGGCTGCCTTTTTTATAGTGTATATTGTATAGGCACCCACACTAATGTATGGTGATTTTAGTTTAAATATTGTATTTCATTTATGCAAGTGTTGAGCACAATATTAATTAATAATGGATTTATATTGTCAGTAGAGACAATATGTTTATTCTATACTTATATAATTAAAATCTACTTTTATTTAAATTGTGATTACCACATATAGATTTAAGTATATAAATCTCTATGTACAAATAAAGAAGTGGTTTATTTTATATTATTAGGTTTACATTATCGTGTTAATTAATTTTTTAAAGTAAATTGATGTATATTTTAAATGAATTTTTGGTGGACCATACTTTAATGATTTTATATATTTAGTTCTTAAGTAAATTGCAACTTACAGCCTTTCGTTCTTTTGGGTACAGTTATACTCTTTAATTTTAACTTGTGCGGATTAGATCTTGGAGTTTGAAAATATAAAAATGATTTACAAAACTTTACACCATATCTGCATAACTATAACATACACTACTTGACTACATGCTTAGCGAACTATCATACGTATACTATAAAACTATTCAGTGGTGCCGCTGGCAAAAGCGTTGATAACGGTTGCATGGGGCTGTGGCATAGCAGCTGGTGGTGTTGTTAGGTGGTTATGGAGTATTAAGTAGGATTGTATTTTATATTTATAGAGAAAATTTTCAGCTTTAGGCAGTATAGGAGGACCTAGTACTATCTGAAATGTGAAGTATCATTCTATAAGTAGGTAAAACACAATATTATTAATATTCCATGAGTATTTAATAATTTTTTTTTCTTTTTTTTTTTTCTGCTTGGAGGCAAGGGTGGCATTGGTGGTGGCAGTGGTGCATTAATGTGGTTAGCTGTAAATAATCGTTGAAAGTACAGGAGCTGCACATTCCCTCAATGAGGATATTTTTATTTACTCCTGGTGTATAATATAACAAGTAACAATGTCTAAGCTGTTAGAAACACATACTGAAATGAAAATTTTTTTGTTCCCCCCCACCCTCTATCTTTAATGTTAAGCTTAATCAAGGTATACTTTTGACTTCACCAAACGCTTATAAAGATATAAATAAAACTTCAAATTGGTTCTTAAAAGAGTTGTGAAATATTAATTTAAAAGAGTTCTTAATCTAAATATATTTATAATTAATCACAAAAAAAAAAGAATCTTAAAATTAGACTTAAGCAACAGCCAAAAGATGAGAAAAAGTGCTGAAATAACAATTTCTATTACTGGAGTATTTGGAATTACCAGGAAGCATCTTAAATGCTTAATAGAGGCTGTGAATGGTCACTGATGGCCTAGGGGAAAAACGCATGACCAAGACCTCTCTATTTACCTGCTGTACTGACTTGATCCAACCACATAAATGTAGCTGTAAATAGGGTCAACTTCCTGGCCACCTTTGCTGTATATCTCTCGTGATATCTATCATTAATTAATTCATTATCAAGTGAGAGACTCTATGAACACTGCAAACACTGCAACACTGCAACACTGCACTTGTACTCCAAAACAACTAAAAAACTTAGTTCTATGGAGACAAGAGCAGTAGTTTTAACCATTTCAGTCTCTTTTGTTTTTGTCTTCTTTTTGGCTGTGTCTGTTTCAGCTGGCCTCGTTTTCAACTTCTATGCAGATTCATGCCCATCAGTAGAGTTTGTTGTAAGAGACACAGTCAGCTCATCCTCTTCTTCTGATCCTTCAATTCCTGGAAAGCTCCTTCGCTTGGTTTTCCATGATTGCTTCGTAGAGGTTAGTCCTTCGCTCTTTTTATTTTGTCTAAACCACCAAATTTCCAAAATTTATTGGACTCTGATTAATTTGGTTTGAGTTGAGTCACTTAATTATAAATACAAAGCTCACTAAGAGCCATTTTTCTTAATATTATTATTAACAACATTCAAATCTAGTATTTTATATAAAAGAAACAAGTGTCAAACTATTTGAATCAAATCAAAGAAGCACTACTACAGCCTTGGGAAAGAATTTTCCTAGGAATTTGTTTCATTTTGTTTTTCTTCTTCCTTTATGTGATGGGGAATTCAAATGAGTTTGCAGCTAAGGTTCTATATATTATGACAGCGTGGCCACCCCCATGTTCTTTAATTTAATCAATCATTTTCATGATGTGCATGTTAGAATTTATGCTACAATGCAGGGATGTGATGCATCTTTGATGCTACAAGGGAATAATACAGAGCTAAGTGATCCAGCAAATAGGTCTGTTGGAGGATTTTCAGTTATAGATTCAGCAAAAAGGGTCCTTGAGATGTTGTGTCCTGGAACAGTTTCTTGTGCTGACATAATTGCTTTGGCTGCTAGAGATGCTGTTGCAATTGTAAGTTATCTTCATTGCATTGCTGATATTATTCAATAGTATAATAATAACATCTCTTTTCTTATGGTAATTTATTGAGGGCCAATTGAGAACAGGCTGGTGGACCTATGATTCCAATTCCCACAGGTAGAAGAGATGGGGTGGTTTCAGTTGCTTCAAATGTCAGACCCAACATTGTGGATACAAGTTTTACAATGGATCAGATGATTAACCTCTTCTCCACCAAAGGATTGTCCTTAATTGACCTTGTCATCCTTTCAGGTGCATATTCTCTTCCAAGGGTACTAGCATAATTATTGGCTTGGCTTCTCTTTGATAAGTATCATTACTTAGATTTTCAGTCTCTTCCCTAGCCCTTTATTCTTAAAAGGGGAAATAAACCTGAGTCGTGATCCATGTTCTCTTCATTCTATAATTTACACCCACATGACTCTAACTAAAGTTACTTTATTTTTTTAGACTTTGAGGTAAAACCCAATAAAGCAAGTCACCCGGTTAGGTAGCAAGAATTGAATTATTGATGCCTTGTAGATGAGAACCTACTCACCACATTTATTAGAATCACTGCTTTGCATTTGCTAGCCTGTTTTCCAATCTAGATTTTGAATATTCTTTCTAACCCAAGGAATTTAGCATAAAGATCTCAAAATGTAAATGACTAATTGTAAATAATTTTTTGGCTTAACAATTATACATTGTCAGAAAGAAAAAAGTTTGAGAGCCATTATTTGGACACAACAATCTCCATATTTACACAATACCCACTGAAAAACGGAGTGAAACAAGTATCCCCGTGCTCCTTTTACAATGAGAAACAACTTTTTTATTACTTTTCACCGTAGCTGTTGCGGAATTTATGTCAATGATGAATGTACAAATAACATATTTCAAAAACTTTTGCTCTATACCATTCATTACTCAACATATTAGTTTTCAAAGTCACTATTGTCTTCCACTTTCTCTACATTTTTTTTTCATACAATAAGTCAATAACTAATGTATCAAGTGATTGAATGGTATAAAGCAAAAAAAAATTTCTTACTTTAGGAGCATCTAAGAATTCCCCGTAACATAATGATGCTTTGGCTTTGCAGGAGCTCACACCATAGGAACAGCACATTGCAGCTCATTCAGTGGTCGCTTCCAAGAAGACTCCAAGGGAAAGTTTACCCTCATTGACAAAACCCTTGACAGTAGCTATGCTGATGAGCTAACGCAAAAATGTCCAGTAGGTGCAAGCCCATCAGTGACAGTGAACAATGACCCTGAAACATCAATGGTCTTTGACAACCAGTACTACAAGAATCTTCTGAACAAAAAGGGGTTGTTCCAGTCTGATTCTGCTTTGTTAAATGATGATAGAACAAGGAAATTAGTGGAGGACTTGGCAAATGATCAAGAACTTTTCTTCGAAAACTGGGGCCAGTCTTTCATGAAGCTCATCAATATTGGAGTCAAAACAGGTGATGAGGGTGGAATTCGAAGTTCTTGTGCATCAACTAGTGCATGAGAAAGAGGTTTAATGCAGCAACAAAGGCTCTCTAAGCATAACAGAAAACAAATACCACCCAAACAATATTTATGTGATGTCAAAACTGCTTCATGTATAGATCTACTGCTTTATCAATTATTTATTGTCGTCTGATGTATTTCTTTTGAATTGGTGCATAAGGAATATTGACATCTAATGAAATAATGGCAACTTAGATTGTCCTACTTATAGTTCCTTTAAGAAAAAGGACTTCAAATACACATTCTTTTTAGTAGTTTTTATTAGTATTTTTTTTTTTTTTAAGATACACTTAAATTTTTGTATGTAGTTGGTATACTTCGTGAAAAAAAAAATGTACAAACATCCTTTTCTTTCTTTGGGGTGTGCATTTTGGTCCACTAAGAAAGCAACGGTTTGTTGGATAAAGCTTGCTATCAGCCATTAGGCCACTCGTGCTACTACCTAAAAGGGATCGTTCCATGATTTGCCTAATCCACATGAAGATTTCATGTATACTTTATAGCCCTTGCAAATGCCTTTTTTGGTTAACAGGAATTTCGATTGTGGCAACAAACATAAAAGATTTCATGTAGCACGAGGTGGATTTGAAGTAGCTGTAATACACGTCAGCAACAAGTGGCATGAGAAAAAAAAATCAAACAAATTGTTGATTGTGGACTAGCATTTTGTCTTAGCAAAAGCCAGATAGAGTTGGAGTCAAATCGTGACACTTGTAAATGGACTTAGGTAAAATGAGTTGTGCTCCGACTAATAACTATAGCTTTTAACTAAATAGTAAGTGCTCGATTTAACACAAATCCACCATACTGCATTCAAATTGGAAGTTCTTTTCTTTGCTTCCCCCTTCTTGTTTTTCCCTTTAAAAAGGAGGGGCAATATGAATTTTATTCAAGGCAAGAAGCCAGAGAGAATCCAATTTCATGGGGCAGTTTAACTGTTTAAGATCCAATTATCTTTCTTTCCATGAAGTGATTGTGAGAGTATGTTTTGAGACAGCGAAATCAGTACGCAGATTTCGTTGTAAGGCGCCCCTCAATGTTGAATCTTCATTGACACTTTCCCTCACAGTTGTGACTTTGTGGTAGGGAAAGTGAAATATAGACATGGAAGTAGGAAGTAGAAATACAATGAGTTAAGTGATCTTTGCCTGTTTGGCATTTACATAGATTCAGTTTATTTTAATGCTAAGCAAAAAGGTTATGAAAATGAATTGGATTAAACTTTCAATTTTCTCATATAATAGATTTTCTAAATAATTTCTCATGATTTTGATTGTAGAAAAATTCCATTCAGCATATTTGGGATCAACCAACCTGAACTTGGTTGGAATTGTGCCATTATTACGAAAAGTTTATTGCAGAATAAAAAAATGGTAGTTGATCATTATTGATCTTTAACCCCTCTAGCTATACACAGAAAGGAATGATAGATATACATATCATCCAGTATTATTTTATAACTAAAATCCAGCTTACCCGGTTTGGCTGGCAGCTAGCTCTGCATAGATTTATTTAAAAAAAAAAGGAAAAAGAAAAAGAAAAAATGAGTAATAATAAAATAGTAATCCACATGTGTACAACTGGGAAAAAAAAAAAAAGTAATCCAAATTGTCTCATATTGTTATCATCGATACCTCAAAGTTAACACCCAAAAACAGTGGTCATAATTGACAAATCTCTACGCCACAAAGAAGTAGTATGTTTAGCTTACCCTTTGATTCTCAAAATCAACTACTAATTAAAAAATGTGCAACCTTTATCCATCCACGATTGTCCAAATAAATCACACCCTGGGACTGGAAGAATCAAGCTAAATACATTGCATATTTGTATTGATTGTTGGAAACCTAATTATATTTTTGCTTCAAGAGAAAAGGTAGAAAATATTTTGGTGATTAAACTCACAGTTTAGTAATTGTTTCTTGCATGTCTCATTTGAGCTGGGATATCTCATGTTCGACTCCCATCCAATCCCCAAAAATATCCCTTAGAAGAAACTCCTAGTCTCGCTACTTTCGATTTTAAAAAAAAAAAGAATCATTATTAGCTCAAACCTCACTAGCAGTGACAGCCAAGGGCTGTGTGAGTGTGTGATCCTTTTTAATTGCAACACGGAACCGATAACAGCCATCTCATTCCTACTCCTATTAACGAAAAAAGAATCCCTATCAAAAGGAATGTCCAGCGTTTTATGTTCCTTGTCCACAATGACTGAGATTCCAAGCATCACAAAAATGAACTTATCGAAATATCTAGTCTTTTCTCGCCACCAACACAAATTTCACCTACCAACTTCTCTTCCGTTAACTCATAGAACATGGTTTAAACTCTATTACTCTAACATAAGGTAAAACTTAATCAATCCCTCATAAAATAATGCTAGGTTACAGGTGAAGGAGCACCAATCTACTCCTTTCAAGTAAACCAACAGTTGAATACTATAGTGTATCCAAAAAAAACAAAAGGTGTTGGATACTTTATTTATCTACGGCTGTGTCATTTTTACACCAAAATATTTTTTATATAGCGGTTAGGTGTTAAAACAATAAACCCTTAGAGAATAATTAAATTTTCACCGCTGGTTTAATTTTTTAATTTAATTTTTTCACACTTAAATTTTTAATTTAATCTTCATACTTTTTCCAATTTAGAAGAACAAAAGTAGAGATAAAAGTATATTAGAATGCATATTTTTAATCCACCGAAAAAAGAATGTATACTTTTATCTTTTTATTATTAAAAAGGTGAAATAAAATTACATGTAATTATGTTATTTTTCCTTTAAAATCTCACACAATTTTTATTTTTTATTTTTGTCTAATCTATTTGTATTAAAAATTTGTTAAACTCCAACCAACCTAATTTAAACTAAATTAGCCTATGATTTATAAGTCTCGAATTTAAAATTTTATTCAATGAAAACAAGTTTCAAGCTAATTTAATAAACCAAGCATTAACTACATTAATTTATATATACATATGAATTTAATTTAAATGTATTGATAATGTAAAATAGTTTTACATTGTCAACCAATAAAAATGGTAGAAAGTACCAACTCATACAAATAACTACCCATTATAACGAAAGATCCACCATAATTTCTCACTTTCCTCTATTTCTATTGGTTGACAATTTTACACTGTTAGTGCATACCATTTAAACTCTCTCTCTCTCTCTCTCTCTATATATATATATATATATATATATATATATATTCTCTTACTTATAAATAATAATTTATTTATTATACAAATTGGTTATTGATTTTAACCGATTTATATTATCTACTAATTAATAATCATTATATTATTAACTAATATAAAACCAATGCAAAAATTTTGGTCTGGATTATTTTTCCAATTACAATTGAATAATGAGAAGTGAGAACCCAAAAGAAAAAGAAAAATGATTATTAGCCGAAAATCCAAGGTGCAAAAAAATTCCCTCATTTTCATTTCATCATTAAATAATTTATCCATTCGCTCCAACAACATCGTCCGCAGACTTATGGTGATTCACCTTGGCCAACATACTCCCACGCGCCGCCGCCGCCGCAACCGGCGCGTGCCCCAACTCCACGACGGTCGCCGCGGCCATCTCAATCTGGCAGACCCTGACCGCCCCAATCAACCTCTCCGGCAACTCCTCCTCCTCCTGCGCCTCCACCACAAACCCCATATCGATCGTAACGCTCGTCACGTACCCCAACGCGATTCTCAGAATCGCGTTCGCAATCGCGCTGCTCCCAATATCAACGTCGATTTCCAGGTAGTTACTCCCTCTATAGTAGTTACACGTAACCGCTTTCGCCAACAAACACGCGCTGTGGTTCCCAACGGCCTTCTTAACGATCCACGGTCCCTTAACGATCCGGTTCACTAACTTAAACCGCTCGTTCCTGAACCGGTCGTCTCCGTTCACGAACCGGTCGAAAAGCGAACCGGACCGAACCGGTTCGTCCGTGGCGAAATAGAACACCGCGCTGTAGTGGTCCTTACCGTAGGGGATTTGGAGGTTCACGGCGAAGATGAAGCTCTTGAGGGAGTTTCCTAGGGATTGGGATTTTCTGAACGCGTGGGACACGCGATTGTCGGCGCGTGAGAGAACGTTGTCGAGTTTGGTGGTGGATTTGAGCCAGTCCGTGCCGGCCGGCGAGAGGAGGTAGTCGCCGGCGGGGGATTTTTGCCTTTTCGTGAAGTAGTTATCGGAGCGGAGGGAGAAGACGTTGCCCGGCGGCGAGGCCCAACCGTTGGATCCGGTGTGGAGGTCCACGTGGCGTAAGGATCCGCCGTTGATTGATTCGGAGATCCACTCCGGTGTGCCGCCGGCGCTGGGGGCGTTGCCGGAGCTCTGACGCGTGTTCTTCGTTTGGCACATGATAATAACTGTTCTATGACTAAGCTATGCAACACTGTGCAGTACTGAAATGGAACTTCATTTTAACGTGGAATGGGGAGGGGTGTGTTTATAAAATGATTATAGAGGGAGGGTTGAAAATGCAAAAAAGAATAATTGGAGAAGGTGCCCTTGCAATTTGTGGAAACTATGATAGTGCCCCTTTTGGATATGGGCCAGCTAAGCTAGTTGTTTAGACACTCGAGGATGCAGAAAACACCCTGGCTTTTAGCACTTTTTCTTTTCCATGCTGATGCCAGGATATATGTGCAATCATATACAAGTTGAATAAGAAATTTTAATTTGTTTGTTTATGGGAATATTACATTTCAATAATTAGACATAGAAAAAAGAAAAGATTTACTATTTGAAGATATTTGTTTGGAAGTTCCATTATTTAGAAACATTTTTTTAAAATTTATGTTTGTTGTAGCTTGATAAGAAAATGGTTTTTAACATAATAATCAAATTATACTCTATAAGAATTACTACTTTATTAATTGTTGATTTTAAACTTTACAATTCAAGCATGAATTGGAAAAAGGATCGTGGGAAATTGCGCATAATCATCTTAGTTAATTGCAAATTTATATATTATCGTTGAAAGCAGTTGAACCCAAGGTGTCAATTCATCATACCTTATGTTTTGGGGCCAAAAAAATATATAAACTATAGGATTGGAATTATCGAAAAACAACATGATATCACAACTTGAGACAAAGGAGTTCTTAACGTTCGGTATCCTGCCATTTTTATGGTGTTTTTCTATTTATATTACTGGCTGTCGTTTTTCTTCTAAAGATTCCTTACCGGATAATTATATGAAACTATCGATTTTGTTAAAATAAAAAATTTTAGAAGAGAGGAGGCGTTGAGGATAGCGTGATAAACAGAATAAGAAAAGAACACAAAGCTGAGAGTGAGAGCGAGGCTAAAGAGTTTGATGAAGTCTCGAAGGGAAGCTTTACCTCTTTCGTTAGTTTCAATCCTTGGATTTGGATTGCTAAGTTCAACAGTACGCATTGAGTTGAAGTCGACCAGTAACATTTACATTGTTCTGGACACTACAATAAAGAAGGAATGTGCTGAGATGAGAATTTCTTTTGCTGTATGCTTGGCGTGACTATGATCACATTTTTCTTAATTGTAAAAATTTAAATCAGATGGTTAACAAGTTCAAGAAATTCTTATTTAATGAACAAATAATAATAATCATATGATAATAATTGATATGATATGATACGTGTAGGATACGGTGTACATAAAATCTGTCTAAATTGATAAACTCTTTCTTTCTTAGCCCGTGGTGCCTCATAGTTGCGCTCACTGGCTTGGAATCACCGAGACAAACAAACAGCTAAGTATATCGCTGATACAGAAAGCTTTCCTCTTGGACTTCCTTTATTTCTTTCCCATAACTACTCATAATCCTAACAGCAACAAATAAAAAGACTTATCAGGCCACCCCAATGCAATTCTAGCTTTGTTTATCCAGAGACACACGTGGAACAACACAAAGAGGAAATTTCTAAGTATACTTCGCACATATGTGTTTTGTATAAAAAGAAAATATTTTATTTAATTTTTTTTTATTACACTGATAGTATTTGAAGTTCACTCTAATTCAACTAATATAGCTCAAACTAGATCAGCCCACTACGGAGATAAAGTCCTTTCCAAACTAATTTTTTTTATTTATAATATTTGAATTCAAAATCTT
Source organism: Pterocarpus macrocarpus (assembly GCA_031439585.1). Lineage (NCBI taxonomy): Eukaryota > Viridiplantae > Streptophyta > Magnoliopsida > Fabales > Fabaceae > Pterocarpus > Pterocarpus macrocarpus. Next base: position 37,140,372 of record CM062514.1, read on the forward strand.
ATTTAAAGGGAATAAGTACCATATTATTTAAACCAATTATATATATATATATATACACACATGTGTGTGCGCACACGCACAAAGGAGAATGAAAGTTCAAAAAAAAAAAATGTTTGACAAAAAAGAAGATATTTTCATATTTTTCTTACAATTTCTAAAACCTTTACCAAGATTCAAGACTTCTCGCCTTTTAAAGTATTTTAATAATTTCTTAAATGCAAAATCATTTAAATCAATCAAGCATTGGTAATATTTTAGGGTTTTTAAACATTCAAACAAAACAAAATAAAATCCTTACTTTCACACTCTCTTCATTTTCCTTTTATTTTCTTTTTCCTTAATCTATCCTTTCTCATCTCTTTAACACCCAAAACTATGAGCTGAGACATACAACACTAGATGGGAGCAAGGCCTCGTACATTATAGAAGATCAATTAGTTTGTTTAGGTTAATTAGAGATTTGGTAAGATGAAATAGCAATTGGTTAAAAATTAGTTATGCATATTTGTCTATAGACATTTTCTTCACTTGTATCACTTCTTTCACCATAAGTAAATTTTCACATTCTCCACTTTCTCTTCATTCTCTCAACTCCACTGGCTCTGGCTGTGTTTCTTAATACAGGAGGTCAAATATCATATCTCTTTGGGCCAGGTGAAAATCTAATTCTGAGATGCTGCGGTTGACACTCAGAACCTTATCTGTTTCTTTCATCATCTTCAACATTATTATTATGGTTTGTAGACCAATTTTTTTTTCAATATATATATATATATATATATGGGAATCGTTCGTGTTACTCATTGCCTTGTTATTCTATCAACTTCAACATGATTATGGGAATGCAACTAGTCAACTTATACGTAAGCGGGTGTTGGAATTATCAGCATCGCCATCACTTTCGCAATTTCGCACCCGAGGAAATCTAGCCTTTATTTTTTAATACTCCCAGGAAATCTAGCTTGATTTACGTATTCCTCTCATCGCTTCAATGTTTTGTTTTACTATATAAAAGAGTTATGATTATATACTTTATTACTATCTAGAGTGCAGAGTGTATTTGGAGGTGCCTAGTCCTATTAGTATAATAATTATAACTATTATTCTACCTGATTATTTTTCGGCTTCTCAGATTACCATCCACCGGAGATAATTATGCTGGGCACTAAATATGATATCCGAACCGTGATTCAACACGTGAATGACCAGCTCTACTTGATTATTTTGAAGGGGGTATATAAAAAAGAGTAAACTGTAAAGTAGTTCCTATCGATTTTCACGTTAGACAAATTAATCCTTAACAAAAATAAATTAATAAATTAACCCCCATCCTTTTAAAATATTGGACAAATTAATTCCTAACAAAAATAAATTAATAAATTGATCCTTGACCTTTTAAAAATCAAATAATTTAATCCCTCCATCAAATCTCTTCATTAAACACTATGAAGGACTAAATTGTCTGATTATTAAAAGGTTAAATACCAATTTATCAGTTTATTTTTGTTAGGAATTTATTTGTTTGATGTGAAAATCCATAGGGACTATTTGGGGCATTATTCTATAAAAAAAGGAAACAAACTGAAAAAAGAAAAGCTGTATTCACTTTTTTTCTTTTGTGATAAACTAAAACTGTATTTACTGTCACTGATACATTAAGTCAAAAAAATAAAAAATAAAAAATAAAAAATAAAAATTGCAGACAGCATGCACTCAACACAGATTTCGGGCACCAATATTTAAAGAGTAGATTTCAAGATTTTCTACTGATATCAAATGCCACACATCTTGCACTCTTGTATATAAATTGTTCAAGCAAACAACAACAACAACAACAAAGCTTTTCCTAACTAAGTTGGGTTGGCTACATTACATAGATCAAATAATATTATTCCGTCCTACCATAGAAACTACACAAGCCATAAATCGTACAAGCAAGCATCATTGAAAAATTCATGCACGTCCATAAAAGTAAAATTACTAACATAAAAACTGTTACTGATCTTAGTGCATACCCTCTTGGATTACATCAAAGGATGATATTGCTTAAATTTTATTATATATAATCCATCCATTATACAGATCTTAAAACTTCAATGAACATCACATCTACCCACAGTAAATGCAATAAACATTATACTCAATTTCAGAAATATATCATGCAAGTTTCCTATAATTTATAATCAGCAAGCAGCAACAGGTCGGGTATAAAACTATAAATTAGATAAATTTCATACTTGGGAAATGCTGTTTTCACAAACTTGTGAGGACTGTGTGAGAAGTTTATTTGTGTGAATATCATTGCTCTATTAACTCTTTACACCTCCACATTTCCAATTCCAAGGCTGACCGCCCAAGCCTAAAATTTAAAAATGCAACAATGACAAGGCAAGAAAAATGAAAACTAAAGTAAGAACATTTTATTGTAAGAATTATAGACCTAAACTAAAATCCCAGGATGGTTTGGCACAAAGGTTATAAAGCATGTTTCACTACGGACATCCAATAATTTCGTCGAATACCTGCATTTAAGGCAAAATTTAGTTTAACAGCATGTGCATCATTGACAACTAACTATTTAGGCCAAGTCACCCCTTTCATTTTAACATTTTAGTGCTCATAATCTTAGAGCTCTATCACAACCTTGTTACCTATTCCTTAAGCAAAATGATGAAGCTACCTTACACCATATATGCATGCCACTGCCAACTTGCATTTCCTAAGTTCTAACATCTCTGGTATCTTTTATCTTTCTGATACATTTAATATTGATATCCTGTTGTTTGAAAAATCACACTAACTAAAGTTTGACCATTTCTCCAACATGTCTCTGGAACTTATATTTACTTTAAGCATAAAGCTAACATGAGCTCAATTGCAGCTTAACTACATTCCCTAGACCACAGAGAAGATTTGCTTTTGGCAATTGGCACAATAGAAAACATAGTAGCTTAGGGATTGTGTGGAAGGAAACAACATCCACTAGTATTAAACCACTTAAAATACCCATTTTAAAAAGTTCAGGTAGCACACGAAAAACTTGGGTTAGCATGTTACTGTCTCCAACACAAACTTGAATGCAGTACCAAATGAAGAGAGCAAACAAATTAGGAGAACAAAGGGAATAAATGTAACCTTATACAGAACTGTATACCAGAAACAGAGAATGTCTATTCTCAGTCAATGATCTCTTTCAATATCACTTCAACAAAACTTTCTTTTCATAAATTGAAAGAAAATTCCAAGAGAAACTGATGAAAAGACCTTGATCTAAATGGCCTTTCCGAAAACATGGGTTTTTGAAGGGTTCTATTGTTGCTGTAAAACAAGTTAAAATGGAATCAATTTATACTGCCATGTTACAAGTTTTAACAATATCATCAAATCCTATTTCAAACGTGTCCATATGATCTAGTATGTAGATATATGCATTTTTAACCCCCATAAGTGAAGAGACTGTTTCCAAGATTTGAACCCGTGACCTCCAAATCGCAAGGCAGCAACCTATAGTTTGAGGATATTGGCATAAATTACTACCCTACCAACAACAACAAACACAGTCCCAGGCATTCTCATACAGTTTATTTTTTGAGCTGACAATTACAAAGAGAGAGTGAAAGAAACATTTACAGGCCAATTACATAGTTAACAACATGATTATAAACACTTTTTTATAACACGAATTAATAATCTTCTTTCAGAGCAACTTAGTTAATAAAAATAACAACGCCAACAAGAAAAATTATAAAAAGAATAACAACTCAGTCCTTCAATTATATCTCAGCAATTAGAACTCAGATACACCATACAGCACAAGAACTACGTCAGGAAAGAAATTAAAAATAAAAAATAAAAAATACATATCATTGTTTTTCCCAACCAAACAGGATTACATACTTTACAAATCAACACCTGCAGAATTTCGAAATTGCAAAATGGAACAATGCAAGCGAAGATAAAGATCAAAGGATTGAACCTTGAAGAAGGTCGTTAGTTCAGTTAGTGAGCCTTTCGCCTTTGCAACTGCTGCTGCTGCTGCTGCTGCTGCTGTTGCGGCTTATTCTCAGTGGCCACTCTGTAAATCCAATATACCTAAAGGGGTCACGAGAGCAAATAAGCAAACATCACTAGGGGTTTCTTCCTATAATTTATAAATAAACGAAAAATGGAGGAGAAGGAAGAAAAAAAATAAGAGAGCAGCACCAAGGCGAGGACATGAACTGCTATTAGAATAACCACCAAGAGAGGCACTGCGTCGAGGATCCATGGATGCTCTTGCGACTTCGCCATTTGCAAAGAGGGATTCGATTCGGCAACAGAAGGCGCAAGATTATTAGGCTCTGGAACTGAACGGCGTCGTTTTGTGTTGTCGACGTTTGAACACCGGGATTTAGACGGTTTGCTTTTTCATTTTGTGCGACGGAGATCTCTCTGGCCGGGCAGGAGAAGCTCTGCCACCATGGATTACCACTTTATTGTTGATTTCGTAATCTTATTTTATTAGTGTTTTCGTGCAGTGCAATGATTAAAAATAGACTAAATTTTCAGAATAGTCTTGTCTATTTTTGGATCAGATAAATTAACTCTTAATAAAAATTAATTGATAAATTAATTCTTAACTTTTTAAAATATTAATTATTTATTTATTTTTATTAAAAATTAATTTATTTAATATTTTAAAATTTAAGAATTAATTTATTAATTTATTTTTATTAAAAATTAATTTATTTGATATAAAAATTGATAAAAATTAGTTTGGAGTTTTACCTTTAAAAATATTACTTCAATTATATAAATTAAAAAAATTTAATTCCACTAAGAATTAAGATAAAGTAAATAAATTTAGAAGTTCTATACGTCAAAATAAAATAAATCTGAATCTAACCAGCATTAGATGGAAAAGAGAATGACATTAAAAAGAATAAGACGTGGAAGTAATAAATTGCAATATGAAAAACAACTTAAATAAGCCGGTAAAACAAAAAGAAAGTTATATCAAGAAGACAAAGATTAATAATGAAGTTAAAATAAATCAAATTTAAGATACATTTGATAGAAGTTAGAATAAATCAAATTTAAGATGTATTTGATAAGGGAATAAAAAAAAAATTTATAGATCTCATTTATACGTAAACCGTGAAAATTCTCCCTAATCCCCATTTTTGTTCATTTGAAATAAAGGGGATTCCTTTTAGTAACTATTTTTTGATCTTTCTAAATTAGAATGAAATAAATTTTGAGTTTCTATAAATATATTTAACTGATATCTATGCATAATCAATTAAATATAAATTAAAAAATAGATAAAATTATAAAAAAAGCTACCCATTAATTGATCAAGTCCTATCATATACACTTTAAAATTATATACTGACTGCTAAAAACCACTAATATTTTTATCCTCTCTTAATTTTATTTTATTTTTCAAATAAATAAATAAAAATTTATTTTAAAATTTACTCTAAAAATAAGACGTGTGGATTATGGGCTTATCAATCCACTAGTTTGAAATAATTTTATTTATTAATCTTTTTAATTCTTGTGTATTGCATGGGTAAAAAATAAGGGTTTAATTGATATATATTGCCAATATAAAATTTTTTGATACTGACATTTGATTATATGCTACTACATAAATAAATGTGGTTAACTCTCATAACTATTACCTCAAAAGAAAACTATCGCTGGGTCAGGCAGGATTAATCGAGTTCTTGGTAATAGAGTTTAGATACTTGTGGTTCTTTCAAGACAAAAAAAAATTGACTAAATAAAAAAAAATCAAATTTATCGATTTCCTTTATTTGTGTCATTTATGTGCTGTTTTATTAATGTCTTTCATATGCTTCTTTACTAAAACTATAATCCAACCAATTGATTGAATGTTTTCTATATTTTTAATTATTAATACACTCAATTTATTTCCTTAATTAAAATTTTTTAAAAATAAAAACAAATAGAATTCACCATGTCAACACATGTAAAAGTTTCCATATAATATCTTTTGCTTCATTAGTACTATAGATAGATACTAGTGTTATGTAACTAGGGTGAAAAAAAAAAGCTTTTCAAAGTATAATTATTATAAAAAAAATTAATTTGATCAAATTATTAGAGAATTTAATTTTAATACACTATCAATATAAAGAAGTTTTAAACCACTTGAAGTGATCTAATGGTGAGAATTTAGATAGTTTGTATGAGGTTTAAGTTCAAACCTCATTGCCGCCAATGTAATTAAAAAAAATTTACACATATATAATCATGTATTATTATATAAGTATTTGACTTAACTACCTACTAATTTAAATGCTCTTAATATAATGATCTTATCAGTATTAGTATCAGTATAAATGATCTTGTCAGTATCAGTATAAATGATCTTTTCCTTGTGTTCGACTATAGCAAAAGCCCCTACATCTAACGCCACTTTGGTACGAGTGTCGAGCTCGGCCAAATTAGAAATAAAATTGAGTGCGTAAAAATAGCAGCATAGAGTACAACTCAAATCGTTCTCGCGAGGACACAAGTGTTAATCGACTAAGTAAAGGGGGTTTTGTTGTTGAACACAATAAAATTAAACTAAATAAAATCAAACAGCTAAAGGCACTAATCTAAGAAGTTCATCAAGCTCAGACATAAGCAATCATAAACATACATGAGACAGGCAATTGATGTATGGTTAATTAGGCTTAATTTGAAAGACCTTTCAAACAACCATTGTGATTCTCTTAGAGACCTCTCGGCATATGACTAACATACAATGAATTAGACAAGTTAAGATCTTAACCCCTAATAGATTTATTTCAGTTTAAATGCCAATCACTTAACCATGAGCAAGAACCCTTACGCAATGTCCAATCCCTTAACCAATTTGATTATTATAAATCAACTAATTAATTGCACCCAATTGGTTTTCTTAATTGAAGTCAACGCATCAATACCATTCAATATCAATAACAATCAAGATAGAGAAACAAGGAATTGAAAAACACATTGAAGCTTAAATAATTAAAAATAAGGTTTCATACTTACAACCCAACACTTTCAGAAACTCCTTGAGCTAGTTAAGAAATTACTCCTCCATAACCATCAGATGATAAACACAACTCCAATTCATGAACTTGAAAGAAAAAAGGGAGAAGAAGAGCCTAAGAACTAGAGAGCAAGAAATCCTATTCTTAGAGAGAGAAAGTGTAAAAATTCTAAAAATTAAACTTAGATGATTGCCCATAAGCTAAAGTCGGAATAAATAAATATAAATTTAGGTACAAGACTTGCCAAAATGGGTCCCAGTAGTCAAAAATGTGTAAAAACATGTTACTTGATTTGTGCTGTTAGATGCCACCACCTAGGCAGTGGGATGGTGATCTCCAATTCACAAGGAGTGTTCAAGCATCAGATGCCAACACCTAGACGCTACCTATGCTATCAAATTTGTAATTTCTGTCCTTTTTTCTCTTTTCATATCTTCTAGCCTCCCAAGTTTAGTATCTACAAGTTATAAATAATATTTTTAGAGGTCTATAGTTGGGAATAAAGATTAAAGCATTAAAAATTTAATAATATTTATGAGTTGTTTTGCAATTAACTTAAGAATTGAAGTATAAGTACAAAATGCTAAGGACAAACAAAAATACTAAACATAAGGGACAAAATTAGTGCCAAATATGTACTTATCACATTTACAAATAGCAGTATGTGATTGAATGATAATGTAAAACTTTTCTTATACTAACAGTGTATTAAAATTAATATTATTATTAGATTGTAAAAATCATGAAACTAACAAAATAATTGATAAACATAAAATTGTAATATAATATTTAATTACAACTTTATTTAAACTAATATTAAAGTCCAATATAAAGCCACTAGCTAAGAGTGAACTAGTAGTGAGGGGTTTGGATAGTTAGCATGAGGTTATATATAGGTTCAAATATTATTGCACTAATGCACTAAAAGATAATAATCAATAAGAATAACAGTAAATAATAAAATTCATTTTTTTTTCATGTTTTATGCTGCATAGAAAGTTTGGTCTTCATGTAAAACATTGCATTTAATAAGCTTAAGTATTAATAATAAAATAATGATGAATTAAGAGTTAAAAATAAGTAAATATAGAAGCATCTTGAACTAAAAAATAGAAGATTAAAATTAAAAAGTATCACTTGAATATTAACTTCTAAAACACCTCTGTACAAAGAACATTTTTTGTTTTATAAGAAAAAAAACTGCATTTTTTATTGTGCTGCATGGATTTACATTTTTTTCTAAAATCAAAATCTTCAAATCACTTTTAAACTTTACTCTCAAAACAACATAAAATTGCCCAAAAATAAAAACAAACTTTGACAAAAATAATCCAATAGATGAGAGCGCTTGCGTTTGTCTCTTATTAATGGTCATAACAAAGCAAGGGTCATCAAAAATCGCTTTCTTTGAAATTTTAGGAGTATCCTTAGATCATATGGGATTGAATTCATCCAAGAAATATAAATATTTTCATCAATATAAATGTCTGTAACAATAATTACACCTATAACATTATTTCCTAATTCTTGAACGGTTAACCTTGTTTTTATTGTACAATATTTCTTATAAGCAACATAATTGGAACTCTTTTTTCGAAAACCAATTTATGATTTGAAATTTCATAACACTTTGTTTCAATAGTTAGCCATTCAACTTTAATGCCAGCATCTTTATCTACTATATAATATGAGTTAAAACTCAAATATTCTTTCGCTTCACCGTGTATTTGAAAAAGAACAAATTCATTTGTCGTTTCAACTACTTTAGGAGTAGGTACTAATAAGATGTTATGAAAATAATTTGAACACTAGTATTTTAGCTTTAAATAATAAGAATAAAATGACAGCAACAATAAGATATAGTAGAACAAGGTTATCACGAATCGTGCAAGGCACTGTCCTTAAGGGTTTAATTCCGCCCTACCCAAAGCTTTGCTCGGTGGAATGGCATTGACGGTTAACCCTCCAGGATTAGACGTGGGTCTCCACAGGAACTCGTCCACACGATGATCCCGGTACGTTGAGCAGCAGATCTTACAAGAGGCAGAAAACACAATAGAAATAGTGGGGCAACTTCTATTGCGCAGAAGAGTGAGAATGAAGAGATGTTTTTGTGTTGTGGCATGTAGCAAGATTTATATAGGGAAAAGAAATAGCTGTTGTAAAAGAGTCGTTGGAAACTAGCCGTTGGATAACGGTCAGAAAAAGAGCCGTTGGATAACGGTCAAGAAAAGAGTCGTTGGAGCATTAAAAAGCTGCAACGGTAAAAATAAAATAAAATTTGCAGAGGAGTAAAAGCTTGGCAGGCCCACACGCGCACGGACGGACGCGACGGGGCGGGGCGGCGCGCGCGTGTGTGTATTTAACTAAGGCCCAAGTCCACAATTGTACCTCAATACCATAAGGTATTTACCGGTTAAGTACCATCATATATAAATGTTTATTAAAACATTTTCATGAGCAATGTGGGACTTCTTCCATAGTTAAATACGTATAGATAAACTAAGTTTGAAACACACTAAGACCCATATATATACAACATAAGACTCTATCTACAAAAAAAACTGAAAGTTTGTCATGTTATCCAATAAATCTAAATGGGTGAAATCAACAATACTCATAGGAATTTGACTCCAAAATAAGAAGGTTGTTTGAATTTTTAATTTCTGCTAATCCATCATTATCCAAACCTAAATTTCTATCCCTAATCTTAATTTCAGCAAACTTTGTGCATTGGATCAATTGAAGAAGAATTTGTCGTTTGTAATCTCATATTCTTAATTAATATAAGAACTTTCCAATGATGCCACAACTTCGAAGAGTTTATACTCGTAAACACAATGTCCTCTCTAGATACTCTTGGAATAATTGATATAATTTGATGAAAATATCCTCCATGAACAATAGTTTCCGGATCATGTGGTTTATTTGCTAAATTTCTTGTAAAGAACCACATAATATCTCTAAGAGTATGATCAAAAGCTTCAAAAGAAAATTTGTTAATCATGCATGCCTCATCCCATAATATCATACTTGTTTGTCAAAGAAGCTCCAGCTTCCAACTTTCTTGTTTAATGTTACATGTTGATAATTCAATAAGGATTAGAGGAATTGAAAACCAAGAATGGGTTGTCCTCCACCTAAGTAGAAGTAGCACAACCAGTGCCACTTGATGCAACATTCAAAATAATTTTATCTTCAAATCGCATAGTTGTAGTCAAATTTTTTCGGAGCAATTTCTTAGTAAGCTAACCAAAGGACCTCCAGGAAGTTCTGTCGTGAAGCAAGAGGACACCAGGATGTTTTCTCATGTCATGAGTCAATTGAAAAGCAAGAGAATTTACAGTTTTTGTAGCCCTATTATAGTTGGCATTCTTACAAAAACATATTTTAGTCCTCTGCAAGCTTACTTTTTGTCTTGAGCTAATATAAAAAGATTTCTACGCAGACCATTGTGATGGGGACTTGCTCAAATGAGGCCAGAACAAATAATAAGAGATTATATGCGAAAATAGGGAGAAAGGGGATTACCATCTTTTGATAACTTCATAGGTTTCCACAAATTCTAATTAATAGCATTGATAACAAGATGCATTAAACTTTCCATACATATCACAAATAAATAGGGAGAAAGGGGATTACCTTGTCTAATTTCTTTTTTGTAGAAAGTCACTAGTGCACTCGCCATTCCATAGAATATTTATAGTGCATGAGCATATACAATGCCTGGTCAAATCAATAAGGTGTTCTTGCAGGTGCATCCTTTTAGACAATCAACAGATACCGATTCATTTTATCATAAAAATTTTTAATAATGGCCATAAAGCCTTTGTTTCCCTTCATTTGCCTCATTTTATAGACAATCTTCTAGGCTATAATCGTATATTTCGTGCCTTGACGGCTTGGGACAAAGCTGCATTAATTAGGAGTTATGACCATATTCATAGTGCTACGAAATCTAGTAGCTATGATTTTTGTCACCAACTTATACATAACATTGCACAAAATTTATAGGCCTAATTGCATCGCAAAGCGTCTACACCAATTGCTTGGTTGTACTAGCAGTCCTTTCTCCTTCTTTCATATGATAAATTAGAAAGATTTTAACTGTTTGGATTAACTCAGGATTGTTAATTTTAGTAATAAGAGAAATATAGATCTGGTTTATCTTATGCAAACTTATTATTTTAATCTTTGGAGACGATAATATAAGTTTGAATTTTTTTAAAAATAATTCTTTTAAAAAAGATAACATGATTTCTGTACTTTTATAATTAAACAAAAATCAATCTCATAAATGAATCAACTAAATTAAACACGTAAAGATAGAGAAATTCTAATATCCACCATGGAGGAAGAGTGTTTTTCCTCTATGGTGAATTGTGGTCTCACAAAACTTTAAGTGGGACCCGTGTATTATATTATGTAGAAAGATTTTGTGATAAAAAATCACCATGGAGGGAGAAATTTTTTACTCCATGGAAGATGAGAGAATTTCTCAGATGCCACAAAATTTTTGTTTTTAAAAGTCTCAACGTTTTTTTCCTAGCTAGCAAACGACCAGCAGCAAAGACTAGAAGTTCCCTTTGTACCTAGCCCAAAGCCACCAAAGCTTCCTCATTTGGCAGTACACTTCGGCCTAAGATTCCCAAACCCAAATACCATCAACCAGCCCAGCGGAACCACATTACCAGCCAAAAAAGAAGCAAAAGACCCACAAATCGGAGGACCAATAAAGTCTTACCCTAAAAACCAAGACAGCCAGGAAGCAGTGACACGCAACTATCAGTCATAAGCTCCGCCGCCGACCCCTCAAGATTTGTCTGGAATTTCATTTCATTTCCTCTTTATTCCATTATTTTTTTTTTCAGACGTGCTCCATATTCCGTTACCATTACTTATTAACATAACATAATGTTCATGCTAATGCTTGGCAATACTAGCAACACATCCTGATTCAAACTAAGGATAACTTATTTATTTCTTTCTTCTATATGTTTATTACCATCATCATCATTATTATTTAGCTTATATTATATGACAAATGACTCAATGAGTTACTGACTCGGTTCCTCTTTTTTTCCCCCCTTCATTTTTCTTTTTATTTTTCTTTGTTACATTTTTTTCGGCTTTTTCCAATAGAAAAGCAAAAGCTCCACAAGCTGCTTCTTTTGGGTCTTCGCTTCACACTTGAGTTGATTATTTTTTTCTCAGATAAAGCAAAGCATCTATTGATAGATAGAAGCATGTCTTGTTCTTTTTTATTTACATCATGAATCATGATCATCATCCTCCCTTGTCAAAAACACTTAACTAACCAAAACTAAAGTTCTTTTTTCACGTTTCAATTGTTGTTGTCTCTGGTTTTTCTCAGCTCCATCTATTCTTTTCCGATCACATCATTCACAGATACCACAAACAAACACTTCAGTTTTCTGCAACAACGATAACAACCGCCACCTTATTCTTTTCTTTACTTTTGACAATTCAATTAACCTTTTTTTTTTTTTTTTTTTCCAAATCCAACCGTTATGTTCCAAAGAAACCCTTCTTCATACACAAACCCAGAACCCTGCCAGCACCTTGCTGATTACAAGCTCAAGCATGGCTTCAATGGCTACAAGGCCATCCAGAAGCTCCTTGCGACCACCCCAATTGGGAAAACCACTGTAAAGAAACCAAACATAAGGGTCCCCAGATGCAGTTACTGTAATGTTTCTGAAGGGAGGCTCTACTTGTGCCTGATTTGCTCTTCATTCTCTTGTTTGGATCATACCCTTTTGCACCCTAAATCTGATTCTGGCCATGCTGTGTTTGTGGACATTGACAGGGCTGAACTTTATTGTGGGGTGTGCAGTGATCAATTGTATGACCCTGATTTTGATCAAGTTGTTATGTCTAAGCACTCATTGGTTGTGCCAAAAGGTGTTACTATGAATGAGAGCATTGGCCAGAGATTGATCAAGAGGAGGAGATTGGTTTCTGGGGTTGTTGGATTGGATTTGCAAAGATCAAATTATAGGGTCCCCATCAAGGATCTGAGGGCAAAATCATGTTATCCAATGGGTTTGAGGGGTTTGAACAATTTGGGTAGCACATGCTTCATGAATTCTGTGCTGCAAGCTTTGCTACATGCACCTCCTTTCAGGGACTATTTCTTGAGTGGTGGACACCGTTTGGAGGCTTGTCAGAGAAGAACAACCACGGATCGGATGTGTTTGCTTTGTGATGTCAATGCTATTTTTTCAGCTGTGTTTTCGCGAGATCGAAGTCCATATAGCCCTGCTCAGTTTTTATACAGGTCTGCAGTTTGTTATTTATGTCACACACATAATCTTTCCTTTTTAGCCTTTTGTGTCATGAAAATAATGGATGACAATGACATTTATTAGAGGGATCTAATCTGCCTCAGCTTTATACGCCTTTATGATGCTTTTAAATACTCTTGATTAAAAAAAGAAAATGCTGCATTTGTGAATGACTTAATTTTGAAGACTATGATATTCAACCAGCTGGAGAAGAATTTGTTTGATTAAGACATTAAGTATAGAATAGAACAGATGAAATTCTTTGATTCCATGAGCTAGTCAGTTATTATGAAAATCCGCCATTTGGTCACACTGAAGTGACAAAAGTAGCATGTTCTATAGTGAAGATATCTTTGACAAAAGCAAGCATGTTCTTGAGCATGTATGATGTATGCTGTCGGCTCTAACTTGATGCTTTTCTTGTTAAGTCTGAAGTTGATGATGTGTTTTGTATGAATCTCTTTGCAAGTTAGCTGGAGCAACTTCAGTTAAAATCCAAAACTTTTATTATGACTTTGGTGCTCAAATTCTTGTTTCTTTTGAGTGGTGAAACTTTTTGTTTTTGTTTCAAGCTGGTGGCAGCATTCAGCAAATTTAGCAAGTTATGAGCAGCAGGATGCTCATGAGTTTTTCATTTCGATGTTAGACGCAATCCATGAGACAGAGGGCAAAACAAAGAATGGAAGCAGAGGTACTTTGACGCTGAGATTTGGTGTTTTTTCCTGCATGTTTGTTGTCTCATATGCACAAGGTGAACTTATGTGTTACAACTGTAGTTGCCTACGTGGTGAGGTATTTTTATCCAAAATTAAAAACCATATTGATGTATCTGGCTGGAAGGTTGAGTCTGGGAATGCATTAAAAACTTCAACAACAAATATTTTTTCCGAACTTTTTGCTGTCTGGGAGACATTGTTGATATATCTCAAGGTTTTTATATGAAAATAAAATGTAATCAAGTCACATCACTCTGTTCAGTTGTTTTGCTTTACTGAAATACATTATGCCTGATTGTTGTTTTGCACAGGTAATGGAGACTGCCAATGTATTGCTCATAGAGTGTTCTCTGGGCTCCTGAGATCAGATGTTACATGTATGGCCTGTGGATTCACCTCAACAACCTATGACCCTTGTGTGGACATTTCACTTAACTTGGACACTAATGTCTCTTTAACAGAAAAGGGTAAAAAGCTTACCAAACAGAATGAGAATGGCAGTATGTCTACGCTTTTTGGTTGTTTGGATTTGTTCACTAGGCCAGAGAGGTTGGGGTCAGACCAGAAACTTTACTGCCAGAATTGTCAGGAAAGGCAGGACTCATTGAAGCAAATGTCTATTGGCAAGCTTCCATTGGTACTTAGTCTGCACGTAAAACGTTTTGAGCACTCTTTCGTTAAAAAGTCATCACGAAAAATAGATCGCTACCTACACTTTCCTTTTTCCTTAGACATGACCCCATATTTGTCATCCTCAATCCTCAGAGCCAGATATGGAAATAGAATTTTTACTTTTGGGGGTGATGAATCAGACATGTTTCCTGAGTACGAGATTTTTGCAGTGGTGACACATTCAGGGACACTCGAGTCTGGTCATTATATTTCTTTCGTGCGTTTAAGGAAGCAGTGGTTCAGATGTGATGATGCCTGGATAACTGAGGTTGATGAGGCAACAGTCAGAGCTTCACAGTGTTACATGATTTTCTATGTGCAGAAAACACTGTACAATAAAGCCAACCAAGATCTGAGTCACCTGCCGAAGTCCCCCGGAAGAGATCTATTTCTTCCTATAGTGGGGTGTTGCTAGAGGGATATTAAAGGGAGTTCGTGGCATCAATTGATGGATTATAATGTGTGTTTCCTATAGCATTGAAGACCATCTCAATGCTCATTGAGAGAACTCATTCTTTCTGATTTTCCCTGGGTTCGGAGAATCGCAATTTGCTGTTGACGAGATGGATTTCCAATATGCATCTTAAAAGTTCAAATGGTTAAAAGGGTCCATGGGAATGAGACACCAGGTTGCTAACATGACTGAAATTGAATAGTTGCATGTGGATATGTCACAAGCAGCTTTGAAACAAAGATCAAGGAGACAGAAGCAACTCAATCCCTTAACCACTTTTCATGTTATGCTTACTCACATTCTTTGATTGCAGGTTAGTCATGTACATAATAACTCAGCTGATGATAATGAAAGTTGTTCAACCATTGTTACTCTTCTGTCTCCACTAAGTCTGGAGAAAAAGGAAAGAGATTAAGGGAAAAAGAGAGGTTATGTGGGTAATTAAACAACAATATCAACAACATTGTAACAGTGATGTGCCCTGTGCCGGAAGTTGAACACATTGCATTATGTCTGCCTTTTGCTGTGAGAGTGCAGATTGTTGAAAGAGTTAGCATCTTTGGTGCACATCAGCCAAGGGTATTGTTGAAGGCATGTTCTTTTAAAGGTGATGTGAGGAATATTATTTGACATAAAGGCATGGCTGTTGGTTGTGTGAAAAAATGATGCTGCGGTTGCTACAACTATTTGATTGATATCTCATATTGAAGATTTTGAAGAAGTTCATTACTACATGTCACTATACCTGATATGTGGTTTACACATTTAGACATTTAAAAGTGTAAGGTAAACAGAGAGTCAAATGATTTAATGTGGATTTCATGAAAGAGATCTGAATCTAGCATTCCCAAATATTTATTTCATGTGTACCACTGTGATTCAGGATTTGATGGTGTTAAAAGTTCAGAATACACCACCTAATGTTATTTCCTTCGTGTTTACCAGTAAGGTTGTGTGATGGGGTTCTGCTGCTAAAGTGCTATCTGGTTTGGTTATTATTTTTTATTTTATTTGATTAATTTTTATTAATAAATATTACATGTTACTTTATTTTCTACTTTAAATATTTTGTGAAAGAAAATTTAAAACCGAACGTCTTTTATAATTATTAATAAAATAAACCAAAGTATGTTTGCATTTCCAATTCTGTCTAATAGGGCTGGATAAAGCTTGATGTACATGTCTTGTGTGTACATTTTTTATATTTGGGTGTAAGTGACAAAAAGTATGCAGAAAATAAGGGGGGGATTTGTAAAATGATGTGTTTATAAATGCATGTGATTAGCAGTTGTTAGGCCTTCCTATAACTTTATTTAAGAAAAAAGGAGGAGAGAGAAAGTGTGAGAGCACACTAAAGAATGAAGAAATGGAGAGGTACCCAAATAAAAAAGAAAGTAGTGCTAGACAGACAAGAGCTCGGGATTGATACTTGCTAGTTGGGGGCTATGTGTGTGTTGAGTAAAATTTTAAGATTAAAATTATTTTAATAATTGTTTATTTATATAATTATTTTTTTATATAATTAATGATGTGAAAATTAATTTATGTTTGGATATTTTAGTTGAAAAATAATTTTAAGATAATTTGTTTGTTTGTATTGTATGAAAAAAATTATTTTTGAATGATAAAATTATTGAAAAGATATAAAATAATTATTTATATTATATAATATTTGATATTTAAAGTTAATTTAATAAAAATATAATATTATAAGCACTGCATAAATAGATTATAATCAATAATGTCTAAAATTTTGTTTTTACTTATTTGTTCCAAAACAGCTTAAATTATTTCAATCAAATTATAATATACTTTAAACAAATTACCCAAACAAAATTAAAATTTTCAAAATAACTTTTTCCAAATAAAATGGCTTTTTTTTTTTCTTGTTTCCCAAACATGGTATAAGAGTGATAAGCATGTGTTCATACTGATTGCAGTGCGCTTACTTGTACTTAAAAATAAGAAAAATGTTTTTTCTTTCTTATGAAATAAGTGTTTCTTAAATTTGTGTAAATTATTTGGATACAATCTTAAAAAAAAATAAAATTCAGAAACAATTTTTTTAAATTCTTTTAAGAACATGTAAGAATTGTTTCTAATAAAAATATTTTTTAAACTTAATTTCACGTATTTTTTAAAAATAGCTTTTTTGAAAGAAATAAAAAATATCCAAACGAACATTCAAGTGGCCCACACCTCTGGGAGCCATTCAGTGTTCGTGACTATTATTAGTAGGAGAGGTCGGTTGGACGGGTTAGTGAAAAAAATACCCAAACCAATTAAATATAATCGGGTCGGGTCGGGTTTTAATTTTTTTTTTCCCCTAACCCGAACCAACCCAACCCGAACATTTTCGGGTTGGATCGGGTCGGGTATAAGAGTAGATAGCATTTTTTTTTTTTTTTGATGAAAGATATATTAAAATATTCAATTTTGTGACATTTTGAAACCTTTAAATTGTATTTTTAAAATTTGAATATAATCAAATATATTTTTAAAAAAATTACATACATAATTGATAATTCCATAATCATAATCATGAATATATTATATATTATACATTATACAATATCAATCATCAATAAATTTAATTATACACTAATATATTAACATAATCTAAAAGTCAATATTTATAATTATAATTTTATAAATTAATATATAAGTAAATGAATCATTATTTATAAAAAAGAGTTCGGTTTGGTTAGTAACTGGGTTTAATTTTTAAACCCATCAATCAATATTGAATCTTATTAATCTGATTTTACCCGACAGATCTTGACCAACGAACCGACTTTTTACATTCTGCCTGCTTGGGTTCATGGGCCGATCTGCACTGCACACCCCTAATTATTAGTCCGCTTCTTTGCTTGTCAATTAAGTCAAGGTAAATCCCCCCCAAAAAATAGAAAATTAAGTCAAGGTAAATGAGAACTTTAAGATCTGTTGATAGGTGACCAAAAAAGACAAGATCATTAGATGGCTTTTTAGAACTTTAAGAAGGTAGTGGCAAACAGGGTCTAAAAACTAAAAGCTATAAAATTAGTGACGATAGAGGATTATAAACTATTAGTATATATCTTGCACGAACATAATTTCTTATGTTCACACTATAGATCATTTCTTTCATACTCTAAAGCAGCTGGTTTAAGTTTAATCAACAGTTGTTTGTGATTTGTGGGTTGAAATCAAGAAGAAGATGGATTCCTACATATCTACAATAAATTGCTCACGAATTTTGATTTGATTTGATTTTTGAAAGGAAAAAAAAATATTTAATGGAAATAAAGAGTATTAATTCTTTTGGCCATAATTTATATATTTTTTAAAATGTTTTTATAAGATATATTGTAAATTACTATTATTAATTACTAGTTTTAAAATTAAAAATAAAACAATAAATATATCTTATGAAATATTTGAAGATTTAAAAGTAAATATAAATAAAATAATAACTTCTTAAAATTATTTAATTAAATTTTAGGGAGAATTACACTGACTTATTCTAAAATTTTGTGTAATTATATTCGGCATCTCTCTATTTACACACATGACAGAAACCACCCTGGGTACAAATGGGAGTTGACACCATTAAGTCATTGGGTGTTTTATCCAAATTACCTTTTTTACTCACCCCAAATGTATATTAATGTGAGTTTCGAGTTTCAATTCTATTTGAATTTTGAGTTCACATGACAGAAGATAAGGAATATGATGCTGGATGCGAGTTCCGAGTTCCTCTTTGACACGAGTTTCGAGTTCTTATGACAAAAGATGAGAAAATTGATGTTAGACTTAATGTGAATTTTAAGTTCCATTTTTATTGGAATTCCTAATTCCACTTTGATACGAGCTCCAATTTGGATGGAAGAAGACAGGGATGTAAATATGTCAATTATATTACTAAATTACCATTAATAAGCATATGATATGCACATGCTATAATTTCCGTTAACTCTATTAACAAACTATTAATAATAGGAGAGGCTAGTGTAGGTTTTTATAAAGTTCAAGGGTTTATGGAAATAATTTTACAAATAGAGGAGTGTCAAATGTTATTACATTAAGGGGAAGTCAGTGTAATTCTCCCTAAATTTTAAAGATAAAGATAATTATTTAAATATTTTTTAACTTTTTACTATATAATTATGATTACTTCAAATATTATTTATTTTTACTTTAGTATAACACTTAATTTAATTAGTTAATAGTATAAAAAAATTTAGTATTGTATTAAAATTAAGCTCATTAAAAAAAAATACAAAAGTTACCGATAATGGTTGGCCGTATTGAAGGTTGTCACCACGAGTGAATTTTGATTGCAATATCAGAATTTCGAATTTTGGAGTCTGTATTTTAGGAGGGTTTTACCCAATCACCACTCTTGACCCAAAATTATAAAAGCAATTCATAAGATAATAAATAACAAAAAACACAAAATTTGCTAGTATAAATAATAGTTGTTACACATTTATAAAGATACATGCAGAATTTGAACCATTAACGAATGTTTTGGTATAACATAAATTGTTATTATACGTCAAAAATAATATGCATTAAAATATTTACAAATAACAAGAACGAAAAAAAGAAAAAAGAATAAGAAATGTTTATAAAATTCGTACAGCATCACTTACTAACTTGCTCAACTCTTCTCCATAATCTGTTATAAACAGACCAAAAAATAAAACTTTTCTCCATAATAGTAACTCTTGAGTGTGAATTTACGAAATCCAATTCGTAACAATTATACGATCATTTATAAATTAGATAAACATTTTCTCTGTTACCATTTAGCCATCGTGATTTTCACTTGTAAAGCACTTTTATTCGTGTCACACCATTCATATAGATTTTTATGCAATTCTTTTCATACCAAATATTCTCGCTCTTTCAGTTAATAAGTTTATTCTTACTGTGAAATTTTATCAAAATTAAGGTTTATCAAATTATATTGGAGAGAGATGAATTAGGTTTTGATATGAGTGAAAGGGATTTGGATCTCTTAAGTATGTAGCCTTTGATTCAATCATGTGATTTATGTGTGTGAAAAGAATATCGTCGAGAGAGTCCTTATTTAAGTGTTTGATCATACCTCCAAAAATTAATTTTTCACTTATTAAGTTCGGAGAATACTCTAAGAAAAAAAAAATAGAATAGAGAGAGGTTACTATCACCCTAAACTTTGAAGTCAATAAAAGAGAAAAAGATATGGCCTAGAATAAGAATACATTGATTAGAAAAGAGTAAGAGACTACAAGGCAAGTTAGCTCAACCACTTACGACCTAATCGAGTTGGATGTTTATTTTTATCCATTTGGAATCTTTGTAGCATGACAGCCAAATTGAGATCATAGGGGAAATGATTATAGAACCCCGGCCTAACTATTTTCCTTTAACAAAAATATGATGCAACAAAGCTATGGCCAACTGTGGATTATATGTTTTTCATTTTTCTTTTTAATTTCCTTCAAAGATATTAGCTCATTTTTGGTACCCCTCTGTGTCTATAATAACTTTTTTTTCTTATATTTTTTATGACAATGTATATGAGAGGAGAAAGATAAAAAATTCTTAATATATGGACATCAACTTATAAAATTTTTATCTTAAACAACCACATAAAAGAAAAAAAAATAGTAAGTTTTTTAAACTTATCTTTTAAAAATATAATATTATCATAATGGTTTTACTGAACTAATTTAAAGATATCACAAAATACCAATTCTTCAACTTTTTAGAGCAAGACTAGTGAACTTTTCCCCAATCCCCTCCTCTTACCATTTCAATATTTGTTATGTAAATTAATTTTTACATAATTGATTATTGAAATAATTTAAATTTTATAACTTTCTACACACACTATAAATAAAAATCTTTAGTTACAATAAAAAAAAACCTTTAGTTAAACAAGTCTCACATAGCTTGACGATCTCATATTTAATGTGTGTTTAGGAAAGTTGTAAGATTAAAATTATTTTAATAATCACTTTTTTGTATAATTATACTTTTATATAATTGATTATATGAGAATTAATTTATATTTGGATACTTTAACTGAGAAGTATTTTTAAGATAATCTGTTTTGTTTAGATTATATGAAAAAAGTTACTTTTGTGAGGTAAAATTATTAAAAAAGGTATGAAATGATTATTTATATTATATAATATTTGATATTTAGGGTTAATTTGATAAAAATATAATATTATATATACTGTACAAAAAGTTTTTTCAAAATAATGCCCAAAAAAAAACTTTTGCTTTTTTCTCTCAAAACAGCTTTAATTTTTTAAATTTGATTATAATTCCATTCAATAAAACTAACCCAAACATGATTTTATTTCTTCAACAACTTTGTGTTTTTGGGAAAACATCTTTTTTGGCTGTTTCCACTTACTCAGTTCCCTCCAAAAGTAGCGACTTCCACAAATTATTTATATAGTATAATGTAAATTTAATTAATTTATATCTACATTGATATCTATTTGACTATATCTATCTATTATCTATATGTATGAAATGATATCAAATGTTAAGAATGGTTAATTATAAAAGTAAGAAGACTAAATTTTGATCATTAAATTATATAATAATGATTAAAATTAAAAATTATTTAAAAGTCATATAATCACTTAAAAAATAAAATTTTATATTCTAATCTTAATTATTCGTATAACATCTAATGGTAAACATTTATTTCTCTCATTTTCATAATTAATCACTCATCTAATTTGATATGCTCCCCTATATCTGTACCTATCTATATTATCTGTGTCTATATCTATTTATCTATAGTATATATCTATAAAATACAGTTTATGCAAGTTTGGAAGTACATGTGCCACGATCCTGTGCTTTCATTTTTCCTCCAAAATGCATTCCTTAGGTGATATTCATTTATAAGGTTACGAAATTATCTCATGACATTGATTTATTGGTCTTCCATATTTGACATGTCATTTTGGCATTGACTTTTTAGGTCCGCATTTTCAATTTTTGAAAATATAATATGTTATTTATTTATGGATTTAATTTATTGACAATATAAAATTTTTTTATATTATCATTTAATTATATGCTTCCATATAAATAAATATATATAACCCTCATCCCCATTATTCTAAAAATGATTCAAATAAAAGAATATGATTGGATAATAATATAAAATAATTTTATATTATCAATATATATAAATTAAATCTTTTATTTATTTATTTGCATCAAATATTTATAGTATCTACATTTTTTTATTGCTCAATTATTTATGATACATCCATTCAGGTCATTAGATTAGACAACATCAAAGTAAGATTCATTCTCATAGAGACTTTCCATTTTCCCTAATGATACTTTAAGACACAATCACAATTTATTATTTTTTTTCGATTCACAATAATTGTCAATTTGACTATTTTTATAAAGATTCAAAAACTTAAAATTAATTATGATATATGTTTATTAAAATACTTTTATTAAATTTTGTTATGTGGTAAAAAATATAATTTTATTATGTAGTAGAAAATAATCAACTCTTTCAATCGATAAAATAAAGGATAAAATTAAAAAATTAACAATAAATATTACATTAATATGTGAGAATGACAATTATTTTAAACAAAAGTTTTTTATCCAAATTGACAATTATTATAAGCCAGATGGAGTATATATTTAGGGGTTTAATTGGTATATATTATCACTATAAAACTCTTTTATATTGATATTTAATCATATACTATCATATAAGCAAAAGTAGTTACCTCTCACACTTACTACCATAAAAGAAAACCACTTTTATCTATATAACAACATATAATTAAATATCATTATAAAAAAATTTTACATTAACAATTCATACCAATTACACTTTACCTTTAATGCCATAAATTCCTCTAACGGATACTTTCCACTGTTCTGGGCCGTTTCACATGTCGTCCTTACATAGATTTTCAACTCTTTTGCATCATTTGGAGATACTTTGATTTCTTTTCTTCACTCACCTTTCTAATGTTTTTCCATATAAATCTTCCGTTTGGGGATAAATTTCCCTTGTTTTTTTTAATAAAATCTCATCATCTTCTGCTCTCTCTTCGTCTACAATGTTGATAAAATGGGTGTTGCAATACTGATTCTTCATTGTTTCAACAGTGATTATTGTTTATTTCATTATTTTTTCACTAAATTTATTCGTTCTTTTGATTTTGTTGTCATCCTTTTCGTTTACCAACTCTTTCATCCTGCAATGTTATTGCTACAAAAATTGAAATTCTTATTTCAGTAAGTTTTTTCTTATTTCTTTGTCTATTTTCTTTCTTATTCACTTTATCACATATTTATTGTATCTGCCCTTTTTATTTTGCAAATATTTATGGTACATTCCTTTCGATAATTTGATTTGACAGAACCGGAACAGGTTCTCTCTTACGGAGACTTTCCATTTTCCTTATTGATATTTTGAGACATCATCACAATTTATTACGTATTCAACGTCACAAATCCCTCTGAGACTTTCTGCTCTTTTGCACCGATTTGAGACACCTCAGTTTCTTTTCTTCACTCACCTTGTTTATGTTTTCGCATATAAATCTTCTGTTTATTCATGTAAACTTTTTTTTTTTTTTTGGTTGTGTGGGTGAACGAATTAAGCGAAGGCTTTGGGGCCCAGATTTCATAAAAAAGAAAAAATCAAAAAACACTTACAATAAGTATGCATTCATTTTCTTGGTATAAAATGTAAATATATACAAACATTACTCACACAATATATGACAGGCGTATAATTTGCTACGAGTATCCATGATGTAACCCAATTAAACAGCTAGAGTTTATTTTTGGTCGAGTTTGGTTTTAAAATTTTGATTAGTATATTTTTGGGTTGAGTTGGCTTGGCCTAGCCAAATCCACGTAGTAATATTTTTTTAAAAAGATAATTATAATTTATAATATTTTTATACTTTAATTAATATATTTTATATAATATTTTTATTATTTTTATATTAATATAATTTATTTTAAAGATTTTTTGGTAACAAAAAATTTAGATTAAAAAAATTATTCACTTCAATTCAAAGTTAGGGTATATATTTATTAGATTTATCTAACATTTATAAAAATATTTATAGATCATCTATTAATAAAAAATCTAAAAATTGAATTGAAATTATGATAATATATAAATAAAAGACTAACCAAATTATTCAATCTTCATTGACAATTTATTTTAAAATATTACTTGAATTTTATTTCATACTTCTAAAATTTTATAATTTTATTATATAATATTCTAATATATATATATATATATATATATTGATGCAATCTAACCCAAGCATTATTTAGGTGATTATCAGGCGGATCTAAATTCAAAGAGATAATTCGATCAAAAAATGGGACAAAATTGATGCAACCATGTTTTGTGCGCATTAGGATTGCTTTTGGTCCATTCGGACACAATCAGTTGACTAGTAGTTTCCAGCCGCCAATGGCGTTATGATAGTGCCAACAAGATCTTAACCACGTGACCCACTTCCAGGTCTAGCTCAAAGTTTACCCTATTACAAAATTATTTAAAAAAATATATATTTTCTTGCATTTTTCCATTAATAACAAAAAACATAAATATCTGTCACAACTTACGTGTACTCCTTGATTTCCTTAGTCAATATTTTACCGTAAACAACAAATTTAAGATAATTGCCAAACCTCAAGAAATTAAAAAAAAAAAAAAAAAGATTTCTTCTAGGTTTTGCTGTTTTGCTCAAATCCTCAATCCTTGTTTGCAGCAACGGCAATCGGGAAAAATAAAACTAAGAACTAAAAATAGAAACATTGATAGAGAAAAAACAAAGGAAGTTAAAAAGGATGCTTAAAACGAGATGTTTCTTGGTCTGATTGGTCAAACATAGGAAACATCTAAATACCCATTTGTTATCTTAAAGGGTTACTGGTTTTGAATTTGATTTAACCTTTAGCTGCTTCAAAATTTCACAAACAGAAGCACAAGCAAGGGGTACCCATTCCCTTTCATAACATGTTAAACTCATTGACTTCGTTTTCCTTCATTTTGTTCTTTTCCTTGCTTCTATTTTCAACTGCGCCTCTTGCTCCGGCTTATTGTTTACTTTTCAAAATACCTTTTTTTTTTTTTTTTGTTTCTGGGGTAAAGGGATTAAAAGCTGAAATCTAAGAAAAACTGATATGAAGATTGAAGATTCAATCATTTGCTGTTGAGTCTATATCAAAGGGTGCGACAATGCAAGAGGAGGAAACTCAGGAAGATCCATTTCGTGAATCTATAGATGGAAATGAACCCAAAAAGGGGATTTGGCATTGTATCTGTATTCCCATCAATTGGTTTAGCATGCTTTCAAGGGAAATGCATTGGAGCTTTGTGTTTGGGGTGCTTGTTGTTTATGGAATAAGTCAAGGACTTGGTGGAGCTCTTTCTGAAGTTGGCACCAAGTATTACATGAAAGATGTTCAGAAGGTGCAGCCATCTGAAGCACAGGTTTATAAGGGAATCACATCTATTCCTTGGATTGTTAAGCCTCTATGGGGTCTTCTTACTGATGTTCTCCCAATTTTCGGATACCGGAGGCGACCTTATTTCATTTTTGCTGGTATGTAATACATTTGTGCATATCTTCTCTGATTTTCTTGTCATAAGATATTATGGTGTCGTCTAATTCATATAGCTGACCTCATCCAATGGGGTAAAGCTTAGTTGTTATTGTATACCTTTTCTGATCTTGCTAAGTTCAAATATATAACATATATTCCGCTTGATTCACGGTTTAGGTGGGAAGTTTTAGATTGCTTGTTCACTCTATTACAGCTTTATTTCCTCTTGTACTATTTACTTTTGTATGTTTTCCTGAATCTTTATCATTTTAAATGAACTTCATTGGATGCTAAATGTGTGCATGCTGTGACTTTTAAGCACAGTAGACATAGCTGATGCTCAGCAGCAATAGATGGCGAAAATAATAAGCTGCACTTAGATGTAATGGGAGATTGGATCTTAGTAAACCAATTACTTGTGGTACTCCTCATTTTTGATATTTTGATTTTGAGGGAAGAAAAGCGAATCAGGATCTTAACTATACTATGATACTTTCGGGGATGGCATATCTGAGATGATGTCCCTTAGCTGGGACACTATATCTGTTGATTTCCTAAGGCGTTATGAAATATTGGGCAGTGACTCTGTTCTTTACTTCTGTAATATAACATTAGAATCAGTGGGTAACATTCTCATTGCAGGAAGCCATACAGGGCCATTGGGTGTCACTAAAGATGGAATTGTGAGAAAATGCAAAGTAGAAATCTGAACTTGATAGGACAACTAAGTTACAATTATACTTCAATGTAACTCATATACTAGAAGAAACGTAGCCATTCATCTAACTAATCATAACCACCTAACTAAGTTAAACTAACCCAAGTAATTTGTAACTAACTCAACTGATCTCAATTGTCCTAGCAGCAACAGGGCCTGCTTTTCTTTCTGAGAACAAGGTGGAAAAATGAGGTACATTTTTCTGAGAAGCTTACCATGTTACACACATGTGCATGTGCACCTGGATTCATACTCT
Source organism: Pterocarpus macrocarpus (assembly GCA_031439585.1). Lineage (NCBI taxonomy): Eukaryota > Viridiplantae > Streptophyta > Magnoliopsida > Fabales > Fabaceae > Pterocarpus > Pterocarpus macrocarpus. The sequence goes on from CM062514.1 coordinate 37,167,147, forward strand.
ATTGTCCTGTGGAAAATGAATTACATAGACCCTCCTTATATCATCTGAAGTATTTACTTCCCTCTTTCTTTTGCTTTTACCGCTTAGATTAAGTGACTAATTCTTGACATATTATATCCTTAACAAGATGAGTATTTTACATGCATCAAGCATGTGTACAAGTTGGCTTTTTTTTTCAGACAACCTTAGAAGGGTTACAACCTGGAAAATTTGCATTGTATGATTCTATTAACATTGTGCTTTATTACATATTAATGCTTCTTGCAAAGACTGGTGAAGAGATTCAGCAGTTGCTTCACTAACAAGTAGTGTGACTCTTATTCCTCTTTGATGGCAGGTTTCTTAGGAGTGATTGCCATGCTTTTGTTATCTTCGCATGAAAATCTGCATCTTGTGTTGGCACTTTTGTCATTAACAGCTGGAAGTGCTGGGGTGGCAATAGCAGATGTAACCATTGATGCCTGTGTAGCACAGAACAGTATCTCTCATCCTTTACTTGCCACTGACATGCAGAGTTTATGCGCCTTCAGTTATTCTGTTGGAGCACTATTAGGATTCTCCATTAGTGGTATCTTTGTTCACCTTATAGGCCCTCTGGTTAGCTCTTGAAACATTTTTTTTCCCCTCAAATCTGCAAAGTTTTTCCTTGTCTTTTATGCACTTCATTACTTGTAATCTAATATGAGAGCTTTTTCCACATAGGGGGTGTTTGGCTTGATGACTATCCCAGCTGGACTTGTAATTTTGGCTGGTTTCCTGCTTGATGAGCCTTGTATGCACAACTTTTCTTACAGACAGGTATAACTAACTTCATTTCTCATTTTTTTGATAGAAAACTTTCTTCATTTCTATATTATACATGCATAATCTGATTTTGCATGTTGTGTCTAGGTGAACCAAAAGTTTATTGATGCTGGCAAGGCTATGTGGACTACATTGAAAAGCAAAAATGTCTGGGGGCCTTGCTTATACATGTATTTATCCTTTGCATTGAGTTTGAATATCCTTGAAGGAATGTTCTATTGGTATACAGATTCCAAGGGTGGGCCCTCTTTCTCAGAGGTATTTGGTTAGACATATTGATCTTGTTGGGATATTTAACATGAGATGTGGCATGTTTAATCTTCCCCTTTTTGTGTTTGAGAAGTCGCATGAGATATTGGATCCTTGTGATTATTTGCAGCATTGTTCCACCATGCTTAATTAAAGTATCTTATTCTTGATATAAATGCAGTAGCATTTTATTTTGTCCAAATTGAATGAAGACTCTGCTTAGTATTATTCTTGTGGTATAATTTTGTCAAGTAGAAGATGATAGTGCTACAGAATGCCACTAACCTTTGCCTTTCATTCTTACACAGGAGAGTGTTGGTTTTATATTTTCAATTAGTTCAGTTGGATCCCTTTTGGGTGCAATACTATACCAGTATGCTCTAAAGGATTATGCATTCAGGGATGTGCTCTTCTGGACTCAGTTGCTGTATGGTCTGTCAGGGATGCTTGATCTGGTTCTGGTCTTGAGATGGAACCTGAAGTTTGGTATACCTGACTACTTCTTTATTGTGATGGTTGAAAGCATAGCTCAAATGACTAATAGGCTCAAGTGGATGCCTATGCTTGTGCTCAGCTCAAAGCTTTGCCCCTCAGGTATTGAAGGCACTTTCTTTGCCTTGCTTATGTCAATTGATAATGTTGGCCTTCTCTCATCATCATGGGGAGGAGGCTTTGTACTCCACATACTGAAGATCACAAGAACATGGTTTGATAACCTTTGGTTAGCGATTTTGATCCGGAACATTTTCAGAATCGCGCCACTTTGCATGCTGTTTTTGGTGCCTAGAGCTGATCCAAACTCTTCAATTCTTCCAATGGAAAGCTTGGACTCAAAGGCAGGTATTGACACTTCAGAAAACAAGAATATTGAATTGGCCTCCCTTGTAAGCAGTGTTCAGTGTTGAAGGTAAATAGGCAAGCACAGATATCTTCTTGTAAGCAGTGTTGAAGGTAAATAGGCAAGCACAAATATATTCTTAGATTTTCCATATTCATATACATGAAAATCCCAAGCCAATGATGCTTTGAATTATGGAGAGATGTGATATTAAATTGAGGAAAGGTTCAAGTGGCTCTGATGTAGGAGGTTTTTTCATTTACCTCCTTTTTATTTTTATTTTTTAATTTTAATGTCACTTTTCATGTCCAACAATATCTAGTGCACTTTGTTTGCATATAACTTGTGTTAGAAAAGAAGAAAGGAGATCAATTAGTTGCCAGCAAAGAGTGAGAGATAGTAAAAGTCTACTAGTTGCCAACATAGGTAGTTTTTGATGCGTGTTTTATGATGTCGTTGCTAGTGATATTAAATTTGATTATGACCAGAGAGATATTTATGTATTAATCCTCTAGTCTTCTAGCCTGGGATTGGTAAGAAAGGTGGAAAATAAGCAAAGTAAAATTAAAGATAGAAATAACCAAAAAAGATGAAGAAGAAGAAGAAGAAAACCCCAAAAGAAATTAAAGATAAAACCATTTTAATTCATATTTGTTTTGGATAAAGGATGGACTTTGAATGCTTGAAAAATAAAATAAAAGGATGGATAATTAATGCAAAGTAAAATGGAAAAAAATCATAGGATAAAACGGGTTACATTTTATTTGTTATTACCTTATATATTTTAACTAATTTAATTAGTAGACTGTTAATGTAAAAGTTATTAAAAACCTTTTATAATGATACTTACTAATGTGGAATTACTTTATTCAAAGAATCTTTTTATGCTTACCAATTAAACTTGATTTTAACCATGCAAAACAATGTTATACCAAATAGTTTACATTCCATTTTTTCATTTGTGTGAATTATTTGTTATTTTTTTTGTCTCTTTTTTTTGGCAGGGGGTGTTATTTGTTCATTTTTTGAACATTCAGTTTTTAATGGCTTGTTTAAACCCCTCCTTCCCCCCCCCCCCCCCCAAAACAAAACCAAAAAGAGAGCCAAACCAACCCTTTATAATCCAATCAATCAAGGGGCGGTACCCACAGTTGGCCCATTACTATTTTTATAAAAGTCAGTTGTAATTGTCATTTGGACTTGCTGACTCAAAGTCTTCTTTTTGAAAAATTCTTTTATCCTCTTGGAGTATAAGCACTTTTACTCCACAAAACAATCCACACCCTTTATTTTTTTTTTCTCTTTTCTATTCTCTTTCTTTTCTCATCTACCAGCAAAGGTTGAGATACTCCATAGAGTTAAAAATTTCTTCCTCCACGAAATATAAAATATAACTCCTTCTTTCTAATTAATGTAGGATAGTTAACAAGATGGACAAAAGAAAAAGGACCACACACTAGCTATAGATTCATGGCCATAGTAACCACAACATTTTGAAGTGAAATATTCTTATCTCTTTATTCAATAGATAAAAATGTAAAGGCACTTGAAATTTAAACTACTTAATAATTTGGTACCTACTATTATGTATGGGGTTAATTTTTCAATTAATCAAATCCCATATAGAAAACATAGCACCCATCCGCCTATAAAGCTTACTGCACAAAATCGATTAATTCAAAGCCTTGTACATCAAAAAGTTCCATTATTTTTAACATAGTAATTTAAATGCTAAAATCGACATATGATAATCAAAGTTTAATTAAATATAAATTTTAGTTATGTAAGTATCAAATCAATATTTTATCTATAGAAATAGTGTACATTCATTATCAGTTAACATAAAATTTAATATTTATGTAATTAAAATTCACACTTATTTGTATAACATTCATCACATATCAATTTGAGTGTCTAAAGACCATATAGAAACATTATTTCGCAACATTAAACTAACGTCCATCATTAACAAGGCTATTGGTGATGGGTGATGATTGAAAGGAGTATCTAGATTGTCCATTGGTTGGTCGAAGAGGACGATCATGCATATCAATTGGAAGCACAGGTAATGGTGATTCAAGTTGAAGAACCTTAATTACTTGTGCTGCCTTTGGCCTTTCCTTGTCATTTGGGTGGGTGCACCATAGTCCCAATATAAGCAAGCATGTCATTTGATGTTCATTAAAGTTCTCGTTCAATCCCTCATCAGCACCATTCAAAACACTCCCTTCTACATAAAGCTGCCACACCCAATTCACGAGAGGCACATGATACTCTCCATCTTGGTAAGTCCTCCTTCCACATGCAATTTCCAAAGTCACAACCCCAAAACTGTATATATCTGATTCTTTGCTAGCCCTCCCTCCACTGATATATTCTGGGGCTAAGTATCCAAGTGTCCCTACTAGCCCTGTCCTTTGAGTTTTCAATCTGGGGTCCACCAACTTTGCCATCCCAAAATCACCAAGCTTAGTGTTAAAATTTGTGTCCAACAAAACATTAGCTGATTTAATATCTCTATGAAGAACACATTGTTCTGCACCCTCATGAAGATAATGAAGTGCTGTGACAATGCCTAAGGCTATCTTATACCTCACATCCCATGCCAAAGTTCTTCTGTTGCCAAAGAGGTGAGTGTCAAGGCTTCCATTAGGCATGTACTCAAAAACCAGTAAGAACTCTTGTTTCTCATGGCACCACCCTATGAATTGCACCAAGTTTCTATGTATAAGACGACTTATTATCTTCATTTCATTGGTGAATATTTTCTCAGCACTTTCAAAGTCAGCAAAAATCCTTTTCACAGCAACCATGCATCCCAAATCACTTAGAACCCCTTTGTAAACTTGACCAGACCCTCCTCTTCCGAGCCTTTTATCTTCTGAGAACCCATTCGTGGCTGCAACTAATTCTTTATAATCAAATCTTCTAGGTATAGATGCTTTGTCCAGATTAGAGGGCACCAATGTGTGTCTAAGGTTATCATCATCAACAAACTTGGTTCTTCTCTTCTTGATAATTATGATTGAGCAAAAAACACTCACTATCACGAGCACCAAAACAATTGAACAAGCCACTGCAACAATTACTATGACCATTTTTTGCTTCTTGTTCTTCTTGTATACCTCAGAATCTGTGGAATTCAGAGTTGATGTGAATTCCCAAGAATGAATAACATTTCGCTCGGAAGCTCCTTCGCCAGTTGCAGCTGAAAATCCAACCACCACATATTCTGGCAAGACTTCCATGAGGTCAATCACACAAGGCAAAGTAGTAGTGTTGGTTCCATTGAAAGACCAAGACACAACAAGGTTCTTGGTTGAAGAATTATAAGTAATCAAAGCATGACCTCTTTTCCCATAGTTGTTTTGAATATCAAACTCAGTAGAAGTTTTGGATCTGAGGGAGTTACTGTTGATCCCAACATGTGGCGTTGGTGGGTCATAGTCGGGATTTACATATGTGTCAAATTCCACCATAAAAACGTGATTTTCGACTTCACCAAACCCTGTGGTAGAGTTGAATAGTCCAAGCCTGTTAGTAAGTGAGTTGGGTGGAATTTGATAACCAAGAGGAGCCATGTAAAAGGCAAAGCCATCGGCGCTCATGTTAGTGGTTTGATAAATAGTGAATGAGAAAAGAGTTGAGAAGCCTGTGAAAACCCTTGTGGATGAGTCCCAAACGTGCAAAGGTTGGCCATATATGGCATGTCCAACTCGAAGGAAGTCGTTTGTGGTGAGCTCTATGGACCCGTTGACGGGCATGGCATCACCTTCGTATTCCATGTTGTTGCTTGCACTCTCAAAATTATTGAAACTAGTTATATTGAAGTGTAGTGAGTGAACAATTGTAGGGGAAAGGGCAAGAAGAAGAAGAAGATAAACTATGGAGCAATGAATAATGTGGAGGAAGTGCAAACAACCTGAATTAGCTAACATGGTTGATTAGTACTTGGAAACAGGGTGTATCCATCATCGATGTAGATTGGAAGATTTATAAGCTGATGAAAGCCAAAAACTAAAAGCCAAGAGGGTGATTATAAAATTTTTTAATGGGGAAGATTTGAATATAGCCAACGACAAGCGTGATTAAATTAATGATTGATGTGTCCTTTATTCTTTTACATAAAGATAGATCAGCATATATATAGAATTGCCGGTTATTTTATTTACATGGAATCACAGTTCCTTCTTGGTACTTACAAATATATATGTTTAGATATTGGAGCTTTTGATCCGCAAATATTTAAGGAAATATTTCTGAACTTTTTATAATGAAAACTTTTGACTACCATACATTTAATAGTTTTAAAGAAGCACTACGATATTGGCTCCCTTGCAGAACTAGGAACTTGACTCATTTGGTATTTATTTTTCTAAATATGGATATTTAAATTTGTGCTTGCAAGGAAATAACTATACAAATATCAATATTATAAATTGAATTTAATTTAAATGTACTAATAGTATACAATAGTTTTATACTGTCAACCAATAGAAATAGTGAAAAGTGCCAATTTATACAAATAATTACCCATTATAATGAGGGACCCATTATGATTTCTCACTTTCCCCTATTTTTATTGATTGATAGTGTAAAACTATTTTACACTGCCAGTGCATACCAATTAAACTCAAATTAAATTTCAGCATATAATAGAAATTAATTTTGATACACTGTCAGTGTAGCCAATATGGCCCAAAAAGTGAAAGAAAAAAAACAAAGAAGAAAAGAGGTATGCGGTGTGGATGCAGGCCAGCAATTTTAGAGTCCATTTATTATGTAGGCCAGCCCAATCCAGCCCATTTAAAAGTAGTCCGTCGCGGACCAGGCTAAATTGGTCAGGTTGGCCTGTTTACCCACTTCTATTGGGAATACAACTTACTTAACATTACACCCCATAGTCATTTAAATATGTATAATTATATTATTACAATTATTTGACTCTTATTATAACTATCTCAAAAATCATATAGAAGATAAAATACGATTGATTAATAATACAAAACATTTTAAGCAGTTAAGAATGATTTAATAGTGAGGGGCTTGTATAGCATGTATGAGATCAAGATTTTAAATTTATTGCCACTAATGTACGAAAAAAAATAATATAAACTATTTTACATTAATGATATGTTTGGACAACAGTTACCATGGAAAATCAATCTCCTCCTCTTTACCCTTAAAAACCTTTTTGTTTTTCCCAAAACTGTGTTAGAATAAAAGGGAATTAAGGCAGCTAAAAATTATAATCTCTAAATAGTATAAATGTTCTATTTCTTTATAATATAACTTCTAAACAAAATTAACAATTTTTTTAATTAACTGCAAAATAAGAAAGAAAGTAACTTTGCTTTACCTTATATTTATCCTTTCCCTTCTATTTTTAGTCAATTTCTAATGGTTATTATTTTCATTTCATTTTATTAGTTAAAACAAATCTAAATATAGATGAAGATACTATCTGAATAAATTGCACTCCCTTATTTTGAGAGATACTCTTATTATACAATCATCTCCTCTATTTTCAAAATATACACTTTAGTCTAAAATGCTTTATATGTAAATAAATTTACTAAACAATCCATTATTATAATTATTTTATCATTATAAATTGAGTAAAATACAATCCCTTCCCTTAAGAGATGATATTATTACATTTTTTTTCCTTTTTATTTCTAAAACATATACTATCCTCTTCTAAAAAATTAAGATAAGCTTTAATCTATTTTCAAGTTTTTAATTAACTCTCTATTATCTCATATTTATTATTTTATATTTGACCAAAAATACCCTTTAATAATAGTTATATATATTAAATTTTTTATAAAATAAAATATAAATGTGGCTTATAAAAATATAAAATATTGACATATTTATATGTAGTTTAATTTAATTTTTAAATTATTAATATATTGAGCAATAATTTGTAATAATAATTTTTTTCAAAAATAAAAATTAAATATTTTCTGGACTATTAATTTTAAAATATTAATGTATATTTTTATAATAAAATCACATAATTCTTTTTGTTATCTTCTTTGTGATTTATCTTTATGTAAGATATTAACAAATAATTTCATTTATATATACCTTAATATTCTAGAATTAATAAATGAGAAAAATATGTAATTTTTATTTTTGAAAAAAATTATTATTAGAAATTATTTCTCAATATAGTAATAATTTAAAAATCAAATTAAATTATATATATAAACATATATCAATATTTTATGTTATTATTAGCCATATATATTTTATTTTGTAAAAAAATTTAATATATATAACTATTAGTAAAGGGTATTTTGATAAAAAAATGAAATAATGAGATAATAGAAAATTAATGAAAAATTTAAAAATTGATTAAAGTGTAGTTTATCCTAATTTTTTAGGAAAGGAGAATATATGTTTTAAAAATAAAAATGAGAGGAGTGTAATAATACTAGCTCTCATGGAGGTGATTATATTGTACTCCTTATTGTAATTTTTTAGGGGAAGGGAGGGTATCTTTTAAAAATAAAGGGGAGGAGTATGTAATAATATCCTCTATCCAGGGATGAAGTTGTATTTTATTTTTATAAATTTTTGAGAATTAATATACTAATGTTAATGATACTATGTTTATTAAGATTATTTAATTCTTGGTTAATGATTTTAAGAAATATAAAATGTAATATAACATTGAAATTTTATTTTTATTTTAATAAATTAGTACAAAAATATTTTATCAACATTTATATTTTAATATTAATTATCACATATTATGGAATAGTAAAAATTAAAAAGTATGCAATTCTTACTTTAAAAAAAATCATATATTACTATTATTGTTAATAATTTTTCTCTAAATATAATAATAGTTAGAATTAAAAAATTATATATATATAGGAAATATATCACGTGAGAGGAGTGGTTTATTATGAGAGTGAGAGGAGCAAATATTGACCATTGGATCTTATGTGAATGGTTAAGATTAAAACAAAAAGTCACATGACCTTTTCAGTGATCATGTGATATTTAAACAACTTTAAATCTTGACCATCCATGTATGGTTATATATATATATTAAAATATTTTTTACAAAATAAAAGATACGTGATTGATAATAATACAATAACATTAATATACATATGTCTCTGTGCGGGTATATATATATATATATATATATATATATATATATATATATATGGAGTGTATCACATGAGATGAGTAATTTATTATGAAAGTGAGATGAGCAAATTTGAATCGTATAACCATACATAGATGGTCAAGATTTAAAGTTGTTTAAATATATATGAGAAGAGTGGTTTATTATGAGAATGAGATGAGTAGATCTTAACTATTGGATCTTACATAAATAGTCAAGATTAAAATATAAAGTCACATGACTTTTTTAAGTGATTATATAATATTTAAATAACTTTAAATCTTGATCATTCAGGTATGTTTATACGACCAAAATTTATTCCTCTCACTTTTATAATAAACCACTCCTCTCATGTGATACACTCCCTATATATATATATACCCGCATAGAGACATATGTATATCAATGTTATTGTATTATTATCAATCACATATCTTTTATTTTGTAAAAAATATTTTTATATATATAATTACTAGTAAAAGATATTTTGATCAAAATAAGATAATAAACATAAAATAATAGATATTTAATAAAAAAATAAATTAAAATATAATATATTTTTATCTTTCAAGTGAGGAGCATGCATTTTTGAAAATAATAGAAAATATTGTATAATAAAAATATTTCTCAAAAAGGAGAGTACAATCTATTCCTTATATTAATATGTTGAAATTATATGAATGAAGGTGATTTAGTACAATTATAAATGAGTTTTAAATTGTAAGGATTTTATGAGTATAATAAAATGTTGCGCAACTGTGAGGGAAATTAATTTTAAGAGTATACTATTAATGATTCATATCCTTATTTTATGAAATTATGAATTTTCATGTTCCTTGGTCTCTAAAGAGGGGTTAAAAAAAAAAAAGAGAAAGAAAAAGAAAGCCTGATTCTAGATGATTTCAAAACACAAAACGCCAAAAACAAGTTAAATATGTCCATCGGTGACCGAAAGCTCCTTAGAACACTAAAAGCCAAAAGCTAAGACTTAGCTTTTTCAGAGTCTTTCCATGTGACTTAGTTTGCAGGAGGACAGCTCACATATATACCAATGGATATTTAGAATTGACGTCGATTTGAGAATGACCTCGAAAACCAGGCTTTTTGGTTAGTGGGACGCGGTTGGAATGGTTTGCAAATCAATGATTCTCTGCTTTAATTGACACAGGTTTTAAATAATAATTTCATTTAGTTTCAAGATTTTTTAGTGTACTGCGAGATATGAAGATTTATAATATAAGATGTTAGATCATTGATCAATCAAAAAAAATAAAAAAATGTAAGATGTTAGCGCGGAAGAGCGGATCTTCATGGGAACGGTCTAAGGGGTTTTTGACCATTGTATTGTACTTTTTGACCACTGGTCGGCTTTTTGATCATTGTATCGTACGTTTTATAAGAAATTATCAAAATGCATTAGTTTAGGAACATTTATTTTGTCATGTGGATTGCTGATGCAAATATTTTGTCTTTTATGTCTAAGTCATCAGAAGATTTTTATATGGCGCTACTTGTGTTTGCACCATTTAGTTTTTTACTTTGTTTAATCAAACAAAGTGTAAATGGGTTGGTTTGATTTAAATGTGAATAAAAAATAAATTTAAATTGATAAAATTTATTAGGTGGATTTGATCTGTTTACACTCCTCTCTTTCACTTAATATTTTAGTAATTAGGAGCGTAAGTGAATTAGGTTAATCCAATAAACTCGATCAATTCAAACCGAATCAATTAAATTTGGCTTAGGTTGATTTGAGTTATTAGATTAATTGGATATGATCCAATCAAAACTAACTAGCATTTGATTTAGACATCGGTTCTGGGGTTTTGTAACCCGACACTCGACTCAACCCAAACACTGGATATTCTTTTCTTTAAATAAAATAATATATTAAAATAACAATTATTTGATATTTGTATTTCTTTTAATTATGTTAATAACAATATTAAAATAATTTAATTTTTGAATATTAGAATAAAATCCAAACTTTGTCGGCTTTTTTTTTATCACTGTATACATTTTATAAGAAATTATCAAAGTGCAGTAATTGAAGAACATTTACCTTGTCTGTAGTTCTTTTTGTCATGTGAATTGCTAGTGTAAATATTTTGTTTTTTTATGTCAATGTCATAAGAAGATCCATATATAACGCTACTCCTTTTTGCGCCATTCATTTTTCACTTTGTTTAATCTAACGGTGTAAATGGGTTGATTTGGTTTGAATGTGAGTAAAAAATAAATTTAAATTGATAAAATTTATTGAGTTAGCTCGATTTACTAACACCCTTGCGCTTCCACTTAATATTTTAATAATTAAGGGTGTAAGCGAATCGGGCTAACTCAATGAATCCAATCAATCGAAATTGAATCAATTAAATTGGCTTGGGTTGGTTCGGGTTATCGGGTTAATTAGGTATAATCTAATTAGAATCGACTAATATTTGGTTCGACTATCGGATCTGAGGTTTTATAACCCGATACCCGACCCGACCCAACCCAAACACCATATATTCTTTTTTTTTTAACAAAATAACATATTAGAATGATTTAACCTTTGGATATTAGAATAAAATCTAAACTTTACTTATATGAATATTTTGATACTATATGATTTTTTTTATTGTATGTTTTTGACAGAAACCGGAAAAAAATTTAAACAAATAATTTAATCATCCAAATTAAACCAATCCAAATTTGATTAGTTCGGTTTGATTTGGATTTAGTCAAAAAATTTCATGAATTTAAACTAAACCTTAATTGGTTTGAATTTGCTTTTCTATCAAACCCGATCCGAACCAACCTTTTTACACTCCTATTAGTAATAGAGTCACTTTTTTTTTTGGTTAATATTTGTTCCAAAAATTCATTTATTTACACTATTATTAAATATATTATTATTATTAATTGTTATAAGAACAAAAATTTTACAAAAATTTTTAAAAAAAATATAATTTTTTATTTTTTAGTTTAACTCAACAACTCAAATCAAACCAAATTAATCCGATCTTGATTCGATCGGTAGGATTTAGATTTATAAAAAAAATTGAAAACTAAAATAAAATAATCCAATTAAATTTTATCAATTTAAATTTATTTTTTAGTCACACTCAAATCAAACCACCCTAATTACACCCTTCGAATGAAAAATGAATGGCGCTGGAAAAAGTAGTGCCATATATGGATCTTCTGATCGCATGGACATAAAAAATAAAATATTTACAGCAGCAATACATATGGCAAAAGGTACAAACAGGGCAAATGACCCTAAACTACTGTACTTTGATAATTTCTTTTAAAAAGTGCAATACAGTGGTCAAATAAACCTGGTCTAAGAAGCTCAGTCAGTGCGAGTGCGAGGGAGTGAAACATTCAAGGATAGGGATTTCCTTATGGATATTAATAGGGGATAAGTACATACATGTGGGGTAAACCCCTCGATTTTCATATATATTAAATTTGCATCCTTAAATTAATTTTATTAAATTTAATATTTACAAATATCAAAATTTTTTATGTAGCTTGATGTTAAAGTAATCTCTTATGTCCTAGATAACTTTATTACATCCTTAATGTTTAATTAATTGATTAATATTTTTTTATCAATCTCTCGTTCTCCCAAAATTATAAACACCAAAAAAAAAAATTTGTTACACGAAATTATTTTATATAAAAAATTATATTTTATTTTCTAGTTCTGAATTTATACTTTATAAATTTAATACTTACATTATTAATTTTGTGTTATTATTAATTAGAATATAATTATTAAAAATAATTAATTTGTCAAAATAGAAAATAAAATCGTATAAAATAACTGTTATGCATACAAAATTATCTAGGACATAAATATTTAAATATCTACCTAACTAAAAAAATTAATATTGCTAAATCTATATTAATACTTTTTAATTGTTACTTAAAGTTTTGAAGTGTATTTTTATATTTTATTCATATATTATAAAAATTAAACATTCAAAAACATTTTTTATGTATAAACTTATTAAATGTAATTTTAAAAAATAAAATTAAGAAGATTAAAAATATAAACATTGAAAGGCTTCATTTTGTTTTATTTGAATATAATTTTCTGAAAGTGATTCACCTATAAACGTTTGATATTATTATTAATAAAAAAACAAAAATAGTATTAAATAAATTAAAAGTAAAAACGGAAAATTTTATCCCTGCTCTCTTTAAATTTACTCGTATGAAAGTAAAGATTGAAATTTTTCTCCGTGCTCTCTTCACTTTTAGCGTCAATTTGGTTTGAGGTAAAAAAAAGAAATAAAAAAATCGAATAATTTAGTTTGAGAGCAAAAATAAATATTTTTTACATAATTTTATCCATATATTTAATTTATAAAAATTTTTCTCTCTTTTTTTTTCCTTTCATGCCAAAACTAGTCATTAATAAATAATAATAAAAATACTAACTAGCTATTGCAGGGAATTATGATATCAATTTTAAAATAGTGGACTAGTAAGATAAAAAATAGCTGTAAATTGAATTGGTAAGGAAACATATCTTAGTTTATAAAGAAATGATATTCGTAGGTATGGTTTCTCGGTTTTGTGTTAACGCACTCTCATCCACCGTGGATGTGGGTATGGATCCCACTTAATTTGGATTCAACATCTTATTCAATGGTAGATAGAAATGTATCAGCATGGAGCCAAAAAACCATACGTATAAATATTATAACTCTAGTTTATATAAACTGTGGGTGTTTTTGCCTGGTTTTCTTAGAGGAGAGAGAGAGAGAGAGAGGGGGGGGGGGGGCTTATGTCTCTGGTGATAGGGAAGATACTGCTATATATCTTGGTGTGTGATGTACCTCCATTTAACCACGTACCCATATTTATAAAGTGTGGTTAAATATATTTAGAATATGGGTAAATGCATTTGGTTACATTCAAAAAAGTGTAACAAAGTAATGATGTAGTTAGTCATAGTTAAATATATTTAACTACACTCCAGATGAATTTAATCACACTTTAAAAGTATGGTTAAATGAAAATGCATTACACACCTAATGTATTAAGGTGCGCCATAGCACTAACCGTGTTCATATTCTTCTAGTCTTGCCTTTGTTGAAAGTCGCAAGGGGGGACATATCAAAATATAATTATCATAAAAGTTATTTACCTAACATCATAATTTTTCCCGACTTTTCTTTTCAAACAAATAATAAAAGAGAAAAAATATTTTTTTAAGTTTAATTTATATGTATTATTAGTATAAAATTATTTTATATTGACATTTAATTATGTATTGTAACATAGGTAAAAATAGTTTTATTTTAAGATAATGGATATGAGAGTCAATTATTTTTTATCTATATAATAGCTTGTAATTAGATGTTAATATAAAATTTTTTATATTAATAATACATACAAATTAATCTCTTTTTCTTTTCTACTTCCTCTTCTCTGTATTGTCAGTGTTATTTATTTAAATTAATGCAAACCTTGTTACCTTTTTGTGGTCAGTTGGTAACCTAATGCATTAAGTGCTGGCTATTATTAAGACTGCTTTACCGTGTGCTTCCAAAGATAAAATGATAGTATGTAAGATAATGGCAAAAGATCTCCCTTTCGCCTTTCAATTGCAGTTGCTTACTTTCATTAATAATTAATATATATTGAATAACTCATCAGACAAATTTAAAAGTACAATGAGTTTTATATGTTTGAGGTAAAGATGTTTGAACAAGTTTTCTTTATAACTAGCTAGGTTCGTGACCAAACTAAATCAAGCTAAATTACGAAATCCAAAAAAAAAAAAAAAAAGTCAAGCAAAACCCATTGAGTTTGGTGTTATGTGATTTTCATTTTCTATAAATCGATTGGATTGATTAGATTTTTCATTTCAGTTTATAAAATTAAATTAAACTAAACTAAATCAAACTAAATTAAACCAAACCTAAGGTTTCTATACATTTTTATAGTTTTCGTACTTACACATTATTAGATTTCAAATTGTTATTGTATCCGTAAAAAAATTAAGGTAACTTATATCAATTAATAATGCCTTTATTAAAATCTTTAAACAAAATTATTGTCGTTTGAGTCATGAAAACTAATAAATATAAATTTGACTTTGTTTAAGAAAGAATATTTGATAAAAATTAACCAAATTGAACTAAACTAAATCAATTAAGATGAGATTACTAATTATGTTTTTCTTTTGTATATTGGTGGTAATGAGATTCAAACCCCTAATCTCGTATAGACTACCCAGATCGCTCACTATTAGACTAGTCCTAGTGGTTTCTTTGATTAAATTATTCAATCATAAACAAATAGATTTCGTTGTTGAAATTTTTCTAAAAGCCTACTCCATTAAAAAGATCAGGTTGAATGCTTTCAAGAAGACATTTTAGGCCTATGAGATCGTCTGTATAACTGAATAATATATTATTATTATTATTATTTATAAAGAATTTAATTTTGATGTATTATAAATGTAAAAATATTTACATATATATTTAATTATCTATTGTTATATTAATAAAAATATTTAACTTTCACATCTATTTTTAGGAAACACTAAAAATAGATTGTTTTTAAAGAAAAAATTGTTTTTTTAAAAAAATCTATCATATTTGATATTATTATAATCAAAAACTAATAATTGTAAGCTAAAAAATGGCTTATAATTATAAGCAATTTTTTGAAACATTTTATTATGAGTTGAAAGCGGTTTATTTCAAAATTTTTATGCTTTTCCATAAAATCTTATTAACATATTTAAAAGAAAGGTCTAATAACCTATTTAAAAATCTTATAATTAAATAGGTCTTTTTATGTTGGAACAAACTTTTTTTTTAAAAAAAAAAAGTAGAGTGTATATATATACACACCCCATTTTTTTTTTAACAAAAACACATCCTAATAAGGAATAACTCCTTGCTAGATTTCAGAGAGAATTGGATGTAAGAGAAAGAGATGAAATTGTATTAATGAATCAGTTGAGTGAATTACAAGTAAGTGTAGATTTATACAATAAGTGAGTAACTAACACAATTCAGTAGTTGTCAGTGTAACTGACTCTAACTAACTCTAACTAACTCCCATTTTGGGATTTCTCTCTAACACTCCCCAAGGTGTACGTCTTTACTGAGTTTTTTTATTTATTTTTTATCAAATAATAGTAAGATAATCTTATCTTGTACTAATTTTTAATTTTGTAAAAAATAATAATATTTAAAGTAAGTTGTTAAGCATTTATTAGTCAAGGTGGAGTCATAAGGTGGATTCTAGTTCTAAATAAAATTTATTTATAATATTAAAACATTTTAATTTGGACGTTACTATTAGAGATGATTTTGATTTTTGTTGTCCTTTGAAAGGAAAAAGAGAAAAGCAGACTATATTAAGGGTTTCTATTATTTTAAAGGCTAACGTGTTTGGTATTATTTTGATTAAAGACAAATTTATGGATTTACTCTTTAAATATATAATGTCATCAAATCGTATATGACTTTTGCAGTAATAATTATGAGAGTTATATATTTTCACTAAAATAATAATATATAATTGAATATATATTTGACATACAAATATTTAAATTTCATACAATTTTTCTTCAATAATTATAATTGTGCAATTTGTTAGAACATCTTATACTTCAAAAATATTCAAACCCCTTTGCTCACGACATGAGTTTGGTTTTTTAGTAGTTTTAAATCCGTGCTAGGCTCCATTCGACTTGGCTGACTACTATTCCGGAATTAAGGGAAATTGCTACCATTCGACTCTGCTAAGCTCCGCGTGACTATTTGTGTTCCTTACTTTTAACTTTAATTTTATCTTTTTCCTAGAAAAAGTTGCCCCTTTTCATTCAAAATAAATATGAGTATATTCTAATAACTTCCCATCATGCATGTGCTTGGTGATTGCATGGAAAAACACTTGTATTCTTCCGTGGCAAGAAAAATTCTCTCTCCGCGTGAATCTCACGCTATTCAAAAAGTTTTGGTAGTTATATTAGTAGTGGAATCTTCAAGAAATGAATGGCGACAATGTGTAAGGAAGGGCACATTTTAGGATGGATCCGGATCGACCATAAATCCAGCATTTTTTTACGTTTTGTGTGGTAATTAACCACACTTGTGTGGTAATTAGCCACTTTTTTTTAGTCGTTTAATTATACCGGATTCACTATGGATTCAAAGTTTTGGGTTCATCCTAAATTTCACCAATGAGGAAGAATATATTTCTTACAGGAAGAGGAAAGAACTTCTTGTTAGCCTATTACTTTTCCTTCCATTCATCCAAAAGCTTATTACTACGGTAATAATGCGAAAGTAAAGTCAACACAACATTTAAATGTATATAAAATGATGTAAGTGGTACGTTTTCAAATTGTTCAGAGAAAGACTTGCTCCAATCTAAGTTTTGATAACATCACTCAAATAATTAACTCCCAATGGTTGGGTTAAAGTTGTTCCTATGTTAAGTTTGTGATGTCCTTTTATTCTCAGGAAGGCCACCTGCTAAATAAGTTTGAAATTGAAATCTACGTTTAGTTAAATGTACTTCTAATTTTCTTTAAGACAAGAATTATGGTTAGTTGTAATTTCGAACAATTACTTTGTGCTTTAAAAATTGAGGATAACGTAAATTGAACTGAGTCTCACCTAGTCCTTTGGTAAAGGCATAAATTTTTTCTTTGGTCATGGTAAAGGGTAAAGGCATAAATAACTCATAGTATGCTAGGTTATAAGAGGTGAAAATAGGCAAGGCTATCCTAAGTTTTAATTTAAATAAGTCTAATTTGTATTTTAAATATCTAGTTTGAGTGTAAGTTTATTATCTGATATATGCTTTTTTTGTAAGACCTAGCCTAACTTTTTTAAAAGTTTGGTGTAGTCTGATATCCTATTTAGAAGCCTATTATTGATAATAGTATTTTTAAATAGATTAAAAAAAACCTATTTTTAAATTAAATAGGCCAAAAGACTTTTAAATATTAAAAAAAATTCTAAATAGGTCAAAAACTTTGTAAATAGGCCAAAAAATATATTTTTTAAATAGACAAAAAAATTTATATTATCATTAGAATTTTTTTAAAATAATAATAATAATAATAATAATAATCATATAAATAGATTAGTTTGTTAGGTTCAATAGACTTTTTAATAGTTTGTAGCCTGACTTTTTAGTTAAAAAGACCTGTTAAAAAATCTTATCCCAATTTATTTACTAAATAAACTAAACTAAAATAGATATAATATTGGCTAGACTAAAGCCCCCAATGAGCTACGTCCTTGAATTGGGAAAAGATATGACAACTAACTATGATAAAAGTATGCTTTAACGTATGGGTTGGAGGTATAGACAACATTGTAGGAATAAATGCATAAATAAAATTTAGCTTAAAATCTGCATTTTGATCCTCCTGCGATGCTGTATAATGATCCTCAAACGATTCATATATGACATCATTTTAATATTTAATTGTACCTGTTTTCGACATCAAAATAGTCCAAAATTGTAAGTTATCGAGATTAGCTTCAAGTCGTGTGATGACCAAAATATTATTCGAGAATTATTTTGAATTTTTTGATGTAGTCAATATTTAGAAAAATAAATCAGTATTTTAAAATATAGTTTAAAGACTGAATTGGAAAATTTCTCCAAAGTTTACTAAAAATGAGACTAATTCTTCATAAAGAAGTTGATTCCCGTTTCCATGATAAAAAATCTTCCATGATTAAAAAGTTTGAGAATTTTTTATTTTTAAGATTACGAAACATCCTCATGCTTTCTAGATGTGGGACTATGAACTATTTGCACATGCATAGGTACTTGCTAGATAGCTATAATTGCGGGCATTTCCCATGATATTCATATTCTTACCCTACAAATAAAACTCACTTAAACAAACTTTCTTTGTCAATTCAGCGACGCCTAATCCCCATGCTTCAAAGTAAAAGAAAGTAATTTACAACAATAATAACTTGTTTGACGCAGATCCGAAGTCTGACTTTGAAGCACAAATTAATGAAAGAGAAATATTTTTTGTACTATTAGATAGGTAGATACTCTTGAATATCTAGAAAGAGAAGAGAGAAAAAAAATTATAAAAAAAATAATTGATAAAAAAAAAAATAGAAAAGGGATGAAGAGGTGTCAAAAATTGTGGAATGTGCAAATAACGACAAAATGAAGCATCTATTACCAGTCTAACTTATAACCCGAGAGGACGCAACAACGCCGAGTCAACCTTTGTGGAGATTGCGTTCGTTCGAAGAAATGAACGACAAACAAATACGTGGGCTGGACAGCTAAAAGGTACATGAACTGTTGACTAGTGGGATACATGGTTTACAGTTCACATGCAGTGGCGGGCATTTTCAACGACAATGATTATATGTATTGACATTGTATGTGAAAACTTCAGGCTTAAAACTCTGGGGTGTTTCACTCGTTAACTCTTCTTACAAAAGAACTTAATTTGTTTTTTATTGTCATTTCTTTCTGGGTATGGATGCTGTCTTGAACCTGCACCATAATCGTAGCCAAAAGCTCACCAAATTAGCCATTATTGCTGCAGGACGAGTGGCTTTCATTGTCATTTCTCGTTTGCGATGGGAAATATAACATTATGACGTGGTAGCAACAACTTCAGCTGGTTGTTAGCACCTAGCTAGTTAGTTGTCATCTCTTTTCCCGAATCTAAATATGAGTAATGACCAAATTGCTTTGCAGTGTGTTTAGATGTTCTTTCGTTATAGGAACAAATCGGAACAAGTAAGAAGAGATGAGAAAGGGAAAGAAAGAATGGAACAAAGTTACATTCTTGCTTATTTGAACGATTAATAAGTGAACACAACAGTGATTCATTAATTATGTTTTGAAGTTACAATATAAAGAAACGAAATATTGATAATTATTAACTTCCCCAACTAGCCTTTTTAATATCTTTATGTTGTTATTATATATTTATGAAAACTAAACATCTGGTTAATAAGTGAAAAATTATTGAGTAAACATATAGTCTGATCCGTAAGAAGATTTGTAGGATATCATTTTAGTTCTTTAAAAGATTTTTGACATCAAATAGGTTCATGAAAAGTCAAGTGTTACATCATATTTTAGTCTTTAAAAGTTTTTGACATTAAACAAGTTCTTAAAAGTTAAAATGTGACATTAAATAAGTCTTTAAAAATTAAAATATGACATCACCTTAGTTTTTCTGAAATAAGTTTTCAGGAATTTATTTGATGTCACATATATATTTTATGAACTAAAGTGATGTCACATTTAAACTTTTCGAGACTTATTTGGTGTCAAATAACTTTTAAGAATTAATAAGAAGTCGCATGTTAGCTTTAGCAACATATTTGATATCAAAAATCTTTTGAAGACTAAATGATGTCACGCAAATTTTTCAAGGATAAACTTGCATGTTTACTCATAATTATTTAGAACTTTCAACTGAGCAAAAAAAAAAAAAACATAAAACATCTTTTTTCATATAATTATTCAATATTTATAGTAAGTTTCAAATAAAAAAAAATCTACAAGAACATATAAACTGGTAACAAAAAAATAACGTAATTTATAAGAAAAAATTACAAACCTTTTCTTTTCCCCTAAAACACTAAATGCTTTTCAATTGTACTTCATAAAGATGCATGTCAAAGATTGAATAATTCATGTGAATTTTGAGATGAATTTTTTTGAATATTCTTTCAAATTGTCCCACACTTCCCTATAAGGTGTTATTAGTCTACTTTTCAACATAAATCCAGCATCAACATGACTAAGTTTTCCTAGATAATCAATGCAAGTTGATATATCATTGGTCATCTCCCTTATAAGCTAATAAAATCTTCTTGTCAAATTATATATTATCTTGTAAAATTTTCGGTGCATGTTGACGTGTGAATGCATTTTTCAAAAGTCTTTGGTCAAATGCTATTTCTTCTTAACCAAGTAAGACATAAATAAACTTCAACTTAAAGGAGTATGCGCCTAAGACATTTTGAGTTGAAAAATTCTTTCTACTTATTATTTAGGGGCTTCTTCTATAGAAAATTTTACATGCATATGCATACCATCAATTGTTCTTAGACAATTTTAAGTTTCAAAATTCCAATTAAAATTTATATCATTTTAAATTTTTATCGATTTACTTTATAATTCAATAAGATTGTGTTTATTACTTTCAAATGTGAATAAAACCTATTATTGTTGAGTATTTCTTTTGGAACTTGTACTCCATTACATTGCTTCAAAAAATTTCAAGATTATTATAAATATTCAATACTATATATAAATATGATTTTTTATTTAATATATAAACTCCCGAACAAAGTAACAGGTTCCCTTTCTCATCGTTTCCATTCCTTTTACCCCATTACCTATCATCAGACACACTGTTAGAGCAATGAATGGTTTGGTATTTTTATTAATTGTGTATTTGAGATTTTATTTTAGAATAAAACTATTTGTTAAGATTAATATAGAGCAAACAAAAATCATAATATTTTTGCAAAATTATTGAATCTTACTTGATTTTATGTAGAGAAATATCTAATTTAAATTTGATATTTTAGGTTTCTAAAACTTCTTATATTATTATTCGGTAGAAAGTAATGACATCTTCGTAGAGATAAAAGTAATTCAATGCCTCCTCACCTACCAAATCTAAGAGTTTGTAAGTGGATTTATTTATGAAATACTTTAACCATTTTTTTTTTTGGTACGCTTCAAAGAAAAGTAAAAGCTAACTCTTAATAAAAATGATACCCATGTAATCCTCTCTCAATAAGTCTCTTAGAGCCATTGGAGGCTCCTCTAGCACCACCATCAAATCAGTACTTGAAGAACCCTCCTTGCCCAGGAAGTCCCTACAAAAGTTGGCTTCTTGTGGAATGTGCTCAACTCTAATGTCCCACTCCTTTTGGACCCAATATTTAATCTTAGAAATCAAAGGATGTAACATATGACTGTGCTAAACATGAGTGTGCACCAACTAAACAAGCACTAGAGCTGGCAAGTCCCCTTCTCATTTGCACCATGTTTATGAGAATTGAATTATGCATGGAAATGTAGCTAAACACCAAATCCAACCCCAGCTAGCAGAGGAGAAGGAGCTTACATGCCACCACAAAAGCAAGCATGCGCTAAGGCCACTGAGTAAGAGCAAGAAATATCTCCAAACCAAATAACCAAATTAGCCTATTCCTTGTGTAGCCAAATTCTACAATCGAGTACTAACGGCCTAACCTGCACATCAAGAGGAATACACAAAATCTTTGGATGTCACTACTAGCTCCAATGCCCTTCAGAAACCGTTCTATGGTTATGAACCAGAATGAGCATTAAAGTTTTGATGAATACCATATCAGAGTTTAAGTTAATCTTGTTATATATGAATGATTTGTTTCTAAAAATGATTTCTTTCATGAAAAAGATCTTAATCGTATGTATCAACTGATTGAGAATCAATAAAGCCTTGTTATCTATCATTCTTTTATTTGAAATACTTAGTATGGAATATGTGTTTTGTATACATCTTGTTTTGTCACGAAAGAAATAGTAAGAAAGATTCAGAAGGATGAAATTGTAACATCAAAAGGGAAAATCATGCCTCAAGAACAAACACTGTTCATCCAGAAAGATGACTCTGTCCAGAAGGGATATCTCTAGAAACATACTTCTCATGAAGTGTTATATCTTCAAAGCTTTCTTTGCACGCTTCATAAACAAATTCAAAAAGTCAAAAAGGTGATTTAATAAAATGCAGAAGAGACGCTGACAAGTCTGAATAGTTAGCAAACTGACAAACGACTACATTTTCATTTCTGTGTAAGTTTTGAAGAATGGGAAAAAGGAAAGCTATTTCTTCTTTATCCAGTCATAGACCAACAAACCAAAAGAATCAAAAGGATTAAGGCCTGGGAGCTTATTTTTTGTCCTTGATGGTAAGGGTGTTCAAGACCAAGCCTAGCTTGATAACCCGTCTCGGCTCGAAACTTATTAGGCCGGGTTCGGGTTCCAAAATTTGACCTGGTGCACTTTTCGAGTCGAGTTCGGGTCATATTTCAAGTTGGCTCAATCCGATCCAAAGTGAAATAATTCTTTACAAGTTATATTTTTTTAAAGTAATTAACGATAAATTATAAGATTTAATACTTCAACTAATATATTTTATATAACTTGTTATTACTTTTATATTGATATAGTTTTTAAAATATGTATTATATAATATCTTTTAAATTTTGTTTCTTACTTTTAAAATTTTATGACTTTATTATATATAATGTCCAAATCTTTATATATGGTCTAAAGTTTGGGTTGACCCGGTCACTACTTGGGTCATCATCGGGTTGGGTTCGGGTTAAAAAAAATAACTCATTTAAAAAATCGGGCCGGATTTGGGTTTGATTCAATCTGGTTCAACCCGTCCTTTGAATACCTCTACTTTGTGGTTAAGCCTTCATTATTGATTGACTCCGATGAGTTTTGCTTCTATCAAGTGGTTAAGCATTATATTTAGCTTTTGCTTGAGTGGTTAAGCCTTTGCTATTGATTGACTCCTATGAGTTTTGCTTCTGCCAAGTAGAGGTGTCAAAGGCGCTGGCCCACCCCCATTAGGCCATAGCCCATGTGAGTTAGGGCCAAAAAGCACACATGAGCCAAGTGGGTCAAGGCCAACCTATTGGCCAATCCAGTTACAAAATTTTAAAATTTTAGCCACACTTTAAATGACTTGGCCCTAGCTCACCCGTGGGCTGGCCATTCTAGCCCACCTATTGGTTGGCCCCATCCACCCTAGGCCACTTATAGAATAATATATTGAAATACTTTTATTTTCAATTTTTAGGACAATAATAAAAGGGAAAAAATTTCATTAAAACATTATAATTTTAAGAAACAAACTTCCATTAAGATTGAAGATAAATAATGCTATCAAGTAAAAGAGATTAGTTTAATCAATGATATCATGTGTAAACAACTTTTAAAATATGTTGTCATTATTCGTTAACATTAACATATCAATTGTTGAGTTTTTTTTTTTTTTGGTCAGAGTTAGACTTTTTGGCAGAGAATTCCCAAGAATTTATGAAGATGAAATAATTTTAATAATATTAAATAATAAATAATTAATAATAAAAGTAATCATAACTAAAAGAGTAATAAATATTTTAAAAAATATATTAATGCTAATTAATAAGATACTATATATAATGAGTAATTTAGTAAATTAGTATATATATTTTAATTAATAAAGTACTTTAAACTAAAGTGTATATTTTAAAAATAGAGAAAATATTATATAATAATGGCATCTCTCAAGGAGTAGAGTGTAATTTGCTCTTTAATTTTTTTTTTTAACTTTCTTTTTTCTATGTGATATTATATATCATTTGAATTCACTCAAAGAATATTTAAGTTCACATTTTTTGTTCGTTAGTTATTTAAGTTCACATTCTTAATAAGCACAAAATGCATATCAGGATTTGACAAAAGAAGAATTATTTCGCTGAAATTATTTTAATAATTCCTTTGAAAATGTGAAATTAATTTTTTACTCAAAATTTTTATTAATTTTATGATATTTTTTTTCATTAATGAATAGTTTTAAATTTCTTAAAAATTTGACCGTACCATGTCATTAAAAGAACCTACTTTTATATAAAATTTGTATATCCAATGATAAATTCTTGAAAACAAAAATATTTTTATTACATTTCTTAAAAAAGCGCAACATAAAGAATTAAATGAATTAGCCACCATCGGAATGTCTTATTATTTCAATCATGCAATACAATTAACAAATATAAATGCGAGACTTGAGATTGGTGCTCCCTGCTTGATAACGATAAGATATCTTTTATTTTTATATAAATTTAAAATTGAAAATTAAATTATAAAAATGAAGTAATAAACAAACGGAAGCAAATTCACCCACACACCCCACCCAGGAAATTCTCTTGTGTGCTCAAGGAAGTCCTCCATGCGTATATCTCACCCTTAAATCAAAACCAGGTGACTAACACAAATAACAAAATAACATATATGAATGGTGGATGTACTTATGGTGCAAGCAAAATATTTCCTCCTTGAGCATGTAAGAGCTTCTCCCTCGCTTGGATTCCAGCGAGTCACAAGAAGCGACATCTCTTGTTTATTTTTGGTTAGTGAGATTGAATTGGAACGAGCAAATTCAGTCGAATTACGATGGATATTACTCCGCATCAGATAGTTTGGACTAAGATGGGGGCCGACTCATGGTTCTTCCTAGCCCTGCCCTGTTGCGAAGGGGGCTTTTGGGGGTTGGGGCTTTATGAGCCCCCTTGTTAATATGAGGGGGCTGTGGGCTGAAAAAATGGAGTAGGGCTAGGGTTGATCCACCATCAAGGGGCCTAATTGACAGCTATGCCAAGTGGTTGGACATTGAAATTTAGCTTCTACTTGAGTGGTTAAAGTTTTGCCATTATTTGGCATTTCACATTTTTCGCTTCTACTATGAGTGATTATGCAATGATAATTTTGGTTAGCTTTTACTCTTAATAGTTAAGCTCTTTGTTACAATTTGTAGATGATAGTCTTAATCTCAAACTTGTATAAGTTAACATGTTACCTTTGTTCAAGCTGGTGCTTATTGACATCAACCACCCCCCAACTTGTAGGGGGTAACAGGGTGCACAAAAGATACACCTAGTGAACATTTCAAAAGTAGCCTTCATTCACCCAATTAGAATTAACTAGCAGTACTCAATCACTCAATCAAGATTAATTGGTTGACTTAATCACTCAATCCCTTGATTTCATGATATGAGAATATAATCCCTAATAGATTGATTTGCACTTTCTCTATTTAGTCACATAATTTACGTTGTATTTGTAAAATACCTATTTTAACATAATCGCTCTATTTTAATTGTGGTTTCTATTTACTTAGTTCATGTATGTGTACTTTTCTTCTGTTTAACCATTGTCCTCTATGGCTATGATGTTCTATCTTTCCCTGTTGTCCTTCCTCTTTTCAGACACAGGTGCTAAGCAAGGACTCGATCCTTCTGCCACTCAATAGTTGTTGCTTTTGCTTTAGTGAGCCCTTCTTGTTTAAGGCCCAATGTTTTGTAATGGAATCCTATGAACCTCATAGATGTGTTTGATGCTCTATAATGTCACAAGGAGGGTCCTATCTTGGGGGTTATGTATTTGCATTGATGATAATTGTATTTGAGTATGGATTGATGATAATACATATCTATATACTTTGCATGCTTCCTAAAGTGTATTGTCTGTTGTGAATTGCATTATGAGAATACTTGAATCCCCAATATTTTGTGTGTATATGTGTGTGTGTTGCTTACCTAGGAAGAGATTCTGTATTTGGGAATTGAGCCGGATACAAAGGAAACTCTCCATTTTTCTGGTATGGATTTGTATGTTGGGCTGGCTAGTTGGTCATGACCTAGTTTGGGTCATGGTATTTATGAAACAGACCCCATTAATATATATACGTACTCAGCAAGAGCACGTTCGGTGTGTAAAATTATATAAACTATGACTTTGGATGCAAAAAATTTGTTGTCAGTAGGATTCTTTCCATTGGTTGCATGCCCCTTCAAATTACAACTAAGTTTGGAAGTTTAATTAAAGGATAAAAAATGTGTACAGGATGAAAATTTATATGTCGTACAATCGAAAATGAGTATTTGCAATTTTGCACCTAATCGGGAAGCAAATACTACATCTCTATAAATAAATGTAGGTGTGTTCTTATTTTCACCTTCTTTGAATCTTTGGAGAAAGCACTTGTATTATATATAATACTACAGTTCTTTGTGAAATATAGGTTGGGTGTAGAATATGGTTGGATGACCAAATTTGGGAATGGGTTCTTTTATATTCTCTATAGTTGGGAAAATGGGGAGATCTAGCTAAGGTGTACAAAATTGGGGATGAAAGTTTCACTTCTAATTAAGGATTGTACTGTAAAATAAAATATTAAAAGATTATTTTTTGTTAAAAATAAAGTCATAACAAATTGCCATGGGTGGTGGGAGGTGACTTTGATGAAATCTTGCAAGGGGATGAGAAGATCGGAGGGAACCTACGAGGACATGCTCTTATGCAAGCTTTTCGCGAGGTGGTGGATGCAAGCTGCCTGTATGTTCGTGGGATACCGATTTACGTGGAATATCTGGCATAGAGGAGATAGTAACATTCAATAAAGAGAATGGATGGCCAAGTGGGTAAACACACATGTAACACACTTGATGTCAGCATGTTCCAATCATAGCCCCATTTTATTGAATCTAAAAACTGGACAAAAGAATGCCCATTCAGGTTTGAGAAGATGTGGCTTCGCGACCCAGAGTGTGACCAGATCATTACTACAGTGTGGAGGGATATATGTGTTGCTAATGTCTCGCGAAGATTGCTGATACAATAGCTAAGATGAATTTGGGTTTGAAGCATTGGAATAAGAATTCATTTGGTCACATTGGGAATGAAGTGAAATGGTTATAGGGGAGAATTGCTGAATTGCAGGCAGCCACAATGATAGATGAGAACATTAAGAAGCTAAAATCACTTAAGGAAGATTTGGGGGAAGTCTTGCAGAAGGAAGAGATTATGTGGAAGCAAAGGGCTTAAGTTCATTAGCTTCAAATGGTGACTTGAACTTGTCCTTCCCTTTCAGGAGAACTTCAACATAGTGCAAGAAAAATAGAATCTGTAGGTTAAAAGATAAGCAAGGAATGTGGCAAAGAGAACAAGGTTGAATAGAAGGAATTATAAATGATTATTTTGTGCAGATGTTTACTTAAAGAGGAATTTTATTTGAACCACTTCTTCCTCTTAGACACTCCCAACATCTACTCACAAAAATCATGGGATCCATCATTTACTCTTTTTCCATCAATTTTCTCTCCCCCTTTCTTGTGTTTTAGGATGTTAGGTGTCCAAACCCTTTAATAGTTCAAATAACGTATATTTTTCTTACTTCAACAAACCGGGTCAATAGGGCAGCTAATGTCCACATAGATAAGCAGGTGTCGGAGGATTTTAATAAGCTCTTATCACTTCCATTCACAAAGTTTGAGATCAAAGATGCCTTTTCTTGATAGGTGCAACCAAATCTTTGGGTCTAGATGGACTACAGCTTTGTTCTTCCAAAAGTACTGAAATTTGATTGGTGATGAGGTATTGAAGGCTTTTCTAAGTTCCTTAAATGATGATGCTAGTCTAGGGGACTTAAATCATACCTTTAATATCTTTATCTCGAAGGTGAAATCTGCCAAATTTATTACATAATATCAGCCCATTTCTTTGTGTAATGTTTTGTACAAGATGATTAGCAAAGTGTTGGCCAATAGGTTGAAGATGGGCTTACACTCCCTTATTTCTGATACTCAGTGCTTTTGTGTGGAATCATCTTATCTCGGATAATATTGTTATTGCTTACGAGCTAACAAATTCTCTATGAAACAAGAGGTCAAGAAAGGAGGGATTTATGACTCTAAAGTTAGATACGAGCAAGGCTTACGACAGGGTGAAATCTAGCTTTCTTGAAGCGGTCATGAGAAGAATGGGATTTCGGAATAGGTGGATCAACCTCATTATGAAGTGTATTTCGTCAGTTTCATACATAGTTCTATTTAATGCTACCCGAGTAGTGCTTTTATTCCTCAACGAGGGTTGCGACCAGGATATCCTCTTTCTTTGTATCTCTTTGTGCTATGCGTTGAGGTTCTTTCTTGTATAATCACTTCCTCTATGGATGGTGGGAGACTCTCGGGGTTAGGAATTGTAGGGTCGCACCCATGATTTCTCATCTTATGTTTGCCGGTGATTGTGTGATATTTGCTATGGCCACACAGAGTGATAGTACTGAATTGCTTTCCATGCTTCAAGACTATAGGAATGTTTCTGGTCAAGTGGTTAATTTTGAGAAGACTAACATCTTATTTAGCTCGAATGTGAGTAAAGACGTGGAGGAGAAGCTGGCAGTGGATTGGCAAACCCAACATATTTTCTCTGAGAAGTATTTGAAATTACTAACCATGGTGGGAAGGGTGAAAAATAGGTCTTTTCAGTCTATAAAGGACTTGGTTTGGAAGAGGATCACAGGCTGCAAAGAGAAGCTGTTGTCTCAAGGAGGCAAAGAGATCCTGATCAAAGTAGCGACTCAATCCATTCCATCATATTCGATGAGCTGTTTCAAGTTACCAAATTCATTGTGTGATGATTTAGGTAAAATGACGCCAAATTTTGGTGGGGAGCTAATACAAATGGGAAAAAGATCCAGTACTGGCTCAGTTTGGAGAGATTATGTTCGCCCAAGAAGGATGGAGGAGTAGGTTTTAGGGATCTCCATTGCTTCAATTTGGCAATGCTAGCAAAGCAAGGTTGGAGGTTGGTGTCTGATCCTGATTCTTTATGTGCTAGGCTGTTGAAAGCCAAATACTTCCCTACTACATTTTTCCACAATGGCCCTCCATGCTCAAATCCCTCCCTTACTCGGAAAAGTATACTGGTGGAAAAAGAAATACCGAAATATTTGAGGAACTGAATATGGCCAGGATCGGCATAGTCATTCGGGACCACGAACGGAGATTCATTATTGCAGCAAAATGTGCCAAATTGCATGGCATTTCAGATCCGTATAGAGCTGAACTCCTTGCTGCCAGAGAAGGTTTGAAGCATGCATGGAACGTCGATGCCGCAAGTGTTCATTTAGAGGGGGACGCAAAGAGACTTCATGATAACCTTCATGATTCAGGTTGAAGATCAATCACACAGTGGTTCTATAATTCAAGACATTTATTTGTATGCTAATTGTGTGGCTGATTATCGTAATCATAATGCCAAGACCCCTGTTGATAATACTTGGCTGGATAATAGCCTGATTTCTTACTTTAGTTGTTATCTGCCGATCTTTCATATTAATAAAATGGAAGGTCTACGGATGTGATTATTGACATTTTTATTTGTTTAATTTCACTTTTTAATTTCTTAAAATTTTAAATTTTTAAAGTAATCTTATTAAGTTATCGCTTTAGTAAATTAATTTTTTATTACTTATGCTTTAATATTTATTATTTAACTATAATATGTAATTATTTTTCAATTAAATTAAATCAAAGCTATCAATATAATATAATTATAATTGTTATTTTTATCTTTGTTTTATTTTTTAATTATGTTCTTATTTTAATTTATTTAAATATATTTTATTTTTATTTTCAAGAATAATAGTAATATAAAATATTTATAAGTGAATCCATTCCATTAAATTATATTTAAAATAAAATTAAAAGAATTCTTCTACTATCTTTATATTTTTAATCTTCTTAATTTTCTGTTCAAAATTACCCATTTTTTTTATACATGAAAACAATATTTTTGAAATTTTAATTTTTGTAATATATGAAAAATACTCTTCAAGACTTTAAGTGATAATTGAAAAATATAAATAATGTAATTTACATCTTTAAATTATTATTATTAAATTTAATATTTACAAATATCAATTTTTTTTATGCAGCTTGGTATTAAAGTAATCTCTTATTTCCTAGATAACTTTATTACATCCTTAATGTTTAATTAATTGATTGATATTTTTTACCAATCTCTCGTTCTCACAAAATTTTAAACACCAATAAAAATTGTTACACAAAATTATTTTGTATAAATTTTTTTTATTTTCAAGTTCTCAATTTATACTTTATAAATTTAATACTTATATTATTAATTTTGTGTTATTATTATTTAGAATATAATTATTAAAAAAATTGAAATGTCAAAATATAAACTAAAATCATATAAAATAATTACGATACATATAAAAGTATCTAGGGCATAAAAAATATTTAAATATCTACCTAACTAAAAAAATTAAAATTGCTAAATATATATTAATACTTTTTAGTTGTTACTTAAAGTTTTGAAGAGTATTTTTGATATTTGATTCATATATTATAAAAATTAAACATTAAAAAATTTTTATATAAAATTATTAAATGTAATTTTAAAAAATAAAATTAAGAAGATTAAAAATATAAACATTGAAAGGCTTCTTTTTGTTTTATTTGAATATACTTTTATGAAAGTGAACACCTATAAACGTTTGATTTTATTATTAACAAAAAAAGAATAGTATTAAGTAAATTAAAAGTAAAGATGGAAAACTTTATCCCTGCTCTCACTAGAAAGATAAGAAAGTAAAGATTGAAAAATTTCTCCATGCTTTCTTTACTTTTAGCGTCAATTTGGTTTGCGGTGAAAAAGAAGTTAAAAAAAAAAAGGACTAATTTAATTTGAGAGTAAAAATAAAAGTAAAAAATTTAAGGACCATTTTTTATATAATGTTATTCAAAAATTTAATTTATCAAATTTTCTCCCGTATTTTTCCTTTTATACCAAAACTGATTTAATAACAGAAATACTAGCTAGCTATTGCAGGGAATTATGATATCACTTTTAAAATAGTAGACTAGTGAGAAAAAATAGCTGCAAATTGAACTGGTGAGGAACAGATCTTGGTTCCTATAATCTCTGGATGCTTTTGCCGGGTTCCCCCCCCCGCCCCCCCCCCCCCCAAAACAAAAAAAAACAAACAAAAACAAAAGAAAAGAAAAGAAAAAGAAGTATTAAGAGAAAAGTGTTTATTTTGTATTTAGTGACATGTGATGGCATCAGTATGACAGATGGTATAGTGCTTTCGCTGAATATTGAAGCTGACACGATACAAGTATGACCAAAAATCCTCAAGCAGAGCAGCATAAGATGCACAGGAGCGTTTATGGACAATAAAAATACTGAAAACCAGGCTTTTTGGTTAGTGGGAAGTGGTTGTAGTAACATCCAGAAAAAAAAAAAAGTGCATCTAGTTAGCACTATTAATTGATTTATTTCACTATTAATTGATTTATTTCATTGCATTAGATATATACAAGTAATCAGTGTTGAGATTTGTAGAAAAATTTTATAAAGACTATTAGCAATGTTTTGCTAGATTAAGACAAATTGGTTTAATTACGGGATTGTGTAAGGCAAGAACAAATCAATAGGAATTTATACTAAAGGATGATGTGATTACTAGTTTAAAAACTCTAGAATGAGTGGTTAAAATTTAGCCAGCCATACCCCTTTAGTTGGCTAGAATGATATTGAGCTGAAATTTTGAAGCCATACCCCTTTAGTTGGCTAGAATGATATTGAGCTGAAATTTTGAATCTGCCAATCACCAATGCATTAGTCATCTTACTTTATGACTAAAGACATACAATTTCATCCAATTTTATCCCAAATTTTCGGCCTACCATCAGACCTCTCTCACTCTCCCATTTTTCTTCCTCAACTTCATCTCTCCATCCTCATTTCTTCATCTCACTTCTAATCTATACCCAAACTTGCTTCCTTTTAGCTCAAACTTGAGATTTGAGGTAGGATTCTTGAATTTAATGGACTTTTAGAATGTATGTCACCTATTAGGGTTTCTTGTGTTTCTTTCATGTGATATTGTTTGATGAGTATATGATTTGTTTCTAATGAATTAAGATAGAAATTCTTGGTCTGGGTTGGAGATTTGGTCATAAACTTAAGGAAACACTCAAACAGAGTTGTCGGAATAGAAACCCTACAAACTCGTTCGTACAATGAACAATTTATCTTGAACTACATAAGTCAAAATTTAATGAAACTATTTTTAGATGAAACTAGACCCTCAGAGCTTTCTAACCATGTAAATTATAATATCATTAGACTTGAAATGATAGAGTTATGAATTTTTGAAGTAGCCTCTTGAATCCTATCCACTATTTTGACCAGTATGGGTTGTGAAGAGTATAATTCGATCTATACAACTTCAAATTTAGTATAACTACATTTTTTAAAAAGCTGATACATAGAGGATTATGCCATAAAAATTTCAGACTTAGATCTTAAGGCTGTGGTTCACTAAAATTACCCAATTCTCTGTTTGGGTTAAAATAGGGGAGCTTACTTAAGGAACATATAACTCAAGCTCTACTTACTCAATTAACATGAAACTTCTGGCAAATAAAATATGGTTCGATTAGCTTTATTTAGATATAAATTTCGAATAGAAATAATTGGATTTTTTATGATTTTCTAAATTTAAGTGCTCAAGTCTATCTAGATATTGAGTAAAATTTAAATAACTCAAGTTATACACCTCAAATTGATGTGGGACTAAAGAGGTTTAAAAATAGACTAATAGGGCTACAACATACTAATTTTTTAGATTAAAATGAGTTAAAATGAAATTTGCTATAATTTATAAAAATAGGATAGATTTGAGAACTTTAAGATGTATTGACAGCTTCAAGTATTAGGAGTCTCATAAGCCATAAATGGTCAATGATTGAATTGTTGATGAACTTCTGTACCATAGTGCTGTAAAATTGGTATATAAATATGATAATTCTTGTATCATGACTTGCTGGCTGGAAATTATATTATTTGTATACTGGGAAAATCCCCTATTTCAGCTGTTATGCTACCAGATTTTCAGCAGAAACATATGTATTATGCATCATGATTATGATTCCTCAGGCATATGCATTCATGGATGTATGATCAAAGATATAATTAAAATTCCACATTACTTGGGTTAACCCCTAAACAGATCTAAAGGAAATAAGTTGGTGGGAGAGTTGGGGAAAATAAACTCGGCAATCCTATATAAGAATAAGCTCGATTCTAAAAAGCAAGTTATCACCTAGAGGTGAGATAGGTCATTCACCTCCAAGGGACCAACTACAAATGAAAGACAAAAGCATACACCGTAGGGATAACGATATGTAATGTCTAGGTGTGTTAAGTAAAGCAAGAGAAAAGTGAAGTTAAGAACGTCAAGAACATTTGCATGGTTTAGCATGTGCATCCATATATGCATACTATATGGTTATTATCATTATTATTATGGTTGCAGTTTACATGTTGCTATTCTTATATATGCTCTAAAAGCTACTAAGTAATTGTTAAAAAGTAACTTGCTTCGGAAGAATATGTTTTCTAAATTGAATAAATGAATTTCTATAACTTTGCATGAGATAAATTTTTTTCAAATAAACTGAAGCAGTTGAGACGGCGACAATGATATGAATTGTCAAGTAACTTAGAAATTCTACTGAGAATGAAAATTTTTATGCCTATGTGTTTTCCTATCTCATCTCCAGGGAATTTAGGAGAGCTCAAGGAGGACCAACTCAACAGAATTTGACTGTAGCTGGACTAATTACCGAAGACATATTAGCGAATGTATCTACACATATTAGTACTCGATAATTGTTTCATTAGTTGAAATTTCTAGCAGTATTGCTTATATACTTGAGGAGAGCTATATTGTAATGTGACTATTGTAGAATGTAAGAGATATTGTATTTTTCTCAAAACTTGAAGTGAGTAACAAATCCAGGTCCATTTAATTAATTGTAGTAACTCTTAAAATGATATTATGACTTAAGCATAGTATTATATTTGGGAGGGTGTTACAGTTGTAATGGTTTACAAACCAATGATTCTATGCCTTAGTTGACAGGGATTTTAAATAATAATTTAATTTGGCATGAAGGTATGTCACAAAATACCGATGATTTTTCATTTCATTATTGTATTCAATAGCCCATGAAGTCGTTTTACTTAATTGAAAAGACTTGATTGTTGCTGCTGTTTTCATTAGTTGAAATAGGGTATATGCAAATTTTCATGGTTTTGATGAAGTACTTAAACAAATAAGTTGATACAGTTCACTGCTAAGTGTAGAAAACCTTATGAAATCATTTACACATAGTGGACCAAAGTGACTAAACGCATACCTGCCTTAGTTACATGTGCATCTATCTCCACTTGTGCAGACGTATAACTGAAAATCAGTACCTATGACTTCCCCTTTTGTTCTTTCAACTGGATCTGCATACTTGCATTTGGCAGTTTGGAACTTTCAGTAATCATGATCAAACCAAATATTTAATTTGCTCATATTTATATCTATATTTTTTGCTCATTTATAAATGGCATCATATATCTATATTCTATATAATATTATATATGTAACAGTTCATTCTTTTGCTCTGGTGTCTTGTTTTCTCACGACCTCACATTATGAAGAATATTTGTGTTAAAGTACGTAAACTTATTAACATTGTCCTCATCCACACACAACACTATGAAAAGTTGGCCTACCTTGCTTCAGTTTTCTTTACACCATCAAATTTTTTTACCTAGCAGGTGATTGATACAGAAATTATTCTGATCTTCTAAAAGTTGTGAAGAAAAAAATGACTATTTTTTTCTCCATACATACTGTTGTACTTAAGCAATTGTTTATGGGTTGGGTTTTATAAACACCAAAGAGACAACAAAAGCAAGCTAACCGAGATCAAACAATGAAATAATAAGAACATATAAGAACAATATCTGAAATTTCTCTTTTATTAAATAATGTTCTTCTTTGATTAAAATAGCACTTTCTCTCTCTAACTTCTCTCTAAAATCAAGAATGAATCTATGTTTGTGAGGTGAGTAGTATCACCTCCTATTTATAGGCAATACTAGGGATATAATCATCTTTTCCTATTTAAAGTTATTAAGGTTGTGGTGTCACATTCTGATTAATTTTCAATCATTGGTTTATGACCCTTTGAAGTCAGCCTAGTCCACTTTGTCGATTGTCTTTGGTGCTTTAGACACCTCCCTGGAGCACCCCGTCTCTCTATTGCTTCCCCAGTGGAGCCGCCAAATATTTTAGAGTCGGGTTCTGTAAACACCAAAGAGATAAGGAAACCAAGCTAATCAAGATCGAACAATGAAATAATGAGAACGTGACAAGAGCAATATCTAAAATTCCTCTTTATGTTAAATAATGATCTTCTTTGATTACAATAGCATTTATTCTCTCTAACTTCTCACTAAAATCAAAAATAAATTTATGCTGATGAGGTGAGTAATATCACCTCTATTTATAGGCAATACTAGAAATATAATTGTCTTTTCCTATTTTAAATAATTAGGGTTGAGATGTTACGTTCTTATTGGTCAATGACCCTTTGAAGTAAGGTCCGGTCTACTTTGTTGGTTGTCTTTGGCCCTTTAGACACCTCCCTCGAGCGCCTCGTCTCTAATGCCTCCCTGGCCCTCTCTAAACACTTCCGTAGAGCACGTTGTCTCTGGCACTTGCCTAGAGCGCCTTGTCTCTATTGCCTCTGGCGCCTCCTTGTAGCACCCCGTCTCTAGCTTTTCTCTAGAGCCCCCTATCTCTAGAGCTTCTAAAGATGGCTCCAAAATAGCACTGTTAATTTTTCCTTATCCTATTCTCTTTATTGGGTTTCTCTGTGTTTCTAGCTCTAGGTGGCAGATAGTAGCTCTTTCTTACTGCACTGCAAGATATGAAGATATACAAGATATTAGCGAGGGATAGATGAATTTGAATGGGCTACTCTAAGAAGCTTAGTCAATACGGGAGTGAGGGAGTAGGACATCCAAGGCGATGGATTTTCTTATGAATATTAACGGTTGGTAAGTACATATACGAAGTAAACCCCTGGAACATGGATTAATGTGTGTGTTTGGGAGGGGGGGGGGGTAAACCCCTGGATTTTCATGAGTTGATCCGGATTCATTTGATAAATAGGTGGTGGCTGGGGCTAGAACAGTGATGATTTAAATGTGGGGTCAACAAAATAATTTATAGAGCCTTTTGCAACTTGGGGGCACTTTCTTTGCCTTGCTTATGTCAGTTGATAATGTTGGACTTCTTTCATCATCATGGGGAGGAGGATTTGTACTTCACATACTGAAGATCACAAGAACACGGTTCGATAACCTTTGGTTAGCTATTTTGACTCGGAACATTCTAAGGATCGCGCCACTTTGCATGCTATTTTTAGTGCCTAGAGCTGATCCCAGCTCTTGAATTCTTCCAAGTGGAAGCTTGGACTAAAAGGCAACTATTGACACTTTAGAATCCAAGAATGTTGAATTGGTCTCCCTTGTAAGCAAAGTTGAAAGTAAATAGGCAAGCACAAACACATTCTTTTAGATTCTCACATTCAAACACATGAAAATACCATGCCAATTTTAAATTGTGGAGAGATGTTATACGGAATTGAGGAAATGTTTAAGTGGCTCAGATGTAGGAACCTTTTTTCATTTACCTCCTTTTTTTTTTTGTGGCGTCACTTTTCATATGCAACAATATCTAGTGTAATTTGCATATAACTTGTGCTAAAAATGAAAAAGAAAATCAATTAGTTGCCAGCAAAGAGTGAGAGATAGTGAAAGACAACTAGTTGCCAGCATAGAAAATTTTGATGCATGTTGTATGATGTAGTTGCCAGTGATATCAATTTGACTATGAATACATTGTTATTGGTAAGAAAGGTGGGAAATAAGCGAAGTAAAATTAAGAGAAAAGTACAACAAATTTCTTGGGATTTTAAGAAAAGGCACTAAATTGCGAACTTAGAAGAGATAGGACACTCTATTTCATTATACAAAAAAGTTAATAATTAAAATAAAAATAATATTATTATATACTAAAATAAATATATTTTAACAATAATTTAATAAAATATTAATTGCTTTAGTAAAATTCATAAATAATTATCATTAAAATTATCTAATACATATGTATTTTTTGAGAAATACATCTCTTCTCGCGTGTTCGTGTGTGTTACATCCTTTAAAAAATAAATTACATATTATTAGTGCATATAAAATATTAACTATATTTATATAAGTTACAATATATATATATATATATATATATATATATATATATATATAACCTAATCCTAAACCCTAATTAATATATAATCCTAAATCCTAAACTCTAATTAATTGAGGCTTATTAAAAAGCAATTCTAAAGAAGATCTTATTATTATGGCAATACTAATAAGTTACTATCATAATACCTTAATCAAGATTAAATTATTATAATATTATATAAGATAATCATAAGAGTTTAATTTTTAATATACTGTTAATATATGTATAAAATAATTTAAAAATGTTATTTATAAAATTCATAAACAATTATCATTAAATTTTTTTAATATATATATATATATATATATATATATATATATATATATATATATATATATATATATATATATATATATATATATATATATATATATTTAAAAAATACACCTCTCCAAGTGGGGTTATATTCCCTAAAAATAAATTAATTATTTGTTAGTGCATTTAATATATAAATTATATTCACAGAAGTTGTAATAATATATATAATTAACTTCAAAATATATGAAAAATGAGACTTGTTAGACTAGTTTGTAACAAATATTATTGAAAAGCTATTCTTTAAAAGATCACATTGTTATGGTAATACTACAAAATTAGACTCACAGTAAAAAGATATCATAGTCAATATTGAATATATATAATATTAATATAAGATAATCATAAGAATTTAATTTTAATATTTTATTTATATAAAAAAATTTAATATGTTATCAATATAAATAAATTTTTCATAGTTATTTAATTATATATATCGTGGCATATAATAATATTATTTGAATTTTTAATTACTAATATATAAATTATATAGGAGGCAAATAGAAAATAAAAAGAGAATACTATTTAGTTAATTAAAAATAGCGGAAATTAAATATTAATTAGGTGATTAAAATATTAAAGTAAATTAATGTGAGTAAAATTAAGGTACAAAATTGCCTAGAGTCATATATTGATTCAAAAAATAGGGAAATGAATTTTTTTGTCAAAGATAAAATTTTTTTGATTTGTATGAAGGTGTGAAAATTAGCATTTGCCATATATAATTGCTTTTTTTTGTTTTATATTTTATCCATATTATTATATATATATATATTATTGCAACTTATTTAAATATAATTAATATATTATATATAATAATAATATTAATTAATTAATTTTTTAAGCGTATAACCTACATGGAAAATGTATTTTTTAAAAAATACATATATATTAGAAATTTTTTATGATAATTATTAAAATAAATTTATTTATCATATAATAATATTAATTTTATTTTAATTATTGAATTTTTTTTCATAATAGATTGGAATGCCCTATTTTTTTTTTTTATAAGTTTAGAGTTTAATATCATGTCTAAAAACCTCAAAAAAGGTTGTCATACTTTTCTCTAAAATTAAATGTAGAAAACCCCAAAAGAAAGTGAAGTAAGATAAAACAATTTTAATATTCATATACTGTTTTGGAAAAGGATGGATATTGAATGCTTAAAAAATAAAATAAATGAATGGATATGAAAACTAAAATGGAAAAAAATTATAGGGTGAAACGGGTTACACTTGTTATTACCTTATATATTTTAATGAATATAATTAGTAGATTGTTCATGTAAAATTGTGAATTTTTGTTTCTTAATAATGATACATAATAATATGTTATTACTTTATTTAAAAAATTTAACAACTCAAAATGTAAAATTTATTAGGTGATGTGTTGGCATATTATTTAAAATAAATAAAAAATTCTTATATGTTAATAATGTACCTGTTAAATTTTATTTTAACCCGTGCAAAACAAATATAGCTTGTTTTATTTCAAATAGTTTACCTTCCTTTTTTTACTTTTTTTGTTGTCTGGATTATTTGTTTATTTTTTTTATCAACATTTGTTTATTTATTTATTTATTTTGGGTTAGGGAGTGGGGCGGGGAGGGGTATTTTGGGGAAGGGGGAGTGAGCGGGGATCTAATCCCAGATGTGGTGTTACAAGAGAACGCCATCTGCCACTACGCTCAAGCCTTATCCACACATTTA
Organism: Pterocarpus macrocarpus; assembly: GCA_031439585.1. Lineage (NCBI taxonomy): Eukaryota > Viridiplantae > Streptophyta > Magnoliopsida > Fabales > Fabaceae > Pterocarpus > Pterocarpus macrocarpus. The sequence continues at coordinate 37,206,983 of CM062514.1, forward strand.
TTTATTTTTTGAACATTCAATATTCTTAATGGTTTGCTTAATCCCTCAAAAAGAAAGTGGGACCAACTCTTTTACAATCCAATTTATCAAAGGCCCATTGCCATTTTTATAAAAGTTTCTTATAATTTATTTGAACTTGCTGACTCAAGGTCTTCTCAAATCTTTTTGGTGGTTTGTAGGCCTTCTTTCCTTCTTTCTAATTAACGTCGAATAGTTCACAAGATGAACGAGAAAAAGGTCATACAAACTAGCTATAAATTTATGTCCACATTAATCACAACATCTTCAAGTGAAATATTCTTATCTCTCCTTAGTCAATAGATAAAATTATAAAGGCTCATAAAATTTTTGTCCCCAAATAAAAGTTACTTGACATTTTAGTGTCTATAATTATGCATGGGGTTTATGTCTCAATAAACAACTCCCATATAGAAAGCATAGCTCCCACCCACCTATAAAATTTACTGCATGAAATAGATTAATTCAAAGTCTTATACATTAAATCAACGTCCATCATTAACAAGGCTACTAGTGATAGGCGATGATTGAAAGGAATATCTAGATTGTCCATTGGTTGGTTGAAGAGGACGATCATGCATATCATGTCGAAGCTCAGGCAGCGGTAATTCAAGTTGAAGAACCTTAATGACTTGTGTTGCCTTTGGCCTTTCCTTGTCATTTGGGTGGGTACACCATAGTCCCACTATCAGCAAGCATATCATTTGATGAACATCAAAATTCTTGTTCAATCCCTCATCAGCGCCATTCAAAATATTCCCTTCCACATAAAGTTGCCATACCCAATTCACAAGAGGCACATGATATTCTCCATCTTGGTAAGTCCTCCTTCCACATGCAATTTCCAAAGCCACAACCCCAAAACTGTACATGTCTGATTCTTTGCTAGCCCTACCTCCATTGATATATTCTGGGGACAAGTACCCATAAGTCCCGACTACCCCCGTCCTTTGAGTCTTCAATCTGGGGTCCACCAACTTTGCCGTCCCAAAATCACCAAGCTTAGTGCTGAAATCTGTGTCCAACAAAACATTAGCTGACTTAATATCTCTATGAATAACACATTGTTCTGCACCCTCATGAAGATAATGAATTGCCGTGACAATGCCTAAGGCTATCTTGTACCTCACTTCCCATGCCAATGTTCTTCTGTTGCCAAAGAGGTGAGTGTCAAGGCTTCCATTAGGCATGTAGTCAAAAACCAGCAAGAACTCCCCTTTCTCATGGCACCACCCGATGAATTGCACCAGGTTTCTATGTATAAGGCGACTTATTATCTTCACCTCGTTGGTGAATATTTTCTCAGCACTTTGAAAGTCAGCAAAAATCCTTTTCACGGCAACAACACATCCTAAATCACTTAAAACCCCTTTGTAAACTTGACCAGACCCTCCTCTTCCAAGCCTTTTATCTTCTGAGAACCCGTCCGTGGCTGCAACTAATTCTTTATAATCAAACCTTCTAGGTATAGATGCTTTGTCCAAATCAGAGGCCACCAATATTGTATGCCTAAGGTTATCATCACGAACAACCTTGATTCTTCTCTTCTTGATGATTGTGATTGACCAACAAACACTCACAATCACGAGCACCAAAACAATTGAAGAAGCCACTGCAACAATTACTATGACCATTTTTTGCTTCTTGTTCTTTCTGGATACCTCAGAATCTGTGGAATCCAAAGTTGACGCGAAGTCCCAAGAATGAATAACATTTCGCTCGTAAGTTGCAGCGCCAGTTGTAGCTGAAAATCCAACCGTCACATACTCCGGTAGGATTTCCATGAGGTCAATCACACAACGCAAAGTAGTAGTGCTGGTTTCATTGAAAGACCAAGACACAACTAGGGTCTTAGTTGAAGAATTATAAGTAATCCAAGCATGGACTCTTTTCCTATAGTTGTTTTGAATATCAAACACAGTAGAATTGACGGATTCGATGGAGTTGCTGTTGATCCCAACATGTTGCCATTTTGGATCATACTCGTTATTTACGTATGTGTCAAATTCCACCATAAAAACGTGATTTTGGACTACACCATATTTTGTGGTAGAGTTAAACAGTCCAAGCCACTCACCAAATGAGTTGGCTGGAATTTGATAGCCAAGAGGAGCCATGTAAAAGGCAAAGCCATCGGCTGGGGTTATGTTAGTGGTTTCATAAATAGTGAATGAGAAAAGAGTTGAGAAGTCTGTGAGAACCTTTGTGGATGAGTCCCAAATGTGCAAAGGTTGGCCATAGATGGCACGTCCAACTCGAAGGTGGTCGTTTGTGGTGAGCTCTATGGACCCTTCGACGGGCTTGGCATCACCTTCGTATTCCATTTTGTTGCTTGCACTCTCAGCATCACTGAAACTAGTTATACTGAAGTTTAATGAGTGAACTATTGAAGGGGAAAGGGTGAGAAGAAGAATAGAAACTATGGAGCAATAATGAATAATGTTGAGGTAGTGGAAACAAGCTAAAGCAGCTAACATGGTTGATTAGAACTTGGAAACAGGATGGATCCATCTTCCATGTAAATTGGAAGATTTATAAGCTGAAAGCCAAAAATTAAAAGCCAAGAGAGCGGATATAATATTTTAGTTGAAAGAAATGGCTGCATTTAGTGCTCAACTGTCCATCCAACATGGTTGTCTGTAGAGAATATCTATGGAGGAAACAATAAAAAGAGGAAAGTGTTATAAGTCTTCTATTGTTTACAAGTCTTCCATTATTTATAAGTCTTGAGTGTATTATTGTATTATTGGCACTAACGCTGAAGGACTAAGTCAAGTGATTTTGACTAAAAAAACAAAAATGATTGAAGGACATTAATTACGGGATACAAGGTCTACGATGCAACTTTGAGTTTTTTGTAGTTTTGTATTTCTTTTGTTTAATATATATATAAATGGAACAAATTGACTTAATTGGTAAAATCAAATAATCTTAAAAAGTATTTATATTATATTTGTTGATGGCCATTAAAATGAAGGTCATACATAAATACTATCATTAGTAACTTTTTATAACTTAGTCGTTATTCAATTCAAGAATTTTATAGTTAATTATCATAATGTTCATGGTTCGTACTTTTACTCATTGAAACTGTAGCCTATTAATTGTATTATGTTATTATGATTGGTAATCCCTATATTTTAATATAGAGGTTAGCAACTTCGATATTTTTATTTGGATAAAAAAATCCACTTTCATATTTTCTTAATCAATTTATAACTTTGGGTAGCTCTATAATTTCATTTTATTCATATTAGTGATGACATTAATTTTATCTCTCACCTAATTAATGGGTCTATTTGGTTAAAATTTTGATAGAAATATTTTTTTTAAAAGTAGAAGCAGAAATAAAAGTACAAGTAAAAAATTATTTTATATTTAGATGCAATTATAAAAATATTTTTTTTTATAAAATTACAATATTAGTAGATAGAAAGTGATATTTTTAAGAAAAAATTAAGGATGAAATGGTAAAAATGTGAAAAAAATAGTGGGTTAAAAATTTAAGAACCAATTTTTTCTATCTTCTACTGCTTCTACTTTTGGGAGAAATAGCTCCATATCTATTTATTAAAAAAAAATTGATTATTTTCTACTTTTATATTTTTTGAGAAGTATAAATAAATCATATTAATTTTTTGAAAACAAGCACTTTTTCCCTTAGAAAAATACAAACAGAGGGGCTCAATATATATTCTCCATTATTAGTCTTTTTTTTTTACTATAATAATATTCTTTTTTTGATTATTTTTTATCTTGAATAATATTGAATAATTGAACACTCAAGTTATATTATTATACGGTTAATAAATTTATTTTAATGCGAATTTAATAAAATATTCCTTTTTAAAATTTGTAAAAAAAAGGTAAATAAGATACGATTTTCTTTTACTGACCGTAAGATATCGTATCAATACATGCAGAATTAACAATGTAAATTTTATACATATAAAACACGATTTTTTTAACAATGTATATTTTAATATTACAGTGAAACACGGTATTCAAATAAAATACGATTTTATTTTAATTATTATATTATTCGAATTAGATAAAAAATATTTATTGAATTAGGTATATTAGAGATAAAAATATTTCTTATTGAATTAGCATTAAAATATATTTATTATTCAACATATAATGATATTACTTGATTTTTTAATTACTTGTATAATATTTGGTTAAGGGAAAAAAAAGTAAACAATGGTCATGTAAAAATAATAGTGTTAAGTATATATTAATTAAGTAAAAAAAAAGTTAGAGTAATAATTAATGTAAATAAAGTAAAATTGTAAAAATTATTCAAAATTATAAATTGACTAATAAAGAAGTGAAGTAAAGAAGAGAAGTGGACGTTTTTGTCGAAAAGGTAGTTGGTCTTCTTTATTAATTCATTTATGGCGAGGGTGGAAAAAGAGCAAGTTGGGTGGAAATTCATGTGGGGTATGTCGGCACATGCATGCATCCCTTAAGCGCTGACTTGAAAGAAAACGTAGAAATGAAGTAGCCAAGCAATGATTTTTCAGTAGCGGTCAATTATGGGACTTAACAAGACTTTGCGTGGGGTCGACATAAACGAGAAAACGTGTAATATGCTCCCAAAAGGGCAAATTGTACTCAAAAATACTGTGCTAACTTTGATATATATATATATATATATATATATATTCAAATTCTCTTTCTTTACTCTATGCTATTTTTTTATTTTTGAATTATATGAAGGAATTATTTTTATAAAATAAGAAAATAAAAAATTAATTATTTTTGGACTAACAATTTTTATTGTAGATAAATTCCATCAAATAACTTTTAAATGATTAATCCATCATTTTCTTATTTTATAAGAATATTCATTAAAATACATTAATTTCAGCCAGAAGAGTTTTGTAATCTTATCTTTTCCATGCAGTTTATGAAAATTTGATCTAATAAACACCTTACATTTCCTATCAAAACCTCGTAATCCAGCTTCCTCTTTGTCTCCCTTGCCTACCCCCACTTTGAAAAGTCTCAAAAAATTCATTCGCATGAGTGAAATGCACATACGTTAATTAGAATTTACATTAATCTATGATTGAATTGGAACTCCTTAAACATTAAATAAAAGTTTAAAAAAAAAACAGCAAATAAAGACATAGATGTACGTGGTTATACTTCTGGGAGGTTTAGAAAACTTTTTATTAGAATGAGAATAAAAATATATAATAATTAATATATTTTTGGGTATATAAAATTTTTTTTTAGAAAACCTTTTAGGAGAAGTATTCTTAAGGTTATTTTTTATTCTAAAAGAAAGTCTTTTGAAAAGAAATCTTACTATTACTTTTATATCAATAACAAAAAATAATTTTATTTTATATTATTCAAACAAAATTTATTCTCCTAAACTTACTTTTGATATATTTAAACTAAATAAAAATCATTCTTTTAAAAATAATTCCTTTAAAATATCTTCTTTTAAAGGAATTTCTTTCAAAAAACCTTTTCCCAAAAGGTAAACCAAACATACCCATAGTTTTAGTTCACCTATTAGTCAATTATGTACATGTGTCTCCACAAAATTTGACTTTGTTTTTAAAATGTTTTAAATATTGTATTAAATTACACTTTAACACTGTTCATCTCCCCAAAAAAAAAAAACTTTAACAACACTTTTTAATAAAATGTTAGTTTTAAAAAATGATTATACACATAATACAACATTAGCAATAACTAGTTTTTATTTATATTTAAACCATTAAAATTTATAACTCTTTTAGTGCACACAGTAAATTTAAATTAAATTAATATTCTTATACTTATTTTTTTTTAGACTAAGATATGATAATAATATACTATTGTCAAAATAATCTATTAAACCAAGAATAATACTACAACAACAACAACAACAACCAGCAAAACTTTTCAACTAAATGGAGTTAGCTATATAAAATAGACGACACTATAATATTATGTCATAAGTCATATTTTACATTTAAGTCATTAATATCTAAATTCTTTTTTATCTATAATTTTTTTAGATCCATTTTTTATTGATTCCATAAAAATTCAACAAAGTTTTATGTCAAATTTTGACAGGCCTAACACAATTCTCCTCTTTTATTCGGACTTAAGACTAGCTATGTTAAATTTTGTAATAAAGCTCAATATATGCAGAGTTCTTTTAAACTAAGAATAAAAATTAAGTAAATTTTTCTCGAAGATAACAATTTAAAGATTTGAATTTTTAATATTATACAAAAAATTTATCTATAAAATAATAACAACATGAAATTATCTTACAAGCCATATTTACTCATTTATTCCGTCCAATATGTATAATATTATGCTGTTTTGAACTTTTTACTTTCACATGAAGCCCATGCACATTCTCTTTTATGATATATAAAATATATATTTATTGTTACATGTTATCATATTCATGTTATCCAATTTTATTACTTATTACAGCTTTTTAGTCCTAACAATGCCCAATGGAAAAATACATTAAAAATTAAAAATATTCATTTATCTACTTTTAAACAAAGAACATGTAGCTTTTCTATAGCTATTTGAGAGTGATATATAGCTTTTAAAATATTATTTTACTAAAATTAGATCATAATCTCTCTCTTTATATTTATCTATATATAGTAACTACCTTCACGTATGTTTTCACGTATCTATGGCAAATATGAAGTTCGATACTAAGTTAAAATTTTCAAGAGTTTGATCTCCTATCTCTCGTTCTCTCTCTCTCTCTCTCCCTGTTTTTTTTTTTTGTTGGTTCTTAAATCATGTTGTTTCAATTAATTGATAATAATATTTTTCTTAAAATGTATTTGTTTCAACTTTTTAAAAAAAGTGATTATGAAACATACATTTTATTATATATAGTTGAAAAAATTGAAAACTAATTTTTTTTTCAGAAGTTACTGTTTTTAACTTCTACAAAAATAAAAGATGAAAACAGATTTTTTTGAAATTCTGATTATTTTTAAAAAAATTATGCAAATATATGAGAAGAATTTTTTTTATTAAAAAAAGCAACTTTTTGTCAAAAAAATAGAAAACAAATACACCCTTAGTTAGTAATCGTGTTTCACATAATTACCAATCCATTATTAAGAGATCAAGGCAACTTCGAGGAAACAAAAAACCAAAAAAAAAAAGGAAAAGAAAAAGAGTTCGATTACACTCTCCATACTCACACATGATGCCTCCTAAAATCCTGCACTTTGTATAGGTTTTTCTTGATGGAACACACAGACAATGAAGGCAAGGGACCAAGAACAATAATGATATATGGATATTAAATATTGAATGCAGAGAGAGTCTATTTTTGAGATGTCTAATTTGTATGTCCTATCACTTTTTTTTCTTTATCACTTCTAAGTCTTTTACATTCGTAAATATTTAATACTTATTAACATAGGAAAATTACCAAAGGTAGACTTGTTTTTTAATTATCTGACTAGAAGGTATTAAGAGATGAGTCTTCTGATTATTTATTATGAGTTTATTTCTAGATTAATTTGAATTAAGTTCTCTTTATAAGAAATTTGACACAAGCCTTGTCCTTTGAGCAATATTGATATTTGTTCAATCACCCAAATTGTTCCTCATATCAAATTTCTAATGTGTAGTGAGAAATAATTAATGTTATTTTCTTTAAAATTTGGTTGAATGTCAAATGTTATTAATGATGAAATATTATTTATTTTAAATATAGGTAAAAAGAAAATTAGTAACCTCACACAAAATCTGAATGTATTATCCGTGCATATATCTAATAAAGTCTTAGTCGTTGTCCCTTGGATACAGAATTCACATCATGAATTCTAAAGCCAAGCCACAATCAATGTATGACATGACATGATGAGAAACGGAAGACATTTGAGAAATTATCAATGAAATTTATAAAACTCAATTTCAATATAAATTAAGTTAGTTTTAGTTAATTTATTTGTTTTATTGAGATAATGAATAGATGAAAATATTAACTTAATTTTTGAGTCAATTAAAAATATATTTAATTTTTAATATATCTATTTTAAAACTGTTAAAAGTTAGAAACGTATTAAATTAAATTTTGGAGCTAATTAAAAACTTATTTATAACATTTACTAGATTTAAATAAAAATTAGTAATAACAATTATTAAGATAAAACTATTTTTTGTTATCTTAATAATCGAGTCGAGAGCAATAATTATAACTAAACAAACCAATTTTCTATTGACAGATTTTGTCATATAATAGATTAAGTCTATAATCTATTATTCTGGAAGGAGATGCAAGGGAGGTGTATGAGAGTAGTTTTATTTTTGGGGGGGCACTTGGGGGAGGAGATAACACCTTGTTGTTATAGCTTATAACATATTCTTATACTATAATTAGATCACGATCTCTCTCTTTATATTTATCTATATATAGTAATTACTACCTTCAAGGGTGATTTTATTTTTAAGTTTTTACTAAAGTTTGTTTAAAAATTTATCTATTTTTGCTCATACCAAAATGCAGATTCCACTACTAAATAATTTGAAAAATTATACTTTTCCTCATCATTTAAATTAAAAGTTCCAGGTATTTATGAGAAATTTGAAGTTTGGTACTAAGTTAATATTTTCAAGCTTTTGATCTTCTATCTTTTTTTTTTCTTAAATCATGTTGCTCCAATTAATTGATGATAATTTTTTCTTAGTTAGCAATAACTTCTCACATAATTATTAATATGTTATCAAGAGAAGGCAACTTTGGGAAAAAGAAAAAAGCGAAAAAAAAAGAGTCTGACTACCCATTCCATACTCACAAGTCATGCCTCCTAAAGTCATGCACTTTATATAAATCTTCTTTGATGGAACATACTAACAGCGAAGGCAAGGGACAAAAACAATAATGATATATGGATATTAAATATCAAATTCAAAGTCTAATTTTGATATGATTCCTAAGGCGTTATGAAATATTGGGCAGTGACTCTGTGTGCTTTATTTCTGTAATATAACATTAGAATCAGTGGGTAACATTCTCATGACTGGAGGCCATCAAGGACCATATATTAGGTGTCGCTAAAGACGGAATTGTGAGAAAATGAAAAGTAGAAATCTGAACTTGATAGAATAAGTAAGTTACAATTCTGCTTCAATGTAACTCATACTAGAAGAAAGGTAGCCATCCATCCGACTAATCATAACCACCTAACTAAGTTAAACTAACCCAAGCAATTTGTAACTACCTCAACTGATCTCGATTGTCCCAACAGCAACAGCACCTGCTTTTCTTTCTGAGAACAAGATGGAAAAATGAGGTGCATTTGTCTGAGAAGCTTACCATTTTACACAGATGTGCATGTGCACATGGATTGATACTCTATTGTCCTGTGGAAAACGAATTACATAGACCCTCCTTATGACGATATCATCTGAAGTATTTACTTCCCTCTCTCTTTTGCTTTCTCCATCTAGATTAAGTAACTAATTCTTGACATATTATATCCTTAACAAGGATGAGTATTATACATGCATCAAGCATGTGTACAAGTTGGCCTTTTTTTTTTTTTTTTTTCAGACAACCTTAGAAGAGTTACAACCTGGAAAATTTGCATTGTATGATTCTATTAACATTGTGCTTTATCACAGATTAATGCTTCTTGCAAAGACTGGTGAAGAGATTCAGCAATTGCTTCACTAACAAGTAGTGTGACTTTTATTCCTCTTTGATGGCAGGTTTCTGAGGAGTGATTGCCACGCTTTTGTTATCTTCGCATGAAAACCTGCATCTTGTGTTGGCACTTTTGTCATTAACAGCTGGAAGTGCTGGGGTCGCAATAGCAGATGTGACCATCGACGCCTGTGTAGCGCAGAACAGTGTCTCTCATCCTTCACTTGCCGCTGACATGCAGAGTTTATGCGCCTTCAGTTCTTCTGTTGGAGCACTAATAGGATTCTCCATTAGTGGTATCTTTGTTCACCTTATAGGCCCTCTGGTTAGCCCTTGAAACATTTTTTTCCCTCAAATCTGCAAAGTTTTTACTTGTCTTTTATGCACTTCATTACTTGTAATATAATATGAGAGCTTTTTCCACATAGGGGGTGTTTGGCTTGATGACTATCCCAGCTGGACTTGTAATTTTGGCTGGTTTCCTGCTTGATGAGCCTCGTATGCCCAACTTTTCTTACAGACAGGTATAACTAACTTTCTTCATTTCTATATTATACATGCATAATCTGATTTTTCATGTTGTGTCTAGGTGAACCAAAAGTTTACTGATGCTGGCAAGGCTGTATTATACATGTATTTATTCTTTGCATTGAGTTTGAATATCCTTGAAGGAATGTTCTATTGGTATACAGATTCCAAGGGTGGTCCCTCTTTCTCAGAGGTATTTGGTTAGACTAGACATATTGATCTTGTTGGGATATTTAACATGAGATGTGGCATGTTTTTTTTTCCCTTTTTTGTGGTTGTGGAGTCTCACGAGATATTGGATCCTTGTGATTGTTTGCAGCTTTGTTCCATCTTGCTTAATTAAAGTATCTTATTCTTGATATAAATGCAGTAGCTTTTCATTTTGTCCAAATTGAATGAAGAAATTGCTGAGTATTATTCGTGTGGTATAATTTTGTCAAATAGAAGATGATAGTGCTACAGAATGCCACTAACCTTTGCCTTTCATTTCTTACATAGGAGAGTGTTGGTTTTATATTTTCAATTAGTTCAGTTGGATCCCTTTTGGGGGCAATACTATACCAGTATGGTCTGAAGGATTATGCATTCAGGGATGTGCTCTTCTGGACTCAGTTGCTATATGGTCTGTCAGGGATGCTTGATCTGGTTCTGGTCTTGAGATGGAACCTGAAGTTTGGTATACCTGACTATTTCTTTGTTGTGATGGTTGAAAGCATAGCTCAAATGACTAATAGGCTCAAGTGGATGCCTATGCTTGTGCTCACCTCAAAGCTTTGCCCCTCAGGTATTGAAGGCACTTTCTTTGCCTTGCTTATGTCAATTGATAATGTTGGACTACTCTCATCATCATGGGGAGGAGGCTTTATACTCCACATACTGAAGATCACAAGAACACGGTTTGATAACCTTTGGTTAGCGATTTTGATCCTAAACATTTTCAGAATCGCGTCACTTTGCATGCTGTTTTTGGTGCCCAGAGCTGATCCAAACTCTTCAATTCTTCCAAGTGAAAGCTTGGACTCAAAGGTAGCTATTGACACTTCAGAAAACTGAATTGGCCTCCCTTGTAAGCAGTGTTGAAGGTAAATAGGCAAGCACAAATATATTCTTAGATTTTTCATATTCAAATACATGAAAATACCAAGCCAATTGTGCTTTGAATTGTGGAGAGATGTGAGATGAAATTGAGGAAAGGTTCAAGTGGCTTTGATGTAGGAGGTTTTTTTCATTTACCTTCTTTTTTATTTATTTATATTTTATTTTAATGTCACTTTTCATGTCCAACAATATCTAGTGCAATTTGTTTGCGTATAACCTATGTTAGAAAAGAAGAAAGAAGATCAATTAGTTGTGAGCAAAGAGTGAGAGATAGTAAAAGTCTACTAGTTGCCAGCACAAATAGATTTTGATGCTGTGTTGTATGATGTAGGTGCCAGAGATATTAGATTTGATTATGAACACAGAGATATTTATGTATTAATCCTCTAGTCTTCTAGCCGGGGATTGGTAAGAAAGGTGGAAAATAAGCGAAGCAAAATTAAAGATAGAAATAACCAAAAAAAAAAGGAAAGAAAAAGAAGAAAATCCCAAAAGAAGGCCAAGGCTGTGGTACATCGGATAAAGTATAGTGTGAAGACATTTTGAATGAAAGACTGGTTGAACTCAAGTATGAGTCATACTAGAAAATTTATTATATAGATAAAGTGGTTACAAAGATAACAATAAAATAGAAGATAAAATCAACAGATAATAGAAAGATAGGGATAAAGTCTAAAACTAATGATAAGATACAATAAATAGAATCAAAATCCTAACAAACTAAGTATCTAAATCCTAACTGAGATAGGGTGTCGTCCTTGCTTTATCACCTCCTTCAAACTGGACGTCGCCTTGCAAAGTCCATGTTCGAATAATGATGGCAGCAGAAACGAGTGGTGATCCAGATTATAGTGAAGGTGAATAAGTTGATCTTGATTAGAAGGCAGCTTGCCAACAACCATAAGATCATCACATTCGGTCTTGCAATACCAGATGTAGACATGAAACACATATTGGAGTATCAACCAAACCTTTTGAAAAAATCTTACGTCCATAACCAGAGAGCGGGGAGTCTTGAATAAGACGTCTTGTGAGTCATGCTTGAACAAGATAAAAAGAGATACGCTAGTGGCAAAAGCCAAAGATGAGATGACCAAACCTCTTGCCTGGTTACATGCACGTCCGAGGGGTAAGATCATTAGGAGGAGCACCGAAGTTTCTCTGATAAAGCCACAAAGTCCGAGGAGTATTGGAGTTTCTCCATTAAAAAAGACATCAAGTATTTTGGTGTTTGATTTGGTGTTAACCATAAAAGGCTCTGTACTATGAAGACGTTTTGAATGAAAGATTGGTTGAACTCAAGTATGAGTCATACCAGGAAGTTTATTATATAGATAATGCAGTTATAAGGATAACAATAAAATAGAAGATAAAATCAATAGATAATAGAAAGATAGGGATAAGATTTAAAACTAAGGATAAGATACAATAAATAAAATCAAAATCCTAACAAACTAAGTATCTAAATCCTAACTAAGATAGGGTGTCATCTTTGCTTTATCATAGTGCACCACACACCAGATAATCTAATGACCAAGATTTGGATACTATTCATACACCAATGTACTGTAAGAAAGCCAATTTCTCTTTCACAATCACCTGTTTTCTTCGCCACTAATCTTCTCTGTAGCTTACCAACACATCCCACTGCCATCGCCTCCGGCCAAGACCCTGGCAGGTTTGTGATGTTGCTTTCCTCTCATCTACTGTCACCTTAAGGTTCGCCTCCTTCCCACTGCCTTGAATCTATGCCCACCCTGCCGGACCATCGCCATGTCTTTGACTTGTATGGGTGGCCCTTGTTTCTGGCTCAGGAGCAGGTCCTTAAAGGTCAAAGCCATTGGACCAAGCTGTTGCGATTTCAATACCCTCAACTTGCTCCTTCAGCCAAGGTGCCCAATGGGCAATTTCCTTGGTGGCATGTTGCAGAAGCACTGCCAATTGTTGCACATTGCTCTCATGATTCTCAACCTAGACTCAGATGAAGACGAAGGTGGTAGCCAGGGCGGTGGTGGTCGGGCGATGCGGTGGTCAGTAAGGTGGTGGTTGAACGATTAACAGTGATCACATATTTGTAGTAATTCACGTGGAAGTGGAGGCGGCTTTCTTAAGGCACATTGGCAATGTTTTGATGTATGAATAGTTTCTAAATCTTGGCCATTAGATTATCTGGTGTGTGGTGCACTATACTTTATTTGGTGTACCACAACTTTGGCCAAGAACTTGTAGATAAAACCATTTTAATTCGTATTTGTTTTGGATAAAGGATGGATATTCAATGCTTGAAAAATAAAATAAAAGGATGGATAATTAATAAAAAGTAAAATGGAAAAAAATCATAGGATAAAGCGGGTTACACTTTACATGTTATTACCTTGTATATTTTAACGAATTTAATTAGTAGATTGTTAAAGTAAAAATTATTAAAAACTTTTTATAATGATACTTACTAATGTGTAATTATTTTATTTAAATAATCTTTTTATGTTGACCAATTAAACTCAATTTTAACATGCAAAACAATGTGTTATTCCAAATAGTTTACATTCCAATTTTTTGTTTGTGTGAATTGTTTTTTTGTTTTGTCGCTTGTTGTTGTGGGGGGAGGGGGGTTATTTGTTAATTTTTTGAACATTCAATTTTTAATGGCTTGCTTAAACCCCAAAAATAAAAATGTCGAACCAACCCTTTTATAATCCAATCAATCAAGGGTCGGCACCCACAGTCAGCCCATTGCCGTTTTTATAAAAGTTAGTTGTAATTGTCATTTGGACTTGCTGACTCAAGATCTCCTTTTTGAAAATTTTTTTTATCCTCCTGGAGTACAAGCATTTTTATTCCACAAAACAATCCACACCCTTTATTTCTTTTCTCTTTCCTGTTCACTTTGTCCCCTCATCTACCAGCAAAGGTTGAGATACTCGATGGAAAAAATTTTTTTTTCCTCCACGGAGTAGAAAAATATAACTCTTTCTATCTAATTCATGCGGGATAGTTGACAAGATGGACAAAAGAAAATGGACCACACTCTAGCTATAGATTTATGGCCACAGTAACCACAACATTTTCAAGTGAAATGTTCTTATCTCTCTTTATTCAATAGATAAAAATGTAAAGGCACTTGAAATTTAAAGTACTTAAAACTTTAGTATCTACTATTATGTATGGGGTTAATTTTCAATTAATCAATCCCATATAGAAAACATAGCATCCATCCACCTATAAAGCTTGCTATAGAGAATAGATTAATTCAAAGGCTTATGCATCAAACAGTTCCATTATTTTTAACATAGTGATTTAAATATTTAAATCGACATATGATAATTAAAGTTTCAATAATGTAAATTTTAGCTATGTAAATGTCAAATTGATATATTAACTACAGAAATAGTGTACATTCATTATTAGTTAACATCACATTAAATATTTATATAATTAAAATTCACATTTATTTGTACAACATTCATTACATATCAATTTAAGGTTTTAAAGACCATAGAAAACATTATTTCGCAACATCAAACTAACGTCCATCATTAACAAGGCTACTGGTGATGGGTGATGATTGAAAGGAGTATCTAGATTGTCCATTGGTTGGTCGAAGAGGATGATCATGCATATCATGTGGAAGCTTAGGTAGCGGTGATTCAAGTTGAAGAACCTTAATTACTTGTGCTGCCTTTGGCCTTTCCTTGTCATTTGGGTGGGTACACCATAGTCCTACTGTGAGCAAGCATGTCATTTGATGTTCATCAAAATTCTTGTTCAATCCCTCATCAGCACCATTCAAAATATTCCCTTCTACATAAAGCTGTCACACCCAATTCACGAGAGGCACATGATACTCTCCATCTTGGTAAGTCCTCCTTCCACATGCAATTTCCAAAGCCACAACCCCAAAACTATACATGTCTGATTCTTTGCTAGCCCTCCCTCCATTGATATATTCTGGGGCCAAGTACCCATAAGTGCCTACTACCCTTGTCCTTTGAGTCTTCAATTTGGGGTCCACCAACTTTGCCGTCCCAAAATCACCAAGTTTAGTGCTGAAATCTGTGTCCAACAAAACATTAGCTGACTTAATATCTCTATGAACAACACATTGTTCTGCACCATCATGAAGATAATGAAGTGCTGTGACAATGCCTAAGGCTATCTTATACCTCACATCCCATGCCAAAGTTCTTCTGTTGCCAAAGAGGTGAGTGTCAAGACTTCCATTAGGCATGTAGTCAAAAACCAGCAAGAACTCCCCATTCTCATGGCACCACCCTATGAATTGTACTAGATTTCTATGTATAAGGCGACTTATTATCTTCACCTCATTGGTGAATATTTTTTCAGCACTTTGAAAGTCGGCAAAAATCCTTTTCACAGCAACCATACGTCCTAAACTACTTAGAACCCCTTTGTAAACTTGACCAAACCCTCCTCTTCCAAGCCTTTTATCTTTTGAGAACCCATCAGTGGCTACAACTAATTCCTTGTAGTCAAATCTTCTAGGTATAGATGCTTTGTCCAGATTAGAGGCCACCAATGTGCGTTTAAGGTTATCATCATCAACAAACTTGGTTCTTCTCTTCTTGATGATTATGATTAACCAAAGAACACTCACTATCACAAGCACCAAAACAACTGAACAAACCATTGCAACAATTACTATAACCTTTTTTTGCCTCTTGTCCTTCTTGTTTACCTCCAAAGTTGATGTGAATTCCCAAGAATGAATAACAATTCGCTCGGAACCTCCAAGGCCAGTTGCAGCTGAAAATCCAACCGTCACATACTCTGTCAAGATTTTCATAAGGTCAATATCACAAGGCAAAGTAGTAGTGTTGGTTCCATTGAAAGACCAAGACACAACAAGGTTCTTTGTGGAAGAATTATAAGTAATCCAAGCATGGACTTTTTTCCCATAGTTGTTTGGAATATCAAAATCAGCAGACTTGATGGATTCAAGGGAGCTGCTGTTGATCCCAACATGTTGCATTGGTGGATCATACTCGACATTTACATATGTGTCAAATTCCACCATAAAAACGTGATTTTGGACTACACCATATTCTGTGGTAGAGTTGAACAGTCCAAGCCAGGCAGTATGTGAGTTGGGTGGAATTTGATAGCCAAGAGGAGCCATGTAAAAGGCAAAGCCATCGGCAGTTATGTTAGTGGTTTGATAAATAGTGAATGAGAAACTTGTGGAGAAGTCTGTAAGAACATTTGCGGATGAGTCCCAAAGGTGCAAAGGCTGGCCATAGAAGGCATGTCCAACTCGAAGGAAGTCGTTTTTGGTGAGCTCTGTGAACCCTTCGACGGGCATGGCATCACCTTCGTATGTCATATTCTTGCTTGCACTGTCAACATCACTGAAACTAGTTATATTGAAGTGTAGTGAGTGAACTATTGTAGGGGAAAGGGTGAGAAGAAGAAGAGAAACTATAGAGCAATGAATAACGTTGTGGAAGTGGAAACAAGCTGAAGTAGCAAACATGGTTGATTAGAACTTGGAAACAAGGTGGATCCATCATCTATGTACATTGGAATGTTTATATGCCGAAAGCAGAAAAGCCAAAAGCCAAGAGGATGGAATATACTTTTTCATAGGGAAGACATGGACATTGCCGATGAGAAGCTTGATTAAATCAATGATTGATGATATAACCAATGAGAAGCTTGATTAAATCAATGATCGATGATATAGCCGATGTGAAGTTTGATTAAGTTAAGGATTGATATGTACTTTATTTTTTCATATAAAGATAGACGTACATATATATATAACGTACATATATATATATATATGGAATTGGCCGTTTGATCAAATATATATTTTTAGATATTGGAATTTGATCCACAGTTAAAATATTTATAAGTTGTTGATTATATTTAAGTAAATATTTCTAAACTTTTATCATGAAAACTACGGGTGTCCAATGGAGTGGGTTGGCTGGATTTGTGATATTTTTCAACCTGATCCACTCACAAGAATGGTGGATTGGGTTGGGTTAAATTGACTAAATTTTTCCTTTTGCCGTGGCCCAACCTAATCCACTCATCAGTGGGTCGGATCGGGTTGGGTCAGACCTATGAGTTTAATATACATTAAAAAAATTACCTATAAAATATGTTAAAACATATAATTGAACATATATAAGTTCTAACATAAATATAAAGTTTCCTAATAAGTACAATTATAAGTCTCAACATTCATAAATTTAAGAAAATGATGTGACATGCTATCTAGCAACTAACCTTATGATTAGCATGACCTTTTTTTCCCCCTAATAACTATCTAAGCCCAATTTACTTAAGTGACCAACGAGAAAAGCCAAAGAAACCAACTCTCTCCATAATTAGACTTAGAATATTGCATTGCATGTGAATAAGTTTTGTTAGAGAAGCTAGAAACAATTGATTGTGTATTGCAACCTTTTGAACAAGTTGAAAAGATCCTTTAAAACCAATAAAAAAAAGATCGATTGTGTGAGTTGGAGACTTTCAAACCTACTACCTGGTCAATACCTTATGAGTTAGAGGATTTTCAACTTAGTCTAACCCACAAACCCAAATCAACCCACGTTTTGTGGGTTGGATTGAGTTGAAACTAGCAAATTTATGGGTTGAATCAATCCAATAGACATCTTTGGTGAAAACTATCAACTACTATACATTTGATATTTATAAAGAAGCACTACAGTATTGGCTCCCTTACAGAACTTGGGACTTTACCTACTAGGGGCAATGGATTATCTCATATTGGATTTTTACATAACCTTATCATGTGCTATCTTTGATCCTTGGGAGTGGCTATTGCCACTTTTTTTGCCTATTGATACTCCCACTTAACAAATCTATTTACCAATCTCTCTAAAAGACCCTTGCCTTTCATAGTGAAATTAAAAAATGTTCAACTTCATAACTTTTTACGAAATAAATTAGATTAAATTTTTACATAACAAAATAATTGAATAAAATAATTTAAATGCAACTTATTTTTATTATCACGATAATAAAAATAGTTTGGAGGATGAATTCAACATTTACTTCATAGGTATTTTTATACTTTTATATTGTAATATTATTTAAAAAATATATGAGAAGAAAATTTGATAAATTTTTTTTAACATGTTAAATTTTGAATTCAAAAAAATAGTGTTTAATACGAATGTAGGGTTGGTCACGATGGTAAATGTCTTGATCTCTTAATCAAAGGTTTCAAACTTGAGACTTGGTAATGGAACTCGTTGGGAGACTCCTACCCCCTTAGAGACCTCCGCCAGATTGAGTCCAATTAGTCAAGTTCTTGGTCATAGAACCTAAATATCGATGGTATGATCAAGACAAAAAATAGTATAGTGTTTAATAACCTAAAGACATGCATTTATTATAAAATAAATAAAATAATTTAGATGCAACTTATATTTAATATCATGATAATAAAATTCATTTGGAGGCTGAATTCAACCCCTTACTTCACATATTTTATTAAGATATAATATTTTGTATGCTTCATACTGCAATATAATTTTAAAAAATTTATAGGAAGAAAATTCGATAAATTTTTATTAACATATTAAATTTTGAATTCAAAAGAATTGTTTATAATAAGTTTACTAGACGAATTTATCATTTGTTTAAGGATTTAAAATAAAAAACTTAAAATCATGTTAACTTGAGACTTTAGGTTTAAATTTATATTAAATAAGTAAATTTATAGATTTGTAGAATATTTAGTTGTCTAAAAAAATTAAAAACCAAGAGTGATAATAAAAATTAAAAGACTTTTAAAAATTTAAATAAAATTAGGAGTTATAATAAAAGTAATATTAAACAATTAATTTAATTAATGAATAATGAAGAATATTTTAAGGAAATTAAATAAATTTTTTTATGAGGAAATTTAATAAAGTTGAATTAAATAGGAATGTCAATAGACATATAAGAGTAATAATTGATCCTTCCTGGTAGTATAAAAATTATTATATCTTAAAAAATATATGAAAGTAAAGTTTGAATTTAGCCTCCAAACTATTTTCATAATCACGATAAAAAACTATTTTCATAATCATGATAATAAATGTAGCCACATCTAAATTATTTTATTATTTTTTGTTACTTAAAAATTTAATCAAATGTATTTTATAAAAAAATTGTGAAGTTGAATATTTTTATTAACTATGAAAAATAATAAAGGATATTTTAGAGAAATTATTAAATGAATTTATTGAGTGGGAGTGGCAATAAACAAAAAAGAGCCACTTTCTTAATATTTTTTATATCATATGTCTTATTTTGATTCCATTTTTAAATCAATGATGAGAGATTACACATGATAAAGTCATATAAAAATTTAATATGAGAGGGTCCATTTTTCTTACTAGATGTTTTATCTTTTAGAATATGGATATTTGAATTTATGCTTGCAAGGAAATAACTATGCAAATATCAATATTCATATGATATCCTTCGTTGAATTATATATTAATGTGTAACACATTTAAGTTATAAAATATTAATAAATGTCAAGTAATAAATTATATAATTGTCTGTATTTAAGTATATTTAAACTTGGTATGCATAACTATCATGAAAATATCACAAATGGTCTTACGAATAAAATTTACTTTATACAGAATTTTATTAATGAGTTTAATTCGTATGCACTGACAGTGTAAAACTGTTTTATATTATCAACCAATAGAAATAGGGAAAAATAAAAAATTATAGTGGGTCTCTCATTATAATGGATAGTTATTTATGTAATTTAACACTTTTTACTATTTCTATTGGTTGACAATATAAAATTATTTTATATTATCAGTGCATTTAAATTAAACCACGTTTCCAATCTTAGTTTGGAGAGGTTCCACATTTAAATATGCCTGAAGGTATCTTAAATAATATTGCCTATAGTGAATGATATTTGTGAGAAATAAAAAAATGAAAAAAAAAAAGAACAATTTGTCTTTGAGTTTGTGGACTAGCCTTGCCTAAGTTTGTGGCCCACCTAATTGTGGTCCTGCAACTACCCCCACTAGAGTTTCAACAGCTTGTTGCAACCTACGCATGCCAACAATCACTTTGGCCATACCCTTTCGAGGTTGGCTCTGTTAGTCACTTGGGTGTTCTATCATGGCTTCTACCTCAGCCTTTGGGCTTGCCTCTGCCTTTACCCCTATCCCTAAGAACAGGGGATGAGGCCCGATCTGATCCAACGTCTAAGGGCTCATTTTCCTCAGCCCGCTACCTCGGGGGTTGCACTCTAGGTGTCATATTTACCTATTCAAGAATGGAACATTTTAGATCCTAAATAGAGATTGCAAGAATTCAAACTTCAAGGAAACCAATGCCAATTAGAAAGAGGTTCCCTAAAACCTCTGGTAGCATTGCGTTTTGTGGTAATGGGCTGGCTACCATTTACACAATCGCAATACTACTAAAGGTCATTTGCTCCACCATCCATAGAAAGACCTAACATGGCTCTGATACCACCTTTATCATGACCCACCTAGAGTCATGACCAGCGCTAGAGGTAATGACCTCCAGCAAGCTTGTAACTTCAATTTTCATGACAAACAGATGAAATTTTCCCTATTTTCTAATTTTTCCCTAATAGCCAACCTATACTCATTAGTTAACTAGTATGTTTCCAAGATTCAGGCTCTCAGAGCATTCTGAATTAGTTGGCATACATGCCAGATATTTCATTTCCATAGTCACAACATATTTACATACATCCATTGGATTCCATATGTCTAGATATACACATATATACATACATATGTCTGTTATACATCACATATGTAAAAGAACAAAGTACTAGCCTAAAGGACTCCTATACAAATATCCCATCTTAAAACCAGTCATCAAATAGCAAGACCCTATCTGTGGGTTGTGGAGCAACTCTAAAATGGTAGGTATGTCTAGAATCTCAAAATTAGGAAATTATCCAAAGCGCCTGCAACCTACGAAGCTGGAAGGACTATACTAGGAGCAATGCTTATGTCTAAAACACGAAAAAAGACTAGATGAGTCAAATCGACTCAGTGAGGGCAATTCATTGTCTTAACAATATATATATAAGAAATGAAAGCAAAATTTCATTGTATAACTTGAAAACATATCTTTCCAATATAATTATCACAACAGGGAGGCTTCTTATTTTCGAGAAAGTTTCAAGTAGGGGTTAGCCCCTTCAAATTTGACTAAGTTGGTGATGTCCTAGGCCTCACACGTACGCATCGGGTTAGCAGCATCCCTACTTGTTGGGGTCGGATCAAGATGCACCAAGGCTAGCGACATTAGTGGTCACTAGCTATTGTTATACTAAGACTCCTCTCATAGTATATACAAAACTAAAATAATACATATATTAATAAAAGTTCAAGAAATCAATATCAAAGATCAAATTATCAAAATTGAAAATTCTTATTCAATAATCAGTTTGGTAGTCCCAATAATTATTCAAAGAGCTTGTCCTACATTTGTAGAATCCATAATCTAGTTCCAAAAATCTTTCAAATCTCCAATAAACTCATATCATATAAGCAAATAATCGTAGCTGACCAAATGAATCGAAATAGACTCTTAATAATTAACATGAAATTTTCTAATACTACTAGCAAAAAAGGCATATGTCATAGAAACATTGTCCACTCACAAATGTTAGGAAAGGTCTAAGCTACATCTTGGGGGCAGCTAAACTTACGGGTTAATCTTCTAGGAAATCTGAAATCATACATAAGAGTTTAAATCTACATGTGTGAAGATTTAGCAACTGATTCTACTTTCCTATTACTTCTTTAGTAGCTAGAGTACTTAAATAACTCTACTCATGGTCATCAACTTTCCATAGTTGAGAAACAAAACATAGAGAGGGAAAATGACTCACCATTATAGTGGTGGTTGGCTTAGGGAGCAAAAATCAGAGTCCCCTACCATTAGGGAGGTTAAACCATGGTGAAGTGAAGCACCCGCAGCGAAGAGTACCTGTAAAGAAGGAGAGTAACCCTAGAGAGAGTCCAAGTCTTCTCCGAGGTTTCCAGAGCTTTTCTTCTTTTCTCTTGCTTCTAGACACAGAACCAATTGGTAGAAAGGTTAGGAATATCACTGGGAAGGAGTGTAGGGCATAAGGTGGTGAAAATATCGTAGGTGAATGACTTTGGGGAGGGGTGAGGGGGAAAGCTTGAGGGAGAAGGAGAAAGAGTGCATTTTTATTATTTTTCTTCACCAACTTTACTGTGCTCGAGCATAGCCTTTTGCAATTCAATGTAGGTCAATGCTCAAGCGTGGGTTGCTACACTCGAGCTTGGCCTAATTTTAGAGAGTTCCCTTAGTTCTAGCGAACGGCATGCTGGAGCGTAGGGTGGTGTGCTCGAGCATCCCCTTACTGTCCAAAATATCTAAATGACTTCAATTGAGTGTTCTTAACTCCAATACCACCCAAGCCAAGGTCCTATATACACTTATTTACCTTTCTAGATTTCAATTTAATGTCCCCTCCTTCAACCTTACCCTCCAAAGGGGCATAAGGTATCATAGAAAAATTCGCTAATCCATGGTTTTATAAGAAGGGTTCAGTTCAAGAATTACCTTAAAGGGTAGAGGAAGGGAGTGGAGTGTGAGGAAAGCAATAAGTCTCTTCCTACCTTCATTTCCTCTCACTAAAAATAGAAAAGAGAGCTCCAATTAAGAGAGAAACCAAACTAAGATGATGATGATGATGTGAAATGTAACACCTTCCCTAGCACAGTACCATGCTTAAGTCATGGCACCATACTCAGGAATTATTACTGTTACCTGAGCAGACCTTATCAGACAGCAACCCCTATCCGTCTTCAATATTTCTTGAACTATCTGGAGATAATACGAAAATAAATATAGGGTTGAGAATTTAAAATTCTCAGTAGGATTCTCTAAATTGGCACATATAATGTTATCGTTATTATCTCCAGCTATTTCGGTTTATTATGAAAATGGGAACATGCCACATAAAAGATCCAGTTTTATAGTTTAAGAACGTATTATCCGAAGTAAAGTTCATTTTATTCATACACTTGTTAAATAGAGAAAGAGTCTAAACATTAGCATAACAATGTGAAGAATAATTGAATAAGATGCATAAATGAATGCAAATAATTTCTTGATGCGAGTGCATTTATTTTTCTTTAGCTTTCTGATCTTGGCACACCAAGGCGTTACGTATCGCCATCTCTATGGTGCCTACATGAGCCATGCACTTGAGCGTTACGTATCGCCGTTCTCAAGTGCATCCTTTACTTATATTTTCTTTACTTGTATCTGGCTTTTTTGTACTTGATCCTCTGTAGGTGAATGACTCTTCTCACCCTGGGTAATATCCTGCTTCTCAAGTCCGAGCTTGTATCTATATATGAGTGATGGGTTTACTTTCCCTAACTCTCACACCGGTCTATTCCCCTTAAATCTGGTCGGGGACTGGCTTAAGCCCTTAAACAGTATGGCTCTGGTCCACGCTAGCTGGGTCTTGCCATGCCTCACGTGCTCACGCTAGCTGGGTCTCTCCCATGCCTCACATGCTCACGTTAACTAAGTCTATGCCATCATGGTAGCTGGGTTTGTCCTTTTGCAAGTGCTTATAGTTTTCAGTCTTCCTTTCCATATCTTATCATGCATGCGGATACTTTACACATTTATATCATATGTCTCATGCCACCTCTCATGCATACTTGCATGCATTCTTTCAAGCAAATAGAATTCACATAGTCTTTTTATCATGATCAAATCAACTTGAATGGCATGTATACTTGCATGTATAACATAATGTGTATAAGTTCTATCAGAATTTCGGCAGCATAACGCATCAAATCCATTTACCTGAGAATAGTACCAACTTAAAACATGTAGCCAGTTACAACAGTAGAACCAATATAATGTATTAACATTTCAGCAATAACATGGATTTTGCAACATTCAAACTTCAATTGACTTTTATGCATGTACTAAGGTATACAAAACCTTCAACTTGAAAATTTTGCTACCCTTATTCAATTCTGCTCGATTTTGTAATTTATGCCATAATTTCTACTTAACTTGTTTAATTTCAAATTTTTTATATGTTGAAGTGTTATGTGTCTAGTTTTTAACCTCTTTAGTCCCATTAAGTTTTGATAGGTATAACTCAAGTTATTAAGATTTAACCTAGGTCTGTCCTATTGCTAGGTAGATTTAGGCATTAAAAAGTAAAAATTCACTAAAAATAGAAAACTGATTGAAATGATACAAAATCTATATCATTTTAAAGATGACTGAACTAGCTTTCATTTCCAATAAGTTTCATTTCATTTGCATAAGTAGAGCTCAAGTTAGGAGCTCTAGAATTTGGCTAACTTGAGTTGCCCTATTCTAATCCAGTCAAGACATGGGGCAACTTCAATAAATTATTGCAAGCAAAAGGGACCAAATTTGACTCTGAAATTTTAATGGGATGTTTCTAACAAAATTGGTTACACCTAATTTGAAGATGTATAGGGTGAATTATGCTTCGCACAAACCACTCTGGTCAAATTTAGAGGCAGAAACCTAAGGTAAACTTCAAAAAATCATATCTCACTAAATACTAATCCAATGGCCTTGTAATTTATATGGTTAAAAATATTTAGTTTCATTTAAAATTAGTTTTATGAAATTCTGATGGTTGTGTGAGAAGCCATACACTTCACAAGTACGGACACTGTAGGGTTTTAGTTTGCCTAATTAACCACTCCAAACCAAGAATACCCATAACATCAAAACAAAAGGAAGCAGCTTAGACCCAATCAGCTACATATCATTAAAATCAAGCAAAGAGTGAGAATCCTACCTCCAATTTGATGCATGTCTAGCTAGATTTGGGCTTCTTTTGAGGAAGGAAGTGATTAAGGCTTGAAGGTGGAGGAAATGAGATGAAATAGAATAGGAGAATATGAAGTGCAGGCAGTAGAAAGAGGGCGACCAAAATAAGATGAGATGAGAGGAAATTTCTCAATTTAATGACCTTGGGTAGTTAAAGTTCTAAATTCCTATTGGTGGTTGCTTGAATGGCTAATAATTCAACCATTTCTCCCTATTTCTTGTGGCTGAAAGGCGCCACTTTGAAGGGTAAAATGGCTAAGTTTTTGGCCTCTAATTTTAGGGTTTTGCAAGTGTAATTCTATTGATTCGGTTCTAACAGTTTAAAATATCGAATCTTTGCCGATTTCCTTCAAATCGGCAAACTATTACATAGTAACTTTGTGAGATTTTTTGCATGTCTATTCTAATTTTCCTTAATCCTAATACCTTTAATTAATTTCTAATTAACTCCCAATCAACCTTTAGTTAACTTCTAATTAACTTTACATATTCAATAAAATTAGAGAAATTGATTAACAATGTAAATCAAACATAATGTAATTCCGGACATTATACTAAATAATTTCTTATAGTTTATCTTTTATATAACAACCTAAATTTTCTTTAGCTCTAATATTTATAATTCACCCCTAATTACTCTTATTTTTCTAATAGATTGATTAATTGTGCAAATCAGCCGCACCATTTCTTCGGAATTGTTATATTTTAGGTTTGTCGTAAATCCTTTAGTATTTTCTGTCTGGTTTCCATATTTTCTATTTGGTTTCCATAACTAGTGGTATTTCCGTAATTTTGAGCAAGTTCAGGCACACTCCATGTCATTTCACACCTAAATACAACCATGGCTTAATCAATTGAGATTTAAGCTTCTATGGTTTCGCCACGTAATTCTGCTCCGTTTAAAGCCCTATTCCACTAATTCTCTATATGTAGGGACATAAATGTCATTCTCTAAAAAGTTTGAAGGTCATTATGGAATTAACCATGTGGGGTCAAAGTATAATTTCTAAAAGTTTTGGACAAAACTGCAAATAACAAAAGTTCACAGGGCCACTTTTGTTATTTCTTAATTTTTAACATATGGCAGTGCCATAGTTTCAATAACAATGTATTACTACCCTATGTTCTGAGAGTGAGAATCGTCATGGCATAGCGCTTCCTAGAGGAAATAATTTAAAATTTCTATGATGTCGTTTTAAGAAAATGGGAATGTTATAATCTATCCCCCTCAAAAGAATTTTGCCCTCAAAATTCCTTTATTCCTAGTAAACCAGTTGAATGTTGTATATCTCTACCTAAACCAAACTTTATATTGAGGTGATTAGGCTCAATATGCAGTCAAGTGTGATAGATAAACTACAACATACAACTAGACTGCCATGCACAAACATTTATGTCCTTGTCATGTAAGGACTTAAAGCATGGTCTTCCTAAACTTTCAGAGTATGCCTCCTCAGAAGCATAATCAGCCTATCCCAGGTTTGGGTAGGATGAACTGCTCTGATACCATTAAATATAACACCCTTCCTAGCACAGTACCATGCTTAAGTTATAACACCATATTCAGGAGTTGTTACTGTTACCTGAGCAGACCATGTTGGACAGCAACTTCAGTCCGTCTTCAATATTTCTTGAACTATCTGGAGATAATACAGAAATAAATATAGGAGTGAGAATTTAAAATTCTCAGTAGGATTCTCTATATTGTCACACATAGTATCATCGTTATTATCTCTAACTGCTTCGGTTTGTTATGAAAAAGTGAACATGCCACATAAAAGGTCCAGTTTTATTGATTGAGAACGTATTATCCGAAGCAGAGTTCATTTTATTCATACATTTGTTAAACAAAGAAAGAATCTAAATATTAACATAACAATATAAAGAGTAATTGAATAAGATGTATAAATGAATGCAAATGACTTCTTGATGTGAGTATATTTATTCCTCTTTAGCTTTCTTATCTTGACACACCTAAGCATTACTTATCATCGTCCCTAGGGTGCCTACATGGGCCATGCACTTGAGTGTTATGTATCATCATTCTCAAGTGCATCCTTTACTTATCTTTCCTTTACTTGTATCTGGCTTTTCTGTACTTAGTCTCCTAGAGGTGAATAGCCTTTCTCACCCTTGGATAATAGCTTGTTTTTTACGTCCGAGCTCATACTTGTACATGAGTGATAGGTTTACCTTTCCCGATCCTCACACCGATCTATGCCCTTTAACTCTGGTTGGGGACTGGTCCAAACCCTTAGATAGTACCGCTCTAGCCCATGATAGCTAGGTCTTGCCATGCATCATGTGTTCGCACTAGCTGGGTCTCTGTCATGTCTCATGTGCTCACACTAGTTAGGTCTATGCCATGCCTCACATGGTAGCTCGGTACGTCCCCTCGCAAGTGCTTATAGTTTTCATTCTTTTTTTCCATATCTTATCATGTATGTGGATACTCTGTGCATTCATTTCTATGTTTCTTGGCATGTGTCGCATGCCACCTCTCATGCATACTTGCATACATTCTTTCAAGCAAATAGAATTCACATAGTCTTTATATCATGATCAAATCAATTTGAATGACATGTGTACTTGCATGTATAACATATGATATGTATAAGTTCTATAGGAATTTCGACAGTATAATAGATCAAATCCGTTTACCCGAGAATAATACCAACTTGAAATAGGCACAATAGTAGAACCAATATAATGTATCAACATTTTGCAATAATATGGATTTCGTAACATTTAAACTTCAATTGAATTTCATACATATACTAAGGTATACAAAACCTTCAACTTGAAAATTCTGCTACCATCATTCAATCTGCCTGGTTTTGTAATTTATGCCATAATTTCTACTTAACTTGTTTAATTCATAATTTTTTATATATTGAAGTGTTTTGTGTCTAGTTTTTAACCTCTTTAGTTTCATTAAGTTTAGATAAGTATAACTCAAGTTATTAAGATTTAACCTAGGTCTATCCTGTTGTTGCTAGGTAGATTTATGCACTAAAATGTACAAATTCACTGAAAATAAGAAATTGATTAGAAGGATACGAAACCTATATAAAGCTGACTAAACTAGCTTTTATTTCCAATAAGTTTCATTTCATTTGAGTAACTAGAGCTCAAGTTATGAGCTCCTGAATTTGGCTAACTTGAGCTGTCCTATTCTAGCTTAGTTAGGACATAGGGCAACTTCAATAAATTACTAGGAGCAACAAGGATCGAATTTGACTCTAAAATTTTTATGGGAAGTTACGCTATATATAAGCTTTCTAACAAAATTGGTTGCACTCAATTTGAAGCTGTAGAGGGCGAATTATACCCTATACAAGCCACTTTGGTCAGATTTAGAGGCAGAAACCTAGGGTAAACTTCAAAAAATCATATCTCACTCAATATTAATTCAATGGCCTTATAATTTATATGGTTAAAAAGGCCTAAATGTCTAGTTTCATTTAAAATTAGCTTTATCAAATTCTAATGGTTATGTATGAAGCCTTACACTTTGTAAGTATGGACATCGTAGGGTTTCTATTTTCCAACAACCTTATTTTTGTTCTTCTTTGAGTTTTTGCCTAATTAACCATCCCAAACCAAGAATACCCATCTTTAATCACTTGAAACATATCATAATATCATCAAATAACATCAGAATAAGAGGGAGTAGCTTAGACCCAATCAGCTACATACCATTAAAATGAAGCAAAGAGTGAGAATCCTACCTCCAATTTGATGCATGTCTAGCTAGATTTGGGCTTCTCTTGAGGAAGGAAGTGATTAAGGCTTGAAGGTGGAGGAAATTAGATGAAATAGAAGAGGAAAATATGAAGTGGGGGTAGCAGAAAGAAGGCGACCAAAATGAGATAAGATGAAAGGAAATTTCTCAATTTAATGACCTTCGATAGTTGAAATCCTAAATTCCTATTGGCGATTGCTTGAATGGCTAATAATTTAGCCACTTTTCGCCATTTCTTGTGGCTGAAAGGTGCCACCTTGAAAGGTAAAGTGGCTGAGTTTTTGGCCTCTAATTTTAGGATTTTCCAAATGTAATTCTATTGATTCGGTTCTAACAGTTCAATATATCAAATCTTTGCTGATTTCCTTCAAATCGACAAACTGTTACATAGTAACTTTATGAGATTTTCTGCATGTCTATTCTAATTTTTCTTAATTCTAATCCCTTTAATTAATTTCTAATTAACTCCTAATGAACCTTTAGTTAACTTCTAATTAACTTTATATATTCAATAAAATCAGAGAAATCGATTAACAATGTAAATCAAACGTATTGTAATTCCGGACATTGTACTAAATAATTTCTTATAGTTTGTTTTTTACATAACAACCTAAATTTCCTTTAGCTCTAATATTTATAATTCACCTCTAATTACTCTTATTTTTCTAATAAATTGATTAATGGTGCAAATCAGCTGCATCATTTCTTCAAAATTGTTACATTTTAGTTTTGTCGTAAATCCTTTAGTATTTTCTGTCTAGTTTTCATCACTAGTGGTATTTCCACAATTTTGAGTAAGTTCAAGGGCTTACCATGTCATTTCACACTTGAAAACAACTGTGGCTTAATCGTATGAGATTTAAGCTTCTATGGTTCTGTCACATGATTATGCTCCATTTAAAGCCTTATTTCGCTAACTCTTTAGATGCAGGGATATAAATGTCATTTTCTAAAAATTTTTGGGGTCATTATGAAATTAACCATGTGGGGTCAAAGTATAATTTCTAAAAATTTTGGACAATATTGCAAATAACAAAAGTTCATAGGGCCACTTTTGTTATTTATTAATTTTTAACATATGGCAGTGCTATATTTTCAACAACAATATTTTACTACCCTATAGTTCTAAGAGTGAGGATCATAATAGCATAGCGCTTCCAAGGGAAAATAATTTAAAATTTCTATGATGTCGTTTTAAGAAAATGGGGATGTTACAATCTATCCCCCTTAAAAGAATTTTGCCCTCAAAATTCCTTTATCCCTAGTAAACCTGCTGAATGCATAGATCTCTGCCTACACCAAACTTCATATCGAGGTGATCAGACTCAATATGTAGTCAAGTGCGACAGATAAACTACAACACATAACAAGACTGCCATGCACAAACATCTTTGTCCTTATCATGTAAGGACCTAAAGCATGACCTTCCTAAACTTTCAGAGTATGCCTCCTCGGAAGCATAATCAGGTCATCCTAGGTTCGGGTAGGATGAACTGCTTTGATACCCTTAAATGTAAAACCCTCCTTAGCACAGTACCGTGCTTATGTCATAACACCATACTCAGAAATTGTTACTGTTACCTGAGCGGACCTTGCCAGATAGCAACCTCGGTCCGTCTTCAATATTTCTTAAACTATTTAGAGATAATACGAAAATAAATATAGGAGTGAGAATTTAAAATTCTCTCTAGGATTCTCTAAATTGTCACATATAGTGTCATCGTTATTATCTCTAACTGCTTTAATTTATTATGAAAAAGTGAACATGCCACATAAAAAAGTGCAGTTTTATAGTTTGAGAATGTCTTATCAGAAGCAGAGTTCATTTTATTCATATACTTGTTAAACAGAGAAAGAACCTAAATATTAACATTAACAATATGAAGAACAATTGAATAAGATGCATAAATGAATACAAATGACTTCTTGAGACGAGTGTATTTATTCTTCTTTAGCTTTCTTATCATGGCACACCTAGGCATTACGTATCGCTGTCCCTAGGGTGCCTACATGGGCCATGCACTTGAGCGTTACATTTCGCCGTCCTCAAGTGCATCATCTACTTATCTTTCATTTACTTGTATCTAGCTTTTCTGTACTTGATCTCTTGGAGGTGAATGACCTTTCTCACCTTTGGGTAATAGCCTGCGTCTCAGCTCCGAGCTTATACCTATACATGAGTGACGGGTTTACTTTCCCCGACCCTCACACTGATCTATTTCCCTTAGATCTAGTCAGGGGCTGGCCTAAGCCTTTAAATAGTACTGCTCTAGCCAACGCTAGCTGGATCTTGTTATGCCTCACTTGCTCATGCTGGCTAGGTCTATGCCATGCCTCATGTGCTCATGCTAGTTGGGTCTATGTCATGTCTCACGTGGTAGCTCAGTATATCCCTTTACAAGTGCTTATAGTTTTCATTCTTCCTTTTCATATCTTATCATGCATGCTGATACTTTGCGCATTCATGTCTATGTTTCATGTCATGTGTCTCATGCCACCTCTCATGCATACTTGCATACATTCTTTCAAACAAATAGAATTTACATAGTCTTTATATCATGGTCAAATCAACTTGGATAACATGTGTACTTGCTCGTATTACATATGATGTGTATAAGTTCTACCGGAATTTCGGTAGCATAACGGATCAAATCTATTTACCCGAAAATAGTATCAACTTAAAACAAGCAACAAGTCACAACAGCAAAACCAATGTAATGTATCAACATTTCTACAATAACATGGATTTTGCGACATTCAAACTTCAATTGAATTTCATATATGTACTAAGGTATACAAAACCTTTAACTTGGAAATTTTGCTACCCTCATTCAATTTTGCCCGGTTTTGTAATTTATGCCATAATTTCTACTTAACTTGTTTAATTCTGAAATTTTGATATGTTGAAGTGTTATATGTATAGTTTTTAACCTCTTTGATCCTATTAAGTTTTGATAAGTATAACTCAAGTTATTAAGGTTTAACCTAGGTCTATTTGTTACTAGGCAAATTTAGGCACTAAAAAATAAAAATTCATTAAAAATAGAAAACTAGAATGATACAAAACCTATATCATTTTAAATCAGATTGAACTAGCTTTCATTTCCAACAAGTTTCTTTTCATTTGAGTAAGTGAAGCTCAAGTGATGAACTTTTGAAGTTGGCTAACTTGAGCTGCCCTATTCTAGCTCGGTCAGGACATGGGGCAACTTCAAGAAATTACTGGGAGAAACAGGGATTGAATTTGACTCTGAAATTATGTTGGGATGTTGCCTTATGTGTAAGAAAATTGGTTGTACTGAATTTGAAGTTGCATAGGGCGAATTATGCCCTGCACAAGCCACTCTGGTCAGATTTAGAGGCAGAAAACTAAGGTAAATTTCAAAAAATCATATTTCATTCAATACAAATCCAATGCCTTATAATTTATATGGTTGGAAAGCTCTAAATGTTTAGTTTCATTTAAAATTACTTTCATCAAATTCTGATGGCTGTGTGCGAAGTCGTACACTTTGCAATTATGGACACCATAGGGTTTCTATTTTTCAGTAACCCTATTTTTGTTCTTCTTTGAGTTTTTGCCTAATTAACCATCCCAAACCAAGAATACCCATCTTTGATCACTTGAAACATATCATAAGATCATCAAATAACACCAAGCACTCAGACCCAATCAGCTACATTTCATCAAAATCACTCAAAGAGTGAGAATCCTACCTCCAATTTGATGCAGTCTAGCTAGATTTGGGCTTTTCTTAATGAAGGAACTGATTAAGCCTTGGAAGTGGAGGAAATGAGATGAAATAGAAAAGGAGAATATGAAGTGGGGGCAGCAGAAAGAGGGTAACCAAAATGAGATGAGATGAGAGGAAATTTCACAATTTAATGACCTTGGGTAGTTGAAATCCTCAATTCCTATTAGTGGTTGCTTAAATGGCTAATAATTCAGCCATTTCTCTCCATTTCTTGTGGCTGAAAGGCGCCACTTAGAGGGGTAAAGTGGCTGTGTTTTTGGCATCTAATTTTAGGGTTTTCAAAGTGTAATTCTATTGATTCAGTTGTAACAGTTTAAAATACCGAATTTTTGCCAATTTCTTTCAAATTGGCAAACTATTACATAGTAACTTTGTGAGATTTTCTGCATGTCTATTCTAATTTTCCTTAATCCTAATCCCTTTAATTAATCTCTAATTAACTCCTAATCAACCTTTAGTTAACTTCTAATTAACTTTACATATTCAACAAAATTAGAGAAATCGATTAACAATGTAAATCAAAAGTATGGTAATTTCGGATGTTATACTAAATAATTTCTCATAGTCTTTTACATAATAACCTAAATTTTCTTTAGCTCTAATATTTATAATTCACCCCTAATTACTCTTATTTTCCTAATAAATTGATTAACAGTGCAAATCAGCCACACCGTTTCTTTGGAATTGTTACATTTTAGCTTTGTTGGAAGTCCTTTAGTATTTTATGTCTAGTTTTTGTAACTAATGGCATTTCCATAATTTTAAGTAGGTCTAGGGACACCCCATGTCATTTCACACCTGAATACCCCCATGACTGAATTGGCTGAGATTTAAGCTTCTATGGTTCTGCCACGTGATTCTGCTCCATTTAAAGCCCTATTCCACTAACTCTCTAGATGTGGGGACATAAATATTATTTTTAAAAAAGTTCTAGGGTCATTATGAAATTAACCATGCGGAGTTAGATTGTAATTTCTAATAGTTCTGGGCAATATTGTAAATCATTTGTTATTTCTTAATTTTTAACGTATGGTAGTGTCATATTTTCAACGGCAATGTTTTACTACCCTATAGTTCTGAGAGTGAGGATCGTCATGGCATAGTGCGGCCTAGAGGAAATAATTTAAAGTTTCTTTGATGCCATTTTAAGAAAATGGGGGTGTTACATGAAAAAAATGGATTCGGGTAAGAATTAATGAAGGAATGATAGGATTTATGTAGGGGAGAGCGAGATGAGAAAAAAAGAAGAGAGAGAGAGAGTGATTTAAGAGAGAATAAGGGAAAGGGCTAGAGAAACGTCTATTAATTTTGCCTAACAGACACCTAGGTAGCCCAACCGGGCACCTGGGTGCCCAGACACTTGAAACCAAAACTCCAATAGCGCAATCAGCGCCTAGGTGCCAACCTTAAGCACCTAGGCACAAGGCCTTTTCTTTTTTTTTTTTTTTGGCTTTTCTTACACTTCTTAAATGTCACATGTACTTTCATTTATTTTACTCTCCATTAGCTTTAAAATATAAATATAAATAAGAAAATACCTCTATTTGAATTCAAATAAAATATCATCAAAAAATCAAACTCTTCAATAATCAAAATTCAAATTTTAGGTTCTAGTTCAAAATTGGGAAATTTTGAACTTTTATAAACTTCTAGGCTAAAAATGAAAGGGTTAAAGATTTTCTAAAATTCATTAAAAATCAATCTTAACTCCATGATATGCAAAGGGTTATTACCGGAAGTTTTTGTCTCAAGAAAATGTTCAAACCATATAGCCTTTCAAGGAGGCATAGGGTTCAAACTTAAAAAATTTTCAAAACTCGAAATAACAGAAAACACTATTCGCATTTAAATCACAAGTCCATAATATCTCTCGTAAAACTGGGGTATTACATGATGTAAGCATTGATTTTAGCTTCTAATTAAACTATTGTCATGATAATAAACATAAATCATATTTAATTTTTTTATTTTTTTATGATAAATTTATGTGTTTAAGTTATTAAGCATTATTGTTTTAATTCAAAATTTGACATGTTAATAAAAATGTATGAAATTTTCTTCTCATATATTTTTTAATTACTATTACAACATAAAAGTATGAAAAATATGTGAAGTAAATATTGAATTCATCCTCCAAGCTATTTTTATTATCATAATGATAAAAATAGGTCGTATCTAATTTATTTGACGTAATTAATTTTTGTTACATAAAAATTTAATCTAATTTATTCCATGAAAAATTGTAAAATTGAACATTTTTGTTAATTTGACTATGAAAGATGGTGAAGGATATTTTAGAGACATTTGTAAGAGTGATAATAAACAAAATGGAGTAGGTTATCTAATATTATGTATGGGTTTTTTTTTTTTCTCAATCCCATATAGAAAACACAGCTCCCACCCAATTATAAAACTTGTTGCACAAAATTATATAGATTAATTCAAACCCTTTGTACACTAAACTAATGTCCATCATTAACTAGGCTACTAGTGATGGGTGATGACTGAAAGAAATGTCTAGATTTTCCACTGGTTAGTCGAAAGGGATGATCATGCATATCATGTGAAAGCATAGGCAATGGCGATTCAAGTTGGAGGACCTTAATTACTTGCGTTGCCTTTGGCCTTTCCTTGTCATTTGGGTGGGTACACCATAGTCTCCTTGTAAGCAAGCATGTCATTTGATGTTCATCAAAATTCTTGTTCAATACCTCATCTGCACCATTCAAAATATTCCCTTCCACATAGAGTTGCCACACCCAATTCATGAGAGGCACGTGATATTACCCATCTTGGTAAGTCCTCCTTCTACATGCAATTTCCAAAGCCATAACCCAAAAACTATACATGTTTGATTTTAGGAATCGATCATCTCAATTGAAAATCTCACATGATCTTGTCATGTGTTGATTTTCATCGTTGATTAGATGCTTTTCACCGTTGATTAGATACTTGGCCCCGCCATTTTAATCAATGGTAAAAATCAATATATAACAAGATCATGTGAGATTTTCAATTGAGATGATGCATTTCCATCTGATTCTGTGCTAGCCTTCCCTCCCTTGATAAATTTTGGGGCCAAGTATCCATAAGTCCCTACCACCCCTATCTCTAAGTTTTCAATCTGGGGTCCACTAACTTTGTCATCCCAAAATCACCAAGCTTAGTGTTGAAATTTGTGTCCAACAAAACATTAGCTGACTTAATATCTCTATAAAGAACACATTGTTCTGCGTCTTCATGAAGATAAGGAAGTGCTGTGGCAATGCCTAATGCTATCTTAAACCTCACATCCCATGCCAAAGTTCTTTTGTTGCCAAAGAGGTGAGTGTCAAGGCTTCCATTAGACATGTACTCAAAAACCAGTAAGAACTACCCTTTCTCATGGCACCACCTTATGAATTGCACTAGGTTTTTATGTATAAGGTGACTTATTATCTTCACCTTATTGATGAATATTTTCTCAGCGCTTAGAAAGTCAACAAAAATCTTTTTCAGAACAACCACACATCCTAAATCACTTAGAACCCCTTTGAAAACTTGACCAAACCCTCCTCTTGCAAGTCTTCTATCTTCTAAGGACCTATCCGCAGCTACAACTAATTCTTTATAATCAAATCTTCTAGGTATGGATGCTTTGTCCATATCAAAGGCCACCAATGTAAGTCTAAGGCTATCATCATCAACAAACTTGGTTCTTCTCTTCTTGATGATTATGATTGACCAAAAAACACTCATTATCATGAGCACCAAAACAATTGAACAAGCCATGCAACAATGGGTGCGTTTGCTTGTGCTTCTTGCTCAAAAAGAAGTACTTTTTTAAAAAAATTTCAAAAAAAAGTACTTATACAATTTTTAATGTTGTTTGCTTGTGCTTCTAAAAAAAAGCAGAAGCAGAAAATAATCAGTTTTTCTGCTTTTTTAAGAAGCAGATAGAAAGCTGCTTCTCCCAAAAGCAGAAGTAGTAGAAAAGAGAGAATATTTCTCTTTAAAATTAGTGACCACTTTATTCCCATTCAATTATAATTTTATCCTTAAAATTTTTAAAAACTACCACTTTCTTCCCACTCTTATGCTCTCTCTCTCTCTCCATATCTTTAATTGTAATTTATTAAATAAAGTACTTCTATATTTATTACATCCATACAATTTAATAAATTTTAATTTTGATAAAAAAGGACTTATACAACTATATCCAAACAAAAAATAATTTTCTGCTTTTGCTTCTACTTCTAATTCTGTTTATGCTTCTTAAAAAGTACTTCTTCTAAAATCTTAACCAAACTGCCTAAATTACTATAACAATTTTCTGCTTCTTGTTCTTTCTGTATACCTTAGAATATGTGGAATGCAAAGTTGATGTGAATTGCCTAGAATGAATAACATTTTGTTGGAACCTCCCCCTCCCCCAAAAAAAAAGTCTTGTCCAAAGTTGTCAACTTCGACAGTTGAGTTAAACTCGGGCCAATTCTTCAATGGTCCCCGAAAGTTAGTGAGTTACATGGTTTGTGATAAAATTAAACTGAAAAAGGATAAAATAAAATTATTATGGGAAAATTACAATAACCTTCTCCGAGGTCCTTTAAAATTACACTCATCTCCCTCTTGATTTTAATATTACACTTGACACCTTCATTTTGTTTAAATACATTACAATTATAGCCTTGAGTTCAGACGGACGTTCAGCATAATTAGGAAGTTTTGAGTTCTGATTTCAAAATTTTGACTTCCGATTTCAATTTCGCACTAACGAATGGGATGTTTCGAGTTCCGACTTTCGATTTCAATTTTGCATTATCACATGGAAAGCAACATTACAAAACTAAAATCGGAAGTTGATAATATGAAGTTAAAACTCGAAACTCTCTAACAATGCTTAACGTCCATTTGAGCTCAAAGATATCAGGTGTAGTATTAAAATCGAAAGGCAGGTGAGTGTAATTTTAAAAAACCTCAAGGGAGGTTATTGTAATTTCCCCAATTATTATTTTACACTCACCATCAACATTCCTCTCTCCACCCTTCTTCACCAATAAACTGTTGAGAGATTAACATCTTCAATCATGAGATTAAGCGAAACGTTGCTAGTTTTGATATACAATTGGCCTCTCCAAGATTTTACTAATACAAACTAATAGTTTCAATCCAAATCTTCTTGCTTACTTCCTCATCTCCTTTCACCACTTTCTTAAGGGGACCCACCTGCACCAAAAGGATACCAGCAAAGATATCAAAAAAGTCCTCTGAACAGGTCTATTACCCCCTCCGACTGTAGGGATGCCAAATAGCCATCGTCTGAGGCGCAATTATCGTCCGTGGTGATCACATTATTTTGGTGGCAAAGATGGTGGTGGTTGCATTTCATAGCAATCGAACCGACGTCAGCGACCTTGAGCACCGTCTTGGCCACCTCCACAATAACCCTAAACCACGCGCACCTTGCACAACATGTTGATGCATATGTCATTTTTGGTGCGGCTTCGGTAAGTATACCGGGTCATACAAGTAATAAAGTGATGAGAAAGTCTCGTCCCTACAAGGATAGATCAAGTACCGGATCATTTAAGGGAATAACTATTTGGACGGAGTGAACTCACAAATGTAGAAAATTGAAATAAAAATTAAATAAAATAAATAAGAAAAAAATAATGTAGACGTATGCTAATGGGGTTGCTAAATGCAATGGAATGGATGCTAGGGCTAATTAATTTCACCTATTGTATACGCATTTACTATGAATTTCCATTAATCAGTTTCTATCCTAATTGACTCACGGTCGGTTCCCCTTTATTTATTCCTAGCCTCTCTTGAGATCAAGCAATACCCTTTATCCTAAACTGATTACCTAATCTCTTAGCACAAACTAATCTAGGAAAAGGTGGAAGCTCTATGGGTTCCTATGTTGACCGCATGAACCGCATTTGTCTATCTTTAGTTTTCGCTCAGTTCACGGTACTTATGTTAAGAGGCTCTATTCACAAACCCTTTCTCGAGTTATTGTAAATCCCCAAATATCAAGCAATTAAAAGCATTAAGCACAAACAAAAACACTAAGCAATAGAGATAGAAAACAAGATTAACATTAATCCATGAGTAAACTTGTCATACAAAAAGGGTCCCTTAACGCCCTAACAAAAGAAAACTAGTTCATAACTGAAGAAAAGAAAACAATGGAAGAGTATGAAGATGAGGAGATAGAAGAAACAAAAGCCATAAATATTTGTGGTTAGAGACAAAAGATTCAGAAGAATGTGGATCTCTCTGTGTTGAACTTGAGCTCTGAAATCCTTGAATCTTCACCTTTAATCTCTCTAGAAGAAGTCTTATGTCTTGGGAAGGGTGTGTGAGTGTCTAGAGATCTTTTTCTGACCTTATGTGCTGCTTTTTATAGTCTACGGATCCTTTTCTCGAATTTTGGCCCTAACCAGCAACTCGCTGCAAACGGCATCGCGTTATAGCGCAAGGCAGCACGCTATAGCGCGCTTGCCTGACAGTGCTAACCATTTTTCCACACTTCCAAGCTCTTTAGCGGTCAGAATAGTTGGAATTTGGCCTTGGAGGTAGAAATAGAGATTGTAGATCTTTGAGTAAGTTTTCCAACACAGAAAGAATCACCTCAATCGAAGTTCTGTAGCTCAAGATACAAGTGAAAGAATGATAAAAAGTTAGACTTGATAGCATCAGAAACAAGATGAAGCTTCATTCTTGTTTCGCCTTTTTCTCCTAAAAGACTCGAGAACTGGAAAAAGTATCCAACAACAAAGTTGGAGATCTTCTTCTCTTCTTTCCAAAGAGTCTTGAATCATCATAATTGACTTCTGGAGAGCTAGATATCGAATTTCCAATGCTAAAAGGTCTTGATTTTATGTAAGATAAGCTCTCTCATAGCTCCAAATTCAAACTTGAGTGCTTCTACCTAATAACCAGTAGACCAAAACATAAATAAGTATCTAAAATATAAGAAAATAACAGAAAATAAAAGTACCACCAAATCTAAACTGTTTAACGAAAATAAAATAAAATATTAACTAAACTAAACAACTATATCCTAAATTAAATAAAAACTAACTAAAAATATAACTCACTACAAGGAGTTATCACAACCCCCAACTTAAGATCTTGCTTGTCCCCAAGCAAGGCTCAAATCAAAGACTCAAAAATAGAAAAACAAAATACTCAAACAAAAATACTTAAAACAAATGGACTCACTAGACAAAATGGTAAAGATAGAAGTTGTTGCCTATGGAATCCCTCATCATTGCTCCATAACTTAACTCAAAAGTTACTAAGGATCCAAATCTAAGTATCAAGACCATCTAATTGTGCAATCACATTGTCAAAAGAATGGATCAAGTGTGTGTACAAGAGAAAAGCAGCAAAGAATTGACTCACCCTATGCTTATGTAATGTTTAAGAAAAGACAAAAGCATTACATTATCCACAATCCTCTGCCTCTATTTCTACATGAATGTCACTTAACCAAAGATCAAAAGGACTTTTTCTTAGCTTGTAATGGTAGGCCAAGGTAAGGGGTAGATGGAATAGTCATTTAAACTCAATATTTCCCTCAACGTAAGGAACCCTCACCCCTAACTTATTCTCCTTGGGGTACCCCCAACTTAGTTGCTTGGCAACCATCATGCTTTTTTTGTTGAACATTGGCATTATATTTTCCTTATATTGCCAACCTTTTCTCTATTTTCTTTTTTTTTAACTCTTTATTTCTCCTTCCTTCTTTTTTTTTTTTTTTTTTTTTGACTCCACCTTTCGACTTTAGAAAGCATGAGGTTGTGGTAATGGAGGTATTACCCTATTCAAATGAGTTTAGAAGTTAACACTTGAGGGTAAACCATGGGATCAAAAAGGAAAAGGCAAGGAAGGGCATTAGGCTCATTGTGGTTTAATTCAAGAATAGACTTTAAGGCTCAAATGGGGTGACTAAGGATCAATGATAAAGGGTGGGCAATAAGGCTCAATTGTGGCTACCAAACATGGCCTAAT
The DNA here is from genome assembly GCA_031439585.1 of Pterocarpus macrocarpus. Lineage (NCBI taxonomy): Eukaryota > Viridiplantae > Streptophyta > Magnoliopsida > Fabales > Fabaceae > Pterocarpus > Pterocarpus macrocarpus. The sequence goes on from CM062514.1 coordinate 37,247,646, forward strand.
TCATCTCTATGGCTAAGATTCACTCACATATATTTCAAGAGAGATTCACATGAATAAGAATGCATGTCTAAACCTAAATAAAACATAAAAGCATAAAGATCACCTATCCTAAGTTGCTAACTCTTATCAAAGTGTAAGAAAATGATCCTTCTCAATTCAATAATGAAAGTACAAAAAGATTTTCAAGACTCAAATTAGGATCCAAAGCTACTTAAAAATTAACAAACAGAGCAATTTTTATATCATAAGCACAAGCAGACAACAACCAGTTGACTAACAAAAACTAGAAAAAAGACTTAAAAAAAAAATCTTTTTGGTATTTTTTTTAGCAGAAAATTGAAACTAAAAACACTAACAACCTAATGAACAAAAATCTTTTTGTTTTTGTTTTTTGAGATAATAACAATAAAAGAAAGAAAAAACTAACAACTTAATAACTAAACTAAACTAAAAAATAAAAAAAAAGAAACAAAAACTGAAACAAAGAAGAAAGTACACAATGGACTTTCCCTACCCCCAACTTAAAATTATACATTGTGCCTAATGCATGAAAATAAAATCAAAAGGGAAAGAAAAGGAAAGTTACTCCCCAGTGTATGTATCTATGCTGCATGTCCCATGTGGCTTCTTCCTCTAATGCATTTCCTAATTGCTCCAATAAACCTAACAAAACAAAATAAACAAAATTAAATAAATTAAAATTAATCAAAACTAAAATTTTACCTAAATAAAAAAAAAAGATCCTACATAGGAAAAACTAAAATCAAAGAAAGGTTAGAAAAGTTGGGTTGTCTCCCAACAGGCACTTTAGTTTAATGTCCCCAAGTTAGACATGGTCCTGTCACTCATTGTGGTTTCTTCCTCCCCTTCTTTGGTGACTTGTCACCAAGATAGTGGTTCTTCTTCCCAAAAACCAATGAGATAGCATTAGGCTCGAATGGCAAGTGGAGAGCTTCTGGCGGCTTCTCAAGTGGCTTAAGATCATCATCCCCCACCCTTTTCTCTTTCTTCTTTGTTTTGCTCTTCCTTAATGGAGGCTTCCAAGAAGGTTTGACATATGATGCAGGGACTGAAGTACTCAAGTTAGCTTCCACTATATCTACTTTATAGCATTGAGTTGTCTTTGTTGTAGAGTCCATTGCTTGGAACACTTTGAACTTCACTTTATTGTTCTGGAATATCAGAGTTAGCTCCCCTTCTTCTACATCAATCAGGGCTCTACTAGTGGCCAAGAATGGATATCCAAGAATTAGAGGGATATTGACATCTTCCTCCATATCAAGAATAAAAAAATCAGTGGGAACGAAGAAACAGTCCACCTTCACCAAAATATCTTCAATAATACCATAAGGAAGTTTGATGTAACACCCTTTATTATATAAGCCATGCTCGAGTCATGGAGTTATATTAAAAAGGTGTCACTATGCTAAGAAAACTTTAAAATATGAAAAATATAATACATGGCCCTTTAACTACGCACTTTATTACTTACTAATAGTTTATAAACTTCGTCATCTCTGATATATAGGGGATAAAATAATTACAATTTAAAAGAAATTGTGACTAACATAATACACAGAATTTGCTTTCGACTGGTCACTAACTAGCTTCAATAGTCTCTTGGTCTGGTTTTGCGCCCGAGTCTTGCTCAGTGAATGTCCCAGTCCTCCACCTCGCACTTCATTTCCAACTTAGGTGCTTGAATGTTTACAGAAAAGAGAAACATACAAGTAGGCAGTGAGAACCTAAGGTTCTCAGTAGGTAAACTCAAACCAAACTTACAGTACTATTATAAACATTCCAGCCGCTTCGGTTTATTATGAAAATTTGAGCACATCTAAACAAATAGTGGTTCAATTTTAAGTTGAAAACGTCTATCTCGAAGCGGGTTATATTTTAACAACCACTTGCCATATCATATGACAGACATAGAAATACGGATAGTATAATATGCTTCAACAAGGATCATAATAGCATTATGACTTAACTAGATAATTGAGGATGCACATATAGATGCTTATACTTGAATGTATGCAAGTGCACTTGACTTAATTTATCTCTTCTTCAACTTGCAACTTAACCTTGCCATTCTGTACTTAGTCCCCCGGAGGTGAATGGCCTCTCTCACCCCTAGGTGATAGCCTGCTTTTCAGGTTCGAGCTCATACCTATACATGAGTGACGGGTTTACTTTCCCTAACCCTCACACCGGTCTATTCCCTTTAAATCTGGTCGAGGGCTGGCCCAAGTCTTAGACAGTACCGCTCTGTCCCATGCTAGCTGAGTCTATGCCATGCCTCACGTGGTAGCTTGGTATGTCTTTCTTGCAAGTTCTCATAAATCTTATTCTTCTTTGGACATGATTATACATGCATATGCTACATGCATTCATTCATATACTTCATATTATACTTAAATCATTCTTGCATATATGAATCTAATGAGCATAACATATAAATGTTCATAACTGTCACATAATTCACATATTTCTGCCAGAATTTCGGCAGCATAACGGATCGAGTCCGCTTCTCCATGAATAGTGCCAAGCAACCAGCACAAATGTACAAACTTGCAATTCAATATGGACTAGCAAATATATATATATTCATAGCATCATTCATCACAATTCAAACACCAATTGGGTTTTCGGTTTATTCTCTCCTGTTCTGCCCGAGTTTGGTATACTCCACCCTTATTGCAATTCAACTCATTTGAATCTAATTTTTGGATATGTCATAGCATTATGTGTCTAGTTTCTATCCCTTTTAGTCCCATCTCATTTTGATTTGTATAACTCAAGATATAAATATTTTACCTCAGCATGCCCTGTTCTTAGCCAGAATTAGGTTCCTATAAATGAAAATTCACTAAAAATAGAAAACTAAGTGAAATCATATGAATTTTATAACAAATTAAAGCTAATAGAACAAGATTTCAAATGAACTAAGTTTCATGTCATTTTCCGAAGTATATTGAGTTATGAGTTCCAAAACTTGACCCTACTAGACTACCCTGTTCCAGCCCGGGTTGAACTTAAGTCAACTTTGTTGGTGTGTTAGGAACAAATGGAAACGAATCTGGTTCTGAGATTTTTATGGGATGTTCTATTATATGTTATCTTTCAAAAAACTTTAGTTTAACTCAATTTGGAGTTGTATTGGGTGATTTATACCCTTCTCAACTCATACTGCCCGGCTAAGAATCCAGATTTCTAGGTTAAATTTCAAAAATTCATAACTAATTCAATACTAATCCAATGGACTTATATTTTATATGTATGGAAATCCCTGGATGTCTAGTTTCATATAAAAATGGATTCATCAAATTTAAACTACTGTAGGTGGAGCCGTACACTCCGCCGTACGGACCATCGAGGGAAAAACCCTAACAGCTTCTTGAATTCTTCTTGGATTCATGTTTGTCTCTAATCAATCCATCCAATCTTCAATTCAAACTCACATATACATCTTAAACCAATTTTAATTCATCATCCCCACCCATCACAACATCAGAATCATGGATGAATAAGGGACTCTAGGCAGCCCCAATTCAAAGAAAAGAAGGAGAAAGTTGAGATTCCTACCTTGGTGGTGTGAAATCTTGATGGAACTTGATCTTGGAATGAAGTTGATGGTTGGGGCTTGAGCTTGGGGATGAGAAGAAGTGGAAGAAGATGAAGGAAAGTGGGAAAATGAGGGCTGGTCTGCACTTCTTATGGGGAGGCCGAAAATATAAACGGGGAAGGAAGAAAAAAATGAAAACTTATGAAGGAAGTTGGCTCTTGATTGGTGGATTTCAACCTTCATTCAAACTTGGCTTAGCTTCCTTCTTTTATGGCTGATTTGTAGGCTACTTGTGAGGAGTGTTGGCTGAATCTTGGCCATCCATCCTAGGGTTTTCACAGTATAATTTCTATTGGTCCAGTTCCGGCAGTTTAAAATACCGAAATCTTACTGATTTCCTTTAAATCGGTAAACCGGTTTTAGAAAAATCCTATCAAGTTTCCTATAGTTCTAATCTAATTCCATTATACCTAATCATTCTAAACCACACTCAATTGGCTTTAAGTGAATGCTTAATCAAATCCTAATTAATCCCAATTATCCGATGAAAACCGAAAACTCGGTTAATAATGATAGAATTTTTCCGACGTTACACTCTCCACTCACTTGGCGGCCAATTGGCGCCATCCATTAGGGTAGAAGTGGCTCAATTTTTAGCCACTCAAACTAGTGAAATTCTATTGCTTCGGTTCTGGCGGTTTAAAGTACCGAATATTTGCCGATTTTCTTTAAATCAGCAAAACTTTACTAAATGACTTTAAGAGAATTTCTATATCTCTATCCTAATTGTTCCTAAGCCTCATCCCTCTAATTAACATCTAATTAACTCTTAATTAATATTTAATTAACTCCTAATTGTCCTTACATAACTATTGAAACCGAATAAACATATTAACGGCGTAAATTAGATATTTTTGCAAATTCGAAGCATTTTTGTTTTCTGTTTTCTATAATTAATGGCATTTCCGTAATTTTGAGCAAGTTCAGGGGCACTCCACGTCATTTCACACCCGACTGCCTCCATGGCTCAATCGGTAGAGATTTAAACTTCTATGGTTTCACCACGTGATTCTGCTCCATTTAAAACCCCATTCTGCTAATTCTATAGATGTGGGGATATAAAGGTCATTTTATGAAAAGTTCTATGATGGACATAAAGGTCATTTTATGAAAAGTTCTAGGGTTATTGTGAAAATAAATTTTTGGGGTCAAAACATAATTTCTAAAAGTTCAGGGTATCACTGCGATTAACAAAAGTTTGCAAGGGCACTTTTGTCATTTCTTAATTTTTAACATATGGTAGTGCCGTATTTTCAATGGTAATGTTACACTACCCTATAATTTCAAGTGTGAGGATCGTCATGGCATAGCACTGCCTGAGAAATTCTCACACTGCCTAAGGAAAATAATTCAAAGTTCTTATTACGTTCTATTTACGAAAGTGGGGATGTTATATTTGACAAATCTATCAGCCAATTGCAGAGATACCCTTGTAGGCTTCACTTCAGTAATGTCCAATCTATGCACAAGTGACAAAGGCATCATATTGATACTTGCTCCAAGGTCACATAGTGCTTTTTCAATCCTCAAATCACCGATGGTGCATAGAATAGTGAAACTCCCAGGGTCCTTCAACTTAGGTGGCAGTTTCTTCTGAATGACTACCGAACACTCCTCAGTGAGTGGTACAATCTTATCAACATCCAATTTCCTTTTCTTAAAGAGTAGCTCCTTCATAAACTTGGCATAGTTTGATATTTGCTCCAATGCCTCAACAAACGAAATATTGATGTGGAGCTTTTTAAGCACATCAAGAACCTTAAGAAATTGTTACCCTTCTGGTTCCTTCTCTTGTTGCTTCACCCTCCAAGGATAAGGAATTGGAGGTTCATAAGCAGGAGGTGCCACATATCCTTTCTCCTCAGGTAGTGCCACATTGGAATATTTAGAAGGCTTTTCTTCTACCGTTACTTCTTCCTTTTCAGATTCGGCCGATTCTTTACCACTTCTCAGTCTGATTGCATTCACATGCTCCCTTGGATTTTCAGTGGTATTGCTAAGTAAGGAACCCAGTGGCCTCTTAATTAACCTCTTGGAAATTTGCCCCACTTGATGCTCTAGGTTTTTTATTGCAGCATCATAAGCTCTAAATTGAGCCTCTCCATAAAAGCTTCAGTTTTCTCCACAAAAGACATATGGCTTCTCATGAACTGCTGAAACATGTCTTCCAGGTTGGGCTTTTTCTCTTGTGGAGGTTGATTGAACTGTTGCCTAAGAACATAGGTGTTGGAGTAGAAGTTGTGCTTCTGGGCATTCATGTAGCTAACCTGGTTATCAGAAGAATGAGCTATAGTGCACTCTCCATTCAAATGATTCCCATGGCAGAAATCACAATGCATGGCATTTGTTGGTGAAGTGGTGCTGAGCAAGCCCAATTGCTTCTGAATGGCTGCATTTTGGACAGAAAAGGCTTGTATCTGGGCCAAGAGGGGTAATGTCAACTTCCAGAACTCTCCTCTTTTGGGTTCTCTCACTAGGCCTTTGGTAATTATTGCTAGTCAATACTTCAAATAGCTCCCAAGACTACTCAGGTGTCTTATTGTTCAGAGAACCACCAGCTGCTGCATCAACCATGATCTGTGTGGACATCAGGAGACCATTGTAGAATGTTTGGATTTGCATCCAGAGTGGGATGCCGTGATGTGGACACTTGGCCAATAACTCCTTATACCTCTCCCATGATTCATAAAAAGATTCACCATCTACTTGGTTGAAGGAGGTGATGTCATTCCTCATCTTAGCAGATTTGGCATAAGGAAAGTACTTCTCCAAGAATTTCCTGGCCACCATATTCCAAGTAGTGAGTGTCCCCTGTGGTAGAGACTTCAACTAGCCTCTAGCCTTGTCTCTCAATGAGAAGTGAAACAATCTCAACTGAATAGCATCATTTGTGGCACCATTAATTTTTATGGTGTCACAGATCTCCAGAAAATTACTGAGATGCTCATTAGGGTCTTCATTAGATAGTCCAACGAATTGGCAATTTTGTTGCACGAACTGAATGAGTGACATCTTCAGCTCAAAGTTGTTTGCTTGGACGGGTGGCCTCACAATGCTGGATGAACACCCTTGAAGAGTGGGTGCCAAATAATCCTTCATGGCCATGTCATTTTGCTCGTTTTCATCTGCCATGGTAGCTTTAGAGACTTTTTCAAGTGCTTTTCGTTCTCTTATGAGTTGACGCAAAGAACGCTCAATCTCTGGATCAAATAATAAATCTCCTGTGAATTGGTTTCTTCGCATAAACTACAAAACAAAACACAAGAACAATTGCGAGTAGGAAAGACTAAAATAAAACAAAAGCTAAATAAAAATAAATAATGAAAGAAAAAGAAATAAAAATAAAATAAATAATAAAAAGAAAATAAATAGGACAAAAATAAAATAAAAATAAAAATAAAAATAAAATTTTCAATCTAGTATCCCGTCAACTAAGAATGATATTGATACTATCCCCGGCAATGGCGCCAAAAACATGGTGCAACTCCGGCAAGTATACCGAGTTGTACAAGTAATAAAGTGATGAGAAAAGTATCGTTCTCGCAAGGATAGATCAAGTGCTGGATAGTTTAAGGGAATAACTATTTGGACGGAATGAATTCATAGATACAGAAAATTTAAATAAAAATTAAATAAAATAAAAAAGAAAAAAAATAATGTAGGCGTATGCTAATAGGGTGGCTAAATGCAATGGGATGGATGCTAGGGCTAATTAATTTCACCTATTATATATGTATTTACTATGAATTTCTGTTAATCAGTTTCTATCCTAATTGACTTATGGTCGTTTCCCCTTTATTTATTCCTAGCCTCTCTCGAGGTCAAGCAATACTCTTTATCCTAAATTGATAACCTAATCTCTTAGCACAAATTAATCTAGGAAAAGGTTGAAGCTCTATGGGTTCCTATGTTGACCGTATGAACCGCGTTTGTCTACCTCTAGTTTTCGCTCAGCTCACGGTGTTTATGTTAAGAGGCTCTATCCACAAACCCTCTCTCGAGTTATTATAAATCCCCAAATCAATTAATTAGTGATCAAGCAATTAAAATATTAAGCACAAACAAAAACACTAAGCAATAGAGATAGAAAACAAGATTAACATTAATCCATAAGTAAACTTGTTATACAAAAAGGGTCCACTAACGCCCTAACAAAAGAAAACTAGTTCATAACTGAAGAAAAGAAAACATTGAAAGAGTATAAAGATGAGGAGATAGAAGAAACAAAAGCCATTAAGATTTCTAGCTAGAGAAAAAAGATTCGGAAGAATGTGGATCTCTTCGTGTTGAACTTGAGCTCTGGAATCCTTGAATCTTCACCTTTAATCTCTCTGAAAGAAGTCTTTTATCTTGGGAAAAGAGTATGAGTGTCTAGGGATCTTTTTTTGACCTTATATGCTGCCTTTTATAGTCTATGGATTCTTTTCTCGAATTTTGGCCCGAACCAACAACTTGCTGCAAACAGCGTCGTGCTATAGCGCGCTTGTCTGACAGTGCTAATCATTTTTACACACTTCTAAGCTCTTTAGTAGTCAAAATAGTTGGAATTTGGCCTTGGAGGTAGAAATAGAGATTGTAGATATTTGAGTAAGCTTTCCAACGCAGAAAGAATCACCTTAATCGGAGTTCTGTAACTCAAGATACAAGTGAAATAGTGATAAAAGGTCAGACTTGACAACATTAGAAACAAGATGAAGCTTCAATCTTGTTTTGCCTTTTTCTCCTAGAAGACTCAAGAACTGAAAAAAGTATTCAACAACAAAGTTGGAGATCTTCTTCTCTTCTTTCCAAAGAGTCTTGAATCATCATAATCCGACTTCTGGAGAGCTAGATATCAAATTTCCAATGCTGAAAGGTCTTGATTTTATGCAAGATAAGCTCTCTCATAGCTCTAAATTCAAACTTGAGTGCTTCTACCTAATAACCAGTAGACCAATACATAAATAAGTATCTAACATATAAGAAAATAACAAAAAATAAAAGTACCACTAAATCTAAACTATTTAACGAAAATAAAACAAAATATTAACTAAACTAAACAACTATATCCTAAATTAAATAAAAACTAATTAAAAATATAACTCACTGTAAGGAGTTATCAGTTTTCTCCACAGAAGCGGCGCACCACCGACCACATGGTGGGTTCTCCAGGCTTGACCACATGGTGGCGTCAGGGGTGGGGAGGGCGGCAAGTTGCAGTTGGGAGAAATGTGACTGTGAGGGGGCGTGGAATGATGGAGTATGTTAAGGGTAAAATTAATAATTTACATACCTAAAAATAATAAATTATCATATGCTTGATTTTTATATAATAAATTTTTTTAATTTTAACTGTCGGATTAAAGATCCAAAATTCAAGATCCATGTAACTCACTAACTTATAAGGATCATTTAAGCATTCATAGTTAGACTTGTCAAGTTTTAACAAAGTCGAATCACAAACTCTACTTGTAAATTTGTAAGAGTTTATATATTTTAAAAATATATCTTGATAGCTAAACTTAATTAAATTACATATTAATGATTAATATTGAACAAATTTTGACTTTAAAACAAAACAAGTTAAATATTGTAAAAATATAATTCAATATATGACTCAATTGTTATACCATACATTAATCCATACATATATTATTTTGTAGCTTGACAAAACAGAACTAAGTAATAATAAATATATAAATTAGCTTACTAAAGCAAATAAATTTTGCATAAAAATGATCAAAAGTCAACATGTATCCAATAAAAGGTGATCAAAAGTTTACATTTTGAAGGCAAAAAGGTTAAATTTATTCATAAACTCGTTAGTAGAAGTTAGAGTTACTTAAACTCATATCAATTTGACAAAAAGAGCGTTTATATGCAAGTTAACTTGAGAGTTTAACAACCATGATCTTGTTAGTTTATTGTTTTCAGGTTATGCAAGTGGCAAATGCTTCCCGTTGATTATTTTGAAGGTGAGAATTGTAAATTCTAAGTAGGATATCCTAGGTTATTGTATACAATATCATCATTATCATCTTCAATTGCTTCAATTTATTTAAGAAAAAGTGATAATGCCATATCAACTATAAATTTCATTTTATAAAGTTCAAAAATATCCTTTTGAAGCAAGTTAATTTTATTCACACACTTGATAATTAAGTGAGCAGTGCCATGATAGAAATAAGAAGAATATAACTTATACATATGCAAATGTACATTGTATGATCATGCAAGTGCACTTGATTTTCTTAGCTTTCTTTAGCTTTTTTTTTTAATCTTTACTGCCTTTGGATAGCCTGATCAGGGAATAAGATCAACACATGACTATCGTCACACAGTATTAACCTACAAGGGGATCCACATGCCTCTTAATTGGAGGGATCTCATTTTTTGCCAACTACCTCCAATGTAGAGGGATCTCATAACTGCTTTCAAGTGAAGAGATCTTATCGTATTTATTCACATACTCTCTGAATTCACATTCACATATACATATGAATATCATATGCTCATATATTCATATACTTCTGTCAAAAATTCGGCAAAATAACAGCTAAAATATAAAGCTTTCCAGTATACAGATAGTACACATACAACCAGCCAATCATAGTGATTAGGATCATCATAACAGTATACCAATACAACATCATTTTTATATGAAATTTGCATAAATATTCATACCATCAGGTTTCCTAAGGTTTAAGGAACTTTTGGCTCATGAAACTCTCAAGTTGTTCTACATTTCTCAAATTTGCCCTGAAGTTCTAAATTGCACCAAAATTCCACTTAAATTCATTTTAACCTCAAAATTTAATAGAATGTATCCCTGTTAGTTACTTTTAAACCTCTTTAGTTTGACTAAAGTTTGAGATATATAACTTGAGTTATTAAAGTTTTACTTAAAGCTGCCCTGCTTTAGGATAGACTTGTACATCAAAAATTAGAAATTCACTAAAAATTCTCCTTTCATCATTTTGATCCAAAATTTTACTATATACCTATATGAACTCTCTTTCAAACCCAACAAGTTTCACTCAATTTGAGTAGGTAGAGCTCAAGTTATGAACTTCTCATTTGGGTTGCCCTATTTTAACCTGAATGGAGCATAGCTCAATTTTATGGAATTACTAGCTTCTTAAAAAAATTCGTTGCACTTAATTTAAAGTTATATAAGGTGAGTTATGCCTCTCAAATTACACTCTGATTAGGATAGAGAGTGAATTTCAATAGCCAAATTCTAAAAATCATAACTATTTCATTTTAAGTCCAATGGACCTATAATTTATATGATTGGATTCATATTGAAGTCTAGTTTCATTTAAAATTAGTTTCACTTGAATTTGACCTCTACAGGTTGAGAAATAACCTTCACTATATGAATAGTTCTTAGGGTTCCTCTCATAGCTTCTTTATTTTTGTGTCTTAGTCTTTTGATTTATTCTTCAACCTAAACCAAAATTTTCTATCTCAAATCACTATAAATAAGTCATATTAATATCATATAAGATTAAATAAGGAATGATACAAAAAAACCCTAGCAACTCAACAACCCTAGAAATAACAATATCTAAGAAATCCTAACTCAAAATCAAGTTGGTAGCTCTTTAACTTGGATCTTTTTGGTGTCTTTGCCTCTCCTAAGCTTCAAGATAGTCACAAAGCCCTTCTTTGTCCCTTGTTTGGTCAAAATTATATGGTTTAAAGAAAGGAGTTTTTGGCTAGTATAGAGATCTCTTGAAGGTAGACAAATGAAAAAGTAGGAAATTAGGCAAGAACAAGTGAAAACACACAAGATTTTGGATGAGTTTTGAGAAGTAGGGAGACAAAAATGAAAGTGAAGAAGGAAAGGATGGGTTGCAAGGATTTTTTAGGGTAAATGGGGAAGAATGAGCTTGATTCCTTCATAAGTTGGTATGACAAATCAAGGAGTATGATTGGTGGACACAAAAGGGAATTAAATTTTCTTACACTTTCTATTTTGTGTGGCCATCCTTTGGCCACCAAGGGTGTTTGAATGGCTAGTTTCTAGTTACATATCCTAAGATTTGTAACTGATATTTATATTATCCTATAATATAAATTCCTATTAAATTGATTTTTGTATTATAAGGCACCGTTAATAAGACAATTTTCTTCAATTTGCTGAAATATGTCTATTTTTTTACAAAGAAGATTTTCAATTCTATTATCTTATAATTAACATTTCCTTATTGCCTATTTGTATATCTATAATGTATTCACAAATTTAATTATTTGATAATGCTAATTATACGCACTATTATTTGGGATGTTACAATATGTTGTATTCGTAATCACCCTAATATATTGTGACTTTATTTATAATGCTCGCAAACCTTGCAAAGGAGTATGTAATGCTTATAGCTATTACAAGTTTTATTGAAAAATTATGCGTTGATTTATGGAAAATTTAGTATATTTATTGGATTTTTTTTTTGTTGGTAAGGTAAGCAAAAGTAAGAAACAAAAATTACACCCTCATGTGAGGAGTGCCTAAGCCCTAAGGTATCAACACTGCATGAGTGATTGCAATCTTCCATTTTCTTGTCTTCAGCTCATGGGCATCTGTAATGACAAGTCCATGCCCATATGGAGAGCAAGAACCGTTGTGGTATTAGCCACTTGTTTTAGAGTAAGATAATATTTCTATTATAATATGGGTATATAAAATGCCCACATATTCATGTTGTATAGTAATAGAAAATACCCAGCCCTCAGAAAAAGGTAACAAGATAATAGCACAAAGGGGATAATTCACATTTTCGGGGCTCGGAGCTCTCGCTCCCTTGGTCTTCTCTTCCTCTTTCCCAACTTAATCTGGTCTCTCACGCCTCTTTGTGAGCTTAGAAGGTCGGTCCAAAACAATTGACAACTCCACTGGGGAGGGATGAGAGCACTGGAAGACTGTTAGGAAGCTGTAAGCAAGGAACATGACTACTCCTGCTGGACTTGGTAATTTTGGCTGGATTTCTGCTTGATGAGCCTCGTATGCACAACTTTTCTTACAGACTGGTATAACTAACTTTTTACAATTCCATGTTATACATGCGTAATCTGATTTTCTATGTTGTATCTAGGTGAACCAAAAGTTTATTGATGCTGGCAAGGCTCTATGGACTACATTGAAGAGCGAAAATGTCTGGAGGCATTGCTTATACAAGTATTTATCCCTTGCATTGAGTTTGAATATCCTTGAAGGAATGTTCTATTGGTATACAGATTCCAAAGGTGGGGCCTCTTTCTCAGAGGTATTTGGTTTGAAATATTGATTTTGTTGGGATATTTAACATCAGATGTGGCATGTTTTATCTTCCCCTTTATATGGTTGTGGAGTCTCATGAGATATTGGATCCTTGTGATTATTTGTAGAATTGTTCCATCTTGCTTCATTAAAGTATCTTATTCTTGATATAAATGCAATTGCCTTTTATTTTGTCCAAATTGAATGAAAAAATTGCTTAGTATTATTCTTGTCGTATAATTTTGTCAAATAGAAGATGTTAGTGCTATAGAATGCCACTAACCTTTGCCTTTCATTTCTTACACAGGAGAGTGTTGGTTTTATATTTTCAATTAGTTCAGTTGGATCCCTTTTGGGTGCAATACTATGCCAGTATGCTCTAAAGGATTATGCGTTCAGGGATGTGCTCTTCTGGACTCAGTTGCTATATGGTCTGTCAGGGATGCTTGATCTGGTTCTAGTCTTGAGATGGAACCTAAAGTTTGGTATACCTGATTATTTCTTTGTTGTGATGGTTGAAAGCATAGCCCAAATGACTTTTAGGCTCAAGTGGATGCCTATGCTTGTGCTCAACTCAAAGCTTTGCCCCTCAAGTATTGAAGGCACTTTCTTTACCTTGCTTATGTCAGTTGATAATGCTGGACTTCTCTCATCGTCATGGGGAGGAGGCTTTATACTCCACGTACTGAAGATCACAAGAACACGGTTTGATAACCTTTGGTTAGCGATTTTGATCCGGAACATTTTCAAAATCGCGCCACTTTGCATGCTGTTTTTGGTGCCTAGAGCTGATCCAAACTCTTTAATTCTTCCAAGTGAAAGCTTGGACTCAAAGGCAGCTATTGACACTTCAGAAAACAAGAATATTGAATTGGCCTCCCTTGTAAGCAATGTTGAAGGTAAATAGGCAAGCACAAATATATTTTTGGATTTTTCATATTCAAATACATGAAAATACCAAGCCAATGATGCTTTGAATTGTGGAGAGATGTGATATGAAATTGAGGAAAGGTCCAACTGGCTCTGATGTAGGAGGCTTTTATCATTTACCTCCTTTTTTATTTTTTATTTTTTATTTTAATGTCACTTTTCATGTCCAACAATATCTAGTGCAATTTGTTTGCATATAACCTGTGCTAGAAAAGAAGAAAGGAGATAATTTATTTGCCAGCAAAGAGTGTGAGATTGTAAAAGTGTACTAGTTGCCAGCACAAATAGTTTTTGATGCGTGTTGTATGATGTAGTTGCCAGTGATATTAAATTTGATTATGATCACATAAAGATATTTGTGTATTAATCCTCTAGTCTTCTAGCTTGGGACTGGTAAGAAAGGTGGAAAATAAGCAAAATAAAATTAAAAGTAGAAATAACAAAAAAAAAAATCCCAAAAGAAATTAAATATAAAATCTTTTTAATTCGTATTTGTTTTGGATAAAGGATGGATATTGAATGCTTGAAATTGTTTGGATTATAAAAAGGTTGGTCTGGCAAGTGACTATTGCCACACCCTAATGTCTATTGCCATACTCCTTTAATTGTATTTATTTTGTTATTCTTAAAGTGTCCTTAATTAAAAGCTGCATTAAACTTTTGTTTATTATCATTCTCATATTCTAAACTATATTTAATAAAATTATACTAATTAATATTAAACATAAAAATTAACTATTTTTAATTTAATAATTTTAAAATAAAATTAACATATCAAATCAAACTCATACTAAACCCAATTTGTTTACAAACTAAATCAAATTTTTTCGTAATAAAATTCTATTTAATACTTTTTCTGATATAGTATTTTTAGGTACTTACCTTCCTGTGGCCATATATCTTCTATATTCTAGTCTTATAAATTCTTAGTCTTTTTTGAGTTTTTTTTTTCTTTCAACTATTTGAATACTTTCAATCACTTTTTTGACAAAAGAAAAATAAGATTCATATTCACCCTTTGACACAAGATAATATTAGAAGGTGAGTTACCTCGGCTTCATGTGATTTCAAGAGACTTATTTATTTATTTTTAAAAATTTTTGAGATTGCATTTCTTATATATTTTAGATATCAAGTATTTTTATTTTTCAATTTTGGATATTAAAACTTATTTTAAATTTTTATCTTTTGTCGCTGTCACATTACAAAATTATATTTAATAACCATATTAATTGACATTAAATATAAAAATTAAAAATAATTAAACTCTTAACAAAAAAAATCCTAACTAAATCTAATAATTAACTTGTATAAAAAATGTAGTAAAATAAAATTTAAATAATTTATTAACTTTGATCAAACAAAAAAGTAACACTCTCTTACATAATATTAAAATTAGTTAATTTTCATAGTTAATTGGTTAATTTTATTTTAAAATTTTAAAATTATGAAATTAAGATAGTTAATTTATATCATATTAACATTAGTTAATTTTTATGTTTAATATTAATTAGTATAATTTTATTAAATATAATTTAGAATACGAAAATGATAATAGACAAAAGTTTAATGCAAACTTTAAGAATATCAAAATAAATACAATTAAAGGAGTATGGTAATAGACATTAGGGTATGGCAATAGCCACTCCTGTTGGTCTGACATGTTTTTTTTTTTTGGGGTTTAAGCAAGCCATTAAAAATTGAATGTTAAGAAAATTAACAAATAACCCCTCCCCCCCAAAAAAAAAGAGAAAAAAAAAACAAATAATTCACGCAAACAAAATATTGGAATGTAAACTATTTGGAATAACACATTGTTTTGCATGGTTAAAATCAAGTTTAATTGGTAAGCATAAAAATGAAAAGTAGAATGGAAAAAAAATCATGATGAAACGGGTTACACTTTACTTGTTATTACCTTATATATTTTAACTAATTTAATTAGTAGACTGTTAATGTGAAAATTATTAAAAACCTTTTATAATGATACTTACTAATGTGTAATTACTTTATTTGAAGAATCTTTTTATGCTTACCAATTAAACTTGATTTTAACCATGCAAAACAATGTGTTATTCCAAATAGTTTACATTCCAATTTTTTGTTTGTGTGAATTATTTATTTTTTTTTGTCTCTTTTTTTTTGTTGGGGGGTTATTTGTTTTTTTGAACATTCAATTTTCAATACCGCGCTTAAACCTCAAAAAAAATGTCGAACCAACTCTTTTATAATCTAATCAATGAAGGGCCAATACTCACAGTCCGCCCATTGCCATTTTTATAAAAGTTAGTTGCAATTGTTGCTTGGACTTGCTGACTCAAGGTCTTCTCACTGAAAAATTCTTTTATCCTCCTAAAATATAGGTACTTTTTCTCCACAAAACAATTCACACCCTTTATTTTTTTTTCTCTTTCCTGTTCTCTCATTTACAAGGAAAGGTTGAGATACTCCATCGAGAAAAAAATTTCTTCCTCCACGAGGTATCAAAGTATAATTCCTTCTTTCTAATTAATGCAGAATATTTCACAAGCTGGACAAAAAGAAAATTACCACACACTAGCTATAGAATTATGGCCATAGTAACCGCAACATTTTCAAGTCAAATATTCTTGTCTCTCTTTATTCAATAGATGAAAATATAAAGGCACTTGTTAAAGTACTTAATACTTTAGTATCTACTATTATGTGTCAGGTTAATTTTTCAATTAGTCAATCCCATGTAGAAAACATAGCACCCATCCACCTACAAAGCTTGCTGCACAAATTAGATTAATTCAAAGCCTTATGCATCAAACAGTTCTATTATTCTTAACATAGTGATTTAGATGCTAAAATCGACATATGATAATCAAAGTTTAATCAAATGTTAATTTTAGTTATGTAAGTATCAAATCAATATATTACCTACAGAAATAGTATACATTCATTTTCAGTTAACATCATATTTAGCATTTATATAATTGAAATTCATACTTATTTGTACAACATTCATCACATATCAATTTGAGTGTCTAATGTAACATCTCGAAGAATAGTACGCCTGGTTAGCACTGCTAATTAATTTATTTCGTTTCATTAGAGACATAAGAGTAATTAATTAGAGGTGAATTAGGGAGATTAAGGTTAGAGAATTTTGAAATAGTTATGTAGAAAATTTAAGAAGATTATTAGCAATGTTTAACAAGTTTAAAGGAAATTAGTTACATTTCTGCATGGCATACCGTAAGAATCGAGTCAGTAGAAATTTACATTTAAAATCCCAATTTTGGTGGCTAGCAGTCAGCCACACATAACCATTGTGTGGCGCCACCTTCAGCCACATAATGAGAAAAATCAACCAAAATTAACTCATACATAAATCCACCAATGAGTTAATACATGTCTTTGTCTCCTTTATGACATTAGACCTCCATAATCACCTATGTCTTTGTCTTTGTCTTTATCTCCTTTATGACATTTTTTGGCCCCAACAAACAGAGCTCTCTCCTTCTTTTCCTCTTCATTTCCATCTCATCCTTCTTCCTTTCTTCAACCTTTACCCACTCGTTCACCCAAGATTTGTGTTTGACTAATCCAAATATCAAATTTAAGGTAGGATTCATGAATTTCTCTTATTATTGGTGTTGTTGTGACTAAGTAGAGCTTTTATTCTTTTCATTAAATTGATGATATATTGTGATTATATGAGTTTTTATGGTTGAATTAACATGTGAATATTTGGTTTGGGTTGGAAATGGAGTGAAAAGCTTAAAGAATAGTTGAACCAGAATTAGCTGGGCTGAGAACCCTAGATATGTCTGTACTACAGCGGCTTTGCATACAACCATCAAAATTTGATGAAATAATTTTATATGAAACTAAACATTTAGAGATTTCCAACCAATAAATTATAAGGCCATTGGATCTGTAATAAGTGAGATATAAATTTTTGAATTTAACCCTAAAACTTTGTCCCTAAACCTAAGCAGACTGGAGTGTGAAGGCCATAACTTGCTTTGTATCACCTCAATTGAAATGCAACTAATTTTGTTAGAAAACTAACACATAGGGTAATATGCTATAAAAATTTCAGGGTTAGATTCCTTCCTTGTTTTTCCCAGTAATTCACCAAAGTTGCCTTTGTGTCCTAACTAAGATGAAACAGGGTAGACCAATTCAACCAAGTTTGAGAGCTTATAACCTAAGCTTTGGCCATCTAAATAACACGAAACTAATTGAAAATAAAAGTTAGTTCATTTAGATTTAAAATGATATAGATTTCAAACAAATCTAATAAGATTTCCATTTTTGGTGAAGTTTCACATTTTGGAACCCAATTCTACCTAACAGCAAGATAGACCTAGGTTAATTCTCAATAACTTGAGCTATACTTACCAAAATTTAATGGGACCAAAGAGAATACAACTAGACCATTCAACATATCAAAAATTCATATTTAAATGAGTTAAATATAAATTATGGCATAAATTATAAAATAGGATAAAATTGAGTAAATTGAGTACAATTGCCAAATTGGGTGCTTAGGCAATTTAATATGTGTATGAGTTTTATTTGTTGATTGTTCCAATTCTATATTCATACTGAAATGTTAATGTGTTATATTGATTCTGATGTCTTGGTTGACTGTCTGATTTGAAAAGCACTATTTATGGAGAATCGGACCTAATATGTTATACTGCCAAAATTCCAGCAAAACCTATGTACATAATGTATTATGCATTCCAATACCTATGTTATCCAAGTTAAATTGACCGTAATTACATGAGTCATGAGGACTATCATGATTCCATATTACTTGAGCTAGCTCCAGAATGAAGTTAAGGAGAATAGATAAGTGAGGGGGTCGGGGAAAGTAAACCCGGCTATCTTCGATAGGACTGAGCTCAATCCTAAAAAGCAGACTATTACCTAGGAGTTATATGGCTTAAAACTCCTAAAGGATCAAGTATGGATAAAAAATAAGAGCAAACACTATAGGGAGACGATACGTAACGCCTAGGTGTGTTAAACAAAGCAAAGGAAAAATTGAAATAAATAAAGCCAAGTATATTTACATGATTTAACATGTGCATTCCCATATGTAAATTGTGTGGCTATTATCATTATTATCATGTTTACAAATTACCTATTGCTATAATTATATCTGTTCTAGAATTTATCATGTAATTGTTAAAAGTAACATGCTTCGGGAAATATGTTTTTTTAAACCTAAAAATGAATTTATACATATATGCATGAGACTTCTTTCGAAATAAACCGAAGCAGCTGGAGCAATGATAATGACATCAATTAGCACGTAACTTAAGAATTCTATTGAGAATGAAAGAAAATTCTCATGCCTATGTGTTTCTCGTGTTGTCTCCAGAGCACTCAGGGGGGCTCAAAGAGGATTCTAATCAGCAGAATTCAAGGGTAGCTAAAATATTTATTAAAGACATATTGTCAAACACATCCTTTTGTACTAATGCTCACAGATCATTTTATTAGTTGAAATTTCTAGTAGACTTGGTTATATACTTGTGAGGAACCATAATGTAATGTACCTATTTGTAGAATGCAAACAACGTTGTATTTTTCTAAGAACTTGAGGAGAGAAACAAATCAAGGCCCATATAACTTATGTTAACAACTCCTAATGAAATATTGTGATTTAAGCATAATATCATAATTGGGAGGGTTACAACTAAAGACTACATAGAAACATTATTTCGCAACATCAAATTAACGTCCATCATTAACAAGGCTACTAGTGATGGGTGATGATTGAAAGGAGTAGCTAGATATTCCATTGGTTGGTCGAAGAGGACCATCATGCATATCAATTGAAAGCACAGGTAGTGGTGATTCAAGTTGAAGAACCTTAATTACTTGTGCTGCCTTTGGCCTTTCCTTGTCATTTGGGTGGGTACACCATAGTCCCACTGTCAGCAAGCATGTCATTTGATGAACATCAAAATTCTTGTTCAATCCCTCATCAGCACCATTTAAAATATTCCCTTCTACGTAAAGCTGCCATACCCAATTAACGAGAGGCACATGATATTCTCCATCTTGGTAAGTCCTCCTTCCACATGCAATTTCCAAAGCCACAACCCCAAAACTGTACATATCTGATTCTTTGCTAGCCCTCCCTCCATTGATATATTCTGGGGCTAAGTATCCAAGTGTCCCTACTACCCCTATCCTTTGAGTCTTCAATCTGGGGTCCACCAACTTTGCCGTCCCAAAATCACCAAGCTTAGCACTGAAATCTGTGTCCAACAGAACATTAGCTGACTTAATATCTCTATGAACAACACATTGTTCTGCACCCTCATGAAGATAATGAAGTGCCGTGACAATGCCTAAGGCTATCTTGTACCTCACTTCCCATGGCAAAGTTCTTCTGTTGCCAAAGAGGTGAGTGTCAAGGCTTCCATTAGGCATGTAGTCAAAAACCAGCAAGAACTCCCCTTTCTCATGGCACCACCCGATGAATTGCACCAGGTTTCTATGTATAAGGCGACTTATTATCTTCACCTCATTGGTGAATATTTTCTCAGCACTTTGAAAGTCAGCAAAAATCCTTTTCACGGCAACAACACGTCCTAAATTACTAAGAACCCCTTTGTAAACTTGACCAGACCCTCCTCTTCCAAGCCTTTTATCTTCTGAGAACCCATCTGTGGCTGCAACTAATTCTTTATAATCAAAACTTCTAGGTATAGATGCTTTGTCCAAATCAGAGGCCACTAATATTATATGCCTAAGGTTATCATCACGAACAACCTTGATTCTTCTCTTCTTGATCATTATGATTGACCAACAAACACTCACAATCACGAGCACCAAAACAACTGAAGAAGCCACTGCAACAATTACTATAACCATTTTCTGCTTTTTGTTCTTTTTGCATACCTCAAAATCTGTGGGATCCAAAGTTGATGTAAAGTCCCAAGAATGAATAACATTTCGCTCACCACCTGCACCGCCAGTTGAAGCTGAAAATCCAACATTCACATAATCTGGTAGGCTTTCCATGAGGTTAATCACACAATGCAAAGTAGTATTGCAGGTTTCATTGAAAGACCAAGACACAACTAGGGTCTTGGTTGAAGAATTATAAGTAATCCAAGCATGAACTTTTTTCCCATAGTTGTTTTGAATATCAAACGCAGTATAATTGATGGATTTAATGGAGTGGTTGTTGATCCCAACATGTTGCCAATCAGGATCATCAAACAGCCTATTCACATATGTGTCAAATTCCACCATAAAAACATGATTTTGGCCTACACCATCTTCTATGGTCTTGTTGAACAGTCCAAGCCACCCACCACTTGAGCTGGCTGGAATTTGATAGCCAAGAGGAGCCATGTAAAAGGCAAAGCCATCGCCGGTTTTGTTAGCGGCTTGATCAATAGTGAATGAAAAATGAGTTGAGAAGTCTGTGAGATCATTTGTGGATGAGTCCCAGAGATGCAAAGGTTGGCCATAGAAGGCATGTCCAACTCGTAAGGCATCGACTTTGTTCAGCTCTATGGACCCTTTGATGGGCTTGGCATCACCTTCGTATACCATTTTGTGGCTTGCACACTCAGCATCACTAAAACTAGTTATATTAAAGTTTAGTGAGTGAACTATTGAAGGGGAAAGGGTGAGAAGAAGAATAGAAACTATGGAGCAATGAATAATATTGAGGTAATGGAAACAAGCAAAAGCAGCTAACATGGTTGATTAGAACTTGGAAAGAGGGTGGATACATCGCCCATGTAACATTGGAAGATTTATAAGCTGAAAGCCAAAAACTAAAAGCTTGTAAGAGACAGCTACATTTAATGCTCAACCGTATCAAAAAGTCTGTGGTGAGTATCTATGGAGAAAAAGAAGAAGGAAAGCGTGATAAATATTTCATTGTTTACAAGTCTTCCATTGTTTATAAGTCTTCAATGTATTATCGGCGTCAACGATAAAAGAATTGGATTGGACATTGAATTCGTCAAAATACTGATTTAAAGGGTAAGAAGTTTAATCGGTTCAAGTGAAATATAATAAAATAATATATATATATAAGTTATTATATTAATTTTATAATCAAAATATATATTTTAATTTTTTAAAGTATCATTTTTAAGTATCGAGAAGTATCATTTAATATAACAAATTTAATTTGTCAATTAAAACAAAATGTTTGCGTGACCAAAAACAAAACAAATTGGACGCTATGGACCCACAGAAAAAAACATAGTACATGCCTTGATCACAAAATTGAAAAACAAACGAGATGCTGGGACCGCGGAAATCAAGAAGCTTTGATATAATTGGCTAAAGCCATATGTAGAAGATAGGGTGTTCTGACACACCCATTTGATTTTACTGTAGATTCTCATCCATCTCTATCATATACGTAAGTATACATTTTAAATTTCCGCCGACCATCTCGATGAATCCATCTCCATCTTCTGGTCTGGCATGGTTTCAAACTTTCAGTTTCAGCCAAGGTTAACAAAACCATATTGGATATTGAGTCGATCAAAATACTAATTTAAATATTTAAAGCCCTAACTGATTTAATTAAGAGTCAAATCATATATATATAAAATGAATTATTATATTAATTTTATAATCAAAATATATATTTTAATTTGTAAAGTATTGATTTCATTTTAAAGACAAGTATCATTTAATATAACAAATTTAATTCATCAAAAACTAAAAAACCAAGAAACACACGGTCTAATTAAAACAAAATGTTTGTGTGACAAAAACAAAACAAATTGGCCGCTATGGACCCAAAAAAATAAAAAACATAGCAGATGCTATGATCACAAAATTGAAAAACAAGCTAGATGCTAGGATCCACGGAAATCAAGAAGCTTTGATATAATTGGCTAAAGCTATATCTAGAAGATAGGGTGTTCTGACACATCCATTTAATTTTATGAGAAATATTTGTATGATCTATCATATAATTATATTTTTTTATTAATTATATAAATATATTTTATATAAATTTTATTACTAATATATAATTTTATAAAATATATTTATATAATTAATAAAAAATAATACCATATAATACTTCGAAATATATAAAAATTTCTCTTGATTTTACTGTAGGTTCTCATTCATCTCTAACATGTACGCAAGTATACATTTTAAATTTCCCCAAACCCATCTCTGGATGAAGCCATCTCTATCGTCCAGTCTGGCACAATTTTAGACTGATACTTATCAGTCTTAGGCATATACAATTTGATATTTTATGTTAAAATTTTTTTAAAAAATTAAAATAATATTTTACAAATCTTTTTAAAGATCAAATTATATGTTTAATCAATAATTTTTATTTATTAATTAGATATTTAGTTTTTATAAATATAGAAAAATAACATAAAACTATTAAAATTTTTTTTGAGAAGTTAATAATTATAAATAGTTTTTTTTTATATTGTAACCTCAAAACATAATTAATGAATCACTGTTGTGTTCACTTATTAATCTTTTAAATAAACAGGAATGTAACTTTGTTCCATTCTTTCTTCCCCTTTCTTATCTCTTCTTAAATTGTTCCGATTCGTTCTCTTAATGAAACATCATCTAAACACACTGGAAAGCTATTTGGTCATTACTCATTTTTAGATTCGGGAAAAGATATTAAAACTAACTAGCTAGGTGCTAACAACCAGCTGAAGTTGTTGCTACCATGTCATAATGTTATATTTCCCATCGCAAACCAGAAATGACAGTGAAAGCCACTCGTCTTGCAATAACAATGGTTAATTTGGTGAGCTTTTGGCTATGATTATGGTGCAGGTTCAAGACAGCATCCATACCCAGAAGGAAATAACAATGAAAAACAAATTAAGTTCCCTTGTGATAAGAGCTAACGAGCGAAACACCCCAGAAGTAACGATTTTGTCTCGTTTTAAGCCTGAAGTTTTCACATACAATGTGAATACATATAATAATTGTCATCGAAAATCCCCACCACTGCATGTGATCTGTACACCGTCTATCCCACCAGTCAACAGTTCACGTACCTTTTAGCTGTCCTGTCCGCGTATTTGTTTGTTGTTCAGTGCTTCGAACGAACGCAATCATCGCAAAGGTTAACTCGGCGTTGTTGCGTCTCCTTGGGTTATGAGTCAGATTGGTAATCGATGCTTCGTTTAGTTAAGAGACGTGTTATTTGTATATTTTAAAATTTTGGATACTCCAAATTTTTTATATTAATTATTTTATTTATTTTATAATTTTTTTCTCTCCTCTCTCTCATTATCTAAAAATATCTACCTATATAATGGTAAAAAAATCATTTCTTTTTATTAATTTGTGCTTCAAAGTCAGTCTTCCGATCCGCGTCAAACAAGTTATTGTTGTTGTGAATTGCTTTCCATTTTCCCGTACATGAAAAAGAACAACCTTCTTCTACTTTTAAGCATGGGAAAATGGACAACCTTCTTCTACTTTTAAGCATGACTGCATGAGGACTAGTCACATGGAGCTTAGCAGCGCCTTTAAGGCTCCGACTTCTGTGTGCTCATCAGTACAAGGTATTTAACATATCTTGTGATTATAGCGAATAGTAAAGATTTATAAGATATATCAATATATTAATTATTTATGATATATTATAGTAATATATTAATTTTAAAAAAATTAAAAAATATAATTAAATATATTTTAAAAATTAATTTTTATATATTGATAATATTAAATTATATTAATAATATAAAATAATTTTATATAATTAATATAATATTATATTGATAAATAATATAAAATTATATTAATAAAATAAAATTATATTAATAAAATTAAATTATAATTTTTAAAAATTAATTTTTATATATTAATAATATAAAATTATATTAATAATATAAAATAATTTTATATTATTAATAAAAATTATACTAATAAAATAAAATTATATTAATAAAAAATTTTATTTTAATAAAATTTTTTAATTATATTAATAATATAAAATTATTTTATATTATTAATATAATTTTATATTATTAATATATAATAAATAATTTTTAAAATATAATTAATTATATTTTTAAAATTTTTTTAAATTAAATATTATTATAATATATTATAAATAATTAATATATTAATATATCGTATAATTTTTTTATCAAATTATAAGATACATCATATCCCTCCCTTGCCAATCAAAATGTTCCTATAACGCACCGACCAATGGTCAAAAAATTTTGTCGAGTATAGTGTTCAAAAAGCCGACCAATGGTCAAAAAATATAATACACTGGTCAAAAAGTCTCTTAAACCATTCCCACGAAGATCCTTCTTCCTTTGCTAGCATCGCATATTTTTTTTTGTTTATTGATCTAACATCTTATATTATAAATCTTCCTATCTTGCAGTACAGTAAAAAATCCTGAAACTAAATTAAATTATTTTTTAAAATCCCTGCCAACTAAAGCAAAGAATCATTGATTCACTTCCCACTAATCAAAAATCCCGGTTTTCGAGGTCATCTCAAGTGGACATTGATTCTAAATATCCATTGGTCGATACGTGAGCTGTCCTCCTGCAGACGGTCACATGGAAAGACTCTAAAAAAGCTAAGTCAGCTTTTGGCGTTTAGTGTCCTGGGAGCTTTCTGTAACCGATGGTCATTAACTTGTTTTTGGCGTTTTGTGTTTTGAAATCATCAAGAATCGGTCTTTCTTTTTCATTTTTTCCCCTCTTTAGAAACCAAGGAACATGAAAATTCATAATTTCATAAAATAAGGATATGAACCATTAATATTATACTCATACAATTATTTTCCCTTATTATACTCATAAAATCCTTACAATTTAACACTTAATTATAATTGTACTAAATCACCTTCATTCATATAATTTCAGCATATTAATATAAGAAATAGATTGTATTCTCCTCTTTTTGAGAAATATTTTTATTATACAACCCTTCCTATTATTTTCAAAATATGTATGCTCCTCACTTAAAGGATAAAAATATATTCCATTTTAATTTATTTTTAATTTTTTATTAAATATCTATTATTTTATATTTATTATCTTATTTTGATCAAAATATCTTTTATTAGTAATTATATTTATTAAAATATTTCTTATGAAATAAAAGATATGTAACTGATAATAATACAATAACATTGATATACATATGTTTGTGTGTGTGTGTGTGTGTATAATTTCCTAATTTTAACTACTCTTATATTTAGAGAAAAATTGTTAACAATAATAATAATATGTGATTTTTTTTTTTTTTTTTGTGGTTGTGTAGTCTCATGAGATATTTGATCCTTGTGATTATTTGCAGCATTGTTCCACCTTGCTTAATTAAAGTATCTTATTCTTGATATAAATGTAGTAGCTTTTTATTTTGTCCAAATTGAACGAAGAAATTGCTTAACATTATTCTTGTGGTATAATTTTGTCAAATAGAAGATGATAGTGCTACAGAATGCCACTAACCCTTGCCTTTCATTTCTTGCATAGGAGAGTGTTGGTTTTATATTTTCAATTAGTAGTTGGATCCCTTTTGGGTGCAATACTATACCAGTATACTCTAAAGGATTATGCATTCAAGGATGTGCTCTTTTGGACTCAGTTGCTGTATGGTTTGTCAGGGATGCTTGATCTGATTCTGGTCTTGAGATGGAACCTGAAGTTTGGTATACCTGACTATTTCTTTGTTGTGATGGTTGAAAGCATAGCTCAAATAAATAATAGGCTCAAGCGGATGGCTATGCTTGTGCTCAGCTCAAGGCTTTCCCCCTCAGGTATTGAAGGGACTTTCTTTGCATTGCTTATGTCAATTGATAATGTTGGACTTTTCTCATCATCATGGGGAGGACGCTTTGTACTCCACATACTGAAGATCACAAGAACACGGTTTGATAACCTTTGGTTAGCGATTTTGATCCAGAATGATAATTGGTGAAAATATACTATTTTTCCCCGTATTTGTGTATTGAATTTTTCCAAATTTATTCTCATAATGATGATTTTCTTGGATTAATTTAATAAATCTTTATTGTTGATGCTTTTAATGAGAAATTAATTATTTTGAATTTAATTGGCAATTATTCTCACTAAATTTATTTGATTGCAGAATTGATTTTTAGCATCAAGGATTTGAAGATTAGAGGGGAACAATTGGATAAAGATTTGAAGATTTGGAAGAACAAAAAGATGATTTTTGAAAGATTTGATTTGAGTCAAAGAAGGAAAAAGATAGAAGAGATTACTTGAAGATTTGAATCATAATTTTTTTAAAAAAAGATAAAGATAAGATAATGGAGATGAAGATTTGAAAAAGGAGAAAATCAAGAAAATCAGTTTCTTTCTGTTTGGATTTAAATTCTTTTATCCGTTAGAGGGTAAGAAGAATTGAGGGAGAGAGAAACATGCGCTAAGGGCTGGAGACTACAGAAATTATCGAGTATTGTTTTCTTTTCTTTTTCCATGACTTGCTAAATTTCTTATAGGTGTTAGGGAGATGTAGTCTTAGGGAACTAATTTTGTATTCCGTTTTGTTATTTTAATTATCTTTTCAATATATTACTTAATTTTTAGTGTTCTTAATGCTGTTTTTGGCCTGATCACCCATTAACTGATGTATGGTTTTGTGATGTTGAAAGCCATTTCACTTTACAAAATAAGCCAAACTAGAAATTAACATAGGTTAGAGTAGCCAGCAATGGAAGTACTCATTTGTACTACTAATCAATTCTTGTTTTTCATCCTTAGAATAGGTTTAGAATAGTCTAAGAAATTAAACTATTCAACTTGTCCCAAGAGGCCCCCAAGTATCAAGCCATTGAGCTTTGACTATAATTAAGAGTAATTCGACCGGTAATGATATTGTCAAGGAACTAAGTTAATAATTGGATAATACAAAATTTAGGAAACTTTGATGAAATCAACCCCTAACACCTGCTTTCCATCCATTGCTTATTTCTATTTTCTATAGCTTGTTTAATTACAATTTCTACATTTATTTAAATTCCAATTTTCTCTTAATTTGTGTTTGCCTGAATAGTGATATGTCCAAGTGAATCGATAATTGGTTTTGGTCCTCGTGGGAACGACAATCCCGTACTCATTTTTTTTTATTACTTGTGACCCGGTATACTTGCCGGACCTAGTTTTCTAAATTGGCTAACAAGTTTTTGGCGCCGTTGCCGGGGACTAAAGATCAATATCATTAGTAATTTGGGTGTTACTAATTTAGGTTGTTTATTTCTCTTTTTATTTTTATTTTTCATTTTCGTATTTATTTTTTTTCTTTTTTTATTCTTAAATTTTTCATTTATTTCTTTTCAGTTATTTATTTTATTCTAGGTAAAAAAAAAAAATTCATTGCTTCTATTTATAGCTCACCTTGGTGGAGTTCTTCCGTGTTATTAGCTTTTGTGTATGCGAGGTACTATTCCACCAGAGCAACTTCTCTTCGACCCTGAGATAGAGAAAACTGCAAAAAGGAATCGGAGACTCGCAAAAGAAAGAAGACAAGAGGAAAGTTCATCAAGTTATCAAGAAATAGAGATGGCTGATGAAAATCCTCTTCTTCCACGAACTTTAGGGGACTATGCTATTCCAACTACTAATGGTTGTGGATCCAGCATAGCAAGGCCACCAGTACAAGCAAACAATTTTGAAATCAAGCCGGCTATTGTGCAACTGGTGCAACAAAATCAATTTGGAGGAAGTCCTTTGGAAGACCCACATGCGCACATCACTAGTTTCATTCAAATTTGTGATACTTTCAAGATCAACGGAGCTAGCGATGATGCTATTAGATTGAGATTGTTCTCTTTTTCTCTAAGAGACAAGGCTGCTCATTGGTTGTCTTCACAGCCATTAGGGAGTATTTCTACTTGGGATGATTTAGTTTCAAAATTTTTAGGTAGATATTTCCCTCCTTCTAAGATGGTTAAATTACGATCTGACATTTCTTGTTTTATGCAGAAAGAAGGCGAGTCATTATATGAAGCTTGGGAGCGTTTCAAGGAACTTTTAAGAAAATGCCCAAATCATGCATTTGCGGAATGGCAGCAGATGCAAATTTTCTATAGTGGAATGAATCCCACTACAAAGGCTATGGTAGATGCATCTGCTGGTGGCTCATTGAATATGAAGACTCCTGAGCAAGCAAAAGAGCTAATTGAGACCATGGCAACCAATGAGTATCAGATGTCATCTGAAAGACAGAAAAGAGTCCTCCAAGCTGATACCACAGATGCCTTTCTAGCTCAGAGCAAGCTCTTGACCCAAGCGGTGACCACCATGACTCAACAGATGGTTGACATAAGCAAGCAAATGAGTCAATTGCAGTTAGCAGCGATACAAACTCCACCATTTGGTATTGGAGATTGTACTCCAGATTTTCAAGCCCACCAGAGCAAGCCAATTATATGGGACAGCCACAGAGATCCCATAATAACCCTTATTCAAATACATATAACCCAGGATGGAGAAATCATCAAAACTTCTCCTGGAGTAATCAAGGGAATATGGGGTCCCAACCAAATGCTCCTCTACAACAACAAAAGGCTGATTGGGAGCTAGCTATAGAAAAGCTTGCTCAATAGACGAGTACATTCATGGAAGAGTCAAGAACAATTTCAAAGAATCATGGAGCAAGCATTCGAAATTTGGAAGTGCAAATGGGTCAGTTGTCTAAGCAGATATTCAACCTAGAGAAGCCACAGGGTAGTTTGCCAGGTGATACCATACCCAATCCCAAGGAGCAATGTAAAGCAATTACCTTGAGAAGTGGAAGGGTAGTACAACAAGATGAGGAGTTAGAGGAGGAAAGTAAAAAGGAAGAAGAAAAAAATGAGAAAGAAAAAAAAATTGAAGAAAAAATAATTAAAGAGGGGGAAAAGAGTAAATGGGAGAAGTTGAAAGACAATCCATATGCCAGAGTCCCATATCTTGGCAGGCTGGTGAAGCAAGAAAAGGAAAAACAATTTTCCCGCTTTCTAGAGGTGTTCAAGAAGCTCCAAATTAATATTCCATTTGTTGAGGCATTAGAACAAATGCCATCTTATGCCAAATTCATGAAGTAGCTACTCTCAAAGAAAAGAAAGCTAAAGGAGGATGAAACCGTACCACTTACTGAGGAATGCTCAGCAATTATTCAAAGAAAGTTGCCACCAAAGCTGAAAGATCCTGGAAGTTTTTCCATACCATGCACCATTGGCAATATGGTTATTGGCAAGGCACTTTGTGACTTGGGGGCAAGCATCCACCTTATGCCTCTATCCATTATGAAAAAGTTAGGCATTAGTGAAGTGAAGCCCACCATGGTATCTCTTCAACTAGCAGACAGGTCTGTTAAGTTTCCATATGGCATTGTGGAAAATGTTCTTGTGAAGGTAGATCGCTTTATATTTCCAGCAGATTTCTTAATCCTAGATATGGAAGAAGATGATGAGATACCACTTATACTTGGGAGACCATTTTTGGCAACTGGCAGAGCTCTAATAGATGTCCAACAAGGAAAACTCATGCTCAGGTACAAGATGAGAAGGTTACTTTTAATGTCTTTGAGGCCATGAAGCACCCTGAAGATAGTGGCCAATGCTTCAGAATCGATGTCATTGATTCCTGTGTTAAGGAGATTTTTCAAAAGGCCACAATAGACACTCCATTGGAAGCTGCCTTGGTAAATTCTGTAACTTGTGTAGATAAGGAAGAAGATTCTGAGCTGATAGACTGTGTGAAGGCATTGGAGGCTCAACCAATCTTACCTATAAAACCAAAGATTCAAGATCTAGAGAAAAAAGTAAGTAAGGTGAAAGAAGTCTCCAAGCTAGAATTGAAGCCATTACCCCATACTCTCAAATATGGTTTTCTTGGTGAAGACAAATCCTTTCCAGTTATTTTGAACTCTTCATTGAGTAAATTAGAGGAAGAGAAGTTGTTCAGAGTCTTGAGAGAATACAGATCTGCCATTGGGTGGACAATTGGGGACATAAAGGGGATTAGTCTTGCCATTTGCATGCATAAAATTTTAATGGAGGACAACTACAAGCCTGTAGTGCAACCACAAAGAAAGCTCAACCCAACTATGAAAGAGGTGGTTCGTAAAGAAGTTATTAAGTTGTGGGATGCAGGTATCATTTATCCCATCTCTGATAGCCCATGGATTAGCCCAGTTCAAGTGGTTCCCAAGAAAGGTGGCGTGACAGTAGTAGCCAATGAAAACAATGAGCTAATTCCTACAAGAACTGTCACTAGTTGGAGAATGTGTATTGACTACCGTAGACTGAACAATGCCACCCGCAAAGATCATTTTCCTTTGCCATTTATTGATCAGATGCTGGAAAGGTTAGCTGGACATGCATATTATTGTTTCTTGGATGGATATTCAGGGTACAACCAAATTGCAGTGGACCCAGCAGATCAGGAGAAGACAGCATTCACCTGCCCATATGGAGTATTTGCTTATAGAAGGATGCCATTTGGACTTTGTAATGCTCCTGCCACATTCCAAAGGTGTATGCTTTCTATTTTTTCTGATATGGTAGAAAAAATTATTGAGATTTTTATGGATGATTTCTCTGTTTTTGGTTCCTCATTTGATTCTTGTTTGAATAATTTATCTTTGGTTCTTAAGAGATGTCAAGATACTAACCTTGTTTTAAATTGGGAGAAATGTCATTTTATGGTGCAGGAAGGAATAGTGCTTGGGCATCGAATTTCAAGCAAAGGCATTGAGGTGGATCGTGCCAAGGTTGATGTGATAGAGAAACTACCTCCACCAACAAATGTCAAGGGAATTCAGAGTTTTCTAGGCCATGCCGGGTTTTACCGTAGATTTATTAAGGATTTTTCTAAAATTGCTAAACCTTTGAGTAATCTGCTGGTTAATAATATGCCTTTTGATTTTACTGATGAGTGCATGCATGCCTTTAAAATTTTAAAAGAAAAATTAATTTCTGCTCCTGTTATTTCTGCTCCCGATTGGTCATTACCTTTTGAGTTGATGTGTGATGCTAGTGATATGGCTGTTGGAGCTGTTTTAGGACAGCGAAAGGATAAAGTGTTATGTGTGATTTATTATGCTAGTCATGTGCTTAATAATGCCCAAATGAATTACACCACCACTGAAAAGGAGATGCTTGCTGTAGTATTTGCCTTTGATAAATTTAGATCTTATTTGGTTGGGTCTAAAGTAATTGTTTATACTGACCATGCTGCTCTTAAATATCTTTTGAATAAATCTGATGCTAAGCCTAGGTTGATCCGTTGGATTCTTTTGTTGCAGGAATTTGATTTGGAAATTAGAGACAAGAAGGGCATGGAAAATCTGGGTGATGCATCACTTATCTAGGATTGTGCCTGAGAAATATATGGAGATAAATCAAGTACCTATCAAGGAAGAGTTTCCAGATGAATTCTTGTGTACTCTACAGCATTCTAAGCCATGGTTTGCTGATATAGCCAACTACAAGGTGATGAATGTCATACCCAAAGATCTCACTTGGCAGCAGAAGAAGAAATTCTTTCAAGACGCCAAGTTTTATGTTTGGGATGACCCATTCTTGTTCAAAAGGTGTGCAGATGGAATCTTGAGGAAATGTGTGCCACATGAAGAAATTAAAAATATATTATGGCATTGCCATGGGTCAGACTATGGTGGACACTTCAGCGGAAAAGGAACAGCCCATAAGGTCCTTCAAAGTGGTTTCTTTTGGCCAACTATATTTAAGGATGCCAGAAAATTTGTAGAAAGCTGTGATCATTGCCAGAGGACTGGGAATCTTTCCAGAAAAAATGAGATGCCCCTAAACAATATTTTGGAAGTGGAAGTGTTTGATGTTTGGGGAATTGATTTCATGGGACCATTCCCATCCTCGTTTTCAAACAAGTATATCCTGGTGGTAGTAGATTACGTCTCCAAGTGGGTTGAAGCTGCAGCACTTCCAACCAATGATGCTAGAGTAGTGACCAATTTTCTCAAGAAAAATATTTTTTCCAAATTTGGAGTACCAAGAGCAATTATTAGTGATGGAGGAAGCCACTTCTGCAACAAACAATTTGACAGCCTATTGGTTAAATATGGTGTAAGACATAAAGTGGCAACTCCCTACCACCCACAAACTAGTGGGCAAGTAGAAGTTTCCAACAGAGAATTAAAGAGAATTTTAGAGAAACCTGTTGGAGCCTCAAGGAAGGACTGGGCCAAAAAGTTAGATAATGCTCTGTGGGCATACAGAACAGCCTTCAAGACACCCATAGGAATATCTCCTTTTAAATTGGTTTATGGAAAAGCATGCCATTTACCAGTGGAGCTCGAACATAAGGCATTTTGGGCTATAAAAACCCTCAACTTTGACTTGAAGGAAGCTGGTGAGAAAAGGTTGCTACAATTAGATGAACTTGAAGAGTTTAGGTTGCATGCTTATGAGAACACCAAGTTATATAAGGAAAAGACCAAGCTCTATCATGACAGCAAAATTCGGGACAGAAAGTTCGAACCTGGACAACAAGTACTTCTATTTAATTCCCGGTTACAGTTGTTTCCAGGCAAACTAAAATCAAGGTGGTCTGGACCATTCATTGTAAAGCAAGTACATCCCTTTGGAGCAGTAGAAATTTAGCACCCTAAATCAAAAAGGTCCAGCACTGTCAATGGAGCAAGGCTAAAGCATTATTTTGGAAAGGAGATTGATCACAACAAATTCTCTCTTAAGCTGATTTCATCTGAGGAAACTAGCATAGTCTAGCTAGGACTATAAATAAGCGCTTCTTGGGAGGCAACCCAAGTTTCTATTTCCTTTCTTTCATTTTTTTTCCTTTTTGGTTTATTTTTAATTTCTACTAGTTATTATTCATGTTTAGTTTAATTTTCATGTTAATTTCATTGTTGGGTATCTAGGTATGGTGCAACGTAGTTGCTGGAGCCAGAATTCAAAGGTACTCTGCTTAGCCTCAATTTGAAGCTTATGTTGGAAAATTAAAGAGCTCTAGAGCCAAAACAGAAGCAATCACCAGATCCAACAAGAGAAGTAGGGGCTGCCAAACAAAAATTTGGGGAGTATTTGCTATTCTTTTTCTTTCTTTTCTATTTTTTTTTTTTAGTCAATTTGGTAATTTTCTTTATTTCAAGTTATCTCTTATTTAGCTTATTCTCATTATTAGCTTAGGATTGTAGGCTTTCTAGTCTAGTTTTTGAGCCGCGTCTTCTTAGCCATATGCGATCTCATTTCCTTTTCTTTTACTGGGTCAATGGCATAAATTGGCAGTTGATTGTTTATGGCAGTAAATGTCAAAGTTTTCCCAAAATTGTCTTAATTCATCAATATTTCTATCTTTTGATTTACTAATTTGTTAGAATCTCTTTAAGCTCTGTGCAACCTTTTGGCTCATTCCATTATTCTTAGTGGCTTTCTAATTGGATTAATCTGTGTTCTAATATTGTCCATGTGGTGGTTGAAAATTTTTTTTTTACAGACCAAAAAAAAAAAAAGAGAAGATGGAAAAATCAAAGAAAATAAAAATCGGGGAAGTGCCAAAGGCTATAAAAATCTTAAGGCTCTGAGTACCAATGTTCAGGCTATGCATAATGCATAACATTAATCCTGGATATGTACTTGTGGTGCGTCTATGCCATTGGATGACTTGAGTAAGTAGATCCGAGGGGTGCTTTATCACCTAATGCCTTGGGCCAATTGGAACGGGAGTCATTGATCGAACACTCTTCTAAAGAGTCACCATGGGACAGAGTATTTAGAGTCAGTTAAGCCCCAAAAAGAAAATTAAATTCAAATTCAATGTGCCGAATATGTGGTCTGTATTTTATTTTTCCCCCATTGGTCAATTTCTTAAAAAAAAAAAAAATTGTTGTGTGCCTAATTTGTATTCTTTTAGAGAGTCCATAACAGAAAGAACTTGATTTGAGCCATCTTACCCTTGCTTAAATTGATTAGAGCTTTTTAGTATTTCATCAAGATTAGAACTTTGGTGTAATTTTGCAAGCTTGTGTTAAAGTTGACATTTATGAATCCACTATTGTTTATACTGCATATAATTTTAGTTGATGCCTGGTAATTGAAAGATTGTGAGATGTCCTTTTTTTTTTTTTAATCCTTTTTACCTCTTATTTTGCTTGAGGACAAGCAAAAATTCAAGTGTGGGGATGATTGATAATTGGTGAAAATATACTATTTTTCCCCGTATTTGTGAATTGAATTTTTCCAAATTTATTCTCATAATGATGATTTTCTTGGATTAATTTAATAAATATTTATTGTTGATGCTTTTAATGAGAAATTAATTATTTTGAATTTAATTGGCAATTATTCTCACTAAATTTATTTGATTGCAGAATTGATTTTTAGCATCAAGGATTTAAAGATTAGAGGGGAACAATTGGATAAAGATTTGAAGATTTGGAAGAACAAAAAGATGATTTTTGAAAGATTTGATTTGAGTCAAAGAAGGAAAAAGATAAAAGAGATTACTTGAAGATTTGAATCATAATTTTTTTAAAAAAAGATAAAGATAAGATAATGGAGATGAAGATTTGAAAAAGGAGAAAATCAAGAAAATCAGTTTCTTTCTGTTTGGATTTAAATTCTTTTATCCGTTAGAGGGTAAGAAGAATCGAGGAGAGAGAGAGAAACATAGGCTAAGGGCTGGAGACTCTAGAGAGCTATCAGAGTATTGTTTTCTTTTCTTTTTCCATGACTTGCTAAATTTCTTATAGGTGTTAGGGAGATGTAGTCTTAGGGAACTAATTTTGTATTCCGTTTTGTTATTTTAATTATCTTTTCAATATATTACTTAATTTTTAGTGTTCTTAATGCTGTTTTTGGCCTGATCACCCATTAACTGATGTATGGTTTTGTGACGTCGAAAGCCATTTCACTTTACAAAATAAGCCAAACTAGAAATTAACATAGGTTAGAGTAGCCAGCAATAGAAGTACTCATTTGTGCGGCCAATTGAATTCTTGTTTTTCATCCTTAGAATAGGTTTAGAATAGTCTAAGAAATTAAACTATTCAACTTGTCCTAAGAGGGTCCTAGTATCAAGCCATTGAGCTTTGACTATAATTAAGAGTAATTGAATTAATGATATTGTCAAGGAACTAAGTTAATAATTGGGTAATACAAAATTTAGGAAACTTTGATGAAATCAACCCCTAACACCTGCTTTCCATCCATTGCTTATTTCTATTTTCTATAGCTTGTTTAATTACAATTTCTACATTTATTTAAATTCCAATTTTCTCTCAATTTGTGTTTGCCTGAATAGTGACGTGTCCAAGTGAATCGGTAATTGGTTTTGGTCCTCGTGGGAACGACAATCCCGTACTCATTTTTTTTTATTACTTGTGACCCGGTATACTTGCCGGAGCTAGTTTTCTAAATTGGCTAACACAGAACATTTTCAGAATCACGCCACCTTGCATGCTGTTTTTGGTGCCTAGAGCTGATCCAAACTCTTTAATTCTTCCAAGTGAAAGCTTGGACTCAAAGGCAGCTATTGACGCTTCAGAAAACAAGTATATTGAATTGGCCTCCCTTGTAAGCAGTGTTGAAGGTAAATAGGCAAGCACAAATATATTTTTGGATTTTTCATATTCAAATACATGAAAATACCAAGCCAATGATGCTTTGAATTGTGGAGAGATGTGATATGAAATTAAGTAAAGGTTCAAGTGGCTCTGATGTAGGAGGCTTTTATCATTTGCCTCCTTTTTTTTTTTTAATTTTAATGTTACTTTTCATGTCCAACAATATCTAGTGCAATTTGTCTGCATATAACCTGTGTTAGAAAAGAAGAAAGGAGATCAATTATTTGCCAGCAAAGATTGTGAGATAGTAAAACTCTACTAGTTGCCAGCATAGATAGTTTTTGATGCATGTTGTATGATGTAGTTGCCAGTGATTTTAAATTTGATTATGAATACATAGAGATATTTATGTATTAATCCTCTAGTCTTCTAGTCTGGGACTGGTAAGAAAGGTGGAAAATAAGCAAAATAAAATTAAAGATAGAAATAACCAAAAAAAAAAAGAAAATCCCAAAAGAAATTAAATATAAAACCTTTTTAATTCGTATTTGTTTTGGATAAAGGATGGATATTGAATGCTTGAAATTGTTTGGATTATAAAAAGGTTGGTTTGGGAAGTGATTGTTGTCATACCCTAGTGTCTATTGCCACACTCCTTTAATTGCATTTATTTTGATATTCCTAAAATGTCCCTAATTAAAAGCTGCATTAAACTTTTGTCTATTATCATTCTCATATTTTAAATTATATTTAATAAAATTATACTAATTAATATTAAACATAACAATTAACTATTTTTAATTTGATAATTTTAAAATAAAATTAACATATCAAATCAAACTCATGCTAAACCTAATTTGTTTACAAACTAAATCAAAGTTTTTTGTAATAGAATTCTATTTAATACTTTTTCTGATACAGTATTTTTAGGTACTTACCCTTCTGTGGCCATATATCTTCTATATTCTAGTCTTATAAATTCTTAGTCTTTTTTGAGTTTTTTTTTTCTTTCAACTATTTGAGTACTTTCAATCACCTTTTTTGACAAAAGAAAAACAAGATTCATATTCACCCTTTGATACAAGATAATATTAGAAGGTGAGTTACCTCGGTTTCATGTGATTTTGAGATACTTATTTATTTATTTTTTTAATTTTTTGAGATTGTATTTCTTATATATTTTAGATATCAAGTATTTTTATTTTTCAATTTTGGATATTAAAACTTATTTTAAACTTTTATCTTTTGCGGCTGTCACATTACAAAATTATATTTAATAACCATATTAATTGATATTAAATATAAAAATTAACAATAATTAAACTCTTAACAAAAAAATCATAACTAAATCTAATAATTAACTTGTATAAAAAATGTAGTAAAATAAAATTTAAATAATTTATTAACTTTGATCAAACAAAAATGTAACACTGGCTTACATAATATTAAAATTAGTTAATTTTCATAGTTAATTGGTTAATTTTATTTTAAAATTTTAAAATTATGAAATTAAGATAGTTAATTTATGTCATATTAACATTGGTTAATTTTTATGTTTAATATTAATTAGTATAATTTTATTAAATATAATTTAGAATATGAGAATGACAATAGACAAAAGTTTAACGCAGCTTTTAAGAATATCAAAATGAATGCAATTAAAGGAGTGTGGTAATAGACATAAGAGTGTGGCAATAGACACTCCTGTTGGTCCGACATGTTTTTTTTGGGGTTTAAGCAAGCCATTAAAAATTGAATGTTAAGAAAATTAACAAATAACCCCTCCCCCCAAAATAAAGAGAAAAAAAAACAAATAATTCACACAAACAAAATATTGGAATGTAAACTATTTGGAATAACACATTGTTTTGCATGGTTAAAATCAAGTTTAATTGGTAAGCATAAAAATGAAAAGTAGAATGGAAAAAAATCATATGATGAAACGGGTTACACTTTACTTGTTATTACCTTATATATTTTAACGAATTTAATTAGTAGACTGTGAATGTGAAAATTATTAAAAACCTTTTATAATGATACTTACTAATGTGTAATTACTTTATTTGAAGAATATTTTTACGCTTACCAATTAAACTTGATTTTAACCATGCAAAACAATGTGTTATTCCAAATAGTTTACATTGCAATTTTTTGTTTGTGTGAATTATTTGTTTTTTTTTTGTTTTTTTTTTTGTTGGGGGGTTATTTGTTTATTTTTTGAACATTCAATTTTCAATACCACGCTTAAACCCCAAAAAATATGTCGAACCAATTGTTATTTGGACTTGCTGACTCAAGGTCTTCTCACTGAAAATCCTCCAAACATACAAGTACTTTTACTCCACAAAACAATTCACACCCTTTATTTTTTTTTTTCTCTTTTCTGTTCTCTCATTTACAAGCAAAGGTTGAGATACTCCATCGAGAAAAAAATTTCTTCCTCCATGAGGTATCAAAGTAGAACTCCTTCTTTCTAATTAATGCAGAATATTTCACAAGATGGACAAAAAGAAAATTACCACACACTAGCTATAGAATTATGACCATAGTAACCACAACATTTTCAAGTGAAATATTCTTGTCTCTCTTTATTCAATAGATAAAAATATAAAGGCACTTGTTAAAGTACTTAATACTTTAGTATCTACTATTATGTGTCCGGTTAATTTTTCAATTAATCAATCCTATGTAGAAAACATAGCACCCATCCGCCTACAAAGCTTTCTACACAAAATAGATTAATTCAAAGCCTTATAGATCAAACAATTCTATTATTCTTAACATAGTGATTTAGATGCTAAAATCGACATATGATAATCAAAGTTTAATCAAATGTGAATTTTAGTTATGGAAGTATCAAATCGATATATTACCTACATAAATAGTATACATTCATTATCAGTTAACATCATATTTAATATTTATGTAATTAAAATTCACACTTATTTGTACAACATTAATCACATATTAATTTGAGTGTCTAATGTAACATCTCGAAGAATAGTAAGCTTGGTTAGCACTGCTAATTAATTTATTTCATTTCATTAGAGACATAAGAGTAAAAGAGTAATTAGAGGTGAATTAGGGAGATTAAGGTTAGAGAAATTTGAAATAGTTATGTAGAAAATTTAAGAAGATTATTAGTAATGTTTAACAAGTTTAAAGGAAATTAGTTAAATTTCTGCATGGCATACTGTAAGAATCGAGTCGGTAGAAACTTACATTTAAAACCCCAATTTTCGTGGCTAGAAGTCAGCCACACATAACCATTTTGTGGCGCCACCTTTAGCCACATAATGAGAAAAATCAACCAAAATTAACTCATACATAAAGCCACCAATGAGGTAATACATGTCTTTGTCTCCTTTATGACATTAGACCTCCATAATCCCCAATATCTCCTCCACATTTTTTGGCCCCAGCGAGCAGAGTTCTCTCCTTCTTTTCCTCTTCATTTTCATCTCATCCTTCTTCCTTTCTTCAACCTTTACCCACTTGTTCACCCAAGATTTGTGTTTGACTAATCCAAATATCAAATTTAAGGTAGGATTCATGAATTTCTCTTATTATTAGTGTTATTCTGACTAAGTAGAGCTTCTATTCTTTTCATTAAATTGACGATATATTGTGATTATATGAGTTTTTATGGTTGAATTAATATGTCAATATTTGGTTTGGGTTGGAAATGGAGTGAAAAGCTTAAAGAGTAGCTGAACCAGAATTAGCTGGGCTGAGAACCCTAGATGTGTCTATACGGTAGAGTGTACGACTTTATATACAACCATAAAAATTTGATGAAATAAATTTATATGAAACTAAACATCTAGAGATTTCCAACCATATAAATTATAAGGTCATTGGATTTGTAATGAGTGAGATATAAATTTTTGAATTTAACCCTAAAACATTGTCCCTAAACTTGAGCAGACTGGAATGTGAAGGGCATAACTTGCTCCGTATCATCTCAATTGGAATGCAACTAATTTTGTTAGAAAGCAAATACATAGAGTAATATGCTATAAAAATTTCAGAGTTAGATTCCTTTCCTGTTTTTCCCAGTAATTCACCGAAGTTGCCTTGTGTCATAACTAAGATGAAACAGGGTAGACCAATTCAACCAAGTTTGAGAGCTTATAACCTAAGCTTTGGCCACCCAAATAACACGAAACTTATTGAAAATAAAAGTTAGTTCATTTAGATTTAAAATGATATAGATTTCAAACAAATCTAGTAAGATTTCCATTTTTGGTAAAGTTTCACATTTTGGAACCCAATTCTACCTAATAGTAAGATAGACCTAGGTTAATCCTCAATAACTTAAGCTATACTTACCAAAATTTAATGGGACTAAAGAGAATACAAACTAGACCATTCAACATATCAAAAATTTATATTTAACTCAGATTTAAATGAGTTAAATATAAATTATGACATAAATTATAAAATAGGATAGAATTGAGTAAATTGAGTACAATTGCCAAATTAGGTGCTTAGGCAATTTAATATGTGTATGAGTTTCATTTTAAGTTGAATGTTGCAATTCTATATTGATACTAAAATGTTAATGTGTTATATTGATTCTGATGTATTGGTTGACTATCTGATTTGAAAAGCACTATTTATAGAGAAGCGAACTTGATCTGTTATACTACCAAAATTTCGATAAAACCTATACATGATGTATTATGCATTCTAATACCTATGTTATCCAAGTTAAATTGACGATAATTACATGAGTCACGAGGACTATGATGATTCTATATTACTTGGGCTAGCTCCGGAATAAAATTAAGGAGAATAGATAAGTGAGGGAGTCGAGAAAAGTAAACCCGGCTATCTTCTATAGGACCGAACTCAATTCTAAAAAGCAAACTATTACCTAGAAGTTATATGGCCTAAAACTCCCAGGGGATCAAGTATGGATGAAAAATAAGATTAAACACCATAAGAACGATGATACATAATACTTAGGTGTGTTAAACAAAGCAAAGGAAAAAGTGAAATAAATAATGCCAAGTATATTTACATGATTTAACATGCGCATTCCCATATGTAAATTGTGTGGCTATTATCATTATTACCATGTTTACAAATTACCTATTGCTATCCTTATATCTGTTCTAGAATTTATGATGTGATTGTTAAAAGTAACCTACTTTGGAAAATATATTTTTTTAAACCTAAAAATGAATTTATACATATATGG
Organism: Pterocarpus macrocarpus; assembly: GCA_031439585.1. Classification (NCBI taxonomy): domain Eukaryota; kingdom Viridiplantae; phylum Streptophyta; class Magnoliopsida; order Fabales; family Fabaceae; genus Pterocarpus; species Pterocarpus macrocarpus. The sequence goes on from CM062514.1 coordinate 37,289,160, forward strand.
ATGAGACTTCTTTCAAAATAAACCGAAACAGCTAAAGCAACGACAATGACATGAATTAGCAGGTAACTTAAGAATTCTACTATGAATGAAAGAAAATTCTCATGCCTATGTGTTTCTCGTGTCGTCTCCAGAGCACTTAGGGGGGCTCAAAGAGGATTCTAATTAGCAGAATTCAAGGGCAGCTGAAATATTTATTAAAGACATATTGGCAAACACATCCTTTTGTACTAATGCTCACAGATTGTTTTATTAGCTGAAATTTCTAGTAGACTTGGTTATGTACTTGTGAGGAACCATAATGTAATGTACCTACTTGTAGAATGCAAACGACGTTGTATTTTTCTAAGAACTTGAGGAGAGAAACAAATCAAGGCCCATATAACTTATGTTAACAACTCCTAATAAAATATTATGACTTAAGCATAATATCATAATTGGGAGGGTGTTACATTTAAAGACTACATAGAAACATTATTTCGCAACATCAAACTAACGTCCATCATTAACAAGGCTACTGGTGATGGGTGATGATTGAAAGGAGTACCTAGATTGTCCATTGGTTAGTCGAAGAGGACCATCATGCATATCAATTGGAAGCATAGGTAGTGATGATTCAAGTTGAAGAACCTTAATTACTTGTGCTGCCTTTGGCCTTTCCTTGTCATTTGGGTGGGTACACCATAGTCCCACTGTCAGCAAGCATGTCATTTGATGAACATCAAAATTCTTGTTTAATCCCTCATCAGCACCATTTAAAATATTCCCTTCTACATATAGTTGCCATACCCAATTAACGAGAGGCACATGATATTCTCTATCTTGGTAAGTCCTCTTTCCACATGCAATTTCCAAAGCCATAACCCCAAAACTGTACATGTGTGATTCTTTGCTAGCCCTCCCTCCATTGATATATTCTGGGGCCAAGTACCCATAAGTCCCTACTAGCCCTGTCCTTTGAGTCTTCAATCTGGGGTCCACCAACTTTGCCGTCCCAAAATCACCAAGCTTAGCCCTGAAATTTATGTCCAATAGAACATTAGCTGACTTAATATCTCTATGAACAACACATTGTTCTGCACCCTCATGAAGATAATGAATTCCCGTGACAATGCCTAAGGCTATCTTGTACCTCACTTCCCATGCCAATGTTCTTCTGTTGCCAAAGAGGTGAGTGTCAAGGCTTCCATTAGGCATGTAGTCAAAAACCAGCAAGAACTCCCTTTTCTCATGGCACCACCCGATGAATTGCACCAGGTTTCTATGTATAAGGCGACTTATTATCTTCACCTCATTGGTGAATATTTTCTCAGAACTTTGAAAGTCAGCAAAAATCCTTTTCACTGCAACAAAATGTCCTAAATCACTTAGAACCCCTTTGTAAACTTGACCAGACCCTCCTCTTCCAAGTTTTTTATCTTCTCAGAACACATCCGTGGCTGCAACTAATTCTTTATAATCAAAACTTCTAGGTATAGATGTTTTGTCCAAATCGGAGGCCACCAATATTGTATGCCTAAGGTTATCATCACGAACAACCTTGATTCTTCTCGTCTTGATCATTATGATTGACCAACAAACACTCACAATCACGAGCACCAAAACAACTGAAGAAGCCACTGCAACAATTATTATACCCATTTTCTGCTTTTTGTTCTTTTTGCATACCTCAAAATCTGTGGAATCCAAAGTTGATGTGAAGTCCCAAGAATGAATAACATTTCGCTCACAACCTGCACCGCCAGTTGAAGCTGAAAATCCAACATTCACGTAATCCGATAGGCTTTCCATGAGGTTAATCACACAATGCAAAGTAGTATTGCAGGTTTCATTGAAAGACCAAGACACAACTAGGGTCTTGGTTGAAGAATTATAAGTAATCCAAGCATGAACTTTTTTCCCATAGTTGTGTTGAATATCAAACGCAGTATAATTGATGGATTTAATGGAGTGGTCGTTGATCCCAACATGTTGCCAATTAGGATCCCAATGAGAATCATCAAATGGCCTATTCACATATGTGTCAAATTCTACCATAAAAACGTGATTTTGGCCTACACCATCTTCTATGGTGGAGTTGAATAGTCCAAGCCACCCACCACTTGAGTTGGCTGGAATTTGATAGCCAAGAGGAGCCATGTAAAAGGCAAAGCCATCGGCTGGGGCTATGTTAGCGGCTTGATAAATAGTGAATGAGAAATAAGTTGAGAAGTCTGTGAGAACATTTGTGGATGAGTCCCAGAGGTGCAAAGGTTGGCCATAGAAGGCATGTCCAACTCGAAAGGCCTCAACTTTGTTCAGCTTTATGGACCCGTTGATGGGCTTGGCATCACCTTCGTATACCATTATGTGGCTTGCACGCTCAGCATCACTAAAACTAGTTATATTAAAGTTTAGTGAGTGAACTATTGAAGGGGAAAGGGTGAGAAGAAGAATAGAAACTATGGAGCAATGAATAATGTTGAGGTAATGGAAACAAGCAAAAGCAGCTAACATGGTTGATTACAACTTGGAAACAGGGTGGATACATCGTCCATGTAACATTGGAAGATGAGAAATACTAAATGTACATAGGTTGTCCCGACATAACCTTTGACAACCGTGTGATTTGATATAAAAGCATTTAAAAAAAATTAAAACTAAATAAAATTGAATTTTAACTGTGAATGATGCACTATATCGATGCGACACCCCCTTTTTGAGGGTTCAAATACCAGCTCTCTTGGAAGATTTATAAATTGAAAGCCAAAAACTAAAAATTTGAAAGACACGGTTACATTTAATGCTCAACTGTATCAAAAAGTCTATGGTGAATGTCTATGGAGAAAAAGAAGAAGGAAAGTGTGATAAATATTCCATTGTTTACAAGTCTTCCATTGTTTATAAGTCTTTAGCGTATTATTGGCATCAAGGTTAAGAGGATCGAAATGAATATTGAATTGGTCAAAATATTGATTTAAAGTTTTAAAGGTTAAATTGATTCAAGTGGAATATAATAAAATAATATATAAATATAAGTTATTATATTAATTTTATAATCAAAATATATTTTTTAATTTTTTAAAGTATCATGTTTTTTTAATCGAGAAGTATCATTTAATATAACAAATTTAATTTGTCAATTAAAACAAAATGTTTGTGTGACCAAAAAAAAAACAAATTGGACGCTATGGACCCACAGAAAAAACATAGTACATGCTATGATCACGAAATTGAAAAACAAACTAGATGCCGGGACCACGGAAATCAAGAAGCTTTGATATAATTGGTTAAAGCCATATGTAGAAGATAGGGTGTTCTGACACACCTATTTGATTTTATTGTAGTTTCTCATCCATCTCTATCATACACGTAGGTATACACTTTAAATTCTGCAGACCATCTCGACGAATCCATCTCCATCTTCTACTCTGGCATAGTTTCAAACTTCCAGTTTCAGCCAAGGTTAACAAAATCATGTTGGACATCGAGTCGATCAAAATACTAATTCAAATATTTAAACGTCTAACTGATTCAATCAAGAGTATATATATATAAACTATTATATTAATTTTATAATCAAAATATATATTTTAATAATTTTATAATCAAAATATGTATTTTAAATTTTAAAGTATCGAATTTTTTTTATCGACAAGTATCATTTAATATAACAAATTTAATTTATCAAAAACTAAAAAACCAAGAAACGCACGGCCTAATTAAAACAAAATGTTTGTGTGACAAAAACAAAACAAATTGGATGCTATGGACCCAAAAAAAAAAACATAGCAGATGCTATGATCACAAAATTGAAAAACAAACTATTGCGCGCTCGAGGCCTTGGTTTGGCTGGTCATGATAATGGCCTTAAAAGTAGGTGTATTGAAGAGGTGCGACTTCGAGTCGTAGGGGTAGAGCCCCTTGGGCCCCCTCCCCCCAAAAAAATGACCAAGAAAAAAAAAATTAGATACTAGGACCCACACACATCAAAAAGTTTTGATATAATTGGCTAAAGCTATATCTAGAATATAGGGTGTTCTGACACATCCATTTGATTTTACGAGAAATATTTGCATAATCTGTTAATATTATATAGCTATATTTTTGGATCAATTATATAATTATATTTTATATAAGATTCATTATTAATATATAATTTTATAAAAATATATTAATATAATTGATTAAAAATAAACCCACATAATATTTCAAAACATATAAGAATTTCTCTTGATTTTATTGTAGGTTCTCATTCATCGCTAACATTTACGCAAGTATACATTTTAAATTTCCCCAAACCCATCTCTCGATGAATCCATCTCTATCTTCTAGTCTGGCACAATTTTAAAATTATCAGTCTCAGGCATATAACATTTGATTTTTTAGGAACTTATTAAATATCAAAATTTTTTTAAAAGATTAAAATAATATTTCACAAGTCTTTTTGAAGATCAAATTGTATGTTTAATCAATAATTTTTTATTTATTAATTAGATATTTAATTTTTATAAATATAGAATAATAACATAAATCTATTAAAAAAACTTTTTGAGAAGTTAATAATTATAAATAGTTTATTTTTTTATATTGTAACTTCAAAACATAATTAATGAATCACTGTTGTGTTCACTTATTAATCTTTTAAATAAACAGGAATGTAACTTTGCTCCATTCTTTCTTTCCCTTTCTTATCTCTTCTTAATTGCTCCGATTCGTTCCGTTAATGAAACATCATCTAAATGCACTGCAAAGCTATTTGGTCATTACTCATTTTTAGATTCGGGAAAAGATATGACAACTAACTGGCTAGGTGCTAACAACCAGCTGAAGTTGTTGCTACCATGTCATAATGTTATATTTCCCATCACAAACCAGAAATGACAATGAAAGCCACTCGTCCTGCAGCAATAATGGTTAATTTGGTGAGCTTTTGGCTATGATTATGGTGCAGGTTCAAGACAGCATCCATACGCAGAAGGAAATGACAATGAAAAACAAATTAAGTTCCTTTGTGATAAGAGCTAACGAGTGAAACACCCCAGAACTAACGATTTTGTTTCGTTTTAAGCCTTAAGTTTTCACATACGATGTGAATACATATAATAATTGTCATCGAAAATCCCCGCCACCGCATGTGAACTGTACACCGTCTATCCCACTAGTCAACAGTTCACGTACCTTTTAGCTGTCCAGTCCGCGCATTTGTTTGTTGTTCAGTGCTTCGAACGAACGCAATCTTCGCAAAGGTTTACTCGGCGTTGTTGCGTCTCCTCGGGTTATAAGTCAGATTGGTAATCGATGCTTCGTTTAGTCAAGAGACGTGTTATTTGTATATTTTAAAATCTTGGATACTCTAAATTTTTTTTTTATTAATTATTTTTTTTATTTTTTATTTTATAATTTTTTTTTCTCTTTTCTCTCTCATTATCTAAAAATATCTACCTACATATCGGTATAAAAATCATTTCTCTTTGTTAATTTGTGCTTCAAAGTCGGTCTTGGGATTCGCGTCAAACAAGTTAAGGTCCGTTTAGTTTAATTTTTTGGAGAAGATTTTTTGAAAAAAATATTTTAAAAGAAGACTTTTTAGAGGAATTACTTTTAAAAGAATAATTTTTGTTTAGTTTGAATATATCAAAAGTAAGTTTAGGAGAATAAATTTTGTTTGAATAGGATAAAGTAAAATTACTTTTAATTGTTAATATAAGAGTAATAATAAGATTTCTTATCAAAAGATCTTTTTTTAGAATGAAAAATAACCTCAAAGATATTTATTCTAAAAAGCCTTTTAAAAGAAGTTAAATCAAACATTATCATTTACTATAAAAAGTCATTTTTCTTCTCCTAAAAGACCTTCCAATAAATACAAATTTCAATCCAAATAGGCACTTATTGTTGTTGTAAATTGCTTTCCATTTTCCGTACATGAAAAAGAACTTTTTTCTTCTATTTTTAAGCATGACTGCATGAGGACTAGTCACATGGCTGGGCATACTTTGGTGAAGATGGAGTTTTCCATCTTCACGTGAAGATATGACATGGTTGCAATAAATTGGTGACATGTGGCAGTGATGTATTGATGCATCAATTACCTATAATATATTGTAGTAATATCTAATTTTAAGAAAATTTAAAAATATAATTAAATATATTTTAAAAATTAATTATTATATACTGATAATATAAAATTATACTGATAATATAAAATAATTTTATATTGTCAGTGTAATCAAAAAATTTTATCAGTGTAATTTTAATTATTATACATTGACAGTGTAAAATTACACTGGCAGTATAAAATAATTTTACACTGTCAGCATCAAAAAATTTTATTAGTGTAATTTCACATAAAATTATACTGGTAATATAAACTAATTTTATACTGTCAGTGTAATCAAAAAATTTTATCAATATAATTTTAATTATCATACACTGATAATGTAAAATTACACTGGTAATATAAAATAATTTTATACTGAATATATTGATAAAATTTTTTGATTATACTGACAGTATAAAATTATTTTATACTGCCAGTGTAATTTTACATTATCAGTGTATGATAATAAAAATTATACTAATAAAATTTTTTGATTACAATCGACAACAGAAATTAGTTTATATTGCTGTATAATTTTACGTGAAATTACACTGATAAAATTTTGATTACAATCGACAAAGATAAAATTATTTTATATTATCAGTGTAATTTTATACTGTCAGTGTATAATAATTAAAATTACACTGATAAAATTTTTTGATTACACTAACAATATAAAATTATTTTATATTATCAGTATAATTTTATACTGTCAGTGTATAATAATTAATTTTTAAAATATATTTAATTATATTTTTAAATTTTCTTAAAATTAGATATTACTATAATATATTATAGGTGATTGGTATATCAATACACCTCTATCACATGTCACCAATTTGTTGCAACCACATGTATCTTCACGTGAAGATGGAAAAATCCATCTTCACCGGAGTATGCCCTTCCCTTAATTCCGGAATAGTAGTCACCCAAGTCGAATGGAGCTTAGTCCGTTTGTTTTAAGAGAAAAAGGAAAAAAGAAAAATACATGGAGAGAAAATGTAGGAATTAGGCACTTTTCCTTCGTTTGGTTCAGGAAAAGAAAAAGATGAGAAAATCAAAAAGTGACATGGGATCCGCGACAAAAGTTTTCTCCTTCTTGTTGCGGATAAAAGAAAAAGAAGAAAGGTATATATAGCAAATGACATGATTGCCCTGAAAATAAAGAGCCTTTTGGTGCCGTAGAATACAGCGTGTAGAAATAAAGTGAAGCGGTATAATAATAATAATAAATATATATTTAATAAACAAATACAAAACAAAGTTATTTAAAAAAATTAGGACAATTTTAGTAAACAAAGTTTTTATATAAAAATATTACAACTTAAATTTATATCACATTTTTTATTTTAAAAATAATGTCAAACTAAATTTCATAATTTAAATATCAATACATTAAAATTTTTAATTAATATTTATTATAAAATAATTATTGATGTAATTAATTAAAAAATCAAAAAAATATATAAATTTAATTTATATATACTATCAATATAAAAAAAATTTTATATTTTTATCCATTTATATGTTATCATATCAGTAAATATGATTAAATTTCACATTTACAATTTAAATAATCATGCATATGAAAGCATATAATTACTTGACTATATAAAAACTTATTATATTATCAGTATATCAAAATTAAATTTAAAATATATTTATACTTTATTACAATATATATATATGTCATTTTATCTTTAATTTTAATTTTTTTCTTCTCATTTTTTTATTCAAATATAAAAAAATATATATATATATATATATATATTTTTTTTTTATTTTCTCTTCCCTCCATTTTTTTTTTCTATTTTCTATCCTCCCATTTTATCTTCCTATCCAAACGAAGCATAAAAGACCAAACTCATGTCGTGAGCAAAAGGGTCAAAAAGCATAGTACAGTGGTCAAAAAACCCACCAATGGTCAAAAAATATAAAAGAGGTATTATTTGTATAATTTTTAACTCTAAATACTTCCAATATCCACACACATCCTTGGAAGAAAAAAATTATAAAAAAAAAATCAAAAAGTAAAAGGAGGAAGAAAAGAGATATAAATAAGGGTGTTAGATATTTAAAAAAAAGAGTGATATAAAAAGTTTTTCTCAAAATATAATATAGTGGTCAAAAAGTGTCTTAAACCATTCCTATGAAGATCCTTCTTCCTTTGCTTACATCTCATATTTTTTTTTGTTTATTGATCTAACATCTTATATTATAAATCTTCCCACCTTGCAGTACAGTTAAAAATCCTGAAACTAAATTAAATTAATTTTTTAAAATCCCTGTCAACTAATGCAAAGAATCATCGATTTCCAACCACTTCCCACTAATCAAAAAGCCCGGTTTTCGAGGTCATCTCAAGTGGACATTGATTCTAAATATCCATCGGTTGATATGTGAGCCGCCCTCCTGCAAGACGGTCACATGGAAAGACTCTAAAAAAACTAAGTCAGCTTTTGGCGCTTAGTGTCCTAGTAGCTTTCGGTTGCCGATGGTCATTAACTTGTTTTTGGCGTTTTGTGTTTTGAAATCATCAAGAATCGGTCTTTCGTTTTCATTTTTTCCCCTCTTTAGAGACCAAGGAACATGAAAATTCATAATTTCATAAAATAAGGATATGAACCATTAATATTATACTCATAAAATTATTTTCCCTTATTATACTCATAAAATCCTTACAATTTAACACTTAATTATAATCGTACTCAATCACCTTCATTCATATAATTTCAGCATATTAATATAAGAAATAGATTGTATTCTCCTCTTTTGAGAAATATTTTTATTATACAATCCTTCCTATTATTTTCAAAATATGTATGCTGCTCACTTAAAGGATAAAAATATATTCCATTTTAATTTATTTTTAATTTTTTATTAACTATCTATTATTTTATATTTATTATCTTATTTTGATCAAAATATCTTTTATTAGTAATTATATATATTATAATATTTCTTACGAAATAAAAGATATATAACTGATAATAATACAATAACATTGATATATATACGTCTGTGTGTGTATAATTTTTTAATTTTAACTACTATTATATTTAGAGAAAAATTGTTAACAATAATAATAATATGTGATTTTTTTAAAAGTACGAATTGCATACTTTTAATTTTTACTATTCCATAATGTGTGATAATTAATATTAAAATATAAATATTGATAAAATATTCTTGTACTAATTTATTAAAATGAAAATAAAATTTCAAAGTTATATTACATTTTATATTTCTTAAAATCATTAAACATGAATTAAAATAATCTTAATAAACATAGTATCATTAATATTAGTATATTAATTCTCAAAAATTTATAAAGTAAAATACAACTTCCTCCCTTGATAGAGGATATTATTACACTCTCCTCCCATTTATTTTTAAAACATATCCTCCCTTCCACTAAAAAATTACAATGAGTACAATATAATCCCTTTCATAAGAGATGGTATTATTACACTCTCACTTTTATTTCTTAAACATGCACTCCCCTGCCCTAAAAAATTAAAATAAACTACACTTTAATCAATTTTTAAATTTTTCATTAATTTTTTATTATCTCATTATTTTATTTTTGATCAAAATATCCTTTATTAATAGTTATATATATTAACCTTTTTATATATATATATATATATTTATATATATATATATATATATATATATATATATATATATATGGCTAATAATAACATATGCTTCCGTTTTTGAACTCTTGAAGCAATTGAGGGTTAAATCAAATTCAAGACCAGTAACCTTTTAAGATAACAAACGGGTCTTTTGATGTTTCCCATGTTTGACCAATCAAACCAAGAAGAAACATCCTATTTTAAACATCCTTTTTTCTTCTTCCTCCATTTTCTCTCTCTCAGTGTTTTTAATTTTGTATTTTACTTTTTCCTATTGCCATTGCTGCAAACAAGGATTATAAGTATTTGAGCAAAACAGCAAAAACTAGAAGAAATCTTTATTCTTTTGAGTGTCAGCACCCAATTTTTGATTTGACAAAAAAATAAATAAATAAATAAGAGAACAGCCCAATAAGAGAACAGCAACTCAAATAAATAAATAAATAAAAAGAAAGAAAAGAAACAACAAAAGGGCAGGGCAGTGCCAAGAAAGAGACAAGCTGATAGTATTGAAATCACGCATGGCATATTTAGCAAAGCAAAAGGAACAACTGCAGGGAGGCAAGCATGAAGTTCTAGGGACAAAGCTGTATTGTTTCCCGTTACCTTTTGTCATTATCATGGTTTTAAATTACGGTTGTCATGGTAGTTGTGGTTACAATACGAATATGACTACTACAATTGCAGAAAATTGCATGAAAATACAGCTGATGCAACTGCCATTATTGTTGCAATGCAGTTGCCGACCACAATTTAGAACCACAGTCACTATTGGATCAGCACCTTGCTGCACTCTAGTACAACAACTCTGTCTTCTGAAAAAAAAAATAGTGGAAATGAAAAATAATAAAACCGAAAAGGCAGAGAGTGCGAATATAAAAAGAAGCAGGAGAGACTGCATAAGTGAACCGAAGAGGGGAGTTTGAATAGAAGCAAAGCACAAGGGAGCTGTAGAAACACAAGAGTCTCTGGAAAAAGAGCAGAAGGCGAAGCTAAAAGAGGACACTAGACCAAAGGAAGAAAGAACTTGTAGATTGTGCTACAACCAGGTAAGATCCTCTATATCCTCATGTTTTAAGCTTGTGCAGTAGTTGATTCCGATTGGAAGAAACCCCCAAATTGGTCCTTATTAAAAACACTGCATGACAACTTCGTTTCTGACAAATGAAAAATTCAAAAATAGTCCTTAAGGTGGGTCAAATTAATGCTTTCTAGGAACTAGTATGTCCGATAAAAACATTTCTTAAAGATTAATCTGTCCATAAAAAGGACTAATTTGACCAATATTTTTAATAGTTAGAGATTATTTGCCAGGATGAATTTGCAATGCAGTGTTTTCTATAGGACCATTTTGGGAGTTCTGTCTTTGAATTGCTATAATATGAATGTCATGATTTGTTTGGCTAAACCATAAAGATCACCTCACCATATCTACATAAACACAAATACTGAAATACACAACCCAAAACAACCTCAGAACTTCACATTAACTCCAGGCAAAAACGATTTAACCACAAAACCGTTCCCTGCATCAACCTCATTACCTCCAAACCCTAACATCCTTGGAACAACAAAAAGGAAAATTCAAAAACAGAACAAAAATAAACAAATAAAAATAATAATAATGAAATAATGAACATAAACCCCTCCAAGTCCAAACTGAACTGTGACCAAAAACACCACCACAGACCGCCGCCGCCGCGGCGACCTGCTCCGTTAGCCACCGCGAGCACGTCTCGCCGTCCGTCTAGCCCTGCCATCAGCACCTTGCTTTGCCCCTTCTCGATTGTCGTGGTCGCTCTTCCAGAGCGATGATTTTGTTTGTTTGGGCTGGGGGTCTTCATTTCCCATTTTTATGGTCTGTTGTGTTTTGTTTACCCTTATTTATTGTTTTGCTTGGGTTTACACGAGAGGTGTAGCTTATTATAACAATGAGGGAAATAAATTTTGATTATTGAATTTTACGTAAATAGTTAAAATTAAAATATAAATTTACATAATTTTTTTGAGTGATTATGTAATATTTAAATAATTTTAAATTTTGATCATTATGTATAATTATATGGTCCAAATTTGCTCCTCTCACTTTCGTAATAAATTACTCATCTCACGTGATACGCTTTTTATGAAAATGAAAGGAGCAAATTTGGGTTGTATAATCATATACGAATGGTTAAGATTTAAAATTATTTAAATATTACATGATCACTTAAAAAAATCACATAATTTTATATTTTAATCTTGATCATTTATGTAAAATCAAATAATCAAGATTTAATCATTTTATTCTCATAATTAACCATTTTTCTCGCTTGACCCTCTCCATATACACACACACACACACACACACATATATATATATATATATATATATATATAATAAGACTAAATTAACTTTATTTAAGTTATAAACTCTATCAAATTTATTATGAACAATTTTCAAATACAAAATATTAAATTTATATCTATTCAAAAAATATTTCAAAATTCATGCAAGCAGGCATAACAATTCCTGAATAATTATTAAATTAAATTAAATAACACTCAATCTCTTTAAAATATGAGTAACACTAATTAGTTTACATTATCAAGTGAAAATTGTGTTTCATACATGCTTTTGTTTCTTTATGTTTAAGCTTTATTGTATAATCTATTTTCTCTAAAGATTGGTACTCTTAAAATGTTATAAATCAAATTTTATGAAATCTAAGATATATAGAAATGTTAAATTTATTCATTTAGGTGCTATCGAATAATATTTATTAGCAAAATTAGAGAAAAAAATTATATAAATATCAAATTTTCAAAAAAGTTACCAACATATTATATAGAATTACCAGCATTTTTAACAAAATTAGCAATATATTGTATAGAGTTACCATTTTAACAAAATTAGCAATATATTGTATAGAGTTACCAGCATTTCTAGCAAAATTACCATATCTAAACAATCTAAAACTACATCTAATTTTGATTAAAAAAAAAAATACTTTTACAATTATATCTAAATATAATCATGCCCATAATTCTCATGACATCACGGCCAAATATAATAATAATAATAATAATGATAATTATTGGGGCATAGTCACCTTTGACTTATCATGTAAGAAGACCTTTCACATATCTTTAGGACAAAGGAAAAGTCTTGGATCCTCACAAATAAGTTTTGGACGATCATTAGTGGTAAAAATAGACTAGGTGGCCCATTGGTAGCCTTTGGGCTAATGCACATAGGTCTAATTTGGGCCTAATTTATTTAATAAACAAGCTAGATTAAAGCTTTTCAAAAACCTTTTTAATCAAAAAAGTTAAGATGCAAGTTATGAAAAAAGTATGTTGGATTTAATAGATTGGCCTATTTATATTATTATTATTATTATTATTATTATTATTATTTGAGAGACCTTAATGATAATATAAGCCTTTTAATCTATTAATTATAGATAGGTTTTTTAGCCTATTTAGGACTTTTGACCTATTTAAAAATATTTATTTTTTATTATTATTATTGTTATTATTTTACATATTTAGAATATTTAAGAGTAGGCTTCTAAATAGGCTTTCAAAATAAGAAAAATACTTGCATAATTACAAAGTGCCAAGTAAGATTGCGCTTCCACCAATCATTTATTGCATTAAATGTCGTGGTAGTCTATAGATTTATGGCCATAACAATTACAATATTTTCAAGTGAAATATTCTTATCTCTCTTCAATCAATAGAGAAAAATGTAAAGGTACTTGAATTTTTGGTCCCCAAATAAAAGGTAATTAATTGACACTGTCTACTATTATGTATGGGGTTAATTTTTCAATAAATCAATCCTATATAGAAAACATAGCTCCCATCCACTTATAAAGCTTGATGCACAAATAGATTAATTTAGAGCCTTATACATCAGACAATTTCATTATTTTGAACACAATGATTTAGACGCTAAAATCGACACATGATAACTGCAATTTAACTAAATGTGAATTTTAATTATATAAATGTCAAATCAGTATATTATCTTTGGAAATAGTATACATTTGTTGTTAGTTAACATCCCGTATAACACTTACATAATTAAAAATCATATTTATTTTTACTATGATAATTATATATTGATTTGGGCATCTAAATACTATGTAGAAACATCATTTCTCTATACGTCCATCATTAACAAGGCTACTAGTGATGGGTGGTGATTGAAAGGAATATCTAGATTGTCCATTGGTTGGTCGAAGAGGATAATCATGCATATCATGTGGAAGCACAGGTAGTGGTGAGTCAAGCTGAAAAACCTTAATTATTTGTGCTGCCTTTGGCCTTTCCTTGTCATTTGGATGGGTACACCATAGTCCTACTATGAGTAAGCATGTCATTTGATGTTCATCAAAATTCTTGTTCAATCCCTCATCAGCACTATTCAAAATATTCCCTTCCACATAAAGTTGCCACACCCAATTCATGAGAGGTACATGATATTCTTCATTGTGGTAAGTCCTCCTTCCACATGCAATTTCCAAAGCCACAACCCCAAAACTATATATATCTGACTCTTTGCTAGCCCTCCCTCTATTGATATATTCTGGGGCCAAGTATCCAAGTGTCCTTACAACCCTTGTCCTCTGAGTCTTCAACCTGGGGTCCACCAACTTTGCCATCCCAAAATCACCAAGCTTAATGCTAAAATCTGTGTCCAACAAAACATTAGCTGACTTAATATCTCTATGAAAAACACATTGTTGTGCGTCCTCATGAAGATAATGAAGTGCTGTGGCAATGCCTAATGCTATCTTATATCTCACATCCCATGCCAAAGTTCTTTTGTTACCAAAGAGGTGAGTGTCAAGGCTTCCATTAGGCATGTACTCAAAAACCAGTAAGAACTCCTATTTCTTATGGCACCACCCAATGATTTGCACCAGGTTTCTATGTATAAGACGACTTATTATCTTCACCTCATTGGTGAATATTTTCTCAGCACTTTGAAAGTCAGTAAAAATCCGTTTCACAGCAACCACATCCTAAATCACTTAGAACCCCTTTGTAAACTTGACCGGACCCTCCTCTTCCAAGCCTTTTATCTTCAGAGAACCCATCAGTGGCTGCAACTAATTCTTTGTAATCGAATTTTCTAGGTATAGATGCTTTATCTAAATCAGAAGCCACCAATATTGTATGTCCAAGGCTATCATCATCAACGACCTTGCTTCTTTTCTTCTTGATGATCATGATTGGCCAACGAACACTCACTATCACGAGCACCAAAACAATTGAACAAGCCAGTGCAATAATTATCATAGCCACTTGCTTCTTGTTCTTTTTGTTTACCTCAGAATCTGCAGAATCCAAAGTTGATGTGAATTCCCAAGAATGAATAACATTTTGCTCAGAGTTGAAGGGGCCAGTTGCAGCTGAAAATCCAACCACCACATATTCTGGCAAGACTTCCCTGAGGTCAATCACACAAGGCAAAGTAGTAGTGTTGGTTCCATTAAAAGACCAAGACACAACAAGGGTCTTGGTGGAAGAATTATAAGTAATAAAAGCATGGCCTTTTTTCCCCATGTTGTTTTGAATATCAAACTCAGCAGAAGTGATGGATTTGATGGAGTTGCTGTTGATCCCAACATGTTGCTGTGGTGGATCATACTGGGCATTTACATATGTGTCAAATTCCACCATAAAAACGTGATTTTTGACTACACCATATTTTGTTGTAGAGTTAAATAATCCAAGCCAGCCACCATGTGAGTTGGCTGGAATTTGATAGCCAAGAGGAGCCATGTAAAAGGCAAACCCATCGGGGCTTATGTTAGTGGTTTGATAAATAGTGAATGAGAAAAGAGTTGAGAAGTTTGTGAGAACCTTTGTGGATGAGTCCCAAAGGTGCAAAGGTTGGTCATAGGTAGCATGTCCAACTCGATTGAAGTCATTTGTGGTGAGCTCTATGGATCCGTTGACGGGCATGGCATCACCTTCGTATTACATATTGTTGCTTGCATTCTCAAAATTATTGAAACTAGTTATATTGTAGTGTAGTGAGTGAACTATTGAAGGGGAAAGGGTGAGAAGAAGAAGAAAAACTATGGAGCAATGAATAATGTTGTGGAAGCGGAAACAAGCTGAGGTAGCTAACATGGTTGGTTGGAACTTGGAAACTGGGTGTATCCATCATCCATGTAGATTGGAAGATTTATAAGCTGATGAAAGCCAAAAACTAAAATCCAAGAGGGTGATTATAATACTTTTTCATGGGGAGAAGACTTGAATATAGCCGATGAGAAGCTTGATTAAATTAACGATTGAAGTGTCCTTTATTCTTTTATGTAAAGATAGATCAACATATATATAGAATTGGCCGGTTATTTTCTTAACATGGGATTGCAGTTCCTTCTTGGTACTTACAAATATATATTTTTAGATATTGGAGTTTTTGATCCGCAATTAAATATTTATAAGTTGTTGATTATATTTAAGGAAATATTTCTGAACTTTTTATAATGAAAACTATCAACTACCATACATTTAATAGTTTTAAAGAACTACGATATTGGCTCCCTTACAGAACTAGGAACTTAAATTATTTGGTATTTTATTTTTCGGAATATGGACATTTGAATTTATGCTTGCAAGGAAATAACTATACAAATATCAATATTACAAATTTCAACATATAATAGAAATTAATTTTGCTATACTGTCAGTATAAAATATTTTACATTATTGACAATTAGATATCATCATATATGTGACTTTTAAGGTGATATTGCAAGAGTTAAATACTTTCGGTGATATGTTAATATATAATTGGATGATTGTGTAAAAATCTTTTATACTGATAACATATCAAATTAAATTCCGTATGATATACTTGGTTGAATTATATTTTATTGTATAACATATTTAATTTGTAAAATATAAATAAATTTAAAGTATTTAATTATATAATTGTTTGTGTCTAAGTAACTTTAAATTTGGCATGTATAATTATCATGGGATTAGAATCATTTAAATTGAGCATGTTATAAAGTAAAAAAGTAAAGGATTATTTACTCTTGAATTAACAATTCCATAATATGAGTCCCACTAAAACAATCGAAGAGTGAATAACCTCTCAATTTTTTATTTTACAACCACTTTCACTTTAGAGGATCGAAATCTGTTATCATGATAATGTCACAAATGGTTTGATTAATAAAATTTACTTTATACAAAATTTTATTTAATAAAGAAAGTGTGCTAAATCTTTAGTTTTTATCTAGTATCAGAAAACAAAAGACAAAGAGATTGTTATGGTGATTTTTCGAAAACAAAAACAAAGAAAAGCTTTTTTTCTCACTAATCCAGCACATGTCAATATATTAAAGGAAAATGAGAACAAGAAAAAAAAAATTCTTATTACAAATTAATATTGGTCATATATTCTAATATTCTATATAATACGGAAGAAGATGAAGTAGAGTACAAAAAGAAAAAGATAAGCTTGATTTTCTGTTGACATTGTCACAACTACTGTGGTCCCGTTACATTTTAATAACTATATATCTAGTGGGTCTAAATAACATTTTTTTTTCAAAATACAAAAGTTTTTTGAGAGTAAAAGACTGCATTTTATTGTCGAGTTACATAATAAATTCAGTAAATTTTTATAATAATACTTACTAATCACCGATGAAAGACAATTAATATCAACAGTAATTAAATGTAAGCCTTAACTTAAGTATATATGATCCTTAACGGCTCAATCAACTTTTGTTTACGTTCCAAATGTCGTTTACAGGTTTCGTTTGGAATTCAACAAGGTCCGTCACTCCTAAAGTCTTCGTTGTAGTTGGTATGAAGTTGAGTTGATTTTGCAAAATGGCATAAGCAAGGAGGTTGATTTTAATTGTGGGACGTCTAAGTTAGTTATTTGAGGTGTACTAACGGATTCAGGTATATATAAGAATCAAGTCTTACTTTACTATATCTTTTTTTTTTTTTTGATATATTAGTGGCAACAAAATTTGAATTTAGAATCTCATATAAATTATTAAAACTCCTTACCATTAGATAACTCCTAATAGCTTCTTACTCTACTATATCAATGTAACAAATACTCTCAATATCAAATTTTTGATACTATAGTTATAACTTTTTGACTCTACTATATCAATGTAACAAATACTCTCAATATTGAACATTTAATATATTGGTGTAAGATTTGACATACTTATATCTTTATTAACTTTTTATATAATATCTTATCAAGCCAATTGTTAAATTATACCTACATGTCATATAGATTATTTGTGCCAAATTTTTAAAAAATTTAAACATCATTGAGGATGTGATCAATTAGTTTTTTATATATACTTAAGAAGTATTTGTTATATTAATTTAAAAAATGATGTACTTATTATGTTGATTTAAAAAATGATTTCAAAATAACGTGAAATATTATAGACGTAATCTATAATATATGAACAATCAATCCAATGATTAGTTTTGCAAAAAATTTTTGCAGGAAAAAGTTATTCAATGGTGTGAGAAATGAGTTTAACTTATATTGATGTAAGTTGATCCTATATATATACACACACATTAGATTTTAGGTTTGTTGATTATTCAGCCCATGTAGTAGATGGGGGCCACTAAGTTAGAAATTCACACCATACAACAAGGATACATGGATTGTTGAAAGAGCCTTTGCAAAGGATTGCATTGAAGAGACCAAGCCAGCTTTGGAGTCAAAATGGTTGACTTCGACCATAATTAAAGGACTGGGCTGATCTGGAGTGATTTATGTTAATTGGGTCAAACTGGATTGCCTTAATATTATTTGGGCCCTTTTGGATTGCTTTTTGTGATCATATCTTTTAGGATATTTTTTAGGATTATATCTTAGATAGGATCAAATTTTTTAATTTTTATTTTTATTATCTTTTTTGTTTTCATATTTTAAATAGGCAAATTGGTCTACAGACTATTTTGTTTACCATGAATACTATTATGAAGTTTATTCATTTTCTTGTCACACATTTTTGTGGGCTCTTGATACTTTTTGTTTTTGTTTTATCGACAAACAATGGGTCAAGAATCCAAATCTTCATCCTAACGTTCTTTGTCACTGGTTGCTTGAGGATAACGAGGTCATATCCCAAAGTTCTTATTTATGAGTTGAGTAAGAGTTGTAGGCGTCATACAGTTCAAATCTTTTATGGGTGTTACCTCTTTACACTGGATTCGTATCAATTTGGTAATTAGAGCTTTGGTTCCATCTATCCTTATTTTATTTTTGTTTTATTATTTTCCTTGGGTATTTATAGTTTGTTTCTTTTTATTTTATTTTATTTTTTTTGCCATCTTGATTTAGTTTGGAAAAAAATTCGTGTGAAAGAAAAAAAGAGAAAAGAAAAATCGCGTGAAAAAAAACAAGTTAGGCAAATAAAAGAAAAAAAGGCAAATAAAAGGCAAAAAAGTTGTTTTAAAAAAACCAATCTTTATTCATTTTTCTATAGCTTTTTCTATAGTTTCTCTGACCACCATCAGAAAACCGAATCAATGTTGAAATGACATTTTTCAAGCTAGTAACATTGTTTAAAAATAGTTTTCTCATTTGGGGCTTCCTAGGAAGTATAATAATAGTCATTCGGATACCCGGATCAAAAGTTATGGTTGTTTAAAGTTGGGCCGATGGATTTGGGGTTGGTTTCCATCAGCGATTTTGGTATTCTCAATTCTTTGTTTGTGCGGTGTTATTTGGACATTGGATATTCATTTACTCACTTATTATTGAGGGTTAAAGGAATTCCTAATAAGTGGTGAAAGAAAAGAGTACTGAGATCATTAAAGGGTAAGAGCCAATAAAAGTTAGGTATAAATACGAGTGGACTGAGTGACTATCCTATAGGTATAAATATGTAAGGAAGTGTTAGGTAAGGCCTTATTTTATCTATTAGACTAACAACTTTCCTATAGGTAAGAACATCACATTCAGAAGATAAAAAAGACAAAAAGACTGCTATCAAGGTAATGCAAAAATAGTTCAAACGCCTCAATAGGACCCTAGAAGTGATGAATAAGCAATTAGTAAGGTGTGAGGCATCAAAACCTCATAGAAGACAGCCTTGTAGGCGAGCTCAGACTCATTCGAAAGAAAATCTTGAAGATGTCGATGAACCATGGTACACTGAATATGAAGAAGCCTAACACAACTGAAGAAGAGAAGCTGGACAAAAGAGAGAGCATAGATCCCAAAACAGGCAAGGCCATTATATAAATTGCATAAAGATAATGATTCCATCTTTCCAAGGTAAAATGATCCAGATGCTTGCTTGGAGTGAGAAAGAAGGTGGAGCTGCTATTTTACCACCATAATTACTCAAAGGAGAATGAGGTCAAATTAGCTCTCGTTGAATTTACTGATTATGCTATTGTTTGGTGAGATCAAGGTGACTTTGAGCACGAGAAGGAGCAGGAAGAGACCCATTAATACATGGGATGAGATGAAGAGAGTAATGAGGAGGCATTTCATCCCTAGCTATTATTATAGGAGTCATACCAACATTAACCTGATGCAAGGTTCCAAAAGCATTGAAGACTTCCATAAGGAGATGGAGATGACCATGATTAGAGCCAATATTGAGGAGGACATAGAAGCCACTATGGCAAGATTTATAATTAGATTAAATTGTGATATTCGAGATATGGTGGTATTCGAGGTGTGGTGGAATTGCAACATTATATGGAGTTAGAGGACGTAGTACACTTGGCTATGAAGATTGAGAAGCAGTTGTGAAGGAAGCAAAGTACTAGATAGAGAAGCTTTTCATTGAAGCCAAGTGCAGGAAAAAGGGAAGACAAAGCACATTCTAAGCTAAAAGTAGAGGAGCCAAGATAGAAGCAGCTTGCACATGACAAGGGTCCGAACTTGTCCAATTCACAGTGAAGCTAAGACATCAAATGCTTTAGGCATTTGGGGATAAGTCACATTTCCTCTTAGTGTCCAAATAAGAGGGCAATGATTCTACAAGAAAATAATAGAGGAAGATTTAGATTGTGAGTCTATGCCAGATTTGGAAGCTGCTAGTGATGTGGAGTATCTATAAGGAGGCAGCATTTTGATTACCAGGAGAGCACTTAATACACGGGTCAAAGAGGAGGTTGGAGGTAGGATATAGGATGAGAACATCTCCAAAACTAAGTGTCTTATTCAAGACAAGACTAATAATGTGATAGTTAATGGAGGCAACTATGTGAATGTTGCCAGCGCTACCTTGGTAGAGAAGCTGAGATTACCTACCTTGAAATATCATAATCCATATAATCTTTCAATGACTTAATAATAGTAGTGAGGTTAAGGTTACTAGATAGGTACTTATTTCATTTTCTATAGGGAGATATAAGGATGAGGTCTTATGTGATGTAATACCTATACATGTTGGATATTTAATTCTTGGTAGATCTTGGTAGTTTGACAGAAGACTCTTCATGATGGCTATAGAAATAGATAAGCCATAAAGAAGGATGGGCAAAAGTTTACACTTGCTCCTTTGACTCCCCAGTAAGCGTGTGAGGATCAATTGAGAATTCACAGAGGATGTAAGGAGAAAAATTAGAATGAAAATAAAGAAAAAGAGAAAATCTAGAGAGATGTCTATGAGCCATGAGAGAAAATAGAGAGAGGGTGGATGAATAAAAAAGGAGTCTATAAGAGATAAAAATAGAAGAAAATGAGGGAATAGAAAAACGAGTGGGCTTGTATGCAAAAACAAAGATGTGAGGTGTACATATAAGATAGACAAGTTGATGATACTAATATATAAGGAGACTTATTGAAATGAGGCTAATCATAACTCTTCTTTGCTTAGTATTGTTTCTCTTTTGTAGGAGTTTTAGGATGTTCTACTACAAGAGATGCCACCTGGCCTACCAACTATAGGGAGAATTGAGCATCAGATTGACTTTGTATATATAGCTACCATTCCGAATAGGCCAGCCTATAAAAGGAATCTTGACAAGAAAAAGAAACTTTAGAGGTAGGTTGATGAGTTACTGGCAAGAGGACATGCTAGAGAAAGTATGAGCCCATGTGCTATCCTTGTTTTACTTATGGCTGAGAAGGATAGCACTTAGAGAATATGCGTTGACTACCAAGCTATCAACAATATCACAGTAAAGTATTAACATCCCATTCCTAGACTTGATTAAATGCTTGGTGCTTGTATAGTTTCTAAGATTGATTAAAAAGTGGTTATCACCAAATTAAAATGAAAGAAGGTGATAAGTGAAAAACTATTTTTAAAACAAAATATGATTTACATGAGTGGTCAATTATGCCTTTTGGATTAACTAATGTACCTAATGCTTTCATGAGATTAATGAGCCATGTTTTGAGAGCTTTTATTGGTAGGTTTGTTGTAATATACTTTGATTATATTTGAAAGATCATATTCATTATTTGAGATCAGTTTGAGGTTCTTAGAGAGGAAAATTTATATGCTAACCCTCAAAAAGTGCATTCTGCATAGAACAAGTTGTTTCTTTTGGTTTTGTTGTTAGTAGCAAGGGCATAAAGATGGATGTAGAAAAGGCAAGGGCCATCAAGGATGACTAATTCCTACTTCAACAAGTGGGGTAAGTAGATTTCATGGTTTAGTTAGCTTTTATAGATGATTTGTTATACCAAGTGACTGAAGTTATGAAAAAGGATCTTAGATTTGTGTGAGGGGAAGTGCGGGACTTAGCTTTTCAAAAGCTTAAGAAGAAATTGTGCATTGCATCTTTACTTGTTTTACTTGATTTTTTTAAGACTTTTGATATTAAATGTGATGCTTCTGGTGTTTGTGTAGGTGCTGTTCTGATGCAAAAAATAATACCCAATTGCTTATCTCAGTAAGAAATTGTATGGCACTACACTTAATTATCCCACTTATGACAAGGAACTTTATGCTTTGGTCTGTGCTTTGGAGACATGGCAGCACTAATTATTGCATAAGGAATTCATGATTCACATGGATTAGGAGTCCTTGAAGCATTTGAAAGGTCAATAAAAGCTAGGCTGGAGACATTCTAAGTGGGTTGAGTTCACTAAGACCTTTCCCTATGTCATATAGTACAAATAAGGTAAGAAAAATGTGGTTATTGATGCCTTATCTATGAGACATGCCTTTCTACTCTTAATGCTAGATTACTGGATTTTGAGCATTTGAAGGAATTGTATGCCATCGATTTAGATTTTGCTACTATGTATTTTGCTTCTGAAAAAGGTGCCTTTGATAAGTTTTATAGATCTAATGGATTCTTCTTTTGTGAGGATAAGTTGTGCATTCCCAATTGCTCTATTAGAGAACATCTTGTGCATGAATCTTATGGGGGGTGGGTTGATGGGACATTTTGGGATTGCAAAGACTTTGGATGTACGAAAAATCATTTTTTCTTTTGGCCTTATATGAGACGAGATGTTGATAGAGTTTGCTCCCATAATATTACTTGTAAGTTGGCTTAATCTTGAGTTTTGCTACAGGGGTTGATACACCTTGACCTACTCCTATTGAGCCTTGGATTGACATTTCAATGGACTTTGTTTTGGGTCTTCCTAGGACTAGGAGGAGTTGTGATTCTATTTTTATGGAAGTGAACAAGTTTTTTAAAATGGTACATTTTATTTCATGTTGTAAAACTGATGATGTTACTCTATTTCTAACTTGTTCTTTAAGGAGACTGTTAGGTTGTATGGCATTCCAAAAAGTATTATCAATGATAGAGATGCCAAGTTCCTAAACCACTTTTGGAAGGTTTTATGGGATAAGTTGGACACTAAATTGTTGTTCTCTACCATTTTACACCTGCAAATTGACAAGCAAACAGAAGTGGTTAATAAGACATTATCCACTGTACTGCGTGCTATTGTAAAAGCTAATTTAAAGTCGTGGGAAGATTGTATACCATTTATAGAATTTGCACATAATTGTAGTGTGCATTGATCCTCTAGTTTTTCACCTTTTGATATTGTTTATGGATTTAACCATTTTACTCTATTAGACTCGATTCCTTTGCTTATTGATGAGATTACTAGCTTAGATGAGTAGAAGAAGGTTGAACTAGTTAAGAAGCTACATGCATAGGTTAAGCAGCAGATTGAGAAGAAGAATGAGTAATACACTATCATGGCCAACAAAGGAAGAAGGTGTGTGATTTCCCAAGCTGGTGATTGGGTTGGGTTCATATGCAAAAAGAGAAGTTTTCAGCTCAACGAAAGTCCAAGTTGTAGCCCAAAAGTGATGGCCTATTCCAAGTGCTTGGCAAGGTCAATGACAATGTCTACAAAAGATATTTGTCTAGTGAGTATAGTGTTAGTGCTACATTTAATCTGTCTGATCTTTCTCCATTTGATGTAGATGATGATTCATGGACGAATATTTCTAAAAATAGAGGGAATCATAAGGACTACTAAGCTAGGAATCCAAACCATGTAGCTAGGATACAACAATTGGTTGAAAGGGCATTCACAAAGAACTGCATTGAAAAGATTGAGCTAGCTATGGAATCAAGATGGTTGACTTTGACCACAATTGAAGGAATAGGCTGATTTGGAGTGGTTTATGCTAATTGGGTTGAACTAGATTTCCTTAATGTTATTTGGGTCCTTTTGGATTGTGTTGTGATTATATCTTTTAGGATCAAATCTTCTAGTTTCCATTTTTATTGTCAAATATTCTAATTTCCGTTTTCATTATCTTTTCTGTTTTTATGTTTTAAATAGACAAATTTGCTTGCAGACTATTTAGTTTACCATTAATACTATTGTTGGGATTATTCCTTTCTCTTTTGCATATTTTGTGAGTTCTTGATATTCTTGCTTCTTGTTTTCTCTATAAATAATGAATCAAGAATCCAAGTCCTTATCCTAAGGTTCTTCATGAGTTGATTGAGGATCGCGAGAGCATATCCCAAGGTTCTTATTCACGAGTTGAGTAAGGGTTGCAAGCGCCATATGATTCCAAATCTTTTAAGAGTATCGTGTCTTCGTACAAGGTTCGTATTAGTAGTTAAGTCCAAAGGAGGGGATTAGCTAAACTACACTGAGAAGCCCAAAATTAGATATTGCCTTTAGGGCAAATTAAGGTTAGTAAGGGGTACATGGTTGAAGTTTAGTAGCAAAGGGACCTAAATCAAGTTTAGTGTACTGGTTCTCAATTAACTATTTCATTTCATTAATAAAAGCTTTGTTTCATTATGTTGATTGGCTTTGCTTAACACTTAAGCCACAAAGTAGTTAAGGAACCTATTGCTGAGAGGTAGAGTACCCTTCTCGATTTAATCGTCTAAGTTCAAAGGTATTCATTGGGCTTAGTGCTTGGTTGATTTACAAGTAAATTAGCTAAGCAACTTCTAGTCTAACACACATGCACTAACGCACACATACACACACACACACACACATATATATTTGACGAAAAAAGTTTAGGTGAAGAAAAAGCAGCAAGTTAAATAATTTCTTCAATTTTTCCACGGTGACTGGCCAAACAAACTAGCTAGAATAGAGAGTTTGTGTTGATCACCTTCATAATAATCAGGACATGAGGCATGCACAGTATGAAAGGATTTTGCAGATAATTAACCAAGGAGGTGACCACTATATAATCATCAGGGATTTCAATGCAATAATAGCAAATCATGAAAAAGAAAGAGGTGGCCCAAAGTCCACTATATTAATCGAAGAATTCAATAATTTCATCAATGGTGGCAAACTTGTGGATCTTGGGTATATAGAAGGCAAGTTCACCTGGTGCAACAGATAATTCAATTGTGAATTTATACATGAAAGATTGGATAAAGGCTTGGCTTCTAGCAATTGGAGAGCTAGCTACTCAATGGCAATGGTGACTCATCTTGAAGATAATGGTTCAAATCACAAACCTCTCTTGCTTGAATCAAATCCCTCTACTCGTTCTACCAAGTGGCAGTTTAAGTTTTAAGAAAGGTGAAGCAATCATGAAGAAGTAAGAAATATAGTTGCCTCCACATAGTCTAAGAGCATTGAGGTATCTCCAATGTATCAACATTTTCAAAGACTTAAGCAATATAGGCACAAACGTGTTTCTTGGCAACTTAGCAATAGCATAAATTTGAATGCTAGAATCATACACATACGTGAACAACTTGCTACCATGAAAGAGAACAGGGGCCACCAGAACAAATCTAAAATAGTCTTGAGAAGGAGCTTATGGAGGCTTGCCAATGGGAAAAGCATTATTGGAAGGAGAAATCTCGGATCAATTGGCTTAAGTAGAGGGGATCAAAACACTCTATTCTTCCATGCTAAGACTAATGCACGTAAAACATTGAATAAAATATGGTGGCTTGAGTCTAGTGATGGGGGCAAATGTACTAGCCCAGAAAGTGTAGGTGTTGAAGCTATTAAATACTTTGATGATCTTTTCTCAACTTGTAATCTATCAAATCCAACAGATTTACTTATTGGTTTAAGGAGAAAATAACCAACACTATGAACAAAGACCTTACGAAACCGGTTATAGACCAAGAAGTGAAGAGAGCCATGTTTTCTATTAATCCTTTGGGAGTACCAGGTGAGGATAGCTTCACTACCAAATTCTATCATGCATTTTGGGACATCATTGGGCAAGAAGTTTGCATAGCAGTTCAAAGTTTTTTCTCTAGACATAGATTGCTAAAAAGTTTTAACCACACCGTCATCTACCTTAATCCGAAGGTGAAAGATGGTTCGACAATGACACAGGTGAGACCAATTAATTTATGTAGTGTTTTCTACAAAATTGTGTCAAAAGTCCTAGTACATTGCCTCCAAAGTTTCATGAATAAGTTGATTAGTGCAAACAAGAGTGTTTTTGTCAAAGGAAGGCTAATTAGTAATAGTATACTTGTGGCCTATGGATGCATGCATTTTCTTAAGAATATAAGAAGTGGCGAGTCATACAACCTTGCTCTAAAGTTTGACATGAGCAAAGCCTACGATATAGTGGAATGGAGTTTTGTTTGGTTAGTCATGGAGAAATTAGGCTTCTACATTAGATGGTTGAACCGGGTGAAGGAATGTGTGTCCACAGTGTCCTATTCTATTGTTGTTGAAAGATCACCTATTGATTATTTTAAACCAAATAGAGGTTTGCATCAAGGCGACCCTCTATCACCATACCTATTTCTCTTTTGTGCTGAAGGCTTATATAATGTGCTATATTAGGCTGAATACATTAACATAATTCAAGGTTTAAAGCCTAACAGCAGATGTCCTACTATTAGCCACTTATTGTTTATGGATGATTCACTCATTTTCTATAAATCTACTTCCAATCATTGCATAAATTTGATAGAGGTAATTAACATTTACAATAACATCAGCGGCCAATGTGTGAACTTTGATAGATCCTCAATAGTCTTTAGCCGTAATACTCCTCCACAAATCAAGAACTAGATTGCAAACTTGGCTGGCGTGTCTTATATAGGTCGGCAAGACAGGTGTCTTGGCCTCCCTTTGGTTATCCATAGATCCAAGAAAATAACCTTCAAATTCATACTGGATAAGTTAAGTAAGAAACTAGCTCATTGGAAGCGTTCCTTACTATCAGCAAGTGGCAAAAAAGTTCTACTAAAAGCCATTGAAATTGTAATATCCATTTACTCTTTGAATTGTTTCAAGCTTCCAGATTCACTGCTTGATGATATCCACAAGCTAATGATGCAATTCTGGTGGGGTCAAAAAGGCAATGAAAAGAAGATGTCTTGGGTTGGCTGGCACACCCTATGTAAAAGCAAAAAAGAGGGAGGCATGGGGTTTAAAGACCTTAAAGCCTTCAATATCGCGCTATTGGGAAAACAGTGTTGGAGGCTTATATCTAAAGAACATTCTCTATTTTACAAAAAGCAAGTATTTTAAGTATGGTTCTTTTGTGGAAGCACCCCTAGGTAACAACCTGTCTTAGGCCTGGAAGAGCTTGCTTGAACGAAGAAAGGTGCTGGAAAAAGGTTTAAAGTGGAAGATTGGCAAAGATGATAATATTCACATTTCATTCGGCTCCGCGATTGTTCAACATATATCCACACTAGTTGCCTCTAGGTGGATGTCAGAATAACAGCCTCTTTCTCATGAAGCAATTCATCCGGGAATATGGGTGTTGGAATGAGGACTTAATAAGAACACAATTCTCCTCTGACATTGCTGATGATATTCTGAAGGAACAACCACTAGGGGGAAATGACGAATCACATTGGACTCTCACTAAGAATGGAGAGTATTCTGTTGCTTCAGGATATGACATAGCCTTTAGCTTTTACCAGCTACCACTAGAGAACTGCCCCACAGTACGCTATTAGAAAGATTTGGAGTGCAATTTGGGGCCTCAAAGTTCCAATTAAAAACAGAACATTGGTATGAAAACTTTTGCATGATGGTGTCTCGGTCTGTTAAAGACTCACTTGAGAATTCCATCCATTGATGCTAGCCACCCCTGGTGCTTAGTTGAATAAGAATCGATCATAATTGCACAATGACTTGTCCTCACTCGGATCAAGTTTGAAGTTTAATGGGTATCCTTGCCAATCTTAAGCCAATGCCAATGTCTACTGTCTGGCAATGGTGGAAAGATCTAG
The DNA here is from genome assembly GCA_031439585.1 of Pterocarpus macrocarpus. Classification (NCBI taxonomy): domain Eukaryota; kingdom Viridiplantae; phylum Streptophyta; class Magnoliopsida; order Fabales; family Fabaceae; genus Pterocarpus; species Pterocarpus macrocarpus. The sequence goes on from CM062514.1 coordinate 37,317,486, forward strand.
TGGAATCCTGGAAGAATGATCCGGAGGGAGAAGTCTAATAATGGCTTTTGGTCTATAGAGGCTTTGGACAGCTCAAAACATGAAGACCTTTGAAGGAAAGGACGAGATATACTCGTCTGCGCTCTTCTTCTTTAGAGATGAATTCAAGAACCATGGCCTTAATCTAATCTCTTCCTTAAGAATCTTGTTCCAACCTTAGAGTTGTTTTGTTTCAATTCTTGCGAGTTCCCCCCTGTTTTTGTTATGCTATTGCCTGAAGGATCAACCTGTATTCTTTCTCATTCATTGAATAAAGTCTAGCTTTGGCAAACAAAAAAAAAAAGAAGAAAAAAGAAATAATATAATTACAATTATTCTTTTTTATCTTTGCTTAATTTTTTCAAGTACATTTTAACTTTAAGTTATTTAAAAATATATATTTTATTTTTTATTTTTCACGAATAATAGTAATATGAAATATTTATAAGTGAACCCATTTCATAAAATTATATTTAAAGAAAATTAAAAGAAGTCTTCTAATATATTTATATTTTTAATATTCTTAATTTTCTATTGAAAATTACCATTTTTTGTACATGAAAACAAAAATTTTAATTTTAATTTTTGTAATATATGAAATATACTCTGCAAGACTTTAAGTGATAATTGAAAAATATTAATATAATTTACATCCTTAAATTATTTTTTATTAAATTTAATATTTACATATATCAATTTTTATATAGCTATATTAAAATAATTAATCTCTTATGTCTAGATAACTTCATTACATCCTTAATGTTTAATTAATTCATTATAATTTTTATCAATCTCTCTTTCTCCCAAAATTTTAAACAGCAAAAAAAAAAAATTTATAGCACAAAATTATTTTATATAATTTTTTATTTTCTATTTCTTTATTTAATTATACTTTATAATTTAATACTTACATTTTTTTGTTATTTTTAATTACAAAATAATTATTTAAAATAATTAAAATATTAAAATAGAAAATATAATAGTATAATATAATTACTATGCATATACAATTATCTGGGACATTAAAAAATAAAAATACACCGACCTAAAAAAATTGATATTGCTTAATCTATTTTAATACTTTTTAATTGTTACTTAAAATTTTGAAGATTATTTTTTATATTTGATTCATATATTATAAAAATTAAACATTAAAAGACATTTTTCATATATAAAATTATTAAATACAATTTTAAAAAATAAAATTAAGAAGATTAAAAATATAATCATATCGAGAGGCTTCTTTTTGTTTTATTTGAATATAATTTTAAGAAAGTGATTCACGTATATAAACATTGGGTATTATTATAATATCATTAGTTAAAAAAAACATAAAAATATTAAATAAATTAAAAGCAAAGATAGAAAACTTTATCCCGGCTCTCTTTGCTTTTACTAGTAAAATAAGAAAGTTGGATTAAAAACTTTCTCCATGCTCTCCTTACTTTTAGCGTCAATTTTGGTTTGAGATAAAAAGGAGGTAAAAAAAAAATTAGTTTAGTTTGAGGATAAAATTAAAGATAAAAAATTTGTGAATTATTTTTTTATATAATTTTATTCATAAATTTAATTTATAAAATTGTCTCCCCTACCTTCCCTTCAATACCAAAACTGATCATTAATAATAGAAATACTAGCTAGCTATTGGAGGGAATTATGATATCGCTTTTAAAATAGTGGACTAGTATATTAAAAATAGCTGTAAATTGAACTGGTAAGGAACAGATCTTAGTTTCTCTAATCTGTGGATGCTTTTGCCTGGTTTTCCAAGGAGAAAAAAAAAAAAAAAAGAAATATAGTATTAATAGAAAAGGGTTTATTTTGTTTGATGGCATCAGTGTGACAGATGGTATAGTGCTTTCGCTGAATACTGAAGCTGAGATGCTACAAGTCTTGGCCAAAAAATCCTTAAGTTGAGCAGCCTCGGTTGCACAGGAGCGTTTTTGGACAATATAAATACGGAAAACCAGGCTTTTTGGTTAGTGGGAAGTGGTTGGAATGGTTTGCAAATCAATGATTCTATGCTTAAGTTGACATGGATTTTAAATAATAATTTAATTTAGTTTCAGGATTTTTTACTGTACTGCGAGATATGGAGATTTATAAGATGTTAGCAAGGGAGAGAGGATCTTTACAGGAATGGTCTAAGAAGCTTAGTCCGTGTGAGTGCGAGGGAGCGGGACATTCAAGGTGAGGGATTTCCTTATGAATATTATTAATAGGTGGTAAGTACATATATGTGAAGTAAACCCCTCGATTTTCATGTGTTGATCTGGATTCATTTGATTCAAAAGGTGGTGGCTAGGCTAGATAGTGATGATTTTAAAGTGGGGTCAATCAAAATAATTATAGAGCCATTCGCAACTTGAAAAAGAATCTCACAAGAAGATATAATTATCTATGCAATCATTTGTCAAGTTGTCAAATAATGTCACATAAAGTAATCAAAATAGTTAGAATATAATTGGTACTGGAAAGTATACACACAAACAAGAATCAATTATACATAGGAAATTTACTTCCCGTCTCTTAATTTTGAGTTTGAACCCAAGTAACTCAGAAAACCAAAATTAATTACACATAACAAAAAAGAATAGCTACCTTCTACAAAACCTGCAAAAGATTAATTCAAAGCCTTGGTTAACGTCCACCATAAACAAGGCTAGTAGTAATGGCTGGTGATTGAAGGGAATGACTGGGATGCACAATGGTTGAACGAGGAGGAAGATCATGCATATCATGTGGAAGCGCTGGTAATGGGGCTTCAAGCTGAAGAACCTTAATTACTTGTGCTGCTTTTGGCCTTTCCTTGTCATTAGGGTGTGTACACCATAGTCCCACAGTTAGTAAGCTTATCATTTCATTCACATTGAAGTCCTTGCTCAACCTCTCATCAGCAGCATTCATAAGATTCTCTTCCACATAGAGTTGCCATATCCAACTGGTTAGTGGAACATGAAAGTCTCCATCCCTATAAGTCCTCTTCCCACTTGCAATTTCCAATGCCACAACCCCAAAACTGTACATGTCTGATTCTTTACTAGCCCTCCCTCCTTTGATGTATTCTGGGGCTAGGTACCCATATGTCCCAACCACTCCTGTCCTCTGAGTCCTCAATCTTGGGTCCACTAACTTTGCCATCCCAAAATCACCAAGCTTGGTGCTAAAATCTGTGTCTAACAAAACATTAGCTGATTTAATATCTCTATGAAGAACACATTGTTCTGCATCTTCATGAAGATAATGAAGTGCTGTGGCCACACCTAGTGCTATCTTATACCTCACATTCCATGCCAAAGTTTTTTTATTGCCAAATAGATGAGTGTCAAGGCTTCCATTAGGCATGTACTCAAAAACAAGTAACAATTCACCTTGCTCATGGCACCACCCTATGAATTGTACCAAGTTCTTATGAATGAGACGGCTTATGATCCTCACCTCATTGTTGAAGACTCTCTCTGAATTTTCAAAGTCAGCAGAGATCCTCTTCACAGCAACAACTCTTCCTAAATAGCTCAAGACCCCTTTGTAAACTTGACCAGACCCTCCTTGTCCAAGCCTTTTATCATCTGCAAAACCATTGGTAGCTGCAACCAATTCTTTGTAATCAAATCTCCTAGGGATAGTTGCTTTATCCAGATCAAACTTTATTGAGGACTGTCCGGAGTTTTCACCACCATCAACACTAGCCCTCCTCTTCTTGATGATTAACCAACCAACACTCACTAACACAAGCAACAAAACAATCGAAACAGTCACAGGAACAACCACTACAACAATGTTCAGCTTCTTTTTCTTTCCATTCACCTCTATTCCATTGGAACTCAAAGTTGAATGAAATTCCCAGGAATAAATAACATTTCGTTCGGTGGACAATCCAGTTGAAGCCGAAAATCCAACATTCACCCACTCGGGCAAAGCTTGCATGAGGTCAATGTTGTAAGACATAGAATTAGAAGAAGCATTTGACTTGAAAGCAGCCCTGCCGCTTCCATTGAAGGACCAGGACACCGCAAGTGTCTTGGTCGAACCATTATAAGTTATCAAAGCAAAACATGTCACACCAAGGTTCTTGTCAATATCAAACTTGGCATAAGCAACTGATGTAAGAGAGTTGTCATCAATCCCCACATGCTGAAATGGTGGATCAATTGATCCCACAAATGTGTCAAACTCAACTGCAACTACATGGTTTTGGGGTTGGTTAACGATATTGGTGGTGGCATTGAATAGTGCAAAAGTGCCACCAGCTGAGTTTGGTGGAATTTGGTAGCCAAGAGGGGCCATGTAGAAGACAAAGCCATCACCAATTTTGGTGTCATTCACTTTGTCAATAGTGAATGAGAAACTTGTGGAGAAGTCTGTGAGAACCTTTGTGGATGAGTCCCAAAGGTGAAGGGGTTGACCATAGATGGCACGGCCAACTCGGAAGTCATAGATGACTTTGTTGAGGTCTATGGATCCGTTGGTGGATTTGGCATCACCTTCATATGCCATGTTGCTTGCACTAACAGGATCATCAAAATTGGTTATGTTGAAGGATAGTGGATGAACAAAAATTGGAAGGGAAGAAAGGGTGAGCAAAAGAAGAAAATGCAAAATGGAAGGGATGATATTGAGGAAGTGAAAACAAGGTGAAGCAGCCATTAGAGTTGAAATTGGAAGCAGCTGTAGCCATCATCCATGTGTGTATATATAATCCAAATGTCTAAGCCAATTGGGTAATATATTATACATATAGATTTTAGGTGCTTTGAATTTCGCCTATGATATGCATATAGCTGGAGCGAATACTTGGATTCGCTGACGAATTGACTCAATTGAGAAGCTTGCTTTTGTTGTGATTAGTGTGTGTGTGTACAATGAAATGTGATTGGTTGGCCACCTAAAATTTTATAGTGACTGTATACAAATTAACATAATTTTGCGTAAGAGATTAAAATGGATTGCTTAATAGGCTAAAGGTCAAGGTCCCGAAACTTTATATATATCCAATTAGCCAAAAACTATTGGGCATGCTACGGTGAAGATGGATTTTTCTATCTTCACGTGAAGATATGATGTGGGTGTCATAAATAGGTGACATGTGGTAGAGGTGTATTGATACACCAATCACCTATGATGTACTGTAGTAATATCTAATTTTAAAAAAATTTAAAAATATAATTAAATATATTTTAAAAATTAATTATCATACACTGACAACATAAAATTATATTGATAATATAAAATAATTTTATATTATCAGTGTAATCAAAAAATTTTATCAGTATAATTTTAATTATCATACACTGACAGTGTAAAATTACACTAGCAATATAAAATAATTTTACACTGTCAGTGTAATCAAAAAATTTTATCAATGTATTCAGTGTAAAATTATTTTATATTACTAGTATAATTTTACATTGTCAGTATATGATAATTAAAATTATACTGATAAAATTTTTTTATTACACTGACAATGTAAAATTAGTTTATAGTCCCAGTATAATTTTACGTGAAATTACACTGATAAAATTTTTTGATTACACTGACAGTGTAAAATTATTTGATACTGCCAGTGTAATTTTACACTATCAGTGTATGATAATTAAAATTATATTGATAAAATTTTTTAATTACATTGATAATGTAAAATTATTTTATATTATCAGTATATGATAATTAATTTTTAAAATATATTTAATTATATTTTTAAATTTTCTTAAAATTAAATATTATTACAGTATATCATAAATAATTAATGTATCAATATACCTCTACTATATATTACCTATTTATAACACTCACGTCATATCTTCATATGAAGATAGAAAAATCCATCTTCACCTAGCATGGCCCCAAAACTATTTTGTTCTCTCCAATATGCAACTTTTTAATAACTTTTGTCAAAGTAATACACCTGTTGAGGCATTTGTCAATTTATGCCACCTGTGTTTTATAATTTTTTGTCACTCAAGTGTATAAGGCAATTGACCACTCAACAGAAAAATAATTGTATATTTTTAGCGTTATGTACGCCTATAGTTATTTTAATTGAATTTAATATTTTATTTCTACTTAATGCTGAATTTATTATGAATTTATTATAATATTTTTAAAAAATTTGGCACATTTTTAGTATAATTTTTTTACATAATTATTTAATTATGCATTACAACGTTATTAAAGTATTTAGCTTTAGTATAATTACTTCAGTTATTTAAAAAAGATAAAATATAATTGATTAATACTATAAAATATTTTATATTAATAATGGATAAAAGCTAATTTAACTTGAAATATCAAATTATAATAATTTTAGATAAATCTCTAAGATGACGTGATAATTTCTCCAGCTCAGTGACGCTGGTTCCAAATGATGGTCCCTCTAATCAATCACGTGCCTTCAAAATCTGTGTGCAAGAACCAGTCTTAAAGAGAAATGTTTTTTTTGTACGTATCATTCTCTTACCTACTTTGATATTCTTTTTCTATCTCTCTCCTCTTTTTCTTGCTTTTTCATTTTTTTATTTTCTTTTATAATTTTTTTATTTTTATCTTTGTGAGTAGGTATTAGAGTGTCTATCATTTATAGTGATACAAATAATATATCTCAATCTTAAATCTGTGCTCTTTTGTATTCAAAGAGAGAAGTTGTGAGTGGTAAATAATATTTCCGCTTTTTCTCCCAAAATTTGAGAGTTCTAGGAAATTGCATAACAGAACCATCAAAGAAACGCACGCATAATAAGAAAAAAGGATACTGTGTTCAAACATCTAAGTGCAAGTTGGCGGCTATTATTATTATTATTATTATTATGATTTATCAAAAAAGGAAAGTTGGTAGTTAAATGTGTACTTTCCCTGTTTCCCTATAAAGTAGTTGCCACATGCAATAATTGGCCACCTCCCTGCATGCAAGTTGCTGCAGTATGCTTTAGCGCGAAAATATTAACATAGTATAGGGTGTTTTTGGATTAATTTTTGAAAAAAGGTTTTTTTGAAAGGAAATTTTTTAAGAAAAAATCTTTTAGAAGAATTATTTTTAAAAAATAATTTTTGTTTAGTTTAAATATATCAAAAATAGGTTTAGGAGAATAAATTTTGTTTGGATAATATAAAATAAAATTATTTTTTATTATTGATATGAGAGTAATAATAAGATTTCTTTTTTAAAAAATTTATTTTTAGAATAAAAAGTAATTTTAATAATATTTCTCTTAAAAAATTTTTTAAAATTTTAAAAGCCTTCTAAAAAAATATTTTTGCATATCCAAATATATCAGTGACTGTATATTTTTATTTTTGTTCCAATAAAAATCTTTTTGGGCCTCTTAAAAGTATAACTAAGTGGGCACGTAGTGCAAATTTATCATAATAATTATGCAAGCATTATATATCATTATTATTTTAGTTATAACTTCATTTTATATAGTGATATGAATAATTTTAAAATACATGTTTCCTTGTTATTAGATTGATTAATAAGAGTTAATTACATCTAAAAAATAGAAAAATTTAACTTTTATAAATGCTTTTCATTCTAATTTTTATATCATTCTCTCTTATTCTTCTCTCACACGTTATTAAAGGGCTTTTGAAGAGTCTTGTTAATAGGGGTGTAATTGGGTTAGGTTGACTCAAGTTTGGAGTAAGAACGAAACTAAATCAATCAATTTTAATTAGTTTGGCTTGATTCTGATTTAAAATTTTTTTTTTGCCTAATATTTGAACCAAATCAAATTAATCAAATTTGGGTTGGTTTAAGCTAGAGTGATTGGGTCATGTGTTTTTTCTGTTTTTTTGGTGAAAATTCCCTGCCACAACAAAATATCACTTTCATCAAATAAATAAAGAATCAGAGTTCAATTCCAAAATCACTTCTCATAACAAAGTTACACATAATGAAATCAAATTATAAGTAGTCCAGCAAAATCAATGACAAAACATACTTTCAAATTGTAACAAACGATACAGCCACATCAAGGGCAAGCTATAGGATACAAATGAGTTATTAATAATTTATTTGAGATTAATTTCTTACTTTATGTCATGTATACTTAATATTTAATAAAACAATGTACTTTTATATAAGAAAAACATATAAATTGTAATTTGTATATTATTACATTAAAATTGTATTTTATTTAGAAACTTTAATATTTATTATTATTTATCACTTACCAAAAATAAATTTCAAAGTGTTTTATGTTCTGTTCTTTTTTTTATTTTAATATAAAAAAATTTATAAATTACTTCCAAGGTTTCATAAGCGATTCCTAATAAAATAAAAAAATAAATTATTAAATGCTTGAGAAGAGATCTAATAAAATAAAAAAATTTATCAAGCAATAAATACGAGTTCGAATTTTATATTTGTAACAAATAAATCAAACTTAATTTTAAATGAGTTAAATTTAAGTAATATTTTTTATAAGTCAAATCTAAACTTCGGATATTTATGTTAAATTTCTGGTTTTTTAGTGTTAAGGACTAGAAGTCCTCACGAGTCAAACGGTGCATGAAAACGACAACATGATCAGCAAGCAGGGGGAGTAAGCCTAGCACATGGGTGGCCCCAAGTTTTAAGACCAACTTTGTGCTCCCAGTTCACAGTTTCCGTCCAATCACCAGCTGTATTCCCTTTCCTATACGCATAACGTCCCAATCACATTTAAGCCAATGAATTAGAATAAGACCTCCTTAGCATGTTGGATAAGGGATGGCCTTTTATATGCTGAAAATTGATGACACTGTCCTTTCACAATGTACCCGAACGAAAAGAATTGATAAACACTGCTCTGGCATCACTTTCCACAATTACTTTCCTCTTGATCAAGAAATTTATGAGTGCATCATATTCATGTCCCATTATTCGACACGCAAGTGCGAATGTCGTAAAAGTAACTAGTGATCCAGGTTCCATTCGTCCCACTAGTAATATCTCCATGCATAACCAGCTCGGAATGGATTTTCTTTTGCAGAGAGCCATATATCTTATGATGGGTTATGGGTATAGAAAAATTACTCCACTTGCTTGACGTAGTTAGTTCTGTAAAAGGCGGTATTTTATTAGACGTGGATATATTTTATCTTATAGTAATATAAAATTCTTAATATATTACAGAGAGATGGGATAATTTTTAATTATATTCCAATAATCAAACAACAATTAGTCTTATGAATAATATAAATAAATTGAACTTATAGAAATATCTCACTATCTCAAAAAAATAATATCAATTTATTTTTGTTTAAACTATACCATTATTTAGCACTCGTTAAATTTTAACTAATTTGATTCTCATAACTAACTTTTTTCTTATTTATAAAAATTAAACTCAAAACTTTTCTTAAGAGAAATAATTATTGAATCATTTAAACTAATAAAATATTTATTTGCCATCTTTCGTAATTACTTGGTTTTGGAAGAAATTATTTTGAATCATTAAATTATTGACTCTTTAGTTTATGTAATTACTCATTAGATCTTGCACCATAAGTTTGATCATCTATTAATGTGACTTTTTATATAATAATATTAATTGGCATTCTTTTTTCTTTTTGTTTTGATGAGAATTATTGTGGATCATTGGCTACCAACTTTTTTGTATAGTTTTTTACAATTAGATCTTACACAATAAATTTAGCCATTAAAATAATGCTTTGATTTTTTAAGATTGTTGTTCTTTACTTTCTTGATTGAACGTTCGGTAGGTTTTTATCTATAATTTTCTGAAAAATGGCATTGTATTAAAAATAGAGATGATAATAAGGCTAAGGAGGGGTAGGTTTTGGCCCAATATGACCAGGCCCCCACTTTTTTAAATAGATTTCAACTCATCCCAAGTCACTCTGAGTTATAGAAACAAATGCATGTACCTTACTTGCACAGAAACATTAGGACTTGTACTCTACTTGTTATTTTTTTTAATGTCTTTTATGAATGTTTTTAAATTTAATTTATATAATTACCTAATATTTTAAAAAAATATTAAAAAGATAAGATTGGACCAGCAAGCATATAGATTAGTTGACTGGGGATTATACTAAATTGATTGGGGATTATACTAACTTAACTGAAGATCTTAAATTCGAGTCTTAGATATGTAGTTACATTAAAACTTAAAGAAAAAAGAGCTTTTTTTGGTCCAAGTAGCTTTATCTTACTCGAGTAAGATTATCTCTAATAGAAGGATACTTGTGATTTCAATTAAAAAAAAAATAAGATTAGATTGGATTTAGTAATTAAGGAATGGGTAAGACTCAATAAAAGGAATTCGTAAGTGAGATGCAAAATGGGGCAGATTTTAACTTGAATGAATCTTTTTATTTTTTAATACGCTGCTCTATCTACTCTCTTGCAAGGCGAATTTAAAACCGCGGAATAGGCACCCTGGATCGAGTACTGATTGTTATCATTAATTTATAAAAGTTTCCTTCATTTTTTTTTTTTGGTACTAAAATTTTCCTTCATTTTTGCCCTTCATACCAAACTCACCTTAGTAACATTTTCTTTTAACTAAAACTAAATATACAGTAATACTTTTAAATCAAAATTATTTATTAGCTAGTTTTATCATTAGACTACTTAGACATTAATTTTTCTGTATAATTTATATTTTTGTCGAAATCATAGGTATCCTACTATTGGAAGCAATCCTGATCAAGTATTTGGGAATCCGTAGGGACCATGGCTATTTTAATATCGGTTACTTCATACCCAAACTTGAAGCCAAAGCCACTGAAAAAGGGAAATGAACATTTGTTATTCTAACCGACCATGTGTTGGTATTTTCCCGTCTAATTCATTCAATTCCTTTGTGAACAAAGAAAATAAGATGCTTCAAAAAGAATTGATGGAATTTGTAACCCAAAAATAGGAAAATACTCAAATAATTTCAATTCCAGTGAGTGTGGAATTGCCTAAACAACAAATTTAGGAGGTAGAGATTGATGCTAGAAGAGTATTCAAAACTGAACGAGTACAAACAAAATTGGATAGAAAAACAAAAAATTGATCAAAAACCTTTCTTTCAAATGAAAATAAACTAGTTTGATTTGCTTTTCAATTTTAATTATGAAACCAAAAATCGAACTGATTCAATCATATTATTAAAAGAAGATATTTTACAAATGAGATTAATATACTGCACTTCCTCATCATTGCTCCACGCACCATTCACCATCGTCTGTCATACATTGGTTTAATGGTGCACAATCATGTTAAACCATGATTGAACCCTAAAAAAAAAAAAAATACTTGAAGTAAAGACATAACCGATTCAAGCATGGTCTGACCTGTCCCACCAGACGATTTGGTCTAATTTTAAAACATTGCTCTTGTTGGACACTAGTTTCAACTGCTGAGGTTTCACTTCTTTGTTTTCCTTCTTCCTGTCAATCTTTCAGCATTAGCTTGTATTCACTAGCTAGTTCCCTTTGGTGAGCTACTAGTCAATTGGTGCACACTGATAATTGAGTTCCTTGCGCTCCCCAAGAATTTGTACAATCTCATATTCTTTAATTTGCTTTTGTGATCATGTTTTCTACCTGAAGAACCTAAGAGTTTGCTGCTTGAGTATAAGTGTGAGCTGAATTTGTCACAGATAAGAGTGACATCAACATCAGCCAATTTAATGAATAAAGTTTGGCTCTGGTCAAAATCTTTATGTCTAAATTATTAATACTTAATGTTTATTGGACTTTAATTAATTTGATTCAAAACCAATCGAACTTACAAGATAAATGGGAAATAAATTTTGCTATTCATAAAATTCACACCTAAAATTTTATTTAAGAAGAATAAGTATTATACTACTACATAAACTAACTAAATGTATTCTTATATTGTGTATGAGTTAGTAACTATAAAAACATTGGTTAAAATAAAAAAAAACATTGGTTAAAATAAAAAAAAAGTTTAATTGATATGCACTGACAGTGTAAAATAGTTTTACACTATTAATCAATAAAAATAGGGGAAAGTGAAAAATTATGGTGGGTCCCTCATTATAATGGGTAATTATTTGTATGAGTTGACACTTTTCACCATTTTTATTGGCTGATAATGTAAAACTGTTTTACATTGTCAGTATATTTAAATTAAATTCAATAAAAAATAGTAGTTAAAATGATATATTTGTAAACACGTTTTCCTAAACATGATATATTATTATGCATAGACTACCAAAAAAATATATTATTATGTATAAACTACTCCCATAAAATAGCATTACCTATAAATATGGCATTCTATTCGAGACATAGACATGTATAAATATGGCCACCTCTTCTAATTGAAATTTAAACCATGGTTTAATAAATATCCATTGATCATATAATAGCATTACCCATGTCAATCATTTTTGGCCAAAACAAAACAGATCATTCATTAATTAAATTTCATAAATATCATTAACAATTTTGCATATCAACCTGTCTAGTGCTATTTAAAATTATCAGTAACTTATTCTTACTATTATAATATTTTTAAGAGTAAATAATCTTTTTAGACCTAAGATTTTTCAGTTGATATCAGTTTAATTCTCAAATAATTTTTGACATTAATTTGGTGCTCACATTTAAAATTTGATATCAACTTGGCCTAATTATCAAATTCTACTAACATTGTTAATAATCATAATGCCTGAATTATAGATTTATCTTCCTTAAACTTCACATTATTAAAATTACAAAAATAAGAAGATAAAAGAAACGTAAATTCCCTAATTCCCCTAATTCTCCCGAAATTCTTTCTGCCTTTTCCCTGTTTATGAACGCCCTGTTCATCATCGTGCCTAGCCACCTATCCTCTTTCCCTGTGCTTTCTTGTTTACAAATCTCAATCAATATGGGTGATGGAAACTGGTTTGGGACGTGTTTGCCGTGGGAAGTGCCTGAATATTGCTCTTGCTGGTTACAAAATGCGGAGAACTTCTAATTAAAACACATTATTATTGGTGGCCTAACATCTCTCGCATTTCCCTATGTGGGTTAATTAAAATGTAAGTGTGCACTGAATGTAAGAATCTGAATGTGGGCAAAAGATGTGAAGCTAAATTGAAGGTGAAAATAGGCAAATATGAGGTGAAGTTTTGTACACTGTAGCAAACTGTGGATTACCTTGAGTGAGAGAGACTGTGATATGTTATTATGAAAGCGAGTTACCATAGCATATGACGTGCATGTTTGGAAACGTACTAAAACAGCTTTTATTTTGAAAAAAAGCTATTTTGCAAAAATAATCATATTTGGTTAAATTTTGTAGAATAAATTATAATCAAAAGTTGATAATTTTAAATTGAAAAATAACTTATAAGTATAAGTAAATTTTTGGAGCTTATAATTATAAGTAAAAATTGATTATTTCAGACTTGTTATATTTTTACTAAATTGACCCTAAATATTATATTATATAATATAAATAATTATTTTATATTTTTTTAATAATTTTATTATATAAAAATAATTTTTTTATATAATTTAAATAAAATAAATTATCTTAAAATTATTTTTTAATTAAAATATTTAAATATAAATTAATTTTTATATAAATAATTATATAAAAAAATAATAATATAAATAAATAATTATTAAAATAATTTTAATCGTTCAGCTTTTCATAATGTCGTCACATATGTTGCTTTGGTGATTGGCAAAAGGCAACGATGATTCAACCTTCCTATTATGTTGGTTGTTATATACGTTTCTGTCTTGCATTTACAAGGCCATAGCCGGTCACATTTCTCTATGGTGGACATGACTTCAAAAGTTTACCTCTGTTTTGGTTATTTTAATTGACGGGCCACAAGGTGTAAGCACAGTTGATGATATAGTACCTTATATAGACCCTTGCAAACAGTACCTGCACCCGTGATTTTTATCAACAAAAGGAAGAGAGAGAGAAATAGAATGATGAATGGAGATGGATGATGACCAGCGAAAAGAGAAAGAGAATTTCGGGATGGAGAATTAGGCCAATTAGGGAGATTAGTTTTTTTTTCTTCTTATTTTCTAATTTTTGTAATTTTGATGATGTGGAGTTTAAGAAGGATAAATCTGTAATTTAGACATGATGATCATTAACAGAGTTAGTAGGATTTGATGGTCAAACAAAATTAATATCAGGTTTTAAAATGTGAGAATTAAATTAATGTTAAAAAATATTTAACTGCTAAATTGATGTGAATTATAAAATTTATTTTTCTATTTTTAATGTATGAAATTAATAGTACTTAGCAACAGAACGTTCAATCTATAAACATGAAAAAAAAAGAAGAAGACAGCATAAAACACCAGGAACAATTTTAAAACCAAGGAGGAAAGAACTATTTCGATTGACTAGCCCAGGAAAATCATTCATGGTATCAAAAACTAATAAACTAAAGAAATGCCAAATACACATTCATACGTTTAGTTCCCAGTGATAACTTTCTCACGAGGCTACAAGCATATGAGCAAACACGATTATGCGGATCTCAAAAATCATGGCATTGCAAAACACCATAAACACGCAATAAGGACAAGAGTCTTCAACCCTTTCCATTTGAGCAAGAAGTCCTGCAAAACAGATAGCGAAAGTTACTCAAATCCCATCACATTTATCTTCAATATTGAAAATTAAAGAACCAGAATTGGCGAATGCCAAATCTAGTCTGCTTATCAGCTATATTATGTGCTGCATAATTCTACCATCAAAGAGTTACCTAGATCCAATCCATGAAAATTCTTTTTTTTTTGGCGAATCATAGCATGTACCCTAGATTAACTGCACATAATTGTCTAACTTTAAAGTTAAACAAGAACATTATACAATAGTATACATCAAAGAAGTACAAAATATGCTATTTTAATGCAGCAAAAGTGAGTACAGTCTTAAATAACAGCCTATATGTTTTCTGACATAGAAGCAAAACGAGTCAAAGATTTGTTATTGCCCGGAGTTTTCACCGAAAGGTTTATTCTCATGCACATTCTAAGTATTAAAATGGTGAAATGTTTGGAATATTATAAAACTTCATATGGATGAATTAGAGGAAGGAAATACATGCATGCATATTGCAAAATTAACAGATCCAACCACCGATGATAAGTTGAAGTGCCTATTTCTCCAGGCCCAGGGCATCATACTAGACAACTTAGTATCTGTGAAAAGTAATCAAAAGCTTCAACAAATATTTGACGAATTCAGGTGGAAATTGACGCATAAAATTGACCATTGATTCAGTTTTTCATAATTTATACTATTTTTTAGGCATATCATAAAGAAAACATTTAGTCCCGTAAAATTCTAGATAGCTTTGATACAGTCAACCATAGAGAACAGAGATGGTGAGAGTGCATACTATAAGTTAATACGATCAACTTTAAGATGGCATGTGCTAGAGCCCCTCGGTATGATAGATAATTCCTTGAGAATATAGTCCTCTTTCAATTTTTGTAAGTATTGTCATTTTCTCCAAAACAACTCCTCTTTTTAAAATATATGCAGTAAATTCATGCTCATCTGCAGAGTCTTGATATCTTAAAAAATCAAGAATTTTCAAGTGTGATGCAACACAATTAGGAACACTGGTTGGTTGAGTCCAAGGTTCACTTGATAATTCCTGGCAACAAGAAACAAGAATTCTCAAAGGCTGCAAGCAAATATCTAATAAACAATAAACAAATGGTTGAACTTGATAAGTGCTCGTACCTCCTCGTGCCACGTACAACCGTTATGGATTATGAGAACTTGAAGCATATGACAATTATGAAGCCAGTCCATTAGGAATCTGGGGTTGAAACATGCAAAATCAAGCAGTAGATGTAGTAAACAGCAAAATTCAGGAAAGTCTAGAGCGGGAGCACGAAGCAAACACCGTGCATAGAAGATAACAAGATATTAGATATAACACATAAGGCGCGTCTTAGTATGCACCGCATTAAAAATGGTGCGCTATGCACCATGCGATCCAACAGGTTGGATGTTCAGGTGTATCTATACACCTACTTCTTATGATATATCATAAAAATCACTCTATCTTAGTGTATCTTAATGTATCCCACTCACTTCTCCTCGCTTTCCATCCCTTGCACCATCGCTTGCCGAAGGAGTAATCGCGTGCAAGCTTCCACCAGTGAATTGGCTTCCTCTGCCGCATCAACCATCGCCGTCGAAAACTTCGATTCCGGCCACTACATTGCATTCATGATCCAAGCTTGCAACTAGATTAGCCTCCTCCAAGTCATCACTAGGGTTTTGAAACCCATCGCTAGAGAGATGCTGCCACTGCCAAAGATTCAATCGAAAACTACACCATCTTCACCAGTTACCCCATGACCAACCTCAAGACGGCGGTGGAGACTACCAGCACTTGACCCAGATGCAGGTCGAGATCGACCTCGTCAGAACCGTCCCACTATTCCTCTTCCTTCCTTCATCAACCTCGCCGCTGATAGATTCATCTGTTAGAAACCCACTGGTCAAGGTAATATTTTTCTTTTCATGAGATTTGGTTCTTCTTTATGTGCTTAGATTTGAAGTATAGTGCTATTTTTATAGGATTGATGTTTGTGTAGATTAGGTGTTTGATCTGTGAATTGATTCAATTGGGTTCAATGGAGCACTTGAATTTTTGATGGGGTCAGCGTGGAGTTGGGTTCTCGCCCATATATGGTACATTGTCCTTTCATGATGTTAAGGTTGCAATTGTCAGTGGTGGGGTCAGAGTTGTGGTTGTTGGTGAGGTAGCGGGGTAAGGGGGAAGAGAGATTGGGAAAAGTGTTTGGAAAAAATATTATTATGTAATTATAGGAAGAGAGTATCGATGCATCCTTGGCTTTATAATCTTGACAACTCAAAGGTGTTTGAAACACCATCTTTAACTTGGTGCATAAGGGACGGCGTCAACACATAATTACAATTATAAAATTCATGAGAAGTTAAAATAATAATTGCATCAACTACAAGGGATTAAAGGATTTCCATAAGCATATTACCTCAATTGTTGAAACCTCCAACTCTAGCAATTCTGTTTTGTAGAGTGCCTGAAGAAGCTCGGTATCACGACTCAACCTAGACCGTGACCGGCGCATAGGGACACGTCCCTAGCAAGCCTATCTTAGACTATTTTCAAAGAAAATTGGGCAGAGTTTTCTTTGTATTTAGGACTATTCTCAAATAAAGATTCTGTACTTGCACAAATAATACAAACACACAAATATCATTAGGGATCCAGGCATTCTCAGAATGCATTCCACAACACACAATATGAGAGTTTAAAATGGATTCATTCTTATGAAAATATATATGTACATATCCATACATGAAACTTAAACCATAACCATTAAAACTCAAACTTGTCATAACTAAACAAATATAATTTTACTACAAATCATAAACTGACATAGGAAGGACCCTACTTGTAGGTTATTAAAGCATTACTAGAGGTTATACCAAATATATTCAAATACTAAAAATATCTGGAAAACCACAAGAACAAGAGTGTGGGTTACTTGGAATTCGATACTTCTAGCTAGCGATAGAGACTCAAGCACTCATTTGCACCTGTCTAAAAACATAGAGATATAAAGAGTGAGTCAAATAGATTCAATGAGCAATAATATATCTATAACAGAAGTGGGACAAGCTTCGACATATACTTTTAGCAAGATATAACCTTATAAAACCTCATACTTATTTCTCAAGTAAAATACTTCATTTATAAATTAAAACACCATAAAAACTTCCGGTAAAACATGCGTGATATATAATCTATAGTTCATTGAAGCACCCTTTTTAGGTCAACTGAACATAAATTTCTTCATAAAAAATCATATGCATAAGAGAGAAATATTTTCTCAAAACATAGAAAACATTTACTTATCTCAGTATCATAAGAAAACTTAAGGGAGGATACTATTTCAAAAGTAACTTCCTGATTGGGTAGCCCCGACAACTTGTCCCAAGCAGTAACTGATTAATCTTACGTCTGAGCAGCCTCGACAACCTGACCCTAGCGTGTCTATATCTTCCGGACATATCGCCTAAACATACCGAGCTAGCAATCACCTTGCTAGCTGGGTTATTTGAGATGCACCAAAACTAATGCTGCTGCCATTAGTAAACAGTTGTATTACAATTCCTCCCCTTAGATAAACTTTACTCTTTGCTAAAACATTGTCACTAAAACTTTTCTTTAGCTTAAATCATATACATTCTTGCTCATAACTTTAAACGCCTAATAAGATTCAAGAATCTTTCATATTCTTAGCAAATATAGTTAATAAACTTTCTAGTTATTCAAAACAACTATACTATCAAATATAAGTTCCACGTATAGTACTTCCAAACTTTTTAACTTAAAGTGGCTAGAGCTCTTTCTCAATTTTTTGACATTTAGCTATCTCTTTCTATCAAATTGCTCAAAGCATGGACTTTAAGAACATAACAATTTCTAATAACTTGAAACTTCATATTTCTATATCATGTTACTCAAATATCATAAATCAAGTTCTCTAAGAGCTTGTCCCACATATATACTCAACATATATATATATATATATATATATATATATATATATATATATATACATACACATAACCAACTTAATTGCTTTCAAGGACATCATAAACATACGATAAGCAATTAATCATATTCCATCATAAATTTAGTAAAATGCTTTCTATGCATATATTTAGAAAATTAGAAAAAATAGGTTATAGGTATATGATCACTCATAGTGCTAATCCAAGAGAAAGAATAGCATTAGTATATTGTGTCACAGAGTTATGGTCACCACACAAGTTATCTAGCACAAAAAAATATCATTATCCAAACACTAATTAGTCTATAGAACCAAAGATTAACTTGAAAAACATCCTAAGATATGAAATCCCGAAATGGAACCCCAGGCTCCTAAACCTCAACTTTAGACTCAATCCTCTAAGAAAATCCTTCCATACTCATGAAATAGAAGAAGATTTGAGCTTAGAGAGTTATCTAAGATAGCAAAAGAATGAAGAAGCTTGATGGAGGATTGGGTCTTTTCCCACCTTCACTTTCTCTCACTAAAATAGGAGAAAGAGAGAGAGATCCAAGAGAGAAACCAAGCTAAGGTATGATGATGATGATGGAACAAGATCAATTTGGTGCTAAATTTGAGTGAAAAAAAATGGTGAAGGATTGATGGGATACATGTGGGGGGAGAGAAAGATGAGACAGAAGGAAAAGAGAGAGAGAGAGAGAGAGAGAGAGAGAGAGATTTGGGGTTAAAATGAAGAAAGGGGTCGAAACCCCAATTTTATTTCATGCAGCAGGGCGCCTGAGCACCTAACTACCTAAAGTTCATCCAAACAGTAAAGTTGGCACTCGAGCAACCAAAGCTGTCACCTAAGCACTAGCTCTATATATATATATATATATATTAAGGCAAAATTTAAGCCTCAATCACTTTTGTAACCTTTCTCCACTCCAATAGCTTCCAAATATACAATAATACCAATTTACAAAATCATACCAAAGTGCATAATTTAGACAAACTTGAAATTTACCTCTCTAACACTTAATCTTTGTATTACACTCGGGTACCTAATGAATATGTGTATCATATGGAAAAATGTCAACATCTGCTTGGACCATGTTGGTAAAATTGTTAACCGAAATCCATGAGCATAAAAACATTGTCTAAGTATAAAAGAATTCAAGGGATGAATTGTCTATTTCAAGATAATCAATTACATCACTAGGAGCATTACTATCATGTCCAAAGGTTAAACTCTTCAATGAAGAAGGCATGTTGTAAATGTGTTAATTGCTAAATAATGAGCTTAAGAGTTTCAAGAAATGCGCAGCTAGATAAAATCTTGTCAATAATGGAGTGCACGATGGGCATATCCAACTCTAGGTTTATGAGAGATGGCAAATGTACATATGAACGATCACAAAATAAATGTCACCAACCAAATTAAGGGACACGAGTAACATGCAAGTGAAAATGCCTTGAGGCAGTTAGAATTTCTCATCATAGTCCAGACAGAGATGTAGCTCCTGGAAGAGGGATCCAGTGGTGGCGCGAATCCATTTTGTAATGGCATTGTGTATATGTTCATTCATCTCATAAGAGAGGTCGAGCAAAACTTTTGGATGTGGCAAACCCTGCACCATGCTAGAACTGCATTGACAAAATAAACAAAGCCATTGTCATCCTCGTCTGTAAAACCAGAGATGTCAAAGACTCGGAGATCCTTCCAGGGGTGGTGCCACCTGCGAGAGAGGATGTTGGTGGACACTGAGGTTTTGGTGTGGAGGAATGAGAGGATGTGACAGAGAAGGGAGTTCGACAAGCTGCTAATCCAATCCATCTACCAATATCAAAATCCTATTATTGAGACTCGACTAATTCGATACAATCTGATAGAAGTCCTGTAACGGTAGAGGTTTTCTAACGAGGATTTTTTGCTTCGATGTTTAAAGCATAGAGTACAATGGCACATAATTCTGAATGAAGTTTGGATACAAAGAATGAGATCAAGGAACAGATATATGAGAAATACTTGGATAGTCTTGGAGCACCACGTGGTTATACTCACAGCTAATAATATCACATATTTTAGATGAAATCCACCACTAACTTACACTTTTGTCTAAAATACTGTGATATTATTGGCTATGAGTAAAGCCATGTAGTGCTCTAAGAGCACCCCAAGTATTTCTCATGGATATATATTAATGGTAATTAATGGAATCAATTTATTTTGGTGGAGTTCTTATCAAATCAATTTAAAATCAATTGACCTTTGTGTTCCCTTCTTTGTAGAAATAAAATGTTTAGGAAAGATTCTTGCAACTGAAATTTGAATGTGACCCTTTGCACTCTAGTGCTGTAGCTGTTATATGGAATAGTCCAATAGACTCTTCTTCTAGTATTTTTTATTTAGTTTATTTTATAATGTCCTTCTTTTATTGTATAAAGAATAATAGTTTAATATTAATCATTTATTATTAATCATAATCTCATCTTAATTGATTATTATTAGTTTAATTAAGATTAATTTAATTAATTTGGTGAAGAGATTTTTTTTTTGGATAGGAAATATGAATTTATTCAATCCAAAGCCTCTAACGCTAGAACATCCAAAATACAAATAGGAGCCTCGTGGGTCCAATCTAGTTATCCCAGACATTAGCTAGGCTTGAGTCTATCCGCCATTATGTTGCAACTTCTTGTGACAAAGTTGCCTTTAAAAAATTTGAATCTAGAAACTAGGTCATAGGCATTAGCAAAGATAGAACCGTTGTGAGAAAGGTCCATGCTACTCTCCTCAAAATTGTCTGGGACAATCTTAGCATATCCTTCTAAGACAATTGCCCTAATTCCCAAATCCAAAGCAAAACGTAACCCTTCCCTCGCTGCCATCACTTCTGCCCTCAACGTTTCTGTCAGCCCCTAAACCTTCTTCAACATCGCTGCTACAAATCAACTCATGCAGTTTCTAATAATGGCACCTACCTTGTACACATCTTCTGCAAATGTTGCTCCATCAACATTTACCTTGAAAACACCCTGCGGTGACACTTCCCTCGTTTTCGACTATTACTGCTAGTCTCATAGATGGAGATCTTGATTCCTTTCAGTCGCAAGCATATTTTAATTGTTTAAAAAACTTCAATATTTATTTTTGTTGGATCTATATTAGTTTTATTATGAATGATGATGCAACTCAGTGTTAATAGCTCTTAGCACTGGATATTGGAAAGGATATTTTTGTGAGCGCAAGAATTAGAAATTCCTGCAGCTAGAAACGAAGGAACTAAAGCAAAATCTACTAAAGAAGCAGCAGATTAAGCCACTGTTAAGTTCAAAGCTTCAAGTCACAATGTCCAAAGTGTTGACTCAAAGATACAGTTTTTTAATGGCTATAACATTAGAAGATGCAGCACCTTTTGTATTCTTCTAGGTTGTTTAATACTAGAATTGGAATACAAAAGGCATGAGCCAAAAAGTAACTAAACCAAAAATGGAATACGACAAATTGACTTGTATCATGAGAGAGAAAAAGTTATAGCACAATGGACAACATATGGCGGCATGAAATGACAAAACATTGGACTTTTGGAAAGCACCTGAATGTTCAAAAACTCTTGAGTGAAGGCCAAGTCACTTGCATAGACTAAGGCTATTATAAATACTTGTTTTCTATACCTAGTTTAGAGTCTTTGTGACATAAGTTTGTGTGATTCAAGTTCTTTGTGAACTCTATACTCATAGTGAAAAATCCTACAAGGTTGTGAAGACTAAACGTAGACTCCAAGTTGTGGAGATCAAACCAATCTTAGTGCAAGTTTCTCTATCCCTTATCTTTTACATTCTATTTTTTAAGTTATATCTCTTAAATTCGAATTCGTATTGCTATAATATTTTGAGAGATATATTCTACCTATATTTCACATTATTTGATAACTAAGTCTAATAAACACTTACTAGATTTCTACTAACTATCTACTAGAAAATCTAATTATGCGAATTTTGTGAATTGTGTGCTAATTATGCAAAAAAAAAAAAAATTAGTTAACCAAGGACTTGATTTAACACCCCTTTTCAAGTCCTCTAGTACTATCAATTTTGAATTTTAATATAATTACTAGATAGTACAAGTATTAATGATCAACTTATTCAATATAATTATTTAAATTTAAATAGTAAATTATGCATAAAAAATTAAACAGTATTTTTTAAGTTTTCTTGATATACTAATGGACTCAACAAACTTTATCGGCTTTTAACTCGACCTAAAACCCTCTTCCATGTGCCTTTCTAGAAGAACTCATATTAGGCATCTCTGAGATTCAAAAAAAAAAAAAAAAAAGGCATCTTTGAGATGGTCTATCAAGCTTTGAAATTGAACTTACTAAAAGGATACTTTTTTGTTACTTTGATTTTTTTGAATGATTTTTTTTTTCATCTAAATTTAATTATTATATTTATTTTGAGCGTTGCTTCTTAAATATAATGTGATTGATATAAAAATATCTCAATTAAATATATATATAAACTTGGGCAGTGCCTTGGACAGTGCTATAGACGGTGCATGTGATAAAATATGTGTATCACATGGATGGTACCATCCAAACTCCTATATATTTCCCACTCAACAATGCCTATTCCCTCTTCTTCTCTTCTCTTTTGTCTTAATCTTTATTTCATATACAATTTTCTCTCCTTGCTTTTCATCCTTACAAAGAAGGTGTTAGCTGCTCATTAAGGTTGGAACTGCATGTGGGCAAGTTGCCCAATAACACCACATCTAATCCTGAGGGGTTGCCAATCAATACCATTTCCACTAAGCATTGCTTCAAGTAGGATGGTGATAAACCGTTAAGGACAGTGTATTACATGATTTTTGCTACCTTCATTTCATTCCTCATTCCTTTATTAATTTTTATCATCATCATTAATTTAATTATATTAAATAGTAGCCAAAAGAATTTAATCCAAAACTATTTTTTTCAATAATCTTAAGGGTTTATCATGGATCACATTATGTTAGTTGCTGCCAAAGTTATTAGCAATGCTTCAAAAATTGTACCTTTTGGCATGGTAGACTTGAAGATGTCAATGTTCAATATATTTTAAAGCTAAAAGAAATAGGATTAATTAATAAATTGGACAACACAAATTTAAATAAGTGTGAAATTTGTGTTGAAACCAAAATAACCAAGAAACCATCCAAACAAGCAACAAGACAAAATGAACTTCTAAAACTTGTACACAGTGACTTGAGAGATCTCAAGCATGACAAGAAGCAGAAAAAAGGTTTTATATAATTTTTGTGGATGATTATTTAAGATATGCAAAGTTTTACTTGCTTAGGAACAAAGATGAAGCATTTGAAATGTTTGTTAAATATAAAAATGAAGTAGAGAATCAACTTAGTACAAAAACTAGAAGGTTAAGAATAGATAGAGGCGGTGACTATGAATCTAACTCATTTGATGAGTTATGTGAGAAAAAAATGACATAATCCATGAAGTAACACCTCCTTGCTCACTGGAATCTAGTAGTATAGTTGAAACGAAAAATGGGACTCTCAAAGAAATGATGAATGCTTTGCTTATTAGTTCTAGCTTACTTGCCTCTATGTAGCGGGAGGGTGTTCTTTTTGCATGTTATATACAAAATAGAGGGTTTCTCACAAGCAATTTAATAAAACACCTTATGAACTTTGGTATAATAAACAACCTAATTTAAGACACTTGAAAGTGTAGGGGTGTTCAACTAAAATAGTGTTACCTGATCCTAAGAAAACGAAACTTGGTTCTTGTACATACGATTTTGTGTATTAGTTATGCTCAAAACAGTATTGCATATAGATTTCTTACTCTGAAAAGTGATGTACTTTAATATAATACAATTATTGAATCTTGTAATGCATAATTTTTTGAGCATAACTTTCCCATGAAAAATAAGGAAAAATTTGTCACTATTTCACATGATTTGAGTGATAACGTTATTAATGAAAATAATCAAGAATTATGAAAAAGTGAGAGAAATAGGAAGGGAACTAGTTTTGGAGATAATTTTTATACTTATCTTATTACCAATGATCTTTTGAGTTCTCCTAACGCTATAACCTCTGTTAATGCTTCTTTTTGGAAGAATGCTGTTAATTCTATTGAGAATTAGTTGATTTGTCTCCTGGTGTAAAACCCATAGGATGTAAATGGATATTGAAGAAAAAGTTAAAATTTGGTCCTATGATCAAGCCACTTGCAAGGATGCTTGCACGTGAAACATTGCATGAGAGTAGTGCCTATTTTTTGGGAATGCATGGTGGACTCCCAATTATTGTGATTGGAGATCCCACAAAGGTAATTCAATGTAGTCAAATAAAATCATACATATCTTTAGAAAGGGTACTGTCATCATTTGTGTTTTGCCAGCATATGAGATGCTTGGTGAAGAATCCATCTCTAAGGCATATGGTAGTAACGATGCATTATTGTTGTAAGGTTGAGCTTTTGCTCTTAATTTGTCCATAGCCTCGTATGTGAGGGTGGCATATCTGCTGCATCATACTCTTGA
This sequence comes from Pterocarpus macrocarpus, assembly GCA_031439585.1. Taxonomy (NCBI): domain Eukaryota; kingdom Viridiplantae; phylum Streptophyta; class Magnoliopsida; order Fabales; family Fabaceae; genus Pterocarpus; species Pterocarpus macrocarpus. The sequence goes on from CM062514.1 coordinate 37,342,557, forward strand.
TGAATGCCACCTAAGTGAGAGTGATGAGGTTGTCTCCCATGAGTTTTAGGCATAAACTTTAGAGCTCTTATACTCCCAGGATAGCGCATAGTGTCTAAAGCGCAAAATAGCTTGAGCAACAATCACTTGAGAATGTTGTATAGTTGATGGATGTGCTCCAACCGTTATCTCGAGGTAGGGTTCAAAGAGATAACACTGCTATGCTACTCAACCATAACTATAAATATCCATCTTTGCAACCCATTTGTCACACACAACTTTCTCTCCTACTCTTCTCTTCTTTTCTCCTATTCATTTCACATACAACTTTATCTCTGGTTACTTTGCTTTGCTTCATCCTTATAACAAAAGTGTCAGGTGCTCATTGAGGTTAGGAATTGTGTGTGGACAAGTTGCCCGACAACACCACATCTACTCTTGGGGGCTACTTGCTGGCACCATCTCCACTTAGCATTGCTTTGGAGAGAGTGGTAATAAACCCTTAAGGACACTGGATTATACATACCTTTATTTGATTCCTCATTTCTTTGTTAATTTTTATCACAATCACTTATTTAGCTATATTAAGTATTAGCTAAAATAATTTGATCCTAAACTTTTTTCTTTTTGCATTATTATAAACGTTTAATTAAAAAACCGTGACATGAGTAATTAAACTAAATTTATATTGCATCATATATTCTATGTATGTTACAGGATTGAAACTTTAGAAGAATGATCAATAATTTAATTTAACTTTTACAACTAAGCTAAATTTATATGTTTTATAATATTTGAATTTTTCTAACACGAAAGTTCAGGATTTTACATCGAACACTTAAATATATTTTGATGGGAAGAGCACTTTAATAGCTGAAGAGGGAACACTCTTATGTTAATATGCATGAAAAACTTCACCACATTTGAAACTACTTTCATATGTTTTTAACTAAGATTCAAGTAGATCTAGTAAAACATCATTTATAATTTTCATGATTACTTTTTAAGATATAACTCGTATTTTATTTAATTGTGTATTTAATAATAGAAGTGGTTTATTCACCAAAAAATAAAAAAGCTTGAAGCAGCTAGTCTTATTTATTATTTTATTCAATAATTTATAATTTTGCATTAGTTGCTATTTCTTAATATTTATTATTAATTACACAAGTGATAATAAATATATTCGTTTCACGTAAATTGATTGTTCTACATGAACTTCATATCCCACAAATCACAACGATTATAAACCCATATACATTTCAAGGCAAAGTACTCATGAGGGACATGAACCCTCAAAATTAGCTTTCATGTGACCCTGTGAGCCATGGTGGATAGGTAACTCAAGAATGCAAGTATGCAATTCACTATTGAATAGTATAGGAAAAAGATTTTTAAAAACGACAAGTTTACTAGACATACAAGATAGAAGAACACTTGACGAGGATAAAGTAAACCATGCCCACAACAATCATTTGTATTTTAAACTTAAGCAGCACCAGCTACTGATATTATAATTATGTGCAGAAAGGCAAGCATTTTTCATGTCAAGCAACATAGCTGTTAGAGTATAGCACACAGAACAGACAGGTTCTGTCGTGATTTTCTTGACATTAAATTGCCAAAATTAGTGGATTGATCAACACCGTATCATCAATCAATGTGCCAATTTCCTCAAATGTTGAAGGGTTTTTTGCTTAATCCACTGTCGATCATGTGGCAAGTAAGCATGAATTGAACTATCATAACTGCAAGTAGAAACCAAATAACCAGTCATATTAGTCACTGCCATGGCAAACCACACACAAAAAAGAAAGACTAACAAACCAAAATAACAAAACAGATATACATAGATATTTGAGTTAAGATAATTACATATGTAAATTTTATGTTCTAATTTTTCCTGTTGAGGGACATAGCAGACGGAGCCAGAATATGACACCGCAGTTGTCATGATTCATCAAGTTCTTATAACCCTCTAGGCAAAAATGGGGCATGTGGCAAGGGAGGTGGTTACTAGCTGCTTTTTCTCCAACACTATTCTATCAAGGGTTTAATACCATCTAAAACAATATTAATTTCTTTTTTAAAAATATGGCCATTTATCTCATCAATAATAAAACATCAGGAATAAGCAAGCTATTCAATTTGTTAAAGACTCAACTTTGCTCCAAATGTCTCGCCCAGAATTTCAGTCCCCACTTGACTCATGGTAATTTCAACCCTCTACATCAGTTAAGCCAACAGAGACTCCATCTACATTTCTATGTTCAGAACCTTCAATTTCTAATTCAGCGTCAAAATCTAGGTGATATGAGCAAGCAGCTACTGAGTAAAACTTATTCTTGAATTATGAAGAGCTCAAAGCATCAGTATATCCTCTCTTGGTTTTCCAAACAATTTTTTTCATATGACGAATATAAATTTTCTTTTAAGTTTTGAAAATCATACTACAGAGACAAATAATAGATATACTTCGTCACTGAATTAAAGCACAATAGGCATGCAAATGATTTATGAGAGTGAGAGAGAGAGAATAGATACACTAGAGCACTCATGTCTGCAAGACCATCTATGAAGTTGTAGAGATCCGTAATATCATAAGAGAGATTTCTGATGGCCGGATTTAACTCCTTCAGTTTCCTTTCGTACAGTGCACATATGCCTGTATAAGCACACCATTAAAACCTTCAATAAATGGTCGGATATTAATCTATAGAAAGCATCAACAAAGAATATCATAATAAAAAACTATATCAACAGCAAACATCAATTATCTGTTCATAATCTTCTTAATTTGCTTTATTACCATGTTTGCTGTGGTGACATTACGCTCTGAATGTGTATGTGTATGTATAGTGGAAAAGTAATGTAAATTCATTAAAAAGCCAAAAAAAATGTGTTTTAATGAAATACACATTAAATCAACAGCAACAACTAGATGCATTTGTTTCGGCTTTTAAGAAAAGTAATTATAAAACTCGAATTTTTTATATAGTTGAAAAAGTTGAAAACAGATTTTTGTTGAGGAGCTACTCTTTTCAGTTTCTATTAAAAAGCTGAAAATAGGTTTTCTTGAAATTCTAATTATTTTAAAAAATATTTCCAAATATGTGAGAAGTGATCCCCCCCTCCCAACCAAGAAAAAAAAGCTGAAACAAACGCCCCCAAGTCATGTCTCACTAGGTGGGGTTTACATGGATCAGATGATGATATAGTGTCCGGTCATGAATGAAATACACATGACATAAGGAAAAACACTAGCCAGGACATGATCACATCATTCAACCGAACATTAGACACTCTTAAGATGCGGACAACCAAGGATCCAATTTTAGTACATAAGAATACAACAAAGTTCAATCCAACATATCAAATCCAGCAAACCTCTTTATAAAGATCTAAAATTGTAAATTACCGAGTTAACAATCAATAATATTCTTTTTCATATTACAAAACAAACATTATTGATGTAGGAAAACAGAAAGTATAGGATTTTAATGGGTCAGGATTAGAGTTAAAATGGGTCGATTGGAGGTTCATAGGGTTTATGTGATAGTAAGGGGAATTTGCAGGCAATAGGAGGGGGTTACAGGGTTAGATTCAAGAATGTCAAAATCGAGATCTTACCTAGGATTGAAAGAAAAAGATAAACAGGTAAAACCGTATATCATAACATGGATCGTAAGATCTCACATATACGTATATAAACATATAAAACAATTAACTTCAATTCATTATGTATAAGAAGGTTACATCTCAAATTAAAGTTATAATTCAGAATATAAAAGAGAAAAAAATATTAAAAACCCATAAAATTAAAAGACGCAACTAAAATACCCAAAAAAAGCCAAAACGGGGTATGTACACCCACCCACAAGTCTAAAACTTACTCACGCAGCACCCACCACCCAGAGCAACTCAATCTCACACGAGCAACATGGTGTGAGCAACATGGGGAGGGCCCAACTATCCCAAGCAACTCGCACGAGCAGCCATCCACTCTTAGCAACTACTCACGCACTGAAACACCCAGATCAACTCACTTGAGCAACAACGATGCAACACAAACACAGATCGAAGGAGAACGACACCAGTGCAAAGATGGGGGCTAACATAAAGATGGGCAAATAGCATAAGAGACGTTTGCTGTTAGTGTTGTCTAGTTTTCAAGGGGGTTTTTTAATCAAAATCTGTCACCAGAAATGGTGGCTCAACCACACAGGGAATGTCCAATCCTACCACTTCTACGACTTTGCTCGTCAATCCCACCTGATCCTACCAAAATGCGTTGGTGGCTGTGACTGGAATTGAAAACCATAACAGAAACTGTAAAACTGTGCAGTCTTATGAGTGGACGAATGATTTTGAGAACATCGGTTAGATTGGAGACTATTGGAATGCTGTGTTGATGGGTTCTAAGCAAGTTCAGGAATGATTTAACTGGGGTTTGGATGGGTAGAGTTGTTAATTGCTGTCTGCCAAGGGAAATAGGTATGGGCAGAGTATAAAATTGAAGAAAACAGCGTAGAAAAAGAAAACAAACTAAGCATCACACAATCAAGGAAACAGCTATCTGCTGCCATAAATCTGACCATCAATGATCTATCCAAAAGAAAGCATCATTACAACTGGAAACTGGGATTTGGGCTCCTTAACTATGACACAACTCTAAAACATATCAAAGAAAGAATCTAAAATATCTAAATAACATAATTCAAGCCCAAGAACAGCCCAAGGCCTAGTCTTCCCATAGAAAATAAAATTCTTCATAAATTACAAAAATACCCTCAACTGATATCACAACATTCTAACAACTAATAACAAAGATTATGCAAGAATACAATGAGCTCCAAAATCAAAACTAAACCAAAATACTGTGATGATTTGATCTTTAAGTTTGTCCTTTCTCAACAGATGCCTTGCATTAAATACATTATCAATACTACCAATCATCCCCAAGTCACAGTTAAAACCAAAATACAATAATGGGTTAAGGGAAATGGAGAAACCCAATCTCATGAAGTTTTATCATAAAAAGCACCAACTGTAAGGGGTTAAAAAGCAAGAATGGAAAAAAAAATGGTAAATTATGTTTAAATTTCATTTGCAGATATGAAATTAGTTTATCAGACCTTACTTGGTCCAGTGTTTTTCCGTTAATCACAAACTCGTTAGCAACTAGTAAGATTTGGAACCACAAGCCACTCAAATCCTACCTATCCCTTGACAGTTGAGCAAAGCCCAATCAAATTCATTGCATTTCAACCATAACAATTCAAATAAGAAGATTTTGGTCGTTCTTCAACCAAAGTTCACAGTTTCGTTAGCACAAGTATATGCAGGTGCACACTATTGTTATTATGTCGTCAAACCTAGATTGATGCTACATTCCTGCTCTACGAGACAGTGCGCAATGCAACAACAGATGTACAAGGCCAGTATAGTAAGCATTCCAATGGCCTATTTGGTTTAAGAAAATGATTCATGATTTCATTTCCTGTTTTTAATATTTAATATTAATTACAAACCTAAACACCTTGTTTGATCTTGTTTCCTGTATTCGGAATTTCGTGAACAAAACATGAAACCAAACAAGCCCTAAGTTTCTGATTAACGGTCAGGACTCGGTTTAGCACAAGCACAACCAAACACAAAAAATAAAGAAAAGAGTCAGAAATACTAGCACTGCTACTATTACTACTACTTAGACATGCGAGAAATAGTACCATCCATGGCCTGAGTTACTGATTCGAAATCCATGAAAGTTCTAGTTGCTCTGTTCTGAGAGGTCTGCATTAGAATAATCGTGTGGCGATTAGCCTGCATATGTCCAAAACCAAAAACAAAATACAAAATAAATAAACAGTGTTAGTAGAAATAAGAGATGGGAACAGGAACTAATCACACGAAAGTTAATGCTTTTTTATGCTAATTAATGAAGGGATGGCGGTAGAGAAGGATAGCCCTAATTTGTTAGTTGAGAAAGGGAATCGGAAGCAATAAAAGAGGTGTTTTACGAGAATATTCAGAAAGACGAAGATAATTTTACCATCTAAGAAGGAGGAGGAGGAGGAGGTGGTGGAAGAAGAGGATGCTGTAGCTGTAGTTTGTTCTCGGTCGTTGGAACGACGCAAAGTAGCTGTTATACCACAACACGCGCAAACGCAGACACGAATTCGAGGAGGTGAGAGGGAAAGACACGGTGGAGACGCGCCAGAAATGCCAGGTCACCAACGCGCATGGGCAATTTCGACATTTCAATGCAACACAGCCTAGCTGCTCTATGGCATAAAAACGAGGACATGGAGTACAATAATATTATTTGTACATGTATTTAGGACATATTTTTAATATGTTATCAATTTTTTTTTAATTACCAATTTTTTGAATTAAAGTTATTAACTTTTTTAATTGAATTATCAATCAGTTGCAATATATATATATCAATTATTTTTTTCAGTTATCAACTTTTAAAACTAAAGTTATCAATTTATTCGACTGATTTACTAACTAGTTGAATACAAAATATTCTGTAACGTTATGCTGCCACTAGTTAGTAATTTAGTCGAATAAGTTAATAACTTTAGTTTAAAAAGTTGGTAATTGAAAAAAAATAAAAAGATGGTAATGCATCGGATGTGTCTATTTTTGTATATTCAAATAACACAACTCTATGGAGTAAATATCCAAATCAATCCCTAACAATATTCTTGATGGATATATTACTATCTAAGAAAAAAATAATTAGTCTCATAATTTTTGATAATTATAAAAATTAGATATTATTTGTAATTAGTAAAGAGTCTAACACAAAGGTAAAATGATGACTAAATCTTCTTTAATTTCATCTCACATATCACCATCTAAACTCAAAATTTGAATAACTTGAAAAAACCCTTTAAATGCATCGTTTTAATGTACCAAAACATCTCAAAATGATGCATTTAAAGGTTTTTTTTTAAGTTATGTAAATTATATGTTTAGAGGATGCCACGAGAAAGGAGATCTGAGAAGTCTTAGTCATCATTTACCCTCATATAAGATTTTTTACTAGTTACAAATGAGTCAGAGACTATGAATATTCAATTTTTGTAATTGTCAAATATCACAAGACCAATTATTTCTTGTCAGGGACTAATATGTTTATTGAAAAATTTTTAGAAACTAATTTGGGAGTTTGCTCCGAGGATATGCATTATTTATACATAACATAGTTAACACAGTACTAGATACAAAGGTAGTGAACATGTTGTGGTTTGATCTAGCGGTAAGGGACTAGTCTACCACAACATAGCGAACTAGGGTTCGAATATTAACTAGGAGAGTCGCTCACATTCAAGTGCTCAAAAGTACTTGAACAAGATTGCCTCCGATTGGAGGATGAATTCCCGGGAATTTTTTGTACATTTTCAAAAATACCCTTAGCAAAAGGCGACAACCAATAGCGAGTGACAGTGGATGGTGATAGGGGTAATTTGGTCATTTCACAAGGGAAAATCTTTTCCTTCTCATGGGAATATTACAATCCCATGTGGAAACGAGATTATTTTGGGAAGGGGGAAGTTGGGGAAAAATAAATTTCAAGAATGCAAAGTTTCCAAGAATATTTTTCCAACTCTTGTACCAAATAGAAAATGTGAAAATATTCTCCCTATTAGATGCCCCCTAAAGTATTTAAGTGGGAATGTTCACATATTCCCAACTTAAAATAAAACTTACCATTAAGATAGCCGTTGGGGGGTGCACATTAGACAACACTCATCCCTCTTCCCTTTTGACATTCTCATCTCCTCCCCCTAAACTAGAGACACCCATTCGCCCCTAGAAACACTCTTATCTCCAACATTCTTCTCCATCCCAAACTCTTCATCAGCCTCATAAACCAATCCCTAAACCCAATCGAACCCTAATCCTTGGTATTACAACCTATTAGGGCTTCTTTTTGCTCCTTTACCCTAAGATTTCAATTGTTGCAGTAAAGTGAGTTGCTGGAAATGATTTGATTCAGTTGCTTTAAAGTGGCAACAATCAAGGTAGTGTTCGAGTAGAATAGCTTCAAGGAACACAGGGGAATCTTCCACATGTTCTTCAAGACCAAGATTCATCAACAAGAAAGAAGTGCCATTGTGAAAAAAGAGCAACTATAAGATGCTTAGAGCCTAAAGCACACAAAAATTGGCTTTACCACAATTGCCAAGAGAGGTGCCGCAAATTTCTTGAATAGGTCACACCAATTAGGTTAATGAAGATCAAGTAAAAGCAATAAGAGACATAGATAATGGCATTGTCAATGATGTGAAGTAGATGTTATTTCAATTGGCATCAATTAGAGGAGACATGGTTGTGCTAAAGGAGGGGGTCCAAAAATTGAATAGAGTTAACAAGACCATATATGTTATACAATTATCAAATATAGCCATTTGTTTATATTTTTGCTTGTTGCTTTGTATTAATTTGGTTGTTGTTGTTAGTAAGTGAGATGAATGAATGTAATGCAACTTCTTTGTAATCAAACTTAAGTAACTAAGATCCTATTAATTACTAGTCCTTTTTAGCTTCAGTGAATGAATTTTGTCTTGAATTTGGCAAGTAAGAAATGAGACACAAGAGTTTGGAAGAGGAATTTCAGTGGCAACTGAGATATAGCAGAAGCAGAGAAATTAGGACACTCCAATCATAGCATCCAATATCATATGTAAGTAGAGAAAGGTTGATTTGGTAAACCTATAAAACTGTATTTTGTATGCCATTTTTTGGTATACCATTAAATCATAATCAAGGATGAATAGCAACAATTATACATCAAAAAACTTGTGTTTGGTAGACCAAAAAAAACAATAAACCTATAGTTGCATAAAAAAATTCGCACAATATCGATTAAAACTGTAATCAATTGAGAGAATTCCATGTAATAATAACATAAGATATTTGCATTCATTTTAGAAGATTGTTACACATTGTCTATGAGTTATTTCAGCATCAAAAAATGATTCCCGAAGAGTAATCCCACCCAAAAAATGTAAGACAAACCTGGTCATATATTCCTATACCTGAACAAATAATCTTAAACCAAGAAAACAACAAAAGACTACTTCTTAACCCCTTGAGCTAAAAATCAGTTTTTAGAATGATTTCTATCCAGTTGCAATGGCAACAAAAGATAAACTTAGACCAGGAAAAAAAAAGACTACTTCCTAATCCACTAAGCAAAAAATCAGCCTAAAAACTTATTCCTACTGAATTGTAGCAGCAGCAAAAGATCACAATATAGTGTTCTGAGTTCCTATAGAAATAAGCCTAGTAGCTAAAGAATTAGTCATACCAAAAGTCCCCAGAGGAGGTCCTTTTGTAGGGGAAGTTTGAGTTGCACCAACCCCATCATTTCTGCATTGGCTTGATTATCCCAATTCCAAAGCATCCATATTTGCATCTCTAGATCGAGTTCTTTTACTTTAAGTCCAATCAAACCTCTTTCCCACCTTTGCCTTCCACTTTCCCTTCCACTCAGAGGCAGTTGAAGCTTGGCTATTTGGAATTGGAGTAGTTTGTTGTGTTCCAATTGATTTCTATATAGTTATTTCTCCAGTTTGCCTCCTTCTAGTTGGTATATTGATTTTTCTCTACAATAACATAATGTTCTATCAACAACAAATGAAAACTATAAAACGAAATGTAATGCAACTAACTTAGTACAATTCCCTTAGATGATTTGCTGCCAGACCTTGTAGCAACAACTGAATCTCTTTGAAAGGTTCTTTTGTTGTGCCCAAATTGTTTTCATGTGTCACACTTAATAATTGATGACCTCCTAACTATCCCAGGACCCAAAGCTCCTTCGCCAGGTTCCCTTCTCTTACTTTCCTTAGTTTTCCTAGAAGCCTTTTCAAAATCGGTAGCATTACAACATACTCTAGATCCTCATGGATGTCCAACTTGCTAAGGTTTAGAATAGGGTGAATAATATTAGCATAGGTTAATTGGTAACAACTCGTGTAGTAATAATGGTTACAGAATTGTTCCAGATCTAGTCAGAGATAGGATATGCATGACAAAGCATGCTTACATGGCAATCCTATTTTTTTAATAGATTAGTCAATTATTTGTAAAATAGGGATCTGTTGAAATTATAATCAGAATAACTCAACATAAAGAACACTTGCCAGAAATTTCCCAAAATTTGCATTGATATACTTTCTTCTCTAAATGAATAGGAAACCTTTTCCCATTATCATTCACAATAAATTCCATTTGACTAGCAGGAACTAGACTATACCAGTTGGTCCTATTTTTTAAAATCTTAATCTTTTTCAAAGCCTTAGGTGTTAGGTTATTCTCCCAATTGCAACCTTCACTATACCTATAGTGAACATTCCCCATCATCTTCATAAATAATGCCTCTATTAGTGTCAAAACCAATTTACCTCTCACCCATTGATTGAAACTTTACATCATGTTGTTGGTAATATGGTTTGATTTTACTCGGGAGTCAAAAACCTGCCTTGACCACATGTGTGGAGGAATCTTATCTAAACTCTTAAGGCATTTGAATCCTCATTCTTTATCATTTGCATTGCCTCCTTGGATTCCTAGTTACAATAGCTGCTAGTGGCCTTCTAAAAGAAGGAATGAAGCATCATACCAAAGAACTTCTTTTTGAAATTTGCATATAAGTGTCTCCAACACCATCTATATTGAGCACTTGGAAACACTTCATTGATGGCTTGATCAAGTCCCTAAATAAATAATAACAAGTGTAAATCAGAATTATATCACAAATGGATAAATAACAAATGGCAATTAAATGCAGAAGTAGATGAGGAACTAAATTCAATTTATACTTTTTGCCTATTAGCCATAATCATAAATGGCTTATCATGTATTGTAACACCAATCATGGAATCCAATAACTGAAGGAAAACAAAAAAAAAAGTCCAACTGTCCCTGTTTTCAACTTCAACAATGGCAAATGCCATAGGAAAAATGTCTTTGTTTCCATCCATAGAAACAGCCACCAATATCACCCCCTCATATAGCCCTTTTAAATGGCAGCGATCCATGCCTATGGATGACCTACATCCTTTAACAAAGCCATTTCTCATAGCGTCAAGACACAAAAAAAACCTTTTGAACATAGGATTAGTTAATAGGTTAATCCTCTCAACCTCTAACTTGGCAATAGACCTAGGATTAGCTGCCCTAACCATCTCTGCATATTGCCTCAGCTTGATATATGTTTTTCCATAGTTACCCTTAATTTGTTCTCTTGCTTTCTTCTTTGCACGATGCATTTGTGATCTAAATACTTCAACCGCATATGTAGACAACAAACGATAGTGGATTGTTTCATAACTAAGATTAAGCTCTACGCTAAATTGAGCTGCTATCTTACTAGCTATCCATGTGGATATGACACAAGAATTACAACTACTTTTGACACAAGTATGCCTCCCTTCATAAATCTTTATCGCGAAAGTGATCTCATACAGATTAGTACTAGCATGTAAATACTGCTCACATCCACGTCTAGGGCACATAGCAGTAATTCTAGTGTTCGTGTTCCTAATCTTTACTATTTCAAAGCTTTCTTAAATGACATAATCCCTTGGAACCTCTCTAAAAGCATCCATAATTGCAAACAACATTACTCTTTTTAGTGTTATCTTACCCTTACTTGATTCATCATATATCTTACCAATATAAGCCCCGTCTAAGTAGGGCCGATCTTCACTAAGATTAGAGTCATATATATCATCATCAACATTTTCAAAATCACAATCTAAACTATTATCCCTACCTACATTAGTCTCAAGCACAACAAATACTTCAAGATCTATGTTGTCTAATCTAACACCACCAACATCAGAAATTTCATACATTTTATCGTCTAAATCAGTATCCTTAGTATTCAATGTTAGGGTTAGACAAATATACGTCGGGCTCCTCTATTAGTGGCTCCATTGCATGATCCAAAGCTTCAACAAAGAGGAGCAAAGTATCATTACCTTAATATCCATTTTCCATGATCCATATGAGGAGTGCTTGATCATCTTCAATCCCTTAGCAGTTGTCCTTCCAACCACAACTTCTTCTCACAATTTGGTCTCCAACTAGCATGAACTTAGCTTAATAGTTCCATATAGCATAGGTAGTCTGTCGAACTTCTCTAGAATGAACAAATCATCGTCCTAGTGAACAATGATGGCAAATTGTGTGTTATCTTCCATGAAATCTGATAAGCCCCAAAACATAAAGGAAAACACAAGACTAAATATAGGAGAACGAAATATAGGAAAAATATGGGAGGAAAAAATAATAAAAAAAGGGGAAGATAAAGAGGCTTACCTTTTTTTTTTATCTCTTCCACTACTAAAACTCGAGTTTTTTAAGCAGGCGAGGATTGAGGGTAACGACTTCTTCCTCCTACACCCATATTCGATCATGAACAAATGTAACATTCCCATATAACGTATAGGAAATAATGAAAACTTCCTTGGGCAAGCTTTTATAATTTACAGCCTTGCTCCTGAACATTTTTGAAAATGACATTTAGGTCATTATATCAATTGAATTAACAGAATAAGGTTTTAAACGGTTATAACTACACGAGTTTAAAACGTAGAAACCCCACTCTTGGCCGATTGGGCGGCAGAAATGTCCATATGTGAAATGACGTGGGATGCCCCAAACTTGTTTAAAATTACAAAAATACCATTAGCCATGGAAAACAGAAAACAGAAAATAGAAGGCCCTAAATTTGCAAAAGATTTAAGTTACACCGTTAATCGATTTATTCGATTTTATTGAGTTTGTAAAGTTAATTAAAGGTTAACTAGGAGTTGATTAGAAGTTAATTAGAGAGATTAGGATTAAGAAGAATTAAAATAGACATATAGAAACTCTTACAAAACTATTTAGTAATGTTTTGCCGGTTTAAAGGAAATCGGTAAAGATTTGGTATTTCGAACTATCAAAACCCAATCAATAGAATTATGCACCCAAATTCTATGATTCTATGGCTGAATATTCAGCCACATATTCACCTATGGGTGGCGCAAGGAGAGCCACCAAATGAAGAGGCTTGGCTGAATATTGGCCACAAAGCTTACAACTAATTAAAACACAATTCTCCAACTACCTCATTAAAGCTTTTATAAGATTTGTCTTTCCTTTTCCTTCAGCAGAATTTTGTCCTCCCTATTCCAGCAGGCTTCTCTCCTTCTTCTCTTCATCTTCTTCATCTCCTTCTTCCATTTTCAGCCTCCCTCAAGTCTTTTGTACCCATATCTTTCATTAGAACTCAAAACTAGCTTGTTTTGCATCAAAATAAATGTAGGATTCTATCTTGTTCTTGATTTTCATAAATTGTGGCTATATGAAGTTTTAATTTTCTTCATTTCTTTGATGATATTTTTGGTGTAGCTGGTGGTGTATGGTTGGTTTAACATGAAATTTTGAGTTAGAATTGAAGTTAGAATGAGAAAGCACAAAGAGCCATAAAACAGAATCTATTAAGTTGAGAAACCCTATGGCGGTCTATATGGCGGAGTGTACAGCTCCACCTATAGCCATTTAAATTTAATAAAACTATTTTTATATGAAACTAGACATCTAGGGATTTCCAACCATATAAATTATAAGGCCATTGGATTAGTATTGAGAGAGATATGAATTTTTGAAGTTTACCCTAGGATTTTGACCCTGATTCTGAGCAGACTGGATTTCGAGGGGTATATCTCGCCCTATACTTCTTCAAATCGAGTACAACTAATTTTTTTAGAAATTTAAGACATATATTAACATTCCATAAAAATTTCAGGACTAAATTCGGTCTTAATTAATTCCTTGAATTTTCCTTAAGTCCAAATCGGGCTAAAATAGGGCAGTCCAAAGAGGTCAAATTTTGAAGTTTATAACTCAAGCTTTACTCAAGCAAATGAAATGGGACTTCTTGCAAATGAAAGCTTGTTCTGTTAGATTTAATATGATACAAATTTTATATGATTTCAACTAGTTTTCGATTTTTAGTGAATTTTTACTTTTAAGTGTGTAATTCTGGCCAGCTACAAGGTAGGCCGAGATAGAACCCTAATAACTTGAGCTACATTTATCAAAATTAGATGGAATTAAAGAAGTTAGAAAATAGACACATGATATCCCAACATATTCAAAATTTAGGTCTAAATGAATTAAATAGAAATTATGGCTTATTTTACAAAATCCTGGTAGAGTGAAGGTAAATAGGCAGCAACTAAAATTCAAGTGTAACTATTATTTCTATGAGATTGATATTGATATGTGAATGCACTGTTGCGATTTTTTTGGATAATTGATTGTCTGAGTATTGGCACTATTCACGGGGAAGCGGACTTGATCCGTTATGCTGCCGAAAATTCTACAGAAGTCTATGAAACTATAAATATTTATTTTACGAGAAATTTATGATATGAACAGCTATACAATTATGAATATGTTATGGTGATATGATCATGGATTATTCTTATGAGAGCATGCATATTTGCATATGAATAAAGGAAGAATATATGAGATCCCTTCACTTGGAGGCAGTTATTTGGGTCCCTCCAGGTGAAGTTAGCTAAAAGATAAAGATGTGAGTCCCTCCACTCGGAGACAGTTGCACATTGGGTCCCTCCCTGTGAAGGAAGTTAAAACTTTTGGGCTCCTTTATGTTGGGGGCAGTTGGCCAACTGAGTTCCTCCGACCTAGAGGCATATGGGTCTCCTTGCGGGTCAGTACTATGTGACGACGGTCACGAGTTGAGCTTACTCCTAGATCAAACTACCCAAGGGTAGTAAAGATTAAAAATTAAAATATATGCAAGCACCCTAGGGACGGCGATATGTATTGCCTAGGTGTGCCAAGAAAAGAAAGTCAAAGAAAGTTAAAGAAACACAAGTGCATTTTGCATGAACTCAAGTGAACATATTTGCATATGCATGATCTGTTCTATTTCTTCATTATATTGGAATTATTATATTTGAATATATTGCAACTATTATTTAAGTTATGAGTTGTAAATTTATTTTATAATAACTTTTATATCTTAAGTGTATGAATAAAAGGTACTCTGCTTCGAACAATATATTTTGAAACTATAAAACTGAACAATTTGTTTGGCATGATCACCTTCTTCATAATAAACCAAAGTAGCTGGAGATAATAACGATGACACTACGTGTGATAGTTTAGAGAATCCTACTGAGAATTTAAAATTCTCACTCCTATTTCCGTGTTATCTTCAGATAGCTCGAAAGCGCTTCAAGATGGTCAAGCTGAAATAAGGCCCACTCGATAACAAAGAATAACTCTTGAATGTGGTGCTATGAATTAAGTATAGTACTGTACTTGAGAAGATGTTACAACAAAAATGACAAGCTAGGGAGATAAAGAGTCTTCAACCTTTTGTGCTAATGGATTACTATGTTAAAGAAGGAAGTGAACAATCTCTCTTGTAAATTATAGTCCATTTACTAGGGTAGGTGGGTTTGGTTAAATGCAGATTAATTCGTGTGAGTGAAATTTTCTTGTAGCAACCATGGTTCACTCACTCCTGATAGTTGATTGGTGAAAATGGATGGATTGAGCAAAGTGTCAAATTGAGAGAAAAATTGGGTTATATGCAATTTCTACAAACCTAAAGAGTACTCTTTGTTATTTATCCATAAATTTAAGATATTCACAATTTTTTCAAAAAAAAAAAATGTATCATCACTTTTGTAAACAAAGTTATATTACATGTTAATTAAAAAAGTTACATGTATAATTTAATTGTGAAAAATCATAGAGATTTAGAATGATGTGATATATTTACTATGTTTTTACTAAGTTAATAGTTCATATTATTTTACTTTTATTTAACAATTATTCTATTATTTTATCAAAATTTTAACTATGTTTTTTATATAATAACAATCATTAATTGTAGCATATAATATGTGACATGAATATAAAATTTTTACGATTAAATCAATTTTAACATGAAATCTAAATTATTCGGCATATTAGTTTATAATTACGTACGTTTAGAATTGTCAAACATTGAAAATAATTTGATGCAATTTAATTTCATCATAAGTGTTTTTGTCAAATTTCAGCACCTTTTTTTATTTTTTGTAATTTATTTATATATCTAATATTGCTTTCTAAATAATTTAAGTGAATGTATAATTTTCCCTCCCAATGCAGTCAAAGATCAAAACTACACAATATATTTGCTAGGCATAACCATTTTTAACACCTCTAGGAGAAAGTAGAAGACTGAACGGAATAGAGTAATTATCCTAATTCTTAATTTATAAGGCCTTTAAAAGCTACTAGCTCATAATCATAAGAATATGATACATATAGAATTATATAACTCTGCGCCATTGACAAGCACTATAAGAAAATAAACATGTTGCATCAACAAAAATTGATACAAAATGAGTTCAATTTGTTGTAAAGAGATTTTGCAACAAAACAAAAGTTGTTACAAAGTCATTGCGGAAAGTTCTGTTACAAAAGAATTTTATATAAAAAAATATTGTTACGAGGTTTAATTCTTTGCAACAAAAA
Organism: Pterocarpus macrocarpus; assembly: GCA_031439585.1. Lineage (NCBI taxonomy): Eukaryota > Viridiplantae > Streptophyta > Magnoliopsida > Fabales > Fabaceae > Pterocarpus > Pterocarpus macrocarpus. The sequence continues at coordinate 37,359,111 of CM062514.1, forward strand.
AAATAACAATTTTGTATCTTTTGCAACAAAATATTTTGATATGAATAAAATGTACATTGTTACAAAAAATTATTGATAAGGTTAAATATTGTCATTATTTGGTGTCTTTTGCAACTTTTTTCATGAGAAATATGACAAATTTTGTTGTTGCATAAACTATGTTAAGTGTCCTTTTCTAACATATTTTTTTAAATGCAAAATTCTGAACCTGTATCATAGATAATAATTTGTGTAATTTTTTTAATATTTGATATAACAATATAATTTCTAAAATCAAGGTCTTACAAGATGGTTCTTAATAAAACTAAAACTTCAATCAAATATCATTTGAAGTTCAAATGGTTTCAAATAAAACTAGAAGTTCTATAAAATACAAGTTTTTTTCTTAACTTTAATGCTCTAAATAAAACTAGAAATCCTACAAAAGACAACTTTATAAGGTTAAAAGAAGACTTCAAAGAGTACATATGAGCCTTTTAGCATGTAATAATCGTGGTTGTCATCCATTCCTTACCTGTAAATAGTATAAAGAAAAATTAAAGATAAGTGCTTTCTTAATATTATCTAAACTTAGCATCACACATACATAAACTTCATAAAATGAAAAAAAAAAATGGATACATGTTGAACACAATATATGTTATTAGATATCAGATGTTGTAATGTGTCTTGTTTTTTCGTAATTGCTCTGTTACATATTAAACACAATATATGCTATTAGATGAACACTTGGCACCAAATATGAGCATAGAATAAAGCTAGATAGTTACCTATTTTGTTGTAGGTATTCTGCTCTATATTGAACATACATAGTAAATGCTATATAGTGTGAAATGAAGATTTATATTTTAAGATTCTTTTGTTCTCTTTCTTTATTTGCTAGTATTTCAAGATATACCAACTGTGTGCATCTAAAATAAAATATCATTAATTTGGATAAAATGCATTGCAATGACTTAACACAAGTGTCACTATGCAACGAGAACTACCTAATGCTAGACACAACCTATTCTTTAAGTCGTACAAGTATCTAGATAATCTTTTTAATAATAAAAATCTATTTAAACACTTAGTATCAAATACGAGGACAAAACAAAGCTAGACATCATGCATTGATCTACCTAATGCTAATAGTTGCTTTCAGTTAATGCCAACATTTAGCTAGTAACATTTAACCCACTCGTATTGCACCGTTAAAACATTCCTATTATTCATTCAAATTATTAAGATAATACACATTCATAACACATAGTACTATACATTAAAACAAAAGCATCAAATTGAATTGAGAGGAAAATAATCGCCATGAATAAATAATAGACTTATTTAGAATTAAAACCATGTTTTTAAAAGTATAGTAAACAAATAGGGAAGTTAGTTCTAACTTACATACCTACACATTTCCGTTTTGAAACAAGCTAACAAAGAATCCACCATAGCCTTTTGAGCTTCCATTTGAGCTTTTATTTAAGCTAATTTTTCTTCTTGTCATGCTCATTAATCTTCAAGCTATTCTGTGAGTTCACTTATTTCTTTTGCCAACTTATCACGATCTTGCATTACTTCTTTCAGTTGTGCTTGAATTCTTAACTTAGATTGTTTTGGATTTATGCCATAACTCTTACAAGCTTTTTTATCCCTCACTTCAATAAAGGCTTCATCATCCTCTGTTTCTTCAAATTCATTGATAAGAAATAGAACATCATCCTGCACCATAACATCCATACACAACAAATCCATCATTCTCAAGTGTTTACAAATTTACATTGTATGTAATGAAATATTCTACTATACATCTATTTGTTTGGCTTTGTCTTTGACCTAACTTCCATTACTCTTCATTGATCCACTGATTTAGTCACTTCCACATTCTTCTCGGCGAATACTACTTCAGAATCCACCATTCATTCACAATCTCTACCCTTCTAAATACCTTAATAGAACAATCTTCCTTATTGGCCTCTTCTTCTTCTTCTTCTTCTTCTTCCCTTTTAATCTCCTCCCAATCAGACATATGATAGTTACCAATAGCCATGTCTCCCAATTTTTTCTTTTATTAATCCATCCTCAACTGAGTATGAGTTATAGAAACAATGGTTAACCACTTGTTCCTCTAGTTCAAAAGGTTTAGAAATCAATTCTCCCATGGTGGATCTCCCTTTATCTGTATGCTTCCCCTATCATCAAACCTCTTCTGTCTTTCATATTCTGGTTGAAATTGTTTGACCAAACACTTCACAAGCTCCCACCCTTTAGCATCTAGATTATGCCATATCCAAAACCTGAACAAGAGATAAGCACAACCTTCTAAAGCTTCTACCATTATTGGTGGCTTTTCATACTCTGGATTTCTTTCAACATAAAAGTGTTGCCCGATTTGTGACTCGCCCTCCTCTTTGTCATGTATTCTATTTCAAATCTGGCTAGGGCTCCCAAGATCGAGACATTTGATACCAGTTGATAAAACCTTGGTATCTAGTGAACAAATACTGTAATTAAACTCTGTATATTAATGATGAATGCTTGAATTCCCATGGGGAATTGCAAGCTTTAGAAGCATGTATATGATATGAAGAAAAAAATAAAAGAAGACAGAAATGTCCTAGGCAATTCAAGGAGCCCTTCAACAACCCAATTCATATCTAAAGTTCTACCTACCTATTCTCCTCACTCTCACTCACATATAAAGCCTCACTCTAATAGAGAATATCCTACCAAATCATCTCACACACACTCTTTTTGCCAACTCAACATTGCTAATAACAAGAAGCACCCTTTATACTCTTTCAACTCTCATCTCAGCACTTACAATACAACTTGGCCTAATTAATGATTGACCTGTGCCTAATAGAATACATTTAGAAGTAGCAACAACTGACAAAAAAGTTAGGTGATGGTGTAGAATATGTTAGGCAATAAACAAAGTAAGTGTCATCGTGATCATATATAGAAGACATTTTATATCTCAAAATTCAATGTTAGAATAAGATGGTAGTACGAGGGCACAAAAAATTCATAATCAAATAAGTGCAACAATATACATGAACATATTTTTTAGAAGCAACTGCAACAGTGTCACATATAGTATAAATATGTAAGCATAAACAAATTAATGTATATCAACATAATTGAAAAAGTGAAATCAGGTTTAACATATATAAAATCTAAAGGTAAAAGAAAAAAGATCAGTATCACCACGAGTTTCATGTATGCAGTAAGATTATATAGCAAGTGACAACTCAGTTAAATGGGATATCAACATAAAGACCATTTAAAAGGCCAAGAATCATGGGATCTCCCCTCTAGTTTAGATAATAACTATGTTATGCATACTTTTGAATTACAAATACAACTTAGTATTAGAATTCAATAAAAGGCACCAATAGGTGAATGATTTCACTATTCATAGACACGACCAATTGACAATCAATGTCTCAGAATGAAGCTTTAAAATATATCATAACCAATTCAGAATCTATTTAGAAGTAGTAGCAGGTGTCAAAAGAGATATAACATGTTGTAGAATATATGAGGTAGTTAATTATATAAGTGTCATTAAGTTCACAAATATCTTAGGCTTCACAAGATCCAATGATATCAAAATCTCTCAAAAGTTAAGAAGAATTAGCTCAAATAATAAATTCAAAAATAGGTTCAAAATAGTAATTCTTATATAGCAAAATTATAAGATTACACTCACAGGCTGAAAATGTGCATATACTAATAGTTATAGCTATAATTATCAGTTACAAATATAGCTTCAGTATTAGAATGCAGTAAGAAAACATAAGCAAAATGTAAGACTTATTTTACTATTATTAGGCAGAGACAATTGATTACCAATATCTTAGAATGATGCTATATGATATCTTAACAATTTCAGAAGTTTTTGAATACATCAGAAGTAGCAGCAACTGACAAAAGAGTTGGGTGCTCAAGTAATAAACAAAGTAAGTGTTATCATGATCACAAATATCACAAGCATAGAGAAGATCTTTTATATCTCAAAATTCAATGTGAGAATGAGGTGCCAATACCGAGGCACAAAAAATTCATAATCAAATAAGTGCAACAACATACATGAATTTCTTATCCGAAACCAAATGTAATAGGGTTATATATAGTATAAATATGTTAGCATAAACAAATTGATGTATATCAACATCACTGAAAACACGAAATTAGGTTTAGCATTTATAAAATATAAAAGTAAAGTATATCCATTTCACATGAGTTTCATGCGCGTAATTAGATTATATAGCAAGTAATAGATTAGTTAAATGGATTATCAGCATAAAGGCTATTTAAAAGGCCAATAGTGTGGATCTAAATGCATTTTTGTTTAAATAATTTAAAACTCATAATTAAAATAATATTAAAAATGAACTGTTAAATTAAAGCTACCAAGATTTTGGTTCAAGCAAATAAGAGCACAATTTTTTTTAAGACAACAGAACCCTTGTGATCAAAGAGCACAAAAGGTGTACCCTAATCATCCTCAAATCTTATACCTAAAAGTAAATTTGAAGATATAAAAAAAGATCAACTAACATATATTAAATTATATTAAATTTTAAAAAAATAGGATAAGGGTTATTTACGTTGAAATTACATTTACCACTTGACAAAAATACATTCACAATAATGTATGTTGGAGTTCGGTGTAATAGCCTTGTTACACTTACAAGCTAGATAGGACCAGTCCTGACCATTGTTGACAACAGATATTGTGGCAAAGACAATGTAAAAACCATCCTTAAGCAAAAAAACAGAAAAACAATAATCAAAATAGGACATTCACCAACCATATTAGCAATCAGAAATTAAAAAATCATGACTATATTACTTAATAACCTCTTTGCAATCAATGATATCTTAAAATTTTTTTCTTGTAGCATTAACTAAAAGGTCCTCCGTAAATCAATAGGAGGGAGGCTCAAACACGAGTGAAACATATTAGGATCATTCAAGGGTAACAGATGGAAGACTACATATCAATGAAATAAATTCTATAAGTAAATGCAATTATACTAATAAAATGTATATAAAGCAACAAAATTATATTAACAATAACTAACTATGGCATCCTAAAACAACACCTGTTCCTGAAATGTACCACCTCTAGTATATCAGGATTAAAGAACAGACAGGTGCCAAACATGACATTTTGAACAACTGTTTGACCTATATCTAGAGATATTAATTTTAATTAAAAATTTTGAAGATACTTGAATGGAATTTCATATGAAACTTAAATATTATAAGCGCAACAAAAAAATTACTTTTGAAAGTCTTTATTTTTGCAAATTGAAGAACAACCACCAACTGCCGAGCTTCATTATTTGTCATGAAACTATTGATTTCATCCACAAAATTGCCAAATAGGGCTACTTCCAACTTCAAACTGAATTAAAAATCCAATTAACCAATGGATTAAAACACCATAAATTAAATAATTATACTAATAAAAAAATGATAATTTTTAATGGTTAAAAAATTGACCCCTCCACTTGAAGTTGTTTGACAATCATTCTCATCTTTTTACCATAGTTGTCAAATTCTTTTTCCATTCCCACATCAAAAAGAATTTCCATGGTATCAGCCAACCAAACAAATTGAACAAATTAGTAGGCATAGAAACATGACAAAATTATAATTTTAAAAAAGCATATCATAAAAGAAATTTCAGTACCAACTAAATATGGAAACTGGTCATTTGCTTAGGGAATCTCATCTAAAGGAACTAATTGTAAACCATAAATTGGAATAAAAGCACTCTCAGTAGGTCTCAAAATGGTTATGAGTTGAAAGTTCAACCAAAATTCATATTTGGTGGTTCAGAAATAGCTGGTATTTTCACCAACTCAAAGTATGCCATTATATAAATTTCTCCTTCATAAATGAGAGTTTAAACTTATAGACTAAGGTTTTTCGGACTGAAGCATGCATCATACACCCTTGAAAAGAAAAAATTTATAACTGAGTTAAAATTCATAATTAAACATTTAAGGGAAAAAAGACAGTGTCAGTAAATTTAAAAGTTATAAAAGATCATAACTTACAAACTTATCCATCAGGACCATCTGAATACTATTAATGGACTAAGGGTTGTTAAAGCTTGGCAAGCACCAAAGTATCACCACCCACACCTCAATCCTCTAGCACTCCCTTACAAGAGTTATTTTTTCAAGAGGATCACACTGATTAGCCATTGATAACAATGAAGTCAAAGGATTGAAAAATTGGAACACTCAATAATATCAATTTCAAATAAAAATACATAGGAAAAAGGTAAATAAACATGCGCATAAAGAAAGCAAGCTTAGCAGGAAGGAAACTTCCAAACAACAAATAAATGGGAAATCAAAAGGGCAAGGGTTTTTCACCCTATTGCACGATTGATTAAGAAATTAAAACCCTAGGCACTTGCGAATAACATCGATTGGCCAAAAATAGTAAGCAATCAGGTAGTCGCTACCCATCAATGAATGATTACTTGTAGATACTCGCAAGCCCAACGTGCTTAGACTCTTGAGAAATAGTGGAGAAATTGAATGCTCAGTGTAAGGAAAAATTCTTGGGTACTCCTGGAGCACCAAGTGAATTATGCTCACAGCTAATAATAAAATAATAATTTTAGATAAGAGTGTAAGTTAGCAGTAGATTGCATATTGAAATATCATTATATTATCTATTGTGAGTACATCCACTTGGTGGTCCATAAATACTTAAGAATTTCTCCGGTGCAAGAGTCATAGAGAGAAAGTTAAGAAACACGAAGAGAAAGAAGCTGCTAGGTCATCTAAATGAATTACTCTAAAGCCACTGTCTATGCCACTAAAGCCTAATTTGGTAGTGCTTTTTGAGAAAATGCTCTTAATTATGAAAATATAAGCCAATTTTTTTTGTTTATTAAATCAAAAAATTAGGATGCTTTTACTCTTGCCTTTTAAAAGTCAGGGGGTGCTCTTAAGAGCCCTTATAAGATACTTTTTAAAGTTAGCTTGTACTCTCTAAAATTTTAAAAACTGATATAATCTTATTCTTTTTGATGATAGTGAAAATAGAAATTACTCTCTTTAATATTTATGTTCATTAAAATTATTTTAGATTTTAAGAACAACTTTACCAAATACTATTTTTATGACTTCTGCTTATTGAAAATAATTTTTATATTATTTTATTAAATAACACTACTATAACTTTTTAAAAACAACTTTTAAAAAATCTAAAGAACTCAACGACTTTGAAAAACCACAATAATAACAAATCAAGCCGAGCTCTTCATCAATGAGAATTAACATTGATATTTATTTTTTGTTTTGGACCCATGATTCTCATGAATGGATTCATGGTATTGGGTGTGTACAGGGTATCGTCCACTTAAATGGCCATCCACGTAGTATCATTGAATTATAATTGTCTTCATTTTGTTTAATTTTAAATCGAGAATTTTCCTAATTAGGAACTTTTCTTGGATTGATTGTAAAGAAGGGTCGCAAATGGATGCCAAGTGGCAGTAGTTTTCAATTTATGCTTTATTATATGTACAAATAAATAGATATAAAATAACTATATATGTGTATATATACAATATAATTTTATACCTTTTCTTTTATTTATTTTACTTTAAATATGAAAATCACAACAAAACTTTTAGTTAATTCATGTATTGCACTGCAGTTTTTTCTTTTGAATTTAATTGTTTTACATTGTGAATGTAAAATTTTTTAATCAATTATCTGATTATGTATTATAATATTATTAACAGTGATATTCTTACAATGATTGCATCAAAATTCATGTATATAATAATATATTTTTGATATAATATGTATAATAATATATAATTAATTGATATTATAAATTATTTTATATTAATAATGTATTAAAAGTAATATTTTAAAGATCAAATACAACATTTTCTATTAATGACTACATTTGCATCTTTTTTTTGTCTCGATGAAATTATCAGTATCCGGACCCTATTATTAGAAGCTCAACTATATTTCCATTTATACTTATCAATGTTTTTTGTAATTCGGTCATTGTTAGATAAGTTTATGAAATTGTATTCTACTAGATGAAAGTTTTCTTTAGCCTTTTTTTTTTTAACTTTTAAATTTCTTGAGTTGAATTTGTAATTTTTTTAATGGTTGAGTCTTTTTTGGGTTCTCTCGTTACCACATTTTTAATATGAGATTAAATTGTTTTAATGTTTTGTTACTAGTGATAACTTTTTTGATGGAAAAGGAGTTGATAAAAGAGAATCGAATCCTTGAACCAAAGCCAACAAATCCCTTGTCAATTACTTCCATATTTTAATAGTAGGGATTTGATCTCATTCTTGTTAATTTCTCAATCAATAATGTTAGTTTAGTTTACATGCAAGAAAGGAGAACATCTGGGGTAGGCCGGAAAATAAACAAAGCTCCGTGCTCCATGGGTGCCTTGTCTTGATAAGCCGAACGAGTAAAATACTAAAGAAAGAAAGAAAAATATACCATATCAAAATTTATCTATATTATGTTTATGTCAGTGAATAGTAAAAAAACTATTACTAATGTAATTAATATATAAATTTTATTTTAATATATACATATACAAGTGCATTATTTCGGTCTTTATAGATTTATACACAAAGTAAAATTGACATATTTAAGATAATGTCTTGATAGCTTATGAGCGATTTTATGCTTTAAAATTATGGAGATATAAGAAAAAATGACAAATTAGTCAATCTAATCCTTCAATTATACGAAATGTCATTAAATTAATCTTTAAACTAGAATTTTATTACTCTCATTTTTCTCCATCTAATGTATAAGAACTAAAATAATGACATTTTATATTATCAGGGTAGCAAAATTAATGGCGTTAATCTTTGAGAAACCAAAATAACGACGCATATTCATGTTTGAAGAAGAAAACCAACATTTTGCTTATTTACCTATTTGTTTATTTTTGAAAAAGAAAGAAATAAGAACAAGATCCGCAGACTTTAACCGAAGCAAGCTCCCAGTTCAACCTTCCATTCCCATAACAATACAATACAATACAGTTCAAGCACGCTATGAGTCGCTTCCCACTCGCTCAAGTCAAATCTTCCAACCCCAATCCATCATCATCATCATCATCATCATCATCTCCATCCTCAACCCCCAAAAACATGAACAACTCTCACTATTAACAAAAAAAACCCCCAAACAAAACAAACATCAATTTCCCAAACCATGTCAACTCCTCCAAAACATGACCAAAATCAAAACCACCACTACAACGACCCTCAACCTCACACCCATTTCTCAAAAACCAACACATCTAACGATACCATAACATCATCACCACCACCACCACCAACAACAACAACGGCAACAACAAAAGAGAAGAAAACCAAAACCAACCTTCTTTCAACCATCCTCCAACCCTTCCAATGGCTCCACGCCCTCTCCACGCAACTCAACCCAACCTTCATACTCGGCATCTTCCTCATCCACGGCCTTCAACAAGGCTTCACCGCCTCGTTCTTCCGTGTGGTCGCAGACTATTACTGGAAAGACGTTCAGAAACTCCAACCTTCCCTCGTCCAAATCTTCGTCGGAATCTACTTCATCCCTTGGGTCCTCAAACCCTTATGGGGTCTCCTCACCGACACCTTCCCGATCATGGGGTACCGACGGCGACCCTACTTCGTCGCCGCCGGCGTGATCGGGACGGTGTCGGGGACCGTGTTGGCGGTGAGAGGGAATCTGGCGGCGGCGGCGGCGCTGGTTTGTTTCGTTGGGGTGTCGGCGTCGATGGCCATCGCTGAAGTGACCATCGACGCGTGCATCGCCAGGAACAGCATCGAGGTGAGGTCGCTGGCGGCAGACCTGCAGAGCTTGTGTGGGTTCTGTTCCTCTGCTGGGGCTCTCCTCGGGTTCCTCTCTAGTGGCTTTTTCGTTCAACATCTTGGGCCACAGGTAAAGATTTTTCTTTTTGTCCCCATGTTTTGCATATTCTCAAGAATTTAGAGGTTTTAATGTTTGTTTTGTAGAATTATATAAATAGAAGACAAATCTTTTAAATCAGTGCCTGACAGATAAGAAGTCCCAAAATAGTTTATGAGGGACTGAAAATTAGTACTTTTTTAGGAATTAATATATTGCATAAAATGTTTTTTAAGAATTAATTTATCTTTAAAAATAATTAATTTGATCTAAATTTTTAATATTCAGGAATTATATTAGGATTTTTTATTTATTAAAGACGAATTTGTCTCTCAATATTTTGCAACCAATGTCTAAATAGAATATGTTAGACTTGTATGATAATACTAGATTTTAGAGAGGAAGGAGTGCAAAGCGTTTTTTCTTTTTTTTTGGAAAAAAAATAAATGTTACTTTTCTTCATTTAATACTTAGAATAATGTTTTTTTTAAAAAACAGAATAATGTTTGTTATACAATAGTTTTATGTACATCATTTTTGACCCGGAATCATTTATCGAACAGAATTTCAATTACATTATTAATAGATATGTGTACAAATAATCATGTGTTTATAACAAGAAATTTTAGTTATTTTAATAATAAATTTAATAATCTTATTATGAATATAACTAAAATTTTATGATATTTCACGTGTCAAAATGGTGTTATAAGGTTAATATACTAAATGATATCTTTCACCAATAATTAGTAATTCGTGCATTTAGACAGTTATTTCTTTTTACGTAAGATCGAGTTAAAAAACTATAGCAACAGATTGTTGATACGGATAGCATAGAGGGAGCGAAAATGTACTACCTTTTTTTTTTGGCTCTGGAGATATATGAGTTTCTCTACTAGAATTTGTTTTTTTTATTCTTTTTTATCATTTTGAAATGCATCTTTTTCATTTTGGAGGATCTAGATTTGAATGTTCATCTTATTGAATTAGTTATGTTGTGCTCAATTTTCACTGTACTATCTCGCTCTCTCTCTCTTTATAGATGGGATATATGTGTTGTTGTAGGGGTCGTTGGGTCTCATGGCTATTCCGCCTGCTTTGACAATTGTGCTGGGTTTTGTGATTTATGAACACGGGACAACTGGCTTGCATAATGAAAAGAAGCAGGTTAGACCACTTCTTCTACCTAGTTGACTTTTGCCAATTTAGCCTTTCTTCTAAAATTGTTAATCCATGAATAGGGTGATAGAATCAAATAAGGTTATGATTGTTAGAATATATGGATCACAAAAGATATGATGACGTTTGATTTTTGATATATCTTGTGTTTGATTGAAAGTTTACTACTAGATCAAAAATTATAGCCATTAATTAGGGTGTAATTTTTATTACTTAAGTTTATTTGGCCATTACTAAATACCATGGTCCAGTTTGACTCCGAATTTACTTGAGCCTTGCCAAGATAAGGTACCGGCGCATGAACAATGACCAACATCTTGTTTTTTTTGGTCTCTGCACTAAACGATTGAAATGAATCTGAAAAGGAAAAAAAAATTCCTCCAACAGATGCTCAATTTACAGTTACTGATGCAAATTGTAATGTTGTTTATAAATGGGCTGACTAATATACTTTGTTGACTGGAACTCCCTCATAAATATATATAATGTTTTCTAAAACATGCCCATTAGTCACATCTCATCGTTTTCTATAAAAATGTCTATGTCATTGGCGGGCGGGTATGGTCTTGCTGTCACGTTCCCTTTGTATCCTTACGAGACATTTTTCAATTAACAAGTAGTGTGCATAGTTGATAATGACAACTACTAAACTAATGTTTAATTTGTTGGATTTGAACTATTAGTTGGATGATCTAATCGCACTACTTGCCCCTTTTTTAAGAATCTTGAAGTTGAAATTTCAAACTACTTTGTTTGAAATCAACAAATTAAACAAATCAACAAATTAAACACTATATTAGCGGACCCAGGTGGAGCCAAGGCACTTGGCTACCCTAAAGTATATACTCTAATATTTTAATCACTCAGTGTATCCATTTCCTTGTCTATGTTTCTTTTTGTTTGCTTTTTCTTACATTGGCCAATTATTTATTTTTATCAGTTTATCTTCCCTCTCACGTGTCCTTTCTTAATTTTTATTCTGAGTATGCCATGTATTCTGGAAGTTATAATCTAAGCGTTTAACAACAAATAAGATTGTAATAACTAATCTTATATCAAATGGAATTATAGATTCGAGTTACAAACACTACTTTTTTTATTTTTTTTTACCTAATTTCGAAGATCCATATCTGTGTGTGCGCGCTACCTTGATGATCTAACTAAACACAAGATTTTGCAGGCAGGGGAGAGCGTAGGACCAAAAATTAGAAGCATGTACAAAACAATGATGCACCCTCAAGTGTGGAAACCTTCTCTTTACATATTCCTCGCTTTGGCTGTTAGTGTAACCACTCACGAGGGCCATTTTTACTGGTACACAGATTCAAAAGCTGGCCCTGCATTCTCTCAGGTACATCTTTCATATGCTGCTTGCAAAATGACTAAAGAGAAAGCAATTTTCTCAACACAACATTCCTTTCTCTCTATTTGTATTTTTCCCCCCTCGGTTTCAAGGAAATCCTTGTGAAGTTAGGGGGGATGGGAAAAGGATGGTAGATGAGGATCAAACCCCTGATCTAACATCAACAACCCCCAGTTCAAGAATCAGGATAGGTGGTGTCATTGGAGCTATAATTTATTGGCCACAACATTCCTTTCTTACAAAAGTTTTCTCCCTCTCCATGCAGGAGTTTGTTGGGATGATCTATGCTATTGGTGCAGTGGCTTCAATATTAGGGGTTATAATTTACCACAAGGCTCTAAAAGACTACCCATTTAGAAACCTAATATTCTATGCACAACTCCTATATGCAATATCCGGTGTGCTGGACCTACTCTTCATCCTCCGTTGGAACTTGATCATTGGGATCCCTGATTACTTCTTTGTTGTCCTAGAAGAATCATGCACAAGAATCACTGGCAAAATCAGGTGGATGCCCATGCTGGTGCTGAGCACCCAGTTGTGTCCTCTGGGAATTGAGGGCACATTTTTTGCATTGCTAATGTGCATTGACAGCATTGGTGGCCTCATATCCAAGTGGGGTGGAGGGTTGCTTCTTAGGCTCCTTCATGTCACTAGGACTGACTTCACAAACCTATGGTTGGCTGCACTTATAAGGGACATGCTTAGATTTGCTACACTTGCTTTAGTTTTTCTTGTCCCTAAGGCAAGTCAGTCTGAGGGACTGCTTCCTTCTGAGCTTTCGGGAACCGATGACGCGGATGAAGAGACCTTGGAACTTGTCCCCGCCAATGTCAAAACTGAAGTTTAGATAAAAGAGTTCTTAGATGCTCCTATAAACGAAAAAACAAATGTTTTATACCATTTATTACTCAATATATCAGTTTTGTGGATCATGATTATTTCTCGTTTCCTGGACATTTTTGGACATTTTAGCGCGACTGTTAATTTGTTAAATGATAAATGGTGCTGCGTAAAACTTTTATTTTATTCTAAGAATATTTAAGAATTTTTTTAGATAAAATTTGTTGCAATATTGCACACGTGTCAACAACTAGGTAATTACTCTGTAAAGTCACGCATTTTTCGTTATTTATTTTAATAATTCTAGTGGGATTTCTTTCAAATAGGTCTATTTGGTTTTTTTTTTTTTCCTCCGATTTTTGAACGGCAAACTTATTATATTATCTCTTTTAAAAGTTATACTTTATTATAGAAAAGATAATCGTTCTCCCATCAAAAGTTATCACGTTCAGAGCATTTATTATATTTTAAATAAGAAATATTAAGAGCATATTGTAAGAATTACTATTATCTAAAATATGTAATAAATACTATTAGGGTGTGTTTTAATGTTGAAGTAAAAATAAGGGAAAATTTTTTATGAATTAAATTTAGTTCTAAAATATAATCTATGAAATTTTCTTTCCAATTTTTACTCTATATGTAATATAATAATTTTAGGTATCACTATTATAAATTTTCTATCCTAAAATTTAACTTAGAAAAATTCCCTAAACAAAGGGCATAGAAAAACAAAAGCCTTTCAAATAACCTGGTCAAATAGTTACGCAACACTTAATCGTTAAATATCATTACTAAGATACACAATAATTTTTTGAAAAGAAAAATTATGTTTTCATCCCTGAAACATGGGGATGTAACAAATACATTCCTAAAATAAAAAATACATATAATTTAATCTTTGAATTTATCTACATTAGCACAAGTTAATCTTTTTAAAAAATTATTTTTTTGAATTCAAAAATTAAACTATTACTTTATTTATTATAACGTAAGTAAATCCGGGGAATAAATTCCATGTATTTTTTTATTTAGAGACGAATTTGTTATGCCCAATATTTCAGGGACAAAATTATAATTCTTTCTCTTTTTTTTTTTTTAATTATTGTCTAATGTGTGCGATGGCCAGCAGTAAGAGATTAAAAGTTAGATAGGCTCACTCTGACATCTTATATTCGTCTTCTGGTGCAGCATATTAGTGGCCTGGGTTTCTTGTTAACAGGATTATATTAATATTTCCATAACATCAGAAGGCAAGAAATTTCTTTGAGAAAACAAATCTATAACCATTTCTGGATCAGTTTAACAATATCCTTTTGTTAGTAACATATAACTTCTCTGAACTGGTAATTGCATTAGCGAAGACAACAAAACACAAATTTGCCTGATAATTACTCATCATCCTTTTTATTAACTCCCTGTGCGAGCATAGCTCGGTTTTTGCTCCTAGGTGCAGCCATCTTTTGTCTCTTGATTCCACCCACGCAGCAAGTAGCCTCTGGATATCCCTCTGAAAAATATAAAACAGGAGAAAGCAGGTTAACCATAAAATATTTTTGAGGAGACTTTTTCTATAAAAATAAAGATACAAGTTTGTGTCATCCTTATATTGCATGTACAAATGTAGATTGTTTCTTCTGACTGCAAATAAATCTCAAAATAGTCTCAACCGTAAGAGAAGAAATCCAAGGTGGAAATTTGGTATGGTGAGTATCACCGCCTCACCTGGCTTTCCAGAATTTTCTTCTAGAGGTCTTGTAACAATTAAACACGGATGATTTTGCAATGTAATTGCCTAGTCGTTGACGGGTGTACATGATTGCAACAAATTTCATCTAAACTTCAGTTTTGACATTGGTGGGGACAAGTTCCAAGGTCTCTTCATCCACATTATCACTCACACTCTTGCCCGAAAGCTTAGAAGGAAGCAGTCCCTCGGATTGACCAGCCATAGGGACAAGAAAAACCAAAGCAAGTGTAGCAAACCTAAGCATGTCCCTAATAAGGACAGCCAGCCATAGGTTTGTGAAGTCAGTCCTAGTGACATGAAGGAGCCTAAGAAGCAACCCTCCGCTCAGTTTGGATAATAGGCTACCAATGCTGTCAATGCACATTAGCAATGCAAAAAATGTGCCTTCGATACCTAGAGGGCACAATTGGGTGCTTAGGACCATCATGGGCATCCACCTGATTTTGGCAGCGATTCTTGTGCAAGATTCTTCGATGACCACGAAGAAGTAATCAGGGATTCCAATTATCAAGTTCCAACGGAGGATGAAGAATAGGTCCAAAACACCAGATATTGCATATAGGAGTTGTGCATAGAATATTAGATTTCTAAATGGGTAGTCTTTTAGGGCCTTGTGGTAAATTATAACCCCTAATATTGAAGCCACTGCACCAATAGCATACATCGCACCAACAAACTCCTGCATAGAGAGGGAGAAAACTTTTGTAAGAAAGGAATGGTGTGTAGAGAATATTGTTTTCCCTCTAGTCATTTGCAAAAAAGAGAAATTTTTAAATATTCTCTGAATAAGAAAAAAGTTTTGCTAAGCACCATTTATTATATGACACGTCATGTTCAGCTATTACATTAAAAATGCATGGAAAGTGAAAGACAATAATGGCCTACAAAATTGATGTGCCAAGTAATGAATGGTACAAAGCAAATTTTTTCCCTTGCTCTAAAATGATATTAGAATTCCTCTGCAAACAACATATGAAGAGGTACCTGAGAGAATGCAGGGCCGGCTTTTGAATCTGTGTACCAGTAAAAATGGCCCTCGTGAGTGGTTAAACCAAGAGCCAAGGAGAGGAACATGTAAAGAGAAGGTTTCCACACTTGAGGGTACATCATTGTTTTGTACATGCTTCTAATTTTTGTTCCTACGCTCTCCAGCGCCTGCAAAAGTTTGGGTTGAGTTTGATCATCGAGCTAGCAAACACACAGATACGGATGTTTCAAATTAGGAAAATGAACAGTTTCTGTCACTCGTTTCTTAAATTCCAATTGATATAAGATTAGTTATTACAATCTTATTTGGTTGTTAACCGGTTATATTATAACTTGAAAATTCATAGCATATTCAGAATAAAAATTAGGAAACGACACATGGAAGGGAGGATCAAGTGATAACAGTAACGAATAGGCCAATGTGAGAAAAAGCACAAAAAAGAAATATAGACGAAGAAATGGATACACTGAATGAATAAAGGATTAGAGTATATTTTAGGGTGGACAAGTGGCTTGGCCCCACCTTGATCCACCAATTTATTAGTTAAGAATCAGTCTTTGTTTAACTCGTTGACTCCAAACAAATTAGTTTGAAGTTTGAACCTTAAGATAATTAAAAAAGGGCAAGTAGTGTGATATCATTCAACTAAAGCGTCCAACTTTACATAACAATCTGGCTCAGATCCAACAAATTAAACATTAGTTTAGCGGTCATCATTATCAACTCTACAGAATACTTGTTAATTGAGAAATGTTTTGTAAGGATACAAAGGGAATGTGACAGCAAGACCATTCCCGCCAATGACACACATTTTTATAGAAAACCATGAAGTATGACCAATGTGCCAATGACACAGACATTTTTATAGAAAACTATGAGGTGTGACCAATTTGCATGTTCTATAATAAATATAAGGGACTGGAAATCCAGTTAATCAGTAGAGAAAAAGAAAACGAAAGGCTTCTATAAATAGAACTTGACGCAAGTTTATTACAGGTGTGCAATTGATAAGATCTCTTGTCGAAAAATAGGAGAAATTCTTGTGTGATTATGGAGTATCAAATTGGATATGTTTTTGATCACTTGCGAAGTGATATTTCAGTTTTAAATGTTAAGAGCACCCACAAATAACTATGAATTGTGATTCTACAAGTAGTCAGAGTATAACCAACTTAGTATTTCATGACCACAAAATAATTTCTGAAAGTAAACAACTAAAATGAATGGCTATTTTCAGAGTAAAGGTAAAACTCTGGCCTAATATGCTTGATTTTTTTCCTTCTCTTGAACAATTAACAAACGAATTCTCTTTGGATCCTGAAGTTGCTATAACAATTCCAACTAAATGTATTTAGTCAGCCATTCATAAATAAGAAGTAACTAACTATAACAGTACTTAACCAATAGTTGCACATTACAATTGACATCAGTAATTGTAGATTGGAACATTTGTTGGAGGAAATTTGTTTCAGATCCATTTCTTTTGTTTGGTCCACGGAGCTAGAACATACACAAGATATATCAAAAATCAGAATTCCATCATATCTTTTGTGGTTCCATATATTCTAACAACCAAAACCTTATTTGATTCTATCACTCCATCCATGGATTAACATTTTTAAGAGAAAAGCTAAATTTTGGGAGAAAGTCAACCAGGGAGAAAAACTGGTCTAACCTGCTTCTTTTCATTATGCAAGTCAGTTGTCCTGTGTTCATAAATCACAAAACCCAGCACAATTGTCAAAGCAGGCGGAAGCGCCATAAGACCCAGCGACCCCTACAACAGCACAAATATCCCATCTATAAAGAGTTATAGTACGTTGGAAATTCAGCACAGCATTACTAGTTCAAGATGAACAACATATTCAAATCTAGATCCTCGAAAATAAAAGGATGCATTTTAAAGTGATACAAAAATCAAAAGAACAAATTCTCTCAGAGAAACTGATATATGTTCCCACAAAGAAAAAGTATTACTCTAATTTTTCTTAAAATAAGTCTACAAAATCAATTGAACTACGACTAATCCGATTGGAGATATATTATTAACCTATTATGACACTAAAATTCTTGCAGTGCTAATTTAATTATTCATAAAATTTGAACAAATACTATTTGAACTAACTAAAAATTAAAAAAGGTATTACACTATATCATTCACTTATTAACACCTCAAGTATTATATTAAAAATATAATTAAAATAAAAGATAGCAATTGCTTACATAATTAAAGTGTTAAGGATTAAATGAAACCTAACAACACCTTTTTCTTATACATGTTACATCTTTTCACTCTCTAAAGTCTAGTATTATACAAATCTAACACACTCTATGTATTTCCACAAAATAAACATTAAAACCTTTAAATTCTAGAGATAAAATAAGACCTTTAAATTCTTGAGAATATGCACAAAATAAACAAAAGAATAAAAAAATCTTATTTTTTAAAATTAATTTCCATAAATTGTTAACTAATTATATCTTTTTTTATAATTTTTATTTTTTTAAGTTAATTATAACAAGAATCAAATATTGAATAAAAAATAGATTTAATTTTTATGCATTATTAGTGTAAAAAAAAAAAAATTTACACCGACATCCAATCATATATTGTGGTATCAATAAAAATGTTCGACTTAACCACTACCTTAAAAGTCTTACAAATAAAAATATTTGATTGGATAACAATATATGAAAATTAATCTCTTAAAAAATTCTATACTAAAAAACAATAAAGTTAAATTAAAATAAAATCTTTTTTTTTTTTGTCATGGAAATTGGTTTTCTTTGGGTCAACCATGGAAATTTCCTTTCAATTAAAATAGAGTCTTCAAACTAGCTTCTGTTCCAGTTACCTGTGGCCCAAGATGATGAACAAAATATCCACTAGATATGAACCCAGCGAGAGCCCCAGTAGATGAACAGAACGCACACAAGCTCTGTAAGTCCCGCGCCAGGGACCTCACCTCAATGCTATTCCTCGCAATGCACGCATCAATGGTGACGTCAGCAATAGCCATCGACGCCGACACTCCAAGGAAGCATACCAGCGCTGCCACCGGCGACAATTCCTCGCTCACTGCCAACACAATCCCCGACACCGTCCCAATCACGCCGGCGGCGACGAAGTAGGGTCGCCGCCGGTACCCCATGACCGGGAAGGTGTCGGTGAGAATTCCCCAGAGGGGTTTGAGGACCCAAGGGATGAAGTAGATTCCGACGAAGAGTTGGACGAGTGAAGGTTGGAGTTTCTGGACGTCTTTCCAGTAGTAGTCTGCGACGACGCGGAAGAAGGATGCGGTGAAGCCTTGTTGAAGGCCATAGATTAGGAAGATGCCGAGGATGAAGGTTGGGTTGAGTTGGGTGGAGAGGGTGTGGATCCATTGGAAGGGTTGGATTATGGTTGAAACAAGGTTGTTGGTTTTCTTCTCTTTTGTTGTTGTTGATGATGCATTGGTAGTTGTGTTGTTTATGAAGAAATGGGTGTGAGTGTGAGGGTCATTGTGGTGGTGGTGGTGGTTTTGATTTTGGTCTGGTTTTGGAGGAGTTGACATGGTTTGGGAAATGGATGTTTGGTTTAGTTTTTTGTTTAAGAGTGAGAGTTGGTCATGTTTTTGGATCCGGGAGAGTGTGGGTTAAGGATCGATATGATGATGGATGGGGGGTGGAGGATTTGACTTGGGGGAGTGGAAAGACACGTAACATAATGGTGTGTGCTTGAATTGTTATGGAATGGAAGGTAGAATTTTGTGAGTGTGCTTTGGTCAAAGTCTGCGGATCTTGTTCTTATTTGTTTCTTTATTTTAATACACATAAAATTGAGTGAAATGGTGTTTTGTTCTTGAAAATGTTACATGTGGGCGTGGTTAATTTGGTTTCTCAAAGATTAAGGTTACTGATTTAGTACCTTAATAATATAAAAATGTCATTATTTTAGTTCTTCTATGTTAGACGGAGAAAAATGAGAGTAATAAAATTCTAATTTAGAGACTAAATATACTTCAAGGATTAGATTGATTTTGGCCTTTTCCCATGTCTCCGCTGGATTTGCTCACAAGCTAAATAACAAACTTGTATATGTATATATTAAAATGAAATTCATATATTAATTACATTATTAATACTTGTTATACTAATCACTGACATGAACATGATATATATAAATTTTGATATGTTATCTTTTTCTTTCTTTAGTATTTATTCGTTCAACTTGTCGGACAACCATGCAGCACGGTGCTTTGTTTATTTCCGCCCTTCCCCAGATGTGCTCCTTCATGCGTGTAAGCCAAACTAACCTACTAACAGTGGATTCTATGGTGCGGATGGAATTTAGTCAGTACGGGGCAGATTTATTTTACTTTTTATTAAATTTCAATGCGTGTGATGTCAGTCCGTTTGGTGAGCACGGTGGTCCATGACGCTGAGGTGGCATGTTCAATTCTCACCCGCAAGACATTTCGTGTGGTTGCAATAATCGACACTAAATATTCACACATATTTAATCATTTAAATTAAATTTAATATCCTATGATAATTTCATTTTAACTATCAACAAACAATAGTCTTTAATTGTTGATATTGATAAATAAAATTAACGAAAAGTTATTTTTGTAGTAGATGTATTTGTCATTTTTTAAATATACAAAATTTTATCATGTTAACACTTCTTAATTTATACATTGTAATTCATTTTTAATAAATAAATAAATAAATAAATATATATATATATATATATATATATATATATATATATATATATATATATATATATATATATAAGTAGTTTCAAATGGTAGTCCACAATTATCAAGCAAATTGATTTGATAATCATATTTTTTATTTCTATAATTATATGATCTTTATTTATTTATACATAAAGATGTATTCTGTAATATTTTATAAAGTATGTGTATTTAATCATGTAATATTAAGAGTTATTTATATTATTATATATATGATCTTGAAACTTTTACCTAAAATATAATTAAATTAAATGTGCAATTTTGAATATAGTATTAACCAGCAATTAGTTATGGTTGTCGTTAAAAATATTTAGTCATTTTAATCATGAATAGATATTCAATATTGTCTCCAAAACAAAACAAAAAAATCAATATTGCTCAAGTTATTAATTTTATTTATGGTATTTATATCTAAGTAACTAATATGATATCCATACAAAATCACCATGGGCTCTCAAAACTCATGCTTGACATTAGTTAATTAAACAAATATATATATGAAATAAGTAATTTTTAATTGTGTTTCATAAGTTTTATTATAGATAAATACTTTTTAAAAATAAAAATACTATGATACTTAAAAGAAAAAAATATTTAAAACTTTAGATCGAAGTGGATTAATTAAATGAAGCAAAATAGTTTTTCATTTTTTGGTGCTTCAGAATGCACAAGAATGAAGCAATAGATTAATGTCAAAACAACATATTTAGTGTCAAGTTATAATGGCAAAAAGTAGGGCAGTGAGGGCCGAACATGTGACCCTAAAGTTTTTGGACCAACCGCATCCCGCGTGTTTATATCTGTTAAAGTAAAATAAATTTGCATCGTGTAGATTATAATTCATCTACACCAGAGTACGCACCCTAACATTATTGATTGAGAAAATAACAAGGTCAAATCCCTACTATTAAAGCATTTATGTGAAAGTATTTTTTTTAACACTATTACAATTAAATAATCTTTCTAACAATTACTTACAAGGAAATATCTAATCTTCTCTTTTAAGAACATAATTTACTTGCTTTAATAAAGTCAATATGTGTTGCAAGAATTTGAATAATAGTAATATCGCTTGTCTACAGGCTAAGTTATCACATGTAACAAAAAATAAAAAAAACGATTTAATCTCCTATAAAAAATGTGGTAACAAGTGAGAAAACGAAAAGACCCAAAAAAAGTCTCTACCAAAAAAAATTCAAATTCAAAAAAAGTCAACACATTATTGTCAAAAGAAACAAAAAAAAGAATTGAAAAAGGAAAAAAGGCAAAAGAAAACTCTCAACTAGTGGAGTACAATTTCAGAAATCTATCCGAGATATTGACAATTATAGATGCAAATATAGTCATTAATCAAAAAAACGTTGTGTTTGAAACTCTGAGAAAAATACAACTAAGAAAACGAAACTTTTTTAAAAAATATACCTTCTAATACTTTATTGTTATAAAATCTTTTATCTTCTTAATTAATTGTATATTATTATATGCATGGTTTTTTCTATAATTATTGTAAGAGTATCACTTGTAATAATATTACAATATATAATTAGATAATTGTATGAAAATTTTTACACTAGCCATATAAAATGGCATTATGTTACACTTCCATTAATTATAGAGTATATAACTCAATTGTTGCAAGCACATATTAAAGTAAAAGGCTTTAAAGCTAGTGAGAGTTGACATAATTGATAAAGAATGAATTTAAATCTCATAAATATCTGAGTTCGATTCTCATTACCGATATAAAAATTCTACTAGTGAGCGATTTTGTAAGTCTCATATAAATATTCTATAAGTCCGAGGCTTTGAATGAATTCTTTAACGCATGTCAACATTCTTCGGAAAGCAATCTTTCAACAGTTCCATTCTATAGCTCTATTTCGACCCCTAGAAAAAAAATTCTCTGTAGCTCTATAGTCTATAGTGTTTGAAAATTGATGAATAATTAAAATTTTATTATTAGAACTTTTGTCAAAATAATATGATATTTTTTTTTACATTTAGATAGATAAATAATATCTAATCTTTTAACTTATTCAATCATCCTTCTTATGTTGACAAATTTTAATTATAACTCTAGCAAATAATTTTAGTTATATAACCTTACTCATAATTTTTTTATTAGTCAAGGCTGCAGTCTCACCGTTGTCCAATTGAGTTGCACGTTCATAACAGAGACTCGAGTTAAGCAGTTCTGCAAACTTGAACTTCTTAGTTAAGTAGTTTGAGTTTGAATTGGTCATATGACACGTTGCATTTCATATAAGATAACGAAACGACTCATTGCTTAAATTGCTTTTATAAGAGAAAAGTAATACTTGAAGTTCTAACTAATTGCTTTTTGCTTTTAACTTCATATTCTCTATTCTACTTTATACTCTCTCTTTTACCTTTCCATTTTTCTTTTACTATTTTTCTTTCAGGACATCGACTTTACCTATTTCAATGAAAGGGAAATTGTTGAACTAGCAACTCAAGTAGTCAACATGCTTTGCCAAATGCACTACTCAATCCTCCAAGTTTGCCTGCATTGGGGGTCTTGATTTCTGCAGCCCATAAAACATCACCTAAAAAACTTTTACAGATATATTATCATATTTTTTTTCATAGACGCATTTGGCGCTGCATCAGTACCGTGATGATTAACGCTTTCACATACAAGAAATTCTTTCCCCTTCATAAGGAAGAGTTTTATTCTTTCACATAACATCATCACCCTCCACTTCTATGGGTTTCGCTATTTTTTACGACTCCACAATTTTTTCAATGGTACAAGATCCGCACTCACATCCCCATCCACGCTCTAACGACAACATATAACTTAGAGGACATAGAAGGCAAGAGATTTCTTTGAAAATAAAAATAAAAATCTATAACCATTTTTGGATCAGTTTAACATTTTCCATTTGCTAGTAACGTATAACTTTTCTTCTCTAAACAGTTAATTGCATTAGTAAAGGCAACAAACACGAATTTACATAATAAATACTCATCATCCTTTTTTAACTCCCTGTGCACGCATCGCTTGGTTTTTGCTCCTAGGTACAGCCATCCTTTGTCTCTTGATTCCACACTCACGCAGCAAATAACCTCTGGATATCCTTCTGGAAAATTATAAAACAGGAAAGAGCAGGTTAAGCATAAAAAAATTTTGAAGAGCGCTTTGTATAGAAAATACAGATATAAGTTAGTGTCCTCCTTATAAATGCATGTACAAATGAAGATAGTTTCTTTTGACTGCAAATAAATATCAAAATGCTGACTGTAAGAGTGGCAGACATCTCAAAGTGATTCATGAAAACTAATCCAATGTATATGAATCTGATGTATGGTTTTGTTTATTTATTTATTTCATTTCTTTTTTCATTCATTAGGCAGGCACCACAGAATTTACAAAAACAAAGAGAATTGGAAAAAGAATATATATTTCTACATCTTGAGGACATCAAGGTAACCAGTATATGTTGGCTTTATTTGGTTAATATCTCCCTTAAGATTCTTGAGGGTAACATCTCTCTTTGGGATGCCTATGATGAATGTAACCTCTCAATGTTTGATACAGTTCTAAGAAGATATAAAGTTGCACTCAAAACAAGAACATGGCTTATGCAATAGCAGAAGGTGCTTGATCCTGACAAGTAGCATCAAATCAATCCACAATGTTACAAGGATTGAATCCCTAGGTAGCATTAAGTGAAGATTGGCTGATTTATTTGAGCTTCTCCCATAGATTTCTTGGACTTAACATCTCACCGTATAGCTTTTGGTGCAGTAAAAGGTGCTTGATCCTAAACCTAACAGTATAATCAGTTGAGGTTCAACCCAACTGACTCCCATGGGATTTGAATACAGAACCTCCATGAACCTGTCTACGTTGCAGAACAATTAGGCATGCATCCTTGGAAACTGGATTCTGCGTATAAATCTTTTCCCCCCTATCTGACATAAGAAAGAATGTGGTGGAGTTATCCAACTCATAGCCAGCAAAGTTCCTCCTAGAGCATTACTGGAAGAGCCTACACCCAAAAAGAAACCACTATCAGGAAGTGCTAGCCAAGATTCCTCGGTTCATGTACCCGAGTCTTTCCTTGAGAACTCTAAAATACAAACCCTTCTCTAAGACTAAGAGAGGCTTAACACTGTCATCATTAGGGAGCAGAAGCTCATTGCAATTATCAGTAATGAGGCTTGAAGCCACCATCTCCAATTTACCAAACACAAAGGGAATGAGCTTCACAGCTAAATTATGGTCTCTGATGTCTGGAATCAGCCTACCATTAGCAATAGCAAATAAGAAACACTTTCCACTCAACCCTTTCCGAAATAGAAACATTATATGAATGGTTCTAATTCTTTATTAAAAGACTGCCTAGTCAATGAAATAACATATTTCCAAACAAATGTTCATCTTAGACAAACCCAAAAGAGAAGAGAAAGTGAGGTATAGCCAGATTTCTCTACAGATATCACAAAGCCCTGTCCACCAGTAATAAACCCACTACAGATTGGTCAAACTGTTATTATTTATTATTCTGTTAGAACTAACTCATTTCCTGCAGTTTTAAGAGCCTCAAAGCATTTTTGTGCTTGCCAGTAATGTTCTCTGTGCTACGATTCACTGGCAGATACATCCGTAAGACCATAAATTTATTTAGAGTCACACCACTGAAAACGGTATTGCCTTGAATAATCAGATTTAATTTCAAAGACTAAAATTTAGTGCTGATGTTTTCAGCATTAGAAGTTTCAACTCGGAATTTTCAGTGCTAAATACCCAATTTTAACAAAGACACTCTTCAAAATTTCATAAAGTAGAATTTTCACTCCCAGGTTATTATGAACATCATCTTTATTACCCTCACCTTCAATCTTGCAAATACATTGACATACTTGAGCAAGTACCTTACTAGTTAATAAGTTCAATGCCATTATAACAATTAGAAACTGGATTTTTGCTGCCAGGGGGAGGCTTAACATACCTCAATTTGAAAAGGAGAGGTTGTCGGTGGGTATCTTTCAACAACTTTACCATTTTTATCAACCAAGAATTTCTCATAATTCCACTTGACAAAGTCACCTAGAAAGCCTCCAGCACTTGACTTCAGAAACTGGTATACTGGAGCTGTAAATGGTCCATTTACATCAACCTGTTTTACAGAACTTCATTACTTTGATTACTCATATAAACTGTATTACTCAGTGAAGAAACACACTATCAAACCTTATCAAAAATTGGAAATTCTGCTTTAAAACGAGTGCAAGCAAACTGCTTGATTTCTTGATTTGATCCAGGTTCCTGCATACCAAACTGATTGAAGGGAAAAGCCAGAATCTCCAAACCTGGAAAGAAACTCCATAAGGGCACTCGACGTGTGTGGATGAGAAAACTTTTGAGCTAAAACTTTTAGAGCCATGTGTGATAGGACATTGGGCTTAATGGGCTTAATAGTTAGGAATAATATTCAGTTAGTTAGTTAGAAAAGAGTTACACAAGAGTGTGTTTGGGAGGAATTAGTTAGTTGAGAGTCTAGGAGAGCAAGGAATCTCTCGAATATTCCTAAACCTTGTATTTTCATATTCAATAATATATTTCTGAACCAGTTCTATCAACTGGTATCAGAGCATCATTCTGATCCTAGGGCAAATTCTCGATGATGAAATCGTAGATGGAGGCTAGGGTTGAAGCGGTGGAGCGTGCAGTGTCTCTTCTGAATGAATCGGTGCAAAAGAATCGTGACCAGTTCAAGGAGTGGTTATCGGAGACTAAGGCGGATCGTGAAGAAGCCAAGGCGGAGCGCGAGCGGCACTCCGAACAAATTGCCGATCTGTTGCAGTGAGGAGCGACATCTCCGCGACAGGAAACAGGGAGAAGCGAAAAAGGAAAGGGGCAGAGTGTGGCGCGCGATGATAGCTCTGCTCCGTCGCAACGCGAGAGGGTGATCAAGAACCAAGAAAAGGACGACAGAGGTCGGGGCCGGGCAACCGTTGACAGTCTAAGAGCGACCACCAGCGAAGTATCTTCAGTGGCTGAGCCGCCGGCCCAGAAAGCAGTAGGTGGTAATGACAAGAGCAACAACGAAAAGACAGACTGCGTCATTGACGAGCGATTCAGTAAGAAGGATGGCGGTCGGTCACCGGAAGAGGAAGGCAAAGGGCAAGTAGAGACGGAAATGACGACGGCCACTGTGACACCACCGGTGGTGGTGCAAGCAGAGAGGACAACAGCAAAGGTGACGCAAGACCAAGCGCTCATCGATGTCCCGCGAGCGATGGCCGGTGAAGTGCAGAACTGGGCGACCGCGGCAACCAGCACGGAAACGATGGCGAAGAATCAGGCAGCCGCGAAGCCATCGTCCGTCAGTAGATCAGTGTCAAGGGAGGGAGAGACTGAAGGGGTAGGGTCAGGTCTACCCTTTCATCTAATGGGCCAGACCCACATCAAGTCAGAGAGCAATTGTCTTCAGCAGCAAATGGGCCAAGCCCAAATCACAAAGAAGAATATACCGGGTTTTAATGAAGGCCATTGTTTTGTGGAACTTATGGGTCAGGTCCAATTCAATGTATGTAGAAATGGGCTTTTCGCAAAAAAGTTGTTGGTCTCAACTTTGGGCCTAGCCCAACTCGCTTTCAACAGCAAAGGAGTTCTACAAATCAGAGTGGGTTGTATAGTCCAGCCCATATCATTGCACAGAAAAAAGACTGTCCTTCAAGGAAGAGGATTGAGCCCAATTGAAGAGGACAGATTTAGATCTATATACTTCAAGTAATGGGATCCCGGAGAAATTTATTTGTAAACGTCTAGTAATAAGTCCTTGTACCCACCTTGAGGAAAAGGTGGATCTCTAGGGGGGGAGTATTGATAGGACATTGGGCTTAATGAGCCTTGATAGTTAGAAATAATATTCGGTT
Source organism: Pterocarpus macrocarpus (assembly GCA_031439585.1). Lineage (NCBI taxonomy): Eukaryota > Viridiplantae > Streptophyta > Magnoliopsida > Fabales > Fabaceae > Pterocarpus > Pterocarpus macrocarpus. Next base: position 37,386,814 of record CM062514.1, read on the forward strand.
AGTTAGTTAGAAAAGGGTTATAAAAGAATGTATTTGGGAAGAATTAGTTAGTTGAGAAATCACTAATTGAAAGTCTAGGAGAGCAAGGGATCTCTCAAATATCCCTAACCCTTGTATTTTCATATTCAATAATACATTTCTGAATCAGTTCTATCAACGTGCAATATCAATAGTCCAAACAAAGCAAGCAAAAATGAAAAGCTCTCCATTTTCTCCGCCTTCACTCCTCTTCCTAATTTTAAACTTCTCTATTTTCCATCTTCCCTAACAAGCATAATCTTAATGATGCAAATATAAAGGCATGTAGCATGACACAAATATGCACCTCGGAATGAGGGGAGGGGTAATCAATAGTTCAATACCACAAGTTAATATCCAAACTTTCAAACTAAGGGTGGATTCTTCACGTCTTTTATTTCTGCGTTATATTACATTAAGTGTTTTTTTTTTTTTTTTAAAACCCACTTTAACAAAATTTACTTTGATATCCATATGAATTGGGAGAAATAACTCAAAACTCTACTTCATATCAGGCATCAGTGTCAGAAAACAGCATCAGATAAATAATTCATAAAATATGTGTTTCTTTATTTCTTCTTTTGTTTTTAACCACAGTCCATACATGGTTCTTATGTCTAAAAATCCAAAATAACACTCTGCAGTGGAATAAATTGGTGTAATTTTCTAAGTGACTATATCAACAAATTGGTGTCTTTGAGGAGATTAGTAGGATTTCTAATGTAAGAAGATGTAAGAAACAGATCCCAGTTCATAAGCTTCATCCAAGCTAGCATCTACATCTAAAATACCAATAAGTTGTGCCTGAATTTGATTAGGAAGGACCACAATACTTCTCTCCCAATTTTATATACAGCCAGAGCAAACCAGAATGATTTGCAAAGTGGAAGTGTGGAACATGACCATTTGTCATATTCAAGAAGTCAGAAAACTTAAGTGACACAAATAACTATTCTCTATACATAACATAACTTTATTTTTATATTTGTCATATAAGCGTGACAGTTCCGAGTAGTTCGATGATGTAAAACTGCTGCCATTCAAAGGAAATTTATTCAATGCAATCACAACTGACCAGAAATCAAAATTCTAAGTCACATATTGATTTGGTTTTCACTTTTACACTGAGTAAGAGATGGGAAAGGGGGAGCAACATCAAAGAGGACAAACTAGGCCACAACACAATAAGACTTACATATCAAGGTAAATTATCGTCCTTGAGCTGTCCATAGTCCATACCATCTTGAAGCAACATTGACAATCAAGAGAACCTTCCCCTTAAATTTGCTAAGAGAAACACCCTTCCTATCAATATCCTCTATATACTTACAAAAAACATACCATGATAAAACATCCCATGAGCCCATTACAAAACACAAATAAAACAAAACCCAAAAACACAAATAAAACAAAAAGGTTTACCATGCTTAAAGTTAAAACTATATATACTAACAAATTATAGAAAAAGGCGGCCTAGTGCTCAAGGCTCAAACCAAGTGGGGCCGAGGGCGAGTAAATGCAGACAGCTTTAACCTCACAAGTGGAGAGATTGTTTCAAGAATTTAAATTAGTGATCTTCATGTCACGAGGCAACAACTTTACTGTTATACCAAGGCTCACCTTTATTCATATATATTAAAAAATAATCCTAACAAAAAATTGAAGAGAAAAAGTGATCCCAGCAAAAACAACTCCTGAAACCCTCCAAGTCAATTCATATGGATATGATACAGCTCACACCAAATTCAAATTGCAAGGAGATGGGTAATGCTGTAAAGGGGCATTGTCTTCCACTAATTACATAGTACCCCAAAGCTGATTATATTGTTTCCCTCGGAGGGGGTGACCCATAGTGAAAGCGTGAACCTTATTTTCAATTTTCTGGCTTATTTGTGCCCAGCTACAAGATGGAACTCCCCTTGGCCAATCGTCAATTGACAGCAACTCCGTCCTAGCGTAGGTAATTGAAGTAAAGCCTCTGCCTCTATCACTTGATTGAAAATATCAGACACTTTCCGCTACCTGTGACAGCGGAAGTGCAGAACAAAAGAATTCTTTTTTTAAAAATAAAACCAATGTCCCAATCTTACCTCACAGATTGCTCATCCATAATCTGTCTCACTTTCTCAACCAATCCCCTTTTCACAAGTACAGCATAAATACTTGAAAGTAATAGGAAAGCAGCAGAGGATTGAAGCTGCAATTGAATAGGGAATTCAGGTACTTCTCTTTCAAGTTTTGTATTTTCATGCATTCTACATATGCCAAGCAAAGAATTCCTAACATGCTCACCCAGCTTACAATCCATCATCTGTAGATCATTCTCTAATTCATTAAAGCATCCAGCTGGACACAAAAGATCAATTAGGCAAGCATAGTGTTCTTGGTCTGGGACAACACCATGCTCCCTAGTCATGGACTTGAAAAACTGAAGCCCTTCCTGCACAAGACCTGAATGACTACAAGCATTTAGGATGACAACAAAAGTGGCCCTATTTGGCTTCACTCCTGATCTTAGCATATCATTTAGCATCATAATTGCTTCTATACCATAGCCACAGTGAGCCAGCGCCGATATCATCGTGTTCCACAACACTACATCTTGCTTATTTCCAATTAAATTAAAAGCTCGGTTGGCAGTTTCCACGCATCCACATTTTGAATACATGTCAAGAAGAGCACTAACAACAATAGTATTAGGTCTGATGTTATTTCGGACCAAAAACGCATGTATTTGTTCACCATGTTTCAACGAAGCAATAATGGCACAAGCAAAGAGGCAACTACTGAATGTAAACTGATCAGGTCTAACTTGATGCTCGATCATCTTTCTAAACACTCCAAGTGCTTCATAACCCAGTCCATTTCTAGCATAACTATCAATCAGAGATGTCCACGAATAAGAATTTTTCCTTGGCATCTGATTAAAAACCTCAGCAGCTGATTCCATGTCCCCGCATCTGGCATAACCTAAAACTAATGTCGTCCAAGCAGGGATATCCCTCACCGGTATCTCATCAAACAACCTCCTCGCGTCCTCCATCTTTCCACACTTTGCATAAGCATCAACAATCGAGCTCGATACAACCACATTGGACAAAAACCCAACAACAAAAACCTGCCCATGAACCTGTCTAGAAAGCTCAAAATCCTTCAACTTCACACAAACAATCAACACATTCGCAAAACTAAACCCATTATACCCAATACAAAATCTCCTCAACTCCCCATAAAACCTCAAAGCCTCACCAAACACCCCATTACGTGCATACCCAACAACCATCGTATTCCAAGACACAAAATCCCTCTCAGACATTCTATCAAACAGTCCCCGAGCCTGCCTCATCATGCCCAATTTAACATACCCAGAAAGCATATTGTTCCAAGAGTACAAATTTCTCACCTCCATTTTGTCGAACACTTTGCGGGCGTTAACAAAATCCCCACAACTAAAATACATACGGATCAAATGGTTGGCCAGGAACGTGGTGGGGCGTTTGAAACCGGTGAGCTTCAGATGTAAATGGACCAATTTGCCCTCGCGGTGGGACCTTGCTTCGGAGCAGTGGCGCAAGAGGGTGGCGAGGACGCGGGAGGGTAAGCGAATGCCCTTGGGGTGGAAGAGGTCGAGGGATGAAACGGCGTCATAGAGGGAAGGGGCGTTGAGGAGGGACTTGCCGATGCAGAGCTTGAGGGATTTGAAGCGAGCGAGCTTGAGGGTTGGGAACGAGAGAGGTGGCGGCATTGCAGAGGGAGAAGACCATGTGAGTGCGAAGTGCGTGAGTTGAATCTGCGATTCGTCATCTATGTGAATCTGGTCGTGAATGGTGGGTTGGTGAAGGTAGCTCCGGCCACCATGGACGGCGGATCTATGATGATGATCGTGGCGGCTATATTGTTCGGTGGGTGAGGCATTGTGGCTGAACAACAACGTGGTGGCCCATTCGTTAGTCACCCTCGCTTGTTTTGTGTTTGGCCGTCGGTTGCAATTTATTTTAGATCGCACGGCTCTGCTTTTTCATGTTTTGGTCAGAAACACGGCTCTGCTTTCACCTGTGCCTTTTATTAATGAGATTTCTTTTTAGTGGCTCAGCTCTTAATATTTTGCGGATCAGTTCTTATTGGTTTGATGACCGAAGCTGGGCTAGGAACACCAGCGGCGGTGACCAAGAGCAGGTGTAGGTGCTGAAGCAACAGTGTGGTTCTGTTTGGGGGAGGCAAGAGGCCAAGGGCAACTAGTTCATTCAGCAGCAGCTATAGTTGCAACATAATAGAGGGCGTGTCCACAGTGGCGGCGTATGGGGATCTGGAGAAGCTGCAGAGGCTGGTGGAGTGAGAGGGCTGCACCGTCTCGGAGCCCGATGGTTTGGGCTACTACGTGCTCCAGTGGGCCGGGCTCAACAACCGCACCGCCGCTGCTCAGTACATCATTGAGGTTCTTTCATCGGTTTGTTGAGTTTTGCGTTTTGCTTAGTTCTAGTTAACGTTTTCGAAGCTCGTCTTTTTTCGGATTTGTTGTGTTGACCCGCATTCCTCGAAAGCCTCGATTGTTTTGGCAATTACTGAATTACTCGTTGTTTAGTGTTTACTTTTCAAGGAAAATAAAATTAGGAGTGAAACAATGGAAGAGTTAGTGATTGTTGTTTAAGGAAGGCGTAAAAGAGAAACTATTGATGGTGATTTTAGTCTTAGTTTAGCTAGACAGCTAGCTGATCATGTCTGTGTGATGGAAATGGAAATTGAATATGGTATCTATTTGTTTTGCAATTGAGTATTTTTTTAAAAAAAAGTTTGGCTTGGTTATCAGTACGAAATTATGTCTTCCTACTATTTATGTGATATACAAAATTGATTGGTGGCTTTTGGTGTTACTGTTAACTCATTATGCATTGGTGTTGTGATTGGCAGCATGGGGGAGATGTGAATGCGACGGATCATACTGGCCAGACTGCATTACATTGGAGTGCAGTTTGGGGTGCTATCCAAGCTGCGGAGCTTTTGCTCCAAGACTGTGCCCGAGTGAATGCTGCTGATATGAATAAATATCAGGTTTAGATTGATCTGATTATATTTCCCCCTTTATTCAGGATATCACTGGGGTTAGGTTCGAAATGATGGATTTAGCAATGTGAGTTGTGAGTGTGACATACCCATCTGCCTCCCCTTGCAGCTTGCTGGTTCTTTTGGCTTACTCCTCCTATTCAAGAGGTTTATAAATATTGGTTGTTCACAGCAATGCAAACTCATAACTGCATATCTATTAAATTTGTAAATAAAGGATAATATTCATTCAAGAAAATATTTGTTCTAGTTGTCAATTTTATTATGTATCCCTTGCACTTATTCATTTGTATCTGGTTACTTGTACTAAATTGGTAGTTTTCAATTCTCCTATTGCCTGAAGCATGTGTGTGCTGCTATAAATGTCGATTTTACATATTATAATGCCGACAACACTTGTTGCTGCTCAATATGATCAGACAGCTTTCCTTTACCACATTGCTTCAAAATGGAATGCTGACCCTGATGTTCCTGATGATGATGGAAGATGCCCCTGCAGATATTTTATTTTTTCCATTTGTTACACTTGCTCAGCAATCAAGCATGGCCCACTATTTGAGCCATGGTAGCTAGAATTGAGAGTTAACTCGTGAAAATGCACGATTTCACGATCTTGGAACCACCAGGCAAGTCCAATTCCAGTGCTCGCGTCACCGTCGCGGACTCGCCATGGAATCGCTAGGGAAAATCATGGAAGCGCTCGAATCAGCGAGTTTGGCCGCGCTACTCGTCTCCACCAATGGTGGATCTCCAACCGGTTTCAACATAGGACCCGGCCCACCAATCACCTTAACTCGCCTCGCAACGCAACCTAGGTCAAATCCCTCTCCCATTTTCGTGACGCAAACCGCTCCCTTGTCTCCTTGTTGCTGCCATCAAATCGATCTCTCTCCCTCTCGACTCTCAATTCTCCATTATTGAAGCTCTGTTCGGCTGTTCCCCTCTCTCTATTCCTTCCCTTTCTCTAAACCGGGTCCATTCCTTTTACACTCATGTGTAACCAACCACCATCGACCTGTCTGGAACCGTAGCAGGCGAAGAGGTGGTGTTCCTCTTTCTTTATTAGAGTTTTATTCCTGTTATTTTTTCGAGCAGCACTTTGTTGTCCCTTTTCTTTTCTCCTTATTTCTCTTTTGTGGTTGCTGGTTGCTATTGCTTTTAATTAGATTATCATTTGAGGGTTAAAAAAATGTCTTCAAGTGCTGGTGGTGGTGAGGGGGATGCTGAGCCTCCTGCTAGTGCGATTCTTCAATCTGAAAGTGGAAGTGGAAGTGTTGCTGGTGGTGGAAGTGGTTCAAGTAAGAAGCTTCCTAAAAATGCTCCTGGAAATAGAAGTAATATAGGATGGAAGCATGGAATTTTTGTTGATGGAGATACGAAAAAAATAAAGTGTAAATATTTTGAGAGGGTGATAATAAGGGGGGTTTATAAACTGAAACATCACTTGACTGGAACACAAAAGGATGTAGGAGCTTGTGGAGCTGTTAGTGATGAAGTAAAAAAAGAGATGTGGGATATTGTAATTGGTTTGCAGCAAAATTTGATCAGGAAAACAAAAGATGGTAGGGAAGCAGGAGAAGGAAGTGATAATTCTTTGGTTGGTGAGAAAAGAGGAAAACAAGTGGAGCCACCAACAGCAGAAGAGGTGTATTAGCACTCAAGCCACAATCAACACTATATTTAAGAAGAATTTGAAGGAGGAAGCATGTGAAGAGATTGCTTCATTTTTCTACAACAATGCAATTCCTTTCAATGTGGCAAGGAGTGAAGAATATAGTAGTATGTTCGAGAAGGTTGCTCGGCATGGATTAGGATTCAAGCCACCATCTTACACTGAATTAAGAGTCAAATATTTGAAAAAAAAGGTAGATTCAACCATGCAATCACTAGAGGAACATAGAGCTTATTGGAAAAAGACAAGATGCACCATTATGACAAATGGATGGACGGATAAAAGAAGGAGGAGTATATTGAATTTCCTAGTGAATAGCCCTAAGGGGACTGTTTTCTTGAAGTCTATTGATGCCTCTCATATCTGCAAAACAGCTGATAAGATATTTAAGATGATAGATAATGTTTTTGAGGAGGTTGTTGAAGAGAATGTTGTGCAAGTTGTAACAGATAATGCAGCAAATTACAAAGCTGCGGGAGAGATGCTGATGGCAAAGAGGAAGAAGCTTTATTGGACACCTTGTGCAGCTCACTGCATTGATCTGATGCTAGAGGATTTTGAGAAGAAATTGGAGCTTCATAGAGAGACAATTTCCAAGGGAAAAAGGATCACTACTTACATTTATTTAAGAACTTCTCTCATTTCCCTATTGCAACATCACACCAAAGGAAAAGATTTGGTGAGACCAGGAATGACTCGCTTTGCCACATCCTACCTCACTTTGGGTTGCCTCAATGAGAAGAAGGGAGCATTGATAAGAATGTTCACTTCTGATGAGTGGAAATCAAGCAAATTTGCAAAAATAAGAGATGGGAAGTTTATTAAGAATGTAGTTTTGGATAGATTGTTTTGGAGGGACATTGTCCTTTGCTTAAGGGGTGCTTATCCTCTTCTCCATGTGCTTCGTTTAGTGGATTCATATGAGAAACCAGCCATAAGATATATTTATGAAGAAATGGATCGGGCTAAGGAGAAAATACAAAATGTCTTTCAAGTTGTCCAAAAGAGGTAAATTGTTCAACTTCAATATTTGTCATTCATACATAATCAACTTTAATTTAAATTAGAATATTTTGGTGTTTGTTTAGTGGTTAATTGCCTAATTTTTCTTTTCTTTAGTTACATGCCTTTGTGGGAGATTATTGATGAGAGGTGGGACAACCAACTCCATAGGCTTTTGCATGCTGTAGGCTACTATCTGAATCCTCAATTACATTATAGGCCTAGATTTAAGATTGACTATGAAGTTAAAAGATGATTATATGATTGCATGGAAAGAATTGTGGGAGACAAGAATAAAATAACTAAGATTGATGCTCAACTTGAAGATTTCAAGAGTCAATCTAAGTTTTTTGGTAGGCATGTAGCCCAAGCTATACTTGATACCAAAACTCCGACACAATGGTGAGATTCTTATGGGGATGAGCATCCAGAGCTTCAAAGGTTTGCCATTCGCATGTTGAGTTTGACGTGTAGTTCATCAAGATGTGAACGCAATTGGAGTGCATTTGAGATGGTAAATTTTCAACTTGCAACTAATATGATTTGAATTTCACTTTTAGAATAATAGAATTAGTTGCCAATTGGCATATGTTGATTGCTTTTGCATAATTGCATTTGTTTAGGTCCACACAAAGAGGAGAAATCATTTGAAACAAAAAATAATGAATGATGTTGTCTTTATGATGACCAATTCAAGATTGGGAAAAAAGAAGAATCAAGAAACCCTGCTGAGTATAACCTTGAGGACTTGGACTCTGATGAAGAATGGATTGTGGAAAATGAAGATGTGTTGGAAAATCTAGAGGAGTTAGATATTTCTTATGATCTTAACTTGGTCCCTAGAGAAGGTGGTGGTAGAATTGGGGGCCCTTGAGATTATTTGGATATTCCTTCTCTTGATAATGATGATTTTGATGAGCTTCTTCACAATGAAGATGCTGGAGACCATATAAAAGATGAGGAATATGGTGATCATGGCCTTAATGACTTGCTTTATATGTCATTCTAGTAGTTTAGTTGTTTGCTTTTATGTTTTAGTTTATATGATGACAAGAACTTTGTGAGTTGCTACGTCTTTTGCATTATGAGTTATGAATTATGGACTCGTAATTTTGTAGCTATGTTATCTTTGAATTCTAAGTTATGAGTTGTGACTTTATGCATATTAGGTTGAAGTTTAATTATGTTGATTGTGATTTACATGCTTATTTATGTTTTGTTATGTGACATATACATATATATAAATGTCATTATGTATTATAGTAGAATCTCACAATCCGTGTTACGATTCTATGTTTTATGATTTTGTATCCCTCTTTCGATTCTACGTAAAATCTCGATTCTAGCTATCTTGATTTGAGCTAATAGCTTGATACACTGACAAGTGACAAGTTTATTTTGAGTATGCGTCCTCTGACATGTCTTTGTTGGGCTATGGTGTTGTGTTACTCTCCTCAATCAAACTTAGAGTATAGTTGGTTTGGCCATTGAAAACAGAAATTGAACTTAAAAATATAGTTTTAGCGAAATCGTAATCTGGGAAGTAGATCCTAGTTTGCCCAAGTTGAAAATGAAAATTTGTAAATGCTTTTAAAATCAAATGGTCCTAATCTTCCTTGAGCATTATTAATTTTCCAATTGCGTTCAATTATTTTAATACAGAGATGCTTGTTATGAACGCCATTTAATTTCTCTTGGTGCATTGTCCATGTTGTATTTGTGTTATTTATTTGGTTTCACATGCCCATTTTCTGTTTAGATGGACATTTGCAATGGTTTTGCTTCAGTGAATCAAATGTGCAACTCTCCAAGTAATGATGGACAAACGATTTTTTCTTTTAATATTTAGATATTAATGATGTTGCAGTTGCTTGAATCGATTTGTATAGCTGCCTTCGTTATGCTGACCATGTGTTAATTGTAATTCAACTAGGTGGCTGTAGGGTGTCACCCAAATGAGATTGTGTCATATGCTGCAGTTGTAGAGCATGTGATGAATATGAATCAAGTGAAGGTATAGAATATGAAGGCATAGAATAAAGTGAAGGTTTACAGAGCAAGTGTATTTGATTATGAAGAGGATGATAATTTGGCCCCATCTGCAGCATGATCTTGCTCTTTATCACATAGACCCTTTTTTGCCTTAATCATTGTATCAAGTGTAATTAACCCATTATGATCAGACTTATTCACGGAAGGGATCTGTGACAGATATTCTTTGTCCGGGGGAATGGCGTACGGTGGGGGGCTTGGATATGGAGGAAGTAGTAGATCCGTGTTAGGCTCCATCGTTTCACTAGCAAAAGTGGAAGCTTCATGTATCACTTCCAATTCCTTACCATTATACTCCTTCCTGAGCATTATCTCAATCATATGTAGATAATTTTCCCAAAGAATAAAGATAGCCAAGAAAAATTTTACATGAACATGGACAGGCGTAAAAGGAACCATCATCCAGCAAGAGTCTTATTGAAACTACTACGGATAACAGCTAAAGGAATATTAATATTACAGAGGCACAAAGAACTAAAAGTGTTAAAGGCATATAAATCACAGGTTCCATTAGTTAATTTCATTTTGCATAGCAGGTCTGCAAGGTCAGTCAAGAATGAGTAATTCATTCATTTAAAGAGCAACGAAACTGAATTTGTAAGAAAGGACCAAAACAACACCCCCCCACCCCCCGGCCTAACAAAAACCAAAAAAGCTACAACAATAATTTACTTAGCACCTTATGCAATCTAAAATATTATTGGCTTCCCTGCAAACATAGTTCCAGATTTCTATGGTGGTAGATAACCACAACATTATTAAACATGTCTAGCTAGTCTAGTGTGGCTAGTTTTATAGCTACTGACAATAATGAATTGAACCAAGCATCACAATAACAGACTCATTTACACTAGAAAGCTTGTAACATGATTTTTTTTTTTTTTTTTGGTATATTCAAAGACAAACAGAAAGGTCAAGCTTTCAATTCCTACCATTACATATTTCAAAGTCATTAATCTCAAACTTACTCAACTAATCAACCAAAAAAACAAAAAACTAGATCCCATTTTACCTAGTTATCGAATTTTTCTAATTTGTCAAATACCCCCTTAGTGTGTTCCGCAACCGGCAATTAGAAGTGTACCAACTCTTTTTTTTTTTTTTTTTGGTAAATCTAGCAAGTGTTATGGTGCACCATATGCTCTTATGGTCCAAACCATTCAATTTATACACATTGGAAGTTAATGGTTAAGATTATTACGTAGTATTAATATATCCAATCATATTAGATCACTCTAAATTTATTAAAAGCTCTCTATCCTCTTCCTCCTTTCTCCTTCCATCGCCAGCATCATCGCAATGACTCCCGAAGGAGTCATTGGCGGAGGTGGGGCAGTTGATGTCCTGTTACAGTGCACCTCTGGATCCGGCGTCCTGTCGGAAGAGCTCAACACCGACCACGACGGCCTCATCAATCTCTCTAAGTTCGCCTCCTTCTGCCGCTTCGTCACCGCAGACGGTGGCGTCTACGAACTCCGCAACGCCTTCAATCTCTACGACCAAAACAAGAACGAAGGCGTGGTAGACGTCGGTGGTGGAGCAATTGACAGCATGCTTGGCAGTGGAGGGGAAACAGCAACAGGCGGTTGTGCAAGGGTGGAGACGAGAGGTGATCTTGAGAGAAGAGAGAGAGAAGGGGGTGAGGGGCTGCTGTGTCGTGCAGATTCCCCCCAAGCTTCACACCCATCGGATTTTCATTAACTGAAACCAATGCTTCGGATCAAACCAGAGGTCCAAATAGACCCTAGATGCATCTCAAAATAAGGTGCATTTAAGAAAGCCCCTGAACTTAAAAACAATATTCTATTCTACATTATACTCTCTCTTTTCCCACGTTACCTTTCCATTTTTCTTCTTCTATTCTTTATTTTTTTGGTACATCCATTTTTCCTATTTCAATGAAAGGGAACCTGTTGAACTAGCAACTCAAGTACTCATCATGCTTTGCCAAATATACTACTTAATCCTCCAGGTTTGCCTGCATTGGGTCTTGCTTTCTGCAGCCCATAAAACATTACCTAAAAACTTTTACAGATATATTATCATATTTTTTTCATAGATGCATTTGGAGATGCATCAGCACTTATGATGATTAACGCCTTCACATACAAGAAATTCTTTCACATAACATCATCACACTTCACTTCTATGGGTTTCACCAACTTTTACTGCTCCACAATATTTTCAATGGTATAAGCTCTGCACTCACATCCCCACCCACGCTCTAATGACAACTTAAAACTTAGGACATAGAAGGCAAGAGATTTCTTTGGAAAAAAACAAATCTATAACCATTTTGGATCAGTTCAACATTTTCCATTTGCTAGTAACTTATAACTTTTCTTCTCTAAACTGTTAATTGCATTAGTAAAGGAAATAAACACAAATTTGCATAACAAATACTCATCATCCCTTTTTAACTCCCTGTGTGTACTCGCTCGGTTTTTGCTCCTAGGTACAACCATCCTTTGTCTCTTGATTCCACTCACGCAGCAAGTAACCTCTGGATATCCTTCTGCAAAATATAAAACAGGAAAAAGCAGGTTAAGCATGAAGTAATTTTGAAGTGCTCTTTGTATAAAAAGTAAAGATATAAGTTGGTGTCATCCTTATAATGCATGTCCAAATGTAGATAGTTTCTTTTGACTGCAAAGAAATCTCAAAATAGTCTGTGACTATAAGAGAAGAAATCCAAGGTGGAAATTTGGTCTGGTGACTATCACTGCCTCACCTGGCTTTCCGGAATTTCATCTAAACACCCCGCAACAACTACATACAACCAACTAAACAAACCAATGGCAATAGGCATAGTTGGCCAAGATACAAAAGCAATTGTGGCAGACATCTCAAAGTTATTCATGAAAACTAATCCAATGCATATGAATATGATGTATGGTTTTATTTATTTATTTAGTTATTTCATCTCTTTTTTCATTCATAAGGCAGGCCCCACAGGATTTATGTAAAACAAAGAGAATTGTAAAAAGAATATATAATTCTACATTTTGAGGACATAAAGATAATCAGTATTTGATGGCCTTATATGGTTATAGTTTCCCTTGAAATTCTTAAGCGTAACATCCCTTTTTGTGATTCCTACAATGAATGTAACCTCTCAATGTTTGATGCAGTACCAAGAAGCTAAAAGGAAATAAAGTTGGACCCAAATCAACAGTATAGCTTTTCGAGTAGCAGAGGGTGCTCAATCCTGACAAGTAGTATCTAAGTAATGTTAGAGGTTTGAAGACCCAAGGTGCACTAAGTGGAGACTAGCTGATTTATTTGAGCATCCCTCACATAGGATTCTTGTACTTAACATCCCACCCTATAGCTTTTGATGCAGTGAAAGGTGCTTGATCCTAAACACTATATCAGATGAGGTTCCACCCAACTGACTCCCATTTGATTTGAATATGGAACCTCCATGAACTTGTAACCACTACAAAACAATTAGGCGTGCATCCTTGGAAACTGGATTCTGAGTATCAACTGTCAATTTATTCTTCTCTGATGTAATAAAGAATGTGCTGGAGCTTTCCGATATATAGCCAGCAAAGTCCCTCTTAGAGAATAGCTAGAGGAGCCTATTCATAGGCGTCCACTGGTAAGAAGAGTGTACATTAGGAGGGGACAAGGGAATATTGGGTCTAAATAGGGCGAGACAGAAATGCAATAACTGACTAGAAGTGAGTCAGAGTTGCAAGTTTTAGGCAGTTTTAAGCAGTTCGGAAGGGAATAAAAGAGCAGTTTAGGCATCAGAAAGTCTTTCTTGGATTTTAGATTTGAAGTTTAAAGGAGAGTAAGAGAGACACTCTCAAATCAGTATCTCAACTTGTAGCCAATCTGATTCTTGAGTCACTTGACCAAGAATCCTACTGAATAAATATCTTTTCTCAATTGTTCTCTCAGTTTTTCTCTTATCTCTGAACTAGTTCCACCACCCTAAAAGAAACCACTATCAGGAATGGCTAGCCATGATTCCTCATTTCATGTACCCAAGTCTTTCCTTGAGAACTCATAAATATAAATAATTCTCCAAGAGAGACTTAACAGTGTCATCATTAGTGGGCATCAGCTCCTTGTAAGTACCACTAATAAGCCTTGAAGCCACGATCTCTAATCTAGCAAAGAAAAAGGGAACGAGCTTTACAGCAAAACCATGGTCTCTATTGTCTGGGATTAGTCTACTGTTAGTCAATAGCGTCAATTGGGAAACACTTTCCACTCAACACTTTTCCAAATAGAAACATTATAGCAATGGTTCTAAGTCTTAAACAAATGTTCAACTTATACAAACCCCAAAGAGAAGAGAAAGTAAGGTAGAGCCAGATTTCTTTATAGATATGACAAAGCAATGTGCACGAATGATTAAACCCACTACAGATTGATCATTACCTATTCTTCGATTTCAAAGAGTTTTTCAGAGGCAAGCCTTTTGCAAGCTTCCTGTTCTCCTAAAATGTACTGTAAAGAAAATTCCATACTGTGGGAGTAGAATGTAATACTTAATCTCCTTCCAGTACTTTTATCCTAAGCTCAACGATAAGCTAGTGTGCAGAGATTATTATTATTATTATTATTATTATTATTATTATTATTCTGCTATAAATAACTCATTTCATGCTGTTTGGAAGCCTCAAAAGAATTTTTGGGCTTGCCAGTAATGATCTCTGTGCTATGATTCACTGGAAGATATATCTGTAAGACTGTAACTTTATTTAGAATCACGCCACCAAAAAATATTGCCTTGACTAATCAGATTAAATTTCAAAGACTAAAATTTACTGAATTTGCAGTGCTAAATATCCCAATTTTAAAAAAGACACCCTTCAAAATTTCTTAGAGTAGAACTTTTAATCCTAGATTATTCTGACCTTTTAGCTTCATTAAAACACCACTGAAGATCTATTACCCTTCAATCAGCAAAACACACTGACGTACTTAAGTACCTTACTAGTTAATAAATTCAACGCCATTTTAACAATTAGAAGCTAGATTTTTGCCGCCTCCCGGGGAGCAGGGGGGCAAACATACCTCAATTTGAAAAGGAGATGTTGTCGGTGGGTATCTTTCAACAACTTTACCATTCTTATCAACCAAGAATTTCTCAAAATTCCACTTAATAAGATCACCTAGAAAGCCTCCAGCACTTGATTTCAGGAACTGGTATACTGGAGCTGTAAATGGTCCATTTACATCAACCTGTTTTACAGAACTTTATTACTTTGCTTATTCATATAAATTGTACTACTGAATGAAGAAACACACTATTAAACCTTATCAAAAATTGCAAATTCTGCTTTAAAACGAGTGCAAGCAAACTGCTTAATTTCTTGATTAGATCCAGGCTCCTGCATACCAAATTGATTGCAAGGGAAAGCTAGAATCTCCAAACCTGGAAAGAAACTCCATAAGGGCATTAGAAGTGTGTGGATGAGAAAACATAATTACTTTTGAACTCAAACTTTTAGAGCCATGTGCAATATCAATAGTCCAAACAAACCAACAGAAAATGAAAATCTCTCCATTGTATCTAATTTCACTCCTCTTCCTAATTCTAAACTTCTCTGTTTTCTGTCTTCCCTAACTTGCACAATCTTAATGATGCAAAGTTAAAGGCATGTAGCTTGATGCAAATATGCACCTGGGAAAGAGGGGAAGGGGAATCAATAGTTCAACACCATAATAACACCATACAAGTTAATATCCAAACTTTCAAACTAAGGGTGGAATCTTCAAATGTGTTTTATTTCTGGGTTGTACTACATTAATTTCCTTTTATATCCCACTTTACCAAAATGTACTCTGATCTCCATATGAACAGGGAGAAATAACTCATAATTCTAGTTCATATCTGGCATCAGTGCCAGAAAATATTGCCAGATAAATAACTCATAATGTATGTGTTTCTTTCTTTCTTCTTTTGTTTTTAACCACAGTCCATAGATGGTTCATCCAAAATAACACACTCCACAGTGGAATAAATTGGTGTAGCTTTCTAAGTGATCATATAAACAAGTAGGTATCTTGAAGAGATTAGAAGGATTTCTAATGTAAGAAGATGTGAGAAACAGATCCCAGTTGGTCAGCTTCATCCAAGCTAGCATCTACATCTAAATACCAATAAGTTGTGCCTGAATTTGAATAAGAAGGACCATAATACGTCTCTCCTGATTTTAAATACAATCACACAAAAACAGAATGATTTTTAAACAAGATAGATTCAGAACCAAGAAGCTACACTGTGCAAACATGAAGTGGAAGGGTGGAACATGACAATTTGTCATACTCAAGAAGTAGAAATATTAAGAAACACAAGCAACTATCCTCTATACATAGCATACCTTTATTTTTATATTTGTCATATAAGCGCGACAGTTCTGAGTAGTTCGATGATGTCAAACCACTGCCATTCAAAGGAAATTTATTCAGTGTAATCACAGATGACCAGAAATCGTAACTGCAAAGTTGCATATTGATTTGATTTTCACTTTTACATTGATTAAGATATGGGAAGGAGGGAGCAATATCCAAGAGGAAACATTAGGCTATAACACAACAAGACTTATTAAGGTAAATATCTTCCTTGGGCAGTCCATAGCCCATACCATCTTGAAGCAACATTGACAATCAAGAGAACCTTCCCTTTAAATTTGTTAAGAGGAACATCCTTCCTATCAATATCCTGCACCATAAAACACCCCATGAGCCCGTTAAAATAATTAACAAATAAAACAAAACCTATAAACACAAAATATTTTCTTTCTTGATTTCAAAAAGGTTTCCCGTACTTAAAACTACACATATTAACAAATTATCCTAACAAAAAATTGAAGAGAAAAAATGATCCCGGCAAAAACAATACCTGACACCCTCCAAGTAAAATCATATGAATATGATACAGCTCACACCAAATTCAAATTCAAATTCCAAGGAGATGGGGCTAAAATAGCAAATTGACCCAAAATTCTTTTCTTAATAGAAATTGAAAGTTGAGCATGATACCTTGACAGTAAAATCATAAATGGTTTTCTCCGTGGCTGCTCTTGCATGAACTGACAAAGATCGAGGCTTGGCAACAAACCCAGGGAAACTGGATGAGTTTAGAGAAAACCCATGTTGAAAAAACGCTGACTTGGAGGAACCAAAGGAAGATTTGTTGATGAAAGGCACAGAGGGTGAAAAGGAATGATTTGGGTTTGTTGTTCTAGCTTGAGTGAAATCATTGAGAGGCGTGAAGAAGGAGGCAGAGAAAGCCACAGAAGCCATTTGGGACTTTGCAGAGAATTGTGTCGAGTTATGTCGCGGTTTTTGAAGGAACTATGGAAGCGAATTTGTGTGTTGCTGTTGCGAGACTTGTGGCATCCTCGGTCACACTGTTGTATGTACGTGGTGGCTACACGTGCACAAACCCTGTTTTCTATATTTTTTTTTTTTAAAATAACTTAGCTCGCTGTTGACAATTGTGGCAATTTTTTTTTAGAATAAATACCTATTTTAATTTTTAACGAAAATTTTGGAGAGAAATTTAATTTTTTAATATTTAAAAGTTTACAATTAATTTTTTATTATTAAAAAAAATATATTAATCCCTTTATATAAGGTCTGTACAGATTTTGGTAGTATGAATATTTATGAAATTCTGTATAAAGAGATTAATATATTCTCTTTTTTTAATAATAAGAGATTAATTATAAATTTTTAAATTTTAAGAGATTAATTTATCTCCCAAAATTTTGGTCAATGAATAAAATGGCTATTTTGTCATTTTTTTATTTCTTAGATTTACACGTGATAAAAATAAGTAAATTTCTTAAATTAGATTTTCGTTTGATACTTTGATCAATTAATTTTTATTAAATTACGGAAGAAATTTGGTGATGAGTATTCCTATGTCGTTAATTAAGAAAGCATTAATAAGCACATTTATTTAAATCAATGAGTTATTATTATTATTATTATTACAAAGGTAGTATGTTGATTCGTTGAATACTTCTTATCAAGGATTGCATAGAATTATGCTTAAACAAAATTTATTAAAATATCATATAAGTAGAGGGTCGGGATTGTGATTGAAGAGACGCAATCCTCGTCTCAATTATTTCAATTTGAATATTAAGTTAGTTTACAATATAATTAATTAGTCCCGTTTCAGGAATTTTCAGGTACTGTGACCGAGTGTCGCTTATGCAAAATATGTTAAAATATTATATAAGTAGGGATTGTCATTGAGGAGACGCAATCCTTGTCTTAATTATTTCAGTTTGAATATCAAGTTAGTTTACAATATAAATTAATTAGTTCCATTTCAGCATTTTTTTTCACCCTAAATTATTAGGTAGTATTTAAAATGACTAAATTTTGGAGTTGATTTGATTTGAATTAAATTAATTTGATTTATAAATTAAATCTGATGTTCAGAATGATTACATAAAAATAGGATTTGAATTAATTTATAAATTAATTCTTATATTTATAATATATTAGATTATATTTAGAATGATTAAAATTAAAATTAATTTGATTTGATTTATATTTAAATTTTAAAATTAAATTAATTCTAATCAAATCCTTCCAATTTTGATAGAATTTCAAATATAAAAAAATAAAATCCTATTGGAATTAGAAATAAATATATTTCTTATTTTTTAAAATACTCAAATACAAGATTTGATTGCCAAATCAAATCATATCCATTTTCTTTACATTCCAAACACACTCAGTATTTAAAATTTACTAGATTCCAACTAATCTAATTCGAGTTGAGTTAGTTCACTAAGGGGTAAATACCCTCTCAATACTAGTTTTTTCCATTTACCATACTCAAACATATAAAAACAAACTTTTCTATTTCCAAATAATTTCTAATTTTATAAATAAATTTTTAAACTTATAATTTTAAAATATAAAAAATTAATGCATTTCAAATTAAGGCCAAAGTTCTATGTTGTGCAAGTGTGACACAAGTTAGGTCTTGAAAGTTTTAGATGATTGGTTCCCCTTTCTTTGCCCATTTGATACATAACCTTGACTATGCTTTCTGTATGTAAGTAGTGTACATTTTTCATTCAAATTTATTAAGCCACTAGAGCTAGCATGGAAGAGCTTGATATTCATAGTGGGATGACCCTACTCAAATAAAAGATTAGTTGCAGTTTAGTGGGCTTCAAATACTACTAGAGATTAAGACTCTAAAACAAGAGAACGACTTGCATGGTCTAAAAGTACTATATAGTTGTGCTTCCGGCCAATTATGTAAATATATTTTATATGGACCCACCACTAATACACAATTCCATATAAAATACACTTATATGATTAGCCAAGAGTATAACCATGTGGTACTTCCGGATCATATAAGAATTTCTCCCAAAACAATGTGTTATTAATTAAAGAAATAAACATTTCTCTCTCCTAATAATACGATGATCATAAATGTGTTTTCTAACATTTTCTTTAAATAATTAATAGTACTATAATTTAAGTTTATAATAAAAATTAAGCAAAAAAAATTGAGTTTATTATTATTTTAAAAAATCACCACATAAATTATCACATTATTATTTTCTAAATATAACAATTTATTAATTTCTCTATAAAAATTAATAATATAATAATTTACTTTGGGAACAAAAATTTTATTTACTTTAAATATATCATTTATTAATTTCTATTTAAAAATTAATAATATATAATAGTTATTATTATGAAATTGCTATTTAAACAGATCCATGATTTATAAAATTAGCAATTACTAAGAGAGAGAAGATTTTGTTTTCTAACTAATAACATATAGGGCTTTCTGTGGTACCAAGAAAATTTAAAGGGTTTAAAACCCTTGTTGAGTTGGACTAATTATATAATGACATATAATTTATACATTTTGAGTAAAATTTTAAAAATTTAATTATTAATAATTATAAATCAATCATTTTAAAAAGTTTAATGTTTGCATTGCAAATAAATTGGTTTGACTCATCTAACTAGCAGGCCCAAACGAGCTAGGTCTAAATGGGCCAAACCAATATCATGTTAATTCATTAACATTTACTATATGTTGATATGACCCATTTGATTAGTGGATATGGACCAAACATAAATGGGCTTAGTTGACCTACTTAAATTTATGGGCTAACCTTAAATGGGTCAAGCTAATATTATGCACCTAATTGATTTTTATTATAGATTGACCTGACCTATTTACATAAGTTGGATGAGTATTATGGGTAATTTAAGTTTGTGGGCCAACCTTAAAGAAGCTGGACCATTATTATGCTAGTTTGTTAACATTTCATATATGTTGGCCTAATCCATTTAACTAGTAGGCAAAAATGGACTGGGCCTAAATGGCCCAAGCCTACATTATGCTAGCTTGTTAAATTTGCTATAGATTTACTTGACCCATTTAATTAATAGGCCGAGCTTAAATGGCTTGTGTTGGTCTATTTAAAATTATGGGCTAATCTTAAATAGGTTTCACCAACATTATGTAGGCTTATTAACATTTGTTATATATTGGCTCAACTTATTTAACCAATAGGCCTAAATAGGCTCGACCTAAATAGCTTGGGTCAACATTATGCTGGCTCATTCACATTTATTACAAGTTGATTTGACCTATTCAACTAACAGGTTCAAATGGGCTAGGCCTAAACGAGGAGAGCCAATATTATACAGGCTCATTAACATTTACTATATATTTAACCAACTCATTTACTTAGCGAGCCTAAATGGGTTGGGCACAAACGGGCTGGATTTGACATAATATGTTTATAAAAATAAATATTTTTTATAAATATTATTTTTTTAAGTACTATTTTATAAAATTAAATATTGATATAAATACAATTTACATTTCATTATTATAAATCTACATTGGTGTATGTAAGCAAGGGTTTTGGAACCCAAAAATATGCAAGGGCTCCATAGAATTTCCCATAACATATTCATTTTATTAAAATGGATATCATCACAAGCCACTAAAATTGGTCTAGTGATGAAGAGTTTGGATAGTTAGCATGAAGTCTTAAATTCAAACTTTATTATCGTCAATGAGCCAAAATATGGACATCATCACTTAAGTTGATTAAGAAAAAAAATAAAAGAGTATTTTAGACCAATTAAAAAAGTATATATATATATATAGAGTACAATTTAATGAAGAAAAAAAATAGTATAATAGAGTTTTAATGTAGAGAGAGAATAGTTTAGTTTAATAATTCATGGTGAAAGATAAATAGATTGTATTTATGTTAAAAAATTTTAAAAAAAATAACAAAACTTTTAGTGAAAATAAAAATTAAAAGTTTCAATAAAAAATATTTATGCTTTTTATTGAATAATTGTAAAAAATGTAAACAATTTTTATTAAAAAATTTCAACAGTTATATATAACATAAATATCTTCGCATTGAATTTTTTCATATACAATTATAAAAATATAAATATATTTTTAAAATTTTAATTTATTTTCATTTAAAAAATATGTATTATTTTCTTTTAATTAATATTTTTAATTTTTATGTCATTTACGTTTTATAATTCTTTATTAGAAAATTCAACATCTACTAAAACATAAATATTTTTATTGAAAAATCTAATTTTAATTTTTAATTATTTTTCATTTTTTTAACATCAATACAATCTTATTCTCTTTCTTTATTTATTATTCAACTTATATATTCTCTTTCTTCATTAAAACTCTTTTCTACTATTATTTTTCTTCATTAAATTGTGCTATTTTGAACCTTCAATTAAAATGATGTAATTTGGTATATTATTCATTAAGATTGTTAATAATGTAAATTATCACTTAGAAAGATTATCACCTTTTAAGTTGTTGATAATATTAAATACAGTATTTAATATGTATAGATAATCTAAATAGCAAGTTATATTATCCTGCTTGATATATCAAAAAGATTATTAGGTAATATATGTATAATAATAATAATAATAATAATAAATAGTTAATAATAATAAAATAGTTTTTTATTATTATAATTAATATTAATTATTAGTTATAATAATATTAATAATTAATAGTTATTATTAATTAATAAGAATAAGAAAATTTAATTATTAATTATGAATATAATAATTAATTTTATTGATAATTATTATTTAATAATAATTAATATAATTAATATTTAATCATAAAAATAATTATAATTATTATATATAATTAATCATGATAATATTAACAATAATAATTACAATAATTAATAATTAATAATAACAATAACAAAAACAACAACAACGATAATAATAATAATAATAGAATGATTGCTACATTGGTAGTAATTCACATTATCTCCTTTTAAGAGAGTAATCCACATTACCAGATTGATGGTAATCCATATTACTTTTGAAATTTGGATTGTCAGTAATATTACCAAGCCAAACAGGATAATTTTGTGGACCCAAGTAATTTAATCAAATATTGTCAATAATCCAGATGGATTATCCCATATCAAATGATATATTACCTACTAAAATTACTAATAATGTAGATTATTATTGAAAAAAATTGCCACCTTTTAAACTGTAGGTAATGTTAAATGCAATGTTAGTATGTATTAATAATCTAAGTGATAATTCATATTACTCTATTTGATATATTAAAAAAATTATAATATAATATATACATTAAACTAATATAATAATAATAATAAATAGTTAATTATTATTAATAATTAATCATGATAATATTAATAAAAATAATATTTATTTTAATAATAACAATAACATCAACGATGATCATGACGACGATGACGACAATAATAATAATAATAATAATAATAGAACTATCATATTAACAATAATTTATATTATCACCTTTCAATAGATCATTTCATATTACTACATTAGTTATAATTTATATTATTTTAAAAATTTAAATTATTAATAATATTATCTAATAAAAAAATATTATTACATTTAAATAATTTAATCAAATATTACCTAATTTTAGTGAATTAGCCTGTATCAAACGCTATTTGATCTTGCCTCGTACTCATGCATTAATTGCTATATTAATTATCTCTTGACTTAATACCCACGCCAAAAAAAAATCTTCACACAAAGAAATGGTGAAAAGTTTAAACAAGTCAAAACATAGTTGTCAAATCGTGTATTATATCACATATCAATTTTTTAAACTTTTACGTATGCAGCGAGTATATTGTAAGATATTTTGATATATACAATATATATATTATCATAGTATATGCTTATATATAATTATAAATTAAAGACATAAAAAATCATAAATTGATTTGTGATTTGTGATGGTGGTACTCTTTAGTCTTTAATAATTTTTAATAATTTTATATATGATTTTTATTTTTTTTATTTGATGTTATATTCTTTTAATCTAAATTTAATATTTAAATTTTTAAATCTAATTTGATATTCAATGTTTTTATTTGACTAAGATATTTTGTTTAAATTTAAATTTTTTAAAATTTAAAAATATTATCTTATTCACATATGCTATTATTATTTAAAGTTATCAAAGATACAAATAATTGCATCGGTATTTATAGATATCAGTGGGATACTAAACATATGATTGAGATATTTACTAAAATACAAGTTAAAATAGTATCAAAATTATAAATTTGTGATAAATATCTTAAAATATGTGTCACATATCTTAAAACATTAACAATCATTAGGTGAAAAATAATATAGAGTACATTTATTTCAACTTTAAAAAAAAATATTTGTAAAACAATAATTTTTTATATAATTAAAAAAGATGAAAACAGATTTTTTTTTAAAAATTACTCTTTTCAATTTCTATTAAAAAATTAAAAATAAAATTTTTAAAATAATTATTTTTTTAAAAAATTTAAATATGTCAAAAGTAATTTTTTAATTAAAAAATAATTTTTTTGGCAAAAAAAAAAAAAAATTCTTATCCAAACGTACCCATGATAGAATGATTGCTTTCACGTCAATGGATGACAACAAGAAAAAGGGCAGAATGGAAGAACTCAAAAACGAAGGAAACATGAGTTATAATGAAGGAGAAGATTTCATCAACAAACTTCCTGATGCACTCATATCTGCTATCATCTCTCTTCTTCCTGGCACTGAGGGCGTAAGAACCAGCGTCCTCTCAAATCGATAGAAATCACTGTGGAAATATTCTTCTAACCTAAATTTTGATCAGAGGCAAATGTTAAGGAATTTGATCGAATTATATGTTCAAGGTTCACCCTTGAAGAGACGTCTCGCAACCGCGTTGCGTCGTAAGGAAGGTTCCAAATTGGAAGCAGTTAAGGATCCAATTCATCAAGCAGAAGAGTTGATCAACTCAATCAATGATAATGACCATGGTCCCTCATCAAGCTGCAAGATCCTGCATATGGTTGAGAGTTGTGCGAGTGGTGAAGCTTTCGGGTGGATGAAGAAGCTCTTACATGAAAATCGAGTGAGAAAGCTTTCAATGGAACTTGAACTTCCCACTGATTCGATTTCTATCCTTACTGTAGAATACAATTTGAGAATTCATGGTTTGACTCTAGATCTGCCTTTTGAAACTTTCTCGGGTTTAGAGGTGCTTGAGCTAAAGAATTATTATCTTAAAACATCACCCTCAGGTGATGTTCTTCAGATTTTGCAAACCTTAGTGTTCGGTAACATAACTGTATCAGGAGGTACTTTGCATGGGATTCTCAATAATTGTTTGTGCCTTCAAAGCCTAACGCTTGAGGATTGTGATATCGGAAGGGAGATTAACATCATTAGTCAAAGTGTCAAGTTTTTTGAAAATTTATTGAATGAATGTGCCTGTGATTCTTGTTTCAGCAATTAACCTCGAGTAGATGGTGACTGACACAGTTTTTTCAAATTCGCAAAATCTCGTTATTGAGGCCCCAAAATCTTCGTGCTTGCTGTGATTTGAATATTAGAAGGGCACATTTCAGTGCGTTTGGATACAATCTTTGGAAAGCAAAGGAGATTCTAGAAGCTTGTGGTGGTATTGTGGAGAGTGTTTCTTCTCCAACCAATACTCGATTGAGTTCAATTAGTTTTTCAATGATAACGAGTATGTAAGTTTGGTTGCTTTGGTATGTTAATAGAGACTTATTTCATTTGTTCCCGAAATCTTGTGAAGGAACATACTTTATACCAAAACATTATCTTTTTAGTTGGAAAAATGTTAATTGTAAAG
This sequence comes from Pterocarpus macrocarpus, assembly GCA_031439585.1. Classification (NCBI taxonomy): domain Eukaryota; kingdom Viridiplantae; phylum Streptophyta; class Magnoliopsida; order Fabales; family Fabaceae; genus Pterocarpus; species Pterocarpus macrocarpus. The sequence continues at coordinate 37,411,803 of CM062514.1, forward strand.
ATAAATTGTGTTGGAGTTTTTATTTAATAAGTTGGTATGTTCGTTTATTTTCAGATTGATATGTCATTCTTAACACTTGAAGCAACAATTCTTGAATCTAGCTAGATTTTGTCAAAATTCTCCCTAATTTTTTAAGGCAATTAATGTAACATTACTTCATTGATTAACATTTCCCTCTACTTCTTTCATAGCTCTATTTCTTTTCTTAGAGTCCTCAAGGTTCATGCACTACCAACATATTTGAGAATCTTGTCACTTTTTGCATCGATTTGAACCAGGAAAATGCTAGAAATGCTGTTGCACGTGCCCTAATTTGCAAAACCTAGAAATTAATAACTAGGTATGCTTCTGGTTACTTCAACCATATGCTTCTTAACTTTCCTTTATTTTTGTATGCATACAATTTTAAGGGTAATGTTAAGTAGATTTCATGACATAGGTTATTGTTTTGCAACTACAGGTCGAAGAGGATTCAAGGGGTCAGCATAATAGTGTGTATGATAATGAAGATAATTTTTTGCCGTATTCCAAATATCTGTTTTGGCAGAATAAGGAGCCTTGTGAGTGTATCAATAAACAACTGAAGACTCTTTGCATACGGGGATATACAGGTAAAGCTCTTGAAGTGGAATTTGTTAAGTACATAATAACGAATGCGGAAACAATGAAGAGGATCACCATTTGGTCTGTTGATAATTGCACTTGGGAAGAAGCCATTGCAACTTTGTGTTTGCTATCATTTCCAAAGGCCTCTGCGAGTTTGTCCATTACACTGAAACCTAGAAAGGAATACTTGGCAAAAGTAGGTGGGAGCTTTGAAAAGTGGATCTCAACTCTAAACACATGCTAATGGTTACCAGTTACCAAACTATTTCACTTGTTCATTTTGTTGCTTTCAAATCATTTCAAGACGCCAGTAAAATGTTACTTTGATTACAAACTGGGTAGTAGTGTTTCTTGATGGTTTTCAATGTTGTAATTTTAATACATTTTCAATGAGTATATCTATGCCTTTTAATTTTGCCAAACATCTTATGACCATATAGAAAGGATCAACATAACATGTTAGGTGAAGCACATCTCGCATGTCTCTCATGCATAAGGGCTATGTGATTGAATCGTGGGTAGAATACACACCCACTCTAATTACAGTGAAACTAAGCACTCAGAACTTGGAGGAGTGGAGCACTAGGAGCAAACTCCAATGATTTTATTTCTCAAAAGGTAATAAAAATTATTTCTCAATAACATAATAAAATTTTACAAGTTTCCAGCTAATGATGTATATGTATATTTGTATGTTAGAAAAATTTAAAATAATTTCACTCATATATAAAGTTTTAAAAATTAATTTTATGCATACTTTAGATTAATATCAATCCAATGATAGTTTTTTTTTGGTTTTTTGTACATTAATTAAATACCACTTTTGTCACATTATCACTAAAATTAAAAATTTAACACATTTAAACTTAAATTTGCTCTTATCCTCAGTCACTCACTAATTTGTCAATTTCATAAACTTATCGTGTATAAAAAATAAAAAGAATGAAGACTAAAATAAAAATTATATATGAAAGCAATGTATTTACGTGGATAATTCCCTTATTATTTTAACTGTTCTTTCATAATGTAAGCATACTTTTCCAAGAACTCTTTCGTGAAGAAAAGCATATCTCAACAAGCACTTCAAGTTAAATTTGGGCAAATTTTAAAATGTCATAATTTTATTAGCTTTTTCAATGTTTTTTATGTAGTGTAAATTTTTTGTTTAAACCACTAATATATAGAATACACTAAATTTCAACTAATCTAGTTCAAACTGAGTTGATCTATTATGGAATAAAGCTCTATTAATATTAGTTTTTTTTCCCCTTTCCACAAAGCTCAACTTGAGACATTGTTTAAGAGAAATAAGTATCAAACTAGTTTAATTAAGCAAGTGTTGGTATGCAATGTAATTTTTATTTACATGTAATACATATGAGATACCTTTCTTTGATTACAAAAATCATTGAACATCTTTGGAATGTTATATAAAAATATGTTTGCTCCATGAGCTAAAAAATTAGCTGAAAAACATTATTTGTCCCTTTTTAATATTATTTTAGCACTTCTTAAAGCTCATATGAAAACACACTAAAATGTAAGGAAAATATATTTTAACAATACTTTCTGTTGGGTTCAATTCAGTCTGGTTCAATTTTGGGTTGAAATCCCAATCGTGCAAAACCAATTGACTAATACAAAATGTCATCCAATCCATTCTCTCTTTTCAAAGCCAACCAAACTAAACTAAACCAAACCGAATCTAATTGAATTGGTTCAGTTTGATTTTCGGTTTTCAATTAAAAATATAGGTGGCAAAAAATGTGAACCAAAACACACACCAGCACCATACTAACCAAAAACAAGAAACCAAAGCAAACCCATATATAGGAACATCAACTCAATATCATCCATACCAAGAAAACAAAAACCATTAAAGATTGAAACTTTACCACACAAAAACCATTTAAACAAAAAACCAAAAAAAAATGAAAAACAAACATCTAGTTATATGGTTAAAGCTTTCAAGTAAAAATGGCTATTGCAAGAGAAATAACATAGAAATCAGAAACAAGTTCCAAGAGATTTATCTTGGACACGATTGTTGATGAGAGGACGAGTATGGCGGAGGGGGTTGGTGGCGAACTATCAAAGTTGACTGATGCTAAATCATTGAAGCGAACTAGTAGCAGACCATTGAAGTGGACTAGAGGCGGACCGTTCAAGCTATTAAAGCCCCAAATGGGTGGTGGTTGTCGAAGCTATCAACCGTGGAAGAAGAGCGCCGTTGACCATCGTTGAAGAAGAAGGTCTTTAGTGATGCAATGGAGAGAAGGGGCAAGGTGAAACGGAGATTAGGAATGGGTGCTATGTGGCATTGCTACCTGTTGAGTGAAAGAGAGAGTAGAAGTGAAATGCAAGAGGTGGGTTAGCATTTCTAAAGAGTGAAGGCTGCAAAAGGAGTAACTGTAAATATAATAGATCAGAAAAGGTATATTCATAATATAGGGGATATTGATTTACTTCAATTTGGTTTGGTTCAGTTTTCAATTATGGAACCGCAAACCGAATTGAACCAATCAATGTTTACAGAAAAAACTAATTATAAGATTATAAATACATTTAATTATTGAAACTTTTAAAAGTCATATTCGAGTACTCAATTAGTATATTCAAATATAAAGATGGAGTACTTGAATAAGATTATAAAGAGACAATGCACTTAATTACATATTGTCTATATTCGAGCACAACATATACTTTTGAAACTCGTATTCAAGTATTCAATTATTGTATATGGAGTTCTAAATACAATTATAAAGGCACCATGTCCTCAAATATGTATTGTTAGTATTCGAATTTTGTAGATACTTTTAAAACTTATATTGGAGTACATATTATCTGTATTTGAATACTTCAGAGACTTTTGAAACTCGTACTCGAGTATTCAATTGGTGTATTCAAATGTGAATATAGACTACTTAAGTAAGTGTGAGACTTTTGAAACTTGTATTTGATTGTCACTAATTATAAATAGGGTAAATTACAATATCCTCTCTTAAGATTTCGTAAAATTCACCCCGACTCCCCTCTATTTACCAAAAATATATATTAACCTCCCCCGAGTTTTAAGTAATATTACACCTAATACTCTTGTATTTTATAAAATGTGACATTAAACACCTCTGTAAATACAACATCGACCTTCCTTAACCTCTTCTAAAGAGAGGTTAGTGTAGGCTGGACAAATACAGGGGAGTTGGGGTAACTTTTACTAAATCTCAGGGGAGTTTAATGTAATTTACTCTTATAAATACTTGTGCTTTTATAATATAGTTAAAATTTATGTTATGTGATTATTATTATTTGTAAAACACATAATATATCAATTAATATAGAAGTTAACATAATAAATTTTGATATTATTTGTTGTTGGATAAATTAAAAAATTATTGTTTGTTATTATCTGGCTTAATTAAACGAAAATATAAGTTTTCATTACCTGTTGTATAAGTAGCAGGTAACAACTTTTAGCCACTGATTATATCACCATAAAACCAAAGGCTAAGATTCAAAACAAATTTTTTGCCGTGATTGTGAGTATTGAAACTGCCAAAATTCTTTATGAGGACGGTTGAATGCTCTTATGTATTAGTTTGTTATGTGCGCTTCAAAACGTTGCCTTCTTAACGTAAAACTAAAATAAATGAACAACTTCTGGAATCTCACAAATATTGGCACCAATAAGAGGGGGAAAAAAATGATAAATTAGGACACTACACGAAATGTACGATAGAAACCCAATCGTATCAACAAGGAGTTATGTTCCATAAGTACGAGTCCTGTATTTGTATTGAGTATGGATACAAATATAGGGGTGCAAAGTTTTGTAAAAATTAGGGCACAGGTATAGCTATACATATTATTATATTAGAAAAAGTACAACAACTCTCCTAAAATTTCTAAAAAAGACAACAAACTCTAAACTTATGAAAAAAAGGATACTCTACTCCATTATCAAATATATATATATAAAAAGCAAAAATGATATTATTATATGCTAAATAAATATATTTTAATAATAATTTAATAAAATATTAATTTCTTCACAAAATTAGTAAATTATTATTATTAAAAAATTTTAATATATATGTATTTTCTTGAAAAATTTATCTCTCCATGCGGGTTACATCTCTTAAATAACAATTAATTATTGTTAGTGCATCTAATTTATTAATTATGTTTAAATGAGTTGCAATAATATATGTAAATAACTACAAAATATATGAAATATAAGACTCATTAAACTAATTCGAAGCAATTCTAAAAAAGATCTTATTTTTATGACAATACTAAAAAATTAGTATCATAAAACTTTAGTCAATATTAAATCTTTATAATATTAGTATATGCTAATCATAAAAATTTAATAAAATATCTTTTATAAAATTCATAAACAATTATCATTAAAACTTATTTAATATATACGTAGTTTTCAAAAATACGTCTATTCATGTGGGTTACATTCCTTAAAAAATAAATTAATTCTTTATTAGAGCATCTAATATAAGAATTATGTTTAAATAAGTTGCTACAATATATGAAAATAACTTCAAAATATAAGAAACATGAGGCTTGTTAAACTAATTAGCTAGTAACTAATAACTAATATTGTTAAAATTAAATGCTATTTTAAGAAGACCTTATTGTTATGATAATATTAAAAAATTAGTCTCATAGCAATAAGATATCTTAATCGACATTAAATCTTTATAATATTAATATAAAATAACCATAAAGGTTTAATTTTAATATCTTGTGTACATAAAAAATTAATATCATGCCAATGTAAACAAATTTTTATAATTATTTAATCATGTCTATTGTAGTAGATAATAATATTATTTACATTTTTAATTATTAAAATATTACTTAGATAATAGAAAATAGAAAAAAAAGGAAAATGTTATTTAGATAAATAAAAATAACGGAGACTAAATATTAGTTATGTCTGTGAAAGAAAAACGCAAATTAATGGTGGAGAATTTTCAGCAAACTCCATCCTTAAAAAATATGCGACAGTTTTACTGTAGCGAAATTTACAAAATTTTCCGGCTATCTGCCAAAAATTGATAAAAAAAAAAAATAATAACAATTCATAAGTGCTTTTTTGGTAGGTAACACCGCTGGAAACCAAAAAAGGGGCGACGGACTTTTTTGGCAAAAGCATGTCCTTAGAAAAAAAGTGGGCCAATTTTTGGGTTTGTGGCGGCAAGCCCATCATAAACCCCAAAAAAAATGGAAAGCGTTTTCAAGGAGTGAGAGAGCTTGAAAAATTTTTTTAAGGGACCAAAGAGTTTAACATATAAATTAGATAATGATAACTAAATTAAAACTAACTATACATCATATATATAAATATTAAAGTAAATAACTAACACGATAAAATAATTTTAAAGAGAAGGACTAAAAGATATCTTATAGTGTTGGATATATTAACTTAAAAGTAATTTTAAAGTAGTATATTTTGTTTGGATTATGTGGAAATAATTGTTTTTGTATGATAAATCAATGAAAATTATATGAAATGATTTGTTTATATTTTATAATATCTAATATTTAAGGTTATTTTTGTAAAGATATTATAATTCTAAAATAATCAATTTTTGTTTACAATCAAAAGTTCCGAAATTTTGCTTTCATTTATAAGTGGATTTTATACTTAAAATTACATTTTATTTTATTTTTTTGCTTATAATCCATTCAAACTTTTTACCCAAATATGTAAAATTATTTTAAAATAGCTTCTATTAAAAAGAAAATTATTTTCTTGCATTACCAAACACGTACCTAACAATTTCAAAAAAATTGTAAGCATTCTTAAGAATTAAAGCACGGCTTAGAGTTAAAAAATTCATTACTTGATCATTGAATCGCTATTCAACTCTTATAATTACTTATTTATTGTAACAAAAAATATTTTTACTCTAAAATAATGATTAATTGTGATGTGGGCTTTTTGATTTTTAGTTATTTTTAATTAAAAGTAAATTAATGGGCTTTTAAGTTGAAGAAGCCCATTTATGTATAGCAGAATATTTAGACTTAAGCCTATTTATTAGATAAAACTTTTCTCTTTTTCTATATATAAATTAATTTAAAAAAAATTGGGGGGCCACTACCCCTATTAAGCTTCGCCATTTTTTTCAATAGACATGGACACCAGAATAAGTGATGGAATTTGAAAATATATATATATTCTGTTCCGACAGAATGGCTACCATGAAGAAAAAAATTGAGGAAAGAAGTTGCAATAGAGTGGCCACCGGGGAAAAAAATAGAGTTTTGCTTTTCTAGTGGCCCTGCCATTGGAAACCATAAAAGAAATTGGGGAAGGGATTTCTCGCAGACATTGCCATTTGAAACCCAAAAAAAATAAATTGGGATAATAATTTTTTGCAAACAATTGCCGCCCAAAAAAAAATTTGCATGTGTTTCCAGTAGACAAATTCATTCAAAAAATTTAAAGAAAAGAAACTTGTCTGCTAGAAAAGTTTAACTTTTCTTGTTTTTTTTTAACCCTCATGGTGAATTATAAATCCCCACCTCTCCCACTCTTTTCTTTTCTATTTACTATTTTACTTTCTGACTCTCTTCTCTCCTACCCTCCTTTCTCCCTAAACCACCAACTATCCACCACCTAACTACCAACACCATCACCACCCAATCACCATGAGTAGTGTTATATGTGCTCATTTTGGAACTCATTTTAAGGGAGACGTACTAAGATGTCTCTTAGTTATTGATTGAAAAAAAAAGTGAAACCAACTCACAACCAATAGTTAAGGACATCTTAGTGTTTTCCTTTAAAATAAGTTCCAAAGTGAATCACAGAACCTTTTTGAATCATCATATATAACCACCATCTATCTACCATCACTACCCAATTATCACCATCATCACCTTTACCACTCAACTGCCACCTTCACCACCCATCCACCAACACCATCACTACCCAACCACCAGAACATTTGCTGACACTAATGTTGCCCCTCCACTGCCACCTTGCTTTAGCTACCACTAGTAAAAGACTCACTCCCTTTTTTGTTACATTTCTTTAATTTTCTATTAGTCAAAGTTTTAATATGCAAATTTGGAGTATAATTTTTTTTCATATTTGAGTAGATTTAGAAATAAGTGTGATCTTTTGGCCATTGTGTATATTTAGAGCATACTTACTATGTTCTTGTGTTTTAAGTTTGGCCATTATGTTCTTGTTCAACTTTGTTTAGATGAATATATATATGCATTATTATAATTGACTTATGTTTGGATGAATTTTTTTTGGATGGATGCAACTTAAAAATTGTTAGATTTTTCATTAAATGCATAAGAATATAAATAAAAGGGTGATCTCTTTTTTTTTTTCATATTGGCAATGTTTGACAGATTATCTACTAGAAATTTTTAGCAGACAAACATCCATTGAAATTTTGTAGTGGATAATTCTGCGGAGATTCACTTGTATCAAGGCCTTTTCCAGCGCTCACGAATCTATCGAAAATCTGCCATAAATCTTTGATTTGCTGAAGTTTTACTATTTCCCAACGGTTTTGTCCATCGAAAATTGACAATTTTTTTTTATAGTGAGTGAGAGAAAAAATTAATGTAGTACTTAATGTAAGTAAAATTAAATTATAAAATTTTTTAAAATTTTATATTGGTTTAGAAAATAGGGAAGTGGATTTTTTTGTCTAAAACAAAATGTGGGGCTTATATATCTTTTTTTTTACATTTTATCCATATTATTTACATATATTATTATAACTTATTTAACCATAATTAATATATTGGATGCACTATTGACAATTAATTTGTTTTTTAAGGGATGTACTCATGTGAAGAGATGTATTTTTCAAGAAATACATATATATTAAAAATTTTAAAGATAATTATTTACAAATTTATGAAGATATAAATATTTTATTGAATAATTATTAAACTGTATTTATTTAGCATATAAGGATATTACTTTTATTTTAATTATTAAATATGTTTTTAAATAATGGAATGGATTGTCATTTTTTTGTAAGTATGGAGCTTACTATCATTTTAAAATTTTCCGGAGAGTTGTTGTATTTTTCTTATTATATTAAAACATAAAAGTGCAAACAATAAAATAATTAACTCATAAGATAAATATAATTTGTATAATATTCTAACTAAATTTTCATCAAAGTACTATAAAATATATCAAGCAAGTAAAAATATTTAAAGTAGCACAAGATTTGAAGGGATAAAATTGTAGTTTATTTGATTTAAAAGCAAACCTAATAATTTAGTTACAAAATTTGATATTTTATAAATAATATAACTTATATTAAGTGACATATGCTTATTAAATTACTTGACCAACAAATACTAATAAATATCCATTAAGTACAAGGTGCGTACCGAGTAATACAACAGCTATTTAGATGTACACGTACTCCATAGGCAAGATGCAGGTAAACAAATTTGAACTTTTCTAAACACAACTATTTAGCAAATTTGCCCAACGACATTTGATGAACCATCTTCTCTAGATTCTGAAACGAGGATCCATCTGGGGTAGAAGCAGCATCCTTTGCCAATTTCTTCCATTCTAAAGCCTTCTTTCTCATCTCTTGACCCTTTTCCCCATCCATTGACTCCCTCACAAGGCTCTCAATTCTGTCCCTCCTAACATCTTCTATCTCCGACCCAATCCCCCACTCCTTGCAACAGAATCGGCAATTGGTTTGTTGCTCAGCAAAGAAGGGCCAACATATCATTGGCACACCTCCACACACACTCTCCAACGTTGAGTTCCAACCACTGTGTGTCAGGAACACCCCAATTGCAGGGTGAGCCAGAACTTGCTCTTGGGGACACCAACTTGATAATAGGCCTCTAATTTTGGTCTCTTCCACAAACTCAATTGGTAAGACAGCATTGTCACCAGCCACAAGATCTGGCCTAATAACCCACAAAAATTTTTTGTTGCTATTGGCAAGTCCCCAAGCAAACTCTATCAGTTGGTCACTGGTCATAACCGTGATGCTACCAAAGTTCACGTAGACCACTGAATTGGGCTCTTGGTTGTCTAGCCATTTAAGACACTCAGGATCCTCCTTCCAAAGGTTGGATCCAAATTGTTTTAGGTCCTTGCCAGTGACATCATTCAATAGAAAATTCAAGGGACCAATGGAATAGATAGGAGGCAAACTATTAATGGAGGAGCATGCATCCAAAACGTCATGCTCTAAGGCATCAAATGTATTCATTATGATTGCAGAAGCTCTGTGAGCTCTCTCGCACTCCCACAAAAAGAAATTAAGCATAATATCATTTGGGTCTGCGGTTCTAATGAAGCTGGGAATTTCCCTCAATCGGATTTCTTTTATTCCTGGCACCCAATTGATGGTGGCCTCCAAATACCCATTTGTGATATAACTTAAGTCTGCATGCCAAATACATAATTTACTTTGTTAAACTCACATAAACTATGCTCTAGTTACTTCTTTTATATGAGTTTTTATTAGCTTAATTATTTCATATTTAAAATAGTTTATAATTAAAATTTTGTAAGAGAAAAATCCTTAGGAAAAAGAACAATTATATGCAAAAATTAGGGTTAATTACAGTTTATTCCTTATATTATAGATCATATGTACTTTACTCCCTACATTTTCATAAATATATACTTTAGCACTTCTATTGATTATTTCATCAATTATGAACAAAAATATTACATATTTAGGATGTTAGATTGCATATTTAAAAAAGTTTAGGGGATTAATTTGTACATGACCCAAATTTTAGAGGAATATAATATACTTATATTGGGTAAAATGCATATTTGTAAAAATACAAATAGTTGGGAACATATTTTTAAAATATAAGGGATAAAAAGCATATGATCTATAATACATGATAAACTGCAATTGACTCTAAAAATTAAGTTTTATACATGCACATAGTGAATTGATCATTGATAGAAATGACCCGAGCCTTATGTAACATAGAGTAAAGTTTCATATATCAAACATTTATTACACATGTTTTGAAATATATATATATATTTCGTGGAAGATATAATTATTTTTTTCAAAAAAATTATCAGTAGAATTTAATTATAAACTGTTTCTAATTCAAAATAAACTAATCTGCACAGTCTTAGCATTTATTATGGTAAAAGAAATCAATTTACCTTTAAGGGGTGTTAAGCCCTTTTCAACTAGTTGTCGATATTGCATATAGCACGTGAAGCCACAAGCACTTGCTGTCCAGAACATCACCTCGGGGATGCCCAATTCTTCAGCAGCATCAAGAGTGAAACTCATGACACTATCAGAAACTATGCAGGTGACAGGAGGGACATCTGGGGTATCATAATTGAGCTTGGAAATGAATCTCTTAAAGTGAGGCAAGCAATTTGTTCTAGTGGACTCACACAGGGAAGGTACATCCTGTGTTGCATCCATATGATCAGGATCATCAGGAAGACCATCAGGGATGGTTTCAAAATGGAATGATGGTAGGCCTTTGAGGGAATCAGGGCCTCTTGATTTGAGAAGGCGTTTGTGGTTGTACTCAGTGTTAACAAAGGTGATGTGAAAGCCGCTATGGTGAAGGAGCTTTGCTAGTTTGAGCATTGGGTTTATGTGGCCTTGTGCTGGGAATGGGACGCACACAGCATGAGGCTTCTCCATTGTGTTCAAAGAACCCATTTTTGTTAAGTGCTTCTAATTGTATTAAAAGTACTCCTTCAACTAAAAGAATGCAAGATTGCTATTAGCTAGCTGCGGCGAACTCGTTTTCCTGGCACCAGAATTTATAAGGGAGAGAGAAGAGAGGTGGTGGTTATTATCAAAGAGTTGTGATATTTGAACTCAAGTTTTCTCGGTTCACTCTCATCTATTATTGGATGAAATTTAGAATCCAAATCAAATGAGATTTATATCTCATTTAATAGTGGATAAAAATGAATCAGCATAAAGATCGAAAAAACTTGAGTTTAAATAATATTTTTTATTATCAAATAATATTTTGTTAACCAAGGCCTTATGTTGAGGGTATATATCTTCTTAATTATATTTTTCACATAACCAAGTTATTTTTTACTATTAATTAAGAGAATGGAGCCTATATATGATATTTGATAGAGGAAAATTAACAATAATAGATGACACATGACTTAATCATATGAAAAATACAATTAAGAGGATTCATTCCCCTTCTATTAAGGATTTCAATAGAGAAAATTTTTATTTTTGATGCATTAAAACTTAAATTTTTTAATTTTTTAAATACAAAATTTTCTTTTTTGAAACCTTAATCAATACCCTTTTAATATATTTGATAATTCTTCCAATAATAGTATTCATGATATGACTTTTATATTTAAATAATTGAGAAAAAAAAATTAGGATTGGGTCGATATGCCTGTGATAACGTTGAATGTCAACAGTGTTTTTGGTTAGAGTATTATTATTATTTATATATAATGATGGTAGATATTCTTTTCAACATCATTAGAATTGTGTATAAATAAGTGTCAATTTCTTGTAGGTAAGTGATAAATTTATTTGTAAGAAAATGTAGGAAAATGTGTTATTAATTATAAATTTTAGTTATATAAATAATAAAGCTAGAGAAAGGTTTTTTTATATATTATTAATTATTTTATTATATTTGTAAAAAATATAACTAAAATATCTAATTATTTATATATTAACTTCAAATGTCTAAAAAATTCAAAACTTATGTACGAATAATATCTTTTCCTTTAGTTGTTGTCAATAAGTGGTTTTTAAGATTTTTTATTGTACTTTTATAAAAAATTTGATGATTTATGATTTTTACAAAATAATTAGGAGATTATGGTATTTTTATTTTTTATTATTTTTTCTCTCTCTTTCTTTTTTATCTCCTCTCTCCTCTCTCCTTTCTCTTTTCTAATTAATTTCTTTTTCCTTTCTCTTTCACTCTCATGCTCTCTCTCTTCCCCTCTCTCATACTTTCACCCACAAAAAAAAAAAATGCACAATAAATATACCAAAAAAAATCACAACTTTTACTTACAATTTCTGTTAAAATGATATTTTTTTATTTTTAATTTTATTAAAATCATAACAATGAGTTGCAATTTTTATTAAAATAATATTTTTTAATTTTTAATCAAGTATCAAAGAGATGGTGGTTGTTGGATCGAAATATGAAATTCCTTGTGTCAAAAGTCTTCTTAACAATGCAAAGGTCTAGTGGCATCTTCCATAAAGTGCGACAATGCAAGTGAAGATAGCAGATATGCCTCTTGTTAATACTATTGAATACTCGAAAGACTTCCGCTGAGGGAAAGTATCTAGTGTCGAGCCTTACATTTGAGAATGGAGAATGTTAGAATTTAATGAAGTCTTACTTTAATTAAGAATAGATTAAATAAAAAATATATAAATAAAAAACCTACAAATTTATTCTCTTGATATTTTAGATCAAAATATAACGGTTGTTATAATTTTTTGTTTTGTACATTAATATAATTTAAATCTTCCCAAATTTTAAACTTCCCCCCAACTGGAATACTAGTTAAGCAAAGAATTATATGTAAAAACAAAATCTCCCTCTCTTTTTTGTAAACTTCCGTCAAATCCTGTTTGCACGTAAGACATGACGGCATTGCATTAACAAAAATATCAAGAAAAGATCATGCAAAAATCCAAATCCTTCTCTGATTATCTTTCGTCCTCTCTCTTTCACTCTGACTCACTCACGCTTCCTCTCTCTTCCTCTCTCTTTCACTCTGACTCACACTTTGTCGAATGATTAGCGTTTATTTAGGGAAGCAGAGGGAGGGATGAGAAAACTTGCACACACAGACATTGTGTCCATGAGCATGAGAAAGGACAAAGATTCCGTAGTGATTCAGATCGGGACAAGATAAAAAGAACAAGGGTGCGAACTACGAAACACTACTCGTATCCTATGAAATTGGAGTATACAGATCAAAATGCATGGCCCTCTTTCCTATACGGGTCTATTTACCGATTACTAGTCAACAGGTTCTTGTTTTAACATCTACTAGTGGAATAACAAGGCACTAATTTTCTTATCAATTTATATTTTAGTTTTAATAAAAATTTAAAAAATTATTTTAATTTATTTTAAAAATAAAATAAAATAAATTTAATATATAAGTTATAAATTTTTGAATTAATTTATTTAATTATTTTTATCATATCAAATTAATTTTGATATACTGATAGTATAAAAGAATTTTATATTATTATCCAATCATATAGTTCTATTTATAAGACTTTTAAAATAATAAATGGTTGAATCAAATATTTTTGTTAATGTAGTAATATATAATTAAATATTTATATAAAAAAATTTTATACTAATAATATATACAAATTAAATCCATATTCATCTACTCTATATTTTCTGGGGTTGATGTTTTATGTTCGCACCATTGTTGCAGGACAAATTTGGAAATTAGAGCTTCAATATGTTTTTTATTGTGAAAAATGGAAGCCACGACTACTTGATGGAAATCTAGTTTTTTTTTATATATTTAATTTTTTTATAGCTGGAATTGGCAGTGGCTATTGATAAGTGGTGGTGCTGGGCATGGGGTGGTAAAGAGAAGAATTAGAGTTAGATGGTTAGTTTGGTCTTTTATTAATTATTATTTTTAATATTAAAATTTATTAATTTTTATGGAAATTAAAATGTATAACTTTAGTAATTATTATATCTTTAAATTCGAACCATTCAAATAATATCTAATGATGGAGATTAGTGGATCATGGCATCGTCTAAAATATAGTACAGACCATGTTATCCCACACCATGAAAGGTATGAAATTTAGGCACCCCGTCCACACATTGCCTACTTGTCCACTACTCGATGAGGGATAATTTGGTCTTGCATTACTTTTGGAGCATCTAATGGTCCATCATTTTTTATTATCAAATACAATTTCAATAGTTCATATTTAAAGTTATAATAATTATATAAAAATTATAAAATAAAATAGCAATTTTTAACATTACCAAACTAACCCTCTCTAAATTTTTAATTTTTCTTTCAACCACTCACCATTCTCTTCACTTTCCCAGCTCCACAAGCACCATCTATTTCCTCCTTAATTAGCACTGTAATACCCCGATTTAAAATAAAATATTGGTAACGGAGAAATTTTTTTTTTATATAGCGTAAGTCTTGAGAACATATCTTTGTTCACTTTAAAATTATAGTGGAATAGATGAATTTAAATCAAATTAGTTGAATATTATTTTAAAAGTGGAAGAAGGGGGAAGGACCACCTAGATCTTAAGTGGAAGAGTACATGCTACCCTCTTTTTTTCTTCTTTCTCTTTTCTTCCCGATACTTCTCTCTGCTTCCTCACTCTCTCAACGTTCTCTCCCTCTCCCTCTCCCTCTCAGGTTCCCTCACTCTCACTCTCTTTCTTTCTTGCAATTTCTCTCTCTTGTTCGTTCCCTCACTCACTATCGCCAACCTTCCCTCCACCACACCATTGTCGCATCCCCCTCTGTTTTGCTCTTCTCTGCTGCTCTCACCCTCCACTGCGGTTTGTCTCTCTTCCTCTGTGCCACGGTAAGGCTCTCTCCCTCATGTGTTGTTTTCCTCCTCTCCTTGAAATCTAAATATCTTGGCATCAGAACATAATAAACTCTAAATCAGGCTATAGGTGATGTGAGTGACTGATGTACTCTTATTTATTTGTTTGAAGATTTTGGGGCGTTTAAACTATAACACTAGAAGTTGGAGCACTGATAATGTGCTTGTGTTTTATTTCTTGTAATTGTAAAATACAATGATGGAAATTTGGACTTAGCTTGTTTTTATGCACTGAGTTCTATGAAAAGCCGTATGGATAATATGTGTGTGAAATGTTTTGCACCTGGCATAAGAAATGGGAAGCATTTCAATGAATTTTGTATGTATTTTGGATTCACATACTAAAATATTGGAAAATGATAGTGAAGTTTGCCTAGTCGATGCGAATCTTCTTAGTACAGGATTTTATTTTGTCCTTTTCTTAAAATAATAAGCTTGACACCTAAAAGAATATGCATTCAATTTAAAGGTGGAATGATAGTGAGGTTTATCTGATAGTGGTTGAGTTGATATTAAAAAAAATGCATTCTTATCTGGTCATGATTGCTTTAGTTGACTGATTAATTTGTTCATTCTTTTGGGCTTTGATAAGTAACATAGTAGGAATCACGCGCTACTTTATGTGTTAATATGTTGGTTATGTCATGGAAGAAAGTGTGCTCTATCTTTTGCAATCATTGTCTTCGAAGCAAGAAGTTCATTGACTGATATTTTTACATCAATATTTGCGCCAAACAAGAGTATGATAACTATTGAATGAGCTAATTTGCCTACGTGGACGGATAGGGAAGGAAACATACGGATATTTAAGTTTTATCTACGCGTTGTGTCTTGAGCTTTTTGCAATTGCCTTCATTGGGTACATTTGCAAGTTGCTTGCAACTTTAGTTGAAGTTCTAGTGCTTGATATTCATATCAATGTTAAAACAAAATGCATATTGTAGTTGAATGAAAGATAGTACAGTAATAACCCTTTTAGTCATCTTTTAGATGTATTTGTAAGTGACTATAAAGTCACATGAGATTAAATTACTAATTATTGAAGTGGAGTCTTCACATTAGGTAGAGTGATAATTGAAGAGACCTTGTGGTTCTTTCATTCCTGTGGTTACTAAACGAATGAGAAAGATGCATCAATGTGATTTTTGTGTTATTGACTAAAGTGTTCCTTGAGTTAAATCTTGTGGGAACATAATGAACATAAGTTAAAGCAAATTTTATTAAAGAATTGGGCATTTTGGTGAGTTGGGTTAAAATATGTTGATTCTTGGTCCCTGTGGCTAATTTTTTATTATTATTGTCATGTCTATGTGATTAGATTTTTCCATACGAGCAACCATTGGCTTCAAGACTTCGAAGGATTAGACAATCACTTGTCGGGGTGCACTGTGAGTGATAGTATATTTATAACTTATTTTCGGTTCATATATTTCATAAACATATGTTTTGATAGCTACTCATTTACTAACCGTACCTTTTAAAGCCGCTTGTATTGTTATTATGAAATCTAGTTTTGTATATTTGCAGGTGGGACAAGTATTTTGAGGAATTTACTCTCCAATACTTTCATTTAATTTAAGAATTTTATGTACTGTTAGTAATTGATGTTTCAGGTTTATATTTTGAACTCGGACAATAGAAATTACTAATTTTGCTATGATAAGTTTTGAAATTGATTTTCATAAACTAATTCTAAATTTAACGTTATTGGTATGATTGAAAAGGGTTAAAACTTATGTGTTAGATTATGAAATTTGATACGCTTGAGAACTCTATATCAGTTTTGGATAAATGGTTTTTCGTTATGGGAGGGATCTTTAACAGAACTGTACACTAACAGCAGTAGATGTTAGCCCTAGGTGCACCTTGGTTTAGCCAACTCAGCTAGCAGGGGTGTTGCTAGCCCGGCGTGATGGCCACACGTCCGGCTCTGTTTGTCGATCCTTCGACATAGGACCGTTGGTGAGATATCTGTTCTCGTTGATCTTTTGGGGACGCTCGTTGGTGAGACACTATTCTGACTTTGTAATCGAGACCTCCCCCACCAAACTTCAGAATATATGTTTTTTTTTTTTTAAACTGGTTTTAACTCCAAAATTGAATGTACTCAAATTACCAATTTTTGGAAGTATTAATTTGTTAACGATGACTTTTTATTACAAATTTTGTTTTATTTTCTACTTGCCATATTTGGGTTTCATGCATCATGTCGATTTGGAATATCTTATACATATATATGCATGGATCTTGAGATGAGAATACTACTCCATTGAATATAATTACTTTATAAAAAGCTCATGCTTGCACTTGTCCCACTCCTCATTACAAGTATATTGTCTCTCATTGAGTCTGTTTGACTCACTCCTCACTTTTTCCTCTATTTCAGAGTTAGGTATAGGCTATGAGTGGTTCGTATCAGCAGTTAAAGGTATAGAAGCTCTGCGAGCTCGATACATTATTTTGTGTGGGCCTCCTGGTTATCTTTGTATTTTGAATTATGTACAGCTGTGTAATTATTTGTAAATATTTTAGTTATGCTCCATTACCCACAAGCAGGGTTTGGCTTCCGTTGTAATGTCTACTGTGGTAATAGATTTAGTTTTGAAAAGCATACCAATGCTAGCTTATGTAGGTTTGCATGTTCTAGAACATTAAGAGTACTTCGAGGTCTGTAATTGGATTGTATACTTTTGGTTTGTACTAGGGAAATTTTGCACTTTGGGAAATGCCCAATTTTTAGAGGAAACTTTACTCGTTTCGTAAGAAATTCTTAGGTAGGCTTGTTAGGGAATAGCGTTTCCTTAGAGCCAATCACGGTCCCGGTTGGGTCGTGACAAGCACTACCACCACTAGCTTCCTCCTCTATTGCCTAAGGAACAAAACCAAAATAAGAAACCTTTATTGTGGAGGATAGCCAAAATCCAACACTAATAACCAGAAACAAGTGTAACCCACCCAATAAAAGTCTAAACTTTGAACAAAATCAATTGTTTTTAAACACAAAAGAACACAATTGAATATGGCATTTCAAAAGGAAGGTCATTTGAATTGAAATCAAGGATGTTGGTCAAAGAATTTAATATTTTTTGATAAACCAGCTTGCCTCGGCCACCATGTGCCGCCCACGCCACTATCATCTGCCACCTGCCTCTACCACCACCATCAAAACCCATCTGTTGTCACTGCCACCATGCTCACCAGCCTCACCATGTGCATCACCCCTATCAACTGCTTGCATGACCATTTCATCAATTGCCATCGCCAAATCAACAACAACAACAACAACGACAATCTTGCCTATAACCTTTCTTCTCCAAATCTTCGATTCATTTCCTTCCCTCTTTTGTGGATAGCATCAACTAGTTAGCTCACCTCAGTTACTTGGAAATCAATTAACTAATTTCCCCTTATTGTCTCTTTTCATTAATGGCAAAACTTCAACTAGTTTGATTAGGACTAGGTAGGTTAGCAATGAAGGGAGAGAAGGTCAAGGTTAGGTTGGAGAATGACGGCCATGGTGAATGCTACCAATGGTCTATACAGGGAAAGGAGAAGATGAAGGTAGTGAAGAAAAGAGGGGCGAGTGGTTGAAAAAAGTAATTAATAATTTAAAAAAGGTTACTATGGTAATTTTATTGATACAAAATAAGGACGAACCACGTAAAAGTCCAAAAGTACTGCTGGACCAACTTATCCTTCACACTACTACTCATATCCTATGAAACGAGAATGGGTATAAGATGGTTTTAGCCTCTTTTCTAGACCATTTGATAGTCCACCATTTAAATTATCAAATTGACAAACATGTCCTTAAGCATCTTTTGTTATTTCTAAAAGGTCCCACTCATCATCTTTCACTATCTCTTCTTATCTTATGGGCAGCATAGCTCCATCTCGAAATGAATTCTCTCATGTAAAAATTTTACATAACTTTATCATGTATTAATTTTTATTACTGACTAAGAAGGTGGGTCAAGTATGAGACCCACAGCAAAATTTGATCAATAGTAAAAATCAATACATAACAAGTCTTATGAATTTTTCAGATGGTATGATACATTCCCCTTTATCTCTATCCCCTTCCAAAATTTCTTCTTTCTCCACTTAATCTAACTTGAATTAGCAAAAGAAAAATTAAAAACTCATTATTTCCCAGTTTTTATCATTGGGCAAAATGGACTTTCTAGTGCTTAACTTGTTTTAATATTTCATTTTCCTATCCTAACTACTAATTTTTTTGTTTATTTTGTTTTCCTAATTTTTTTTCATTTTGGTCCCTTAACTCTTCACTACTAGGGGACCAAAAAATTGAATAAAAAACTAGTTAAGGAAACAAAACAAACAAAAAAGTAAGTTAAAGGACCAATAAGAAAAACAAAATTAACTTAAAGGACCAAAAAGTCCATTTTATCTTTATCAGTGACTAATATAACTATCCAAAAGCGAGAAGTCCTATAAACAAATTTCCCATTTTTTATTAATGAAAGCAAAACATTGCAAAATAAAAAACACCCAAATTTCTGCATAATCAACAAGAAAAGAACAAAACATTATAGAATCGCATGAAGTTAGTGACAGTGCAGTTGAGTGTGTGTTGCTCAACGAAATGCGAAGAGCCTGGGGAGTCGGCGAGCTTGATGAAGGGGAAGTTTTTGACACTATCGAGGACGCCTAGGTGATTGTTGTGATGGCAGTGGCAAAGAGTTGCAAAGGAAGCAGTCAATAAAGGGGATGTAGCTGCAAAGGATTGGCACAAAAAACATATGGTGTGTAAGTTTAATAGATCAATTTATGGTTTAAAGCAAGTTTATAGAAAATGGAATATTAAGTTTGATAGTGTTATAACATTATTTGGTTTTATTGAAAACAAATTTGACAAAAGATGAAATTTAGTTGCAACGTTGTAAATGTTTGTCTCTAATATTTGTTGAATATTAGTAACAGTTATAAGGTTACAGTCAAAAAGGTTATGGGACAGATATTTACAATGCACAAAAGATTTATGCTTGTATACATAAGAGCTAATACTATTCTAGAGGTGGTTGGATACTTAGGTCCAAGGTTTGATTGTTGTCTAGGTGATTTAAAATTCATATCGAGATATAACTTCATGTTAGGTGAAGATGTTATCTCTTGAAAAAAAAAAAAAGTCAAGCAAACTCTAATGAACAATTAGGGAATTAGTAAAGAAATGAGACACTATAATTAATAGACACACACACACACACGAATAGATGCAACATTAGTTCATCCGCTAACTATATAAAATGTCATGTAGCAAATTTGGCTATGTTTGGATTGGTGAAACAAGAAGGAATGGAATGGAAGGGAAAGAAATTATAATGAATTCCATTGTTTTGATACACAAAATTAGATGGAGTGGAATGGAAAAAGGATGGAACCCATTGCATCTAATAACAACATATCTTCCTATTTTTTCCCCTTCAAATTGGGAGGAATGAGATGGAACTGAGTTGCTCAACAGCCATTCTTCTTCTTCTTCTTCTCTCTAGTGCTTGTTGTCACTGCGAGAACTGTGCTAGCCTTTTGCTTTTCTTACTAGCTTCCTTTACCACTGCATCAGCTCTTCCGGCATCAGATACTTTCTTTGCCAGTTCATTGTTGTACATCCAATTCCAAAAATAGAAGGGCAATATACTGGGCAGAAATATGATTTTGTCAAGGTCTGAATCCAAGTTTTGCACTGAAGTAACATATCCAAGATGCACAAATGTGTAAGTTATGCCAAAAGCGAAGCATGTAGTTCAAACAATGTTCATCATTCATGCATTAAAATTAAGTTGGTTCCAAATTTATCTTGTTAGGCAAATGTATGTAGAAATGCCTTTTTTTTTTTGGTTGATAGTAGACTTATAGTATAATTATGTCATAGTGGGATTATAATTTATTATAATTGTTACCATTCCATTTTATGCTATTGAAGTATCCAAACAATGGAGTGGAGTAATTATGTCACTCAATTCCACCAATCCAAACATAGCCTTTGGGTATAGTAGAATCTTTTAATTTGGGTTGGTAGGAGTTTGATACTTTTATGTACACCACTATAAATATTTTTTTGGAATAATAAATTCACATTTTTTGTCTTGTTGTTCTTTGGATATTATATGTGATAATTAACACTATTATTTATAATATGTGTGTGCAAGTGTATGCTGCACATCATGATCTCTTGAGGAGTAAAGTAAGCCACTAGAGAGTTTTCTCAGGTGTGTTGTATATGCATAGTGCACACATGATATCTTGAGGAATAAAGTATAATCTCAAGAGTTTTCACTAGCATGTTGAATGAGACTTGGGATTTTGAGGTATAAGATTTGACCCAATAAAGTCACAAATATATTTTGTTATGTCTATTGATACCATATAAAAAGTCTCGAGATAATGTTAACGATAATTAGAAATATATGGCTTATTGAAACCTACGAATATGACAAAATAGCAATGAGGACCAATAAGGTCATGACATTTTATAGTATCACATAAGGGCGTCATTCCTTATTACACTACAAGACTTTGATCATTGTGAATTTGATTGATACCATTTGTGAAAATAGATAGGTCATGTATTGATGAGAATAACACATTTGCCACATAGTTCAATATTAGATATCAAATTTGACAAGATTTTGCTAAAGATGCTATTTGTGGACTATTGTTTTTCAAATTGGGCCAATAATTTTTTTATGTTGTCATCAATTTAAGAGCTATTTTTCAAAAGAGTCATTTTTTATTTTTTAATAAATTCAAAACTTATTAATGTAGCCCAAGTTGGAGAATGTAAGAAAAATATTTATATGGGCTTACATTAATAAATATATTTTACATTGTTTTGACAAAAATAGGTTGATGGGATAGTCAATAAATGATTAACCCTACCAAATGTGTGATATAAAGTACATAGATTTTGCATCTTATAAGTCTAGTTACGTGACTAAGTGTAGACACAATGGGCTTTAGGCCCATTATTGCTGAAACTCGTGATAGGATGGTTTGGTAACTATCTATATGGTGTTTGGTTCCCTCTCTAACCCTACGAAAGCATTTGTGAAAATTGAAGAGATATTGCTAGAAGTTGTGTCCTTCCATTTTCTCTGGTTGCCCCATAGAATAACAATCTAAAGAAGACGGTATATAGAGGAAGATCTTGTACAATATTGAATACTATTAATTATGGGATAAATAAGTACCCTTTTATTCATCACTATTATGAATTGGTGTCAATATCATGTATTGAAGACCTCGAGGTGGAAGTTCCATGAGGGAAATGGAGAGATAGAAAGACAGTTGAGGCAAAAGGATATTCTAAGTTTTGAGAGTGTTTTGTGTCTAAGGGATTTGAAGACTTGAGGAATCAAGATTTTTTCTCTAAGTTATCACATGATTCTATCAGTTGTCATGGCTTCTTTGCTGTGTATATTCCTTTTGTTATTTATGGGTTTCTAAGTTTCCTTTAGGTGTCAGGATGATGTAGTTTTGAAGAACAAATTATGTAATATTGATTATTAATCTAAGTTTCTTTTCAATCAATAGAGTTGTGTTCTCAATGCTATTTTTGACTTGATCACCCATAAAATTGGATAGAATTCTAGGAATAGAAGTACTCATTTTGCATAATCGTAAAAATTCATGTTCTTCAACCTTAGGATAAATAGAATAAGATTAAGAGATTAATTTATTCATCTTTTTCTTAAGATGATTATATAGTATCAAGGAATTGAATTGTGGTTATTAGTTTTGAGAAATTCGACTATCAACGAATTGAGCTAAGAACCAAATTATAATTAGGTAATGCATAATGTGAGAATTCAAACGAAAATCATATCCTAACACATGCTTTCCATATGTTATTCTTTTTTTACTGCTCATGGGTGTTATTCTTTGGGAACTTTATTTAGCTTAATTATTGTCTTAATTAAATTCTCAATTTTCATTTTTTTGCCTAAATAGTATTCATTCCAAACAAATTAAATTGGTATTTGATTACAATCATTGTCGGACAACATTCTCATTTTTCATTACTTGTGATTCCTAATGCACTATTGTCCTTTCTCTCATGTATGCGTAATTCTTATTGTAGCTTTCTTCTTTTCCCCTTAATGCAGCTTTTGAGTAGTGATCAATTCAAGATCAAAATTTATAGTACTTTACCCATTTTTGTAAATTTAACTTTTGTGGACTGATTAAGAAAATAAATCTCAGTTTTCAATGCGAATTTTAAAAGTCATGATAATTTGAAAGGAATGATATATGTTATTTTTATTCGTTAATACATGCCAAAAGGTATCAGGCCACAAGCTACGAAGAAAGAAGAAGAGTTGGTGAAGAAGGAGGGAGTGAAAGTGATTCTGATTTGCTTATTGCATTCATAAATGATTCAACTATCAGTACAAGTATATATACCCTTACATGACTTGAGCTACAAGCTACATTCATCAACTAACATAACTAATTGCATAGCTGGCACATAACTAACACAATTGATCACTAGCTAACTAACTTCATCCTTTAACTGATCACTAGCTAACTAACTTCATCGTTTCTCCCTTTCATCCTCCCTCAAACTCAATTGAGGAGTATCCTCAATGTTGAGTTTGACATGAAATTGATGAAATTTTGAAAAGGGACATAGCCTTAGTGAAAATATCAGTAGTTTGCACATCTGTTGGAATATGACTAATTTTGATAGGACCCTTTGCAACATGATTACGCACGAAGTTGAGGTCAAGTTCAAAATGCTTTGATCAAAAGTGCAACACAAGATTGGCTGCCAATGGAACAGCCCTAACATTATCACAATACACTATTGGGACAGCAACTAGAACTTGAAGTTCAGCCAAAAGAGACCAAATCCAAAGAAGCTCAGCAACCAAGGAAACAATCCTTTGTACTTAGCCTTAGTATTGGTACGAGAAATGGAGTGTTGCTTCTTTGAGGACCAAGAAATTAGCTTTTTACCCAAGTAAACATAGTAGCCATTAACGGACTTTTGATCCTCGAGGTCAAAACCCTAGTTAGAATCCGAGTAACTAGTAAGAGCAAGTGAGGAACATCTTTGCAAGTGTAGTCCAAAGTAAGAAGTGCCACTCAAATACCTTAAGATTGGCTTCACTGCCTTCCAATAAGTATCCAAGGGATTTTGCATAAACTAGCAAACTTAGTTGACACAATATGCCAACTCTAGTTTGGTGGTTATCATATATTGCAGACTACCAAGAACTTATCTATAAAGGCTGGGATCTTGAAAAAGACCACCATATGTAGAGGAGAGTTTCAAGTTGGAAGTCATTAGTATGGCATAAGGCTTGCAATCAAATATCTTAGTTTTATGGAGAAGATCCTTAATGTATTTGGACTAGGACAAAATAAAGCCCCCAGTAGCAATGGTGTGAACATCAATTCCAAGGAAATAATGAAGAGCCCCTATATCCTTCAAAGCAAATTTAGAGTTCAAATTTTGAATAAGGGCAGTGATATTAAGGGAGGAATTGCTTGTGACAATAATATCATCCCCATAGACCAAGACATAGATGGTGGATAAGGTAGTCGCTATAGTGAAGAAAGAAACATCAGACTTTGTGGATCAAAACCCAGAGTGCTAAAAAGCAGTGGATAACTTGGAGAACCAAGCCCTTGCGGCTTGCTTAAGACCATATAAGGGTTTAGTGAGCTTGTACACCAGATTACCAATTCCCACTTCATAGGCTTGAGGCTAGACCATGTAAACATCTTCTTATAATTCCTATTAAGGAAGGTATTATTGACATCTAACTGCCTAATACTCCAACCCTTGGACAAAGTCAAAGTTAGAATCAACCTTATAGTTGTTGGCTTTACATCAAGGCTAAAAGTATCAATGTAATCAAATGGTGCTCTCTGATTGAACCCTTGCGCCACCAACCTAGCTTTGTATTTGCTAATAGAGTCATCAGGGTGATAATTAACCTTATACACCCACTTACTTCCTATTGCACTTCTGTTGGGAGGCAACTCCTAGACCCCAAGTCTTATTCTTCAATAAGGTAGCATATTCTTCATCCATAGCCTACTTCCAATGTGGTATAGTCAAAGCCTCTTTAGAGATTTATGCTCAAGAGAGACAACAAATACCTTTGGCTTTCTAATCCCAGCCTTGGCCCAGGTGGTCATGTTATGATCATTTAGCACCAACAGTTGAACTGCAGGAGCTGCAAGATCCACAAGAAGAATAGATATCGGAGGATCAGGTGTTGCAATGGGAGGAGAAGCAGATGTTGATGCCATAATAATAGGCACTGATGGAGCTAGTAAGTTAGTAGAAACTAATGAAGCAAAAGCAGCAATAGCTGTAACCAATGGCAAATGAGAAGCATGTATCATAGGAATTGAAAGAACTAGCTGGGGAGGGGCATGCAACTGAAGGAGCAGCAAGCAAGAACCCCTCAAAGAACTCCTTAAAAGGAAACACCATTTCATAAAACACTACATGCCTTGTGATAAACACCTTGCCAAATCTGGAAAGGCAATTATGGCCCTTGTGTTAAGGAGCAAATCCTAAATACACACATGGTTTAGACCTGTAAGCTAATTTGCGCTTATTGTAAGGCCTAGTGTGAGGGAAGTACACACAATTAAACACCCTTAACAAGCTATAATCTAGCTGTTTGTTAAACAATCTTTCCAATGGAGACATGAACTGCAATAAAGGAGTAGGGAGCATATTAATCAAATGTGTGGCAGTGATAAAGGCTATACCTCAGTATGTCAAGGGTAAGGAGGCAACTGTAAGGAGTGTGAGACCCATGGTTGTAATGTGTCAATGCTTCCTTTCTACAGTGCCATTCTACTGGTGCATACAAGGACAAGAAAATCTATGCAAAATGCATTTGGATTTTAGATAATTAGATAAGAAGAATATCCTTGGCATTATTAGATTGAAGCATCTTAAGTTTTGCACTAAGTTGGAATTCAGCCATTTTCTTAAATTGCAAAATGATAGAGAAAAGTTGAGACTTGCTGTGCATCAAATATATCCATGTAAACTTGGAATAAGCATCAACAAAGTAAACATGTATCTAGCATCATTCATCAAAGGAAAAGGGGCAAGCCCCCAAATATCTAAGCACACAAGCTCCAAAGGAGCAAAATAGATAGACTTAGAAGTGAAAAATGATAATTTTGCTATTTTCCCATACAATAGGAAGTACACAATCTTGGATTATCACCAAATCTTCAATTTTCCAGAGAATTACCTTAATTTTGTCTTCTTTAAGGATGAGATTATTCCATGTTGTACTGAACTTTCGCTTCATTTTTCTTGAACTTCTCAATCCATTGCTCTTGGGCCATGAGCAATGCCTTCAATTCTCCTACTACAATTATTTTTTCCCTTAAGGTTATTGTTATGATGAAAGGACCATATTTTGCAGTTAATCCTTCTGAAATTGCTGCAACATGATTTGCATCTTGTAGAGGAGCTCCAATAAAGATCAATGCAACAACAATCTTCTTGATTTCTAGCAAATAAGCACTAATGGTACCTTCTTTCTTAGTATGGCTGAGCTTGGCTTTTAATTGCCTCACCGTCGCTTGAATTTGTGAAGCAAAGAAAGTCGCTAATCTCTTCCAAATCTGAAATGAGAATTCACAACCTACCATTCTTATGGTGAATTGAGTGCTCGTCAAAGCCAAAAGCCACGACTTGACCAATGCATCTTGGTTCTTCCAATTTCAATACTCTACTATTGTGACTCCATTTTCTTGATCTATTGCAGAGGCATATTTGCAAGGAATGTCTTCACAAGTGATGAATTTCACCATATCAAAACTTTCAATTGTTGCTTCAGCTTGTTGTTTCCATAGGAGATAACTTTCTTCATCCAGTTTGATAGCCACTGGATTCAAGAAAGTTTGAGCTATAAACTAAGAAGAAGAAGAACTCTGTGAGGTAGAAGAATCTTGGGCACCAATGTAGCACTGGTAGCTCTGATACCAAAAAAGGTATCAGTATCAGGCCACAGGCTAACAAGAAAAAAGAAGAAGAAGATTTGGTGAAGAAGAAGAGAGTGAAAGCAGTTCTAATTTGCATATTTCATTTGCAAATGATTTAGCTATCAATACAAGTATATGTAGCCTTACATGACTTGAGCTACAAGCTACATTCATCAACTAATTAAATAACTAACTGCATAGCTATCAATACAAGTATATGTAGCCTTACATGACTTGAGCTACAAGCTACATTCATCAACTAATTAAATAACTAACTGCACAACTGACACATAACTAACACAACTGATCACTAGCTAACTAACTTCATCCTTTCTCCTTTTCACATGGTTTACAGACATAACCATACTCTATATGAAGACAAACCCCAAATGGGAATGAGTCAAGTATCATAAAATAGAATTGTCCAAGTTTTGACATTTGAGATAATGATATTGTTGACATAAATTCAGTTATGCTTGATAATTTATTAATCCTATTATGAGGATTCTAACATACTCCTAAAACTTTAGAGATAGAATAAGAAGGACAAATTGATTTCAACCATTATATTTTGTCCAATCTTATTTTTAAATAACACATTTATCGTAAAAATTGAGGGTGCATCCAAAACATTTTTTATGCTCCCAGTCCGAGAGTAAAACAATTTTTACTCCACAATTCAAACTCAACCCCTAATTTCTATTTTCTCTCCTTTTCCCTTTCATTCTCCCAATCACATCTAAAGGTCAAGATACTGTTTGGAGGAAAAAAAATTTTCCTCTAAAAGTATGTAAGTCCAACTTGAATCAACACTTTCTCTATTTTTAAGAATATTTTAGACAAAACTTATTTAAATAAAGCCTAGGCTATCCATGCATAATTAACAATCAAACATCAAACCAGTGTATAGTGTTTTTCGAAAATGGATTATTATCTTATGTGAAAATTTTATATGATCTAGTTATGTATTAATTTTCATCATTCATTAAGATCGAATAAAGTGTGAAATCCACAAGAGAATCTAATTAATAGTAAAAGTCAACGCATGATCAAGTTATATGAAATCTTCACGAGATGATTCATTTCCAGTGATTATCTCAATCGTCGTTTGAAATGACCCCACCTTGAAACTTACAATTTCTAGAAATTTTTAGATACTTTAAAGTTTATTATTCAGTATCATTTAATATTTAATATTTTGATTTTATACAATACTTTTCATTTTAAGAACATTTAAAAACTTCTATACAACCACACATTGTAATGCTCTTTAATTATTTTTTCGTTTCCCAGGTATTCTCCCACTTGAGATAATTTTGTTTGCGTACTATGGCATATTTAATGTAAGCGACTCTCTCAATTAAAATTCAAATTATGGTTCACCACATTATAATGGATTAGCCCCTTTATGGCTAGACCAAACGTTAGTTGGTATCCCTTTTTATTTGTTGGTGACAAATTCTAAATTTTTCATTTTGATTATTTTTTTATTCTCTCATGTTCCTTCCCACCCTATCCCTGCAGAATGTGGAAGTTCCATTGTGCCATAATCGGACTCCGATAATAGTGCAGGACTACTATACAATTTGTAGTTGTTTACTGATCACAGCTATGGTTGGTTGATAATTTTCCGACAAGGACAAGAATGGGAACCAAAATCCAGTGCTAAGTTCATATATGATGATTTTAGGAGGATCGCTCAACAATAGAGAGCTTTAAAAGGGGACATTCCAATGCTCCCATGTGTTACATAGGTTACACATAAATAAAATTAAAACGGAAATTAAGGGAAATCATATTATGATATCAAAGAGTATCCCACAAGGGCAGTTTTTCAAGTAAAGCTTTTATGTTTTCTTTTTTTTTTTTTCTTCAATATCAATATTCAAATGAAGTCTACTAGACTTCACCTAGCCTGACTCAGGTCAAGTTGGCCTATTATAGGAATAAAACTTTTTAGTACAATTTTTTCTATGTACGAAACTCAAAATTGAGAACTTATTCAAAAATAAAGTGTTAGATCACTTGACCTAATCAAGCATTGATAAAAATATTAGATGATAAATATTTTACCAAATGAACTCATCGAACTATTACTATTTGTAGAGCATATATGCCAATCACATCGAGTAATTGAAGTTGAAATGATCGGATTTTTTATATTTTATTAACATAACTAAATATTTCAATAAATTTGTATTTTTATAATTTTTTGGATATTAGCGTTTAATTAACAATGCTATAATAAAAATGAATATTTCATAAAGAATGGGTCCCTCAAGCATGAAAGCCAAATGGTAGAAAATTATGGGACTTGTACCGTAAGAAAAATATCACAGGGGTCAAAACATATGGTACATTAGAAAGCAAAATGTATATAAATATTATATTTATACTTTACGAATATAAACATACGTATGTATTTACAACTATTTATTAAATGAGCTTTTTCCATTTCTAGAACATTTTTTATTTCTCTATATTTGTCCAAATAAACTATGGAGTTTGTATATTTTTTTTAATCACAAGAATTTAATAAAAGTTTACAGTTGTAAAACTTTTCGCCTTGTAAAGATTCTTTTCACCCAATTGCATTCATGATGAAACATGAATAAAAATCGATTAGATGAGTTAACTTTTGCTGGTAATTCTTTTAATTAATATGTATTTTAGGACATAGATTAAGAAATTAAAAATAATAATATTTATTTATTAAAATATCTTAATTATTTTAAAAATTATTTATTTTTAATTTATTGTCAAATGTTCAATTGAGTGGTTAAAATAAAATTTTATTTTTGCTCTATAATATATGTTTTAAAAGCTTTCAATTATCTTGTCTAAATTTCATAAACACATAGGCATATCAAGAGGTCACTTAAGAATCATCTTAAAGCATTTGGCTCCGGCCATAGCCTCTTTTTTCTTTACTCGAAGGCATATAAGCTCTTCATTACAATGGCATCTATACAAAATGGGTTCGGATACAAATCGTTAGTCCCTTTTCTTTCTTGTCTTCTTCTTTTTTGACGGGGTTTCTTGTCTTCTTAAAAAATAAGGGAGAAGTTATTGTTATTAAATAGAGAAAATATATCTTTTTTTAAATTGTAAGCATCTATTCAAAGAACAAGAGCTAGACAAGAAATGGAAAATATTTTAGATTTACCCTTTTTTTTTTCTTCAATATGTATTAGTTTGCTCTATATGCTTCAAGACATGGGTGATTTTTTTTAATATGGGAATTTGAGAGTAAAATTGAGAATATGTGGGATTTTTTATAAAATTGGAGAAGTATGGGATTTTAAAGGAAATCCGGTAGAAAGAAAACCAGATTTTATTTTCTTATTATTTTTAAAAAGCAAATTGGTGGAGAGAGAACCAGATTCTATTTTTTATTATTTTAAAAAAGCAAATATGGTAGAAAGAGAATCAGATTTATTTTTTTAAAAATAATAAAAAAATAGAAAGAGTGTGTGTGTGAGAGAGAGAGGGGGAGAAAGAGAGAGAGTGCAAAGTGTGGGGGAGAGGGGAGAGGAGAGAGGAGAGAGAAAAAAGTGAATAGAGAGAAGAAAAAATAAGGAGAGAGAAAAGAAAGAGAGAGGAGAGAGAAAAATGAGAGAAAAATGTAAGAAAGAGAAAAAATAATAAAAAATAAAAATATTATTATGAAATATTATTTGAATTTGAATGTGGATATTAATATCTTTATCCTGATTCAATTAAGATTTGATTGGATAGAATCAGTTATTTGATCATATATTATATACCTCACTCTTTGACTATAAATAACTCTTTAGGTGCTCCATGTATAATAACTCTCTTGAAAATACCAATAATAGAATTCTCTCTTTCTCCTCTTTCTCTATTCTCTTTTACCATTACTTTCATAATATGTTATCAGCATGATGAAAGCTTGAGGTAAAATACTTTAACAAAGTGAAACCTTGAGATAAGACATTCTAACCATGTCAAGCTCTTTCAATGTGATTCTTGATGTTTTGTGAAAGACATATTTGTCTTGAATTATAGATGCTAAAATTCATATTAACTCAATGGGTCCGGAAGACACCATTAAATAATGAATGTTGCATCTCAACAGAATCACATAAAATTCACCTTGATTCAATAGGCATTTAAGGCACCATTAAACAATGAAACGTCGCATCCTAGAAGGATAGCGTAAAATCGATCTTGATCCAATCGGTCTTGGAGGTACCATTAAAAAAGGAAATATCGCATCCCAACAGGATTGCACACAATCTATCTTGATTCAATAGATCTTGAAGATACCATTAAAATAAGGAAACATTGCATCCTAGAAGGATTGCACAAAAGTATTGATTTTCCTTCGTTGTCATTTTCATGAATGATTAATATTTTTTATATTTTATTCTAAAATATTTTGTCGATCTTTAGAGTTGCTTGAAGCAAATATATGAATTAGATTTATTTGCGAGTTACAAGATTTTAAATCTATTAGTAAATAGAATACCGCAATATTATAGAATTACCTCCCAATTTAAATTATGGGAGAAGATATTATTAATAGAGATATGTTAGAAAAAAGATATTTTCTACTTTTCATGCCTCGAATATGCTCCTGTAATAGCAACATCGAGTAAAGGGCTTTACAAAATTTTTTGAATTAATTTCATGCCTTATTGTGGCTAAACAAAATAATGAGTTGCCCATAAAAAAATATGAAACCCACCCAATTGACTCTACTCCATTCCCTGAAGTGAATGTAACAAATTATAGCCCTAGCAGTGGCAAAGGTCATGGTTCCAACTAAAATTATGATTGAGTTAGAAGAAAATAAATGCTATCACTGTAGCATCAAAGTACATTACTCACGTATTTGTTGTACGTGGAGACATTTTGCTTAATCTTTATCAAGTATCAATTAGAGTTTTTATTTTTGAATTTTCAAATTGTTAATATGCTTTTAAATTCAAGTTTATAATTTTACGAATTTCAAATCGTTATTTTTTTTTTTTAAATCTAAGTCGTTGATAACTTCTTATTGTTGATAAGTGTTTTTAAATCCAAGTTTTAAAATTTCAAGAATATGGAGGAACAAAAATCATTGATTTACTTGAATATAACTTGAAATTTAAATTTACATCAATTAACGTAATTGATAATGTTGATAGTGCTATTGTATATATATATATTTTGTTATTATTCAATGTTATGTGAATACTCATGTACAAGTGCACTCAATATTTATTTATTCTTTTTTTATTATAATTATCATGTATAAATTTCTATATTGATATACTTCTTAAAAGAAAATAATTAAGATAAATAGTATAAATATTTGTCCTGTGGATAGTGTAAGTATGCACATTACTTTTAAAAGCAAGATATATTTTAACACAATTATTAGATAATTGAAGGCTCTAGAAAGGCTATTATTTTATTTCTTGAATAAATTTTTTGAGTCTTAAATATATTTGTAACTTTCGGAAGAGTTATGATTTTATTTTTTGAAGAAATTTATTGAGTTTTAATATATTCGTAAGCTCTAAAAGAGCTACTATTTTGTTTCCTAAAGAAACTTATTGAGTTTTAATGTATTCGTAAGTTCCGTAAGACTTACAATTTTATTTCTAGAAGAAATTTATTGAGTTTTAAAGATATTCGCTGAAATGAATATCATATTGAGATGAAGAGTGAGAAAAGTAATGAATACCTCCATATTATAACTTGTGCTCCAAGAAAAAAAGTTGTAGTAAAAAAATTACTTATACTTTCTTTTGATCTATATTACACTAATATTAGTACAATTGAGTATATGTTATAGTAAACCAGAAGTTTACTAACCAATATTAGTACAATTGAATATATTTTGTAGTAAACTAGAAGTTTTATAACCCAAATAATTTAATTTATCATTTGACATGATTGATTGAGACATTTGGAAGCAATAATAATGTGAAAAAATTATTGAAAACTCATATGGGCACTCATTGAAGAACCATAAGATTTTTCAATCTAATAAGTTTTCTTGTGCTGTATGTTTTCAAATTAAACTACTTATAAGACCATCACTAGAAAAAATTGGATTTGAATCTTCCAAATTCCCAGAAGGAATTTAAGGTAATATATGTGAACTTGTTCATCCATTATGTGAACTTTTTAAATATTTTATAATTTTAATAGATACATCTATAAAATAGTCACATGTATGCTTATTATTATCTTGCAACCTGGAGTTTTCGAGATTACTTGCGCAAGTTATTCAACTAAGAGCACAATTTTTAGATAACCCAATCAAAATAATTTGTCTTGATAATGCTAGTGAGTCTACTTTTCAAGCTTTTAATGCTTATAATATGGCCGATGATATAAATGTTAAACATCCAATTGCTTTTGTCCCATTGGATTTTTCTTGATAAGGTTTTTAATGAGGCAATTCCCATTGTGAAAATATTGTACTCTTTTTCCTTCACTAAGATTTTTTTACCAATGAGTTTTTTCTTAGTAAGATTTTAATGAGGTATATCTCTAATGGACATCCAAGGTAGAGTGTTATGAAATAATATTTGAATCTGAATGTGGATATGTATATCTTTATCCTGATTCAGTTAAGATTTGATTAGATAGAATCGGTTATTTGATCATATATTGTATACCTCACCCTTTGACTATAAATAGTCTTTTAGGTGCCCAGATATGATAACTCCATTGAAAATATCGATAATAAAATTATCTCTTTCTCTTCTTTTTTATTCTCTTTTACTATTATTTTTATAATAAATATCATATTTTTAAAAATTTCTCACACAAAAATCATATAAAAAATAAATAACTCTCAAGACATTGCCTTCTTTGCATAAAATCAAAATAAGTGAACAACTTCCGAAATCTTAGAAATATTAACATTGACAAGATAAGAGGGAGGAAAAAAAAAAAAGATGAGACACTCCATCCACTAACTAAAAATGTCCGATAGAAACCCGGTAACAAAGAGCTGTGTTCCATACATACGAGTACGTATCAGTTTCGTCAAGTATAGATATAAATATGGGATTACGCAAGTTTCGCAAAAGCTGAGGTACAAATATAGCTGGATATATTATATTAAAATATAAAATTATAAATAATAAAATAACTAAATCATAAGATAAATATAATTTGTATAATGTTCTAACTTTAAATTTCATCAAAGTACTATAAAATATCTCAAACAAGTAAAAAAAATTTAAAGTAGCATAAGATTTAAAAGAATAAAATAGTAGTTTGTTTCATTTAAAAGTAAACCAAATAGTTTAATTATAAAATTTGACATTTTGTGTGTACTAACTTATATTTAGCCAGGTGGCTTCTGCTTATAACGATGCTTGACCAACAACTACTAATGAATACCCAACAAATATTGATAACCAATGGGTACCCCACGCGCATACATCTTATTTAGGAATACCCCAAGCTTCATAGTCGAGAAGCAGGTAAACAAATTTCAACTTTTCTAGACACTACTTTGTAGCAAATTTGCTCAATAGAACTTGATGAATCATCTTCTCTAGATTCTGAAACGAAGATCCATCTGGGATAGAAGCAGCATCCTTTGCCAATTTCTTCCATTTCAAAGCCTTCTCCTTCATCTCTTGACCCTTTTCCCCATCCATCGACTCCCTTACAAGGCTCTCAATCCTGTCCCTCCTAACATCTTCTATCTCCAGCCCAATCCCCCACTCCTTGCAACAGAACCGACAATTGGTTTGTTGCTCTGCAAAGAAGGGCCAACATATCATTGGCACACCTCCACACACACTTTCCAAAGTTGAATTCCAACCACTATGTGTCAGGAACACCCCAATTGCTGGGTGAGCCAGCACTTGCTCTTGGGGACACCAACTTGATAATAGGCCTCTACTTTTGGTCTCTTCCACAAACTCAATTGGTAGCACAGAATTTTCTCCAGCCACAAGATCTGGCCTAATGACCCACAAAAATTTTTTGGTGCTGTTGGCAAGTCCCCAAGCAAACTCTATTAATTGGTCACTAGTCACAACTGTGATGCTACCAAAGTTCACGTAGACCACTGAACTGGGTTCTTGGTTGTCTAGCCATTTAAGACACCCTGGATCCTCCTTCCAAAGGTTGGATCCAATTGCTTTTAAGTCCTCATCAGTGACATGGCTCAGAAGAAAATTCAAGGGACCAATGGAATAGACAGGAGGCAAATTATTTATGGAGGAGAATGCGTCCAGAATATCATGATCTAAGGCATTAAATGTATTAATTATGATCGCGGAAGCTCTGTAAGCTCTCTCGCACTCCCCCAAAAAGAAATTAAGCATAATATCATTTGAGTCTGTGGTTCTGATGAAGCTGGGAAAATCCCTCAATCGGATTTCTTTTATTCCTGGCTAGGCATGGAACTGCGCTGCGCTGCGCCAAAAGACACTCTAAATGCGCTGCGCTTTATCATAATTATGGGCACGTTCTACTGCTACCCGTTAAACGCTTTATTTTCACTCACTGCCTGCTGTGCGCACTTTACCGACCTGCCCTCTAATAAAGCTCGCCGCAAAAAATTCTCTAATAGCCATCGCGCTGCGCCAAGAATGCCAAATGGCGCCTTTGAATACACTGTAATTAGGCCTTAAACAGGCTTGACAAAAATTTGATGCATGTGTTGCCAGTACTGGTAATGCAGCATATTGTAATAAATTTTATAGTAGTCAACTAAGACAATAAAAATTTTGTAACAAGTAACAATAAAAAAGGCAAAAAATAACATTAAGGAAGGCAACAAAAATTCAAAATAGTGACAAGAAAATTACTTTGCCAAACCATGTTTCTTTTGGGCCATTATGTGATATCTGTATTTGGTTACTAGTAACCAATGAGTTTTCCTTTTGATTAACTTTAATGACTAGTTAGTACAATGAAGGTTCTAGCCAATTACACTTAATTTGGATGTTCAGAAGTGAAAATCTAGCAAATCATGGGGCCATGATGCACCCAATTTTACAGCTACTAGGAAGCAAACCAAATAATATATTATTACCTATACTATGCCACTAGCCTATCACAAAATCTTCAAACTATTTATCAAGAGAAGTTCTATAGCTTATAAATATATTATCACCACAAGTCTAATATGCTAATGTTTCATAAGTTCACAATAAGAGAAATTTAATATCTAACAATCCACAAATCCACAGCAATACATTAATACAACAAGGATAAGAAATAAGTGCACTAATTCAAATAAAGTTCAACAATCAAAAACAACAATCCAATAAAATTGAATCACCGAACTAAGTCAAAGTGCAATATCCAATGAATTAACGAAGTATCATATCTTCAAAATGATCTCCTCTTCTTCTTGAAGCTCAAGCACCTTAGGAAAAAAAAAGAAATTATTTATAACATAAGTTAACAAGTATAGGAAAAAATTACATTTTAATATATAAAATTTATACCTTTTGCATTTTCTTCAAATTATACTTGTTGCGAAGCCAGTCCCCACCACAGATGAGTGCTGCAATGGATTCTTCATTCAATCTTGAACGAAATTCATCAATTACTCTTCCTCCAGCACTAAATGTGGACTCTGATGCAACTGTTGAGATCGGAATAGCTAGAATGTCAGCAGCCATTCTTGACAAAATCTTATACTTCAAGCTATTATTTTTCCACCATTCCAAAGCACTAAAAGAGTTAGAACTAGAATCAGGAATATAAAGACCCTCCTCAAGATAAACTTCTAGCTCAGACTTCATTGGGGGAATAGCTTGCTTTTCACGAACAATACTCATAATTTGGTCAAATCCAGTTACTATGCCAGAACTAGGCACAAGGGAGGAAGAGTGGTTGCCACTATTATCAACTTCACCACTAGCACTAACAGATGCCTCTTCCTTGCTCAATTCAACGTACTTCCTCATAAAGCATCTCCAATGAAGTCATCACCATATCCACATTCTCTTTAGCCACATATTCAGGTTTATATAATAAGGGAAAACAATAATTAACAACATGAAATTTGCACCTGGGATCCAAAACACTTGCAATGGCCATTAGTAGATTGCATTCCCCCCAATATTTATCAAACTTTACTTTCATTGCCACTACCATTTCTCTCATGAAGTAGTCTCCATTCCTTGTCGCTTTATCAATTACTTGTTTAAGCCTCCAAATTTCAGGAAGATACAAATTTGCAGTTGGGTAGTCACTACCAGAGATGACATGAGTGGCCAAATTGAAAACTTCTAAGAGTTGACAAACCTTCTCAACTTTTCTCCAATCTTCTTGAGATGGTTCATAGGTGTAATGTGGCTCTCTTTCCTTATAAGCTGGAAAAACAATCTTAAACTTTAAGGCAGTAGACAACATCTTGAAAGTTGAATTCCATCTTGTCGGGCAGTCAAGGATGAGCTTTTTTTCTTTCAAGTGCTTTTGTTCAACAATATCACAGAATGCTTTTAACCTTGAATCGTTGTAATTAATATATTTGACACTCTCCCGAATATTGTGAATGATATCCTTTATTCTACTAAGACCATCTTGGACCAACAGATTCAGAATATGAGCGCAACATCTGACATGAAACAGCTTGCCATCAAGGACTAACTTATTATTGATTGATAAGTTATCCTTAAGATTCCTCAAACATGAATCATTGTAGGAAGCATTATCAACAGAAACAGAAAATACTTTGTCTTCAATCCCCCATGCTTTAAGACATCCAAAATAAAGATCCGCTACATCTATTCCACGTCTAGGAGCAGGCACTTTCACAAAACTCAGGACCCTCTTTTGAAGATTCCACCCCGTATCAATGAAATGACCAGTAAGGACCATGTATTCAGTTACTTGGTGACTCGATTTCCACATATCTGTAGTCAAACTGATCTTGCTCACACCCTTCAACAAAGCCTTCAAGTTTTTCTTCTGCCATTTCATAAATTTTTATACAATCACTTCTAGCTGTTTTGCGAGATACTTTACTAAATTCAGGATTCGCATATTGGAAGCCCCACATCCAAACTTCATCCTCAACAATGTTGAAAGGGTACTCATGTACCATGATTGCTGTAGCCATTATTTCTCTCATCTTCTCATTTGAATATCTCACACCAGGTGTCACAAAAGGGTTGACTCCTAAGCTAGATGGTTGAAATGGAATAGTGGGTTGCTTCTTTTGTGAGGCTATGTGCAACCTCCTTTGCAAGCAATTCTCTGCATGTCTCCTCATATGACTAGTGCTAGCTCCTTTGCCTGAGTAAGAAAAATGGTTCTTACAATACTTGCAAATAGCTTTTGTCACTCCTTCCGTAAATTTCCTGGCCTCAACAAAATCATTCCAAACAGCTTGATGTCTTCACTTCTTCCTCTTAATAACACAATTCTCAACATTCTGATCTTTATTTTTATCACTACTATCTTGAAGTTGGCTTGAATCTGTTGGTGCTTGTGCATTAACTTCACTAGGAGGGTGGGTGCTTGATGACATAGTCTCATTACCCTCAAGTGGAGAAGACATTAATTAAACCTATAACATAAAGGAAAATAAAAACAAAGTGAGATTAAAGAATAAAATAACAATTCTAATATAACTATTACAAAGTACAAACAGATTCAAAACTTAGAGAAGTTTTCAACTCCCAACTTAGATAAGATTTCCACTATACGTAATAAGATGGGTAAAATCAGAAAAAATGTTCCTCGTAAGGAACGTGAGAGATCAAATAAATTAGGTAGGATAAAACTTTCTCTAGAGCACACATAGAGGTAGATTTAATCTACTTCTGCAACACATTGGTAAATGAATATTTTTAAACAAATTTTATAATTGCATATTCAAATAGATAATCCATGTAAGAGCTTGCAATACATGTAAACCAACGCGGTCTCTATAATCCATTCTTCAACTACATGGAGCAGGATGAAAATAATAATTCAAGCTTTACTAAATTGCCCCAAAAATTGTATACCAAGTAACCCTCCGTGCCCATATTTTCCATTAATTTCCCCAAGACAAGAATAAATAAATGCAATCACAGTCCAATTGAATCTTTGATGTAAAATTAGAGCTTTCAACATGGGTCAGCCTACCAATTTTATGCAATACACAGATTTACAGACCAAGCCATGTTTTGACAACTAACCAAATCTGAGCTAGAACCGGCGACGACGACGGAGCTAAACACTGAGGGAGGCGGTGGCGACAGAGCTAGACGCTGAGGGAGGCGGTGATGGAGTGGAGCCGGCAATGGGTGGTGTCGCTGGAGTCGGGCGCAGCGGGGTAGGCTCGACGCAGCTGGGCGCGCCGCGGATCCGACGCCGTGGATCCGCACGCAAGCGTCGGGCGAGCCGGATGCCGCTGTTACCTTGCCGGGCTTGACGCCGGCGTAGGCCGATGCAGTGGCAACGTCGGGGATCTGGGACTGCAAGCTGCTGGAGTGGGTTGGACGCCGTTGCTGCCTTGCTTCCTTTACGCAGAGTAGGCTGGACGCAAAGGCGCTGCCGCGATCTGGGACCGCAAGTCGCCGAGTGGGCCGACGCCGTTGTCGCTTGTCGCTTGACGCGAGTAGGCCGACGCAGTTTGAGGGAGGGTCAAAGGCCGATCTGATAAGGTGGAGGGTTAGTTTGATTCTTGGTTAGAACTCTGAAGTATGAACGGTGGAATTTAGTGGAAAGTGTTACTGTGTTTGAGAGTTTTAAGTTGAATAGCGATATGTGGTTGTCAATTTTTTATTCTGATTGTGAGAAGAAGTAACAAATATATTGAATGTGCAATAGTAAGTATAACAGCAAACCGTAGCTCAGTGGTATAGACAATTGATGTATAAGGTGGAGGGTGCATGTTCGATTCTTGGTGAGGTAAGTTTTTGTATATATATATAAAAACAGGCCAGCCTATCAGGCTTAACAGGCTTCACAAGAAGCCTAGGCCTGGCTTATTTAAATAAATAGGCTTTAAAAAAGGCTTGAATTTGGCTTATTTATTAGACAGGCCAGCCACTTAAGAAAGCCAGTCATAGCCCCTGTCAGGCCGCCTGGCCTATTTCCATCCCTATTCCTGGCACCCAATTGACGGTAGTTTCCAAATATCCATTTGTGATATAACTCAAATCTGCATGCCAAACACATAATTTACTTAGTTAAACTCATATAAATTGTGTCCTAATTAATTACTTCTTTTTCGGTGAGTTCATATTAACTAATTATTTCATGTTTAAAATAATTTATAATTAAAACTTTGTAAAAGAAAAATCTTTAGGAAAAAGAACAATTTTACCTTAAGCTTTACTGAGATGCACTCAGCTAAGAAAAATTTATACTTTATAATATTATATTACAATATTTTTAGATATTTATAAATATTAAACTATTAATTTTTATTATTTTTTAAAACCTTTTTAAAAAATATGAAATATTCTTAATATATATTATATATATTTTTTATATTTTTTCTAAAAATATGGGACATTATTTCTATTAATATCAAAAATATTACTAAATGAACTTCAATTTTTAGGCCTTCAAATTTTTTTTTGGTTATTAAATAATTGAAAAAAAAATATTAGGCCTTATCTTGATTGTATCCAAGTTATATCTATGTAATATTTGAACCATGTCCAACCTTATTCGATATATATATATATATATATATATATATATATATATATATATATATATATATATTTTAAATAGAACATATAAGATAGCGCATCGTATTAGTGTCTAACTTGCATCATATGTCAAATTAGGGCACACACACCAAAGTTTCATATATCAAACATTTATTAAACATGTTTATGGAAATTTATTTGCGAAGATACAATCATTTTTTCAAAAGAACAAAAAATTAGCAGAATTTTCAATTATAAACTGTTTCCAATTCATGATAAACTAATCTAAACACTTTGACGTCTACGCTTTAGAGCCATATCTTCATTTTGTTAAAAGTGTTTGGCAACACGCGGGTTTGGGTCTCGTAAAATGTATTTGCATTTGTTATATTTTTTTTTTTATAGATTAAAAGATATGTTGAGGGAAACACTTGTCCTATTCTAGAGTGGAGTTATTTTTTTAAACTTATTCAATACTTAAAAAAATATTTATCCATCACCTATTAATTAAAAAAATTTAAAAATTAAATCTAAATTATAATAATATATAAATGGAAGGATAACCAAGTGAGTTAACTCCATCACCACATTTGTCAAAATCTTAATCAAACATATTCTTATGTATTTATGGTAAAAGAAATCAATTTACCTTTGAGAGGTGTTAAGCCTTTTTCAACGAGTTGACGATATTGCATGTAGCACATGGTGCCACAAGCACTTGCCGTCCAGAACACCACCTCCGGAATACCCAATTCTTCAGCAGCAGCAACAGTGAAACTCATGGTACCATCAGAGACTATGCAAGTAACAGGAGCGACACCTGGGGTATCATAATTAAGCCTGGAAATGAGGCTCTTAAAGTGAGGCAAGCAGTTTTTACTAGTGGACTCACACAGGGAAGGTACATCTTGTGTTGCATCCATATGATCAGGCTCATCAGGAAGACCATCAGGTATGGTTTCAAAACGGAACGAGGGTAGGCCTTTGAGGGAATCAGGGCCTCTTGATTTGAGAAGGCGTTTGTGGTTGTACTCATTGTTAACAAAGGTGATGTGAAAGCCTCTATAGTGAAGAAGCTTTGCTAGTTTGAGCATTGGGTTTACGTGACCTTGTGCAGGGTATGGGATGCACACCGCATGAGGCTTCTCCATGGTGTGCAAAGAACCCATTTTGTGATGTACTTCTTGCTTCTAATTGGAGAGGAGTACTCTTTCAACCAATAGAATGCAAGATTGCTACTTAGCTAGCTGCAGCGAACTTGTGTTCTGGCACCAGATTTTATAGGGAAGAAAGGAGAGAGAGAGAGAGAGAGAGAGAGAGATGGTGTTTATTATCATATTAATATATTTGATATTTCCAATATCAATAGCATGCATATTATCACAACAATAATAAAAGCATACATGATATGCATTTTATGTTTAAAAAATCGA
Source organism: Pterocarpus macrocarpus (assembly GCA_031439585.1). Classification (NCBI taxonomy): domain Eukaryota; kingdom Viridiplantae; phylum Streptophyta; class Magnoliopsida; order Fabales; family Fabaceae; genus Pterocarpus; species Pterocarpus macrocarpus. Next base: position 37,454,040 of record CM062514.1, read on the forward strand.
GAAAGAATAGGATTGGGTTCATATGCGCAACAGTTTATTTTTTTAATCTTTTTTCCCTTAGAATACTATCATTTGAGTATGGTGATATGGATGCTCTTTTTGATATTATTAGAATTATGTATAAATAAATATAAATTTAGGACATATAAGTAGAGACTTTATTTGCAAGAAAATTTAAAAAATTATATGTTAATAATTACGAATTTTATTTATATATATTGTAAATTTGGTGAAATTTTTTTTATATATTATTAATTATCTTATTATATTTATAAAAAAATGTAACTAAAATATCTAACAGTTTAAACATCAATCCCAGATGTCAAGGCATGAGGCATCTAAAACTTATTGTCAGTCCAGAATTATATCATTATAATAATATTATAAGTAAAAATAATAATACAAAGAAAAAGATATTTATACATGAAGTATTATATTTAAAATATAATTTTGAAATATTATTAATATAAAATATTTACACCGTTAGTTAATTTAATATTATTTTTCTATAATTTTCAAAATATTTGTAATAATGTAATAACACATCATCAAATATTAATATAAAATTTATATTAATAATATATTAATGTTAAATTTTTATATTTATATATAATAAATAATTTTAATTTTATAAATAAAGATACAAATTTAAGTTTTAAAAATTAATTCTTATGAAAATAAAAAATATTTTTGTTTTATTAAAAAAAATTTATAAATAATTTAAATAAATTAAAATTTTAAAAAAATATTATTATCTGATCAAATATATTTATATATTATATGATGGTGAATATAAAAATTATTTAAATAAATAATATGTAGTACAAAGTCGAAGCAGCCTAGAAAGTAAAATGTCAATGCACACTGCAACAGCATGTGCTAGTTTATGAAAGATATTTTTGGTACATGTCGATAGAAAATAGGATTTCATGGAGGAGTGATGGCGGAAAATCAGAGAAAGATCCGTAATTAGACCGAGGACCCGTTTTCTTAAATGATTCTTTTTGGAAGAATTTTTTTTTTTATGAAAAAATGGGATAGATGTTATTTTGTATTTAAACATACACGATGATGAGGTGAACTTTGCTGATATGGTTGAATGCTTTGTTTTTTTTAAGGGGGTGTTTTTTGTACATCCAAAAAAGTGAATATCTTTAATTTTTTATTTTTTTACTAATTATTTCACTTATTTTATTTTTTTATAATTTTTTCTTTTTCTTTTTTTCTCTAAGTGCCTAAAATGTCTATCAAACCAAGCTATTAAAAAAAAAAAATTCTCTTTCGTAAGGGATACTGTACGTGGTCGGATTTTTCAAAGTATACATGCGCTTATGTTGTATGTTCTGCTGACTTAATCAGGACGAGGGGTAAGGTTTATTTGTTTATCAAAAATAGGTGGCAGCAACCTTAGCTAGATATCAGGTCGAATTATTGAGCTAGGTTTTTCTTTCAATTATGTTTCTGTGTACTTGTTATCTATGCTCCTCGCTTTGTTTTGCGAGTTGAGCCCATGTCCGTAAATATCGAAACAAAATATTTAAATATAAAACTATTTTATTTTTAAATATAATATTAATTTTTAAATTTTTAAACAGCTTTTTGTGTTATAAATTTTTTTAAAAGATTAATATTAGAATTTAATTTTGATATATTAATAATATAAAAAAATAAAAAATTTTTACTATCGTCCAATTTTATATTGTCATATTAGCAAACAAATTTAATTTTTACATCTACTACTTCAAAAGTCATGTATATAGGTGGATTTAATTGCACGACAGTGTTACACTATCAGCACATTAAAATTAAATTCTTAATATTATAGTTTTCTAAAAAAGATAATTTATGTTTTTATAGTGCTTTTATTTTTTTTAAAAATTATTTAAATATACAAGAAAATATAAACAAATCTATTTTTAATAGTATACCCCAAATCATTTCCAGATAATATCCTTGATGAATACTTAGTATCTAACAAAAAATTTGGTCATGTGATCCCTGACGATTGTGAAAATTGAACACTCATAGTTTTTGATTCACTTGCAAGAAATAAAGATTTGACGAGGTAAAATGATAATTATGATTGTCCTAACCTTATCCGATATAGCACCGTTTAAAAGATACAATTTAGATAACTTAAAAATCCCTCCAAATTCTCTATTTTAAAAAGTTAGGGGTCAGGGTAATAGATTAAAAATGGTGTGTTTTAATATATTACACTCAACCTTATAAATCTTTCAAAATTGTGTTTTGAATTTTTCCTTTTAAGTTATGCAAACTATGCATTTAAAAAAATTATATGGAATGAGGTTAAACAAATTCTAATTATTATTTGTCTTTATATTAAATTTTTTTATTAGTTATAAGTGAGTTAGAGATTATTGATATCTAATTTTTACACTTATTAGATACTATAGGATCAATTATTTGTTATCAAAAATTAAGATGCATTTATTTTTGATTATTTGAGCAAAAAATAACTTTTTTCACAAAAAATTATTTCTCATATATTTGGATAATTTTTTAAAAATAATTAAAATTTAAAAAAATTCAATTTTTTATAAAGGTTGAAAAGAATAATTTTTAAAAAAATTTAATTTTTAATTTTTTTAATTATATATAAAATTTAAATTTCATAATTTTTTTTAAAAATAAAATAAATACTCCCTAATATATTTACCCAAAATATTATTAAGAACTTCATTGGGAAGTTACTGTTATACAAAAGATATTTTTATTAAAATAACAACACTTAATCTAGCTGAAAGTACTTTTTAGACTTTTGGATGTTAACTTGAGGGATCTAACTATTCCAAATCTCTTTTGTTGATTCCGGTCAAATCCTGTCTGGAGGTAAGGCGGTGACGGCATTGCACAAAAAAATATTAAAAATTTGGCGATTTTTAGATAATAATACGCAAAGAAAACAAATCTCTCTCTCTCTCTCTCTCTCTCTCTCCCTTTGACTATAGGCTTGTTTGAACGAGCCTTTTCAAAAAGCTTTTTTTAAATAATTTTTTAAAATTTTTTGTTAAAATATAAAAATTATTTTATAATCAGATATAAAATTAATTTATATTTAAATATAATATTAAAAAATTTATTTTAAAATATTTTTATATTATAAAATAATTTTTTTAAAAGATAAAAATTATAATTTTTTTTAAATTTTTTTTATATTTTTTCAAATGATTCAATTTTTACTAAAATTTTTTACTTAAATATATCAAAAAATATTAAATTCTTTTATCAAAATAATAACAACCAAACCAACACTATGATTCACTCAAACTTCGTAGATCTCTCTTTCTCTCTGACCCGCCCTTCCAGCATGTTTGATATTTTTTCTTAGAAAACTCCCAATCATGAGGCTTTGAGAAAAATTTCTCTTTTGGAAATGATATGTTGGAGTTTTCAACGGAAATCCAATTTTGCTATTCGTGGAATGATTGACGTTTACGATGAACAAACTGATACGCTGAGACATTTCGATAACGATCACAAACAAACAAAAGATTCTGCAGTGATTTAGATCGTGGCAAGACTTTTTGGTCCTGGAATGACAGATCGCGACAATACACAAAGAGATAATGTTGTGATTCAGATAATGACAAGATAGAGGCGTACAAAGTTCGGCAACCCCATACCCCAAGTTGCTGACTAGTCCACTACTCATGTGCTATAAAATGGGAGGTATATTTGAGAAATGATGGTTGTCTGCTGCGTCAAGCAACTTTATTGTTTGAAATTGTATACGCCCATCATTTTAGTTTTTAAAATTTAAAAATTAATTTTTTAATTTTTGAAGTTGCATTTCATTAATTATTTTAATTCTTATTAATTGATCGCCAATTAACTGTTACAGTATTGTTAAGATGTTACGTTAAATGATATATCAATATGTCACATGATATATCACATAACATAATATCTGATGTGGCATGTCATAACGAAATATTATGTCAATTTTTGACGTGATATATCACATGATATGTTAATATGATATTAATTTTAAATTGATTCAAATTAGTCTCTAAAATTTTTAAATATATCAAATTAGTTTCTAAAATTTTTTAAATGTGTCAAAATAGTTCAAAATTTTTAATTTCTCTTCTTTCCCTTTATAAGCTCTAAATCTTTAATCTTCCTTAAATCCACTAATTTCTTTCATATTTTCACACCCTACCTAAAATAGATCCTCTCATATAGAATAATAGGAAGAGAATATATAGAAATAAAATAATAAAATATAATAAATAATTTTAATGTAACTCATCCTAATTCAAGATCCAAAAATGCCTATAAATTTAACAAATACATATAAGTGTATTTATGTAAAAAATATAAATTTAACATGTTTTATAAAAAAAATTAAGTAAATAAAACATTAATTCTTCAATAAAAATTAATAACAAATAGATTATAAAGGCAAAAGTAATAGAACACTAAAAGAAAATTTTTACAATATTCAAAATATTGAACATGTCGAGTTATTGTTTATATATGGACTAATTAGCTATCATTCACTAACTAAGAATTGATTCACTTGATTGATTTTTTACTCATTTTTTTTATAAGTTGAGTTTAATTTGTTATTATCTTATTGATTAGTTATTTGTAAGTACTTATATAGATAGGCATTCAATGAATTTGAATATATTCTTTACGATAAAATTAGGTTAAGCCTTTTTCTTACCTTAAATTATAGTTTTTTAATTTAAAAAAAAAGAAAAAGAAAAAAGTTGATTTCAGTTTTAACTAGGCCACATTGATGGAGCTTTTATGACAAATGTATCAATTAAGTGCACGTTTAAAAATAATTGTTCCAAGAAAAATAATCATTCTTTAAAATTGTCGTTTTAGAAAATTCTTTTGATACATTGATTGCATTAAAGTTTTAAATTATAATCTCATCTAATTACCAAATCCGTCATCATGTTCAAGTGACGTGTTTTAGACAACTTTTGATTATAAATTATTTTGAATTTTAAATTAGTTAATCCTAAATTTTAAATTTTAAATTAAACGGGACTAAATAAATATTTAGAATATTAATCAAATCTATTTAAATGTTAAGTTTGAATTTAATAATTATCAATAATTTTGTAATTTATAATCTTAATCTATTTAAATTTACTTGTCACTTTAATAAGATGCACAAACTTCTATGTGAGCAGGATCTAGTCTAAGGAGGGTGTGAAAATGAGAAAGAAATTAGTGGGTTTAAGAAAGATTAAAGATTTAGAATTTATGAAGGAGAAGAGGAGAAATTTAGGAATTTTGGACTATTTTGACATATTTAGAAATTTCAGGGACTAATTTAACATACTTAAAAATTTTAGGGACTAATTTAACATATTTTAGAAATTTCAGGGACTAATTTGAACTAATTTAAAATTGATAACATATTAGCATGTCACATGGCATGCTGACATGTCACTTAACGTGACACCTCAACAAAATCATAATAGTTGATTGACAGTTGACTAACTAGGGACTAAAGTGATCGACGGAATGCAATTTCAGGGACTAAAAAGTTAATTTCCAAATTTTAGGGACTAAAATGAAGCACGCATACAATTTCAGGGACTAAAGTGGTACTTAACTCGTTGTCTGCTTGTGAAAGTGTTTTTGTGTTTAGGGGAAATTACAATGATTTCTTTTTTAGGTCTTTAAAGTTATATTATCTTTGATTTTAATATTACACCTAATATTTCTAAGCTCAAATGAATATTAAGTATTGTTAGAGAGTTTTGAGTTTTGAATTCCGATTTCATATTACTGGCTTCCAATTTCAATTTTGTATTGTTAATTCCCATGCAACAATGCAAATTTGAGATCGAAAGTAAAAAAAGTTGGAACTCGAAACTTGATACTTTCTAATAGTGCTTAACAGTCGTTTGAGTTCAGGAGTGTAATTGTAATATATTTAAACAAAATGAGGGTGTCGAATGTAATATTAAAATCTAGAGGGAAGTGAATGTAATCTTAAAAGATCTCAGAAGAGGTCACTGTAATTTTCCCTTGGTTTTAGGTTTTCTAAGACTATTTTTTAAAAAAGTTTTAAACAAAAAATTTTAAATCAGTTTTAAAAAAAGCTAGTTCTGCGATGCACTAGTTTAAAAATGATGCACTACACACCATTTAATTTTGACTAGACAGTAGGAAAGGAATTGATTAGTATGTCATTTAGCTACACTTAAAAAAATACAGTTAAATACATTTCGAAAATGTCGCTAAATGCTTTTTTGTTTTGGTTGTTGTCCAACTCCATCCACCTCGAACTGTAGCTCCAACCAATGCCTTGCATAACCCCATACAGACTGACCATACCACATCCACTTCCTCATATTTCACCCTAAATATCCACCTTTGCTTCCCCAGATTCTTTGCCCAAAACCCCACCCACAATCTTTACCACTTCAACCTTGTCTACTTCCTTGTTTAATCCACACTAGCTAGCTTCCAACAATTCATCACCACCTCATCCAATAAACCAATTTGAATTGTTGTCACCTCACATGCCATACCTTTCAAATATTGCCACTTCTTCATTCAAGATAATCTTACCAAGTTAAGTCTCCATCCAACCTCACATTTAGTCTCAACAAACCACAAGTCTCTCACTTGACCATTCAATCATGATGCGAGGTCACAACACCAGAGTTCTTGGAGAGTAAGAGCTGTGACGGTGGTGGAACTTTGTTGTCACCATAGTGCAGATGAAGGAGCACAACTGCTACAAGCATAGGAAGGGAGAGACATTAATTTTAATCCCCACCATCCAGTATCATTAAATATCAATCAACAGTATGGATTAGGAAATTCCATGGTACACCCTCTTTTTTTTTTTTTAAATGGTGCACCACACATCATAGTTTAAGTTGTGCACCACAAGATTGGCCTTTAAAAAATAAAAGAACAAAAAATGTTTTTGTTTGAAAGTGTCCTTGTTTTTGGAAATAGAATAGAGCTCTAAAACAATAGAACTACATATTTCAAAAATGCCATTGTTGTTTTCAACTCATTCCTTAAAAAAAAAAAAAAAAAAACTCAAACTTGTTTACTTTCTTTTGTTTTCAAAACCCAAAATCAATTTTTTCAATTTTAAAAACTGTGAAAAGAATTGTTATTCAAACAAGTTTTTTGGTTTTTTTTTTAAAAAAAATCAAAAATAGTTTTTAAAAACTCTTGTCAAATAGGGCCATGATGTTTTGATATAGAGAGAAATTTTTGGATACACATAGAGTATCTTATAAACATACTGATGGTTAATAATAGAATAATAAAATATTATTTTATTATCAACTATAAGTATAATTTATATAACGCTTTAGAAATACTTAAGAATTTCTCTTTGACATATCGCCTCTATTTGACACACTATTCGAAAAATTAAAAACAAAGAGCATAAGATACTATAACACATTGCCTAAAGGTGAACCTCACAATTTTTTGTGGAGTTAAGTATCACTTTGATCCCTGAAGTTGTAAGTGCACTTCACTTTAGTTCATGACTTTTCAAAATCGTCAAACTAGTCCCCAACTTTGGAAAATATGAGTCACATGAGTTCCTTCCGACTATTCTGCTGATGTGTCACATTAAGTGGTTAAACTCGGAACTTGGAAACTGAAGGACAAGGAACATGTGAACTCATAACTCAGAAATTAGAGAACAAGTAAGAAGTGAACGAAGTGAACTCGAAACAACTCGGATTTTGAAGTAAATTTCTTTCGAACGTTACGAATTCAATGATAATTTCACAGTTTCGAAGTTCCGAATTCGAGTTAATTTCTCCTTTGTCCTTATGTTTCCGAATTCTGAGTTCACATCATTCACTTCTTCCTTATCCTCAAGTTTCCGAGTTTTGAGATTAACCATTTACGTGACACATCAGCGGAATAGTGACAATGGACTAAGGGAATTAGAGGGAGGGACTAATGTGGCTCATGTTTTGCAAAGTGAGAGACAAATTTGACAATTTCTTAAAGTTAGGAACTAAAATGAAGTGCATTTACAACTTTAGGAACTAAAATAATATTTAACTATTTTTTTATGAGTGAATGTTGGACAGATGTCAAGCATCCTATATTAATATAACACTTCTTGATATATTGATCAAAATGTCACATGGCCCTCTTTCCTGCATAGGTCTGCTCCTACTTTAATAACAAACGTGAATTACACTGACCCTCTTAGATTTAGCATAATTACGCCCAACACTCCTCTATTTAGATATATTACACTGACATTCTTTATTACTAACTGAAGTCAATTCTGTTTGTAGAATGAAATCGAGAACTAGGAAACCGGGGATAAGGAAGAAGTGTACTCAAAAATTTGGTTAAGTGACAAGTTGATATTGAAACTTGGAACTCGTTCACATATGATGAGCCATGGATGAGTTTTGAGTTCCAAGTTAAACCTATCATTTAACGTGAGACAGAGTTCACTTATTTATTATCTCCAATTTCTGAGTTTCGAGTTCCTATTTCATTAACTTTCGTTGTAATAAAGGAGGTTAGTATAATGTACCAAAATAGCGGAGTGTGAAGTTTAATTATACTGAATCTCAGGGGAGGTTAGTGTAATTCATCCTAATAACAACTACTAGTGCAAATTCAAAAAAACAAAAAATACACACACACACACACAAATAAACAAACTACTAGTGGATTGATTGTTACTAATTTTCTTATCAAGTTAATATAAATTTTAAAAATTATTTTTATTTATTTTCTGAAAAACATGAAATTAAATTAAATTAAATTAATATATAAGTAATTAAATATTTTCATTAATTAATTTAAATATCTTTATTATATGACTTTTCATTTTTAATTAAAATTTAAAAAATAATATTCAACTTTAAATAATAACTTTTTGAAAATTAAAACTTAAAACGAGATGAATAAATAACCAATATAAATAATTTTAATTTCTTTTCAATATAAAAATAAATGAACTATAAGAGTAAAAACAAAAAATTAAATTAGACGCAAAAAAATAACTAGTGAGGGAATTCATCTTTACTATCAGCGTAGATAAAACCAGCTTATCACGCTAACACGACGAAAAAACAGTGGAAAGTGAGGAGTTTTCTTTTTATTGAAGTTCTTATTAGAAAGTGAAGCAAAATGATTAATCTAAGAGATGAAAACTCACATTACGATGGATTTAGATTTTCTAAAGTGGTATTCATTATAAAATAAGCAAGTGAAAAGTTATTCATTTTTAAATTAATATATCATATTGTGTATGGATCTTACATTATATATGAGTTCTACCAATTGATCTAAAGATAAAATAATAATCCTTTATTTTTTTATTTTACAATAGATCTCACTTTAGAAAATCTTAATCTTGTGAGACCTTGCAAAGTCATATGATTTTTCCTTTTATTTCATCGTCAATGCAATGTAGTATACCATTTTGACCTGAGCGTGAAATGGTGGACGCTAATCCTTATTATCTGAGCTATAATAATGTAATGACGTCCACAGCAACCAAAAAAAAAAAAAAAAAAAGGGACAGTTAATTGAAATTTTCAAGTAATCATTGTGAATGACACTTAGAGGGTGTTTGGTAGGCGAAATTAATTTTCATTGCTGAAAATGCTATTTTCAGGAATGCTATTTTTAAAACTAGGTTTCTTAGGTATGATATTTAGGTGTATTTAGAGTGTAAATTGGATTTCCAAGAATATTATATGTATTTTTAAAAATATCCTTAATTGTGGTCAATAGTGGCCAACGGTTGCCAAAAAGCTACCGGGGGCGATAGTAATTGGTAGCAATAAGGGTATTTTGATCTTTTTACCTAAGGACAATATTTTCTTCCCATGGGGGGAGATAAGAATGGTTTTAGGGTTTTTTTTCCCCCTTTTTGGGAATGCATTTTTCTAAACTGTGTGTCAAATATGAGAATCTTAGATTTCCATATCACATTCTGGACATATTTTTGTATACCCCGATAATAAACACCCCCTTAAGGTAAGATATTTGTGATTCATAAGTTACAATTTAACTTGTTCAATACTTCTTTCGTTTCAATATATCTGTCCAATTTTGATATTTTATGATTTTAGAATATCTATCTATTTCTAATATCAAGATAGTATTAATTTTTTTTTCAATTATGTCCTTAATTTAATTGTCACTCACTGTCATCATAATCAAAGTTGAAAATTATGCTAAACTAATCCACTATCATATATAGAAAGAAAATAATTATAATATTAATTATATTAATGGAAGCACGTCTCTTTAGATATAAATAATTTCTTCTATTTATACAATTTTGTACCACTATCAAGGTTAATATTTTTCATTAATCTGTGTGTTTTTTAGTTTTAGACAAATATTCTTAAGGATTTAACTGGAATGTACTATCAGTGTAAAATTTTTTTACATAGACATCCAATTATAAATTGCCACATCAGTAAAATTCTTTGACATAATCACCCACTACTTGAATGGTCATGCAAATAGAAGGTTTTGATTGGATGACAGTATAAAAAAATTTTACACTACTAGTATACATAAATTAAACTTTATTCTTAAATGGAGGGAGTATCATTTAAAATCTCGGACTCATTAAAAGTTTTTGAATGTATGATCAATTTGTTTTATAAAATAATCATTATTATTTGTTTTATTCCTCTTCTTAATTTTAATTATATTTTTAATTTAATTTACATTTAGGTATATATATATATATATATATATATATATATATATATATATATATATATATATATATATATATATATATATATATATATACACACACAACAATAGGGAGAGAAATCAAGAAGTAAATCAAAAGTAAAAAAATATTTTTACATTTTAAAAAATATTTGGAGTCTTAGAAAAAAAAACATAATGCTACAGTATAAATTTAGCTTTATGAACTGCAAAAAAATTAACTCAAAAATAAAACAAAAAATGAATTTCTTGATGATTGTCTTTTATGATTTAAAGAAATGAATTATGCTTTTATTAACACAAAATATTTATTTGGTAGATATAATTTATTTGGTAGATATAATTTATTACTTTTGATCCCTCATTAATACATGTTTTCGATCCATCCCTGGTGTTTATTATCTAATTAATGTATCTGGTACTTCCAATAATGATAACGTCAATGATATGAATTTTATATTTAAATAACTAAAAAAATTAGTGTCAACAATTTTTTTTTCAGATTATTATTCTTTGTAAAAAGTGGCAAAGTGGCAATTGATACTTTTTTAACATATGTGAGATTATATATAAATAAGTGGAGATTTCAGTTATATAAATAATGAATCTGTAAGAATATGTGAGAAATTATATATTAATAATTGTGTATTCAAGTTATGGGTGTGTTTATGATTATGGGAAATGTACTTCTTCAAAAGTAGAAATAAAAGTAGAAGTAGAAATTTATTTTATAATTAGATGTAATTATAGAAGAATATTTTATTAGAATCATAATTAGAAGTTTTTAAATTATTTAAATATGATAAATATAAGGATATGTATTATAATTTTTAATAAAGATAAAAAATATTTTTGAAAGATAAATTTATTAAAAATTACATCTACTTCTATTTTCTTTAAAAGTTAAGTATCTTTAATTTTAAAAAAGTGGTAATTAACTTTTATTATTACAAGTATTTTTTTTTAAAATTTGCATCCAAATATCATTAAAAATTCATAAAATTATTTTTTTAATTAAAAAATTCTTTAAGAAAAAAAAATCCAATCTAACCAGGCTCATAATTTATCTCGGTCATTGAAATCTTTTAGTATAGTGATACTCGTAAGAGAGTTTTAGGAGTCTATTTTGTTGACCCAAAAAAAAAAAGAAGTTTTAGGAGGATTTGTTTAAAGCTTTGGGACTTATTGTCTCTTCAAATAGCAGTTGTTTTAATAAAAGAAAATGACAAAAATGTTTTGAAATTGGCTGAAAAGTTATTAAAAGAAAAAAAGGTCTATGTCAAAATTTGTCAACTCTACCGAAAAAAAGAGTCTTTGTCAGCATCATAATATTATATATAATACTATCCAGATATCTATTTTTCTATAATAAAAAAGAAAGACTCAAAATTGAAAAACAACTAGATGAGAAACAAATTTTGAAAAGGAGATTATAAACATAAAAGGCTTAATAAATGGATTGAAGGACAATGAAGATGAACAAATTGTAGCAAAGCTTAATAAATTATGTACAGGTTTAAATTATAAAGAACAAGAGTTTATTGCATTAGAAGAAATACTAATCATTTTAAAGAGAGTAAATCCTCAACTTGGTCCCTGACAATTTTAGTGTCAGATAACTTGATCCCAACAAAAATAAATTGCTCCACTAGTCCTTGACAATGTAATTCATTGGACATCTATTCGTCTTTACTATATTCCCTAACAAAGCTGTGCACGTGGTACACCAATGTGGGTTTAAGCGGTATTGTTTTGCTCCTATAACGGATAATTGGATGATGGAGTGCCACATAAGGCACGACACCATTTTATTGTGTGAATTAGGGAGCATTTATTATCCCCTTCCATTGTCCTCTCATAACTATAGAAGCTTTGGAACCCTAAATCAGTAAATTGTGCAACCTGAAATTTGTTGAAATTGGTAGGAAAAATGAGTGGATATGGGTCTCCGTTGGTTAATCGACGCGGACAACGATTAGCTGAGAGTAGTTGGAATGGCAGTGCAACTAGTGAGACTACACAGTTAGAGATGTGAGGTACCATTGTGGGAGGAATGCAATCATCTATATCTCAAAAACATCAAAGAAACCACAGAGACCATTTCTAAGATGCCCATATTTCCAAGTTAGTGATTCAGTTTCTTCCATTTAAAAGTTTAAGCTTGCACATATGTATATTGTTTTGAGAACTTTGAATTTGTGCAAGAAAAGAAGCCTTATTATCCATTCTTCCAGTTAGAGGATAGTGAACCTAACAATGCATTGGTTGCAGTGATAGAAGTAAAACTGAGCATCAAGGAAAAGAAGCTAAAGGAACACTTTGGTAGAGTAGACTAGTCCATTAGGTCTTTCGTAATTCTTACAGGGTTGTTAGGGATGATTTTGGCTGAAGGAATTATTGAAATTTTGTTCAAGTTGAAGTAATACAGGTTTAGTATATGGTATGGATATTTGGGCTGATTTTGGGGATAATGAGCTACTGTGTAGCAGCCTACACTATTTGTAATTTGAATGAATTGATAAATGCAAGTTTGATTTTGTTCATATTAATTATTATGCTTTCATTTATATGTGAAACATCAAAATGCAATCTGAAATAATAGCGAAGATTATAACCACAATTTCAGATATATATACCAAAATGATTCTTTGAATAATGATCAATATAACCTAATTACATCCAAATATTGTTTTCACGTCTCAGGTCATATGCCAAGACATTGGTTACAAAAGAAAGTGTCCTATAATCATAAGGACATTTACAAAATGTGATATCTAATGTCAAGAGCATTGGCTATACATAGTCATTAATTGTTTTGATAAGCCTTTACAAAAGCAAAGAAGCATATTCCAAAAGTAATTTACAACCACTGATTGCCAAAAAAAGCACTAATAACCAAAAGAAAATAGGTTGATTTCCAAAAGACTAACTAGTTACTACTATCAGTTCTTGGGTGGATGATGTGGCCTCAATCCTGGGTTTGACATGAACTTGAGGAGCTTTAACCTTCTCCCTATGCTTGTGGCTGCAGCAGTCTGTTCAGATATTCCAAAGGTTGATATGGCACATGGCTCACAAGGGGGAGGGCTTCCTTTATTTGGCTCATTAGCAGTTGACTCATTAGCAGCAGTAGGCTAATTTAAACTAAAAAAAAAAATTCAAGATTTAGTAAAGGTAATTACTACATGTATTGTAATTGATATATAGCTGAAACTTACTAATTGTGGGGGCATAAAAAGTGGTGGCTGCACAAGTGGTGGCCTCGCCAGCGGTGGCCTAAATAGTGGCAGCATCATGGTTGGTTGAGTAGGAATTATTTGGGTTGGCCTTTTTGCTTGTTTGATTGGGAGTGACCTAAGTGCAGGTGGAGAAACCTAAAATATGTATGAAATAAACTAATAAGAAAATAATTCATAAAGTAATAAGCACATGTAAAGGGTTTAGGAAATGTACATAGGCATCATTAGTAGGTGTAATAGCTTGTGCTTCTTGGGCAGTGTTGGTACTACCATGTAAAACCTGCCAAAAGAAAGTATTACAATTATTGTTTTCAACACTAACAACAATCAATAATAATAAACATAAGCACAAATGAATAGCAGAAATCAACATTTACCTCTTCCCCCTCTTTCTTTTTGGCAAATTTGTTTTTAGATGAATCTCATTAGTTGCAGATACAGAACTTGCAGCAACTTCATTAGCTAGTGGAGCTACATTTGTGGTTACTTCAGCTCCTAGGGCTTTAGTACCCTGCTTAAGCTACCAACAAAAAATGTAAAGCATCAAATCAAATCTCATATTGTATATATATTGAAAGTACATAATGTATGTGTTCCTTGGAAGTGTTATGTGGCTAAGGATGAGATTGTATGAGGGAAATTTTAGCTTGAGCCTGAACCATACTTATTGCATCTGTTGCTTTCCTTCTTTTAGGCCATCTTGGTTTAGCATTAGGAATGAATGAACCCTTCAATGTCTTTGGGTAATGACCAACTTGCCCATATTTGTAGCAAGTAAACTCATATGTTCTCTTTAGCATATGACTATTTTCAAGAAGCTTATCCCTACTATCCTTCCTCATTTGCTTTTTTAGACAACCAATAAGCCTCTTAATCTTTGGTGGATCAGGCTTATTATAGTCTATAGTGTTCCAATACTGCATTCCATTTACTAGTGATATAGACTGGGAGTAGGTGTCATGGAAGGCATCCATAGTTAGCCAATGATGTACAAAATCTTCAGCCTTTAGATTTTTTGTATGCCAATGCATCAATGGCATGGTGGTAGGGCATCCCTGCTAATTGCCAAAAGTTGCAAGTGCAGAATTTGCCAGACAAATCCACCTTGACTTTGCTCCCCGATCTTGAAACTTCAAAAACTAATCCAAGACCATCCCCTGATCATTGAGGAGTCTACTTATTACTCTCTAATTTCTCCTTCTCCAATCTTTGTTGCTGCACCGGAGCTAATTTTCCAGTGTATGATTCCAAAGTCTTCTTGTGGGAGGTATGTTTCCTCATGATATAACACCTTAACTCCTCACACATTGTCAATATTGGCTTGTTCTTGTACTTTAGGATTTCGGCATTCCACACTTCATAATTGTTATTTATTATGTTGTCAACCTTTGGCCATGGACTAAAATAAGCTTTGACCCATGCTCAATGATCAACCTTGGTCAAACACTCCCAAGCCTTCACATTTCAACTTCTTCAATTTCTCCATGTTAGCATGGAACTCTGGTTCTGTTAAAGACTTGGCACACTCCCAAACAATTCTTCTTGTTTATCTGTTCTTTCATTGTTTTATGAAGCTCTTCTATATGTGCATCACAATTTCTATGATGCACCCTTGGCATGACTTCTTGCAGGGCAGGTAACAATCCCTGTCCAACATGGTTAATAAGTAATACAAAAACAATAATAATCCAGCATATTAATTTACAGGGACTAATGTGTCCATCATGACATTTTGTAAAGGACCAATATGTCTTAATATGTGATATGGTAGGGACCAATTTGTCTCAAATGTCAATTACCAAGGACCATTTCATATAAGTTATATACATATCAGAAATAAAAATAAAAATATGCATGAAGTAACTAAATTCAATATCATTTGCTGATCCGAGACAAAGTTCCACCCATGCCATGGTAGTCACCCAAGTCTTCATGGAGAAAAGTGTGAAACCACTTCCAATTGTCCTTTGTTTCGCTATTAACTACAACATATGCTATGACATAAAAGTGATTATTGGCATCTTGCCCAATTGCATATAGCAACTACCCTCCAAAATACCTCTTCATAAAGCACCTATTCAACCCTATGAATGGTCTACGACCAACTTTAAATCCTTGCTTGCAGGCATCTAAGTATATGTACATTTTATGGAATCAGGGTAAGGCTTCTGGTTGGGGATTCACCTCCATTTTTGCTGTGCTACCATTATTACTTCTCAACAATTCATGCAAATAGTCCTATATCCTACCATGTTGTTCTTTCTTTAATCCTTTTACAAAATAACCTTACCCTTTTTAGAGCTATAAATTTTCTTATCATTTATGTGGACATTATACTCCTCCTTCATGTGGTCAAAGGCCTCCAAATGCCTTAACTGAGGATATATCTTTAGTCTCTTGACCAACTTCTAAATCACTCAATTTGTATCAGCCTTTTTGTTTTGAAATTCTCTATAGAAAGTGTGCTCAGAATTAAAGGTCTTGATCTGAAAGGTCTTCTTACTGCTATTAAAACCACAAAATATCATCCACCAATAACCTTCACCTGTACACTTTGCCCTTGCCCTATATTTGTCATTTTTCACCCACTTAAACACCCTGCCTCTACTGATGTTGTAATCTTTCACAGCATTCTTGAACTGCTGTAAGTTCACAAACTCTATTCCAACATCTAGTTGGATTACTCCATATAAAGCACCTTCATTGAATTTGGAGTATATGTACCTACTGCCATCATCATCAGAGGCTAGAGGGGACTAGGGATCTTTAGAAATATAATCATACTTGTCTTTATCACTTGGGACATTTGCCACCTCATCTTTACTAAAATCCTCAATTCTCAGAATCCTTACTGGACCTTGACTTCTTCTTGTAGATTTTTTCTTCTCCTGAGCCTTCTTTCCTATTGCATTTACTATAGCGGTGTCAATTTTTTCTTGCTCCCTATTTTTCCTTGGTTGATTCTCTCCAGCTATAACATTAGATTTTTTCTCTCTAGCTCCTTTACTTGGTTGATTCTGTTCAGCTATTGCTTTACTATTTCTTGTACCTTGACTTGCCTTTTTTGCTTCCTTTGAGGTGCAGGTTCATCTTCTTCATCCTCAGAATTTGTTTCTCTTGGATTAGGTTTGTATAGCTCATTCTCTGCACTTTCATGGACATCATTCGAGGATGAGCTTCTATTTAAAACCTACGTCACTATCATCATTAGACATTGAATCACTATTATCAGCTTTTTCCCCCAAATCACTGAATCACTATCATCAGCTTCTTCCCCCAAATCACTACCATTTTCACACCCTTTTCCACCTCTTCATTGCCATTTACAACTTTTTCACCTATCCCTTCATTGACCATGTTAACCTTCTAACCTATTTCATCATTGGCAACTTGATCAACTGGGTTGTCATTCACATCTACCTCGATAGGCTCATGCACAAGGTGTTTAAAATATAAATGTGCTTCATTATCTCTTTTCCCTTTCCTAGCTAAAACACCACATCTACACATCTCATTTATATTAGCATCTCCATTTAAAGCCCTTAAACTTATGTCGGGGTCCTTATTATCAGCCTTTAGCCATCTACAACTCTTATACATGTCATATCCCATATCCTTGAGCAAGTTTTGTATATCAAACAAAGTTGTATAGTCTATATCCAACCCGGGCATACGTTCAACCAAACCATCAACATATTGCAACTTGGTGTTTGGGTCTCTCGTAAACTTACCCTAATGGTGAAAGACTAGCCTAATGTGCTGACTCATCTGTAAATCAAATAAAGAATAAAAAGAAAAAACCATCACACAAAAGGACCACAAAACATAGATACTAACTATATTTAACTCATTTATTAAACACATATGTGCACCCTATTGGCCAACTGCAAAGAACACAACTTTTTTAAGCATAAAACAAGTCTTTTGGGACCATATTGGGTAATATTTTTAGGGCTAAACTTTCACTAACCTATCTTTTTCCTTATCAGCAAATCCTTCAAAGCTGCTTCACTACCTTTACCCACTATGGCGCCAAAAGCCTCCTATTTTTGTAACCACCAATGATGCAATTCAATGTACATGTAGATGACAACATTCAATTCAGACTCTTCTTTAATCATTCAAAAGTGGAGATTAAGGGTTTACTGTAGTATAGAGGGAGGTGAGGGGGTCTTACCATGATATCAAGGGTGGACATTAGCGGGAAATGGGAATTGGGGATTCTAATTACAGGCTCCAAAATGACATCGTGCCTTATGTGGCATTCCATCATCCAACTATCCATTAAAGGAATAAAACAATGTCATTTAAACCCACGCTAGAGTGCCATGTGCGAGCTCCTTTAAGGAATACGGCAATGATAAACGGATGTCTAATGGATTACATTGTCAAGGACTAATGGAGCAATTTATTTTTGTTAGAGACCAAGTTGTCCGACATTAAAATTATCAGAGACCAAGTTAGGGGTTTACTCTTCTAAAGAAGAAGATAGTATCATGAGACTTTGGATCAGGCGTGGATCCAAATAATGAAGTGTGGGGGCATGTGCCCTACCAAAATTTGAATTCTTTAATAATTTTGTGTGTGTATTCGAAGGTGGGTACTTGATACGAGATCCGAGCTTTAGTTTTGGACCCCAAATACTGATCCGACGTTGAGCTTGTTGTGGTTGAACTTGAATTTCTGCAGCGGTGGTGTACTTGCAAGGACTCCGATGCTCAAGCCAAAAAATGCTAGAAGTACTGAGTAATGTGTATATTGTCTACCTGATTTCAATGGTTGGTTGACTATTTATAGAAGTAGATAGTTTAGGAAGGCTCATGTCGTTTCGCAACCCCGGAAAATATCTCGGGACTGGTAATGGTGCGAGGCCCATTGTTTAGTCTGAACTAGGTGACAGCACATTAGGCGGATACTATTCTGTAGAAGTTGTGGATGCCATTCAAACTACTCTCGATTAGTGGGCTCCAACATTGGCATTGGAACGATATTTGTAGGCTCCGAATTGGGCCTTTAGATTTGGTAGAGACCTATCTGATATGGCCTTCTCATATCGAGTCGAATTGGGCTTCATATTCTTAGTCCACAACAGTGCCCCCAACTCGGTAGCTAAGGTGGCGACTTCAGTTGCCGAGTTTTTTGAAATTGGAGATGGAATGATTACTTTGTTTATGATCCGATCTCTTTCTAAGGATGCACTGTTTTCCTTTCTTAGTTGGATTGTCACGTTAAAGGTCACGTCAATTCATCCCGAGGAGAAACTTGGCATTTTGGAGCCTCATTTCATGTGCTTTCATCATTTGAATGGGGATGTTTTTCCCTTTTTGGCCCAAACTTTTTGCAATGAAAGGTTAGGTTTTGCCCCCGACGACATTTGGGATGTGCGGTAAAGAATGTGTGAACCCCTTTAAATGCCTTCCTCCTTTCGTTATCCCTATTTCTTTCATTTTTGTTCAAAGCTATAGCATTCATGTGAAAAGGTTTTACTTCTGAAGAGGGGTTTTGAGTTGTATTACCGCTTTCCTCGATATTTCTACAAATATGTTCCTTTCTCTTCCTTTTCCTATATTTTGTTTTTATCCACAGTTTTTGTAGCAAGACGTGGTTTGGCAGTAGCAAATTTAGCTTTCTGCTACCACGCTTTGATATTTTTGGGCCATGGGGTAGTGGTTGCTCTCCTTGCCTTCCCATTTCCTTTTGCTTCTCCATCTGTCAGTGGCTTAATCCATTAAAAGGGAAACCACCATAGGCTTCGTCTTCTTTTTTGTCCAATTTCTTTTCGACCTTTAATCTCCAAGTTCATGATTTAGAGGTAATTTTCCTTTATAGGTTTATTTTGGATCCTGCGATGGCGAGAAAACAGAAAATACTTGTCTTTCCTCCAACAATTCTGGGGATATATAGGTGGGTGGATCCTGAGCTGCTAGGAGTTCCTTCAGCTATAGCTCTCGAGTTTTTGCACGACTTCCGAGAAGAAAATTTGATCACTCCTGAAGATGAATACGAGGAGGACTATGTTCTAGAAGCTCCAGGCCTGAGTGAAAGGGTGTGCTACATCAACCATGAAGGTGGTCCGAGGTAGCTATGGATGTACGATGTCCTCATCACGAAACTACGTGTCCGAATTCTGTTTACCCATTTTCAAGTCACCATATTATAGCAAACCGAAGCGGCTCCTACTCAACTACACCCAAACAGCTAGGCCATGGTGTGGGGCTTTGAGATCGTGTGCGAATATCTCGGAGTGCTACCCTCCCCCGATGTATTCTTCTTCTTTTTTACGTTAACTCGTTGTGCTGGCGGTGGTTTAACCATGAGTTGGTAATCATTTTGGATGCATACCAATCAGAAGGTGTTCTTTCTTTATAAGGAGTCTTTCCACCACTTCAAACCCATGTTCTTCAAAGTCTTTGGAGCTCCGGGTTCAATTCCACCCTGGGAGATGTTGGAAAGCGAACTCTGATTTAATTGCTTCTTGTGCAAGCATACTACTGCAGCTTAGGTCGAAAAGAGTAACCTCAAATCTGAGGGACAAGCTATAGCCCGATTTTTCCTTCAATGTTTCAAGAAAAATCACTTGAACTTGAAGAACCTTGTTGGTGTGGATCTCAGGGAGACTAGGAAATATTTAGGTTTTTACCCTTGCTTTTGGTAATTGCTTTCTTTTTTTAACTTGTCCTTTCTAACTTGGATTTCTTTTGCAGATGAAATGGTGCCTCCAAAGTCTGTTTTAGCTGAGTTCCGATATTGTGCCTTGAAAAGACCATTAAAAAGGGATGTGAGCAATAGCTCGAGATCCCTTGGATCGGGAGAGGCGGTTTTTACTATCGCTCTCGACTCCTCCATTCCCAAGGCTAGCCCCTTCCCAAAAAATGCAAGGGGAAAAAGGCACCTAAGGGAAAAAATGTCGTCGTCGATCCAAAAGATCGTCCGACATCAAAGGAAAGGTCGGAGTTTCATGTGATAAAGAGGAATTTTCCTTATCCCAATTTCATCGATAAGGAGCTGATGGTCCCCGCCTTCCTCGAGCGCCTCCAAGGTGACGACGAGAATTCAGCGGACAAATTTCAATGGGTTGGCTGCGTGACGCTAAAGTTGGTAGCATTACTTAGATACTCCGAGCTAGTAATTATTTCCGGTGTCCAAGCCTTAAGCAAGGTCAAAGACTTGAAGGAAAAACTCTCCCTTCTTCAAGATGAAAAGTCGGCCAAATGGGTTGAGACAAACAAGTTGAAAAGCAATTGCAAATAAGGGACAACTACCTAGAGGGGTCGCAAGCTTGGATATCAGAGCTGGAGAAGGTTTGTGCCGAGTCATCTAAGTTTGCTACCAAGGCAAAGGCTAAAGTGGCACATGTAGGGCAGCTACGGGTGCAGTCAGTTCATGAAATCAAAAACAACCTTCTGGAGCAATGTTAAGTCATATTCCCGGAAGCTGATTTCAGCAACGTTGGGCTGGACAAGATTGTCATCAATGGTCATATCGAGATTGCTTCGATGATGACGATAAGGGCCTTCCAAAGTCTGATCTTGCAAATCTGGCGACTAACCCTTGATATCTTTATGTTGTTGCATTTCTTGATTACCCTAACATGAGCTTTATAATTTGACATATCTCGATTTCTGAGATTAATAATGAAACTAATATTGCGAATTTTGCTTAAGCTTGGTACTTAAGGAATCTTAATTTCGCTTAAATTAAACAATCGGAGATGAAAATTTGGATTGTATGATATCATAACTCTTGAGATGTTGGGCCTAGGTTTATCTTTCTCAACTAAGGGGTGATCAGTCCCTTAGGAGGATCGAAATGAATTATAAGTTAAAGTATAGACTCAATTATGGAATCAGATAAGGTAATAGGATTGCAACGAAAATATAAACAATGTCATATTGTTGGAAAATAAAAGAAAACCAAACAAACGTGTGTAAATACCATTCAGCCTACTAAGTTCTGCCTAAGTAAAATCTCGCTGGGAAAATCTAGTGGGACAAAATCGAAGGTAGGAAAAAGAGTACAGTTACTTGCATGGTTTACATCAAATAAAAAATTTTCGAAGGTTGGAGGAGTTCCATGACCTCAAAATCTCGAAACCTGACAAAGTAGAGAGCTTGCAGGCTCCTTTTCCCAATGCTTCAATGATTTGGTAAAGGCCTTCCTAATTGGCCACCGACTTTCCTTGTCCGGGAGGACGTGGTCCAATGTTAGCATGTCGAAGGACCAAGTCTCCCTTTTCAAACCTTCAAGGAATGACATTGGCATTGTATATATTGGCTATCCAATGTTTTAATGCCTTTTCTCGTATATGAGCCATTTCTTTTGCTTCATTGGCGAGATCAGCCTCTTCTCAGAGAGCTTGTGAACTCGTATATTGAAACATAAATCTTGGACTGGGCTCTTTGACTTCAACCAGTATCATCACATCTACCTCATAAGTTAGCTTGAATGGAGTTTCACCCATCGTTGAATGTAGTGTTGTTTGGTAGAACCATAAGACACTATCAAGTTCATCAGCCCATGCCCTTTTGCTTCACCAAGTCTTTTTCTCAACCCTTGGAGCACAACCTTGTTAGCTGCCTTGACTTGACCATTGGCTTAAGGGTGCTCAACGGAGGTGAAGTGATGCGTAACTTTGTATTTCGCTAGGAAACCTCAAAACTTTTGGTCGATAAATTGAGTTCCATTATCAGTTAACATTGAATCTAGGATACCAAATTGAGTAAACAAGTTTCGCCATACAAACTTCCAAGCTTGGGCGTCTATGATGGAAGACAACGGTTCTGCTTTCACCTACTTCATGAAGTAATATATTGCCACGATCAAATACTTTACCTGTCCCGAGATGAGTAGGAAAGGACCTAGGAGATCGGTTCCCCACTTACTAAATGGTTAGGGGGACATAATGGATGAGAGTTCCTCAACAAGCATGACATAAAACGGGGTATTCTTTTGACATTTTGGACATTTCTTCATGTATTCCACGAAGTCTTTGCTCATTAAGGGCCAATAATAACTAGCTAGCAAGACTTTTAAAGTCAGTGCCCTACCTCCGAGGTGATGGCCACAAGATCCTTCATGGACTTCCTCAAGTATGGTTGGAATCCAATCAGGCCCCATGCACTTCAATAATGGTTAAGATAGACCTCTTTTGAACAGTTGTCCATTGATGATAGTATCGATCGGATGACCCCAATCATCCAGCTTGGAAACCCTTCAATGGCCATGGTCGGAAGAGATTATGTTATCAAAGGAAACTTCTACATTTCTTAGATTAGGCTTTGGTTGTTTCGTTTGGGCTTCATGCTAGCAAGATTAGAGAAGATGTTGACCCTAATGTTTTCTTCTCTTGGAACGTGTCTGACCTCGGGGTCATCAAAATCCTTTATTAGCTCTTTTGGCCTTCACGAGGTATTTTTGGAGCAACGTATCATCGGCTTGGTATGTCCTATTTATTTGGGATGTCACGATTTGAGAGTTGCTACATATTGAAAGTTGTGAAACTTCGACATCTTTGGCTAGCCTTAGACCAGCTATTAGGGCCTCATACTCGGACTGGTTATTCGAAACAAGAAAATCGAACTTAATGGAAAGCTTGATGACGATTTCTCCTTCTTTTTTGAGTATAGCTTCGACTCTGCATCCCTTGGAGCTGGAGGCTTCATTAACATGCAACATCCATCTTGGTTCTTGGGAATCCCTATCGTCAACCATCTCAGCCAGGAAATCTGCCAATGCCTAGGCTTTAATGGCCGTCCTTGGCTCATATTGGATATCGAATTTCGAGAGCTCTACCGACCACGACACCATCCTTCCAGCCAAGTTTGATTTTTAGAGGATTTGCCTAATTGGTTGGTCAGTATAGACCACGATGGTATGAGCTTGGAAATAATGGCAAAGCCTTCGTGCAGCTACGACCAAGGCCAATGTAACATTCTCAATCTTCCGATATCTAATCTCAAGGCCTTGGAGTACTTTGCTAACAAAATATATCGGGTTCTATTATCGGGAGTCTTCTCGGACTAAAGCCTCTGCTATGGCCATGTCGCTTACATAGAGGTATAAAAATAGGGGTCTCCCAGTTTCCGGCTTGCTCAATATCAGGGGGCAGGAAATGTACCTTTTGAACTCATCGAACACTACTTCGTACTCCGGCACCCGTTCAAGCATACCTTCCTTCTTCAAAAGAAAGAAAAAAGGGAGGGTTTTCCGAGTTGATGCAGCCATGAATCTGGAGAAGGATACAATCTTTCCGATGAGATGTTGTGCTTTTTTTTACCGTTGTTGGCTTTTCATCTTGAGGATGGCTAGACACCTATTGGGATTTGCTACAATTTCACAATGTGTGAACATGAATCCTAAGAATTTTCCAGCTTCAACAATAAATGCGCACTTATGGGGTTTCAACCTCATGTTGTGCTTTCGTAGGCGACTAAATACTATGTCGGAATTGGAAGCCAGAGGCTATATCTACTAACCCATCTATACTGGGCAATGGGCAAGGATCCTTTGGGCAGGCTTTATTTAGGTCGGTGTAATCAATGTACATATGCCACTTCCTATGGGACTTTGTGGCCATGATGACATTAGATAACCGCATCGGGTATACGATCTCTCGGAGAAATCCAACCTCTAAGAGGCTTTAGACTTGCTCCTAAACAGTGAGGGTTCTATCTGGGTTCATTCTCCTTCTTTTCTAGGCCACAGGTTAAGCACCAAAGAAGATAGAAAGTTGGTGGGACATGAACTCCAGGTCAATTCTGGGCATGTCAGCTGCTGTCCAAGCAAATAAATCCATATTGGCCCTCAGGAGGGATAGGAGGTCTTGTTTTAGCAAGGTTGGGAGCTCCTTATTGATTTGAATTGTTTGTCCAGGGGTTTTCTCGATTTGGATCTCTTCTAACTCCCTGTCCGGCTCGGGTTTTCTTCCTTCGACCCTCCCTACGTCGAGGTCTACCATGATTGCCTTCGAGGAATAGCGAGGTCGTGAGCTATCTTCCGATCCCTTCTTTTTTTCTTTTGGATCTCAAAGTTGGCATTGTAGCATCACCGTGTGACAACTTGATCTGCTTTTATTGTGGCAACTTCTCTGTTATCAGTAAAAAATTTAATTATTAAACTCGCCGTCGAGATGATGCCGCCTATCTTGTTCAGCGTCGACCTACGTAGTATGATGTTGTAGGCTGAAGAGTAGTTGGCAACTAAAAAATTAACTTTGATTGTCCGAGTTCTAGGTCGGGATCCCAGAGTGAGGTAAAGGGTGACAAAACCTTCCAAGCACACCTTTTCCCCAGAAAAACCAATCAACTCCTCTTTATACGACTGGAGGTCAGAATTTTTCATTCCAAGCTTGTTGAAAACGTCTCAGAATATAATATCTGTTGAGCTCCCTTGGTCGATGAATACTCTCTTTACCTTTGCATTAACCATTATGGCCGAGATTACCATTGGGTCGTCATGTCCGGGGACTATGCCTTCTAAGTTTGAGCTAGAAAAGACTATCTTTAGCATAAGTGACGACATCGCCTTCTTTATTTTTCCCGAGGACACATTGAGGACCTCTTGAAGGTTAATTTTGCAGGCCGACTTTGTCATGCCGCCTCCGGCAATGACATTAATGGTTTGGGTGACTGGTTCATCCTCATGTTCTTGGTTCTTCTCAGGTTCCAAGGCTCTGGTTCCTTGAATTCCGCCTTTTTTTATCCCCTTGATCGGGGGTTCTTATTATCCTTGGACTTCTTTGGGAAGCCACATATTTTGCCAATCTTCCTTCCCTTATCAGTTGTTTCACAGTGTCTTGAAGGTCGTAACAATCCTTTGTTCTGTGCTCAAAGCCATTATGGTATTCGCAAAACAAGGACATATTGGTGTTGGCCCTTGATTTGAGAGTTTTTAGCTTGGGAAATCTTTCGACCTATCTTACTTCCTGGAAATGCTCAGAGAGGGACATGTTGAGAGGGGTATAGTCATGGTATTTACCAGCCCTCGAGCGTGTTTCCTTCCTTGGCCGCTCATCTTGGTTGCCGACCTTCTCATCGGATTGATACCTTCCCAAGTTGGCAGTCGCTTTCTCGGTTTCTTCAAGGAAAATGTATTTCTCAGCTTTGATCTGAATTCCCTCGGCAAATCGTGTTAGCCTCTTAGACAATGAGTTTTTGAACAAACCAAGCCGTAATCTATTCAATAGCATGAGAACAACTGCTTGAGTCTATAATTCCTTAACAAGTAACGTTTTGGCATCGTATCACTTGAGAAAATCTTGGAGTGACTCCCTTTGTTTCTATCATATTCTGAGCAAAATGGAAACCGGCTTAGGTTTGAATTTTTTGGTCATGAAATGGGCCAAAAATAGGGAAGAAAGGTCCGAGAATCAGCTGATCGACCTAGGGGGAGCAAGTTGAACTACTTGAGCACTACTTTCTTCAATATAATCGGGAACGCTCGACACTTAACGGGGTCTGAGGCTTCGGCCAATGCTATTCTTAACTTTAAAGCGTCCATATGTTCTTAGAGATTTGTGCTTCCAACGTAGAGCTCCATATCAGAGGGGGCCTTGAAACCCTTTGGGGGCTGAGTTCCCATGATGTAATCCTAGAATGGCCTATCGTTGCCATCCGCGTGATCCTCATGGCGCTCTGAGAAACATCTTGAATGCTGATCTACATATCCTAGGGAAGGTATAGACTAAGAGTACTCTATGTGTTATTGGGTTTATTCCACCCGAGGTTCTCTTTAGTCATTGGTAATACTCCGATGTTGAGAGTTACCCTAATGTCTGCATTCCGCACTACAACTACATTCCTTAGGATGTCATTCTTCGTCGTGTTCTGGGCTTCTCCGATGTTAGCGATGTCGTTCATGACATCTGCGTCCTTCATATGGTCCAAGTTTTGTTCTAGTTTATGAATACAGGTGGCTTGCTCTTGCAACAAGGTCATCATTTCGACGATTAGGTCAGGGTTGGCTTGAGGGCGAAGCTCAACCTTGGAGGCTAACGCGTTTCCCATGGCCAGAATGAGGGAGTAGTGTGCTATCGAATTCTGCACATGGTGGTAGTCTTGGTATTTGATGCTGAATCGAATGATGTGCAACCATCCACTTGCTCCTGGTGGAAGGAATGCTGGTTGTTGACGGGGCCATAAGCTGCCGCATGCTTATGTCTATGTTGGGTGGACATTGGGTCAAGGATACAGTGGAGCAGTCGAAGACAACACTTAGGGTCCCCACAGATAGCGCCAATGTTCCGAGGTGGATAACTGATACGAGATTCGAACTTCAGTTTTGGGGCCCAGATATTGATTCGACATTAAGCTTGTTGTGGTTGAAGTTTAATCTTTGCGGTGGTGGTGTATTTGCCAGGACTTCGACGCTTAAGTCAGAGAATGCTAGAGGTGTGTATTATGTACCTGATTTCAATGATTAATTGACTATTTATAGAAGTAGATAGTTTGTGAAGGCTTTGGTCATTCCGCAACTCCGGGAAATATCTTGGGACCGATAACAACGTGAGGCCTATCGTTTAGTCGGAACTAGGCAGCAGTATGTTAGGCGGATACTGTTCCAGAAAAGCCGTGGATGCCATTCAAACTACTCCTAGTTAGTGGGTTCACATAGGTATCAGAACGATATTTATGGGCTCCAAATTGGGCCTTTGGTTTTGACGAAGACCTATCCGATATGGGCTTCTCATATCGAGCCAAATTAGGCTTCTTATTCTTACTCCATAACAATATATATATATATATATATATATATATATATATATATATATATATATATATATATATTCCATTATTTTTTAAGTTTGAACCCACATTAAAATAAAAAATATAATTAAAAAAATCAACTCACTTTTGTTTTACTTCAGTCCATTATTTTACATTTAGTTTCATATAAATTGATCTTTTACTATTTTGGATTAATATATTTTTTGATGCCTATATGTAATTGTGCAAAATTTTTTGTTATGTTTATATATCATCTTTGCCATATTACTTAATTTTTTTAGATCCATCACTACTATATAATAGTCAAACAATCATTTATGTGTGTTTTTTCAGTGAAATTTAGTTTTATTTTTTTCTTTTATACAATTCATACGTAATATTATTTTAATCAAGTACTTTTATATTCACTTTCCAATATTGCTTCCAAGATATATTAACAATCTCTCACTTGCAAGTCACTGAGACATCAATTGATGGCGATATCAAATTGAAAAACATGGGAGAACTTGACCGCAGCTCATTCTTTGAAACTATGAATGACACATGATGAAAGCCAAGCTACAGACAAAATTGACGAAATGTATTTGTTGTGACAAGGCATTTGGAAGACCCAACCTGCATTCTTTTAAGTTATTACATAGAGAGGGGAAGGAAAGGCGTGACTATGCCAGTTCCCCTAGAGTTATCCTTAAAGTTTGTTTGCTTGGTCACATGTACTCTTAATCAAATTTGGTTCATTGCGGTATTTTATCTTTGTCATTTATTTTTCGTTTTAAAATTAAGACAATGAATATCTTGTGCTCTACGTTAAAAGTTATGCCTTTGTAAATCATATTTTGATGAACTCTAGCACTGTCTGTTGAAACGAACTATAAATACGAATGATAAACAATTGAATGAGCTCAAATTAAAGATGGTTATGTTGAAGATGCAAACAATGCAATACACAGTCCTACTAGTGATGTGTGGTTTTGGAGCCATAGAATCTAATAGATTTTGAATATTACTATCATCAATCTGTTTTATCTGTCACATTAAAAAAAAAATTGTACATTTTATCATTAATGAAACATTTATTATTAATTTTTGTAATTTTTTCTTTCACAAAATTCTAAATATGTCATTAATCAAAAAATATAATGTAAAATTGATATAATAATTTAATTATATATTACAAATAGAATAAAGACATTTTGAAAAATATTATGTTATAAGATTTTGAATTTCTTAATTTTTATGAATATAATTAAAGTGACAAATAAAATAAATTAAAGATATTATTAGATTAGATAATGTTTAGATTAGGACAACTTTTAACTAGTCCCATTAAACTCTATGCATCATTGAAAAATCTAAATACAGTGCTCCTTAACCAGCGAAAACTACTGTAGATGGTGCCTGCAATTTTGGGATTTCAATGAAGCGCAAACTTTTGTCTTCTATCCGGACTGGTCAAATTGATAAAGCATCAAAATCTGGTAGTGCGTGCGTTTGCCAAAGCAAGTGACGTGCAAAAGTATCAGTCCCTAGCATTAGTGTACAGATTACGATTTACATGATTGAACGCTATTTTGGAACTTTGTTAATCTACATCTATATTACTTATAAAATAAAAGAACTTATAAAGAAACTTTTATACGTATTAAAACATGATAAATTCTATATATTTCCATTTTGAAATTTTTCATTAAAAAATAAATTGAATGCATTTTTAATTAAAAAACTTATTATTTTAAAAAGTTTAACTAGAATAATTCTGGATTTATTAAAAATAAATATCAAATAAATATTACTTAAACACACAGTTTTTTACATTTTTATTCTAATATTTAATTTATATATCTCTCCCTTTTTAACCTAACGTGAATTTAAAGGTTGACTCAAAATTTAATTCAATATTAACCTGATATGAAAAAAATGTCATTTGCAAGTAATTTTATTTATTTATTTTAATATAAAATAGTAATATTAACTCTTGAAGAAAATTCGATAAATAGGGTCCAAGAATTAGATGCTTGATTTAGAATTATGTATTAAAATTGTGGTGTTTAATGATATATATAGTTTTCCTTTTTTTCTTATTCTAATATTTTTCACTAAAATAACTACTTTTTAAATTATAATTTAATTTATGTATAAATCAAATTCTTGAACAATAAAATTATTTATTGAATTTATGTTACTGTTTTTTTCTCTTCATATTATACTTTAATATTAAATTCAATAAGTCACAATAACATAACATTTTATAATTTTATATTTATAATTTATTTTGTTTGTTTCATATAGAAATTTTTAATACTTATATTTTGATGACTCAATGAATTAATATTGATAGTAATATTAGTAATATTAACTTTAAAACATTTTTTAACCTGTGCATCGCACGAATACAAAACATTTAACGTTATAACGCTATACATGAAAAAGATTACTAGTGGCGGCATACCACAATTTCAAAATGCTTAAATATACTTAATGAATAGTTTAATGCTTGATATAACAAATAGATTGAGTAGATATACAATAATTCTAAATATCTTGTATAAATTCGAAAACTAAAATGACTTGTGAACCTTGAAATTGGGTGCTCAATTAGTGCATTTGAATGGGAAGATGGAGTACTTGAATAAGATTATAAAGACAATATACTCAAATACATATTATTCGTATTCAATTACTATTGAGACTTTTAAAATACATATTTGAGTACTTAATTAGTATATACAAATACAAAGATGGAGTATTAGAATAAGATTATAGAGACACAATGCACTCAAACACAAATTTTCTCTCTTTGAATACAATAGAGATTTTTTAAACTCATATTCAATTATTCACTTACTGTATTTGAATATGAAGATTCAGTACTTGGAAGTGAACAAGTACTTGCTTTAAAATACCTAAAGTAAGGAAATCAAATAATTTAATTACAAAATTTGATATTTTATAATTAGTACTGACTTATATTTAGGTTATGTATGCTTAGTGGAATACTTGACCAACAAATACAATAGCTATTTCGGAGTGCTTCTACTTCATAGACAAGAAGCAGAATACAAATTTCAACTTTTCTAGACATTACTTTTTAGCAAATTTGCTCAACAGCACTTGATGAACCATCTTCTCTAGATTCTGAAACGAGGATCCATCTGGGACACAAGCAGCATCCTTTGCCAATTTCTTTAGCTCCAAAGCCTTCTCTGTCATCTCTTGACCCTTTTCCCCGTCCATCAACTCCCTCAAAAGGCTCTGAATTCTGTCCCTCCTAACTTCTTCTATCTCCAACCCAATCCCCCACTCCTTGTGACAGAACCAACAATTGGTTTGTTGCTCCGCAAAGAAAGGCCAACATATCATTGGCACACTTCCACACACACTTTCCAAAGTTGAGTTCCAACCACTGTGTGTCAGGAACACCCCAACTGCAGTGTGAGCCAGCACTTGTTCGTGGGGACACCAACTTGATAACAGGCCTCTAATTTTGGTCTCTTTCACAAACTTAGGAGGTAACACAGCATTGTCACCTGCCACAAGATCTGGCCTAATAACCCACAAAAATCTTTTGTTGCTGTTGGCAAGTCCCCAAGCAAACTCTATCAATTGGTCACTGGTCATAACCGTGATGCTACCAAAGTTCACGTAGACCACTGAATTGGGTTCTTGGTTGTCTAGCCATATAAGACACTCTGGTTCCTCCTTCCAAAGGTTGGATCCAATTGCTTTCAAGTCCTTGTTGATGACATGGTCCAGTAGAAAATTCAAGGGACCAATGGAATAGATTGGAGGCAAATTATTAATGGAGGAGCATGCATCCAAAACATCATGCTCTAAGGCATCAAATGTATTCATTATGATTGCAGAAGCTCGGTGAGCTCTCCCGCACTCCCACAAAAAGAAATTAAGCATAACATCATTTGGGTCTGCGGTCCTAATGAAGCTGGGAATATCCCTCAATCGGATTTCCTTTATTCCTGGCACCCAATTGATGGTGGTCTCCAAATAGCCATTTGTGATAAAACTTAAGTCTGCATGCCAAACACACTTTACTTAGTTAATCTCATATAAACTATGTTCTAGTTACTTCTTTTAGGTAAGTTTATGTTAACTAGTTGTTTCACATTTAAAATAGTTTATAATTAAAATTTTGTAAGAGAAAAATCCTTAGGAAAAAGAACAATTATACGTAAAAATTAAGTTTTATACATGCAAAAAGTGAATTGATCATTGATATAAATGACCCGAGCCCTATACAACATAAAGTGTCATATATCAAACATTTATTACAAGTTTTCTTTTTTTTGAAAAAAAGAACTTATTTTGGAAGATAAAATTTTTTTTTTCTAAAAAATTTTCAGTAGGAACGTAGAATTTAATTATAAACTGCTTTCAATTCATAATATACTAATCTAAACACTCTTAGCATTTATGGTAAAAGAAATCAATTTACCTTTGAGGGGTGTTAATCCCTTTTCAACGAGTTGACGATATTGCATGTAGCACGTGAAGCCACAAGCACTTGCTGTCCAGAACATCACCTCAGGGATGCCCAATTCTTCAGCAATATCAACAGTGAAACTCATGACACTATCAGAAACTATGCAGGTGACAGGAGGGACATCTGGGGTATCATAATTGAGCTTGGAAATGAATCTCTTAAAGTGAGGCAAGCAATTTGTTCTAGTGGACTCACACAGGGAAGGTACATCCTGTGTTGCATCCATATGATCAGGATCATCAGGAAGACCATCAGGGATGGCTTCAAAATGGAATAATGGTAGGCCTTTGAGGGAATCAGGGCCTCTTGATTTGAGAAGGCGTTTGTGGTTGTACTCAGTGTTAACAAAGGTGATGTGAAAGCCTCTATGATGAAGGAGCTTTGCTAGTTTGAGCATTGGGTTTATGTGGCCTTGTGCTGGGAATGGGATGCACACAGCGTGAGGCTTCTCCATCGTGCTCAAAGAACCCCTTTTTGTTATGTGCTTCTAATTGGATTGAAAGCACTCCTTCAACCAAAAGAATGCAAGATTGCTATAAGCTAGCTGTGGCGAACTCGTTTTCCTGGCACCAGAATTTATAAGGGAGAGAGGAAAGAGGAGGTGATCATTATCAAATTAATATACTGGATTTTGCTGACAAGTTCTCTATGTTAAGGATTCCCAAAGAAAAAGCAAAATTTCATACTTTTACTGTTTTCGATGCATTGAAATTTAAAACTTTTTTTTTTCAATACAATAATACCATTTTAAAAATCTTAACTAGTACCTTTCTAATATATCTGGCAGTTTTTCTTATAACAACATTCATGATATGATTTTTATATTTAAATAATTGAGCGTCAACAGTTTTTTTGTTTAGAGTATTATTATTATTATTATTATTATTATTATTATTTATATATAATGATGGTAGATATCCTTCTCAACATCGTTAGAATTGTGTATAAATAAGTATCAATTTCTTGTAGGTAAGTGATGAATTTATTTGTAAGAAAATATAGAAAAATAAGTGTTCTTAATTATAAATTTTAGTTATTTAAATAATGAAGCTAGTGAAAAATTTTATATATATTATTAATTATTTTATTATGTTTATAAAAAATATAACTAAAATATCTAATTATTAATATATTTACTTCAAATGTCTTCAAAAATCCAAAAGTTATGTACCAATAATATCTTTCCTTTAGTTGTTGTCAATAAGTCGATGGTGTGTTCAATACTATATCATTATTATAATAAAAGAAAATAGCTGAAAAAAGTTGATATTCATACATCAAGCTCATATTATATTTAAAAATTAATTTTGAGATATTGTTAATATCAAATATTTATTTTATATTATTTTATGTAGTTTTTAAAATAATTATAACAAAAATAAAATATTTGCAGTAAATGTAATATACAAATGGTTTTAATAATATATATATTCAATGCTAATTTTCAAAAATAAAGATACGAATTTAAGTTTTAAAATTTATTCTTATGATAAATAAAAAATATACTTTTGTTTGCTTACAATTAAATAAAAATATATTTTTAATAATTTAAATATAAAAATTATGGTAGTCAATGATATGTAAGCACCAAGTTGAAGCAGACCAGACAGCACACTGACCAGGAAGTAATCAGAAAAATGTCAAAAGCACACCGAAATGAACATTGCTATGTCATATCAACTAGATATAATATCTATACGTTGTACGGTTTTAATTATATCTTTTATAATTATTTTTAATTATAACACTTTTAAAAATAATTTTGATAGTAACTTAAAATAAAATATGATATAATATATTAAGATGCAATTTAATTATTTTATACAATAAAATAGATTAAAAATATATTGAATTTATTAAATATTTAATTGTAGGTAATATTTTTAATATAATTTGTATATTTTTTATTTTTATTAATTATAATAACACAAAACATTTTTTATGAGATCATTTTGTCAATATAATATATAATCATATATAATAAAATATAGGTCAAATATAACATAATATAATTTAATAATTGATCTTGATTTCAATTTATTATTATTACATAATAAATTTTTATTAAGAATTATTTTTTTAAAAAAACAAAACCCCGCTTTGAGTTTTTGGTTGATAAATCTCTAACAAAATAAAATAACAAAATTTTTAATATAATGATATAAATTAAAAAAGTTAATTAATAATTAATATATAATAATATAATATTTTCTATTCACAAAATTAATTTAATTTTATTATCATGTTCTATTAGTTTTTTGGTAACATGAAAAACATTTATAATTTCAACTTTAATTAATAATCTTTTGACTTAATTTTATGTTTTGACAACTATTATCTGAATATTTACACAAATCTTACTCAAAATTATATATACACTATAGATTATATATAAATTATTTTATCTTAAATACATTAAAAAACTTGATAATTAATTATATAATATATCTTAGTAAATGATTTTATGCATTTTATTTACATAAAAAATTACACATTTAATAGTTAATATAAAACAACACAATATTTTATATTCTCAAAAGTAATTTAAAATTTTTTCGTTTGTTGCATAATTCTTTTAACATATAAGAACCTACGTAATTTTTGCATTCACCTTTCGTTACTAAGTTTATAAAACAATATATTTATTTTTTTTTACTATAGTTCAATAATTAGCCTGACTTTTATTTATTGTTATTATATAATATACTTTTATAAAGAATTATTTTCTTATCAAATAAAATGCATCACTTTGAATTTTTTGTTGACAAATTTCTAACAAAATAAAATGACAAAGTTTTTTTATGTAATGATATAGATTAAAAAAAAGTTATACATCTAATAGTTAATATATAATAATACAATATTTTCTATGCAAGAAGTAATTTAATTTGTTACACGTTGTATTAGTTTTTTATTACATAAAAGAATATATATATATATATATATATATATATATATATATATATATATATTCTTTTATGTAATAAAAACTGATACAACATGTAATATATATATGTATGTTTGATTAATAATTTTTGACTCAATTTTAAACTTTGACAATAATTCTTTTAACATTTACACAAAGCTCACTTAAAATTATATATACACATACATCTCATATAAATCATTTTTGCTTAATATATTCACACTTTGATAATTAACTAAATAATGTATTTTAGTAAAAAAATTTATGGATTTTATTTACATAAGAAATTACATATTTTATAGTTAATATAAAATAATGTAATATAATATTTTAGGTTCTCAAAACTAATTTATTTTTTGCATTAATTTTTTTATATAAAATAACTTATATAATTTTTTTCACCTGTGATTATTAAGTTTTTGAAATAATATATCTTAATTTTTTGTTACTAATTGATTAGTACCTTTTTTAGTCAATTAATATATTTTTTTAACATTTAATTTCATAAAAATTTTACTTGTTAGCTTTTTCTTATATGCTTAGTAATTACAATTTTCTTGCAATGAATACTATGATGCTAGTGAATTTTACTCTCTCCCTCTCTCTCTCTCTCTCTCGCTCTCTCTCTCTCTCTATCTATCTATATGTATATATATAAAAGAAATAAAATAAAACTAGAAAAAATTATTATTGGTTAATAAATAGTTAATTTGATAATATGCCATTATTTTGAGGATTTAAGGGCACTACTGTATCTCTAGTTAATTTGTTGCTGCTATCTACCATTTCTAATATAAGTTGGATAATGAAAGTGAAATAATAGCAAAAGTCAAAGAGATAATGAAGAAAGAGATAGAGAGAAATAAAGAGAATAATAGAGATATAAAAATAAGAATTCAAGAAAAGAGATGTGAAAGGTACCTATATTACAAGGCCTGCAAATCCAAAAGAAATAATAATTAAAAGATGAATCATATAAAAAAAATTAAAAGATATAAATTGATAGCCCCATAAAAAGTAAAAGGAGGTAAATTGAAAAGTTTGGGACAAAAAGTAACACAAAAAAGTAGTCACTGTTTATAAATAGTGAAATGAACAGTAAATAAGACATTTTTATAATTATTAAAAAATAAAAATATCCACTTAAGATAATCGCATTTTATGAGATGATTAAGATTGAGATATAATTAATTAATTGGGTGTGCAATTGAAATTATTCCAGAAATTATTTAAAATTAGAATGAAGGGGGAAAAATAGAAAAAGAGTAAAAGAAGCTACACGGTACAGGTGTGTATTTCCTATTTACTGTTTATTTTATTATTTATAAACAGTAAAATGAATCGTAAGTAATACATTGTTTTATTATATAGATATAGACAACTTTTGGCAGGAAAATTTGAAGAAGTAATGTCGAGTGCAAAATGGATTTTATGAAGGAGTGTTAATCACACGAGAAATTTTTGTGGTCCTGGATCAGCATATAAAATTATGCTCATTGCACTCAAATAATGCCATATAGTAATTGGACCTACCATTTAAAGTTAAATTGTAATTTATTAACTTTCACTAAACTAACTATAGTTAATTGTTATGATCTCTCTCTTTATTTATTGCTTCACTTAAAAAAAATGATATTCTTATTATTTATGTTGCACATGTTTCAATTAAATTTCACTATTTTTTTTACATGGTAAATAAAATTGTTATTAATTTTATTTCCTGTATAAAATATTAAAAAAGGAAGTTCTGTTTTCAATTATAATAAAATTGAATTAAAAAATAAAATAAAATAATCTTATTTAAACTATAGTGTTTAAATAAATTAGTCTACAAAAATGACCATCTTGGTGAAGAAGTAAATATAGATGGCTAAATTTACGTCTTCACCCAGACCACCTTTCCTCTCGTCCGTGAAATTAACAGAGATTGCACCTTGAGGCGCTCCTTTTCTTTCTTTTTGCGGAACAACATTGTGTGCTTGTATTTTATGCACATAATTTTTGAAAAAGTATTTTCTTTAGCTCTTATTCGCAATAAATAACTATAATACTCTATAATCTTTACATAGAAAATTATAAGCTTGTATATTTATAGAAAGATAACACAGATTTAATTTATTTAAATTATTTATAAGATTAATATTCATTCGATTACGATAGTATAGATATTATTTTTTAGAAAAGTAATCATAACGTTTCTTATAAAAATTTATAAATCATGAAAATTTTATAATTCATTTAGCAATTTTATATGCATTTAAAAAAGAGCTAGAGAGAGAGAGAGAGAGAGAACTGGATTGTGGCTTTCCATATTTTATAGACACTAACTCAGTTTCGCAACAGTAATATAATTTACTTCTCCCTGTTTTATTATCTTTGCCTTTGAGAAAAATAATTTTTTATCTATTTTTTAAAAAAATAAAAAAATAATTTTTTAATTTTTTAAAAATATAAATAAATAATACTATAAATACGTTTTTTTTTTTAAAAAATCAAAAAGGGTATTTCTTCTTGCGGAAGAAGCACATACAAACAGACCATAAATCGATAATTGGAGAATTGTCTTTAGTAGATATTCCAATTAAAAATCGTTTGTCTTTAGAAAATAGGAACTTGACTTAAACGAGGGGATTGTTGAAATTTTAAATGTAAGTAGTAAAGTTTAACATCAATTAAGAATTGATTAAATAAAAAATATATATAATATAGAAGATTTATAGATTTTTTTATTTTTAATATGGTGAATGAGTGTGTTATATATAAGAATATAGATTTATAAGCTAAAGTACAAAGATATGGGAATGAAAAATAGCCAGTGGGGGATTTTGCTTTTTTTGACATGCTATACGGAGACACATAATTGGAGAATGCATGCATCAAAAAACCGCCAGTGGCGATTTTTGCATTTTGAAAAATCGTCGATGGCGGTTCTTACTTTATAATGCTGTTACATCTTAAAAAATTGCCAATGGCGATTCATAATTAAACCTAATATTCTCATAATTTATCCCATAATCCCATATATAGGTATGCATTATTTTCAAAAACTATATAAAAAAAATCCAGATTTATAAACTTATTAATTTTAAGATTTTGCATCAAAACATGATATTCGACTCATTATTGTGGTCCCTTGCTTAGTTTACTAATTTAGATCTCCTTGAATTTTGGGCTTTCCTTCCAACAAGTGGTATCAGAGTTAATAGTTTGGATCTGACTTAATCGAGTATCGGGGGAATGGTAGTTGTTGGATCCAGGTGTGGAATCTCTTATGTCAAAAGTCCTCTTGGCAATGTAGAGATCAGGCGGCATATTCCATAAAATGCAACAATAAGTGAAGATAACAGGTATAGCTCTTATTAACATTATTAAATATTCGAAAGGGCTTTCGTTGAGGGGTAATATGCAGTGTTGGACCTTTACATTTGAAAACGAAGTATGTTGGAATTTAATAAAGTCCCACATTAATTAAGAATAGATTAAATAAAAAATATAGAACATAGAGAATATATAGACTTATTATCTTAAGATTTTAGTTCAAAATATAACGATTATTATGACTTCTTGCTTACCACATTAGTTTAAATTGCTGGAAATTTTAAGCTTCTCTCCAACTAGAATTCTTGTTAAGCAAAGCAGAAAAATATTTTTTGTATATTAACTTTCTCTTACATAGTTAATATCCTCTTTTTATCTCTCTTCTCTTTCCCTTCCTATTTTCACTTTTTCGCTTTTTTTTTATAATATCTTTTACTTACTTTATAAGTGGATATTAGAGGTGTCTCTATTTAAAGTGTGACCAATAATACCGACGTGCAAAGAATTGTAAAACAAAATCTTCTCTCTCTTTTGTTAATTTCCGTCAAATCCTGTTTGCACGTAAGATATGACGGCATTGCACTAACAAAAATAACAAAAAAAGATCAGGCAAAAATCCAAATCCTTCTCTGGTTTTCATTTTTCCTCTCTCTTTCACTCCGACTCAGTCACGCTTCGCTATCTTCCTCTCTCTTTCACTCTGACTCCCGCTTCATCGAATGATTACCGTTTATTTAGGGAATTGGAGGGAGAGATGGGAAAACTACACAGAGACATTGCATCCATGAGCATGAGCAAGCAAAAAGATTACGTAGTGATTCAGATCGTGACAAGATAAAAAGACGAAGGGTGCGAACTAGGAAGATGCCCACTTGTCCATTACGCGTATCCTATGAAATTGGAGTATGCAGATCAAAATGCATGGCCCTCTTTCTTATATGGGTCTATTTACCAATTACTATTCAACATGTTCTCGCTTTAACGTCTACTAATGAAATGACGGGGCACTAATTTTCTTATCAATTTATATTTTTTATTTTCAAAAGTTGCCCACTTGTCCATTACCAGCATCCTATGAAATTGGAGTGTGCTGATCAAAATGGATGGCCCTCTTTCTTTTTTGGGTCTATTTACCAATTACTATTCAACATGTTCTTGCTTTAACGTCTACTAATGGAATGACGGGGCACTAATTTTCTTATCAATTTATATTTTTTATTTTCAATATAAATTAAAAAAATTATTTTAATTTATTTTAAAAAATAAAATAAAATAAATTTAACATATAAATTATAAGTTTTTGAATTAATTTATTTAATTATCTTTATTATATGAAATTAATTTTGATGTATTGATAATATAAAAAAATGTTATATTATTATTCAATTATATAGTTCTATTTGTAAAATTTTCAAAATAATAGATAGTTGAATCAAATATTTTTATTAACATAATAATATATAATTAAATATCTATATAATTTTTTTTATATTGATAGTGTATTACAAATTAAATCTATATCCATTTACAGTATATTTTCTGGGGTTGATGCTTTTATATTCTCACCATTGTGACAGGATAAATCGCCTGGAAATTAGAGCTTCAATTTGTTTTTTATTGTGAAAAATGGAAGCCACGACTACTTGATGGAAGTGGAATGGCAACCGATGGTGATGAATATCTTGTGCTCTACATTAAAAGTTATGCCTTTGTAAATCATATTTTGATGGACTCTAGCACTGTCTGTTGAAAGGAACAATAAATACGAATGATAAACAATTGAATGAACTCAAATTAAAGATGGTCATGTTGAAGATGCAAACAATGCAATACACAGTCCTACTGGTGATGTGTAGTTTTGGAGCTGCAGAATCTAATAGATTTTGAATATTACTATAATCAATCTGTTTTATTTGTTGCTTTTGAAAAAAAAAAATTGTCCATTTTATCATTAATGAAACATTTATTATTAATTTTTGTAACTTTTTCTTTCACAAAATTCTAAATATATCATTAATCAGGAATACGATGCAAAAATAATAGAATAATTTAATTATATATTACAAATAGAATAAAGACATTTTAATAAATATTATTTTATAATTAAGTCTTAATTTTAAATTTGTTAATTTTTATGAATATAATTAAAGTGACAAATAAAATGAATTAGAGATAGTATTAGATTAGATAAAAATCTAAAGAAATGTTTAGATTAGGGCAACGTTTAATCAGTCCCATGAAACTCCATGTATCACTGGAATTTTGGCATTTCATTGAAGCGCAAATTTTTGTCTTCTATCCGGATTGGTCAAATTGATAAAGCATCAAACTCTGGTAGTGTGTGATTTTGCTAAAGCTAGTGTCGTGCAAAAGTATCACTCCCTAGCAGTGGCACCCACACTATGGTTTACATGATTGAGCACTATTTTGGAACTTTGTTAATCTATGCTACTTACAAAGCAAAAGAAATTATGAAGAAACTTTTATATGAATTAAAATATGATAAATTCTATATGTTTCTATTTTAAAATTTGTAATTAAAAAAATAAATTGAATGCATTGTCAATTAAAAAACTTACTATTTTAAAAGTTTAATTAGAATAATTTTAAATTTATTAAAAATAAATATCAAATAAATATTAATCAAATACACAATTTTTACATCTTTATTCTGATATTTAATTTATGCATCTCTCCCTTTTTAACCTAATGTGAATCTAAAAGTTGACTCAAAATTTAGTTCAACATTAACCTGATATGAAAAAATTAGTCATTGACGAGTAATTTTATTTATTTATTTTGAAATATAACAATAACATCAACTCTTAAAAAAATGGGGGTAAGTAGGATCTAAGAATTAGATGATAGAATTAAAATTATATTCTAAAATTTGAAAAGTAGTTATTTTAATGAAAAATACTAAAATAAGGAAAAAAGAGGAAAATCATATATATATATATATATATATATATATATGATTTTCCTCTTTTTTCCTTATTTTAGTATTTTTCATTAAAATAACTACTTTTTAAATTTATAATTTGATTTTTGTATTAATCAAATTTTTGAATAGTGAAATTATTTATTGAATTTATGTTAATGTTTATTCCTTTTCATATTATACTTTAATATTAAATTCAATAGGTCACAATAACATAATATTTTATAATTTTATATTTATAATTTATTTTGTTTGTTTCATATAGAAGTTTTTAATACTTATATTTTAATAACTCAATGAAATTAACATTGATAGTAACATTAACTTAAAAGCATTTTTTAACTTGTGCATCGCAATAGTACAAGACATTTGAAGTTATGATGCTAGTCTGTGACTGAAAAAGATTACTAGTGGCGGCCTACCACAATCTTAATATGCTTAAATAATTGGTTGCCTTATATATTTAATGAATAGTTTAATGCTTGATCTAACAAATAGATTGAGTAGATACACAATATATCTAAATGCCTTGTATATTCGAAAACGAAAAAGACTTGTGAACCTTGGAATCGAATGCTCAATTAGTGTATTTGAATGCGAAGATGGAGTACTTGAATAAGATTATAAAGACAATCTACTCGAATATGTATTATTTGTATTCAATTACTATTGAGACTTTTAAAATTCATATTTGAGTACTTAATTAGTATATATACAAAATACAAAGATGAAGTACTAAAAGACACAATGCACCCAAAATGCATTTTCTCTATTTGAATACAAAAGAGATTTTTGAAACTCATTCAATTAATCAATTACTGCATTCGAATATGAAGATTTACTAGTTGGAAGTGAACAAGTACTTGCTTTAAAATACCTAAAGTAAGGAAATCAAATAATTTAATTACAAAATTTGATTTTTATAAGTGCTAACTTGTATGTAGGTGATATATGCTTATTGGAATACTTGACCAACAAATACAATAGCTATTTCGGAGTGCTCCTACTTCATAGACAAGAAGCAGTAAACAAATTTCAACTTTTCTAGACATTACTTTTTAGCAAATTTGCTCAACAGCACTTGGTGAACCATCTTCTCTAGATTCTGAAACGAGGATCCATCTGGGACAAAAGCAGCATCCTTTGCCAATTTCTTTAGTTCCAAAGCCTTCTCTCTCATCTCTTGACCCTTTTCCCCATCCATCAATTCCCTCACAAGGCTCTCAATTCTGTCCTTCCTAACATCTTCTATCTCCAACCCAATCCCCCACTCCTTGTGACAGAACCAACAATTGGTTTGTTGCTCCGCAAAGAAAGGCCAACATATCATTGGCACACCTCCACACACACTTTCCAAAGTTGAGTTCCAACCACTGTGTGTCAGGAACACCCCAACTGCAGGGTGAGCCAGCACTTGCTCTTGAGGACACCAACTTGATAACAGGCCTCTAATTTTGGTCTCTTCCACAAACTCAGGAGGTAACACAGCATTGTCACCTGCCACAAGATCTGGCCTAATAACCCACAAAAATCTTTTGTTGCTATTGGCAAGT
Organism: Pterocarpus macrocarpus; assembly: GCA_031439585.1. Lineage (NCBI taxonomy): Eukaryota > Viridiplantae > Streptophyta > Magnoliopsida > Fabales > Fabaceae > Pterocarpus > Pterocarpus macrocarpus. The sequence goes on from CM062514.1 coordinate 37,496,946, forward strand.
CCCCAAGCAAACTCTATCAATTGGTCACTGGTCATAACCGTGATGCTACCAAAGTTCACATACACCACTGAATTGGGTTCTTGGTTGTCTAGCCATTTAAGACACTCTGGATCCTCCTTCCAAAGGTTGGATCCAATTGCTTTCAAGTCCTTGTCGATGACATGCTCCAATAGAAAATTCACCGGACCAATGGAATAGACAGGAGGCAAATTATTGATGGAGGAGCATGCATCCAAAACATCATACTCTAAGGCATCAAATGTATTCATTATGATTGCAGAAGCTCTGTGAGCTCTCTCGCACTCCCACAAAAAGAAATTAAGCATAATATCATTTGGTTCTGCTGTTCTAATGAAGCTGGGAATATCCCTCAATCGGATTTCCTTTATTCCTGGCACCCAATTGATTGTGGTCTCCAAATACCCATTCGTGATATAACTTAAGTCTGCATGCCAAACACAATTTACTTAGTTAATCTCATATAAACTATGCTCTAGTTACTTCTTTTAGGTAAGTTTATATTAACTTAATTGTTTCACATTTAAAATAGTTTATGACTAAAATTTTGTAAGAGAAAAATCCTTAGGAAAAAGAACAATTATACGTAAAAATTAAGTTTTATACATGCAAATAGTGAATTGATCGTTGATATAAATTACCCGAACCCTATACAACACAAAGTTTCATATATCAAACATTTAATACACATGCTTTTTTAAAAAAAAAAAATTTGAAAGATATAATTATTTTTTTTCCTAAAAAATTATCAGTAGGAATATTGTAGAATTTAATTATAAACTGCTTCCAATTCATAAGATGCTAATCTAAACACTCTTAGCATTTATGGTAAAAGAAATCAATTTACCTTTGAGGGGTGTTAAGCCCTTTTCAACGAGTTGACGATATTGCATATAGCACGTGAAGCCACAAGCACTTGCTGTCCAGAACATCACCTCGGGGATGCCCAATTCTTCAGCAACATCAAGAGTGAAACTCGTGATACTATCGGAAACTATGCAGGTGACAGAAGGGACATCTGGGGTATCATAGTTGAGCTTGGAAACGAGGCTCTTGAAGTGAGGCAAGCAATTTGTTCTAGTGGACTCACACAGGGAAGGTACATCCTGTGTTGCATCCATATGATCAGGTTCATCAGGAAGACCATCAGGGATGGTTTCACAACGGAAGGAGGGTAGCCCTTTGAGGGAATCAGGGCCTCTTGATTTGAGGAGGCGTCTGTGGTTGTACTCAGTGTTAACAAAGGTGATGTGGAAGCCCCTATGGTGAAGGAGCTTTGCTAGTTTGAGCATTGGGCTTATGTGGCCTTGTGCTGGGAATGGGACGCACACAGCATGAGGCTTCGCCATTGTGTTCAAAGAACCCATTTTTATTGCGTGCTTCCAAAAGAATGCAAGATTGCTATTAGCTAGCTGCGGCGAACTACTTTTCCTGGCACCAGAATTTATAAGGGAGGGAGAAGAGAGGCGGTGGGTATTACCAAATTAATGTATTTGATACTTCCTCTAATAATAGCATTCATGGTAACCTTTATATTTAAATAATTCAGAAAAAATTAGGACCATATGCCTATGATAACGAGTAACGACTGTTCAACAGATATTTTAGTTGGAGTATTGTTATTATTTATATTTAGTCATGATAGACGTCCTTTTCAACATCATTAGAATTATGTATAAATAAGTTCTATTTCTTATACGTAAGATGAATTTATTTATAAAAAAATATAGAAATATATGTATTAATAATTATAAATTTCAGTTATTTAAATGATAAAGATAATGAACTTTTTTATATATTATTAATTATTTAATTATATTTACCAAAAATATAACTAAAATATCTAATTATTTGTATATTAACTTCCAGTGTCTAAAAAAATTCAAAACTTATGGACAAATAATATTTTTTCCTTTAGTTGCTGTCAATAAGTTGATGAGGTGTTCAGTACTATATCATTATTATAATAGAGAAGATAACTGAAAAAAAAAAAAGTTATACATCCAGTTTATATTATATTTAAAAATTGATTTTGAGATATTGTTAATATCAAAGATTTATTCTATATTATTTTATGTACTTTTTTAAATAATTAATATAAAAATAAAATATTTATAGTAATGTTATATAGAAATTGTTTTGATAATATGTTAATATTAAATTTTTATATTTATATATGCACTATTCAATGTTAATTTTAAAAAATAAATATACAAATTTAAGTTTTAAAATTTATTCTTATGATAAATAAAAAATATATTTTGTTTGCTTATAATTAAATAAAAATATTTTTATTAATAATTTAAATATCAAAATTATGGTAGTAAGTAATATGTAGGTGCCAACTTGTAGCAGACAAGAAAACACACTGACTGGAAAAAAAAATGTCAAAAATACATTGACACAGCATATGCTGTTTTAAAAAGGAACATTGCTATATCATATCAATAATTTTCGGTGCGAAAATGTGAAGGAGCAACGTGTCGAGTGAAAAGTTGGATATTGCCTATTGAGGACCGTTGGCCGAAAATCACGCGTGGGTGCCTGACATAATTGGAGAGTTACTAGTCTTTGGATGAAAGTTACGAAAAGATATTCCGGCTAAAAATCGTTGCTCTTATGAAAGTATGAACTTTTTGCCGGTGACTCCAAAGGAGGGAATACTACTTATTCCAAAGAATTACACGTAGAAACAAAATCTTTTTGGAAGGGTAAAATAAAATAAAATAAAAATTGATTTGATTTATAAATTAAATTTTTTAAATAAAAAATAATTTTATTTATCAAATTTTATATATTAAATAACTTTATAATTGAAATTTTATATATTAAAATTGTAAAAATTTAATAAAAATCAATTTAATTTTAAAATTTAAACACAAATCAAATCAAATAATGTTTGAAAAGTATGAAGCTAGGCCCGGCATTCCCAAGTTGTCCACTTGTCCACTACTCGTATCCTATGAAATTGGAGTATACAGATCAAAGGCGGATGCTATGTTATATCGGATAAGTTTTGGTGCTATATGCACCAGTGTTTAATTATATTAATAAAATATAGTTAAATATATTTAAAAAGAGTTTAATTTAAATATATTGATAATAAAAAAATTTATATAGTAAATTAATTATATTTTTTATTTATGTACTTATTTAAATAATAATTAATTAAATTAAATATTTTTATTATTATATATATATATATATATATATATATATATATATATATATATATATATATATTATATCCTTTAAAAATACAATTAAATATACCATTACTTATCAATATTTTCAGAGAACTGTTACATGCATTTACGTACTTTTAGATGCATTAAAATGTGGCTAAACACTGGTGTATGATTTACCCCCTTATCCGCAGTGGACCTATGACGCCGCCATAGATCAAAATGCATGGCCCTCATTTTTATACGGGTCTATTGCTGCTTAATACCAATTACTAGTCGACATGGGTCCGTTCTTGCTTTAATGTCTACTAGTGGATTGATGGGACACTAATTTTCTTATCAATTTATACTTTTTATTTTCAATATAAATTTAAAAAATTATATTAATTTATTTTAAAAAATTAAAATTAAGTTAAAAATAAATTAATTTAAATTTATAAGTTATAAGTTTTTAAATTAATGTATTTAATTATTTTTATTATATAAAATTAAATTTAATATATTATCAGTATAAAATAATTTATATTATTATTTAATTATATATTTTTATTTATAAAATTTTTAAAATAATAAATAAATAAATCAAATATTTTTATTGATGCGGTATTATATGATTAGATATTTACGTAAAAAAATTTTATATTAATAATATATTAAAATTAAATTCATATTAGACAATTTTTTTATTTTTAATTAAAATTTTAAAAAATATGAAATAATATTCAACTTTAGATAATACCTTTTTGAAAGTTAAAAGGCACTAAGAAATGAACAAATAAAATAAATAGATAATTTTAATCCATTTTTAATATATAAAAAAATGAAATATAAGAATAAAAATAAAAGTCAAATTGGATACCAAATAATAGCTAGTGAGGAAAATCTCCTTTATCGCTAGTGTAGATAAAAACAGCTTATCCAGCTTTTTATCTGGTCCCAAAAAAAAAACCAACAAAAAGCTAACCACTCCCTCTAAGGAAACCTACACCCTCCCGATACTCTCTAATAATTTACTGAATACTCAGAGGCAGACTATCAAAGTGATGACCTCCACAGCTCAAAGCACGTCGCAGACTGGCAAGAACATCTGTTGCTCCGTTCCCTTCACGGAACACGTGTTCCACCTTGACTTTCCAATCCAACCGTTGCAATGCACGAGCTCTTTTCACCAGCGGCCATGTAGAATGCACTGATATTGATATACTAATATATAATTATATATTTATATAAATTTTTTTAATATATATAAATTAAATCTTTTAAAAATATGATTAAATATATCATTATTTATCAGTATTTTAAAAGAAGTGTGGCTTAATGTATTTACATACTTTTAGATACATTTAATCACATTTAATACCTCCTTATCCAAGATGCACCTAAGTGGCCGCCATAGATCAAAATGAATGGCACTCTTTCTTGTACGAAGAAATACATGTACATGGTTGAGAAATATCGTGTGATTATATTTTTTATAAATTATATAAAATATATTTATATAATTAATTTAAAGATATAATTATATCATATTACTGAATTATATAAATATTTTTCTTTTGCACGAGTCTATTGCTGCTCTAGTACCAATTATTAGACGACATGGGTCTGTACTTGCTTTGACATCTATTAATGGATTGATGGGACACTAATTTTTTTAACAATTTATACTTTTTATTTTCAATATTTAAAAAATTATTTTCATTTATTTTAAAAAAATTATATTATTATTTACACATTTTTTTTATTTCTAAAATTCTTAAAATAATAAATAAATTAATTAAATATTTTATATTTTATTTAATTGGAAAAAATTAGAAAAAAAAGAGAAAAAAAATTAAAAAAATCTATTTTCTTTTATTTAGATATGAAAGAAGATATGAAAAGAAAGATTAAACAATAAAGAATAAATTATGGGATCCACCTAAAAGCGAAAACCAGGGAAGGAGCATGCAATTTTCAATATTCCAAAATATTAAAATAACATTCCTCTTCACATTATCGTAAATAAATAATATTTTGATTTTGTTATATAATCATTTCGCTTTCAGTTATTTATATTATATTTAGTGAATTATTCATATATTTTATATGTTGCGCAATAGTCTCAATCAAGTTTGTCATATCCTGGAGCTCCTCTTTTGTGGGATTCTGATCCAATGACCAGATGAAGATAGCTAGTTCATCCACAGTAATGCATCGCATTAAGGATTCATGAGGATACGCACGAGTTACAAATAACCACCGTATACGTTTGTAAATGTGCTTGTGTTTGATGATAATTCTATAAAATGTAATTTATAAACACTGTATTTCTGAAGTAATAATTGAAGTATGAAGGACATTGGCACATTCACATAAAGTTTCCAAATGAAATTAAAGAGAGACCCATCCAAGTGAAAATCATACATAATGCAAAAGGGAGAAAGCTTTCTCACTCACCATCTCCATCTCTGTCAAACAAGCCAAAGGCGTCTTTGATCTCAACAATCTGTTCTTCACTCAGAACATCTGCCATGGTGTGTGCTTTCTTTTTTGATAATTGAAAGATGGCTCAATACTCATAAGGAGTGGAGCAATTATTACATAACAGTATCTCAACGGGAAAAGATAAACATCAAAGCTATAAATTCTTGCTTCTAGTTCAATCAGGGTTCAAGGTACAAAACCCATTGGAACCCAGTCAAAACATCCAAACATATTTATTGCTATGTTCAATACACTTCAACCTGCATTTGTAGAAATGAACGCGGAAACAAACAGAGCTTGAGGAGTGAAAATGGTACATATCGTATGCGATGTAGCATACTTATGGGCAATGACCTGCATAAGTAAGACCCAAGTCTCATGTACCACTCACCACCACTCCTCTATATAAGAAAATTGAATGAAAGTGAAATTGGGGGTTAAAAAACAAATCAATCACAAGAAAGAGACATAAAAGACCGTGCGATCATCATGCGGGTGGAGTGTTGGGATTGTCACAAAAATAATGCTTCAGCAAGAGGAAAGAAACTACTTCCTTGTGCTAGGAATTGATGGAATAAAAAATATATGATCCTTAATTTACTGCTTTCTGGCTGTATTACTGTCCGTCCAATAGGACTTTCTTTAGTTTACTAGAGACATAACTCCAGCATAATGAGAGGAAATTGTGAAGTAGACTATTTTGTACGTTTGTGAGCATCAAATATTTTCTATATTGATTCAATGCCGGTCAGCGCACATTCCAGATTTCCGGTGTTTACTTTTTCCCCCAATTTGACAAAAATCGACTTCCAACTAAAATCTAAAATAACACATAACTATCCAAAAAATCACAAAAGGAATGATTTTTTGTCTTCTTTTTTGTTTTTTCTCTCCCACTCTCTGCAGTGCATTTAGTAACAAGTGAGATATAGATTCAGTTGCATGATTCACATGCAAAACTGTCCGATGGCTGCACTTATTCAGCGGGACTGAAGGTGGAATGGCAGCACTTGAGCTCATATAACTGGTCATATTAACAGTGGCCTCTCCAAGAATCCAGATCTTGACGATCCCTATCAAGTGACATCACTTATTCGATAATACAAACAGAGAAATTTCTAACTGATAAAAACAGAGTGCATAATAAAAGAAGCAACAATAGTGCCAGCACCATGGTAACAATAAGCTTGAGGAGACATAAGCTCAGCTGTTAAATAATTTGTTTGTGCCATCTAACGCGATAAAGGAAAAAAGGGAAAAAAGTACGGCATAACAACTACTTCAAAATGTAAGTGGATTTTCCAACTCATTAACAGCCTCCAAAGTGAATCCTCAGCTTTTACTCTTTTTTGCTAATAAGAAAAATGTATTAATTGCTTATACAGACAAGCAATATGTGTTCCTAACTCAGTGAATATACTACTCCAAAGGCCTAAAAAGCATTAGCTAAAACAAAAATCTAAACACAATCAGATTGCTGCACAAGAACATTGGAACCAGGTTCCTGATTAATGGCAGATACTCCAGAGGGTGTCTGGTATCATATCTGATTACTTCTGAATAAAACCAAAACCTGCAAAAATCAATAGAAGTTTCAGGATGACAAAAGTTAATGTCATTTAAGAATAAGATATTCAGTTGAACCAGAGAGATAAATTCTAGCTCTACTTCCTCCTTTTAGTTTGTTGACAGGAACATCCAAAAAGGCCCCAAGTTTCTCGACTAAAAGGCGATATGATAAGAGCCTTATAACAATCAAATCACAAAAGCTAGCTATTGTGATAGGAAAGCCTAAAGCTTTATAAACCCCCCATCAGAATCTCATACTTCCGGTATAGGACTCCCATACCTTGCAATTGGGTCATAACATCTTGCCACACACCGTAGCCGCTGTGCCCATGCGGGCTAGCTGTGCACTAGCCCCTTTGACTAGTCCCCAGCGAACATTGAAATGCTGGCATTTCTAACCACGCCACTTGATTGCAACTGAGAAACATGGTTTAAAGCTCTGATACCAATTGATATGAACCTTGGGAGAACAACATCACAAAGCGATATAAGCTAGCTTAATTACAAATTTCAAGTGAAGTTGTTCTTTGACATAGCAGCACAGCTTAGTTAGTTTAGTAATCGAGATTTTGCTCATTGATACTCCAAGTTTAATAAATATAAAGCAGTAACAAGCTGTTAGATTTCAAATGAGCACCAACTTTTGAGTGGTTCTTTAACAAGAGTTAGGAGCTAGAAAGTAAATACACTTTGAACCAATCAAGTGACATCCCCACTGCATAAAAAGGGAAGAAAAGGGAGCTCATGGCATGAGTAGAGTTAAAAGTTAGAAACTAACAAGCTGAAAATAAAACCTTGATCTGATCAGGGAAAAGATAACTAACAAGGACAAAATCAAACTTTTGAGCACATTCTGCAATGTGATTGCCATGCCTTTACTACCACATTCTAAATTTTCAAAATGAGTTGCAACAAAACATCCCAACCACCATTCTCTACTTATGTGCTCTTCATCTAGTCATAGTTTAAGTACAGTTAAAAGCTTTAAACAAGATTTCATCTTGGTCTGTTAAGGAGCAAGATAACTGATAAGGACAAAAACAAGCTAATAAGCACAGTCTGCAATGAAATTGCCATGCCTTTATTACCACATTCCAAATTTTCAAAATGAGTCTATACACACATCATTCCAAATTTCATTCTCAACTTTTGCACAGGTAGGAAATCATCGTACCTTCTCTCTCATCATCTGAAAGAGCTCAAATACTAACACTTGACCCGAACTTACATTTTCCCAACCACTGTAACAAAAGAAACCAAGTTGAAAGAAGCCATGTGATCCAAAATTACAAATTCACTTCCTAATGAGAATGACAAATACTTGAAAAGGTGCAATGTTATCCCTTAAACAAGTCATCACAGCCCACAGGCAAAAGGAAACTAAATCACAAGTCACAAGTAACAGTCACTTGACAAGTGAAGGATAGATACCACGGCAATAATAAAGTTGCTTTAGGTCAAATGATCAATAATTCCTCTCTGTTGTTGTTAAAGGTTGAGGATACTTTCATGTTTTACCAAGCTAATGCTTGGTATGTCAATAATCAAGTGTGGAGGGGTGCATGCCTTACCTTTTAAGCAAGCATCTTCTTCTCGGGCGCGGAAATAGAGGAATTCAGCATCAATAAGGCGCGAAAATAAATGAATCCAGCATCCATGAATATTCATAGTCCTTCATGCTGAAGACACGCTTCACCTGGACACTAACAGATACGAAATCCTTTCGGGGAGCCTCAGTACCAATGTCAATGTTGGTGTCAGTGTTAATGTCAATGTTGGCCTCTATCACGGTCAGGGTAAAGACTGATATGTAAAGGACTGGCTTGTCATGGTTGGGGGTACACCCATAAAGCAGAGCACACACCATGCCGTTGCCAAGGTCGACAAAGCTGAAGTGACTGTCGTCAGCAGCAAAAGAGGTGGGGCGAATTCCCTTAAGACAATCATCAAGCCGTTGACAGAGAATGACGGCACCGTTTTGGTTGTTCACCAGCAAAGCATCTATCATCACTTCTATTTCGCGGTAACTACCAAGAATAATAGTTAACGACCATGAAAGCGCGACACTGCAGTTGCTAAGACGGGACATTCTGACAGTTGGAAAACAAAATTTACCAATCGTCTCCGGGAAATACTGCGAGAAAGAGTGCGTAGTATCCTCGTCCAAGGTCGTCCATGCGGCGCTACTGGGTTCGAAGGAATACATTAAGGGTTCTCCTTCTCTCAAGTAGACTCGGAAGAAGAGTCTATCTTGGAAAACGAAACAATGGCAGCCACTGAAATCTGAATGCCTAAGGCCAAAGGGAGCAGGAGGAGGGGACAAGGGTTGCCACTTACCAATGATAGAACCCAAAGACCCTCCGCTTCTTCCGGTAGATATGATCTGTAGAATACAAGCAAGTATACATCACCTGAGATGTTTCCCATAAAGCAGGGAGCAAAGGGCGTAGGTGGCCGAGAGACAAGGTCAGCCGCAGTACACTTCCTATTTTCCACATCGACTCGGTAGATTTTGCAGAAAGGCACCTTAGCAAGACATTCTTCTATATCGTAGATATATCTCAAGCCTCTTCCCGGCACATAAGTCCTTTCACGGCGAGCTATGCTACCAAGATATTTTTCGATGTGCCAGGTATTAATCAAACCTGCTACGGCCACATAGAGCTCGGAATCGAAAACGAAATGATGATGTGTCTCCTGATTCTCGTCTGGAACATTTACATAGGAAAACGAAGGTGGAGGTGAAGATAAAGATTCCCAATCCACAACCTCCTCCTTCCCCAGTGCTAACAAGTCGCCGAGATTGATCCACAAAAGCTCTCTTGCCATCATCACGAAAAGGCAAGCATCCGCCATCTCAAACAAAACAAAATGCACAGCACAAAAGATAGGGTTTACTGCCGACAATAGAATGGAGGACGAAGGAACCGTACAAGAGATAGAGTTTACAGCCAACAATAGAGAGGACAAAGGAACGGAAGGCCACAACCTCGATATATTTGGGGGCTTGAGCAAATTCGCGAAATCGATATGATTTTGTTCTTCTGACTTAACCTTTATTTTTTAGTAAAATGCATTTAACACTTTCGCTATTAAAAAATAACTCTTCATCCCATCTACTTATAAAATATTTATCCCACTTTAATCTATTAAAAATATATTTGGATTAATTTTTTTGTTCTTTTCAAAAAAAACTTTTTAATTATTTTTTATCAAAAAAAGTACTTTTATATATTTTAAAAAATATATTTGAATATAATTATAGGAAAAAAGTTACTTATAGGAAAAGTCAATTTACTATTTGTTTTTAAAAGTTAGAAATATCCAACTTAAAAAAAAAAAATCGCATGTGATTTTTGAAGGATAATTTTGGATACATTTATTTTTTAAAAAATATTTTTCCTAATATTTTTCTTTTTCTGCTTCTAGTTCTAGTTCTATTTCTATTTTTAAAGAAATATTTTTCCTAAAATTTTAACCAAACAGACCCTTTTATTAAAAATTATTGTTGCTTTCTTTTTTTTTTTTTGAAGCTAGGTACTAATAATTTTAAAAAAAGTGATAAATTATTTTTTTTACAAGGGCTTTTTTTTGTATCCAAATATACTTAGGTATGTTTGGATAAGGTTATAAAAAAAAGAAAATTTCCTTTAAAAATTTTTTTAGTAAAGCTATATTTTTTTAAAAAAATTATTTTATATTTAGATAGATTATCTGAGAAGTACTTTGAATGATAAAGAATAGTATGCTATTTGAATACAAAATAATCAAAGCACTTCTTTTGTAACATCCCAATATAACATTATAGGAAATAATGAAAACGTTCTTGGGCAAACTTTTGTTATTTATAGCCTTGCCCCTGAATATTTTTTAAAATGACATTTAGGCCCCTATATCAGTTGAATTAGCAGAATAAGGTTTTAAACGAAGCTGAACCACATAGCGGAAACGTAGAAACCCAATTCTTGGCCAATTAGGCCACGGAGGTGTCCACATGTGAAATGACGTGGGATGCCCCAAACTTGTTTAAACTTACAAAAATACCATTAGCCATAGAAAACAGAAAACAGAAGGCCGTAAATTTGCAAAACATTTAAGTTACACCGTTAATCGATTTATTCGATTTTATTGAGTTTGTAAAGTTAATTAAAGGTTAACTAGGAGTTGATTAGAAGTTAATTAGAAATATTAGAATCAAGAAGAATTAGAATAGACACATAGAAACTTTAACAAAAAGTTTTCCAAACTATTTTGCCGATTTGAAGGAAATCGGTAGAGATTCAGTATTTTAAACTGTCAGAACCGAATCAATATAATTGCACATCCTAAACCCTATGTTAAGTGGCTGAAAATTTAGCCACATGGCCATTTAAAGGTGGTGCAAATCAGCCTCACAAAGGGAGGCCTTGTTGGCTCATTTGTGAGCCACTTGAAGAGCCAACCAATGGGAGGCCAATCCTTCAACAGCCATCATAATTAACATTAGATTTTTCCTTCTTTCTCCCCCCATTTTTTGTGCTCCCTTCAGTAGCCCTCTTTCTCTCCCTTTTTCTTCTTCATCTCCTCATCCTCATTTCTTCACCCCACTTCCATGCCTTCACCAAACTTTGCCTCCTTTCCCCTACAACCCAAGTTTTGAGGTAGGATTCAACTTCTTTAACTAATTTCTTGTGAGTTGGTGGCTGTTGATAACTTATCTATATTCATGTACCTGATATTATGTTAGGCTTATGTGATTGTCCATGGCTGGATTATCGGGTTTTTATTGAGTTTTGATTAGTTAATTAGTGAAAGGATCAAGAATGGAAGCAACTAGAGTGAGGTTAACCAAGAAACCATATGGCAATCTGCACGGCAGAGTGTACGGCTCTGCCTACAGTTGTTTAAATTTAATGAAACTATTTTTATATGAAACTAGACATCTAGGGCTTTCGAACCATATAAATCATAAGGCCATTGGATTAGTATTGAGAGAGATATGAATTTTTTAAGTTTACCCTAGGATTTTGACCCCAATTCTAAGCAGACTGGATTTTAAGGGGTATATCTCGGCCTATACTCTTTCAAATTGAGTGCAACCAATTTTGTTAGAAAGTTAACATTCCATAAAACTTTTAGAGCTAAATTTGGTTCCAATTGTTCTCAGTAATTCCTTGAAATTTCCTTAAGTCCAAAGTGGGCTAAAACATGACAGTCCAGAGGGGTCAAATTTCAAAGCTTATAACTCAAGCTCTACTCAAGCAAATGAAATGGAACTTCTTTCAAATGAAAGCTTGTCCTGTTACCTTTAATATAATAGAAATTTCATATAATTTCAACTATTTTTCAATTTTTAGTGAATTTTTATTTTTAAGTGTGTAATTCTGGCTAACTATAGAGTAGGCTGAGATTGAACTCTAATAACTTGAGCTACATTTATCAAAATTAGATGGGTCTAAAGAAGTTCGAAAATAAACACACAACACCCCCAACATATACAAAATTTAGGTCTAAATGAGTTAAATAGAAATTATGACTTATTTTAAAAAAAATGGGTAGAGTGAAGGTGCTAAGATAGCAGCTATACTTCAAATACAACTAATATTTCCATGAGCTTGATGTTGAATTGTGAATGAAATGTTGTGGCTTTTCTATAAAATTGATTGTTTGAGTACTGGCACAATTCACAGAAAAGCGGACTCGATCCGTTATGCTGCCAAATTTTTGGCAGAAGTCTATGAAATCATGAGTGTTTATTTTACAAGAAATTTATGATATGAACAGCTATACAATTATGAATATGTTATAGGGATATGATCATGAATTATTCTTATGAGAGCATGCATATTTGCATATGAATGAAGGAAGAATATATGAGATCCCTTCACTTGGAGGTAGTTATTTGGGTCCCTCCAGGTAAAGGCAGTTAAAAGATAAAGATGTGGGTCCCTTCACTTGGATGTAGTTGCACATTGAATCACTCCCTGTGAAGGCTGCTAAAACTTTTGGGTCCCTCTATATTAGAGACAGTTGGCATCCCTCCAACCTAGAGGCATATGGATCCCGTTACAGGTCAGTACTGTGTGACGACGGTCACGAGTTGAGCTCACTCCTAGATCAGGTTACCCAAAGGTAGTAAAGATTAAAAAAAGGCAAGATACAAGTAAAAGATGCACTTGAGGACGGCGATACGTAATGCTTAAGTGTAAACCCAAGTAAGCACCCTAGGAACGGTAATACATAACGCCTAGGTGTGCCAAGTAATGAAAGTAAAGAAAGTTAACAGGAGAAATAATCACTTGCAACAAATGTATTGTTGCACTCATAAATGCATATTATTTAGTTGTTCTTTGATCTGCTATGCTTATGCTTCAATTCTTTTCCCTACTTATTAAGAGACTAATTGTATCTATATGTAGACGTTCATTATTCTGCTGCATTTATGTTTAGATTCTTCCTTTGATTAACAAGTGTATTAATAAAATGAACTCTGCTTCGGATAATATATTTTCAAACTATAAAACTGAAAAGTCTATTAACATGTTCACCTGTTACATAATAAATCAAAGTAGCTGAAGATAATAATGATGACACAGTATGTAATAGTTAATTGAATCCTACTGAGAATTTATAATTCTCACTATATTTCTGTATTATCTCCAGATAGTTCAAGAAATATTGGGGACAACCATAGGTTGCTATCAGACAAGATTCGTTCAGGTAATAGTAACAACTTCTGAGTGGGTGCTATGACTTAAGCATAGTACTATACTTGGGAGGGTGTTACATCTTTTACAGCCAAATTACAAACTAAAAAAAAAACCTTCAAAAAGAGGAAAGAAAACTGGGTTTTGATAAAGGATAAGAAGAGAACAAACATATTATAATTTTAAATAAAGGTAAAAGATAATTTTATTAAAAATTATTTTTACTTTTATTTTTTTAGAAGCTGGGTATTCTTAGCTTTAGAAAAAAAAAATGGTAACTTGAGTTTTTTCCTTTTATTACAAGCACTTTTGTCTTGAAAAAGCTAATCCAAACAAAGTCTAAAAACTTATAAAATGCACTTTTTATTTTAAAAACCAAAAACACTTTTTTCTAAAAATATTCAATCAATCCAAACACACTATTAGTAGATTGGGGTAGAGTGCATATTTTGTGAATAAATAGGGTGGTGTACTATTTTTTGATACCTCAAGAGTCTTAAGTGTATTTTATTCTTTACTTTTTTATAATTTCACGAATATATTAAAATAAAATAATGAACCAGGATAGATGAACTCGGAACTTGGAGATAATGAAAAGAGAATTCAAATTATAACGAAGTTCCATGTTTTTGTTGCGAGTTTCGAGTTCATGTATGCGAGTTCCAAGTTCTCTTCGAGGATCTCACCTATGTCACATGTCTTCTAAACATTAGTACCAATTATGATCAGCACGGTACTTATTTTTTACAATATGCACCAGAGCAATTACCTAATAATTATTATCTTTTATGATTACAAACTTTAAATATTATTGATTTCTGTTAAATTTTAAGATTTAAATTTGATGCACTTTTAGAAGGAGCGTAAACAAGTTGGTTTGGTGCATGTTTGAGTCAAAAATAAATTCGAATCAATCAAATTTAATTGGGTTAGTTTAGTTCAATTTTTCAATTTTTTTAAACAAATCCAAACCAAACCAATCCGATTAAGATCGGGTTGATTTGGTTTGGATTATTGGATTGAAGTGAAAAATAAAGAATTGAAATTTTTTCAAAAAAAATATTATTTTATAACAACTAACAATACTGTTAAACTTAATTATGATACACCTAATAATAGTGTGTGTGTGTGTGTGTGTGTAGGGAGAGGATCAAGTGAGAAGAGTGGTTACTTGTGAGAAGAGCAAATCTTGACTTTTAGATCTTATATAAATAGTTAAGATTAAAATATAAAGTTGTGTAAATTTTTAAGTGATCATATGACCTTTAAACAACTTTAACTCTTAACTATCCATATATGGTTATGCGTCCCAATTTTACTCATTTCATTTCATAATAAACCACTCCCCATATATATATATATATGAGGGAGAATCCATTTACACTAAGTTTTCTTTACTTACACCTAATTTCCGTCATTAGATTTAAACTAATTTAAAGGTGGAGATTAATTACTAACTAATTAAGAGTCATTAGCCCTTGTATTTTTCCCTCATTCTTCTCCAACTCCTTCTCTCTCAAGGGCTCTCCTCTCTCACGACATCTTTGCCTGTTTTTACTTTCATCGAAAAAAGAAGATACAATGGGAAAAATGGGTTCACCTCAAATTCTGGTTTCTTGTGGCCACTTTCTACCAAAGCATATTTTATTTCATTACAAGCCATGACTCTCTTTCATCTCGCCTTATGATTCAAGAATCATGCTGTATGAATGAGGAAGAATCATGATGTTGTTGGACGAGATAGCATGAAAAGGGGGGGATTGAATTGTGCTTTTAAGAAACTTTATAATTTGAAAAATTTTAATAAAACAATTTATCTCAAGTTCAAGACTTGGATTGCGGAAGCGATTATATTAGATTTTGTTTTAAATAAAGTTTAAACAAAAAAGAACTTATGTGATAAAAACTAAGTAACAAGATAAGAGATAGAAAAGTCACATAAGAAATTTTTATACTGGTTCAACCAAACTATTTGCCTACTTCTAGTCCTGAACTCTTTGTTGAGATTTTATAATCACAAATTTTCTTTGTCCAAACTTCTCCAAGTTTCTTATAAGTGAGTAGTCTTTTGCCTCTCCAAGCTTTACAAATGAGTTGTGTTTTCCTAGCCTCTCCAAGCTCACTTTGACTACTACTAGGCCCAGGTACAATTTATACAAGTAATGTGGATTTTGTTTTTGCTCAAACACTCACACTAACTCTCTTGATAGAAAATAAACAATAAAGTTCTGTCTGTGTGACTTCTTTAAAATCTCAAAGAGAAAATATTATCTAATACAGAACAGTAGAGAAGATTTTCTTTTGATCAGAAGTTACAATGAGTAACTTTTTGGAGCTTTTAGATAGTTGAGAAAGATGAAAAAAGGAAGCTCTTTTTACATAAGAAACATATAAACAGTCTAATTCTTCTTTCTTCGACTTTCGGTCTTATATAGATTTCAAAATATGACTGTTTAAATTTACAGGCCTTGATCTTTGTGATTCTTTTAGCCTGCTGGTCTACGACTAGACAGAGAAGAAATAGCCTTCCTTTTTCCATTTACACAGAAGTGGAAAAGTAGTCGTTTGTTGGTTTGGCACCTATTCAGACTTGTCAATGCCTCTTCTATATCTTGTCAAATCACCTTTTTGACCTTTTTGAATTTTTCTATGAAGCGTACAGAGGAAGCTTTGAAGATGTAAAACTTCATCAGAAACATGTCTCTGGAGATTTCCCTTCTGGACGAAGTCATCTTTCTCGTTGAACAATGTTTGTTCTAGAGGCATAATTTTCTCTTCTGGTGTTGCAATTTCATCCTTCTGAACCTTTCTTTCTGTTTCTTTCATGATAGAGCAAGAAGTATATAAAGCATATATTCCATACCAAGTATATTAAATAAAAGAACGATGGATAGCACAACTTTGTTAATTCTCAAGCAGATAATGCATACAATTATGATCTTTTTCACGAAAGAAAATATTTCTAAATACAAATCATTCAAGTACAAAAAGATTAACTTAAACTCTGATTTGGTATGTATCAAAACCTTAAAACTCATTATAGTTCACAACCATAAAACGGTTTCTGAAGAGCATTGGAGCTAACAGATGCCATATCATCATATATCATTTATAATTAAAAGCACTTAAGGTCACTTATCTCCTTCGAGCCCAATATTACTCAGTAGGAATAATGTTCTTACAGAACTTCAAAACTACAGAACTACAGCAGCAATATCGCTTTCTTCATCTGATGGGCTCTTCTTTCTTATTTTCTTGCAAAATAAGATTATTTCTCTAAATAACCTTGGGGATTACTCAAAGTCTCAAACTAATTTAAAGAATGTCAATAAACTTAAATCTAGTAGTTAAAAAACTTTTTAAAGATTGATTCACACTCATGTAAAATATCCCAAATATTAGAAACGATGCAAACGACAACCATATTTCAATCTAAAAACCCTTGGGTTTTTATAGGATCCAAATTAAGCCGAAAACTATTGTCATCCCAACGTTGTAAAATTTTAAAAAATTTGGTGCAGAATCTGTCCTAAAAAAAAATCCTTGTTTTTCTCTTGCTGAAAGGAAAAAAAATGCTTAGAGGGTCTATGAGAGAGAAGATGTCATGACAGAGAGGAGGAATGATGAAAGAAAAATTTGTGCACAGTGGTCATGAGAGAGAAGGAGGCACATGAGAGAGAGAGAGAGAGAGAGAGAATGAATTAGAGAATAAAGAGAAAAGAATGATGGCATGTGACTCTTACTTAGTTAGTAATTCCCACCTTTCAATTAATTTGAATCTAATGGCCATAATTGGGTATAAGAAAAGACAACTTACACTAGTATAAATGGATCCTCCTTCTCTCTCTTTCTCTCTCTCTCTCTCTCTCTCTCTCTCTCTCTCTATATATATATATATATATATATTCTTTAAACAAATATTAACAAAAAAAGATAAAAAAATGGCTCCATTATTAAAAGTTTAAGTGCAAAATTTTGAAAAATTAGAAATAACAAGTAATTGATTAAGTGATCAAGTTAGGAGTTTGCAAGATTAGGTTGAAAAATTATAAGTTAGAAATCGAACCAATAATAATTGGTTGGATTTGGTTTCGCCTTAAAATGAACTAATTGCTTGAATCGATCTTAATCAACTTCATTGGTTTGGTTAGGATTTTTAGGTTCATCCGATCAATTCGATCCACTTACACTCCTAACAATCAATATAAAAAAGTTTTATACAGATATCTAGTAAAGTATTACCTTATAAATCTTATAAATAAAAGTATGTAATCGAATAACAATGTAAAACTCTTCTTTATATTGACAATATATTATAATTAATATTTAAATTTTATTATGTACGTCTTGTTTTATATTACAACTCAAATTATTATGTTAAATATTTATTTGCCATTTTCTATTAGATGGATCCGTTTTTATTTCTTTTCGTATCTATTATAAGTTTTCAATAATCTATCTGTATAATTTATCAAGGAATAATAAATGGTCTAAAATTCTCTTATGCGGCAATTGCAAGGCATAGAATTATATCAGGTGACAATTAATATTAAAATAAAAATAATTTTTCTGAGTGAAATATAAATAATAAAAATACTTTGTTAACATTTTAATAATTTATAATAATTTTGGTATACTGATAATGTAAAAGAAGAGTTTTACACGAATTTTATATTAATATTTAATTATATATTATCACAATCAGCCAATATTTTTGACTTTTGTATCCGCTATTTGAAAGTCTTGCTGTTGGGAGGAATTGATTTAATAATAGTGTGAAAGAGTTTTAAATTAATAATGCATCAAAATTAAATTCAAAAATACAATTTTAATTTGAGAAAGATTAAATAAAATGGATTTTTTTTATCAGATCTTAAAATAAAATATTAACATAAATTTAAAATATGTATAAAGATTAAATGATTTATAGTTTAGGGTTTAAATTATAGTAATATACAATGTAATATATTAAAAGGAGAACAGTACATGGCAATATTTTACATGTCAAAAGTATAAAATTGGGCATATGAATCATTCATTGATTGTTCATCACTCCATGCCGTAGGGTTTAGGGCATATGAGTCATTCATTGATTAGGATCTAGCTCTATTGGTATAGAATCAACACAGTAGAATGGCGTGACAAAGTCTTGTTTTTCAGAGTTGTGGCTTGACGATGATAGTCTCTTTAATTTAGATGATGAAGGGCGAGCAAATGTGCTGTTGCTGCTTCAAATATCATCAGGAACTTCTCTTTCATGCCAGATAATGAAGTTATATTTTTGGGGTTCAAGTGAAAATACGTACAACCCTCAGCACTACACTATTTTTAACAATAATAAAAATCCTTCAAACTTTACTTCTACGAGATATCAAGATACTAAAACTGTTCTATGTATAGCTTGTCAACAAAAAGCATTCTATATCATTTTCACATTCCAAGTGCCCAATCATCTGTCCTTGTTTTTCGATAATTACACCAAGGCTCTAAACTCCCAAATTAAGGGAGAAGCAACGGAAGATAGCAAAAGATCAGCAGACACAACAAAAAAACAAAGGCCCAGATCTAAAGCCATCACAGAAAACTAAAAGCACTAAGGCCAAACACCTGACCTTACACTTAGCCGATCAACAAGAAGACACCAACAGAAACATTGCAGCAGCTCCACATCTGCCACTCACTCCAATTGCCAATATTTCTTGAGTTGCTCCTCACTTCCAAAAAATGAAATAGACAACCAACTTCATTAAAAAGCCCCTGATTAGAATCTCATACATTTCCAAGTATTCCAATAGATGGATTACCACCAAAGTTAACTCCAACCACTTGAAACACAGCACCCAACAAACTATCAACAGAAAAAAAAGGCTGATTCCTCCTACTCTTATCAAATCCCATCAAACAAACGCTAAAGACACAAAAAAGCGATAACCCCAGAGAAGAATTGTTAAATGCCACAAAAAACTATCCCAAACTGATATTCCCAGAAAAACACCTAGCTGCACAGACCACCAAGCACAAGGTACCTGGCACGTAACAGGAGATACAAAAAGACCAGCTTGAACAAAAACTAAGTCACAGCCTTATAACTGTCCCCTAAACAACACGGCATAACCTCCTGCAAGCAACTTCAAAAACAAACCCCTATTTCATTGCCATACATACATCAACAACATATATACCAACATTGCCAGCCACTTTTGTTTTTCTCTATGACGAAAATCGATGTTCACCAACCCCCCAATACATCAAGACCCCATGTGATAAAAATTATGAAGAAGAAATAGACTTACATGGGTCCTTCAGTACCACCTTCCTCTTTCTTGGTCCCTTCTTCTTTGTTCGCCTTCCTCTACTTTTCTAACCATTATAAGCTTCTATACCTTTCTTAGACTTTATCAGAGCTTTGATAACTTCCTCTTCATTACTAACATGTAAGCCAATAGCCTTGCTAAGGTTCTACGTATCCTGGGCTTCTTCTTCAGGCACTTAATGATCTGTGTTGTCATTGCCCTGCAATTCCTCTTGTTCCTTTCCACCGTAGCCTAATCTGCAGTCCCTACTTTTCTTTCAAAACCAGGAGGAGCTGATAAGGAGGAGGATACTTCCATATTAGGGCCATTTGTTTCCTTCCTCTATTCTCCATTTGAAACCAGATTAAGGGGCTTATTTCCATCCAACCCTACCCCCTGATTATGCAAATCCCCATCTTGTCTCACTTCAAACATTCTTATAACATCTTGCAAACTTTGGGTTCTGCTGACCTCTAAGCCATTTGACCTATTCAACCAATCTCCAACTCCATAATCTTGCTTCCCTTGGGAATTAACTTCACACTCATGGGTATTTTGGATTTCCACATCCATTAAGTTAGCTTCATCATTATCTTTGTTAACTCAGGTTTTAGATGACTCTTCAAAATCTGGCACTTTATACATAGAGTTCTATTTTAAAACCTCCCCTGGCCACGTGTCTTTTGAGCTTGCATATTTGGAAGACTTCGCAATTTGCTTCCATTTAATCTGGTGCTGAAATTGAAACAAGAGTGCTATAGACTTCACTCTCCACCTCTTTCACATAAATATTGTAACATCATCCACCAAGTTTAAGAACTACCCACCCCTAAATTTGCTGCCATATGTAAGTATTAATTAGGATCTTCGCTACACTCATAAACTTCATCTCTTCAGTAAACCTATCCAGCCAAACCATTGTGCCCCACACTTCTGCTAATTTCTTAAGGTTACCTTCAAACCAAGCATGCAGGGGTATCCCATAGCACTTAATCCACGTTCTTCGTGTTTGACACCACTCTTCCTCACACTAGCATCTAACCTTTGCAAAATGGTTCAACAGCAGCTCCAATCCAGATTTCATAGCTTCCTCCCGGTCCTCTTTTGTCTCAAATGTTACTAAAGCTTTATATGCCCTCATTTCCTGCACACTAGTGATAGACCTCCATGCATTGAGTAACTTATCAACCAAAAGACTGAAATTTATGGGCTTAACTGTCTCACCTATGACACTCCTCTCCAACCATTCCATGTTCTTCTCCTCTACCTCACCCTCTACCATTATTGTTTTTTCTTTCTCATCGCTTCCTTTCCCAACTTGATTATTATTTATTCTCTCAGAGCTCTACATAAACATAGTTCTCCAGGACTGCTGGGCCTCCTTCTTCACATCGTGACCATGTAGGACCTCCTTACAGGTTCTTCCGTCTATTTCACTTCTCCACTTGTTACATGCATCAATATACCCCCTCCCTTTTTCATGGTTCTCATTGTTTTCCCCTATTCTAAAATGCATCCGCTTGTATTTTGCTTCACTGACCCTCAACTTGTATACCCTTATCACCAGTCCATCTAGATTATTAATCGCCCTTTCTGCCTCTTCTTTTCGATAGAATTTAACAAAAGCAAATGGAGAGCATTCGACATCCTTCTCCTCCTTCGAGACATGTAAATATCTGAGATTCTTCCTTCAAACTCAAAAATTTGTCTCAGCTAGTCTAAAGTGATTGAATCTGGCAAGTTGTCTACAAACACAGAGAAAGTTGTTTCCTCAATCCTCCTAAGCTCCTCCCTTCGCTACTTTCTATTAGATCAACCTTACTCATCTTTTCACTCTCTCCTTTATGACGAAAAGCGCCCCTATTCGAAGCCCATAACAGAAGCTCCGTATCCCAGACTACTTCCTATGATTATCCCCCTTCTAACCACCTCTGAAACCCTAAACACTTTTCTTAGATTTCAAGTACCATATACATGCCTGGAACCAAACCCACAATCGAAACAAACAAATCCAAGAATAGAAAGAGGAGAAGAGTACCCCGTGTCTCCGGGACAAAGGAGCGAAGGAAGCCGAGTCTGATAGAGGGAGGCACCGATTCTGCACCCTAAGATTGATTGTTCTTTTGCGATGTGATCTTTGTTTCCCTATTTCTTCTTCGCCTTCAAATTCAGATCTCATTTGCGCTTTTACTCTGTGACTCTTATTACCACCGGATCTGAATGGATCTACCCAATCATCTATCCTTCAGTAGCAAATTGTTCATAAAATACTTTTGAGATGTATACCTAACATCTATGCATGGAATATTGCACGGAATATATCTTGATTTTGTGGATCTCCAACTTGATAGTGTTAAACCAATGTCTCTTCGATAACTAATACTATTTGAGCAAAAATCTTCACAATCTAGAGGTTTAAGAATGGGAAGGAGGAAGGAGAATAAAAAAAAGCAAGCGAGAAAATGTAGCTATGATTCCTTTTTATCAAGAAAGTAAGATTTCATATATTAATCAGAAAGCAGAGGCTTTGCCTTTGCAAGTTATATACAAGCAATATGTTCAAAGACCTGCAATGTTGTTTTCCATGCTAGACATGAACAGGTATAAAAATGGTTTAGTTACATTAATCATGCATGTACTTATATACATTAAATTGCTTTAAAAAAAGTGTTTTATGAAACTACAAAAATATTTTTCTAACTACTTATATACAATCCAGAGTTGCTTTAATTTGGTTGAAAAGTTGTATTATACGATTGGGGTACATCATCCACTTCTAATGACTTAAAAAGAGGACTTTAGAAAACTTGATAACTTCTAAAGCAACTCCTTAAAAGAAAAGAAAAAGCTAGTAAATGAAAAATGAGAAAAAAAAAAAAAAGTCATGGACTCTATATCGAATTTTCATTTAAAGTTATGGCAGTGATTATTCTAATGTTCTAATATAGCATGTGCACGTCTCTAGTTATAGGCTTGCTTCTGCAGTTCTTACGCAAAAGATTGGAACTTAGGAAGGAAACACATGCATGCAGGAAACACATGCATGCTTGTAATAAAGTGAGACCGATTTAATACAATGACTTATTTTCAAAAGCTTGCTTTAGTTGATATCGGAGATGATCTTGGGTGATAAAATGGTCCCTCATATGTTTTGGACCATCTCGTAGTCCACCTTTTTAACCTATTAGATTATTGAATTAACCTTATCTTATTTTCAAATTTTCTATGTCAACCACTGATCATTTTTCTTTCCAACCCTCACTATTCTCTCTCTTCACCCACTCTTATTAATAACTCCACCACCACCACCACCACCATGGCTACCGCCACCATAATACACCAAAATCTTTATCAGAGAATATATATATATATAACTTTTGAACCTCAAATACCCTAAATAATTTTCAAGTAGCATAACAATAATCAATTATATCCCTTAAAAAAACTGTTGAATGCATAATCCCAAAAGTTCAACTTCTCATAATTCAAAGCACACAAATTCACCCACTTACACAAAAAAATCAAAAATCTAAAACTTCCAAATACTCATTAACTGAAACCCAAAACAAAGGTAGCCAATGGAGCTTCAATGTGAGGCTTGCAATTGTAGCCAGTGCTCCCTTCGATTCGGGTTGCTCAGGATGTCACTTTTAGCAATGGCAATGTTACACTACTTTATAATTCTGAGTGTGGGGATCGTCATGGTATAGCGCTGCCTAAGAAATTTTCACACTGTCTAAGGGAAATAATTCAAAGTTTCTATTATGCTCTGTTTACAAAAGTGGGGATGTTGCAACTGCTCCTTCTAAATTGAGAATCATAATTCCTATTCCATAGGCATGTTCTTCATCAAAGATGGCGGCATCCACATTCATTTTGACCATTCCATTGGGCAGCTTCAACCAATGACAAGCTGTAAAGGATGTTGGCTGGGTTATTTCATCTCTTAGTAGTATAATGAGCAATCTGATATGGATCTTGAGCTACCTTCCCTTGCCATACATTATTGCACTGCCTTCAAATATTTTCCCACACATAAGTCATTGTAACTGTTTGATTAGTTTGCATGTTCGAGAATATACCCTGCATCCAATTAATCTATTACTGTGGGTTCTCAATACCATCCATGTTCAAATTATTAAAACCACTGATAAGTAATATTTTGATACATTGATTAACTCTCATATTTAGTCTATTGAGCTTCTTTTGTGCTTAGTTGATCAATATTTGACACATTTTATGAGTTTGGGCTCTAATTTGATTTAATTGTATTTTTCATTATTATTGTGAATTTACACTGTTTCTGTAATTTTTAGTGTATCTTGAGTTATAGACATCTAAAAATTACAAATTTTATAGTGTAGAAAAGATGATAGAAAGATCTACAATTTTGATGAAGTTATGAACCAATTCAGATGCCTAATGGGTTGAATTGGGCCATGAAATCAAAATAGGGCTGCTGTCATTGGAACTTAAGCGGTGTGCACTAATTGAGCCATAACTTGAGTTGTAGATATTGGATTGAGGTGAAACTGGTGCCATTTAAAAGCTAAGATATAAAGCTTCAATTTCCATAATATCAGCTGTTGAATTTAACTAATATGAATAGAGGTGCAACCTGGACATGCTATAAAGATTGGGCCATAACTCTCATTGCAAGTCCAAATTAAGTAAATTAGGTGTCTACTTAAAGCTAAAAGGTAGAGGATTAATTTGGACTCAAAGGCATTGTTGTATATTCACATTTTAGGTCTAATAAGTGGTGAGAAATTAGAGACACGAGAAAAAGACTCTCCTATCAACTTTTTTTCAATTTTCTCTCTTCTCTTCTCCTCTCCTCTCCTTTTCTTTTCTTTTCTTTTCCTTTTGTAAGATATTTGTTTTGGTTTCTATTTTGTAACCTTCATTACTATGGAGGAGTAGGACTTCAAGCTAGTCCAAGGAGACTCCAAGGGCATTATTATTATAATCTTGAAACCCTATATTTAAATCTCAATCATATTTGTTTTCTTGATTTTTTCACCCTCTTTAATTTGTAAACTTGCATTGATATGTGGATTTATAAATGAGAAATTAATTGGATGATTACTAATTGGTTACTTGATATGAACTTGACTAATTAAAGAATTAGAAATTGGGTTTAAATTCAAACCTAGACTAATGTGTAATATCCCTATTCTTCTTAAAAATACCATAATAGAAACTTCAAAATTTTTTTTTAAGCATTGTGAGAATTTCTTAGGTAGCGTTATGTCATGACGATTCTCACACTCAGAAATATAGGGTAGCGTAACACTGCTATTGAGAATATGGCATTGCCATAACTAAAAATGACAAAAGTGCCCTTATGAACTTTTATTATTTGTAGTGTTACCCAAAACTTTTAAAAATTAAACTTTGACCCCCACAAGGTTACTTTCATAATAACTCTAAAATTTTTTAGAAAATGACATTTATATCCTTACATCTGGAGAGTTAGCGGAATAGGGCATTAAACGAAGCAGAATCGTATGATGGAATTGCAGAAGTGTAAATCTTAGCTGATTAAGCCACGGAGATATTCAAGTGTGAAATGACATGGGAAGGTCTTGAACTTACTCAAAATTACGGAAATACCATTAGTTATGGAAAATAGAAAATAGATGGCTTTGAATTTGCAAAACGTTTAATTTATGCTATTAATCGATTTATTCGATTTTATTAACTAAGTTGGGTTAATTAGAAATTAATTAAAGATTGTTAGGAGTTAATTAAATGTTAATTAGAGATATTAGATTTAAGAAAATTAGAATAGACATGTAGAAAATTTTTATTTAGACAATTAGTTAGGTTTTGCTAGATTAAGAGAAATCGGTTTAGTTTCAATATTGCGTAATGCAAGGATTGAATTAGTAAAATTTTATACAGTTAAAACCTAATTTGGGCGGCCAAAATTTGGCCACCACCACACCACAAAGTGGCGCCTTGGATAGCTATAGGATGAGGGAGATGTGGTTAAATCTCTACCACCTAATCCAACCATCATAAGTCACCATCATTCATGTCTTAAAGCTTCAATATTTCCCCTAAATTCCTCAAAATAAATTTTCCCCACCAGCAGCCATATTCTTCCTATTTCTTCTTCTTCTTCTTCTTCCCTTTCCTTGCCTCCATGGCTATGAGCTTCAAGATCATAGTTCATGGCCTTCTTAACCTCAAATCCTCTTGCTCTTTTTATAAAAATTGATCCTCATCTCCTTTTTTACATAACCCCTCTAGCAATTTCATGATTAAACCTCAAATGAAGCCTCCCTGCACTCATGTGAGCTGCTGCCATGGTGAAGGAAGAAGGCTAGGAGTTGGTTCTTGGCTTCCTTACTTCCATGGTTTCAAGGATTTTGAGGTAGGTAGCTCAAATTCTTAGTTATTTGATGTATCATGTGATTATGTGGCTGCTGTGTTCCCCTTATGCCATGCTTGTACGATGGTGTTTTGATGTTTTCTAGTGATTTGAGATGAGGAAACTTAATTTGGGTTGAGAACTTGATCAAAAAACTCAAAAGGAAACTCAAAGGGAATTGGCTGAAGATAAAATCCCAGATGTGTCCATACTGCAAAGAGTACAGACTCGTCTATGGACCTCAAAATGATATGAATCTATTTTTATCTGAAACTAGATATATAGGGCTTTTCAACCATATAAATTATAAGATCATTGGATTAATATTGATGGAGATATAAATTTTTGAAGTTTACCCTAGGTTCTTGACCCTAGTTACGACCATAGGGTAATATGCAGGGCATAACTTACCTTATACAGCTTGAAATAAAGTTCAACAATTTTTTTTATAAAGTCAACACATATGCCATAAAAATTTCAGAGTTAAATTCATTTCCTATTATTCCTAGTAATTCACCCAAGTTACCTCATATCCTAATTGGACAGAAACAGAGCAGTCCAAATCCACTTATTTCATGAGCTTATAACTTGAGGTTTGCTCATTCAATTGAGATGAAACTTATTGGAAATAAAAGATAGTTTAGTCCCCTTTAAAATATATTAGTTTCATATAATTCCATTAAGTTTTTGATTTTTAATAAATTTAACTTTTTGGACTTAGTAATAGGACAAACCTATGTTAATCCCTAATAACTTGAGTTATACTTGTCAAAATCAAATGAAACTAAAGAGGTTAAAAAGTAGACACATAATACTTCAACATATGAAAAATTCAGAATTTAATACATTAAGTAGAAATTATGGCAGAATTTACAAAAATCATGCAGAATAGAGGGCATAAAATAAAATAAGAAACCTTAAGAATTGGCAACACTCTTGAACTCTAATTCATAAGCTTTGCTAGTTTCTTTGATCAAAGCCTTTATCAAACTATTGAAGTGAGGATATATGCCTATGAGATTTTTTTTAACTGGGTTGGCTAACACTGTTCACAAGAAAGCGGACTTGATCCATTATACTACCGAATTTTTGGAAGAAGTTTATGAAGTTATGAGAACTTATACTATGGGTGATTATGCTTTGAATATATTTACACTTACATGTCATGTTCACATACGTCATGTATGCAAGCATAATTAGAATATGATATGAGACATAAGGTGTGAGACATATCTATGAATGCACAAAGCATCTGCATGCATGATAAAATATGGAAAGGAAAAGATAATAAGATCTTGCAAGAGGGACGTACTAAGCTACCACGTGAGGCATGACATAGACCCAACTAGCATGGGTTAAAGCAGTATTATCTAAGACTTGGGCTAGCCATAGACCATATTTAAGGGGAATAGACCGGTGTGAGGGTCGAGGAAAGTAAAGCCATCACTCGTGGAGGTACGAGTTCGAACCTAAATAATAGGCTATTATCCAGGGGTGAGAGAGGCCATTCACCTCTAGGGGACCAAGTACGGAAGAACAAGATCAAGTTGCAAGTTAAAGAAAGAGATGAATAAAGACAAGTGAACTTGCAAAATGTCAAGTACAAGCATCTACATATGCATCCTTAATTCTCTCATTATGTCATAATGTCATCATGATTCTTTATTCTTATTGAAGTATATTATATTATTTTTGTTTTATGTCTATCATAGAAGATGCCAAGTGATTCAACATTGAACCATCTATATTCAAGCAAACCCAATCCACTGGAGGCCTTTTCCAAGAAACCAGGAAGCTCTGAGAATATCTTGTAGATCCATAACTGAGTTAATAATTTCAAGTGATGAATAACTTCTAGTTCTAGGCCAGAATCTGTCAATCAGTCCCCAGTTAACATCAGAATTGTGGTTGACAATCGTGTCATTCCTAACCCACTAGAGAAAATAAATCCCAACTCCAAAAATGAAATTCCAAGCTAGACCCATAACCATTGTAGTTCATGGGTATGTTTGTCAGTTGGAGTTTTGGAGAGGAAGGGAGGGAAGGGAAGGGCTTGAAGAGTAAAATAGAATAAAATATCACAAATGAAGAAGTTGGGATCAATTAATCTACGAAATAATCCCTCCCAAAGATATTTTGATGTTGGGCATTCATGAATAACATGGAGACCTGATTCTTGTAAGTTTAATGAGCATTTTGGCAAATAGGAGATGAGGATATTTTACGGTTAAATTGTAACGTCCGATTTCCGACTTCCGATCTCATTTAATGTTGAAATTTTCGATTTCCGAGTTTGTCTTATAAATTTCGACTTTCGACCTTAGTCATAGTTTCAAATTCCGACTTCGTTTCCAAGGCTTAAGGGCCGGCTGCATTTTCCGATTTCCGACCTTGTGTAAGCATGTAAGAATTTCGACCTCATCAGTATGAATTCGATTTCGATTTCATTTCAAGTGGTGATGTTTCCAATTTCCGATCTTAAGATTTCCTGACTTAAAAACTAAGTCCGAAGCGTCCGATTTTATCTCGACTTTAAATGGACACGAGATCAGATTTTTGAACTTGTCTCCCGGTCCGAGTCAAATTTTCACGAGTTCCGACCTCGAGTTTAATACCAAGAGCTCTCATTTCTCTATACTCCCGAGTTCCGAGATCGAGGTCCTACAATTCACGACTTCCGACTTTAAGTGTCAAGCCACATCAGGCTTTGCTTTCAAGTTTCAAATAAACTGATACATTTTCGGTTCACTTCATATGTGATGTTCACGAGTTCCGACTTTACAGAGAGCAGTTCGATTTCATCTTCAGAATACACTGGAAACTAGTCCCACTTTAGGCGACGTGGAGAGCAATTCTACCACACAAATAAGACGACGTGGAGAGCAAGGTTGGTTGAAACTCAGCCTTATGTTTTGAGGCCAATCAAAACTTTCCAAGTTAACTACTACTCATGCTTATATAACACACTCTCCTCCTCTTCTTTAGACTCTTCTCTCACGTTGCATACTTCACTCCAGCTCTCTCTTTTCTTTTCATCACTCACCCAACTCCATCACACTTTGAAATTCTACCAAGTTGCAGCTACAAACTTAAACCAAAATCATTCATAGTAAGAGGTAGGGGTTCTAAATTCTTACTTGACTTTTTGATTCTTGAAGGATTGATGGTGGTTCAATTTCTTAATTTTGATATGTTGATTGAATAATTATGATGAATTATAGCTGAGTTATGGGCTGTTTATGAGGTTAAAACCTGAATTGAAAGTGAGAAAGGATGAAGATATGAAAAAGTTGAGAGGCTGGAAAACTCAAACCCCTAGTCAATTAGTGTGTACGGCTTCGCTTCAAGCCGTTAAAAATTAACGAGACCATTTTTAGGTGAAACTAGGCATTCAGGGCTTTCCACATAGGTCATTGGATTAGTATAGAATTAGTTATGAATTTTTGAAGTTAGACCTAGAAATCTGGGTTCTCACCCGGGCAGCATAGGTTGAGAAGGGTGTATCTCACCCTATACAACCTCAAATTGAGTGCAACCAAAGATGTTAGAAAGCTTACACATAGGAGAATATCCAATAAAAATTTCAGAATTAGATAAGGTCCCAGATGCTCCCAGTGATCCAAGAAAGTTGCCCTATGTCCAAACCAGGCCGGAACAGGGCAGTTTAGGAAGGTTAGAATTCGAGGTTCATAACTCGAGCCCTACTAAGCCAAATGAAATGGAACTTTTTGCAAATGAAACTTTACCCTGTTAGCTTTAATTTGAGTCCAATTTCGTATGATTTGAGTCAGTTTTCGATTTTTAGTGGATTTTTACTTTTAGTTGCCTGATTCTAGCAAGCCACTGGGCATGCCGGGATAAAATCTGAATATCTTGAGCTATAGATATCAAAATTAGATGGGACTAAAAAGGTTAGAAACTAGACATATAAGGCTACAACATATCCAAAAATCAAGTTTAAAGGAGTTCAATTGAAATAAAGGTGGGCTATACAATAACCAGGCAGAAATAGGCAAAATCAGTTAAAAGTCCTATTGAAGCTTGTTGAAGCTATGAACGAATTTATGAATGTATGTACATAATTGCTGCTCTATATTGAAATTGCAAATTGTGTAACTGTATTGGTTGGCTGTCACTATTCATGGGGAAGGCAGACACGCCGTTATGTCTAAATTACCAGAGGGACCCATGCACAAGTTATGAATTCTATGTTAATGCATGTGCATCCTTAAGAAAGTTATGAAAAAGATTATGTACTATGAAAGTTCCATGCTACTTGGGCCAGCCACGGATAAGAAGTTAAGGAGAAACGGTCGATTAGGGAACGTCGGAAGAAACCCTTAGGCAATTCCTGTATAGGAACGACTTTCGATCTTGAGAAGCACTATAACCCGAGGAGCCTAAATGGCCAAGAACTCCAAAAGTTACAGAGATGGAAAAATGATGAAAGAAAATGAAAAGTTTATGAAGGAAAGTTCAAATATGAGTTTGCATGATTACATGAATGCATGATTACATGGCATGATTATTTCTGGATGTTTACAGTTTGTCTGTTATATTTACGTACTACTATATGTTTATTTGCTAGGCTCATTATTCTATGTTTTACTGTTAGTAGCCTATTCTATTTTTTATGTTGTCTAAAGTAAAACTAAACCTTGCCTCGGACCAGATGTTTTATTGAACTCATTAAAATGGTTAGTTTAGTTTGAACACATGCTTTTTTACAATTAAATGAAAACCCTATGAATCAGAATGAATGTGACGTCAGACAAACACCACACGTGGACCTAATGAATTTCCTTAAATTCTCACCCGTGTCATATTTCGCATCATTCTCAGGCAAGTGAAGAGCTCAACGTCCACTCTCTTCACTAAGATCCCAGACCTGCAGCTTCACCAGGACTCCGAGTTGGACTTGTTGAACAGAGCCTGCTCCTGCTATTTCTGCCTCTGCTTTTTAGCAATAGGGATTTTGTTGTCTCTTTATTTCCTCTGTTTCTAATCTATATACAAATATAGACGGAAGCGTTGGTTTCTGACATACATATGTACATAAATAGCTGATAACATATCACTTATCAGTATCTTTTCTGTTACGTTGTATTGAACCTTATTACATCTTATAGTGCTAGTTACGTTTATCACATAACGGCGTGCCGTTTCGTCTATTTTATGATGTGATACTAATTACGAAAGATAAGTATAGTGTTAACACGGTAACACAGTCTACCTAATTTCATGCTATGACTTAAGCATAACATTAAATTAGTAGGGTGTTACATAAATCTTCTTTGGTTAGTCAATTCCATCCTTTGCTAAAATACAAGTAAACATCTTGCCACGTTCAAGGCCATGCTAAAAGCTAGCTTGTCAACCTAACGATAAATTTATGGGAACCTTTTGAGGGATGTAGATCATCTAAAGTGCCATCTCTTGTAAAGTAAGAAATTGAGAAATTATTCATCCTTAAATTAATATATTGTATTGTGTATGAGTCTTATGTTGTGTACGTGTTCTACCAATTGATCTAAGGGTGAATAGCAACTTATCACTTTCTTATTTTATAAGAGATATCATTTCAGAAGATTTTAATCATGAAGACACCGTAAAGCCATATGATTCTTCCTTATGTTCATTGCTAATGCAGTGCATTACACCATTCTAACCTATACGGGTGTTTATCAGATGAGATTGACCCAATGAACTTGATATTCGAAACCAAATTCGTTGGGTTTAGTTTGGTTAATTGGTTCATTTTAAGACAAAACCAAATCCAACCAATTATTATTAATTCAGTTTCGAATTTATTATTTTTCAATCAGTCACCCGAAATACCCAACCCTATCATCTAATCAACTATTTTATTTATTTATAAGCTTTCAAAGTTTTGCATTTTAACTTTTAATATAATAAGGTCACTTTTTATTTTCTTTATTTGCATTTGTTCGAAAAATCTATCTATTCACATCATTATTAAGTTTTTTATAACAGAAATATTTTTTGTACCACTGGGGTAGGTAGATACCTTGAACACTTAGAAATAGAAAGAAAAAAAAATTATAAAAGGAAATGAAAAAAGTGAAATGATTGATGGATAGAGAAAAAGCTGAGAAAAGGTGTTTGGATGTTAGGATTTTAGATATGTACAAATAACATAACCCTTTTCATAGTAAGGATTTGAAAAAAAAAATTGCCTAACATGTATCTACAGAGATTACCTATGACGGAGATGGGTATAGAGTCAGATTTGATCCCCATGAAGATGGGGGTGGAATCCCTATTTATTAAATGAGGTGAGGCTAGGGATGACAAAAATACCCATTAAAGCGGGTACCCGTAGGGATTACTCGCAACGAGAATGGGGACGGAGACAGATTTGATCTCCACAAGGATTGGGGGATGTCTTCGTTTAGCTAATGGGGGCAGGGACGGGGGATGAGGTCCCTGCCCTATGGAGACCCGCGAAATCCTCGCTTAAATATTAAATTACACAAACATATATATATATATATATATATATATATATATATATATATATATATATAAACATAGGGAGCATATCACATGAGATGAGTGGTTTGTTGTGAGAGTGAGAGGAGCAAATCTGGGCTGTATAACCATACATAAATGGTCAAGATTTAAAGTTATTTGAAGGTCACATGATTACTTAAAAAAATCATGTAACTTTGTGTTTTAATCTTGACCATTCACGTAAGATCTAATGGTCAATATTTGCTTCTCTCATTCTCATAACAAACCACTTCACTCATGTGATACGCTCCCTATAAATAGGGAGTGTATCACATGAGAGAAGTGGTTTATTATGAGAGTGAGAGGAGCAAATCTGGGCTATATAACCATATATGAATAGTCAAGATTTAAAGTTGTTTGAAGATCATATGATCACTTAAAAAAGTCATATGACTTTATATTTTAATCTTGACCATTTATGTAAAATTCAATGGTTAATATTTGCTTCTCTCACTCTCATAACAAACCACTCCTCTCATGTGATATGCTCTCTATAAACAGGGAGCATATCACATAAAAGGAGTGGTTTATTATAATAACTAAATATATTATTTTACTACCTATGTTTCCCTTTGACTTGCATATTTATTAGGAAGTTTACTAATTGAGTTTGGAATTTGGATATTTGAGTTTATAATTTGAATATTTGTAATTTGTGATTTGGATATTTATATTGTTTTGTAATAGATTTGCAATTATGTATTTTAGTATTTCTTTATATTATTATTATTATTATTATTTTATAGAAACCCGCGGATATCCGTGGGATGCGAATCCTTGTAGGAAATGGGGAACGTGGAACTGCGACGGGGATAGAGACAAGGATGGGGGATGAAGGCATGTCCCCGCCTTCATGGATACCCATTGCCATCCCTAGGTGAGGTAGGGGATGAGATCCCCTTTGAAAACTTGCTAAGTTCCCAATTATATGAAGGCTCTAAGACAAATAGCAAGCATATAACTTTTATATCTACAACAAGAGACTTGCATCATGTATTTTCATTTTTAACTTAGATTCTGCTATGTTAGTAACATTATACTAGATTATAGATATTTATGTATGCATTATCTATAATAAAATAATTAAGAGTGTTTATTTAGAATTTTTCTCTTTTTTGTTTTTAGTTTTTGAATATTTTGTGTAAATATACAGATGTCTATAAGGATTTAAATCCTCAAAGGAAATGAGAAATAGGGACTCGTGACGGAAATGGGATGAGGACGAGGGACACATTTCTAATTAGATATGGAGGTGGGAGGAATGTCCCAGT
This sequence comes from Pterocarpus macrocarpus, assembly GCA_031439585.1. NCBI lineage: Eukaryota > Viridiplantae > Streptophyta > Magnoliopsida > Fabales > Fabaceae > Pterocarpus > Pterocarpus macrocarpus. The sequence continues at coordinate 37,531,347 of CM062514.1, forward strand.
CCCATAGATACCCATTACCATATCTAATTCTTAGTTATTATAAGAATAAAAACTTAAAAAACATATATTGTTGTATTTTTTTACTTCAACTCAATCTTAGTTACATCGATTTAGTTTGAATTTGTTGAAAAAATTTAAAAATAAACTAAACCAAATCAATTAAACTTGGTCAATTCAGATTTTATTTTTCCTGAAATCCCAATCCAAACCAATCTGCTTGTACCCCAATTGACCTGAGCTTGAAATCTTGGACACTAAACCACACATTATTATATTGGCTACTATCATTTAATAAATGCGACAATTTTGTACATAAATTCCAGGTATTATAAGATCTTTTTTTTCATAATTTTTGCGTTGTCCTGCCTGTAAATATATATTTTTTATTTTTAAAGCATTGATATAAAATTAATTTTATATTTATATTTATATTTGTTTTCATTTTTATTTATAAGATATTAATATAAAACTAGCTATCATTTAATTATACCAATTTAAATTTATATTTTCGATATTAATTTAATTCATAATAATATAACACAAATAGTAATTTTTTATCAATTTCATTTTGGCAATTCCAGGTGAGTAAATAGATTGTTCACTTTCCTTAAATCTCAAGCCCAAATTACTAAGTTTTATGATATTACCTTCAAGCTCCATCCTTGTCTTCTTGATCACAGGCGTGAATTTACCACAGAAAATTGCATATAGACAGCAAATCTATAATTTTAACATAATTAGATGTTGTCAAAGAAAAAGCGATGTCAAATAAATAAATGATAATATCCAGTAGAAAATAATACTTGATATTAATATAAATAATAAATACGTAATTTAATTTCATTATAATATATATATATATATATAGAGAGAGAGAGAGAGAGAGAGAGAGAGAGAGAGAGGCTATTTTATATTTGTTAATTTTATATTTTATTAAAATATAAAATAGCTATTAAAATATTGAACTAAATAATAAATATAATATAATATAAATTATAAACATATATAATAAATATTTGTAATAAATATAACTAAAAACAATAAATTTTTAAATCATAATATTTATTTTTAATTCACAATTAAATAATTAATACAATTTACTATTTTATTATAATTTTATTTTTACATTAAATATTTACTTATAATTATAATTACTAATGCTTTGAACCCGTGCAACCTATGGAATAAATTTTTTTAACAAATATAATAATAATTATAAACAGTAATTTGATTGAATAATTAGATTATAAAAATTAAGTACTTTAATGTGAAACTAACAAATGCACAAAAAAAAAAAAAAATAATGTGAAACTAACAGACTAATTAATAAACATAGTTTGCAGCTTGGGGATTTATTTACTTTAAATATAAGTCTGAAGACTTTCTTTTAATTCCCACTGTTCAATTTATTCAAATTTGATGGCTCAAAATAGTACAATTTAATGAAGAAAAGAATAACAGATTATAGTTATAATTAGAAGAGAAACAATAAATCTAATATTTAATTAAGAAAGAGAGAATTTGGGTTTTTTTTTTGGTAAGATACAATAAATTCAATTCGATTATATAAGGTAAAAATTATAAAATAATGAAATAAAAAGAAAAATTAAAGAAATGAAAATAAAAAATTTCTATAAAAACATTATGTTTTTAATAAGTAATTAAATAATAATATGATAATTTTATAATTATAAAAAATTCAGTATAAAATATCACATTTTAATTATTAATTAACAACATAAACATATCTTATTAATCTTCCAAAATTTTTTTCCAAAATTTTTTTATTTTTATTAATATTTTTAATTTTATGTAATTTATATTTTATAGCTATTTATTATATATCTTGATGTAAAATATTTTTACATAAATATTTATTGATTATTTAAAAATATTATATAAATAACAGAATTTTATATTATTAGCGAAAATTTTCAACAAAAAATGTTTACGTTTTTCAATTATTTATTGAAAACGAAAATGTTTTTAATGAAATTTCTATTTTTTATTTCATTGCAAAATTCTGCTATTTGTAACTTATATAATGAAATTCTTTCTTTTTTTAATTAATTATTGGATTTATCGTTGTTCTATCTTCACTAAAACTATAATACACTATTCTCTTTCTATTTTTTTCTCTCCTTCTTTTGTTTTTTTTTTTTTTAAGGTTAATTTACCTGCCAATTTATATTTTGGTATTATTATTCATTTTAATCGGGCACTATTAAACTATCCTCAACCTTTCTCTCAGATTTCTTGATTGATGAAAGTTTAGAACAATTCGGGAATTTTAAATTGGACTCCAAATGCGGGTTTCTTTACTGAATCTATGGTGTTTTTCAAGTTTCAGCACTTTGGCATCCTCTGCGTAGTTTCAAGAGAAGTGGTGGTAATAGCAAAGGTTCCAAGCGAAACCTGCCCTCATGGATGGGTAACAAGCATGAAAACTGTGGAAAGAAAACATTTTTGGATGTCTATCTCTACATATCTACATCCACATCTATCTACCTATATATTATATATATTAAAATAAGGTTTTTGCAAAAAAAGAAAAGTCCATATGTCAATACCGTCTTTCTATATTTTTCCGCCTAAAATTTTAACCACCTCCATTAATCAATCATATATTTTTTTCTATTTTTTATTTAATTTCTTAAATATTTTTCTCTCTCTTGATTGTTAATACTTGCCATATTAACTATTAATCATGATATATTAAATGCTTTTCTCTTGTACTTTCCATACTACCATCTAGATTTTATGCAAGTCAATATTGTGTATCCTCATTCGTATATAATTATATTAATTGATTTTAATTGTTATGTATTGATAGTGTAAAAAAATTATATACTGTCATCCAATTATATATTTATATTTGTAAGATTGTTAATGTAGTGGATAATTAAGTCAAACACTTTTATTAATGTAGCAATACATAATTAGATGTGTGTGTAAAAAAATTTTACACTGACATTGCAAATAAATTAAATCCATATTACTATATTAATCTTTTCTAAATTTATATTTTTGTGCTTTTGATGTTTGTATATAATTTTCAATAATATATGACATGTTAATTTCGTATTTTTAAAATTATTTTTCTTCATTACTTGCTTATTATAGATGTAATAATATATTTCTGCATTTAACAAAAAATTTATTATTATTACCATATACTTATCTCATAAGCATATATATTTACGATAAACGGTTTTACCAGAAAGTATTTAAATAATAATATACGGATTGAAAATAATAAATTAGAGAAGTGTACTGGTTGTTATTTGAGAAGATTCTTACTTAAAAATTATTACCATATATATTACTTAGAAATTAAGAAAATAACTCATAATTCTAATTAATTCTGGTGTTTTTGTTATTTGTGTTCTATTTGGTCAAGCAATAATAATTATCTTTTAATTCTAATTGATTCCAATATTGCAATAATTCAAAATTCTAGTTGATTCTGATATTTTTATTCTTTTGTAATAATCTACTCGGTCAAGCAATAATAATTTTCTCATATTTTTTATTTTTATGAAAAATCAATAATGAATAATTACTAATCAATAATTAATCCAGCTCAAAAAAATCAATAATCAATAATAATACATACAAATTCAAGCTTCTATTATTTCACTAGTAATAAAAAATTTCACATCAAGAAGATAACCTTTAATGATATATTATCTTTAATTGATAAATTAACTTATATTTTTTTGATTTATTACTTTTAGCAATATTTTTATTTTCTTAAATCCATTAAACATATAAATTGATTAAATCAAATATATAAATAACAAAATAATAGATAAATAGTTAGATAGATATGTTTGGTTTTCCTCCAAATTTAAATGTCACTCATACTAACCAATCAATTTTTTTTTTGTTTTTTATTTTTATTTCTTAAATGCCGATGCATGACCCGAAAATTTCGAGCACCCATAATGGCAACTTTTCATTTTTCCACGCTATATTTATTACAATTAAACACACATTATTTCTCTCAATCTTCTAATACACTCCATCAAACACATTCTAGTAGTGAAATCATGCACTGATTGTCTCATTCTAAGTCTCCCATCTACATTACATCCTTCCTTCTTCTTAGTCTTCTTGAGTTCTTTGGTCAAAATTTTTGCTCTTTATAAATATTTTGCTGGTTAAATTAAAATTTTAATCTTTTTCATTGTTGTGTGGTTGAAAGAATTTCTCTACGGATTGGTATTAATTCTTCTTCATTCACTATTAGAAATGCGCTCATTACCGGCAGAAAAGTAACAAAAATCTGTTGGTAAGAATTTTATCGATGGCTAAACTGATGTAAAAAATCTATCGGTAAATGACGCGTCGGTAATAAAAATTATTAGTATTACCGACAGATACGGAAAATACAATCCGTCAATAATATACGTTATTTTACCGACGAAAAATATTCGTTAATATTATTCAAAAAACATCGGTAATATTAATATTAGAAATCATCACTGAGTAAATTTTAACAATGAATGTGTTTGTTATTATTGACAGAATAAAATAAACAAAATAAATTTTAAATGTTTATCATTCTTGACGGAAAACCCGTCGAAAAAAAGGAATTTTTGAACTTTTATTTGATTATTGTTGTTAAAATATGAAATTAATGTTTAAATATTTAAATTATTATTTTAATTATTTATAAATCCATATAAATAAAAATACAAAAATATGCACTATTCATTAAAATAAAAATTGTCAATTATAGAAAAATGGAATAAAATTATCACAGTATATAATTCTAAAGACATGCAAAAAAAAACAAATCTTAGATATACGAGAGGGTAAATCATGCTTCTTCGGTCCACCACTACCTCGTCTGGAACCAAATCCTCGTCCTTCCATAAGTCATCTATATAACATGTATATAAATCAATAAACATGTTTAGCACACACATAACATCGAAATATATATGCACAAAATCGAAACCCAATAATTAGGCTTAAACCCGTCTTTGTACAGGTGATATCTAATAGACTCTATGTTTAAAAATCTCCTATATTTACATTTAAACACTTAGATGTTCCTTCATGAGTAAACTGTTTTGTTCGAATACAAACCATTATGAATTCTTCAACACTCTCATAAAATTCTGGTTTAATCTTTCCCCGAGTTGGGTGTAATCTGTAATACATCTATGCTCGATTCGGAGCAAATATTTTATATCTCAACAATATCACACACCTACAAAGCAATGCAATCACACATTAATAAAAAAGATTTAGGCGGAGTCTTATCTTAAATTAGAATCCTCTACAAAAGTTAATTTATTCCTTAAACACACCTAACAATTACTTATTTCATTGCAATAGTTATTTAATTTAAACATTATTGTAAATGATCAACAAAATTTAGGCAAAGTCTCTCTTTATTTTAGGAGCCTCCATAGAAATTATTATATCAATCAAACAAAAATAACAAATATATATAGTCATACAAATTAATTAGTTAATCCTAAAAACCATTGTATAGCACATTCCCTTACTTCACATCATGCTGGAATACAACACCATAGCACACAATTCAAATAATGGGAATGAACTCTTAGTCTTCCCCTAGTCTTGCAATCCCATTCTCCTTCTTCCATCTTGCAATTCTACCCTAGAAATTTTAAGTCTCTAAAACTTTAGAGAACATAAAGAATAACAAATGGGTCTAGTTTACATACCTAAAGTTTCCCAACTCACTCCAGTCAGTCAATCCACCAATCATCAAACACTTCAAATAAGATATTTAATAATCAACACAACAAATTAAATTAGTTAATTACCTTAGCAACTAAAAACTTTTAGTAGAGAAATGGAATAGCAAAAAAAGAATAAACAAAAAATAAATAAACTGATTAAAATACTTATTAACATACCACGAACACAATGGCAATATTCGGGGCGAAATGGAAGCTCCGAAAATGGCCTTAGGCTATAATGGGGGATGAGAGAGAGAGTGTGTGTATGTAGAGAGAGAAAAGTTAGAATGAAAAAGAAGGTGATCGTTCGTGTTATAATGTTGGAGATTAATATTACCGACGGAAAATCCGTGGTAGCATTTTAATAAAGCGAATCATTTTATTAAAATATTCCTGTCAGTAAAAAAGAATCTGCGAGAATTCAATTTTTCAAATACCGACATACAATCCGCCAGTAAAAAATAAAAACCTATAAAATTATTTTATATAAATTACCGATAGATTAGCTATTGGTTATGATTTCCTACAATTAGGCACCAACATTTATCGATAGTTTAACCGATATATATGTAAACCGTCGGTAATATTCAATGGCAAAACTTTGATCAAATTTTCCAACAGATGATCCGTTGGTAATATTGACGGAGTAAATCCTTTGGTAAAATCCGTCGGTTTTTTGTTAATTTCTAGTAGTGATTGAATTTAAAGATTTGATCTTTTTTCATTGATAATATTTTTTGGTTGTATTTCTACTTTGTTTGATAATTTTTTAAACTAACCAAAGGTTTGATCCTTGTTATAGCCACAGGGAGTTCATTCAAGCCTTTTTTCTTTTTTCCCTTCCTTTTGAACCATGGGTCGTTCATGTTTTCTCTTATTTCAGGTTTTTCTCTTGGAACTATGGCAAATTTTGGTAACGGGTATGTTGATTTTGGTTCAATGTTTCACTAAGTGGTCAGGAACAACAAGAATGCAAACAAGCATGATCGTACTCTGATTGAACATATCCTCTGGTTGTTGCAATTTCTTTCTCCGACACCCATGACCATGCAAGGGGATATGTGATTATGCAAAGGATACTGTATATAAACCTTTCCCACCAGTGACAAGTAGCAAAACTGTCTATTGAAGGGTATCTTCATATCTTCGTAGCTAAACTGTCTATTGAAGGGTATCTTCATATCTTCATAGCTAAACTTGGAGGGATAGATGGTCTTCTGAGGTCATTTCAAACAGATGAAAGGAAAGGGATCAATGGGAGCCTGGAAGAAATTTCTCGTCGACAGAAAGCATTTGGCTGCAACAGTCGTCATAAGCTAACAACAAAAGGCTTCTTTCCACTTTGCGCTAATAGCAATGAAGGATCCAATACTTACCATCTTATTGATATGTGCCACCCTCACTCTTGGTTATATCATTAAGGAAAATGGACTCATACATGGATGGTATGATGGTGGGAGCATACTCAATTACTCACTGCTGTTCTTGTGGTTGTGACTGTTTGCTCAATGAGTCAGTTCTGGCCCTATCAGCAGGATTTGGTATCCACTATTGCTGTGGGAGATGTTGTTTGCTTAAGGAGTGGCAGTCAAGTTCCTGCAGATGGATTTCTGTTGAGTTCCCATTCATCACTACTTGTGGATGAATCGAGCTTGGGAGCAGACACTCACCACGTAGAGGTTAGTGAAGTCCTGAATCCATTCTTGTTTTCTGGAGGCTGAAGCTAAGGTTGATTATGGCCATGGTCAGATGTTAGTTGAAAACACTAGATGGAGCGAGATAATGAGCCTTCTAGGCCATGAACCTCACAAATGGAGATTTCTAGAATGCCGACTTATAGCACTGACCAGAAACGTGGGTTGTTCTGTTAGTTCGGTATTTTTATGGTTGTATGAGAGATGTTAATGGTAATATGATGTGTGTATCCGATAAGACCAGATCCGATGATTCTTGGCAACCAGTAGTTGGAATTTTAGTCAGCACAGTGGCTGTTGCAGCATCAGCAATTCCCGAAGGGTTGCCTTTGGCTGTGGCAATAAGAGTTGCCCATACAATGAAGAGAATGATCAAGACAATTCTGTCTTTTGCTATCAAACACATGACGAGTGTTCTAAGGCAATCAAACCGACCTCCTTTAAAATTGGCACCGTTAACGTCAACTTTGTTGACATTGGCAACGGCATGGTATGTGCTCTGCTGAATGGACAACATGATTATGGCCTAATCTCAGTCCTCTGCGTATTAGTATTTGCCCTGTCCTTGGCAGAAGAGCCCAACACTGAGGCTCCCCGAAAGGAGCAAAGGTTCCTATCTGTTGATGATGTCCTTGTCAATCGTGTCTTCACCATGAAGGACTACACGAAGGACTACATGCCAGAAGAGCTGCAGAATACCTTTATCTTCCCGCCCAAGAAGGAATTGCCCCTGAAACATTCCTACTCCAAAGGTAATGCGCCTCTCTACTCCTGATTATCTTTAATCTTTTGTGAAATTGCGGGGTGATTTGTGCTTTTGCTCTGCTTCTGTTAATTATTTTCTTTTTCTTCCCTTATTGACCCTAACTTGTAAAACTTTCGCTTGCTGAACTCTGTCAGCTTGTTACTGCTTTATATTTATTAAACCTGTAGTGTCAATGACCAAAATCTCTATTACTAAACTAATTAAAATGTGCTACTGTGTCGAAGAGCAACTCCACTTGAAATCTTTAGTTAAGCTAGCTTATATCGCTTTCCAAGTCAACAAATTATTGGCCTGTTTGGATTTGCCTGTCAACAAACCAAAAGTAGGAAGTAGAGCTAGATTTTATCTCTCTGATCCAATCACCAGATGACAATAGCTAGTTCTTCCACAGCAATGCACCCCATTAAAGATTAGTGAACATAGCACAAGAGAGTTACAAATTATAACCACCATATGTGTATATATATGTGCTTGTGTGTGATGACAATTCTATAAAATATAACTTACAAACATTGTATTTCTGAAGTAATAACTGAAGCACGAAGGACATTGCCATAGCCACTAAAGTTTCCAGCTGAGAAAGAGTTACGTTAGGGATAGAATTGAAGAGTTATGTCCTTGTGTAAGAATTATTAAAATGGGGAAAAGGTGGCAAGGAGTTTTCATTTTTTGGTTAAAAAAAGAGTTTATAAAGTGTAAAGTTTTAATATATATATATATATTTTTATATATATATAGATATAGGTTTTGCTTGGATTAGTGGTATAGAATGGGATGGTGTGGAATAATGGAAAGGAAAGATGTTCCATTATCTACCCGAAAGTAAGGGGAGAGGGGGTGATTGAAACATCATATGAACAACTACAAGCAATAATGATATAAAAATCCATAATAGAAAGGGAATCAGAAGCTATCAACCCAACATTCATGCAAGAGATAAAGAGAAGCGAGCTTGATGCATTCATACAAACACATATATCACATACAGTATGCGAGGTAAATAAATTTTGTTTCAGAAAAAAAAAAAATCCACAGATTTTAAAAAATGTGGCTAAAAAGAGAAGGAAAAAAAAAAAGGAAGCTCCAAGCACTACTTTATGCACATTACAAAAAATACTATATCTGGAAAGAAGCTGTATAATACTCTTTTGTGTCGTTGTAACTATTTTTCTTTCTATTAAATAAGTGGGATTTTATTCATTTTCGAGTGACGGTTCTACCCTGTTTGCTTTATGATTTTACAAGTGATTCTGTTAGCACATCTGCATTAGCTCATGGCTTCCTATTCATATCTCAAACTGAACACTTTGTTTCATATACCCCTCTTTCCTTTAGGTGTCAAACATGTAATGAATGAGGTCACAGAGTGGTAGAATCTTGCTTGATGAAGTATGTCAATGAAAATTCCTAATGCGTGGCTAATTTATGAAAAAGTGATAAAAATGATAGCATTAATAAAGGATGCAATGAAACATAATCAAGGTGTTAAAATGAAGTGTACATTGTGTTTTTAATGAACATTGTTAATGAAAATAAGAGTCACAAGTGATCGTCAGAGTCGTGTTCTTAGCAGGTAAAACAGTCATATTTGAATGTAGGCACATAGTTACTCTGTCTTGTTTTGGTACAAAGAAAACAAAAGAAGAGTATTAGGCTGAGTGATCCCGACCTGGCTCATGACTCATGAGGAAGCCGGCACAGATTCTATATTGCTTCAGTTTCTATATTTCTCAACTTAAGCAACAATGGCAAATACAAATTAAACTTGGCATATTTGTTACAGGTACAGCATCCCCTCCAAGGAAACAACAGAAGATAGCTGGTGGCACAAAACTAAGCTAATGTCTTTGAAGCAAGAATGACATCCTGAACTTGGCATATATGTCTCCTCAAGCTTGTTGTTGCCATGATATTGGCATTATTGCTGCTGCTTTTACTATTATGCACTCCGATATTTATTATATGCTGTTTCTTTATCGGAATCAGATTTATCAGTTAGAAGCTTTTCTGTTTGGGATTATCAAATAGAGTGATGTCTCTATTTCACTAAAATAGTGATTTTCTTCCCAGTTGATTCAGTAACCTGTACAGTTATGCAGTAGGACATGTTATATTTTTAGTGACTCTAGGAGGAATTTCCCTCCAAATCCACCAGCTAAGTCTTTAGCAGGTAGTTCATGATGCCTCCCCTAATTAAGTGAAAAAAATATTCAAAAAATGTGCATTTTACATATATTTATGTGATAAAATTGAAATGTCAGTGTGAAAAGAAATGAAATAGGTTCAATTATAATTAAAAAGTGAAGAATACGAAAACGTAAAATGATGTAATAATCATAATTGTGTTGTAATACTGTAAGCAAAAGCACAAGCAGGGTAATGATATGGCTCGTAACCAAGGTTGCTAGAATTGAGATTTTACATAAAATCCAAAAGAGGATATAAAATCGTAAAACATAGAATTGTAACAAGGATTGTAAGATTCTGTTGGAATACATAATGACATTTATATAAAGGTATATTTCACATAACATAAATAAGCAAATAAGTTATAATTAACATAATTAAACTTGAAACAAGTATGCATAGTCGCAACTCACAACTTATAATTCAAAGATAACATAGCTACAAGCCTACAAGTCCATAATTCATTTCCTTTGGATATGTTCAGTCGCAAGCAGACCATTCCCTCTTCATCAAAGCCAATTCTACCGATTCTTTCCCTGCCATCCTTGTCTATGTAGATGATATGGTTCTCACAAGTAATGACTCTGCTGAAATTGCCCGAGTCAAGTAGCAGCTTGATACTCTCTTTAAGATCAAGGACTTGGGTTCCCTGAAGTTTTTCCTTGGCTTGGAAATTGCACGCTCCTCTCGTGGTATTTTTGTGTGGCAACGGAAATATATTTTGGAGTTAATTGCATTTGCTGGGTTGTTGGGGTGTAAACCTGCTATCTCTCCCTTGGCTCATATTGTTAAGTTAGTTAAAGATGATAGGAAACCACTTGCTGATGCCAATGCTTATCGGAGACTTGTGGGCCAACTCTTTTATCTCACTAATACTCGACCCAATATATGATATGTTGTTTCCCACCTCAGTCAATTTCTTTCCAACCGCATGGAAATTCATTATCAAGCAGCATTGTGTGTGCTTCGTTACATCAAGGGTTCACTTGGTCATGGTCTCTTTTTCCCCGTGAACTCCAAACTTTAGCTGAAAGCTTTTAGCGACTTTGATTGTGCTGCATGTCCAGACACTCGCTGCTCAATAACTAGGTATTGCATATTTCTAGGTGAATCATTAATTTCATGGAAATCAAAGAAATAGCTGACAGTGTCTCGATCCTCCTTTGAGGTAGAGTATCGTGCACTAGCTGCCACAACATGCGAAATCCAGTGCCTCACCTATATTCTTCATGACCTGAAGATCCCTTTTTCATCCCCTGCTCTGGTGTACTGTGACAATCGCTCCGCTCTATACCTGGCAGCCAATCCAGTATCCCATGAACACTCCAAGCATATTGAACTTGATTGTCATATTGTGCGTGAGAAGATCAAGTCTGGTTTGGTTCATCTTCTGCCTATTTGTTCCGAGTTCCAAATTGCATATATATGCACATAGCCCTTGCCCTCCAAATAGTTTACTATGTTGTTTTCCAAGCTTGGCATGTACACCATACACTACCAAGCTTAAGGGGGGCTGTTGAAGTGTATAGCAGTTAGTTAGTTAGTTAGTTTCTTTTACCGTTAAGTTAGTTAATGTACAGCTGGCAAGTTAGTTACAAGTTAGCTAGACTAGCTAGTTGATTCAACTGTGTATATAAGCTCTTGTATGATTCATTCTTCACTTAATGAAAGTAATTCTTCATTCAACCAAAAATTGTGAGAGCTAAATTCTCTCTTTCTCTCTTTCTCTCTTTCTCGAGCTTTGCTCTTCTTTTCTCACGTTGCTCAATTTCTATGGATTCCATAAAATTCAACACAAGTGATGTACACTTGCTTATATTCTACAAATCAGATCTACCGGAAGAAGCATAGTGTCTTTGGGTTCTTTCATCTTCTGGTAAGTGGCATCCCTTTTCCCCTCCTCCTTCTCCCTTTGGCCTTAGGCATTTAGGTTTCACAGGCTGCCATTATTTTGTTTTCCAAGATAAGCTCTTCTTCCGAGTCTACTTGAGAAAAGTAGAACCCTTAGAGTGTGTTTGGATTAACTTAATTTTGGAATTGATTGGATTTAAATTGAATTGAATTGATTTATAAATTAAATTTTATGTTTGAAATGATTGTATAAAAATAGGATTTGAATTGATTTAGAAATCAATTCTTATGTTTATAATATATTAGATTGTGTTTGGAATGATAAAGAATAGAATTGATTTGATTTAATTTGTACTTAAATTTTAAAATCAAATCAATTCCCATCAAATCTTTTCAAATTTGATAGGATTTCAAATAGAAAGTAGTTAAATCCTATGGTAATTAGAAATCATATCATTTCTTATTTTTAAAACACCCAAACACAATATTTGATTTCTAAATCAAATCATTTCCATTTTTTTAAGATTCCAAACACACTCTTAAGATGTCTTCTAGGAAAACAAAGAATATCATGTTTACATTTATTGAACTGATCTGTGTTATTGAAAGTAAGGTTGGCAAACTCGAGAGTTCAAGTAAACTCATGATATTTTATTAAACTTGAATTGTAAATTCGACTTATAAATTTGTAAGAGTTTACATACTAAAAAAATATAATTTAAAAAATATATTTTGGTAACTAAATATAATTAGATTAATATTTAAAAATCTATGTAAATATATATGCAAAATTAATTATAATTTATAATTATTATATGGTTATACTCTTCTTAAAATTTTAATCATAAAAAATGTAATAATTCATAAGTAGTAATATTTTAATTACAATTATTGAAGAATATTCTATATTAAAAAAAGTTCTATCACTTAAATTTGTAATAGTTCATTAGGCAATTTATTAAACAATAATGTGTAATAGTAATAATCATTAATTATAATATTTTGTCATTTTTTCCTATATTTTATCTTTATTTTTCAAAATAAATCACTTAATTTTTCTATTTATACATCCAGAATATACAATCAACTTTTTTTTTTTATGGATTTATATGATAATTAAAATTATTGAATCAATCTTCCTCTTTGAGTGACATAGACATATATCAACTTAGAAGTGAAACTAATCAAATATATAACTATTTTATTTCTAATCATTGCGCTCTATTATTATTTATAAAATTTATTTAAACTTATATTCATGTTAATCTTTTGAACGAAAAATGTTGATCAATGATGATCAGTATACATTTCTTACTAGTTTGTCTTTAAGCACAGATGAATAAAAAATGAAAATGTGAGTTTCATTAGTTGTAACATCTCGATTTAATTGTGTGCATAATTAACACTATTAAGTATTAATTAACGCTAAATTTATAAATAGAGAGAAGAATGCAGAATAATATAAGCGATAATGCAATATAGTTAAAATTTATTCAATAATAGAATTTTAACCACACCGTAAATATTTTAAGAATAGTTTCTCAGAACATAAGAAATTGAACTAGTAGGGATTTAAAATATAAGAAAGTTTAATTACCGTGAGGCAAATTAATTCTAGTGGTCACAAATTGGCAATCAAGGTCAATTTCATGACCACAAATTAGCAAAAATCAAAATTTGCTTTTGAAATTTTGATTTTATAAAATTCAAGAAATTGGAAAAGATAAGCACATTTTTGCTCATCAGTTTCTTTCTCTTCCCTCCCTAAAAATTGTCACTTTCCTTCCCCAAACCCTCTTCCATTTTTATTCTTCCAAGCTCCTAAAATCTTGATCTTCCCTTGTTCACTTCAAGCATCACTCATCAACTACATCTTATTTCCATATTCTAGCCTAGACATAAGTTAAAAATACCTCGCCCTTGACCTATAAAGTTTCAGCCATGACCAAGAAAGAAGAAGGTAGATTGTTGTTTTGTGGATTTTAAGAGAGCTTGGAGTCCAAAAGAGCAAGTCTTGAAGAGTTTGTAAGCTTGAAGTGAGGTAGGTATCCTAGAGCTTGTTTTATGTTGAGTTTGTTTCACAAAGCTAGGGTTTCCTTTCTATTTGCTATCCTTGATTGGTGGCTAAAATAAGATGTTATGTGCCCTATTTTAATGATTTAGAGCTTGTGAAATTGGATTAGTGTGCAAAATTGAGTTAAAGAAGCAAAGGAACACAAAACATAAATTCTTTCTTGGAGAGTAAAATTGAATAGCTAGCAATCTGTGATTCATAATCCAAGCTAGGAAATTCAAAGTAAGGTGAAGCTAATTTCAGTTGAAACTTAACTTATAGGAGAGCATCCCCACAAAATTTGAGGGCTATTGGACTTAAAATGAATAAGTTATGAATTTTTGAAATAAGTTGTGAGCAAAGAGGGATAAATTTGAGCAATGTGTAATCTAATAGGCATAACTTGCTCGACAGACCTTGAATTTGAGTGCAACAATTTTGTTAGAAAGCTAACACATAGAAGAGTAAACCTGCGAATTTCATATCCAAACTCTCAGTGAGTAATTTCCAGTAATTCCACAAAATTATCCCATGATCTATAAGTGTCAAAACAGGGCCTAGTGTGGAGTACATAACTTAAGTTCTGCTTGGTCAAATTGAGTGAGACTTATCTTCTTGGAAAGAGGGTTCACATAGGTATGAGAATGTAAAATTTCATAATAAAATAATGAAGGATGAATTTTTAGTGATTTTTCACTTTTAGGTGCTCAAATATGTCTCATAATAGGATAGCAGTACGAAGAACTTAAATAACTTAAGTTATACACCTCAATATTTGGTGGGACCAAAGATGTTTAGAAATAGACTAGTAGAGCATAGAAATTTGAGATTAAGATGACCAATTTGAAATTTTGGTGAATTTCCAAAGTTCTAGATAAATTTTGGTGTTTATGTGATTTTGGTTAAGTTTTTCTATTGAAATGACTCATGATATCTCTAAATTATTGGCTGAGTTTATGTTGTTCTTTTGAGCATGGAAATCCTTGTTATTTAATATTGTGATAATTATATAAGTTTAACTAAGTTGTTGACTGAATAACTGACTATTTCAAATCTTAGGGAACCTCTCTGTACAGCCGTTGCACTGCCAGAATTCTGCCAAGTTTACTTCTAAAAGACAATTATCATGAGATTTATTAGAAGTGCTAGATGTAATTATGTTAGGTTATTTGAGAATATAATTACATAAAAGGCATATAGTATGAATATAAGAATTTCATAAGTTAATTATGTCATGTGTCAGACCTCCACCAAATAGTTGACTAAGACGATACGATCACAAGTGATATATCAGGCCTCCACCAAGCAGTGGGCTAGGACAACATGATCACTTATCATGAAATTTGCCTACTGAGGACAGTGATACATAATGCTTAGGTAGAAATAAGTTAATATTATGGGGACGACAGAGTATAATGACTAGTCATGTTAGAAGGATTGCACCTTGAGGATAGCAATACGTAAAGCTCAGGTAGGCATAAGTTAATATTTTGGGAATGGCGGAGCATAACGCCCAATCATGTGCAAAGGATTGCTCCCTGAGGACAGCAACGTGTAATGCTTAGGCATGTGTAAGGCTGCTCTTTGAGGACGACAATATGTAACGCTTAAGAGCAGATACATGTAGATACCCTGGGGATGGTGAGATGTCATGCCTACGTGTGTTATTGTCAGGGAGAATGAACTTGACCACTTAAAACATTAAAATCAAGAAAGTAAGGATAAGTTAAGGCACGATAAGGTAATAGCAAGTATTAAAATCAAGAAAGTAAGGAAGACTAAGAAAGAAAAGAAGGAATATATGTTAAGGAAATATAGGAAAGAAAAGAGTATCAGGAGAAATATTTCATTCATTCATTTTCAGCCTTTTGTTCCATTTTAATTATGTATTGATATAAATTATGTGAATGTTACAAGTCTTGGATTCAGTGCTTGAGTAAAAGAAACTTACTTCGAAAGGATAGTTTAGAATTTTATAAAATGAAATTTTTGTTTTGTCATGGCATGCTCACTTTTTTATAATAAACCGAAGTGACTTGAGTGACGACAATGACACTCTTTATGTTAGGTTAGGATTGCTTTTTGAGAATTTATAATTCTCACTCCTGTGTATTTCTGTGTCATCTCCAGACGACACAATAGTGATCTTCCTAAGGATATATGATTGAGATTGAAGCAACTTGATGGGAAGGGTTCAGAGATGCTAGAGACTATAAAATTAGACAGCAAGAGGGCAATGCTGCTATAAAGGATGTTTTGCTACACTATAGCTCTTAGTAGAACTTTTTTATATATGTTGAAATATTGTTAAGTAAGACTAGAAGTTTGGTTACATAAATTTGTAAATGTGACCATGATGTGATTTTTTTTTTTTATGTATTCAAACAGAGTGTCTATTTTTTTTATTTGCTTGTTTATATTTTACTCTGTACTATGAGACAATTAGTACAATATAATCCCAAAAATGCGGTAAGTAATAAAACAAGGTATGCTAATTTATTAGTAGTAACTCCTAGGTGCACTATTATGACTTAAACATGGTGTTGTACATAGGAGGGTATTACGCTAGTCAAGTTCCTATAAAAATAATTAAAAGAAATAGATCAAAAGGAATCTTTTTCATTTTTATTTTAGTTAAAATATGAAACCTATTAAAAAATGTTAAAATCATATAATTTATCTAATTTTTCTCTTCTATTTTTTTTTCTCTTTCACATTTTCACTTTCAATAAATATGTTATATTATGTAATAAATTATAGAATGAAATAAACTATATAAGAGTTTTTAATTTTTCTTTTAAAAATTATCAATCATAAAATATGAAAAGGAAATAATTTGTACATGACAATATGAACGGAGTAATTTTTTAATAGTATATTTATGATGTTAGTTTTAAATTAAATGAATAATAAGTAAATTTTGTATGTGAGTGAAAAACAAATTTTACATGAAAATTTTAAAACATCTAATCATACAATGTGAATGGAAAAAAACTTTACATGAAAATTTTAGAGGAAGTAGTATTTCATATATATATATATATATATATGATTGTTGTTTGAGATTTTTTGTTAAATTTTTTTTTTTAGATCAATTACTTGCAAATTGATTCAAAACCAAACAAATTTAAACTCGTATACTCGCTAATAAAATCAAAAGTTTATTTATTTTATTACAGTTTACTTAAACTCATATGAGTTTATCATAAAGAGATTTTGCATGTGAATTAAATGATAGGTTCGTAAACCTATAAGAGTTTAAAAGTTAAATAGAGAGTTTAAGGACCATGATAGAAAGAAACTATGTTGGCATACATTATGTAAGCTTTAAAATTTTCTACTTACAATGATTAATAACAAGTTTCTCTATCCCACCCTTGTTTTTGTTTCTAATATAATTCAAGTACTGAACTATTATTATTTCTCTTCAACATTAGAATCAGTTCTATAGTTGGCCATTTGTTGCAAATGCTCTCCATCTGTTAACTTTTCTTCAGCATCGTATCTTGTTCAAGTACATTTAAAATGTTGTTGGTTGTCTAATTTGGGTTATGTAGGCAAAATCCATTGATTATGCATTGGCATGAAATGATAAGAAATGTGACTAAATGACAACTTGTTCACGTTTTTAAGGGTCCTGCTATTCATATTTACGACGTCAATGTTGTAGATGGTGTTGAAGAAATTGACAAGAAGTGCAAATTGAAAATCGTTCCGCCTCATGGAGAGTTCTATGAGGACGAGTTGTCTAGATATAAGATGACATGTGAATTGAAAGGAAAGCATTATATCAAAGGAATAAAGTTCTTTTTCCATGATGGGTCAAACTACTTTGCTTATGATGATTATCAAGAGAGCATGATAATATATTGATAGATATCTAGTCATGGAGAAGTAATTGAAAGAGAAAATGTTTGTGTATTGATAATAGAATAGAACCAATCTAGTGGGGATTAGCCTGATGGTACACGAAACAAAGAAAAGAAAATAGTTTCCGAGCACTATAGCAGCTTAGTCTCTCCTAAGCCTATTCCAATATTTAGCCTAACTAACTTCTCCATCTTCCCTTCCTTTATATGGTACCCACACCCACACACTTTCTCACATTCTTTTACTACCCTTACCTCGCAGCACATCACAACTAATGCCTTTCACATTCTTTCTTTCACAAATACTTTAGCCATTACAATGAGGGTCCATTATACTTGGCCCAATTCCCCCTAGTTCCTATCACATATGGTCCTGAGGAGATTAATGCAAATGAATTTAAAGTGATTCTTTAGGACTTTATCGAGGGATTAATCGATATACATAAAGCTAGATTCTATCATAGTGAAGTAGAACTCTACAACTTAGTGGTTTTTGGTGGAAGGGGGTGTCTAGCTGACGGAGCAAAGCTAGCTGAAGATGAAAGTGTTCTAGAAATGCATAAAAAAAAGAGATGTTAGAACATTTGCACTATAACTTTTACAATGTAAAGAGCGTAAACAAATGTCTCTTGGCCTCGATTATTTGGTTTCTTACTTTCAGCCATTTGAAGAATTGTAAGATAATCCTTTCAATATATATATTATTTTAAAAAAATTAAAGTTATTTAATTTTTTTGCATAGATCATTTGTGACATCATCCCTATCTAATAGACTGCACTAACTGACTGAATTACATGTTAAAGGCTGATATGTTTACCGACAAATGCAGTCATCTTCTAGTTAACGACATAGGCAATGGTTTCAACCTTCAAGGACTTAGTCCACGCAATCAAAATTGGACAAATCAAGTGAATGATTCGGGATTAATTAGGGTTCAAAATCATAAAGGTCCAAAACAAAAAAAGCCAACGCATTATTTTACTTGGTTTTTTGCTTACTGTAAAAAACAAACAAACAATAGTGACAGTTTGCTTCTTGATCTCAATTCAAGGAATAGAAGTGATTACCCTTATAGGCTCTCAAACTTAGAGCTTTTGTCAAAGATTTCTTTTGCCAATATATTCTTTTATCTTTTGATGTATTCCAGTGAGTCATCGACATTTTCAAGTCTCAAATATGTCTTTAAGTTGAAATAAAGTATAAACTAGTAGAAACGTAAAGATGATGAACTCGCAATAACAAAGTGCAGTAATAATAAGATTTAAGAGAGAAATGAGATGAGGACTTTGATTAAGTAAATATGAAAGTAACAGAGTACAATGAGAAGAATAAAGAGGAGAGGAATGATAAAACAAAGAACTAGAGTTAAAAGAAAAGAAATGAGTTCAAGTGAATGTACTTGATTTCCCATTAACTCCACATTGTTAGTGTGACGAAGGAATATTTCAAGTTATTTACAAGTGATGTTTCCAAACTGTACTTGTTAAAACTAGTGACTCCTTTTCTATTTATAGACTTAAGTGACTCTTTCAGATTTTGCCAAGTGTCCTTGACAGTTATTCAATCAAGACTTCAAAATACTTTGAGTTTTGATTTGCTAATAACTGTTCCCGCCTTTGTCTTCGGAATCAAAACTGCCAGCACCGCTAAGTTGTTTTAAATCTTTGTAATCGCTCTATATTATTTCTAGGCTATAACTATCAATGTCTTTCAACTATTGGGATGTTATCTCCATACACCTAAAGACATGTACTTCTTTTCAAGACCCATATTCCCCATATTCCAATATTCAGCCTAACTAACTTCACTATATTCCCTTCCTTTATAGGCTACCCATGCCCACACACTCTCATATTCTATTATTACCTTCACCTCACAACACATCACAACTCATGCCCTCACATTCTTTCTTTCACTCATACTTCAGCCATTACAATGAGGGCCCATTTTGCTTCACCCAATTCCCTTGGTTCCTATCACATATGGTCCTGAAAAGATTAACCAAATGAATTTAAAGAGATTCTTTAGGACTTCATCGAGGGATTAATTGATATACACAAAGCTAGATTCTATCATGGCGAAGCAGAACTCTACAACTTAGTGGTATCTGGTGGAAGGGGGTATCCAGCCGGTGGAGTAAAGCTAGCTGAAGATGAAAGTGATTTAGAAATGGATAAAAAAAGATATGTTAGAACATTTGCAATGCAAAGAGCGTAAACAAATGTCTCTTGATCTCGATTATTTGGTTTCTTATCTTCAACATTTTGAAGAATTGTAAGATAATTCTTTCAATATACATACATATATATATTAAAAAAATTAATGTTATTTAATTTTTTTGAAGAGATCATTTGTGACATTATCTCTATCTAATGGACTGCACTGACTGACTGAATTACATATTGACGGCTCAGATGTTTACTGACAAATGTAGTCATCTTCATGTTAACAACATAGGTCATGGTTTCAACCTTCAAGGACTTGGTCCACGCATTCAAAATTGGACAAATCAGGTGAATGATCTTGGATTAATTAGGGTTCCGAATCATAAAGGTTCAAAAAAAAAAAGTCAAACCATCGTTTTACTTGGTCTTTTGCTTATTGTCGAAAACAAACAAACGATAGTGACAATTTGTTTCTTGAACTCAATTCAGGGAACAGAATCGATTCCTCTTGCAAGTTCCCAGACTTAGAGCTTTTGTTAGAGATTTCTTTTGCCAATATATTCTTTTATCTTCCAACGTATTCCAATGAACTATCGACATTTTCAAGTGTCAAATATGTCTTTAAGTTGAAATAAAGTATAAACTGGTAGAAATGTAAAGATAATGAACTTGCAGTAACAAAAAAATTTAAGAGAGAAATGAGATGAGGACTTTGATTAAATAAAGATGAAAGTAACTGAGTACAATGAGAATAAGAAGGAGGAGAGGAATGATGAAACAAAGAACTAAAGCTAAAAGGAAAGAAATGAGTTTAAGGGAATATACTTGATTTCCTATTGACTCCACATTGTCAATATGACGGAGTGTTTTAGGGTGTTTACAAGTGATTTTTATAGACTGTACTCTCTAAACCTAGTGACTTCTTCCTTATTTACAGACTTAAGTGACTCTTTCAGATTTTGCTAAGTATCCTTAATGGTTATTAAAGCAAGGCTTCAGAAAGCTTTGAGTTTTGATTCGCCAATAACTGCTCCTACCTTTGTCTTCCGAATCAAAACTACCAGTGTCACCAAGTTGTTTGTCTTTGTAACTACTCCATATTATTTCTGAGCTGTAAGTATCAATGTCTTTCAATTGTTGGGCAATTATCTCCACAAACCTAAAGACACACGCTTCTTGTCAATACCCATATTCTTATATTTAGCCAAACAAACTTCCCCATATTCCCTTCCTTTATATGGTACCCACACCCACACACTTTCTTAGATTCTTTTACGACCCTCACTTCGCAGCACATCTCAACTAATGCCTTTCACATTCTTTCTTTCATGCTTGCTTTAGCCATTACAATGAGGGTCCATTATACTTGGCCCAATTCCCCGTAGTTCCTATCACATATGGTCCTGAATAAATTAACGCAAATAAATTTAAAGTGATTCTTCAGGACTTTATTAAGGGATTAATCGATATACACAAAGCTAGATTCTATCACGGTGAAGTGGAACTCTACGACTTAGTGGTTTCTGGTGGAAGGGGGTATCTAGCCAGTGGAGCAAGGCTAGTTGAAGATGAAAGTGATCTAGAAATGCATAAAAAAAATGAGATGTTAGAACATTTGCACTATCACTTTTGCAATGCAAAGAGCGTAAACAAATGTCTCTTGTCCTCAATTATTTGGTTTCTTACTTTCAGCGTTTTGAAGAATTGAAAGCTAAATATATATATATATATATATATATATATATATATATATATATATATATATATATATATATATATATATTATTTTAAAAAAATTAATGTTATTTAATTTTTTTGTAGACATCATTTGTGACATCATCACTATTTGATGGATTGCACTAACTGACTGAATTAGATATTGATGGCTCACATGTTTATCGACAAATGCAATCATCGTCTAGTTAACGACATAGGTCATGGTTTCAACCTTCAAGAACTTGGTCCACACATTCAAAATTGGACAAATCAGGTGAATGATCCTAGATTAATTAAGGTTCTGAATCATAAAGGTCCAAAAAAAAAAAAAACAAAACCATTGTTTTACTTGGTTTTTGCTCATTGTTGAAAACAAACAAAAGATAGTGACAGTTTACTTTTTGATCTCAATTCTGGGAATAGAAACAATTCCTCTTGCAGCCTCTTGGATTTAGAGCTTTTGTCAAAGATTTCTTTTGCCAGTATATTCTTTTAACTTTCGATGTACTCCAATGAACCATCGACGTTTTCTAGTGCCAAACATGTCTTTAAGTTAAAATAAAGTATAAACTGGTAGAAAAGTAATGATAATGAACATGCAGTAACAATAAAGTTTAAGAAAGAAATAAGATGAGGATTTTGATTAAGTAAAGATAAAAGTAACTGAGTACAAAAAGAAGAAAAAGGAGAATAGGAATGATGAAACAAAGAACTAAAGTTAAAAGAAAAGAAATGAGCTCAAAGGAATACACATGATTTCTCATTGACTCGATGTTTTCAATGCGACGAAGAAATGTTTCAGGGTGTCTACAAGTGATGTTTCCGGACTATACTCCCTCAAACTAGTTACTCCTCCCCTATTTATAGACTTAAGTGAATCTTTTAGATTTAGCCAAGTGTCCTTCACAGTTATTCAATCAAGGCTTCAAAATGCTTTGAGTTTTGATTTGCAAATAACTGTTTCCGCCTTTGTCTTCAGAATCAAAACTAGATTCTATCATGGCGAAGTGGAACTCTACAACCTAGTGGTTTCTAGTGGAAGGGGCTATCTAGTCGGTGGAGCAAAACTAGCTGAAGGTGAAAGTGATCTAGAAATGCATAAAAAAAAGGAGATGTTACAACATTTACACCATCACTTTTGCAATGCAAAGAGCGTAAACAAATGTCTCTTGGTCTCGATTATTTGATTTCTTATCGTTAGCGTTTTGAAGAATTGTAAAATAATTGTTTAAATATATATATATATATATATATATATATATATATATATATATATATATATATATATATGATGTTATTTAATATTTTTGCAAATATCATTTGTGACATCATCCCTATCTAATGGACTGCACAAATTAACTGAATTAGATATTGATGGCTCACATGTTTATCGACAAATGCAGTCATCTTCTAGTTAACGACATAGGTCATGGTTTCAACCTTCAAGGACTTAGTCCACGCATTCAAAATTGAACAAATCAGGTGAATGATCTTGGACTAATTAGTGTTCTGAATCATAAAGGTCCAAAAAAAAAGTCATACCATTGTTTTACTTGGTTTTTCGCTTACTGTCGAAAACAAACAAATGATAGTGACAATTTGCTTCTTGATCTCAAGTACGGGAATAGAAACAATTCCTCTTGAAGGTTCGTAGACTTAGAGCTTTTGTTAGAGATTTCTTTTGCCAATATATTCTTTTATCTTCCAACGTATTCCAATGAACTATCAACGTTTTCAAGTGTCAAATATGTCTTTAAGTTGAAATAAAGTATAAACTGGTAGAAATGTAAAGATAATGAACTTGCAGTAACAAAAAAATTTAAGAGAGAAATGAGATGAGGACTTTGATTAAATAAAGATGAAAGTAACTGAGTACAATGAGAATAAGAAGGAGGAGAGAAATGATGAAACAAAGAACTAAAGCTAAAAGGAAAGAAATGAGTTTAAGGGAATATACTTGTTTTCCTATTGACTCCACATTGTCAATATGACGGAGTGTTTTAGGGTGTTCACAAGTGATTTTTATAGACTGTACTCTCTAAACCTAGTGACTTCTTCCTTATTTATAGACTTAAGTGACTCTTTCAGATTTTGCTAAGTATCCTTAATGGTTATTCAATCTAGGCTTTAGAATACTTTGAGTCTTGATTTGCCAGTCCTTTTTCTTTTGAATCAAAACTACCAGTGTCGCCAAGTTGCTTGTCTTTGTAACCACTCCATATTATTTCTGGACTATAACTATCAGTGTCTTTCAACTGTCGAGACATTATGTCCACATGCCTAAAGACATGTGCTTCTTGCCAATACCTGCATTCCCCATATTCCTACATTTTGCTAAACTAACTTCCCCATATTCCCTTCCTTTATATGGTACCTACACCCACACACTTTCTCAGATTCTTTTACTACCCTCACTTCGCAGCACATCACAACTAATGCCTTTCATATTCTTTCTTTCACACATGCTTCAGCCATTACAATAAGGGTCCATTATATTTGGCCTAATTCCCCATAGTTCCTATCCCAAATGGTCCTGAATAAATTAACACAAATGAATTTAAAATGATTCTTCAGGACTTTATCGAGGGATTAATCGGTATACACAAAGCTAGATTCTATCATAGTGAAGTGGAACTCTACGACTTAGTGGTTTCTGATGGAAGGGGGTGTCTTGCCAGCGGAGCAAAGCTAGTTGAAGATGAAAGTGATCCAGAAATGCATTAAAAAAGAGATGTTAGAACATTTGCACTATCACTTTTGCTATGTAAAGAGCGTAAACAAATGTCTCGTAGCCTCGATTATTTGCTTTCGTTACTTTTAGCCTTTTGAAGAATTGTAAGATAATTCTTTCAATATGTATATATTATTTTAAAAAAAATTTAATGTTATTTAATTTTTTTTGCAGAGATCATTTGTAACATCTTCCTTATCTGATGGAGTACACTAACTGACTGAATTACAAATTAACGGTTCATATGTTTATTGACAAATGTAGTCATCTTTTAGTTAACAACATAGGTAATGGTTTCTTGCTTCAAGGGCTTGGTCTACTTATTCAAAATTGGACAAATTAGGTGAATGATCCTGGATTAATGAGGATTTTGAATCATAAAGGTCCAAAAAAAAAAAGTCAAACCATTGTTTTTCTTGGTTTTTGCTCTCTGTCACAAACAAACAAAAGATAGTGACACTTTGCTTCTTGATCTCAATTCTAGGAGCAGAAATGATTCCTCTTGCAGGCTCTTTGACTTGGGGCTTCTGTCAAAGATTTCTTTTGCCAATATATTCTTTTAACTTTTTGACATATTCCAATGAACCATCAACGCTTTCAAGTGTCAAATATATCTTTAGGTTAAAATAAAGTATAAACTGATCGAAACATAATGATAATGAACGTGCAGTAACAAAAGAGTTGAAGAAAGAAATGGGATGAGGATATTGATTAAGTAAAGATAAAAGTAATTGAATACAATAAGAAGAAAAAGGAGGAAAGGAATGATGAAACAAAGAACTAAAGTTTAAAGAAAAGAAATGAATTCAAGGGAATGTATATAGTTTCTCATTGACTCAACATTGTCAGTGCGACGAAGGAGTGTTTCAGGGTATTTACAAGTGATGTTTCTAAGCTGTACTCCCTAAAACTAATGACTTCTTCCCTATTTATAGACTTAAGTGACTCCTTTAGATTTTCCAAGTGCCCTTCACAGTTATTCAATCAAGGCTTTTGAATACTTTGAGTCTTGATTTGCCAATAACTGTTTCTGCCTTTGTCCTCGAATCAAAATTGCCAATGTCACTACATAGCTTCAAATCTTTGTAACCACTCCATATTATTTCTCAGCTGTAACTATCAACGTCTTCCAACTATCGGGGTGTTATCTCCATACACATAAAGACACATGCTTCTTGTTAAAACCCATATTCCCTATATTCCAAAATTCAGCCTAACTAATTTCCCCATATTCCTCCTTTATATGTTACCCAGAACCACACACTTTCTCACATTCTATTACTACCCTCGCCTCACAGCACATCACAACTCATGCCTTTCACATTTTTTCTTTTACTCATACTTCAGCCATTACAATGAGTGCCCATTCTGCTTGGCCCAATTCCCCGATTTAAAGTGATTCTTCAGGACATCATCGAGGGATTAATTGATATGCACAAAGCTAGATTCTATCATGGCGAACTGGAACTCTACAACTTAGTGGTTCCTGGTGAAAAAGGGATATCTAGCCGGTGGAACAAAGCTAGTCGAAGATAAAAGTGATCTAGAAATGCATAAAAAAAAGAGATGTTAGAACATTTGCACCATCACTTTTGCAGTGCAAAGAGCATAAACAAATGTCTCTTGGTCTCGATTATTTGGTTTCTTATTGTCAGCATTTTGAAGAAAATTAATGTTATGTGTGTGTGTATATATATATATATATAAAATTAATGTTATTTAATTTTTTTACATAGATCATTTGTGGTATCATCCCTATCTAGAGGACTGCACTAATTAATTGAATTACATATTGACAGCTCGTATGTTTATCAACAAATGCAGTCATCTTCTAGTTAACGACATAGGTCTTAACGACATAAGTCATGGTTTCAACCTTCACGGACTTGGTCAATGCATTCAAAATTGGACAAATCAGGTGAATGATCTTGGATTAATTGGGGTTCTAAATCATAAAGGTCCCAAAAAAAAAGTCAAACCATTGTTTTTCTTGGTTTTTTGCTTATTGTCGAAAACAAACAAATGATAGCGACAATCTGCTTCTTAATCTCAATTCAGGGAACAAAAGCCATTCCTCTTGCAAGCTCCTAGACTTAGAGCTTTTGTTAAAGATTTCTTTTGCCAATATATGCTTTTATCTACCATCGTTTACAAGTGTCAAATATGTCTTTAAGTTGAAATAAAGTATAAACTGGTAGAAACATATATATAATGAACATGGAGTAATAAAGTGCAATAACAATAAAATTTAAGAGAGAAATGAGATGAGGACTTTGATTAAGTAAAGATGAAAGTAACTGAGTACAACGAGAACAAGAAGGAGGAGAGGAATGATGAAACAAAGAACTAAAGCTAAAAAAAATGAAATGAGTTCAAACGAATAAATTTAATTTCCCATTGACTCCACATTGTCAATATGACGAAAGAGTGTTTTAGGGTATTTACAAGTGATGTTTCCATACAGTACCCCCTAAAACTAGTGACTCCTTTAGATTTTGCCAAGTGTCCTTGATAGTTATTCAATCATGGCTTCAAAATGCTTTGAGTTTTGATTTGCCAATAACAATTCCTACCTTTGTATTCCGAATCAAAACTGGCAGTGTCGCCAAGTTGCTTGTCTTTGCAACCACTCCATATTATGTCTGTGCTATAACTATCAACGTCTTTCAACTGTCAGGACATTATCTCCACACACCTAAAGACACGTGCTTTTTGTCAATACCCACATTCCCCATATTCCTATATTTAGCCTAATTAACTTTCCCATATTCCCTTCCTTTATATGCTACCACACCCACACACTTTCTCATATTCTATTACTACCCATACAACACATCAGAACTCATGGCTCCACATTCTTTCTGTCACTCATACTTCAGCCATTATAATGAGAGTCCATTTTGCTTGGCCTAATTCCCCTTGGCTCCTATTACCTATAATCCTGAAAAGATTAACACAAATGGATTAAAGTGATTCTTCAAGACTTCATCGAGGAATTAATCGATATACACAAAGCTAGATTCTATTATGGTGAAGTGGAACTCTACAACTTAGTGGTTTCTAATGGAAGGGGGTATCTAGCCAGTGAAGCAAAGCTAGTTGAAGGTGAAAGTGATCTAGAAATGCATAAAAAAGGAGATATTGGAACATTTGCATCATCACTTTTGCAATGCAAAGATTGTAAAGAAATGTCTCTTGGTCTTGATTATTTGGTTTCTTACCTTCAGCATGTTGAAGAATTGCAAGATAATTCTTTCAGTATATATATAATGTTATTTAATTTTTTTTTTGCAGAAATCATTTGTGACATCATCCCTATCTGATGGACTACACTAACTGATTGAATTAGGTATTGATGGCTCATATGTTTGCTGACAAAGGTGTCATCTTCTAGTTAACAACATAGGTCTTAATGACATAGGTCATGGTTTTAACCTTTAAGGGCTTGGTCCACGCATTGAAAATTGGACAGATCAAGTGAATGACCTTACATTAATTATGGTTTTGAATCATAAAGGCCCAAATAAAAAAAAAAAAACCAAACCATTATTTTTCTTGGTTTTTTGCTTACTATACAAAACAAAAAATGATAGTGACAGTTTGCTTCTTGATCTCAATTTGAGGAATAAAAGTGATTCCTCTTGCAATCTAGACTTAGAGCTTTTATTAAAGATTTCTTTTGCCAATATATATTTTTTATCTTATGACGTATTTCAATGAACCATCAACGTTTCAAGTGTCAAATATGTCTTTAAGTTGAAATAAAGTATAAACTAGTAGAAATGTAAAGATAATGAACTTGCAGTAATAAAGTACAGTGACAATAAAATTTAAGAGAGAAATGATACGAGTATTTTGATTAAGTAAAGATGAAAGTAACTGAGTACAATGAGAAGAAGAAGGAGGAGAGGAATGATGAAATAAAGAACTAAAGTTAAAAAAAAAGAAATGAGTTCAAAGGAATGTGCTCGATTTCCCATTGACTCCACATTGTTGGTGCAACTAAGGAGTGTTTCAGGCTATTTACAAGTGATGTTTCTATACTATACTACCTAAAATTAGTGACTCCTTCCTTATTTATAGACTTAAATGACTCCTTCTGATTTTTGCCAAGTGTCATTGACGGTTATTCAATCTAAGGCTTCAGAATGCTTTAAGTTTTGATTTGCTAATAATTGTTCCCGCCTTTGTCTTCAGAATCAAAACTGCCAGCATTGCTAAGTTGTTTCAAATCTTTGTAACTACTCCATATTATTTCTGGACCGTAACTATCAATGTCTTTCAATTGTCAGTATGTTATCTCTACACACCTAAAGACACTACTTCTTGTCAAAACCCATATTCCCCATATTCCAATATTCGGCCAAAATAACTTCCCCATATCCGCTTCCTATATATGCTACCCACACCCACACTCTCTCTCACATTCTATTACTACTCTCACACCTCACAGCACATCACAACTCATGCCTCTCACATTCTTTCTTTCACTTATACTTCAGCCATTACAATAAGGGCCCATTATGCTTGGCCCAATTCCCCCTGGTTCCTATCACATATGGTCCCAAGGAGATTAACACAAATGGATTTAAAGTGATTCTTTAGGACTTCATCAAGGAATTAATCGATATACACAAAGTTAGATTCTATCAAGGCGAAGTGGAACTCTACAACTTAGTGTTTCCTAGTGGAAGGGGGGTATATAGTTGATGGAGAAAAGCTAGCTGAAGATGAAAGTGATCTAGAAATGCATAAAAAAGGAGATGTTAGAACATTTGCACCATCACTTTTACAATGCAAAGAGCATAAACAAATATCTCTTGGTCTCGATTATTTGGTTTCTTACCTTCAGCGTTTTGAAGAGCTGAAATAATTCTTTCAATTAATGTTATTAAGTTTTTTTTTAGACATCATATGTGACATCATCCATATCTAATGAACTGTATTAATGGGCTGAGTTGCATATTGACGGCTCATATGTTTATCGACAAATGTAGTCATCTTCTAGTTAACGACATAGGTTATGGTTTCATCCTTCAAGGACTTGGTCCACGCATTCAAAATTAGACAAATCAGGTGAATGATCCTGGATTAATTAGGGTTCTGAATCATAAAGGTCCAAAAAAAAAAAGCCAAACCATTGTTTTACTTGTTTTCTTGCTCACTGTCGAAAACAAACAAACAATAGTGACAATTTGTTTCTTGATCTCAATTCTGGGAATAAAAGCCATTCCTTTTACAGGCTCTCTGACTTAGAACTTTTGTCAAAGATCTCTTTTGCTAATATATTCTTTTAACTATCGATGTATTCCAATGAACCATTGACATTTTCAAGTGTCAAATATGTCTTTAAGTTGAAGTAAAGTATAAACTAGTAGAAACGTAATGATAATGAACTTGTCATAATAAAGTGTAGTAACAATAAAATTTAAAAGAGAAATAAGATGAGGATTTTGATTAAGTAAAGATGAAGGTAACTAAGGACAATGAGAGAAGAAGGAGGAGAGGAATGATGAAACAAAAAACTAAAGTTAAAAGAAAAGAAATGAGTTCAAGGGAATATACTTGATTTCCCATTGACTCCACATTGCTAACGCGACAATGGAGAGTTTCAGGGTGTTTACAAGTGTTCCCAGACCAAACTCCCTACTAGTACCTCCTTCCCTATTTTTAGACTTAAGTGACTACTTCATATTTTGCCAAATGTCCTTAACGATTATTCAATAAGGCTTCAGAATACTTTGAGTTTTGATTTCCCAATAATTGTCCCTGCCTCTATCTTCAGAATCAAAACTACCTGCATCAGTAAGTTGCTTCAAATCTTTTTAACCACTCTATATTATTTCTAGGTCGTAACTATCAATGTCTTTCAATTGTTGATTATCTCCACACGCCTAAAGACATGTGCTTCCTATCAAACCCATTCTCCTGAATTTTTTCCAAACACACCTTGCACCTTGTCCACGAGCTTCATACTGTCAATGTCAGTCAAACTTTCGACACTTTGGATAGTTTTGGCCCCCAACAACCATATAAAGATACAGGAGGGGATTTGATTAAATTTACTAGAAATTGTTGGATACATTATCCAAACAATTCACAAATAAATTAGTTTATTTTTTTAATTATTTTCTGATAACTTTCATCTAATATTTTAAATTATATTTAACAGCTAAGTTTTGCTGATTATTCAAAGCTGATAGAATCCCTAATAGATGGATTGTTTCCAAGTTTAGCATGTGCTGCATACCATGCTCTCCATAAGGCACAGGTAGTTTTATATATGAAGGAGTAAGTGTGTGTTTTGCATATGCTAGGTGGTGTACTTGCCTTTCAGCCTTTTCCTATTTACTTGGCCAGTGTTTGGTCAATTCTGTTCAGATTTCCTATTGTCCAGATTTCCCATTGTTTTTATTGTTTCTTTTAGCTACTTTGAGTCACTGTTATCTTAGTTTTTTGGTTTGAGCCCTAGTACCTCCTGGTCATGACTTATAGTTATGTAGTAAATGTCCTTCCAATTTTTTGGGCCACACGTACATCAAGCACAAGAACAACCAGAAATAAATGAAAGGTCTTTTTGTTTCTCTTTTTAAACAAATAAAAGTTTTTCATTTATTTGTGCTCTAGAATGCCAATATTTAAACCCAATAGCCTATATTAACTATTCAAATTAATTACATACAATTTACTGCAATGTTATAACAGCCCTTCAATGTTAGTGGAATTATTAGCACTTCACAAAATTTTAATAAAGAATTTTGCGGTTGGCCCTCGTCAATTATAGTTAATTACCTCTCAAATTTGCCGGAGACTCCTAGAATGATTGAAACAGAAGAGGGAGAGGGATGTTGTAAAATGTGCACCAGTAAATTCTTTTTATAATTTTTAAAGTCACTGTTACTAGTGACTTTTAAGATATGTTTAGAATGAAAATTAGATCTAAAGATCGAAATATCTGGATGGTCAACATGTCAGACACCCCACTTGGGTAGAAAATGATTCAAAACGGGATACTCCAGAATACAAAATGCAACAAGAATATTCTAAATATTAACATTCATACATCCACCTTTTAGAGAGAGAGAGAGAGAGAGAGAGAGAAGATGTGGTAATTGAGACTGGTTGAAACTCTTTTTCAAACATAGTATGTGTAAAAGTGTATAACATAGGTGTAAAAATCATATTTTTAAAAATATAATTATATATGTTATCAATTATTCTTATTATACTATTCTTACATTAACAAATTTTAAAAAATAATAACATAAAAACATATATTGCATCACACTTTCCATTTTATTTTTTAACAAAAATATAAAAGTAATGTAATTTTTTTTTTTTTTAGATATCATAACTCATATGTTGTCAGCATAATTTTTTTATACAATCACCTAATTATTTATTATCATATTACTAAAAAAAATTAACTATAATTACTTAATAAAATAATATAAAGAATAAATATAATTGGTTAAAAATATAAAATAGTTTTCATTGATATCATATCAAAATTAATGTAATTGTTAATCACATTACAAAAATTTGAAAACGGACGGGTAATAGAGCCATGATATGCACTCCACGGTTTCCTCCCTTTTTTTCCCATGAAATGTGGAATGAAACATTTAGAATGGGAATAACATATTATATATCTCCCACAACCAGCTTAAACCATGATCCATCCAAGAATAAGAGAAATTAGGAGATAATTTGGAGAGAGAACCATCCAGAAATTTTGAGAAGAAGCATACTATAATTAAGGACATGATCAGTACAAACTGTAAGTGTTAGGAGGCACCCACTTCATGATGACTTGATGAGTAATAACCATTCGTCCTTGTGATGAAGAAAGAAACCCTACTAAAATATGGAACTTAAATAATTAGCATCCTGACTCTTGAGCATTGAAGTTGAAAATACGAAATGACAAGTATGCTCAATATATAGCATAAGAAGAGTAATTCCTACTTAGCTCACATTGCACGAATCAAGAATTTTTGAAGTATTAAGAAACCTTGAGAACTGCTTGCATTCTAGCTGCTTCATGTGTCAAAAGGACTCAAATTTTTTATAAATCCTTGCTTTAAATTCATACCACAAAACCCTCATAAATAGACGGATCAGTTTAGTAGATTACTTGAAAATTAGGAGTCAAACAGTCATATAAATAAGAAAAGTAATATTATTTGTTCGTTAAAAATCAATATTAAAAATGGACATTTTCAAGAGAGAGAAATACAAAGTGAGGTATGACGTCAAGATTTTGTACACATGGACATGAAGCCAAGATTTTGTATCTATCTCTCCATATATTGTTCACTTTTGATGTCTACTTTTCATATATGAATAACATTACTGAAAGGAGAAATCACATTACTCTAGGGAGAAATCGGAAATGTAGACTTGTACAGCATCTCAATTATTTAGGACATGAGGCTAAATAACCAAGCTCCTCAGCCGACGCATTTGTATCTTCATCATCATCTTTGAATCCTAGTAGATCTTCTTCACTACCCTGACCCTCGTTCATAAAATCTTCCCAACATTTCTACTTCCAAGTTTCAACTGCTTTCTCCTCTATGTTCATTTGGCTTCCACTTTGTTCCTCCATATTCATAGCAAGGCCAAGGTCCAAGTCACAAACCTCAAGTTCTGACATGTCATTGTATTCCTACTGTTGAAGTTTCACAGAAGCTGAACAGTCTTCAGCATAAACTAATTCAGCTAATTCAACATCAACGTCAACACTAGGCCCTTGATCAATAGGCCTTCTTCTTTTCTTGGAAATAGCTTCCTCCAGCTCTTTTATCCACTCCTTTTGATGAAAAAATTGTTGCACCAAGTTTGGATTCTGCATTGCCCTTGCCAAGAAGTTCATTATCTGCTTCTGTGTCTGTTTCTGTTCTGTCCTTTTAAGCCTAGTTTCCATTGATTGAAGGTGGCTTCTGGTATTCTGCTGTTGTTGCCTAAGCTTCACAAGCTCCACCATGAGGACTTGCTTGTCACGCCCCAACCAGTCAACTACTCCATCCAAACCAAACCGCCCCACTTCAACACAGGGGTCTAGTGCTTGCTGTGGAGCCTGAGATTGAGGGTTCTTCTTCCTCCTAATATTCGTCAAAAGATGCCTTTGTCCTCTAAGAAACCCTTCATTTGCAAACTCCCACCTATCTGGATCTACCTGTCTAAACCCCTACAACAATATCATATATTCTCCTTATCCTTCATATTAAAAAATTCATAAAATCTTACTGTGGTAATAATTAATGGTTTGAGAGAGGCATATGACATATATATCATCTACAAAAAACCTTTCAATTAGGAGCTATCGAAGGAAAAAGATACGCATCATAGTTCATATATTAGATTATTAGATATAGCATCAGTGCAGACGGTAAAGGAGCAAATGAATAGTATGTTGTATTATTTAATATTGTAATCTTTGTACTTTTTCCTTTCTCAAGACATTAAACAAACAAAATGTCAACAAAACAATAGGGGAAACTCAATAAATAAAAGCATAAAATGGGACCAGCCTAATCTAGCAGGTATAAAAAATTGAAGATAGAAAAATACCAATAGTAACACATTCCAGATGCATCACTCACGTGAATGAAGATAAGGTTACAGTTTCATTGCTAAAACTAAAAGCAACCAGAATGAAAAACAACACAGATCACTCAAATAAAGCTGTTCTCATGTTGTTGTCCCATTTTAAGAAGATTACTACATCAAGAATAACATCTCATCTAGATTATATAGTATGGTCAAAGCGTAGAAAGAGCATAGTATATAATTATATATACTCACATAGGTGTTGAGTTGTCTGACAAAGCTAGAGAAGTTGTTGTGCTTGAAGTATCTTGGGAGAAAAGTGATGGAGAATGCCTAGGGATCCCGCCCAACGAAACTGTTGCTCCCTTTGCTCCATGAAACAATCTGATTAGTGGAGGTTATACTTGGAGATAGGATCCCAAGCTTTGATCTGTGCTGGTTTCTTTCTTCCTGAAAAATGAAGGGTTTGGCTTTGATTTTGAGCTTTTGAAGTTTTCAAGTCTCAACTGAAATTGAAAGAATTAACCTTATATGTTTGACTTAAATTTTTCAAATAAAAAATTTATTGTTTTTTAAAAAACTAATAAAAAATTTAATTGCGAACTATTTTAAATTAAAAATAGACTTACTCAAGGAGTGATAAAAAGAAGATCAGATACTAGTTCTGTATAGAAGTAAAGCTAAGAGAAAACAAAGAGACGATGGCTCACACAAAAAGAGAAAAAACTGTGAGTCAAGGAAAGTGTGGCTAAGCAATGAGTGCAGGCTTTGTGATTATGCAGAGGATGGGGACAGAAGCCTTTTGAGGAGAAGGGGGGAACCAGATCAAGAGCGGTTGTGTGCGCTTGGTTGGGTTATGTTCAATTCATGAGTTAGCTGCTGAAATGCTTTTCTCTTTGTTGGCCCTTTCCATTTTGGCTTTTAAGGGTTAAATGAGTATATATGACTATCAGGGAAGCGGAAGTCCAACAGCATACCCAATTTGGCAATTGATTGATGATTTTTCTCTACTCATAATGTTATTTCTCCTCTGGTAAAGTCATTCCATCAGTTCACTGTTCACTACTGTTTAGTTTTTAGTTCTTGGCTCTGCATTAGTCCAAAACCTAAAATGGGAAAACAAATATGTTATGTGTATATTTAAGTAGAGCAGGAGAAATTCCTAGAGTAATCTCAAGTTTTTTTTTTTCAACTATTTATTATGTTCATAATTCAGCCCATCTGATTTTGTTTGTCCTTTTTTAGTTCATCCAAATGTTAATGAAAACAGAATTTTTTTTTTAACATGGAATAGGAACATTATGATAAATTAAGCATTTTTTAGATATAAACATTATAATTAAGTTTATATTATTATATCTCACACCTATTTAGATTATATTTGTACATATTTAGTATCCAATTGTAGATCAAATAGGATTGTCTCCAACAGAGAATACCTAAAAAAAAAAAAAAGATTATAAATGTCTCATTTAATGTCCTTATTCAAGGTTCAAATAATAGGACTAATAAATAATATAAGTAAATCATCAAATAGGATACCTTAGAACTAATATATGGTTGGCTAGAGTGGTGGGGAGCACCAACTCCTTAATCAGTGGTCTTGAGTTCGAATCCTAAGATGGAGAAATCTATGCTGGGAGAGGACACCTCCTTAAGTTGGATGTAGTCGATGAGCCAACATACCGATAGTCAAATACCAAAAGACAAAAATAGGATACTTTAGAATAATTAATGATATTTTTAAGTATAACATGTTTTATGTAGATCTTACATTAGTGAACCTCACACATATTCTCACTTTAAACATGTAGCATTCCTTGAAGTGCATGCCCAATTCACTACTTCTCCTATAAGACTCAAACCCATCACACCCGCTTCCCCATCCCCACATTCATTCCTAAACTATATCAAACCTCTCCCTTTCATTTTCTCATAAATCCTTAGTTTTTGTTAAGAACCACCTTTCACACTTTCAATTATACCAGTATTTAATTTTACATAAGTTGTGTGGCTTTCCTCTCAGCTGCAAGGACTATTCGAGAAATTGGCTTCCTTTTCTTCTCTTTTAGTTTCTCTGAAACCCACCCACAAATATATAGGACTTGTTTGGATGAGCTTCTCTAAATTTTTTTTAAAAAGTTATCTTATTTTTAAAAGATCTTATGAAAAAGTAAAAATTATTTTATGTTTGGATGTAAAATTAATGTATATGTAGATGTAATATTAAAAGTATGGTTCTGAAAACCAGATCGAACCGGTCAGTCTGACTAGTTGAATTAAGAACTAGCTAGGTGACGGATACCAATATAGCCATAAAACCAATGTTTAGAAAACTGATTATGAACTGCAAGAACCAATCGAACACCGTTGAACCAGACAAACCAAACTGGTTTTGGCAATTCAGCGGTTTTGAGAAAAATGGCCCAAATATCTATCGCGACTGCTCACTGCTAGGCCACCCTCCCTTTGTAGTCACCGTCGACCTAGTGTGACCAATCATTGCCGCATCATCATTGTCCTCAGCTCTGCCCTTGCGCAGCACTGCCATCTAGTGATAGTAAAATGAACATGCCAAGAGGGAAAGGAAGCGCTGAGAGAAAAACACGAGAAGAGGGAGAAAGAGAGAGAGAGAGGAGAAGAAGAAGGAAAAGGAAAAGGCAAGGGAGACTAAACCTATGTGGTCAGTGATTCTCATATCCTCTACAAGTTCAAAGAAACAAGGGGGGTGGAAACACAAGGCCATATCCCTTATAGCCTATTTGGAAAGCCTTGAAATTCAATTCTCTCAAGAAATTGAATCTAATTCCTTAGTTTAGTATCAATTAATAGTATAAAATTAAAATCTCAAAGGAATTCAATTCATTTAAAAAGGCCAAAAGTAAATCAGACCAAAATTGGTCTAATTTGTAATTTCTAACCTAATGA
The DNA here is from genome assembly GCA_031439585.1 of Pterocarpus macrocarpus. Taxonomy (NCBI): domain Eukaryota; kingdom Viridiplantae; phylum Streptophyta; class Magnoliopsida; order Fabales; family Fabaceae; genus Pterocarpus; species Pterocarpus macrocarpus. Next base: position 37,568,586 of record CM062514.1, read on the forward strand.
AATTGCTACTAAAAGTAAAATATCTAAAATACCCCAACTCTATTAATACTTTTCTCCTTCTCTCTCCTCAATCTCAACACGTTCTCTTCTATTAATCTATTAATACTTTTTTCTGGGTGCTGTTGTTTTATTTTTGTTTCCAGAATTTCTTTTTTTTTTTTTTGGTGTTGTTATATTTTTATGTGCTATTTTTTTTGCTTTATCTTCTCCCTTGTTTTCGAGTGGGCTTTGATATGTTGAGACGCAGGATTCATCCTCAAAGAAACTTCAAGAAACTAAATCTTTGATTTGATTTATTTTGTGGAGTGCTTTGGTTTTATTAATCAAAGGCATATTTGGTTTAATTTTAATTGTATCATGTTATCTAATGAATAATTAAGTTTGTCATTAAAATATGATATTTTATTAATGAAGGATAAAATTGTCAAGATAAAAAATTTATTTTATTTTTATATACATTTCAAACAATATAAATAAATTCAATTCTATAATTTGTTGATTTATTCCAAATATAAGAATTCAATTACCAATAGAATTAAGGTCAATTACTAATAAAATTGAATTGAATTCCATTTCATTTTATCATTCCAAACAAGCTATTACATAAGATCTTGACCAATGAAAACCTTCATTTTATATTTCCTATATTGCTCTCTTAGCATTTGTGTTGACTTTATAATTTTAAGTACTTTTTTTTCTTTGTTGGTCTGAACTTTCTAGCACTTTGTCCCACTAGTGGGTTTGGGCTATCTTATAACCCTTCTAACCCATGTTTAAGTTGGGTTGTCTTGTTATATATATATATATATATATATATATATATATATATATATATATATATATCATTTAAATCTTGGTTGAACCAATAAATCTTTGAACAAGTACTCTATCCAATTCAATATCTGATCCGGTTCTTAAAACATCGATTAAAAGATCTTCTTTATTTCTTGAATATCTTTTTTATGTTATAAAAAAATATTTTTTTCTAGAAAATAAAAATTGTAAATTCTCAAAAAAAATCTTTTCGTGCTTTTTCTAATAATTCTACTTTTACTAAAAAATTTATCTAAACATATAAAAAAAACACCAAAAATACTTTTTTTATTAAAAATATCTTTTATCAAAATAATGGCACCCAATCAAGCACATAATCCTCTTACTAGCTGCTTCGTATGTTTGTTCTATTATCACGTACGTTGCATTGAAAGTGGCAGACTGGCAGGTGCATTCAACTCTGGCTCGACCATTTTATTTTCAATACAATAATTATTAATCAAAGCAGGGAGTGATGTCTGGGGAAGAGATGATCTCATGGGAATCTCCTAGCCTGCGTTTGCATACTTTCCTCGAGAAAGGTACTCCCTAGCATCTCCTCCCTTTTTCTTTTTCATTTTTTTTTCTTTGGTGTGTGTGTGTGTTATCTTCATGTACTGAAAGATAATTAATCAAAGCAGCTTTGCGTATCTTATTATAACATTATTAATACTCAAATTTATAATGTCATGGAGTTGCTGTCAACCGCGAGACACCCACTCTCATTTTCACAGCTTCACATAAAAAGTGGAGAGCCCTCTACTGTCTCTTCCTTTCTTCAAAGAATTTGAATGAAATCAAAATTGGGTATGTCGGTAAGTTTTTCATAGGTATAAGTTGTATGTAGCTAGAATTGTTGGACAAACTATTAACATTATTCATGGCCTCGAGTTTGTATGACAATTTTCTTACAAATTGTTCAATTTAAGGAATTTCATTGTACAGGTACAAAGGTGGGGCATATTACTAGGAATAATTCTTAAGTATGCACAATTTACCGATATATGTAAATCATTATACAAATTAAATAATAATTTAACTGCTTAAAAATAACATAATAGATTGTGCCCCTAAAAATCTATTTATTAATTAGTGCTGTTTGGCATGGGGAAGGGACAGAAAAAATATTTTATTTTATGTGTTAATTAATCTTATTAGTAATGAGAAGTAGTTAGAAAATAATCATAGCGATGAGTATAGAACGGCATCGAATGTACCCGACACCATAACAATTCGAGAGCAACAATGGCTTTTCTTTCATCTGTGTGCCTTTTTGCATCACTTTCTTTGATTTTTTGTTTTTATTTTTATTTTTTCGTTGTAATCACTTTCTTTGATTTGTCTAGTTTAACTTTAAAATCAAATAATTAAGCAAAACTTAATTAGTTGTTATCTTTGTCATGTAAAAGACCTGCTCAAAGAGAAATATTTATATGGTTCAGAAGTATTATGTGACTGTATTTTTAGATCAATCATATAAGTATATTTTATATAGAATTCATCACTAATACATAATCCTATACAAAATATACTTAAATAATTGATAAAAAATATAATCATGTAATGCTACCAAATCATATAAGTGTTTCTTCTCGCTCAAAGCCAGCAGCTTCCAAATTAATTCACCAACAACCGGGGGAGTTAACCTGCTTCAGCTTTTTGTTAGGACTCATCCATTCAATGATACACTGATACGTGGCTTGTGCCAGCACATCATCATCTAGAGTAAATTACACGTGAGGTTTCTTGAAATAACACTTAACGCTAAGCTTCACTTAAAATTACAATCCATCCCATCAATGCTTTTGACTAATTTTGAAAGTGAGATACAATAGCCTGTTACTCAAACAATGAATTGTGATTTACTTTTGATATCACCTCTAACGTATTAATATGATTTACTTTTAATAGTTCTGCAGCTTGAACCGAGCAAGATGAAGTCCAAATCGTGCATCACTAATTACATGATGAATGCCTTCTTGTCATGTATGCTCTTAGTATTGTCCAGTGTTTAATTATTAACGTTACTGAGTGCTAAATGTAAGTAATAAATACCATTTTGTGTAATCATAACTCATTATAGAGTAGTTAAAGAATACTTGAAATCACTGGTTGTAGTGATATTGCAAGGTTTTGGCACATAATCACACTAACTTTCAATATATAGAGTGTGTTTGGTTGGAGGATAAAAATAGGGGTGAAAATTTTATGAACGAGCTCTATACACACCCCAATGATTATAGCTATTTTATCATTAAGTTTGGTACACAAATGCATCAAAAGCAAACCTTAAATGGTTTTTCGGTTAGGCAAAATATTCGATATTATATTTAAAGACTTCACTGGTTGAAGAGGTCAATACGTTATGGTGTACTATAATTTTAACCGTAATGTGGGTAGTGTGTGATCTTGATAACCTCAAGTGAAATTTATGTAATCTATTCTATTCTAAATTAGTAAATTTAATTAAAAAAGGGGTCATCTTAAGGGTACGTAGTGAAAGATTTGCGTAATTTGTGAATAAAAATAAATTTAATTTAAATATACTAAAAATATAAAATAATTTTATATTATCAGTTAATAAAAATAATAAAAAAATAATAAAAAATATCAATTCATACAAATAATTATCTATTATAATGAATGATTTATTATAATTTCTTATTTTTTTCTATTTCTATTAATTGATAATATAAAATTATTTTACACTATCAATACAAATCAATTAAACTCAATAAAAATTATTAGTTTGAATGTCCAAGCCCCGTGTTCGTAAAAATTTAATATCATCATTAGATAAAGATTAGATAAAGAGGATTGTGTTTTGTAACCGTTTTTAGTGTCCCCTCTAATGAAATTTCTTTTTCACGTCCGGAGCCATGTATTGATATAGATTATTCTATCAATCTATCTATTAGCGGCTTCACACTCGCATCTTCCGTTTCATGCCCAAGTTCACAAACAGTTCCCTCTCATGTCCTCATCATTTTTTTTATCTTTTGGCTCTCCCCATTTGACATTCCCTCTTTCTCAGTTTCTGTCTCTTCCCTTGAATATTTGTAACTTCTTCCGTTCTATATAAGCGTGGGATGTGAAACTACAAGGTAACGGTTGCTCTCCCAAGTTTTTATAGAATATGATTCACCATTCCACGTGCTACTCATGTTTGGTTTTTGGAAGAAATTTCATCCACTCTTTGCTTGATTATGCGCTTCCTTCTTGGGCTTCTCTCATCAACAAAACCAAAACTCCGAAGCTTGAACCAGAATACATGCAAATAGAGTGTGTTTGGAAGGTTAAAAAAATAGAAATAATTTAATTTAGAAATCAAATATTGTGTTTGGGTATTTTAAAAATAAGAAATGAAATAATTTCTAATTATCATGGAATTTAACTATTTTCTATTTGAAATTCTATTAAAATTGAAAGGATTTGATGGGAATTAATTTGATTTTAAAATTTAAGTATAAATCAAATCAAATCAATTCCATTCTTAATCATTCTAAACATAATTTAATATATTATAAATATAAGAATTAATTTTTAAATTAATTTAAATCTTATTTTTACACAATCATTTTAAATATGAAATTTAATTTATAAATTAAATTAATTTAAATCAATTTAATTTAAATCAAATCAATTCCAAAATTTAGTTAATTCAAACACACTCATAGAGACTGAAAAAGGTTCATATTTCACATGGAGAAGGGGGATTTTGCGATTTTCCAATTTCATTCTACCACACTTCTCTTGACTATGTATTTTTGTCTTTCTTTTGCTTTAATTTTCCAATTTCATTCTCATCAAACTCCCCTTTGCTCAATTCGCATATGCTGTCACACTGTAGCCACACCGCCGCGAACAACGTCAGTTGCCGATGATGAATACGGCCCTTTCGGCAACAGAGGTCGTGGTGATTTCCACAACAATGCCCGCGTTTGCAAAGGTACAATCTTCCCAATGCTCAAAATTTGTCCATACAAGTACATGCTTTCACTTCTGTGATTTTATTCACTGCACTTTGTTCCACGTAGTCTCTGGATTCATCTCTTCAACTGGGTATGCGAGTTTCATTGTTTCCCCCTCATTTTGCGATTTGCACCATGTCTACGAAACCCTACAGTTTTATATATTCACATTATGAGTTTTATTGGCAACGATATTTAAATCAATTGGGTTTTGCAAACAAAATTTAAATGACCGATACTTTTAAATGACCAAATTTTGAGGTGTGATTCGGTTTCATATTGACAAAGTTCATGCATGTCAAATTCAAACTCTTACATAAATTGATGCATGTCAAATTTCAATGGCTTGCTTTCACATTTAGACTAGATAGTACTTGGGGTGTGGTTCTATCCATAAATTGGAAATTGAAATACAAGTTGAAATCATTAAGTATATATAATTATATCTACACGCTAATATAAAGGCAATTACCGTCACCTGGAGTCCAGGCTTTATATATATATATATATACCCTTTACAGTTTTCTATTACCTAAGGCAGTTTTATTTAGTTTTTGGATGTTTGGTTCCTCCTCCCCTTTTACCTGATTGATGAAACGGCTCAATGGGTTTTAGTTTCAGAATTCAAGATTTTGTTGTTAAGTTTAAATATCTTTTTAGTCTCTATGTTTGTTGTTTGTACCCAATGCCAAATATAATTAAGAATTTTGTTGGTAACAATGTTTCATTGCATTTTGACTCTCAAACTGCAGGGCAGCAAGGCACAATGAACATGATGTCCATCCACTATTGTATGTTGACTTCTCTATTCTCTTTTCTTCATTTAAGTGATTGCATTTTAGGTAAATATCTTGCCATGTACTATTTCTATGCTTTTTATTTCTTTTCTTTCCATGATCTCAGCTTCTTCATTTCAACTCAGAGAGAAAACAATGTTGTCAACTTAAGCAGTAACGGTGCTGGCGAAGATTATAATACTTGTGTGGAATCTCAAACCCTCCAACTTTTACGCTAAGGAGTGGTGATGGCAGCAATGATGATAACATAAACGACAAAGAGACAGACATATCAGCCTCAGCAGTGAATGCCAACTTCACCTCAAGCCAGTTTTTTCACTTCCTTCCCTTGAAGAACTAATCAAAGGTTGCTACATTTATAAAATGATGGGGTTGTGTTTTGGTATATTGTTTATTTGTTGGAAAATGGCACTGCTTTAATTGTTAGTGATGTTGTGTTTCAAGGAATTGGTGCTGTAACAGGACACTGAGTTTGAATGAATGTGTTTTAGCTTAAAGTGCATTTACGCTATGTTGGTTGAATCAAAAGGAGTATTTGCATTTGAAGTTTTAGTCTAATAACTAATAATCCTTATTCAAGTAACTTGATATATATTGATGTGCATGGGTTTTGATGAGAAGGATGTAATAGGAAAGGGAGTGGGAGTGGGACATGAATGAAGAGTGTATAAGAAATTTGATCTGAGGGTTTGATTTGAGACATAGTATCTGAAATACATGAATAAGATGTGATAGACTTGGATGTTGAAACAACTATGAGATTGGGCTGGAGTATTCTTTTGTTCTTTTATTACATGCGTGGAAACTGCTGTGGTATATGTATGCTGTGCATTACATAATTTATTTAATACTGATATTTGTAGTGCAGATTTTTTACAATGAAAATATCATGTTGATGCTACGAAAGGGAAAAGAACTAGGTGCATTTAAAGTAAAGTTCAACAAATCAATTGAAAGATGCTTTGAATTTCATTCAAAATGTCAAAACAAAAAGTTATATATATGTGTGGATAAGTTTAATTTTGATATAAAATGTGTTTACTTCATTCTGAGAATAGAAAGTGAAAGAAACACTGTCTTCAAGTGCAATTTCCCCAACACACATTTTCAGTTAGTTCCCAAAGTACTATTTTGATAACAATTCAACCTGCATATTTTATTTTTAGAGTGTTGATGTAAAATTGTTCACATAATTTTATATTAATATCTAGATGATAAAAACATAGATTAATTGAAGCATTAATATAAAAAAATAAAGATATATAGATATATAAATATATTGAGTTATATTGATATCCAAAAAATAAAAAATAAAAAGGTATCGTGGCCGTTAGGCCTTTTTTTATTTTTTGGGAATTAATTTTTGTATTTTAAATAGTTCTGAATTAAAATTAAAATTAAAATTAAAAATACTTGTTTATCTACATCCCTATTGTTTATTTATTTTTATATTTTAAATAGTTCTAAATTAAAATTTAAATACAAAAATATAAAAATATAGATAAACAAATATATTGAGTTGAATTAATACCCAAAAAATAAAAAAGCCTGCTTAACAGGCATGTTAAGCTGCTAGTAATAATAATAATAATAATAATAATAATAATAATAAAACAATAATGTTATTTGAATGTGTATTTGGGATGCATTTCTGATGCGGTGCTAACTTTTTTTTTTCAGTTACCAATTTTTTGAACTAAAATTACTAATTTTTTTTATTAATTTATCAATCAGTTACAGCATATAAATACCAATTTTTTTTCTCAATTATCAATATTTTAAATTAAAGTTATCAACTTATTTGACTAAGTTACCATCTAGTTGAATGCAAAATATCCTGTAATATTATGCTGTAACTAGCTAGAAATTTAGTTGAATAAGTTAATAACTTTAATTTAAAAAATTGATAATTAAAAAAAATATTGGTAATTAGTTGAATATATCATTGTTACTTATTCAAATAACACAACTCGTAATAAAAGAGTCGGGTCTTGAGAAAATTTAGGAATAAATACTAATTCTCTAATTTCTCTTTCCTTTACCTGGGGAAAATGGAAAAGAAAACTCAAAGTGGAGGGCTGATAACTTTTACTTTCGACGTATAACTGCACAATTTGATGTGAATTCAATGCAATAATGTCGCATGTACTTTTAACAACTGAAACATGTACTTTGCTTAGTTTTTTGAGTTTTTTTTTTTCAAAAAAAGATTTATAGTATATTTGATTATATTTTTGTAGAATTAATTTTAGATCAAATTAATTTTTATAAATTAATTTTAAAATAAAATAATTTATATTTAGTAGTACCTCTAATAGTATAGTTGGAAGCCCGATAGAGAGCTCCAGAATTGATTCTAGCTAGCAGAATTGATTTAGGGAATTTTTAATGATATTTGATTATTACCTCTTAAAATTAATTCTGATATCTAGAATTGATTCTGATCTTTAGAATTGATTATGGAAAAAATAAAAAAAATTTACTTTCTATTATAATTATTCTTAAAAAAACTATCAAATATAAATTATTTTATCTTAAAATTAATTTCAACAAAATCAATTATATCTTTAATCAATTTTATAAAAATAAAACCAAACACACTATAAAAGTTATTATGATATAAAATAAAAAAATTTTACTTCTCTTATAATCAATTTTAAAAACAAAAATTAATTCTAAAAATATATAATCAAACATCATAAAAATCGTTCAGTAACAAAATCGATTCTAACCCGTGGAAATGGTTTCCAAACACACGCTTAGTGCCTCAAATAAATCTCAGTGGAAGTCATTCATGCTGCCGTATTGCTTTAAACGAACGAGTTTGACTCTCTTAACCCTTGAACTTCCTTTGTCCATTTATTTTTCCTTCACTCCAACGAGCAATAATTCTTTATGTCAGAATTCTCCTCTTACTTAAAAGTTAATCTATTTTCAGTCACCACTGAACGGTTAATTTGATCTCGAATATTTCCACTAGTACAACATGTCTTACAGTTAAACCAACGCTTTCGACCTAAGTAGCAGGTAGGTCAAGTAATATGAAACATTTGTTATTCCTACACATGAAATTACATTTCCCATGTACATCTTAACAAAATGTAAGTAACTAGTGTTTTGAAGCCTTATAATGCACGGGATAAAACGAAAATTGTCAATTACAACTTCTTTTGAAACAATTTAATTTACGTATCAAACTTACCTTGTGGATGTTAAAAAGAAGTTAAAAAAGGGGGAAAAAAAAGAAAAAGCTTACCATAGAAGTTATAAAACAACAAAAAAATCTTATGATGGAGAAAAAAAAAGGAATGGAAGGATTCATAGTATTATAGGATAAAACTTTATAAAAATGTTATTTACTAGCACAAAATGCAATTTCAACTTAATTTAGAAATAGAATATAAACAAAAATTATTATTAACAAAAATAGAATATAAACAAAACAAATGTAAACAAAAATGGAATATTACCCTCTAAATTTATTCAAAAGACAGATCCAAAGCAACAAGGTTCTCGATGTCGGAGGGCATATTACCCTCTAACCAAACATAATTATAATGCTTAGCAAATTTTGCCAGCGCATCAGCTACTTTGTTACACTTGCGAGGAACAAAGTTAGCTTTAAATCTACGAAACCATGAAGCTAACAAGACAATATCATGCACAATAGTTGCATTATGGGATAAATCAAAAGAAGAAAACTCTTCAATGCATGCATAAAGATTAAGCTCCTGATGCCTATTTTCCAAGCGAAGTTCACAGCTTCCTTTGCAGCTAAGAGTTCAGCCGATGTGCATCAACAGAGCCAGGATTTTTTTGAGCTTTGACCGCTATGACTGCTCCCTCTGAATTGCGAATCACAATGCCTATTCCATAGGCATGTTCTTCATCAAAGACGGTAGCATCCACATTCATTTTGACCATTCCATTGGGCGGCTTCAACCAATGACTACTGTAAAGGATGTTGGCTGGGTTGTTTCATCTCTTCTTCGAACCCATTGGTAGTTGGAAATTGCTGGAGTAGTATAATGAGCAATCTGATATGGATCTTGAGCTACCTTCCCTTGCCACACATTATTGCACTGCTTCCAAATATTTATCCCAAACATAAGTCATCGTAACTATTTTGATTAGTTTGCATGTTAGAGAATATCCCCTGCATCCAATTGATCCATTGCCTTGGGTTCTCAATACCATCCACGTCCAAATTATTAAGACCATATATCCCCAGAATCCCCTGTGCATATGGGCATGAGATGAATAAATGCCACGGATTTTCATTTTGGCTTGTGCGTAAGAAGCATCCATCATCCACCTAGATCGAAGTCTAGCTCTGGTAAGGAGAATATTCCTTACTGTTCTCCACAAGAAAATTCGCATCGTTGGCTGGATATCAAGCTTCCAAAGAGATTTCCACATGGATTGAAATTGCCCTAGAAAAGTTAAGGTGGATGCGCTTTCTTCCTCTTCTAGCGCAATGTTACTAATCTTTTGGTTCCATGCAACTCTATATCCACTCTTAAAAGAATAGTGACCCTTAGAATCATGACACCAGAAAATAGAAGCTTCCACGTCATTCATGGCCAGAGGAATTTTGGTAATTTCCGCCACTTCTCTAGTCGTGAATAGCTCATTAAGAATCACAGTATTCCATCTTCGTGGCTCATGTAATATGAGCTGAGATTTTCACTATTTCCGTGGCTGGCGGTCTTGGGCTCTCAATATGGAAATCATGCAAAGTTGGAACCCAAGGATCGTGCCAAACATCAATGTTCTACCCATGGCCTACTCTCCAACATGCACCGAGGGTTAATAACTTCCTTCCCTCCAATAAGCTCCTCCACGTGTATGAGGGTGTTGCCCCATGAAGAGCTTCAAGAAGATTTGTGGTTGGGAAATAACGGGCCTTTAATAGTCGGGACACTAGTAAGTCGGGAGATGACATGATCCTCCAGCATTGCTTAGCTATCATGGCCATATTGCACGTAAGATCTTTGAAACTCAAATCACCAAGCTCTTTAGGCCAACATAATTTCTCCTAGCTGTTAGAGAGTCTCAGCTTAGTTAAAGTTTGTGTAACTGAAAGAGCCGTTGAGTTTGTTAGAGAGATTTCAAGCATGTGGGTTTAGCTTTCAAGCACGTGGGTTTAGCTTATTCTAGTGGTTTGGGTTTAGCTTATAGCAGAAGCTAGTCAGAAGCACAGTCTATAAATAGTGTATCTCACTTGTACTATTCAACACAATTCAATAGAAAATTCATTTGTTATATTTGCTTTTTCTCTGAATCTTACCAACTCTCTCTACACTCTTTTCGCTCTCTCTCTTTCACTTTCACATCTACATTCAGTTTTTTTCATGGTATCCAGAGCCTAAGATCTATGGAGCCAAGCAGTCATGAAGATGTTCGAGGAAACTCCTCACCAAACTTTGCAGGCTTCACGCATTCCATCTCTGTGATGCTGAACGAGAAAAATTTTCTTTTCTGGGAGCAACAGATCCTTCCATGCATTCGAGGTCGCAAACTTCTCCGGCTTCATCAAGGTCCAGCCATGGTACCACCACAGTTTCTCACTCCTGAAGATGAAGAACTTGGTGTTGTGAATCAGGAATTTCTTGATTGGGAGCAGCAGATTAGCTCCTACTTTCTTGGCTTTTTTCGTCCCTCTCTGACAATATGCTTACACGAGTTGTTGGTTGCCACACCTCATGGCAATTGTGGGATCACATTCATGTCTTCTTTCAGTCTCACACGTGTGTGAAGATTAACCAATTTCGTTCTGAGCTTTGAAACAACAAGAAACATGATAAAACTATTAGTGAATATCTTCTCCGCATCAAAGCACTCATTGACTCACTTCTCTCTATTGGTGATCCTGTCTCTGTTCAGGAACACATAGATGTCATCCTTGATGGTCTTCCAGAAGAATATGATAGCTTTATTACTTCCATTACAATCAGGCTTGAGTCTTACACAGTAACTGAGCTCGAGTCGTTACTCCTTGCTCATGAGTCGCGCCTTGAGAAGCATGCGAAATCTGTTTGTGATGCATTTTCTGCAAATGTAGCTCATCTTCCTAATGCTGCAAAGCCAGATCTAGTGCAACAAGGATCGAAAGGTTATGATTCAGGTTGATTACTTCACATCCAGTGTTGCCTATGCCTCAATTCTCTACTCCAAGGCCTCCTTTTCCCTATGGACATGGTGGTCGTGGAGGCCACTCTCGAGGTCATGGAGGTCATTTTAGTGGAGGTCGAGGTGCTCTTATTTGTCAGGTTTGCTTTAAACCTGGCCAATCAGCTTCAGTTTGCCACTTCAGGTTTGATCAACACTATTAGCCTCAGCCTTATGTGCCTGTTCCACCATATGCTCCTCAACATCCTACTCAATATACTCAGTATCCATTGTACTCAGCACCTTATGCATCACAGCACTCTAGTGCACCTTTTGTGTCAAACACTCTAGTTATTTTGCACCTACTATGCCTTCACAATTTTCAACTACTGGTGCCTCTTCCTCTCATGCCTTTGCGCAGCCGCAGTAGCCAAATCCCTTTGCTGTAGGTCCATCTAATTTCAAGCCTCCACATCAACAAATGCAAGCTATGCTCGCTACTCCAGAGGTACTCAACCACGAGGCCTGGTTTCCAGACTCAGGAGCAATAACTCATGTCACACCAGACTTGAACAATCTCACTCAGAAGATAGAATACACTGGTCCAAAGACATGCCTATGGGAAATGGCCAAGGTCCGCCCATCACATATTGGTTCATCTCACAGTGCATTCTCCATTTAATTCTTCCACTAATTTATCACTTACACATCTTTTGCATGTGCCACACATCACTAGGAATTTATTAAGTGTTACTAGATTTGCTCATGATAATAATGTGTATTTTGAATTCCATGCCACTCATTGCTTTGTCAAATCTCAGGCCACCAATGCCACTCATTACTTGTTTTCCTCTGGTCTCCACTAATGGCTCAAGTTCCAGTCAAAGATTAGTTGCCTCAAATAGTAGTTCACAAGTCCCTAGTCAAGTTGTTGAGTCTGTAAAATCTTCACCTCAACTGTCCATCTCTGTACTAAATGATTCTGCTAGTTCATCTACTGGTATTGTAGAAAAGTCAATTGTATCCAATTCTAGTTCTACATTGTGTCCAAATATCAATGCCAGTCTAGCACTCATTGTAATAGTGAATTTCCAGTTGCTGGTTATACATGTAATTCAGTTACTAGTGATTGTAATGCTGATGAATTTGTTAATAAATCTGGCTCTACTTGTAATAATTCTGATGTTGACTTGGTTTCGTCTGCTAACCTCACTAACTCACAGTTACAAAATTTTAGATTATGGCATAATTGCCTAGGACATCCCCAGTCTTCTGCTGTTATTAGTGTTTTAAAGTTGTGCCACTTACCTACTCCCACCAAGACCACATATGACCTATGCAAAGCTTGCTGCTATGGCAAGGCACATAAACTTCCTTCTCATCCTTCCGCAACTACACATAATAGTCCATTTGAACTTGTATTTTCTTATCTTTGGGGACCCTCTCCAATAAAATCTTCCTCTGGCTACTCTTACTACATTTCATTTGGTGATGCCTATAGCAGATATACCTGGTTGTTTTTTACTTAAAGAAAAGTCTAGTGCATTAGATGCCTTTAATCAATTTCTTGCATTGGCTGCAACCCAATTCAACTCAATTGTAAAATCTATTCAGACTGACTGGGGAGGGGAATTCAGACCCTTTTTCTAGATTACTAGCCTCCAAAGGAATACACCATCGCATCATATGTCCTCACACTCATCATCAAAATGGTGTAGTTGAGAGAAAACATCGTCACATAACTGAAATAGGACTCACACTCATGGCTCAAGCTAGTTTACCACCTAAGTTTTGGGATCATGCTTTCTCCGCAACAGTTAGTTTATCTCATTAATCGCCTACCATCCATTTCTATATCCAATCAAGTTCCATTTATTCGTTTGTTTAATAACAGCCCAAATTATGGTTTTTTGCGCACATTTGGTTGCGCTTGTTATCCCTTGTTGTATCCTTATAATCGTCACAAACTACAATTCCGCTCTCTTGAGTGTATCTTTCTTGGTTATGCACCTAACCACAAAGGTTACAAGTGCTTGGCTCTAAGTGGCAGAATTTATTTGTCTCGTGATGTTCTATTCAATAAGTCCAAATTTCCTATTGCACTCGTCACAAAAAAGTCACCTTGTCAGACTTCTCAAATTAACTCTTTAGTTTCTACAACACCTCCACTTGTTCAGACTCACCTTGAGCACTTCAGTCATGTGCCTTTGTCATCTTCTAGTTCTATGTCGTCCACTGCAAGCACTTCACAAAAATCTGTTACCTCATCTGATGCTTGTTCAATTGATGTAGCTCCTATACACAATAGTCTGAATTCTGATAACAACTCTAACAACTCTAGGCCTTCATTGGCACAGTCCTAGAAGCACCAACCAGTTCAATCTATCACTAAGCAGCTGTCAAAATCTTCTTTAGCTGCAGTTCAGCAAAATCATCCAATGCAAACTCGCTCTAAGTCTGGAATTTTTAAACCGAAAATCTTTTTTACAGCAACTGAACCTTCTTCTGCTGATGATGCTTTGTCTAAACTTGAGTGGAAATCAGTTATGCAACTAGAGTATGATGCCTTAATTGAAAATAAAACTTGGTCTCTTGTTCCTTTACCTCCTCATAGACAAGCCATAAGTTGCAAATGGGTATTCCATGTCAAGGAAAATCCTGATGGCTCAATCCAAAAATACAAAGCTCGTTTGGTTGCAAAAGGATTTCATCAACAACCCAGGTTCGATTACAACGAAACCTTTTCACCCGTAGTGAAGCCAGCCACTATTAGACTTATTCTAACCCTTGCACTCACAGCTCATTGGCTAATTCAACAAATTGATGTCAATAATGCCTTTTTAAATGGTGACTTACACGAAGAGGTCTACATGACACAGCCTCCTGGATTTGAGTCCCATGATAAGTCTCTAGTTTGTAAGTTACAAAAGGCACTTTATGGGCTCAAACAGGCCCCTCGAGCTTGGTTTGAAAAGCTTGCACACACACTACATCAACTGCAATTTGTTTCCAGTAAGGGTGACCCTTCCTTATTCATTAGAAAAATCAATGGCTGATGTATGTATGTCTTGATCTATGTTGATGATATTATAATTACGGGGTCCTCCTCTACAAAAATAAAGCAACTTATCTCTGATTTAAGCAAGGCCTCTGCACTCAAAGAATTAGGTGATCTTAACTATTTTTTGGGCATAGAAGTGCACACCTTACCTGATGGCTCCTTACATATGTCTTAATCAAAGTATATACAAGATCTTCTAGTCAAAGCAAATATGGGGTATGCAAAAAGCCTACCAACTCCTATGGTGTCTAACTTAAAGCTCAACAGACATGGTAATTCATACTTGAGTGATCCTACCCTTTATAGGTCCATCGTTGGGGCACTATAGTATGTCACCATCACCAAGACAGAACTTGCCTTTAGCGTGAGTAAAGTGTGTCAGTTCATGCAAGCTCCTCTTGAGGAGCATTGGAAGGCAGTGAAGATAATACTAAGGTATCTAAAGGGAACTATGACCTATGGTTTGCGACTTCGCCCAGCATCCACTCTTAGACTTTATGCCTTTTGTGATGTCGATTGGGCATGTGATCCTGATGATAGGAGATCGCCTTCAGTGTTCTCGCCTGCTTCTGGACAACCTCATCTCTCTTGGTAGTCTCGTAAGCAACCAGTTGTGGCAAGGTCAAGCACAGAGGTAGAGTATAGAAGTGTCATTGCCACAGCTGCTGAACTACTTTGGATAAAGACAATTCTTTAAGAACTACATGTTCCCATTAGCAACTCTACTCTAGTTATCTTATGTGACAACCAAAGTACAGTTTCATTGTCACATAACCCAATCTTGTGTGCCAAAACAAAGCACATGGAGCTCGACATTTTCTTTGTAAGAGAAAAGGTGGTTCAGAAGGAACTCTTAGTTCAGCATCTACTAGCTCTTGATCAAGTTGCTGACGCTCTCACCAAACCTCTCTCTCAACCCAGGTTCTGCACGTTACGTGGCCAACTGCAAGTAGTTGATAGGCTTGATGTGCCTTCAGTTTGAAAGGGAAGTGTTGGTGTAACAACTAGTGTAGCTGAGGAGAACTAGTGTACCGTAGGACCCTCCTTTACATTGTAGGGGAAGTGTTAGAAAGTCTCAGCTTAGTTAAAGTTTGTGTAACTGAAAGAGCCGTTGAGTTTGTTAGAGACATTGACTTTGTTAAAGAGATTTCAAGCATGTGGGTTTAGCTTTCAAGCACATGGGTTTAGCTTATTCTAGTGGTTTGGGTTTAGCTTGTAGCAGAAGCTAGTCAAAAGCATAGTCTATAAATAGTGTATCTCACTTGTACTATTCAACACAATTCAATAGAAAATCCATTTGTTACATTTGCTTTTTCTCTGAATCTTACCAACTTTCTTTGCACTCTCTTCGCTCTCTCTCTTTCACTTTCACATCTACGTTCAATTTCTTTCACCGGCTAATCCAACGTATTTTCCTAGCGTTCTTCTGGTCTACCCACTTGAATTTACTTATCATTCTCTCTAATTCATGGCATAAAGAAATGGGGATTTAAAAACAAGCCAGTGAATATGTAGGGATTGCTCAGGCCACTGCCTTAATGAGCACCTCTTTCCCTCCCTTAGCAAGCAATTTCTCCTTCCATCCCTGTATCCTTTTCCATATTTGATCCTTTAGAGTTTGGAAAGAATAGTTCTTTGATCTTCCAACAATAGATGGCAATCCCAAATGTTTTCTTAGAGAAAGCTATGGAATTAATCCCACAAAGAAGACCAATCTGGGACTGCAACTGTTGTGGCACGTTGGGGCTAAATAAAATAGAGGATTTATCAAAATTCATGCGTTTACCTGAAGCTTGCCTATATGTTTGAATTACCTCCATTAGAGCTTCACAATCTTCCAATGTAGCTCTAGAGAATATCAAACTGTCATTTGCAAAAAATAAGTGTGACACCTTCGAAGTAGATCTACATACTCTCACACCTGCAACAAGGCCCAACTCCTCCAATCTATCAAGTAGAGCTGAAAGACCTTCAATACACAAGACCAACAGAAATAGAGACAGCGGGTTGCCTTATCCGAGCCCTCACTATGGCTTGAAATATTCATTCAAATACCCACTTAGTCAGATAGAGTAAGAGCCTACAGAAACACAATTCATGATCAAGCCAATCCACCTCTCAGTAAAGCCCATTTTCCTCATTATTGCCTTTAGAAAAAGCCATTCAACTCTGCCATAGATTTTACTCATGTCTAATTTCATGGCCAATATCCTTCCTTACCATATCTCTAGCTTTTTAGAGCATGTACAAGCTTGTAAGCAATTAGGACATTATCTGTTATATGACGATTATGCACAAAAGCACTCTGAGACTCTGATATCAAACTAGGAAGTATACTCTTCAATCTATTAGCCATGATTTTGCTAATAATTTTGTTCATCACATTGCATAAAGATATAGGCCTGTACTATGTCATGTTCTATAGGGAGTGAATCTTAGGAATTAAAACAATAAATGCTTTATTAATATCCTCAATGGTCTCATCTGCATTAAGGAAGCTAAGTGTTGCTCTAGTGATCTTTTGAAAGAATAAAGCTGGCATTCCATCTGGCCCAGGTGCTTTGGTTGGTCCCATTTGTAACAAAGCTTCCCTAACTTCCAAAGGTGTAAAAGGCCTTGAGAGAAATAAATTCATCGCCTCGGTGACTTTTCCTTCAAACCCTAGCAAAGCTTCATCTATATTTACTGGTGATGGTGTGCTAAATAAACCACTGAAATAATCTTTAATAACCGGTTCTATAGCAACATCTCTGTACACACATTCACCACTATCATTTTGTATCCTCTTTATCTTATTCTTCTTTCTAGCTGTAGCTCTACCATAAAAAATGTCGTGTTTTGATCTCCTTCATTAAGCCATTCTAATGAGACTTTTGTCTCTATATGTTCTCCTTCCTTTACAGCAACTCATTCATTGTCTTCTTACATTCATGCAACTCAGCTATTGTTTGTGCTGTTCGGCTTTGTTTGGATAGATCCTTAATCTTTTTACTTAAATGCTAAGACTGGTTTCATTCCACAATTGCAATTGTTTTCCTACAAATTCAATTGCATATGCTTCTCTAGTAAGCATAGACTTCTCACCCCCAATGTCCCATGCAATCTTAATTAATTCTGCACTTTTTGGACGTCGCCCCCACATCTTTTCATACCTGAGGGCATTGCTTCTCATTGGAATTCTGCTGAGCTTCTTTTACATCCAAATCATTAAGGATTAGTAAATGATATAAATGTAAGGAATGAAGGTGAGTCACACAAGCTTCCTTCCACACGTCCAGCCAACTTGCTGTGCCCATGAATCTATCTAGCCTACATTGAATATTATCATCTTCTCTTTTACCATTAGACCATGTAAACTGATCTTCTAAGGACTAATTTGTTAATGTATTCATCATTGAGATACCACAGGAAGAAAATAGTATCTTTCAGGGGTTAAGTTTTTAATATCTTAATCTTTTGGAGCTAAATTGGTGATTCTCCCTATATTTTATTATTTTCTTAAAAAGAATGGCATGTTGCATTAAATATTGGATCAAGCACAAACATGCTCCATTTGTCCTTCACTATCTATATTGCGGTGATGTCTAATTGGTTCGATACTATTTTTGGACCTTATGATGGTCCGGCAATATGGACCATTAGATTTGGTTAAATGAAGATCAAACAGTTGAAATTTAACTCATTTGTTTTTGTTTTGAAATTATAATAGAGTACATGTAAACTATAAGTTTTGCAAAGCAGTCTTGTGGGAGTTTTGATTGACACTGCCGGTGGTGGATGTTTGGGTTAGTGCCGGTGATGCAAGCAGAAGAAAGTGAGTGGAGAGGAAGAGCTAACAACATGGCGTCAAAAAGAGCAATGGCATGAACGACGATGAGTCGTTTGCTTGTCATGTTTGGGCTCCATAGCAGAAGTGCTCCATGACACCACAGTTTTCTATTCCTCCTTTTCTACCTATAAGAAGACCAAGGGCATCAGCTTCTGGGAGGACACCAAATCGCACTATTACGCTCACATGGAAGGCTCTGATTGAGTTATTCGTACTGGAGTGTACTATGCATTTTAGGGTTTTGCTTTGTAATTAAAATAATTTATTATTGTTTACTGTTTAATGTCTTCTTAGTGTGTTTGAGTTGAATTGCATTGTGAATTGTGTTTGTTGTAGCCATTAAAACTGTAATCCCATGAACATAGTAAAAAAGATAAAGTAAAATTATTCATACAGTTTGATAATTTTTTTTTTTTGAGAGACCCTAACCTTGCACTATTTATTGGTGAAATGATTTGAGATTGGTGAATATATGTTGGTTGGTGAAGATATGTATGGTTGTGGAAGAGGGGTTTGCACATATATGGCCATCTTAAATGGTATTACTAATGTTTGCGGTATGCTTTATCTATTGCACACACTAAGATATGCTCATCTTGCAATTAATACATTGGCAAATAAATGAAATCTGCGTTTTGGTTTGAATTTAAAATGTATAATTTATTCAATTTGCAATTTCATGCAAGTTGTAGCCACTGTGTTTGGAAAATTCTGGAGTGTAGTACCCTATCTTAATACATTATTGAAGCAATACCTTGTTGGCAACCAATTCCCAATGGAAGTGAGCTTGAATTAAAGTTGCATTGAGTCGTAGATGTTCAATAGTGATTTTATTGAAGAAAAGGGGTTATGATGTTTGTACCTGTAATACGGTCAATCATGAAGGTAATGACTTATAGGTGAAGAACAGATATATTTATCAATATTCTTGGTCTTCCAATTCGTTACAACATGCTTCTTGTGAGAGTTGAATCTTTTTCATTCATTGCACATAAGTAATTAACACATATTTTTACTTATTTATGTACATTTTAGTTTGTAATAAGTAATTTTGAATGGTTTCAACATCACTGAGTTTTGGCATGTTGGCAAAGGAGTTGTAGCTCCAATGTAGATGCATCACCCTCTGTTTGCATACAATTTAGTAACAAGAAGAGATGTGAGGGCTCTTCGATAATTAACTCACCAGAGAGCACAACATAACTCATGTAACTTTGCATAAGAAACAACAAAGACCCTTTTTTGCAATTTTTTTTAATGATCATTAAGACATGCAGGGGTCTTATTGCAATTTTAGAACAGGATCATCGCAAGGTCTAGAAATTGAGTGGATCAAATTAGACATCACCCTGTATTGCTATCCACTTCAACTTTGTCAGTCAACTCTCATACACGTTGGAGTTGTTGTCCTCAGGTACATACTTCAACATTTCAAAACTTGTGTGAATACCGGAGCATTCAATACGTTTGAACATAACATAGACACGCTCTACTGTGACAGGTGCAGGTTTGCAAGTGGTGCAGCTGCAGAGGGGTGATGGTGGCACAGCGGCTAGGCAGATTGGGTTGGTGAGAATTTGGGAGATTCTTGAATCCCAATTAGTTTTTTTTTTCAAAATTAGGTTATCAGATTATCAAAATTAGGGTTGTTGAAAAAATTTATATATATATATATATATATATATATATATATATATATATATATATATATATATATATATATATATATATATATATTCTTATAAATACAAGTATATGTATTTACAACTACTTATAAAATGAGTTTTTTGCATTTCTAGAACATTTTTTTTTATTTCTATGCATTTTGTATAAATAAATTATGGGTAGTATATTTTATTTTAATCATAAGAATTTAATACAAGTTTACCATTGTAAAAGTTTCACCTTGCAAAGATTCTTTTCCCGCAGTTGTATTCATGACGAAGTATGAATGCAAAATCAATTAGATGAGTTAGGTAATTTTTTAATATTTAAATTAGTAATAAATTGTACAATTAAATATGTTGTGGATATAGATCATATTTATAAAATCTCATATTATTCTAAAATTATTTGATATATTTTTTATATACATCAAAATCAATAAAATTTATATGCTTAAAATATACATAAATAAGAGTTATTTGATTATATTTTTATTGATGTTTAATTTTTATAAAATTTAACACAAATGGCATTCATGATATGTAATTATAATTCAATGGTTGAAGAGATAAAAAATATATTTTATAAAGAGTTATTAAGAGGTGTAATTATACTTAAATTTATACCGGTATAATTTTAAACAAGTGTTACACTATTAAATAACTTTTTATTTGTATAATTTTTAACAAAATCTACTATTGGATTAAAAATTTATGTCTTACAGGTTATATATATAAAATTTCTTATTAATTTAAAATTATTTGACATATTTTATATATATATATATATATATATATATATATATATATATATATATATATATATATATATATATATATATATATATCAATTCAACGGTTGGATTGATAAAAAATAAGGATGGCAAAAAAACCTGCTTTAAGCAGTACACTGCCAGATTACATGATGAATGGGACGGGGATGAGTTTGGTCTCCATGAGGACAAAGGGATGTCCCTATTTAGCTAATAGGGACGGGGATAGGGGGTAAGGTCCCCGCTCCATCGAGACCAGTGAAAGCTCCGTATAAATATAAAATTACTCAAATACCCTTCTATATATATAACTATATGAAAATACTCTAAACTCACTTCACTTTTTCCATTGTCGTTCTACTTTTCTATGAGAGTGTGACTGTAGCTTCTTTCTTTCTAATTCAAATGTGAAGTGGCTTATTAAAATTTTTATTTGGAATTTAGATATTTAAGTTTTTATAATATGAATATTTTTATTTTGTGATTTGAATATTTCTATTATCTTATAATGAATTTGTAATTATATATTTTATTTGTAATTTGAATTGTGTTGGATAATGATATAAAATATGCATAATTATGAATATTTTATTTGGACTTAAGAATTTTTTTTTTAGATTTTTTTCTTTGTTTAGATTTTTTTGAGTTTTTCTTATAGAAACCGGCGGGGATCCGAGTCCCTGTGGGAAATAGGAAGCGGGGACCCGCGACGGGGACGGGGACGGGGACAAGGACGGAGGGCAAAATCCTAAATGGAGACAGAGGGTGGGGAGTATATCATGCCCCATAGAAATCTATTGCCATCCCTAATAAAAAATATATTTTATAAAAAGTAATTAAAAGGTGTAACTATATTTAAAATTATATTAATATAATTTGATCTTGACCCCTCACTACATATATATACCCATGAATTTGTATTATAAACCAAATAAATTTTTAATTTATCCTTGGAAATATCAAAAAAATTCTCATTTTTAATATTAAAGAAACAAGTTTTATAGAATGCCAATAAATGACATTTTTGGGCATAATATTTACATAAATTTGATTCTTGATAATATAATTTCAAATATTAAGACAAAAGCCCCTTAAATTAATATTTTTTATGGTCACTCCCTATGTACATCAATATTATTAGTTTGATTTGTGTGTAGGGTTGGAAGTGAGCCAAGCTAACTCAAGAGCTATTTCTGACTCAGTTCATTAATTACTCAATAAGTCGAGCTCGTGAGTTGAACTTGAATTAGGGATTTAAGTTCGTTTATTAAATGACTCAAATTTGAGCTTTACTATATTCGAATCATTAGCTCGTGAGCTGGCTCAATATATGTGCGTGCGTGTGTGTATTCATATAAATAAAATTATATTATTATATTCGTTGGTGTTGTTATTGAAATTATATTCTTATTGATAAATATCTTATAGTTTATTAAGTTAAAAAGACTTAATTTATATATAACATGAACTATCCCATTAAGTTTGAGCAATCGTGAACCAACTTGAGTTCGAGCTCGGCGTAATGTTAATATCTATGTGCTAGACGATGCCTGCTTAGACTAAAATCAAAGTAAATGAACAACTTTCAAAATTTCATAAATATTGGTATCAATAAGAGCAAAAAATGATAAGTTGGGACACTCAAACGATTAGAAATGTCAAATAGAAATTAAATCATATCAAGGAGAATGTTCCGTAGGTACGATTACGGTAGCAGTAACGTGTCTGAATACACGGGTATGAATGTTTTGTAAAACCAAAGTACGGATACAGCCAAATATACTATATTAAAAATAAAATTATAAATAATTAAATTATAAGATAAATATAATTTGTATAATGTTCTAACTCTAAATTTTCATCAAAGTCCTATAAAATATATTATGAAAATAAAAATATTTAAAGTGTCACAAAATTTGAAAGGATAAAATAGTAGTTTAATTTATCTAAAAGCAAACCAAATAATTTAATTACAAAATTTGATATTTTGTAAGTACTAACTTACATTTGGATGACAGTTTTTTATTATAATACTTGATTAATAAGTAATAGTGAATATCCAATAAATACCGGTGCCAATTACATAGCTAGTACAAATACAACACCTATTGGTGTACGCGTGTTTCATATCGAAGGAAGCATGGAGCAAATTTGGACTTTTCTAGACGCTACTACTTTTTAGCAAATTTGCTCAATAAAACTTGATGAACCATCTTCTCTAGATTCTGAAACGAGGATCCATTTGGGATAGCAGCAGCATCTTGGGCCAGTTTCTTCCATTTCAAAGCCTTCTCTCTCATCTCTTGACCCTTTCGCCCATCCATCGACTTCCTCACAAGGCTCTCAACCTTGTCCCTGCTAACATCTTCTATCTCCAACCCAATTCCCCACTCCTTGCAACAAAACCGACAATTGGTTTGTTGCTCTGCAAAGAAGGGCCAACAGATCATTGGCACACCTCCACACACACTTTCCAAAGTTGAGTTCCAACCAGTGTGTGTCAGGAACACCCCAATTGCAGGGTGAGCCAGCACTTGCTCTTGGGGACACCAACTTGATAATAGGCCTCTAATTTTTGTCACTTCTACAAATTTAATTGGTAGCACTGCATTTTCACCAGCCACAAGATCTGGCCTAATAACCCACAAAAAATTTTTGTTGCTATTGGCAAGTCCCCAAGCAAACTCTATCAATTGGTCACTGGTCATAACCGTGATGCTGCCAAAGTTCACATACACCACCGAATTGGGTTCTTGGTTGTCTAGCCATTTGAGACACTCTGGATCCTCCTTCCAAAGGTTGGATCCAATTACTTTCAAGTCCTTGTCAGTGACATGGTTCAGAAGAAAATTCAAGGGACCAATAGAATAGACAGGAGGAAAATTATTTATGGAGGAGAATGCGTCCAAAATATCATGGTCTAAGGCATCAAATGTATTAATTATGATTGCAGAAGCTCTATAGGCTCTCTCGCACTCCCCTAAAAAGAAATTAAGCATGATATCATTTGGATCTGTTGTTCTGATGAAGCTAGGGATATCCCTCAATCGGATTTCTTTTATTCCCGGCACCCAGCTGATGATAGTCTCCAAGTACCCATTTGTGATATAACTCAAGTCTGCATGTCAAGCACATAACTTACTTAAACTCGTATAGACTATGTTCTAATTACCTTTTTTAGGTGAGTTTATATTAACTTATTTCATATTTAAAATAGTTTACAATTAAAATTTTGTGAAAAAAAAATCTTTAGGAAAAGGAACAATTTTACCTTAAAATTAAGCTTTACTGAACACGCTCGTAGTGAATTGATCATTGATATAAATGACACGGGACTTATATATATAACAGATAGAGTAGTTTCATATATCAAACATTTATTAAACATATTTATGAAAAGTTATTTTGAAAGTTATAATAATTTTTTTTAAAAAAATATCAGTAGAATTATTTTAATTATAAACTGTTTCCAATTAATAATGAACTAATCTAGACACTTTAACGTCTGCGTTTTTTTTTTTTTTTAAATACATAAACGTCTATGTTTTAGAGCCATATCTTCATTTTGTTAAAATTGTTTGGTAGCCGTGTATTTGCATTTGTCATTTTTTTTTTTAACATAAAAGTTTAAATAGAGAAAAAGATTTGTTTCAATCTAGAGTCAAATATCCTCTCAGCTCATTAAGCACTCCCAGAATTATATACAGATTATTTACTGATAAAAAAGTTAGAAATTGAACACAAGTCATGACATGCATGAATGGAAAGCTAGTTAAGTAAGTTAACTCGTTGGCACATTTGTTAAAATCTTAATCAAACATGTTCTTACGTGTTTATGGTAAAAGAAATCAATTTATTACCTTTGAGAGGTGTTAAGCCTTTTTCAACGAGCTGACAATACTGCATGTAGCACATGGTGCCACATGCACTTGCTGTCCAGAACATCACCTCGGGAATACCCAATTCTTCAGCAGCAGCAACAGTGAAACTCATGGTACCATCAGAGACTATGCAAGTAACAGGAGAGACATCTGGGGTATCATAATTGAGCCTGGAAATGAGGCTCTTGAAGTGAGGCAAGCAATTTTTATTAGTGGACTCACACAGGGAAGTTACATCCTGTGTTGAATCCATATGATCAGGCTCATCAGGAAGACCATCAGGTATGGTTTCAAAACGGAATGAGGGTAGGCCTTTGAGGGAATCAGGGCCTCTTGATTTGAGAAGGCGTTTGTGGTTGTACTCATTGTTAACAAAGGTGATGTGGAAGCCTCTATAGTGAAGGAGCTTTGCTAGCTTCAGCATTGGATTTACGTGGCCTTGTGCTGGGTATGGGATGCACACAGCATGAGGCTTTTCCATTGTGTTCAAAGAACCCGTCTTGTTTCTAGTTAGATTGAGGCACTCCTTCAACTAAAAAGAATGCAAGATCGCTAGCTAGCTGCGGCCAATTCGTCTTCCTTGCACCAGATTTTATAGGGGAGGAAGGAGAGAGTGGTGTTGTTTAATTATTATCAAATTAATATATTTGGTACTTGCAATAATAATTCCATGCATGATATTTTATATTTAAATGATTGAGAAAGATCAGGATTGCGCCCGTATGCACATGATAACGTACGGGGTCGATATGCGTATGACAACGATTTTTGTTAGTACTATTATTGATACCGTATATTCTTCATGACATTATTAGAACTATATATAAATAAGTGGATATTTAATCTTCTCTTATGTGGCTATTGTTTAAGGGTACTACTAACATTTTTATTTTGGTAGCTCCACTATTTTTTTTTTCTTTTCATTGCTTAAGGTTATTTGTTTTTTGTTTGGCTTTTGCTGTTCTGTTAAGGTGTGTTTGATTTAGGATAAAAATAAAAGATAAAATTTTATGGATAAATTTTATATGTATTTTTACACATGAAATTTATCCATAAAATTCTATCCCTCACTTTACCCCTAAACCAGGCACACCCTTAGTAGTTATTTTTGTTTGCCCTCTTTGTGATTGTTTTTGTTATCATTTTTGTGAGTGTTTCGACTTTTCCTTTTAGGTTTTCCTATTTTGAAATAAAGCATAATATATTATTCAAATTATAATTTATGTTAGTCTCTGATATGAAAAATACTATAACATCAATAGTACTCTTCAGACCAGGAATAGAGACATATATTGTTGGTTAATTTAAAATATAGAGTACATTAGTTTTTTATCGGATTTAAATCTAATATATCTTATTCAATTTGTTAGTGGAATTAGATTTTTTTTATTAATGAATTTTTTTATCATTAAAAAAATGGATAGTCTACTTATGTAAGTAAAGAATTTGTTCGTAATAAAATATTAGAAATTATGTGTTAATAATTGTGAATTTCAATCATAATTATAAAACTCAAATCGGTGATTGACTCAACCGAAACACAGGTCATTGGGTCACTAATTGAAATGGATATAATTAAATAAATATATAAAAATACATTAAAACTTAACAAATACAACAAAATGACATAAATAATTAACAATTAATCAAATTTTAAAGTAATCAAATTAATTAATTATATACTATAAACTAATTAAATAATAGCTTCAAGTATTCGTAGCAACTACTATTGTGAGGATAAGTGGAAGTAAGGTTATATTTTATAGCATAGATGCATTGCTTTTCACTATTTTTTAATTAGTCCTGTATTAAAAATAGAGGTAAGTGAAAGAAAAGATTTATTTTATAAATTACTTTCAACTGGTTTTTGGTCCCACATTAAAAATTGAAATAAGTGGAAATCAAGACTTATGATGCTGTAAAATGAAAACGCTTTAGATCTTTTATTTTTATTAGAAGCAAAGAACTAATTACTTCTAACTTAAAAAAGTCACCAATTTTACTTTATAAAGTTAATTTTTTTAGAAAATAAAATATCTATCACCTGACTGATTTTATTGAACTAAGATGGACCATAGATTTGTCCAATCACTAATCAAAGTCGGGTTTAATAAAATTTATTTCAGTTATATAAGTAATAAATTTAATAAAATATTTTTTTATAGATTATTAATTATCTTGTCACATTAACTTAAAACCCAATTATTTGAATATCAATTAGAAATGTCTAAAAAGGCATGTAAAGCTTCATAAAAATGACATTTAATTTTTCTTTTGACTATTGCGGATCAGTTGCCGAGGTGTTCAGAATTATATCATTATTATAATCATAATATTATAACTTAAAAGTAATTAAATGAAAAAGATATTTATAAATCAAGTATTATATTTAAAATATAATTTTGAGATATTATTAATATAAAATATTTATACTGTTAATGAATTTAATATTATTTTTATATTAATTTTTAAAATTACTATTGTAAAAGTAAAATATTTATAATTATGTAATATTATATAATTAAATATTAATATATGAATTATATTAATAATATATTAATATTAAAATTTTATATTTATATACATAATAAGTAATTTTAATTTCAAAAAATAAATATTTAAATTTAAATTTTAAAAATTAATTCTTATGATAAAATGATGTTTTTATGTTTCTTATAAGTAAATAAAATTATTTTTATAAATAAATATTTAAATACATTAAAATTATGAAAAAAAGTTTATGATCTTATCAAATATATATGTGTATACTATATGATAATAAATATATAAAAAATGAGTTACATTAACTTCTTCTGAGATTCAATGTAACTACATCCAACATCTTTTTAATTTATTTTGATTAGTATATCATTTATAAATAAAAAAATATTAAATATAATTATACTAAATTTTAAAAGAGGTCAATCTAATTCATCTATATAAAAATTAAGTAAATGAATAATATGTGAGTACCAAGTTGAAGCAGACCAGAAATTAATCAAAGAAGTGTCATTCACACTGACACAGCATGTGCTATTTAATAACGAAGTAACGTGCCAAAAAATAAATAACGAAGTACCATGTCTCGTGAAAAATGGATTTCATGAGGTGTTCGCCAGCCGGATTCCCGAAAATCCCAGAAGGATACCTGACGAAATTCGACAAAGGCTCGTTTATTTAAATGATTGATTTTTTGGGAAGATTTCTTTAAAAAATTGTAAAAGTTATTTTATATTCAAATATAAAATTATTTTATATTTAAATATAATATTAAAATACTTTTAAATTATAAAAAATTTTAAAAATATTAAAATTAGTGCCTCTGAAAAAAATAATTTTACATTTTTAGTGATTTAATTTTTTAAAAAAAATTATTTAAATAAATATATAAGACAACATAAAAAATATATTTTTTCATTAAAATTTTTTATTGTGATAATAACATTTAAACGAGCTGAAAGTCGTCTGTAATCTTTTCGATGAGAAGTATCTAAAGACATTCGTACTTAAAAATCATTTTCCTTTAAAACATGTGCACTTTTGGATGGTAACTTCAAATGGGGGAACTAGTTATCCCAGAAATAATATGCAAAACACCAAATCTTTCTCTCTTTTACTTTCTTCCTTTCTCCCTCAGTCTGACTCATTCACACACTAATATGATCGACCGTCCTCTCTCTTTCACCCTGACTCACACTTCGTGTGATGATTAGCGTCTTGGGAAATTAATGATTAGCGCGTTTAGGAAATTGAAGCGAGAGAAGAGAAAACTGACTCCACGAGCATGATTCTGTAGTGATTCGATCGCGACAAGACACCAAAAAAACAAAAAGGTGTTCTTGGTACAAGAAATTTTTTAAAATTATTTAATACTTAATATTTTAATTTTATAAATTATCATTATTTTCCATTTTAATTATATTTTTACAGCTATTAAAACATTAAATATTAAATAATTTAGAGCAAAATTTTTTTTTCATCTAAGAACAATTAAAAATATCTCAAAGATACACAAGTATGAAATTAGGTACTCCAAGTCACTAGGAGATCTAAAAGTGAGAATTTAAATAATTTATATAAAATTATAAACTCAAATTTTATTACGATACCAAAAAAAGTTATATACTCCCTCCCCTAGTTGCCTGCTTACCCAGGGCTCGTATTTCAGGAAATGGGATGTAGATTGATCAAAATGCCACAGGGGCCTCTTTCTTCAATGGGTTTGTTCTTGCTTTAATGACAACTACCGGTGGGTCTTGGTCTGTACTTACTTTAATAACTATTAATGGATTGATAGGTACCAATTTTTTTATTAATCTATATTTTTATTTATTATATAAAAAGTTTAAAATAAAATTAATTTAAATATATAAATAATAAATTTTTGAATTAATTTATTTAACTATTTTTATTATATAACTTTTATTTTTAATTAAAATTTTAAAAAATAAAAAATAATGTTCAACTTTAAATAATAACATTTTTAAAGTTAAAAGTTACTAAGAGATGAATAGATAACTAACACAGATAATTTTAATGCCTTTCCAATATATAAAAAATTGAAATCTAAGAGTAAAAATAAAATGTTAAATTAGAGAGCAAAAAATAATTAGTGAGGGAAATCTCTTTTATTATCAGTGTAGATAAAGTTAGTTTATCAAGCTAACAAGGCATAAAAGCAGTGGAAACTGAAGAGTTTTCCTTTTAGTTGAAGTTATTATTGGAAAGTGAAAGGAAATGATAAATATAAGAGAAGGGTTACACTTTGAGGGATTTGGATCTTCTAAAGTGTAAAAGGTTATTCATTCTTAAATCATTTATTATATTGTGTATGGGTTTTGTTGGGAGGGAATGGTGCAATGGAATAGGTCTCACAAACACACCAATACCAATCTAATAAACCAAATATAATCACACAATATCAAGAAAATGAAATTAACAAGATGATAATGAGTGCAGAGACACAAAAATTTATATAGTTTGACATAACCCATACCTATGTCCATACCAGAGAATAAACACTTTCACTATGAGAAGAAAAATAGTATAAAAATATCACTTTGTTCCCATATCCAAAACCCGTTGTATACCCTCTCTGATATCAGAGTGCCCCTTTTTCACATTCTTTTTGTCTCTCTGATTGTCATACACCTTAACTATTGATTTTATTTATAACCAAGGGTTCTTAACCTCTAAGAATTCATATCTCATATCCTAATAGATTTCCCCATATCCTAATCGATTTCACATATTTTAACCAATTTCCCATATCCTAACTGACTTCTCATATCCTAATAGATTTCCTATATCCTTAAATTCAAATATTCCTAAATCTAAGGATACACATCTCAAGAATAGACATAAATAAAATCAATCACAATCCTATCAAGACACATGAGCCAACTTTCCTAACAAATCTCCACCTTGGTGAATATCCCATCACCTTGGAAATCGTCAACAGCTCCACCTTGATCCAAATTCAAGTCCCTTAGTCACATGCAAACTTTCATGATCACCATGAAGAACCCTAATTTATATATATCGCAAATAAGTATCATTGGCCTCAACGCATACCAACTACACACAACTTAAGTCAATCATATAACATGGCTCCACCTGATTCGAAACTCGAACAATGAACATATGTAGCCTCGCTATCCCACATCAAACGAGAATACCATGAAGAACCTTTATTTGTAAATACTACAAATAAGTACCATTGGCCTCAATGCGTAATAACTACATAAAACCTGTATCAACCATATGGCATAGCTCTACCTGATTCAAAATGTTGACCAATGAACATGTGTAGCCTCGCAATCCACTCGTATGCATCATCTTCTCCAGCTTCCCAACCTTTCACTTCAAGGCTTTTAATCAAACCTTTTTGAACCAGGATGTCCTTCACCCTTCCTTGTACTAGACATATTTGTTGGATCGTACCGAGTTCAGGTGAGCTCTGATACCAATTATTAGGAGGGAATGGCATAGCAAAATGGGTCCAACAAACACACTTGTATGATCTAATAAACCAAATATAAACACAATATAAAGGGAATGAAATTAACAAGTTGATAATGAGTGCAAAGATACAAGAATTTATGTGGTTTGGCATAACCCATGCTTACATCCACACTAGAAAATAAACACTTTCACTATGAGAAGAAAAATAATACAAGAATGTCACTTGTTCCGATACCCAAAGCCCCTTGTATACCCTTTCTCATAATAGAGTACACATTTTTCACATTCTCCCAATCTCGCTGACTATCACATACATAGACCATTGATTTTATTTATAATCAAGTGTTCTTAACTTCTAAGAATCCTTATCCTATATATTAACAGATTTCCCATATCCTAACCAATTTCCCACATCCTAATAGATTTCATATATTTTAACTGATTTCCCATATCCTAATCGATTTCTCATATCTTAATAGATTTCCTATATCGTTAATTTCAAATAGTCCTAAATCTAAAGATAGACATTTTAAGGATACACATTTCAAGGATATACATAAATAAAATTAATCACAATCCTATCAAGATATACACATGAGCCAACTTTCTTAACAAGTCTTACATTGTGGGCAAATCCTACCAATTAATCTTAGGGTGAATAATAACTCCTCACTTTCTTACTTTCCCGAGTATGACATTTAGGCATATTTGGTATGCAATCTGAATTATCAAAAATCTTGAATGAATATTTTTGTGTTTGGTTGACACTAAGATTCTTGACAACATTATATTTTTTTAAAAAAATTTCCTTGACAAAACAGCGATGGGTGACAACAATTCACCAGTCGACAGTAGAGGTCCAATGACAGCGGTGGCAGAGTGGTTGGTGGTTGTGGTTAATAACGAAGATAATATTGTGTTTTCACTTTTGCATAAACATTTATGGGAAATGAAAATGGGTATATTTTCATTCCCATGAATTTAACTTACCGCAAAATATATTTTTTTTAAACCACATATCAAACATGAGAGTCTTACATTTCCATAGTTACATTCCCGGAATGTAAAAACATTTTGCGTATCAAATGACCCCTGTTTCACCATTAATGCAATGCAGTATACCATTTTGACATGAGCCTGAAATGCTGAACACTAGCTAATACCTTGTTATATTAACTATTACTTCCTCCAATTCAAATTATCTAGCACTTTGAGTAGAATTTTTTGGTTTATTTTATTTGTCGCTCTTACATTTTGATGAAACATTTATGACCAATTTTTCAATTTTACCCTCCACACCATTCTAATTACAACAAATAATGAAATATTGATACAATAAATAGTTATTAAATAAGGGTATTTTGCAAAGATCTTTACAATCAATTCTTGATTTTAAGTTCCTTAATTAGTGTGTAAATGGCTAAAGTGACAAATAATTTAAACCAAAGGGAGTATCATTTAATAAATGCAACAATTAGTGCACATTAATCACATTCAAATGAATAATTCTAAATCCCCCTACTATATCTTCTTACAAATCCTCCTACATAGTAAATGAACTAAATATTGATTACTTTTTAAAAATTCAATACGTTGATTGTATTCACTTTTTACTCCATTTAGTATGTTGAAAGACTTTTAGGATGGTTTGTAAACCTAACTATTATTTTTTAAATATTGATATAAAATTATTTTTGTTTTTATTTATAAGATATTAATATAAAACTAGCTATCATTTTATATCAAGTTATATTTTCCCATAAAAAAAACTTATATTTATATTTTTTATATTAATTTAATTCATAATAACATAATATGAATGGTAATTTTATATCAATTTCATTTTGGTAATTCCATGTTGGTGTCGAAGAAAAAGCAATGTACATATTGTTAATCCAAAATACATAATAAGAAATATTTCTTACATATTAAAATGTACATGATTATCAATTATAGTAGCAAAACCATAGGGTATATAACTAATAACTATAGTGACTGCAATTTCTTCACTTGGTAATCCACCATATCAACTTCAAAGATTAGAAAAGGAGATAGCTGGTTTAAAATTAGAATTGCAAGTAATGTTATGACTATGTTATTAACCTTGGCCACATTGTCTCTAGTATCATCATGGAGCTTGGAAATGAGGTTCTTCAAGTGAGGCAAGCAAGTCATTCTATAGTGTACTCACATAGTGAAGATATGTCCTGTGCTGCATCCAATTCATCAGGCTCAGAAAACACATCAGGGATGGTTTCAAAACGGAATGAGGGAAGGCCATTGAGGGAATTAGGGCCTCTTGATTTTAGAAGACGTTTGTGGCTGTACTCAGTGCTAACAAAAGTGACGTGAAAGCCTCTATAGTGAAGGAGACTCGCTAGTTTGAGCATCAGATTCATGTCGGCCTTGTGCTGGGTATGGGATGCGCACAGCATGAGGCTTCTGCTGCATACAACTTGCTTATGACCAAACAAAAATCTTTTAAAATAATATATATATTATTTTATATTGATAATATAAAAAAATTTTATATATTCAATTAGATGCTTTTATTTGTAAAAATTTTAAAATAGCGAATGATTGACTCAAATACTTTTACTGATGTAGTAATATATAATTAAAAATTTATGTAAAATTATTTTATATTAACAAAGCATACAAATTATATCATATATATATATATATATTAAAAAATTAAATATACACAACATTTTTTTTATATACATATCTGTTAAATACACTTAAGTTTCTTCTAAGTATATCCATTGGTCCATGAGGGGCAAAAAATAAATAAATTAAAAAGCTATAGTAAAAGATATTCATCAACAACCACCTTGAGTGAAGTATCACAGATATTACATACCCATTAACAACCAATCTCAAAGAGAAGTGTGAAACTATGGTAGAGATAAAACAACGTGCAAAGCCAAAAAATTAAAAAAAAAAAAAAAAAGTCCATTGAAACTTTCAAGTAATTATTGCGAATGACGCTCAGACAAAATAGTTATGATTCGTAATTTACAATTTAACTAATAATACAATTTAAGATCCCAAACTCGATAACGATTTTTGCGTGTATGATTAATTTTTTTTTTAATAACAAAACAATCATTTTTATTTGTTTTTATTCTTCTTCTTAGTTTTATTATTATTATATATGAAGAGAAGACAAGTAAATAAAAAGTCAGAAACAGATTTACATTAAAAAAAGAATTTGATGTCTAGAGAAAAATATAGTGCTATAGTATGCATTCAGCTTTGTATGAATATTGCAAAAAATAAGACAAAAAATGAATTTCTTACTTGTGTATTATAAATTACTAAAAAAATATGAAATAATTATATTATATTATATAATATTTAATATTTAGGGTTATTTTGATAAAAATATAATAATTCTAAAATAATCAACTTCAACTTATAATCCAAAGTTTCAAAAATAATATTTTTTGAAAAAAAGTTTCTATTATAAATAAAATAAATTAAAGATTATAATTAATTTTATTTCTATTTACCAAACATGCCAGATTATATGAAAACCGTTTTTCAAGTATAAAATTTGTTTTTAGCTTACAACCTAGTTATCCAAACATACACAAATAATTTTGGTACGAAAATCTGAAGTAACATATCTAGTGAAAAATGAATTTTATGGAGGATGTTGGTCAAAATTCACATATGGATAATTGACATAATTCGAGAGTAGTTTAGTCTTTCGATGAGAAGCAACAAAAGATACTTGTACCAAAAATTCATTTTCCTTTAACAAAAATATGAACTTCTGGGTGGTAACTTCGCAATAGGGAATTAGATTTTTTTTTAAATAAGAAAAGTTCATTTAAAAGAAATCTAATAGCACTTATAAATTGAAGAAGATACATAAAATTTAAATTTAATAAGAAATAAATACATTTTATATTTTGAACTAACCAGCTTTGTACAATCATGGGCTCTATATACTGCAATCATGTTAACATCCTACAAGTATGTGGGTCATTGTACTTTCTAACTTTCCAAATGTCCCTCTTTTTTTTAAGACTGACTGTAACAAGCCAATTGCATCCTATGCCATAGTATTTGCACTTACAATAAAAGATCTTTGATTCTAACTCCCGCACATTGTAGTCTATCATTTTAGATATGTTGTAGTTCTTGATTGCTAATACTGTAGTGTCACGACCCAACCTAGGCTGTGACCGGCGCATAGGGACACGTCTCTAGTAAGCCTATCTTAGACCATTTCCAAAAAAAATCGAGCAAAATTTCCTTTGTATTTATGACTATTTCCAAATAAGGATCCTCTACATGCACAAACAATACAAAAACACAAATATCATTGGGGATCCAAACATTCTCATAATGCACCTCACAGCACACAATATAGGAGTTTAAAATATAATCATACTTATGAAAATATATACATACGTATTTATCATGAAACTTAATCCATAATCGTTAAAATGCAACTTGACATAACTAAAAACAACATACTTTTACTACAAATTATAGCTGACAGGACCCTGCGTGTGGACTAATGGAGCATAGCTAGATATATACAATTACACTTAGAGAAGGTGCTTTTTAATACAATAACATTTAGGAGCCACACGAGCAAAGTGTGGATTTATAAGGATGACCAACACCTCCGGCTGACCATTCTTGAGCATGAGTCTGCACCTGTTTAAAAACATGGAAAGGAGAGAAGAGTGAGTCATACAGACTAAGTGAGAGATAATATATATATAACAGCAGTGGAACAAGTTTTAACATTAACTTTTAGCAATAATATAGCTTATAAGCTTCTTCAGAAACTCATATATCATTTCTTAAGAAAAAGATTTTATCTATATGCTAACATACTATAAGATTTCTGGTAAAACATACCTGAAGTATAATTTGTCCTTAAAACATTCATAGGTCCTTAATCACCTTTTTCTTTCCATTGGATAAAACTTCTTTATAAAGATATATAAACATAACACTTCTACAACTAGATGCAATAAATCAGATACATAACAAGAATATAAGAACTGGGCTTAAAGATAGAAATGTTTTCTCATAACTTAAAATGTAAATATTTGATTCAAAATCATAATAAAACTTAAGGGAGGATCCTATTTAGAATTTGTATTCTAATCTTTTCCACATCTAAGTGTTACGTATAGACGTTCCCAAATGTGGTTCCTTTATCAATCACCCCTGGATGTTATGTATCGCCGTCCCTAGGGTGTTTATATTTATTCCAGACATGTCGGCCAAACATGCTAGGCTAGCAATCACCCTGCTAGTTGGGCTTTTCAAAATGCACCAAGGCTAATGCTAACTGCCATTAGCAAGCAGTTTCTAACACAGTTTCCTCCCCTTAGGTAAACTTAACTCTTTGCTGAAACCTTGTCACTAAATCTTTTCTTTATCTTAATTCATATACCTTCTTGCTCATATCATTTAATGCATCATAAGATTTAAGAAAACTTCCGTATTCTTAGCAAATATAGGTTCAGAGTATAATGCTTTCAAACTATTCATCTTAAGGTATATAGAGCTCTTCCATAAAACATTAAATTCAAACTATCTCCTGAAATCAAATCCTTGATTCAAGATACATTGCTCAGACTCTTTAAAACTGTAGAATTTCATGGAAATCAGTAGTAAACTTGCTTTATAGAAATCTATAAATTCTAAACATCCTATTATTTTCAAAACCTTTATATAATCAATTTCCAATAACTTGAACTACACCTTTTCCATCAAACTATTCAAGTATTAGAAATCAACTTCTAAGGTACTTGTCCCACATACATACATAATCATATATAAAGAGAGAGAGGAGTAATATCTTTTTGCCCTTCAAAAATTTAATAAGATGCAATTTCAACTTTCAACATTTAATAGTATAACCATAAACATAATATTTTTAAAATCATGCATATATTCAAAATAATCTATAAACATATTATCACTCACAGTTCAAGTCCGGAAAAGAAGAAGCTTAAGCTCTATGAAGTCTTAGAGCCACCAAGGGATTCCGGAGAATATCTAACATGACAAATACATATATTAGACTTTGACAACATAACTATTCTAAGAATTTACTAGGATTAACCTTATAGGGGTAAAACCCCCAATTTCTAGAACCCTAACCCTCCCTTCATAAACTTAAATATGGAATTCATAGAAAAACTAGTTAATCTATGGTATAATAAGGAGGATTGAGCTCAAGAATTACCTTAGAGAGTGGAGGAAAGCAGTGAAGTGCAACAAGAGCGATGGGTCTCCTCCCACCATCACTTTCTCTCACTAGAAAGGAGGAGAGAGAGAGCTCAAGGAAGAAAATTGATGATGATGGTCATGAAAAAGAGGGATTTGTGGTGGATTTGAGTAGAAAATGGTGAAGAATTCATGGCATCCATGAGGAAAGAGAGAGAGAGAGAGAGAGAGAGAAGAGATAGAAAGAAGAGAAAGAAGAGTTGAGGAAGAATGAAGAAGAAGGAACGAGATCCTTCTTTTAATTTCGTCTAGCGGGCGCCTGGGTGCTGCGACTCGGCCGCCTGGGAGCCCGCATGCCTCAAATAGAGCCATTTTGTAGCACAGGTGCTAGCCTTGGGCACCTAGGCACCCAATCCACTTTTTTTTTTTTCTTCTTCATCTCCACCTCTCAAATTTCATCATATACTTATTTACATTTATGTTTTAAAGTTAATAGAGAGTAAAGAAATGTAAATAAGAGAATACCCCCTATTTGAATCTAATAAAAATATTGAAAAAATCAAACTC
Source organism: Pterocarpus macrocarpus (assembly GCA_031439585.1). Taxonomy (NCBI): domain Eukaryota; kingdom Viridiplantae; phylum Streptophyta; class Magnoliopsida; order Fabales; family Fabaceae; genus Pterocarpus; species Pterocarpus macrocarpus. The sequence continues at coordinate 37,606,224 of CM062514.1, forward strand.
CTTAAGACTCAAAATCCAACTTTTGGATTTTAGTACAAACTTCCGAAAACTTGCATTTTCTTAAACTTTAAGGATGAAAATGAAAGGGTTAATAACTTCCAAAAATTCATTAAAAATTGCTCTTCAATTTTTGGATATCTAAGGAACAATTATCTAGACTTTTAATCCCCTGGAAATGTCCCAAACATATAGCCCTCCAAGAAGGCCTAGGGTTCAGACTTAGAGCTTTCATAAGGTCCGATAGGATAAAGTGTCATGATTTGTGTGACTCACGAACCGGGCATTACATGCAGCCTCCCTATCGTTGAATTGCACTCACACACATGATGCATCATATACAATATAATCACTAGCCATGCTTGCATACTCGGAAATCTTAGGCGCATGTATAGCTTGAAGTTCCAAAGCATGTATGAAAGATGGAGGATCCTCCAAATGCTGAATAATAGCCTGTGTATTTGGATTGTCATAATCACCATCTACACCATCATCCCCCACTCCATGTTCCCTTTCCAAGTAATCGCCATCACTTTCACTGTCCCTAATTTCATATTCTGCACCTCTTACTATAAACGGGCTTGACAAACCTTTTTTGTAGTACTGGTACTAACAATTAATAATTATAAACACAAAAGATTATTGGTTAGATATATTTTTTATACACAGAATCTTCAAAAAGAGGCAAGTATAGACTGGGAAGAGAAGAGAAGAGAAGTTCTAGAAGCCTGGGAAGAAGACTTAGACTTCCTCTCAGGTTACTCTCCTTTTCTATGGCTTCTCTCCATCACAGGCACTTCCCTCCACCGTAGTTTAACCTACCCAGCGGTAGAGGACTTTCGTTTTGCTCCCCAAGCTAACCACTACTGGAGTGGTGAGTCATCTTCTCTTTCTATGCTTTGTTTCTCATCTTTGGAAAGTTAATGGCCATGGGTAAAATGGTAAATACTTAGAATTTCTTGTAAGGTTAGATAAAGAGGGTGGAAGTAGATTCTAAGCCAAATTGAGGTTTAAACTAAAAATAATCATTTATATATAATTTCATATTCCCCAAGAGATCAACTCACAAGATCAGCAACTCCAGGATGTAGATTGGATGCTCCTTGAAATTCAGTGAGTGGATGATGTTTCTATGGTATATATGACTATACAAATAGTAGTTGGTTTGATTTTAGATAAATTGAAAGCTTGTTTTGATACATTTCATCAATTTTGAATATTTTGTTTAGTTTTGTCTAAATTAGCTTATAATTCGATATGTTTACCATTAATATACATAGCTTTGGTTTTTGAAGAAATTAAGCTGGTATAAACTTTGAATGTTTCGAAGGGTTTGCAGAAATGGATTTTGGATTTTACAAATGTTGGGCAAGCTCTTTGAACAATTATTTGGAATTACTAAACTAAATTATTTTAATGAGTACTTTGAAATTTGAATTGGTATTTATTACTTGAAAATTTATGGATATATATTACTTTAATTTATACGTACTGTGGGAGGAATTTTAACTCAACGATAGCTCGGAATTGCTGATGCTAGCTTTGATGCACCTTGGTTCGAACCTAGTTAGCAAGGGCGTTGCTAACTCGGTGCGTGTGTGTGAAGTTTGCACACACTGCCAACTTATTCAGATCTAAAGGGGCTAACCCTTATTTGGAAATTTTTCAGAATTAGAAGCCTCCCTGCTTGGACAGCTATATTTGAGAAATATATTTTTTTATATTATATACTGAAATGTTGATTCCTTAAATACATGTTTGAAATAAGGATTTCTTATTGATGCTTAGTTTATGTTATTTATTCTTTATTTAAGCATAATTTGTTTTACTTTTGGAACTTATCCTCATATGTTATAGTTTTATTACCTCTCACTGAGTTAGTTGGATTCACCCACTCTCCCTTCCTGTTTCAAACTCTAGCGCAACACCTGATTTTGTTCCTCCAACTTCGTAGACTGCAAACACTTTTAGACAGCCCTGCTATGTGTGAAGGCCTCTTGTAATTCCTTGTTTTGATGATTTGGATTTATCTACCATATTAGAGTTGCTCCACAATCCGCAAACATGGTTCATGTGATGTGATGATTCGTTTTGAGTGGAATGCTTGTATATGATCCCCTCTATTTAAATCCATGTTCCCTAGCATATATGAGGTGTAAAGCATGTGGATATGTATATCTAGATATATGGGAGTGAATGGATATGTGTAAATATGTTGCTATTATGAGCATGAGTATTAGAATGCATGGAAACTACTTAAGTGCGTTCTGAGAGCCTCAAATTCTGGATATTTGTTGATTGGTACAGATTCGATTAATATGGAAAGGCTAGAAAACAAAGGGAAACTCCATCCGATTGTCATGAAAATTTGAAGTCATAGATTGTTAGAGGTCCATTTCCCTTTAGTGCCGATCAAAATCAATTTTGTAGAATCAAGTTAGTGCAAACCTCCATTTGCAAACTCTGATCCAAACACACCCTAAATCTTATCCATTAAATTCTTTTCCAATGGTTAGAATTAAAATTTTTCTTTATAAAAAAACCTCTAAAATAACTTATACTAGTATTTTGAACCTATATGATGCACAGAATAATATAATTTTTTAATTATATTATAATAAAAAATATTAAGTATAATGAAAATTGTCACAAAGGAGAGTAACTATCGTGCTTCAATTCCACTTTTAACTTCAAGTCCAGATCATGCTTTTTCCAAATCATAGCTTTGCTATGCTCCAAAGTAATAAAATTGAGAGCACCTACTAACCACATCAAATAATTAGTTTAAGAAATATATTATATAGGGTGTAAATTATATGAAATATATAAAATATAATTTAATGTATTAATTTATTGTTGGATTTTTATTTTATTGTATAGGTTTAATAAAAAATTATAAAATTTGAATAAAAAATTATATAAATTAATTTAAATATTATAAAATTAAAATTATGCAAAGTGAAATAATTATATAAATAAGAAAGCATAATCATGAAATTTGTATTGGCTAAATTATTTTAAATAATATTTGTAAAAATTTATTTCATATAATAACTCATTAAAAGTATTCTTTTTTATAAAGGCATGTACATCTAATTTTTAAATAAAGATTGAACAACTAAAAAAAAATTTCCTCTCCCTGCCATTTCTTTAGTTGCTTATAATTAAAAATATGATTTGTTTTATAAGCATATCTACATTTAATTTTTAAGTGAGTATCGAACAACTAAAAAAATTGATTTTTTTCCTCATCATTCTCATTCTTCACTTTGACTTTAAAGGAAAAAAAATTAAACAAACATTATATTTCACAACTTGTTATTGAAAGTGTAGCTCATTTGACATAGATATATACTTATAATTGTTTAAGTAAGGATAAAATAACCCACAAAAAAAAAAGGATTTTCGTGTACCCTTTGTCCAATATATGGTAATTTGATTATAAGGATATTCATTTTACATTTTTATGTAAGAATTGAACAAATAAAATAAAATTTAGTTTCTTTAAGTAAGAATTGAACAACTAAAATAAAATCTAGTTTTTCTCTCCTTCCCATAAAGTATTTTTTTAAAAAAAAATTATATAAAACTATTCCATATATAAGAATATATACTTTCAATTTTTAAGTAAGAAATAGACAACTAAAAATATTAAATTTTCTCTCTTCCTACCTTTTTTTTCAATCAAAATAATAGCAAAATAATTTTAAAAGAGAAGTTTTACAAAAGTATTTCATATAACTCATTAGTAAAATTTTTTTGTTATAAGAATACTACAAAATAATTTTTTAGTAAAGATTGAACTCAAGAAAAATTTATTCCATTTTCTTCTCCTCCTATATTGTTTAGCCTTAAATTAAATTAATTTTAAATTAAAAAACACAAAATTTAGTTTTATATGATAACTTAGTAGCTTTTTATATCGTAACAATCTTTTAAATTACATAAACAATTGGGAATAGTTATTTATAATTAATCAAGAATATTTTATATTATATTATGTTTTAAAAATTGAAAAAAATTAACATATATATGCATAAACTTTTTTGAAAAATTAAACTTATTTATCTGAAAAATTTAAGTTATATTAAAAAAATTAAAATGTAGTTATATTTAAACTTTCAAATTTGAAAAAATCAAATGGGTTTGAGAAAGTATATTTCAATTTTGATTGAAAAATGTGTTAATGAAAGTAGGGGTGATAATAGATGTAGTGAAAATTTCAAGATAGTGGGATGAAAAATAATAGGTGGCATCGCCTTCAATCAATGAAAAATAGATAATATATTTTAATAAAGTTTCCATAAAGAAAAGATTTTCAAAGTAATGGAGAGGGAAATGCATAGAAAAGTGACTGATACCATAGACAAACAAAGATTCAGCAATTTGCAAGAAACTCGAGAATCACCCACACACTTGTCCAAGAAAAATGGAAATACAGAACCCTTCTCGATGAACAAATGCAAAATAAAATACAGGGTTTTAGGGAAAACTAAGAGAAAGGAATTGTGTGAATATTAGTATGCTATTTTTCTTCATTTCTTTTTTATATGAAATAGTGATGTGAGAGCTACAATCTGTTACCACACCTCATAGATCACAAGCCAACTCATCGATATCAATTTTTTGCCATATTCACCCTTCAACATTACTAAATGAAGAAAATAGGCAATAATAGTAAGAACTAAAACAAAGAACAAAATAAACCAGTATATGGGTTGTGTGCGTATGGGCTATATGAAGTGCAAAGAAGTAAGTAGGGCTTAATGTAATGTATGGTGTGGGCCTAATAAAACTGTAACAGTACCCTCGTTTGGAGAAAATCCTTGTCCTCAAGGATTAAAATGGGGAAACTTGGCCATAAGATCAACATAAATCTCCCAAGCGGTGGCTTCCAGAGGCATGTTCTTTCATTTGACTAGAACCTTAGCAGCTGCCCTTCCTAAGCACTTCACCATCTTCCTTTCCAGAATCAATTCAAGCTCAGTTTGGTGGGAAAACTTGGGATAAGTGAGAGGCACTGGTGTGAACATAGAAGTTGCAGGATCAACACACTGCTTGAGTTGAGACACATGGAAAACATCATGAATTGTTGTTGCTACTAGAAGATCTAACTTGTAAGCTGCCTTGCCAATCTTGTCAATCACTTTATAAGGCCCAAAATACTTGGAAGCTAACTTGTGCACATGTCTTCTAGCAAGTGAATGCTGTTTGTATGGTTGAAACTTGAGGAAAACATAATCTCCCACAGAGAATGCCTTGTCACTCCGCTTCCTATTAGCAATCTGCATTATACGATTTTCAGCTCCTAACAAATGAAACTTGAGTAGATGAACGATAGCCTTCCTCTCTTGAAGACTTCCATCAATAGCAAATATTTTGGTCTCACCAGGTAGGGGTGTTCGTGGTTCGGTTTGGTTCGGTTTAGTTTGATTATAATTGAAAAACCAAACCAAACCAAACCAAACTAATTTAAATCGGTTTGGATTAATTTGGTTTTCGATTTTTTATTAAAACGTTTTATAAAGTATAAAAAAGTAAATTTCATGTTGAGTAAATTAAAAGAATTAATAGGTAATTACAAATATGAAATATTGAGTTAAGATATAATAAGAATATTTGAATAATTTTAGTATTAAAATATTGTAGAATATACTTACATGTATATTTGTAAAAGTATAGATATGGATAAGTAATATGTGATATGTAGTATATCTCATACATATATATAATTATTAATGTGTAATAAATTATCGGTTTGATTTGGTTTGATTCAATTTTAGAAACAAAAACAAAAAACAGAACCAAACTGATTAAAACTAATTTATTTTGATTTTGATCGGTTTTTAGTTTTAGTTCGATTTGTATCGATTTTGAACACCTCTATCACCAGGTAAATATGGAAGGTGAGTTAGAGGAGGTTGGCCATAGAGAACATCATACAGGCTACACTTCAATGAAGTATGAAAGTTTGAATTATACCACCATTCTGCTAAGGGAAGCCATTTGGCCCATGTATGGGGCTTGTCAACTTACATACATCTCAAATAAGTTTCTACACAGTGGTTAACAACTTCCGTTTGACCATCGAATTGCAAATGGTAAGCAAAGACCAATCTAAAGAGAATCCTTACAAGCTAAAAAATTCTTCTCAGAATTTACTTACAAAAATGGGGTCTCAGTCACTAACAATACTACTTGGACACCCATGGAGCTTAAAAATGTGCTCAATAAATAGCTTAGCAATATCCTCTGCTATGAAAGGGTGTGAAATAACCACAAAATGGGTAGCCTTGCTCAACCTGTCATCAACCATCCAAATAACTTGCTTGGCCTTGGAGGTTAGAAGCCCTTCAATGAAATCCACGCTCAAGTCATCCCAAACCCTTGAAGGAATAGGAAGGGGTTGCAACAACCCAAGTGAGGCAGCCAAGTCAAATTTGCACGTCTAACAAAACTTGCAAGCTTTGACATAAGCGCTAACATCTTTTAATAATCCTTTCCAATAGAAGATTGATTTGACCCTTGTAGTAGTAACTTCTCTTCCAGAATGTCCTCCCATAAGGGAATCATATAGCCAATACAGAATTTGAGCCTTAAGTGTGTTGTCATCACCAATAACAAGTATACCAAAGTGCCTCAATTCTTTATTAACCCAATTGTAACTAAGGTGAGAATGTTGATTAGCCTTTAAGTCAACAATAATCTTAGCCAGTTACGGATAATTCCGCCAAGTAAACTGAATTGTTGAATAAAAATCATTAGAAATATTAGAAAGAAGCACAACCAACAATTCTAAATTCGCCCTTCTAGACGGTGAATCTGTAGCCACATTAGCTCTTCCTTGTTTATAGTGAATTCAAATTCAAACCCCATTAACTTAGCCATCCAAGTTTGTTGGAAAGGCGTATTCAGCCACTATTCTAATAAGTATTTAAGGCTTTTCTGGTCTATCCTAATGATGAATGGTTTGCTGCTTAAGTAAGCACCCCATTTTTACACAGCATGTATGACAGTCAAGAGTTCTCGCTCATAAATTGGTAGTGCTTGGTGTCTTGGGCCTAGAGCCTTGCTAATGCAGGCAATTAGGTGATTATCTTGCATGAGAACAACACCAATTCCAGACCCAGAAGCATCTGTCTCCACAATAAGAGCTTTTGAGAAATCAGGCAGCATCAATACTAGAGCGGAAATGAGTGCATAGTTTAGCTTGTAGAAGGCAATGGTGGCCTCTTTGAACCATAGGGAATTGTCTTTCTTTAACAAGTCAGTGAGAGGCTGAGCAGTATTTCCAAAATCTTTGACAAACCTTCTATAATAACCAGCTAAACCAAGGAATCCCCTTAGCTATTTGCTGTTAGAAGGAATTGGCCAATCTACCACTGTTGACAATTTTGAAGGATTGACAACAACCCCATTTTTGGAAACTATGTGACCAAGGTGATCAACCCTCTTGATGTTGCAAAAGTGCATTTACTTTTCTTCAAGAACAATGAGGGCTACCGTAGGAGAGTATAAACAACCCATAGGTGATCAACATGAGCATCCAAAGAAGAGATGTAAACAAGAATGCCATCAAAGAATATGATGACAAACTTCCTGAGGAAGCATTGGAACATTGAATTCATCAAGGCTTAAAAAAGTGTTGGTTAAGCCCAAAGGCATAACCAAATACTCAAGTGACCAAAGCAATTTTAAATGCACCCCTTGATGCAATTGTAATTGATGATAACCAGACCTGAGATCAAGTTTGGAATAAATTTCAAAACCTCCCAATTCATCCAAAAGATCATTGATCAATGGAATAGGGAAGCGATCCTTCACAAGTCATTTAGCTTTCTATAGTCACACAAAGACAGCAACTACCATATTTCTTACCCAACAAAATTACAGGCGAAGCATAGGGGCTATTACTATGTCGAATAAAACCTTGTTGCATCATGTCAGCAATTAATCCTTCAATGATCATTTTCTATGCAGATGAGTATTGATATGGCCATTGGTTAATCGGATCTAAAACTTTTTTGAAGGGAATTATATGATCAAACCCAGGCCTTGTGGGAGGCAAGGAACTTGGTTGTTGGAAGACATCATAGAATTCTTGAAGAAGAGTTTCAATTACTGCAAGGACAACCACTAGTTGCTCTAGGCTGTAGCTAAAGATGCTCACAAGATCTTGTTCAAACATGGTAGGGTAAGCTACTTAGAGAAAGCACAACTGTCTACCCTATGGAACCACATGGCTAAAGGATTTAGCACCCACTAACCTTACACCAATTACATCGGAGCTTCTTAGGACCATTTTTCTACCTTGATGATTGAATTCCATTTGCAACCGTTGAAAATCCCAAAGAATTGGTCCTAGAATGCACAACCACTGGATTCCTAGTACGAGATCACAACACCCCAAAGGAAATGTCATCACATTAGCAGTAAAAAGGACTTCTTGTATTTGCCAAGTAAACCCTCTACAAATGTATTGGACATGCATCTTAGTGCCATTAGTGTTACGACCCCACTCAGGACGTGACTGGCGCATAGGGGACACGTCCCCTAGCAAGCCTTCACTAGACTTTTTCTAAAAAAAAATTGGGCAGAGTCTCCCTTGTATTTAGGATTATTTCCAAATATGGATCCTCCACCTGCACAACAATCCAAACACACAAAATCATTGGGGATCCAAGCATTCTCCGAATGCACCCCACAGCACACAATATAAGAATTTAAAACGTAATCATACTTATGAAAATATATACATATGTATCCATCATGAACGTTAGCCCATAATCATTAAAATGCAACTTGACTTAACTAAAAACAACATGCTTTTTATTACAAATTAAAGCTGATACAGGGAGGACCTTGCCTGTGGACTAATGGAGCACTTCTAGAGATTATATAATTAAGCCTAAATGCTGAATCTTCTAGTTAACTGTGAAAGCTTGAGCACGATCCCGCACCTGTCTAAAAATAGAGAGAGAGAGAGAGAGAGAGAGAGAGAAAAGAGTGAGTCATACAGACTCAGTGAGGGATAATATATCTATAACAACTGTGGAACAAACTTCAACATTAACTTTTAGCAAAAGTATAACTCATAAGTTATTTCAAAAACTTATATATCATCTCTTAAGGAAAGGCTTTGTTTATATGTTAACATACTATAAGCTTTCTAGCAAAACATACCTGAAGTATAATCTGTCCTTAAACATCCATATATATATATATACATAACGCTTTTACAACTAGATGTAACAAATCATATGCATAATAAGGATATAAGATCTAGGCTTAGAGATAGAAATAATTTCTAATAACATGAAAAGTAAATACTTGTTTCAAAATCATCATAAAGCTTAAGGGAGGATCCTATTTCAGAAATATTTAGATTTGGGTGGCCCTATGGCCTAACTCCAGCAGTAAAAGATAACTTCACACTTGTGCGTGTCTATATATTCCGGACATGTTGGCCGACATGCCGGACTAGAAATCACCCTGCTAGCTGGGTTATTGAGGTGCACCAAGGCTAATGCTGCTGCCATTAGCAAATAGTTCTATTACAGTTTCCTTCTCTCAAAAAGGCACTCACACTTATTGGGTCTTCGCCATGCCTCATGTGAGCCCTTGGTTAAAACTCCTTTGAAACACATTTCTTCCTTTCAAACATTTTAGCTTTAAACTAGTTTTAAAACATCACAATTTCTAAAAATATGAAACTTCATCTTTTCTAAGTTCTTGTCACTAAGATTCTTCTTTATATCAATTTATGTGAAATTTAACTGTGCTATTAACTATAGATTAAAGGCATAATTCAAATCTTTCAAGCTTAAAGTATCTAAAGTTCTTTATCAAAATATTGCAATTTCTATATACATGAAACTCTGTCTTTTTCTATCAAATTACTCAATGTCAGAAATCAATTTCTATAAGAGCTTGTCCCACTTATATATATATATACACATATGCACATAACTAACATCATCACTTCAAGAATTCTATAAATATAGAGTAAAACACATTGAATCAACTATTTCATAAAACTTCACTAGAATACATTTTAGGCATGTACTTAGGAAATTAAAGATAAAAATAAGCTATAGGTATACTATCACTCACTATGCTAATTCAAGGGAAGGAACAACCTTAGCATATTGAACCACGGAGCTATGGTCACCACATAAGTTATCTAGCATCAAAATTATCATTATCCAAACACTAATTAGCCTATAGAACCAAAGATTAACTTGAAATATTTCCAAAGCATAAAAACCCCCAATTTGGAACCCTAGTTCCCAAACCTAAACCTTAAACTTAATTCTCCAAGACAATCCTTCCTTACCCATGAAATAGAAGAAGATTTGAACTTAGAGAGTTACCTTGGATTGCAAAAGAAGGAAGAAACTTGATAGAGAACTTGGGTCTCCTCCACCTTCGTTTCTCTCTCTAAAAGAGATGAGAGAGAGAGCTTCAAGGAAGAAGATTGATGATGATGATGATGAAGAAGAGGGATTTGTGGAGGATTTGAGTAGAAAAATGGTGAAGGAGTCATGGCATCCATGAGGAGAGAGAGAGAGAGAGAAAAGATAGAAAGAAGAGAGAGAGGAGTTGAGGAAGAATGAAGAAGAAGCGGAATCCTTCTTTTAAATTTAGAATCCTGGCGCTGGTAAGCCCGCCCACTATTTGCATCACTTCTGCAGCCATGATGACGCCTAGCGCTCAGGCGCTCAGATCTCCGTTTTTTTTCATCTACACTTCTCAACTATCATTATATACTTATTTCTCATTTATTTTATTCTCCATTAACTTTAAAACATAAATATAAATAAGAGAATATCCCCCATTTGAATCCAATAAAAATATTGGAAAAATCAAACTCCTTAAGAGTCAAAATCCAACTTTTGAATTTTAGTACAAATTTTCAAAAACTTACATTTTCTTAAACTTCAAGCTTGAAAATGAAAGAGTTAATAACTTCCAAAAATTCGTTAAAAATCGCTCTTCAATTCTTTGATATCTAAGGAACAATTACCAGGACTTTTGATTCCATGAAAATGTCCCAATCCTATAGCCTTCCAAGGGGGCATAGGGTCCAAACTTAGAGCTTTCACAGGGTCCGACAGAACAAAGTGTCACAATTTATGTGACTCTTGACCCAGGCATTACAATTAGCGACTGACATAATTAGGGGGTTAATTTCTTCAAGTCGACCCCCCCAACTTCTTAGCCACTTCCAAGTCTAAAAAATTATGAGTGTTGCCACTATCTATCAATATATGCAACAATTTCTTGTTGTATAGACCTGAAATTCACATGGTTTGGTATTCTACACAACTTGTCAAAGCATTAAATGACAATTGCAATTTAGGTGGAGAATTAATGGCTGGAAAATTAACTGCTGGTGCTGTTTCCACCCTTGGTTCCACTAATTCATCTATAACAACATCCTCATCTTCATTGCCATCGATGGTAAACAATTGAGCTTTCTTGTGCTTTAAGTGGTGCCTTAGAGTATAAGGCTTATCACAAAACATGCATAGGCCTTTGGCCTTCCTTTTTGCCATCTCACTAGAAGAAAAGGATCAAAGTGTTTTGTCAATAAGGGGTTTGGCTTGGTGTTGGTTCTGATATTTTGGGGTGTTGTTTGAGGTTAGTAGTTATGGGGTTAGGTTTAGATGCTGAGGTTTTGGGTAGTTCTATTTGTAGGGTTGGGGTTGAAAGTGTTTCATGGGTTGTGAGGCTTCAAACAATCTTGCTAACTGAGCAGCATGCATATGGGTGGTGGGGTTAAACATTCTCACATGCATGTGGGTTTGAGTCTCTAAACCAACCAAAAATATACTCAGAATATGATCTTAAGGTAAGTTTGCTTGTGAGAGAGCTAGTTCAAAAGCATCAATATAATCTTGTAGTCTACCAACATGCTTAATGGAAATAAGTTCAGCCAAGGATTAGAATAAACCTCATCGAATCTGAAAGTAATATCCAATATGTATTATGGCCAATCTGGAAAATCTAAAACCTCCCCTTCATGTAGTTGAGATGCCATTGCAAGACATTCCCACTCAAATGCATTGAAGCCAATTAGACTTTAGATTCAGGATAGGTGTTGTCCACTACAAAAAATTGTTCACATTTGAAGAGCTACTCCTTCAAATGAGTGTCGTCAAACCTTGGAAACCCCACTTTTGAGATTTTGGATGCATACAAAGAATGCTGGCTATTGTTGTTCAGACCCATATTGTTGTTATTCTCATGTTGTGGTTGCTGATTATTGCTATCATGGAGGTTCCTCTCATTGAACTTGCAAGGTTTGTTGTATCTCTAATACCGCCGTAGTGAGAGTTCAAAATTGGGTGAGGGACTCAAGATATTTTTGGTTCCTTGCTTAAGTGGCTTCTGCAATTTTTCTTGACAAATTCTTTTCCAGCTTGTGAAAGGCAACTTGTGATATGATGGAATCTGCCGTGATAGTCGAAGAACCGAACGACTCTAAATACCAATCGATATCGTGGGCGAAGGAAGATTCAGGAATTTACAAGAAACTTGAGAATCACCCACACACCTGTCTAGGAAAAAGGAAAATGTAGAACCCTTTTTGATGAACAAATGCAGAACAAAATGCAGCAATTTAGAGAAAGCTGAAAGAAAGGAATTGTGTGAATATCAGTATGTTGTTTTTCTTTATTTCTTTGTGATATGAAATAGTCATATGAGAGCTACAATCTGTTACAGCACCTCATAGATCACTAGCCAACTCATCTATATCAATTTTTTTGCATATTCACCCTTCAACATTGCTAAATGAAGAAAACAAGCAATAATAGTAAGAACTGAAATAAAGAACAAAATAAACTAGTATATGGGTTGTGAACATATGGGCTACAGGAAGTGCAAAGAAATAAATGTGCTTAATGTAATGTACGGTGTGGGCCTAATAAAATTGTAACAGTGACATGTGTAAAACTTTCTATGGTATCCACCAAAATTAAAGGGTTCCAAACCCATCCTTAGGTGGCCTAATAAGATTTAGCCATGTATTTAATTTAATCCATCAACTATATACTTTTAATTTTATGTTTTAATCTATAATATTGTTGTTTGGTTTCAATTTTGCTCCAAATCTTATTATTGCAATCATCAAACTAAGCTTTTTTTAGAAAATTAATAATTATTTGGTCGCAAATATCAAACTAAGTTTGTTATTCTAATTCTTAAACATCTAAACTATTGTCTTCATCCTAATAATTTTAAAAACCTTAATTCAAAATCTTAAGAATCTTAACTTTTTTTCAATAAATTCAAGAACCAATTTCTCAATCTCTATCTCCCCAAAAGGAAGTCCCTTGATGGCAAAAAGGGCGGTGCCCTCATTCCGAAGGTAACAATAGCAGATGATCACAATTTTTCAATTTAATTTATTTTGTGAATGCTATAAGAAAACTTGATTTTTCAATGCTTAATATTAGTACACTTTCAATCAAGCTTCGGTTTACTATTTTGAATGAAAAGAATAAGCATACATCAGAACTTAGAGAGCAATTTGGATTATGTTATTTATATATATCCAAAATCCCAACACTCCAATACTCTCTTTTAGTTTTTTTTCTCCCCATCAATCATTTCACTATTTTTATTTTTTTTTTTACAATTTTTTTTCTCCTTTCTATTTCTGAATGTTCAAGGTTATACCTACTCTAATGATACAAAAAATATTTCTCAAGCAATTTTGATAATTGAGAAGGAAAAGATTGAAAAGACAAGGGAGAAGAGGCAATGACAGGCAATGTGGTCAGTCATGTATAAGAAGCAAGAGGTTAGGCAGTCGGTGGAGTCAGTGACGAGGAGGGTTCTATGAGTTGATTAGGAAATAAGAGCAATTTCACAATATTAGATTAGATAGGAAAATTGGAAAATTTAAGCTTATGGATTTAGAGAAAAAAAATCAGCGTTCTTAAAATTTTTGGGTTGAATTATTTGTTGAGAATTTTTTCTATTTCTTAGGGTTTATATATATTGATAAATTTTTTATTCAATTATTTAAATATTAAGATAAGATCATTTGTAAGATATTTAGAATAAGAATTGAGATAATAAGGATTAGGACAAAATTAAAATCAAATAAAAATATTATGGGTTTAAATATAAAATTAAAAATATATACTTAAATAAATTAAATTAACCACATGATTAGCTTTCATTAGACCGTCTAAGAAGGGATTTAAATCCTTCAAATTTGAATGAGTAGTGTAGAAACCACCTAAAAGTATGGATATAGATTCATATTTTAGTAGTTATTAAAATTACATTAACTATTCTACTTTCGCCTTTTTTCTCCTCCAAACGCCAGCACCTCCTCCCTACCCGGTCACCCCTCAAGCCACGCTACCACCCCCGGCCCCGCCCGTTCGCCCCTGCCTCCATCATCGTTGGCGTGGAGGCCGCCTCAAATGCCGAGCTTCATACGGTCATAGAGCGCAAGCAAACGTTGCCAACCACCATCCCTTGTCGCTGCTTCTACTCCAACGCTCTGCTCTTCACGATTTCTTCTGCTTCTTCTGTTCAACTTCAACAAAAGCAATCGACGTCGATTCGATTTCGATTTCTCCGTCTTTGCGTTCGATTTCTTCTCATGCTCTCGCGATTCGACGTCAACGGTTGGCTGAACATCTTCGCGACGAGGTTGCTGCTGCTGCTAGTGGAAGTGGAAGGTTCGGTTTCTTAGTCTCAGGAGAAGGTACGATACTTGATGGATTGTGGTTTTTTAGGATTTTAGCATTTCTATGAGTCTTTATTGTTTAGATGTTGCGTACTGCGTAGCAGTGGTAATTTGTGAGTTCAGCTGCGTTGAATGCATTTGGATATGGATAGAATAGTACAGTATTGTTCTGGTCATTGTTCAGCTAAGTTTGTGATTTTGTAAGTATGAAGACAGTGAGGGGATAACAATATTTGCTGTTTTGTTTGCCTTTCTGTTTTTCTAATTCTTTGGCTGCACAGTTGCATAAGGGTGAAATCAGTAATGGATATATTTGTGGATATGAGTTTTGTTGAATGCCATCAATTTCCTCCTCTAATTTACTGCATTATGCATCAGAGTTGAGTTGAAGTCATGCATGTATAGATGAATGAGCAAAGGTAACTCTGCTAAACATTCTTTGTATTCTGACCTGGATGAATGTTGTTTTGATGCAGTTATTTTCAAGAATAATGGTGTTTGAGTTCTTGTTTGGGTCCTATATGAGCTTGTGATACAATAGATGTTGACCAGTTGCTAATTATGCAATGGATGTTTTTGTTGATTATGGAGATGAAAGATAGAGAGAGAATGAGCAAATAAATTTATTGGTGTACCAATTTGGAGTTGCATTTGCAATTTCTTATTATGTCAGTGATGATTCTCACAGCACCTTTCTGTTTTGGGGATGCTAACCCCCGTGATGGTAGAGTACATGGTTCTCATTTTCGAGTTTTGCTTTTGTTTCCAATTTTATGATGCTTTCATTCTTTCTCGGAGAATGTCTAGTTAAACATCAAAGCATATTATATCTGTATAAGTTACCTAAGCGTGGTTCTCTTAATGTGTGTGTTATGGTTCATAATTGCATACGTTACTTGTTATTATAATATAATAATAAAGTTTGAGGACTTGTCCATATGCCATATGGTTTGATAGAAAACCAGTTTCTGTGAAAAATCAGTTTTAAACTTGTTTTGAGCTTAATGGAAAACCAGTTTTAAATCATATTAGAACTGGTTCACCAGTTTCAAACTCATTTTAAACCAGTTTGGAGAAGGAATACAGGTTTTGGAATTTAATGATAAGGACCTTATACAAGCCCAAACAACTTTCTTTCCATTAGCTCATTAGCAGAGGAATGAAATCCTTAGAAGTGGAGGGGAGAGAGGGGCCTGGGGATTAAAAATATAGGAATTGTTCAATCAATTAAAAGCTATGAAAACAAAGAGATCATAATCTCTTCTCAAACAAAAAAGCAAATAGTCAATGCAGATTTCAGACCACTAGTTAAAGACTTAACTTTTTAATGTTTTGAGCACAATCATATTGAGATGCCTAACAGCATATAAATCATTCTTCTTTCCAATATCTGTCAATGCAGATTTTGCTTATCATGCATGAGCTGGCCACATAATAAAAAATATTGAAACCTCAAAGCTGACTATCTACGCGCTGCTTGAACTAAGGAGTATTTGAATTTTTGGCATATCTCTAAAATTTACCTTTTGGTGGATAAATACCATCTTTAGAGCTCTGTTATTTAAAAAAATTCAACATAGAAATCCAAGTTTTGACCCTTATCAATTGCTTTTCTTTACTCATATTATCATTTTTGGTAAATATTTTGTTAATGTTTATTTTTTTAATTATACAATTATAATATTTTATATAATATATATTGGGAATCCGATTCTTCTTCTTCTTCTTCTTCTTCTTATTATTATTATTATTATTATTATTTATAAAATTATTGTATATGCATATCATATCGTATCGCATTGCATCCAATATTCATAACCCTACATGTACAACATCGGTGTAAATAGGTGGATTGCTTGCTTCTTCTGTGTTTATTTATTATTATTGTTTTTCTTTTTTCGTATAAGTTGATTTTCCTTTGAGAATTGAAACTTAAGGAACTTTCAACTACTGTGCCACAATATTTGCATGTGTTCTGTAGTATTTAAGTGAATGCGCTTTTATGTATATTCATCCGTCGATTGCCCTGTTCCCATTGCTGTTTTGGGGAAGCTGGCTGCAGATGGTTTACGTACATTTGGCATAGACATGCATCTGAACACATGGGACCAAGCTGCTTTCTGTGGAATTTTAGTAAAAAGTTTGTCACATTTGGGCTCATTACTGTGACTGTGTCTGATCGTTATGTGACTGTGGTTCCAGTTCGAGGTGGCTCTATGTCTCCCACATTTAATCCAAAAACCGGCTCTTCTATAGGAAACTTCTCTGGTACTTTTCTTGCTAAAGGGGGTTCACAAGAAAATTGTTTTATTAGAATTTCCGATTTTGTTGTTTGACCATTTGATTATGCTGCAGATGACCATGTCTTGGTTGAGAAGTTCTGCCTTAACAAATACAAATTTTCACATGGAGACGTTGTGGTCGTTCGGTAATACTTTAGTCCATTCTTAAAAATTATGTTTGCATTTATAAGCCAAATTTTCCTTTGGTAGATGATATCTAGAAGTTAATTTAGTATGTAACAACAGAGCTAGGTGAACTAGCCACCTTGAACCTCGTAATTGTTTCACTTTGGCAAAGCATGTCCTTGGACTAATATCGCATTTCTGTAGAAGTTATTGGTAGTTATTGATTCATTTTGCATATATGTACATTCTCGCCTATATGCATTTATAACTTCATCTTCTTGTTCTTAATTTGCATTCATTGGTGGCCTCTTGTTTAGAATTATGCTAATTTATGATATTGAATTACAGTACTAAGATAATTCGCGTTTTGTCAAAACTTATGATTGGGATCTAAGTTTCTGATTGAAATTTTTAATTGGTATATTCCAAAACTTCTGTAGCTCCCCATTAAATCACAAGGAGACACACATAAAGAGAATAGTTGCATTACCTGGTGAATGGTTTGGCACTCGTCATAACTATGATGTGTTGAAGGTTCCAGTAGGACATTGTTGGGTTGAGGGAGACAACACGGCATCTAGCATGGATTCAAAGTCATTTGGTCCTGTAAGTTGCTATTATCACTTAGTTTCTGGCATTATCCTCTTATGATATGCAAAATTAAGTGAGAAAACAAATCTCTTGTAAAGGACCGAAGCTCTAAATGAGAGTTTGGTGGCAGGTTTTTTTGTCACTTTTACCAAAACTTTACTAATTTGGTTGGTCAAATATATAGAATTGAAGTCTGTTACAACGACTTAAAACTCACTATAGTGTTACACTATGAAGGACCTCAAGGTTTCTATTGCACATGAGCAAAATTACTCACATCTCATAAGAATTACGGTGCAAAACTCGATCAGTTAGGTTTCTATTGCTAAAAGAGGAAGATATTTATTATCTGTCAATAGCAATTTTGTTGAATTATTTCAAAATGACAAGGTATAGGAGCTTCTTTGTTTGAATTCTTATGTTGCATTGCTAAATGTATTCAAGCAAAGTGCTGTTCACTGTGGTTTTACCTCTGGATCTACTTACTGATTTACACTTAACATGTATACTTGCCTACTAGCCTTTATTTTTGGTCACCTAGGACAATGTTGACACTAGGCTATAAATTGATTTTCATATGCGGCGTCGTCGAAGTAGATAAGAATACCACATTGTTAGCCTTGATGGAAAATATTTATTAATTGGTTGATGTGGATTTTTTCCATGCTGTTGTGTGGGAAATGGCTGACGGTTTTTCCTTGATATCTTTATTAACATTTTGGTAACCTGAATTTTATGTTTGCAGATTCCTTTGGGTCTAGTTCGAGGAAGGGTGACCCATGTTGTGTGGCCTCCACAAAGGATAGGCGCTGTCAAGAGTGCTCCACCAGATGGTTTATCTTCTTTATAGTTGGATCCAAACGCTATTGTGTGCTCTCCTCAATGAATAGATTCTGTGAGGAGAACTACACCGGAAGTATTATCTTCTGATCCCTAATGGTGTTTTCATAGGAGGGAAATACCGTTTTTACTCCATTTGTGTCATTGTGGAGAGCAGAGTTACTCTAACCTATTTGTTGATTGGATTAGTATAAACATCAAACCCTTCAATTTCTCATTTCATTCTAAGAAAGGTGACCTCAAAATTACAAATGAGACGAATGATATCTTAATTGCTCCTTTTTGATTAGAAGAGGTCAATATAATAATGTTTCAAACGGCTGCAATTAGTACTAAGTCTCAGTTCAAATGTCTCTCCCTTCTCTCTTGAGAGACGTATTGTGACATGTGAGCTTTGTGGCGACATGTGAGCTTTGTGGCCATTACTGCTACAGTAGATTTATTTTGGCACTCATGCTCACCACGGTCCGTTGATACTCGCCTTTGCTCAATGGCGGGAGAGCTGTAGGTGCTGTAATTTGGGATGGGGATGGGAACTTTGTTGCAGTAATAGCGAAAAAGTAGTATGATTCACAAGACCCTTTTAACTATGGAAGCTATGGAGCTTTGTTGGCTTTGGAGAGAGGTTTCGATAAGGTAGTCTTATAGGGAGACAAGTAGGTGATGATTACTCTCAAGAGAAAGCATGCTAATTTATCAGGAGGAAACCTTCTTGCATGGCATATTAAAGTCTTTATTATTATTATTATTATTGTTTGAAATAAACAGTTATAGCTAGATTTTCAAGTTGGGGAATATGGGTAGATGGTAATTTAATCTGGGGCTTACATTTGTGGGAACCTTTGGACCACTGTGATGTATGGGCTTGTGGATGGCATGTTAAAGTTGCATGCAAGGTTTACTCTTGCAATTCATTTTCTATGCCTCTTGCGACAATAAGGTAAAAGAGTGAAGAGAATGGAGCAAATTTCTCTCTCTTTTCCTGATAGAAGGTTAGTTAAAAGGTTGGTGCGGGAGGTGAAAATGAATGGAATGGCGAAGCACGATACGTAGCTCATCGATGAGCACAACTTGGCAAATGACTATTGATGCGGTGTTGAGTTCAATTAAATTTAAAGATGGTAAAGTGGGCAAACCTGTCTCATCTTGACCTGCCAAAAGCCTGCCTAAAATAGGGCAAGGCGGTGGGTTAGCAGGCTGATCCTAAAATATATATATATATATATATATATATATATATATATATATATATATATATATATATATATATATATATATATAAAAAATTTTAAAAATTAAAAAATGTATATTTAATAAAAAAATTTACTTGCATGTAATAGGATAATATCCATATAAATTAAAAGAACACTTAAATTATATAATCATTATCTAAATTCAAACACACATAATAAAATAATTGGGATGTATGAATAAGAAGTCCACAAATAATAATTAACCATAAGTATGTTTACAAATTAACTATAAAAAATGATTAAAAAAATCCACAAATTCATAAAGGATAGTGAATAAACAGCATAGTTCATAACAAAATATAAAGTCCAACATCATCCCATTTAAAAAAAAAAAAAATTGTCTCCAACCCATGAGCTAAGCCGCCACGACACACCGTAGCCCGCAGGTTAGGTAGGGTGGGTTAAGCGGGTTGAAAGTTTTTTGCAGGTTAAAAATACTAACCCAACCTATTTGTTTGTTTGTTTTTTTTTTTTTTTTTTGTGGATTTGATGAGCCAATCGGGGCGATTGAGCCCGTTTTATCATCTCTAATTAAATTGTTAAATTGCTTCATACTTTGGCTTGTCATATACAACACAAACTAGGTTGTCCCATAGGGATCTTAGAGGTTATCTAATCACAAATAGAGGGGTTTTCATCAAATACTGTGTAAACAATAATGTTGATGAAAAAAACCATAGAATTATGAAACACTAGTTTAAGGATTCATTGAAAATAATCCACACTTCATCATAGAGCACAAGACAACATCAGATTCCAAGATCATGTGGCTAATCCTCATCAAATCGAAATCTCTAGCTCTGATTTGATGTTCTTACTAGGATATTACTTAGAATTTGACTAATATACAATCAATAAAATCTAAGATATCAAAACCTGAGAGATTATATTGGTTGATAGCATCAAAATTTAATTAGCCTAGATATCAATTTTGAACTCTAACATTTTCAATTCATATGCTCAAATTCACATCAATTGATCAATTAACATGAGTTTAAACAAAACTTCGATATGCAATCTTATATCCCTAATCATACTGGTCTGGTCGGCCTTCTTGACCAACCTACTACGTTATTGTCGAAAGCCGAGCCTTGGCTGAGTGACATCCTCTCCCCAGCTTCTGACCTCCGACCCTTAGGGTCCCTCCGAATGACCGATCTTTGTAGGCCTTACCACGAGGGAACATACGTTACTAAGACATACGTTACTACATTTACTTATATTTACATCCTTAATGGAATCCTTTCCTTTACCCTAATCCATTAGAGATTCCTTCACTGGGCCCCTCTTTCCTAATCATAATGATATCAAACCTTATATATATTCCTTCCCATCATACGAGGGGTTAAGAACATTCTAAGCTAAAACACTAGTATACCCTACCTCAGAGCATAGCATAGGAACATTTTGGTGTCGTCTATGGGAAAAAGGTAAAACTTTTCCCATTCCACCTTCACACATTGCAAGCAATGCTCGGGTCACCATTTTTATAGTCGATTTGTGCAACACGCTATATTTTTTAGAGATATTCATCGTCATAACTCTTACCACCATTGCCTTCATTCAAAGGACTCATAAAAAACATGGACCCAAACACCAATCCCAACCTTACTGTCAACGTACCAAATCCCGTTATGGATGTTATACTTAGAACATTACAAAGCATGCATGAGCAGATTAATCCTTTGCTGAGCAACAATATGCATTTTGAAGTCCATGGAGAATCCTCTCAACCATCATCACCCCCCACCTTCTCAAACAAATTCCCACCACTCATATCAGCCATCACACTTAAAAATGCCTTTAGATTTTCACCCTGGCCACCCCTTTATTGAATTCATTATGACGGAACTCGTTCCTCAAACATATTGACCCCCGGCTCATCTTAAACTATACAACAGTACTACTAATCCTCAAAGCCATATTGATACGTTTAAAAATACAATGCTAATTTCGGGAGACTCTGATGCCATGCGCTATAAAACTTTTCCATCCACATCATTTGATGATGCACAACAATGGTTCTTGTCCTTGCCTCCCTGTTCAGTTGGAAGCTTTGGTAATCTGATCAATAAGTTCCTCAACCACCTTACTACTAGTCAAGCTCATAGAAAGATGGCTAGAAGTCTCTATGGTCTCACTCAAGAAGAGTCGGAGTCCCTCAAAGATTTCATTGGACGATTCAATTGTGAAATGGCCCAAATAAAGAACCTCAACCAGGAGGTAGCATTGTATGTATTCACTAGGGCATTGAAACCTAAGTCATTTGTAGAATCTTTAGATATTTCACCTTTAGATGTAACACCCTCCCAAGTACAGTACTATGCTTAAGTCATAGTACCACACCCTGGAGTTGTTACGGTTACCTGAACGGACCTTATCTGACAACTTCATTTGCGCTACTCACGATACCTCTTGAACTCTCGGAACAACACGGAAAATAGGGTAGGGAAATTATAAATTCTCGGTAGGATTCTCTATAATACACATGTAATGTCATCGTTGTCATCTCGATTCTTGATTTATTATGAAAGCAGTGAACATCTTTGCACAAAGCTGTTTAATTTTATATTTGAAATATCTTATCGAAGCAAAGTTCATTTTAATCATATGCTTAGCATTTGGGAAAATCCATAAAATCCATTCAAATATAATACCATGAGTAATAAGCCTTGGCATATTAAGCAGCACATAACATACATTAACTTTACTCATACTTAAATTTATGCCTATACATAAAACTTGCTTTTCTTTACGCATCTTTCTTTTTCTTTGTCATCATAAAATCTTTCGTGCCATATTAAGTATGATCGCCATGTCATACCCATCAGCGTGATCGCCATGTCACGTTCATAGGAATGTGGGATCTTCCTTTAGTACTTACACTAGGCTAGGTCAAGCCATGCCTCATATAGATTACATCCCTATACTCACACTAGCTGGGTTGATGCCATGCCTCATGTGAGTGGGGTACCTGCATAAGCTTTAATCTTTAATATTTAATCTTTAATCTTTAGCTTTTACTTGGTACACCTAGGCGTTACATATCGCCGTCCCTAGGGTGCATTTACTGCCCTTGGGTAGCCTAGCCTTGGAGTGAGCTCGTCAACTTCACCCGTGACCGTCGTCACAGCTCACCACAAGGGACCCACGTGCCTCTAGGTTGGAGGATCTCGATTACGGCCCGCGTGCCTCTAATATAGAGGGACCTCAGTCGACCTACGTGCTTCCAACATAGAGGACCCAAATCTTATTTGCCTTCACAAGGAGGGATTCAATGTGCAGCGCCTCGGAGTGAAGGGACCCATGTCTTTATCATTTAAGCTTGCCTTCACCAGGGGAGGGATTTTAAATAAGCGCCTCAGTGAAGGACCCACATTTTATCTTATTAGGCTGCCTTCACAAGGAGGGACCTCAAATAACTGCCTCCAAGTGAAGGGACTCACATTCAATATATTCACATTCTTTCATTCTCATGCTTATTCAAGCATAGTCATACTGAGTGTACTCATACATATACTTCATTTATTTTCATATATCTCATCTTATACTTATGTCATTCTCAAATATAGAGTTTCTATATACCCATTCATACTCTAATTCTTCCTTACATCTAAGCATTCATAGCTTCTTAGACTTTTCTTAGTAAATCAGCTGACATAACGGATCAGGTCTGTTTCCTCATGAATAGTGCCAGCTCTCACAGACAGTTCAGTCATAGCAACATAAATCAACTTAACACATATATATCAATATCAAGCTGGCAATCCTCAACTCAAACTTTATAGGTTTCACTAATACTTGTGAAAATATTCATTTTGGCCATCCTGCCAATTCTATTTGGTTCTGCCCGAATCTTGTATAATCCATCTTTATTTCTATTCAACTCATTTAAATCTGAAATTTGGATATGTATTAGCTTTATATGTCTACTTTCTAACCTCTTTGGTCCCATATCATTTTGATTTATAAAACTCAAGATATTCAACCTTTGCCTCAGCTTGTTCAGTCACTAGCCCGAGTTACACTACTGGGAATATAAATTCACTAAAAATCGAAACTAAGCTCAAATCATACGAAATTAGTCTCATATGGAAGCTAACAGGACAATCTTTGATTTGCCACAAGTTTCACTCCATTTGCTTAAGTACACCTCGACTTGTAAGTCCTGAAAGTCGACCTTCCTAAACTACCCTGTTTTGGCCTGGATTGAACATAGGACAACTTCCTCGAATCACTGGGAACAATTGGGACCATAACAAACTCGGAATCTTATATTGGGGTGTTCCCCTGTGTGTAAACTTTCTAACAACATTGGTTTCACTCGATTTGGAGTTGTATAGGGTGAGTTATACCCTCCTCATGTCACCCTGCCCGGATGAAGTTCCTGAACCCTAGATCAAACTTCAAAAATTCATATCTCTCTCAATACTAATCCAATAACCTTATATGATATATCTATGGAAAGCCCTAAATGTCTAATTTCATCTAAAAATGGTTTCATCGAATTTGACCGATTGTAGGCGGCGCCGTACACTCCGTCGTACGAACTGCCGTGGAATTCTCACTCAGGCAGCATCCCAACCCATCCATTTCTTCTAATTTTCTCCTTCTAATCATAATTCTAATTCAAAATCTACTATGAATTTAATCATAATTCATCATAATACATCCAATAATTCATCAAATACACAAAGAAGAGTTCAATCTCATGCAATCATAGGGCAAGGAATTCAAGAGTAGAAGTAGAATCCTATCTCTTTGGAGTATAACTTGAGCTAAGTGCTGAAACTTGAAGGCTGGATAGAGTGGGAGAGTTGAGAAGAGGAAAGAGAGCTGAAGTGAGGAAGGGAAAGCAACGTGAGAAATGAAATTTGAAGAAGCGGGGAGGAGGATATATATAGACAAAGGTTGAAGTGGTAGTTAGAATGAGTGGCTTTGATTGGATGAAATTTGTGTGGGCAAGGTTGACCATGTCTCCTTCTTTTGTGTCAAAATTGCTCTCCACATCAGCGGAGAAGTGAGAGCTCGGCTTGCAGTATCTGAACATGATATCGGAACTCGTGTACTTCCTAGAGTCGGAATTCGTGCATGGTTAAGTCGGAACTCGGAATAATCATCTTGTTTGTGTCTTGAGGAAATCTTGTTTATGTTAAGACTTGGAATCAAAGTCGGAGGTCGGAAGTCATGCAGCTGACAATCAACTGATCTCGGAACTCCCAGTTCAAAGTCGGGACTCTTTATAATAAGATCTGATATCGGAACTCGTGTCCATTCCAATTGAGTTCAACACTAAGGTCGGAACTTGTTATATTAAACTTGGAGTTCGGTTCTTGTACCATTGTGTTAATCTATAACTTCTGAGGTCGGAACTCGTGTATGATTTGGAAATCAACTAAAGATTCAAACTCATGTCCAGTGGATCCAACTCTCAAACCGGAACTCGTTACATTCGAACCCGAAGTTGGTATTTGCATTATTGTGTTAAAGTAACAACTAGGGGTAAAGTCGAAAATCGGATAGAATGCTTAAAGTCGGAACTCGGTAGGCATCAAACCCGAATACTTGAACTCGGAAGTCGTGATTTTTATACAATGTGGTTGGTGAGATCGGAAGCCGTGGAAATTGATGCCAATATGAAGTCGGAAATCAAGAACAATCAAACTTAGACGAAACCGGAAGTCGGAAAGGACATGAAGTCGGAAATTCAGCAAGATGAACTCAGATATCGGAAATAATCCCTTCTATATGAATTTCGAAGATGATCATGAACTCGGAAATCGGAATTGATCATCCTGGTGCGAAGTCGGATCTCGGAAATCGGGACGTTACATTAGACACACTAGATGAATTGAGAACTCAAGCAACTAGGTATATTAGAGCTAAAGAAGGTGCAGAGAATCAGAGAAAAGGAAAAAGCAGACCAAAAGATGAGATTCAAAGATTCAATCGACAAATGGTGAGCTAGGGAAGACCGAAATCAAAGGTTGAGAGGTCTGAGATCAAGGAGGTAGGATCAGTGAGAGTACTATGATAACCGAGCTCCCTTGCCACCAGTATATCATACGTATGTACATTATAAAATACTTCAGCTAGGGACTATGTTTTTTTTTTTTTTTTGTTGATACTAGTATGACTCTATTTTTAAATAATGTAGCCTCTTAGGCATTTTGTATTTTATACATTATCTAATATTTATTCATCTACTTACCACTTGTCAAAAAATTGAGCCATTGCTAGTACTCACTAAGCCCGGCCACGCCAGCACGATTTTCTCCAAAAAAACCCAACCATTGCTTGTACTCGCTAAGCCCGGCTATGCTGGCACAATCTCCAAGAAAACCTAGCCATTGTTGGTACTTGCCAAGCTAAGCCCAGCCTAGCCGGTACCCAAAAAACAATTCGAGTTTAGTCCCAAGATTTGTTTCTCCACCCAAATCTGAGAATAATCTCCTTAGATGTTAGTTTCGGTTATCACCTTACTGACCTACTTGTTTGTCACTTTACTGATTTCCAAGGCTAACCTCCAAATTCAATTCAATTATTACCTCACCAATTTACTTGTTTAATTATCACTCTATTGACTTCCGAGATTAACCTCAAGATTTGTTTCAATTATACAAGGGCTATGTCAATTACTCTACCGATCTACCGAGATTGGTCTCCTCAAAGATTTATTCTAGTTATTATTAAGCCAATTGGCCTACAAGAGTGTGCTTTTGTATCGACCTAATGAACCTAAATTGCGGTCGACTCAATGCAATAACCCTACTATAATTTTTACTAAGGAAAAGCTTCACGAAATAAACAACATACATTTAGAATGCATGAAAGACCGGACAAGCACAACCATACAAAAAAGTACCAAATTTCAAGAGGAATTCTTTGATCAAAATACATATAATTTTATGAAGCATTCCCCAACCAAGCAAAATACATATATCCTAGGGTATACCCCAATCTTCAATCCATTGCTGGATGATCTTTTGTGGCTAGATGGTCTTCGGCTGTAGCATCATCCTTACCTTCATCATTAGAAAGAAGAAGTAGAACTCCATTGTCTAATTTGTACCCAGGGCCAACTTGATCAAAATCTAACCGATGATTAGCAAATAGATGACTAAAGAGAAGCTTAGCCTTCTGAAACCCAGCTTCAAATTGTTGTGGAAGTTCATCTTCAATTGCCCGCCTTTTTCTGCTATTTCCTCCACCCTTTGTCTCAGCCAATCTTCAACTTCTTTCTAGGTGGCTTTGGCATCCTTCTCCTTTTGCTGGGCATCCGCGGCTTTGTGATCGGACACTTTTAGATCAGCCATCAATCTAGTTACTTCCTCTTCTAACACCTTTGCCTTGGATTCAAAAGGCTCTAATATCTTTATCTCTCCCTTCAGCCGTTCCATCTCCTTCCTTCAGCTGACCCACTTCCATAACATGATCATCCTCGAGCTTCTTCAAAGCTTCCTTATGGCAGGTCTCCGAGGTGGCAAGCCTACTAGCTATTGCTCGTCCTTCCTTCTCAATATGGCATAAGGCGGAGACGCTCCTTAATGCCAAGGCTTGTTGAGCCCATAGTAACCCCAGAAACCCGACCTTTTGATACTTTTCCTTGTCAGCAGGCATGCTAAGATTCTGGTCTATAAAAACCTTGTTCAGGAAAAGCTAGTCGTAAATGGACGTGACAAGCATCCCTGCATAACCATCAAATTATATTATAAAATAGCTAGCATCCTTCAATAGAGGGTCAAGATCAGCAGAAGATACCAGACCTAGAGGTGGAGGTCGACGAGTAGAGCTCCCGATCAATGTTACAGCAGCGTCAGGGATTTCGGACAAGTCAGGAATTGGATCGACCTTGGGTTCGGTTTCTTCGACAGCTGATCCACCCTCTATGCGCAGACACTTGGGTGAGCTCGAAGGAATAGGAGTTTCATGCACAGAGCCTTTCGTGCCTTTGAGCCGGTAGCCTCATCCCTGCCGACACCTTTACGCTTTTGGATTTTCTCCTCTTTCGGACCATAACTATGTCAAAACGAGGCCCGGTCTATCGGTTAGCCATTTGACTATCAATGTCTTCCAAGATAGTAACTATATATAAAAACAAGTCAAGTTACCAATATTAGCTAGGTAATTGAATGAAAATAACGCCAACAGATAAAGAACTCACTAAAATGTTGTTGCAAGATGGCCGGATCCTCAACATGTTCGATTAGCTTGGTACATTCAATACCCTGAAACTCCAAGGTAATAATTTCCAACAAAAGCTTCTTAAGCACGTCCACATCACCTTTTTCTTCAATAGAAAAACTGCTAAGTGCGACTCGAGGAGACAAGGTGATAATTGATGATCACTGAAATGGAAATCGTGCTATACCCGAGGAATCGAAAAAATGCTCAATCGCTGAACCTCCAGGTTTCAGTTTAAAGAACTTGTCCTGATAGGTCCTTTTTCTTGTAGGATGATTCAAGAGCTGCCAACAACCTTTTACCCCATATGCCCGCGAAGGAAAGAAGATTATCATTTGACATCCTACTGCTGAAAATACGAAAGTAGTAGGAAAAAATATAAGGTGTGGCCTCAAATCCAAGTAATTGACATAAAAGATGAAAGTATTAAATGAACGCCCACCTATTCGGATGCATCTGGATTGGCACCACCCGAAGTGTAGAGAGTATCCCGCTGTGAAACCGAGGAAATAAGAGTTTGAGTTTTACTCGAGTAAAAAGAACTCATACAAAAAGAAACAACTTGATCCCGGATCCCCGGTTACTCGATCTAAAGGATTGCAGGCCACCAGCTCATAATCCTCTGAACTACCAGGAAAGTGAAGAGATGTGTGGAGTTGAGATAATTCCTCAAAATATTAGATTACATAAGTAATTTGTGTGACATTCTTTGCTACATCGAAAGATTGAGACATCACTTCATCAGAAGGTTGGTCAGCCATAACCTTGGAAGAATCTAAACTACCTACACCGACCCACCCATCAAAAGAAGGAGGAGATAAAGGATCATACAACTTCAATCAGTCATTAACTACCCTAGTTCTATCCATTATTAATTCAAACTGAATTTGATCTTCTATCTAGGCCGGTCTAGGCAAGCTCGGCCCATAATACACCTTACCCCCAATTACTTCCTGCCGGCAGCCCATCTCAGGAGCCAACCCAACTTGTGACAATTAATAACACCCAGACCCAATTCCTAGCCGCATAACCAACATGATTCCTCCTGCCGCCATTATTCTCCCCAAACATGAATATTCAAAATAACCAAAAATAGTACCCATTCTCCAACATGGAAACACAATTGAGGAACTCCATAACAAAATAGCAAACCAAATACACCGAACGATAAATTGCAACAACTATTAATCTTATGCAAGCACAATCAATAATATCACATTTGACACAAAAAAGCACTGACACCAAAAATACGAACGACAATCCTAGAGTCGCAGAAGCAAAAGCACAGAAAAAAGGAAACGCACTCATCGGAAATTAAAAGCAAGAAAATGGCACCTCAAGCATCAATAGCACACCATACACTTCTTCAGCAAAATGGATATAGCGAAAAAGCACAACACCAATAGAAGAGAAATGCAAAATGGAAAAAAAGGAGTTGAAAAAAGAGGAAATGGGCAGAATAACATAAAAGAGGGAAATGGAAGAGGAGACAAGGAGATAGAGGAAGAAGAAATGGAGAAAGTGGAGGGAAAGAAGACAAATAAAACACCTTCTCTCTTTCATTAAAAAGCACCACCACATCCAATGGCTAAGGAAATAAAACTTTTCGTGAATCAGCAGATGTGATTAAATCATGACACAAGCGATCCAACGACGGACATTTTTTGAGATGACATGAAAAGATGTCAACCAATGAAAATAAGACATGTAGCACACATTGCACCACCTAAAAAATCAAACAGCCACATGCGTAACTACTTCCTCATCCATAGCTAATTTAATTAGATGACTCATTACCTGGTCAAATGACTAGCAGCCTGATCGGATGACCTTCACTTCCTATATAAACTTCGCTCTCACAAGCTTGAGGTTGGAGGGCTTGTGGTTCAGTCAGCTTTTTAGACCGACCTACCCCATTATCTCGGCTTAACCGGCCCCTACTTATAAACCTCTTCGCTCTTATGAGCTTGAGGTTGGAGGGCTTGTAGTTTGGACCCCATTATCTCGGCTTGACCAATCCCCACTTATGAACCTATTTGCTCTTACAAGCTCAAGGTTGGAGGGCTTGTGGTCTGGTGGGTTTTCCGGACTAACCTACCCTTTTGCCTCGGCTTGATCGACCTCTGCTTAGGAATTCTTCGCTCTTATGAGCTTGAGGTTGAAAGGCTTGTGGTCCGGTCAATATTCTTGACCAACCTACCCCATTACCACTACTTGACTAGCCTCTACTTAGGAGCCACTTTGCTCTCACGAATTCAAGGTTGGAAAGCATGTGGTCCAATCAGCCTTCTTGACCGACTTACTACTTTATTGTCGAAGGCTTACTCTTAGCCAAGCGATATCCTCTCCCTAGCTTCCGACCCTTAGGGTCCATCCAACTGACCAATCCTTGTAGGCCCTACCACGAGAGAACATATGTTACTGCATTTACTTATATTTACATCCTTAATGAATCCTTTCCTTTATGCCAATCTGTTAGAGATTCCTTCACTAGGCCCCTTCTCCTAATCATAATGACATCAAGCCTTATATATATTCCCTCCTACCATACGGGGGGTTAAGAACATTTCAAGCCAAAACACTAGGCTATCCTACCTTAAAGCATAGCGCATGATCACATACATTCATAATCACAAATCAAAAAGAAAGAAGAGAAGAAAACCATAATCTTGTAATCTAAATGAACAACAGAAATTGACTCTCAAGAGATCAAACCATGTCTTGTGTCCTTTGAATGTAAACTAGTTAGGAGCTTCTCACACTTCCATGGATGAGAGAATACAAAAGAGAAGAGAAGATGATGTATGATGTACCCATGGCAATACTTCTTGCATAGCTGGTATAAGACACTATAAAGATGGATATATAAAATTCATATTAGTCCTTGGAAGATATATAACTAATGCATATTAGTCTTAGAAGTTACATCATTAATTCATATTAGTCCCTGTGAACAAAAATTATCTTTTACATATCAGATATGAAGTTTCATCTTTGTTGCTTGTAGTCTGTAACATCCCTACTTTCATGAACATAACGTGATAGAAACTTTGAATTATTTCCCTTAGGCAGTGTGAGAATTTCTCAGGCAGCACTATGCCATGATAATCTTCACACTCAGAATTATAGGGTAGTGTAACACTGCCGTTGAAAATATGGCACTGCCATATGTTAAAAATTAAAAAATGATAAAAGTGCCCCTGTAAACTTTTGGTAATTACAGTGACGCCCAGAATTTTTAGAAATTATATTTTGACCCCAAAGATTTATTCCCACAATAATCCTAGAACTTTTCATGAAATAACTTTTATGTCCCCACCTCTGTAGGATCAGTAGAATGGGATTTTAAGCAGAGCATAATCATGTGGTGAAACCGTAGAAGTTTAAATCTCTGCCGATTGAGCCATGGGGGCAGTCTAGTGTGAAATGAAGTGGGGTGTCCCCGGACTTGCTCAAAATTACGGAAATGTCATTAGCTACAGAAATTAGAAAACAAAAAGGCTTTGAATTTGCGAAAATGTCTAATTTACGCCGTTAATCTATTTATTCGGTTTCAATAGTTATGTAAGGACAATTAGAAGTTAAATTAAATATTAATTAGATGTTAATTAGAAGGATTAGGCTTAGGAACAATTAGAATAGAGATATAGAAATTCTCTCAGAGTCGTTTAGTAAAGTTTTACCAATTTGAAGAAAATCGACGAAAATTCGGTATTTTAAATTGTCATAACCGGACCAATAGAAATTATACTATGAGAACCCTATGATGGAGGGCCAAGATTTAGCCAAAACATCCCTACAAGTGGCCTCCATCAACCATAAAAGAGGGAAACCAAGCCAAGTTTGAATGAGTATTGAAGTCCACCAATCAAAAGCTAACTTCCTTAATAAGTTTTCATCTTTTTTCTCTTCCTTCTACCCTTAAATTTTCGGCCTCCTCACAACCAGCCTCATTTTCTCACTTTCCTTCATCTTCTTCCACTTCTTCTCATCCCTAAGCTCAAGCTCCAACCATCAACTTCACTCCAAGATTAAGTTCCACCAAGATTTCACACCACCAAGGTAGGAATCCTACTTCTCCTCTTACTCTCCTTGGTTTGGGACTGTATGGGGGTCTTGGATATTTTGTGATACTAATGAAATTTGAAGTGATTATAATGAGTTATAGTTGATTATGCATGTATGTTATGATTAGAATTAGAATTGGTATTAAAGAACTTGAAGAAAAGAGAAAACTCAAGAAACTGATAGGGTTTTTACTCGGTGGTTCATACGGCGGAGTGTACGGCTCCGCCTATAGCTATTTAACGTCTATGAATCTATTTTTATATGAAACTAAACATTCAAGGCTTTCCATACATATATAATATAAGCCCATTGGATCAGTGTAGAGATAGTTATAAATTTTTGAAGTTCGACACAGGGATCAGGACCTTCATCTGGGCAATGTGAGCTGAGAAGGGTGTAACTCACCCTATACAACTCCAAATTAAGTGATTCCAATGTTATTTGAAAGCTAACACATGAGGGAGCATCCCATAAAAATTTTAGATTCAGATTCATTGCCAACTATCCCTAGTACATCAATGAATTTATCTTAATCTTAACTCAGGCTGGAACAGGGTAGTCTAGTAGAGTCAAGTTTTAGGACTTATATCTCAAATTATATTCACCCAAATGATATGCAACTTCTTTCATTTGAAAGCTTGCTCTGTTAGCTTTACATTGATATAAATTTCGCATGATTCCACCTAGATTTCTATTTTTGGTGAATTTTCTCTCATAAGAGTGCAATTCTAGCTAGAAGTAGGCCGGTCTGGGATGAAAAACAAAAACTTAAGTTGAACTCGTAGATATTGAACTCGAAAATCTAGCAGATAGAGAGCTAGGTCAATTATACTGATGTTGAACTTGAAACTTAGTGAATAGGAAACTAGATCAAGTTTAGTTAAGATCGGAACTCGGGACTGAGCAAATAGGAAACAAGTCGGGCATAGTTAATGTCATAACTCGGAAATTAGGGGAGACGGGGTATGGTTAATGTCGGAAGGTGGGACTTAGGAAAACATTCATAAGAGTCTTGGAAGACCAATTATGGGTTAAAGTCAGAAATCGGAATCGAGACATTGACCCTACATACATAACCCGGAAATTGGGAATTAAGACATTGAATACATGATCCCGAAAGATGGGAATCAAGACATGGACATTATATACGTAACTCCGGAAGTCGGGAATCAAGACATAGACTTATAACTCCAGAAGTTCAAGCTGATATGATATCGGAAGTCGGAACTCGGTTATGAGCTCAAACTCAGGAACATCATTAGAAGTTAAAAACTTGCAAGATAGATTAAAACTTAAGATTTTAAAACTTGCACTTGTTGATTTGTTATATTCTTGGAATGATTATAATGTTCTATATTGAGTTTGCTGTTTAATTAAAGTTCCCTAGTTGCCTGGCACTATTCACGGGGGAAGCAGACATAATCCATTATGCTGCCGAAATTCTGGCAGAAATATGTGAATTATATGAGTATTATGAACATTTATATGTTATGCTCATAAGATTCATATATGCAAGAATGATTTAAGTATGATATGAAGTATATGAATGAATGCATGTAGCATATGCATGTATAATCATGTTCAAAGAAGAATAAGATTTATGAGAACTTGCAAGAAACACGTACCAAGCTACCACGTGAGGCATGGCATAGACCCAACTAGCGTGGGCCAGAGCGGTACTGTCTAAGACTTGGGCCAGCCCTCGACCAGATTTAAGGGGAATAGACCGGTGTGAGGGCCGGGGAAAGTAAACCCGTCACTCATGTATAGGTACGAGCTCGGATCTGAAAAGTAGGCTATTACCCAGGGGTGAGAGAGGACATTCACCTCGGGGGGACCAAGTACAAAATAGCAAGGTTAAGTTGCAAGTTAAAGAACGATACGAAGGTTAAGTTGCAAGTTAAAGAAAGATACGAATTAAGTCAAGTGCACTTGTATACAGTCAAGTATAAGCATCTATAAGTGTATCTTCAATTATCTCATTAAGTCATACTGTTATTATGATTTTGTTGAAGCCTATTATATTATTCATATTTTTATGTCTGTCATATAATATGGTAAGTGGTTGTTAAAATAAAACCCGCTTCGAGAAAGATGTTTTCAACTTAAATTGAACCACTATTTGAATATATGTGCTCATATTTTCATAATAAATCGAAGTGGCTGGAATGTTTATGATGACACTGTAAGATTGGTTCGAGCTTACCTACTAAGAACCTTAGGTTCTCACTGCCTACTTATATGTTTTTCTTTTCCCTAAACATTCCAGCACCCAAGTAGAAATCAAGTACGAGGCGGAGTACTAGGACATTCACTGATCAAAACTCGAGCACAAACCAGACCAAGAGGCTATTGAAGCTAGCTAATGACCAGTCAGAAGCACATGCTGTGTATTATGTTAGTCACAATTTCTTTTAAATTGTAACTTTTTATTCTCTATATATCAGAGATGAAATTTATGAATTATTATTCAGTAATAAAGGGTGCAGTTAAAGGGCCATGTATTATATTTTTCACATTTCAAAGATTCTCTTAGTACAGTGACAACCTCTTAATATAACTCCATGACCTGAGCATGGCTTATATAATGGAGGATGTTACATAGTCCCCTAAATCCTTGTGAAATAACCTAGCTAACCTATAACAACCATGAATAAAGTAAAAATTTAAATTTTTTAATAGAAAATGAACAATTCTAAAATCTTTTGAAAACCATGGTGAATTTCAATCGTATATAACACACGAAAAACCACATTTCTATCAAAACACATTGACATAAAATTACTTATAGAAATATAACCATTTATAATTACAAGAGTAATAAATAATAAATAAAGCATATCATGCAATTTAATGCAAACATAAATAAGTAAGAATTATATCCATTATAATATCTTTGCTTTAGTTTTTTCTTTCCTTTGTCTATTTGTCTCACACTTAGTGGAAGGTCTTCTCTTTGGCAATTCTCTTTCTCTAATGTTACTCATAATATCGTGATAATAAAGTAAAATCTTTGAATATACTAACCAAAGTAGATAATATAAAAGGATTTTACATGTATCCCTCGGTTTTCTTGGGAGTTAGGTGCAACGTCTTAAGCACTGTTCCTTTAAATTACTTGTTTGCCATAATTCAAATAGTAGGGTAGTTTGATATTATGCATAAACACAAACAATATAAAATAAATGATAAACTTAAGCAATATAAAATACACAATAACTTTAGCAACATAAATAAATTCATCATAGAATAAACTATCAATTACTCATGATGTCTTGGAAAATTTCCAAAAGAATGAAGTTATCAATTTCTAAAGGGACCAACTTTATAGTTATTATTGCTTAATTTCTTTTATAAGTTTTCATCATAGTCCATAAATTTGTCCTTGCATTTAGCACACAAAAGTCCTTTCCTTATAAAGCTCATCATAAAGTCTTAATACTATTAGTAAATCAAAGATCATCATGATGTCATAATATTATCTTCAAGTCAAAGTATAAATATCATGATAATGTCATAATACTATCTCCAACTCAAGGTATATATATTCCAAGCCGTAAAAAAGATAATAAACTTTACTCATTTTAAATATTAAATAAATTTTAGATCTTAGTATTGGTTCCATCAAAAAATCACTACATGCAAATCAGCAACCTAAAATAATATATTATGATATAAATAATAAATACACAAAATATGTTAATTAAAATGGCTCACAATAATAACTTTATATAAATAATAAGGGAGTACCAAGTCATAATCATTTTTAGATAGTATAAAAGAACTCAAACCTTACAATATAGATATACATAATATAATGAACAACTGGTAAATGAACTAATAATATTAATTTAAAAATAATAATTTCTTAAAAATGGTAACTTTATAATAACTAAATATAATCATTATTTTATTTTAAGAAAAGTTAAGTACATTTCTTACCTCAAAATTCTTGTAGGGATTAAGTTTGTGCTCTTCTACTATTTTTCTTTCTTCATTTTTTTCTCTTTCTCTCCCTCTCCCTCTCCCTCTTCTTCCTCTTTTCTTTTTCTTTTTCCTTTCTTAGTGCCTTTTAAGGTGGTCTAGCTAACCTTTGTATCACCAATGATGCATCATTGAAGTTACTAAAATATCCCTAAAACCACCTTCCTCCCCTCCTTTCTCATTGTGATCCAATCTTTGCCTTCACGTTGGAGGCACAAATGCTAGGCAGTGACAATGAATGGTTCTTCTGGCAAACATTTGTGACCCAATGACCTCATTTCTGCACCGTGGAGGTAGCAATATGATAGCAGCAGCCCAGATCTGGTCTTCTTGTGGTGCGAATTGTAAAGCACAACAGAGGTAATGACGAGGCACCTAGGATCGACGTTGATGCACTAATGTCTTCAACACCTTCTCCTAGAAAGCAAAGAAACAAAATCTTAAAAACAAAGTAACCAAAGAAAGAAATGATTTTTTTTAATTTAAAAGAAAAACACAACACTAGAAAAAAAAAATCAGCACTGAAACTTCAAAATTTCCCAGCTTTTAGTTAAGATTTAATCAAAGCAAGGCAAGATTTGCATAATCATAGATCACTGCCCCTTGGCCATCCTCCATGTTGTGGCTTTCCCTTTCGCATGACCATTGCCTCACAACCATGGACAACCATTGTGACTATGTTCTTCCCCTTAGCTACAACATTCTAAACCTAATTGCTATGCCAAGCACCCACCACTATATTCACAAAGCCCTCCACCAAATTTGATAGTCGAGTGTTGGTGGTGGTGCACAATAGCTCTGTGTCAAGCTCTTGTTAGTAATGACACCTGGTTTCACAGATGCAGGCGATGGATGATAGTGGGGTGGGATAAAGGGGGAGACAATTGGTATTGGGGGATTAAAGGGTAGATTTATAATTTTAAAAATGTTACATTTTTTAATAAATTATATATATTATTTATGAACTATTAATCTAAACCATTTATATATTTTTATTCAAGATTTAACAGTTATAAATAAATAGACCATCGGTGGTCCAAAAGTTTAAGGGATCAAGGATAAAGTTACATTCTTTCTCTTCCTTTCTCACTTTCCTTTCTTTTCCTTTTCTCTTTTCTCCCACACTATTGCTCTATCTCTTTCACCTTCCTTTTTTGTGTGATGAGAAATGCCCCAAGTTTGTCTATCATCCTTAGGCATGGAATCAGGCCAGGCCAGGCCAGGCCACACTCTAAACAGGCCAGGCCTTTATCATAATTATTGGGCCTAAGCCTGGCCTGTTACCTGTTAAATGCTTTATTTTCGGCCTGGCCTGTCTTGTTTGGGTGGCCTGGCCTGACTGGCCTCACACAAAGCCTCAAGCAAAAATTCTCTTAATGAGCCATCGTGCCCAAATAAGAATAGGCCTAAACAGGCTCAGGCCTTTGAATACACTGTAATTAGGCCTTAAACAGGCTTGACAAAAATTTGATGCATGTGTTGCCAAGATCGACTGCACGCAAAGATATTGTAATAAATTTTATAGTAGTCAACTAAGACAATAAAAATTTTGTAACAAGTAACAATAAAAAAGGCAAAAAATAACATTAAGGAAGGCAACAAAAATTCAAAATAGTGACAAGAAAATTACTTTGCCAAACCATGTTTCTTTTGGGCCATTATGTGATATCTGTATTTGGTTACTAGTAACCAATGAGTTTTCCTTTTGATTAACTTTAATGACTAGTTAGTACAATGAAGGTTCTAGCCAATTACACTTAATTTGGATGTTCAGAAGTGAAAATCTAGCAAATCATGGGGCCATGATGCACCCAATTTTACAGCTACTAGGAAGCAAACCAAATAATATATTATTACCTATACTATGCCACTAGCCTATCACAAAATCTTCAAACTATTTATCAAGAGAAGTTCTATAGCTTATAAATATATTATCACCACAAGTCTAATATGCTAATGTTTCATAAGTTCACAATAAGAGAAATTTAATATCTAACAATCCACAAATCCACAAAGAATACATTAATACAACAAGGATAAGAAATAAGTGCACTAATTCAAATAAAGTTCAACAATCAAAAACAACAATCCAATAAAATTGAATCACCGAACTAAGTCAAAGTGCACATCCAATGAATTAACGAAGTATCATATCTACAAAATGATCTCCTCTTCTTCTTGAAGCTCAAGCACCTTAGGAAAAAAAAAGAAATTATTTATAACATAAGTTAACAAGTATAGGAAAAAATTACATTTTAATATATAAAATTTATACCTTTTGCATTTTCTTCAAATTATACTTGTTAAGCGGTTACCTCCACTACGATGAGTGTTAATGGATTCTTCATTCAATCTTGAACTAAATTCATCAATTACTCTTCCTCCAAAGACTAAATGTGGACTCGATGCAACTGCTGAGATCGGAATAGCTAGAATGTCGCGAGCCATTCTTGACAAAATCTTATACTTCAAGCTATTATTTTTCCACCATTCCAAAGCACTAAAAGAGTTAGAACTAGAATCAGGAATATAAAGACCCTCCTCAAGATAAACTTCTAGCTCAGACTTCATTGGGGGAATAGCTTGCTTTTCACGAACAATACTCATAATTTGGTCAAATCCAGTTACTATGCCAGAACTAGGCACAAGGGAGGAAGAGTGGTTGCCACTATTATCAACTTCACCACTAGCACTAACAGATGCCTCTTCCTTGCTCAATTCAACGTGACTCTCATAAAGCATCTCCAATGAAGTCATCACCATATCCACATTCTCTTTAGCCACATATTCAGTTTATATAATAAGGGAAAACAATAATTAACAACATGAAATTTGCACTGGATCCAAAACACTTGCAATGGCCATTAGTAGATTGCATTCCCAATATTTATCAAACTTTACTTTCATTGTCGCTGCCATTTCTCATGAAGTTGTCTCCATCCTCTCGGCACGCTTTATCAATTACTTGTTTAACCCTCCAAATTTCAGGAAGATACAATTTGCAGCTTGGGTAGTCACTTTACTGTGAGATGATACATGAGTGGCCAAATTGAAAACTTCTAAGAGTTGACAAACCTTCAACTTTTCTCCAATCTTCTTGAGATGGTTCATAGGTGTAATGTGGCTCTCTTCCTTATAATTTGGAAAACAATCTTAAACTTTAAGGCGAGACAACATCTTGAAAGTTGAATTCCATCTTGTTCTGGCAAATCAAGGATGAGCTTTTTTTCTTTCAAGTGCTTTTGTTCAACAATATCACAGAATGCTTTTAACCTTGAATCGTTGTAATTAATATATTTGACACTCTCCCGAATATTGTGAATGATATCCTTTATTCTACTAAGACCATCTTGGACCAACAGATTCAGAATATGAGCGAACATCGACATGAAACCTTGCCACATCAAGGACTAACTTATTATTGATTGATAAGTTATCCTTAAGATTCCTCAAACATGAATCATTGTAGGAAGCATTATCAATGTAAATGTAAAATACTTTGTCTTCAATCCCCATGCTTTAAGACATCTAAAATAGCATCTGCTACATCTATTCCATCGCCTAAGGAGCGTGCACTTTCACAAAACTGTGGACCCTCTTTTGAAGATTCCACCAGATCAATGAAATGACCAAGAAGGACCATGTATTCGCCATTGGTGACTCGATTTCCACATATCTGTAGTCAAACTGATCTTGCTCACACCCTTCAACAAAGCCTTCAAGTTTTCTTCTTCTCTCTCATAAATTTTTATACAATCACTTCTAAATTTGCTTTGCGAGATACTTTACTAAATTCAGATCTCATATTGGAAGCCCCACATCCAAACTTCATCCTCAACAATGTTGAAAGGGTACTCATGCACCATGATTGCTGTAGCCATTATTTCTCTCATCTTCTCATTTGAATATCTCACACCAGGTGTCACAAAGAGGTTGACTCCTAAGCTAGATGGTTGAAATGGAATAGTGGAGTTGCTTCTTGTGAGGTGGCTATGTGCAACCTCCTTTGCAAGCAATTCTGCATGTCTCCTCATATGACTAGTGCTAGCTCCTTTGCCTGAGTAAGAAAAAATGGTTCTTACAATACTTGGTAAATAGCTTTTTGTCACCCTTGAAATTTCAGTCTCAACAAAATCATTCCAAACAGTTGATGTCTTCTGCCTCTTCCTCTTAATAACACAATTCTCAACATTCTGATCTTTATTTTTATCACTACTATCTTGAAGTTGGCTTGAATCTTGGTGCTTGTGCATTAACTTCACTAGGAGGGTGGGTGCTTGATGACATAGTCTCATTACCCCTCAAGTGGAGAAGACATTAATTAAACCTATAACATAAAGGAAAATAAAAACAAAGTGAGATTAAAGAATAAAAATAACAATTCTAATATAACTATTACAAAGTACAAACAGATTCAAACTTAGAGAAGTTTTCAACTCCCAACTTAGATAAGATTTCCACTATACATAATAAGATGGGTAAAATCGAAAAATGTTCTGTAAGGAACAGAGATCCAAAATAAATTAGGTAGGATAAAACTTTCTCTAGAGCACACATAGGTAGATCTAATCTACTTCTGCAACACATTGGTAAATGAATATTTTTAAACAAATTTTATAATTGCATATTCAAATAGATAATCCATGTAAGAGCTTGCAATACATGTAAACCAACGTGTCTATAATCCATTCTTCAACTACATGGAGCAAGTGATGAAAATAATAATTCAAGCTTTACTAAATTGCCCCAAAATTGTATACCAAGTAACCCTCCGTGCCCATATTTTCCATTAA
The DNA here is from genome assembly GCA_031439585.1 of Pterocarpus macrocarpus. Classification (NCBI taxonomy): domain Eukaryota; kingdom Viridiplantae; phylum Streptophyta; class Magnoliopsida; order Fabales; family Fabaceae; genus Pterocarpus; species Pterocarpus macrocarpus. Next base: position 37,647,055 of record CM062514.1, read on the forward strand.
TTTCCCCAAGACAGTAAATAACAAATGCAATCACAGTCCAATTGAATCTTTGATGTAAAATTAGAGCTTTCAACATGGGTCAGCCTACCAATTTTATGCAATACACAGATTTACAGACCAAGCCATGTTTTGACAACTAACCAAATCTGAGCTAGAACCTGGGCGACTGGAGCTAAACAATGACCGAGGGAGGCTGGTGCACGAGCTAGACGCCGAGTGGAGCGTGATGGAGTGGAGTCAGCGCTGTGGTGTCGCTGAGCCGGGCGCAATGGGGGTAGGCTCGACGCAAAGGGCGACGTCGCGGATCCGACGTGATGGATCCGCACGCAAGTTGTCGGGCGAGCCGATGCCGTTGCTACCTTGCTGGCTTGACGCCGGGCAGGCCGATGCGCAACGCCGTCGGGGATCCGACAAGGCTCTGAGTGGGTTGGACGCCGTTGCTGCCTTGCTTCCTTTACGCAGAGTAGGCTGGACGCAGTGGCTGGCCGATCCGGGACTCGCAAGCGCCGAGGGCCGGACGCCGTTGTCGCTTTGCCGGGCTTGACGCGGAGTAGGCTGTACGCAGTGGCCTGAGGGATAACAGTGCCGATCTGATAAGGTGGAGGGTTAGTTTGATTCTTGGTTAGAACTCTGAAGTATGAACGGTGGAATTTAGTGGAAAGTGTTACTGTGTTTGAGAGTTTTAAGTTGAATAGCGATATGTGGTTGTCAATTTTTTATTCTGATTGTGAGAGAAGAAGTAACAAATATATTGAATGTGCAATAGTAAGTATAACAGCAAACCGTAGCTCAGTGGTATAGACAATTGATGTATAAGGTGGAGGGTGCATGTTCGATTCTTGGTGAGGTAAGTTTTTGTATATATATATAAAAACAGGCCAGCCTATCAGGCTTAACAGGCTTCACAAGAAGCCTAGGCCTGGCTTATTTAAATAAATAGGCTTTAAAAAAGGCTTGAATTTGGCTTATTTATTATATGGGCCAAGAGTACCAGCCTAAAGCAAAGTCAGCGCAGGCCTCACAAAGCGCAGCCTTATTTCCATCCCTAATCATCCTCCCAAAAAAATTAGGAGGATCTAATACTCCCAAAATCTTCAAAATATAGTTATCTCGTATTACATGACATCACAAATAAAGAAAATAGATGAAGAAATTTCATTGGACTTCTAGTTATGTATTTGGGAAAAAAAATTCTCTATCCAATGATGATTTATTCTCTCCCTAACTTTTCTATCATATCATTGTTTTAATAGAGATTTATGTTTACAATTTGGGGGGAATTTTAAGTTGAAAAGTGGGGACTTTTAGTAGTATTCCAAATCATATTTGAATACATGCTTGGTTATAAAAATCCCTATTGCATAACAATAAATCCACAAATTAAATATTTATCTTCAATATATACTTGAATGCAATGTTCAAAATTTTATCTCTCTTTATACTTGAGAAAGCGAAAGCTCTAGAAAAAGAAATTTTTTTTATTACTATTATATAATTAAAAAGTCCACAAAAGTTGTTCATTAATGCCTATTGTACGTTGATATCAAAATTCTGCCCAAAAAAATCTTTTGTGAGAATCATATCCTCCCAAGTCATTGAGAAGTACCATAGTATCGTCCAAAAGTCACTCCCCCTGTGTATTTAAGATAGTTATGTGCTGCACCTAAGCACATCATCCCCCCCTTCTTTTAAACTTCTAGTTTGCTTTTTTAAATGAAAAACATAATTTTTTTGCCAAGAATTATTTAATGTTACTTCTTATTTAAATGAAACTCATTTCTAATAAGTATAATATATTTTGAAATTACCTTTGTTAATTTATTATTTTACTTTTAAAAGTTAATACCTTAGATTTATTTATTTGATCAAATTTTAATTAAAAAACATAATTTTTTTAATTGAAGTTTCTAATTTTCAATTCTTTATTTTTTGAAATAAATATAGTCATATTCTCATTTTTCATTAATTGTTAATTTTAACTATTCTTTTTCTTCGTTAAAACTCTATACTATTACTCTCTTTCTTCATTAAATTATATCATTTTAGATCTATAGACTAAAATTAAATTAAAAGTCAAAAATTGATGTTAGAGTTTTATTCTTACACTAGTAAGTTCATTAGACTCAAACCAATTTGATTCACGCTGAGTTGGCAAACCTTTCTTAAAAGAAGTAAGTGTCAAACCACTTTAAATCAACCAAGTGTTGATATATCTACCTCATCTTTTTCTTTTTTTCTAAACTGCTAGTATTCAACGTTCACCGGATTCCAACTAATAGAGCTAAGTTGTAACATCCCGAATAATAGCGTGCATAATTAACACTATTGTATGATTTATTTTTAGATGCGTTATAAATATACAAGTAGGCAATTAGGAAATGGTAATTATAGGGCAAGACGAGTTTAAGTCTTCTCTGCAGAAATAATTAGCAATGTTTTGTTAGCCGAGGCAAATCATCTGCTAGTAGGGTCTTGTGATGCATGAACAGATTTGGTAGAAACCTACACTGCAGGATGACATAAATACCAATTAAAAATTCTAGAATATATGGCTAGAAACTAGCCATCCAAACATCCCTTGGTGGCCAAAGGAAGGCCACATAAATAACAAACTTAAGGAAAATTAAATTTTGTTGATATCCACCAATCAAACCACTTCATAGGTCATTATAACTTATGAAGTAAGAAGCCATATTTTCCCCATTATCCCCAAAGTTTTGGCCAACCCTCTCCTCCTCTCAACCTTCATTTTCTTCTCCAAATTCTTGACCTTCACCCAAAGCTCTTGAACCTTGCTTCAACCTTGCTTTTTCTTGCCCAAAACTTCCACTATTTCCCTTATATATCATCAAAGGAGCCTTAAGATAAGCCTAAAGCCTCTTTCCCTTGATCATTTAACCTCAGCCCATCCAAGAGTAAGAAGGGAACTGCACCAACCTCAAGGTTTTAGAGAAGTAAAGCCATCGAGGCTTCAAGTAGAAGAGCTCCACATCTTGAATTTGAGGTAGGATTCCTTAGTTTTGTTGTCTTCTAGGGCTTTAGGGCTACTAGGATTTTCTTGTATTATCCTTGATTTATTCTTGTAGGCCGTGATATGGCTCTTTTCTAGTGATTTGAGGTAGGGATATTTGGTTTAGGTGGAAGATTAGATCAAGAGACCAAGAAAGACACAAAATAGAGAAGTTGTTGACAGGAACCCTAGTAGCTATTCATACAATGAAGCTTATATCTCAATCTATAAAACTCAAATTCAAGTGAAACTAATTTTAGATGAAACTAGATAAATCCAACCATATAAATTATAAGTCTATTGGACTAAAAATGAATTAGTTATGATTTTTGGAAATAGGCTAATGGATTACACTCTTTGTCCTAACCAAAGTGTGATATGAGGGGCATAGCTTGCCCTATATAACTTCAAATTGAGTGCAACCAATTTTTTTAGGAAGCTAACACCTAGGAAATCATGCCTATAAAATTTTAGAATCAGTTCATAAGTAGATTGCTCCTAGAAATTCCTTGAAGTTGACCTATTCTCTATTCAAATAAAAACAAAGTAGCCCATTTGAGGAGCTTATAACTCAATCACTAGTTATTCAATTAAAATGAAACTTATTGGATTAAAAAAATTTTGGATCAAGATCATGAAAAATTGGATTTTTAATGATTTTCTAAGTTTGGATGTGCAAGTATGTCCTGAAATAGGGCAGCTTTGAGTAAAATCTTAATGAATTAAGTTATACACCTCAAAATTTAATGAAACTAAAGAGGTTCAAAAGTAGACTAACAGAGCTACAATTTAGTAAATTTTTAAATTAAAATAAATTAAAATGAAATTTCAGTGTAAGTAAAAGTTTAGGGCAGATTTGAGCAAGTAGAGCAACTTGAGCGTTTCATGAGCTAGAAGTTCCACAAGCAATAGGAAACTTAATGGCATGAATATTTATGCAATTTCATACCAAAGTGATGTTGTATTGGTATATTGATTATGGTGATCCTGATTACTATGACTGGCTGGCTGTATGTAAACTATTTGTATTTTGAGACCATCCATATTTTAGCTATTGTGCTGCCGGATTTTTGGCATAAGTATATGAATGATGTAGTATAATTATAAGCATATCAAGTTTATTTATACATGAATATATGAGCATATGATATGTACATATTAAAGTGAATTCAGACAATATGTGAATAGATAAGATAAGATCCCTTCACTTGAAAGCAGTTATGAGATCCCTCTACATGAAGATAGTTATATAAAAACTATGAGATCCCTCTACTTTGGAGGCAATTGGCCAAATGATATCCTTCCAATTTAAAGACATGTGGATCCCCTTGTAGGTTAGTATTATGTGACGATAGTCACGAGTTGAGCTCACTCTCAGATCAAATTACCCAAGGGTAGTAAAGATTAAAGGCATATGCAAAGTAAGAAAGAAATTGAGAAAGTGCATCAAGTCATGTAATCATGGGCATGGAGCATATTTATCTTTATTTGATAGTTTGATTTGTCAAAAAAATGCACACTTAGTAGTTGTATAATTGTTGCCATGCTATATTCAAGTGTATGAGTTAAAATTTATCTGCTTTGGAAGGATACGTTTTCTAAACTTAATAGTGAATCTTTATCCCTATATATGAGATCATATTTTCTAAATAAACCAAAGCAGTTAGAATGGCAACGATGACATTGATTGCCAAGTAGTCTAAGAATCCTACTGAGAATATAAAAATTCTCATTCTTATATATATTTTCCGTGTCATCTCCAGATAGTCCAAAAGATCTTGAAGAGAACTAACCCAAAGGAGTGTGACCGTGACTAGACTAGTTGCTAAAGACAATTGACAAGTATAAATATATATACATACATGTTAGCATTTGACGGCTATTTTCCTAGTTGAAACTCCTATTAGAGTTATTTTTGTAAATTGAAAGGTTGTCTTGTAATACCAATTCTTGTGTAATGTAAAAAGGGATATTGTGATTATTTTTGCAGAAAGTAAAGTGAATAATAAATTAAGGTCCATTTAATTAATTGTAACAACTCTTAATATGATGTTATGATTTAAACATAATATTGTATCTAGGAGATTATTACATAAGTTGATCCACTATAAAGATAAAGTTCTTTCAATGTTAATTTTCTTTTTTTTTTAATCCACAAAATATAAACTTGGGACCTTGTTTAAAACAAACAAACACCAAATGACTTGAACTAAATAAGTATTAGTCTATCTGCCTCTTCTCTAACATATTGTAAATATCCACATCATCAAACATATCACTATATCATTCTTTTTATTGTATGATTTAATTCTTGGATTGTTTTGATAGTAGATTATTTTTAAGCATTTTTATTAGTGTCTGTTGAGTCTTGAGCAGATTTAACCTCGAACTAAAGCGAATATTTTTTTCAAAATAAACTTAAAGTTATCAAAACAAAAGTATAAATTTTATTAAATAGGTTTCTCTTTTTATGTGATTTATTAAACAGGTTTCAATACATTTTATAATTTTTAAAGAGATTAAATTTTATATACTAATAATATAAATTAATTTTATACTATCATTCAATAAAAATGATAAAAATTATGTCATAATAAATAATTATATAAAAATAGATTGTGCGAGTAATTTCTTTAATTTTTATTGAATGACATCATACCAATAATATATGAAAATTAATCTACTTTTCGTTTGTGCGTTATTTCACATTTCGTCATTGGTACGAATGAGCATTTTTCTTTATAATCATCAAAGGGAGTGGGAATACATGCGCAATGGCATAGAGTGAAGGGTGACATGTGTGCATAGCTACGAGGATGACAAAGTTTGTAACGAGTGTCATCATTCCCAGGGCCAAAGTGTACGAGAAATTCATGGGGCAATGAAGTACCACATAAATTATGCCCATAAATTATTAATAGAAAGATGGTTTAAAGAAAAATGTTTGGGGATGTATTTTTTGTAATTCAATATGTGTTGTGTATGAAAAAATGAATAAAATAATAAAAATATTTAGATAATGAATTTTATATAATTATTATTATTTTTATTTAAATTTTTTTTATTTAAAAATTTGCTAATATCTCGAATAATAGGCCAATAAATTTTGTGTGTCTATATATATATATATATATATATATATATATATATATATATATGTGTGTGTGTGTGTGACACAGTAAAATTTACTAAAGATATTGTTAAAAAACACTAATTGATGAAAAATACTGATAAATTTTATGTAAAATTTATCAATATTTTTTAATAAGATACTAATAATTTTAAAAAAATTGAATAAAAATAATAATAATTATATAAAATTCATTATTCAAGTATTTTTATTATTTTATTCACTTTATATATATATATATATATATATATATATATAATATATTACATTACAAAAAATATATCCCCTGACACTACTCTAATTTAAATAAAAATATAAATTAATAATAAATTTTATAATAAAATATTATTCTATTATTAATTACTAATTACTCATACGTCTACATGTTCTTTACGAATATCTATGAATTTTCCAAAGTGTACCCTTTTATTTCAGATTGTAATTAACAAACTCCAAATTTCACAGAACAGAACCCATTCATTCATTCATTACAGTGCACTACCAGTCTTTCTCCTTAATGATACCCTCTTCTTCTGCTATCTCTCTCTCGGTAACCATTTTCTCATTCACATTATTATTCTCTGCATTTTCACCTGCTTGTCATTTACTTTTTCATTTTTGCCTTGGTTGGTTCGGTTACATTGCAAGCTTTCAATTTCGATTTTTTATTTCTTCTTTCATCATAATGATTTCTGGGCTTTATGGTATCTGTGTTCTATTTGTTTTCTCATTTCTGGGTTGGTGATTCTTTTTCCCTTTTTTGTTGCTCTTTATGAAGGGAATTTCGGTTAAGTATTTTGTGGGTGGTCTCAAGTTGATAGATTGGTGTGAAGGGAGACATGGGAAGGCTATTCTTGATCAGTCTTGAAGGAAACTTCTACAGCTGCAAGCACTGCCAAACACATTTTGCCCTTGCTGATGATATCATTTCCAAGGTTTTATATTATTATTATTATTATTATTCCAGTTTTCTCTTTTCCCCCTCAGACATGGATTTGATGATATCTTGTTGCCTACATTTACATTTTTCTTTAACCTAAATTATGGGCTTTTGTTGGATAATTATGTGATATAAGGTCTTTTGTGATGATGATCTTAAATTGCGGTTACAACCAGGGCTGATTTGCGATTACTGCGACTGCTGAAAATTGTGTAAAATGTGGTTGTTGCAGCTGCAAATGCTGTGGGCAATTGCAGAGACTGCCGCAAGAGCAATATTGCTACGGCAATTGCAGTTACAGAAAACCATCTTACCCCATTACTGGTTGATCATGATGGAGGGGGGTGCGGTGATTGACCCCTAAGAGCAAATAGAAGATAGGATCAACACAAGTGGAAAAAGAAAATAGGAAAAAACAAATGTTTGTTTTTGTTTTTGTTTGTTTGTGCTTCTTCAAGGGAAAAAAAAGTACTTTCTTTCAAATTTTTTAGAAAAAAAATATTTCTAATATTATTTGTTTATCCTTTTTCAAAAAAAGCAGAAGTAGTAAAAGAGAGAAAAAAGTGATCCTTAAATTTTGAACACACTATTTTTTTACACTTTTATCATTCTATTCTTAACTTTTTCTTGAAAAGATCACTCTGTATCTACTAATATTGTAATTTTATGAGATAGAAGTACTTTTATTTTATCATATCTAAATAGTTTAACAATTTCTGATTCTTATAAATAGTACTTCTATAATTATATCAAAATATAAAATAATTTTCTACTTCTACTTTTACTTCTGCTTCTAAAGAAGTACTTCTTATAAAATTTTAACCAAACGGGCTCTAAGCTTCTCTAGAATGAGCTTGTCTCTAAAGTGAAAAAGTGAAGGGTATCAACCCTCAGATCATTTATTGGCGGTCCACACAAAGGTTGAATACCTTATCACTTTCTCCCTTTAGCAACAAACTCACTTTAGAAAAACTTTTTCCATAACACACATATATATGAAGCATTGGCTTTTCTGGGGAGGATATGTGTCTGTGAAACGTTTTCAATACTAACATTCAGACTGACACCTCTTATCATTTTAAGAATTGACTCTATTTATTCTTTAGATCCTTTTCAAGCATTTTTAAACATAACCAATCAAATTTAGATATAGTTCTAATTTCCATATACTTGTTGATGTTTTACTTATAACTATCAATAGCACTAATTGATTTCGGTCATTAAATGTTTCTAAAACGTATGCCATGTTGTGTCTTGTTCTTGTATTTTCGAATTTCTGTGTGTTGATGTTTCTTTGATATCATGTCATTTCTTGTGTTTGGTTGATATCTTATTCTCTGTCATTCTGTGGTTCTTTGGCGAGAGAAGGATCTGCAGTTTTGACTAATTATAAGTGTGTAGGAGAGCAATAAAGTATCACTTCTCCAAATTCTTTGTTGTGTGGCAACTGGGTTAATTCATACTTGCAATGACATTGTGATTGTGTTAATTTTGCTGACATCAAATGCTAATGTTTCTAAGCAGAAAAGTTTTCTTTCAGAGATGATTCTATTAATTCACTGATTGATATATTTTTAGTTCGTTTTGAGGAAGATTGTAATTGGTGCAACCATATGTGCAAAGTAGCCATGGCTATAAATAAATGAATCAGAAACCAAGCTAAAAATTTTGGAGATGAAGACTTTGAAAGATTTCTTCAAATCGACTGTATATATAAAATTCTTAATAGACTTAAAAATTTTGGTTTTTCATCCATATTTGAATGTCCTTGCTTCCAGGCAACTTGGTGAAATCCTTTTGCCATTAACATCCTGTCAGATTCTGTCTCTAGCATTGTATTCAAATTTCATAAATATTGAATTTGTAGGACCACAATATTTTGGTTGGTTATTTGTGCACGAATCAGTATAAGGTGTCCTCAATTGAAACTTCTTGAGCATTAAAATTGAAGTTTTCTCTTTCCTGATTATGGCACCTGATTGATGCCTAGTGGGCTATTTTACATAGACTCCCCCCTGGTGATTTGTTGTTAAATAAGTAGAGAATTTCGGGAATGGTTACCTTTGCTTTGTTGCATTTGCTCATCTAAATCCTTAATTGTACAATGCATTTCACAAACTACTTGATCAAGTGATAATTAGATCCTGCAGAGAATCTAACCCTGTTTTTCTCTTAGTCTTTCCATTGCAGGCATGGGAAAGCTTATCTTTTTGATAAAGTGTAAGAGTTATTTGACCTTCTTATTACCAAGTTAACATCAACAGCAGTAGTTGCCAATGTAGAACCTTTTGATACTCGTGTTAAGTATATAGCTTTAAACATGAGAATAAAAAAAAAAAAATGTCAAATATATAGCCATGTTACATGTTATGGAGGATGACACCTAGTTGTACTTCCACTCTTCTACCTCTAATAAAATTCCTTTTTCCATCCAAAAAGGAGAAAGTTAGCTTCCTAAAGTTGTGATATCATTGAGAAGAATAACCACTTGTTAATCCATGTTATGACAGTGTGAATGTCACCATTGGCAAGAAAGAAGAACGGATGATGATTACAGGAATGCACACTGTCGTTGACATATTCTGTGTTGCATGTGGGTCCATTGTTGGATGGAAATATGTAAGGGCCAATTTTTAAAGCTCATGGTTTGTGATTTATTTGTTTACTTATTTATATGCTGTTGGCATTTGGAAACACCTGTTTTTAACACATTCTATCTCATTTCATTTCATTTCAGGAGGCTGCTCATGAGAAATCTCAGAAGTACAAGGAAGGAAAATTTATCCTCGAAAGGTGACCAGTTAGTTAATCTATGCTTGTAGCTTTTTTTTTCGTCTTTTTATTTATTTATTTTTCAAAGGAAAATGAGCGGCGGTGGGGGTGAGGAAGTAGTCATTAGTCCAGAGTTTTTGATGAGATGTGCTTTTCATTATTGTTGGGTAGGTTTAAGGTTTTGGGACCTGATGGCAGCCTCTACTTGGCAGCTCAAGAAGCTAATGTCGCTGGAAGTGATCTTGATGATGTTTGATTTGCTTATTTAGGATCTCACCTCATTTTGAATTGTATATTCTCTATGCTTCATGCTGTATGCTGTTAAAATACGATACCTCGGCTACTAATATTTGTATACTTGCAATACCCCTCAAAGTTACAACAGTTCCCTATTTCAATTCAAAATCAACATTTGATTTTGTATCTACCTTATCTTCAAGCCTGTTAAAGTCCCTGTGCCCCTTATATTGTGTCCTTTTTAGCTGAGTAGACAAGGTTGAGCAATTAACAATTGAAGAGTGACTGAGCTTGAAAAACTAAGCCAAAATGTTGGAATTGGAGGAAACTAGTGCAACCGTTTATATGATTGGATTAGGCAGCTTCTAGTATAGAAAGTGAATCTTAATGTAACAGTAAGGGTTTTGCTTGATGGCTTAGGGGCTATAGGTTGAAATCGTGGAAATAGCTTCTTCACTTACAAGAATAAGATTGTATACATCTTTCTTCTCCAAATCCTACCAAGTAAAAGTTTCGTGCATTGCAACCTTTTTAACTAGCTTCTAAGATCCTAGTCAGTTGCTGTTTGAGATTGAACAACTAAATGGTGGAATACACTAGAAATGAGTAGCTGCAATTGTGTGTTGGTGTGGTTAGTCTAGGGAAGGTGCTAGGACCTTTGGCATTTCTCCACTAAGAATCAATTGTTGGGTTCTGGTGTCTTTACTAGATACACAGCCCTTTTTCGATTATCTAAAAGGCTAGGATGAGGGGAGGTGGAGCTCATTCCGAGATCAGTCCAAGCCTATATTCGTCGTTTTTCTTGCGTAAATTGTTCGAGCCATATAGCGAGGCTCTTCTAGAAAGAAAAGGTTTTTTTTCAAAAAAAAAAATTCAAATTCTAGAAAAGGTTAATAATAACAAAATTATAAGTAGCATATTAGCATGAAATAAGTCATGAACAAAGGGCTCTTCACATTGCCCAGTTTATGTCAGATTAGCTGCCAAAATGAATTATGTAGGTAATCTATATTGCTTCTATAGTGGTAATATTATATTATTATTATTATTATTATTATTATTATTATAAATAAAAATGATATTAATAATGATTTATTATAATAATATTATTATTGATTAATATTAATATTTTTTATATTTTATTATTAATGTTATTTTATTATTATTTAGAATGTATTTTAATAAGAAATGTATATTATTTACTAATTTTTTTAATATATCAAATAAAAAAATATAAATTACTAATTAAATTATTTATATATATCAAAAAATAGTAATCTTTTTAAATGATAATTTGGATTGTTGATAATTTTGTTAGATAATATGTCCAATACCACCTTAATAAATAAACAAAAAGTCCAAACACTTTTTTTAGTATAAATTTAAAAAAAAAGTAGCTGATAAAGTACACAGTTATCGTATAGAAAAGAAAATCAAAGAAAATGATTATTATAGTTATGATTTGTCATGCAAGTATGTATTTGAAAAAAAAAATTAAATCATTAATTATCTCTTCAAATTATAATTGTATACTTTCTTCTCTATATTGCATATGGTAGAGAGCACACACACTTGGATTACCTTATAATGACTCCTGTAAAGACCATCCATGCACCTTCAACTTGAATCAACAATCATCTCTTTCTTGCGCCCAACCGCTGCGTGGCCACCATGTCGCCCACCCCCTGGCCACTACCACCAGCTACTACAACAGCGTTTACACCCTTCACCACCAGGAGATTCGCCCTCAAATCCCAAACCACAACCAAAATCTAAGTGCTTATGTTGCCCAACCATCATCGTCCATGCTCCGCCGGTGCTGGCGCCTTTGCCTAGTGTGCTAGCGACCCAATTGTTGGTCGCTCCATCGAAGTTCCTTCACTTCTTCACCACCGCTACTACCCGCACCTGGTCTTTCGACGGTGAACCAGAATCCTCCAGGTGCGCCACCCCTTTCGCTTGGAAATAGATTGCCCTGCCTTCCCTTCCAATTGGGCCTTGTCCTTGTTTTATCCTAATAGTGGGCTGGCAGATTACTGTATTGGGCCGTTTGTAGTTTTGGAAAATATTTTCAAATACAATTTTATCACAATAAACGAATAGATAAATGGGCCAGAGGGCCGGAAAAAGAAATGGGGCAGTGGGCGGGAGACAGATAGTTGGCGTTGAGAGTACTTTAATAGAGGAGAGGATAAAAGTTTTGTTCTAATTGAAGATTGGTATGACTATCATTATGTTTTAACATTTCTAAGGTATTTTATAATAGAATACACTTTTTATAATAATAATAATAATAATAATAAATATTCATAAGAAAAGTATCATTATTATTTTTTTTATTATCATCATTGTACTTTATAACATAATTAATAAATTTTTTAAAAAAAAATTATTGTTTTGAAGTAAGGATAGATATGACAAGTTGCATTTGAAGTGGGTATTATGAGTGGAAGAAAAAAATTAAGAGGAAATAGATTGCATTTCTTTCCTTTGGATCTTATTCTTCTTTTATACCGATGGTGAGCTGGTTAGATTGCCATGATGGGCCGTTTTAAGTTTTGGATGAATCCTTCAAATACAATTTTTGTCACAAGAAAACAATGGGGCAGTGGGCGAGCACAAGAAATGGGCAGTGAGTGGTAGACAGAAAGTTGGCATCGAGACTAATTTAATAGATGAGAGGACAAGGCGTTAAATGCATTTGTTTTTTCATACTATCTCTATTAGTTAGTAGGAGAATTATTAAGAAGATGTTTTTGGAAGTTATAACAAAACTCATATCCACAAATACAAAATTCGTATCCACAAATATTTTTCTTGTTTAGGATTTGCCATTAACTTGGTATAACAATGGAGAGATACAAACAAATAATAAATATTTATTTTGGTCCCTTAAAAATATATGCAAAAAAATTGGTACCGCATAGAAAGTTCATATCAATTTTGTTTCTCAATTCTATCAAAAAATTATTTTTCAATCACAAAATTAATATTAATTTAGTCTTTCAATAAAATAATTCTTAGTTTGGTATAATTTTTGTTATAACAATAAAACTAAAATTCTATACCCATGCAATGTACGTGATGTATTACAAAATAAAAAAATAGTAATAATATTTTTTTTTTGGTTTTCTAAGGGTGTCCCCCCTCCCTATTATTAGGAAAGAAGATTAATCCCTTTTCGAAATCCCTGAGATCATAATGTGTCTCTATTACTACATCAACTCCCTTGTTGGTACAAATAGTAATAATATTAAATTAAGATTAATGCTACACTACCACAATTTATTACCAAAATTTTTTACTAAAAAAATAAGGGTGATTGTTGGATGGAATAAAATGGTATAACCTACTTACTTATCTAATGATTAACATACATATCACATCATTCTAACAAATAAATTCAGATAAAAATTCTAGCTTTCAAGCACTAACGATTTAGCAACAAATTAGAGGCATACTTGATGTGAAATATATGGTGAATATGAAAAACCCACTCATTATTGCACTAACCACTTACTATTTGGCCAAAATTATAGTTTGTAAATTTATTGTCTTAAAACTTCTTTAAATTATGTCTAGTTTATGTAGTTATTTATGACAGGTTTATGTGTCGAGACCATCAAATACTTGAGTGACATTAAGGCCGTCAAAATAGATCAAATCCGTCGAGTTTATCCACCAAAAATAGGTGTGGTAGGCTTAAAAAATAATAATCTATTTAAACTAACCTGTTTTCAGCCCGACTTGTTTAACCCGCGGGTTAAATAGGCTAGCTCGTGCAGGTAAATGGACCTACTCGTTTACCCGCATTTCTTTTTTTATTTTTTTTTTAGAGAAAGAAGTATAAATTTAAAACATAAAAATATAATTTAATAATCAAATTTAGGACATCTTCACTTTTTTTAATAAAAAATAAGAATTTTTATCTTTTTTTTAAATCAAAATTAATTTTTTAAAACCTAAAAAGTTTTTAAAAAAAAGTTAAATGGGTCAGGCCTAAATGGGCCGATCCGGCCCATTTGACATTAGGTGACATTGATTTAAAGAAGAAGGGTAAAAAAAAACTAAAGTGAACTATCATTTTCCTCTCTCAATATATTTTAGGACTCAAATTTTATGAGCTAACCCTAATATTAGGCCAAAAGTTGTAATTTTTTTAATTAGTGATCTTAAGTTCGAGCCTTAGATATAGAATAAACAGCAATGAGAGAGTCATACCCTAGGATTTCAAATATTCGAACATGAGTGCCTTCGATCGGAGGATATTGTAGAAAACCAAAAATAAAAGTTTTTTGGGTTACACTCATTATGAGCACTATATCTCAATATGTTAAGTCCATCAAATCTTAGGATGGTGTTGATCAATAGAGCCAACACCAATTACTAATTAATTGATTTATCTCCATTTCTTTATTTTTAGAGAAATTTTTATACTTAAATATGTATAACCATAAAATCATAATGAACTGTTATTTATACTGGTGAATTGACCATCATTGTTAATTTATTTTTGAATTTTTATTATTTTGTTGATAAAAAATTGAATAGAAAAAGTAAAATAATGTTTGAAATAAATTCAATTATGTAATAAAAAAATTAAAAAAGCTTTTAAAAACCATGATAATTAGAGTATAACAATATTAAAATAATTGCATTTATTTTGATATCTTAAATTGTCTGATTATAAGAAGTTATTATTATATTATATTTGTAATTACATCTTTAAATACAATCCTTTTAATATTTTATTTTTTATACATTTAAAAAATAATTAATAATGAACTAATTAAGGCGTTAAGAAATATCAATTGTGAGAAAAGGAACACATTCCTCATGCCAGGCCTTCACATAAAATGTCAGGTTGGCACTTAATAGAGAAAATTTAGGAAGATTGATGGATAGATTTAATGGGAATAACATAAATTCCTGAGAGAATAAACAAAAATATTTTAAACAAACCAGACAATTTTATATAATGTTCTGAATTGAGCTAAAATTATGCCGTAGTCAGTATCCCTCGTAAGTGAGACACTATCTAACAATATTTTTGAAAAATCAAAACATGATTAACATTACCCAAAATAATGAAGACACATCTGATATCGTTTTTCTCTCTCTCTTCTTTTTTTTTTACACTAAATTGTGAGCAAAATCATAAAATCTTTGAGAGAATCCCTTTTGTTTAGTAGTATAGATCAAATAACTTATTAAATAACAGATACAAAAACACTGGGATACACAAATTAGAAATTATCAAATAAAAAATCAATATTTAATGAGAAAGATAAAATCAAAATTTATTGCAGAGAAGTTAAAATAAACACGTAGTAAAGTTAATCAATTAATACGTGCAGCACACTGTTGAATTAAATACATAATTATAGATAATAGATGATCGTGTGTCTATTAATTTTATTTTATCCCTTAGGCAAAACAAAAGATATTTTTTTTCAAAAAAATAAAATAAAATAAAAAAATCGGTGACAATTTTGGGCCACGTCAAAATCTAATACGAATATGAAACTTAGTCAATGTGTAATTCCTTTCTTCCCAAGGATTTCGGAGTCCTTATATATTGCCAGAACCTTGAAGGCCTAGTAGACCATATTTCTTGAATTTATCTCATGCTGAAATAAATAAGTTTAGTTAGTTATGCGCTTAGTCGGTTAGAGACTCTTCACTCTAATCAATTCATCACCTCTATAAAATGTCAATCTTTCAGAACTCATGAGAATTCAAGATTCATTCTTCACATATATCATTCTGTCACTCATTTTCTTTCTTGAATGTTCTCTGATATTTCTCTCTCGAAATTGAACATAAGGGCCCGTTTGATATGCCTGATAGTATAAGGCCTGATAGGATAAGGGTTGATAGTATAAAGCCTGATTATATAAGGTCTGATAAAAATTTAATACTATGCAGTGTTTGGTATGTCACTGTATAAGATATTGTATTATATAAAATATAACCAGAAGAAGAGATTATAATAAATATAATTTTTAAATAGTTATTATAATTATTTTAGCTATTTTTTTTATTATATATAAAAATAATTTTATATTAAAATTTATTTATTTATTTATTTTTAATATTTTTTCATAAATATAACAAATATGAGAGAGAGAGAGAAAGTGAAATAGAGATGGAGTTTTTATATATCAAAATCTAAGTAGGCTTAGTATCATATTCTTATATTTGGTTGTGTTTTTTATTATATATAATTAAATTTATATTAAATATTATTATTTATATATTTTAATAATAAATTTTTATTCCTCTATTTTTATTTTAGTTTAAACAATTATTTTATAATTTTTTTAAAGAAATATTTATTTATTATTAAATAATATTATTTTTTATTTATATATTTTTATTTTTATTATTTACTTAATAATTAATTTTATTTTAATAAAATATATTAAAAAATAAAAAAGTGAAAGAACCCTTATACATTAAAAGCTAATCAAGTCTAATACGGCCTTCCTAGGCCGTATTAAGTTATCCATCATTATAACGTATAAGAGAGATTTGATGGATAACCTTATACAATACGTTGACTGCACCAAACAACGGATAAGGCCATAACGTATTGTATTACCTTATCCTATTATGCTTAATACGGCATGCCAAACGCCCCCTAAGTCTCTGAACGCAATATATAGTTGAAATGGAGTGGTGTGACCATTGTGTAAAGTTTCGCGAAACCAGAATTACAAGCATCCCTAACTCATTTCCAGAAAATTTTTGTAGGTGAAGTAGTAATGTATTATTGCTCATACCATATCTATACTGCCCCAAAATTGCCATCATTTTTTTGCTTGTTTCTTTTTATTTCAATTTGACTTATAAATTCTAATGGGAAAAAAAATAATGAGAATATTCTTGGCAGAAAGGTCTTCGGTTAGCATTTAAAGATATTAATAGACCATTTTAATCAATCTTATAATGAAAATAATAATATTAATCATTGTTAAGAATGTGGGGTTTGGAGAAAAATTTATATTCCAAAGTCATTAATTTATCCTTGTGATTTTTTATGTTCTATTTGCAGCTGGTGCGTTTCTTGTGGGAAGGTTCTGTGGGACTTGCGTACCGACATCCAAACAATGATTCCAAGAAAGAGGAAAAATAAAAGTTCTAGAAGAATGAAGAGAATGATAAAGTTAAAGGATGATGTAAAAGTTGAGAAAAATGTAAGTACTCTGATATGTCTCTAGTTCGCACAATTTTATGCTAGTTGATTTGCTGCGTAGTATTAGTATTGTATTGGTGATATCTATAAATCTAAATTGGGTTTTTCTTAAGACACTAGTTAAGGAACTAAGAAAAGGAAAGTTTTTGACCTTGATAGGCGAGTTATTTGTTTTTCTTTATTTATTGTATTCAAGCAACTTTTATTTTTGTTTGATGAGTTAAATCGTTGAATTGACAATATTTTGTGCGAATGTTCCTTGTAGGCTTTAGCTTCTAAAGAGGATCTTGTTAAGGAAGGCACAAGTATCACTTCTGATAACAACTGAAGACTTAGGAGGCGTATATAGCTCTAAAGTCATGTCTGAATTAGATCTTCTCCCCAACAATGATCTTATTTTGATTTTTCAACTTCTACAGTACAATGTCTCTTCATTAAAACCTCCTTCATATCATATTTCAGTGCTCCTCTCATTGTTTAAATACTTGAATTTGTGAGGATCTTTGCTTTGATTAGTCTTTTTTTTATTGTTAGCGTAATCCTTGAGGTTCATTTGATAACATGACTAAAATTGTTTCGATGGTCTCGAAGTGTGTTGTGATCATACCAATATAAACATATAAATTGACTTGTGACTTTTAACTATCATAATTCGAGTTGACTTAGGCGTGATCACAAGTCGATTATTGGGTCAGGTTGAGGGGAAAACGAATTCTAAACCAATTAACTGAATTTATGTTGAATTGTTCCGTTTTTTGACAAAATACTCAAGTGAAATTGAATTGAATGTTCACGTTGGATGATTAGATCATGCATTTTTTATTTCTTTTCCAGTAAGCCAAGAAACAAATATTGTAAATTATTTAAGAAAAAGTCATCCCCAAATCAAGCATAAATCCGAATTCAGAATTAAAATTACCCAATCTATAACTATATCTCATTATACAAATCCTCACCAATAAATCATTCCCAAATCAAGCATAAATCAAATTCAAAATAAAAAATTACCAAACCTACAACCACAAAATCATTATATGAATATTCATCCATAAAACTCATTCACTTCCTTTTAGAGATTTTCCATTTCAGAATTCATTCTATTTGCAACACCAAACCTCAACGCCACACAATCTCTATGTTTTCCTTGTTCAAGCCATTGCACCTCACCACTGCTAACGAGATAGGGAGCAATAGAGCACCCCAAAGCCTCCACTAAAACAAATATCTCACCATTGTCGATAAATCTACATTGTAAATATGATGCGTTTGGATAGTATTACTTATAACTCTCTTTTTTAAACTTTTCAATATTGAAGAGTCACTTTGTACCTATTTAGAACAAATTATCGTACAATTTATGACTTTCCGACATACAAAATAATTTATTAATAAGATATTTTTTTATAAAGGTCCCTTTGTAAAATATTCTTTTTAGATAAGAACTTAAGTTCTTTACTCAATTGGGGCCATGGTAGATCTGGGATACCCAATGCCAAAGGCAAACAACCAATGGTGACTGGGGACAGCAAGAGCAAAACGAACTATTGAGATGCACCAAAGCCCTTTGCGAATAATCAAGGAAACAAAGCTTCGAGAGAGAGGATGAGGAGATGAAATATTTTTGAAAGAGCAAATATCTATTTTAGTCCTAAAAGACGCATATGATATCAACTTAGTCCACAAAAGCTTTTTGAAACTAAGTAGGTTTATAAAAATTAAAATGTGATATTATACTAATTTATGAACATTTTTGGCATTACATAGGTTCCTGAAAATTAAAATATCATATTATTTTGGTCCTTAAAATATGCATATAATATATATTTGATCCTTTTCTTTTATATAAAGTATGAGTTTTCAGGAACTTATTTGATGTTACAGCCACCATAAGTTAATTAAATTAGCATGTGCATAATTAGCTGTTAGTTAGTCAGCTAGTTGTACAATACATAGATCAGATTAGTTAGTTTCTGTTAACTACTCTAACTACTTTCCGCGCCACTTTCATCCATGTGGCAGTGTATATAAACCCTTCTAATCAGATTGAACACTCGGAATTTCATTCGAGCATTCAATTCATTCCATCAAAATTCTCTCTCTTTTTTACTGTTCTTGCATTGTCTGAGAGCGAACTTGAACATAAGTCTCTGAAGGCAATGGTTGAAATGGAGTGGTGTGGCCATTGTGTGAAGTTTTGCGAAACCAGACTTTCAAAAGTCCCTGACTCATTTCCCAAAATTTTTTGCAGGTATTAGTATTGCTTATATTATATCTATATTGCCCCCACAATATCCATCTTTCTTCATTTTTTATTTTGATTTGACTTATAAAGTCCGATGGTTAAAAAAATGATGAGAACATTCTTGGCAATTAAAGATCTTTCGGTTAGCAACTTAGCATATAACAGGTTATTAGGCCATTTTAATAAACCTTATCAATTATGATGAAAATAATATATAATAATGTTCTTTGTTAAGAATGTTGGGGTCCGGAGAAAAATTTATATTCTAATGTCTTTAATTTATCCTTGTGATTTTTTATGCTCTATTTGCAGCTGGTGTGTTTCTTGTGGAAAGGTTCTGTGGGAAATGAGTACCTTCGACATCCCAACAATAATTCCAAGAAAGAGGGAAAATGAAAGTTCTGAAAGAATGAAGAGAATGAGAGAGTTCAAGGATGATGTGAAAGTTGAGGAAAGTGTAAGCACTCTGATTTGTCTGTAGTTTTGTTCACAGAATTTATGCCATTTGATTTGCTAAGAAGTTATAGTGTATTAGTAAGGTATTGGTGATGTCTTGCTCTGTAAATCTAAATTCTACATCATTCTATATTTAGTTTTGTGCAATTTGTAATTGATACCTTGGTACTGTTTCTTAAATATTGCTATCAGTTCATCATCGTTATAAATGTCAATCTTTCAGAACTCATGAGAATTCAAGATTCGTTCTTCACATATATTATTCTTTCACTCATTTTCCTTTTTTGAATGTTCTCTGATATTTCTCTTTCGAAATTGAACACAAGTGTCTGGACGCAGTAGTTGAAATGAAGTGGTGTGACCATTGTGAAAAGTATCGCGAAACCAGAATTACAAGCATCCCAGACTCATTTACAGAAATTTTTTGCAGGTGAGGTAGTAATGTATTATTGCTCATATCATATCTATGTTGCCCCACAATTGCCATCTTTTTTCTTTTTTCTTTTTATTTAACTTATAAATTCTGATTGGAAAAAATAATGAGAATATTCGTGGCAAAGAGGTCTTCGGTTAGCGTTTAACAGGTTCATAGGCCATTTTAATAAACCTTATAATAATAATAGTAATAATAATAAGGCGAAATATTGTTAAGAATGCGGGGTTTGGAGAAATATTATTTAATTAATCTGCTGATCTATATAATTTAACTCAATTTTTAATTAAATTTCTATAATTTAAATGTATTTAATTAGGTCTCGATATTAAATAATTTTTTGTAATTAAATTCTTAGAACAACCCATGGTTACAAAAATTATCAAACTTTTATTGTTTAATAGATACCCACCTAGTTTATATAATTTAATGTAAAAATTTATTTAATCTAATTGAAAATTTTGTAACAAAAGGCTCTTCCAAGGATTTAATTGTAAAAATTTATTTAATGAAGAGATCTAATTAAAAAATTTTAAATTATAGAGATTTAATTAAAAATAGGATCAAATTATAGGTACATTCAAGTTAATTAAACTGAGAAAAATGTATATTATAATATCATTAAATTTCTTTGGTACATTAATATCATTAATTTCTCCTTGTGTTCTATTTTTATGTTCTACTTGCAGATGGTGTTTTTCTTGTGGGAGGGTTCTGTCGGACATCAAACTCCACAATAATTCCAAGAAAGAGGGAAAATAGAAGTTCTAAAAGAATGAAGAGAGTGAGAAAGTTCGAGAGATGATGTAAAAGTTGAGAAAAATGTAAGTACTCTCATTTGTCAGTAGTTTTGTTGCCAGAATTTTATGCCAGTTTATTAAATATTGCTTCTTCTATACGAGAGCTGTCTAAAGACCTTATGGTTTCGATTATAGAAATGCTAAATTATCCCAAATCATCCTTCTATTAATTCTCTTAATTCCTAAATAAAGAAAATATTAAATTTTTTTTCATAAGATATTGCTTTTATTTTTTCAATTAATACTTTTTTTCATTAAGTATTAGGAGGACCTAGAAGGATATAGCAAAACTCTTTTGAATAGTATTTGATGCAATTAGTTGAAAGAGTGTCTAATATTCATGATAATGAAAATTGCTCAGTTCAAGGTTTAAAATGCAATAAATGAACCATGATTTCATTGCCACAAAAAATTTAGATCAATTGAAGCCTTGATCTTCGTATGTGTCCCAATCCATCTCCCAGAATGTGGCCCTTACCATGGTGGCTTTCTAGATAGACCTCTTCATGCAGGATCCCAACATATGTAGACTGTGCGAGGGAAATTTTGGCTTGCTGCATTTTTCTGCGTGCTTCTGTTTGTGTGTATTCTTTAAGCCTCCTTTATGTGATTTTGTTCACTTCTACTCTTAAACTACAGAGTTATTATTATTATTATTATTATTATTATTATTTGATGAGAGAATTATTTATTTGTTCTTATTTGTTGTATTCAAGCAACTTAATTTTTTACTTTTGTTTGATTAGTGAAATCCTTGTAGGCTTTAGCTTCTAAGGATGTTCTTGCTAAGGAAGACACAAAGTATCACATCTGATAGCAACTGAAGACTCTGAAGTTCTTCTCCCAAACAATGATCTTAACGATTTTAACTTTTTCAATTTTTACAGTAAAATGTCTCTTCATTCAAAGCTCCTTCATATCATACTGTAGTGTTCCAAACGCTAATATGTCCTCTTTTCTCGTTGTTTAGATATCTGAACCTTATCTTTGCTTTGACGTAGGTCTTTTACTCTTGGTGGGCCGGTAATCCTTCAAGCTCATTAACATGACTAAAAATGTTTGGACGCTTTCAAAGTATATTGTGATCATACCAATGTAAACAGATAAATTGATGTTTGCTAATTTGACTTGTGATTTTTAACTATCATAATTCAGTTGTGACTTTTTATTAAAACCTTCATGTCATATTGTTGTTGTTTCAAAAGTTATTTGTTCTCATTTCTCATTGTTTAAATACTTGGATTCGTGATTTTCTTATCTTGGCTTTGATAAATCAATTCTTTTTATTTTTAGTGTAATCCTTCAAGTTCATTCGATTACATGGCTGAAAATGTTTGGATGCTCCTAAAATATACTGCGTAAAATCACACTTATTGCCAAAAAAAAAGAAAAAAGAAAATTTTTTATGAATAATTTAAGAGGTAAGACTACCAATATTCCCAAAATAGAAAAAACTTACAAAACAGTTATGGTTTTATTTCATAATATTTAAACTTTTTTTATATGTTATATTTTAGAGTTTAATTTTTAAGTATACTGATAGTATAAATTTTTTTTACAGAAATCATATTCTTTTATTTGTAAGATCATTCAAGTAGTAAATATGATATTTAACCGCATTTACTTACGTGGCAAAATATAATTTAATGATAATGTAAAATTTTTTTACATTGATAATATATAAAATTAAGTCCTATATTTTATGAGATTATAAACTTTTCATACAATATAATTAAACTAAATTGTATGAGATATATAAAAGAAAAAATAATGTAAGAATTTTTCTGTAGTCATTAAATCCCAACCATTTTTTTTTTTATCTCTGTTAAATCTCAACTTTAAAAGTTAGAACTATATATTCAAATAAAGTGAATTTTGACTATAGGTTTACAATTTCTTTTTACTTTTAAGTTTATATTTTGATTAATAAGAATTTTTCACTCAATGAATCTTTAAAAATATTAGTTAACCATCAACTTTTAATTTATTATAATCTTTTTATTATAAGGTTTTCAAATTAATTTTTTATAAATAAATATCTATTTCTTTAATTTAAATTTTGAATCACAAATTATTTGATTTTTGTTCACATTATAAATTTATGTTAGTAATTTATTTAAATACTTTTTACTTTTATTAATTTTATAATTATTATTAAAATTGATTTATAATTTTATATGAAGTCTAAAACCAAAATAATTTCATATGAAGGTTACAAAGTGCAAAAGCCCATCAATAACTACAATATGCTTCAACTAGGGATAATAATGAATATCTATATTAGCAAGAACATACTCCCCTGCCCCCATCTTTATGTAAATTTGCCCTCCATTTCACCCCTATCTCCATAATGGGTCTCGATTCTTCGTTCTCTGTAGGGATTCAAATTCCTATGGACATCTGTAAATTTATGCAAAAAATTTAAAGAAAATCTAGAAAATAGAAAATTTCAAAAGAAAAAACTCTTAAACCAAAATTAAGCATACATAATATCCATAATCTATTGTAACACTATTGATAGAACACAATTCAAATTAACAAGAAAATTATACAATGAAAATTCAATAATTTTAACAATTATAATCATAAAAGATAATCACAAAAAGACATTTATGTATACTGAGACCAAACAGGTCCCATGAGGTGGAGACTCGTCCCCCACCTCAGCCTTGTTTAATAGATGGGAATGGGGATCCATTCCCATCTCCATGAGAATCTATTCAAATGAATTTTTTGACATCCCTTGCTGCAACTATTTATCAATATAAGGCACACTTTTCATTCATTCTTTCTCAAGCACTATTCAATCCAGCTGAGTTAGATAAATCATATATATATATCTAGAATAATATCTTTTTACATGTAAATTTAAAAAATTATGTAGTCACATCTAGATCCTCATTATTAATTAAATAAATTTAATTATGATACATTGACAGTTATACAATCAATTAATTATATTCTTTTATTTGTATGATAATTTAAATAGTAGGTATAAGATTTAACTATATTTATAGATATAATAACATATAATTAGATAATAGTGTAAGAATTTTTTACACTGATAATACGTATAAATTAAATTCTAATTCAATTATGTTAAAAAGATTAAAAAAATCCAAAAATATTAATTAATAATAAAAAAATACACCTCACTAAACGAAGATAAATTTACAAATAAAAAATTGAATTGAATTTAAATATACTGACAGTATAAAATAATTTTATACTGTCAACCAATAGAAATAATGAAAAATATCAACTCACACAAATAACTATCTATTATAATGAGGGATCCACCATGATTTCTCACTTTTCCCTATTTCTATTGATTGATAGTGTAAAATAATTTTATACTGTCAATACATACCAATTAAACTCTAAAAAATTTCACCGTATCACTTTATTTTCTCTCTCTGAAGCAGCCCAGCTAGACTAAAATTATCAATTAAATAAAAAACAAAAATATAAAAAAGGTTAAAACGAGGAGCCAGAATTCGAAGTGAGGGAATGCTCGTAAGCCAGATAGAAGAAGATATCATCGTATCCAAACCACAACAACTCTTCCTCCATAAAAACAGTATCTTCTCCTTACTTCCCACAATTGCCCCTCTCCTCCTTGCCCCTCTTCTTCATCTCTTATTATTATTCTCCCTTTTCAGTTTCATGGATCTATTTGGGTCCTTCTTATTCTTCCCTCCTCTTCTTTCTTCACACACACTTTGCTATAAACACAAGGACCCTCCTCTGCTTATTCATCTTCTTCTTTTTTTTTTTTCTACCCTTCTTTCCCTTTTTGCTCTCTTTCCTTTCTTTCCTCTCTTATTATTATAAAATCTTGGCTTCTGGCGTCGAGATTTTAAAAATTAAAGAGAGGGGAAGAAGGGTCTCTCGCTGAAGGTTTTTCTTAATTGAATGGTCCTTCCTTTCCATTGAAAAATTTGAAATTGAGGGGTAAAGATGAAAAGGGGTGCTGTTAATTCCCAGCAATTTTGTGGTTCTATGGAGAATTCGAAGTTGAGCAACAAATACAATGCTCTGTTGGAAGATTATTTGGAGCTACAAAAGGTTGGTGTTCTTTTTCGTTTTCTTCTTCTTATGATTATTGTTGTTATGAACTAATATACTTTTTGGATTTTAATTTGATAATTTTTGTTGTGTTTTGTGTGTCGCGTTGGTGCCTAAATTATGCCTTTTGAGCGTACACTCTATGGTTAACCAGTGCCTGTTTACAAAATAGTGACAAAAAGAAGAATGAAATATGATTGGTATAAGTCTTGGTTGCTGTTAAATCCCAAAGAATGCTCAATAATTAACCTAACCTAAGGTTTGTACTTTGTACCTTAGTAGTTGTAAATTGTGTTCCGTAACCGTAACGCCACAGCAACTACGGGCGTGTCAGCCGCCTTTTCATGTAATTTTTGGAGTAGAAGTTAGTGGGGTTCCAATGTTGAACAAGCAATTAGTAGAATTAATTCAAGCACACACCGATGTAGGGCTGTGCAATTGAGAATTAAGATAGCCAAGGGAGGGATTTAGTGTCCTATATGATGTGAAACGTGGCCCTAAGAACTAAGATAGCCTGGAGAAGAAGGAGAAACAACAACATGAGGTGGTGCAGTAGAAGTGAGCTGCCTCCATCAGGGAGGGAGAGTATGTGTGTTTGATTCCTGAGTAAACCTTGTGGGCGGAGGGCTATACCGTTTCGGTCTGAGCCGAGCGAGTTAGGATTCGTTCTCACCTCTGGCACAGACACCCCTTATAAAATAAATATTTTCCACAGTGAAAAGAAATAGAAAAAGAAAAATGTTTGTATTTGGCTATAGGACTTTTCGTGCATCTCAGTGATTGAAAATTCAAGAACATTGCTCCATTTTTTTCTAAGCAAGTAGTTGAACATCAGATTCTTGTCCGGAAACGTATGGAGGTTTGAAGTGAGAAGGTTATATTTAATTTTGGTTTTTATCAAAAGATAGAAAGAAAGAAGTTTATTTGTAGATTTCTTTTTGTTTGGTGGGGTGGTGTATCATCTTTGAATTTATGGTTGATATTTTTTAAGGTTAATAAAAAATTATGACAAAGCTGCAGGAGTATGTTTCTAAGAAACGGAAATTGCACGTAGAAAAGCAGAAGCGGGAGATTCTTCTGGATGAAGTTCGGTATGAAATATTCGGAGTTGATCCATTGTTATCATGTTTGCTCTGTTGAATAATTCTGCGACCAGTGCTTTCTGATTTCAGGTTTCTGAGGCAACGACATATGTATCTAACAAAGTCACAGTTTGCCAAGGTTGAACTGGAACTTGGTGCTTGCCAAAATGCAGATATACATGCTGTGCCTATTAGGATGGAGAGGAATGATGTTGTGAGTAAGGTATTGACTTTATTTAAAACCATACTTGCTGTTTTCAGTATGAAGGAAAACTTGTTACCAGATTGAGTATTTTGAGCTTGAACCAAGAATCATTACAACTTTATTCACTTTATTTAACTGAAAAAATATCTTCTTTACAACTTTGTTCACTTTATTTACCTGAAAAAATATCTTCTTTGATGCAGACAAAGATAGTGCAAAATGTCAATGGAAAGGAGGAGCTTGTGGGGAAGACGCCAATCATAGAGAAGAAGCCTAAGAATATCTTATTCAACAAAAAGAAAAGTGGAAAGGAGAAAATATCATGGCCAGATAAGGTAGCTTTGAGGGTCTGAATTCCTTGTCTTCAATCAGGGGAGTAACAAACAACTGATTTTTGCTGAGGAAAAGCCAGTCATCTGCGACAACATCTTCTGCACTGTTAGCTAATCGTGCAGAAACCAATCTGATACTAGAAAATCTTGCAAAGTTGGGCTGGGAAAACTTCGTCTGAGTAAATTTCAAAAGTTTTGGACACGATACTGATATATTTTAATTTGTTTATGCTAGTTGTAGTTGATTATTGTTGAGGCCTGAAATCATCTGGGACCTCTGAAACAACTAATGAAATAGGATCATTTTCCAGCCTTTACACGCTCAACGCATCTTATTTTGTTCATGAAATGGCTCAAAAATACTACAATTCATGTGTAGTTTGTTGAATTTCATGTGAACTCATGCAGAAAAGTACTTAAGTAACCGTATTCTCTGCACATATCTGAAGGTAAATCTAATGGAGTAGTAATAAAGAAATGGGTCATTTAAACTTCAATTCAGAAGCAATCTTATTAAAACCTTGTATTTAGCCATTGGTATTTTTTGAGTAGTGTTGTTTTGTAAAAGGAGCAACTAGATTCTGTGGAGTCTTACATTTGTATTAGAATCTTTCCACGACTTAATTACATGGAGGGAATGTACTTTCATCAATCTAAGAGAGCCAACACTCTCTGATTCCCCTAGGCTTAGGCTATGTCTAGATGAAAAATGATGGAATGGGGCACAATGAAATGGAATGGTGCTATCATCCTTTATTTTGGATGCTTTAAAGTGGGATGGGATTATGTTGGATGGAATCTATTCCATATCATTCTATTCAATACCTATATTTTTCTTTTCTTCTTATTTGGGCAGAATGGGATGCAAAACAAGTTTTGCTCCATCGAAAATATGTGAGACATCCTAAAATGCAACATAAAGTTATGCTTGTGATTTTTCAGAACTTTAAGGTATAATTACTGATGGTTTTGTAACTGTCCCATATATTTATTATTTTTTAATTTTTGAATTAAAAAATTAGGTTTAAATAATAATATGTAAGCCACTTCCAATTATCTATTGTCACTTGTTATTTATTGTTTTTAACTTATGGCATTCTTAAAATGTCCTTAATTAAAAGGATTTAATTTGTTTACACTATCATCCAATCAAATTCTCTTATTTACATGACTTTTGGAGTAGTGAAGATGAGGGTCATACATATTTGCTTATGTGGCAATATATGATTAGATGATAGTGTAAAAATATTTTATACTGTCAATGTATTATATAAATTAAACCCTTATTAAAAATTGTTTTTAAATTTGTAATGTATTATCACTTCCATATTCTAAATTTATATTTAATAGTCATACTAATTAATATTAAGTATAAAAATTTACTATAATTAAACTTCTAATTTAACCAAATAAAATTTCAAATTTAAATATAATGATTAACTTGAATAAAAAAGTGCAGTGATATAAAATTTAAATCATTTGTCAAATTTGATCAAATGTGACACTCTTTTTTTTTTTCATATTATACTTGTGCAAAAATAATACAACTAAATCTTATAATGCTGTAACTCCATATGTATCCCAATTTTAATTTCATAAACATTTGAAAAATATTGATGTTTTAATAATTATATATTGTGTTTTAATTAATGTTTGATTTGACACATCATTTTTTTAATTTATTTCAAAACAATCACTCTTAAATCTTAATAATCACAGTAAAAGAATTATTGTTAATTAAATAAATGGTTATTAGGTAAAAAGATTGATTATCTTTATACTTCTATCATCTCTTTTTTTTTGTTGGTATTTTCTCACATTTTCAACAGGATGATAATTTTTTTTTAATTATAGTTTCTCTTTATTCATTTTGAAAAATGATTTTTTAACAATTTAAAAATAAAATATTGTACCAAGTTGTTACAGAATCTAACAAGACTCAATGATATTCTCACAATTTTTTATTTTGGTATATTGGAAAATAAAGCAAAAACTAGGAAGCAAGGTTAAGCCCATAGCATCAATAAGAAGAAAATGTCCCAACCACAAGGTGCTATCTCCAGATCAAAAAAAAAAGAAAAAAAAGAGAGAGGAGGTTCCTGAAACACTTTTAGAAGAACATCATTCTGATTAATTTCCAAATGAGCTAGCATGTTAGCTATTCTAAATTATAGGTCATGTATATTTTTATTCTGGGACTTTTTAAAAAGGTATAAATTGACCCCCTATCATTTTAAAACAATACAAATTGATCCTTAAATGACTAAACTACTCTCATTTTGAAAAAGAAGTGAAGTAGAGAGAATGGAAGGAGATGAGGGTAATTTGGTTATTTTAAGAGTCAATTTGCATTGTTTTAAAATATTCGAGGTTTGAATTGCATCTTTTTAAATTTTTGATAGGTAAAGTGCACATAATTTATAGTCCAGGAGAATAAAATATATTTGTTACCCGCACAAAAATTGGCATCTTGAAGCACATGAGTAATAGTCACTATCCAATTTCGAGTGATCAAGCCCTTTGATAGTTTAAAAGCCCAAGTTTTTATACGAATTCTTTAGAAATAAAGCTTTAGTTGCGTAATTCTCATGAATAAAATTTCTCCTAAAGTGGATAAGATACTATTTATCATGAAATACTAATTGCAAAATGAAAGTAAATCCAAATTTTGGTTATCTCCCTCAATCTATTCATCAATCATTTTAATGGGGTTGCAACATTATAAGATTTGGATGTATTATTTTCACACAAGTATGATGTGAAAAAAAGAGTGTTATATTTTTTGTTTGAACAAATTTGATAAATTATTTAAATTTTATTTCACTGCAATTTTTATTCCAGTTAATCATTATATTTAAATTATGATTTTCTTATGCTAAGTTAGAATTTTAATTACAATTAATTTATATTTAATTATTATAATTATTATAATTATTTATTATTAAATATAAATTCAGAATATGGGAGTAACAATATAATGAATCAAAATGAGGTATGACCGCTCCCATTCATAACAACTAATCACTTTTGGGTATTAATATGATTTTATAACATTTTATTATTAAATATAAATATAATGTCATTTTCAACTATATTATTGATTAACTTATTTTAATCAATAAATTTTGATAATGTTTGACTTTTATTATAAATAGCTCAAAAGTTATATATACAAAAATAATGTCAATAAACTCTAAATCAAGTGATATCTCTCATAATTCTTATGTCCAAGGAGTTGTTATTTCAAGATTTGAACATTCAACATATAAATAAAGTTCACTTGAGAACGTAATCCATTTTATATATATATATACTTTGGTATGATTTTCCTTTGGTATTATTTGGGGTTCCACAAGTTTTATTTTTATTAGAAATAATTTTATTTGAGGCATTGTTGAATATTAAATATAGACACTTCTGTCAATTAAGATTTAAATCATAATTTATCATTTTGTGGGAAATTAGCCCTTAATCTAATGCATCTTTGGAAAGCTATAGGAACAATTTTTTTCCCCCTAACAAGAAGCTATTTTGAAAAAAAAGCAAGCATATTTGGGTGATTTTCGTTGATATGATTATAATCTAAGAATGTGTTTGATTCAACTTATTTTGACAGAAAAGTATTTTTTTTTAAAACAAAAAAATCACTTTTATAACAATTATTCATTTTAAATTTTATTCAAAAGTTAAAAAAAATTATTTTTTACTTTTGAATAAAAGCTGAAATAAATAATTTATGGAAAAAATGATTTTTTTAGTAGTTAAAAAATCACTTTTAGTTGAAAAAAGATGAATCAAATGCACCCTAAATATGATAATTGAAACTATTTTTTTTTTATAAATAATCAAAAGCTACTTCTTTTTTTAATTAGAATCAAAATACATATTACCATGCTCTAAATTTACTAAATCACTAAGAACTGCCGAAGCAAGCCTATAACTTGAGACTTGCACATGCTATATTTGAACATTAGAACAATCACTGCCATAACTTTAAATGAAAATTCCATACATAGTCCGTAGCTTTTTTTCTCATTTTTCATTTACTAGATTTTTCTTTTTCTTTTTTAGGTAGTGTTTGAAATGACTAAATTTTGGAATTGATTTGATTTCAATTGAAATTGATTTAATTTATAAATTAAATCTTATATTTGGGATGATTATGTAAAAATAGAATTTGAATTGATTAAGAAATTAATTCTTATATTCATAATATATTAGATTATATTTGAAATGATTAAAAATAGAATTTATTTGATTTGATTTGTATTTAAATTTTAAAATCAAATCAATTCCCATTAAATTCTTTTAATTTTGATAAGATTTCAAATATAAAAGAATCAAATTCCACAGAAATTAGAAATTACTTTATTTCTTATTTTTAAAATACCCAAACACAAAATTTGATTTTTAAATCAAATTATTTTCATTTTTTTTTTTTAACATTTCAAACACAGTCATAAGGAATTGCTTTAGAAGTTATCAAGTTTTCTAAAATCCATTTTTTAAGCCATTAGAAGTGGACGACGTACCCCAATCATATAATACAACTTTTCACCCAAATTAAATCAACTCTGGACTGTAAATAAGTAGTTAGAAAAATATTTTGTAGTTTCATCAAACACTATTTTGAAGCAATTTAATGTATATACGTACATGCATGGTTAATGTAACTGAACCATTTTTATACCTGTTCATGTCTAGCTTGGAAAACAACGTTGCAGGTCTTTGAACATATTGCTTGTATTTAACTTGCAGAGACAGACCCTCCACTTTCTAATTAATATATGAAATCTTACTTTCTCGATAAAAAGGAATCATAGCTACATTGTCTCGCTAACCCTTTTTTTCCCCCCTTCCTCCCTCCCCTTTTTAAACCTCTAGATTGTGAAGATTTTCGCTCAAATAGTATTTAGTTATCGAAGAGACATTGGTTTAACACTATCAGTTGGAGGTCCTCAAAATCAAGATATATTCCGTGCAATATTTCATGCGTAGATGTTAGACATACATCTCAAAAGTATTTTATGAACAATTTGCTGCTAACGGACAGATAATTGGGCACTTGGAATGTGAAAATGATATAGAATGCTTTTTGTTGAGAAGCTATAGATAGAAATTGTTTTAGTTATCTTGATATCTCGTAGAGGTAAAGTTTAAAGGATTTTTATTACTGTAAAAAACAGTGAAGTGCTAAGGGTTTGTATGTATTTTCACTTGAACCCCTCAAATATAACTTCATTATCCGGCATGAAAGAGAAGTTCCGGATGATATTTGAAGCAGCAACAGCATATCTGCTTGCCCTTCATCATCTAAATTAAAGAGACTATCTTCGTCAAACCCCAACTCTGAAAAACGATGACTTTGTCGCACCGTTTTGCTGTGCTGATTTTGTACCAATAGAGCCAGATCCTAATCAATGAATGATTCATATGCCCTAAACCCTACAACATGGAGTGATGAACAATCAATGAATGATTCGTATGCCCAATTTTATAACTTTGAAATGTAAAATATTGCCATGTACTATTCTCCTTTAAAATATTACATTGTATATTACTATAATTTAAACCCTAAACTATAAATCATTAATCTTTATACATATTTTAAATTTACATTAATATTTTATTTTAAGATTTGATAAAAGAATCCATTTTATTTAATCTTTCTCAAATTAAAATTTTATTTTTGAGATTAATTTTGTTGCACTATGTAATACCACGAGTTCCGAGTTAATCATCCAAGTTCCGACTTCCGACTTCAAGTTGACATTATTTCTGACTTCGTCTTCGAGTTTCAAAGAAAACAGATCCAATTTCCGATCTCCGAGTTGATGCCTTCCCTTCCTATCGGTGTCCACGAGTTTGTCTTATTACCGAGTTCCGATATTGAAGTGTAAGTTCCAATTTTCCGGTACATAAGGCTAAAGTTTTGATTTCCGATTTCCTGGAGTATGAATGACAAGATCTCCGACTTCCGATATCAAGTATTTTAGGCTTCACCTTTTATCCTTGATTTTCGATTTTAAGGATGTTGTGTGATGTGTGATTCCCGATCTCCGAGTTAACTACTTCAATGGACATGAGCTCCGATCTCAGAGCTGATCTCGACTAGAATGGACACGAGTTCAGATCTCTGAGTTGATATCCAAGTTCAACGAGAATAAATAAGAGTTCCGATCTCCGAAACTACTTCCAAGAGCTTTTCGTTCCTATTATGTTCCGGAGTTTGAGCTTAGGACCGACTTGAATTGAGCTCTGATTATATGAGTTCCGACTTCCAGGTTCTTAAGTGAATGTTTTGATTTCCAACTTCAAGCTTCCGATCTCCGAGATCGATTATTAGACCGAGTTTCGGAATTATATGTATGAGGTTTTACGGCTAGTTCTCGAGTTCCGAGATTCGGGTATAAGATAATTGGTTTGTTGTGTGACTTCCGACATCCGACTTTATGCGATTTCCGATTTCAAGCAGAATGGCGGTGAGTTCCACTTTTAGGCTACGTGGAGAATGATTTAGCCACAAAAAGAGGGAGACATGACTGAACTTTGTCCACAAGAAATTCAGCCAATCAATACTCTCAATCCCAACTACCATTTCACTATTTAAATCAGATTTTTCTCTTCTCCCTACTGCCTTACGCCTCTCATTCTCCCCTCATTTCAGCCTTCTCGTTCTCTCCTTCTCTCAATAATAATCTCCATCAAACCTTCAAGTTTCACAAGGCTCCATCAACCTAAACTTCAATTCAGCAAGATTACGTCTAAGAGAGGTAGGATTCACTTTCTATTTATTGATTTATCTGAACTATGACTGCATGTAATTTTACTCTTCTTCATGTATTTGAGGTTATATTGGATGTATATGATGGATTATGGTTGGATTAATATGGAATCTTGAGTTGGAGTTAAGGTTAGAAG
This sequence comes from Pterocarpus macrocarpus, assembly GCA_031439585.1. Classification (NCBI taxonomy): domain Eukaryota; kingdom Viridiplantae; phylum Streptophyta; class Magnoliopsida; order Fabales; family Fabaceae; genus Pterocarpus; species Pterocarpus macrocarpus. The sequence continues at coordinate 37,680,881 of CM062514.1, forward strand.
AAGAAAACTAGGAGAAGTGAGGATTGGGATGCTGTCTGAGTAAGAAGTCTTGCGGTAGTTCATACGGCGGAGTGTACGGCTCCACCTACAATTAGTCGAAATGGATGAAACCATTTTTAGATGAAAGTAGACATTCAGGGCTTTCCATCCACATATCATATAAGGCGATTGGATTAGTATTGAGAGAGATATGAATTTTGGAAGTTTAATCTAGATTCTAGAGGTTGATATTGGGCAGACCGGGTTGTTAAGGACATAACGTGCTCTATACAACTCCAAATTGAGTGAAACTAATTTTGTTAGAAAGCTTACACATAGGGGAACATCCTAATATGAAATTTCAAGTTTTTTATGACCCCAATTGATCCCAGAGATTCGAGGAAGTTACCCTATGTCCAAACCGAGCCAAAACAGAGTAGTTCAGAAAGGTGGGATTTCAGGACATATATCTCGAGGTATACTTAAGAAAATGGAATGGAACTGGTTCCAAATAAAAGGTTGTCCTATTAGCTTTCATAGGATGCCAATTTCGTCTGATTTGGACTGGTTTTCGATTTTTAGTAGATTTTTACTTTTAAATATGTAATTCTGGCTAGCTACAGGGCAGTCCGGGATAGAACTTGAATATATTGAGCTATGCAAGTCTAAATGAGATGGGACCAATGAGGTTAGAAAGTAGACACATAGAGCTATGACATACCCAAAATTTAGGTCCAGATGAGTTAAAGAAAATTTATGGCCTGATTTCTAAAAACGGGCAGAATTGAGGAATATGAGCAGAATTCCCAAAGGTAAAGGATTAGGCACCTTAACTCACATATGAGTTCAAGTAAAGTCTGAGTATTGAATTTCCATGTTGGTGCTTGAAAGATTAATGCATCATAATTGATCTCTTACTGTGACTGACTGTTTGCTGATACTGGCACTATTCATGGGGAAGCGGACACGTTCCGTTATGCTGCCGAATTTTCGGTAGAATTATAAGCCTTTATGTGTTAAGAACATGTATGTAGTACTCATATATGTAAGATTATATGAAAGTAAATGATAAAGCATATGTATGAGTACATTCAGTATGTCTATGTATGATTTTGTATGAGAATGAAATGATATGGATATACTGAATGTGGGTCCCTTCACCTGGAGGCAGTTATGAGGTCCCTCCTTGTGAAGGCAGTTAAATAAGATAAAGATGTGAAATCCCTTCACCTGGAGGCAGTTGCACTTTGAACCCCTCCTTGTGAAGGCAGTTAAAAGATATAATGAAGATCCCATATTCCTAAGGAACGTGACATGGCGATCACGCTCTAACGGGGTATGACATGGCAATCATACTCTGGAATGTGGCATGATGATCCCACACCCTAAGGGATGTGACATGGCGATCACATCCCGATGGAGTATGACATGGCGATCATACTTTGGGATGTGGCAGGATGAATATATTCCTAAGGAACGTAACATGGCGATCACGCTCTGATGGGGTATGACATGGCGATCGTACTCTAGAACATATACTCCCCTCACCCACATGAGGCATGGCATGACTCAACTAGTGTGAGTATAGGGGATAGGGCTTACATGAGGCATGACATGACCCAGCTAATGTAAGCAGACGAATGAAGGAAGTAAAGATAAATGTTAAAAGAAGTAGAGAAAGAAAAGAACCCAAATTAAGCTCCCCTCACCCACGACTCACATAAGGCATGGCATGACCCAGCTAGTGTGAGTATAGGAGGTAAGGCTTACATGAGGCATGACATGACCCAGCTAGTGTAAGTATCGGAAATTTATATTTAGTGGGTGAAAGGGAAAGAGACGTGAGGCAAAGTTAAGTTACGATAAGAAAGGGGACTTCAGTCCAAACCCTGGAAGGGAAGTAGTTAAGAGAAGCTTATAGTATAGCCAACCATGTGTTGTGTGATTATACTTGTACCCATGTATGTTATAAATCAAATGATCAGAGGATATGTTAAAATTGAATCTGCTTCGGATATTCATGTTTTCAAAAACTTAAGAACTGAACCTTATGAATGTTCACATTTTTCACAATAAACCAAAGCAGCTGGAGATAACAACGATGACACGGTATATGGTAGTTTAATGAATCCTACTGAGAGTTTTTAAAATTCTCACTCCTATTTTCGTGTTGTCTCCAAATAGTTTCAAAGTCCCGAAGAAGGCCCTTTGAGGCAAAGGCGGCTGAAGGTTGCTGCCAGATAAGGTCCGAGTAAGTGACAGTAACAATTTCTAGGTGAGGTATTATGACTTAAGCATAGTACTGTACTTAGGAAGATGTTACACACTATCAATTTAAAACCCTTTCACACTATTATTAAATCAATTCCTACCAACGACAAGACTTTGAAATAGCGGATGCGAAAGTCAAAAATATTTACTGATTGTAATAATATATAATTAAATGTTAGTGTAAAACTCTTCTGTTATATTATCAGTAAATCAAAATCATTACAAATTATTAAATTGTTAACAAAGTGTTGTTATTGTTTATATTTCACTAAAAAAAAGTATTTTTATTTTAATATTAACTATCGCCTAATATAATTCTATGCCTTGCAATTGTCGCATAAGAGAATTTTAGACCATGTATTCTTCCTTGATAAATTATACAGATAGATTATTGAAAACTTATAATAGATATGAAAAGAGATAAAAATGAATCCCTCTAACAGAAAATGGCAAAAAATATTTAACATAATAATTTGAGTTGTAATATAAAACAAGACATACATAATAAAATTTAAAGATTAATTTTGATACATTGTCAATAAAAAGAAGAGTTTTGCACTGACATTCAATTATATACCTTTTATTTATAAGACTTATAAGGTAAATACGCGATTTAATCAAATACTTTTATTGATGTAGTAATACATTATTAGATATCTATATAAAATATTTTTTACATTGATAGTTAGGTGTGTAAATGGATTGAATTGATCCGATGAACCCTACGATCAAAACCAAACTAATGAGATTGATTCAGATCTATTCGGGCAATCAGTTCATTTTAAGGCGGAATCAAACCAAACCAATTATTATTAGTTTGATTTCTAACTTATAATTTTCAAGTGGTTCGTCCAAAACTCCTGATTCGATCATCCAATCAATTATTTTTTATTTCTAATTTTTTAAAATTTTGCACTTAAATTATATATATATATATATTATTTAAATTAATATAAAGGTGAAGATTACTAACTAATAAAGAGTCGCGTGCCATCATTCTTTTCTCTTTCTTCTCCGGTTCATTCTTTCTCTCACGCGGCTCCTTCTCTCTCATGGCCACTTTGCACACATTTTTCTTTCACCATTACACTCTCTGTCACGACCTCTTCCCTCTCACAGCCCCGCTAAGCATTTTTTTTTCCTTCAACAAGAGAAAAAAGACGATTTTGTTTTTGTGACAGATTTTGTACCAAATTTTTTAAAATTTTGCAACATTGAGATGGCAATAGTTTTTGGCTTAATTTGGATCCTATAACAATCCAAGGGTCTTTAGATTGAAATAGGGTTGTCGTTTGCATCGTTTATAATATTTGGGATATTTACACAAGTGTGAATCAATCTTTAAAAAGTTTTTTAACTGCTAGATTTAGTGCCCGTTTGGATTCAAGTTTGCAATGGCCAGAAGGCCTTCTAGGAGAACGAAAATGATTTTGTACAGTAAATGATAGTGTTTGGTTTAACTTCTTCTAAAAGGCCTTGTGGAGAAGAAGTATCTTTGAGGTTATTTTTCATTCTAGAAAAAGACCTTCTAAAAAGGAATCTTACTATTACTCTTACATCAACAATCAAAAGTAATTTTACTTTATCCTATCCAAATAAAACTCATTCTCCTAAAGGGCCTTTTGACATATTTAAAGTAAATAAAAATTATTTTTTTAAAAGTAATTCTTCTAAAAGGCCTTTTTTTAAAAGATCTTCTTTTAAAAGATCTTCTCCGAAAAGTTAAACCAAACGGATCCTTAAGTTTATTGGCATTCTTTAAATTAGTTTGAGACTTCGATTAATCGCCGATGTTATTTAGAGAAATAATCTTATTTTTTCAAGAAAATAAGAAAGAAGAGCCCATAAGATGGAGAGAGTGATATTGCTTCTGTACTTCTATAGTTTTGCAGGTCTATAAGAATATTATTCCTACTGAGTAATATTGGGCTTGAAGGAGATAAGTAGCCTTAAGTGCTTTAATTATAAATGATATATGAAGATGTTGCATCATGATTCTTCCTCATTCATATAGCATGATTCTTGAATCATAAGGCTAGATGAAAGACAGTCGTGGCTCGTAATGGAATAAAATATGCCTTTGGCAAAAATTGGTAGCAAGAAACCGGAGTTTGAGGTGAACCCATTTTTCCTATTCTATCTTCTTTTTTCGGTGAAAGTAAAAATAGGCAGAGAGGCTATACATGGGCAAGGAGAGCCCTTGAGAGAGAAGTTGGAGAAGAATGAGGGAGAAATACCAGGGTCAAATGACTCTTAATTAGTTAGTAATCTCCACTTTTAAATTAATTTAAATTTAATGACTGAAATTGGGTATATATATATTTATATAATCAAGTTTAAAAATATTATTAGTTGTTATAATAATAATATTTTTTAAATATATAATTTTTTTATTTTTTATTTTAATCCAAACCAAACTAACTCAATTTTAATTCAATCGATTTAGTTTAAATTTATTTAAAAAAATTGAAAAATTGAATCAAACTAACTTAATTAAATGTGATGAGTCAAATTAATTTTTGACTCATTTTAAAATTTAATGGAAATCAATAATATTTAAAGTTTGTAATCGTAAAAGATAATAATTATTATTATCGGGTTGTGTTATTTTATTTTAATATATTCGTGAAATTATTAAAAAAAAAGGTTAAGTTAGAAAAACAAAATTATATCGATTTCACGAATTTCCCTTAAGCCGCCAAATATATCGAGGCTGTGGCCTTCGGTTCCTTTGTCCTCTCTATTGTCAGCTGTAAACCCTATCTCTTGTTCGGTTCCTTTGTCCTCCATTCTATTGTCAGCAGTAAACCCTATCTTTTGTGCTGTGCATTTTGTTTTGTTTGAGATGGCGGATGCTTGCCTTTTCGTGATGATGGCAAGAGAGCTTTTGTGGATCAACCTCGGCGACTTGTTAGCATTGGGGAAGGAGGAGGTTGTGGATTGGGAATCTTTATCTTCACCTCCACCTTCGTTTTCCTATGCAAATGTTCCAGATGTGGACGAGAATCAGGAGACACATCATCATTTCGTTTTCGATTCTGAGCTCTATGTGGCGGTAGGAGGTTTGATTAATCCCTGGCACATCGTAAACTATCTTGGTAGCATATCTCGCCGTGAAAGGACTTATGTGCCGGGAAGAGGTTTGAGATATATCTACGATATCGAAGAATGTCTTACTAAGGTGCCTTTCTGCAAAATCTACCGAGTCGATGTGGAAAATAGGAAGTGTACTGCGGCTGACCTAGTCTCTCGGCCACCTACGCCCTTTGCTCCCTGCTTTATGGGAAACATCTCAGGTGATGTATACTTGCTTGTATTCTACAGATCAGATCTACCGGAAGAAACAGAGGGTCTTTGGGTTCTATCATCTTCTGGTAAGTGGCAACCCTTGTCCCCTCCTCCTTCTCCCTTTGGCCTTAGGCATTCAGATTTCAGTGGCTGCCATTGTTTCGTTTTCCAAGATAAGCTCTTCTTCCGAGTCTACTTGAGAAAAGGAGAACCCTCGATGTATTCCTTTGACCCCAGTACCGCCGCATGGACGACCTTGGACGAGGATACCAGGCGCTCTTTCTCGCAGTATTTCCCGGAGACGATTGGAAAGTTTTGTTTTCCAAGTGTCACAATGTCCCGTCTTAGCAACTGCAGTGTTGCGCTTTCATGGTCGTTAACTATTATTCCCGATGGTGACCGTGAAATGGAAGTGATGATAGATGCTTTGCTGGTGAACAACCAAAACGGTGCCGTCATTCTCTGTCAACGGCTTGATGACTGTCTTAAGGGAATTCGCCCCACCTCTTTTGCTGCTGACGACAGTCGCTTCAGCTTTGTTGACCTTGGCAACGGCATGGTGTGTGCTCTGCTTTATGGGTATACCCCCAACCATGACAAGCCAGTCCTTTGCATATCAGTCTTTACCCTGACCGAGATAGAGGCCAACATTGACGTTAACACTGACGTTGACATTGGTACTGAGGCTCCCCGAAAGGATTTCTTATCTGTTAGTGTCCAGGTGAAGCGTGTGTTCACCATGAAGGACTATGAACATTCATGGATGCTAGATTCCTTTATTTTCACGCCCAAGAAGGAGATGCTTGCTTCAAAGGTAAGGCATGCACCTCACCACACTTGATTATTGACATACCAAGCATTAGCTTGGTAAAACTTGAAAGTGTCCTCAACCTTTGACAAAAACATAAAGGAATTGTTGAGCATATGACCTAGAGCAACTTTATTATTGCTGTGGCATATATCCTTCACTTGTCAAGTGACTGTTACTTGTGACTTGTGATTTAGTTTCCTTTTGCCTGTGGGCTGTGATGACTTGTTTAAGCGATAACATTGCACCTTTTCAAGTCTTTGTCATTCTCATTAGGAAGTGAATTTGTAATTTGTGATCATATGGCTTCTTTCAACTTGGTTTCTTTTGTTACAGTGGTTGGGAAAACGTAAGTTCGGGTCAGGTGTTAGTTCTTGAGCTCTTTCAGATGATGAGAGAGAAGGTATGATGATTTCCTACCTATACAAAAGTTGAGTATGAAATTTGGAATGGTGTGTGTATAGACTTATTTTGAAAATTTGGAATGTGGTAGTAAAGGCATGGCAATTTCATTGCAGGCTGTGCTTATTAGCTTGTTTTTGTCGTTATCAGTTATCTTGCTCCTTAACAGACCGAGATGAAATCTTGTTTAAAGCTTTTAACTGTACTCAAACCATGACTAGATGAAGAGAACATAAGTAGAGAATGGAGTTTGGGATGTTTTGTTGCAACTCATTTTGAAAATTTTGAATTTGGTAGTAAAGGCATGGCAATTGCATTGCAGAATGTGCTCAAAAGTTTGTTTTTGTCCTTATCAGTTATCTTATCCCTGATCAGATCAAGTTTTTATTTTCAGCTTGTTAGTTTCTAACTTTTAACTCTACTCATGCCATGAGCTCCCTTTTCTTCCCTTTTTATGCAGTGGGGATGTCACTTGATTGGTCCAAAGTGTACTTCCTTTCTAGCTCCTAACTCTTGTTAAAGAACCACTCAAAAGTTGGCGCTCATTTGAAATCTAACAGCTTGTTTCTGCTTTATATTTATTAAGCTTGGAGTATCAATGACCAAAATCTCGATTACTAAACTAATTAAGCTGTGCTGCTATGTCAAAGAACAACTTCACTTGAAATTTGTAACTAAGCTAGCTTATATTGCTTTTTTCTCCCAAGGTTCATATCAATTGGTATCAGAGTCTTCCACCTTGTCTCTCAGTTGCAATTGAGTGGCGTGGGTAGTAATGCCAGCATTGCAGTGTTCGTCTGTGACTACTCAAAGGGGCTAGTGCACAAGCAGCCCGCATGGGCACGGGGGCTGCGGAGCATGGTGGGATGCTATAACTCAATTGCAAGATATGAGACTTGAGTCTCACATAAGAAGTATGGGATTTTGATGGGGGGTTTTATAAGGTTTTAGGCTCTCCCATCACAATAGCTAGCTTTTGTGATGTGATTCTCACAGGGTTCTTATCATATCGCTTTTTAGTCGCAGGGCCTTTTTGGATGTTCCTGTCAAGAAACTAAAAGGAGGAAGTAGAGCTAGATTTTTTCTCTCTGGTTCAACTGATTATCTTATGCTTAACTGACATTAACTCTTGTCATCTTGATAATTTTATTGATTTTTGCCAGTTTTGATTAGAATTGATTTTGAGGTAAAGTGATTTATGTTTAATAGTTTCTTTAAAAGTGATTCTAATAGAAAGTAAAAATTTTTTACTTCTCCCAGAATCAATTTTAGAGGTAAGAATTGATTTTAATTTCTAAAAATTGAATAACATAAAAAATTGATAAAATTAATTTTAGAAAGGTCAAAATTAATTCTAATCCCTAAAAAACGTGAATCCAATCATGCTATTCACTGTACACTTGATTTTCTCTCTCTAAAACGGCCAGCTAGACTAAAATTATCAATTTGAAAAAAATCAAAAACACATAAAAAAAAAAGGTTAAAACGGGGAGCCGAAATCCGAAGTGAGGGAATGCTCGTAGGCCAGATAGAAGATACCGTATCCTAAATTGCTGGTTAGACATGGCCACTGATCTGGTTAATTATCATGGTTATATTTAATTTTTATTTTTATCGAAAAATAGAAAGAAAGCAGTTTATTTGTAGATTTCTTTTTGTTTGGTTGTGTGGTGTTCTGTCTTTGAATTTATGGTTGATTTTCAAGGTTAAAGAGTATGTTTCTAAGAAAAGGAAATTGCAAGTGGAAAAGCAGAAGCGGGAGATTCTTCTGTATGAAGTTCGGTATGAAATATTCGGAGTTCATCCATTGTTATTATGTTTGCTCTGTTGAATAATTTGTGGCTAGTGCTTTCTGGTTTCAGGTTTCTGAGGCAACGACGTATGTATTTAACAAAGTCACAGTTTGCCAAAGTTGAACCGGAACCTGGTGCTTGCCAAATTGCAGGTGCACATGCTGTGCCTATTAGGATGGAGAGGAATGATGTTTTTGTGCTTGATGTACAGGCTTCCCAACAAAATGGAAGGACACTTACTGTATAATTGGAAGTCATAGACCATAAGGTATTAGAACTCAAACCAAAAATATAAGATAACAGTGACACAAAGTAATTAAAAGAAATAACAATAATAGGAAATCTAATCTGAACAAAATGACCAAACACAAGTAAACACGAAAAGGTCAAAAGGCAAGTATACCAGTCGTCATATGTCAAGCATATATTTACTCTTTTGTATATAAAATTATTTGTTGTTCATAGGAAGTATGGTATATAACATATGCTAACTTTGAAAACACTATCTATTAGAGATTTTATCAACTTTAAATAATTAGTAAAATTTACTTGTTAAATGTGATCTAAAATATTAGATAAAAGTTATCAGAAAAATAGTTTTTTTTTAAAAAATAATTTACCTATGAATTGTTTTGATAGTGCACCTAGCAATTTCTAGCAAATTTAATTCTTATATAATTTGGCATATTTTTTTGGATCTTTATGATACAGAATCCTAATTAATTTAGGATCTTTTATTCGTACTATTCAATTTTGAATGAGTGGACCAAGTTGTTGATAGTTGAAAAGTTGACCTATGTCATTCACTAGAAGATGATAGTATTTCTTGATAAACATGAGTCATGAATAAGTAATTCATCCGATAAGTGCAGCTCGTTAGATAGGGATAATGCCATGGATGGTTCTTGCAAAAAATAAATAAATAAATAAATAACATTAATTTTTAAAAAATAAAAAGAAGAAAAAATTATCTTACAATTCTTCAAATTCCTTAAGGTAAAAAACCAAATGAGCGAGGGTAGGAGACATTTGTTTATGCTCTTTTTATTGCAAAAGTGAAAGTCTAAATATTCTGATGTCTTCATTTTGTTGCATTTCTATTTCACTTTTATCCTCAATTACTTTTGTTGCACTAGTTATATACTTCTTTTTACTAAAAGTCACTAAGTTATAGAGTTCTACTTCACTGTGATATAATCTAGCATTGTGTATGTTGATTGATTCCTCGATAAAGTTTTGAAGAATCACTTTAAATCTATATGTGTTAATATATTTATGATCATATGTTATCATGCTTTTTTGATAATCATCATAGGTAAAGTATTGTGGACTATAATATATAAAGGATTTTATTATTTAATATGATATATTTCTTTCAAGTCACATGCCATCTTATATCTACTTAACTTCTCTTCATAGAAATTTGCATGAAGCGGAATGATTTTTAATTTATATTTTTTCTCCACTTCTTCAACATCATCTATAACTTTAGTTTCATAAATCTGAACAGCAAGACCATTAATAACTTCAGCAAGTTGACATTCAGTCACATTTCTTATCTTTTGATCCAAATTTATAATTAATAGATTTTATCTGCATAATACAAATTATATTAATTAATAATATTTTACCAATTCAGTCTATTGGCTTATAATGAAATCTAATTGTATTTTTTGCATTATCAATTCTTTTGAGAATAATCATGAGGTAAGTTATTTGAAAGTAGTATATAAGGAATTAATTTTTAAAAGATGTCTCAGATATATTAACAAAATGACTGTATTTAGATGTTGAAAATATATGTGATTTATATTCAGCCTAAGAAGATGCCTATGTTGAATTATAGCAATTATCAAAAATTGTACCATGTTCAGATCCGAAAAAGGAAAAAAAATGAATCGTATTATGGTATGGTATGGTATGGTATGGTTCTTTTTTTTTTATTTTCTTTTTTCGAGTCTGAACGTGGTATAATTCTTGATAATTGCTGTCGTTCAACATAGGCATCTTCTTGGGCAATATATAAATCATATATTTTCAACATCTAAGTGCAGCTCTTTTATTAATATATCTGAGAAATTTTTAAGATACTACTTTCAAATAACTTATCTTATGATAATTCTCAAAAGAATTGATAATGCAAAAGGTGCAATTAGGTTTCATTGTAGCCAATAGATTGAATTAGTAAAATATTTGTTGTCTAATTTGTGTTATGCAGATAAAATCCATTCATTATAGATTTAGGTCAAATGATAAAAAATATGACTAAATGATAACTAATTGAGATTATTAATGGTTCTGCTGTTTAGATTTATGAAAATGAAGTTATAGATGTTAAAGAAGTGGAGAAGAAATGCAAATTAAAATTCATTCCATTTCATGGAATTTTATATGAAGAGGAGTTGTGTAGATATAAGATAGCATATGACTTGAAAGGATTGTATCATATTAAAACAATGGAGTCTTTTATATATGATGGTTTTCGATACTTTGCCTATGATAATTATCAAGAGAGCATAACATATGATTATAGATATATTAATACAGATGGATCTAAAGTTACTTTTCAGGATTTCATCAAGGGATTAATCAATATACACAATGCTGAATTATATCACAGTGAAGTGGAACTCTACAACTTAGAGGTTTTTGGTGAAAGGGGGTATATAGTTGGTGGAGTAAAGCTAGTTAAGGATAAAAGTGAATTAAAAATGCTACAAAAAGATGTCAAAACATTTAGGCTCTCATTTTTGCAATATAAAGAGCATACTTGTTTATTTGGTTTCTTACCTTAAGGAGTTTGAAGAATTGTAAGATGATTTTTTTTTAATTAATGTTATTTATTTATTTTTTATTTTGCAGGAACCATTTATGGTATCATTCCTATATGATAGGCTACACTAATCCGATGAATTAGTATTCACAGCTCATGTTTATCAGGAAATATAATTATCTTCTAGCTAACAACATAGGTCAAGGTTTTAACTATCAACAATATGATTCACTTATTTAAAATTGGAGAAATCAAGGTGAAAGATCCTAAATTAATTAGGATTATGAATCATAAAGATTTTAAAAAAATGCCAAATCATATAAGGATATAGCAAAGGATTTGATCAAAATTGCTAAGTGCACTATCGAAACGATTCATAGGTAAATTAATATTTTTTTAAATCATTTTTTGATAATTGTTATCTAATATTTTAAGTTACATTTAACAAGCAAATTTTGTTGATTATTTAAAGTTGGTAGAATCTCTAACGATAGAGTATTCCCAAACTTATCATGTGCTGTGTATCATGCTCTCTATGAGCACTGAATAGTTTTATATATGAAGGAGTAAGTGTGTGTGTGGTATATGCTGGCTGATGTACTTGCCATTTCGTGTTTTTTTGGTCGTGTTTGGTTATTCTGTTTAGATTAAATTTCCTATTGTTCAGATCTCCTATTGTTATTATTTCTTTTAATTGCTTTATGTTATTGTTATTTTAGTTTTTTGGTTGTGCCTTAATACCATGTGGTTTGTGATTTTCAGTTATGTAGTAAGCGTCTTTCCATTTTTTTGAGCCACTCGAATATCAAGTACAAAAACAACTAGAAATAAATAAAAGGGTCTTTTTGTTTCTCTCTCTAAACAAATAAAAGTTTTTCATTTATTTGTGCATAAGAACGCCAATAATTAAACCTGATAGCTTATGTTACTATTCAAATTAATTACATACAATTTATTACAATCTTATAATTATATTTAATGTTTAATATATATTCTCTAAGGTTTGGTTTAAATTAATAGTTATTGGAAAGCTCAATAAAGAGGAAGGAAAATAAAGTGATACAAAGATTCAAATAAAGAGAGTTGAGAGAGAATTGGAATTACTTTTTTAGTTATAATAATAAAAAAAAGATTTCTACAATATTTTTTTTTATTTTGATTTCAAAATTAGGAACAAAGTTCTTATAAATAAATTTATTTTTGATAATCAGTTACAAAATAAATGATTTGAATTTATACGAACTTTTCAACGAAATTGTTCTTGTTTATAATTTAAGTATTGATTCATTTCCAAATTTAATTTATTATGTATATGATAAGTACTATTTTTAGAAAATAAATAACTCTATAATAAAAAAAAACTCTTTTTTAATGAGTATGGGTTTATAGAATTTTTTAAATTATTTTTCTAAGAAGTTGAAGATTTGGTAGAGAAAAAGAAATAAAATAGTTTTTCTATATTTTTAATTGTTAGACCATAGCTTAAAATTATACTTTTCACGACTTTTTTCAAATAAAAATTCTAAAATTATACTTTTAATTTCCACATTAATTTTATTTCATTTTTTTAATTTTTTTTTATGTTAAACTATGCAACTATTTTTTAATTATATATTTAACAACATCTCATGAATTTTTCTTTAAATGGGATGGAAGTGGACACAGTTCTATAGCTATTTAAATCTGACCAAAAAAAGAAAAAAGAAAAAAGGAAATATTCAAATGGATCTTTGAACCATTTTCAATCCTATATAATATTCAGATTCATTTATAAAAAAATATTATTAGATAAAAATATACTGGGATAGTTAATAATTTCTTTCATTTAATATATCTCATATAAAATATTTAATACCTACATAAATATTGAAGGAATTAATTTTAACTGAAATTTTAGTTTTTATAATAAATATATATTCTTTACAATTTTATTTGTTATAATTAATATGTTTTTTACATTATGGTTTTAATATATTGTTATTAGGAAGCTATATAAAAGTGAGCAAGAGAGAAACAAAATGAAATTTTTGATAAAGGGATGAGATTAAGAAGTTGAATGATTTTTTTTTTCAATTGTTTGATCCTTATTTAAAAATTAAAAATAGATCTATGTGATTGAATTATGCTTTCAAATCAAAGGAAAAAAAATTTATTTTCAAGAATATATTTACACTTTTTCCTATAAAATTACTTATTTTCTTCAACAATAATTGTACAATTGTATTTTTCATTTTCTATTGGTTTCTATAAAGATGTATATATAATGTAATACTAGGAAGTAATTATATTATATGAGAATGAATTTTTTTTATTATTATATTTTTACTTAAATTTTACAAGAACATATATTAGATAAAATTTTAAATTGTATGATTAAAATATATTTTTTTAGGTTGATTTTTGTTGGATAAAAATGTGATCGGCTAAACTTCTACAAAAAACTTATCCAAAATTAAAATTCCAAAAATTACCAATATACAAGTGATTTGTGCAAAGGAGAGTATTCTGCCTCTTAACAAATGGATTCCTCAGTTAACTCATGCAAGTAAGTATTGAGCAAGATCTATCAACAAAAGATAAAATGGAAACTGAATTTGGATTAAAATATTAAGAATTCATACAAGCTGTAGTCTTCATACTGAAGCAAAGGAATAGTAAAAAGCCTAAACATAATGGTAATAAAAATAAAATGAATAATGCGAAGATAAAAATTGATAATCAAATTGGCATGATGTATATTCCCCTTTGATGTTGTATGTCTAAGCTTTTATATCATGTGAGATTTTCTCCCATGACTTGCAACCCAACTAGTGGCTTTTAGCTAACTTCCCATGCACCGACTTTCTTGCTTAGCGGTAATTGTCACCAATCCTTAACCAACTTTTGATGCCAGTCCCCAACTAATTTCCTTCCTTTCCAACCATGGGGCTTTATTACAATCTTTGGCCCAACATTATTTCTTCAGTAGGTGCATCCTTTCTTAGACCAAAATATTTACTATGGCCTACTCCAATTTTCCAAACCACGCCCAACTTGGGTCATTTGTCAGCCCATAATTAATTATCCTTAACTTCTCACATTAACCCTCATCTAAATATTAATTACGGTGCCAACATATGTCCCTTACATTACCTAATTAATGGCTATTTACTAAGTTAGGTAATGTATTTAAGTTCATTATAGTTACTATTCCTTCACCCTCAACAACCAAACTCTTGCCCTCTTTTTGCATACTCAATTCCTCTTCCTCTTCATCTCCAACAAACTTCTAAAATTTTCACTCGCTCTCACTTTGGTCATCTTCTTCGTGACAATCTCCACTCCTAACTATCTACAATGTCTTTTGACCACTTTGATTCCCAAAACCCTAATAGCTCAGTTGCTCACAAGGTAATCAAACTCAAGAGTTTAAGTAAACTCGTGGAGCCTTCGTAAACTCGTACGAGTTTACCTTTACGAGTTTACCTAAAATATATCATACTAACAAAAATAAAATTCAAATAGAACACCAACATTAAAATTAGGCATCATTGTTACAACTCCATAATAAAGCACACACAATGACATAATGATAAATTACAATACTACATTTCATGTCCAATTAAACCAAAGCATCATATCCTAATGATTAAACTTAAAAGAAATCCAACAATTCAAGTCTTAGAAGTCAAATCCTCCAACATCTTCAATGTCATCTCTAGCATCATCATCATCATTATGTTCTTCTTTTTCTTCATCAGATGAAACTTCTTCAACAATAGCATCAACAAGCACATTTTCAGGGTCATCTAAATTTGTATTATTTGAACTCCCAATTAAGTCACCACAATCTACTTCATCTTCCACATCAACTTCATTACTAGACCTAGCAACAGGAACATCCCTAGCTGGTGGTTCAGCATTCTCGTCCTCTACTTCAACATCATCCACATCTCCCTCTTCAGTTATCCACCCATCATCAGAATGGATGTCTTCAAAATTAAGAATAGGATTTATTCTTATTTGTTTGCGCTTTTAACTTTGAGTTGTACATCACATAAACTAAGTTATTCATTTTTTTCTAATGCAAGTGGTTTCTTCTCTTTGTATGAACCTAAAAACAAAAATAGAAAGTCAAAATTTTAATGTTAAATTATATTGCTAAATCTAAACAAAGCAACCTCAAAAAAACAATGCAAGCAGAAACCTTTTGTTTATATTGCTAAATCTAAACAAAGCAAACTCAAAAAAATTAAAAGCAAAGTAATAAATCAACTTCATTTACCATTTCAAATGCACTCCAGTTGCGCTCACATCCAGAAGAGCTATAGGTTAAGCTAAGAACATAAATGGTAAACTTCTTTAATTCTGGACAACTATCCCCATAAAAGTCCCACCATTTAGCAGGAAGCATACTTTTCCTATTGCTCTTTTTAGTGTCAATGCCAAAGAGGCCTCTAGCATTATGGAAATCAGCAAGCTGCAAACTAATCTTGTTCCTCTCTGCCGTGTCATGAACCAATCTTGCCATACAATTATACAATCCTTGTTTAACCTTAGCATCATCAATCTTAAAATCAGAGTCATAGTGAAAATGGGGATTAAGATAATATGCAGCAGCATGTAAAGGCTTATAGAGTTGGCTTTCCCATCTTTCATCAATAATTTGCCATATAGGTTCATAACTGAAAATACCAAATACGAAATACAAAACACAAATTAATATGACAATCTATTAGAAACAAAATAACATATGATAATTAAATTTCAAATAGACTTGAAGTTTACCTTTTTTTAACATTATTGAAGTTGGTTTTTATCCTTTCCTTGGCCAAACTCATCCCCTCATATATGAAACGTATGGCTGGTTTTTCATCTAAATCAACCAAGCAAAGGACTGTAATGAGAGGAGCACCAGCCTTGAGACATATGATTATATTCTTCCATAGCCTACTATCCAAAGCCATGTTTTGGACTCCTTTTCCATCCAGTGTAGATGCAAACTTACTAGATTTCCAATCTTCTAAGCTAAACAAGCTCATCAATGCTGCTTTGTTATCATTAAGGCAAGATAAAGTCAAATAGGCAGTGGCAAATATATATATATATATATATATAGTCACACCTGGCCTAATCAAGTCCTTTCCCTTCGTAAAATTCTTCATCATGCTAATGAGCATGGTTCTAGAGTAGATATAGGTGGTGATTTTTCTTCCCTTCTTTATCGTTGTTTGATGCACCTTTAACTTTTTCTCAAAATCCTCCAATATTAAATCAATACAATGGGTAGCACATGGAGTCCAATATAAGTTCTTTCTTTTTTCCATTAACATTTCTCCAGCTGCTTTGTAGTTTGCAGCATTATCCGTAATCACTTGGACCATATTCTCTTCTCCAAAAAAAGTTACAACATCACCCAACATCTTAAAAACCTTATATGTTGTTTTTGATATGTCAGAAGTGTCCAATGAATAAAGAAAAACTATTCCTTTAGGGCTATTAACCAAAAAGTTGCAAATGGTCCGCATTTTCTTGTCTGTCCATCCATCAGACATGATTGAACAACCAGTTCTCTTCCACTCTGCTTTAAACTCTTCAACCATTTCATCAATGTTGGCCACTGCCTTTTTCAGAAGCTTTTCTCCCATTTCATGAAAAGAAGAAGGTTTATAACCAATTCCATATCTCCCAACTATCTCACAGAACTTTGTAAACTCAGGATTCTTAACAGCATTAAAAGGAATGGCACTTGTATAAAAGTAAAGAGCACATTGTTGATCAACTTGATCCTTTAAGTCCTTCTTCATCATTTGGTTTATTGTTGCTTGTGTCCTACTCCCACCGCCTTTTCTTTTTGTAACCAGGTTAAGAATATCCTTCCCTTTTTTTTAGTAAAACTATCCTTCTCCTTCTCTGTTTTCTCATTAACATCCTCATCATCAAGAAGTTTTCTTTTCTTTAATGATGCTTCTTTAGCCTCTACAATAGTTTTCATCATGACACCCTTGACTTCTTCAGGAATTGTAGCACAAGGTTCAGAATCTTCTCTAGAACCAGCAAAATGATGCTTGAATCTAAAAATTCCTCCACTAATAATTTTTGAGCAATAATTGCACTTAACCTTTCTACCATTGCCCTGAACATTAGTCCCATGCTTCCAGCTAATATTCGATCTATTTCCAGGAGCATTTTTTCTTTTAGAGGTAGCAACTCTAGGGTTTAAGGACCATATCCCTAACCCAACAGTTTTAGACATCCTAAAATGCAAATCCAAAAAAATACGACCAGGCGCCAGTACACAAATCAAACACAAGACAACATCTAAAATTAAGCCAACACACACAAAATATAACATCAAAAAATTTAAGGCTTAAATATGTTTTTAGTCCCTCTAAATATTTGAATTTTCGGATTTGATCCCTCAAAAATTTTTCGCTTGGTTTTGGTCCTTTATTTTTCAGACGTTATCAATATTAGTCCCTGTCGTCAATTGAGTGTTGTTAAGTGCTGACGTGGCAATGTGAGATTTTGACACGCGTTAATACTGATTAGATCTCATGCTACCACATTAGTACTTAATAACACTCAGTTGACAGCAAGGACTAATATTGGTAACGTCTAAAAAATAAGGGACCAAAATCAAGTGAAAATTTTTTGAGGGACCAAATCCGAAAAATCAAATATTTAAAGGAACTAAAAATGTATTTAAGCCAAAATTTAAATTAACACATTGGCAGAATTGATTTGCTACACAACTAACAATAGTCACAACTCACAACAACACAACACAAGTAAAAACCAGTAAACCACCATAAATCGAGACATACCCGACCATGAACGAAGACTTGCTTCCTAGAACGAAGATGAATAGTTTGAGTATGAATGGTGGCGAACAAAGTAACACGAACAAGATGGCGTGCAGGAAGGCAACAAACGGAGCACAACAGCACGAATAGAGCAACATGAAGCCACAAACACTATGAAGGAAGAAGTGCAGCGGTGTGCAACTACGTGCGGCGGTGGCCGCAGTGAGCCCTTGAACAAATAGAGCACAGTAGCACAAAGCCACAAACACTACAAAGGAAGACGTGCAGCTACGCATGGCAAGGTGCAACGGTGTGCAGCTATGTGCGGCAGTGGCCAGGGTGAGCCCTTGAAGATGCAGCAGTAGTGAGTGGGTGAGACTTTCAAAGGGGCTTAGGATAGAAATGTTTCACGAAATAGGGGCTGACATACAGAGCCCTAATGAGCTATTGAGGGATGAACAAAATGACATCGTTTTTGCCCTAAAAATGACATCATTTTTTGTTTTAATGGGTATGGCTGCAAACTCTTAAACTTGGGGGTAAACTCGCGATTTTATATGATTTTGAGCGAGTTTGCTCGAGTTTACTTAGAAACAAGTTTATAACTGAGTCAGCTCAATTTTGTAACCTAAACTTGTAAATTCGTACGATTTTACGTGTTAACTCGCGATTTTGATAACCATGGTTGCTCAAGATCCTTTAAAAAGTCATCAAGCTCCAAAAGCTCTTCAATTAATTTATTAGCCGATTCTCCTCAACAATTAGCCAACAAAACCAAACAATCAGCCAAAGCCTTCAAAGCCCTTGCTGGCAAATCAAAATCGGTTAAAGGAGCTTCCTCATCTTGCCTAGTAAGAGAACCTTTACCCAAAAATGACACTGGGGTTAAAATCCTTATTCCCTACAATGAGGCCCAATGTACGTATTTTCTCGATCCTCTATACACAGAACCTCCTCTTTTCCCTCACATCATGGAGTCTTTCATCCTCCTTGATAAATTCAAGCTTCCAAGCACAAAGGATTGGTTTTCAATTGCAAGGCGCCCTAAGGAGCTTCGTGGTTAGCCAAAGCCGAGTGATGAATGTCTTAAATAACTCAAAGGAGTATTCAAACATTAGGGAGGGAAAGGAAAAGTTAGGGAATATATGACATGATTATGCTCACCAAATTGAGCTTTTCTCCCAACAATGACATGTTTCTTATCTTCCTCGGCTTTTGAAATTTTACCATCAATGCCTTTATTTTTCCATTTGGGATTATGTCCCCTATACTATTTGATGTTGCCACCATGTTGGGCTTGCCAATTATAGGCAAAGACATACCTACCCTCCATGATGAAAATTTTGAAATTTTGAAGACCCTAGGTACCCTATGTATAAGGAGATTGCTGGTTATGGCAAATATATGGAAGAGCATAGACGATTATAAGGTGTTATAAGCAAAACCAAGCATAATGTTTTTATTTTATTTTGGCTTTGTAAATTCTTCATTTTTAGCAACTCCTTAGCCATGGCTAATGAATATTCCTATTATGTAACTGCTACAATTTTTGGTAGGTAAGTGAATTTAGGAGCCTTATCTCTTTCTTTGTTCTATGAGGGCTTAAAATTATGGATTGATCAACTGAAAGCCAAGGAAAACAAAGCTACTCCTGGCCGCATGTGGTTCCTATTTTTGTGGCTTAATGAGTATTTTACCGAGTTCTACCAAGACTATACATTCATAGTTGAACTGATTCGAGATGCCTCAACTTATAATCTTCGTTACAAGGCTGTTCCCATTTGTACTTTCTCAGCATTCCAAATTGCCGATTGGCTATTTAAAATGAAGTTTAAGGCATACTTGGAAATCCGTCCCTTCCTGTATCATTTGTATGGCCCAGCTTGGGTTCAGTTGGATTTACTAACAGCATTTGATGAAAAGCTAGCTGAGGTGACTCCTTACTAGAGTAGCGCTTTGACTAACAGGGACCTACTAAATGGAGTTCGTCCCGCAGCTCGCTTCAACAAGATTTCAGACGAATCCTACAATCCAAATTGCTTTGCTCAGCAATTTGGTTTACTACAAGGAGTCCTTACTCCCTACCAATCTCTAGTAGGCTTGAAGAAAAGACCCTTTCTCTACCCTATGGAGATAGCTGAGCTTGTTACCAATAACAAAAATAAGCTTGCTTAATTCTATTTTAAGTCATTTGTAGTCATCCTTAGGGTCACTCCAGATTATATAGAACGGTGGAGATCTATATTCACCTGGGCATTCACTTTTGCACCTAAGTGCTACCTGTCCAAACTAGTTGGTGGTAGCCATGGTAGATCTTCCCAGCCACCGCAGCTAGCTACAAGCAAGGCAACAACAAAAACAATCAGTAAACCAGCCTCCAAATCCAAGTCTATCACTGTCAAAGGTACACCTCAATTTGCTATTCAGCTAATCCATGTCTCCTTCACTTGTCATAACTTAATTTTCTTTTTTATTGGATTTCCAAAACCTCAAATTGTTGATGTGGAGACTCACATTCTTTCTCAATTGAAATTGTAGCCAAAAACTACTGTGAGAAGGAGTCCTTGAAACTTTATTTTCTCTAACTCCTCTTAAAGTAGCTACCCTAACTGAGGTCTCAACACAAGAGAGTTCTCCAATCAAGGTAATCACATTTGGCTTTTTTTTCCTTTCTTCAAGTATTGCAAATTTCTTACTTCATAATATATATATATATATATATATATGTATAAAGGAAAAGAGAAGTAAGAAAAGGGGCTAAGCAATTGTCTCCTCTAGCCTTTTCACTAGCTAAGCTTAAGTCTCAAAAAAGAAAGGATATAATTCCATAATAGTGGTTACGACGAAAAGTCATGAGGATCCTACTTTTTTCCTTTACCATATCCTTTCTTGATGAGGAATTGAAGAATTACTTTAGTGCTCCCTTAACTCATCTTCCTACCTAGGGTTCATCTCTCATCTATCATCATCTTGTAATTATTGAGGAAGAACTCCAAAAATCATTCCATTCTGACCCTGCCACCTCAGTTAAACTAGAAAGGTCTTTACTAAAGGTAGTCGAGTCTGAAGATGCTAAGATTTCAACTTCATTATGGCAAGCCTATATTGAAATTGCTCTTTCTTTATCTAAATCAATACTGGACCATCCAATGTATAAAGCTTTTCAAGATAGCAGCATGAAAAACTTGGCGGAATTGGCTTCCTTGAAAGCCCAAAAAGCAATTTCCTAGCTCATTACCAAGCCATCACATCCAACTGAAGCGAGCATCAATAGCGACAATCCCATTTCACTACCCGCATTAGCTCAATCTATGATGAGATCACCAAACTGCAGGCTAAGTTGAAAATTTTGGAACCAGAATTGGCTTCAATCTTAGTTAATATCAAAGCTGAAGATGAGCAAAGGTGCCAACTTTATGCGTTGGCTAAAGCTTTAGATGGCAAAATTGTGCCTTTAGTCAGGAAGCAAAAACCTCTTGAATGAGCTTTGGCAATGGGGAACAAAGGGATACTCAAGGCTGAAGCCAAATGGGATTCCATGCTTAGTTGATTTCATATGGCTCAATAGCCTCCTCCTTCAAGTATTATCTTTTGTGCTACTTCACTTCTTCATGATTCCTTTTATACTCATTTTATTCTTACCTTGACATCTTTTGCAGAAAATATGGAATCGACTAGTCTTAAGCTTGCTTTTGGTTACTGCTGCTGCTACACCACTTCCCATTCTTGAGCTTAGACCTAATAATCTTCAAGATAGCATCTTGGCTATCGTTGGGGATGCCTTGATAGTTGTTTTAGAAGAGGAAATGGTTGCGAAACTGGCTACTGCACGAAATAGAGATGATAAGAAATCTTCAACAGATCCTATAATCTAGGCTAGAATTTTATTTCCTTTATTCTTAACAAGTTTTTGTCTAGCTAGATAGCTGGCTTATGCCTATCATTTTGGTACTTAACTCACTTTGCAACATTTTTCCAAATGGAAGGATAATATTTCTTTAAAATTTTTTCATTAATATTTTTAGATGATTCTTTTCTATGCATGTCAACCAATTTGTATGCCACTCCATATATAACTTAGCCAACAATATAGGGTCCTTCCCGATTAGGAGACCATTTGCCAAATCTAGAATCTTTGGTCCTAATAGGCAACTTTTCACATAATATTACCTTCAGCAAATTGTTTCTTTTTCACCCTCTTGTTATAAGATTTTGCAACATTTTCTCTATTTAACTTGATATTCTCTAAAGCCATGATCCTATTATTATCAGTTAATTCCAATTCTTGGAACATGACCTGAGAATACTCTTCAGGATGCAAACCACACTGTTTTGCCATCCTTAATGACTTAACATTTATCTCCATAGATAAAACTGCATCTTGGCCATAAGTTAATTTAAAAAAAATGAAGTTTGTGGCCTTGTTCTTTGAATTTCTATGCATCCAAAGTACCTCAAATGGTGACTCATGCCACTTTCTAGGCTGATCATCAATGGTTCTTTTAATCATATCAATTAAAACCTTATTTGTCACCCTGGCCTGACCATTGGCCTGAGCATAATAAAGTGATGGATTTATTAACTTGATTCCATAATCATGTGCAAATGATTTTACCTAATTGCTTGTGAACATAGTGCTTTGGTCAGCCGTTATAGTTTCAGAAATACCAAACCGGTGGATAATCTGTTTTTTAATAAACCTTATCACATCGGCTTTTGACACACTTGTTATCGCCTGTGCTTCTACCCACTTAGTAAAATAATCAGTTGTTAATATGATAAAAGTATGCCTTTTGGAAGATGGGGGACAAATCTTTTCAATGAGGTCCATTGCCCAGCCTCTGAACGGCCAAGGTTTAACTATAGAATGTAATTCCTCAACTGGTACTATTTGAATTGGTCCATGTAATTGGCAAGCTTTGCATCCCTTAGTATAAGCAAAGCAATAAGCTATTATATATCCATATTGATGAACTAGTCATTTCATATTATGACCAAACTTGTGAGCTCCATATACGCATTCATGGATCTTCCTCATCACTTTCATGGCCGCTCAAACATTTAAGCAACAAACCTTCTTGACTCCTTCTAAATAATTCCCCATCAATCAACGCATATTTCAGTGCTTTCTGCTTTAGCTTGAAATCAACATAAGCCGAGGGATTAGCCAAATATTAGACTAATTCTTGTCTCTAATTGACTGATTTACTCTACTGTTGACCAATTGTGGCAATCATAGCATTTGCTGATTTTGAGTTGTTGATTATAAGAGTCATAGATTTATATCCTGAGGTATGTTCTGCCAAATTATTTGCTACCTCATTACAAAATTTGCGGAGATGAGTTATTATCATATCGGAAAAATGCTCCAAGAATGTTTTTGCTTTTTCTAGATATTCCTCCAACATTGGATTATTGCATTTGTATTCTCCTAATAATTGGCTAATCACAAATTGTGAGTCTCCTATAACTTGCACAATTTTAACATTCAAGGACTTCAATAATTTCAAACCAATTATGAGAGCCTCATATTCTGCTTGATTATTGGAATATTGGACAGGTAGCTGATACATAAACTTTTTATCTACTCCTTCGAGACTAGTAATTACCACTCTTTCTCCTACACCATTTTGATGTTTGGATCCATCAAAAGTCAAAGTCCA
The DNA here is from genome assembly GCA_031439585.1 of Pterocarpus macrocarpus. Lineage (NCBI taxonomy): Eukaryota > Viridiplantae > Streptophyta > Magnoliopsida > Fabales > Fabaceae > Pterocarpus > Pterocarpus macrocarpus. Next base: position 37,704,643 of record CM062514.1, read on the forward strand.
TAGTTTGATTTGCACATAACTTTAGCACTCAGCTAATGGGTTTTATACCTTTATACATGGGTATTGTGCTGGGAAATTGACCAACACTTGTCCTTGCATGGCTTTTAAAGGCACATGCTTTAAAGCAAATGCATTTAACTTGATAATCCATTTTATTAACCTTCCTTGAAGCACTGGTCGATTTAACAAATATTTAACTATATTAATCTTGCATACCACTAGCACTTCTCTTGGCAAAAGATAATACTCCAATTTTGTGCATGCATGAAATAATAATAAGCAAAACTTTTTTATTAGAGTATACCTTGTGTTGGCATCATTTCATAACCTACTTAGATAATATATTGTCCGCTCAATTCCATCCTTTGAATCTTTAGCCAACAAACTCCCAATGGAGTCTTCAGCGGTTGATATATATAACTTTAGAGGCCTTCCAAGAATAGGTGGTATTAGTACAAGAGGTGTGGTCAAATATTACGTAATCTGATCAAATGCTTATTGCTATTCACTACCCTATTACAAAATTCTTCAACTTGCTTAAGCCTTAATAATGGTGAAAAGGCTTTCAATTTACTAGCAAAATTTGCAATAAACCTTCTTATGAAGTTTATTTTGCCTAGCAATCTTGGCAATTCCTTTTTGTTGGCTGGAGGTCTAGCTTCTAACATGACTTTGACTTTATTCTTGCCCACCTCAATACCCTTTTGACGGACCAAGAATTCTAAGAAGTTCCCATTTTAAGCGAATGCTTCCTCATTCTAAGGCATGCTTGCTCTAAATTAGCCAGGTGTCCCTTGAAGTCAGTCGATTTTACAACCACATTGTCAATATATATATCTCTATGCATTGTCCAGTCAAATCATGAAGAATCATATTCATTGCCCTTTAGTAAGTGGCTTCGGCATTTTTTTTAAACCAAATAGCATGACTATCCATTCAAATATGCCAAGCACCCCTAGACAATGAAATGCATTTTTGTGTACATCTTCCCCAGCTAAATAAATCTGATTATATCTAGAATAACTATCCATAAATGATAAAATACCACTATTAGCTGCGGCATCGACTAACATGTCTATAATAGGTACAATATACTCATCCTTAAGAATAGTTAAATTAAATTGTGAATACACACACACACACACACACACACATATATATATATATATATATATATATATATATATATATATATATATCCTAACTTGACCATTATTTTTTATTACAAGAACAATATTTGAAAGTCACTGCACTTATTGAGCTGTCCTAATGAATCTTGCTTTCAATAACCTTTTAATTTCCTGTATTTTCTTCGGCATCAATTTTGGAATGAACCTCTTAGGTGGTTGCTTGAATGGTCTGAATCCTTCTTTAATAGGTGACTAATGCTCAATTAATTTTCGTGGACAACCTAGGCATTTTGTGATAATCCAAACAAAATAGTCTTTATACTTGGTTATAGTTGAACTAGTTGATTTTGGTTATCCTAGCTAAGTAAACCACTGATCTTAGTTTGCCTCGACTCATCATCGATTCCGAGGTTTACTTCAATTAAGGGGTCCTGAGTCTCAAAACTAGGAGTTTCTCTCCTAATTGGTGACATGACTAAATCTATTATGTGCTCTTTTTTATCCTGCTTCTCTGTCATCTAGTTGTTATTCTTTATGTCTGCCAAAACTTCCTTGTCCTTCTCGGCTAGCTCTTGTTGGAACAAGCATTCTTCGATCATTGACTCAGCTGAGTAAAAGGCTAGCCGTTGCAGAACATCTTTTATCACCATCTTATGGTTAGTCATTGGCAATTCCTTGCTCAGGTCATGCTTCGGCCTCTATCTCAACTTGAAAACCTTTGTTTGTGAAGTTCATAGCCTAAATGGCATCTTGAGAGACCCCTGGAGGCCAAGTGATCGGATGGGATTTAGGAATATAGTACATAGCTTCAATCATCTTAACATTAGCTCAAAATGGCTTCTAGTTAGCTAACTACTTCCACTTTGCCATTATTCCAAATCATAAGCTGTTGATGCAAAGTGGATAGGACACACATGCTGGAATGAATCTAGTCTTTTCCCTAGGGTAAAGAATATCCTGGTTTTGCATTGACAATAAAGAACACAATGTTAGATATTTTACTTCCTATTATGAGTTCAGCAATGTAAAAACCTATTACCTCTGTGCTTTCTCTTGCAAAATTGGTCATCTTCATATTTGTCTCTTTAAGATCATTCTAGATTTTTCCTAACTTTCTCAAAATTCCTATTCGCATTATATTCATTATAACACCATCATCTATCAACATTCAGCTAATTGGTCTGCCATCAATATAAACCTTTATGTAAAGTGGCTTTAAATGCCTTGCCAGCTAGAATTTCTTGAACTTCATTATCTTTATCTCATCATTTGCTTTTTTTGTTAACAAATCTTTATCTTCAACTTCTTTATCTTCAGCAACGGTAGCCTATGCGGCCTCCTCGGCAAAAACATCACCTTCCAACTACAGTGGTCGATCCTTTTTCACAATAAACTCAACAGGTAGTACTCTAATGATAGCTGTTAAAATCACATTATCTTGTACATCATCAGCTAATATAAGCAAATCATCATCATTAAGAATTTGATCTATTAGGTTTTTTGACAGCTTTGGCTTTGTAAATTGCCCTCTTTCAGTTGATACTTCACCCGTTTGAGTTTGAGTTTGATTTTGATTTTGGATTTGCTCTTCAATTTCTTGTAGAACTTCTTTCTTTAGGCTCTAGACTTCTTCTTTCTCCATATATTTGGCTTGGTCCAACATAGCCACCATATTCTTCATCTTCTGATTGGGCCTCTTTTTTTATAGTTTTCTTTTCTCAGTCCCAGTCAGATAAGTTGGATTTTTTATCACTTGCTTACCCTTCCAATATTTGTTTAAAAATCATTTTCCTTTGTTGGACTCTGCTCTTGGTTTAATCATCCTGGTACCTCTTGATACTTCGTCATTTCTCACAATAATTCTAAGAGTGGATTTCCCTTGGCTGAAATTGACTTCCATGACTCACTTAGAATCTCTAGGTATTGGATGGTATGAAACATAAGTAATTTGCCTTTGGTCCCACCTTTTACCCTTCAGCTGATTATTCTGTTGCGGAAAGCATAGCCTTTGAAATACACTTTGTTAAGGTATCTTGGATTGCCCTCCATGTTCCATCCTTTCTTCGAGTTTGGGTTCCACTCTTGCCTAACATTCCTCTTTGAATTAGCATGGCTCGAAGCTCTGGTATGCTCCTTTACTACTATTAATTTTGGTCTCCACACTTGCTTAGAGCGGTGCATAGGTCGGGAGATTAAAGCGTCCTTCTTAGCACACTTGTTCTCAGCTGAAATGGAAATCATATTGATAGTAACTGAAGCACAAGGGTTACTGTCGATAGACATATTGGCCCCTTTTTATCTGCGAGTTTGACCATTTCTTCTTTCAAGGCCTGTTATATAATGTTACGAAAAATGACACAATCATTGGTGTAGTATGACTATGAGTTATGCCATTTGTAGTACTTCACATTTTGAATTAGATCCATTGAGGGAAGCCATAGCCTTCAAGAAGCTTAATCTATTTGTCTTTGACTAAGAAGTCAAACATTTGATCTACTTTTGAAATATTAAACATATATGTCTCATTGTCCTTAGTTTTAATCTTCTCTTTTCCTTTAATAGGGATAAGTGCAGGACAAGTATATGGCTTGCTTCCCAATAATTTGGAAGTCATAATTTCTCCTTGTATGGTTCCCTCTTCATCCCTTACTTCCTCCTCAACTGAATTACAATCGATTATAGTAACCAGTTGAGAACCCTTGGGCCCAACTTGATTATTCTCTTTCCACTCTAAATTATTCTACTCGAGAGACTTTCAAAGCGAGTTAGGCCAAATCACCATATTTCGAAACAATCAATTCTCGCTCAACTAGGAATTCATGTTATTCACAACAATAGAGGCACACTTAGCCTTAGGCAGTTGCATGCTACATTTCCCTTTGACCCTTTTGAATCTTGCCAAAAATTATGTGACTAGCTCTTTAATTTGCTGTTTAATGCCCAGCAGATCTAAGACAGAAGCCTTAGGCTGAGGCTTGTAAAATCTGTCTTGGAATAAGCATTCCATATCTGCTTAGCTTTGCACAAAATTTGGAGGTAAAGATGAATACTATGTGAATGTTGCTCCCATTAGAGATAAGGGGAAGAATTGTAGTCTCAAAAAGTCATTTTGGCTAGCCTCAACATGTTGGGCTATAAATCGACTGTTGTGCTTCATTGTAGATTTACCATCCTCTCTAGAAAAGGTGGTAAAATCTAGAATTTTAAAACCTCTTAGGAACTGAACCCTATCCACCTACTCGGGATATAGTTTCCTATATACTGGCCTTTGTAGGGGCCTTAGTTGAACACCAAATTGCCTCCTCATAGCCTCGATTATCATATTTGGGTTAATCAGATGAGGCATAGCCACTCTTGGCTCAACACACGGCTGAGGTTGAATGAGTACAGCCTGTCGATTTATCCCTTGCTCCATTCCTTAAGGCACTATGTTTTAGAGTTGAGCGCATAGTGGGGGTTATATCAGATGTTGTGGTGCATACATAGATTGTGGAGCATAAGCTGATGGTGTAGTATAGATAGGTTGAAACGCTCTTGCAGATTGAGCCACATATCCTTCAATCGGCTAAGTGTTGGCATCTAAATTATGATCAGCCTATTAGGCATCTCCTTGAGACCAATTCATTTGAACCAAGGGATCAACCTTTGGGGTAGGATTAATATATCTAAGTTTGTCCAAATTATTATTAAAACTATCTTAAGAGCTTGCACCTCCAAGAAGCAATCCTAAATTCCTTGGTACATTGGGGGCCTTTTAATCATCTGCACTTAGCCATATTGAGGACCTTGATGGCTCCTAGTGTAAGCCATTATTTCATTAACAGCTTTGGGCATGATTCCATGCATAGCCTCAGCTGAATGACCCTCATTTCACATCATTGGCTACAATCCCGGCTAGCTGCTTAAAAATTTCATGCATCAAGTCATTTATGCTTGAGTCAATTAGCTGTATGATGAAAGAGGTAGACATCACAATTGGTTGTCTCTCCTTATATCTAGTCTGTGTTGAGCTAGACACGTTAGAATATGTTGTTGTGGCCTTAGGCGATGGGGAGGCAAAAGTTATACTCGGTTGCTCTGAAGTCACCACTAGAGGTATAGTCAAGGTAGCCATGAGCATAGATGGTTGTTCCCCTGCTTTTTGCTTTGAGGCCGAATTTTGGTTTGTCGAACTTATGTTGATGGTCTTTCCAAATCTTAGATTCATATGCTAAGTATGATCTAGACTAAGAACTATAAACTTTTGCTAACCTGACCTTGGAGGTCCCATGAGCATGCGAAAAATATGTTAGATAAAAATATGATCAGCTAAACTTCTCTAAGAAACTTATCCAAAAATGAAATTCCAAAGATTTCCAATATACAAGCGATTTGTGCCAAGGAGGATATTCTATCTCTTAGCAAATGGATTCCTTAATCAACTCACGCAAGCAAGTATTGAACAAGATCAATCAACAAAAGATTGAATGGAAATTGAATTTGGATTAAAATATTAAGAATTCATACAAGTTAAAATCTTAATACTGAAGCAAAGGAATGGTAAAAAGCCCAAACATAATGCTAATAAAAATAAAATGAACAATGAGAAGATAAAAGCTTATAATCAAATTAGCATGATGTATATTTCCCCTTAATCTCATATGTTTGAGGTTTTTTTATTATCCAAGGTTTTCTCCTATGACTTGCAACCCACAACTAGCGGCTCTCAACTAACTTCCCATGCATCCACGTTTTTCCTTAGCGGTAATCGTCACCAATCCTCAACTAATTTTTGGCGCTAGTTGCCAACTAACTTCCTTCTTTTTCAACCATGGGGCTTTACTAAATCCTTGGCCTAACATTATTTCTTCAGCTGGTGCATTCTTTCTTGAACCAAAATATTTACCATGGCCCATTCTAATTTTCCAAACCACGCACACCTTGGGTCATTTGTCAGCTCATAATTAATTATCTTGAGCTTCTCACCTTAACCCTCACCTTAAAATTAATTACAGTGCCAATAGTTTTAATAAATTGTTAATTGGTAGGAGAGAAAAATGAAATAAATTCCATAATAAGGGGGGAGTGGTAAATGTAATTAACTTTTTTCTTATCATTTAAAAATTTGAATAAAGAAATTTCTTGTAGAACAAATTAGAATGTTAATAGTAAATTATTATATAAAATAAATATATACAAAAATTATTTAAAATGATAAATTTTTTCAATAAAAATTTCACAACTACTTTTTATTTGTATAAGTAATTTATTTTACATCATTTTAATTAAATAATATTTAAAATTAATTTATATAACCATCTTTTATTAAAATTTTATAATATATTATCCTTATATGATAAAATAGATTATGAAAAATAAATTATTATATCAAATACTATTACATATATTTCTCACAATTTATATCTATACATCCAATGGTGGAGCTTTGAAAAATTTTTTAGGGGAGACAAAAAATTTGAGTATAAATTAGATGATAACAACCAAATTAAAAATAATAGTATATCACATATATAAAGTTCAAAGCAAATAACTAATATGACAAAATAATTTTATAGATTATGAGTAAAAAATTTGTACCTTATAGTATTGCATATATTAACTTAAAAATAATTTTAAAGTAGTATGTTTTATTTGGCTTGTATGAAAATAATTATTTTTGTATAATAAATTATTAAAAAAAGGTATGAAATAATTTATTTATATTTTATCATATTTAATTGTAAGGATTATTTTGATAAAACATTGCAATTAAAAAATAATCAAATTTAATTTATAACCAAAAGTTTAAAAATCCACTTTTACTTGTAAGTGAATTTTATATTCAATAGATTTTTTTTCTTATAATTCACTTAAACTCTTTTTTTCAAATATATGAAATTATTTTAAAATAGTTTTTATTAAAAAATTATTTTCATGCATTTCCAAAATACACATCTGACAATATAAAAAAGTTTCTAAGCTTTCTTAAGAATAAAACAAAAGTTTGAAATTAATAATTCTATTAAATGAATGTTAAACTTGCAATTTAATTCTTATAATTACTTATTTAATGTAACAAAAAATATTTTCATTCTAAAATAATGTTCAATTATGAAGTGAACATTCTTTTTTAGTTATTTTTAATTAAAAAATAAGCTAATGAACTTTTAAATTAAAAAAACCTATTTATATAGAGTAACATCATTTATATAGAGTGACATATTAAAAACTTAATCAAACAAATATATATATATATATATATATATATATATATATATATATATATATATATATATATATATATCCTTTATAATTGTTTATAGGATATACTTTTTATTCATCCAACTATCAAATCACAATTATTTATGATGAAAATCATTTATGTTAAATTTCATCAAAATTGATTATCAATAAATGTGTAATCAAATAATTTTTATTTATGTATATTTTAAATATATATTATGTTGATTTTGAAGTGTACAAAAAGTATATCAAATAATTTTTGATTAATATGAAATTTTGTAAAATTGATCTATATAAGATATAAACTTCTAATCTTATGATGGATTTTGTAAAAAATTACAATAACAAAAAATTATTCAATAATATGATAATTACTTAAAATTATATTGATATAATTTAATCCCACCATGACCCCATTGTCCCTTAAAAGATCCGTCACTGCATACATCGTACGGGTTAAATACACTAATTCTGCTTACATCGCACAATTCACCATGTGATTACTTACCTTATTTTATTTTAATTCCTCCATTTAAATTTCCATCATCGTGATCATTATTATTATTATTATTATTATTATCAGCGTCACAGAAATTTCAAACCTACCCTGTATGGAATTTTGCTATGGGCTATAAGCCATGGATGGTCAAAAACCACCCAAAAAACCATTTTCCTTTCTTTCAATCTGATCCACGACAATACCATTTTTCATTTTAGTAGCAACCATTGGAATAACTCTGCGGTTTGGTACTGAAAATTCCCATCTGAGCCATCTCCAAAACCCTAGACTCGTTTTCCTTCATTTTCTCTTTCATATATATATATATATACACACTCACACAAATAAGAAACTAAAATTCCACACAGCAACAAAACCACAAACCCAAAACCTTTTGTTTAAAACTCTCTAATCTATCGCTCTAAAACCACACTCACTCAACTCACACTATCACCACAAAAACGATGTCCTCTTCCGAATCCCAAGAACCCTCAGCACCGTCGTCGGAGCAATCGCTGAGCAAGAAGGCGGCGAAGAAGGAGGCGGCGAAGCAGGACAAGCTCCGCCGCCGTCAGGAAGCTTCCCTGGCGACCGCCGCGGCGAAGCTCGCCGTCGACGAGGAGGACCCGCTCGCCGGAAACTACGGCGACATCCCGATTGAGGAGCTGCAGTCGAAGGCGGTGGTCGACGCCAGCGGGTGGACACGTGTCGAGCATCTGGAGGCTTCGCTGGCGGGGAAGGAAGTTCTGATCCGTGGGAGGGCGCAGGCGATCCGTCCCGTGGGGAAGAAGATGGCGTTCTTGGTTGTGAGGGAGAACGGGTTCACGGTGCAGTGCTTGGTGCAGGTGCAAGCTGATGTGGTGAGCACGCAGATGGTGAAGTATGCTGCTGCGCTTAGCCGCGAGTCTGTTATTGATGTTGAAGGTGTTGTTTCGGTCCCTGATGCTCCGATTAAAGGCGCCACGCAACAGGTTACTGGTTTCTTCTGTTTTTAGGGTTTAGTGGTTTTGTAAGGACTAAAATTATAGGTATTACATTAGTCCTTCAAAGATTGTTCTTATCATATAAGTTTCTTAAATATCCTGAATAGTTACAAAATTCATCCTTTGTGTCATAACGATGAGTATGGTGATATTTTAGATATTTAAGGAACTTATGTGTTGACAATAATCTTTAAAGGATTAACTTGGCAATGCAGCAGGGGGGGTTTCTTTTATTAGGATTTAGTGATTTGTATTAAACCATCGCTATCCAGAATTTATTGGATTTCGACAAATAGTTGTGTCGGCTCTATATTGGATAAATCGCTCACAATACTAGTTTTATCCATTCACTAATCTCAAATTTTGTAAGTGTTTGAATTTGACATTATGATATTTTTTATTTTTCATTTAAACTGCTACTATTTGGAATCGATTGGATTTCAGCTAATTAGGTTCAAGTGGTGTTAGTCCATTATAGGTGAAGCTCTTCCAACACTAAATTTTTTGGTTTACCAGACTTACCTGAGTTTGTAAGTGTTTGAGTTTGAAATTATGATTTTTTTGGATGCAGAGTTGTTTTGAGATTTAATGCATTTGTAAGGTTTCTCTTATATAATGGAAAAAGAAAAAAATGTTTTTGATGATGGAAATGGTAAAATAGCTTGATTACAATAATATCAATTGCATTTTTTTTATATGCTTAATTTTTAGGTATTATGGCTATAATTCAATCACACACCAACTTGTTTTATACATTAACGTGGTGTCCCTGACTTCTTGAAGCATTACTGTTGCTTCCTGATGGTATGATTTTGTGTCTGAGGCAGATTTTTCTTACTTGCAGCTTCCTTTGATAATGACCCATAGTAAGCCACAGTAATGCTCAAGGTTTAACACTTGCCCCACATTCCTGCAGGGCAAGCTATTCACAAACCCACTATTGCGTTATTTTATAAGAGAGTATATTAAATACCTTCAATAATTACATTACTCCCTCGGTCCCTCCAAGTGAAATATCCAAAGTCCAAACATAGGCTAAAGATAACTTTTGTGGTTAACTTGTAAAGGGCTTGCTAGTAAAATGTTTAGAATGGTCTCTAATTGAGGATTCTTCTTATTCTCCTTAATTGGTTTATTTTTATTTTTATTTTTTCATGTAATTGAACATTTAGTTAGGGATCATTGTTTGTGATTATGGCTTGTGTGGTTTGTTCTTATAGGTGGAAGTTCAAGTGAAGAAGTTGTATTGTGTCAGCAGGGCTGTCCCAAATCTGCCAATTAATCTTGAGGATGCTGCTCGAAGTGAAGCTGAAATTGAGAAGGCTCTTCAGGTACACTGATTAGAGATATGTGTGTGGTTCTTTGTTAAATATAGTGTTGTAGATCCTGTTTGTCTCCCTCTTTGTTTGAGCAATTTGTTTGGCAGGAGCTGATTCTTTTTGTATTATTTCATTCTCGTTGCGTGTCTTGAATGACGGTTGCACTATAGACAGTGTTTAATTCTTCACCCTTTAATTAATGTGATCTCTAAATGGGTGCAGGCTGGTGAACAACTTGTTCGTGTTAATCAGGATACACGTTTGAACTTTAGAGTACTTGACCTCCGAACTCCAGCTAATCAAGGAATTTTCCGTATTCAATCTGAAGTTGGAAATGTAAAGCATTTCATCCGAGTGTTATTCTGAAGAGTTTATTTATTTAATTTTTCATTTTTCAAATTGCAGTTGTTACCAGTCATGGTCACTTTTAAATTTTAAATTTACTGAAATAAATGCATACTTAGACACTCGAGGAATGCATTTGCGTTGTGATGCCAAGCTGAATGATTAAATAAATTTTCGTTGCTTTGTTGGGCAGGCATTCAGACAATTCTTATTATCTGAAGGCTTTGTTGAAATCCACACTCCAAAGTTGATTGCTGGATCCAGTGAGGGTGGAGCTGCTGTTTTTAGACTGGACTATAAAGGGCACCCTGCATGCCTTGCCCAATCACCTCAGCTTCACAAGCAAATGGCAATAAATGCTGATTTTGGCCGTGTTTTTGAGATTGGTCCTGTGTTTAGAGCTGAAGATTCCTTCACTCATAGACATCTGTGTGAGTTTACAGGTCTTGATGTTGAAATGGAGATTAAGAAGCATTATTTTGAGGTATATTTTGCTAGCAGGCATATGTTGTGTGTTTGCTTTTGAAATTATTGAGGGACATAACCTGATTTACTGATATTGAGTTTTTGGGCAGGTTATGGATATAGTTGATAGATTATTTGTCTCAATATTTGATAGCTTGAACCAGAATTGTGAGAAGGATCTTGAAGCTGTGGCGCGGCAGTACCCATTCAAACCTTTAAAGGTGCTTATTTTCTATCAAAAACTTTGTAAAAGATCTTAATAATCTTATGTTGTATTTGATATGCTGTGAGCTATCAGTTGCATAATGTTTAGTTGATCTGTTATGTAGTCCTTACATGAGGCTTCTAGTGTGTCATATTAGATGCAAATGAATGCAATGCTTACATGATCTTGTTTATGAATTATAATCTGATTATAGCCCCTTCAATGTGCAGTATCTTCGACAGACTCTGCGGCTTACATACGAAGAAGGAGTTCAGATGCTCAAGGTAAGCTTAAAAATTCCCATGCTAATTAACTTGCAAGTGGTGGATAAACAATGCATTCCTTAACTTTTTAAATTTACGGAATCAGCATACAAAATATCAACTCTCAACAATCATCTCAGTCAATAAATAAAAAAATAAAATCACGTCTATGTCATAAAATCCTGAAATTATATTCTATATGTCAACAAAAGGTAATTACTAATATATGATAAAAATTGGTGCTAGTAAATGAAACATTTGGTATAATAGATAACTAAGAAGGAAAGGAAGTTTCATAAAAAAATTACGAGGTTAGCTTTCCTCGAAAGTAAAGGATTAAGAAGTAATATTCTTTCAAAAGCCAAAATCTCAACCATAGTAGTCAATCGCGGATAGTGGCGCAGAGCGGTCGTCACAAAAAACGCTATAGCGGGATGACCGCTATTTTAATTTTAATAAATATAAATGACTATTATATATATATATATATATATATATATATATATATATATATATATATATATATATATATGTTCTTAAATAAGAAACTATATATAGCATATTAAATTTTAATAAAACTTAAATCTGATAAGACTATTAAAACATTCAAATCCATAGCTCATAGAGAAAGCGATGGGGCAGAGTGGGGGAAAAAGCAAAGAAAAATTGAGACAACAGAGACAAGAAAATAGAGAATAGAAGGAGTAGAGAAAGAGTATGGTGGAGTACAGGGACAAGAAGAGAGCTAGAGGAAGAGAGGAGATCTGATGGGTCTCAAGTCTCAAGCAAACACCAAACCTTCTGGTCGCCGTCGCTGGATGTTGGGTTGCCTTCGTTGGAGGCTGGGTCGTCATCGCCAGAACGAAGTGCAGCGGCAAACAACGGAAGAGGGGTAGGGAGAGGAGAGCGTGTACAAAGTAGAAGCTCCTGATGTTTGCTTGCTATCGATGAAATAACAGTGGCAGAAAGGGGTATTTACATTGGGGACAATATAGTGGCCATGAACAGCCACGACCAAAAAACACTCCACTTCAGAATCTCAGTCATGCTGGCCCTGTGTTCTGTGATACGATGCCGCTATAGCATGCAATCGCGCCGCAATTGACTACTATGATCCCAACAATGAAACCCCATAATTTGCAAGATACCTAATATGGGTAAATTAAAAGATGTTGATATAAAATATGTAGGCAGATGAGCAGTTTGGTCTAGGTAAGTTTTGAATCATTTGGCCTTGGGTACTTCACTTGAGCTTTCTTTCAATCATTTTGCTTGTACCAATTTTGGTCTTGGGAAGCACTTTTTCCCCCCTCCTTTCTTTCTTCTTTCAGATTTCCAGTTTTCCTGTACACGAGGGAGGTCCCATTTTCTCATTTGAACAGCTTCAGAGCTGATTTGTCATTGAAATCCAAAGCTTTGCCTATCACATGCCTTTTGATCTGGAACTTCACCAGTAAGCTTTCATCAAGCACACAGAATATATCCTAGTATACAAAAAGCGTGTGTATATATAAAGCTAAGACAAGAATTTGTTTTCATCTTATCAAAGTCTAAAACCCAATAATTGAAACAGGGAGCAATGTTAATGTAAACTGAAATAATTCCTCTATTTGTGTTTTGTACACTGACTCAATTTTAAGTTTAATTTTTGCCACCTGTTGGATGTTTGGATTAGCTTTTTCTGGGTTCAAAATAGGTTATAATTAAAACTGTATATGACAGCTTTTTTTGTTGTGTTTTTGTTTTTTTTTTTTTTGGGGGGGGGGGGGAGTGGGGAAGAAAAAAAGAAAGCAATTTTCCTCCCAAAGTAGAAAGCAAATTCCCCCCAAAACTGTCTAAAGATAGCTGTTGAAAGGAAAAAAAAATTGTGTCAACACCTCATTCTTAGTCCATCTCATAGTCTTGCATGCATGCCAATGAAAAATGGCCACTTTGGAGTCTCATAAACGATGAAAGCAGTGTATTGTCTCTTTGTTGTTTACTCTATTAAGGGTGCTTCTTCAGGCAACAGTCTGATTGGTGAGCAAATTGCTACCTCATAAGGTTCCCCGTGTTCTGTTCTAAGGGGTGAAGTTGCTGATGCTCTGAGGTTTCATGTCTATTTTTCCTCTTATAGATGGTTCTGGGAATTCATTGCCACTCTTGAATCGTTGACCTCGAGACTTAGAATCGGACTTGAACCTACTATAACTTTATGGTAGTAGGAATTTACAATATGCATGTGTTGCAGCTACTAATATTTTTTTTATTTTTTGCTTCACAGGATGCTGGAATAGAAATTGAACCTTTTGGTGACTTGAATACTGAAGCAGAAAGGAAATTGGGCCAGCTAGTTTCAGAGAAGTAATTCCTTTTCTCAGTTTTTTTTTTCTGAATATTTTATGTATTTTTTAATGAGCTATTATTTTGAGTTTAATTTGGCTGTAATTTTGTTTATAGGTATGGCACGGAGTTTTATATCCTCAACCGATACCCGATGGCTGTAAGGCCATTTTACACAATGCCTTGCTCTGATAATCCACAATACAGTAACTCATTTGATGTCTTTATTCGAGGTAAGCAATAAGTGATTTTGCCATTCTTTGTGTTTGTGTGACAATTTATTGCACTTAAACTCATCATCTCTAGTTTAGCCATCATGCTTCTTCAAAGATATCTGGACATATTTCCATGGAATATTGGAGTTTCTGTTTCCAATATTTGATTTGAAGTTCTGTGTTTCTTGTCCCTTAGGTGAGGAGATAATTTCAGGAGCTCAGCGTATCCACGACCCAGAAATGTTGGAAAAACGTGCAGCAGCTTGTGGCATCGAAGTTAAGACAATTTCTACATACATTGATTCTTTCAGGTATTCTTTATCGCCTCTTCCTCAGCTCCTCTTGTTGTACCCTGTGTGTCTAGTTTATATGTATATCTTTGGCCTCCCCCTCCTCCTTCTGCTTAGCTCTGGCAATTTATTTATTTTTTCGATAAATAAATAATATGTGTAACAAAAACTAATTGCTTGATTGATCATTCAGATATGGTGCTCCCACACATGGTGGCTTTGGAGTAGGCTTGGAGCGTGTGGTAATGCTCTTCTGTGGCCTGAATAACATTCGCAAGACATCGCTTTATCCTCGTGACCCACTTAGGATCGCACCATGATAATATTATACCCAAACAGTGGCTCGGATACTGCGTTGTTACATTTTTCATTTTTTATTGCAAGATGTTTTCCTTTTTCAGGTAGAATCCTGAAGATATTATTTGAATTAGCAGTCTTGGAGCTGATATAGAGCACTTTATAAGAAGCAATACTTCTGGTTGATTTAATGTAGTTGCTGCTTGCATTGAACTGACCTCTTTTGTTTATTGGATACTCTCAGAAGGTCCAATTTTCCTCTACTCAGTATCCAGCAATTGAATCAACTGTATTAATCGGATCCAGTGAAAATGTTTCAGCTTTATATCTAGAATTCGGAATGATCTCGTAATGAACTTTTCTATTTATGCTCTTCCTCACAGAGATCATTATTTGCAGCTGAAATATTGTTTTATGAATTTAAGACGTGATATCTCCTCGTTTGGCTTGAAACTTCGTTTCATTTTCATTGGATGAGAAAGCATATTCAGTGAAAACCCCATGGCCCCCTCTTTTCCCTCGCCATCATCTCCCCGATTGTGAGTTGGGGTTTTGGAGGGGAGGGAAGAGAAGGGAAGGATTTGAAGAGTAAAAATTTTATTTTTCAAACCCTTTTCTTCCCTCCCTTCCAAAATCTCAACTCACAAACACACTCTAATTGACTAAGGTGAAGAATTACACACTAACATGAACTGGTGTTGTGAGTTATGCTTGTGAACTAGTTTTATCTTCTATTTTGGTTCTATTCCTTTGAAGTTAGTGGTTCATCTTAGAGGTAAAACTTGAAGTGTTGTAGCTTTCTTTTTTAAAAATTATATTTATTTATTTATTTTGAAGCAATGAAGTGTTGTAGTTGGTGTTGGAAAAACACGGATTTAATTTTAAAAATTCAAAAGTTACATTTGTTTTAACATAAAAAAATATGATTTTGAAATTTAAATTTTATTATAACTAAAAAAGTTAAAATTGATTAGTCTTGGAAGTTATTCTTTTCAATTTTTATAAAAAAATTAAAAATAAATTTTTTTAAGAATTTTGGTTATTTTTAAAAAGTTATTCAAACATACAAAAAGTGATTTTTTGCTAAAAAAAATTCTAAACAAAAACATTCAAGTGTGTGTGTGTGAGAGAGAGAGAGAGAGAGAGTGGAAGAGAGAGAGAGATTATCACTTAAAACAATTAGATCTATAATATTTAGGATTGATAATTAAGTCCATTATTCTTTCATCAATTTGATACATTTTGTTTCGCACAAAAATTGTTTGGCTAGCCGAATGGGTTGAGAGTCAAGACATGTCAGGAAATTATTCTGAGATGACCAAGAGGCACGGCTAGTGCAAAACACAACTGATTCCCACGATCAGGGAATTAGTACTAAGAGAGGGACTCTGTCTCTAAGCAAATGAGTTCCCAAATTACTTCGAAAAATGCTTGACAAGCATATTAGCAAATCAGGTCATCAAAAAGGTATTGGCGAACAATTAAAGGCTAATGAAATGGATTGAAATTTAAGCAAGCTGAAAGTAAATGAAATGCTACAAATGAAGTGTGGTAAAGAAATGCTGTAAAGTACTATAGGGTAAAGTCAAGGAATGAAAAGTGCAGAAAACGTAAAGATAAATGTTAAAGGAACTTGTGTTTGATCCATTTGATTGGAGAATCCCTTTACAGATTGTACTTAAGGCTATTTATACACGTACAAAACTTAACAGTTATCCTAAGGCAACTATTAATCACGTTCTCACACAAACATGGCCAGCAAACTTCGTCTTGGTAACCGCCTCGTAACCGTCTTCCATATCTTCCTTGAATACACTCTTCTTAGGGTAGTAGTAACTACTTAAACCGCTCTTTGCCTTTCGTTTATCTCCCCACTTTCTGAACTAGAAACCACCTTCCTCAGCTGCTCCTACTTTCTAGTGAGTGGTCACAGACTTGGTCAAAATCCTACTCTCAACTGTTGAAGCACGTTCTTTCTCCAACCAAAGCCCAAAACTAATATGGATTACCAGCTGTCAGAAAGGCCCAAAGCCTAATAGAAACTTCATGCCCTTGGCTAATAACCACTGTCAATTGTTAGCCGATGGCTATCGACTAATGGCTAAATCAGCCATCGACTATCGGTTGCAACTCATATCAGTTGTCAAGCCTCAAAGTATGTGAATAAGAATTCCTATAGGCAAGTAAACCCAGTTAGAATCCTAATCACAAAAGATAAGGCAAATTAACTGAGTTAAAATAGAAAAATGGTCGAAACAATACTGAAATGGTCTTTTTAAGCCCAAAATGGCCTCAATTGGGCTAGCCCGGTTTGCCATGTCGACGCTCTCGTCTTGGGCTTTTCATAGATATACAATAATGATTATTCTGACACTAAGATCTCAGCCAACAACCAATTGAAGTTTGGCCGAGCATTTTGACCTATTTTAATCAATTTAAGCTGAGCAACACGTTCCGTGCAGGCCGTCAGTCATTTGCCTATTCTTCCGCTAACTACTATTGAGTATTGGCTAAACCCGACTGAATACTGCCTTATCCGGCTATTTCTCCTCGGCTGATATCCATCCTCGGCTAGCCGCAATGTTTTGGTGCCAACACATTCATATTAAGTTGAATGTAGTTGATGAGTGTTTCATAGACAACTAAAATTTAACAATAAATAGAATAGCTAAAACATCTTTGAGAATATCCAATTGCCAAAGCTACAATGCTAAATTTATCCTGACGTCAAACTGTCATTGATTTTGTTAAGAAAAATAAAACCAAAAAGCCGCTAAAGTTTTCAACTTGAAGTACTTTTCTGGTGATCTTAGATCGATGTACATATCTGATCTATTTTTCTTGTAAATGTAACTGTTGGCACCAAAAAATTGCAGCTAGCTGAGGATG
Organism: Pterocarpus macrocarpus; assembly: GCA_031439585.1. Taxonomy (NCBI): domain Eukaryota; kingdom Viridiplantae; phylum Streptophyta; class Magnoliopsida; order Fabales; family Fabaceae; genus Pterocarpus; species Pterocarpus macrocarpus. The sequence continues at coordinate 37,722,087 of CM062514.1, forward strand.
GATATCAGCCGAGGAGAAATAGCCAGACAAGGCAATATTCAGTCAGATTTAACCGATAGCCGATAGTAGTTAGTCGAAAAATAGGCGAATGACTGACAGGTAGCACAGAACATATTGCTCGGCTTAAATTGATTGAAATACACCAAAATGCTCGGCCAAACTTCAATTGACCATTAGCTGAGATCCGGGTGTCAGAATAACCGTTATTGCATATCTCTGGAAAGCCCAAGACGAGAGCGTCGACATGGCAACCTGGGCTGGCTCGGTTGAGGCCGTTTTGGCCCTGAAACAGGCCGTTTCGATATTGTTTCTGCCATTTTTCTATTTTGCCTCAGCTGATTTACTTTGCCTTTTATGATTATGATTCTAACTGGGTGTAGCTGCCTATAGGAATTCTTGTTCACATATTTTGAGGCTTGGCAGCTTATATGAATTCCAGCCGATAGTTGATGGCTTATTTAGCCATCAGTCGATAGCTATCAGCTGACAGTTGACAGTAGTCGTTAGCCGAGGGCATGAGTTTCCTATTAGACTTTGGGCCTTTCTGACAGTATCAGTTATGGGCTTTGGTTGGAGAAAGAATGTGCTTCAACAGCTGAGAGTAGGAGTTTGACCAAGTTTGTGTGACCACTCCCTAGAAAATAGAAGCAGCTGAGGAAGGCGGTTTCTAGTTCAGAAAGTGGAGAGATAGATGAAAGGCAAAGAGCAGTTTAAGCAGTTACCACCACACTGAAAAGAGTGCACTCAAGGAAGACGGTTACGAGGCGGTTACCAGGACAAAGTTTACTGACCATGTTTGTGTGAGAACGTGGTTAATAGTTGCCTTAGGATAATTATTAAGTTTTGTACATATATAAATAACCTTGAGCACAATCTGTAAATGCATCCCTCAAACAAATGGATCAAATACAAGTTTCTTTTATATCTATCTTTGTGTTTTATGAACTTTACGTTCCTTGTCTTTACTTTTCAACACTTTACAGCATTTATTTACTACATTTCGTTTACAACATTTTATTTACTTTCAGCCTGTTTAAGTTTCAATCCATTTATTAGCCTTCAGTTGTTTGCTAATATTCTTTTGGTGATCTAATTTGCTGATTTACCTATCAAATGCTCTTTGGAGTAGTGTGAGAACCCGTTTGCTGAGAGACAGAGTCTCTCTCTTGATACTAATCGTCTGATCGTAGAAATCGATTGTGTTTTGCACTAGTCGAGCCTATTAATCACCTTAAAATAATTTTCTGGCATGCTTTGACTCTTAATCCATTCAGCTAGGTAAACAAATTTTGTGCGAAACAGTAACACTTAATGGATTCTCTTGCAAAGTGATTCAGTAGAGAAAAAGAAAAAACTGATTTTTTATTTTCAGAAATAAAAAGAAAGAACCGTCAAACGTTTCCACCTTAGCTACATTTTGGGTGATCTTAGACGATGTACATATTTGGTGATGTCAGATGAACGTACGTATCTATCTTTAAGGGAAAATTAAAAAAACAGTTATTGGAATATCTTGTAATCTTAAAGTAATTCAGTCGGAAAAAAATCTTTATATTATTCAAACTTAAAAGAATTTGATTCTGAAGTAATCCATGTGAGAGTTGAATTCTTTTAATAATCATAGTACAAAACTCTTATCAAAATCGAATTATATTTACCAAACTTTTAAATTTTTTTTCAGATGATATGAAAGTATAAAAGTTAACAATTAATATTTTAAGAAATAGACCGAATTATTAAATTAAATTATTAAAGTAATAAATTAGCTATAGTTTTTGTAGACAAATCTCTAAATTGATCATTCTTAATTTTGTGTTGCACAAATTAGTCCCTGGAAGGGGGAAAAGAAAAACTCAACTCGTAGTTTCTGCCAATTTTTTGTATCAGATAAATTAATCATTTCTCAATATTTTTAAAGAATTTATACAATAAATTGATTCCTTATAATTTATAAATAATTTAAATTAGACCATAATAAAAATATATATAATATAAATAAATTTATCAAAATATTGACAAGAGACTTATTTATCCTATATTTTTAATATTCAGAAACTATAAGATGCCTTTTTTTCTTAAGAAATCAATTTGTCCGATATTTCTTTTGGTACAGGCCAAATTAGGGATTTTGTCTTTTTATGTAAATGATTTTTATTTCAATCATAAATTTGTCGTAACTTAACTATAAATATAACCAAGTAAATCAATAAAATTATAAATAAAAAACTGTTAATTTTTTTTCTAAATATTATTAAAAAGAGTCATATTAAAAAAATTAAAAGAGTTTTATGTGCTATTTGTTTTATATATTTGAGAAATATTAAAGGAACTCATTTTTTTATGAGATATCATGCTAATTTACTATTTATTGGTCATTAGATGAATTGTAAATTTCACTTAAATTGAGTATGAGTAATAAATCAAGATGATGGTGATTTCTATCATTTCTCTATATATTTTTAACAACAAAATCCAATTGCATCAGGTTTTTTTTTTTTTTTTTCCCTCTCGCTGGATATACATTTGCTTCTTTTTTCCCATTTTATATTGAGCTATTGAACAAGAAGAGCGAACTAACAAATAGTCAAATAGTGTGACCCCCTTGTGACCGTCATTGTGCTGCTCGGGTTGTGACTCACCAAAAATTCCTGGTTCTTCTTCAAACCACACTGAGAGAGAGAGAGAGAGAGAGAGAGAATGGTGAAAGGAAGTGAAATGAAGGGCGTTGAAGTATCCGAAGAGATGATGGAAGCACTGAACTGCACACTGGCGAGCGTTGAACAGCTTGAAACAGAGTTGCCACACGTTCTCTCTCTCTCAAACCCGCAATTTCTTTCCCAAATGCCACCACTTCAGCGTGCTCGCTCCCTCTTCACTCTTGCCAACATCACTTCCAACCTTTTCTCATGTATGCAGCACAAAAAAAAATAAAAAATTGCACCTTTTACTTCATTTTATTTTATTTTAAAAAAAAAATTATTTTCAATATTTTTGTAAAAGTTGAAAAGCATAATTTAAAAAAAAAAATTAATTTTCAATTTTAACTAGTATACCAAAACATTTAGGTTAAGGGGGAAGGTTAGTGCGAGTTCAAGATTAGGGCGTGCTTTCGAACTTATCGATAAAAATTGTAGCTTTTATGTGTATGAACTACTCTTCCTTCCTTTTTCCTCTTTTTGATAAAAAAAAGTCACAACTAGATGTTTGGTAAAGATTATTTTGATGGAAATAGTTGTTTTTTTATTTTAAAAATTGTGTCAGAAAGCTTCTGATTATAAGCTGTTATTAATTTTTTTAAAAAAAAGCTAATTGAAAACATGCTTTGTGTGTCCTGTCTAATTATTCCACTTGATTTCAGTGAATTTTTTTTTTTTTTTTTGTTTCTGTCTAGTGAAGTTGAGGTGCAGAGGCATTAACCCAGAGGACCATCCTGTCAAAGCTGAACTTGTAAGTTTCTTTCGTGCATAAGCTAATAGTTCTTTTGGTTATGCTTTAGATTCTGTTGCATGGTGTGTTTTTTTTTTTTTTTTTTTTTTTTGTTGCTGTTTTCAGGTTTCAACCTTTGCTGTTGCATGTTGCTTAGAGCTCTTGTTTTTTCTATTCCCCAGGACAGGTTAAGATTGTACCAACGCAAACTGGAACTCCTGGGGGATGTGAGTGAAGGTACTGCTATGTTCTACATGTTTCTGCTTTGAGTAGATCCCCAAGTTCTTCCTTGACGGAAACATTACTGGAAAAACTTGTCCTTGAGAAGTGATAACCCTCAACATAGTACCTGAGGATTAAGAATATTTGTCAAATTAGCTCTTTTTAGGAACTAATTTATCCAGTAGAGAGCATTTTTCAAGGACTAGTCTGTCCCTAAAAAGGACTAATTTGACTCACATTTTTTATTTTCAAGGACTATATCAACGGGTTTTCATTTCTGAGGGACGAATTTGTCCAGTGATATTTTCATCCGGGACTAACTAGGGGCTTTTCTCGTTTTGCTTTTTGAATTTTCACGTTGAGAATGAACCAGGGTGCATCATTTTAGGTCTTTCTTTTGGATTTGTTTTAGTTTTAGCTTACATTGGCATGGTTGTCTTCTGTGTTTCAATTATCTGATTCTAGAATTTGATTGGATGATTTGGGTTTTGTTTGTGAAGCTCCACTACTACCTCTGCTTCCTTGAATTATCAGGCTTCTTTTAGCCACTCCTTACCTGACCTCAGTTCAGGTGCATAATGATGAACAAACTCAGACTTTAATGCTTAAAATCATAAGCATCTATCTTAATAGCCCTTGACTTTAGAAAATTAATCTGACAGGGATTAATTTGACTAGCAAGAATACAATGTCGAGGACTAATTTGACTAAAAGAAATACAATTTTAGGGGCGAATTTAATACGAAATAAAATATCAAAAACCTAAAAATGAATTTCCTAAAGTCAGGGGTTGATGACACGAGCTTACAATTACAAGGACCAAAGAGATGGTTACTTGAATTTTTTTTCTTTAAGGGGTGATCTATGTGTATTCCATTTTGAATCTCACATCTGCTAAGAACTGGTTATTTCATGCAGAACAGAGACAAGATATGACTGACATAAGCAAAGGGGAGGGACCAAAGATGAACAACTATCAGGAGCAGGCTGGTCAAAAGAGGAAGTATCCATCATCTGAAGAACAATCTGTTCAAATTGCTGCTGGGGAACTTGTGAACGTGAAGAAAGAAACAGTGGAGGTTTTTGGTGATAATAATGGAAGCATTAAGGAACCGATAGTAATTGACATTTCAGATGATGATGATGATGAGTGATGATCAAGGCTATGAGCTACTTGTGCCCTAATTTTTCAGAATTCTGGTAGAGTTTCCTTTGATGTTCTCATTTACTTTATGAATTTGATGTCTTCCAAATTTTATGTCTTTTGATACAGTAACTGCATTGTGATCCTTATGGCATTAAGAATGTACTCTCTGTCAACTGTATAATGAATGCTGAACCAACAACAGATGTCAGCGGATCTTTTCAAAATTAAAAATGCATCCACTAGATATATATTTTCACCAGATAGGGACATGTATCATTTAATAATTATAGTAATTGTCTGAAAACATTTTACTAATTTTACCATGATTTAATAGTTGATGTTGAAGATTTGTCTTTCAAATGCCTTGATATGTGGAGATCATTCTAGTTGTCAATGTGGATTTAGTGTCAGTTGTCATCAGTTAATTCTTAGAAGTAAAGAATTGGCAATATCAATTTTGAAATCTAGTAGTTTAGAGAGTCATAGATAACTTGCAATACATGTAGTTGTTTGAATTTGAATTTTGAAGTACAGTGTCACAGATGCAACACGTGTGCTTATGACCTGTAGTTGTTTACAAGGAATGTAGGTGGGTTTGAACATCACATTGAATGTTGACGGGGCTCCTATCATTTGTCAAATCTTAGTAAATTGGACAGTTGCCAATTGTTCACTGGGCAACAAAAGTTGAGCCTGAAAAACATATAAAATATAAATGGAAGGTTACTTTTGCCTTGTCCTTGATGAATCAATGTGACAATGTTATAGGGAAGTGGATTGGAATCTTTTATTTGTTGCTTAGTAATATGATAGGAGATAAGAACTATAATTACAGTTAAAACAAAATAGAAATTAATTGACATGTGAGCTGTGAGCCGGAGATTTTGGTTATATGTTTGCGGCATGGCATCATTAATATTCATGTGGATCAAACTGTTGACTCATATTTGTAAATGGATAAAAATAACTGAGTAATTAAGCATTCATCTTGTGGATAAAGCACTTATATAAAGTCTGAAGAAAACAAAACAAAGTTCCTCATGGAACTCATGGCTGCATATTCATTTTGGCCCATCAGATTAAGTGAATATATATATATATATATATATATGTATGTATGTATGTGAGGGGAAGTGTAGGAGAATACACGTGTGTGAAAAAAAATATCATATATAAATCCCACATTGGAGAAGTTGAAGGAAAGAAAAGGGTTTATAAGGTGTGGATTGGAGAAAACTATTAGGTTAACCTTTTGGTTAAATAATACTAGGGCCCATAATTGAATCCAACACACCTAATGCCAACTCTAATACAAAGCCCAAATCATTTAAGCCAAAAAACCCAATGCCTGAAATTTCCAACATGGTTGGTAACCCTCTGCCTTACTGAAGAAGGCAGCATATTATTTTTGGATTAATATTGGTAGAAAATAATCATTTAGGTTGATTAATGACCAATTGTTCCTCTAATAAAATCTTGTTTTGTTAGCCTTCCAGTATTAGATCACTTGCTTTTTACTGCTGTCATTTTAACAGGGAATTTAGGTAACAAAATGCTCTTGTAATAAAATTTAAGGACCTGTTTCAAGTTCAGATATATAACCAATTTTGAGAGTGAGCTATTGTAAACCTAATATAATCTTATGAGTAATGATACTGGCACACCCTCTGTTGTACAGGTATCATTTTCATAATCTTGAAGTACAGTAGTGGAGTTAAAATCATGGATTGTGTGAAATTTGAATGCAGAGACGGTAAAAAAGTTGTGCCTTTGGGATATATTTACAACCAATCATTGAGTTCTGGCCAAACTTGGGCAAATAGTTTCCACAATGATACCACCCAGAAACTTCTTTCGCTATAGTTGGTGATTCCTCTATGATTAAGTTTGCAGCTTAGCTTGATTGATGTGACTGAAGTGGATATGCTTTCATGATATATATGAAAAAGAGCTCCCATCTTCTAGCCTGTTTGGAAGCAAATTGGATAAGTTTGTCACATTTAAGCTCCCCCTACCTCCTGTTGGAGTTGTGTGGAAGAACTAGTTAGTTTGTCTATACTTCTGAAGTTTGTCTACACATCTGAAGTAAAGCTAAGTTTGAACAGAATTAGCTAACTCATTCAGTATTTTTCTTTTTCTTTTTTTTGATGAGTAATCCAAACCTTCATTTGTTCAGAGACTGAATCACTGATACACCACTAAGCTGCAAGAAACAAAATATGTGAATATATTACTGAAAAAAATTAAGATTTTAGGAATTCATCCGACTCTCTTATCCTCTTTCTTTGATGACAAGTCACAATTCATTAAGGGGAAGGTAAAATTTAAGTTATTAGCATTCTACTTACTCATTTCCCAGGAGGTGCACCTTTGTATCTTTAATAAAGTGAGAATATCAATGAATCTTCATTGTACTAATGAGATACACACCAAAAGTTGATCGGCCTCTGGAGCAAAGCTTGAGCAAGTGGTTGTGTGCTCCTAATGTAATTGTGAGGATAGAATCAATTTAAAATGCATGGAACAAGCTGCTTATTGCTTTAAGTGATGTTATATGTGTTTGGTTATTACATTTGATGCTACTATGTTTTTCTTGCTGATGCCACCTAGCGGGAAAACGCTTTGTTGTTGCTACTATGTTTTTCTTGTGTGGTAATTCTGCTCAAATTGAAGAGTCTTGACTCGAAAGTATATGACTCCGGACTGTGAATGATGAAGTTTGTTATACCTAATTATGAACTGCCCTGGCCTGCAACAGACAATTCTAGCCATTGCTTATTTTATACCTTAAATGTTTGGCTTACTATAGTTTGCAGATTTCTAGAAAACTTAGTGTTTATATTTTACCCTTTTATTTTTCCTGAGATTTTTACACTGGCATTTCATTTGGCAGTAAATCTGAATAAAATGGAGTTGTGTTCAAGGGAAAGAATATCACGGCATCCTTGTTTGCTTTGCCATACATTTGGATGACTTTCTTAGCAAGTCTTGGTGACGCATACTCTCAATACTATTCTCCGTGTTTCAACTAACAAGTGGGTGGCATACTGGCATGTTGGCAGGTGTCAACCATCCAAGGTGCACTGCATGTATAGCTCCAATCTCTTTAATTGTCTTCTTAGCTATCATCCATGTTATGTTCTGTAGTTATCCAGTTAACATTGCTATTAGCTTGTGAGCCGGGGAACTAAGTTTTTTTTCAAGGTTGGACTTGCACTTTCAGCATGTATGATGATGCTGGAGCTTAATTTCAAATGCTGCTGCATTTAACTTTGTGGTTAACCTGAATGCTAGCACCAATGGAGGGGAGTCGATCATTTTATGTGAAAATTTCACATGACTTTGTAATGTGTAGATTTTCACCATTGATTAAGAAGGTAGGTCCTAACCTGAGTCCCACAAGAGAATTTTATCAATTATAAAAATCTATACATGACAAGATCATGTAAAATTTTCACACGAGAAGATCCATTTCCCAAGTTGAGTGCTTCTGATGGCCTAATGCAAAAGTCAATCAAAACTTTGATTTGGTTGTGACAGCCTAAAGTCCAACTTTAGGTAGTATAACTGTTCACTTCAGTAGTTGATTTCCCATATTTTGCTTGTTTTCTGCACACACACATTTTTCATGTACGAGGTTCGTCATTTGCTTGTAGATTTTTTTTGATAAAAAAAAGTCCCATCTTTATTTATATAAGTTGGTATTTGTATACAAATTTATGTGATTGTTGGAAAGAAAAGATGGTAATAGCTAAAGCTGTAAGAGAGTGGATATCATTTACACATTTTTTACTTCAGTGTCCAATCATAGGAGGCTGAAGCAGAATGCATCTAGCCATTCTTTGCCTTTTGTTCGAACCCCATATGCGTTCATGTTGCATCAGAGGGGAGAATGCAACCAAATGCCAATAGAAAAAAAGATCCTGCCAAATGGCCTCTACAAGAATTACTTCACTTTATTTTTTAGATACGCTTTTCTTCAAAGATATAACAATGCAACAATTAAATGTTAAATTGAACAGGGAATAAATTCTTTCATATGAAAATTTCGCATGACTTGTTTATGTGTAGATTTCGATTAGATTTTGGGTAGAAAATAGGAAATTTTTTGGATAGATGTACAAAATCATTACATGTTGGTACATTAAAGAATCACCATAGCACCGTTATCATTTATTTAGCAGCTTTACGTAAAAAAGCTATGAATTTTTCAACTCATTTTGATGAGATGATCAAATAATTTTTTGATAAATCATAAAAAGGGGTAAAATTTATACAAGCACATAGCCTAATAACGAATACCATAATTGTTAGATTTTCAATTTAACTCTTAAACTCTTTCAATTTTACAGTTTTATTATTTTTCTAATAAATTCTCAATTTTATTAACAAATTTACGAAATTAAAATTGTTTGGTTTTGAATTAATTTGCAAGCAATATTTTTAAAAAATTGAATAAAAATTCTCAAATAATAATTATATATATAATATTAGAATATTATTTTCATTAAAATTTTTATGTAAAATTTGTTTCCTATTCACAATGTATGATTAGAAATTTTTAAGTTTTCATATAAAATTTATTTCTCATTCACATGCAAAATTTATTTGTAATCCATTGAATTTACTAACATCATGAATATACTATTAAAAAATTGCTCTATTCAAAATGTCATGCAAAAAGTATTTCCTTTTCACATTTTATGATCGACAATTTGAAAATAAAAATCATAAAGTTATTTCCTTTTATAAATTATTCCATAACGTAATATATTTATTGAAAAAAAATAAAAAATAGATAAATTATATAATTTTAATATTTTTTAATAGTTTTATATTTTAATTGAAATAAAATGGAAAGATTTCTTTTGATATCTTTCTTTCAATTATTTTTTATAGAAAGTTGACTAATGAAATTAACATTTTTATTTTTCATTCATATCTTAAGGATAAATTATTAAGAAATGTATATTGATCATCATTGATCAGTATTTTTCTTTTAACCTTTTATAAAGATGAATATAAGTTCAAATAAATTTTATAAATAATAATAGAATATGTTAATCGGAAATAAAATAGTTACGTATGTAATCGATTTTATTTCAAAGTTGATATAAATCTATGTCATTTAGAGGGAAAAGTTGGTTCAATAATTTTAATTATTATATAAATTTATAAAAAAATAAAAAGTTGATTGTATGCTCTGAATGTATAAATGGAGGAATTAAGTGACTTATTACAAAAATAAAGATAAAATATATGAAAAAATAACAAAATATTATAATTAATTATCATTATTATTATACATTATTGCTTAATAAATTGGCTTAATGAACTATTACAAATTTAAGTGATAGAATATTTTTTTCAATACTTTCTTTTTCTACATATTGTTCTTCAACAATTGTAATTAAAACTTTAGTACTTCATGAATTATTACATTTTTTTATCATTAAAATTTTAAGTAGAGCATAATAATTATTACCTTTTCAAATTATATTTTTTAATATGTAAACTCTTATAAAGTTATGAGTCGAGTTTATGATTCAAGTTTAATGAGACTTCGTGAGTTTATCTAAACTCTCAAATTTTTCAACCTTGATTAATGCATTCAACCAAGCTATGGGCTGTAGCCTGCCTGCAAACAGAAGAGGCTATTCTATTTTATAGTATATCTTCAAACTATATAAATGGAGAACTTTTCCGCCCTCTCTTGAACAATTTCTTAGCAGGCTCCATCATCCAGGTTACCTACCTTGTTATTTGATATGGACTGATCTTTATTGAACTGAACAATTATTAAAACTCTTTATAGCCATCAAAGATTATAGTTATATCTTACCTAAAGATGAGTATATAGTTATTTATTATCAATGTTGGGTTGATTTAACTAGCTCGATATTTGTTCCCTTTCAACCTTCGGTTCAAATCTTTATGAATAGAAAAAACGTACCGGGAGAAATTACCTTTACAATGGATCCAGCAAGCTCTGGATTAGACCAAAGAAAGAAAAGTTATTTTATTATTAAATGTAACAAATAATGCTCCGGAACGAGATAAATTAAGACTAGTTTCTTTGTTCACGCTGGTTTGACAGATTACTGTGTACCTAAAATTCCAAAGATTCTGGTGTCCTTACGATATTGTCCAGTTCAGTTCAGTGACACTAGCGTTGGCTACAATCAATAATTTCTGTTCAATTACACCTCATAAAATTCAACTTCACGTTCCCAAGCGTAGTAAACAAGGGCCTCAAGTGATAATACTTATATTTACTTTTGTCACTATGAAGAATCTGAAGTTTGGCAAAGAATTGTCATATTGCAATATTCAGTGAATCAATGTGCATTAGAAGTTAATAGAATAAGGCCAATGCCAAAACATACATAACCATATATTAGAAATTGAATCCTGCAACCCCTACAATAATAACAAGACTCACAATCACATCAATGTGACAAGTCTCTTATAAACTATCCCAACATAAAACAAGATGTGACAATTCACATCAGAAGAGCCACATAGCCAACACTCCCAGAGCCACCACAAGGCCACCTTGCAAAGCTGTGGCACCACCACTAGAAGGAGCAACAGCTGGACCTTCAAACTGTGCTGGTGCAGGTGCAGGTGCAGGGGAAATACCAGTGTACCTTCCCCCCCTTGGACTCAGAACGACCACAACCAGCTTCTCACCCTGCTCACAGTGACCCTTTGCCCCACTGATGAAGTAGAATGGCCCAGGACGGTCAAGCTCCACCTTAGTGTTCCCATCATTGTACTGCTTAATTGGGTTTGAGGTGCTGCAATTGGCGTAATCCTCCTTGCTTACTTGCAATACTGAATCTTTCCCACCATCATATTTCCAAACTGCGGACAAATGATTAAAAGAAAATGTCAGTGATTACTCATTTACTCACACAAACACATTATCTTATAAGAACTTTAATCAAATTTCACCATGTATAAAGATATCTTCAAATATAAATATATTTGAAAAATTGTTGACAAAGATAAGTGTCTATGATGTATATAGTGAATAACAATTACTCTAATATAACTTGCATCTTAATAAAATAGAATTGTTAGGAAATATATATCTTAGAGGCATTATTTAAACATGACTCTACGGTCTTATGTATGTCAAAAATAATAATAATAATAATCGAAGTGACAATAATATACATATAAAATGTGTTGAAAAAATCATAATTATTTCTCAAAATTAAACTGTTGCCAAACATACACATAGTGCCTCACAATTCTTCTAATAAAAATTGCATCTTTAATAAATAAAAAGAAAAAAAATATATATAGTTACCAAGATGGTCGCCAACTTGGAACCTAGCCCTTTCTGCCCATTTGTTGAGGGACTCTGAGGAAGAAGGTGGAACCTTCCATGCATCTTCCTTGCCTCCAACCAAGATTTCCTTAGCTCCAGAAAAGCCAAAGAGAACGAAGAAGACCAAAAAAGAAGCTAAGAAAGTTCTAGAACAACCAGCCATTGTTTCTCACAACTTGAAAAAAAAAAAAAATGCTAAGGCGTTTTATTAATGAGATAGAAAGGTCGGTGTGGCTCTGCACTGTGCTGAAGTATTGCAATGCTATGTTTGTAGTGTTGAATTTATAGTGGTGGTGGAGATGAGAGAAACTAGCCGTTGTAGGGTACCTTGGGAATGGTAGATTTTTCTAGAGAGACTCCAGAGTAACACACCTGACACCATGGTGTGGGGGCCACAGGCTTATGTTCTTGTCATTGCTTGATTGGCCATAGAATTAAAACAACGGTGAAAAACCATGGATTTATGAATAAGCTAAACGGAAAATTGGGAATTGGGGAGGCACTACTGATGGTGGTGCCTTGTCACGCGGTCCTTGCATGAATGATGTTTGGTTGGGAAATTGTAGAAACGGGATTAATGTGGGAATGGTTTGAATTGACAGAATCCTATGTGAGTGCTCAATATATCCAACGATCATGAGAAACTTGCAAGAAAGTTTATAACTTTATACCGTACTCTCTTTGTCCATTTTGTCTATTAGCCTTAAAGAAAAGCTTTTAGTCCATATCGTTCTTATATGTCAATAAAAAAATTATAATTGATTTTAAAATTTTACTCTTCACATAATTTTAAGTATAATATTAATAAAAAAGATGCTGTAAAGTAATAAAATAAATTAAATTATTTTAGTGAATATATTTTGTAATCAAACTTTGATTTTAATTTTGTGCATATATTATAATTAAAAATATTTGCTCAGGGCACAAATAATCAATTGTTTATAATGTAATTAACATATAGTTTTTTTTTTTATCACCGTCATAGTATATCTATTTTTGGTGCAATAGTATCTATTAGTTATTCTTATATAATATAAAGTACAGTAAATGTTATGAATTATGATAGTAAATATTAGATGGCAGTTTTGATAATGGAACTGGAAAGTGAGCAGGGGGAGAAACTACACTACTATATATTAAGTTTTTAGTAATATTTATTAAAATTATAACATTTAAAAAATATTGTTAAATGTATTTAAAAGTGTTATTACAATTATGTAGTAACATTTTTACAAACATTGTATATAGTTTATGTTATTAAAGAACTTTAATAATATTTTTTTAATAATTTAGTAACATTTGAATTACATCTCAATTATGTTGTAGTGTTAGTTGATTTTTGATGTCAAGACATTTTAGAGAGATTGGTTTGTCATTGTCACAATTTTTTTTTCTTTTTTTTGTGTGGAGGTACTAGAGTTAGAAATAACAAAGCGGGTCAATCCATACCTGCCTGCCAATAACCCACCCACACCGGGCGAGGTGGGCCGACTTCCCTTAGTAATATGAGTTAGTCATGTCAATCCACCTCATTTTGTAGTGGGGTGACAGGCAAGCAAGTTGATCTGCTAAAAAAGTTAAAAATTTAAAATAATCATATTTTAATGAGTTAAATCATCTAAAAAATTAAAAATTAATAAAATTCACCTAAATATATCGAGATAATATCCATATAAACTTAAAAAAGATCTTAAATTACATAATTTACATCCAAATTCAAATATAATATGTTAATAATATAAATCAATTATAATAAAGTAATGGATCATTTAATAAATCTATATTCTATGAATCATAACCACAATAGATTAATAAGGAGTCTCCACAAATTAACCATAATAAGCTTATAAAAAAGTCTATAAAGCATAATCAACAACTACATAGTCCACGACAAAATATAAATTCCAATTTTACATATTACGTAAACATTAACCAAATATGTTATTTCAACTTTAATAAAAAAAAAAAAATCCAACCCACGGCCCAAACTTGCCCCGCCCTACCTCAATCTATGTGTTAAATGAGGCAGGTTAAGTAGGTTGAATATAATAATCTAACCGATCAAAAAAGACAAGTTATTTCTGACCAGAGTTTTATGAATCAAATAAAATTATTCCTAAATCCTAATCCCCTACCATAAAAGGGGTTGTCTTTACTTTGGATTTTCTTTTGGATAAGACTTGTATCAAGTTCCTTATATCCATTTCCACTAATTCTCAAATCAAATAATGATATATGGATATTTTTCTTGGAATGAGTAATTTAAAATTTAAAAATATACACTTTTCTCAAGAAAAATGTGCACTTATCATTATTTGATTTGAGAATTGGATAGAATGGATGTAAGGAATTTGATCTAAGTTTTTTCCTTTTCTTTTTCCTTCCATTTTTTATTTGTTAGAAGAGTTATATTGTGTGTACATAATATTTCTTGGATACCGCATTGACATATACCCATCCACCATTGGATACAGAATCAGACCCAATCCAAGTAGGGTTCACACTCAATTTAATGGTGGATGGGTGTGTATTGATATGGTGTCCAAGAAATGTTATGTACATATAACATCTTTCTTGTTAGAATAAGTTGCTTGTTTAGTCTGAGTATTTTTATGCTGCTCATATTAATAATTTCTATGGATTCCATCTGTAGCTAGCCGTATCTACATAAAATAGCTTGTAGATGAACTGTTAAGAAACTTTGGTTATAAAATTTTGCATTGTTTTATAGCAAAAGAGTTTCTCTCAATTTGCATGTTTGGAACTTCTTATGGACACGAAAAATTCTTTGAGACATGACTTTTTAATAACTCATTAAGGCAAATTCACAATAAAGTTAACAAGACTTACAAACAAATAAGTTTAAAAAAAAAACATAAAAACAAACAAAAAGTTATTGAGACCTACTTTTATTGTGAGTGTGCATGAATATTGAGTTGTTAAACTTGTGCCTATGTAAGAATCTCTCTAAGGAGACAATAAAATTTACAAAGTGCTAATATGTACTTCATTAGAAAAAATGATAATAAACTAAATGAGTTCCTTATTATTTTAAGATACATGGTTATAAAAATGGATTGTTTACCTTATTGCAAATATGTTCATGTAGCTTCATTAATATATGATGATCTCCCTTCAAATGGATGACTCCCCCTTGCATCATGGCCTACCCTGGAAACACACCAATTATGGTGTTCGGTGATGCTCTCTTTCCCCTTGGATTTCGTCAAGTTGTTTCTCATTCTCCCTCTATCCTTTGTGCTTGAGCCCCATATACTTCGAATTATTATTGAGATAGGCCGCTCTATAGGCTCCACTAGACTGGCTACAGGACAGTTCCATCAAATTGTAGTTTGCATCACATGAAATATGGCTGCAATATTGCAGTTGCTACAACAACATTACACTGCAATTGTGATGTGACGCTTATTCACATAAATTGACCACAACATATTGCATGAAGGTTACAACGGGCCGTATTAGGTAGCAATAGACTCAAGTTGTAATGAGCACATAAAAATTTCACATTACATCAACATAATGCACATCGTAACAACCACAATACTTGCAATCGCAGTAACCATGACAGTGACTGCATTCCTAGCTATAGTGTAGTTAGATTTATATAGTGACTGCATTCATAACCTTGAAGGTCACAACGAATGAAGTTAGATTTATACAAGAAAAAAATTGGTGAGATGGGGGAGTGTTCTGTAGTGTGTTGCTGGTGTTAAAGATGATCAGATAAAGAGACTAAGGAGGTATGGAAGAGCTATTGGGGTATTGTACGCGATTGTGCATGATATTTTGGAAGAGAGATTGAAAGGTATGGGTGCTAATGACAGGAAAAACAAGGGTAAAATTTATGTGGAGGTTTATGGTGTTCATAAAACAACAGAGGTGGTGGTTGAAGAGCTTTGAGAATAGGCTAAGCAAGAATTGGATGGATTTGAGAAGCATGGAGAGGGAAGGGAATAGATGATGGATCCTCTCATGTAAAATATACACATAACCTTGTCATGTGTAGATTTTTATTATTGATTAAGCTTGGTTCCCATAAGAGAATATAGTCAATGCTAAAAATTTACACATGACAAGATTATGTGGTGTTGAAGATAGACAAAGCTCACTACAGTAGAAATATTTTGATGCATATAGAAGCATGGTTGTTGTCATGGTATAGGCTAGTGGCAAAAGATATTCATTATGTTTAGTCTTTTGACAATGCTTGTTTTAAAGGATTAAATTAGGTGAGTAGTTGGTAACTTGTATGTATAAGTATGAGCAATATGAATGAAATTGGTTGTGAGTCTTTCTCCTCCCATACATGTTCTGCTATCAACAAGTCTGCCCATAGCTTCCTCAAATTCCAACATGTGAGACTTAGGATAGGGCCTACCTTTTATCAATTGTAAAAATTTATACATGATAAGGTCATATAAAGTTTTCTCATAAGAGAATCTACTCCTAGATAGAGAGCAATCCTAGGGATCAAGTCTTTCCTCTTTACAGTCTTGTGGATTATGCTACTGATCAAAGTTTCAACTTTGATGATACCAGTGGATGATGGGTTCTTGGACTTTAACTATGTATAGTTCTTCAATTGATCTCACTCCCCGAGGGTCAATTATTACATAGAGAACTTAGTTTAGAGCATGGAACTGCATTTCTAAACAAACAACCATGAGCATGTAGAGCTTGATTTTTCATTTCTTTTTTGGGTTTATCTTGACCATCAACAGGGATGAGGAAGTTCCCAACCATGGAGCCAAAAACAAGAGCATTGTCTATGTTGCACATGTATGTATTATACTGTTGCCATTTGTGGTACCAAGTTAACATTCCAACTCCCTAAAGCACTAATATTCTTATTACGCTTTAATTTTTACATTTGACAATTCATATGTTGTAATGCATACGAAGCATTGTATTCTGAGTGTCATACATAAATAAATCATAATTTACATATTTTTATAGAATATATAAATATAATGTTTCATGTCTTAGTATTTTTAAGATTTTCTATATCAGTGTCTATTTTGAGTGTTAAATTTGGCAAGTTAAATAAAGTGTGTACATTCTCAAAGGAGAAATGTTTTTTGTACATCCACTCTCTCTTATATAAGTGACACCCTCTTCCTAACTCTCTCCTCTTCCCTTTTGTTTTTTTAACCTTTTTATTTTCTTTCATAATTTTTTTTTACATAGTTTGTGAATGGATGTTGGAGGATATCCCACTTTAAAGTGGTACAAATAACACAAAGTGGGCTCAAAAGGTGTGGTCAGGAAGGTGAGGAGTGGAGTTTCCTTTTTGGTTTTTGAATGGGATTGTCTGTCTGTAAGGAAAGTGTGTTTGTACTCGCAAAGTCTGGACTCTGTGCCGACTTAGTAACTCAGTTAAGATTTGTTAAAAATAATAAAAAATAATAATAATCCAGTCCAATCAACGGTGGATGGTGATAGTGAGTTGGTGGATGAGTCCAAGTTGAGTCCACGTAATACAACTCTTGTCAGTGTGGTCAACAAATGGCTAGCTCCGTTAGCTTTGAGAAAAGAAAAATGTTATTTCTATGTCTATATTAGATATTCTTTGAGATATTACATGAGTATAAGTATAAAATCGATAAATGAAAATTGAAAAGAAAAATTCTAAGTATTTTTTTATTGCATGTGAGTGGAGATATCCCCTAATATATAAATAAAAATACTTGAAAAATAAAGGTCGAGGGAGGTTGAATCTCTTGTGAAGAGTTATGAGTATAGTTTTGAAAGTCAAACTGGTCAATATACTATGGCTAATTCAAAATTTAATGGTTCTATTGTAGTTGAATTGAATTTAAATTAAATATATATAATTATTTATATAATAGTTAAATAAATTTAAATTATATCATAAAAATAATAAATTATATCATTGGTTGTTGATTGATTCACATAATACTTAATCTTCATTTTTTATTCGGTGATTGAATCAGACAACCCGGTCCAATTTTTAGAATATTGGTTATGAGAGTGTATTTTAGTAATTTTAGTTAGGGAGGTTTGGTAGTATAAAAT
The DNA here is from genome assembly GCA_031439585.1 of Pterocarpus macrocarpus. Classification (NCBI taxonomy): domain Eukaryota; kingdom Viridiplantae; phylum Streptophyta; class Magnoliopsida; order Fabales; family Fabaceae; genus Pterocarpus; species Pterocarpus macrocarpus. The sequence goes on from CM062514.1 coordinate 37,740,278, forward strand.
ATTGGAATGTTAATGTTTTTATTAAATATTAGAAGGATTTCCTCATAAAATTTACCATTGAATTGAATGTTCATATGTTATTGTTCAATAAAAATTTATTAAATGGTGTGAGAGTAACTTTGACTTACATCAACGCCAATTGATTTTAATTATATATAAATACGGGGAAGAGATCAACTAGCACCAATATTTTTGTTAAATGATTTAGTAAAATATATCTTATTAAGGGCGAACCAGCGTATGCTTTGAAAATCTTCTTCTCCGAGAAAATTTTTTAAGAACTTGAGCTATTAAGAGAGAGAGAGAGAGAGAAAAGTGAGAAATAAATCAAATTATAAGAACACAAAGAATGTTACTTGGAGCAATGGAAAACAACCAATTTACCTGAATAATTGAAGATCGTGATGATAGAATTAATTTTTGTCCATCAATTCTTTCTGAAGTTTGTGGACATTTATCATTCTTAAAATACATTAAGACATCCCAATCAACTCTCGCAGCATTGTTAAAGAATTGTTTGATGGGAAGTTCACCTCTTGCTTTAGTTGAAACATTCTCTAATTGCTCCAAAATGATGTCTTTAATGCGTTGCCCTGCATCAAAATCAATATTAGAACATAGCTAAACATTCACCATTTTTTTTTTCATTTTTTCTTTAAAATTTCTTTGTTGCTCTTTTTCCTTTTTTATTGTAACCATTATTGCTTTTTCTTTTGATATTATTTATTCTTAGTTTATGTGCAGTCATTTAAAAAATATATATATATATAAAAGACCAGACTTCAATTTTATTTATGAGTTTAGTTAAAAAAAATATTCTTAATTTATATGAAGTAATTTTTTAAAAACAATTATAAGACCAAACATTAATTTTATTTATGAGTTCAATTTTTCTAATATATATATATGTAGCACCTCCAAGCGAGCAACTCGTTGCTGGCTCAAAGACCCAAATTTGGCCAAGAAATCCGCACGGAAGTTTCCTTCACAAAGTGTGCGAGATAAAGTCACTTCCCAATCCGTGGCTCCTTGTGTCGCCACAGCCTCAAGAGCATGAAATGTCACATATGAGTCTTCACTAGCTGAATGGCTAAAAGAGAATCACTCTCACACCACAGTCACTACTAGAAATAGTCGAAACAGTAACCAATTTTGTGATTGATTTTTTTTTTTGTTACAACGAAAAAAATTATGACCGATTAGAGTAGAATAGGATAAAATTTTGGAGAAAAAAATCAGCTACAAAATCGATGACAAATTAACTTTTTGTGACCGATATGCGAAAGCAAAGAAACAATTTTGACAATAGAAATTGGTCGCAAATTTTGCATTTGTAACCAATTTTTTAGACCAATTAATAAAAGTCAACAAAATAAACAGTTGAGAAAATTGTAGTCGCAAAATCGGTCGCAAAAATTAAATTTTGCAACCAAAGAATCATTCTTAAATGTAAAAAATTTTGCAACCAATTAAATAAATTGTTAAAATTTGATTTGCAACCGAAAAATCTATCGCAAAATTTGCAACCGAAAAATGGGTCACAAATTTAAAAAATTTCAAAATAACCCGTCAAACCTTGAAATTTGTGATCAAAATCGGTCACAAATTTAAAAACTTTAACGTAAAAAAGATGTAAAACTCATCTCCCCCATTCTCTGTTATTCTCTTCAACATTCACTTTCCCAATTTCTCTCCACCACCAACCCTCCCCCCAACCCAACACTCCCCCCCCACCACAAGCCCATGCCGCCGCCACCAACCCACGCTGCCGTCGCTGCTTGTCTATGCCAAAAGGGACACCGCTGCAGGAGCCACGAAGACACTATTGCAAACCCGCGAAGATGCCGCTGTTGTAGGTTGCCAACGCCGCCGCTGCTGTCCCGCCAGATTCACCGCCGCTACTCCTCCATTGCGGTGCTCTCATTTGCCTTTGTTTTTTCTTTTTTTTTTCAAAATTACTATTCTGTTTGTTTTTTTTCAAATAATTAGGAAGTGTTTATTTGTTGTTAGTTTGTTTGTTTTATTTAGTTTTTTAACTAACATTACTTACTTGTTTATATTGTTAAATTGGTTGAGATTTTTGTGATTGATTTTGGATTTTATTGGTTGATTATTGTTGTTAATGGGTTGTTATTTTATTTGGAATTTGGTTTAATTATATTGTTAGGTAAAAGTGAGAGTATGGGATTGTTCTAATTTTTTTAATTCCTCAAATCTGTTTTTTTTATGTAATTAGAGTTTTGGTATTGTTAGTTAATTGTATTGGTTTGTTTTTGTTCTTAAAGTAATTGAGGTTTTTGTGATTGATTTTTTATACTTTTGGTTGATTGAGAGAGTTTGTTATTATTGAGAATGGTTGATTTAATTTAAATAGGGTTTAATAAAATTTTTGGTTGATGTTGGTTAGATTGTTTTTTTTATATTATTAGATTGTTTTTTTATATTAATGATTATTGAATATCTACTTAATTTGCTGAAGACTAAATTGATAAATCAGAAGATAACATAGAGGTTGTGGAAGACTCAATTGAGCAAATTGAAGACTCAATAAAATTAGTGGAAGACTCAATAGTTGAAGACTCATTAGATAAAATTGAAGACTCAATAGAGAATGTTGAAGATACAATAGAAGTTAATGAGGATTCAATGAAAGTTGAAGGCTCAATGGAAAAAATTGAAGAACCATAGAAACGAGAACTAGTTAGAAGTATGCTAAAAATTTATCTTGTTAAGTTTTATTAAGAAGAACCTTGTAGTTTGGTCAACAATGTATGTTGTTATAGTTTTTAGTTTATGTATATTGTGTTTAGAATATATATAGTTGATAGTAGTATTGACTATATAGTGTATGTTGGAAAACTTGTTGTTGTTGAATATTATTTAGACAAAAATATGCATTATGGATAATTGGATATTGTTTTCTGAACTGTTGTTGAATTCAAGTGTATTTAATTAGGATTTATAATATTCTAGTGATTTTTTTTTTCTGTTTTTAACTTTGCGATCGATTAATATTTGTGATTGATTTTGCGACTGAAAACATATGGTAGTAGGCATATCGAATTTCATATTTGCAACCGATTTTGAACAAACGACCAAATCAGACATGGTACATGATTGCTTTAAATTGGTCGCAAAAATGTTTGGTTTGTGAAAATATTTCCTGTTTTCATTGTCTGAAAATAATTTTCATTTTCAGATTTTCTAAATTTAGGAAATGCGTTTGGTTTGTCTGTTTTCAAAAATGGGAAACAATGAAAACATGTTTAGTTTGTCTGTTTTTAAAATATATTTTCAAAATTAATCAATCATCTAATAATGCAACCATGTACCACTACATAACATAAGACGCCTTCCAATTCATTTCTAATCACATACAATTCAAAAAAATATTAAAAAAAGCCAAATCATCAAATTACTAGTAAATAATATACACGAAGCTAATGCGGAAGAGGAGTTGAGTTAGGAAGCAGGGACCTCCTGAACGGTGAACTTCTCGTGCAAGAGGAGAGCAAGAACAAAGGTGGCCCCAACAAGGAAATAGCATCCAAAAGTGTCGAGTTCCCTGTCGTAGCTTCTCCTAAAGAGAGGGTGAAAGCACATGCACCACACAATCGCCAACGAGTTCACAATGAACACTATCTTCATGATCGTGTTGTACATAAAAATGAAGTCTATGAACATATCCAAATAACGCGCCAGAAACACCGATGAGGGACGAGTGGCGGTGAACAGCGACAAACAAGTTGCAAAGGACAATCGGCAATGAGCAGCAAGAAGCAACTAATGAGCTGCGCTAATCAGAGCATTGGGGAAGTGTAAAAAAAAAAAAAAAAAAAAATTGGACCTTTGGCTTGATGCAGGTTCAAATAGGGGACATGGTACCAAAGTTGGATAGTAGCTCTGATTATTACGATTGTACCACCGTGTTCTGAGTGAAAATGTTTTCACGTAATAAACTAAAAATGTTGAAAATGTCTTTTTGTTGTTTTCAAAATTTCCGGAAATTTGAAGTCCATTTCCCAAAATTGAAAACAAAAATTTCTAACTAAACATGTTTCCATTAGCATTTTCTATTTTTTGTGAAAATGAAAATGGAAAATGGTGAAACCAAACACCGCCTTATATTTGCAACATGCCTAAATGTAACTGAAAAAATCAATTGCAAATGATCTTTGCGACCGAATTGACTCATTTTGCGATCGAAAAATCAGTCGCAATCAGCCAATTTTCTAGTAATGAGCCTTCGCACACTAGTCTCCCAAGCAGCGAATAGCTTGAAGCTCAGCAAGCTTAACTACACCCTCCTCCAGCACCCAACAAGCTCCTCTAGCTTCCTAACGAGAAATAAAGAAGCTGCTTTCTTGAACATTTAAAGCATACAAATCTAGCTTTATTTTCCTCAGCACTTCAAAATCTGTCATCTAGGTTTGTTGAATAACCTCGATATTCCTTCTGCACCACACCCACCACAAGGTTACCAAAAATAAAGCTGCATCCTTTCCCAATGCAAATTCACGGATCTAGCCATGATGATCAATATATTGATGAAAGAGGCCATACAATCCAACCTCTGCCATATGCTCTTAGAAGTCGGACAATCACAAATTCATTGAGTAATGGATTCATCACTTCATGGCAACGCATACAACCCTCACTAGCACCAATTCCGCGCTCCCAGCGCAAAGAATTTGTTGGATTTGCATCATGCATAGCTAGCAAAACTAGATATCTACATTTTTCTTAGGTAGGAAGCTTCCATAACCACAACCAAGAAAAGTGCTAGGCCTTATCAAGATTATGAGGGACCAGCCAATTATACCCTAAGAATACTGAGTAAGCACCAAAAGGAGAAGATATCCAAACCACACAATCCTTCGCATCCTTATGCAACCAAATTGAAGATTGCTCATTGAATGCCCGAATATCATCAGGTAAAGGTGTGCTAAGCACTTGGAGACTCCAAGATCCTTCCCTTCACTTTAAGAAGAGAGTTTGAAATGTGAATGTAGGGCACCTGAGGACACTAACTACCAATGTAAACTAATCATCATATCAGAAAGAATTCTGACCATCGCCCAACTTAAAAGCAAACCCTTTTTTAAGAAACGCCACAACTTTTATAATCAGCTGCTAGGTTGAAGAGGAGCCAGCTACATTCTGTATATTAAGATCAAACCCATCAGGCACATGTCGTTGCAAAAGAACAGCAAGCCAAATTTTCCCAGAAGGTCTCAAGAACTCCCATACCAACTTGCCCAACAGGGCAATATTCATAAAACTAGGCTTGCCTTATACCCAAACCACCTAGCCTTCTAAGCTTCAAAACAATGTCCCAACTCACCAGATTGAAGCCTCTTCTGCTCTCATCAGCACATCATAGGAAGTTACGAATGGCCTTGTCAATATCTCTGCAAACGGACTTGGGAATCCAAGTGGTGTGCATATTATAAACAAGCATAGATGATAAAACAGATCTAGCAAGGGTCATACGACTAGCTTTATTCAGCAGCTTCCTTTTTCCAGAAACTAACACAGGCCTTGATCTTGTCAACCAAAAAAGAAAAATCTTGTCTCCGACGTCAACCTTGTAATAAAGGATAAGTAAGGTATTTACCCAAATCATGAGAAAACCGATTAGAAGAAATACTAGCCAAGCTTTCTCTTTTCCTTCTCGAAACCCCTTTAGACACAATAGCCTTTGATTTCACTTCATTAACTCGAAGGCTAAAAGCTTCACCAAACTAATGAAGGATATCCAGAATGTAATGCATTTGAGAAACGCTAGCCTTAGTGAACAAAAGTATATCATCTGCAAAGAGCAAATGAGATATAGCAAGGCCTCCCATGGAAATAGAAATGGTTTTTTAGATTCTCTTATTCACACTATCCAAAATTGGCGAAGATAAATACTTCATACATAGCATAAACAAATATGGAGACATAGAGTCCCCCTATCTCAAATCACAGCTTGGAGAAAAATATCCAAGTGAATACTATTCCATAACAAAGAAAGAAAGAGGAGGAAGTCGTACATGCCATAACTAGGCAAACAATATGCTCAAGAAATCAAAACCCATACAGAATGCTTTTAAGAAACCCCCAGTCCACATTGTCATAGGCTTTATGAAGATCAATCTTCACTATGACATACCCTTTATCTTTCTTCCTAGGCTTCTTATTCATGAAATGCACAATCTCTTAGGCAATAACCACATTATCTATAGTATTTCTTCCTAGAATGAAACTACTTTGGAAAGGACCAATAAGTTTAGCAATGAAAGGTCAAAATCTATTCACAAACACCTTCATGATCAATTTATAAACAACATTAGATAGGCTAATTGGACGGAATTGGGACAACATCTCCGGATTATCCCCTTTAGGGATTAAAACAAGCAAGGTTTCTGAGAGCTTGTAATCAAAGCTTCCTTAAGCAAAAGCGTCATGAACCAAAGCCCAAATATCATCACCAAGGATATGCAAATACTTCTTAAAGAAAAAAAGTTGAAACCCATATAGCCTAAGAGCTTTAACAGCCTTCATAAATTTGAGAGCATTCCAAACTTCCTCCTTAGAGATAGTAAGATCAATATCACACCTTGTACACACCTCATTCAAAGTAAAGAGGCATTAAAAAAACCTATTAGCCTTAATCTGCAAAACATACCTATCCATACACCAAACACCATTCTCAAGGAACAAACCCTCCCCCCTATTTCTCCTTTTGCGCAACACTGTTTTAGCATAAAAAAAATTTAGTATTTTGATCACCCAACTTTACCTACCTTTCTTTGGACTTCTAAAATCACAACACCTCCTCTTGATACAAAACCAAGCTATACTCCTTCTGGAGCTCCCATTCCAAATAAGAAAGACTATGAGACTCATGAAACTCAAGCTCTTTCTGGACACCAGCTATCCTAGCCTCCAATAATCTCTTTTTTTTTAACACATGCCAAACACCTCCTTGTTAAAACGCAAGGAGTCTTCCTCAACAGCATGAAGCTTATCCCAAATATGCATTTGAGAACCATCCCAAGCCATCTTCACCACATTTTGATAATCCTCATGAAAAGCCCAGGGAACTTCAAATCTGAAAGGCTTAAAGCCTTGTATATGACCAAAACCACCACATCTCAGAAGAGTAGGGCAATGATCTGAATAGAACCTTGGCAAATTTTCCAAAATAGCATTAGGAAAGAGAAAATGCCAACTCACATCCACTAAGGCCCTATCCAACCTCTTATCCAAAGCCAACCTCCTTTGAACATTGCGAACCCAAGTAAATTTGCTACCCATAGCACCAATATCCATCAAGCCACATCATTGAATATAATCATCAAAGAGACTAGCTCTACTAACCACAAACTCCCCTCCTTTTACCTCTGAACCTAACAAGTCTTCATTAAAATCACCAATAAAGAGCCATGAGTTAAAAAACTTATCCCACAACTACTTAAGCTACTCGTAAAGACCACATCTAATAGAAGGAACTAGACTTGCATAAATAGCATAACGAACCCAACTCCTCCCACCAGAAGTAAAACAAATCTTAATAGCTTGAAACATAGACTCCACCACCACACAAGCAATAATCTTGTCATTTGAAAGAACCCAAATCCCTTCTGAGTGACCCCTAGCTTCTTCCATTGCCATTGGAAAATAACCTAGCCGCTCCCAAAAGGAACTAATAGCACCAAACTAAGCATGAGTTTCCATCAAAACAAAAAATTTTGGATGAAATTTTGACACCAGCTCCTTCATATACCACTTCCCCATAGCAAAAGTTCTTAGTAGCTATTGTATATATTATTAGTTGAATCTATAGTCATTTTTTCAGGAGCTATTATTAATTAAATCTATAGTCATTTAAAAAAAAATTAGAAGACCAGATATTAATTTTATTTATGAATTCAATTTGAAAAAATAAATACTCTTTTGTTGCATTTGGTATGAGATAATCTATTTAAATTACTGACAATAGTTGATTAAATTGCCTGGATCCACAACAATATCTTGTTTGGTTGGGCAATATTGCTACAATCCAAATTTTCAAGGTAATGTATGTGAATTATCACAAGAGAAATGTTGAGGGGACTCACTTTTTATGGGACACCGTACCGACTCACCACTCATCCACCATTGGATGAGGTGTGGACTAATGTCCCACAAGAAGTGAGTCCTCTTATCACTTCTTCTATCACAAATGTCGTAATGTAGATTACCTCCATGAGGGTGACAATATAAAATACCACCACTATGGCAATCCTTCCATCATCATCATTATCATCATTATTATTATAATAATAATAATAATATTGGTAAAAGACATATATTACTTAGTAATTTTTTTGATATATCAAACACTGCATTGTAATATTACCAACAATTTAAAAAATGACAATCTTTTTAAATGGTAATCTATATTACTGATATTCTTAATAGGCAATGTGCTAAACACTATCTTAGTTTATATGCAATCATTTTTTAGGGAAAAAAATTATAAGATTAGACATTATATGTAACCAAATCTATTTTTAAAATTAATAGTACATTGATATTGTATATTTTTTTATTAGCGAAAAGTATTTTTTCTCTCCTACCTTTATTCTGTTTCTCAATTTAATCCCTTATATTTAATTTTTTTAATTTGGTCCCCTACATTATAAACCATTTTCAATTTGGTTCTTATCCACTTTTCCATCACAAAATTAAACGAAAATATTGATATGACACATGGTGCTAATGTGGCATATATATGGATCTGACGTGGATTGTATCACATTAGCATTTTCCATTAGTTATACCACAGAAAAGTGACTAAAGATCAAATTAGAAATGATTTGTAACATAAGAGGTCAAATTATAAAAGTTAAAAATAAGGGATCAAATTGAGAAAACTAATAAAGATAAAGGGCCAAAAAGCCTATGTTGCCTTTTTTTATTTTAATACATAAATCCCAGTACTATATTCATCATAAAAATTGTTCTTTTTTATTTTTAACTTCAAAATAAAGTGAATGAGGCATATGTTTTTTATAACTTAAAAATAAAATATGGTAATAATCATTTAATTTTGTTTGGAAGGTGTTTTAGTAAAAAGCATATATTATTTAATAATCTTTTTTATATATTAAACAGGGTAAAAGGGAGAGGGAGACCAGAATGTGGGTGAAAGGAATGAAGGAAGTAAAAAGAAGAAGGAGCAAGAGACAAACGTGATTTAGATTGCTCGTGTTTATTGGCTGTCGTAGACGTGCTTCAGCGTGTTGCTCGATTGAGAGTCCTTTCTTCTGTGTTTCAAGTTGCTCACTGTGGGCTTTCTTTTCGTGCTGGGCTCTTCTGTGACATTATGTGCATTGTGTCCTTAGCGTTTTACTTTGTTTTGTTGGGGTCCTTCCTCTATTTTGTTTTGCTCCTTTCTTTTGGGGAGTGTTGAGCGTTTCCAATTATCGAGAAAAATAATACTAAATAGAGTAATATAAATTGTTATTTAGATTGTTTAGACATATCAAATATTGTATTGTAGCATTACTAATAATTTAAAAAGTGATAATCTTTTTAAATAGAAATCTAAACTTTTAGCAATCTTATTAGGCAATATGTGAAATGTAGCCTAAGGTCAATATTGTATTAATGCTTCATAATTGCATTAAAACTTATAACTTGACATAAAAGAATTCTTCTTTCTTTTTTTTTTAAGGGGAAAGTATCATTTACGTCTCTCATATTTTACAGTAATTTCAACTTAGTCCTAAAAATTTTTTTTTATTAATTCTACTTGCTTCCTTAATATTTTTCAAAATATTTCAATCTAATCCTTTCAATAGATGACATTCAAGTTACAAACAAAAAAATTATATTAAGGTCAAATTTCGATATTAATGACATCCAAACACCACTAATAAAGATTGTTTGCCTTCAATCTCCAATAAAAAACTTTGGATATAAGTTTTAGTAGGAGAAAAATTAATTGAATGTTAAGGGGGTTTAAATTAAAAGGGAAAACTTTTATATGCTACAAAAATATTGGGGAAAATGATGGTAAATAATATTATTTCATTCAGATAAGTAATGAACACATTATCACTAATATTATAACCTGACCTTCATATCAATTTTTTCTATTTATAATTTCAATACCGAAATGGTAAGATTGAAATGTTTTAAAAATATTAGAGATATAAATAAAACAAAAATAAAAACTTTTGGAGCTAAGTTGAAATCGCTATAAAATACGAATGACGTAAATGAGGTTTTACCCTTTTTTAATTATAAATGTCCTAAATCAGAATTAAAACTAACTACATTAAATGGTAAATATGATAAAACAAAGAAAAATTATATAAATTCTATCAATAATTGAACCCAATCCCACTTTATGGAGAATTTTTAGGGGAAAAAAAAGTTATCAATAAATATCTGATTAAGACAATTCATGCAACACAAAGTAAGATGAGTAGTTTCTTTTTTTTTTTTTTCCATCAATTAACATGCTTGGTTGCATGAGTTGTTTAATTGCGCTAGTATACCATCCAGTTTAAATAAATTACACCTTTTGTTTAAAGTTTTTATCATAAAAAATATGATAAGGATTACACAAATTAAAATAGATAAAATTTGAATGTAAATTCCCTTAATATTAATTTAGATGTTAAAAGAAAAAAGATACTTTGTTGTGTTTACATTTTAAATTTGATCTTAATTTTAAATAAAAATTATTATTTTTATCTAAATTACTAATATTTATGCATAAAAAATCACTAATGTATAAATTAATTTAAGTTGATTAATCTAATTTAAACTGAGTTATGGAAGTAAACCGCTCCTCGCTAATATTTTTACTCTCATTCACAATTCACAATCTTATAAATTGAGATCTAGGTTAGTGAGAATAAATGTTCGAAAAAAATCTTTCATTTCTATGCTAACATGATATGCACCACCTACAACTTCTGGTAGCTAACTTTGCTAATTTCATAAATCACCACACGTGCCCTCCTCCTTAATGACGCGTAGTGACTACGTGTTGAGAAGAAACCAAACTTAGGTCCAGACGTGGCAAACAAACAATGCTTCATCCTCTTTTCTTGTTTTTGAGGCAAAGTTAGCAAGTGGCAACTATCCCCACATTCCACAAACAAGGTGACAGAAAACCATAGAGCTTGGACATAGATAGAGAGAAAAAGAAAAAAGGAGAAAAGAAAGCAGTCATGGGTGGAGAGGAAGATTGGAGGAAAATGGCAGACACGCACAAGATGAGCTCGGAACAAGTGAAAGCGGCAGGTTTGAAAAGCATCCAATTTCTATTTATTTTTAACTATGACATTACAATAATAGTGTTTTCGTGTTTATACACAACCATGGTTTTAGATTGTGATTGCGTTGCAATCACTGCAATTGCGGAAAAAAATGTGTCTTATGTGGCCGTAATTGCTACTGCAATGCCATGGTGGAGTCTATTGCAACAGCAATATTGCGACTGTAATTATTATTACAGACTATAGTTGTGGAAAAATGCGGCTAATGTAGTCATAATTACTACTATAATGCGATTGTAGAATCCATTGCAACCGCAATATTACAATTGCAATTACGATTACGCATCGCAATTTAAAATCATGTACACAGCTAATATGGTAACATTTTCTAGTTACAAATCAATTTGTATCAGGTGTTGAAGGATCAAAGAGACCACCAGGTCATGGCCCTGGCAATGTTCTTCACCAGAGGAAATCACTTCCATTCAGCTTCACCACAATGACTGTGGCTGGTTTGCTTATTACGGGTGCTGTGGGATACTTTGTGTTGTATGTGAAGAAGAAGCCCGAGGCCAGTGCCACGGATGTAGCAAAGGTGTCTGTTGGAGTAGCAAAACCTGAGGAGACTCACCCCAAGAAATAGTATGTAATTTGAGCTCTTTTTGTGAATTTGAGTTCAAGGGTTTGTAGGGTGAACTAGTCTTGCGTTTCTATAATTCATCTTTCTGTGTGTTTAAGGGAAGAGAGATCATAAAGCAGTGATGCAATTTCACGATACACAATGAATCACCAATTCTGTTCTTCATGATTATACAGATGCTAATATAAAGTTTGTTAATTTGCCGTAATTTGCCTGTTTGGATGTCAGGGTTTTTTTAAAAAAAATTAAAGTCAGGGTTTATTTTTGTTGTTTTAATTTTTCAAATAGAGCAAAAATATAATTTTCTTTGATACTTCGATTTTCTGGAGTTTCAAAAGATGTCGAAAGGGCTAGGCTATAGGGTAAAGGGTATAGTCAATTCCAACTGCATGTTAGAAAGCACAACACAATTCTTATTTGTAAAATGAATAGTAGACTGGGTGGTATTGGCTTCTCCCCGGGGGAAAAGAGGGGTTCGGGCAAGGGATTATTTTATCATTTTTGTAAAGATTTGAAAAAGAACTAAATAAAAGAATGTTTTTTAATATTTATTAATAAAGGTATCATTTAAAACTGAAGATAGATCAAACACTTTCCTTATTCTTTTTTTGAAAAAGAAAAAAGAAGATAAATTTTCCACGCTTTTTTCATTTTTTGTGCAGCGTTGCGTATTTCTAAGCATTGCTTTCAGGCTATAAATGTAAATAGGAGTGGATCTTTTTAATTAAAAATTTTATATGATAATTTTATATGACAAGATTATGTATTAATTTTTATTATTGATTAAAAATATGGAGTCAAATATGAGACCTACAAGAATATGTAATCAATAATATGTAATCAATAGTAAAAATATGTAAAATTTTAAATTTTTAATTGAAATGATCTATTTTCAAGAAAATAAAATCAAATACCTAACGAAGAATTATATTCAATTAAATTAGCTTATTTTAATTTTATTTACGATGGACATAATTAACTTGTTTATTCTTCTTCCCTTTCACCTTTCCAGAGGGAATAAACTTCCACCATATTAAGTGGTCAGGATAGAGATAGAACCATCAGACATTGGTTTTTCTTCTTGGTGAAAGTAGCTACTTACCCTCTTCATTTTCTTGTTATCTTTTATTTATTTATTTTGGTCAGGCATTTGCACCCTTCCACTTATAGCCATCATCAATTTATGGGTTCATAGAAATACCAAATCAGGATAAAAATCACCTAGACATCTGCTTTGGAAAATATAAACTAGCACAAAAAAATAAAATCATGAAAATCATGAGTTGCGAACACAATCACGAATCCCATTTCTTTAGCCCGCCGACAACCATCAGTCTAATACTTATGGTAAAAGCCTTAAATTATTTGTCCAATGTGAAAAATAATAAGTAATCAGAAACATGCACGCTGTGGAAAAGAACAAGTTCGGTAAAACAGGTAAGGAACCTCACAATAATAAAGAGAAAATTTCTAATAATAAGAAGTCAAAAGAAAGATGGTTCAAACAGGCATTGATGCTTCACTAGTGCGAACTCGCCTGACGCCAATGATATTTCATGTTTATTACACTGCTAATAATGATGATAATAATAAAAATCATCTGACACTGAGCCAATTGAGATTCTCTCGAGAGTAACACAGAAAACAGCCAATTTAGACTGCACGGCACCCTAAAATCAGTAATTGAACAAGGAACCTACTTCGACAACTCAGCAGGTAAAAGACATTGAAGCAAAAGAATAACGGTGTCGTCACAATTCAAAATTGTATAGAATAGGTTACATCTGATTCTGAACATGATAGTACCTGAATCTCAAAATCCTTACACAAATTTTCTTCATCCTTTAAGAGGTACTGTAGATTAACCCATACCACTGACTGCTATAACTAATCGATTTTGACTGAAGAGTAGATGAGCCTCGTGAACCAGAAGCATGCATAAAATCCGATGGTACCGGTTACCACAAAGAAGGCATAAGAAGCTATAAGCATGTAACCAAAGTATAGTATCCCAGATACCAACTTGGTGATTTCAAGCTTGGTGAAGAAGTAGAATGTCGCATAAAGAAAGAGGTAAAGTGCAGATGAGCCAGACGTGAGGTACGATCGCCACCACCACAAGTAATCCTCACTGCACAACTGGAAGTAGCATAGCACAATTGTTATTTCGGCACAAGTGACGATGAGGATGATGAAGACCAAAAAGAGGAAACCGAAGATGTAGTAAAACTGGTTCAACCAGATTGATGTGAGGATGAAGAAAAGCTCAATGAAAACAGCTCCAAATGGGAGTATTCCTCCAATCAGAATTGAGAAGACTGGGTTCATGTACCATGCCTGCTCAGGGATCTGCCTTGGGATTTTGTTTGTCTTCACTGGATTCTCAATTGCAGGCTTCTTGAATCCAACATAGCTACCCACAAAAACAAGTGGAACGGAGATCCCAAACCATAAAAAGATCAGAGCAAACATTGTTCCAAATGGCACAGCTCCAGATGATTTTTCTCCCCAAATGAGAGCATTTAACACGAAGAAAATGGAAGAGACAATTGCAGGGAACATGATTGCAGACCTGAGGGCAATTCTCTTCCACTCTGATCCCTTGAACATTTTGTATAAACGAGATGAAGCATAACCTGCAAAAATCCCCATGAATACCCAAAGCAACAGCATGGCTGTCATCAGCCCACCTCGGTTAGAAGGAGAAAGGAACCCAAGGACGGCAAAGATCATGGTTACTAGTATCATCCCGAAAAACTGAACACCAGTTCCAACATAAACACACAGCAAATCTGAGTTGTTTGGTGGCCTAAAAACATCACCATGGACAAGCTTCCAACCAGTCTCTTCCTGTGCTTCTTCTTGGGTCTCAAGCTCATTGTACTTTGAAATATCACGGTAAAGTGTACGCAGCATTATCATTGCCACCATTCCCGAGAGAAAGAGAACAATCATCAATGAGTTCACAATTGAGAACCAGTGAATTTGGTCATCACTCATTAGCAAATATGCATCCCATCTAGAAGCCCACTTCACATCACTCTCCTGAAGGTAGACAAAGGAAAAAGCAGGTTATAAGAAATAGATTCCACAATCATCTTTTACCGAAATAATAATAATAATAATAATAACAACAATAATAGGAGGAGGAGGAGGAGAAAGAAGAAGACTCCATTTGGATGTAAGAGAAATAAAAAGTCAGTTATGATCAGACAAAAAAAAATCCTTAATACAAGAGGAATTTTATCTACCGAGTCAAAAACCAACTTCTCTACTCAAACCATATACTTAATATTTTTCTCATAATCTCATGTATGCCAATAGCCATCAAGAAAGTGCCAAGGAAAGTATACATGTACCATTTTATCAACAAAACCTCACCTGGAATTCAACATCATATGTGAAGATAATTTCCTTGTTCTCTTCAACCTCTTGAGGAGTGTTGGAGTTGACAACTGTGTGCTTAGCATGAGGGTCACACGTTGTCAAACGAGTCTTTTCATCCCACTTCCCGTCATATTCATGCTTAACACTGCACATCAACATTCAGGTTCGGAAAATCAGTATTGCATACATATCGCAACCAATTAAATGGAACACATACATAGAACAAAGCAATCACAGAAATACTGACCTGAATGGCTTAACCTCAAAGCCCACAATTCTAGCAGATTCAGTTAGCAAGTCTCTATGATACTTGACGGTAAATGCCAAATGGTTGTGAATAAAATACTTCTCCTCCTTGCTCTGTTCATTTCAACAAAGTAAGCACAAGAAAATATTTGCCATTCACAACAATAGATATTGTCCTATAAAATAATGAGCATACCCCACTATACTGCCCTTTGAGTCCAACATGGAAACCAAGCTGATAAAGAGTAGAGTCCTGATCCACACGTTTTATGGGAACCACCAGAGGAAGGTTATCTAGGATCCTGCATGTAAAAGGCATAACCATTATAACTTATACAATTACTGGTATAAAAAATGGGACAATTGCTGGAATGCATACATGTTCACCCGGTACTCATCATCAATCTTCTCTTTGAACTCTTTTGCAGTTTTGGCATCAAGTTTGAGCTTGCACACAACATTGCACATTTGTGGTTCACGCATTTTAAACTGCAAATATGTCGCTGAGCAAATCAGTTGGAACCATAACATAGTTAACCAGGCATGAATTACCATGCCACAAAAAACTTACCACATAAGGAGAATTTTCAATGCGGTCACCACGAAGCACTTCCCCAAGATTTTCAGCACTATCCACTATTTTGTCTGGGCGACAATATGGAAGTGAATAATATGAGTATGGAAGCTGGGTCTTTGTTGATGTTAATTTGTTCACTTTCACTTGCAATAGATCTCCCTGCACCACATAAACATTTGGATCATCAGTCAAGAAATAGATCTACACATGAATTCTGAATATTCATAATTAATAAAACAGAGAAGACGTTACATACAAGAATAAAGGAGTGCGAGACAAAATTCAAAAGTTAAAGAAGGCCAAAAGCCAAATTGAATACTTAATCACATGGACCAAACGAAATATGCATTGCACAATCCACGCAAAGAAACATAATAAGAGAAACATCCATTGAAGGAACAAAAGTAAATAATTAGCAGCGGAACAAAGAGTTAAACCCTTGATTTCCAAAATTCAGCTAACTTTAACTCTTTGACAAGATGCAGAAGCTGTAAACATGCTAAAAGTGGCATAATTCTTAGCTAGTTCATAAGACTGTATACAGCACAAGCATAAAATCAAATCTATTCTCCTTATTAAACGACAGAAAAAAGTACCACAAATTTACAATATTTTTACATTAAAATCAAACTGCTTCTCTGATTAGAACAAGACGAAGAAAATGCACGAAAGCAGAAGCAATCACAATGCACCTCTGCTACAACACAACAAATTATACACACTAGTGTCCAATCCTAACGCCCCCAAATCTTGCAAAGGCAAAATTCTCCCAATTCCTTCGCATTCACATTCACGTCACACAAGCACTCCACATCAAACCACACTAACAACTAGTGTCCAAATCACAAATCGAGCTTAAAATTTCGAATCACCCGCGAATGCTAAACCTTTCGCACCATCAACATACAACAAAAATGTGACATCATAGCAATAAATAAAGTAGATCAACTATTTAAATCATCAAAAATGTGCCTCACACACTCACATCATCACAACAACAACAGATTCTCACTAACACCAGATCAAAATTTAAATCCTCAAAATCAACTAAAATAATAATGTTACATAGAAAATGCAAGCAACTATCCAAAATGAATTTTAAAAAATAAAATAAAATCGATCGCGTTTATCACAGATCCAAGATCTGAAACACGCAGATCGAGGATTTTCGATAAACGCGAAGGATGAAAAATGAAGGTGGACTCGGAAGAGAGGTTGCAGGAAATGGAAATGGAACCTTTAAGAAATCCTGAGGGGCGACGCCTGGGAGGTAGAAGGAAAGAGCGCCATGGAAGAGGAGGAAGAAGAAGGTTGCGGAGAACGCGAGGGATCTCCGAAACGACATGTCGTTCGAGATCGAAAGGTAAGGGGAAGAAGAAGAAGAAGAAGAAGAAAGGGTTGTGCTGTGCGTTGTGAGTGATGGATCTATAAGGAGCTTCTTCTTTCGAACTGTGGTTGCTGTTGTTGTTATGTTCGTTGTGTTGTGTGCTGTGATGTGTGTTGTAATGGGGGTGGCGCAGAATGAAGGGAAGCAAAGAGTGTATATAGAGAGAGAGGAGTTTGATTGATTCTGTCCGTTTACCACTTACGAATCGGTGCGGTTACGCTCTCCTCTTCGTCTCTGATTCTGCCACGTCACTGATGCCTCCCTACTTTGGTTTTGCTTTCACTCTTGTGATGCGAGGGCACGATCGGAATTCGGTTCAATGAAATGTAATTTGCACGTCAAAATACTTACACTGCTTTTACATTAATTTTCTTCTTTATCTCTTTTTTATTTGTATCCAGTTGATTTTGTGTATGGCAAAATTGGAAAAATAATTTGGACACTAAATAGGGATAATAGTATAAATTACTTATAATTCATTAAATTTAGTTTATTATGAAAATAAAACTTTGTTGATGTTAATTTATTTTTATTCAAATTTAAATTCAAATTTAAGATTTAATTTAAAAATAAATATAAAATTATTTTAATTAAGCAAATGATATTTTTAATTTTAATTTTAAAAATATAAAATATATCAATTTTTAATAAATTTTACTATTTAGAAAATATATCAAACTAATGTAACGGAATTGATATTAACATATCACTACCCTTGAATTTAGGCTAAATGTAAATCGTAGTAATATGTCGGCCTTTGTGTAAAGTTATGTAAATAAAACTTATAATTTGATTGCTTATATATATATATATATATATATATATATATATATATATATATATATATATATATATATATATATATATATTATGCTTTTTTTGTAAAGAATAATATTACATAAGTATTGAACAATTAAAAATTTGGTATAATTAATAATTAAAGAAAATTATGTGCATTTTAAGCTATAATTTAAGACACTGGTTTAGAAGTAGAGTGTATTGTATATCTGGTTGGCAGGTAATAAGCAGAATTTAAAAAAAAAATAAAAATAAAAATGAAAGGAAAAGAAATTATAATATTGAAAAGCAACTCAAAAAAATTATTTTCCCTTCTCTCCCTCAAATTTCTTCTTCTATTCTCCTTAAAATTAGAAAGGAATAAAAGAAACTTAAAATTATAATGTTTAAACAATATAAATATTTCATTTTGTTTTTATAATAGAATCATTAAATAAAATTAATAAAATTTTATTTTATTCTCTTATTAATATTCATAAAAAAGAAAAGAATTTCATTTCATTTCTTTTTTCTTTAATTTATTCTTATTAATTTTATTTTGTTCTAATAATAAAAGAATATCCGTACACAACGATATTAAGAATGGCCTTGCGAACTGTTATCCATAGCCGATAATATTAAGAATGGACTTGCGAACAGTTCTTCGCCCATAAGTAAGACTTCAGTCTTCAAATTTGATCTGCAGAAAAAGTAAAATTAATCTTTAAAAAAGAGTAATAATGAATGTGAATAAAATATGGAATAATTTATGCGTAGGTCTGGAATTTTCTTTTTAGATAAAAAAAAAAAAATGAGGCCAGGTAGATAGTATTGGTGTCAGATATTTAATTTGTGTGGTTTGATTAAAACGATGAGATTTTAAAATCAGAAGTTTTTATTGACTTGATTAAAATCATAAGTTAGAGAAAGGAGAAAAAAGAGGGAATTATATGTTGAAACACTCCTTAATAAAATTCATGAAATTAATATACCAATATACTTGTGATGAAAATTATAAATCTCTGATGTGAAATTGGATTGTCACTTCTTATGAAGACGAAGTTATATATGCATGAAAGTGCAGTCAATTTATTATAATTTATAAATTCCTGTCAAAGCATGCCACAGAAATTAGAGAGTATTATGTGCCCAAAAAAAAATAGAGAGTATTGTGCAATAAGGAAAGAAACATGATAACATTATTTCGAAGATAAAGAAGACATTGGTTTAAGAAAGAAATATTATTTCACGACTTTAAATTTTACATTTTGACAATGTTAGTATAAGAAAACATCAAAATTAAGAATAAACAAAAACAAAAATAAGGGGAAAACATTGGCTACGCATGTGCTAAAATGTTTATCCTAAAATGGAAATGACCAAACACTCCACCCCAGAAAATCCAAAGCACACGTCCGAAAATACAAAAATTAAACCACCGACAAAGTTCCAGCTCTGTTGCTACCAATTGCTATGGTTTTTCTCTTTTGTTTAGTTTAATTTTTTTTTTTCCCGCTATCTAGCTCAATTTTAAGAATGGGTTTGGATGAAATATTATTAAATTTGAAAAAATAAAAAGATGTAAGAAAATTTAAATATTTTAATTAAATTTATTTATTTGTAACTTTTTTTTTAATAATAAAATTGTATTACCTTCTCTCTTAGCAAAGCAATGAGCGACGAACGCCTGTAGTGGATTGTAGGTAGGGACATTAAATGGTGAACAGCAAATGGTGGTAAATTTAAAAGACATAAAGGGTTAAAAAGTAAGGAGGTGTAAATTGAAATATATTTTTTAAAATTTAGAAAATATTTAATAAAATAGTTAAAATTTTAAAATTTCTTTATATTAGTATTTAAATATAGAGTTTTATATTAAGTCAATTGAAATTTTTTTAATAAATACATTTCTTTTTATAAATACTCTACCTAAACATATTTTACCAGAGTTGATATTTAATTTACTTATATAAATAATTAATTATTATTTTTATAAGTAAATAAAATTGTAATTAGTTTTTAATAATCTAATCTAATCTAATATCTAATCTAATCTAATATCTAATATATATTATAAAACAAAGTTTTTGCAGTAGCAAAAATATATACATATCACTTCCAAATTATTCTACTTTTCCTCCAAAATTTCAGCCATTTTTTGTAGCCAATCAAACTTTTTGTTTCTTTTTTGTGTTTTTGTCTTAATTATGGTTTCTTTCCCAATATATTTTACATCAGTCTAATGTCAATTATTCTTAATATCCTCATATGATTTTTCTAATTTACCAATTATCTCTTAATATTTTTTTGTATAATACTTTTTAACAATTTCAATTTTTCTTTCTTATTTCAGGTTTTTTTTCTATTTTCATAATTATCTTTCTATATCTTTTCATAATTTCTAACTAATGTTGATTTTGTATTCTTCTAAAACTTGGTTTTATATTTCTTAGTTCCCAATTTACAATCATTATAATTATTTTTTTAAAAATTAGAGTTTCTCTTTCTAATCTGTCAATATATATTTTGATGTGCTCCTCCCAATTATCTCTTTCATTTTTTTTAGATTAGCATTGATATCTTCATTTTTATAAAAAATTATATCTTAATATATTTTCATATAGTATCGTTTAATAATTTCAATTTTACTTTCTTATTTCAATTTGTTTGTCTAATTTAGTATATCTTTCATTTTTTTAAATTATATTTCTAACTAATATTGATTTTGTATTTTTTTGAAAATTTGGGTTTCTAAGGGCTTGTTTGATATCTGTTTTTTAAAATAGTTTTGGGTTTTTTAAAACAAAAAAATAAAAAAAACATGTTTGAAAAGGATTTTTTTTTTTTTGCAGTTGTTTTAAAAAACAAAAAACAGAGTTTGATTTTTAAAAACAAAAAACAAGAAACAAGTTTGACATGTTTTGCAATTTTTGTTCTGAAAACATAAAAACAAGCAGTGGCAATTTTGAAATTAATTTGATTTATTATTCTGATACTTCAACGGCTTTCTTTCGTTCCTCATTCGTTCTAGAAAAGCTTCAGTTGAAGTTTCAAATAGCTTGCTTCGTTCCTCACTTCCATACAGTTCTCATTCCGAAAAAGGTAGCACTCCTTCCTTCTCCCATTCGAGTTGCTCATTCCACCTTGTTGCTTGTTTTGGCTTCTTCATACCTTGCTCTGACTTCCTTCTCCACCTTCCTTCACATTCACCTTTAGATCCAGCTTTCCCCCTCAGATCCGCCGTCAGCCCAGACCCATCCTTCTCCTTCTTCCCTTCCTTCTCCTCCCTTCCCTTCCTTCTCTGCCCTAGCCACCTTCATCCTTCTTTTTTCAGTTCCTTTTCCCCTTCCTTCTCCTTCTTTCCTTTCCTTCTCCGCCGGGCCTTTGTCACCTTCCTTCCTCCGCCATTTTGCCTCACAATCCGCTGTTTTTTGTTCGAGATCGGCCGCACCCGCCACCATCCTTCCTTTTTTTGTTTGGTCCCAGCCAACCCCAACACCAATCCAGCCAGCCCCTAAGCCAACCCCGCCACCATCCCTCCTATTTCCTTTTTCTGTTGGTTGTACATTTTTTTATTTGATAATTTTTTCTTTTTTGATTTGATAATTTTTCATTTCTTTTTCCTTTTTCTGTTGATTATTTGCTGGATAATTTACTGGAGACTTTTGCTGGACTGTG
Source organism: Pterocarpus macrocarpus (assembly GCA_031439585.1). Classification (NCBI taxonomy): domain Eukaryota; kingdom Viridiplantae; phylum Streptophyta; class Magnoliopsida; order Fabales; family Fabaceae; genus Pterocarpus; species Pterocarpus macrocarpus. Next base: position 37,762,234 of record CM062514.1, read on the forward strand.
CTAGATTAGTTGTAATTTTTTCTAGACTGTGCTAGATTGGTTGTAATTTACTGGATAATTTGCTTTGATTTGATAATTTGGTTTGGATTGAGAATTTGGTTTGAATTGATTTGTATTGTGCTGGACTGATATTTGGTAATTTGGTTTGGATTGTTTTGTTATTTGGCTTGGATTGTATTGACTATTTTGTGTTTATGTGGACTGTTTTGTTATTTTTTTGTTACTAAAGTTGTTGAATATAATTACTATTGTAGATGGAACATGACAGGAAAGAGACTTCTTCGCTTTGGTCCCCATTAGTGGTAAAAACTTATATAGACATAATGGTTGAAGAGGTTAACAAAGGGAATATGAGAAATAATATATTTACACCTAAGGTATGGCAAGCCATATTGCAAACACTGAACACAAGAACTAGACGTGCATTTGACATGAAACAAATTAAGCAAAAGTTTACTAGGTTAAGGCAACAACATGCTACATTTTCTCATCTGCTACAACAAACTGGATTTGGATGGGATGCAGAAACTAATACTGTTACTGCTATAGAGGAAGTTTGGTCAACCTACCTTCGGTTACACAACAAATAGCTCTCAACATTTTTATTGTTATATATATTTATTTACATATTTCTTAGATTTAGGATATATTATTTATTTATTTTCCTTATAGGCACACCCTGATGCTACACCATTTAAGAGGAAAGGATTAGAACATTACAAATTATTGGGAGTGATTTTTAATAAAAGTAGTACAAGTGGGGTACTTCATCATTCGTCCACTCAAGATCCACCTAATACAAATGATGAAAATGAGCTGGAAAATGAATACTTGTACCGTGGGATTCACGTAAATTTAGATGATGATGAGGAGGAGGAAGAGGATAGCCCAATAATAAAGAGAGTCACCCATAGTGGTAAAAGGACAATTAAAGTTCAGGATCCTAAGGTAAGGAAAGAGTATAAGAACCTTCAAGTGGGAGATGCACTTCAAGTATGGATTGAATCATCAAAGTTGAAAGCAAAAGCATTTGTAGAGGCATCTAAATTGAAGGCTGAAGCTTCATTGGCTAGAGCTGAAAAGTATAGGGCTAGGAGTATGGAAGCCACTAGTTTTGCAGCTACATCATCTAAATATACTATAGCTAAATGTGTAATTGAATTTAATGAGATGGAAAATATTTCAGATGACTCCTACATAAAGGCAGTGGAGAAATTTAAAGATCCTGATTATAGAGAAGTCTTTTTAAACATGACCAAGGATAGGAGAAAGACATGGATTGATAGACTTGTGCGACTATTTTGTATTCTGGCTTTGTACTTATGTATGATTTTTGTTGTTGGTTTGTACTTTGGCTTCACATTTATGTATGACTTGTGTTGTTAGTTTGTACTTACATATGACTACATATTTATTTTATTGTTGGTTTGTCCTTTGAGCTGCTTTAAAATTACTTATTTAAATGCATGTATGTTTAATGGCAGGTTTTATTGTGATGGAAATAAATAATTATCCTTCAGGCAGTGATAGTATCTCAACAGATACTTTTAAAAGGTCTTCATCCTCATCTAATTCTAGTGATGATGATTCTAAAGTTGTTGAATTATTGATACTTAACCTTATTAGTGATTATGAGTATAAATTTTACAATAAAGTTCTTGTTAGAATCTCTGCACTAAGCAGTCAAGAATTTGTTAGTGAGCTTTTGAAGGAATTTAGAACAGTTTGCTATGAATTATTACATATGGAGAAGGCATGTTATATTAATTTGTGCAATGAATTGAGGAGTAAAAATTATCTAGAAGACTCGAGAGAAGTGTTCCAAGAAGAACAAGTGGCAATATTTTTATTTATCATTGGGCATAATGTGCATCACAGAGTAGTAGCAGGTCGATTTCAACATTTCAATCAAATTGTTTCTCACTATTTCAAGAATATTTTAAAAGCAATTTGTCGTTTAGGTAAAGAAATCATAAGACAAGATTCCATAGAGCTGCCTAATCATATAAAAAATAATCCAAAATATTACCCATGGTTCAAGATTAGTTCTTTTTTGCCACTTATTTTATGTTATATGGTGCATTGTGCTATTTTCTTTTGTCCAATTGATATGTTTCTTGCATGTATGTTTGTATCAAAATTGTATAGAAGCAATTGATGGAACACATATAAGTGTGTTGGTTCCAGCTGATAAGCAGACATCGTGTAGAAGTAGAAAAACAACCATCACACAAAATATTATGTGCATATGTGACTTCAATATGCTATTCATATATGTGTATTCAGGTTGGGAAGGTAGTGCTCATGATTCAAAAGTTTTTTGGATGCACTTACTAATCAAAATGCAAACTTTCCTTGGCCTCCTAAAGGTTATATATCTTTATCTAATAGAATAATTATTCATTATTATGTAATGATATTGTTAATTTACATACTTGCCAAAATTAATGTTCGCTCATTGATTTAGGTTTATTTTATCTAGTGGATTCTGGTTACCAGTGTACTTGAGGCTTTCTTCCACTTTATAGAGATTAACGATACCATGCACAAGAGTTTTATGGTCGAGGTAGATAAGTTAGAACTGCTACGAAATTGTTTAATTTTAGGCACTCATCTTTGAGGATAACAATTGAGCGTTGTTTTGGAGTACTGAAGGCTAGATTCCTCATTTTAAAGCTAATGTCACTATACAAGCCTTCAAGACAACGCCTTATTGTCATAGCTTATTGTGCAATTCATAATTATGTGCGTAGGTGGGGAATACATGATAGATTATTTAGAGAATGGGAGAATATGGATCCTTCTGAAATTGAAACTCAAAATGGCAACACTGATTTGGAGGTGATTCAATAATGACAACATAGCAAGATCAATTGATGAAGTTGCAAAGGAAATAGCAAAACATCATGACCAAATTGCAAATTGAATGTGGCAACAAGAATATAATGCATATTATATAAAATAGATTTATAAATATAAAAATATATCAAATTGTATTAAGATATTTGTTAAAACTTTATAATCACATTATGTATCAAAATTATTATTACATTCAATTATGCTATTATATGTTTGCAACTTTTAAAAAAATTTTGCCAAACAAGTTCTTATTTTATTACTTTTAAAATTTATTTTTAAAAACAATCGTCCAAACAAATTTTCTATTTTTTACCACTAAAAAACTGTTTTCAAAACAAAGTTATCAAACAAATTTTTTTATTCTTTTATTTTTAAAAATTGAACTTAAAAATAGTTTTATAAAATAATTTTTAAAAATTAAAAAACAAAATGCTTTCAAACAAGCCCAAAATTATTATTTTCCAATTTTCAATCATTATAATGATTTTCTTTTTTAAAAAAAATTGATTTCTCTTTTTAATATGTCAAAATGATGCGCCCCTTTTAACCAATCATATTTTATCTTTTCATTTTTTTTCATTTTTCTTTCTTAGATGCTTTGGTGCTTTCCAATAAGTATACTTATCCCATAAGCTTTTTGAAAATGAGAAGAGATTCTCATTTGAGAAGCATCTATGAACAATGAAAAGACATGTCTACTGCTTAGCGCTGATCACATTCTCTCGTTTCCCTTTGTCTTGCTCCTACATTTTATTTTTAATCGATTTCGTTATTTTCGTTGCAGTCTTCACTTTCAAAATATTATCCAATTAATGATGTTGAATTCGTCTATGTGAAGGAGCCTGTGATTTTCAGAACAACCAAGTTACAGGTTATTATTTCTCTTCCCTTTCTATTTTTTTAAGAAAATTTCGTTTTGTTCAATAATTCTAGAATCTATCATTCGATTCCCAGGTCCATTGAAGATTGTCTTCCATCAACCCATATGTCGATTTGAATTCATCAACGCTGACAAACTTGCCTCCGTTTAAGATTACAGGATCGAAAAATTTAAGGTTCAATCTTTTACCGCTTCCTTTTTGTTCAGATTATTCAAAATCAATTGTTTAATTATCAAATAAAATGCATGTGGCTGGTTCTTCTTCTCTTTAGTGATTTCAAATACAATTTTTTAGTGAGATATTTGTAGGTAGTGGTATATGCTACGACAAGCAAAACGAGAAGACTCTAATTGTAGTAATTGCAGTGATGGCCGCAGTGGAAAGGGGATGACAAATATTCATTGATTGGATTATTGGGGCATCACTTCTTTGGCTTATTGTAAATTCTTCAGCACTATTTATATTGAATCTCAACTTTTCCATACCTCTGTAATCAGGAATTTCACGAAAAAAATGGAAGCAGAGTGACATAGTAAGTGTTTTTGTATTCTTTGATTTTTTTTTTTCTTACATTGATTATCTTTTATTTGACTTCATTTATTTTTCATTACTTGGTCCAAGTCTTCATTAGTTCTAATTTCTTGCTTATCTATTGGATTTTTCTATCTTCATTTAATTTGTTTTCTCTATTTCAGGTTGCTCATCCTTCCTTTTTCTCGATTCCTTTTCATTGTTCAGCATTTAGCTTTTTTTTTTTTTTTAAATTAGTTGTATTAATTTGCTTTTTTCCACATGTGGTCTTTTGGTCTATCTAAAGTATTTGCCACACCTGCATTTGCTGCTAATGCATTCTAAAGTAAAAGGAAATGTAGTGCTCTCGAAGATGAACTATACTATAAATTCAATTGTAAGCTTCGGTAGATTGACAAGATGTTTATTAGCCATTCAATTCTAAAAATTGAAGATTATATTTTGATAAATTAAATGTGTTTATTGATAACAAGTATTGATCCATGTTTTAGGAAATTTGCTATTCGTGTACTTTTTAACTTCTTACAAGCTTATAGCTTCCGTATTTTATGGAGTCAAGTTAATGGTGATTATGCATACTCTAAAGGGTAATTGAAGTTTTTATGGTAATGCCATTAATTATTGTATGTAATAACTTTTTTAAAAAAAAATTTATGTTAATTTTTCAATTTTTTAATGCGAATAACTTTTTCTGAATTTTATTGATGTTTAGATAATTTTTTTCTTAAATATGCAACTTTCACTCTACTTTATCGATGGTATTTATGTATATTTTAATGAGTAATTGCATTTTTTATGGTGACAGGCATCACGTATTGGATGTCTCACTTCTTTGGAGTTGTATTTTTTATTTTTTATGTTAGTTTTTAAATTTTTTTTAATTTCGGTATTTTTTTTCTGAATTTTATTTATCTCTAGATTTTGTTTTCTCTCAAATATGCAACTCCACTCCGTTGATGGTGTTTATGTGTTCTCTAAAAGATCATTGTATTCTTGATAGTGAACTTATTGTATGTCTCACTCCTTTAAAATTGCAATTTTTATTTTTTATCTTATTTTTTAATTCAAGCAATATTTATGATTTATATTCATTTCTAGATTTTGTAATTGTGATATTGTCAACACAACTCGAATGTAAATCTTATTGAATTTTTTTGAAACCCTTGATTCATAAAAGTGTATATAATTTTGAGTATCTAAAACGTCACAGTTGCTATTGTTCAAGGGGTGTGGTTTCTTCTATGGTACTTCTTTCATATCACAAATATATTCTCTAATCACATGATTCTATCACCAATTTTCAATTGTGATTTATAATTAAATACTGTGCTGTATTCATTGCAATTTAGTTTGTTGTGGATTATTTGCGACCTAATGTAAGTGTAAAACTTTTCTATCTGTCACGCATTTCCTTATTCCTCTATTCACCCTTTAATTTCTTTTGTATTGTTATCGATTTTTCAATCTTTGGTGTGTATTATTTATTTTGTTGTTGTTTAAGGGGCGTGGTTTTTTTTTTTTATGTCTTTCTTCCCTATTGCATATGTATTTCTTAATCACATTATTCTATCACCATTTATTAATTGTGATTTTTGATTAATGTTTATATTCTTTGCAATTTAATTTGATGTTGATTATTGTGACCTAATGCAATTATGCAGCTTTTGCTTGGCATAATGTTCTATGCCCATAAGCCTTGAGCTTTCTATCATAGTTTTATTCCAACTTATATTGGTTTTAATATAAGTTAATCCTATTATTAGGATTATCACACTTGTGCGTGGCATGATCAATACTCTAGTTAGCTAATAATATACCTTGACGCACCTCTTCATGATCTCTTTTTTTTTTTTCTGGTGGGGGATTGGGGGCAGGGTTTTTTACCACTTCCAGCCTCTGGCTGGATCGAACGCGAGGTGCATTCTTGCAAAAGCCAATAGTTTACCACTTGAACTATGCCTTGCATACCTTCATAATCTCTTTTTATGATCTCTTTTTTTTATAAAAAAAAAAAAAAAAAAAATCTTTGGTCTGCATGATCTCATTGGTGTTCGCCCTTTTTATGTGAAATTTTTTGTGCTTCCACTGATCCACAACTTCAAGGCCAAGAAGAATCAGATTCCCAATATTGGTAAGGCCGGAGAATGGTTGAAACTTGAAGCCTAGGGTCTTCGCTCCTAATACATGGCACTGGACAAGGTTCTGTCCACTTTTCTTGTGCCTCTTATCTGTCTTTTTTTTGTTGTCTGAATAAACCCAACTATTTAACTTGGCCCATTACTCAAAGTTGGGCTGAAGCCCATTCGGTACAATAAATAAGTAGGTGTTTTTTTTGGGACTTTACTATAAATGGTACTTTATGACCAAATAGTAAAAAATTATAAGTGGTACTTTGAAAAGAGAAACCAAACCATTTTTTTGAGACATTTGGTGAACATATCTTATGGTAACATCCTGTGATACAAGTTTCGGGCTTTCAGCCTTAAGCTTTTACTGCGACCAAAAAACGAAAAAGCCTTAGCTTTAACCGGTTGGTAATTTTTTATTTAAGTGTTTTACAGAATATGTTTGCATGCTTTTTTCATGGGATACATAATCATTAACAGTTAGGTGAATAAGTGATTTTTATCATTTTAGCGTAACCAATAATTAATCATTATCAAATTTAGTTAAATTATACTAAAGAAGAAGAAAATGATTGTCACATTAGAAATGATATGGGAAGACGATAAGAGGGAGAAGAAAATCAAAAGTGTAATATAAGCAGGGAATTTTTTTTTTTTTGGTTACAATATAAGGAGGGATTCAAATACAAGATAATTTGATGCTCTAAAATTTTAGTATTTTACTTGTACATGAAAAGGATAGTTTCAAGACCCTTAAAAAAAAGCATTATGAGTCAGTTATTAAAATTTTAATTCTCAAATGATAGATAAATGATTGCAGTGCCAAAACCTAAAAAGTCATATGTCATTCTTGTCAAAATAAAGTTATTGAATAGCATATTTTATAATGAGAACAAGATTTTAAAGGTAATAAACTAAGGTGAACTTTCGCAATCCACATTCAAGTTGAACTGAACCGAAGTTTTTATTTTTTTGGTATAAGTGAATCCAAGTTTCAAGTTGAATAAATTTTTTCTAAAAATTTAAATTAAGAGAAAATGTTAAGTTAAAAAATTAGATTAATACATAACTCGATTTGTAGTTTATCATTCACAAATTTATGGGTGGACATTAGAATTGGAATTGTAACATAAAATTTCAATTTCAATTCCATTTTCTTTTTCTTTTTTGGAATTAAAATTAATTTATAATTTTATATTTTATATTTGGATTATCTAAAAAAATTAAAATATGAATTGTAATTCTAAATTCAATTTTAGTTTTATTATTTAAATGTATAATTCAAAATTTAAAATTAATTAAAATACTAATAGTAGACAATTTTACACTATAGTATTTTTTTTAAAAATTATTTATATATAAAATAATATTTTTTTTGGATTTGGATATATAAAATAATGAGTTAAATTTTAGAAAAAGTTTTATACTATTATTTTTTATGAAAATATTATATTATAATTAATATTGTAGATAGCATACAAATGAAAAAAGGAAGAGAATTATATTGACTTTAATGAGGAGAGAGATATTTAATAAGTTGTAGAGTTGATAATTCATATAGTATGGATCAAGAATTAGAAAAAGCTCATTTTATTTATTTTTGATTTCCATGAAATTCAAATGTGGAATTATAATTTTAAGACTAAATTACATTCCCTTCCGTAAGATATGTTCTTATTACACAACCTTCCTCTTTGTTTTCAAAATATAAGCTTTCCTCCCATGAAAGATGAAAACCCATTACACTTTAATCCATTTTTGAATTCTTTTTGTTGACTCTTCATTATTTTATGTTATTATATTATTTTTTTACCAAAACACCTTCTATTAGTAGTTATGTATGCTGGCATATTTTTTTTAATACTAAAATATGTGTGACTAATAATAATATAACAACATTGATGCACATATACGACTATTTTATATTTAAACTTTTAACTATTATTATATTAAGGAAATAAATTATTAACAATAACAATAAATTATGATTTTTTTTAAAAAAGTAAGAATTGTGTGCTTTTTATTTTTTTAACCTTTAGGCTATAAGTTGTGATGATTAATGTCAAAATATGAATGTTAATAAAATATATTTGTACTAATTTATCAAAAGGAAAACAAAATGTCAATGTCATATTAAATTTTGTATTTCTAAAAATCATTAAATAAGGATTAAATAATCTTAATAAATATAACATCATTAATATTACCATATGAATTCTTGAGAATTTATAAAGATGAAATAATTTTAATAATGTTAAATAATGAATAATTAAAACAATTAAAATTTTAAAAAATACTAATACTTTGTATAATGAGTAATTTAGTAAATTTACATACATATTTGACTAAAATATTTTGAACTAAAGTGTATGTTTTGAAAATAAAGAAAGGGTTATGTAATAAGAGTATCTCTCAAGAAAAGGAGAGTGTAATTTACTCTAATTTCAATTTTATATATTACTCCAAATATGAAAATTGAAATTGAAGAGCTCAATTTAAATTTCAAGCTCTAATTCAATACCCAATTTCAGACCAATAATTTTAATTGACTGAATTGAATTATGCAGAATCAAGGCTTAATTTACTGGGTTCACTTTTATACCCAACATGGCTATACGTTTGTAGAAATGGCCTTAATTAACCGAACTCTTCTGAAAAATGTAGTCTTTAGTTTTTTTTGTTTTTTTCCGATAGATAAAAAGTCACTCAACCCACAAAGGAAAGGTGGGGGTGGTAGTATTACAACCAAGGGCAAAAGTTAAAACCTCAATACAGCAACCAGAGCAAAGAAATTTCGCATACTACATAGGAATTCAAATATAGCAGATCACAGCTTCATTCTGTCACTAGTATTTTCATCAACGCTCCCCTTATTGCTCGAGTCTTTAATGATTACTTTATTAACGAAATATCAAATCGGTAATTAAGTAATGATGGTATTTTTCTATTTACAAAATGTAATGATGTTCCTTTTATGCCTTTATATTATGATTTATCGGACCTCCATGCCATGATCATCATGGGTTGTCCTCTCCTACCAATAAAGAAAAATAAAAGGGTATTATATATGCCCTAAATTTATTATAAGATGCATTTTGTCATGGAGATTATACAGAAACATTTATGTGTTCATATGTTAGAATAGGCCATTTCTTTTTTTAAAATAAAAATTTAGATTGAAGAGAAAAGTCACTTTAATTTAAAACTAAAGTATATCTATGAGATTATCAAATATTTATAGAGATATTTACAGATTATTCACTAACAAAAAAAACTTAAATATCGAATCTAAATTATAACAATGTATAAATAAAAGGACAATTTGATTAGCTAAGATCCCAGATAAAATAGGCCATTTCTATATCACCATTAGTTAAAGTCATGAATAAATACCAGGAGAAGTGGTATAAGTTTGGGAAATGTGTCAGTTATACAACTACAAATGTACAATCATGCTAAGCTTTAAGAGCTTAAAACCTGGAGAGAATCTACAAGTTGTAACCAAACAACACCATCACTCAAAATGTAACTTATTATTATAAAATCTCAAGGTCAGAGGAGCAAGAGCCACAGGGTTGGGCATAAAGGGAGCCACATGGTCCCCAATGGCAAGTTTGCCATGGACAAGTCCCTCCACACCCCAACCATTATCAAAATTTGGGACCCTCCCATCAAACTCATCATTATTTATATTGTGATGAGCTTTTTTCCCACGCCTAATGTCACCCATGATTCCTCCTTACCCACACATGCGCATATGATTAGACAAAAGGTGGTTGTGACACCTCTTTATCTAAGCTTTTTAACTAGGTTTTGGACATAATTAACCACTACTTGTCTTGTAATTATACTACCTATTAACACCACTTTTGGACTTCCTGCTCTCAATTTTGGTTTAGAAAAGAGAAAAGAAATGACCCCCCCTTTTTGGCCGCAGAGAACTTTATACGATTAGTATATGATATGGCATTAGACTATCACGAATGCACTGTAGCACCATTTACCAAACTTATGATTAGAGGATTTTGTGGACCCATGTGGAAGCCACTTGCCATCACACATGCCTCCACACCAAAGATACGTACGTGCCTTGACAATGTAGATACATCTCATCTCATATTTAAGTGGTTGAAGAGAAGGAAAAGTAATAGAAAAGTGAGATGATCAGGGTAATTGATTAAAAAGAGCGCAAAAAAAAAGGAAAAAAGAAAAGAAAAGAGGGGGGGGGGGGGGGGCGGGAAAATGTAATGGTCTATAAACGGTAATTTTAACTCTAAATACTTGTTTAGTTGTGCAAAAATTTAGAGGCTGACAGTAAGTTGATGGAGCCAATGTGATTGGCTTACCTGAGTAGTTTTTCACTCATGTATCGTCATGATTTTTGTTTAATTCTTTAAGTTTATATATTGGTAAATAATTTATATGTATTTTTATAAATATTCGATGAGTTTAGAAGTACTATTCTAACCTTGAATTGATATGAATCTTCCCTTTAACTTAAATTTTTATTTTTTGTTTTTTTAAAAAAGATAATAAGTTGATGGATAGAGAGTCGTGACATCCAAAGCTATTTAACTTTATTTTCCAGGGAGGCTAATAAAATTTATCTGAATTAAGTGTCATTATTGGTTTTCATAATGACACGTAAATTTATTCAACAAATATGTTTGTAATAAGTAATGGTATATATTTGTACATTAAAAATGGATATTAAGAGTGAATATTATAGAGAGATGCAAAAGCCTTAATCCTGCCTATCATCATCATCAAATATTTTGTATTTTCATGTGTGTTTGAAAAAGTTTTAAGATTAAATATGTGTTTATTTCAACTTTTAGAAAAAGTGATTATGAAACTTAAATTATATATAATTGAAAAAGTTAAAAATTAATTTTTTTTCAGAAATTACTTTTTTTAGCTTCTATAAAAAAGCTGAAAATAAATTTTTTTGATAATATGATTATTTTTAAAAAATTATTCAAACATATAAAAATAATTTTTCAATGAAAAATATGATTTTCTGTCAAAAAAATAAAAAACAAACCCACCCTAAAATTATTTCAATAATTACTTATTTGTATAATCACTTTTTTATATAATCAATTATTGATAATCAATTAATGTTTAGATATTTTGATTAAAAAATAGTTTTAAGATAATTTATTTTAATTAGATTATATAAAATAATTAATTTTATATGGTAAAATTACTAAAAATGGTATGAAATGATTATTTATATTATATAATATTTAATACTTTCAAGTCAAATTGATAAAAATATAATATTATATGTACTGTACAAATAGCTTTTAATAAAAAAATACCCAAATTTTAGCTTCCACTCCCTCCCCCCAAAAAAAAACTTAAATTCTTTTAAATTAATTATAATCCATTTCAATAAAAATTACTCAAATAAGATTTTATTTCAAAATAGCTTTTTTTTTTTGAGAAAATAACTTTTTTTACTGTTTCGCAAACTTGCTATTTATCTCTTCATTGTATTTATTGTGCAATTTTAGTATAGAAATTAAATAATGTTACTATTTTCTAATACATATCACTCGTTAATAATTGTTAATAAAAAAACATAAATGAATGTTTTTTATTTAGTTTCAATATATTATTAGTGTAATTTTTTTTTATATAATTATTCAAGCATATATAACCATGTCATTAAAAGAAATTGACTCTTTTTGTAACCAATTTAAAAGTCATATATAAAGAAAGATATAATTAATTAATAGTAAAAAACACTTTACACTTTACACTAACTATATATAAAAGTCATTTTTGTTTTATTATATAATATCCATTCAGTGATGCTATCACTTGTGGAAAGCAATGTAGCTGAGGCAATCACCAGCACCCCAAAAGGCAAGCCTTAGCATTGGACATGCAGGTGTACCAAAAATCCATAACCAATATTTGCAGGTTTTCCTCTTAGTTTTCTTGGTTCCTTCTCCTACCTTTGGTTGTGCATGATGCTTGTCCAAACAGGTACATATTGCTATTTCACCTGCACGAAGTAGGAAAAAAGGGTTTGGTGAAATAGAATCATAAATTGGTTGTGCTGGATGTAATAAATGAGCTATATAGCGTACAGGTGGAGATGAGGGATGATTTTATTTTATAACATATAAAATATTTTATTTATTAAATTATCAGTATCTAAAACTTATTATATTTCAATTAATTTGGTTTGAATTAAATTGATTCATTATCGGAGTGAAACTTTTCTTGCTCTATTTCTTTTTCTATACGTAATATTCAAATTCGAGAACTTATTAAAAATAAATAAATATTAAACTGCTAAAATTAAATAAGTGTTAGCATTTACAGCCTAATATTTCAATTATATAACTCATTATTATCTTTTATTTTCATTATATTCTAAATAGAATAATTGAAATCTTAAGCAATGAATGAGTAATATCACTTTTTTTCCGTACACTGGCAATGATAATATTTAAATATAGAGCTCATATAAATTATCTAAATTTTTTATGATTAGACTAATCATAGTGGATTAGCACTATCTTTTCTCCTAACCTGCAATTAGCTGAGAATTTGCGGTGAATATATGAATATATATGTAAGAGTGTCGGTTCAACTGTCTAAGTGATAATTTGAGCATTCATTTTCTGAGGTGCGTAAATGCGGGCATTGAATATAGTCCCCCAACTCTGGCAGCACCCCCACAAATACTGTAACTGAGGGACCATGCATGCTTAGTGGTTGAGAAAAAAAGCACCCCATTGAAGGGGTCATTGCTTGCATGCTTCATGATATTTCCAATTGGAAATGGTCGTCTCAGCCATCTAGAACTCATTTGGATTCTTATGGCCAAAAACAGTTTTGGGTCAACTCCCTCTAAAGCAGTTGTCCAAAATGTTACGTCACAATTGCTGTCATTAGAAAATGTATCAGCTGAAAATTTCATATAATTTAATTATGAGTTTAATTGATAAGTATTGATAATGTTAAATTGTTTTATACTGTTAACCAATAGAAATAGAGGAAAGTAAAAAATTATGGTGGATCCCTCATTATAATGAGTAGTTACTTGTATGAGTTGGCACATTCTACTATTTCTATTGATTAACAATGTAAAATTATTTTACACTGTCAGTGTATTTAAATTAAATTCTTTAATTATATATATAGATTTTTATTATTGACAATTTTTTTAAAGTATTTTATTACTTGATAAATAAAATATTAATCCTCCATAATACAGTCAAACGATTATATGAAAATTCCTGTCAACAATATTTTTTTCAAACACATATATCTTAAAATTTAATCCACGATCATATGTTTAACAGATCCAAACCCTTTTGACTCATACTAATATCTTATTAGTATTATTGACAAAGATAGATCTTAACTTGAGTCTTATAGAAAAAAATTAATCAAAGTTAAAAATTTATACATGAGCAAATTATGTAAATTTTTCTCATAAAAAAAATCCACCCCTGTGGTTGTGGAGAGGAGCAAATGCAAAACTTGAATCATTACGTATTTGGACGAAACAGGTCAGAGTTGGGACATACTGAGAAAAGAGAACTTTCATGGATGTGTATAAATGTATCTGCTAAAAGTGAGGATTGTAACAAAATACTAATTATATTTATAATAATATATATAAGAATTAAACAGCCATGCATCGTAATTATTTGAGTTGAGTTTTAAATTAAATAAGCATATTACACAATCAACTACTTTGTATTCAATGTTGATGCTGTATACTTTACCAGTGGAGTTGACAAACCTAGTAGCATGCATTGATTTTAGTTAGTCATCATCAAATGCATGTGCTGTGGAGGACCAGATTGCTCGGCCTGTGGTCCTTGGAGCGACTTCAGTGAGGGTTTCTAGGGCCCCACTACATATTGTACCAATTTTTTGATACCGTTGGGGGGAGGAGGGGGAAGTGGGGATGCATCCCTCTTAATCCATAATTTTATGATATGTGGCAAATAGTATTATTAATTATGTAATATTTGAAGAATATGTGAGATTAAAGTTGGGATCTTTTATTGAAGAAAAAATCATAGTATTATTCTAATTTTATTTTTTATGATATATGATTGATGTGTTAAATAATAAAATTAAAAATAGGGTCTAAAGTAAGACTTGCTATTAGAGATGCTCTTATATACCACATCTTATTAATTGCCATTTGGTAGCCTGCTTTTTACAAGAAGTATTCATAAGCTAAAATATAAAATTATAAATGATGAGTGTATAAAGATTTTCTGAGTTCTCAAAATCTACATTTATTTATTATTAGAATTTAGTTTAATTATATTGTACTTTCAATCTAAAAAAAATGTATACACTTATTTAATTATATTTTGTTATACCAACAAGATTGTCTGACTTTTATGACAATTCTTTCAAAGATTATACATATAAATAATATGTAATTGATTAACAATATAAAATATATTATATTGACAACATATTATAATTAATCCCTTATTTTTGTAACATTTTCAGATAAAAAAAATCTATAGTTATTGTGTGTACTATATTATTTTATAGATATGTAATAAAACACTATATAAAATTATAGAGTAATTAAAACATTGTTTTGGTCCTCAATATCTGCTTATATATATATATATCACAAATAAACTTATTTATTTCACATAATTGCTCACTTTCATTTTCGTCCATTGCCCACTTAACTAAATTAGTGACTTGGACGTAAGAACCAAATTATGAGGATTAATTTTCTTTAAAAAAAATAACTTGAGGAACCAATTGAAATTAATACACTTGCGAGGGATCAAAATGAAAAAGAATAAAACTAAGAGACCAAAATGAAAGTTAATACATATAAACGTGTGTGTGTGACCAAAACATAATTTACTCAAAATCTAGGATAAAAAATGTGTAAATATCTTATATAATGATCAACATTGTTTGTGATCTAAATTATAATTGGCTGGGGATAGGAACTTAGAGAGAATGTAAGAAGTTATAAGTACTATAACTTACTATAGCAGAGGAGACATGCGAGCTTAGAAGGATCCAGCGGTTGAACTTAGAAAAATCTCGTGGTGTATATAATGGTAGGAAGATAGAAGTAAAATCTTACTATGGATTCACATTATAAGGTGAGAAAGAGGCACCAAAATGAACCAAATGAGGTTTGCTTTAATGGTAAAAAGCTAGTTCACCACAAAGCAGTGAATTACAATTTGAATCTCAGCTGGAAGAGTTACTTATATTTAAGTGTTTAATAATATTAGAATAGAATTGTCTCTAAGGATACTTATAGGAAAAAAAATGGAAAATAAGATGCAATATATCAATAACGAGACATCAAGGAAGATGTACGCTGCAAAAGACAAGCGGATAGCGTTCCAATTCTTTTGTGGTCCTTAGAATAATCGACAACTATATTTCGGTTATCCATTATGAAGATGTGATCGTAGGGCAAGTAAACGAATCAATAATTACTCTAACCAGTAATAAGGGGTCCATTTTATTAATGACATATAGTGATTTGAGAAAACGATGCCATTGGTATAACTTAATGGCATATAGTTACATATGGCATAAAATTATTCTTCTTTCGTTCACACACGATGCTAATCTATTATTGTTAACCAAATAAGGGCTCCGTTTAGTTAAAATTTTGAGAAAAGTATTTCT
The DNA here is from genome assembly GCA_031439585.1 of Pterocarpus macrocarpus. Lineage (NCBI taxonomy): Eukaryota > Viridiplantae > Streptophyta > Magnoliopsida > Fabales > Fabaceae > Pterocarpus > Pterocarpus macrocarpus. The sequence goes on from CM062514.1 coordinate 37,778,297, forward strand.
TTGAAAGCAGAACTAAAAGTAGAAGCGAAAGTAAAAGCAAAAAATTATTTTATATTTAGATATAATTGTAGAGGTACTTTTTATAAAAATTAAAAGTACTTTTCTTACTAAATTATAATTAAGGAATGAGAGAATGAGAATAAGAATACAAATGAGGGTGGATGGGTATAATTGTGAAAAAATCAAAAGATAGTGAGTGATCTTGAAATTTGTAAAGCATAATTCTCTTTCTTTTATTACTTCTACTTTTAAAAGAAGCAACTCTCTATCTGTTTCTCAAAAAAGCAACTGCTTCTTTGAAAAGCAGAAAGTTGATTATTTTCTACTTCTATTTTTTTTTTAGAAGTACAAACAAACATTTTAAAATGTGTTAGAAGTACTTTTTTTTAAAAGAAAGGTATTTCTTTGCTTGTGAAGTCACAACCAAACACACTCAAGGGCGTCTTTCAATTAAATGTAAAATAAAATTATTTTAATGATTGATTATAAGTATAAATTATTTTTATGTTTGAATGTATTAATTGAAAAGTAATTTTAACGTGTTGTGAGTAGTTTGGATTATATAAAAATAGTTATTTATGTATAATAAATTGTTAAAAAAATATGAAATTATTTGTTTATATTATATAATATCTAATACTTAAAGTTAATTTGATAAATATTTCATTTTCATAACATTGAAATAGTTAGCTTTTGTTTACAAGCAAAATGTTCAAAACATTACTTTTTAGATAAAAATTTCATTTTGATCCCTGGCCTAAATATTTGGGGACAATTTAATTCATCAAAATTTGAAAATCAGTCTAAGATCTCTCACTATTCAAAACATAATACACATTAGTCTTTCGATTAAGTATTCACAATTAAACTTAACAGAAATGCATATATGGTTGAATGCTGAAGTTGCCCATTTCGTGCCACCTTGACAAATAACAAGGTAAATTGATCTATGTAAATTATAAAAGTTTCAAATTAATTTCCATTATTATCTTTTTCTTTCTCAATTCGAAAACCTAAATATTATCTTCTTCCTACTAGTTGAATTATACACTCTAAACTTCTATTATCATCTTCTTCCTCTTTATATCCTAAAAAATAAACCATTTATATTATATGGGAATGAGACCTCCCTTTACAAGAGCAGATAAAAAGACAATCAACGTCAATGCTCACACTCTCCTTAAATACAAGTTACTAACTTACCACCACCAGAGGCTCATATATTACACCCTATTTGTTTCAAGTGAAAATGGAAGTGAGGGAGAGAAAATGAGAGGATTTGGTTGTGAGTGGAAAAGGATGAGAAAATAAAAAAGTTGCGTGGACCCCACTCTAAAACTTTTGTCCTCTCCTCTACGCAGAAAACGACAAAGCATTGGAGAAAATGACAAAAAGGCATTTAGGCCCTTAATTGAAGTTAAAAAATTAGTAAAAGTTTAAAACTCACTTAACGTTGGTTTTCATTTAAACAAAAATTTGATAATGAATTTTATAATATAAATGTTCATAAATTAAATTTCTTATTAATATTAGTATAAAATTATTTATTTATTTATTTATAAAAATATTTGTGTATTAAATTAGAATAATATATTATTTTTTATTACAATAAAGAGATATATATATATATATATATATATATATATATATATAATTTTAACTTAATTTTTATTTTCTTTCTTCTCATTTTCTTTTTATCTAAATAAATAAAAAAAACATGCTTTTATTCTTATTTTTTCTTCTTTTTATTTTTTTCTTTTCATTTTTTTTCTTATTTTCTCTTTACATCTAAACAAACCATTATGAATTAACAAATAAATAATTATGGCAAATTTTTATATTACTGCAAAATTTTGTATATTACGGACAAACAATTATGGATTAACAAATACCTATAGCACAACTTTGTATATTACTGCAAAGCCCATATGAATTGCACCTAAGAAAGGAAAAGGAAGGGATCAAATGAAAAGAAAGGAAAAGGGAAAGGGAATGAAGGAGTTTAGTCAGTTTGAGTTAATTTAATTCACGAATTTAAAATTGATAAGGGAAGAAAATAGAAGGCTTATAATATATTTTTATAATTCTACTCTTTACTAAAATAATTGAGTATAATTAATATCTTTTATAGTAATATTAATTTCAAAAAAATTTGGAAAATATTATATATATTTTGTAAGGAGGGAACAAATTTCAATGGAAGTTGATAAAAATTTAGGAGGGAAATATAATATTGATGAAAAGCTATAAAATAAAATTAGAATGGATTGATATAAATGATATTTTATATTTTAATAAGGATAAAATAATAAATTAAATTTAAATCTCAATAAAACTCCCCAATTTGAGGGAACTATGAAATAAGAATTTTGAAGGATTTTAAGAAGTTAGTTAAAACCCCCATATTCCTTTCCCTCCCTAGAAATAAAACTCATGAATAAGTTGTAATCCTTATAAACCTTTCCTTTTCTTCATATTCCCTCCTAAGCCAAATTCGTGGATATACCCTAAAAAAATATGATGGAATTAAAAAGTGCAAGCACAAGTATTATTACTATAAGTGTCAGAGTTCTACAAAGAGTAATGATATTATAGTCTCGAATTCACCATAAACCCTACACATGGTAAGATCTTAATCATTCAAAAATATAATTTATAATTATAATATACAAATATTCTAAAAATTATTGATTGATATATTACCATATATTAGGTTTATCATAAACTTAAGTTTATACTATTATTCTTCTTCTACAAAAGGTATGGCAGAGTTTAGCAAAGCTCGATTGTCATCCATATTATTAGTATTATTCTACCAATTCTTTGTAAAAGCATATAAATAAGTTATACTCACTTATTATTTCAATAGTGTTTAAGTAAAGTAAAAAAATTTGATTGCTGATGAGAATACTCACCTAAAAAATGTTAGATCGTAAAATCTTGCATCTACTTGTTTGTTTGTTTTTTTAACGTGAACTTCTTTTGGTAAGCTATTTTAACGTGAACTTGAAAGTTGAAAATTACGATATAACCGCCATATGGCATGATTCGAATGCATTTTGACACCTTAGTCTTCTGAGATTTTTTTTTTTTGAGATTTTCAATGCAGAATAATTTTTGGGTACTTATCTTGACAAGGCAAAGAGGCACTTATTATGTTGGTCCCTTCGTCTCCATGTCCTTCAAAATATGCAACTTGTTCTGAAGCTTCCCACGAGATGTGCACAGCCTCAGCATGTTCAATGAGATATGACATTTCGCGACGTTGATTGTGACTAGAGAAAGAATGTGCTGATTGAAACCCCAATTGTAAAGGTACTTGCTAGATGAAGTTAAAAGTACAGTTTATTCGGATTCGAAGGAACATACTCACGTTGATTCCATCAAAACACCACATATTCATGGAGCATCAAAAATTTTGAAATTCAAAAAATAATAATAGTACTTTGAAAGGAAGAGAATTAGAGGAGTAACGTAGGGTTACACTGATTCAATACCACGTGAGTACGTGATCATGCAATTGTGCCTCAACTCGGGCTGGGTATTTGAATTGTGCAAAGTTGTCAAGCAGGTTTGGATTATATTTTATAAACTTAATTTAGTACACTTATTTTTATTTAAAAATGAGTTTAAGTGAAGCACCAAAAAAAAAATGAGTTTAAGTTGAAAAATATTATGGGTGCATTTATTTTAATTTTTTAAAAAAGTGATTTTGAAACTTAAATTTTATATATAGTTAAAAAAATTAAAAATTAATTTTTTTAAAAAATTACTCTTTTCAATTTTTATAAAAAAATTTAAAATATTTTTTTTTGAGAATTTAATTATTTTTAAAAAATTATCCAAATATACCAAAATTGATTTTTTTAAATAAAAAGAGTGATCTTTATGTTTCATTTTACCACTTCTAGTTAAAGTAAAGTATAGGGCCAAAATCAGTTTTAATTGAAATTTGAAAACAACTAAACATAAAAATATGGATTTAATCTATATACATTATCAATATAAAAAAAATTTCTATAGATATTTAATTATATATTGTTATATTAATAAAAATATTTGACTCAATTATCTATTAATTTAAAAGATTTATAAATATAAATATCTGATTAGATGATAATATAAATATCTTTTATATTATCAATGTATAATAATTAAACTCTAAAAATATTATGTAGAATCACGTTTGTTTAACTGAACCGGGTTTTGAGGGCTATAAATGTGAACATGATATCAAATGGCAGTGAAAATAAAGTGTTATTGCCCGTTGGCCATAATGAGTCATTCAAAAAATTTCCTGTACGTGCAACAAAGTTAAAACACTAAAAAAGTGTTTGTTACAGTTGAGTTTGTTTTCGAACATTGGTCGCACTGCCAGATAGATCATTATCAGTTTTCCTTCGATAGGGTATATCAATTATGTTATACAATTATAGGAAAATAAAACGGGGAAAATTTGCTTGTTTCTGTAGGGATGAATGGAAATTGTTTTGAGGTGATTAAAATAGCCTTGAGAGAACATGATGTTATTAATATGACAGATGCCGGTTGGTGTCAGCGGTCATGGGGTGGACCATTGTCAATATGAGCACATGAACTATGACTATTGGGGCGAAAAAGTTTAATAGATTTATAGACTTTATTATTACTTTTTGTATTATATTAGAGATCAGAGAATAGAGATTAGAGATACAGAGATATATAATTTGTTCATCTTAAAACGTTATATTATGTCTCCCAACCTTCGTATCTGTTTTAGATTTGAGAAAATCTAGTCGTACACCACTTTTGGTGAAAGAAAAGATATATGTAAATGAAATTTTTTCAAAAAAAAAAATAAAATTTACTACATATATTAATTTTTCAACTTTGCTATATAGTACAAAAGCTCTGTGGCACGAAATACACGAATTGACGTGGATGAAAATAAAATAAAGCAAAAATTTAATATGATCTATATTATCATACATGATCTCAATGGTACATAAAATGCAGATTAACTTATGCATTCGTGTGCCATTGTGCGAATTATTATTCGTGACAAAAAGCATTTTTCTTAATTTTTTTTTTCAAATTGGATAAGTGCTTGTTTGATTTAATATAGCTATATAAGTGAAACGTTAGTTGAAGTGCATGTTTCCTCTCAAAAGCGAAAGGTGCGTGCTGCGTAAAATTATGATGAAAGGGAATTATGCTTATTTTTTAAAAATAACATTTCTCTTAAAAAAATATTTTCAATATACAATTTGATACGTATGATAAATTTCAATAAACTTATTTTCAATTTTTAATTTATTTTATTTATACTAAAAGTAATTTTAAAAAATATTACTTTTTACATTTTAATTATAAACAAAAGTTTATTATTTTAAAATTATAATATTTTATTAACTTAATTCTAAATATTAAATATTATATAATATAAATAAATCATTTGATACCTTTTTAGTAATTTATTATAGATAAATACTTTTCTTTCATATAATTCAAATAAAATACATTAACTTAAAATAACTTTGCAGTTAATAGATCTAAATATAAAATTAATTTTATCATAATTGATTATACAAAATCAATTATACTTCTAATTAATTATTAAAATAATTTTAATTTTATAACTAATCCAAACAAACCTAAGTTCTTAACATGTAGAGAATAGATTTTCGGGGAAGTAACTATTTTATGTTTCTCATGTAAATATAATTAATCCGAAGTGTAAAATTAATCAAAACATTTGTGAAAAAAGAAAAAACATGTATACGATTTCATTTTAAAAATAATTTCAATTTACTATTTAACAAAACAAACTATTCCAAATTAAATTTTAAAGTATTCTTATATACAAATCAATTATTAACATTGTTTATTGTCAAACTAATTTTCTTAACTTCAATTCTTTTAATCGTATTTGTAAGAAAATTTAAACTGCAGATGCCCCGTGAATGGTGAAATTAAAACATGACATTGCTTTGCCATTTTCATAGGCAATAAAAACATTTATTCTGTTTTTAAATGCATTCTGGTCTGTATCATACATCGCTTTCTCCTTCTCTTTCAAGAATAAAAGTTCCTAGGACGTTGAGATGGATTTTATAGAAAAATAAAAATAAGAATAAAAATAAGAAAAAGATGGTGTGACTAAGATATATATCTGTATATCTCTTCCGAAATAAATACAACTAATTAAGACACGTAAAAAAAAAAAACAACTAATTAAGCATATAAAAGCTTATTCCTAGCTACAACGAGATAAACAAATCTTTTTGTCAGTTGCCATGAAATAAACTCTAAATTTAAGTAGTTTGGTTCTTATTTTTTTTAAATAAGATTTTTAATTTAAATTTTATAAATAAAAACAAATATTAAAAAAAATTATCTTATAATAAGCGTGACTCAAATCAAATAAGTTAAAGCTGAATAAACTGCAGATAATAACATAAACAAAAAGAAAATAGTGTCCACTATTTCATTTACAATTTTTTTAAGAAAAAAGGAATTGAAATTCTTTTGTGTAAATACTTATTAAATTTTAATTAATCTAATTCAAATCAAATCAATTTACTATAAGGTAGAGCATTTTCTTTAACATTAGTTAGCATTTATTTTTTGCATTGGCTATATGAATGAACACATAAAAAAATATATCATAAATATGATACTCTTTGATCTTTGACAAAAGTATTTTTCACAAGTATTAACTAACTCTTTGCAAACTATTATTATCAAGAGATTCCTTTAAGAGATTAATTTCGATATATTATATTAATGTAAAAAAATTTTATATTATTATATAATCATATATATGATTATATGTGAGATTTTTGAAATATTGAGTATATATAAGAGTTAATTTTTTAAGAATAATTTTTTTGATGTGAAAGAATAAATTTATTTTTATTCTTTATTAATTGATAATTGAATTATACATAATCTCTATCTTGCTTGATAAAAGTTTTTTTTTTTTGTCTCGATTGAACCATTGAACCATCGGTGTCTGGATCCTATTATCAAGAATCTGATTAATCCGGCCCGACCCGACGGTTGGTCCATTGAAAAAGTAGGGATCTCCCAATGGGAATTTTTTTCATTTTCAGGATTCGAATTCAAAATCACTAATTAAGAGACCAAGTGCTAAACCATTTAACCAATCCCTCGTTGGTTGATAAAAGTTTATTAATTCAATATGTAATTTACGCATTTAATTTTTTTTCTTTGTTGATTTTACACATTTATTTTCATTTCATCGCTAATTAACTAAAAATATATTAAAAAAATGGTATGAAAGAACGTTTTGATTTCCTATAAAGTTACTTGTAATCAAATGAGAAAACTTAGGTCAAGTTTCTTACATCAATTTTATTTAATTTTTAAATTAAATAATGATAAGTACATATATTTTTTTGAAAAATGTGTATATTTTAAAATTTTAAATTACTCATTTTAAGAAAAATATTCACATATTATTATTTAATTTGAGAATTAATTAAAATAAATATAAAAAACTTGATACAAATTTTATGCTTAATCAAATAAATCTAACTCTATCCCGAAAGTTAATTTATAGAGAAGAATTACCCAAACTCTTATAATTACTATTATAATTATATTCTCAAATAATACGAGACTTAACACAACTCTTTAGATTTAGAACTAAACATATAGAGTATAATATTTGCAAAGATCTACAAGTGGCACAAGTACTCATTGATAGGCATTCTCATAAGTTTTTTATTTTGAACTTACGGGTGTGCCTTGCCCTTATTGAAATAATCAATATTAAATCTATCTAAACTTTAATTTATAAAAGAAAAAAAATCTTTTTTTCAATAATAGGTCTCACGTAAATTAAGATGTAAATAAGATAATCTTCAAATTAACTTAGACAATTGTTTCTTTTAGGATACTTTTGAGTAAAGTTAAACTCATAATTTTAAATTAGTATCAAAGTTTACGCTGTATTTTATTTTATTTATGCTGTATTTTATTTTAAGTCACTGGTAAATATATAATACTTGAGGATCCAAATGTTGATGTTTTCTTTAGATGGAGAGAAAAAAATAAGGGAAAATAAAATAAAAATATATAAAAACATATTTTTAGGGTAAAAAGTGAAAAAATATAATTATACATATCAACCTCTACTCTATTTTTTTTTTCATTTCAAAGAAAATTTTTTTTATATGAAACTCATTATCATTTTTTTCTTTTATTTTCTTTTATCATCTAAACCAAAAAATATATATTTTTACTTATTTTTCTTCTTTTTATTTACTTTTCTCTTTTTATCTAACCAGCCAAACAAGGTAAAGGATGAAAGATTAAACAGAGAGAAATATTATGCTATTAGAAATTATTTGCCATAATTTTTATTATTAGATAAAATTAAGTGATAAGATCTATTTATTTATGTAAGAGTGAAAAGTATATCATTATTTTCACTAATTTATTTTTGGTAGAAAATTTTGACTTTTTAATATCTTTATGGTTAAAACTAATTTTTGGTCTTTGCATCTATTCTAGATTTTGATTTTAATCTCTATATTATAAAATTTTAATTTAGGTTTTTACAATAATACTCTATTAAGAAGTTAATTCTTATTATTAAAAAATTATTAAATAATATTAATTTTTATTGATATATCTAATAAAATTTGTCATAGATATAATATATTACTAATATAGTTCTAACCTATTTTTCAGGCTTGAAATCACCCATTTTAAAAAATAAAAAATCGACTAAAGTAATATTAAAATAGTTTTTTAATAGATGGAATAATTTCAAATGAGTTTCACTAAATTCTATGTCAACTCTTGTTAATTATGCTAACAAAAATAAACACAATCTAATAATTTTTTAATAATAAAAATTATAATAATACTACTATAGATATTTAAACTAAAATTGTTTACCCAAACCAAATATTTGGAATAAAAGTAGTTTTTAACCTATTTTTTATAAACAAAAAGAAAAGGGGGGGGGGCATTAGTTGAGAATTAAGAAAAGGAGGGAGGATAAAAAGGTAAAAGACAGAATGGCGTGCCTTCTGATCTTAATAAAAATAAACATAAACATGAACATAAAGTCGCATAATAAAGGGTCCTCTCTTCTGAGCCACCCTGTCAGTCACATAGTCCCCTACTCCCTACACAAACCCACTGCTACCTCTGTCGTCTCTCTACACTTTGCAATTACATTACCCCAAACACAGAACCATCTCTCTCTCTCTCTCTCTCTCTCTCTCTCTCTCTCTCTTTTACTTTATCCTGCATAGTCCAGAGCAAGAGGTGTTGGAGGGACAAGTGCGTCAGAGCCTGCAACCAAAAACGATCATCATTCATAATACCAGCATCTCTCAGACACAGTGAAAACAAAAACCCAAAAAAAAAAAAAAGAGAGTGTGTAACTTGTGATTCTGAAAATCACGAGAGGGAATACTACTACCCTTTTGAGATTTGCGCCCCAACTCAACCAAGATCTTCACCGAATCACCAACCATCATCACATTTTTTAAAAACCAAAGGCGGCGAAAACCATCTACTCACAGACTCTCTCTCGTATTCATTCATTAATTTTCTTATTTATTGTAGTAAAATAGTAGTGAATTATCTTCTGACACCATTTTCTTTTTTCTTCTTAAACCCGTTTCTCTTTCTGACGCCATTTTTCTCTGTGCTTGAACAAACAACATTGAATTGAGGCCATTTCCATTACACGTTTTCTCCGGTCTTCTTTCCCTGTCAAGTCATAACTGCTTCCTTTCTTTTTCCAACCCCTCACTCACCTGCTTGAAGTTATTGCAGCATTTTTTTTTGCTTTTTGTACCCTGTCTCTTTCTTATCTCTGGTCACTAGCTGTATTATATTCATGTCATCGTCATCATCAATGCAAACGTGAAAAAGAGGTTCCTCAAGTTGTTGGTGTGAAGAGTAAAGAAGCACAACGTGTTACTTAATGGTTCATTCTTCTTTTTCTTCTTCTTCTTCTTCTTCTGGGGAAGCCTCTCTGTAACACAGCTTCATGAAGCTCAAGTTGCATCATACGCTCTTTGTTGCTTTGTTTTTGTTTAGTTCTGTCCGTGTAGGAAACGGAGGCGTGGCTTGTTGTTTTGTCTGAAAATTTATCTCTTTTTTTTCTTTTCAATTTTTGGGTGGTTATTTTTTGGTTTGGTTTGAAGGAGACACCAAAAAGTGTAAAGGAGAGAAAAAAAAAATGAAGTTTATGAAGTTGGGATTGAAGCCTGATGCGCTTAAAGCTGATGGAAAATCTGTCAGGTGAATGTTCTTCTCTTTTGTTTCTTCATGTGTTTCCTGCATTCTTGGGTACTCTTTTTTCTTTTTTCTTTCCTTATAATTTTTTAATATTTCTGTTTTTCTTTAATATTTTATGATACTGGAAAATACTAGACCCCAAGATTTTGTTATCAGAATTTTCGAAAGACTAATGCGTGATTTTTTATTTTTTATTTTTTAATTTTGATGAATAAGTGGTGTCCACTCCTTTATGGCAACCCTCAAATCTTATTAAATTCTAGCAATAATTGTAACAAATAGTTTTGATTATGTCTATGTTACGATTGCATGTTATTGAATATGAACTGAGATGGGTTTGGTCATTACGATGGATTTCAGTGGAGTCAGGAACCTACTAGTTGTAGATTCATTTCTTTCGCCTTAAAAGCAAAACCATTCTCTTTGTCTGCATAACAGTTGAAATAATTTCAATATTATATTGCTGGTAATTGAGAGAGAGAGAGAGAGAGAGAGAGAGAGAGAGAGTAGAAGCTGTTGATGAATAGGAGGTGGTCCAGCCTTAGAGCTGTGTGAACTTGTTGATGAGAACTTGTGGTCCAAATGTGGAAAAAGTGGCTATGGTTTACCCAACTTTCTTGAATCATGGCAGGACACAAAGGCCTATTTAAGACCATGATATATAAGATGTTATAATTTTTTCTTTCTATACATGATGAGTTTAAGCATGTGAATTCAATCGGTGCACTTGTTACCTTGTTTATAGATAAGGGTAGAGAGTTTCACTTGTGGATGGATTCTTTCAAGGATATTCCTAGCCTGTTGTTACTTCTATATCATGGCAGACAATGATATGTCACCTATCATGCATGTGGTATATGTATCCAACTAAGAACCCCATTTGGTCAATTAATGTTAATTTGGAATTTTGGATGTGCACTCGATTAATCATTTTGCTGGGGATCTTTAGTGTAATAATTTTTCTGCTCTGAAGAAAATTGGTTTCTTTATACGAGACAAATGAAATTGCAAATGCTCCTAATCACTTAAGAGGAGGCGTTTTGAATATTTAAACCTCTGGCAAATAATGTGTAGAGTTTTTCCCCCCCTCTTTCCTGGTGGGTGGAGGGGATTGCGTGGAAAATGTGATCAAGTTTTGCCTCTGGAGCTATCTGCTTGCTGCCAAGTTGTGGAATATAATGTGTTTTTGTCACATTATGTGATACATCTATGCGAGAGTGAGGTGAACATGCATCTTAGTGAAATACCTTTTTACTGAAGGTTTTTGACTTCCTGCCTTAATTTTTGTTGCTTATTCTGGTATAATATCGACAAGTTGTGGCATGAATCTTGCATGCATATATTGCATGCGGTTTAATTATAGTTTCTTATCAAAATTTTTTCGCTTCGATAATTTGCCTTTCTTTATAAGTTAAGCATTTCATTTTCAATTTGTGCAGGTATGTGTCATCTGAATTGGCTACAGATATTATCATAACTGTTGGTGATGTTAAGTTTTACCTTCACAAGGTATGTAATTTTTCAGCATCTTTGTTTTTTGTCCTGTTAACTAAGAAATTGTGTATTTATGATTGCAAACTTTATAGGTTTCCTCTGTATAACTAGCAAGTTATAGTTATTTAGGAAATATATTTTCATTCAACAACACGAGCCACTGGATTGAATTCAGAGATTAGAAATTTGAATTTGACAATAAGGCTAGTCTATTATTTATCCTAATTTGTGGGTTTCTAATTTATTGTTTATTAATTTTGAATTTTCATGATTTGCAGTTCCCTCTACTGTCCAAGAGCAATCGATTACAAAAGTTGGTAACGGAGGCTAACGAAGAGAATTCTGATGAAATATGCTTGGATGACTTCCCTGGAGGGCCCAAGGCCTTTGAAATATGTGCAAAATTTTGTTATGGAATGACTGTTACTCTTAATCCTTACAATGTTGTGGCTGCTCGTTGTGCCGCTGAGTACCTTGAGATGACTGAAGATATTGATAAGGGAAACTTGATTTTCAAAATTGAGGTGTTTCTAAACTCAAGTATCTTCCGTAGCTGGAAGGATTCTATAATTGTTCTCCAAACTACTAAATCTCTTCTGCCATGGTCTGAGGATCTAAAGATCGTTGGGAGATGCATAGATTCCATTGCTTCTAAAACTTCTGTGGACCCGGCAAACATCACTTGGTCTTACACTTATAACCGGAAGTTAACAGAGCCAGATAAAATTGTTGAGGACAAGATGTCATCTCAAGAGAAAGTTGAGCCTGTGCCTAAGGATTGGTGGGTTGAAGACATATGTGAGTTGGACATTGATCTTTATAAACGAGTGATGATTACCGTGAAATCAAAGGGAAGAATGGATGGTGTTGTGATTGGGGAAGCACTAAAAATCTATGCAGTACGATGGTTGCCTGATTCTGTAGATGCATTAGTGTCTGATGCACATGCCCGGAGGAACAAATCACTGGTGGAAACCATTGTCTGTTTGTTGCCATATGATAATGGTGTGGGATGTTCGTGTAGTTTCTTGCTGAAGTTATTGAAAGTGGCTATACTAGTTGAAGCTGAGGAGTCGTCGAGAGAAGAGTTGATGAAGAGCATCAGCTTGAAATTACATGAAGCATCTGTCAAAGATTTACTGATTCCAGCGAGGTCTCCCCAAAGAACTACATTTGATGTTGATTTGGTACAACGTCTTTTGAATCGATACATGATTAACCAAAAGGAGAGCTGTAACTTTGAGGTTGGTGAGAAGAAAGATAAAGTAAATGATGAATCTGTTTTGAGGCATAGGTCTTTGGTGAATGTTGGCAAGTTGGTGGATGGTTATCTTGGAGAAATTGCACATGATCCTAATCTTAGCCTCTCTAGTTTTATTGATTTGTCACAGTCAATTCCAGAGTTTGCTAGACCAAATCATGATGGTCTGTACAGAGCTATTGATATCTACTTGAAGGTAAGATTTGTAAACAACCATCATCCCATGATAAAACTTGAATTGACTTGACTGAGGGTCTGACACAGTTTTCGCGTTGCTTCTATGTTTATTGCCTTGGAGAAAATGTTTTTCCTTGTTTGATTGATACCTGTTATGGATGGTATGGCTTACAACATATGTTGGGTAACCTTATGCCTTGATGTACTACTGCTACTATTATTATTATTATTATTATTATTATTATTAAACAAACATTTTAAATCTAACTTCTGTATATGAAGCTTTTTATGTCAGAAATGCTTGTGGAAGTAGAACAGCTAGCATCACTGTTAGGAATTATTTAGCAGTTTTCTATTGGTACACTAATCTGCTGCTGCTTAATCTTGTGTACTTGTGTGTATATTTCGTGATGACAAAGAAACGACAGTCATGTAGTTGGTCTTGCATGATGCATCTTTAAGTAATTAATGATGTCTTAGTACTAACTCAGTCTTTCATCTTCAGGAGCACCCCAGTTTGGCAAAAGCCGAAAGGAAGAAGATATGTGGATTTATTGATGTCAGGAAATTGACAGTGGATGCATCAATGCACGCTGCGCAGAATGAACGGCTTCCTCTTCGAGTTGTGGTGCAGGTTCTCTATTTTGAGCAGGTTAAAGCTTCTGTCAATGTTAGAGCACTTGGTAACAATCCGCGCGATCCCTCGCACACTGCTACAAACGGAGATGACGAATGCGAGCAAGCTGCGCGAGAGAGCTGCCAATCCCTCAACAACCAGGTATGTCACTCGAAGGTTAAAGATGAAGAGTTTTGCAAGAATGGGAAGCTGAACAAGAAGAAGACCAAGAACAGCAGGAGCGGGATGCAGTTGCTGCCGTCTCGGTCGAGGAGGATCTTCGATAAGTTGTGGATTGTGGGGAAAGGGCAAGGAGAGAATAGGAGCTCGGAGACTTCAGGGAGTTCTAATAGCCCAACCTCAGTGGTCCCTGGAGATACCAAATCATCTGGTTCATCATTAAGACACAGGAGGCATTCTATCTCTTAGTTGAGTTCATAGATATGATATCAAATTGTTGTGAAGTGTAAAGTGGTAGGATGTATGTATGTATTTGCAGTGCTTGCATAGAAATTGCAGAAAATGTAATACATGCTTTTTGTATCTTATCCGTTTATCTTTGTTGCAATTTATAAGATTTTTCATTCTAAGGAAATCGTCGTAGGGGTAGGGGTCTTTGGGTTCTATTATGTGCTGTCCTTGGTATAGAATGATGATCCATAATTTATTTATAGGACGGTGACTAAAGGCGTTTCCTACATACTCTTTTCTTGCTTGATTGATTTTAATTGAATGGGATGAGGCTTTGATATGTTGTGTCTTGAACCTTTTGAGTAGGTAATTGGGTTGTCCAGTAAATATAATGATACGAGTGTGAAAAAGGGAGTCATATAATAAAATGTTCAAGTTAGCTTAAGTTTTTTAGCTGCAAGTTAATTACATAAACTGAAAATTATTTTATTTTGTATAAAATAAATAAATAAAAAACAGAAATAAGCATGATCACGTAACTTGAAATTCGCGTTAAGTTGGATTGAACTTATATGTGGCTTGTGATGGAATTTACATTTTGCTCGACGTATAGTTGGTTGGTCCAAATTTTAACTAAATGTTGCAATGCAAGGCTTATTATTAAAATGTTAACCTAAAAGATTTACATTATCATTCAAATTTTTACAAGACATTATTATTCAGTTGTCACATTATTAAAAGTATTTAATTTTTTCAGTAGAAACTTTAAGGGCCATACATATCTCTATGTATGATTGCTTGATTTATTAAAAAATTTCACATTAATAATGTATAAAATAAAAGTATAAATGAGTTGTGGGGGATTTTTTATCTTAACCGATGGAGAGGAGTTGATTTTTATTTAATATCGATGTATTTTATGAATTACAAATAACATAATTTTTTTTTTTTGGGGGGTCCTAATAACACAATTTATTAAGAAACGATTATTTATTTTTGGGCCGCATAAATGGAAGCATGTAGAGTACTAGACTGTAGACCCAATACCAACAACATACCCTAAGGATGATTCGGATCCAATTATGGGCCCATGGAGCCCATTTACGTTCTTGGTCCAAAAAAAAAAATAAAGCGCACTTCATTTTGAAATGGCGAGGGCGAGTGAGACCCGACCGGAGTCAGCAACACTACACTAGCTTTCATTTCCATTTCTTTCTTTCTTCACAGTACAAACATCAAACACCTTCTCTGCAACAAAAGAGAGAATCGAAAAGATGCAACGATTGAAAACTCTGCTACCAGAAAAATGTAGGTTCTCTCTTCGCACACTAACCTCTCATCGTCGAGGTTTCTCTGCTCAACCAAGTCACGTGCACCACCATGTTGATGATATTGATGATCCCCAACAGCAGGTCATTTTTCTCGTACTTTGTTTTATTTTTTTAAATTTTAATTTTAATAATTTATCGTTTCTAATTAATGATTTTATTTGGGTTTAGATTTTAGTTGAAGGAAGAGCGAAATCGAGAGCAGCTATACTCAACAGGCCATCTTCTCTGAATGCGCTCACTACTTCAATGGTACGCACTGCCGTTTTTGTTTTCTGTTTTTTGGTTCGTTGCGCGTTTTGGGGTTATATGCTTCTTGTGGTTGAAAATGTTGTAAACGGCAAGTCGTTTTGGTGTTGTAGGTTGCTAGGCTGAAGAGGTTGTATGACTCGTGGGAAGAAAACTCTAACATTGGCTTTGTCTTGATGAAGGTATAAATGTCGTTTTTTTTCACCAATGACTTAAACCGTGGTGCAACTGAAAAAATGTTTTAACTGAAAACATGGCCAGTTCATGGTTCATGCAATGGTTTGGTCCGGTTTTTAAAACATTAGTTATCACTGAATTATGGATCATAGTGATATTTTTATTATTATTATTATTATTTTAAATTTTGTAAAGCTTATAGTTTTATATTTTTGAGCTAGTAAAGTTCAGGAAGGCTTTGATAATGTACTTTTATATTTTATATTTTGTTCTTGGACCTTGGTCGATGTTATTGTTTTGAGACTGAGTTGCTATTGTGAATTTTTTTGAAGGGTAGTGGCAGAGCTTTCTGTTCTGGTGCAGATGTTGTTAGGCTGTATAATTCGCTGAATGAAGGTGCGTTGTGTTTTAATGGTTGATTAAGAAGTTTGTTATCTTTTTAACTTTCCATCTTTTAATTGGATAAATCAACTTGATGCAAATAAATTTTAGCAGTATATCCAATCACCATGTGTGACTCTTCTCATCTTTTCAATTCCAATGTTAGGCCATTAGTTCTTATATTCATCCAAATCTTTCAGTGCATGACATTATTTGCTCTAATATCAGCAGCTTCAACCTCCAAATCTTCTGTATAATAGGATAGTTTCCCTTGCTCCCTATGCTTATGGTTTGTTTAAGGTATTTCCTTGTCAGATATGCAGAGGGATGAATCACTCTTCTATGCTGTAGCTTTCTAATTCTCTTTTTCCTTTTTGTTGGGCGAGTTTCTAATCCTACTTTCTGTATTTTCTCTTTGATGAACTCTGTTTTGCCCAAAAATAAAATAACAAACTCAACATAGAAATCCTGTACCGAACCCCCCTCCATGTGGCGGCCCCGGGGGGCGGGGGGGTTGTTAATGTTCTTGTTTTGGTTAGACCCTGTTCTGGATAAAATATGATTACTGAAGCTATTCTTATTTTTAGGAATTATAATGTAACAGATAAGACAGTTTATGTTAGGACCATGATCTGTAATCAGTTTTTAGTTCAGTTTCAAAATTTTTCATTTCCTTATTGATGAGAAGCAATTTTCACATTAATGAAATTGTCACCACCGAATGGTAGTTCTACATTGATAAGGTTTTTATATTTTTTATGAGCAGGAAATGTTGAAGAAGCTGAACAGTTTTTCAAAACATTATATTCATTTGTATATCTTCAAGGGACATATCTTAAGCCACATGTAAGTATTAAATCATTCCCGATATTTTTGTTTGATATCTTGAGTACTTTGGAATGGAGGAATGAGAAATGATATGCCTAAAGCAAATTTTTTTGTGCTCATGTTCTCTGCTATGCTGTAGAACAACTTGAGGTTGATTGGTCCTGCTAGTGCTAGATACTGTATTACCCTTGTTTGTCATCTGACCCGAAGGATTTAGATCATAGTTGTCTAATCGTGAATTGTTCGTCTAATTTTTGAATCGTGAATTGTAACTTAGCATATGATTTACAAACACATCAATTAAAATTCAAATATGCAAGATTCCATACCTTAAACATGAAGAAAATACTCAAGTTTCAGATAAATACTTAAATTTCACATATCACTAAAGAAATGGAAAACTCCAATAATACCATACCATAAATCATTAGTAAATACATAAGTTGTAGTTCTTGATGTGTTCCTGCTAAATGGTACTTCATCCTAAATGCATCACAGCACAGTTTTTGTGAACAATAATTACATTTGATATGTCAATTGTACAAACAGAATGGCATATTTTGTTCAATAAGGGGAAAATTGTGTGAAGGTTACTGTCTCCACTTGAAACGAGAGATTTCTGGTAGATTGATGGTACTTCTATAGGCAAAGGCAAGAGTGCACTTCTAGCATTAAGGGAAAAACAGGAAGGTATTAACAAGAGTCAGAGTTGTAAACAATTGTTTAAAATAACTCTTTGTGCAAGTTTATGAAAAGATGAAACTTGGACTGATTTAACCCATTCGTGTAGTATTTAAAGCATCTGCAAGATTGTTAGGGTAGTAAGTTCACTCATACAATTTATACCTGTTGTATTATAATTCATTTGCTGGTGTGAACCTATTTGGAAAAGATGATAGAATATTACCTTAGATAATTTGGTCATGTGAGGAGAAATTCTGTAGAGATGCTAATAAGAAGAGTAGATTAGGTGAAGGGTGACCCAATAGTTAGAGATAGAGGAAAACCTGAAAAAATTGTCGACAACCGTTAAGAAGGGCTTAGATTTAAATAGCTTGTCTGTAAATATGGTTTATGATAGGACACAATGACATCTTTTGATCTGTATAGCCAATTCCATCTAGTGGGAATTGGCTTTGTTTTTGTAGTTGCTTTTGTGCAGTATTCTATGTTGTTAATACTGCTATAGTCATATAATGAGTCTCTATGGGATTGTTCTTTTGTTTGATGATCAGTTTGTCCAGCATTTTCTTGAAAGCTTTTCTGGAACTGTTCTGAACATTTTGCGGGCATTTACGCAGGTTGCTATTTTGGATGGAATAACAATGGGTTGTGGAGCTGGAATTTCTCTTCCAGGGATGTACCGTGTAGTGACTGATAAAACTGTATGATTTCTTCGGATGCTCATTGAATTTATGTTTAGTAAATTTTATGATCAGTAAATGCAGTCAACTGAGTCTTTCTGGCTTAAAATTTGCAGATTTTTTCTCACCCAGAGGCTCAAATAGGTTTCCACCCTGATGCTGGAGCTTCCTATTACTTATCTCGTCTACCTGGATACCTAGGTATATTAGTGTTGTATGCAGTTTTTGAGCTGGACCCCTACATAATGCTTCTGATACGCTTTTACTGGAAGTTCTATTTGTTTTAAAATGTATTAGACAGGCCTAATCTTTTAAAATACTTGGGTTAACATCTATTATGGAAAAGATGGTAGAATCTTGCCATAGGTGGTTTGGCCATGTGAGGAGAAGATCAATAGAATCCCCAGTAAGAAGAGTAGATAAGATGGAGTATAACTCAATAGGTAGAGGTAGAAAGGGAGACCAAGAAAAATTATAGACTAAACCATTAAAAATGACTTAAATTTTAATGGCTTGTCTATGAATATTAGATATGGTTTATCATCGGACTCATTGGCGTTGTTTGACCCATGTAGCCGATCCATTTAGTGGAAAAGACTTGGTCATTGTTGTTGTAGCAGAAATGATGGACTTATTATTCAATCCGCAATAAGATAACTACCCCAAAAGTTTAAGAGCACTACTTGTAGAAAGTATTAAGGAAAACATATTCTTAGAAATTTCATTCTATCTAAATGTGATAGGGCCCAAGATGTTAGGCCTAGGATCAGAAATGTTTATGTAAGGAAAAGAAGGGGAATAGGGCCGAAGCCCAATGAGGGACATTTGAGTGAGGAAAGCATGAGGGTAGAGACCTCAGGAGGGAATGAGAATTGTAACTAACTAGTGCTGAGCTGGATGAGAGAGAGTAAGGGGAGTAAAGGTGTGATTTGTTTAGTGAGCTGGCTGTATATACTGATTACTGAGGGGAGGTAAGAGATTGAGGTAGGCTATTGCTTGGCTTGAATTTGGGAGGGTTGTTGAGTCTCTATACTACTCGGTGTATATTCTTTTTCTGCATTCCTTGTTTTCCTATTTCCAGAACAATCCACATTGGGTTGCTCTGTGAGAGAGGCAATACACGAGTTCCTTTTTTGTGTCCTTCCTATTTTGCTGTGTTCCTATCGAAATGCAAAACCAATTTCTTTTGTGAAAAAGCTATTAAATGTGCCAGTTATGGCAGTGTAGTTGAAAATTCCGAAACTTCCGGCCTCTCCTTTGTGCTAAACTTGTAACCTTCATCAGTAGACAACAGTAGATGTCATCACCAGATGAATACCATATAGGACATGAAGGCTGCTAGCAACTAGATGAACTTTTCACTACATGCTTCACATGAAAACCAGTTCCTTGAGGCATTGCTTCCATGTAAATCCAAGTTAAGAACTCTCAGTAGAATTTTTTATTTTATTATTTATTTTTTGACATTTAGCCGGTTGCCAACAAAGTCCATTGCCAGTTTCGTGATGGTTAACTATATAGCTGACCTGAAACCAGTCCTTTTTTTTTTTTTGTTTCTGGATAGAAAAAGAAATTTTATTAAAAGAGAGAAAAAGAGGATAAGACATCCACACAAAGATACAAAAATATTAACTAAATCCTATAAGGATAAACTATGCACTAGCTAGAGCACCATTAAACAGACCATGTGTAGAGCACCAAAGGGATGCGAATAAAGTGATCTATCCCAAATAAAATCAATTGTCAAAAGGAATCATTAAAGTTCCAGAACTGATGAAGACAAAATTCCTAACATACTTTTCCTTTTACCTGAAATTCACACAAACTTCACCACTCAAGCGTCCTTGTAATTGTTTTTGACATTTTTTCATTGGTATGAAATGCTAACTGAACCTTATTCTTCCCTTTCTCAACCATAAATGCTCCAAACTTTGAACTAGAATTCTGGTCTTCTGTATTGTGCAAAGTTTGCCATAACTTCAGGCTTTTGCTCCTCAACCCAAAAAGTTTTATGCTGAATATTTATGCAACCATTTATGGCCAAGAGCCATGTAGACAATTGTCAATCATGGTTTGAGTATTGTATTTCATTTGTACTAATAGTTTCCATAGTAAACCAGAAAATGACTCAGAAGTTTATTTATTTTTAAATCATGCTATACAGGGGAATACTTGGCCCTTACAGGAGATAAGCTTAATGGTGTAGAAATGATTGCCTGTCGCCTTGCTACTCACTATTCACTAAATGCAGTATGTTTTTCTCTTCGTTTATTGGTGTTTCTTTGTTCTATCTTTGTTCCTAAGTTCTCTGTTGTTTACATGCTTTGGCTTCCGTGACAGAGGCTTCCTTGGCTTGAAGAACGCCTAGGTAAACTGATTACAGACGATCCTTCTGTTGTGGAGGCATCCCTTGCACAGTATGGTGATCTGGTTTACCCAGATAGAAGCAGTGTCCTGCACAAGTAATGTGCATCAAGACTCCCATATTTCTTTTTTGGTCTATGAATTCTATTGTGCGAAATTGTTTGGTCATAGTTCTGTTTATCAAGCTCAGTTAAGGGTCCAGAAGTCTCTGCTAAATTAATTGCAGAAATCTAATTTCTTAAATTTTATTAATATTGTGATAGAACTGAAACAGGGAAAGTTCTAATAAAATGCAATCAGAGTGAATAAACCAGAGTTTATCTTTCTTCTTAAAATATGTATGATGACACCCTCTAAAAAAATTTTATTTTATTTTAATTGTATGGCTGGTGACATTAGGTTATCTTGAAAGTTTTTCATAATGAGAAATACGTCAACTGCTTCTGAGTTTGGTTTCATATGGTGGTCTGATTTTCTGCTTCTGAGTGTTATGTTCTGTTTTGGCTCAGGATTGATACTATTGATAGATGTTTTAGTCACGATACAATGGAGGAAATTATTGAAGCTTTGGTAAGCATTATATTAAATCTTTTTTCTACATGATCTTTGATGAGCCTTGATGGAGGTGAATAAAAGATTGAACACATCAATCAACTACGATTACAAGATTTATGTGTAATTTATTGAATAGCTACTGCCTATGTGATATATCTTTGTCACCATCTTGTATACTTTTTTGGCTGACTAGATAAATTTCCCAAAAGTAAGCATTTTGCGGAAGGAACCTTATGCAAAATTGTTGGTAAATCATCATAGATCAAAACTTGCATAGTCTTTATAAGTTATGGCTTTTTTCGGAGTCCCTACTGAAGGTCATAATGTGGCTGCAGACTAGTCATGGGCTCACCTGAAATCTCCATAATATCATCCAAATTAGGAGCAGAGGGTCATTAGCTCTATCAGTCTCCAGTTGAGAGGGGCTACTGAGAACACCTCCCAAACTTGGAAAGAAAAATACAGAAAAAAGAAAGGCATTGAACTAAACATTTTGATTTTTGTTAGAAGAAACAGGTAAATTTCAATTTTGATTAAAAACCACAACCAACTAAAATTGTTTGTTGAATAGCCACTTGGTATGTCTCTTATCTTCATGTTCCATAGGATTTTCCCCCTCCTTGAGAGTAGGCATTTTGTACCAGAATCTTATGCAATAAGACTGGCGATGTTGTATGGGACTAAATATTAGGCAGTCAAAAGTTAACAAGAAAATAAGTTCAATGTTGCAGAGATGAGGGTGTTGTATTGGATGGGCGAACATACTAGACAAGATAACATTAGGAACAAATTCGTTATAAGAAATTTGAGGTAGCATCTATTGCGGAAAAGATGATAGAATATCGCCTTGAGTGGTTTGGTTGTGTGTAAAGAAGGCTGTAGAAGCCCCAATAAGGAAATTAGATCAGATGGAGGGTAGCTTAATAGCTAGAGATATAGGGAGATCAAGAAAAACTATAGGAGAAACAATTAAACAAAGATTTAAATTTTAATGGTTCGACTATAGACAATAAGACATGATTTATGACTTGATATTATGGTGTTATTTGATCCATGTAGTTGACCCATCTAGTGAGACAAGGCTTAGTTATTGTTATTTGTAATGAGAGCTCCCATTCAATCAAAAACAAAATTAATGCATATAGAAGAGTAGAAAGTGAACCAAACCTTCAAGATTTTGTTTGAAGAAATGGTAATAAGACTATTGGTGGTGTTTCCATCATCTGGTGCTTGACTACACTACTTTTTGATTCTTTGCCTTTTATTGTAAATGAAATCTATTTGTCAGGAGAAGGAGGCTGCTGAGTCTTATGATGAATGGTGTATAACAAATCTTAGGAAGATAAGAGAAGCCTCTCCATTGAGTTTGAAAGTTATTTTACAATCTGTAAGTTACATCTCCCTTGCATGCTTGTTAGTTTCTCATTCAAGTTGCTTTCGACTTCTGATTTAACTTCTGCAACTGCATTTAGATACGTGAAGGTAGATTTGAAACACTTGATCAATGTCTTGTACGTGAGTACCGGACATCCCTTCGCAGAATTTCTAAGCAGGTCTCCTCTGATTTCTTTGAGGTAATGACTTTTCTTAGCATCTTTTCTATAAAAATCATCTTTATTTTGTTTCTTTGGTTTCACATTGATTTGTTCTTCATGTAGGGTGTTCGAGCACGAATGGTTGATAAAGATTTTGCACCCAAGGTATCCCGATTTGTCAGAGAATCTGCCCATTTATAAGTAACCCTATTTCTCCCGCTTTTCTCGTGAATAATCTAAAGCATCGTATTAACAAAATTTGCAGTGGGACCCACCTAGTTTAAAAGAAGTATCAGATGACATGGTTCAATGCTATTTCTCTCCGTTTAGTGAAGTAGAGTCTGAACTGGTGCTGCCAACGGCGTTGCGAGAACCATACATGTGAGATTGGCGCACCTTTCATTAATTCTTGTCATCAGCAAGGGTAAGCCAAATAAGTTATAATTTTGTTTTCAAACTTCATTAAACATAGTAGTTTTTCACACATCTTTATTGTATTAGCATAAAAATGTAGAAGTTGCGCTTTTATTTTTGATGGGGTGCAGCGTTGAATTATTACCAGACATTCATGAAAATGTAGATGATCCAATTAGCTCACTGGTCGCTGTGTTTCAATTCGTTCTACATTCCTCAAGTTTTCTGTAATGAATAGTAGTTCTATGTTTCTTTTTTCAATTTTTTTAATGAGTAAATTACATTGGTTGAGGTTTGTCAAAATGACAATTCTAAACTTGATCATAAATAAATTACTTTTTTCCCCCTGGATTAACAGTTAACGTTGTCGGGTACCTGAAGAAAAAGACAAAAGTTCATCATTTAGTTGTCATCAGTGAACTTTATACTATAGCAGAAGTTTTTCAAGATTAAAATTGTTTCTTTGCAAAACCAAGCTGGATTTTATCAAGGAATATAATTTGACTAAAGCTATAAAGAGGAGTGTTATTTGTTTATATTTGTATTTAGTATTTTTTGGTACAAGCATATTTCCATTAGTTTTACTTCACCAAATTATTGATTTATTGTGTGCATGTTATTTGTAGCTCGAGTTCTCTAGTTTAACTGTGTCCAAATAGAAGGCCATAGTTTTAATTATTTTTGTCTATGTAACACAGATTATCACTATATAATTTTGTTGATAAGGATGACTAACATTCACGTTTATATGGGTATTTGTAAGAAATTCTGTGCGGCGGATCGAAGTATCGTTATCTTTATCATGTAATACCAGTAAAGTAAAAACGATGTTATGTTTATGTCCAAAAATTTGAGTGTGTAATATTTATCTAATATTATAATTTCATGTTGCTTATTAGGTTTCGGATCGAAAATTTAAAAATATGATAAACTAATAGTATTTGGTTTAATTCAGTTATCTCGAAGTGATTTGATGGCATGAATTTATCCAAATGAATTTTATTTGTTCGGTTTGAATTTTCAGATTTGTCGGATCGATCTAATTTAGAGCACCCTAAAGTTTTTCATTATTTAATTTGGTAATTATCGTGCACACCTACTCCCACACGAGCTTTCGTTTTAAAGTTTTTATTTGGATTGAAAAAATTCATAAGGATTAATTATAATTTACACTATATTTTTTGAAAAAAATTGAATAGAAGATAGTTTAAAGAGCAAAGGTTTTCTACTTCTAAGGTTCCATATGCCATAGCACAAAATGGCTCTTAATTCTGCGTCTGGATCTTTTTTGGTCATCGGGTAGGGAATCACAGGGTGCGGCGTTGCAACTGAGACATTGGCTCATCTGCATTTCTGGATCTTAAAGATATGGAACAAGTTAGTTGATATATACGCGGGCTTCTTAAGAATGTATAGTGGAGTCACAGACAGTAAGGAGCGGTTGATGTATAGCAAGTTTAGTTTAGTTTTTTTTATTAATGAGAAAGTTTAGTTTAGCTATTAAAACGCTCTAAATCATAGTTTGTATAAAATTTGTCTCTTATAACTTTTATTTAAACTATAATTTTGAAGTTCTAAAAGTTAAACTAATCATGTTAGAAGTTGGCAAATGTACCATGAGGCATGAGCGAAGGCAGCAGTTATGTTATTACTCCTACGCCCAAAATTACACATTTGAGCTCAACATCATTTCGAATAAACTAATTATTGGTTTCTCATATTTATTATATGGTTAACGTTTATGGTTTTATGTTGAAAAAATAAAAACGTTGTTAGTTAGCTGATTATATGATAAAATAGTTGACCAATAATTAACTTATGATTAACCTAGTACAAGTCAAGGGGAAGGTATAAAGCCAAGCTTTAAAATCAACTTATATAGCAGCATTGATGAGGCAATCATCTCGCCAAACTTTACATCACCAAAACTTTTTCTGTGTGCCATGGACTGTTGGGCTAGCCGTTGAAGTGGACCAGTGTTTCGGAGTTTTACTTTATCCTCATCCTGGCAGAATATTTGTCACATACCAACACTTCTAAATCGAAGTGGTTCACATTTATTCTCTGCATTGAAAAAACTTTTGCTCCCGACTTATTCAACTATGCCTAAAATGTAAAGAATCAACTAGTTCAATTTAGATGACGTTCCTTCCTCACACCTAAATGAATTCAAATAGTAATTGCCCCTTGATTTATAATGCAAGATCCAATTACAAAAAATAGAGTTATACCAACATTTGATTAATTTAAGTGATTTGATATTTGTTTTCTTTAAAATAAAGGTTCAAGCTCAAATCTTGTTAAAAAAAAAAAGACGCTCGGAAAGTTTTATATAATGGCCTAACCCTTCGAATCAAACTAGTCACGATTTAGTAAATTTCAAATATTAATGGTTTAAATAAAAAAAGTTAGAGAGCTGATAATACAGTGCTCCCAAATAGTTCCTACCTAAGTTAAAGAAAAAAGGATGCTAGGTTTATTATATTTATTAATTTATATGATGATGATGATATCATATACAAGAAACAATTAATCTATCCTTCGTTTGTAATCTTTCTCTACCTTCTACTATTATATATGTGAATGCTTATATCTAAGCATCTACACTGCAATAGTGATTGCACAGGCACGAGAAATTGGCAATAAAGGATCCCCTAAGAGATTGAGATTAAACAACGACATCATATTCCTCATGTAATGGCATTGAAATTGCTTCAGTCAAGACGGCGCAACAGGTACTCAACCTGAACATCCTTTGTAAGAGGTATTATCCATTTCTTGTACAATTGAGAAGCAACTGATGGATCAACCTTGTATTTCACATTCTTGTCATCAACATGATTAAGGCTCACATCCTGTCCAAACACCATGGCCTTCTTTTCAACCCTCTCCCTCACCATCTCTTCTACACTCTCAAATGTCAACAATTTCATCAATCCTTCTTTGTCCTGTAAAATCCCAGCACTTACCATTTTAAATGTAAACAAACAGAAGCATAAAAAACCAATAAGAAAGTATATATGGCATTTGAAAAGTGATCATAAATAATAGGGTGGCCTAGTCCATAAGGATCCCACCTGGTGGGGTCTGGAGAGATTAAAAGTATGTATGTAGCCTTACTCTCATAAGCAGAGAGACTGTTTCTGTTTCCAGGATTAACTTGTGACTTCTAGATCACATGGCAGCAACCTTATTATTGCGCCAAGGCATAGAAATATGTATAATAATGGAACTGAATGTGTTAACACGCAGCATTATGCAGCCATATAATATATACCTGAGCACGAATTAAAGGCTCATATTCTTGAGGAGAATCCCTGAATTTCACTTCAGCTACAAACTTTCCATAATGAATCCTTCTAGAGATGGCCTGTAGAATTTTATGGAACGAACTGTCAGAATCAACACTAGTTTAGGGCCTTCATTAGGCCACTGTTGAAATTTCTCTTATGAGATGGACCAAAGTACATGCATAAAATGAAAGTTGACACTGCTTTGACAAAAATTAAACTAGTTGTTGATTATAAAGATTGCTCTATATAAATTAATCCACAAAAATACTCATCAAAGAACTTCTAGAGAAAACTTTACCTGCAATAACGAAAGATCGCTAGCTGCAGTTTGTGCATAATTGCCATCATCGCCTGAAGCAACAAACAATGGAAGCAGCTCTTGGAAGTACATTTTCCAGATGGACTTGTTTATGTTAATTGAAGCGGCTCCAGGATGCAAAATCTGAAGATGGAATTAATTTTAATAGAAATCCAATTTTTTTCTTCTAAGTTGCATGAACTTGGAAAGGCAAAGCAGAGTTTTGGATTTGGTAAATTACCTGTGTGAAGGAGTAAGATGGCACAGGTGAGGGTGGTAAATTTTCTGGGAAGAAAGGATTTTCTTCAGGGTTGTTGTATCTTCCAGCCTATAACGTAGCATATTATTTATGTTTAATATTCTTTCAGAGCCAATAACATAATACAAAGCAAATAAGAACCGGTTATGGTGATTGCCAAAGATTTAATATACTTATAATTTTATGAGTCCATAAATTTCATATGGACCTAGGTAAAGAAAATTAATTAGTAAGTAATAACAGAACCGAAAAGTCAAACTAGATATTGCAAAAGTTCTACCGATGCTTCCATCTCATAAAAAGGAAAGTGTTAAGATATCACCCTATCAAAGACACCACTCATTTTCAACACCTGAGAATCAAAACTAATTATGGATTTTGTAAAGACTTGAGTATCAACTAATCCCTCCATCCCCATTATTCTTTGAAAGAGGAAAAATTACCTAAAAATTGAAAATTAAGATCTCAAAGTGATTATCAGTTAGCTGCCTGAGTTAGCATGACAGAAGAGCCATTTGGACTCAGGACAGCACAGACATCACTGCAGTTAGCATGCTTCTGGGAATGTTTGTTGGAGACTGTTGGTTTTCTAAGTTGTATTGACATTTGCCTAAGAAGCTAGAGAAAACTATCAGCTAACATATTCAACAGCAAAAGCTACCTTTTCACAACCATTTTTACACCTACAATCTTAAGAATCTGCCAAATTCATTGAAAATAAGGCACATGCCCACAGTCACATGCCATGGGTACAGATGTAAAATGCAAATGTTCATAACATCGTCACTTGATGAATGTGGCAAGGAAAACACGACACAATAATACTACCACAACAGTGACAAAAGCTTCCCATTAGGTGGGGTTAGTTACATGGATCAAATAATGTTAGTACTTCTTATCATAAATCATGTCTATAGATATGGGCAACAACATGGCACTAACACAATCACATCATGGATCCATATCCATGAAGATTCAATAAAATTTACGTTGGTTGTCGACCGTCAAACAGACTAACACACACTCTTTTTTATTTGGGCTAGGTATTGGCTATGTAGAGATTTGCTAATAAGGTACAACATAGGCAGAATTCAATGTACAATAACAACGACACAAGTTTGACAACCCAGTACAAGCCAATATATGAAATAGACAAGTAGAAGAAGAGATAGGGTAACAGTAACTAGTAACCTTGGCTTGAACGGCTTCTGTATTCTTAACAACAAAGTCCACCAATAAGCCAGAAAAATCCGGGATTTCATTGCAGCTTTCATCGTAGGTGTGAGAATTGATTGGGAACTTGGCTCTTTCAATAAGTCCAAAGATGATGGTATCCTCTTGCCTAACCAAAGCCTCCCTCACTGAATCCAGCGTGTATACATTTCCCTTCACAGAATCAAGACTCAGTTCTTCTGCTTTGGCCATTCTGTATCTCAATCCACAAATTGCCAGCACAAGAACAACCAACTTAAAATTAAGCATCATATTGAAATACCCAAAAGAAGATAGAGAAAAAGAACAAAAAGAAGATTATAATTATGATTATTGTTATTATTATGACTATGGTATGATCGTGCCATTGAGCTAGAGTACGACCGGCATTATATAGCACATGAAGATATAATAATAAATTGCAAGGTCAAATTTAACGCCACCCCATATAATCGTATCATAACAATATCTAGATATGTTTGACATTGAAACTGAAAAAAAAATTATTGTACATACATGCTTAGATAGACAAAGTCAAAAAGATGGGGAAGAGATAAGCAAGTGTACCTTTGTAATTAAGGTGGAGGGTGATTTTAATTTTAGCTATGGAACTGGAATTTGATTGTTGAATGAGCTTGATTAGAGAAAGGGAGAATGTATGAATGAAAGTGGTGGTGGTGAAGGTGGAGGGAGCTCTTGATCTCTTATATGAACATGATGAAGATATTTAATAAATGGAAATGTGTGTGGGGAAGGCACAAAGAGGGAAGCTTAGTGGGGAAGAAGCAGAAAGTTGGGGGGCGAAGGGTAGTTGCTTGGATTGGTTGGTTAAAAGAGTTCGAGAGACCTTCCTTCGTAGCTGGAACTCAGCATGCGATTCCGCAAGACAAGCGTGTGGGTCCCCCACGCCCCAAACACCATTCGTTAAGAAATCCGACCGTTATGTCGGACCCAGGTCTTCCCGTGTTTCTCCGCGGATGGAGATTTTCTGTGCCCTATTCCGTGATTAGCGATGCTGTATTACCTTGAGAGTAATACTTGCATGATCCAAGAGCACCATATAATTATACTCGTGGATCAATCATATAAGTGTATTTTATATAAAATTCACCATTAATACATAATTTCATATAAAATATATTTTTATAATTGACCGAAAGCATAACCACGTAGTGTTCTCAGACTATGTAAGTATTTCTCATATCTTAATGAGTTGATGCTTATTCCTTTTGGTTTTCTTTAAAATGCACCCTATAAGTATGGTACATGATGTACTTTGGGGTGTAGCCTACATCTATATTTAGCTATATTCAAAAAGTGTAGTTAAATGAAAATTAAATTGTGGCTAAATGAACTGAAAATGTGGTTAAATGAAAATAAAAATGTGGCTAAATAAACACCTTATCTCCTTCCTCTCTCCGTCGGCAAAATTGGACCATCACCATTTTGCAATGCCGAGAATGACCTCATGCTCAACTTGATCAGGCACACCTTATTCTTCTTGATCAACTAAATCATCATTGTCGGTGGCATTGCCTTCATGTTGTTAAGGACCTCGAACTTGAACTCTCTTTGCCGTCGGACCATCACCATTTTGCGATGCCGGGAGCGACTACCACCACCCTGACGGATGCTAGCGAGGAGACGCTTCTTTGGCTCCACCACCCTATTGTTGTCGACTTCCTTCACCATTGAAGCCTCGAGATCGAAGTGGTCGGAATCGCCGCCGCCATCACTGGATTTCATGTTCGAAGGCTGCAGAATCACATCGGAGGTGAAGTAGAACATGTTGTCATCGTTGCTTCATCTCTTGTACAAATGACTTTTCCTGGAACCCGCCCCCTCTCTTCCATGCTCGACTTCACCAACTCGTGCAATGTGCCAAAGCGGATGTCGCCGCAAATTCCACCGACTCCGGCGGTGACCACGTTGGTGGAGACGGGAGTGTTAATGGTGGGTGGAGTGCGACGCGGTGGAAGCAATGGTGCTGCGCGAAAAGTGAAAATAGGAGAGGGAAAAGAGAAATGGTGGGAGAGGGAGCACTTACACCCTAGTGCATGATGCACCCTACAAACATAGCAGCAAGCACCATTCCTTTTAAATATGGTCTTAAGTTTTGGTCTTATCACTAAAGGAAACTAATATTAAGAGAATTTTATTTTATAGTAAATTGTCCCGATTTAAGTTAGATTAATTAGAATTTAGTAAATTTTGGATATTGATAATTTAGATTTATTTATATTATTTTTTATTTAATCTTTTTTGGACTCTCACAAATATCGTTTGCTGAATGCAATCCTATCTGAGACACAGTCAGATATTAAATATGGGCATATCTTTCAGTTGAGATTTGAATTGTGGTTTGCCACATTGTGGAGGAATAACCCCTTCTGCTAAATCCAATTGATGTTGATAGCTAATATCCTTTTAGAAATGATCTTTATCCATGAAAATTTTACATGTCTTGGTCTTATGTAAATTTTCATTATTAATTGAAGTCTCTTGTAGGTCTCATATTATGTCTCACTTTCCTAATCAATAGTGCAAATCTATATAGAACCAGATTATATAGAATTTTTACATGAGAAAATCTATTCTCGCACTCTTGTCTATCCACATAATTAAAATTTGGCATATAAAATAAGATATTAATGTTAATGCACTGATAGTATAACATTTTTTTGCACTATTATTTAATTATATTTTTATTTGTAAGACTTTTAAGATATTGGGTAATTAAGTCAAATACTTTTATTGATACGGCAACACATGATTTGATATTTGTATAAAATTTTTTTATACTAACAATATATACAAATTGAATCCATAAAATAAAATGTAAAATTGTGGAAAAACAATGTGAAAAGAAATGAAAGTAATTACTTGTTCCATTTTATTTTATGTTATAAAGTTTTTTTTTTGTCTCGATAAAACTACCGATATCCCATCTCTATTACTAAGAACTTAACTAATTTGACCCGACCCGACCTGATGCGAAGGTCCTCAAAGGGGGGTAGGGATCTCCCAGCTAGAGTTTTTACCATTCTTAATGTTCAAACCTGAGATCTCTGACTAAGGGGTCAAGGTACCTTATCACTTTGATTAACTCTACGTTGATAT
This sequence comes from Pterocarpus macrocarpus, assembly GCA_031439585.1. Lineage (NCBI taxonomy): Eukaryota > Viridiplantae > Streptophyta > Magnoliopsida > Fabales > Fabaceae > Pterocarpus > Pterocarpus macrocarpus. The sequence goes on from CM062514.1 coordinate 37,809,902, forward strand.
GAAATTTTGTTTGTTGGACATAGATAAGGACAAAAATATTTTTTATCCATTTTTCTACTCTATTTTGGTAATAAAAAAATATAAGTGTCATTATTTAATTTTTAAAATATTAATGTTATTAATGTAATTATTTAATAATATAAAATATAATTATTTTCAGCATTTTGTATACGTTTTTAAGCTGAATTTAATTTATATGCACTGTCAGTATAAAAGAATTTATATATATATATATTCAATAATATGTTATTATATCAGTAAAAGTGATTAACTCAACCATCAATTATCTTAAAAATTTTATAAATAAAAACTTTTAATTAAATGATAGTATAAAACTTTTTTACGCTGATAATATATCAAAATTAATTTCATTTTAAATTAAATGTGGAAAAGAGAGCTCTAAAGGAAAAACAGTTTGATAACACTTCACTTTTGTATACCCACACGTTTAATTAGTTTTATACGAGAGTAAAGATGGGGACCCTACAAAGCAAGACATACCAAGAGCTTGTTTGGTTATGTTCTCCGGTGAAGAAAAAACACGTTTCAATGCAAAATCACACTTTTCAAGGCATTTTTTTGTGAGAGAGAATTTTTTGCTTCCACTAAAATTGATTGTGGAAACCTTCCAAATATGCATTGAATTGTTGCATAACAGTTTTTTTTTTAGGATAGTTGCGCTACAGGTATTGTGTACAAAAATCCTGTTTCCTTTTTGACAAAATTTTCCAGAAAATAAAACTTTATAACTTCTTCACACACCAAAAAGCATGAACAAGTAAAAAAAAAAAAAAGGAATTGAAAAAGTAAGTAAGTTTTTTCTAGAATTAATATATGCAATTTGGGGGCATGAAGAGCACAAATAAGCTTCTCAAGAATTAGGATACACAATTCGGCCTGAAGCTTTCTTGAAGTTTTTCAAGCTCCGTAATTTGGGACAAGTGGCTCTATCACATTAAACAAATTTCTAATATTCATAAATCACAAATTAAAAATATTATTTAAACAATTGTCATATTTCGCAGAATTAACATTTGCAATTGCCATTCAGCGGTATATATACATTAGACTCTTAAAAAGCTTCTACAATTGCCACACAGTAGAATTTTAAGGCTATGCTTCATCGTTGCACATATCATGCTAGTATAATTACACGTACTTTACATTGGTTTAAAATTGCTAATAATGAGGATTAACTTACGTCAACAAACCAATATAGATAACAATAACAGAAAAATTAAAAAGAAGGTTATATGCAATACTTTTGTTGAAATCCCTCCAAGATGATGCAGGGAGGTATGGATAAAGGCCAACTTAAATATTTTAAATTATAAGAAGATTTGGTACAATCAATGAAAGCAAAGTCAAATTTCATAGATTTTATTGACGTCTTGTACAATTAAAAAGGCATCATAACAGTTGTTTGGTTAATCATTACCTTCATAACGTGGTTCATGCTGACTGAAGGTCTCATTTAAGCTAGCTATAATCTGAAACATATCCTGAAAATGAATGACATACAAATATATATTATGTGCATGATGATATTGCTATTAGAGAATTCAATTCAGAACAACAGTTTGGTATTGCATGAAACAAAGACAAAGGTATTTTTACACATGTCCAAAATGATGTTATAAATAAGAAGACATTTGCCTTATGTACATAAATTTCTAAATATTTTCTTGTACATAACAATGATTGTGCTATTTTCAAATAGATCTTCATAATTTTCTAATAGAATTCTCAAGTCTCTTTAAGATTTCACTCGTGAAAGAGCCACTTAGTTGTCTACATATAAAAACTGGTTTAGGTAGATACAAACCAATATTGGATAAAGTTTGACTTTGAATCTCGTTAATTTTCATGGAGAAAATTATAGGGAGTTGTCTTCTTTGAAATTCTTTCGTAAGTGCATTGTTGCTTGCAGTCATGGTCATTCATTGAATGAGAACAACTTCTCCAACTCTAGTTGTTATTAATGTCTAAATCATACATTCAATGATATGATTTATTATTTTCCTTTGTGCACTGGACATCTAGAAAGATCGGGTCAACACTTGTCCAAATAATAGATCGCTCACCCTCGTGCACTTGGTCTAATGATCGAAGACTATTATGGAATCTTATTAACCACCCCATTTATGAACATTAGCCCCTTACTGTTACATTACCTCTAATGGCCTCAGCGGCTACGAGCCCAACCATTACATACCTCTATTATGTTCTTCTCAGGTATGTTCCACTTTTGCCTAAACTTTACACATTTTTTGCTCTTATTGTCTTGAGTGTCAGAGTGCCTTTTACAGGTACCTCAAGGAGAACTCCAATGCTCCATTGTACAAGAAGACTAGAGTGGCCACAGCTGACTATGCAATCGGCCCAGAACCTAGGTAGCAACACTTACTTGTAATTTAATTCCATTACAAAGTAAATTTGACTTATCAATATTCCTCAGAAACATAGTCAGAACTCGAACTTTCAACATTAGTTTATATGGTGGCAATGTGGAACATCTTAAGAGATTAATTTTCATACAAAATCAATGAAAAATATATTACATTATCAACCAATCAGACATACGTATACGAGTAACTTTTAAAGTATTTATTATAAGAGTCTTACACTTCAAATTAATGACAATGTATGTTAGATAATTGTGTAGAAAACCTTTACATTAACAAAATTGTATTGTTCGCTCATAAGTGTTTTGATGATGATTACAAACATAATATGTATAAGATTTATACTTGATCTTTGCCATGAGTTCCTTGTTTGTAGAAATTTGAAAAATCCAAAGGATGAACTTGAAAGGATGACCGAGAAAAAGGAAGAAGAATCAAGGCTATAAGATCAAGGAACAAACATTAAAGAGTTAATTGTTGCTGAAAACAACCTAGAAATGATACGTGAAGGATTACAAACCACAAGGTTCTGTCATCAGAATTTCTAAAGCAACTAATGAAGTGTTGTACAAGAAGAGATAAGCCATTTGCATAAGAAGTTATGAGATGTTGGAACCTACCACTGATAACTACTCGGTAAGTGCACCAAATCGTTAAAATAATAACCATAGTAAGTGGGTATCGCCCACAAAGATTGACGTATCAAGCAACACTTCACTAACAAAATTTCTATTCAGATTAAATCAAATTGATTTGGATTAAAGACAGCTTATAACAAAGAAAAGAAATAATAAAAATAAACTATAAATGAGCAAATAATATAACTAACGTTATATGTAACAACTTAAACAGAGAAAATTTCAAGATTCTAAAATGCTAGAGGATTAGGACGGTCTAATTTTTTTTTAAATTTTTATGAACTCTGATATAACTTAAGTTGGAGATTATTAGACTAATGAAGGGATTTTAAGTAGTTGATGCTAATTCCTTAGTTAATCAACTCTCCTCTTCTTATTAAACATGATAATTCCTTAACTATGCTCAACACGAAAAAGGGATTAGGCATAAAATTTAATCCACAATTCATATAAAATTTAAGATAAATTCCTAAACCTTGAATATTATGAGGTTCATCTCTTAAGCTAGCTCATATATAATTCTCCCAAATTATGCAAGAACTCTAAATCAATCCATGAACAATACTTCATAAAATTGCATAAGAAAACGAGATAAACCATTAGTTCAACAATTCCAACATCAAGAATTCAAAACAATTACAACCATTTCAGACCAACCCCTAACCCCTAGCTATGGAGTTTAGTAATTCATAACAAAACAGAAAATAATTGAGAAGATATGAAGAGAATCCATGTCAAGAACCCAAGAATCAGAGTGAAAGAGTCTTCAATCTTCCTTCCTCTTGTTGTCTTCCATTTTTTCTCTAGAGCCCCCTATTTTTTTTTCTGTGTTTTTCACAGTCCAAAAGATCCTCAAAAGTCGCATTTAAATCTGATTAAAAATAAACTTTCGCGTGCAGATTGTCCGCCACCGCCTAAGCGGTGGATTTTGAGTGCCTAGGCGGTGGCTCTCCAGTAGCAACTTTATTTTTTCACGTTGAGCGCCCGGGCTGTGGATTTTGAGCGCCCAAGCGCTCCCTGCAGGGTGACAAAACACATTTTTTATTTATCTAAGCTACCTAATAACATGTAAATATAATTAAAACTCAAATTAAAATTAAAATAAACCCAAAATAAATTATTAAACATGCAAAACTCAAAATAAAACAAAATCCTAATAAACAAAACATCATTAAAGGTTCAAAATATGTTAATTTTTGACAACTTTTCATGTGCACAATTACACACATAAATGGCACATCAACCATAAAACTAGAAATGTGACAAAATCAACTAAAACCTTCTATAATCCACTTGAACATCTATAGATGAAGAAAAAGGACAGTAATAGTTGTCAGCTATTTGGCAACGTTCATATTGTACAAAAAGGACAAAGGTTATTGTACCACGTGAGAGAAAAAGAGGAATATTAGAAGAATATTCCATTACTCGACAAAAAGGACAGAAGGCTTCATTTATCTATATACAAGCTAACTAATCATTCTTCATCATTTTCAAAAGCTTTCTTCCCTTTCTTTAGTGTTCTTGTGCTTGACTGAGAGTATCACTTGACCCATTCAACCGATATATCTTTTAAGTGACCACTACTTCCCTTCTATTGTAATTTTTTGAGAGAAACCTATTATTACCTTGAGTAGAAAACTGAGAGGTTAAAAAAGAGAAGGTCATAGCACGAGAGTTGCTCTTGTTGGCCCATTAAGAAAAGTTAACAGTTCTAGGTGTGAGTTGTGATTGTTGGCTCGAAGAGGGGAAGTTTGCAAAAGAACACTAGATTGAATAGATGAAAATCTCACATTGGGTAGGGATTAGATGAAAACTCCATGTTGGAGATAGAATTAGTATAAATCCTACTGTGCAAGCTCTTCTTCTCCATATCTTTTACATTTAACTCTCTTTGCATTCCATTATAACCTAACATCTAATTTTGATACTATGTTTTAAACTAATTTTTATATGAAATAGCTAGGTTTTATTTTCATGCTCCGGTAGTTACATATTAATCTTTATAAGCGGCTCATCCCAATTAGTACAAGTGGCTTATCTCATTTTATGAGATTTTTCTTTTGCTGAGCATTTTGATTTAAGTTTTATTTTGCAAAGGTTAAAATTTTTGCAAGGAACTAATCTAACTCCCTTTTTCAAGTCATCTTTAATCGTCAACTATATCAAAGTTAAATTTATATTTTAAAATATATAACATTAATTATTATAAGATTTTTAAATAAGTTTTAAAAAATTATTAAGTACTCTTAATTTTAAAAAAAATATAATTATATTTGGTTAAATTATCTTTTCACTACACTTCCACTTGACACTTATTATTAATGAGAAATGACTTGTTTTGTCGTAACCTTCTCTTAAATTCTCAAAACTTCTTTTGCTCTATTCCCACAAGGGCATAGAATCCATTGCTATCCCAAGTGTGCTACTTGGTCCCTCCAGGAAGTTGGAATAAGAGAGCACTCATCTAGGGATGGACTTACTACTTAGTGCTTTCAACAGTTATCTACTCCACATTTGGCTACCTAGCATTTATCATGGACACAATAATTTGTACACCAAATGTACATATTTTCCAATCCTCGTATTAGGGAAAGGTCCTTCCGATGCTCTAATGCCCCATGTTTTCATTTCATTAATGAAAAATATTAAGAGTGAAGAATTAAAATTGAAAAAAAGTTAAATGATAGAAATATGCACAGATGAATATTCCTAAGACAAGAAAATTAAAGCATTGCCTTTCCTGAACTCTAACAATGACATAAAAAAAAATTTGTATTAAAGTAAACCCCTAAATTCGAACCTAACAATATCACCTATGGATGTATTGTTTCTAACAATATCACCTATGGATATATTGGTCCATAACCAAAAAAAAAAAAAAAATCAAGGTCCTTGACAACTACACCCATGGACACCTCAAGCCCTTGGGTCACCTACAACCGGTAAACATAACGCATGTGATCATATGGAGGTTAAGCTGCTAATTAGGACTACCAAATGACCATCTCAAGTAGCACTTTCACCCCCACTTACATCTTCTTTATTGCCACCCTCACCCTTACCCCCATCCCTAGCAACCCATCGAAAGTCTTCAAGGTTCCCCCAACATAACCACAACCCACCACGATTATCCTAACATCCAACCCCTCCAACGAGTCCACCAAACTCAAACTCAAAGATTCATCAAGAAACATTCAAATAAAAAGAAATCGACCAAATCTAGTGCAGCTAGTCTAGAACTTGTGTTGTTGCATTAAGAAGATTCCAAGTTCGATAATGATGAGGAGAAAGCCTCTATGACCCACAAAAATGATGAGAAACTAAACAAATACCACAATCCCTTAAATCATTTGAGAAGACTCTCGAAGTTAAGGGTTGAGATGGAGTTGGTTCCCATGAAGAAAAAAAGGCAAAAGAAAATCATGTGGAGCATTTCGGTGCTGTGAGTGAGGAAGTTGCCATTGAAGGGAAAAAGAGAAATGGGGAAGGAACGAAGGTGAAGAGAAGGGAAATAGAAAGAGAAAGTGTGGTGGCAGGGGTGGAGATCGAAGAGATGAGTGAGGTGGGGGTGGAGATAAGGGTTCCATATGTGATGGCCATATGGTAGCCCTAATCACCAACTTAACCTACACATCATCACATGTGTTGTGTTTACCGGTTGCAAGGGATCCAGAGATTTGAAGTGTCTATAATTTGTAATTGTTAGATACCTCGAGACCTTTTGGTTTTTGGTTAGCGACCAATGTGTCCATAGGTGATAGTGTCCTAGATGGATTTTGAGATTTACTCTTTATATTAATTACCTTTTAAATAATTCATGGGTCCCTCGTTACTTTTTTTCATGACTGAATGGAATAGCAAAATCCTTTATATAATCAGAAAAAACATATTTCATCATAAATTGTTGAGAATTATTAATGTAGTATATTTAAATACTATAAGTTTTAAATAATTTATCTAATTCATTTCATCCAAGTCGTTGGCATTGCTTTTTCAGAAAGTCAATACACGGCATAGATAAGGGCCAATATTACGTTCCCACCTCCGCCTTTATTTACTGTAGAGTAAATTTTGTGAAAAAAACGACGTTGAAAACTATAGTTTCTAAAAAATAATTCAATATAATATTTAAAAATCATAAATGTTAACCATATTCATTCTTTTTACAAACTAATATTTTCTACGATTTAAAATTAACATAGCTTATATATTTTATTTTTGAAATCTAAGTAAATAATTTTTTTTTGACTAGTAAGTAAATAAATTTTTATTTCTTAAAAAGTGATATATCTGATACTAAATTTCTCAAGTTGAGGATTTACTCTTTGTATTGTCACCGTTTACAAGCATCTTATGACTTCACAATTCGTTGACATTCAAAAACATTAAAAGTCGACAAAAATGTCATTGCCGAGAAACTTCTTCAAGTTAGTTAAGGAAATGTGTGAATTAATAGGACTATTTTATTAGCATATTTGGATCAGCATTGGGGTTTAAAATTGATTTTAATCATTTAAAGTTAATTTTATTAATTTTTGATATTATTTGATTTTAAAAAATAAAAATTAATTTTAAAATAAGTGAAAATTTTTTATTTTTATCAAAATTATTTTTTAAAAATTTATTAAATATAAATTATTTTATTTTAAATTTAATTTTAATAAAATTAATTATATCTAAAATCATCAATTACATAAAAATAGAAGCAGACAGACTATATGTGCCTTACAATTTGGCGTGCGAAATTTGTGCAGAACCCAATATAATATTGGCTATATAAAAGTGCATAATTGATCAATTTCGTCTAGAAGATTAGATATGTCTATCATACTAGCGCGTTTCTGGTTTGCTTGCGTCATGTTGGGTGCGCGTTCAACTAAAATAATTTAGGTATTGTCGTTTCTTTGTCGTATTCAACAATTTTTTAGTTGTCTCGTATCAAACACAGATTCCTTTTGATGAATGTCATTTCTTTTAATAAATTCTTTAAATGCATACTTGTGAAAAATTATATGCAATTTTTATATAATTTAATTTTGATATATTATTAATATAGTTTTTCTGCTTCATCAATAAAATATATTTGTGACTTTTAAAATATTTATTATAAGAATCAAATATTTTTGTTGGTATCACAATACAAATATTAGATGATTATATAAAAAAATATTTTAATAATATATCAAAATTAAATTCATTTTTACATAACAATAGAATTTATAAAGGATCTAATTTTAATGCATTATTAATGTAAAAATAATTTATATAAATATACAATCATATACTACTATATCGGCAAAACTATTTGACTATTATATCAATTATTTTGAAAGTCTTACAAATAGTAGTATATGATTGAATAACAATTTAAAACTCTTTTATATTAATAATGTATCAAAATTAGTCTCTTTTTTTTGTTGCAAAAATTAGTCTTATTTATAAAAGAATAAACTTTTGGAGTGCTCCGAGAAACGGATGAGAGTTGGGCTTGAGCCAGAATATTATCTTTAATCTCAAGAGCCGAACTCTCCTATTGCTGCTCAACATGTTTGACATCTGCCTTTAGGTTGGAGATTTCCTTGGCTGAGTCAGCTTGGGCCTTCTCAAGTTCCACCAGTCGGCCCCTTAGCCCTTCCAGCTGCTAGTCCTTACACTTGGCTTGCCCTCCCAACCTCAACCTCGAACGTCAACTCCTACTTGGCCTGCTGCCAGGATGCCTTTTCATTTTAAAGGAGAGTTACTCACTGCTCCAAGTCGTTCACTTCTTGGCGAGCCTGGACCCCGAACGAAACCATAGACTCTGAGTATTGGAATATGGCCATTGACTTTAGGAGCATCTGATCGGCCCACTAAAGTTTGTCTACCAAGCTGTCTTCATCACCCCAGAGTTGCTTAGGGCAGTCTGGGGTCATCAATTCCTTATCCATGAATTGTGGATAAGGAAAGTTTCTGGCTAGGATATTGATCTCTGACTTGTCTGACAAAGTCAGAGAGTCTTCAGTCTCGACTTGGATGACCTCTTTCTCCTTGGCCACCTTTTTCCCTTTTTGCTTTTTCTGAGGTCGCGTTTTCGAGGTGGAAGATCTTGGGGCCATCGAGAATTTCGATTCCTCGGAACCCGTGAACCAGGGCTATTGCTTCCATCTCCCTTGTGGGGCCTCTTTAGGATGCGACAATGGACCTAGGCCACGATAGCTTTTGAAGCCATTTCGTCTGCAAAAAGAGCAAAAGCGAATAATTGGATATAAACATAAAAGTAAGAAAAATGATAAAAGGGAAAAAAGAAAAAAAAACCTAAGTATCTCCTCGCCGCCTTGGCACCTACGACGACTATGCCTTTTAAGTTAAGATGATTTTTCCCAAAGCTCTATAGGAAGAATTGTACAATAGCTCATTCCTTAGGCAAGAGATTGTCCTCCTCTATCCGAGGTGCCTCAAAGTTTTTGTTCCAATAGCAGTTGACTTTGGTGAGCTCCCCTTCTTTTGTTTCCCAAAAAGGCGTCATACCTAGAGCCCCAAGCATTTTGAAATAAACAAGCTTAAAGTTATGAAAAGACTCTTCATATAAGAGAAATACTTTCAAGTTGACATGAGTTTGGAAAGACAACCAACCTGTGGTCAGGCCACAGTTGGGGCAAGTAAAGGTGATGAAGTAGAAGAAAACATTAGGAGAAGGTGGAACTTCGAGATACTCACAAATGATTTCAAAGCCCCGTATCATTGCCCGACTGATCGAATGAAGTTGGGAAGGGGTAGCTAGGGTCCGCTCTAGGATTGAGAAGTGGAAGCTGGTAAACGGGATACATACACCAAACTTCAAGAAGGATGTCATACATCCACATTTAGTTTGGGCCATTTCCGTGGTTGATATAACACATCCTTTCATTTGGTTCAGGGATCTCCAATGTGAAATACTCCTTATACTCGCCTTCCGGTGTAAGTAAGTTCTTTTCTTTTAGAGAATGTAAGAACTCGGAGCTCACTACTGAAGGAGTTCCCAAGACTTTTGGTTCCACCTACCGGCAAATCTAGTGAATCGAGGGCAGAAATAGGAGAGCCTTTGGAGCTTGTTCTTTGACCATTTATGTCTTTACAATGAATCTACATGGGGAAATGACTACTAAATATCAAAGCAAAAAACAGAACTCGGGAGAAAGAAATACACTACCTAAGCAAAGCCTATGGTGATTTCCCTCACTAGGGAGTGACCCCGTTGGAAATGGGTGAAGAAGAAAGAAAAAATGGAAGGTCAAGGGCATAAACAACCCCCAACAACGTGAAAATGGTAAAAGCCAAGTGGTGGATAACTAAACCCACCACCATTGAACCACATTCTAACCAAAAGCAAGCATAAAGCAACAGAAGCTATAAATTCATAACAGGGAAAGAAACTGAGAAAAGGAAGATGCATACCTTTGTGGAAGTAATCACTCAAAGTAGCAGTGGGAATAGCATTTCCTTAGCCCACAAAAAACCTCTTTCTTTCTCATGCATAGTTTGGACACAGAATGTAAGAAGCAAAAGTGAGGAAGAATAAACCAAGGGAGTACTTATGGGAACTATGGTGTCCCTTACCAAGCAACCTAAGACTCGCGAAGGGTAAAAAAAACATCTTTTGATGATGTGAGATAAGGGCAACGTGGTAAAGGCGCATCAATTCAAATGATGAAGGCGCACGAATCAAGGTGCCAAAACGCCATGCATCTCCTCGGGGTTAACAAATGCAACTTATGACGTGACCTTGTATTAGAGAAGGGAAGACACATCCCTAGAAAAACATCGATTTAAGCACAGAGTATTCAGTCGCCTCTTGAGGTTGTAATTAAGGACAAATAGATGAAGTAAACTCAACATCTGAGATCATCACCTCAGATGAAGGCACTGTTCTGGACTGAGATGCTGGAGGCCATGTCAAGGTCCAAACGTTGAAGCTCACTCAATATTTTAGGTCGACACAGGCCCAAGTCGGACATTGCACGATGAAGGACCGAGGCCCAACTTGGAGCCCACTTAGGGGAAGCACTCACTAGCATAAGACAAGAAGTTCAACCAAACCTCAGCGAGAGAGGAAATTATGCCCACCCCCAATGTTCAGCAGTATATCTTGGATTCACCAATGTGCAAAAGCCATTGACCAATCCTGAGGCTGTTTCCAAGGATCACCGGGTACTCTCACTCGTTTTCATCTACTTCCACCTATAAATGAGCGACTAACCTTAAAAATCAAGTACGTATTTTACTCCCTATACACTCATATCTCTTGCACTCCCTGACCTAAGCAACAGAGTTATTGCAGGTACAGCCCCCTCTGCTGTGGAAGTCCAACCTCAACTTCCACTCACCAAGCCCGAGTAGCATTGGAGTCCCAATCACTTTCGAAGCTTTCTCAATTTTAAAATTCCGACAACCCACCTCTAAACATAATTAGAATTAGAATTAGTTAAAAATCTTAAATTTTGTATTTGAGTATGCTAAAAAATTAGAATACGAATTATAATTCTAAATTTAACTAGATTATTTATTTTTTTTAAAGGTGTTATTAATATCTAAAATTGATAAAATATTAATAATATAATAAATTTTATAATACTATAGTAATATGTTTTATTATAAAGAATTTTTAGTTTGGGAATAATTTTTTTTTAAAATATAAGTTACCAATTAACATGACCGTTTCATAGTCTAATCAATTCTACTCAATGATTTGACCATGCTTTTAAAACATTGCTTAAAACTGAACAAGATAGTATGTAAAAATAATAAAAAGAACTCTACTTAAATATAGTTAGCCTTACGCAAATTTCTGTAATATAATTAAAATAAAAATTTTAAAATCAACTTAATAATGGTTTTAATTTTTTAAATAAATTGTTTCCTTTATAGATTTCATTAATTATCAAAATTTATAGTTCCAAGAATACATTAGGGAAATTTGAAACCAAATTAATGCATTATTTTGTGATAATATAAAGTTTAAACTTTTCTTTAAAGAGATGTTGATGGGAACTAATATTTGGTTGATTTAATTAGTTTAGTATTTGTTTTCCTTTAATAAAGTTTCGAGTTTGTTAATGAAAAAATTATGTCAAAGTCCATTGTTTTTATAATGGGCAAATTTGACTTAAATCAAATTAGTGGGGTCTAATAAATTTCAAATATTGATAGTTTAGGTAACAAATAATGATAGAAAGAGACTAAGAAAGAAATTCTTAAATATTTAGAAAAAATAAATTAAATAGTTATTATGTGTAATTTAGTTTCTAACATCTTAATTATTACATATAATCAAAGTAAAGGACAATTATCATCCATATAGTAAGGATAAAGATCTCCTACTACATTTTCTTGTCTCCCTCCCTATTACGGCCATCAAAATGGGCCAAACCCGTTGGACCAACTCGTTTACCTGCCAAAAATAGGTGGGTTGGGCTTAAAAAATAATGACCTGTTTAAATTAATCTATTTTCAACTCGACCCATTTAACCCGCCAGTTAAATGGGCTAGTCCACACAGGTAAACGGGCCAGCCCGTGTACTCACTTTTTTTTTAATTATTTTTTAATAAAATTGTATAAATTAAGAATATAAAATATAATTTAGTAATTAAATTTAAGATATTTTCACTTTTTTAATAAAAAATAAGAATTTTTATCTTTTTTTTAAATAAAAATTATTTTTTATTAAAAAATTAATTTTTAAAACATGAAAAGCAAAAAAAAAAAAAAAAAAAAGGTCAAACTGTTTAAGATTGCGGACTGGTCTTAAATGAGCTAGGCTGGAAATGTTTGGTCCGCGGGCTAAACGGGTCGAGCTTAAACGGGTCTGGCTGACCCGTTTGACAGCCATACTCCCTATCTCTTACTTATATTTTGACAACTATAACATCATATAATACTACTAATAATTTTTCTTGAAACTAATTTTTTTTTAACTTGGCCATAATATTACACATGACGAATTATTATTGGGGGACATGGAAAGAGACACCAAAATAGTACATAAAAATTTTGTTCCATAGAGTAAACCCTCAAATTGACACCTAAAATTATAAGCCTCGATCAAAATAGTCCTTAGTATTCTAAATATCACCATTTTGGTTCTTAATATTGTAATCCATTAACCAAACTAACCCCTACGTTAACAAACACCAATTAAAGTTAATAGAGATGTCTATGTAAACCTTACCAAAGTAAGTCAAATCATAGTTATTAAACTTGATCTGGTGATCGATTAGGTCAAGTTATTAGGTCACTGAGTCACTGGTTGAATTAGATATAATTAAATAAATATATAAAATACATTAAAATTCAAATAAATATAATAAAATTAGTCAAATAACACAAGTAATTAGCAATTTAACACACTTCAAAATGTCAAAACATAAATAAATAACACAAGTTCACAGTTGAGTTTCACAATTACAATTAACAAGTTCAAATCATAATTAAACAAAAAAATTACATATCACAAGCTCATAACAACATAATAAGATAATTATGCCAAAGGAGTCAAGGTTGTGTCAAATTCAGGGCCTCTTTCTTCACCAAATAAATCCAAAACTTGACCAACATTGCCTTCATTTTGGTTTGCATTTTCTATGGAATTGTCATGTGCATCATCATCATCATCATCATCATCATCTTCCAAATTCAATTGATCTATAACCACGTTATTTTTCATAAATTACCATCAAACTATAAAATAATAATCCATAATGGCACTTGACAACCAAAGAAAAAAAGAAAAAGATTACAATACTTAGTACTTACACCAAGTTGTAGCAGTGCATTATTTCTTTATTTTATTTAGAAACTTGCAAAAAAAAAAAATTAAATATCTTGTAACCTAAACAAACAATCTAAATCAACCACCACCTCCTTTCATATCTCATACCTCACAAATATAGTACAAGCCCAACCTGCCAAACCAACTCAGATCAACACAAAAGGATCAAAATAATCCCAAATCTACATTTTATAAGTAAAAAATTTCAATTTCAATAAAGTTTAAAATTCCAAATAGTGAGAAGTGAGAACATATCAGTATTATCTATATACCACTAAACCAAAGCACCAAAAGGGAAGAAAAACCACATAATAGTGATGGTGGATGGTGGAACAACAGTGGACGGCCATGCGGCGACGCAACTATGGTGTTTCTGCCTCTTCCTCTATGCTCTGGAGCTGGGGTTGGGGTTCCCCTTCTCCTTTTCTGTGTTCATGACTTCGTGTTCTGTTCTGTGTGTGTGTGTGTGTGTGTTTCTCTCTCTCTATTTCTAATTAGAGTTACGTTTCATTTTTTTTTTTTTTAACACTGAAGCAAAACAACATTGTTTTTATATTAAAAAAAATGGAACAAGCATGACTCGGCTGGTTTACTCAAACTGAACTGGGTCACCGATTTTTAGGATAATTGACTGAGTCACATCAGGTTGGTCCGGTTATGTAGCATGGCCAGTCCAATAAGCAACTCGGATCAGTTAGGGCACCGGTTTCCAGTTGAACCAATCAATTCGAGCTGAGTATGGGCATACATTGTGTTTCGATGTGGACCACACCTATAATTACAACCTTAGTCATTGTTCAATCTTCTCCATTGGTAAGGCACCCAAAATGCTATGTTTTGGCAACTACCAAAATGAAGTAGACTTGTTGTGTCCCAATTACAATACTATGCTTAAGTCACAATATTACCGTTAGGAGTTGCTATAATTAGTTAGACAGACCTGGATACAATGTTCACTTACTTTCTGCAAAATAACACAATATCTTTTACATTCCACAAATATTGGCATTACAACATAGATTATCAAGTTACAATTAATAACCTTACTAAGAGTTCCTATCTAGGGAGAGTAGCCATCAAATATTAACATGTATACATATTTGTCATCTGTCTTTAACAACCATCTCAGTTCTGATCACAATTCTCTAGGTCGGCCTTCGTCAGGATCTTCTCAGCTATTTGGAAACAACACGGAAACACATATAAGAATGATAATTTTATATTATCAGTAGGATTTCTAGACTACTGCACAATCCATGTTATCGTTGCTGTTCCAGCTGCTTCAGTTTATTATGAAAAGGTGATCGCATACATAGTGGTAAAGATTATTTATTTAGTTTAGAAAGCTTATACTCTCGAAGCAGATTCATTTTAATTTATACACTTGGATATAGCATGAAAAATGATATAGATACTAAGTATGCATCTTCCTAACAAACCACATTATCAATTAAAAATAAATATGCTACATGGCTATGATTGTATAACTTGATGCACTTTCTCAATTTCCTTTCTTACTTTGATATGTCTTAAATCTTTATTGCCCTTGGGTAACTTGATTAGGAAGTGAACTCAACTCGTGACCGTCGTCACATAGCACTATCTCAGAAGGGGACCTACATGCCTCTAAATTGGAGAGACTTAGCTGGTCAACTACCTTCAAATTAGAGGGACCGAATAGTTTTATTTGCCTTTACAATGAGGGACTTAGTAACTGCATTCAAGTGAAGGGATCTCATCTTGGGTGTTCATATTCTCGCAAAAATAATTGCCATATACATAACACATGATACTCATAGTTTCATATACTTCTACCGAAAATTCGGTAGCATAGCAGCATGAAAACAGGAGACTTTCCAACATACAAATAATACAATCCCAACCAGCTAGTCACAGAAAATAGAATCATTATATTTACATATCAATGACACATAAATATGATAAAGAATTGTATGAATAATTCAGCCATTAGCTTTCTTGTGGCTTATAGGGCTCATGATCATTAAGGCTGTCAAAATGTCTTAATTATCTCAAATTGGCCCTATTTATAAAATTGCACTAAAATTTCATTTTAACTTATTTTAACTTGAAAATTTTATATAAGGTAGCCTTCTTAGTTTATTTTAAAACCTCTTTAGTCCCATTAAGTTTTTAAGTGTATAACTTAAGTTATTAAGGTATTGCTCAAGACTGCCCTATTTTAGGACAGACTTAACCACCTAAATTTAGAAAATTACTAAAATTTTATTTCTCATCATTTCTATACAAATTTCATACCAAATTGAAGTTAATTCAATTATCTTTCAATCACAATAAGTGTTATCCTAATTGACTAGGTAGAGCTCAAGTTATGAGCTCCTAAAATAGGTTATTCTATATTGCTCTATTCCAACCCGAACAGGATATAGGGTAACTTTAGAGAATTATTGGGAGAAACTTACTTAGAATTTAAATATGAAATTTTTATGGTATGATTAATATATGTTAGCTTTCTAAAAAAATTTGTTGCACTCAATTTGAAGTTTTATAGGGTAAGTTATGCCCTTCTCAATGCACTCTGGTCATGATACTAAATGAAACTCAACAGTCTAATTAAAAAATTCATAACTTTCTCATTTTAAATCCACTAAACCTATAATTTATATGGTTGGAAAACTCTTGAAGTCTATTTTCATGTAAAATTGGTTTCACTCAATTTTGATTCCTACAGATGGAGCTGTATTGTTTGGTATACGGATAGTACACTTAGGGTTTCATCATAACATTTCTGTTTTGTGTTTTCTCTTTATCTTTTAATCAATCTTCAATCTAAACGAATGATTCTCATTTTAATAAATCATATGATCATCAAATATCATCAAATAAGAATGGCATGAAGAAACCCTAAGCAACCACAAAGAACAACCAAAATCCAAGCAAATCCTACCTAATATCCAAGGCTTAAGTCTTTTGACTTAAAGTTTGATGGTGCTATGCCTTCAAAACCTTGAAATATGTACAAACCCTTTCTTGATCTTGGATGAGCTGATCCGAAAAGGTCAAGGGGAAAGGATTTTTGAGTTGATCTTAGGGTTTATTTGAGGATATACAAAGGATAGTGAGATATTTGATTTCAAAAGAGCTAACAACCCCAACGTCTTGAGTAAAGGTTGAAAGGTTGGAAGTGGAGTGAACATGAAGAAGAAAATAGAGGGTGCAAAAATTAGGGGGCTGGCCGAATTTTTTTATGGGCAAGGAGGGAATAAATTTTTAGCTTGTGGACTAAGTTGGAACATTGGAAGAAGAATGTAATTGGTGGATTTCAGTGGCATTTCAAATTTTATTGAATCTCCAAATCATGTGGCGATCATTTTGCCAACATGATGGGGTGAGTAGCTAGTTTCTAGCCACATATATTAGGGTTTTCAACTAGTACTCTTATCATCCTACAATACGATTTCTACTGATTCGGTTCTTGTGTTATAAAACACCGTAATTTACCTGATTTCTTTTAAACTAGCAAAATATTACTAATTGCCTACATGAAATTTTTCTACAAGGAAACTCAAACTCGTCAAACCCTAATAGATGTATTTCAATATTGATTATTTGTATATATATAATGTATCGAAATAAATCAGTTAACATATTAGTCAGGCACACTGTACTTTGGGATATTACATGTTGCTTCCCAAAACCAATGCAATCCCTTAGAAATCTGTCATCACTTCTAATTATTCTACATTTGCTTCTTGGTCTACTTTGTAACATCCGAAAAATTCTATCGTTATTAACTGAGTTGTTCGATTTTCATCAAACAATTGGGATTAATTAGAATTCGATTAAGCATTCACTTAAAGTCAATTAAGTGTGATTTAAAAGGATTAAACTTGATGGGATTAGATTAGGAATATAGGAAATCTTATAGAATTTTTCTAAAATCAGTTTACTGATTTAAGAGAAATCAGTAAGATTTCGGTATTTTAAACTGTTGGAACTGGACCAATAGAAATTATGCTATGAGTAACCTAGGATGAATGGCTAAGATTTAGCCAAAACACCTCCTTATGTGGCACCTTGATCAGCCATGAAGAGTGGAAAGCCAAACCAAATTTGAAGGCAAGATGAAATCTACTAATCAAAATGAAACTTACTTCAAAAGTCTTCACCTTTTTCTTTCCTTCTCTCCTTGAATTTTTGGCCAACCTAGCTGCTGAAGCTCCCATCATTTCTCTTCTATTCACTCTCATCTTCACTCCATCTTCCTTCCTTCTTCAAGTCTCCTCAAGAGTTACTTCTATCTAAGACACCCAATCAACAAGAGTTCAACTAAACAAGGTAGGAATCCCATTTCCCCTCTTGTTTTTCTTGATTTGGGGCTGTATGGGGATCTTGATTTCCTCATGATACTGATGTGTTTCGGAGTGATGATTATGGATTATGGTTGATTTTGAATTGTATGTTGTGATTAGAATTGATATTAGGATAAAAGAACTTGAAGATAGAGAAGGATTTAAGAAGCTATTAAGGTTTTTACCCGACGGTCCGTACGGCGGAGTGTACAGCTCTGCCTACAGCCATTTAAATTTGATGAATCCATTTTTATATGAAACTAGATATTCAGAGCTTTCCACTAAAGTCATTGGATTAGTATAGAATTAGTTATGAATTTTTGAAGTTTGACCTAGAAATCTGGATTCTCATCTGAGCAGTATGAGTTGAGAAGGGTGTAACTCACTCTACATAACTCTAAATTGAGTTAAACCAACGTTATTTGAAAGCTAACATATAAGGGAGCATCCCATAAAAATTTCAGAGTCAGATTCATTACCAATTATTCCCAGCACATCAATGAAGTTGCCTTAAGTTCAAACCAAACTAGAATAGGGTAGTCTAGTAGGGTCAAGTTTTAGGGCTTATATCTCAAAATATACCCATGAAAATGATATGAAACTTCTTTCATTTAAAATTTTGTTCTGTTAGCTTTAATTTGATATAAATTTTGTATAATTTCACCCAGATTTCTATTTTTAGTGAATTTTCACTTATAAGAGTACACTTCTGGCTAAGTACAGGGCAGTCTGAGGTAAAATGCTAATAACTTAAGCTATACAAATCAAAATGAGATGGGACAAAAAGGGTTGGAAACTAAACACATAAATCTATGACATATTCAAAATTCAGGTATAAGCGAGTTGAATAGAAATAAAGGTGAATTTTACAAAATTCGAGCAGAGGAAGGTAGAGTGAGCAGAAAACTCTGTTGATATGTCTATTGATTTTGACATACCATATGGTCAACAATGTTGCTGGAACTTGCTATTTTACATTGAATTGCATACTTAATTGATTGTACTAGTAGCCTGACACTATTTACGGGGAAGCAGACTTAATCCGTCATGCTGCCGAAATTTCGGCAAAGCCTATGCATAAGTTATGAAATACACTTTGATACATTTGCATTCATGATTATGTTGAAAGCTATAATAAAGATTCTATGATGAAAGATATGATGATGAGTCCATATTCCGAAAGATATGACAAGGCGATCACGCTCTGATGGGGTATGACATGGCGATCATGCTTTGGAATGTGGCATAATGATCCCACACCCTAAGGGATGTGACATGGCGATCACACCCTGATAGAGTATAACATGATGATCATACTCTGGGACGTGGCAGGATGAACATATTCCTAAGGAGTGCGACATAGTGATCACAGCCCTACGGAGTATGACATGGTGATCGTACTTTGGAATATGTATAACAAGTAAAGGAAGATAAAGGAAGAAAAGAAAATTATGTGTATCTGTATAAATTCAAGTACAAGTAAAGGCATGTACAGATTTTATGTTTTCATTATATTAGTAGTATTATGTTTTAATACGTTTCAGTTATTATTCATAGTATAATTCATGAATTTATTTTGTATTGACTCACCCAAATGATAAGTGTATGAATAAAATGGACTCTGCTTCGAATAATATATTTTCGAACTATAAAATTAAACAGTTTATATAACATGTCCACCTTTTTCATAATAAATCAAAGCAGCTGGAGATAATAACAATGACACGGTATGAAATTTCTTAGTGAATCCTACTGAGAATTTAAAATTCTCACTCCTGCTTCCGTGTTATCTCCAGATAGTTCGAGAAGTTTCAAAGACGGCTGAAGTTGTTGTCAGATAAGGTCCGCTCAGGTAATAGTAATAACTCCAGAGTGTAGTATTATGACTTAAACATAGTACTGTACAGAGGAGGATGTTACATACTTCTTCCTCCAACCATAACAACACTGACATCAATTTCTTTTCCTAGCCTAATGTCTACGTTAGTAATTTTTTTTATTTTTTGGAAAGCAATTGGAGGATGAACTTGGTAGTATTGTTGAATATATATATATATATATATATATATATATATATATATAGAGAGAGAGAGAGAGAGAGAGAGAGAGAGAGAGAGAGAGAGAGAGAGAGAGAGAAAGAGAGAGAGAAAGCAAAATGGATCAAGGGAACTAGTGACCAGGCCAGGGGTTGGATGCCAGAGACCGCATAAGAAGATCAAAGCAGAGAAGTCCACTTCAATTAGTAATGCAAAGGTGAGAAAATCGAATGTGGATGGGTTGTATGTCCCTCTTTTCCTTGTCTCTCCCTTGAGCCCTCATAGAATGCATTGGCCTTCACTTTGTCATAGTAGATACTGAGCTTTTTGTTAGGGTTGCAGGCCATGAAATTGAGCACCATGTTGTAGTGGATGGTATAGTTGGTGTAGTCAAATTGGGTTAGCTCTGCTTATATCACATAGAACTTGAACACTGGCACTAATTATGAGCTAGAGTATGAGGCCTCTGAGGACAACGAAGATGGTTGGTATAATGTGGAGCTTCTAAAAGACATTGAAGAAGTAGGAGCAACAATTTCTACTACAAAGGGGTGGCTCCACTGGTGGAATGGCGGCCTGTGGTAGGAACTATTCAACTTGGGTTGCTTATTAGCCATGCTTGGAGATAAGTGAAAGTGAAAATGTGATATAGTAAAGGGAAGAACAGAGACATGAAGAGATGTTGTGAAACATTAACGTAATAGAGGACCTGATGGAAAGAAGTTACTGACTTGTAAGATAAGGGAAATGAGTGTGCCACCCATTTTTGTCATAGCATTACAATGGTCAAATCTTGTTTGTAGTGGGACAAGAAGCTAATAACTAAATTTTTGTCATAGAATATGCCATTGTAGATATGGAGAACAAGGAAAACTAAACATGTCAGGCATGCAAAATGCGAGTGCAAATGCAGGACTAATTTGACTCAATTTTGTTTATGTTGGGGACTTAATAAGTTTTAAGTAGGTATCCAAATTAACACATAACATATCACATAGGCACGCTATTACTTTAATTGACATTTGTTAACATTGGGACTGAATTGATTAATAGATTATAATATTTTTTCTGCTAAGTTTATGGAGTCTGACCGATCAGTGAAGAAGAATGGCTGAGCAAATAATAGGGTAAGAGTATTAGCTATTGTAAGTATTAAAGGTTAGATTGGAATCCCTATCCAAACTAGGGTGATTTATAGGGTATAGTAATTTGACGCCTTAATTAAGGAGCTTATGCATCATATGAGCAAATGATTTTTTTTTCTTTAGTGCTTCTTGAGTGCATTGTTCAACTATTTAATGGCTATTGGTTATACAAAGGTAAATATGCCATGACCAAGCTATACTTTAATAGGTCAATTGGTCCAAATAGATATGGGTTCGAAACAAATATTATATAATAAAATAATAATTTTTAAATATTGAAGATTGTTTCAATGGATGCTTACCATTTTAATGACCAATTTAAGGCTTAACTAATCCAATTTAGTGGCCAATTTGAGGTGGTGATTGCTACTATGCTCCTTGTTATGTAAGAAGTATCACATATCATATAGGGCTCCTGTGGATAACTAGCTTATTTATGCACTTATATAAAAGTAACTTATAAATAAGTTATTTTGTGTTTAGATACATAATAATAAAAGTGTTTATTTAAAGTATTTTAATAAGTATTTTTTGAAAATTTAGATATTTTAAGTTTTTAAAAAGTACAAAAAATGACATTTTGGAAAGCAATAAAAGTTCTTTTGGATTGGTTTTTTAGAGAAAAAAAGCACTTTTTTTAAAAGTACTTTTATATATTTTTTAGGATTTTGGATTGTTTTCAAAAAAAAAAAGCACTTGCAATTAAAAAATTATCTTACTGCTTTTTTTTAAGGCAGTGATACCCACTTTCTAAAAAAAAATAGAAGCAGAACAATTATTAATAAAATTATCTTTTAAAAATATTCTTTACCTTTATTAATAATTACAATTTACATCATTTTTTATCTTTACTAAATCGCAATTCTCTCTCCTTTTTAAATGTTCTCTTCTGTAGTTTGATTATAAAAAAAATACTTTTATTCATTTTTAATCTAAATAGATTTATAAACACTTTTAATAATTAAAAATATTTATTATAATCTATTCAAATATAAAATAATTTCTTCTTAAAAATAAAGTTCTACTTAAAAAAAAGTTCAATAAACAAATTTTATTTTTCAAAAGTCTATCCAAATACACGATAAGCTATACGGTCAAATAGAATAAAAAATAAAAAATTTGACTCTAACTTCTGAAAAATTGGCAAAAGTCATAAGTAATATTATGGCCATAATCTAATGGATCAAATGGATTACGTGTGGACCTAGTCACTTATGGTCCATTATAGTGGCTCCTTTATCCCCATAACCCTTTCCTTCCGCCGTTTAGCTCCCTCAAACCATCCAAAGCCTTCCCCTCTGCTATCCTCCTTCATGGCAGGAGCTCCACCCACAGCGCCACCCTTCCAATGGAACATTGAGCCTCAAAACCACCATTCGTACTTCGGAATTGTGGCGAGTTTATGGCGTCAGCCACAGCAACCGGGTAGAGATTAGCATGACAGCAGTCGTGATGGCAAGAAATGGTGGTGGCATTGCAAAGAATAGGGTGCTTATGAAGGAAGCAGATATTCTCCGACGATGGATGGACAAAGGAGGATGACGAAGGTGAAGGATTCGGGGCTTTAGGGGAACTACTAGAGTCCACTACAAATGACTAGGTGTACAAATAATCCATCAAAATCTAGTCATTAGATCTTCCAGTGTGTGGTGCTCCTTACTTATCAAGGAGCACTGCATCAGTCGCCATTTGGGGTTCACTGATCCAATTTCGCATTCCTCACATCAAGAGTGACATGTTTCATTCGCTCTGTCAACATGTCAAGTGGGAAACACACACACGTGACCGCATCCTAGTACGGATCTTATCTCTTTTTTGTCCTTAACCTTTCCTTAAGCGGAATGAGTGAGATGACATGGAAAATGACATACATAAGCACAAACGCAACAACATCATCACCACAGTGTGTTTATTCTCACAAAAACAAAAGGGCAATTTGATGCAACCACGTCGTATCTTTACGTAAAGATGGAAAAATCGATCTTCACCAGAGTATGCCCCAAAACAAAATGATTAAGATTTGGACACAGAGACAGAGATTGCGTTAGAGAGAGAAACCTCGGATCCAAAATGTTCTTGTAACAGCAAGTACCATATCTATGTTGTTATCTAACGCTTTCTTCTCCGTGGATATGATACAACTGTGGATTAAGATTGCCCCTACCCACTTTCTCTTTCCCTCCTATAACTCTTTTGTCTTTCTTGATTGAAAGCTAAGTTTTCTTTTCTTTCTCTTTCCATCGGATAGATAAAGTTGCATGTGAGGACAAGGACAATACCCAGAAAGTGTTCCTTAAAGGGCCAGCAAAATTCATGCCCCTTGGTTCCTGAATACACACACTCCCTCCAATGCCAATACCGATACCATAATGATTGCTATTGATTTATTTTTGGTGGGGTTCTTGGGATCTCGGTATTTGAGCTTGTGATGCAATGCAATGTGGGTTGAGATAGGGCAGTTAGAAGGGTGGTCCTACGAGTTAGGGGTGAAACCCTTTTGGATCTTGTAGACAACAATGGCATTGTTCCGCAAGTTCTTCTATAAGAAGCCCCCAGAAGGGCTTCTAGAAATCAGTGAGAGGGTTTATGGTACGTTTTTCTGTTGGCTCATTTTTGCAGATATATTGGTTCTATGTGGAAGTGAAACAAGATAGGCTTCTGTTGAGTGCAAATATTTCATCTTTATGCATTTTTGTGCTCTTGAGGTGTGCTATGTATGGTTTATTTTGCAGATTTTAGAGTGAATAATGGGAAACTGTATGAATTTCCCATAATTTTATTGTACAATATGCAGTCATTACAGTCTACATTCTAGTTGTTCAATAGGCTGTTTACGTATTGTTTATGACTCTGCTAAGTGGATGTTTTCTCTTTCGGACATACACATTACTTGTGGGAAGGAAGATGGTAAAATTAATGGGAAGAGCCACAGTAGAGTTTATATGAAACACTGAGCCAATTTTTTTCCATGGATAGGTTTCAATTTTCTTTGTGCTGTCAGTATTAATAAATTATAGAATATTGTCCATTGATGATTCTTAGGGAGTGGCGACTGGAAACTAGTGCTATAATTGCCTGATGAGTGATGACTATATATCTCTTAGACTTCAGGCATTTTGATTTTGGACTGGTTTCTTTCTTACATGTGTGATATGTCATAATTTGGGCATTTTTGATTAGTCAATCTTAAAAAAAAAATTCTACTGCACAGTTACAAGACCTGTGATGTTTTATGATACTAAATGTTGGGCAGTAAAAAATCAACAATAAAATAGGCTCAATGTTGCAGAGATGAGAATATTGTGTTGGATAAGGGGGCACACTATAGACAGGATTAGAAATAAATACATCAGAGTGAAAATTGGAGTTGCACCTATTGTGAAAAAAATGGTAGAATCTTGCTTTAGGTGGTTTGGTTATGTGGTGGAGGAGATTTGAAGAAATCCCAGTAAGAAGAGTAGATTAGATGGAGGGTATCTGAATAGCAAGAGGTAGAAAGAAATCAAGAAAAACTATAGCCAAAACCATTAAGAAAGATTTAGATTTTAATGGTTTATCTTATGATAAGATACTGGCCTTGTTTGATCTATATAGCCTTCGATCCCACCTAATGGGACAAGACTTCGTTGTTGTTATTGTTGTTGTTGTTGTAATATGTCATATTAATTCATCCATTTCATTATCTTTAAGGATCTTTAAATCATATATATATGATTGTGATTATTTTGTTGCTGCATATGCAGTCTTTGATTACTGCTTTACCACGGATGTTATGGATGAAGATGAATATACAGTGTATATAAGGGGAATAATTGAGCAACTTCGTGATCACTTCCCTGAAGCTTCATATATGGTGTTCAACATGCGGGAGGGAGATCATCAAAGCCAGATTTCTAACATTTTGATTGACTATGATATGACTGTGATGGACTATCCTCGACAGTATGAAGGTTGCCCATTGCTCACCATGGAGATGATCCACCATTTCCTGAGATCAGGTGAAAACTGGCTTCAACTTGGGCTACAAAATATTGTCTTAATGCATTGTGAACGAGGTGGGTGGCCAGTTTTAGCATTTATGCTAGCTGCACTCTTGATTTATAGAAAGCAGTTTACAGGGGAGCAGAAAACACTAGACATGATATACAAGCAAGCTCCTCGGGAACTTTTGCAGTTGATGTCACCATTGAATCCACTGCCTTCACAATTGAGGTATCTTCAGTATATATCAAGAAGAAATGTTGGTTCACAATGGCCTCCTCTAGATAGAGCACTTACATTGGACTGCATAATTATAAGAGTCATTCCTAATATGGATGGAGAGGGTGGTTGCCGTCCTATATTTAGGATATACGGACAGGACCCTTTTATGGCTGCTGATCGGACTCCCAAAGTTCTCTTTTCGACTCCAAAAAGGAGCAAACTTGTTCGGTATTACAAGCAGGTGACAATTAAGTCCTTTTACTCTATTTTAAAATGCTTTTTTTACGATTCATGCTGAATCATGATTCAAGACAATGAGATTGTCTCCCTTTGTTTTGTTCTTGCTACTTGTATTGGGATGTTTCTTCCATTATTTGTTTCATTATCTCAACTGTAGCTGACACTCTGGGATTCTTTTATTGAATTAGTGTATAGTTACATACAGACAGGAAGATAACATATAAATACATATATTAATCTTACTGAGTATAATTTCTTTTCTTTTTACTTAAAATAAGGCAATTTTTGCTTATAGTTGCGGTGCCAGCTAAAGTCAATGTTCGCCAAAACCGAAAAGTATCGAATTCAAGTAAAATTAGAACCATATTTATTCCATTTATGAAGGATTATTTATTGTTTTATATTCCCTGTAAGGGCTGCACGGTGGAGGCTTTGATGGGATTTGAGGAGGGATGGTTTGAGCAATGGACCATCTTTGAACAGAATGGCTGCATGGCAATATTATATTTCTTTGGGTTGCCAATCTAAACTAGAAATGAGAGTATGCTAATTTTTTTGCAATGATTTGTTTAGCACTTATGCCATTTCATTCTAAGGGTCAAAGACAAAAATGCTCTCTGAATTTTAGCAAATACTTTGATTGATCCAGTAATGTTCTTATGATTTGCTTAAATAAGATTGGTTAAAGTCAACAAAAAATTATGTTAGATGCAATGAAAAACCCTTTTTTTTTTCACTTCTCTTTATACCACACAGGATATGATCAGTTGGCACTAATGAACTCAGAATAAAAAAGCAGCATATTATTTCTTCATTTTCTCTATCTGGATCCTGCCTACAGAGGGTTCTTAAGCAAGGATCTATTCTGTTCCACGTTACCCTTAATCTTCACAATTTTTGTTTCATATTTGTTGCAGGCTGATACAGAGCTGGTTAAGATTGACATACATTGTCATGTTCAAGGCGATGTTGTTCTTGAGTGTATCACCCTGGACAGTGATTTGGAACGTGAAAAAATGATGTTTCGAGTGATGTTTAATACAGCATTCATAAGGTCAAATATTTTGATGCTTAACCGAGATGAAATTGACATATTATGGGATGTTAAAGACCACTTCGCTAAAAATTTTAGAGTAGAGGTATTTCTCTCTTTCTCTCCTTCTCTTTTTAATAAGTTATGATTAGCGATAAAACCAACTTAATGTTTATGAAGTGTATGTTATATTTCTGTTTGAAGGTTCTTTTCTCAGATATGGAAGCTTCATCTTCTGTTATTTCAATTGATCTGCCTCGTACCGAGGAGAAAGAAGGCCTACCAATTGAGGCATTTGCTAAGGTTAAAGAAATTTTCAGCAATGTTGACTGGCTAGAGTCGAAGAGTGAGGTAGCAACTGTGCTCCAACAGATCACAGCATCAAATATGCTTCTGGAAAAATTGGACAGTGGGGGTTCTGCAGGAACAAGCAACTTGCTAAAGGAGTCACTGTCTGGAGGATTTAAACTTGACTCAAAGACGCAGAACAATGTCATCAGTCCTGATTCCACAGTTGACGGGAGACTTGCTATGTCCTCATTGGAATCATCCAGGGATGTTCCTATGGAAAAGAAGATAGAAACATCAGAATCCATGGCATTACCAGAAAATAGCATTGAGACTCCTGCACATATGGGTCAGGGGAACCAACCTATTCCCTCATTTGGACTCTCAACAGATTCAGATTCTGCTAAGAAGGGCATTGAATCATTAGAATCAAAGGAATCACTGGAAAATGATACTGAGTTTCCTACATCTATGGCTCAAGGGAAACAATCTACTCCCTTCACTGAACCATCCGTGGATGCAAATTCAATGAAAAAGAACTTTGGATCATTAGAATCCAAGGAAAAGGATATTAAGTCATCAGAATCTAAGACACCGTTTGAAAATGACACCATGCGTCCTACGTCTGTGGCTCAGGATAAACAATCTGTTTCCTTAATTGAACCATCAGCTGATGCAAATTCAGTACTGTTGGAATCGAATGAAAAGGATGCCGAATCGTTAGACTCAGAGGCATTGTTGGAAAATGATAGAAGATCTAAATTTGAACTGCAGACGCTGCCAGAAATTAATGTTAAGATTCCAACTTCTGCAGTTCAGGGGAAACTTTCTATGTCATCATTTGAATCTTCTGTGGATGCTCCTATGGAAAAGAGGATAGACTCATTAGAATCAAGTGCATTGCCAGAAAGTAACATCAAGACTCTTGCACCAATGGGTCAGGGAACACAACCTATTCCCTCAATTGGACTCTCAAATTCAAATTCTACTATGACACAGGTTGAATCATTAGAAACAAAGGCATTGTTGGAAAATGATACCAAGTTTCTTATGTCTATGGCTCAGGAGAAACAGTCAATTCCCTTAACTGAACCATCTATGGATGCAAATTCAGTGGAAAAGAAGATTGGACCATTGGAGT
Organism: Pterocarpus macrocarpus; assembly: GCA_031439585.1. Taxonomy (NCBI): domain Eukaryota; kingdom Viridiplantae; phylum Streptophyta; class Magnoliopsida; order Fabales; family Fabaceae; genus Pterocarpus; species Pterocarpus macrocarpus. The sequence continues at coordinate 37,838,149 of CM062514.1, forward strand.
CAAAGGAAACGGATGTTGTATCATTAGGATCAAATGCATTGTTGGAAAATGGTACCAAGTTTCCTACATCTATGGCTCAGGAGAAACAGTCTATTCCCATAATCAAACCATCTACGGATGCAAGTTCAATGGAACAGAAGATTGGAACATTAGAGTCAAAGGGAAAGGATATTGAATCATTAGAATCAAAGGTATTGTTTGAAAATGATACCAAGGGTCCTACGTCTATGGCTCAGGGGGGACAATCTATTCCCTTAATTGAACCATCCATGGATGCAAATTCAATGCAAAAGAAGGTTGGAGAACTAGAATCAATGGTGTTGTCAGAAACTGATATCAAGAGTCTCACATCCACAGATCAGAGGAAGCAATATAATCCCTTACTTGAGCCACCCATTGATGCAACCTCAATTAAAAGGAAGACTGAACCTCAAGAGTTGCAGGTTGCTCTTCAGCTTCCCACCCAATCTAAAATCATATCTCCACGGATGCATCAAGCTATTCGATCTGCTCCAGCACCAGGTTCACCTGGAGCTATCTCAAGATATCAAGGTTCACCATCAGCCCTTGGAATAACAACTGTGTTGCAGGATCATGCTCCAATGGATATCAAAGAAGTCACTCATGCACTGAAATCTCCTCCTTCTGGTACCGTGTCTCCTTCAGACTCGAAGGTGGCAAAATCAGTTGAGCCTAGTTCTGAAAGCTTTCCTGCAGCATCTCCACATACATTGCTTCCATCTTCACCATTAAAACCTTCAGTGGATGCAGTTGCTGCCATAGAGAAGACTTTTGGACTCATTTCTCCCGCTATTGCGCCTCGTCCTCCACCTCCACCTCCACCTCCACCTCCTCCTCGACACGAGCCTGATGCAAAATTGATGCAATCTACCGTTACACAGCACCCTGAAAATACAATGCATGATAGAGACCAGAAATCGTTAGTTACACCTCCTCCCCCTCCTCCACTGCCTTCCCTTCCTGGAACATCTCCTTCCGCCATCAAAGATTCATATAAAAGTACTCCTGCTCCACCTCCTCCTCCGCCTCCATCTTCAATTGGACAGACCCCATCATCTTCAATACCTCCCCCACCTCCACCTCCATTGTCCGGGCTTCCTCCTTCAGCCACCTGCCCTCTTTCTTCTCAATTGAGTACAAACAAGTCTGCTGCTATGTCTAGTCCCCCTCCCCCACCTCCACCTCCTAAACCTTCGGGCACCACAGCTGGTCCTACTCCTGCATCACTAGCGCCGCCACCTCCTCCTCCTCCTGCTTCTGCATCTAAAAGTTCTTTGCCTAAGAGCTCTGCAAATGCTCCACCTGTACCCCCACCTCCACTTCCTTCCGCTTCTGCCAACGGATTGTCAAAATCTGGCACTGCATCATTGCAGTGTAATGCTAACGTACCTCCAGTTCCTGGACCACCCGGTGCTCCATTTGGTGCAAAGGGGCGTGGCCTGCTGCGAGCTAATCCAAAAAGTCAGTCTCAAACTAAAAGGAGCAATCTGAAACCTTATCATTGGTTGAAGTTAACAAGGGTCATGCAAGGAAGTTTATGGGCTGAGACACAGAAACTTGATGAAGTTTCAAGGTATGACTTGTGTGTTAAGCCTTCTCTGGCCCAGTTCTAAGAGAATGACTCTGAGATCATATGAGTTTCAGGTTATTATTTGTTTCTTTTTTGTTTTTTGTTTTTTTTTAAATCTTTTTGGTGCTAGGGCTCCAGAGTTTGACATGTCAGAACTTGAGAGTCTTTTCTCTGCTTCTGCTCCAAATTCTGATCTTGGAAAAGGAGGAAAATTAAATCGCCGTTCAGGACAAAAAACTGACAAAGTTCAATTGGTATGCCTTTTCCTTTTGTTAATACCTGTCCAGTCTAATTATTTCATATACCAACTAATCTTCACTGTTAGTTAAGACAACAGGCAAGTGGCTTTTCATCCTCATTTTTCATTCCAACGGGTCCAGAAACAATTCTTTATCCATTCTATTGTTTGTAAAAGAAACTCATAAAATTATAGTTGTAATTTGTAAATGCACAAAATTAATTTATTAAAAAGTTGTCATTTCAAACAACAACATTCCGTTTTTATCTTCTGCTTTTCTCTTGACTGTGCATATGTATGTATCTGCCATTTTAATGTTTTCACTATCCTATGTAGGCTTTATTCTGTCTCCTGGACGTTGTGTGTCATGCCCTTCATTGAGGCCAAAGTTCTTCAGTTAAATTCTGCTGATACTTTTTTGTATAGAATTGGAGATCTTGATAAACGATTTGTTTTGTCTTGCAGATTGAACTCAGGCGAGCGTATAACTGTGAGATCATGCTTTCAAAAGTCAAAATACCTTTGCCTGATTTAATGGTGAGATATTCCTTATGTTATTTTTTCACAAGAAAATGCTACAAGCATTTTGATTTAATTCAGGTCCCAGTGAAAGTTCATTCTTTGTCACTGTTTCAAACTCCTAAGTAGTAACTGCATAAGGAATAGATGATCTGTAGATATTTTTTTATCATAACTGGTTACTTGACTTAGAAAGCAATCTCTTTCTAAGCATAGTTGTCAACTTATGAAAATATCTGTTTCAGCATCACAGCTATATGCTCCTGCTCTGCTGCTGTGATTGCATAAGTTAAATAGTTAGCTTGGTTTTATATTTTGTCATGAAATAGATAAATTCAATTTTTATTTTGTTAGAATACTTTGCTCTTCTGTTTAGATGAGGCCATGTCATTATTGACGCACTTTGTTCGTTTGTTTTCTCCCCAAAGAACACTATTGAAAGAGAAGATAAAAACAGACAGAAGGATCAGGAATTTTCCTTAAACAGTAGAATGATATAAAGAAAATAAACAAAGAAAATACATTAGCTCAAAAGAGCTCTTCATTCCCTATGCATATCTGGTAAAGAATTCCTCTTAAGAAAACCATGAGCAAAAGTCACAAAGGGGCAGGAAAAACTATCCCATCACAAGAAGATGCACATTTCTTTTTGGTTATTATTCTTTACAGAATTAACTAATGTATATGATTTTTATGTGTTTCCTTTATTTTTCTCATTTTTAGGTATTTTATTATTTTTTCATGGTCACAAAGTCTAAAATAACGTCTCAGCCTAGCCCAAACCAATCATCACAAGATTGGTTTAGGTTGGGATTATGATGCTGGCCAGTTTGGGTTGAGATGCTCTTATTTGGTGTGTTATAACCTTTTAAACCATCAATGGATTATATTTTTTCAACTTTATTCCATGAATGCTGCTTACATTTATTATGACATTTTTTAAGGGAATGCATGAGCTGTAACTTTTCTTTAAGTATGAACTTTCATACATTGCTATTTTTTTTATAATTATATTCAAATTGAGTAATAACTGGCCATATATATTAACTCTTAAAACCAGCAAAGAGCTTTGAGTTATGCCCATTTTCTTTCTCAAAGCATTTAGTCAAAAATCAAAATACATATCATGGTTATCTTATGTTCCCTTTGTTTAAAAGTTAATTTAGTAGTTGTCAATGGTTGCTTCTTATGATGCTTATTTGTAATCTTATAATTTCCCACTTGATTATTGAATGCCCTTGTTCTGTTTTTAATTTTGACTCAAAATCACAAATTTTAAACCATCCAATTAGCCAGAAAGGATGTATCCAGCCAAAGTGAAAGACGTAAATTTATGGTTGTTTTCTCACATGCTTTACCCCATTATATTTCAGAGTTCTGTGCTAGCATTGGACGAATCAGTATTAGATGTTGATCAGGTTGAGAACCTCATCAAGTTCTGTCCAACCAAGGAAGAAATGGATCTTCTCAAGGTATCAACATTTTTTTTTTCCAGCTAGAACTTCATGTCATAGGGGAAGCATCAATAACTTTGCAACAATCTATGTTTAACTGAGCTATAGCCATATTTTGTATGCAGGGCTATACTGGAGATAAGGAGAACTTGGGAAGGTGTGAACAGGTGAGTGGATTTTTACTGTTTCTAACTACGGATTTTTACTGTGAACAGGTAATTTCTAATTACGCTAAACCGTAAAGAAATTTCTTATGGTAAAATGATTAGTAATAATGGTACAATAGTAGTACTAGTGAATCATGTAACTAGACCCATCAAATTAATTTGAGATATTATTTATATTGGAGGTGAAGCTTTCTTATATGGTTAACTTGGTGTGTATAGTTTCTGGAAATTATTTTCGAGATTGACTGAGTGGTCTCTTTTTCTTGTCTCCCGATATATTCTTATTTGCTGTTGAATTTTGTGGTAGTTCTTCTTAGAACTAATGAAAGTACCCAGAGTGGAAAGCAAGCTAAGAGTTTTCTCTTTTAAGATTCAATTCAACTCCCAGGTCAGAAGAAAACCATGCAATTCTTTTTGTTATTAAATGGTTGTTTCTTGGCATCAGAAACTCAGCTTCTCTGATACACTTTGCTGTATTATATTCACATAGGTTTCAGAACTTAGAAGGGACTTGAATATTGTGAATTCTGCATCTGAAGAGGTTAGTCATATGTAGTTTCCTTTTAAATACTCTGTATCCTATGACCATATCCTTTTCTATTCAACTTCCATTGTTATATGTATCAGATCAGGAATTCAGTCAAATTGAAAAGAATCATGCAGACCATTCTTTCTCTGGGTAATGCTTTGAACCATGGAACTGCAAGAGGTGAGTTAAAGCTTTACCCTTCACCATCACATAGCATGTGTCCATGGATTAGATAACCTAGAAAATTTATCAGTCAAACATGGAATTTTTGGTTACTCTAAAGTCATATATATATATTTTATCTTCATTATGAGGCAAGTGTTTCAAATTTACTTACTTTGGTCATCCAAGAATAATATTTTATTGGAAAACAGCACCATTGCAGTCTTGATTGCTTTCTTACTAGTCAATTTATGAGATTACTGCAGGTTCTGCTCTTGGATTTCGATTGGATAGTCTCCTTAAACTCACTGATACACGAGCCAGGAACAACAAGATGACTCTAATGCATTATCTTTGTAAGGTAAACACTTCCATCATCCTTGAATTTCAATAGGAATTGTTTCTTCACAGTAAGTTTAGTTTCTCCTGTTTATATCCATAAGTAAGATTATCTTGTCTTCTGGAAAACACCCTTCATTTCTTGGTGTTTTATTGATTCACGTAAATTGATTGGTGAAATGAACCATGTAATAAGGTTGATGGAGTAACTTATAGCTTATCCTAGAGCTTACTTGGCATGTCGCCTCTCTCTTTATATGTGCTATATGTTCAGTACCAGTACTCAGCTGATTTAATTGTAAAATTATAGAAGGGACTATCTAACACCCTCCCTTCTGCCCCTGAGAAAATGGGACTAAAGAAATTGGCAATGAATATGAAAAATATGAGAAGATCTCCATCACATCATGAAACTTAGTTAACCGTCATGTACTGTATTACCATGAGAGAGCAGAATTACATTCTGAACAGAGCTTTTAGGAAATAATGACGCAAGAAGCAAGAAAGAAAGACACCATTTACTTATAAGGAACAATTGAGCCTCTGCAGTCACTACATTTGGGTAGCTAGCTGATGATTCTCCAATTGCTTGATTTGCGATATAACCTAACTAATTCTAAGATTATGTATTTTGTTAGAGCTTTACTCTTAAAACGAAAGTAAAACAAAATGATCCAGACTGTAACAAGTACAAGGCCAAGATTCATGACTTAGATTTCTCCCTTTGGCCATTTGGCTCAGTGGCTTGAGATAGTGTGAGAAATATAGATTGCTCACTTTTTCAATAAGAAGCTCGAATTGCTGCAAAGTGTTTTTGTTTCCCTGATTTTGGACTGACTGGAAAAACCACTGAAAAGGACTAAATTTTGGAACTTTGGTAAGTCCTCCCCTGGCCCCAATGGCTGATGGTACCAGATAGTCCTCCATTTGAGTCATTGTGAAAAAATAAGGCAGAAGCATCTGCATCTGGAAAGTCTAAAGGTTATTAACTATTTGGGAAGCTTTGAAGTTGGATACTCAATTCTTTTTCCCTATACAATCTCTTCAGTAAAGTTAATAACTAGAAACATGAACTTAAGGAAAAAGATAGGGTCACTCTGTGAATCTAGTTTGGCATAATTGCAATGCATATTGATATTTAATATTTTTCTTTGCCTATTAACCATTAGAATTGATTTGACGGTCAAGAAAATGTACACTATTTCATAGTTTTTCCAAGATATTCAACTGCAAGTGTTTTTTCTGTCAGTCTACAACACTTTTGCTCACTGTGCTTGTTGGAGCATGGAAGTCTATTAGTGAATTGTCAAGTCCAAATGTGTTTTACTGTACCGGTTAAATGTAAATTTTTGTGCAGCACTTTCCAGTGAAATAATTCAGATAACAATTCACTGTGCTTGTTGTAGGTGCTTGCTGACAAGCTTCCAGAACTTTTAGAATTCCCCCAAGACCTAGTGAATTTGGAGGCTTCGACCAAGGTATCTTTGCTTATTGTACTGTCATATCAGGTGGTTTCAGTTCTTTCTCTTTTGGATGTTGGTGTATGCTGAGTTATAACCAGGTATTCCATACAGATACAATTGAAATATTTGGCAGAGGAAATGCAGGCTATTAGTAAAGGACTGGAGAAAGTAGTTCAGGAATTGACTGCTTCAGAGAATGATGGACCTGTGTCAGAAAACTTCTGCCAGGTACAATATATTTTCAGATCATCCAAATACTTCAATCAGATTGAACTGATACAAACCAATAATTTATGAATTCAGATGAATATATTATTGTAGAAGCTTGGTTTGGGCTACTTAAGCCTGAAACATCAAAGTCAATCATGCCACGCTGAATATTAACATGCTGTCTGTAAAGGGCACCACCTACCTTTTTTGAACGAGAATATGAAAGTGCTAATTTTTAAATTTATGTTGGCTTTAATATTATGGCACATGAATAGTTTTAATATCTAACACAACTCCTCATGCAAGAGTTATTTTGGATTTGAAGCATAGATAATGCACAAGTCTACCCACCATACCTTGTGCTGAAATTTAACTTTAATTGGAAACATGGGGGTAATTGGGATCAAACTCCCTATAGAAGCTCTAATACTATCCATCTCTTCCAAATACTTAAGCTATTAGGTGAAGGCACATTGATAATTTTTACATCTAGCGCACACACACCCACACTCAAATATATGGGATTATTGGTGATGCGAAGTATCCTGGGGGCCTAGTTACCCTTCTGTAAGTGGATTTGCAACATATCTGAATCATAGAGTTCTTTTCCTATACATTTTAATGATGATAAAATGTTTAGCTTTACCTTAAATGATTTTTCCACTTGGTAATGTTCAGATTCTAAAGGAATTTCTTTCTGATGCGGAAGCTGAAGTGAGGTCTTTGGCCCAACTTTATGCCAATGTGGTATAGACTTTTCTTTTGAGGATAGTTTTGTGCTTAAATAGTGAATTCTAGTGAATTCTAGATATGATAAGCCCGGGATGTGTCTAAAACTCTAAATCTGGATGTACCAGGGTAGAAATGCAGATGCGTTGGCCTTATACTTCGGAGAAGATCCAGCACGCTGCCCGTTTGAACAAGGTAACTAGTTATTTTTATTCAGTCAATGTTATCATTTTTTGTTCCACTTCATCCTGTGCGCTCTATCAAAAACTCATAGTTTTGAATTGGTTTGAATCTCTAGAGATTTCAATGTAATTGCTTTCTTTGGGGACACCAATTGTGCACTCTATGCAGTGTTGTTACTCTGTATTTTTACTTTCAATTGTCAAGAAAAGTTAGGAAAAAAAACTGCAGACATAATATCATTTTCATTTTACCATTATTTTTTTCCATTCCCATCAAAAGGGGTGTAAAGTGTACTTTACCCTTACATTAAACTCATCATAGCTACCTTAGTTGGGAATTTATTTCTTTATTTATTTTTTGCTGTAGTTGTGTCTACTCTGCTCAACTTTGTGAGGATGTTCGTCCGAGCACATGAAGAAAATTGTAAGCAGATTGAATATGAGAAAAAGAAAGCGGAGAAGGAAGCAGAAAATGAGAAGTTGAAGCTAGCTGCTAAGAAGGAGTCCGAAAATATGATCCGGTCCCCCATCAACAGTGGGAATATTAATTGATCAGAAGTTTTTTTTTTTTTTTTTCAAGGCCTGAAGCTACCAAAGAGCTGTTCCACAGTGATAGAGTTTCCATCTGGTTGGATGGATGATGCATACGCTTCCATGAAGTGTGCAACATCACTTTGTTCTTCGCTACATAGATAATTACACCATAACTGAGTTATCTAATACAAGAATTGTAATGCTTGTGGCAAATGGCTGAAGATTAGATTCATTTTAAGCAGTAAGCTTTACAAAATCTCGTTTATGTTGAGATCTATATGCAAAATAGTGTTGTTATTACTTAACACTAATTTCAACCTCAATTTGTTTTATGTCCAGCAGAAAAGCAGTTTTATGGTGTTCAGTTCGGTGAGGTGTGGTGAACTATTTTGGTGTATAAAGGATTTGACTTGGTTTTGCCATTTCAGACCTGAAGATTCTGTCTACTGAGCAATAGCAATGTAAATGATGATCCAATGGTATTATTTTCCGGATAAGATAGGTTAGTATTTAAGTTTTATTTTCACTTGAGAGCACTTAGAAGCAACTATACTGAGAGTTTTCAGTTACTACCCTTTATGCTACATGCACTGATGAAGACAAAATGCTTTGTAAATATTAAGGTATTGGTTAGAATACGAGTTGTACATTCTACTGAGTGATCCCCTTTTCTGAAGTTCTGGCTTAACAACTGCCTTATTTTGTTACCAAATAAATGTGCATCAAATCCCCTCACCCCCTTCTCTATGAGATAACACTTGTAGGGTGCGCCAAATATCGGTTAATGACCAACGCCTGTCACATTTGAGCCATCATCTTCAGTTCTCTTTCATTCTTCTAGCATGTTTGGCTTTTCATTTAGAAACCCCAATCCGTGCCATGATTTGAGGATTTTCAAATGAAAAACCAAACATGTTATTCGTGTCATATCATCAAATAATCCAACGAAATTAAAGGTACAGAAACAATGGAAACTGCATATTTTGATATGTTCCTAATTTTTGTAACTGTTCCAAAAGGTTAAGCTATTGGGTAAAGGTATTTGAAAGGCATTTTTTTTTTTTTTTCAAATCTAGCACTAATCATGTATTTCGCATGGGGTACAAATCAAGGAAAATTCCTCAATTGTGAGTGCCACTATTTACTAAACCAAAATTCATCTTAATTCAAATACTTGAATTTCTTTACACTTGCATTCACATCACTTCACTCTTCTGGAAGGCCCAAATTGAGGTTTAGATCTTGTTGCTTATGCTGGCCAGTGATGGTGCGGGCAACAGCTTCAGCTAATGCTGCAGTGAATTCAGGATCTTTGATTAAGGAACTTGCACACTCTTCAATTTTGATGTTGCCTCTATGGTCACTTTGTTGCATAACATCCTCACAAAGTCTTGTATCTGTTTGATGAGGCCAACCAGAAATAGCATGGTCAATGTTCATGGCTTCTTTGTCATTTTCGAAGATTGTAAGGGGCAAATTGTTAGCCACTGAGCCTTTGGGAGTAGACGAAGATGCTATGAATGACTCATGAAGTGCACCATGGTTGTGCTCTCCATCATAAGTTGCAACAAGGATAGACTTGTCATGTATGCATCTTTGCACCTACCATGAGTAATTGCAGCAAGGTTAGACATGAAATAAACACATTAAAAGCCATATAATAAGGAAAAGCAATAGTGGCCACGCAAGCTTTCTTGATATTATGCACATGAAATATAGTAATTAGTTAATCATCAGGAAGAAATTAAAAGAAATGTTTCCTAACAAATTACACTTAAACGGTTGTTTGCAAAAGCAAAACCTTCGCTATTTCTTGACCAGTTCTCTAATTGTGTAACCGTATGCTAATTTATTAAAAATTGTGTTACACACAATCAGATAACCCAATGTTATATATATCACATTTTTTTTTCCTAAATCATCCGTGTACAAAGTCCACAAAATTCCAACTAATCGAACCAAATTGACTCATTATAGGGGTAAAATTTTCCCAACACTAATTATATCATAGTTGAATGTAAATCAAATTTATATGGTATACACTACAGTATAAAAAATTTTTTATTATGTGTCTTCTCATTAATTTTTATTCAATAATTTTAATAACTTAGAAACCAAAGTATTAAATTAAGTTTAGACTTTTAAGATATTAAATGTTTTATATTATGTATACCTTCTTCTTAGCTGGGCAGCTGGGAGCCATTGAGCACCTGAAGTAAGCTCTAGGTGAAGCATTGTCTTTGGTAACCTTCTGCCCATACTTCCTCCATTGGTATCCATCTTTTACTATCTATATTATCAAAGGAAAATTTGAATAAACTTTGTGAACTTCATGGTAAAATTTAAGCATTAATTGAGTAATTTGAATACACAACAAACTATAGTGCTGATGGGGCATACCAAACTATCATCCTTGGGGTGTGTTCTGACAAAGATTTGCAATGGCTTTTTAGCTGTGGGAAACTCTTGCCTTGGCCTCTTGTTTGTTGTATCAAGGATAGGTACTGATACTGACCCACTTTGGTTTTGCTCTGCCTCGTTGATCTCTTGAAGTTGGGACTGAAGGCTTTTGTATTTGTTGCTCAGAACCTCAAGCATGAGTCTTAGATCACTATTCTCCTCCTTCAAACGTTGTAACTCTAATTGAAGAGCTTCCACCTAATGAAATGAACATGGCTATAAGCATTTAGAAAAAGGAGTATATTTTCATAGTTCAAAGATGTTCTTAGGAGTTTTCGTATTCTGTGTATGTTTCTGCATAGTTAAGACACCCGGAAAGCAAACAGGAACAAATAATAACAATAATAATAATACCCAAAAAAACAAAAAAAACTATGTTGTTAAGAGTGTGTGTGTTTGTAGTCTAAAAGTAGTTGGTGTGAAAGTGAACTGTGATTTTAGACAAATTTTACTTGTAATATTAGAAATTTTGACAATGAAATCCCTATTTTAAATAAGATTTTACTGACCATCACCTCAATCAAAATTATGAAAGCAATTGCTATTACCAAAAAAAATAGAGTATATATTTTTGTATCAACACTTCTTTTATGCTTAGAATATATTTATATGCTTGTAGTACACAAAAACATGAGTCAGAAGCAAAGTTAAGGAGGAACCCAGCAGTTACCTTTTCATCCATTATGATAGCTTGGTTGAACAGCCTTCAATTACAAATGAAAGAATTGATTCTAACGGATGATCAACTATCAATAACAAGAAAGGTGGGAGCCCTTAATTATGAATCATACTAGAACAGAATAGAATGAAATTCCACAAAAAAGGAGAAAAAAGAAGGAAAAAAAAAAAAAGAATGGGGTAGTTGAAGTGTAAGATGATAGAAATTCAAATATTCAATTCATCTATGTGGGTACTCTCCAGTCTCCCCGGCTGGCCCTTGGTCTCTTTAATAATTCTTCTCCACCAAATGAAATGAAGGGTGGCCAGGGTAATAGAGTCTTCTTAGTTCTTGGCAAATTGTTCAATTCAACTCCATGTGTTAGAAAATATGCTATCTAGAGTGATGGAATATATATAATAAGAATAAATACTTTGAACAGTGTCAATTGATGGGACAATTTTTTCCAATTCTATATCGTATGCTGCATGATGTCACCACAGTGACATAAGCCACATATGCATACCCGTTTTTGTGCTTAAATAGGTAGAAAGTTTTCTTTTTATTTCGCCATGTCTGTGACGTGTCTCCAACGTGTTATTGGGTACCAAAGAAGATAACTATACACTCCAACAAGTCTTTGATTACTGATAGAAAAATGGTATAGACATCTCTATCACTATTAAAGGCGTGGGTCTCCCTAGGGATAGCAGCCGCGTGGATGGGGATTGTCGACATGGAGTATCTTCTCGCTTTCCATTTCTCGTCTGGATCTTCGCGTTAAAGAATCTTTTTCTTGCCCTTGTTTCTTGACTTTTCTTGAGTACTTGCGGAGATCTCCAAATAAATAAAAAAAATCATAAAAATAAAAATTATAGTAAAATAAAAAAAATTTAATTTGAATATATTATTAGTATAAAAATTTTTTATATAGACATTAAATTATATATTATCATATTAATAAAAATTTTTAATATAATTATCTATTATTTGAATGGTCATATTAATAGAAGATTTTGATTAAATGACAGTATAAAAAAATTCTATACTGTCAATGTATCCCAATTAAATTTATAAAAAAATAGTTATATAAATTTAATAAAAGTTATTTTTTAAATGAATATAATAAAATAATATAAAAGTACTAAAATAAATATTCTTATATATAATAATAATAATATTTTTTTATAAAAACAATAATATTTATGCTATTAAAGATATTTTAATATATTTAACTATATCGGGGGCTCTGCCTTGGTTCCCGAATCCACTTCGGAGAACTTTTTATTCTCCTCCCCATTTTCATAAAAAAAATTCCCGAACTTGATCCCTAATGGGGTAGTCAAGTTGTCACATAGATCCCTAAATAGCAAGAGAATTGTCATCCCTAAATCTCACATCTTTTATGTGAAAAATTGAAGTGTAAATATAGGGCATATAATAAAAATGAAAATGTCTAATTATAAAGAAAAGTAAATATTTAAAATTTATTTTCTTTAAATAAGGTCATTATTCAAATCTTTAAATAAAAAATATTAATATTGAGAGAATTTTACTTTAATAGTATCTGACTTAACTCCAATAAAATTGGCCGAAAATAGATGATTTAAGTCTAAAGAAAGGAGAAAGTAAATGTATATACATGTGTCTAATATTATTGTACAAACAATGTACGAAAAAAAAAATTATTATACAAACAAATATTGTTTTTTTATAGTTGATTATACAAACAAATATAAATCAACTATAGGCCTTGTACAAACAATTATTACATCAAATTTCATAATTTAGCGATGAGTAATTTCAAATTCTTCTGAACAATTATGATAATAATCTTACAAAGGTAAAAAAAATATTAAATAACGATGTTTTATGGTGTTGATTGCATTTATTTCTTTATTTTGCATTGAAATCGCGACAATGGCGTTTATTATTTAATTTAATGTTTATAATAATATTAATTATCAAGAAAATCTTTAGAAAGACTTTTCAAAAAGATATAATATATAGAACTTTTTTTGTTATATGCAAACATTAAAATGAAAACTGGTAATAGTGAGGAAGATATTCTTTTAAAAAAAACACTAAAATGAAAAGTGAGGGAAAAAGTATCAGTTTTCCAAGTTTACGTGGTAGCCTATAGTGCATAATTTTTGTTTGAAAATTTAAAATAATAATTTGAGGAGAATTCTCTCATTTACAATTGAGATTAATTTTGATATGTTGCTAAGGTGCAGTGTTTTATATTGTTAATTAATTATATCATATTTTATTATATATAATTTTTGAGATAGTTATAATAAAAATTAAACAATTTTAATAACGTATCTATATATAATTAAGTGACTGTATAAAAAATTTATACTAACAATATATAAAAATTGAATTTTTTTTGGTAATTTTCACCTAAATTATAGTTTTGAAGTTTCTAAACGAAACTTTAAAGCACATGTAAAGCTTACGCTCTACGTTTTTGCTAAAACCGAGTTAAAGAAAAGTAAGAGTTCGAGGTGTTCCAAATGCACAATACGTATCTCTAGTGTACAACTGTGTATTTAATGCCATTGAGACGTAAGAGGAGTTGAATCTGACGACTCAAAGACTGGTGCATCTTCGTAGCACTTTGTCTTACATTGTGTAGAAAATCCAAGAACAACCCACTCTAATGGTTGAGCATCGATCATGAAGTGCATTTTTAAAAAACCCCAATGCATGGAACACAAATTAGAAGTTGCCACCCCTTTCTTGAACTCTTTATTTAGCCTGTTCTCATAAATATATACACAACTCAACAAAGGATATTTGATCGCATTCGTGGTTGATTTACGTGTAAATTGTATCCGTTGTGCAAAGTAATTATTTATTGAAGAAATTGATCTGTAATTAGAAGTGGGGAAAAACACAGGGACTCTCAAGTAACTCTGGTTTTTATTTATTTGTTTCTCCGAAAGCTTTATTTGTATTTTTTTTTTCAACTTTTATTAGATATTTCTCAAGGGATCCCTTGAAAATGGGGTGAAAAGACATAAACCAAACACATCTACCTGGCTAAAAGCCTAGTGAAAATAAAAAGATGTGATTCACATTTGCCTGGCAAATGTACACTGTAAGTTTACAGAAAAGGAGATGGGTTCAATTATAATCAAATAGTAAAAGTTTGAAGATATGAAGTAGAGATAGGCAAAATTATTTATAAAATTATTATTTATCAAATTTAACCATACATAAATTAAATCTAATTCTTCCATTAGTATAACATTCTTTTTTGATAGATTGAATTTACATCGTCCATGAACTATCAAGATCCACTTTTTCAGAAAAGATAAAAATAAAATTTTTAAAAATATGATATTATTCTAAATGGATAAGTCAAATATTCCTGCATTAAAAATAATTAATAGATGAGTTAGATAGTTATTTATTAAATGAGTCATGAAAAAAAAAACTAAAATTTTATGCTTTTTTTTTTATCAAATCATAAATAAATAAATAATTTTTTATCATCTATTTTAATTGAATCTAAAATTTGCCCAAATGTGCCTGTTTTTTTACCCCTGACATGAATTAATGTGAGTGTAAGCATGTATATTTAGCATTGTTGTACAATAGAAGAGCTAATAACTAAGGTGGTATTTCGAAAATTACCATATATATACACACCTAGGAATATGTATTATAAACAAGTCTTTAATTTATTCTTGGAAATCTCAAAAAAAAAAATTCCCAAGAATTTTTAATGCTAAATAAACAAGATTTTTAAAACACCCAGGAATGACATTATTTGTTATAACATTCCTAAAGATGTGATTCTTGACAATGTAATTTCAAACATTGAAACAAATGTCCCCTTAGATATCATTAAGAAGAATATTTTTTACATCAGCTATGTGAGTCATTCTTGTCTCCTTAAATTATTTTTTTTTTAATTTTTATAAAAAAAAACTAACTATAAAAAGAGAAAAAGAAAATAGTGGCTTGTTAAAGAGATAAGAGTGTGTTGTGTGCTCGTGTCATCAGCCATTTCTCAGCGCCAGATTTCTTTTGTTAGTTGGTCTGCTCTTATTGATCCGTGGTTGAAGTTTAATTGTGATGATTTAGTGCATTATTTGAGTAGTGCAGCTTATGAAGGTGTTATCCGCGACAACTAAGGTCATTTTGTTTGCACTTTTGTTGCTAATGTTGGGCATTGCCCTGTGGCAGCTGAACTTTAGGGATCTCTATATGCTCTGGAGGTAGCTTGGATCGTGGGAATCATTTTATTTTCGAATTGGACTCTTCTAGCACTGTTTTCTTGATCCATCACTCTACTGATAACTGGCATCCCTTTTCTTCTTCGATTTTGAAGATTAAGCGGCTTTTGGAAAGGAATTGGTTTGTTAAGAGGGGAGCATGTTTATCATGAGGCAAATTGTGCGGCAGATTCAATGGTTTCTATGGGTCATGTTTTGGCTCTTGGTTTGCATATTTTTTGTGACCTCCGAAAGGGCTTCGTAGTGTACTTTCATATTACTATCGCGGGGTTGCTTTGCCTCATTTGATCGCTAAGTTTTTCTTATGTTTTGGGCATTCAGCCCTACATATCTATCGAAAAAAAATTAAAACAAGAGATAAGAGTGTCCTACGTTAATGTGCAAACTAACAAATGGATTGAAGTAAGAAAAATATCTTAGTCTACGAAAAAACTGTTAAGTGTGAATAAGAAAAATTAAAGTAGTGTTCTATTCTTTCACCCAGGAAAATGGTAGTGTTATATTATATTCACAATTTGAAACTTTAGACTTGTGAGCCATTATTGCTTTTTTACTTTCATTATATTTTTAAAAATGTTATAGTTGAGAAATCAAATTGTAAATAAAACATAGCACCGTTTTTATTTCTTTTGTTCTGATAGCATCTAAAAAAAATTTCTATTTAACGATATTTGAGAATTTGTCTGTTAGATGATAAAAATTTATTATAAGTTCTTTGTATTAAATTTAAAAAAAATAGAAATGCACATTCAAAGTGATAAAATGCTCGAATTGGGTGC
This sequence comes from Pterocarpus macrocarpus, assembly GCA_031439585.1. Taxonomy (NCBI): domain Eukaryota; kingdom Viridiplantae; phylum Streptophyta; class Magnoliopsida; order Fabales; family Fabaceae; genus Pterocarpus; species Pterocarpus macrocarpus. The sequence continues at coordinate 37,854,413 of CM062514.1, forward strand.
ATAGTAAGTTATACTCTAAGGAATGACCTAGATTTTTTGTCTTCCCAAGGATATTCGCCTCTTTATAGTAGATAAGAAAACTAATTTTTTTCGGGTGATGTCAGGGTTATTGTTCCAATTGAAATTCTATTTGTATGCAAGGTTTTAAATCAGTGGATGGACATGCGGTCCTTGCATAGGTGCATATCGGGGCTAGAGTCGTGAGTTTGACTTGCGGTTCCAAACCACTATCCCCCCTCCTCGGGCGGCTACGGCTTGTGTGTGTGTCAACAAAAAAAAGTAAAAATAAAAAGTTAAAATTTTATTTAGGAATCAAACCGTGATCCTTTTTGAGATTATAGTATACTTCTATTATTATTACGTTAACTCCCTTAGTGATAGATGACCAAGATTTAACCTCAAAAGAAAATAATTGTTGAGAAAATCTTTTAATTACAGCATAGAAATATTTAAAGTGAAAAAAAAAAAAATATGAAATCGCTCGAAGGCACGGAGATGGGAACACTTGAATCCCCGCTGCACGTGGGTAGTTTGGGGCGTTTACTGCGGGCAACAGGCGGCGCAAGACAGTCAAAAAGTCTGTGTTCACACTGAAAAATGAAAATTCAATGGTCCTTGAATTTGAAAGTCAATCACTAAGGGCCACACACACATACTCTCACCCATAAAACGACACTATTTAGTTATTGCTTTGTGTAGAACACATTCCATGCACGTAACTCACACCTTGTTGACTATAACTTCCAAATCGTTCCCACCCACGGCATTTATGAAAAAAATACTTGTCCTTCTCCTTCTGTCGCCACTTGTTGCTCACTCAGCAGTAGCATATGCGTTTACACACAAAAAATTGAAGAGTTTTTCATCTTCATTTTATATTGTCCTAGAGTGGAATTAAATTGAAAAAAAACCGTCTTCAACAACTTAAGTTTACGAAAGAGATGGTTAATGTGCATATATTGCCCATTCTTTAAGTTTAAAGGGTTCTTGCAAACCATCTCTAAAGTTTAATTTATATTATCACTATCAAAATCATGTGATCATGAAGGTTTTCATCAAACATGTGCCAACTTTTTAAAAATTTTAGACGGACGTTGGATAGAGTTGAAGAGGTTCAAGGATTATGTTACACAGTTTTAAAATTCAAGCACCAAATTACATATGATACAAAAGTTATATAAGTTTAGTTTTAATATACTTTAGTGTAAAATTTTTTATACTATTAACAATCATATATTATCATAGAGGTTAATTTTGACACCAACTAAGGTTTGATCTAATAATAAGGGGACTAGGCTACTATAACGTGACAAACTATAGTTTGAATCTTTGTCGAGACAGTTACCCGATTTAAGTGCCTCACAGTACTTGAACAGGATTGTCTCCGATGGGAGACTACTTTTGGGAAATCAAAAAATAGAGATTAATTTTGACACTGTCAACATAAAAATATTTTACATAATCATCCAATCATATATTATCATATTAATAAAAATATTTGACTATGGAACTTACTATCTTAAAAGTTTCATATATAATAACGTATGAATGAATGACAATATAATACTCTTTATATTATTATTATTATTATTATTATTATTATTAATATAACTTTTTATATTGATAGTGTATTAAAACTAATCTCATTATCATATGTGCAATTTTTAAATATTATAAGAAATTAATTTTGATATATTATTAGTTAAAATATTTTATATTATCAACCAATCATATTTTATCTTTTATATAACTTTTGAAGCAATTTTGAAAAGAGTCAAACTCTTTTAATGAAATAGCTATACTTGATTAGATAAGTATGTAAAAAAGTTTACATTTTATCAACATTAAATCCATGCTATTAATAACGTAATAATATATAATTAAATAAAAATATGAAATTTTTTATATAAGCAATATATCAAAATTAATCAGTTATTAATTTAGAGATTAAGTGTTTTTATAGATTAGAAGATTTCATATATTCAAAATTTCATAGTAATATTGTACTAAACAAAGAAATATTGAAAAGCAATTCTTTATAAATATTTTCTTTATAGTGTATTTTTTTTCTCTGCACCAAAAAAAGTGTTGTCTAACTGTAATAGACATATCTTTTCTAGTCGATAGTCGATGGTAGGGGTGCCCATTGAGTTAGATTAATCCGATGATTATGAAAATTCCAAACCAAACCAAATAATTGATTTAAACTAGTTTGGTTAATCAGATCATCAAGTCAAATTAAAATTGATTCAAACCAATAATTATTGGTTCAATTATTAGATTTATAATTTTAACTCAATTACTTGATCGACTATATATTTTTCTTAATTTGTAAACTTTCAAAATTATGTGCTTAAATTTTAGCTGTTATATTACTATTTATCCTCTTTTTAACATTCACCTTCCCTAATTATTTTTCAAGTATATCATAATCTAGTAGTATACTTGGTCAGCTTGAGTTTCCAATCCACTCTAGGGCGGTCATCCACTTACCCTTTACTTTGGTTAGCTCAACTTGACCAAATACACTGCGTGCCAATTAAAACCTCTTCGCTCTTTAGAGCTCGAGACTGGAGACTTGTTATCTATCTGGATTTTCATTTGCCTAATTTTGGCCCCCCTCAATCACCATTCACATGGGAAATATCCCCCTATTTTTGCCTTAAGAGGTGCTTGTGTTAAGAGCGAGTATCACCTTTACCCCTTATAAATACCATAACATTGGTAGAGGTTAGACACATTCATCTTAACCTAAATACCAAACCCTTTCTTGCTCTCGCTACCTCTAGTCAAGACAACAATAATACATTTTATTATATATATGTTTTTTCAATAGGTAATAAGAGGCTTAAAACTCTCTCAATAATAGAGGAGCAAAAATAAATACAACTAAATCCCAAGCAAAACGAAAAGTATCCAATGAATTGGTGATCAAAACTCGAGAAACACGCAAAGAGGCGACACTTAACGTAGAGAAACAGCACAAATGCCCCCAAACGACAAAAAGAGAGCAACAACGCAAACATAAGAAAAATTAAAGATTTGATTGAGCAATCAATAGGGGCAATCTAAACAATACATTTTATTATTGTTATAAGGATAAAATTTTAATATGCACTTTTATTTTTTACTTTACTGCAATGATTTAAACTAAATTTATCGAACATTATTCAAGTTGATTTAATTTGGATTCATTATAAAATTTTTCAAAAATTAAACTAAACTGCCTTAATGAAATTTTGTTGGGTTTATTTTTCTCTTTACTTCAAATTCGAGTTAACACATCAACCATGGGTAGGACAGTAGTAAGTGAGTTATACTCTTAAAAAAAAAAAAGACTAAAATTCAAATTCTCCACTAAAATTCAAATTTTAAAAAAGGTATTTGTTGGAAGAATTTCTTAATCACAATAATACCTGAAATTATATATATATATATAAGAATGAATCCATCAAGGAGGATGTCAGTTCGAATCATTATATATATATATATATATATATATATATATATATAATGATTCGAACTGACATCCCTCCTTGATGGATTCATTCCTTTTTGCGTGCTTCGTACCAAAAGAAGTAAAGAACAGACACATGAATGGCCATTGGAGCGCCCCACCTCCAATTATCGCTTTCGGCATCAAACAATAATAATTACCACCGTACATCAACTATGTAAAGGATTTCACATTCTTGATTCGCTCAGAAACTCCGGAACTTTACTGACTTTATTGTTGGAGTAGTGGACTCGTTCTTTGGCAAGCGCCTGACATACTTACCCGCTTGTTCAAGTCATGCCAGCACAGCATTCACACCATTGTAACTCTCTGCAATCAACTTTTCTGCCTCACTTCGAAGCATCACATTATTAACATGGCCAAAGCTGTGGGATAAAGTATGGTGCACTACACCATAGATAATTTAATGGGAGGTATACTACATACGTTACCAATTTAAGGGCTAAGATTAATAGACCATATATACAACTAATCACTTTTGTATACTATATTATGCTCCTTTTCCCCTCTTTCATTGCTACTCTCCTCCTCCTCGCCATTGCCCCTTGACGACCGCCATTGCCCACCGCTCTGACCACCAGCCACCACCTCAACCACTGCCCTACCCCCACCACCTCCCAGCCACTACACCCAAGCCACCACCACCCCCTCTCCAATAGAGACAAGACGCTGCTAGAGAGGATTAGACGTTGCCACCACGTCACCAGCATCATCGCCATTGTGTCTCATCTCTTGGTCTTTGTCGAATCTTGCCACCATTTCTACTGTCTCGGTGTTGCCTCAACTCTGCAACAACCTCAATCGCCACCCTCGTCATTCATTGGGCAACTCCTTCGACCCATGCTACAACTCACACCTGGAGGAGGATGAAGCGTCCTCCACTGCTGCAGGTGGGGGTGGTGTTGAGGGTAGTGAGGGCGATGGCGGCGACAATGACGAACGGCTGGTGAAGAGAAGAAGATTGGTGGCAGAAGCAGAGAATGAGGGGAATGGTAGAATTGGGGATTTTTTTTGGGGAGAGGGAGGAAAAGTTTAGTGTACATAGCATGAGGCATGGTGTATTAATGCATCATTACATTCTGCCCTTAGATTTGTAAGGTGTGTGGTGCACCTCCCGTTTGATCACTTGATGTGTGGTGCATCATATTTTATCTGGTGCATAACAGTCTTGGCCTATTAACATAATCTCTTTAGATCGCCGAATATTTATATAGGTGTTTGAACCATTCATATCTGATACCATTTTGAACTTATATACGGCATTCCTCGATTTGCCAAAATATATATCAATCTTTTCTGAAATTTAAGTGATATTATATCTAATATTCTTATATTTTATTGATTGTGATACTAAGTACCTTTATAAATATGACACTAAATACTCTTGTAAAAGGTGTCAATGTAGGCATAACAAATCAAGGAATATCATGCATAATACCTAATTTTAGAGAAGATTAGTATAATTTACCCTACTTTTATTTTAACTTTTGAGTTCTTCTATTAGTGAATTGCACGTAAATATATGCTTTTTATTTTTATACTAACGTTTAATTGGTTCAAGTGGTTTAATATTTATTTTCTTTAAATAAGGTCTCTGAATCGAATTTTGTCAATAGAAAAAAACTATTTTTAGGAAAATTTTACCCCCAATAGTAGGTCGAGTTGAATCAAATCAAATTAATTAAATTTGAGTGGAATTCCGATCCTTTAAATTAGGACCGGTTTTTTTTTTAACTTAATTTTTTCAGAGAAAAAGAAGTTAAAAGAAACTTCTTTTAAAGAGAGATACTTATTCACATTATGGTGGCCCTCAATCGGGAAAAAACTCTCCGGACAAATCCAAATTATATGGATTGAGATGCCGACCTAACGTCCGGGTAAAATGTTTTATTCTGATTCTGGGTAAAATTTTGAGCCACTTGTCGGTTCCGAGTCATATTGGCATGGGATCCTTCCAAAAAAGAAAATGATACTTTTTCTACACTTCGGACTTTACAATGAGACCAAATTATTATTTAATGATTTGAATTGGTGTATGTGAGAAATTTTTAAAGATAAGAATAAGAGCCGTAATAACTACAATGCTGAATGGAATATATATCTTGTGTGGTATAATTTTTGTTTTTTTTCTTATTGATGTTTTTTATCGTCTTTTGGATGCTTTCTAAAGGATTTAAATAGATTTTAATTTTATATCTTTCACTAATTTGGGTTTTGATCATTATAATGTTAAAAGAAACATAAAAGCTGGGACTCAATGGAACCACAAATATCTAAACCTTATTACCAGGAACTTCACTAATCCAGCCCAACCCAACGAAGGTCCTTGAAGGGGGTAGAGCTGTTGCAGCAAGAATTTTTTTCTATTTTCAGAACTTTAACCCGAGACCTCTGATTACGAGGTCAAGGTATCTACCACATTAACCAATTTTGATTTCATTTTTTTGTACTTTTTTTAAGGCTTAGAGTAAGTTTTACTCCGTATAACATTCACTAATTTAAGTTTTGATCTTCATACTGTTTTTTTAAAAACCTTTAATATTTATATTTTTATATATTTGAATTTTGATCCTTATATTTTCACTTATTTGAATTTTAATTCTTAATACTTTTTATTCATTAATTAAAAAAAATCCTTATTTTTAATTAAAAAGAAAGCAGCCCCTAACATTTAGGGTGTATTTGTTTAGGGTTTTTTCAGCAAAAAATTACTTAATTTATATTTGGATAATTTTTAAACAATAATCAAAATCTCAAAAAAAAAAAAAATCTATTTTCAGCATTTTTGTAAAAACTGAAAAGAATAACTTCTAAAAAAATTAGTTTTCAACTTTTTTAACTATATATAACTTTAAGTTTCATAATTATTTTTTTTAAAATTAAAATAAACACACCGTTAACTTATCAAGGTATTAATCTTTCAGGAGCCAAAACATTAATAATGGAAAAGTATAAAAGCCTATACCTACGAAAAAATAAAAAAGCCTAAATATGTTTTTAGTCCCTATAAAATTTGTGAATTTTGATTTTAGTCCTCAAGATTTTTTTTTTTGTGGTTTTGATCCAAATATTTCGAAAAATTTTGATTTTAATCTCTATTGTTAGTCTACCTTCATTAAGTGATAACATGGATAATAGATAGTCACGTCACCTTTTCTATATTTAAGTAGAGACTAAAACCAAAATTTTTGAAAATATTTAAATCAAAACAAACAAAAGAAATAGAGACTAAAATCAAAACTTTTAAAAATATTTGGATCAAAACAAAAAAATAATAATTTTTTCGGGATTAAAACCAAAATTCGATAATTTTATATGGACAAAAAACATATTTAAGCCAAACAAAAATAAGAGCTAACGGTAAATGCATAAAAATTATAGCCACCAGAATTACCTAGACTTACTTTTAATGGGAGTTTTATCCTTCACTTTCGGCTGGCAACGGCAAATTTTCCTTTTCCTTTTCCTTTTTTATGATATATATTTTTATTTAATAAACTTATTAAGGTCTTGAATATGATTCAATTTGATTTTTTTTTTTACATTGCTCACATAATATCTAGGTGTTCCGAACTAATGCACAATATATATTTCTAGTGTGCAACTGTGTATTTAATGCCATTGAGATGTAAGAGGAGTTGAATCTGACGACTCAAAGGCTGGCGACATCTTCGTAGTACTTTGGCTTACATTGAGAAGAAAATCCAAGAACAGCCTATTCTAATGGTTAAGCATTGATCACGAAGTGCATTTTTCCCATCAGAAAAGAACCCCAATGAATGGAACACAAATTAGAGCTTGAGGCTAGGGGCTTGTTATCTTTCTGGATTTCGATTTGTCTGATTTAGGCCCACTTCAATCACCATGCATCCACATGGAAAAAATCCCTTTATTTATGCTTTGATGTGTGGCTTATATTAATAGCGAGTATTACCCTTATCTGTTATAAATACCATAATAATATTGGTAGAGGTCAAGCATGTTTATCTTGATCCAAATACCCTCTCCTACTCTCTCTACCTCCAATTAAGATAATAGCAATACATTTTATTATTTATTTTTTTCAATAGGTAATAAGAGGTTTAAACCTCTCAATAAGAGAGGAGCAAAAATAAATACAATTGAATCCCAAGCAAAACGAAAAGGATCCTGATCAAAATTTGAGAAACACGCAAAGGGACGACACTTAATAAAGAGAAACACCCCAAAAACCCCCAAAACGATAAAGAAAGACCGACTCGAGCAATTAAACTTAAGAAAATTTAAACATTTGATTGCTCGTATTGATTTATTATTGCAATACATTTTATTATTGTTATAGGGATAAAAATTTAAAGTAAAATATGCACTTTTATTTTTTACTTTACTGCAATGATTTAAACTAAATTTATCAAATATTATTCGAGTTGATTTAATTTGGATTCATTATAAAATTTTTCAAAAATTGAACTAAATTGCCTTAATTAAATTTGGTTGAGTTTATTTTTCTCTTTACTTCAAATTCAACTTAACACATCAACAATGGCTAGGACAATATTAAATGAACTATACTCTTAAAAAAGGACTAAAATTCAAATTTTAGAAAAGATATTTATGAGAAGGATTTCTTAATTACAATATATATATATATATATGAATATATATATATATATATATATATATATATATATATATATATATATATATGAATATATATGTATAATGATTCGAACTGACACCCCTCCTTGATGGATTCATTCCTTTTCGCGTGCTTCATGCCGAAGAAACAATCACATCACTGGCCATTGAAGCACACCCCACCTTCAATCATGGCTTCTGACATCAAACAATACTAATTAGTTAGACCGTACATCAACCATGTTAAGGATTCACACTCTTGATTCGCTCGGAAGCCTCGGAACTTTACTGACTTTTTGTTGTTGGAGTAGTGGACTCGTTCTTTCGCTTGCGCCTGATAGACTTACGCCCACGTTCAAGCCATGCCAGCGCAGCATTCACACCATTATAAAATTCAATCAACTTTTCGGCCTGTCTTCGAAACATCAAATTATGAACATAATCATTTTAAATCGCCCAATATTTACATATGTACTTCAACCATTCATATCTGATACCATTTTGATCTTGTATACGAGCTCGATCTACCAAAATATATATTAATCTCTTTCGATATTTAAGTAATATTATATTTGATATTTTTATATTTTATAAATTATAACATTAAATATTTGTGTAAATATGATACTAAATATTTTTGTAGAAGGTGTTAATATAAATATAATAAATTAAAAAATATCATATATAATATTATCTAATTTTAGAAAAAATTATTATAATATAATTTATCCTAATTTTATTTTAACTTTTGAGTTCTTCTATTAGTGAGTTGTATGTAAATATATGCTTTTTATTTTTATATTATCATTTAATTAGATCAAGTGGTTTAACATTTATTTCTTTTAAATAAAATCTTTTAATCGAATCTTGTAGATATAAAAAATGGGAGAACTCTACTCCCAATAATAGATTGAATTGACTCAAATTAAATTAGTTAAATTTTAGTAAAATTCGGATGTTGATAATTTAGACTAAAGATATATCTTTATGTTAAATTAGGACATGTTTTTTTTAACTTAAATTTTTCTGAGAAAAAAGATACATATTCACATTAAGGTGGCCCTAAACCGGGAAAAAATTCTCCAGACAAGTCCAAATATGGATTGAGATGCCGACATAACATCTAGGTAAAGTGTTTTTCTTTGATGAAATGTCTGGGTAAAATGTTGAGCCACTTGTCTTGGTTTCGTATGACATTGACATGGGATCTTTTTTTTTTACTTTTTGATGTGATTGACATGGGATCCTTCCGACAAAGAAAATGATACTTTTTATACACTCTGGACTTTACAAAGAGACTAAAGTATTAGGTTCTATCTTAAATACACCTTGTAAAGTATAATGCATGATGCACCTGTTGGTGCACCATGTACCTACTTTTAGCTACATTAAAAAAATGTGGCTAAGTGAATATCAGAATATGGCTAATAGAAATTATGAATGTGGCTAAACTACCTCTCCTTCTCCCCCAACTTTGGCTGCACCCTCTCTCGCATACTGCAACAACCCTTCCTTCAACCGTTCCACGGTGCATTCCCGTCGGTGACTGCACAGTTCCTTCCTTCGACTATACTAGAAAACACCATGCTGTTGAGTGCCTCGATCTCGAGCACCAACCAGGCTCTGTCGAGCGATGTCGGCGCAAGTCGAGTGTCCTTGCTGCGGTGGCGACGCCTCCCCCAGGTGCTCCTTCTTCGACACCTACTGCTTCCATTCAATCGTTAGCGACGAAGGCAAGAAGTGGCACTAATGGTGCACGTGTGGAGGGATGGTTGCTCCTGGTGGTAGGCAAAGAAGGAGGAGCGGTGGCAGCATGGGAGTGGCATTGATGATGCGGTTGCGGGAATTGGGTTCCTGCGATGGCGAGGAATAGGGCTGCAGAGATGGGGTTCACAATTCAGTGGTTGCATAGATGATGGTGGTGGTTGCATAGGCCATTGATGGCCGGTGGCAGAGTGGGAGCCGTGTGGATGTTTCGATGAAAGGAGAGAAAGGAGATAAAGGGGAGGTCATCTGGCCACACTCATGAGTTCATTTAACTGTATTTATTGGTCCATTTAACCACACTTTGTGCTTCATTTAGCCACATTTTTTGAATGTGGATAAAAAAAAGGTACAGCTGCACCAAGAGGTGCATCACATATCTTACTTTATAAGGTGCATTGTAGAACGACCTAAAGTATTATTTAATGATTTGAATTGGAGTATGTGAGAAAATTTTAAAGATAAGAGTCGTAATAATGCTGAATGGAATATATGTCTTGTGTGGTATAATTTTTGTTTTCTCCTTATTGATATTTTGATCGTCTTTTGGATGTTTTCTAAAGGATTTTAATAGATTTTAATTTTACATCTTTCACTACTTTGAGTTTTGATCATTATAATGTTAATAGAAACATAAAAGTTGGTGCTTGATGGAACCACGGATATTCAAGCCCTATTAACAGAATCGATCAATCTGGCTCAATTTGATGGAAGTTCTTGAAGGGGATAAGTATCTTCTAATGAAGATTTTTTCTACTCTTAGAGCTCGAATATAAGACCTTTAGTTAGAGGGTCAAGACACTTATGACCTTAACTAATTTTGATTTCATTTTTTGGGTACCTCTTTAAGGTTTAGAGTAAGTTTTACTTCATATAATATTCATTAATTTAAATTTTGATCTTCATACTGTTTTTTCAAACCTTTAATTTTTATACTTTTATATATTTGAATTTCGATCCTTATATTTTCACTTATTTGAATTTTAATTCTTAATACTTTTTATTCATTAAAGTATAAAAAAAACTTATTTTTAATTTAAAAAAGCAGCCCCTAAAATTTAACTTATCAAGGTATTAATCTTTCAGAAGCCAAAACGTTAATAATTGAAAAGTATAAAAGTTTGTACCTAACAAAAAATAAAAATAAGAGCTAAAACATAAATAATGCTGAATGTATAAAAATTACAACCACCAGAATTACCTAAACCTACTTTTAATGGGAGTTTTATCCTTATATAGTCTCCTAAAAATCTTCTTAAATATTCTTCTAAATACTAAATAAAATAAAAAATAAATACAATTAATGTCTTGAAATCTTAAAAAGTAATCAATTATTCCTTCATTTAGTAATTAGGAGGATTTGTTAAGAGGACAAATTATTTCTCGTGTAAGTTAAACTCACTTCTGAGCATGTTCCTCCAGGTTTTGAACCATGGAGTTAATATGGGCATCCTCTCACTCCTTGGATGCCCACAGAGCAATATGTGTGTGGGAAATATCTTCTGCACAAGGGCCCACTAATAAGAAAATATGCTTTTGGACCAATCTATATCAGTCTTTAAGGATGATGTGGTTTAGCGTAATTGCTACGTAGAAAAAACAAAATAGAAGTAATGCAAGGAAATATAGATGCAAAAGGGATCATAAGAAAACAAAAGAGTAAAATACACTTAACACTTTTAAGGTATTAAGAAATAACACTCCATCCCATTTGTTCACAAAATATACACTCCACCCCAATCTACTAAGAGTGAATTTGGATTGATTGAATTTTTTTTCAAAAAAGTACTTTTTTTAATTAAAAAGTGCTAAGAGCTCGTTTGAATTGACTTTAAAAAAAGAAGTACATTTTTTTAAAAGAAGTACTTTTATAAAAAGTGCTTGTAATAAAAAAAAAAGTCAAGTTACCACTTTTTTTTCTAAAGTTAGGAATATCCAGCTTCTAAAAATGATAAAAGTAAAAATTATTTTTAATAAAATTATTTTTTAAAAATATCATTTACCTTTATTCACTGCTACTTTTAATCAGTAAAAGTACTTCTCAGATAATCTATCCAAATACGAAATAATTTTTCTAAAAAAAATAAAACTTTACTAAAAAAATGTAAAGAAAAAATTCTTCTTATGAGCTTATCCAAACACACCCTAAATATGTTTGGATACAAAAAAAAGTTTCTTGTCAAAAAAAAATTGCCACTTTTTTTTAAAATTATTAATAGCTAGCTTCAAAAAAAGAAAAAGGTAGTAGAAGCAATAATTTTTAATAAAGGGTTTGTTTGATTAAAATTTAAAAGAAGTACTTCTTCAGAAATAGAAGTAAAACTAAAACTAGAAGTAGAAGAACAAAAATGTTAGGAGAAGTACTTCTTAAAAAACAAATGCATCCAAAATTATCCTTCAAAAGAGTGATTATTTTAAATCTGCACCATCCTGATAGAGACACAAGGTGTAGGCCATATAGGATCCACCAATACGAGGTCCATCATTTTCTTCACCAATCCCAACATTTTTGTGAGAGGCCAGCATGGTCAAATCTACACCTGAACAATCACCCCTTCAAAATCACATCTTTTTTTTTTTTTAAAGTTGGGTAGTTCTAGCTTTTAAAAAAATGGTAAATTGATTTTTTTTTTCTACAAGTAACATTTTTCCTAAAGTTGTATCCAAACATACTTTTTAAAACATATAAAAGCATTTTTTTTGTAAACAAAAATTACTTAAAAAATTTTTTTTTCTAAAAAAACAAAAAAATAATGCAAACATATTCTTAGTGAATTGGAGTGAAATGTATATTTTGTAAACAAATAGAATAGAATGTTATTTTTTAATATCTTAAAGGCATTAAGTGTATTTTACTCAAAAAATGTGTTAGGTACTGATTGAATTTTAGAGTTATACATTTTTGATGTGTTAAGTGTTGATCATATGTTGTGTGTGTATAGACTGTGATGTCCATGCTTTATGTGTCTTGTATTTAATGTTTTGAAAGAACCTCATCTTTTTAGAGGTTAATTAATGTAATATTTGCTCCACTCTTTATAAGTGTTGAGCTATCAATCAATTATCAAAAAAAAAAAAAAGGGTTAATTCACTTCTTATATCATTGAATAACACACACACACACACATATATATATATATATAGAGAGAGAGAGAGAGAGAGAGAGAGAGATTAAAGAATTTGATTTTTAAGTGCCTCATGGCTATCTCATGTTATAGTAGATCTGAATGTGAAGAATCTGTTTTCGGCTGGTTATTGAACTTTCATATGCACTTCACATTCAAAAGAAAGAAAGAGACACAAAATGAAGGAAGAAAAGAAAAGAAATTAAACACGCCTTCGCAATTATTATGAGAAACACTTTCATACTTCTGAGGTCTTCCTCGATGAGGTATCTTAGGCTCTTTGGGTGAGAAGAAAGAGACATAAAATGAGTAAGACAAAACAAAAGATAGAAATTTTTCTATGAAGGAAAAGATATCTTACTGCAGAAGGAATTCTTCAGACACTAATCAAGGGTCTAGTTCCAGCCACCAAAGGAAAATAATCAAAAGGATTTGGATTCTGTCCAACTTGATTAATTTGTCTTGCATTTGCTTCCATATAAATAATATTCGATAGGACTAAGTCTGTTGTAATTTGTTTTTTCAAATTGTCCAAATGAGTCTACTTCAAGATGTGCGAGAGATTTGTAAAGCCCCATTCTTTTCAAGTATCATTCTTCTAGTGTATGAAAATCAAATTAAATTGTCCATTCTTTCAAATATTCAAACCCTTTGAAACTCTAGCCTAGATGCATTGGCACAATTCATGTTCTTGTCGATGAGTTTTGATAACGATAGAGGAACTTTGATTCCATTGCTATTGTAGTATTAGCATGTGTCGACATATCACAGGAAAGACGTGAATTCATTGAGACGAGAACCACGCTCAGTTGGGCTAGTCAAAAGACACGGCTATACGCATCGTGCAAGTTTGTTTGTATTTGGAAAATTAACTGTGATAATAAGTGGGGGGCTCCATCTCATGCCATGATAGCCGGCTAGTGGTTCCAACTTCCAAGTTTTCAACTGATTTAATATCATAATTTCTGTATCATATAGAGTAATATTATTTGTACATATAGAGTAACCCTAAACCCTAATATTATTTGTACATAGATTATAAATATAAAAATATACAATTAAAGGGAAAGAAAGACACAGTTTTAGCCCCACTTATCATTTTCCAGTACTTTGTGCTGTATTACCTTTTAGATGTCTACTCTTAATATTCAATCTATATACAAATAAAAAAATATAAAAAAAAGACTCCATCTTGAATGGTGCTGCCTAGAGTTGTCAATAATTTTCCATCAACTACATAATTCTACTCGCATGTCATCACTTCATCGTGTCAGTGGATCTAAGAAGGCATTTATGAGCATTGTTGAATATAGTTCATCGAGTCTGAATGTGTGACCTTATTCTTAACAGAAATGTTACTTACACACAACTTTTAGTCACCGTCCTAAAGACACTATGAGCTGTAAACTTGTAATATAAATAATGGTAAGGTATACTGGAGTTTAATTTTGATATATTGTCAGTCTAAAATATTTTACATAAATATTCAATTATATATTGTCATATTAGTAAAAATATTTGAAGAGTAAAATGGATTCACAATTATTCTTGAACCTCCTTCTTTTCCCTCCCTTTCCCTCCAAAATAAAATTTACAAATACACCTTATAAATATTACAAATAGAAGTATCTGATTGGATAATAATGTAAAATTATTTTACGCTGATAATATATCAAAATTAAATTCATATTATTAATAGGTTCAATTTTTTATCTTAGTATTATCTTTTTTTAAGTGTCTCTTTATGACATCCCATCTTGATTATTCAAATAATAGGACTCAATTCTAAAAGGATTTAATTTGAATACATTATCAGTGTAAAAATATTTTACACAGACATCCAATCATATATTGTCACATCAGCAAAAACCTTTAATATAACCACCCACTACTTGAATGGTCATGCAAATAGAAGGTTTTGATTGGATAACAGTGTAAAAAAATTTTACACTGTCAGTGCACCCTAATTAAACTCATTCTAAAATTGTAAGTATTATTCATAAATATTATGTAAATGGTTTCACTACTAGAAATGCACTCATTATCAACAAATAAACCAACGTAAAAAATCCATCAGTAAATGACGTGTCGCTAATAAAAAATATTAATATTACTGATGGAAAATATAAGTCGATATTATTTAAAAATTATCGGTAATACTAACGTCAGAAATTGTCACTGAGTAAATTTTACCGACAACTGTGTTTGTTATTACCGATCCGTCGATAAAATAAACAAAATAAGTTTTAAATGTTTATCATTACCAATGGAAAACTCGTAGGAAAAAAAGATTTTTTGAACTTTATTTGATTATTATTGTTAAAATCTAAAATTAATGTTTAAATATTTCAAATTATTATTTTAATTATTTGCAAATCCATATAAATAAAAATATAAAAATCTTGGCCTTTGGTAAGTCTAACAGAAACCTCCTCACTCTCTATGTTGTTCTTTCTAAATTCATATCTACTATGCCTATAAGTATAATCCATATCCAAAACCCTTTATGACTGCCAAATCAAAAATTATTTCCGTCATACTTCAAAGTGAATGCTTTTGTATCCTCTGTATATATTGAACACGCCAATTTCCCCTGCGTCATCCATCCAAACAACATCCTATAAGCTGGAAAATCATCGATTGTCCACATTAATACTACCCTTAACCTAAAATTCTGCTTGGTTGATATGTCATAAGTCAAAACACCATCACACCATAACTCATTTAATTCATCAATTAATGGTTGGAGATAGATATCAGTCTTGGCCTCTGGATTATCAGGACCAAGGATTATGCAAGTTAGGAACAAGTAAGGATCTTTCATGCACATTTCAAATGGAAGATTCTAAGGAGTGACAACCATAGGCCAACAAGAATATGATTTACTGAATTGATTGTTAGGAGTAAAATTATCAGCACATAGCCCTAACCTAATATTGCAGAGATCAGATACAAAATCAAGATAAGTTCGATCAAAATGATACTAAGCTTCACCATGACAAGGATGTGTCACTACACCATTACTCCTTCGGTTCAAAGTGTCACCTCATGTAAGGTGCTGAACTCGTTGATGTATATAGCCTTTTAAGTCTAAGGATTAGAGGTAGATAACGAATTCTTTTATGCGGAACATCTTTATACGTCACATTTCCCCCTCTCTTCGGCTTAAACATAGGCTTTCCAAAGAATTTACAATGAGTTAAGGCAATATTGTCTTTGTAACAGTGCATACATTCATTCAAACAACAACCAATCTTTACTTCATGTAACCCAAGCTTAGAAACTAATCTTTTGGCTTGGTAAAAGTCCTTTGGGATAGTTTCTGGTTGTAGACTAAGCTCACTCATCAATGAAACCCACTAATCAAAGGAACTTTGACTTTAATTTACCTCTAACTTATTACTCAATATTCTTACTGCCTAAGATAACTGTGAATGCACACACCCTTCCCATAAAGGCTTATTTACTACCTCTGATAGGCTATAAAATCTTTGATCATCGAGATTGGGAAGCTCTTCTGAAGATTCAAAATATATTCCAAACTCTTGGCCAGTAACATCAAAAATCATTTCCTGATAATGATTAAGATTATCTTCCCAAGTGATATGCCTTCTTCGTTACCTACATGAACCCTCTTAGTTGAATTACTTCCAATATAACTGACACCAAATTGATTCTCCGGTGGAAGGGTTCCCCATATTCAGTCCAAACCCAATAATTAGGCTTAAACCCGTCTTTGTATAGGTGATATCTAATAGACTCTGTATCTAAAAACCTCTTACATTTACATTTACGATAAGGACACTTATATGTTCCTTCATGAGTAACTTGTTCTGAGTAACTTGTTCTGTTCGAACACAAGCCATTATGAATTCTTCAACTCCCTCATAAAATTCTAGTTTAATTCTCCCTAACTTGGGTACAATCTATCATACATCCATGCTTGATTTGGAGCAAACATTTTATATCTAAACAATATCGCATATCTACAAAAAATCAAAAATATTTAGGCAAAGTCTTCCCTTAAATTAAAATCCTCTACAAAAGGTAATTTATCCCTTAAACACACCTAACAATTACTTATTTCATCACAATAATTATTTAATTTAAACATTATTCTAAATTATCAACAAAATTTGGGCAAGTCTCCCTTTATTTTAGGAGCTGCTATAGAAATTATTATATCAATCAAACATGCATAACAAATATATACAATCATACAAATTATTCAGTTAATCCTAAAAACCGTTCTATAGTGCACTCCTTTACTTCACATCATGCAGGTATACAATACCACAGCACACAATTCAAACAATGGGAAGGAACTTTAAGTCTTCTTCCAATCATGCAATCCCATTCCCATTCTTCCATCATACAATTCTATCATAGAAATTTTAAGTCTTTAAAACTTTGGAAAACATAAAGAATAACAAATGGATCCAAGGTACATACTTAAAACTTCCCAACTCACTCTAGTCATTCAATCCACCAATCATCAAGCGTTTCAAATAAGATCTTTAATAATCAACATAACAAATTAAATTAGTTAATTACCTCAGCAACTAAAACTTGTAGTAGAGAAATGGAACAGCAAAAAAAAAACTAAACAAAAAAAAATTGATTAAAATACTCATTAACATACCACAAACATAATGGCAGTATCCAACATCAAAATGGAAGCTCTGGCAGCAACAAAATGGCCCGAGTCTGTAATGGAGGACGAGAGAAAGAAAGTATGTATAGAGAGAAAAAGGTTAGAATGAAGAAAAAGGGGTTTTCGCGTTATAATGTTTGAGATCAATATTACTGATGGAAAATCTGTTGGTAATATTTTAATGATACGAATTGTTTCATTAAAATATTTTGCTGATAGGAAATCCGTTAATAAAAAAGAATCTGGTGGAAATTCAATTTTTCGAATACCAATGTACAATCCATTAGTAAAAAAAGGAAAAAAATATAAAACTATCTTATATAAATTACCAACGGATTAGCTGTCGATTACGATTTCCTACAACTAAGCGCCAACATTTATCGACGGTTTGACCAACGTATATGTAAACCATCGATAATATTCGACAGCAAAACTTTGATTAAATTTTCCTACGGATAATTCGTCGATAATACCGACGGAAAATCCGTCAATTTTTCGTTAATTTCTAGTAGTGCTTTTATTCATTGAAAAAATATCATGAACCTTCATTTTCAAAAACTTAAATTATTGAGTAGAGGCACATAAATGGTTAAAATCTTAACACGCTCTCTTATGCAAGAGTCTCTTCGGGCTTGAAGTGCGGACAATGCATAGGTCCATTATACTTTGTGCTAAAATTTAGCTTTTATTTAGAAGAATGAGGGCAAATAAAGATCAAACTCTAAACTACTTAGTTATATAATAGCAGTTACTAGTGGTTACTATGGCAGTTACTTTATGAAGAGGAGCATTTGTCCATGGAAACTCTTCAAACAGTTACATCTATTCATGGAAACTCTTCAAACAATTGCATCTATTCATGAAAACTTTTCAGAGTTGCATTTGTTCATATCCAAAGAGTTGCATCTTGTTGGAACAAAAATAGAAGGAAGATCAATGGATTAATCAGTACGTGATTCGATGAGTGTTGAATGTGAAGGAATTCGAAACTGACGGAAGTATTGATTAGGAAGGCATGAGGAAGCACGAGAAGGTAAGCTTGCCAAAAAGGATCGAACTGTTGGTAGAAGAAGATGTAAGGATCAAAGCAAATTCGAAATCGAATAAATGAGGGTTATTCGCAAATGGAAGCATGGACCATAGAAGAAGTTCGACCTTAAAGGGCCCACTCATAATTTAGAGCATGGGATGAGAACGTGGATTCTGGAAAGAGAAAGTTTATGGATGTGATTTGAGACTGAAGATACAAAACGTGGGTTTATGCACCTATTTTCTAGGGATTTCTGTGCCTATAAATACTAAGAGTAGGATTTAGTTTAGGATAGAATTTTACACACTTGATACATATCAAAACTCTGTCAAAATGTCCACTCTCACATTAAAGAGCATCTAAGAACTCAAGTAAATGTCCTCTGTTTTTCCATTCTTGTTTGTTATTTGATTCATTTCTCATTTGTTACATTATCATTTTCTGTTTGTGAATACTTCATTAGTTTATTCTTGTTCTTTCAATTTATCAATCTTTACTGTTTATGTTTTTAAATTGACATTATTAAATATGAACTTATAAGAGGGACTGCTTCCGGTCCCCGAATTGAGATTCGCGAATCAAATTGATTTGTCGATTTATTTGTTTTGTTGACAAAAAAATCAAGAAAACACATCTACTCATCCAATCCAAGATGTCTATAAATATGACAATCAAGTTGCAAACCACACATACACAATCTCAAAATCAATCCAAACCCATCTCCATTCTTCTTTTATGCGCAAAACAATTATAGACATTATCATTCTTGTAAATTATAATTGGTATAGTGTTTGATTGTGGTAGTGCAAAACAAATCAAGAATTCTTCATTTTATCCTGCAAGAAATTTGCCATTAACCCGTTTATATCCAAAAATTTGGAATTGGTGGGGCAAATTAAGCCTAAAGGAAAGTGTGTGTACACAGACGCCCTGAACGTTTTGTGCATAATTTCATATTCGCTTCTATGCAGATTTTGGTGCCATCGTTCATCTCCAACAATTTGCCATCATTTTTTCCAACATGAAATACTTGAAGCTTGACACGTTAAAAACAGATTTTATTCAGACTTAATTTATTTATTTGAAAGAGTCAAATTAAAAGTTAAGTCTGACTTATTTAAAAGTATAAAAAAATTGTACTCGAGTACTCATTTACACTATAATATAAATGGAAAATAAGATAGTTAAACCCTATTTGAAAGTTTTAGAATTAGGTAAATAATAAATAGCATAGATTGCTGAATAAAATTATAATTCTCTAAATAAAATTACATTTTAGTAAATTACAATTACACTAAATTTTTGGTTTCTCCCTAGGAATGAGATTTTCTCAGGCGCCAGTTTGGTGGATATAACTTATCGAAAAACTCTTACAAAAGTGATGGGACGATATGTTGAAGGTCGTGTTTTAAGTTGTTGAAACGGGGAGTTTTAAAAGCATTTTTGCAGATTATGAAGTAATCACTTGGTTGAAGCTGAAGTGTGTTTCATTCATGCTTCCCTGGGCAAAGCTTGATCAGTTGATTATTCTATAATGCTATTTAAGGAGAATCAAATGGATATGTGGAGTATTGAAGATGGAGTGGCTGAGGATTTTATCATAAAGGACTCTAACATTTTGGTGTATGCTATTGTTGAGTTTGAGATGAAATTTTTGTCTTCTTTATTTTTGGGAATTCTAATGTAAGGTATTATGTTGCTCCGCCTTTTTGTAGAGTTTTAATAAAATATTAAAAAATATATTTTTTACATAAAGTACAATATTTTTATTTTATATATATATATATATATATATGCATTCACAACCTATTCATGACCTTTTATTAATAGAAATTAAGCTTGACTTATTAATATAATAAGTAAGCCGGCCTAAATTTAAACTTAAACTTGTTTGATTATTTAAACAAGTAAGTTTGACAGACCATCTAATGAGTAAAACTTGAATAACTCTAACCTTATATACATCTTTAAAAATTGTATTAAGTGTATGCTGAAAATGATAAAAAATAAAAAAGGGTGCACAACAATTCTGTCGGTAAAAGGAAACATAGCAAAAGTCGAAATTTTTTAATTTCACACATATATCTTTCATTGGAAACAATCCTATTCAAGGCACAATCAAGTACAAAAATGTGAATATCTCTTTCTTCTGGGATTCAAATTATATTTTGTCAAATTGTGGGAGACTAACCTCTTCAGTGCATCTAAGCTTTATTGATGAAAAAAGTCAAAATTAATAGTCAATAAACATATTCCTACTTTCACCCAATTTTTATTACATTATTTTCTTTTTAAGTAATAAAATAAGTGAAACATATTTTTCAATATATATTTTGAGTAATATTATTTGTATTACATTTTGAGACATCTTTAAAGGGACACTCCAAAGTGTGAATTAAGTATTGAATTAGTATTGGTTGAAAAAAAAAATTGAAATCCACTTTTGACTAATGTTTAAGAGACATATTAATATATTCTTTTGAAGATCCCAAAAAGTGGTACAAATAATATTATTTATACAATTTTTTTCCTAAACAAATATGGTGATAAGAAAAAGTGTTAAAAATTTATGCATGAAAATAATATTTATATAAGTTGTACATAAGGCATCTAATTGACATTTATCTCATATACATTGGCGTAAGGTATATGCATTACACCTCGACATGAGATATATTTCGCCATTCATTTATTCTTTCATCATATACAGTGTCTATAAATAATGAAGAAGACATGATTGAAGCTCTGGTGAAAAAAAAAAAAAAAAAAAGGACCAACAAGAACTGAGGGTGTGAGCAAGAGGGCCCGGCCGCCAAAAAACAGCGGGAAGAAAAAGGCCTGATCAGCGGCTCTAGGGAATGATATGCTAAACTGAAGGTTACTGGGGTTTGATTTCGGTTTATCAAGATGGGGAAAGAGGTGTTGGAAGTTGCTAATAATAAAGGTATGTACAGGAAAATGGGGTGTGGGAATAACACTGTGTTCTGGTCTGATTGTTGGGTTGGTGAGGGAAACGTTTGGCTTTGGAATTTCTTATGGAGGAGACAACTTTTCTCATGGGAAGAAGAGATGGTGCAAGATATGACCATTATGACTAACCAAGTTAACTTGGCTGAGGGTCTGCATAATGTCTGGCTGTGGAGTTTTGGAACCTCAGGTTTGCATGACGGTTTGCATCATGTCCGGGTCTGCTTTTGTTGCATGGCTGGGTGAGCCTTTTTATGAATTTGAGAAAAGGATATGGTCTTCCTTGATGCAGCTGGTGTGTTTTGGTCTGTTTGGTGGATTAGGATCAATTTTTTTTTTTTTTGAGAGATTTGAACCAGATTGGGAGTTTGAATTTCAGCAAATTAAATTGACACTAGAATACCGATGCTTAATTGTTTCAAGTAATTTGGCACTTCTTCCCCTTGCATAAGGTCTTCGGTTTGAATTTGTGAATAGAAAAAGTTAACGCTAAGAGAGTTTTACTCTAATAATGGGCCTATATGGCTCAACCCAAAATCGTTAAAACCCAATGTACTTTTGGATTTAGGTAGTATTTGGAAAAAAAGAAAAAGGGCAAGACTATAAAGAGGTGGTGCCATGTTTTCCCAATCTCTACTGGTTTTGCGTCTCGAAATCTGCTTACAGTTAGGAGGGAGCAATGAAGGTTGTTGTACGTAGCAGGATTGCGGGATTTTGGTACTAGCAATCTCTCTTTGAAATAATGATGTGGCTATTGGAAGTGTATGGCATGTGGGGATAAGGCATGAGTGCATGTGGCTTCAACCGAATGAATGCATGTTGGGAGCTTACCTTGAAGATTGGTATATAGGTGTTTGGTTTATGGGCCAGTGGTTTTTTGTTTTTTTTTGTTTTTATGTCTATTTTTGCTTTGACTTATTCACTTTGATCATTATATTTTTGTTTTTTGATATATGGTTATATCAGCACCTAACCCTCACCTAAAGAGGGAAGATAAAGGTCCAGATCATTGTATTTTTTATGAATCCTTTGTATCCGCTTGCTCTTTATGGAGAATCTTGAGCTTTCTTTTGAACTATCAAAAAAATTACAGTGTCTATAAATACACAAATATTCCAAAATATTTCCCTTTTCATATCCCTACGATCTGCCTCTGCAGTCTCCAACCAAGAAAAACAACATAATCCAATTTTCGATATATTACACTTGTTAAGAGTAATTTGTACAATGATAAAAGCATAAAAGTAAGACACTGGACCCTCGTAGAAAAGAAAAAGGCATAAAATTTTGGCCCACTCATCACCATATAGAATACTTTATATCTTTCCTCCTATATAGATGTCTACCCTTTTTTATTCAACATGTCTACTCTCATATTCACTTTCTATAACCAAATAACATTATTTGGCCTTTTATATGTAAAATAAAAAAAAATGAAAAATGAAAATCACCATTTTGCCGCAGAAGTCTGGTCTATGATTCTTCCTGAAATGGCAGTGGCAAGTGCTGCCGTGAAATTAGGATCTCTTGTCAAGGAAGTGGCCATTTGTTGAACCAAAAACTGGTGAATAGAAGACTTTTGTGCTTTGTCATCGAATCCTGACTGGACCAAGTCAAGCGTTGCGGTTGGGCCTCCACTTGGAATAATATTAGGGGTAGGTGAGGAAACAGGAACTGAAACTGAAGGGATTTCAATACTTTGGCTTGAGACAAGTGAAATTTCGGCTTGGTGACGTCCATGGTTGTGCTCTCCTTCATATGTTGCAACCAGTATAGTGGGGTCTTCTACACTTCTTTGCACCTAATCAATATTTGTTGATGATAAAAAAAAAAGAAAGAAAGAAATCAAACTTGATCTTGCTTATTGATGATTTAATCTAAAATGGTGTCAATTTTTAGATATCGTTAGGTTTATTTAATTTTCGTTACAAAAGTCTAAAATTAAGAAATAAAATGAAAATAAGATGAGAATTTATCAATAATATTAAAAACATATCAACACAAAATAGAAACATGAAAACAAACCAAACAATCTCCTAATTTTTGTGAACATAAAAGAGAGGTTAAATAAATAATAATCAGATTAGTGAATTACCTTCTTTTTCACTGGGCAGCTTGGGGCGAAGGAGCAACGAAAGTAAGCTCTTGGAGAAGGGTTATCTCTGGTGACCTTTTGACCATATTTCCTCCACTGATATCCGTCCATCACGTACTTTAATACCCAGAAAGTTAATCAGAATTCTCAATATTAGTACTTGAAAGCCTCACAAATTTACACGAACTACTAACAATTGAAGCTATAGTTACATATGCATATACTGAAAAATTTGGGTCAAGTTGAATTTACACGTCAAACTTAAATAACAATTAATAGGTAGGCTTCGTATGTGGGAACTTACGAGGCTGGTATCTGATGCATCCGTCTTCACGAGAACCTTGGAAGCCTTATTAGGCGATATGATCATATCCTTAGGCCTTTTGAATGATTCCTCCTCGGTACTTGTGCTATTCTCACGAGTGTTAATGTTATTATTATTTCCTGAAATACCTAACATACTGCCACAATTTTCACTCTCAGCTTTTCTTTTGCGTGATTGTGCAATTGGGTCTATGTTCATCAATTGGCTCAAATGATTTTGCATAGCCCGGTAGTTCCCACATATGTGGCTCAGCATCTCAGTTAGCCTCTTATTCTCACAACTCAGACGATGCAACTCTTCGACCAAAACTTCAGCCTGGCCAGAAAAAAAAAATTCCAGCGTTACAATTAAAGACTCAAGGAATTGAAAGATAGAGAAGATTATGTATGCAAAAATGTTAATTTTATATACTAATTACCACAACGTCCGTGTGATGAGAAGGAGAAGGAGAAGGAGAGAGATTTAGATTGAGTGAAGTATCAACGCATGTTGATTCCATTGCAGAATTTGCTTCTCACTTATATGAAAATAAGAATATGAGAAATTAAGGTATATGGTTGGTTTAGACTTTGAAGTGAATGAGACGATACCTATCCAACGAATATATAGATGGAAATCGAGAAGCGGAGGGAGAACTTTAACTATTGTTTATTATTTTTTGAGGCAACGAAAGTAGCTGGAAATGAGAGTGAAAAAGCAACCTCCTCAATCCACGTCATCTCCAGTTCGTCATCGCCGAGGCGTATATAGTTTTATTTTATTAATACATAATTAAACATATGTGACGATATACCTTAACATGATTGCCCCGCTATATAAAAATAAATCTTAAATTCAAGTAAATTTTATTTGCAATATTAAAAGTTTAAATTAGATAATATATTAAGAATTTAATTAGCATGCACTGACAATATAAAATAATTTTATACCGTTAACCAATAAAAATACTGGAAAATAAGAAATCATGGTGGGTCCTCATTATAATCGATAGTTATTTATATAAGTTGACATTTTTTACTATTTCTATTTACTGATAATATAAAATTATTTTATTGTAAAAGTGTATTTAAATTAAATTCTTATATTAAAAGAAAACATTGAGGTCATATTTATTGTGAAAAAAATATGGTTCAATTTTGCATTAGTTAATACGAACACGTAAGAGAAAGTAAAGCAAATTAAATTGAGAGTAGACAAATAATTAAATTAAGCGAGAGATTAAAAAATAGAATTTAATTTTAATGTACTATTTGCGTGAAAGAATTTACACAAATATTTATTATATATTTTCACCTCAATAATAATATTTGATTTAATTATTTAATATTTAAAAATTTTATAAATAAAATATATAATTAAATAATAATATAAAATTATTTTATATTAACAATATATCAAAATTAATCGAAAAAAAATAAACAAAATCATTAATAGTGATGTAGATTTGAGTCTCAAATATCATTTTGGTCTTTGTATTTTCATTAAATTTTTATTTTACTTACCATTGTATTAATTTTTATTAGTATATTTCTCATAGTTTCCCATGATTTAGGTTTTGATCTTTCGTAATTAAAATAAAAATAAATTAAATTATAACAACTAATCATTTATGAAATTTAGAAATTAATATTTCTAAAATTAGTAAGTATAACGATTAAAATTGAAAGAAAAAAAAAAAGAAACGGCCTTACTTAAATTTATAAAAACTAAAGATTAAATTTAAGATAAGGACTAAAATTTAAAAAACAAATAAAATTATATTAACCAAATTTAAATTCAGTACAAATTGTAAAGCTAAAATTTTGTTTAAACATAAATGAAAATGGCCTATTTATATACATGATTTACAATAAGTTATAATAATTATGTTTGATTCATATAGTTGATCTTATTCAATAAAAAAACTGAACTTATTATTGTTTAAAAGTTTTTGATTTTTTATAAGTATCTTCTCATCAAAGATAATCTTATTTGAATATTATAGAGCATATGGAGACTCTACAACTAAGATTCGTATTATAGTTTACCACATTATAATGAAGTATTTCTTTTACTATTGGATTAAACTTCAGTTAGTATTGTTATTAAAAGTTTAAATCCTGATGTCAATATTTTGAAGGAAAGAAAATTACACAAATATCATTGAATTGAAGATCACGTGAATAATTATGAGAATTAAAAAAATAAACGGGCATTCGAGAGAGAATAAATTAAAGCATTAATGGAGCGTGCTCGAGCAAGAATTCCACCTGATAAATAAAAAGAAAAAGTTGATGTTGAAGTTTGAGTTGCTTTTATCTCATTGACTCTGTCACCTTAAGTATTCCATTTTCCCCAGATTTATGAGTGGTTATATCTTTTCATTGCATGTTTCTTAATTTAAAGAAAACACAAAAGTACCTTCCTCGGTTTTCTTTCTTGTTGACAGTCTGCTTTAACACAAAAGTATTTTCTTTTCTTTTCTTTTTTCTGATTCCATTTTCAAGCTTACCAAACTAAACGTCTGTGAAGTCTGAAAACTTTTGTTTTTCTATTTTAGTAAGTATCATTATTATTTTAATAATTTTTTCAACGGACAAATACACGTGGTTGTGATTCAATTGGAAAAAGGGGATGAAGATAGTTCTGCAGGGCCGAAACTACATACAACTTTGTCTACCACATGCCCCACATCCATGAAAAAATGATACTATATGTCTATTATAATTAACTTTAGTACTCCTTACTAGATATTTGCCCTGCTAATAGTTCAAATAATTGTTGATGTGATATTAACACGTTAACAAATGAGATTACTTTTGATATTGGTGTAAAAAATTTTATATTATTATTTAATCATGTGTTATTATTATATATGTGCCTTTTGATGGATTAATTGTTTAATATTATATTAATATATAATTAAATGATTATATAAATTTTTTTTATATTAATAGTACATGTTAAATGTAAATTCTTAAAAAACTTCTAATTTTTACATTTAATTACTTGAAAGATAATAGTTGGATGTTTGTTTCATGATGCACAAGGAGAAAAATCTTCTATAGTTCTATAATATAAAATGTTTGTATGGGTTGACTTTTGTGTCAATTGAAATTATTATTTTTTTTACTCTTCAACTTAAAAGAAATATAAAAATAAAAAATATCTTACGTGATAAGAAGATTTGAATTCAGTAGTTGAAAGGCGTTTTAAAAAAAAAAATTTCAAAGTATTTGCTCATTTGACAAATGAAAAATTAATTTTCTAGATAACGGTTAAACCCCTAAACGGGGACTCCTTTTAACAATATTCTTTTTACATCTGCACGAATCTCATAATCGAATTTAGAATTGTATGCTTAAAGGACCAAATCCCCTTCCATTTGGACCAACTCTTTATTGGTAAAGGCTTTTAAAAGTATCAAATATATATATATATTTAAACTCAATAGTGTATTCAGGAATTTAAACTTGTAAAAAAATATTCATAAAAAAATTGTCTTAATACTCCAAATGAAAATTAATATGATCATATTTAAATAAAAATTAATTTTGATATATTATTAGCATAAGGTGTTTTATATTGTTAATCAATTAAGTATGAGAGACTTAGATAGTTTGCATGAGGTTATAAATTTAAACATCAATATCACCAATATACCAATAAAAAATACTATTAATCAATTACATTTTAATTTTGATGTAACTTTTAAAGAAAATTATTGTTAAGAGTTAAATATTTTTAAGAGTAAAATACAATCCCTTGAGAGAGTTATTACACTCGTCTCCATAAAAAAGTAAAATAAACTATACTTTAATCTATTTTAAAGTTTTTTATTAATTTTCTATTATCTTAAGTTTATTATTTTATTATTGACCAAAATACCCTTTATTAATAGTTATATATATTAATTTTTTAACAAAATAAAATATATGTGGCTTGTAATAATATAAAATATTGATATATATATATATATATATAAAATTATTACTATATTAAGAGAACAAATTATTAATAGCAACGATAATTTGTATTAATTATTTTTTCAAAAATAAAAATTACATATTTTCTCAACTTTTAATTTTAGAAAATTAATGTATATAAAAATAAAAATTATTTTTTAATATTATATATAAAGATGAATCACAAAGAAGATAATGAGAACAATTTTGAGATTTTATTATAAAAATATATATTAATATTCTAAAATTATATCTAAAAAATGCATAATTTTTGTTTTTAAAATGAATAATTATTACAAATTTTTGTTATTATTAATAATTTATTTTCTTAATATACTAATAATTTAAAAATTTAATTAAACAAAATATATATAAAAATATTAAATTAAATATTATAATTACCCACATATATTTTATTTTGCAACAAAATAATTTAATATGTATAATTATTAATAAAGGATATTTTGAACAAAAATAAAATAATAAATATGGAGAATTAATGAAAAAATCGAAAATGAATCAAAATGTAAAAGAGAAGAGGGTATATTTTAAAAATTGAGCAGAGAGGAGCACAGTATAATAAAATTATTCTCAAAGGATGGGATTATATTTTACTTTAACTTTTAATAATATAATAATTTACAATTAAATATTTATATAAAAATAATATATACTGAAATGTATCAAAATTAAATTCTTTAAACAATGTTACAGAGCCTGCGAGAATTGAATTAGGAGATACATATAATTCGTTAACTTGCAAATTATTGAAAAGAAAAATCCACACTTCCTTAAATAATCGATAAACAAAACTATATCCTTGATTATTGTATATCTTTGAATTTTAAACGATCTGGAAATCCCCCTAAATTTTATGGGCAACTTCTTGAGATTGTTCCTCGCGCAATACTCTCCATTTGGAAAGATTTCAGGCTTGGCCCCGAATAAACACGTAGTGAAAATTATTTGGGGCACCAACGGGATCTAGCCCAAAAAGACAATGTTTAAATTTAATTATTCCAAGTTGCATAAATTGTTTGACCCAAAAAATATTACATAAATTAAAAATGTGATAGCTATCGCTAAAGGACTACCAAAACAAAACCAGAAAGTCGGCTACACAACCACAAATGATTAAACTTAAGACTTTTACAGCTTTACTAAACAAAACCTTTAAAGACTTTTCGAGAACAATTTTTTATATTATCCTTTAAACTTTCATTTATTAAAAAGTTTGATTTATATCCCTATCAATCAATCATATAATTATGATCTAATTATCTCTTCTAATAATGTTATCATAAATATAAGTAAATGATAATTAAAAAAGTTATATAATAAAAACAATTTTCAAATGCCCTCTAGAAACACTAGAGCGTTGGCAGTGGGATTAAAAATGCAACACGCAAATTGAAGGGAAATTGCCGTCGAGAACTTAATGAGATATTGACTCAAAACTGACCTTGACTTGAACTTGGATTGGAAACTGCATGAATACGACAATTTGGATTCCAAATTCAAAGTTTGCAGCTGCAACGTAACTATATTTATAGTCACTAACCAAGTTCGACGTGAGCCATAGGTTAGTGAACCATTATTAATATTTATTCAAGTTTCCGAATAAATATGAAATAGGTTTAATTTATTTTTATTTTCTCCTAGAGTTGCTTCATGTTATGGTAGATGTGATATTAATAATTTTGGCTTTCTGATTTTGATCTTATACTTTAGCTATACAAAGTAATAAGACCTTCAGGTCTATGAAGAAAAGAAATGTCATACCTTTTATTGTTAAAATTGATTCAAATTTTATTTTACTTGTTTTTGATAGTTTTGTATATTTTGTAGATTTGAATTTAAATGACACTAATATCAAGATATGGTAGATATGTACCTGAGATATTTATTTGTAAATGATTAGGAGTCTTGTCTTAATGAGGATAACCCTTATTTTGAACTTTTTATCGATGAGGGTAGAATGTGAAAATAGTTGATTGTCATCCAAATTTATGTAGTTACAAATATTTATTCTGGAAAATTGTACGAGACATGAGAATAAGGGAGATGAAATTGTGAATAATGTCATAGATGATTTGAGAACTTTATCCTCAAAAATTGCATTGGAGGATGATTTACAATCTTATTAATGCAAAAGTTTTATTAGAGAAGGGTTTGTAGCTTTTATAGGTATCAGACTCATAAGCTAGAAGAAGAACAAAGAGCACGAGAGTGAGAGAGAAATGGAATATGAGAATTTCTGAAATTATGATTGAAATGAGACTTAGTGATGAATGAATACAAGTGAGATACGATATCTACAGCTTACTCAAGCTTTTGAGAGAAGATGAACAAATGTAAAAGACTTGTAACTGAATTTGGTCTGGCATAACTAACTTGCCGGCTCACACAACTAATTATATTCCCTAACATTCCCCCTCGAACTAAGAGGGGAGGACTCTCTCCTCTTAGTTTGTCTCTAAACTGAAGAAATGAAGGAGGAGAAATTGATTTGATGAATATATCTGCAACCTGTTCGGGGCTAGGAATATGGCTAATTTGAAGTTGTTTCTGAAAGACTTTATCATGCATAAGATAAAGATCAATCTCAAAATGCTTGGTCCTATTGTGAAGATTTAGACTGATAGCTAATAATACAACATTCATATTGTCACAGTAGATGGAAGAAATAGCTTTCTTAGGCACTCTCAAAAAGAAAAGAATGATGGAGATTTTGACATGTGTTGCTCATAGATCTTGTCATGTCATTCACCAACTGTGCTCGATTAGTGAGCTTAGTTAAATTGAACATCATTCCTAATTGTGAGAATATATTTAGTTTAAGGATTCAATTGAAAAATTTATTAGTTAGTGGTGACTATTTATAAGCCTGTGAAAGTTTAAAATGATTAGATGCTATTTTCTCTCAAATCTATAGTTAACTTACTTTTTTTAAAGGTTTAAGTCTCATCTTGTGGGTTTAGTAGAGACTCTCTAGCGAGGCTCCTAAAGAGCTTTGTAATGGGAATGAATTCTATAATGTAAAAATTTAACATAAGTTGGTTATATATATATATTTTTTATTATTGATTAAATTGTCTTTTGGTCCAAATTATGGCCCACTTGGTCAATGGTGAAAATATAAATATAATCAAGTCATGTGAAATGTTTATATGAGATAATATTCTCACTTTGTAATACGTAGGGGTATTCTTGGTTCGATTTGAATTAATTACGGGAAAAACTCAATCAATCCAGATAATGAGATTTACTCTAATTTAAATGGGATCAATGTGCTTCCATTTACGAAACAGAACCAATTGAAATTAATTTAAATCGATTGGAATTGGTTGGTTGAATTTATTTATTTTTAATCAAAATTTTTACAAAATACAAAACAATAGACTTAAAGTTCATTGAACTAAATTATTATTATTTTTAATACAATCTCACAACTTTGAAATATAAACTAATTATTGAAAGTTATACAAATATCCAAGATTAAGAAAACTAGATTGGGTATTGAATTAGTCAAGACACTGATTCAAAGGTTCAAAGTTTCAATTAGTTTAATCGTAAGTTCAATAAGAATATAATAAAATATATATATTTAATTATTTATATATATAAATATATACATATGATTAATTAGAAAACAAAAAATTATATTAAATCATTAACAATAACCAAATAAAAATTAAAAAAATTAAGTGAAAACTACCCAACACCTTAAGTGGTGTGA
Organism: Pterocarpus macrocarpus; assembly: GCA_031439585.1. Taxonomy (NCBI): domain Eukaryota; kingdom Viridiplantae; phylum Streptophyta; class Magnoliopsida; order Fabales; family Fabaceae; genus Pterocarpus; species Pterocarpus macrocarpus. The sequence goes on from CM062514.1 coordinate 37,886,190, forward strand.
CACGTATTAAACTCTCCCTTTTCTTTTTCTTCTTCCATACTCTTCCCTCACTTTTTCTTCCCCGTTCCCCACTATTCCTCACTTTCATTTTTTTCCTTCTCTGCATTTTTTACCTTTGCCCTCTCGCCAGTGGTCTGTTCGAGCTGCACCTTCCAACCAGTCTAGAGCAGAATATGGCATCGCTTGGAGCAGAATCCTCAACTAGAACCCGTCACACTCTCCCACCAGAAGCTGCGAGGACGTACGTGCTCGAAGATCAACATCGTAGTGAGGTTGAAGACGAATAGTGGGCGAATTGGACACTAGGCGGTGAAGGACGGACATCGGATGGCTGAATGGCGGCGGTTGCGTTCTTCTTCCTTCTTCTATCTTTCTTTTTTTTCAAAGAAACAATAGTATTTGTTTTACAACAAAAAAAAAAAATCAAATTCATAGAACCAGTAAATCGATATAACCGATCCAGTTCACATTGGTTCAACAATTTTTTCTGGTTTGTCATCGGTTTTTGAGACTAACGATTCAAGGATGATAACCGAATCGGCCTAGTGTCCGATTCCTGGTCCAACAGGTTCGATTGGCTTGTCCGGTCTGATTTTCTTAACAATGCAAATATCTAATACTAAAAATTTAAGACACAATAAAAATTTTGAAAAAAAAAAAGGTTGCATAGTTGAAACTTGATAGAACTAGTTGGTTTAATATGTTTCAAATATTTTTTAATATTTTATATGAATTATTTTTATAATGTTATCTAATTATAAGCAATCAATTTTATTTTATTTTTTTGGTGTAGAAAGATTTCATATGGATTATTTTCCTACTTTCATATAATTTCAAGCAATCAATTAAAACAATTAAACCAGGTGAACTTGGACATAACATTTTTTTTACCAATTCAATATATATTCCGATTTCAACGGCATTAGTTCACACGAAATCATTGTTTAGTTTCTCTCTATTTCATATATGCAAGTCAGGAGAACTCTTAGGTGGTCCTTGTGTCTTAATGTCCTAATGGTCCTTGATTAAAAAAAAAGTTAAAAAAAATTAATAAAATTATATTTTTATCCTAAGCCATATCCCTCCCCACTCCGAACCTACTGCTTCCCGTCAACCGCCATGCCTTCTCCAACAGCCCTGCCCACTCAAATTAAACCCCTCATGTTCATAATAAAACTTCGAGCTCAAACGAACTTCCAAAAGTTATTACATGATGGAAATACCAAATTCAACTCAACCCCAATTATTAGATAATGGGTGGATTGAAGTGCTTGCTAGTTGACATAGGTAAAGATTGCTTTCACCCTACATATTGTAGGCGAAGAACTCCTTGAAGGAAGGATGGACGTGTAGGAAGGCCATTGGTGGCGAGAGGAAAGAGGCAACGATAAGGTGCTTGGCATTGGCATGGAGGAAGTCGATGCCAGCATTGTTGCAAAGAATATGGACGCTGCTTGCAACATCGACGGAGAGGGGGCCGACGAGGGTAGGGAAGAAGAAGAAGGTGGTGGAGAGGGAGGGATTATAAGCTAATTCCTTGATCATGATTTTCCACTCCATATTTATATTTTTCATAAGTTTTAAAGCATGATGATACCAAGGGAGGGAGGGGCAATAGTGGCAGGGCGCCGGGGGAGGGAAGCATTGAAGTGGATCTTCTCGATTAAAAATTTTATATGATAAGATTATATGTTAATTTTTATCATTGATTAAGAATATATGGTCAATTATGAAACCTATAAGAATATCTAATCAATAGTAAAAATTAACAAATAATTTTATTATATGAAATTTTCAATTAAGAAGATCCATTATCAAAAGAGCATCGTTTTGATGGACGGAGTAGGAGTAGAATGGAGTAGAAAAATTATAAAAGTAAAATGATAGAATGGATAATTTATATTTTTATTAAATATTAAATATAAATATAAATAATTATAAAATTATTTTTTAAAAATAAAATATTTTAATCTCAATCATTGGTCATAATTTTAATAATTAAGATTTATAGATTATCATAATTCCTAACTCAAGAATCCTCCGTGCAAGTCATGCTTAGCTCAGGACAAGTATAAGGTGGTCCTTATAATTTTGGCCTAGTTGCTACGGACCACGCTTTATGATTTTGAATTCTATTTGAGTTGTCATGTCATAAGTAGTCTGATTTTAATTCATTATTTTATTATGTGTACGTGTCCGTGTGCTTTATTTAATTTTATTTCAAATTTTAAAGAATTATTTCCCTCATCCGTGACCTGTAGTTCGCAACGTCACCTCCTCTCGTCACCCAGCTTTTGATTTGGTCTTTAATATCTCCGTTTCTCCCACATGATTCTAGTTCCCAAATTTTTTTAACTTTCCAGCCTATCGTTCTGTCGGTAGGCCTACTTTTTCTTCTGTACAGGAAATTGCTTCGTCTCTTTTGATCATTTTTCCAAGACAATTTTGACCCATAAACTTTTTTCTTCCGTTATAGAGTTTATTTTAATTATTTTGCCCCAAGTCAGATAAAATAAATTAGAAAACAGTCTAGCGCAGGAAACTCCATTTATATTTAAACAGGGATGCACAAGTACTTTCCTTCAACAAGTTTTATTAAAGCAATAATGTTAGACACATGCATAATTTTTTGTTTTTTCATATGATAAAATTAGAAGATATAAGTTTAAGAAATTTTTTAAAATCATCTTATTATAATTAAATAAAAAAACTATAAAATATTATCAACATTTTTTTAATAAAAAATATCACCATGTTTTCATTGCTTGAACTCTGGCTCCGGCGTTTGATTGCTAGTTGACGTGTCCGTTGCACACACAAGCCAATCCGTCGAAAAAAAAAAAGGGGCTACATAAGCACCACAGTTGAACCGGTCTGGTATGCTTTGAATGGAGCTAGCTAGTGAATGCAATTGCATACACAATTTTGTGGGCTTGTCATGTCAGTTAAGGTAAAGTGCGTCGAAGACTATAAATTGGTTTTGGTCAATCAAATAAAATTTGGCATCAGTTCGAAGAGAATCTTTCAAAATCAAGGGAAGTCAAGTCTTGGCTACTTTTATAATACAATCTCTTTCATATTCTGGATCTTAAGATTGACGTCATCACGCTGACATAATGCATATGATGATAGTGCTCATGGTGATGATACATATCGTTTTCAAGGAAAAATATCATGCACTGTGGATAGTATGTTGATTAATGGACGGAAAAAAAGTATCAGCACAAAGAAAGTGTGCACCGCACAAAGCAGTAAATGGATGGCCGAAATTTTTACATTGTAATGATTAAAATTTTGTATTAGCTCATTTCAATGTTGTTGTACTGTGTATGTGAGGAAAAAGTTTATGCATATATCGTGATGGTTTGATATAGTTTCACAAGAATTTTGCCATTTGGTACAAACGTGGCCGTTACAAAAAAGAGCAAAGGTACGTGCTAAAATTTAATTGCATGTTCAGTTTTGATAGGATAGAAATCATGAGAGATGAAGAAAAAAATTCCACAAAATTTGTAAGCAATTCATAATTGAAATTTCCGTAGTGAAAATCACTACTCTTATTACAATCCTTTATTTAATTAAAAATTAAATTAAATCTAATATATTATTAATATATATATATATATATATATATATATGTGACTTTTAATGTAATTATTATAAAAGTCAACATTTTTAATAATATGATAATACATGATTAATTGATTATATAAAATTTTTTTATAATAATAGTATGAGTTTAATTGGTATGTACCAATAATATAAAACAGTTTTATATCGTTAATCAATAGAAATAAAGGAAAATGAGAAATTATGGTGGATCCCTCACTATAATAGGTAGATATTTTTATAAATTGGCACTTTTCACTATTTCTATTGGCTGTGTAAAACTGTTTTACACTGTCAGTATATTTAAATTAAATTCTAATAGTATATTAAAATTAAATTTATAAAAATTAATTTTTTATTATCAAAGTATAATCAATTAAGGTGTGTTTGGATAATTTTTAGAAAATATTCAAGATAAAAAAAATTAAATAGAAGCTAAAGCAATTCACTATATACTTATTAAAAAAATAGAAGTAGAAGCAATTTTTTATATATTTCTTATTTCGATTATGTTTTTATTGAGAAACTTATGTAAACAAATTGCATAAATTTCAAAAATATTTTTTCTAAATGTTTTTCCTATAAAAATACAAACAAACACACTTGTTTGAGAGAATGAATATATTGCTTATGTAGAAATCTTCGAGAAAGCTAGTCATTCTAGCTAAAACCTCAATGGAGATGAAAAGGAACACTCCAATGCTACAAATTAGCTTTCTAAAATGAGAAAATGATAGGACCAAAGAAGTACTTAGTCCTCGAGTATTCGCCGTATTTATGAAAACACCTTGCATAGTCAATATAAGGATTATGGTTAGTTCTTTCGTCACCTCCTGGTTTCTAAACTCCATTAAGGAAAGTTTAACCTAGTGATTATTCAGATTCTCAGAATAGTTTAATCAGCTCGACAATTTTGCAGTTACCCTCTTACCATTTACTTGATTGGCGTAGTTCAATCCAAACATAACTTCATAGGGTCCACAATCATTGAATGAAAGGATTTTTATATTCACTAAACAAAGAGGCTTGAGGATCTAGTCTCAAAATAATGTATGTAAAGATATTTTAAAGATAAAAATAAAGAGGCCTGAGCCCACACAATTAGTCGAGTCCAGGCATCTTTGGCATGTGAAGCGCAACTAATCCAAGCACTTGGTCCTGACAAATAATGCACCCGGGCGTCCCAAGAGGGGTGTTGTACACTAATCCAAACGTTTTGATAACAAAGTCTCCACTTCAATAGGAATGTTCAAATCTAATTCAATTCAATCAAAATTACTAAATTAATCTAATTCAAGCCAAAAATTGATTATTGCAAATATATAGATTAGATTGGATTTTGTTTTTTATAAACTATATGGATTGGAGTGAATTTCGTATTCAATTTCTAAAATTGATCCAATCCAATTCAAATTGCATAATATTATATAATATAATTTTTATTATTAAGTTTATATTTTTAATTATAATAATTTAAATTTATTACATAATTTTCTTTATTTATGTGTCATTCTCACTTAAATAATATTTTATAAATATTAATGAGTTACTTTTATTTTTTATTTTTATTTACTTATTTAATTGACTTATGTTATTTTTATTGTATAATATTTTAAATTTTAAATTTTATTTCGTTAAGAACCGATTTAATCCAAATCATAATAAATTATATTATTTGGATCAGATTGATTTTTCACTCCAAATCGATCCAAATTAAACCGCGAACATCCTACACTTCGAACTCTCCAATAAAGGAAGTATCATACTACATTATGAAATGTTATACTTTGAGATAGAAAAATTATAATTATGATATGAAAAATTGTGACATTTGGACTATTTATTACATTTTGAATGCTATGGATTGAGAATGCAATATAAGAGTTAGCACCAATCAGTACAATAAATATTTCTGATATGGTAACTTTCGATACCACAATTGTAACCTTTTTATTCAGTATAACTTTTAGAGGTCGTATATGATACTCTCTTCAAAGCAGGCCTCTGATAGCGAATAACCAATTAAGTTCTCTAGGAGGAACGACAACTTCCTGAAAACAAAACTGCTTCAAGATCCAATTCGCTAGCATAAAAAAGTTGCCTCCTCAAAAATTATGGGAACTTGTCCAGCAACTTATTACAGTGCATATGTTATGGTTCACAGCATGAGTCATTTAGCAAAGACAATACTATAGACTCAAAGTCAGTCTCAACAATCATTACTCTAAAGCCGAAATTCCATACTGAATCTAGCCGATCGCTTTTACGGTGGAGCTCACAAGTTTTTGTCTATTGTGGATCCCTTAGTGAAATTATCCAAAAAAAAAAAAAAAACCCTAAGATATATATATATATTTTTTGATAAAAAAACCCCTAAGATAGATAACATAAGATCAGAATGAACGGGTGAAATCAATCAAAATGAAGAGAATGACAAAACATCCCATTCACCCAAAATGACAAAACAACCCTTCACTTGAACAGTTAAACCTCTATCCCACGTCCACCAACCCATTCTTTCTCTCCACCTCACTGCCCCTTCCCCACCATCGGCTGAACCCCACCACTCCAGCTCTCTAACCCATCTCTATCTTTCAAAGCGCGTTTTCTTGGACTCAAGGTAGCCTTCTTCTCTCTCTCTCTCTCTCTCTCTCTCTTCATTCTCGTCATGGGGAAGATTGCACAAGATGCCAACAGTTTCATTTGGTGGAAGGTGCAGCTGTCACATCAAAGCAAACAACGTAACAGAGGTTAGGTTGAAAATGAGGACCTCTTCATGACTTGCTTAACCAGTGAAGATCCAATGTCCACATGTATACTCGACAAGTCTCCGATCTAAGTCTTTTTTTAACCCTTGCATCAAACAAAGAGTCATGAAAGACTGATAAAAGAATGTTATCTGATTCATGTGATTCAACACGGAAACTATTATATAATGAGGAGAAAATTCACACATGTAATTCACCTCACTGGCAGCAAGTAGTGAAGAGTCATGGTGGTGATGGCGATGCCGATAGCAAAAGGTGGTAGAGTGGGAGTGGGATGGGGTGAGATGGTGGAGGAAGAGAGGTAAGCGGAGAAAGGTGATTGTGATAGTGATAGTAGTTTTATAATTTCTTGGGGTGTTTATGGTAGACCCATCTTCAAGAAGTCCATGTTAAATGCAGCCTAATCCATCCCTTTATTTAAATGTTCCAAATTAGCTCAGCAGTAAGGGCAATGTGTCGACTCTTCTAACTTGAAGGCATTTCACATATGACAATTAATATATTGAACTTATGTTGATAGAAAATATTAAACAACTAAAATTTTGTTCCAAATTTTTGCTAGAATAATGCAATATTATTTTTCATGATTAGATGGATAAATGATCTTTATATACTTCTTTGATTTATTTAACTACTCTCTTAAAATTTTGGCAAATTTTGACTATAATTTTAATAAATAATTTTGACTATATAACATTACTTTATTCTAAATCTCCACCCACCGCATAAGCAGTAGTTGACAAATTTGTGAATTTGCATATCCCGACTTGCGAACGCTGATAATGCAGAGAAATTCCTTCATAAATATTTTTTGCTTTGTTTCTCTTTAATGTTACATCTTGCTCTCGAGGTTTCCCAAGATCCAATCAAAGTTTTGTAGGTCAATTAAGATCAAGATTGTTTATTATGGGGATAGTTAGCCAGGCATGACCATTGCTATAAAATATTGGTTGCTTTATTATTTATTTTTGTGCGATTATGAAAGAATCCCTATAAAAATTTAGATATAGACTACACATGTATTTTAGTTCCTAAAAAAATATACGTGATATCAGTTTAGTCCCTAAAAAATTTTTTATATTAAATAGATCTTTGGAAGTTTTACTTGACATCACATTAATTATTGAAAGTTTTTAATATCAAATTAGTTCCTACAAATTAAAATATGACATCACTTTGATTTTTGTAAAATATATGTAACATCAAATAAGTCTTTGAATTTATTGAAAATAAGTGATCAAATAGATATTATATTCATCTTTTAAGGATCAAAATAATGTTATATTTTAATTTTTTAGGGATTAATTTGGTGTCAAATTAAATTTTCAGATATCTATTTAATATAAAAAAAATTTCGGAGACTAAACTAATGCCACGTGTATTTTTCAGAGACTAAAAATGTATGTTTATTCTTAAATCTATCGTAGAGTGCTACGCTCTTTCCTCCGTTCATGACCTGTCTTTTTATATGCTTTAGTACTCGATTTGTGATGGAAATTTGGGGCGAATGTATGTTGTCATTCTTTCATGACATGGTGCCATTCTTTGGTTTATTTTTATTTTCATTTTTAGGTGATATATTTGCATTAATAATTATTAGACTTTTATGGGGATAACTGTAAAAATATTTTTTTATCTTCATTTTTTTAACCAGAAACTAAAAGAAAAAACAAAGTGATAATAATATAATTTTCTACAATTATTCTCTTCATCTTATATAAGGGTGCTGCCATTTGTCGCGGATGTTACACGTCTCGGATGACCTGACTCCACTATAATGTCAAGTATTTTGTTTTGAATAAAATACAGATTAAAAGCTTGTAGGACTTTGCCACTCATTAATACTGCCCGGGCTATGAAGGACTTCCTTCATATAATAGTTATTCTTAAACGAAAGTGATCACATGATGTTTAAATTGATTAATTTTTTATTTGGTAAAATATTTATAGCTTTTCATACCTAACTGTGAGATGAGATAAACAGCTTAAAAGTTAAAAATATAATCAATTGAAATGGATCTTCGTTTAACCTAAACGAAGGTTAGTGATAGATATTTTATTTATTTAAAAATATGTTATACATTAATTTTAACACAAATTTCTGAAATATAACATAAAATTAGATTTGCGTGAGCATGATATAAATGTTGAGGTCACTATACTTACATCATCGGCATGATGTATTATTATAAAAAATTTAATTTAAATGCATTAACAGTATAAAATAATTTTATATTATCAATCAATAAAAATAAAAAAAAGTATCAACTCATACAAATAATTACCTATTATAATGAGGGGCCTATCATGATTTCTCACTTTTTTCTATTTCTATTAGTTGATAATATAAAATTATTTTATGCTGTCAGTATATACCAATTAAATTTTATTATAAATTTACCGTGAAATTTATCAAGGTTTTTATTTCATTTTATATTTTTTTTATGTAGTCCTTGTTCTCTTTTTTTTTTTTTTTTGGATAATTTATGTAGTCCTTGTTGGTTAGTACGTAACACGTCAATATCACTTCGTTTGGTAACGACGTGATATAGTAGTGACATGCCAGGTAGCTTGCTTTTTCGCGTTTGAATGTTGCGTCTTGTTTGTACGATTGATTCACGATGTTCCACAAAGAACCTACTCAACGTTTCATTGGTCAATTTATGTCAAGGTGCCTTATAATTTTGGCAATTAGACATGCAAGCCTACAAGCCACGAGCACCACGATACGTATTAACAATGCTTAATGATTTTGGATTATCATTAGATTAACCAACCACGTAGTCACTTATTATAAGCGCGTTTGGATAATCATATTTTGAGCTAAGAATAATTTATAAATAACACTTGTTTATACTTTCTTTCTGTTTTTTTTAAAGAAAAAGCATTTAGTTTTAACAATTAAATTATTCTTACCAAACATACATTAATATACAGAATTACTATATATTTGGGTCCTTAAAAGAAACGAAATTTAACATATTAGTTCCTTTAAAAAAAATTTACTAACACTTTAATCTCTAAAGTTAAAACATATTATAAAGAACTTAGTACTTTCGTTAACTTTTATCCGTTAAACATCATGTTGTATTTGATTTGGATTTAATTCAGATACTGTATTTCAATAATACATATAATGAAGGCCCAAATTACTAAATATAAGGACTAAATTATTATAATATATATATAGTATTTTTATATGAAAGGTGAGGGAAGCAAATCTTAATTGTATAATTATCACTACAACAAATATGCCCTTAGACCACGCTTTTAAAAGGCGTTTTTAATCACGAAAAGTGCGGCTTTGATAAAGTTACACCACACTTTTCACCCAAAGCGCCACGCTGCGTGTCGTGGCTTATAAAACCGTGATCCTATTCTCTACTACCACGCTTATTCAAGAGAAAATGCCACGCTTTAAGCTAAAATGTGGCCTTTGACCGAAAAAAAACGTGGCCTCTCTATTGCAACAAAACAACACTTTCACTTATATTTTAAGGCCACGCTATAAGCGTGGTATTTTCTATTTATTTACAGCCACGCTACGAAGAGTGGCCTATTCTTTTTCTTTAAGACCACACTTTCAATCGTTGTCTTTCTATGTACCTAAGGCCACGGTTACAAGCGTGGTCTCTTTCTTTTCCCATAAGACCACACTTTTCATGGTGCATAACCTATTTATTTGTTTGTTCCCAAATTGGCTACATTTTTTAAATATTTCTCATATGACTACACTTTTAAATTAAGCAAAAATTATTTTAAATTTTTCATTATTTAGTAAGAATTCATTATTTTAAACTTTAATTTTATTATTAAACCAACTTCAACTTAAAGATCAATTGTATGTATGTATTTATATATACTTCCAAAGTGTGTTATAAAAATAAATAATTCAAAGATAATAATTAAACAAGTTCAAATAAAAACATCAATAGTTCATTAATAATGTCGAAAGTATCATCATGATCCAATGTTGACATATTAGCCTAAAGTACTAAAAACAAGTTTAACATAGTAGCTAATTAAGTACTAGGTAGGAACAAATAACATATTACAGTCTAATTAAGTACTAAAACAAGATTAAAAGGAAAACATTAATATGTCACAAAGTGTATGAAACACCATGATCATAACTGCCTTTCTTCACCATGCAGAGGTCAACATACTCTCCATTGCCATCCAATGCATCATCCACATTATCCTATACACATTAAAATGAAATTAAAAATATAAGGATGAAAAAGAAGAATATACAGCAACATATATTTTAGAACTAAATATTAGCAAAATCACCCAAGTAAAACTAATTATCATTGAAATCAAAAACCACATGATACCACAAAAGATATAAGCTGATAAAAATGGATCGCATAATTAATTGCATCCTTTATAGTTTTGAGCTAATGAAACTAGTCTAACCACAAAGTCTACTCAACTAACAAAGCAAGCATAGACCCAATGACACACATAATACACATAATTCAAACGCACTCAAATAATTATTTTCAAAATACTCCCATGCAAATAAGAAAGCAGTTAGATGTTAGCTAAGTTTTTATAGCCCAAAGTGCAACTAAAAGGCTGATCTCCTAATCCATTTACATAATACAGTGACCTACCAGGAGAACTCCTTTCCTGAAACTTAAAACTCTTGCTTCCTAAGATAGTTTCAGATAAAAGAAAGCAAAAAAAAGAAAAAGGCAAAAAGAAAATACAAATTAAGAAGCCTCCTTATTCCTTGTTAAGACTCATGCCCTTTTATGATTCTTTTGTCTATCACACTTTAGATTTTGGCTAATAGAAATTAGCTTATCCCTATCTCTATATATCATTTTATGTCGATGGGTTCTCATTCCCCTTGCCAACCTGCTTTCTTATTCTTCTCTGAGTGTCCCCTTGTTGTCTGAGGAGAATTCCTCGAAATTCTTGAGGCAAATATGTCATAACTGCATATAAATTTAAATGCCTCACAAATTTGTTGAACAAGATGTCCAAATTCCAACAAATTGATGGAAAATCAATATGGGGAAGTGACCAAAAAAGAAAGTATGGCCATGCAGCAATTCATGGAGCTTCTCAGAAATAATTCGTTATAGAAAAGCATGTGAAAAATAATAATGCGTGCCTTAGATATATTATAATGTATGATAACCAACAAGTTGCTTTACTTGATACTAGCTTGTTGATATTATTCTACACAAAAAAACTAGGAAATCTAAACCGAAAGATCATTAGCTCCAAGATAATAATACCCAACTTAACATGTTCATATTTAATAGTTGCAGATACTAAATTTTTGAGAAATTCTACTAAATTGCAAATATAGGAAGCTACGTAATTGTAAAAAGCAAATAGAATATAGATTAGTGGGACAAACTGTGGGGAAAAGGAAAATGAAACATAACTGAAATTTTGAAATTTATTTGAATCCAGCATCTTGCCCCTCATTTACACCAAAATGAAGCTAAGCAAACAATAAATCCATGCTAACTCATGTGGCCAGCACTTAGTTAAAAGGGAAGCCTAAAGGTCTTTTCTAGAAAAATTCAACTACCACTTTCTTTGCCTTCATTTGAACTTTGTCTTCCTTTCCCCATTTTTTACCTCTCTTTTCTCCTGGCCACCTCCTTAACCCTTGAGGACTTCCATTGTTGGCAATAAAGCTCAACAATGACAACCTTTAGCCAAAATGCTTGCCTCACCCAAGAGAAACAATTGGTCAGGTCCTTGTCTCACCCACAAACTTGCAGATCAAGACCCTTAATTTTCCATTATGTCTGCCAGCTAAACCACAAAAAAGACTCTAGTAATCAACACCCCCCACCAGTTTTCTCCAAGGCTTAAGCAAGAATCCATTTGGTCAATGCACATTTATGTTGAAAATAAGTGGAAAAATGTCAAAATAATGGTTGAGAAAACATTTATTTGACATATAGATAGCACACTTCATCATAGCATCCATTGTCAGCCTCAAACCTGACAGTCAACACCCAAACCTCATCTATTCAAAGGCTACATAGATACAAAGAGCACAAGAACAATCTCGTGAGATCTATTATGTATTCTTGCAAAGCAAATAAATAGGGTTGAAAATAACTTATGGGCAATTCTAGGTATGAAATAATTGTCCGAGTTACTATTCCCCTACCATTTAGTTTATTAAATCTTCCTTTCACACATCAGAATTTTAGAGAGGAAACAAGTAACATAAGTAAACCTGGAACATATTAATCAACACAAGCAGATCACAACAAATGCTACTATGGTGACCATCATGCCAAACCTAAAGTCTTCACCCAATATGCAATTAAATGTAATAAATATATATATACAAATATGTATGTGCATGTATGTATATAATATATATGCATATTTATGGATGTATATGTGTCATAAACGTTCTTGCCTTCCTAGAATTTTATTGTGGTTCAAAATCAATTTCCGTGCTTTGAAAAAAAGATCACAAACTTCCCATTCTCAAGACAATTTTTCCTTTCATAAAAGTAATGCTTGATCGATAAAACCAAATAGAACCTTAAAGATATTTAAAGTAAGGCATTAAAACTATACCATTTACCCAAACTAGCTAGGATAATAATGGAAGGAGTGCAAAGATCCAAAGATGATAAATGAACCATATTTTACTTTCTAAATCTGATATATTGATAATTGATTGCAAGGTTTTCCACCTCAGATCCCTCTTGGCCTGGTCACAATTTCTATCATCCTTACTCTCCCTTTTTTACCATCACGAGATGCCAAAGGCTACCATTAATTTCTCCTTCCTTTGAAGAATAGATAAAGTATTATGTCTAGCTATAGCATCGCCTAAGCTATTCCCTCGAGGTGCGTGTCAACCTAACCATTTTTTTCATTACTCCTTGTGCTTCAAAATGCTCTAAAGTATTTCTCGTCAAAGATATAATTTGAATAGGTATATATTTTGGCCCCCTATATCAGATTTTCTAGTTCCACCCAACATGTAACAATTTTTATGAATGATTCTAGCTAAAAAAGACAACCTTTAAGAAAGATTTAAATGGGTTGTCTACAAATTTATTTTATGATAGGACACAATAGCATTGTTTAATCCGTGTAGCCAATCTCATCTATTAGGGAAAAGGCATTGATGTTATCAGTATTCTAATTAACAAGTTAAGGAAAGAGAAAGGGAAAAACCACTTGTAAGTAATCGCTTTATCGCAAAGCAAAAGAAAAATATTAGATTTCTTTTCTTTGTAAAAGTAAATTGGCAAGAAAATGAGAGCATATAATCTTTTTCTGATAAATAAAATTTATTAAAACACCAATGAAGATGTCACATAGTAAAAGAAATGAGATGAAAATCACATCCTGGATTTGAAACTCATTTAAATTAAATGACACATAGTATTAAATTAATCTTTTTCCACAATGATAATGGAATTTCAGGTCTCGTTGTTGCTTCTACAAAATGCAATAAAACGCGTCTTCCAAACCACTATCTCTTCACCAAGACACCATTTTTTCATACCTCAGCTGGGCATAACATCTAACACAAATAACCGAGCTGGCAAGCCTAAGAACAAAGCAACAAGATAGCATCAACTGATTTCCTCATATCTTATTCTGATTCAGATAATATTTCCATTTATTCTTTGCTCCTCTTGTACTCTTTTTTCTTGGCAGATAATTTTCGTTGCAATTTGCAATTTAGCTGACCCACATGAGATGTTGCCACACCAAAATGTGCAAGATTCAGGCAAGAGACAGAGAGCTACAAGCCTATACGGCGCAAGGATACTTACTATTTCCATGTAGCGATCAAGACGGGAAGCCTATGAGAGAGACGGTGCCTATACGGTGCTTCAAGTTGGGCCTTGTCCTTCTTGTTCCTCTCCAAGACAGTCTTCTTCAACAAGTCCTACGAGAGAGAGCAAGAAACAGAAGTCTTCTTCAGAATAGAGAATGTTGCATAAAGAGATAGAGAGCGAGAGAGAGGGACGCACCTGAATATGGAGAAAAGGTTCAATGATGGAAGGGGATGCAGCGATCGACGATGTGGAGAGATGAATGTTCACGGAAAATTGAAGATTGGGGAGTTGTGATTTTAGCAAATTTAGGAATAGGGATTTTTTTTTCATTTTGTTTCACAGAAAGTTATATTTGCTTTTGTTTTTGGTCAATAGGGAGAGAGTAAGATGTTTCTCTCGTTTTTTATTCCCTTTAAATTTTGTTACACTAAATTCGGTGGGAACATTAAAATTGCAGCGGGAATCAACAAACCACGCTTCTAAAATGTAGCGTAAATAAAAAATAGTAGGCACGGTTAATAAGTGTGATCTATTAATTATATAAGTGTATCCATTTCACTTTAAATAAGCAACGTTTGAGAAGTGTGGTCTTTTCGGTCTATGATCACATTTTACAAGCGTGGCCTTATAAGCGTTGTCAAAAAATGTTATCTAAGCCCACCCCAACAAAGTGTGGCCTTTGATAGTTATAAGCCACGCTTTTCAAACGTGGCCCAAAATAGCGTAGCCTTAGATTATATTTGTTGTAGTGTATATATGGATGGTTAAAACTAAAAATTATTTAAATATTATATAATTACTTAAAAAAATCAAATGGCTTTTATGCTTTAATTTAAATCACTCTTTTCACTCAATACTATATATCTATTCCGGCTTTGGAAATTTTACGCAGAAAAGAAAAAGTCATTCTAACTTGTCAAGTAATGTGAAGGGAATTTTTTGAACAGTTCTCTTACTATCACTACTAGAAAATTGTTTGGTTATGACCGAAAACTCGGTCGCAAAATGGAGAAAATCGATCCCAAATTACATTTGTGACTGATTTTGTCAGTCGCATTTGGGCAGGTTGCAAAATAATTTACAGCTGATTTTTTTTTTTTGCGACTGATTTCGGGGACTGTGAGGTAATTAAAGAGTTAGTCGTTTGTTGACTTTTTTGCGACCGATTTTTCAGTCGCAAATTTTGCGACTGAAAAATCGATCGCAAAATTTAAGAATTGCGATTGAATTTTCAGTTGCTAATTCTAATGTTTTGCGACCGATTTATTGGTCGCAAATTTTCTAAAAAATCGGTCGCAAAATCAGAATTTTGGAACGGATTTTTCAGTCCCAAAAAAGTGGAGCAGAACTCATCGAAGTATATAACCTTTTGAGTCTAGGAATGAGGGGTAAGTAATGCATTCTCTTCACAGGTACTTCTTTATATCTATTCTTACCAACCTTCTTTAATTTATAACGTGCTGCACCACAAAATGTGTATTCTTTTAAAGTCTTGCACTCTTCCATGTAAAACAACATACAACCATTCATACAACGATCAATTTTTTTGGCAGTAAGGCCAAGTTTAAAAACTATTTTCTTTGCCTTATAATAATCTTCGGGGACAAGATTATCTGAAGGGAGTGTTTCTCTCATTAATTCAACCGTTTGATTGAAAGATTGTTGAGTAATGTTTCCTTCCGACTTGATCGTCAATAATCTAATAGCAACAGATAATTCAGTGTGGTCAACACATTCCAACCATAATGGCTTCTATGCTGCATCCAACAATTCATAGAAATTTTTTGCATCTGGATTCAGAGGCTCCTCAACCTCTTGATTATTATAGATTCCAAAATCTGAACTAATAGCATCATACACCATTGCCTCAAACCTATTTAAGTGTTCATTGTTTCTACTTTCTAACGTAGTTGAACTAGTAGCTTGATTGACAAACCCCCTAAGCAAAGTGGGATTATTTTCTCCATGGCATGTCCAATATCAATAATCAATAACAAACCCTTTTTTGTAAAGATGAACTTTGACATCATCAGGCATGATATAGTTCATATTCTTACACTTAGAACACGAGCATCTAATTGTTCCCTTCACCAAATGCGCTTGTTGGCATGCAAAAGTAACAAATTTTTCTACCTCATTTAAAAATTTACTAGTATAACCCTTTCGACCTGGCATAAGCCTATTATACATCCAACTACGAAACTGACATACATCCATATTCTGCACCATCATTATCGAACAATAACTTAACATTATTTTTCAAAGCCTAAATTGAAAATTCCATGGGATAGATAACTTAAAAAAGTAAAAACAAATATAACAAATAAAACAAATCCATAAGGAAAACCATCGACAGAATATAACAATTTAACAAATTTAGAATATTTTTCTAAACTATCAACTAAATTAACAAAGCAAAGACTCTTAATTAACGAATAATATCAACAAACAATCTAACCAACTTCAAGTGATGTTATAGTTATTATGTTGACCTTTTTTCTGGTTTACAAATATTAGTATGATATTTTCATAGCAAATCTTAATACATTTTCAAAAACTAGTTGCATTGTATAAGCTTCAATTTATACATGACTAATTTGCAACTTATTGACAAAAAATATTAAGCTTCAGAAATATACCCAATTGCAACATATGAGTTCAATCTTATCACTCATTTATTGAAGTTCTCATTCATGTATTAATGTAATAGTATAAAACTTAATCAGTTCCTATGAAACAAGTGGACCCTCAAACTATCTTAAATCATTTAAAGTTAATATGTTATAAGTATGACATAAGGTAGTATACATTGTCCTTTTTCGATTTCTATCAGGAAAGTGGCAGCGATATATAACTATTGGAACAACCTTAATCAATTTAAGATCAGAAACAACTCAACCCAATCAACTTACAATACCAAAACTTTCATTTACATAAAAAAAATAAATAGATCTAAAATCTAAAATTTAAAATAATTAGAACAACTACATACCATTACTCTCACTTAACAATATAAATAAATCCAATGTCAACTAAAATAAGTACACATTAATAATAATAATCTCTCTCAATCAACCAACCAACCAATCAACCAATAATATGCCAAAATCAATCACAAAAATCTCAACTAACTTAACAACACAAACAATCAAATAATGTAAGTTAAAAAACTAAATAAAACAAACAAACTAACAATCTATAAATACATAACTCCTCATTATTTCCAAAAATAAAAAAATAAAAATAGAACAGAAATAAAAAAAAAAGAACACAACTATAAAAAAAAAGATAGAACACAACTCAAAAACAAAATAGAACACAAATTTTTAAAAACTAAACATAATAGAAAGTTAAAAAAATGAACATAAATAAACTAAAAAAAGAAAAAACAAACCAAAAATTTCAAAAAAAAAAGAAAAAACAAACCAAAAATTCCAAAAAAAAAAAAAAACTATAGGGAGTGAAAGCACCACAATGGAGGAGGTTGATGGTGGATCTCGGATAGCAGCGGTGGTGGGTTCCCACCTCCGACGAACAGCAGTTGGCGCTACAGCGGCCTCCTTTGCGTCCTCCTCTCCGATAATGTTGGGTGGTTCCGACGTGGTGGCCTTGGGGTGGGAGGGGTGGCTTGGGGTGGAGGAGGAATGGGGTTGGAGAAGGGTTTAAAGTGCAGAAATTTGGAAAGTAAGAATGGGGAAGATGAAGTCTGATGGTTGTTTTTTAGTTTAAGTTTTTAAATATGCGATTGCAAAATTTACAACAAATTTAAGTGTGCCTGTTAAATTTGCGACTGATTTTTCGGTCGCAAAATTTACTACTGCTTTAACATATAGGTGTTAAATTTGCGACTGAAATTATTTTTTGCGACCGATAAATTAGTCACAAACATAAAGTTATTCTCTATTATATTTGCGATCGATTTTTCGGTCGCAAATTTCAATTATTCATCAGCGTACATGTTTGAGATTTGCAACTGATTTTTTAGTCGCAAAATTCATTATTTGTGACTGAATTTTCGGTCGCAAAATTCAATAATTCTTCCACGCTGCTATGTCAAAATTAATATGTATATTTGTTGACTTTGCGACCAATTTTTCAGTAGCAAAATTCATCATTTGCGACTGAAATTTTGGTCTCAAAACTCATTAATTCTTCATGTGAAATATTACGACCGATTTTTCGGTCGCAAAGCTAATGTCCTCACTAACTATTGTTTATTTGTTAAAATTTGCGACCGATTTTTCGGTCTCAAAATTAATGTATTTATGTGTTCATTTTGCGATCATTTTTTTAGTTGCAAAATTCATTATTTATGACTGAATTTTTGGTCGCAAAATTCAATAATTCTTCCACGCTGCTATGTAAAAATTTGCAACCGATTTATGGGTCGCAAAATTAATCTGTTTATTTGTCGAATTTGCGACCGATTTTTTAGTTGCAAAATTCATCATTTGCGACTGAATTTTCGGTCACAAAACTCATTAATTCTTCCACTTCACTATGTTAAATTTTGTGACCGATTTGTCGGTCACAAAACTAATGTCCTCACTCACTATTGTTTGAGAAATTTGCGACTGATTTTTCAATCGCAAATAAAAATCAGTCGCAAATTTCATTATTTGCAACTGAATTTTCAGTCGCAAAACTCAATAATTCTTCAACATTCTTGGGTCTAATTTTGTGACCGATTTATCGATTGCAAAATGAATGAATTCTTTCACTTTCGTTTTTCCATTTTGTGGCTGATTTTTCAGTCGCAAATTTCTTCTTTTGTGACTGAAAATTTAGATGCAAAATTTAATACGTCTTTACAGAACTATTGTTTAATTTGCGACTGATTTTTCAGTCGTAAATTGCAATATTTGCAACTGATTTTGCAACTGAAATTTTTTCATCAAGTTGTTGTTGACTTTTACAAATCGGTCACAAAATCAGTCTCAAATCTTCAATTTGCGACCGATTTTGCGACTGAAATAGAAATGTCTTATTTTCTAATTCCTTTTATATATCGGTCACAAATTCCGTTGCAAATGCTATAGTTTGCGACCGATTTTGCGATTGATTTTATAGTCCATGTTTTATATCTGTCTATCCTAGATTGGTCGCAAAATCGGTCGCAAACTTCTGTTTTTGCGACTGAAAAAATTTGGTTGCAAATTTGGTCGCTATACTGATAGTTTTTAGTAGTGTATGCTTCGCATGAATAAGTTCCGATAATAATATTAGTACACATTCCTCGTACAAAACACACCTAAAATAAGTATGTACAATAATATTCACACATGCATGACCAATATGAACTTTTAATATTGAAGTTAGTTTGCTATGCATACGTATTGGTAGGTAAACGAAATTTGCAACCCAGCTTGCATATAACATGTCCTGGAAACACCATTGGTGGGAAATGATTACTGTCTTTGATTTGCTACGACACGATGGGTTTACATGAAAATCTGCTACAATTAATTTGTTTTTAGTCATTACTCTACGGTGATGTTTAGTGGAAATGGACATGTTGGGAATTTATTGGACTTCCATTGATTTATTTACAAAACAAGTTGAATGCTAACCTAACAGTTTCTGATTGGATCCATTATTATAGAATTATTTGTGATTAAATGAATTTTTAGAAATCACATGTTAGGCTTTAAACTGAAATATGTTAGTATGCTTGCATATATGTTGGTCCGGTTGCTTGGTCTATGATAGGCGGGTGGAGCAAGACAATTTTTTATGAAAAGATAGGTCCCCTCACTACTCCTTTTATATACATGTGTGTCTCTCCTGGACACCTTTTTTCTTTGAGATATGTTATATGAACGTATGCAGAGCGGCGAAAACACGACGCACCAGCACAAATCTGCTAGTCCACCATGAACCATTTGTATTGTAGTGCACCTTAAGTTTCTCTTTTACTATGTTTTTTAGCCGCTGCATCATGTGTGCAACCGTTTCTCACACGTTCACATAACAGTTCGCTTTTTTTTTTTTTTACTATTACCTCATATTACTCCATCAAATTACTAAGGGAGACAGTAGAAAAGATCTTGTTCCTGAGATACACACGAGTATATATACTTTCCGCAATTCTTAAAGTGAATTTTTCTTTGTGTCATTATATCTTAAAAGATATGTATCATTGCTTTATATTTTGGTATTTTAATATTATGTATATTGATCTTGAGTGTTATTAGAATATGAGAATTTTTATCAAGATATTCTCATTCCAAAGTTTAACCATGTCATCCATAAATTTTCATATATGCTTCTAACCATGCCCTACTTTCCTGGTCAATGCCTTTAATTTATACATAATAGGATTATATAAAATTTTAATATGAGAAGATTCTTTTATACTATTAATTACTCATTTTTAAAAATTTTTTTGATAAGATCCTCGTATGCCCATATTTTTTTTTTAATTTTTTACCCTTTTAGCATAATCTAATCAATAATAAAAATATACCCAAGATCATTTGCAATATGCATAGAGAATCCTCTTCCTTTAGCTATTGTGACGTACACGTAAGAGTAAAAGTTGATGTCACTTTCATCATTTTCACGCCTTCACATTGCCTGGAACTTTCTCTTGGTTTTGGATAATATAAACCTTTACGCAACCCACCTAACGGCTTAGGTCAATTTGTGTCAAGGTACTATATATTATTTTAATTTGGGCAATTGGAGATGCAAGTACAAGCCACGAGCGCCAAATGCAATGCATACAGACAACGCCACGCTACTTTGGCTTGAATTTTTTGGATTTCTGTATAGACCAACCAACTGTTTGGGTCTTTCTCTACACGCGGAAATTTGAGACAAAACAAGTCATTCTAACGTGTCGGAAAAAGTGAAGGGAATTTCTTCAACAATTTTCTTACTTAGCTTTGAAAAGAATAAGTTTCGACATTAATATATGTTATCCGTGCAAGTAAACCTAATAATATAAAGGAAAAAAATGTACTTTACCCTCTTAAGTATAATTCATGCACATTTTACTTCTTAATTGTGCAATTCGACATCCTGATATTTTTAACTATGCAAATGAGACATTCTATTAACTTTGCTATTAAATACTACCATTAGTAATCATATGTCACTCACATGACCCAATAAATTTACAAATGTGCCACAGATCGACACTTTAAACTCAGAAATGGCATTGAAATCAGAAATCGGAAACCATGTAACTTGTTGATATTCTTCACAATCGTTGTTGATTTCTGATTGCATTGTCGTCTCAGAGTTCAGATTATACATCACCATGAAATGTCGAACATCTTCACGTTGTTTCCGATTTCCTATATTTCTGAGTTCAAAGTTTAGATTACACAACACCGTGAAATATTGAGCTTCTTCGTGTCATTTTTGATTTCTGATTTCAGTGATGGATGGGTAAGATGAGCAAGACAAAGAATAGTGATTGTACTTTTTAGGGAGTTTAGTATTATTTTAATTTATGGGCACATTTGTAAATTTATTAGGTCATATGAGTGGCACATGATTATTAATAGTGATATTTAACAGTAAAGTTAACATAAGGTTTTATTTACACAATTGGAAATATCAGGATATCGAATTGCACAATTAGGGATAAAATGCAAATGGGTTATACTTCAATGGGGTAAAGTGCATTTTATCATAATATAGATAGATCCGATACTATTCACACATGACTTCTATGAACATTAAATATTAAAGTTAATTAGTTTGCTTTTTTTTTTTTTTTTTGTCAAAACTACATGTATTCTCCTACTAAATACAATCCTGTTTGAGCATTTGATATTTCCATAGAGAGCATGACTCTCCCAACGCCACCAGTTGTTCCATAACCTAGTTCACATATGACTGTGCATTTTTTGGGTCATTATATATGACTATGTTTGAAACCGAAAAATGAAAGGAATCATTGTGAATCGGACCTGAGAATCAACGCCACGTGCAGAACAATTTGTGTTTTTGGTCATTGCTGCTCCAATTGGTACATAGTTAGAACATGATGGAGTCTCTTTTTTGTTTTTTCTTGTCAACGAGCATGCTGGAGATGAAAACTGCAGAAAACATTGATTATACTAAATGGGCTGCATGTCTCCTTTCTTAGGTCATAGATTGGGCTAAGATTTGGAAGTATCCATTTTCTATTTTCTTGGAAATCGAGTCCATCTGGTTATAGACTAAGAAATCAATGGCCTGAAGCCACACAACCAACAGAGAAAAAAGGCCTGAAGCCACGTCCCACTCATAATGGGTGACTTTTGCAAGGCCAATACTGCTGACCCAAAAAGTAAGAAAGGCCAATACGTAGCTTTAGTACCTATTGAAGCCTCTATCAAGCCCAAAACAAATGGAACATTTGACTAACAAATCAAAACAAATGGTAGACAAGGTTGGAGCCTTAGTGGACAATCCTGCACTGCACCTCGTAAAGCTAAGGGAATCGGTTTGATTTACATGGGTAAGGGGTGTAAAGCACCCTTTAAAATTCCCCAAGTAAGAAAAATGAAAAGTGGGAGAGGAAAGAAACTATTGGGTTTTTGTTTTTATTTTTTATTTTTTATTATTTTTAAGATTTTGTAAAAGAAATAATGAATATAGAAAATAAGATTTTTTTTCATTATTTCTTTCACAAAATCTTGAAAATAAGAACAGAAAATCAAAACAAAAAATAAAAACAGAAAATAAATAGACTCCAAAGAATTTGAAATGGTAATAAAGCCATATAAAAATGTTTTGATTCGTATACAAAATACCAAAAACAAAAAATGCTTTGATTTTATTTTTACCTATATATTGTTACTTATTGGAGGAGAATTAAAATATAAACTTTATCTCGCATTCAACTTTTTTTTTTATTTTTTTATAGTTTTGTCATAACAAACTTGTGTAAACTAATTTTTATCAATATTTTTTACACTTTTTTTTAACTTAGATGGAAGTGGTTAGCTGTGATATCCATTTTGATATTTTTCCTATAAAGTGAATAAGTTTATTTATTTTTAGGATCCACTTGGATGTTAGAATTATAATTGTAATATAGAATTTTAACTAGTTTAAATAAGTTTCTGATCTCTACAGTTTTTATTAGTTTTGGTTTTACTTCTTATAATTTGTTTTTTTGGTATAGGTTTTAGTCCTTATCATGCAAAAAAAAAAATTGATTTTGGTCCCTGAAATTAATTAATGGTCTTGTAGTTTTTACATTTTTAGCTTTTAGTCCCTATAATTGCTATTTTTTTTTTATAAATGATTTTCCCTATTTTTCATAAAGGATGGATTCATATAGTTTAATTTATTTTGATTTTGATTCCTCAATAATCAAAATTTAAATTGTATAAAACTATGCAGACTTTAAGACTTATACCAAAAGAAAAATATTGTAGAGACCACAATGAAAATTTGGTGTAACTATAGAGACCAAAATGGCATTTAAACCATTTTAATTTTAACCCTAATTCTTTTAGAATTAGAATTGTTTTAGAGTCTTTAATTGTTTATTAGAGTTTTTGCTAAAGAATTAGAGTATGAATTGTAATTATAAATTTAATTCTATATTTATTATATAAATATGTGATTCAAAATTTATATTAATAAAAATATTAATACAATAACAATTTTTACACTATAATAATATTTGTATTATATCTTTGAAAAAAATCATTTATATATAAAATAGTAAATTAGAATCTATAAATTTTTTTTTTTTGTGTTATAATACTTTTATCAACGTATTAAGTTTCAATAAATATGATTGCTAGCAAATAAATGAAAAAGAGAGAATTATATAAACTTTAATGAGGAGAGGAATATCCAATGAATTTTAGAATTGATAATTTTTAAGGAGGGACATTTAATAAATTTTGAAATTAATAATTCTTAGGATTTGAAATTATAATTCTAATTTTATGCATTACTCCAAACATAAAAACTTGAATTAAGAAATTCAGTTTCAATTGTAAACTATAATTCCTTGCTCAATTCTGGTCAACAAGCAGGTTTTTTAATTTTTTACCCTTTTAGTGTGATCTAATCAATGATAAAAATATATATCATTTGCAATATGCATCGAACTCTTCCTTTAGCTATTGTGAGGTACACCCAAGAGTAAAAGTTGATGTCACTTTTATCATTTTCACGCATTCACATGGCCTGAAACTCTCTTGGTTTTGGATAAGATATACCTCTACGCAACCCACCTAACAGCTTAGGTCAATTTGTGTCAAGGTACTATATTATTATTTTAATTTGGGCAACTGGAGATGCAAGTACAGGCCACGAGCACCAAACGCAATGCATATGTACAACGCCACGCTACTTTGGCTTGAATTTTTTGGATTTCTTTGTAGACCGACCAACTGTTTGGGTCTTTTTTTAGTATTTATTTACACGCGGATTATATACTTTCGATTTCGGAAATTTGACACAAAACAAGTCATTCTTACGTGTCGGAAAAGCGAAGGGAATTTCTTCAACAATTTTCTTACTAAGCTTTGAAAAGAATAAGTTTCGACATTAATATATGTTACTCGTGCACGTAAATATAATAATATAAAAGAAAAAATGCACTTTATCTCTAAAGTACAATTTATGTGTATTTTATCTTCTAATTATGCAATTCAACATCCTGACAATTCTAATTATGCAAATGAGACATGTTATTAACTCTGTTGTTAAATATTATTTTTAGCAATCATGTGCCACCCATATGATACAATAAATTTATAAATATACCCCGAATCAACACTCTAAACTTTGAAACGGCATTGAAATTGAAAATTGAAAACTGTGTAAATTGTTGAGTTTCTTCTCGATTGTTTCCAATTTCCAATTTCATTGTCGTTTTAGAGTTCAACTTACTTGTTACCATAAAATGTTGAGGTTCTTCATGTCATTAACAGAAGATCTTATTTATATAATTAAAAATATCAGGATATCAATTAGGGGGTAAAATACATATTGATTATACTTCAAGGGGATAAAATATATTTTATCCTACTATAAATATATATAATACTATTTACACATAACTTCTATGTACATTAAATATTAAGGTTAATTAGCCTACTAGTTATCTTTTTTTTGTTGAAACTATATATATTCTTCTACTAGAAACAATCATGTTTGAGTATTTGATATTTCATAGGGAGCATGATTCTTCCAACACCACTTATTCCATAACTTAGTTCACATATGACTATTCATTTTTTGGGTCATTATATGTGACTATGTTTGAAACCGAAAAATGACAGGAATCATTGGGTGTCGGACCTGAGAATCAACACCATGTGCGGCAGAATTTGTGTTTTTGGTCATTGCTGGTCCAATTGGCACATAATTAGACAATGATGAAGTTTTTCTTTTTTTTTGGGAAACGTGCATGACGGAGATGAAAACTGCAGAAAACATTTATTATACTAAATGGGCTGCATTTCTTCTTTCTTAGGCCATAGGTTGGCCTAAGATTTGGAAGTATCCATTTTCTAGTTTTATAGAAATCCAGTCCATCTGGTTATGGACTAAGAAATCAATGGCCTTAAGCCACGTCCCACTCATAATGGGTGACTTTTGAAAGGCCAATACTGCTGAACAAAAAACTAAAAACCAATACGCAGCTTTGCCCCCTATTGAAGATCAAGCCCAAAACAAATGGAACATTTGACTAACAAATAAAACGGTAGACAAGGTTTAGGGAACATTTTGACTAACAAATGAAAACAAATTGTGCCACCTCTTTAAACACTGCATTCGTGTTCGAGCCAGCCAAAGGCTTATAGTGGATAGAACCACCCCCCCCCCGGGCCGCCCGGCGGGACCACAAAAAAAAAAATGGTAGACCAGGTTGGAGCGTCAATGGACAATCCTACACTCCTACACTGCACCTCGTAAAGCAAAGGGAATCAGTTTGATTAGCATAGGTTTTCGCCCTTAAAAATTCCCCAAGTAAGAAAAAATGAAAACTGAGAGAGGAAAGAAACTATTGAGTTTTTGTTTTTATTTTTTATTTTCTTTATTTTTAAGATTTTGTAAAAAAGTAATAAAAATAGAAAATAGTATTTTTTTTATTTTCATTATTTCTTTCACAAAATTTTAAAAATAAGAATAGAAAATCAAAACAGAAAACAAATAGACTCCAAAGAATTTGAAATGGTAATAAAGCCATATATAAATGTTTTGATTCGTATACAAAATACCAAATACTAAAAATGTTATGATTTTATTTTTACCTATTGCTACTAGTTGGAGGAGAATTAAAATATAAATTTTATCTTGCATTCAACTTGCTGTTGATGTTAGAGTTACCAGACTTATGATTTGTAGTGACTTTTAGATCATAACGTCACAAGTAACTCGAGCATATCAAGCTAAGGATCTGTTGTTGCAAAAATATCTAATCAGGGTAAAAGAGCTGATAGGAAAGATCAATGACTCCGAGGTCAGGCATGTGCTAAGGGAAGAGAATGTCCGAGTTGACATCCCTTCTAAATTGATAAGCACAAGAATGCAAGAGAGTAATAAGAGGTTAATCCAGGAGACATTGAAAACTCCCTCCATAGCAGATCTGGCTTCAGTGTCGGCAATTGATGAAAAGCCAAGCTAGAGGTTCTAATTACACAGTACTTGCTGAATGGAACCCTTTCTCATGATCCTAATGATGCAAAAAGACTGGCAAGGGAAGCATCCTATTACACCATCGTTGGAGAACAACTGTACAGGAGAGGTCTTTCTCAACCTTTGTTGAAATGCCTCAGTCCAGATCAGGTTAACCCTATACTCGAAGAAGTTCATGAGGGGTCTTGTGGCTATTACCCAGGAGGGAAAACGTTACCATTAAAGGTCTTAAGGGCTGGATATTATTGGCCCATGATGATAAAAGATGCTGTGGAGTTTGTAAAGAAGTGTCTGAAGTGCCAACAGCATGCTAATTTCCACGTCACCCCCAACTGAACAACTCTCAACAATAATGTCCCCATGGCCGTTCTCTAGGTAGGGAATCGACTTCCTAGGTCCCATTCCCCTTGCAGCTGGACAGGTGAAGTACTTAATCATTGTCATCGATTATTTCACGAAATGGATAGAGGTGGAGCCACTATCTTCAATCACGATTACATAAACTCAGAAATTCGACTAGAGAAATATTTTCACCCGATTTGGTGTACCAGAATCTATGGTAACAAACAACATAACTTAATTTGTAGATCGTAAATTCTGAGCTCTTCTCATGAATTAAAAGGTCAAACATCATTTCACATCGGTTGAACATCCCTAAGCCAATGGATAGGTAGGGCGGCCAATAAAGTCATAATCCAAGTTATAAAAAAGAGAATCAACGAAAAAAAAGGCGTATGGGTGGATGAGCTTGGGAGTGTCCTATGGTCATAGCGGACAACGCCCCATTTGACCACAGGAGAAACTCCATTCAAGCTTACTTATGGGGTCGATGCCATGATCCCAATTGAAATAGGAGAACCAAGCCTAAGGGTTATTTTCCGATCTACGAGTTCCGAGTCTATGAGAGAAGAAATTGATCTCTCCAATGAAGCCACAGAAATGACACATATTAGAGAAAAGGCTCTAAAATAAAAGGTGCCTAGATGATATAATTTCTCAGTGGTTCCTCGTAAGTTCCAAGAAGGGGATCTAGTTCTACAACGTGCTAACATCGGGCCACCAACCCCGGGCCAAGGAAAGTTAGCATCAAATTAGGAAGGTTCGTATAAGGTCGTTGAAGTTTTGGGGAAAGGAGCATACAAGCTCTCAACGTTGTCTGGATCCTAGGTTCCAAGGTCATGAAATATCTCAAACCTGAGGAAATTTTATTCATAAACCATGAAAAGTCGACGTACTTTTTTTTCCTACCTCAGGTTTTTTCCCAATGGGTTTTTCTTGAGGAGCTTTTTTAACAAGATCAGGCTTCCGTGGGCCAAGTGGTATATTTATGCACTACTACTTGGTTTTTTATCATTATCAATAAAGGAAAATCTTTATTCTCATCTTATTGTGTTCAGTATCTTGATTATGTGGAATCCTAAGGGATTGATTACCTCTTAGTCGAAAAAATACATAAATGTCTGGATTTAATATCTCAGGCACCACATAGGCATTTAAATTTCAAATTTCAAATCCAGGTTTATTATTACCTTGGAAAATCTAGGTCGTCACCTCGGAACATAAGGAAATTCCTTATGTTTTAAGCTTAAGTAGAATAAAAACTAGGATATTAAAAATTATGGAAAATCCAACTCAATTTAACTAGTTTGGAAAGGCCAAGTTATTCTTTAACCTTGGCAAATGATGGTAATAACGCTATTATTCCCTTCAAGTTATTTAACTTAGGCAAAAATAAAGGCAGACAATTGGTAAAACTTGATTCCCTTGATAAATCCGGAAATCAGGGAAAGTCATTTACATCATAACCCATGAAAGGGCACAAAATACAAAAAGCAAAAGGGAAAAACATTTAAGTCACTGGAGTGGATGGCTCCTCATCATTTCCTTCCTCCTCAGAGGGAGCGACCTCAATGCGACCGTCTTTGACATGCTTGTCAAGCTCGACTTCGCTAAAATCAACCTTTGGGCAAATAACTCGGCATTGCTTCAAGATGTTATCTTTAATTTCGTAAGCCAACTTCTCCTACTGCTGCTCAATAAATTTGATGTTGACCTTTAGCTTAGTGATCTTGTCAGAGGCTTCAACATTGGATTTCTCGAGCTCAGATATCCGACTCGCAGATTCTTCTAGCTGACATTCTTTTTTCCTCAAGACTTTGATCCTTCATCCAAGCTGACTCCTCCAATTCAGCAAGGTCAGAAGCCAATTTTTATCTGTAGGAAGCCAATTTTTGTCTTTCTTCCTCCAAGGCAAGTTTCTCAACCTTAAGGAGATGTAAACTCTCCACAAGGTCCTTCGCCTCCCTGTAAGCACGAACGTTAGAGGATATCGTGGGTTTCAAGCACTTAAGAATGATTGTTGACTTTAAAACATGTGACCAATCCACTGAAATTTGTCCATGATGCCGTCGTCATCACCTCCAATCTAGTCGAGGATGGCCAGGGTCACTAGTGCTTTATCCATGAATTCTAGATAAGAAAAACCTCTAGCTAGAACATTGTCCTTCGGCCTGCTCTCCAAAGTCGGAGCATTATCAGCGTCGACTTGAATCACCTCTTTTGCTATCGCCACTACCTTCTTCCCCTTTTGTTTTTTTTTAGGGCTGGACCTCTGGAGCAAAAGGTTTAAGGCCCGATGAAAATTTTAACCTCGCGGAACCCCCAAATTTGGGACTCTTACTTCCCTCACCCTCATGTGGCCTCTTATCAAGGATGCGACTTTGGAGAACAGCAATGGTGGACTTCGGGGCCATTTTTTCTACACAAGGAAAATAAAAATGGAAGTTAGTTATGCATATGAAATAAAAATATGGAGGAATATGTTCTAATGACAACTTAGATGTATTTTAGCGGCCTAGGCGTCCACATCGACTACACACTTTAAGTTGAGATGCTCCTATTCAAAGGCTACCAAGAAGCAGTCAACTAAAGTTGCTTCTTTAGAAGTCAGTTCATTCTCACTTACTCCAGGAACTTCGTAGTAATTCGACCAAAAGCAATTGATTCTTAGCTCCCCCTCCAATTTTTCTCATAATGGGATCATTCTTGGAGCTCCAAATACTTTGAAATAAAATGGTTTAAAGTGGTAGAAGGATTCTTCATACAAATGAAAAACTTTTCGATTTGGTTAAGCTCAGAAAGATAATCAGCCTGTAGTTGAATCGCCGCCATTGGGCCGAGTAAGAGTGAAAAGGTGAAAGAACATGTTTGTGGAAGGCAGAACTTGGAGGTACTTGCATATAATCTCAAAACCTTAGATCATAGCCCAGCTGTTAGGATGAGTGCGAACATAGAACTTGGAGATGAGGACGTCATATAGCCATGTCCATTTCGGACCGCCCACAAGGTTTAGATAACAGGCCTTTTCATCGGAAGCTAGTGCCTTGAGGATATATTCTTCCTCGTATTCGCCTTCCAGAGTAAGCAAGTGCTCCTCACGAAACGACTTGAAGAATTCCGAGGTAATTGTTAAAGGAATCCCCAGAACTTCGGGATTAACCCATTTGTATATCGAAGGAATTGCAGAAGGAAAGATGAGCGTTTGCTTCCTCGCCAGGGAAGTAAACCTACATAGGAAGAATCACCTCTAAAGTCAATAAAGTCAGAAAATGAACCTAGAAGATGACGAAATCGAGGAAGAAGTAAAAACCTATGGTGGTTTTCCCTCTATGGGTTATGAAGACCACTGGAGTTGGGCAGAGAAGAAGAAATATTGGGGGTAGCAACCTCCCCAACGATGAAGTTATAAAACGATATGGTGGTTTTTAGGTAAAAAACCACCGCAAGTAAACCATAAACAATGCCACAAAAATCCACAAAACAACACTACTACAACTATGAAATGGCAAAAGTCAATCGAGCAAAAAGAGGGCATACCTTAAAATCAAAGGAAATGTAAGGGTTTTTTGACGATGAATGAAGCTTCGAAGCATTGCAAATGGTGGCTCTC
Organism: Pterocarpus macrocarpus; assembly: GCA_031439585.1. NCBI lineage: Eukaryota > Viridiplantae > Streptophyta > Magnoliopsida > Fabales > Fabaceae > Pterocarpus > Pterocarpus macrocarpus. The sequence continues at coordinate 37,916,915 of CM062514.1, forward strand.
TTGAACTCTTGCACAGATGATATTTGGTGAAGGAAACAGAAAAATGAAAACAAAACGAAGGAAGAGGTATTTAAAGGAATGCAACTGTCTTTTTGCCGCATAATCCAAAAATCGCGGAGGGCAGAGGTGTCCTTTCATACCTTAAATTGGAGGTAAAATTGAAAATATATTTTAGTTCGAATGATAAGGGCATGCAAAATAAGGTGCCAATATGTCACATGTCATCTTGGGGAATAAAGATGTGACCTTTGACGTGACCTTGTGGCAGAGCTAATCACCTCGGGAAAATCAGATGATAAATGATGATTTCTTGCCAAAGCCAAGGTATAGCCTAGAAAACGCTGAGGTCACCATCTATTTTTCAACTTTGATTCCATGACGTTGAAGTTGAAGAAACTCGGTATCCAACATTATCATGTCGAATTGAATTGGGGGCACTATTACAAACTAAGCCCAAAGGCCTAGAATCCTAAATGGTCCCATCTGTATAAAGTCCAAGGCCCAAGTCAGAAGTCGCTAGAAGCAGCTCTATGGAAACCGTCTTCGGTTACAAAGGCATTAATTTTAGATTCTGTAACGTACCAAACTAGATTCCATAGCGTACACTAATCCGAGACCGTTACCCAAAGAATCTCAGAAATCTGTTATTATTCGAAGCCTCTATAAATAAGAAGGCTCTTCCATAAAATAGGAACGCTTACTTCACCCCAAATTTAGTTGGGAAATCCACCTCCCAAGGAATTGAAGTACCATTTCCGAACACTTCTCTACTCAAAGACTTTGGCAATTAGCCTTACTCTGTACTTGTATTTGTGATAACTAGGTAGCTAATATATTACTTCTACTCAATGAGATTGGGGTTTTGTACAAAACTATAATAAATCTGATCCATAATATTTGAGGGTGGCTACTTAGGTGTTTTCCCCAAAAGGTAATTTTTCTAGAATAGGCTAAGCATTTCTAAACATAGCCAAGCTTATTCAAATGGGTTCAATCATACCTGTTAATTAAAAATACCTATAAAATCTAGATCTTCCCCGTTATCCTACAGAGTAAGGTGATCCCGAGATTCAAGGAGAACTTTGAGAGCATCCTTCTTTAGTCGAGACAAAGTTGAGGGCTTTACTTTTTAAGTATGAGCGGACTCATAGTCACTAGGTAACCACCACTTCTAATTCAAATTATTGCCTAATATTCTCACTTCTATCTTGAGGGTCGGAGTATTTTTGCAGGTCCTTGTCGAAGTATTTCCATTATATGTAAAGATAATGTCAAACCCCCATTCTTTTGGAAAGAACATAAATTGATATGGTAATGAAGATAATAAACTCTTTCATTCTTGTCTCTCTCTCTCTCTTTCTCTCTCTCTCTTTCTTATGGTCAACAAACTTTTATTAATTAATGAGGTATTTGTTTCAAGATATATAAAATTATTCTTGGCAAAAATCACTTGGAAATGATATATTCCCATATTTGTTAAAGTTTTTAAAATATATTCCTAGGTACCAATCATGCCCGAGAAAGTTATATTCCCATATTTTAATAGCTTTTTATTCCCATCATAGGGGTTGGAAATGAAACATTTTCATGACATGGAAATGAAAATTATTGAACAAAAATACTAAAATGTCCCTCAATTAATAATAATAAATAATATAATTAATTATGTTAGGAGTATTTTTAAAATTATTATATGTATTTCCAAGAATATGGATTATAAATCAAACAAGTTTTAAATTTATTTTCCAAAATCTCAACAAATATACCTAGAAATTTTTAATGTTAAACAAACAAATTTTAAAGAATATCCAAGAATGATTTTCCTAGATATAACATTTTCAGGAATGTGATTCTTGGGAATATAATTTCAAATCTTGAAAAAAACCACCTTAATAATCAAAGACGATAGCCTATTTACAATAAATTGATGCAACAACACATAATAAAACATAAGCTAAACATAAGATTATAACTAATGAGCACATGGATAATTTTGCATCACTCTACAAATATACATTAATGAAGGTGAGCTCGTTGATCTCTAATCTTGGTTCTGAAGAAACCTTCAAACTAACTTTAAACGATTAGATGTATAAAGAGGGAATAATGCCTAACATAAGGTTTAAAGCACTAAAGCATCACAGTCACATAATCTACATAACCAAAGCACTAAACACATGGGCACCTAGTTTATCAATCACATAGACATCTAAGCCAACTTTGTAGTACACGTCAACTCACTAGCAACCTACTTTGTGGTGCGCATTAGCACACTAGCAACCTTAGAGCATAAATAAATGCTGAAGTTAGAGCTTCCACCTCAAAATATTTGCAATCACCACAAAAACAAAAAAAAACAAAAAAAAAATCCCAACCAATAACCACTAGTAGAGGCCATTGATTATCACCTGACACAAGTACAATCCTATGATTTAGCCTGATGTATTAGTAATATCGCCAGAACTACAATTGTGTGATCTAGCCTCATGCTTCTTTGACAATTTAGAAATTGCTACGATCACAAAACCTTGTTGGACTTGATATTAAATAAACCATTATGCAATGGGAAATTGGAAGAAAAAAGAAAAAGCTATCTATAATTAAAATGTTGTCTGGAACCATTATAAAGGGGATAAGTCACCTCCAAGGGATAAGTCACCTCCAAGAGGTCAACTCTCTTTTCAAAGCAGGATAAAAGGAGAAGGTTGTTGTGCTAAATAAGGTAGAATGAGAAGGACAATAGTAGAGTGAGAGGAGGGACACGCGTCGACAGGGTGAGGATGTGGAAGGAAAAGCACTCCACACTAGAGTTTACACATGAAATTGAGTGATGCCATTAAATACTAACACACAAAATCAAAATACAATTCAAAAGCTTGACAAAAAATAATAAATAAGTTTTGTCCCATGGGCATGTAATTAAGCTTAACAAATTCATAGCCCAGTTGACCGAAAAAGAAAAAAAAAAACAAATGTCTAGTCCACTAGTGTTAGAGGCTCGCTTCCCCTTCCCCTCTTACGTAACCCAGCCACCTCACGCTCTCTCTCCCCTCTTTGTCTTTAACTTGTTGAAGGGGGAGTTGACCCCATGGAGTTGTGTCTCTACTCCTCTATGGTGGTTTTAGCAACCCCTTCCCTATTTTTTTTTCTCCTCTAACCTTTTCCATTGCAGGATGATTTGTTGGTATCCCACTGACAAGTTTATCTTGATGGTAGTAATGTCTAGACCATGAAAAAGCATAGTGCTCATGGTGGCTGTCATGTTAAACTGGATCAGAAGATTGTGCTTGTGTCAAGTGATAAATTTGCCTTTACTAATGGATGATGGTTGGGTCTTTGTGTGACTGCACAGTTTTAGAGGCATAAGCCTTCTAATATGATATTCAACTATGCTTTAAGGTTACTGGTGAGCTGATATGTACTGCGGAGTTGATGTGGATGCCTCTATTCTTAGTGATCTGGATAACCATGTGTTCAGTGTCTTGGCTTCGAAGATTGTATAACTGTGATGCTTACTTAGTGATAGTTTGTGTTAGCACCTTGTTTTATCTATACAGCTAGTTTTAAAAATTGGTTGAAAGTGCTCCAGAACCAAGATCAAATACCTGACAAGCTCACATTTACTTTCATGTGTATATGAAGTGTGGTCCAAAATTGTCTTTTGTACTAACTATTTAACGCTATATTGTATTTATTTATTATAATCTTAGGCTTGGCTTACATTTGATTAGGTTCTGCTATACCAGTATTTTTGTTGTAAATACGCTATTGCCTTTGTTTTGGTTATTAATCAATGAAAAAATTTGTTGAGAAAAAATAAGGCCCACTAGTATTGGTATTGGACCTAGAAAGCATGTCTAAGTCAACAATTCAAAAGATAGAGTTATGCCTTGATCAAAAAACAAAGAACAAGAAAAGAACAAAGTTGCACATTAAATATTATAGACAAAACAAAACCAAAACTGAAAAAGTTTGGAAACAATACAAAAAGGGGTCATTTTGTGAGGGTTATTTCTAGCAATTATTGTAACCACCAGAAATTATTAATTTGTGTTAGTTATATTAATTGCCACAAAATAAATTGTTTTGGCCAGTTATATTTTAATGTTATGGTGATTTCAATATTTTCAAATTGTTTTATCTTATAATCTTTTGTAACAAATTTCAAAATCTCTCTTAATAGGATTTCACAACAAGGTTCAAGTTTCTCTTAAGTCATTGCTTTTAGCCACGAAAGCTTTCACTACTAGAATTAATTAGAATAGCAATCGATTTAGTTACTAAAAAAATTCAGTTGCTAAATTGAAAAACTAGTGACCAATTTAGAAATCAATATAAGAAACCAAGGAGTTAATTTGTGCTGGAAAAAATCGGTGCCAAATTGGTCTCTAATAATATTAATGACCGATTTAGTGACTGATTTTAACCATTGAATTTGAATAAAAAAATCAATCACTAAATCGGCCATTAATATTTAGCTTGTGATCGGTTATTTTACGAAAAAGAAAAGAGCATTTTTTTTTTTAAAAATCAGTTACTAAATTAGTCACTAATTGCAACATTAGTGATTGATTTAGTGGGAATATATAAAATGGTTTATGATATAAATCAGTTACTAATTTTGCAATTAGTGACTGATCTAGTAGTCGATTTTATATGAGAAGAAAATCACTTTAATCAATGAAATCGGTTACTAATTGTAAAATTAGTGACTAATTTAGTGACTAATTTTATATGAGAAGAAAATCATCTTAATCAATGAAATCGATCACTAATAGGGGTGTTCATGACCCGGCCCGGCCCGATAACTCGTCCCGGCTAGAAGGTTATTGGGTCGGGTTCGGGTTTGGAATTTTAACCCGGTGCATTTTTCGGGTCGGGTTCGAGTCATACTTCGGGTTGGTCCGACCCGGCCCGAAGTCATATGATTATTTAGAAGTTATATTTTTTAACAACATTAGTCATAAATTATGATATTTTTATACTTCTATTAATATGTTTTACATAACATAATGTTATTTTTGTATTGACATAGTTTGCTTTGAAATATGTATTGTAAAATATCTCTTCAATTTTCTTTGTAACTTCTAAAATTTCATAATTTTACTATGTATAATGTTTAAATTTACATATATTATGTAAATATCGAGTTGATCCGGTTTGACCCGGTTATTTTTCGGGTTATTATCGGGTCAGGTTTAGGTTCTAAAAAATGACTCGATCAAAAAATCAGGTCGGGTTCGGGTCTACCTCAACCCGGCCCAATCCGTCCCTTGAACACCCCTAATCACTAATTTCAATATTAGTGATCGATTTATCAGTCACGGATTTTTTAACTTTAACTCAAAAAAACCGTTTCTTCTGTTATGTTATAACTACCCACACACTATTCCACTTTTTTACCTTTGCCCATTTTCGCTCCCCCACCTTCCCCTCCAGTTGGTCGCCAACGTTCGTCGAGTCTTCTGGCCACATAAACTCCACTGCCTCGCCTTGCTATCAGAAACACGTTGTGCCCAATTCTGCTGCATGCAAATCCACCGCGTTCTGGTGCAGATTTGTCGCTTGAAGGTTGCCCAGCCCCGCCTACCTGCACCATATGTTGTTGCTACAAATCCGTCGCCGCAGGCCCAACTCCATCATGCATTTTTCATAAGATAATTATTTATATCAAAATCTTGAATTTTCTTTTTAACATATATATCACCAAAAGAACAAATTACAATATACAATATACAAACATATTTTTCAACATATAGTGTTTATATAATTAAAAAATTATTAAATAAACATATGGTAATAAGATATATTGCTATTGACCAATTAAAATTTTTATTATTTTTTATTTCTATTCTTATTAATTAAGGCAACTGGGTACAATAAATTAGTTACTTACTCACATTGGAAAAAGATTAAAAAGTTTAATATCTTTTTCCCTCTATCATACATTGCACTAATATTCAAATATTATAATAGGCTAAATTATTTACTTTCTATTAGATAAATTATACTTTATATATTCTAAATAAATTAATTATTCTAAAAAATAAAAACTAAATATTATGGATTGATAAACATATATGTACCTTTCAATTCGCTAGTAATGGAAATACATATTAATTAAATTTATAACTAATTCAATGCATTAAATTATCAAAATATTGTTTTATGTAACTATCGTATTAAATAAGTTAATTATAAGTGCCTTTAATATTCAGTGCCTATATAAAAATTAAAAAATAAGATTAATAATAAAGATTTTTAAAAAATGAAAATAAATATTAATTAAATAAAAATAAAAAGTTTAGATAAAATTATAAGTGATAAATAAATTAATGCTAAATTTATTATTTTGATTAACAAACAAAAGAATAAAAATAGGAGTGACAAGCGATACCCACTCCCCCAAAATAAACCTAAGTGTGGCGACATATGCTATGCTCCCTGTTAAGTTTGGTGCACCATGTGCATCGTCCATCTAAGCGTGAAGATTAAGGGACTATCTATGCATCTATATTTTAGGGGTGCTACTGGTCTCTCTTTCCCTTGCATCTACGCTGTCTTTCCTTCTTCGGCATAGTGTCGGTCTGCATGCGGACCATGGCAACGTCAGCGGGGTTCCCAATGGCGGCGCCGATTCTGCTGGCGATCTTACGGGGGAGGGGCATCGTGCCATGGTTGGGGTCGATCCAGCAGTGCTTGGGGGCGTCATAGAGGCCCATGCGAGTGCTGGAGTGGAGCGTCTGGCGAAGGACGGTGGTAGAGACGCCGGAGAAGAGGGCAGGGGCGCCTTCGAATTCGACAATGCGCATGCCGACGATGATGGGGTTGGAGAATGATTCAGGTTCTCGGGTATGCCAGGGGTGGCCATGGGTTGGCCCCGAGAGCGGGGAACAAAGCGGTGGCCGGCGATCGCCATAACAGCAGGGAGAGCAGCCTCGGTGATGGCGGCAACAACGGCGGTGGAGTGCAGCTCGTACAGATGACAAGGTAAAAAAATTGATGGAGAGAGAGGATTTTAAGGTGTATATGTAGTGATTAGTTACATATATACACCGCCAATATTACATCAAACATAGCAGGTGCATTACGGACGCCACCCCCTAAAGACATACATACCCCACCCCTCTCTTTCAATTTTCATCTTCCCCTGCTTCCCGCCCAAGACCGCCAGCCACCCTTTTGGCTGCCCAAGACCTCTGACGACGTGAGTGATTTCCGGCCACCCAACACCGCCGCATGACCTCGTGCAGATCCGGCGGCACGTCGCTCAAATTCGCGTCCAGGTCATTCGCGCAAATCTAACTTTTTCACTTCACTTCAGGTTCAGCTTCTTCTCCTTTCTCCGTGTAAATACTACTTGATTTTGCTATGCACTCATTTTCGTATTTCTCTGTGTCTTTGCTTGCTCTAGATCTGATTTAGCTTGTTATTCAAGTTATTTCTGTTTCATTATTTTCTCTGTGATAATTCTGATTTGAAACAGCAAGTTTATTTGACCAGTTGAGCAATTCCATTGTTTCTCTCTGGAAACTGAAAATAAAGAAGGGAATAATGGAGAAAACTTGGACCTTTTTCCCTCTAAAGAAGAGAAAAAGTGAAACAAAGTTATAGGGTAAAGAAATATTAAAAAAAAAAAGACCAAAAACCAAAAGAAAGGAAGGAACTACCTCCTTCTTTCTTTTTGAATAGCACTTGAAGATTCCATGAGTCATAGGCACATGAATCAAGATCTACCAAGGACAATGACCATTTTTTACATTTCTAAATGCATGGAAAGGAAAATAAAGAAAGAACATAGTCCTTAGAGTACGTTGTCTCTCTTCGACCTCTAGAAATGAAAGTAAACATGTTAATCTTATCCCAATTCATTAACTCACCTTCCGGCTTGAAATCTTTGCAAAAACAAGATAGGTAGAGCAAGAAGATTCAGAACCCTTATGTGGAATGACCAGTGTTTTAAATTGCGATTGCGGCTGCGGATGCGATCGCGGTTGTGGTTGTTGCGATTGCGGGCATTGCGGCTGTCGCGATGCGTATTGCGGCCGTTGCGGTGTGATTTCTTTTTAAGTTTGTCGTTTGAAATTAAGCTCGTTCCTGCGCGCCGCGGCTCGATGCGGCGGCTCGACGCGCCATTGCCTACGCGATTTATTGCGGTCAATTTACGTTGAATAAACACCGCAATTGCGGTGTGATGCGGCACCGTCCAAGAATCGCATATTGCGACGATCACGTGATGCGGTCCGCAATTTAAAACCATGGGAATGATAACATGAAGGAAAGTGAGCAAATCAAGCATTTATTCTCATTAATAACAGAGGTTTGGACCTTCGCGTTCGCTATATTCTATTGTATGAAGAAGTGAAATCATTCTATTTTCAAATCAGTTTTCAGATTTTTTTTTTTTGGTTTCATTATTTTATTTAATAGATCTCTCTTTATTTGTTCCTCTTATTGATTTACAAACTCCATTTAAACTTTAGCTAGTACAGAATTTATTGTGTTTGTTTGATTTATTTTTTTAAGGTAATTTGTGAAATAAGTTAACACTGCCTTTTTCATTTTTCTTAGATCTTAATTTTTTATTTACGAGATTTGATCAATGGAGGAATATATATATTTTTTTGAGCTAGGATATGTTAGAAACTTCCACGTGGTTGTAGGAGCAAGAAAACTTCTTTGTGCCCCCAAAGTGTGATGCCCTTTTTGTTGTTGTGGTACCATCGGAACAATACTCTTCTATTCAAATGATTTTTCTCTTATTTTTGATGTCTTTTTTATGCTGTAGATGGAGCATCTCTTGAAGCCAGGCTTTAAGGAGAATGGTTGGCTTTTGGGTGGATATCCAAGGAGCTTATCACAGGCTACTACACAAGGAATTTGGGTTTGAACTCAATATCTGTATTCTTAAGGTAATAATTTGTTGTATAACAATTATGACTGCTCTTTTGTTTATTTATTTTATTTTTGGTTTTAGCTGAAGATACGTAGCTTGAGTATATTTTCAATTTGATTCTAATGAAATTTGATTCAATTTGCAAATTGGTTTTTAGATGAGTATATCTTCAAGGGGTTTTTCTTGAGGGTAACTAATTACCATGAGCTGTCAATTTCTTTAGTTCAGATTAGTTGTTTTCCTTTGTCCTGTGACATGCACCTAATTGGCTATATTTATGAATAGGTAACTTCATGTAAGTTGTGGGGCAACTGGGAGAAATTTTTGAACCTCTGGGGTAAGGACCAACTTGCATTTCTTATCTTCATCCCGTTCTATTCATGGCTTTAACATTGATAAGTCTCCTTATATGGGCAGCTTGCATCTTGTGCTTTGTGTCTCTTAGTGTTATTCAAATTTGTGATGCACGTCCTGTCTAGTTTGCATGTATGTGTTTCTTACCAATTGTTCTTAACCGTATTATGGTTGTTGTCCATTTTGATTGCCATTAGAACTGGTAGTTTGGTTTCAATAGTTAGGACATTGTTACTTTGTTTGTCTCTAACATTTTGGAAGTTTGCCTAAGTCATTTCATTCTTGTGTGCTAGAAATGGCTGATTTGGCCAATAAAAAATTACGGAACATGCAAATTTTTTACATGGAACTAAAGAGGGTACTTATATTGGATGGTCTGGAATTGTATGTAACATGTTACCTATGAATGTGTTTTTAAGAATTTCACTAGTGACATTTATATATATATATATATATAGAAAATTTTTATGTGAAACTAAATTAGTGGTGCAGATCTACATTATTAACCAACTCAAATGTATCTTTTATGCCAAATTGCAGTATTTGCCCATCTTGGATACACTTTTAATTTTTTTCATTGCACCCTGATATTGTTTTTAAGTTTTTAATAAGAAATAGATCCTACTTGTTCAGGTGATAAGCACATTTAACAAGAAACCTGATGCATCGAAGTAGGTGGTAGGGAAACTATGCACTGTGCCTGCTCAATTCCAATTTCCTTCACTGCAGCTGCCACTGGTCATATCTCTGTGTGCTTGCCTTTGATGTAAAAATGTGTTGTATAACAAGCACTTCTACCTTGTTGTATGACAATGATAATGCTACTACTCATATTGAGTTGTTACGTAATTAGGACTTATGTCCGTCGTTTATAATGTCAAAGGTATTGATTCTAATATTGACCATTGTTACTATTATTTTAGTTGGAATTATTAGGTGCATAAATTTGATTTTTTTTTCTTGGGTAAAATTGTTTGAACATTAGGAGCTTAAAAGTGGCATTTCAAAAATTTAGAATATTTTTTTTCATGATCAAACATTAGCGGCCGATTTAGTGATTGATTTAAGAGTTAGCGACTAAATTTGAGATCGATTTAGCAACTGACAACTCAACCACAACATTAGTGATTGCTTTTATAACTGAATTTGTGACTGATAATTTGGTCTCAAAATAGCAATCAAATTTGTGATTGAATTAATGTCAGTGGCAAATTAGAGATTGATTTAGTTATCGATTTAGTGATCGAATTAATGATCGAAATATTAGTCACTAATTTAGCGGTTGAATTAATTAGTGACTATCCTCTACACATGACAAATTAGCAATTGATTTAGCAACTAATTTAATAATCAATAAATTAGTCTCTAGTTTAGTGACCGATTTATCCATCGCTAACCCTTGACTAGACCACTAATGGAAATTGGTCACTAATGCTTGTAAATTGGTCGCTAATTTTTTTAGTAACCAGTAATTTAGCAACCAAAAAATCGGTCGCTCCTAGATTTAGTGATCGATTTTCTTACTTTAGCAATAAAAAAATAGGTCGCTATTTACTGATTTTCTTGTAGTGTTTGTCTTGCTATCGTCTTCATTGTTCTCCTCCTCTACCACATTAGCTTCATCATCGGTGTCGGAAACTTTGTCACTAGCGTCGCAAGCTTCATCACCACCAGTGTCATCCTCCCTCTGAACTCGTACTTCCATTTCTCTTCACTCTTTGTCTTTATTTGATTTGTTCTCTATTTTCCCTTCCTTATTTGATTTTTTGCATAATGTGTTTCTTAAATTTGTTGATCTATGAGTTTTAGCTCTAATCTAGGGTTTTAGCTATGATATGCGAGCTTCGCTTTGTTTTTGTGTGCTTTTTGTTTTTCTGGTTTATATGTTAGTCTTTGATTCAAGAATTAGTCAATATATGGCGCTTTTTGTTATACGATCAACGTAGCTATGCATAAATATTTGCTAATTTTGCTCCAAACGCGGTGCCAAACCCTCCAATTCAGTAACAATAGTGATGGTAATTTGCTCGTTCTTCTATTTTGATTGTTGCTAACGAAAACTTTTATGTTTTACGGCTATCTAGCATAATATGTACTGGAATTTTTTTTTTTCATTTTTCTTGTGTGTCGTTTGCCTTTGTCATCAGCAAGAAAGGAAATATGATCTCCCAATCTTAAACACAATGATGTGCTTAAGAATCACAATGGTTCATTTTTTTTTCTTTATTCATATTTTAAAATTGAAAATATAATCACGTTTTAAGAAAATCTAATCTTCCAGCCATAATATGTACTTCAGATTGCTGGGAAAATTACTTATATGGACTTATGTATAGAGCCGATCATGCCTGCCTTGTGTTGTGTGCATGATTAATTAATGGGCCATGGCTACAATGGGAGAGTCAAAATGGTCAAGTACTTCAATATCAATGACACTAGATAAGGGGAAGGAGCCACAAAGGATGGCTACAATAATAGTGTGGGCAAAAAATGCTCAGGGCCATAGGCATTTTGGATTGACATGTATGTAAAATGGCTAAGAGGATAGCGATATTTGTTTTGAGATAGAGAGATAGAGAGTGGTCGGGTATAGAATAATCAAATCTCAAGGGTCCGCCATGAATGTTAGCTTAGTTTCTTCTTGTAACACAGTTTTCGTCAAATATACTTGCTGTTAAAACATTAAATTGATTCGAAATCTGCAACTTGCTTCTATATGATAACATATACCCATGGATTGTCAGGTTGCTATTTCAGCTTAACTAACCTATTAATTTCTGGTAATGAGTCACTATTGTTATGAGCTCACAATGAGTTGACTGATAATATTTTTGGAGCTAATGATAGAATTTAAATATATATGAACAATATGCAATCAATTCAATGGAGATGAAAAGAGAATGATATGGAAGGGTTTAGAGGAGTGATGCCAGATAGGCAACGATATACATTAATGGAGAAAAAAGGGTGCCCAAATGGGATTAGGGAAATTAGACACTTTCTTTGCCTCGTTGAATTTGGTGGTTTAAAGATATGAACTTTTTGGGCATTCTAGCTGCTAGAAGTTTGGGCTTTGAAAAGACTTAGGTGCCTATTGAGTATGGTTGCATTTGGATAAGATTTTTTTTGTTAAAAAATAACTTTTTTTTTAACTAAAATAATTACTTTTGACATACTTAAATAAATTTTTAAAAATAATTAAAATATCAAAAAAACTTATTTTCAGTCTTTTTAATTATATAAAAAATTTTAATTTTATAATTATTTTTTTAAATTGAAATAAATGCACCCATATCTATATTTAAATAGGTTTTTGGGCCATTGAAATGAAAATGGAAGGGTCACATTTTTGCATGAAAAGTGGCAGTGGGTATTGAAGAGATTCGCATGGCCATGATGAAAGGTCAACAATTATACTTGTAATTCTTTTTTGTTGGTAATATTAGTCTCTCTCTTTCGCTTGTTTGAGCTATCTTTAATTATTGGTTTGTAACTTTGTCTGTAGGCACAAGATGAGGAAAGTGAGAGCACATTGCTGTGCCAAGACATTACTTTTTCTGCTAGCCATGATCCAAGGTCCACTTAATTGACTTTATAGTTGATGTTTGTTTTATGTTTTGTATGAAGAATAATTGTTGTATTGAAACAGCGATATGTTTGCTAATGACATAGTTATAAAATAGTTATCTAAGAGTTATAAAATAGTTATCTAAGACTTGTACTTGAAATAGTTATTAAAGACTTATACTTGAAATGGTTATTGAGGTGTGCCATAGATTCTTTAAGTAATTGAAGTATATATATTGATTTTATTGTTATTTTTTTATTATCATATTGTGAGAATATTTTAAAATTAAATGTACATGACATATGATCAATTGTTTTAAGAAAAAATAAAAATGAAACCCAAAAAAAGAGAAAATATATATTAAAGTGAGTATACTTGTAAAGTTAGAAAGTAAGAAGTTTGATCATCTTTGGATTAATAACTTTCATTATGTGTGAATCCCATTAAATAATTTAAGGGTGATTAACTCTTCATTTTTTCATTTTATAAATATGTTTATTTTAGAGAATTGAAATCGATAAAGAAACTAATACTTTATAATTGTTTTAATTGTTACAAAGTTGTTGTTAAAACATAATAGTTATTGGTGGTTTAAACTGCCATAAATAACAAGTTGGGCCTAAAAGATAAATTATATTTACTGGTGATTTTTACCTCTAGAAAAATAAATGTTAGAAAAGAATAAACAAATGTATTTTGTGGTAGTTATACCAGCAGTTGTATAAAACTGCTAAGAAACACTTCTCTTTACTTTATTTCTGACAAATTTGAAATTTGCCAAAAAAATACATTATAGGGGTTAAAACTGCCGCTAAAACCTTTAAAAAACTGCCACTAAAGTTTCTTTGTTGTGATAGCGAAATAAAGAAAGAAAATAAATGAAAAAGGCACCAAATGGTTGGATCACTTGCCTTCTTTAATCAGACCTTTCATTATCAACAAACAAAAAAATCATTTAAGCCCCTTCGTTTAAGCCATTTGTCTATATACAATACACAATATATAATTATTAAGCCCATTATTAATTGTCCCGATCCTCTCATAAAATCAGGGGTGCTGTTCTACTTCTATTTGTAGCTGAAAAATCGAATATAGAGTATACTGAGCATTAACAAGGAATTTGTTTCGTGTGGGTATTGCCCTCTTCTGGTTTGGTTTGGTGCTTTTGTCTCATCTGCGGGTCTACAAGAGAAGTTATCATCACATCCCAATTAACTTATACACGACACGTATTTGCAGCACAATTCAGGGAATATTTCTTGCATAGAACTTATAATTTCTTCTCTCTCTCTCTCTCTCTCTATATATATATATATAATTTTGAATTAGGGTAATGATAAAAAAAAAAAAAAACTATTTCAAAGTGATGATTTTAGGACTAGATCATGGTTGATATTTTAAGTAAAGTTCATTTGAGGTAGCAATTTACTTATATTGTGACCAAGCACTTTGGGTATAACACAGTTAATTTTTACGCTTATTTATTTGATAAACAAAAAGAAAGTATATACATTAAGAAGTGTGATTCTTTAATTTTATTACTTAAAAAAGGAAATGACATAAAAATTGTATGCAAAAACATTATCAATAATTAATTTTATTCGATTCTTAATTACATGCTATAATATTTTTTCCTGTCAGTTTATACAACCTAAACAAATCACAAAAAAGGAATAAACCAAGGCATTATTTGTATTTGCTCCCGTTATTTGTTTTCGTCAATTGTTCAATATATTCTCCATTTTTATTACCTTGATCATTTATATTATTGCCCTCATCTTTTGTGAAAGATTCATTGCTCGCTATCATATTATACAATAAATAAATATACACAACAATCATATATTAATTTGTAAAATTAAAATTTGAATAGCATATCAAATTCTTGGCTTAACTCCTCTAAGCTTTCATCTTCCGAACCAGTAGCCTCCTCTTCACTCGACATCCGAACTATCCAAATAACCACCTCCATTGATCCCCCTACAAATATCACTCTATATGATACTTTTTTTCCCCCGATATAATTAAGAGGGGCTCAAAAAGAGAAGCAAATTGTACAATCATATGAGGCATAAAGATCATAGAGCTGAAAAAAAAGGCAAAACTAAACTTCAACTAACTAAATCCGCACCCCAAAATTACACTATGTGATACTTTTTGTCTACTAGAGTTTATATGCTCATCGTTCTTCATATGGACCTCCTCCGGAAAGATGAGGGGACCATCACAATCTCAGCCAGAGGCTTCTCCTCCTCAAAGACTAATCCCTCAGCGCTTAGCTTTCTTTTTACTACGATCTAACAAATCTTCTTTTGCATTATACATATAACGATGTGTAATTTTGTCTACATTTACACTAATTTTAAAAGAGAATAATTTATATATACAGATGTGTAAAATAATTTTATATTATCGACCAATAAAAATTTAAGAAAATGACAAATCATGACGTCCATAATTGTTATAGTGAATAATTACTTATCATAATTTGGGTTAATATATATTTATTTACACTCATATTAATGTATATAATACCCATAGAGAATGGGTTAGAGCAATATTTACCCCGTCAAGATGGCTCCAATCGCTTTCTATAGTTTATTCGTCCGTCTAATGGATAGATACGTAACAGTAACGTTTTCGTCCTGGTGCCATCGGCTTGGGATAATTGATGCCATGCGTAGAACAAGTTGCCATGTTCTATCTAAGGAGGGATGGCGGTGGTGGTTGAGAGCGAGATGAATGGGACAAATTTGTCCCTGAGCTTAATCCAAAATGATGTCTCTTAAGCCATACTAGAATATACTAACATGTCACCATTAGCTCATTAATGCATAGGACACGTGTAAGATCATTAATTTTAATTGTGACAAGTTAACAGAAGTATCAGTGTATCTTGCATTTTTTTTTTTTGGTCAGGGACCGTGGGGTGAATTTTTTTAAGAAAAGAACTTGTTTAGCGATACTCTTGTGAGGAACAAATTGAGATTTTTACTCTTAAGTATTTTTTAAAAACAAAAATAATTACTCGTTAAGCCATAGTTTCTACTTTCAATTATGGCAACATGTAATATTAAGGAAATCATTACATTTCAAAACTAAAGCAAATGGTTACCTCAATTAAAAAATTATTATAACTTTATAATCAATAAGCTGGGTTTGTATGGATTGTAAGCAGTCTCATTCAAAAAGCAAAAAGTTATAAGTCACACTGTCATACCATAATTAAGCCACGTAATCAACAGCGGAATTCATTTCATATTGGAATGTTAGGTATGCAAATATCCAGCACATAAACAATTGACAATTATTCTCTCACCAGTTCACATATATGTCTAACAATATTTAAGAATAAATAAAGCCACATATATGTTTGTAATGTTATGAAAAATAACAACACTCAACAGTTAATTCACAATTGTGCCCATATTTAACTTCCACTCCGAGTGTAACTATGGCTTAATTACAATATATGTACAGTCTCACCAATACCCGATCTTCGTAAAAATTCAACCAGGAAATAAAGAAAATATCACAAGCTCACCAATTAAAAAGTAAAAAAAAAAAAAAAAGAAACAAATTCATAAAACTGAAAAGGGTAACTAAAAAATATTTAAATTTGTTAGAACCTATAAGATCCCCGAACCTGAACCTATTAGTATTACATGCTACTAATTTTAACTTGCTTTCTGAGATTCTTCACCATAGTCATAACTGGTGATGTTACCGTTACACGTGCAATCACCCTGCCACGTCCAAACAATGTCTTTCAGCGCTGGCCTAACGTCTTCCTCCCAAAACTTGTCATACTCCAAGGTGTCGCCGGAGCTTCTGGAGAATTCAACCACCGCCACCTCCGCCGCCACCTCGAACACCTCCGCTGCCACCAACAGCCTACCTTTCCTCCCCTCTGCTGGCGCTTGCAGCCTCACCTTGAAGTCCTTCATCTTCTCGACCTTAAACCTCAACCCTTTGGCCACGCTCTCAATCTTGGACACTATCACCGAAGGAGAACACTTGGAGGTGAACAACGACCCCGTTCTCCTCTTGTTCTCGAACAAACCTGAAAGATCAAACCCGGAAGACATGCTTGAGATGAACTCAAAGGCGTTGAAGAACTTGGGTGATGACAACACCTTCGTTTTGTTGTTATTGTTGAAACTCTCATCAAATTCGGAAACAAGTTGTTGTTTTAATGGCTGAGATTGAAGAGTTGGAGTTAATGAAAATCCTTTTAGGAACCAAGGGGCACGCATGATTGCTGGGATTGTGATTCGTCTTTCTGGATCAGGTATTAGTATCTTTGAGATCAACCTCCTTGGTTCAGGGGAGAACCAAGGAGGAAACTCAAACTCGGCTTTAATAAGTTTGGTATACAGGTACATGAGATTTTCATGCTGGAAGGGTAGAAACCCTGCCAACAATGCATACAATATGATCCCACAAGACCATATATCAGCCTTTGATCCATCGTACCCCTTTTTACGCAATATTTCAGGGGCCACGTATGATGGGGTCCCACATTGTGTATGTAGGAGTCCATCACACCATAGCTGCTCTGGTAAAGCTGAGAGGCCGAAATCAGAGATTTTTAGGTTTCCATTTTCATCAAGAAGAAGATTCTCTGGCTTGAGGTCACGGTGTGAGACACCGCGGCTGTGACAAAAGTCCACAGCACTTATAAGTTGTTGGAAGTACTTGCAGGCGAGCTCTTCGCTGAGTTTGCCATTAGCAACTTTAGCAAAGAGCTCGCCACCACGCACGTACTCCATGATGAAGAAGATTTTGGTCTTTGTGGCCAACACTTCTTTTAGATCCACGATGTTGGGGTGTCTAACTAAGCGCATCACTGATATCTCGCGCTTGATTTGCTCCATCATGCCTTCTTTCTTCACTTTGTCTTTGTTGATGACTTTGATCGCCACGCTTTCCCCTGTGGCTATTTCTTTGCCGTAGTAGACCTTGGCGAATGTCCCTTTGCCTAGAAGCCTGCCAATTTCGTACTTGCCAAACAGTGTCTTATTCTCCACCTCCATTGATTAAAAGAAAAATATATATATAAGAGGAATTGCGATAAAGATAGTTTGTTGGGAGCTACTTTTAAGACGGTAAGATATGGAACGGCAATCTTTTGTGGTATGTATTGAAATTTGTTTGGTTTTTTTTCAGAAGGATGATGATACTGGTGATTATGGAGTGCATAATTAAGGATAGAAGGGATATTGGTTGAGTGCTTGGAAGCTGTAGGAGAGAGAGGAGAGTGATGGTTATGATATTGTGAGAGACAAAAAGGAGGGGAAGGGTTGGCTTGTTACCATTGGCACATCTGGTATGTTCCAAAGCCAGCGGAATGGAAAATCTATGATCAAATTATATAGGGCAAATGAGAAAGGGCCACCTTAAAAGTGGTGGGGTTTGGTTTTTGAAATGTCAAGGTTTTAATCATCATTTATGATGTTGGCTCATGAAAACAAATATGATCAAGATAAAGCAGCTTTATGATATTAAATATGATTTTTTATAATTTTATAAGTATCTAATTTTGACATAGCATTCATGTAAAAAAATTTTATGCACTGAATTATGTTTTGTCAATTAAAAAAAGTGTTTAATTTTTATAATAATTATATTAACAAAATTCATCAAAAAAAATTATATTAAAAAAATACTTTATACCGACAATGTGTTAAAGTTAATTTTATTTACAATATAAAAATTTACTTGCTCTTTTATCATTTTTCTAGCTTAAATTTTAGCATTAGTAATCCGTTTTGGTTGGGTCTTGCTGCTCTTTGGCTGGAGAGGTATTTCAATTTCATCGTCTCTACTTAATTGTTTAATTTAAAATATATGTTGAACAAACATTTTTAATAAAACATAGGATATAATTGTCTTTTATTTTTGATACATGCCATTTTTTTTATACATTGATGTAGTTCTTGATTATTAATATATCCTTAATTAGCTATATTTTTGTTAAAGAAAAATAATTAAAAACGGAGAAGGCACAAATACTTGAGTTGAAAGGTTTTAAGTACACCTCAATTTTGTCAAAATGTTGGTCCTTGCAGGTGGGACTGAGGTGGGATGGTTTTTCATAAGAAGAAGCAGGTGCTTAATTAACAAGGCACAACCACTAGGGACATAGGATTATTGTTGTCCATGGCGATTGGTTCTTGCATTTCATGCATTTCTTTCCTACACACCATTTTGGTGGGTTTTTTTTTTTTATTTTGATAATTCATAACATAGGCTCAAGACTCTTCAATAGGAAGAGGGGTAGATCCTCTAGTGAAGTGAAAAAATACAAAACTTCACCGTGAAGTAATGAGTTATATCAAATAACTAGAGGACATGTGAAAAGAGATGTAGGTTGCAGAATTTTACAATAGAGCTTATTGAGTTATTGACCATGGGTGGTCACAAAATCACAGCCTTCAAAATTTTTTGTGCGTCAAAATAGCCTTGAAATATTTTTTTGGTCAAAACAACCTCTTCCCTCCCCTTCTTCCTCTCTCCTCTTCTTCCTCCCATGTCCAGCTGCCAACACTGTTAGTCTCCACCATCAACAAATCTCAAATTACTTCAATTATCCAACAACAATGGGTCCATTAGAGTTGGTGTCGTGATTATCGAACAATTCCTTGCAGCTCCAAATGCTCAAATGCAACAAAAAAATCTGAAAGGAAAAAAAAAAAAAAACAAACTTTGTAGAAAAAAATTATTGTTAAAGATTGCCTCAGGCATTATGTTAAATAGCTTCTCCGCCTGTCACCCCATAATTCTCAGCATCAAAGACCATTTCATCTTCACCCAAATCTGATTCTTTTTTTGGGTAAGTAACCAAATCTAAATCTTATTGCTCCTAAGTTAAAAATCCAAGATCTATAAAATCCATCTCATACTATGTGAAAAATCTCATCTTTTCTTTATTTTTCAATAAACTTCTATTTTTCTCTGTGTAAGTGAAACACAATAGGACACAGAGCAATTGATTGAAACAAAAGTTCCATAAATATCATAACTCTTCAAACATAAATAAAATATAACTTGATAATTATGAAAAAATAGAAAGAAAAGATAAATATAGAACCAAACAGTTTTCTTGTTTGAAGAATGTTGAACTCTCTCTTGTTGAACCAGAAAGTGCTCGTATGAGGGAAGCGAAAGAAAAAAAGGATGGGGGAGGAGAAGAGAATTTTTTTTTTAAAAAAAGATGTAATCATTAAGGCCTACAATAGTCCTTAAGTTGCAAGGACTATTTTGGAATTTTGTTGTTATTAGCCCTCAACACATGTAATGTTTTTATTGGTTCACATCACTACTTCACGGTTACTTTTGAAGTTAAGCTTCACCATAGCAAGCACCAAGAAGAAGAGCAGTACAAGCAAAAGCAAAAGCATACGTATATGAGTTTTTTATTTTTGGTCAGTAGCTATATGAACTCAAATCAACTAAACCAGACTATTGTTTTACATCGCCTAGAGATAATGTACTATTCTGAACCTCAATCCATCTGGATGCCCCATTACCAAAATTGCAACAAAAAGCAGTGGGCTCTTTCAAGATTCAGCAGCCGTATTATGCTTGTTTGCTCTTGGTTTATGTTGCTTGAGGCTTTATGTACTTTTTCTAGTTAAAGATTGACTCTCTGGCATAGATTTCTAGTATCTTGAGTTCATTTATACTTCAATTAGTTTGATTTGAGTTAGATCGGATTATTATAGAGTTAAAGTTTTTTTAGTAATATCTTTTTTATACATAAATCTCAAAATTGAAATCTTATTTAAGAGAATAAAGTGTTAAATCACCTAAGGTGCCGTCTGTAATATACCCTGTTAATTATGATTTATAATGTATCTGGTTATGTGGCGTGATCAAGATGGTACAGATATTGAGGTATATCTATACACTAATAATGTGTGACACATAATAGGAATTCTTATTTCCTCTTGCTCCACCCCTTCGACAATATCTCACATTCTTCACCTGGCGGCACTGCAAATGACACTTGGCACTGCCATCGCTGCCGCCAACACCTACCACTGTCGCCCCGGCACCGCCGCAGCTCCCGCCAACTCAGAATGATGAACTCAACACCATGGCTGCATCCAACCTCCGTCCAGCACCATGGTTGCGCCACATTGAGGACGTGACCAACATTCTAGCCTGTTTGCGGCATGACCTCCCTCTTTGTGGCCACCATGACGGCGACAACCTCTGTTCCCTCCTCAATCCATTCTTCTTCCTTTAACTTCAAATCTGACAAATACAATAAGTTCATCAGACCCAAAACTAGGGCATTTCATTGCAAGCCTGAACTCTGCCGCAAAATCCCCTTCAAGGTGGTTTAGACAAGCGGTGAAGGCCGCACATGTAGTGAAAGGGAGAGCAGGAGTTAGTCGAGTAATTTTGTTTTTGGGGGGACGAAGGAAGATTTTGGAGTGCACCACAAGGTTGAGGGTTTAAGATATATCATCAACTCTAGATCGTTGGATGACATGGTGTGTGGTGCACCATATTTAATGCGGTGCAACATAAAATGCTCCTTTACCTTGAAATATTGAAATGTTACCTCTTGTCAAAGATTCTGACAACTATATGTCTCCTTTTTCAAAAGTTTTAACGTTGTCCATATTTGTATCCTAATAGGTAATTTGTTATCTTCATACGTGATAGCATATTGAGAGGCACGTTTTTATTTTATCCTTTCCTTTTGTTTGTTTTAAACAAACTCTTTAAAATAATACAGATATATATTATAGTAACTTTGTTTCATGCCTCATTCTATGGATGAATTCCATTTTTTCTTTTCGCAATACTTGTTCATTAATGTTATAGAATAATATATATTTATATCATTTAGTTCAACTTTAATTTTAATTCATTTTTATTACAATAAAGGCACAAGTACCTAAACAAGTTAATGTGAAGTTTTTTCTTTTTTTAATTAGGTTTTAATGTGAAGTTTACCTAGATAAGCTTTTGAAAAAGTAATTTTCTAGGTGATTGAGAATTCAGCGTAAAATCTATATGATTGATCCAATTAATTGGGCTCAATTTTTTGTTAATTCTGTTTTAATTTATATATTAACGATGGATTTAAAATTATCATTTCTTTATAACCCATTATTCTTGTTTTTATATATAAAATTACCATTTTATCAAACGAATCACAAATGTCTGTTACTAAACTTTGATGGAAGCCTCAGTAGATTATGTTACTTTTAACTAAGAATGCATTAATGGCCCCACTCCATCCTCAGTTGGACCAATTCACGGCGGTCAACAAATCACGTAACCACAAATCATGCCAGGTAATTGTTTTTTTAATTAACAATGAGATTGCAATGCCCGGTCAAGATTTCTCGGAATTGCGGGTTTATACTTTTTCAAATCCCACGAAGGTTCTAGTCAGCACCCTATGCCTCATTGGAGGGCTACATACTTAAAATATTTTCTTGAAATCAAAAGTCTCAACAATTGCTCTTTAAATATCAAGGAATTAAAAAGTGATTTTTAACAAATTTTAGGAAGTTAGTAACTTCTCCGCATTTAACCGGGAAGTTTAGGAAAACACAAGTTTTCGGGAGTTTATACTAGAATTCAAAAGTTGGATTTTGATTTTTAAGGATTTTAATTTTTTTGATATTTTTATTGAGCTCAAATGGCGGGTATTTTGTTTTTACATTTTATTGAGTATGTAAGGCCTGGGCTTGCGAGGCCTTGGTAATCAGAAGAGGAAGGAAAGAAATAAAACCAGAATTTGGAATCTATGAGCAACGCTCGAGTGCAGCTCTCTGCACTTAAGGTTGGACCATTGCGCTCTAACGCAATCCCTGGGACAAAGCAAGGAAGATTTTGGATTTGGGCTGTGCTCGAGGGTGCGTAGGTCGGCAACAAACAATAAGAAGGGGTTGAACGCCTATTTCTGTGCCTCTCTTTCTCTTCTCTCATTCCTCCCCTTTCCCCTCTCCAAGGATCACTAACAAATGGTAATTTTATCATTTTATACTACCGTTTATCTTCACCCACTCTCTATAAATTATATTCTTAATCTTTCTATCCATTGGTTTTCTTGTTTGAGCAAGTAAGGGTAGTTGTGGGAAGTCTTGGGAGGAGAACCACCACCATCCGTTTGTTCTACTTCTTTTCTCCGCTCACTTAGGTAATTTCTGAGCTCAACCTCCTTTATTATACTGGGGATTAGTTCAATCTATTATGAATTTATCATTTTGTGAAGTATGGAGGAGGTTAAGGTTTTGGAGTTGGTAATTTTGAGTACAGAAAGTAATTTAGATACATCTTTGAATCTAAAAACTGATTTATGCCTGGTTTATGATCTATGTGATATTAGATGTCTCGAAAGGCAACCTTTTGGCTCTTGGCACCATAAGATCCCTACTTGGAAAGATAGGTGAGTCAATATATTTATAACTTATTTTAGATAGATATACGATCTTAGAAATGCTATATTTATGGCTAGACTTATTATATGTAAAGGTTGCAATAGCATTTTTACTAAGTTCTCTGAAGATAGCATATTTTCCGCTACATATATGGATGTATATACAAGTTAATGTCTGTATGTCGGACAGGCTTCTTTAGTTTGGAAATTAATTTCCCAGACTTGAGTAATTTGATAAAAAAGAGATAGTATCATGTTATTAGAAATTGTAATGTTTTAACTCCAATGTTTTGAGATAGAATTCCATATATGTTTTAAGTTAAACATTTTGAAGGTATTGTACTAAACTCTATGTTTGATCATATAGTGTTTTAAATAATCAGAAAGTTGTGATTTGATCTTATGGGTAATTGAAAAGAAGTTGATGCATTTGGAAGCTATGTTCTAAAGTTTGATGTGTCTGGAGTTTTGATAGATTTTATTTTTGAAATATAAATGTTTAAGAATTCTATTGGAAATTTGCATAAATGGCATGTATGGGAAGGTTTTTTAACAGAATTGTACGCTAATGGTAGTAGATGTTAGCTATTAGTGCACTTTAGTGGAACCCCAGCTAGCACGGGGTTGCTAGCCTAACATGTATGGCCAACATGTCTAGAATGATGATTGGACACACCGAGGTCAGATTGTCGGGGCCGCCCAGATGTAGAAATTCACACTAGGGACAGATTGTCGTGGCCGCCTAGTTGTGGATTGAATATAGTACTGTTAGGGACAGGTTGTTGGGGCCACTCAGTAGAGAGAAAATTCTGGGATAGAAACCTCTCTTTAAAGTTACAGTTATTGTATTTTCATTACACATGATTGATATTGTTATTTTCAAATGTTGTATATTTATATTCAAGGAAGTTTATATCTCTTGAAATCGAAATGTGATCTATTGAACTGCGGATATTTGAGAGACGTATTACATATAAGATACATTTTTTGTTTAGAGTCCTTTATGGTATCGGGATTTATAGATAAGTATTTTTGTTCATTTGAGAAATGATTTTTGGGTTTCTTAAGAATATATTTTCTTGATAGAATTATATTTTGTTAAACTAAATTTATGTTAGACTTGTCCAATTCCTGCAATGGATTAACTCCTTATCTCTCTCTATGTATCAAATACAGATTTACCCAAAGAGTCTCCTCGTCTGATGGCCCATTGGCGATATGGACTCTTAGATAATTCAAAATTGTAGTTGTGTTCCATGGTACCACAAGTAGGATCTAGCCTAATTTGTCTTAAATGGGTATGGGTGATTGTATGACCTTTGTGGATGGTATACGAGTTGATATATGTAAATTGATTTAAATGAGTGTAGATTAATTGACGTTACATATATTTACGTTATTATGTGGTGGAATAAATATATGTTGTATTGAGAATAATATAAGAGGCTTGCTAGGGGACGTATCCCCTATGCGCCGGTCATGGCTCGAGTAAGGTCGTGACAAGGACCTAAGCCCAAAATTATGGCCGGTATTATGCATCGTGAAGAAGTATTATATACATGTTAACTGCATATGTTTGGGAATCTCCAAATATAGCTTTTATTGACCCAAAAAAAAAAAAGACTATTTTTAAGAAATTTATCATGTTTAATAAAGGGATAAAAATAAATTATAATCAAAAGCTTTGAACAACTTTTTGAAATTTTTAATTATAAACAAAAGCTGATTATTTTAAAATTATAATATTTTTACTAAATAAACCATAAATATTAGATATTATATAATATTAAATGTATGCATAATAATCACACAAAGAAAATAACAACATATTTTAAGAACTCTGATCTTCCTACCAACTCAATTTTTATATTCGAATTACTTTAAATTTTTAACTTTTAAGTTCGTCTAGAGAATGTGGTTTAAAATCAAGACATTGGAAGAGTTGGAACAGATACGATGATACTTTCCCTGCATGATCGAAGTTGATTCTAACTTTGCTATACATACAATTCAGTCTTCAGTAATGAGGACTGAATTTCCAAACCTGGCTGATACCATAAGAGAATTCATGGCCAAGCGAACCAAGAGAGATCCGGGAGAAGAGATGATAGTTGGCGAATCGAAGATGGCATTAAAATCAACTTGAAAATGTTAAAACGTGAGTCAGTGTCTTATTTATAGCAAGTAATGTCTAACTAACTAACGGTTCACTAACAAATCGAGTCACTCCCTAACTAACTTAACTACCAAATTAAATATAATGATACTACTACTACTACTACTAATAATAGGGTTTAAGATTTATGATTTAGGATTTAGAGTTTAAGATTTATAATATAGGATAAGGTATCTTACATAATACACCCCAAATTAAGAAGTATTTACAGTCTAAGGGTAAAGTATACAAAAATGCGTCAAATATTTAAAGATTGAAGCTTCCATATAATCAAATCCTAATCAAATCAAGGTCATATAATAAATATTGTCTTCAATTTTCTGTTGAGGTTAACTGCAGAATTACTCAAATCAATAGTCGAATTCTATGTTTCCTGTAAACCTAATCAGTTACTTTCAATTAGGTAAAGCAATTTTATAGTTGTTTTTATTTTTAACTTGAATTGTTTTGAATGGGCAAATCAATCATTTGTCCCTACAAATCTGACATTAATTTTCTCATACCTACTAATTGGTGTATTTGAAATCTATTGCCTTTAGCCTATGAGAAAAACATTATATATGGACTGGATTAAAGGGTTCAATCATCCTAAAATTAGGATTCAATTCTTATTGCAAATATTCACTTATAACAGTGTCGAATCCGTCTAAGCTTTCATTTAAAAGAAAAAAAATCTTATTTTACATTCACATAAAAGTTTACTAACTTTTGAGTTAATTTATAATTTAGTAATGTTCTTGTTCAGCATCAGAAACACATATTTATAACTTGGAATTTATTGTGTGCATATACCAATATGACGTCAATCAATTTGGACCTTTACTTAATAATCATGGCATAAATGACGGATAAGACATTTGCCTAAAGAAAAGATGCTAGAGAATAAAAAAATTTGCTAAAATTGAGTTGTTAGAATATATACTACTAACTTTTGAATAAATTAGTAAACCCATTACTTTCTTTCATCCAACAATTACCATAATTTATATCAAGTATTCTGACAGAGCAGTTCTTGTCTATTTAGCATCGCTCAGTTATGTTTGCTGTTTCTTGCACTAAATCATGCCTAGAATTGATATCATGTTAATTATTTGGATCAATCCAAAGCAGTTCTTGTCTATTTAGCATCGCTCAGTTATGTTTGCTGTTTCTTGCACTAAATCATGCCTAGAATCGATATCATGTTAATTATTTGGATCAACCAAATGGTCTCAAGGATTCCATAGAGTGCTAGCCGGAATACTCTTAAAACTTAAATGATTCTTAAAGGACAAGATTATATTAAATAATGAACTTTGAGGCCATAAAGCATGATGCTACTTGAAATGCTTGGCAATATTAATTTATTTTGTCCAAAATAACTTTAATTACTTTGGAGTTTTTCTTTGGTGTTGTCTCCACTTTGGACAAACTTTTTTAAGTGACTTAATATGAGTTAGCTCAATTAGTTTTAAAAAATTGGATAAGGTTTTTAATCGAGTTGGAATTCCTTTCAATCAATAATATTGGGTACGTTTTTTCAAGGAAGAGAAGTCATTTGTTTTAATTGTTTCTAAAATAAATATTTTTAGTGCTATTTGCTTGCGTTTCTTTGAAGAAATAGAAACAGAACATAGTCAATTTTTTAAGAAGCATATAAAAAATTATTTCTTTCAAAAATAGAAATACTAAAAAAAAGAAAATAATCTCAAATTTTAAATTTATTATTTTTTTATATTATTTTATTATTTTATTCTTAACTTTTTCTTAAAATTATCATCTCCTATTTATTAAATTATAATTTTATATTAAAAAATACTTTATATTTATCACATTCAAATAATTTTTTACTCCTTCTTATATTTCTACTTTTATTTTTAATTTTAATTTTAAAAAAGTACTCCTTCCACGATCGTAGCCAAGCACACCCATTATTGCTTAGTAATTGTGTCCGTCTTGAAAGATTTCCAAAAGTGTTCAGACATTCCAAGCCACACGGCCCCAGTGGATAGTGTAAGATCAACCTATTGTTATCGTCATCATTTTTTTTTTTTTTTTGGGGTATACAGTGGGGCCGAACCCCAAATTATCGTCGCAACTTTATTCATCACGAGTACGGTTTCAATTAAAGTATATACTCATAGTAAAAAGTAATAATAACAATAATAACAACAACAATAATAATAATAATAATAATAATTACGAATAAGCCAAAACAAATTTATAGAGAGTCTTATATTTTAACTTATATGCCATAATAAGTGTTTATTGGAACTTAATCTAGTTTGGTTGCTTTATCAAAATAACTTTTCAAACACACTCTAAATATTTGACATGTATATGTCGATAAGTGGTTGATGGACAATGCCCACATAATTTCAAATCAGAATTGTGGTTAGATAAAACACTTTTCAAAGTGTCGATTACATGATTTGAACAGCTAATATTACAAATAAAAATTTTCTAAAATTGCAATTTATTTCTATAATAATCAACCACTTTTGAGTAAAGGTATTTTTACTAGTGAAAACGAGTGTCTTCATCCAACACTAATCGTGTATATTTCAGAGAATTTGTCTCGCGCATTAGAAGAGTTAGCATTATCTGTTTGAAAGCAACGTCAAACTTAATGCAATTATTGTGATGATAATATTAATTATAGAAAAGCTCATCATGTTTAGCTAACAGTATCAATAATAATACTAGTGTGCAATATAAATTTTTAACATATCTCTTTTTTTTTTTGGGTATAATTTTGACATATCTATACTAGACAAAATTTAGGCACTAATTGATAGAGTGAATACGCGAGGACAGAGGCAAATTAATAGTATTAATGATAACAACATTAACTATACTCAATATAGATTATAGATTATAGATTGTATAGATAACTAGGAGAAAGTTTAAATTCATGCCATGAAGGCTTTCATTTATTCTAATGATTCACTAACATAGTTTGGGTTGATCACTTCCGAGATGGAGCTCAAACTTTATGGAATGAATCTTTTTCATGTAAAATTTTTATATGATTTCATTATTAATTAACAAAGTGAAGTCTAAACATGACACTTGATAGAAAAGAATTAATGACAAAAAATCACATATAATCAAATCATGTGAAAATCTTATGAGACGATAAATGCCTATGTAATCATATTATATACAATTAAATCCCATTTTTAACAGGAGACTTCCCGACTTTTTCTCACTTATTTAGCTTACCTCTGAAAGTTCCGAGTTCCAATATTTAGGAGCATAGCTAATGTTTGACAGTCCAATGTTAAACTGTCAATAATCAGGGGCGGAGCCAGGATTTTAGTTGTAGGGGGGCCAAGATTACAATACTTCATACAATAAAAATAATTTATTATTATAATTTTGGTAAATTTTTTGATATATATTTTTTTTCAATTTAAACCACCATATAAGAAAATCATCTTTCATCTTATTTTACGACCTTTGTTTTAATAATTTTTATAACTGAAAAGACATATTCAATAATTGTTGATGCATGAAGATGTGAAGATGAGTAAAGAAAATTAATATACAAGAAGTTAATGATTTTTTGTTTATAGTTTTTTAAAATTTATACAAGGAAATAAATATATAAGAGTAAAAAACAAAAAGAGCATTAGATAAATGAGAAATTAACTGTCTTAGACTAAAAGTGAAAATGCAAATGGGTTTATGACTTTAGGCATGTTTTATTTGATTCACTATTAATAATTTGTGAAAAATTAAAATGATTTGGGACTTTAAGTTGTAGGTGCTTACTTTCTCAAATTCAAATAGATAAACATATACAATTGAAAGATATATGTACTAAACCTATTTCAGAAAGAAAAAATAAAAAACTTCCTAAAAATAATATTTTTTTCTTTTATTTCTCTTCATTTATTTTATATGAATCTATTACTTTTTTTTTTCAGGAAGAGAAAAGGCTTATATATGATCCCGCTTTCAACTATCTTTAGTTTCTCTCCTTTCAATTTTTTTTGCCACCTTCTTTTCTTTGTCCAAGTTTGATTTTGACATCACATCCAGAAATTGACAAATAGTTGAAGTTTCAAAGTCTTCGCATTCTACAACTACACACGCTTAAAGATTACTCACGAATTATAAAACACATGATTTGAATAATAAGAAGGTTCAAAAAGATAATAATAACAATTGCGAGGGCAACCAACAGGCTACAGCTATCATCTTACAATGATGACAAGTTAATTATTCAATGACTTTGAAAGCATAAAATCATTTTACTGTTTAACTGTAACGTCATATATAAATCTTAAATAGAAATTTAGTACATATTTCAATATTTACATATTACTGTTAATAGATTCCACTACTGTTTTTCTAGATAAAATTTTGAAGCTTATAGATAAAAGAATTAACAAATAGTGGTTCCTTTAATGATTAGGCTTATAGCTATTACTCAAAGCTGGTGGCTACCTCACTAACTCAGTGTATACAAAAAGTTAGTGCTCGTCATTCTTTTCAAATTATGGTGGTTTCATGGATAAACTCTCCAATCTTGTTTTCTTGTTTTGACCCATCAAATCTCGCATGAGTTCTCTTCTAAGGAGGATTCTAACCTAGTCCGTGATGAGTTTTGGACCAGGTTGGTCATTGTGTTTTAATAATAGATAAAAGGGATATATCGATATATCCTTTTTATGTGATATACTGTAGTATTTTTTTGGATTATACAAATAAAAATTAATCAAATTTGAAAGTGACTAAATTTTTATTTTTGTAACACTTAAAAATGTCAAATTCTATCTGTATGATATCTAAAAATTTTCAGTTGAAAATGTCAAATTTTATCTGTGTGATATCTAAAAATTTTCAGTTAATTTTAGGATTTTGTAGCAAGTGATCAGATTTTATCTGTATAATATTCTTTATATTTCAGAAATGACCAAATTTTTATTTCTGTAACACTAAAAAATATCAAATTTTATCTGTTTGATATCTAAAGACTTATAGTAAATTTCAGGATCTCACACAAAAAATTTTGATAATTTTCAAAATATATTTAACCTTTTTTCTTTTTAATTTGACTAAACCAAAAAAATTACAATAGACCATGTAAGAAAAAAAATATGAATACACCCTTTTAATCAACCATTAGATTTTAAAGACCAACTTGGTCCTCGTTAAAAACTCCCCATATTAGAAACATCCTCTCTCTAATAGTCAAGTTCGCTAATGTGTAATAATGTCAGTTAACCGTGGTTTTCCCTCAGCACAAGACTAACCACCCACAACTACTTCTTGGTCCATAATTGTTCTGTCTCTCGCCCTCGTGGTGACAAGTGTTTATATATTATACCCTTTTTTCTTTTCTTTAGTAGAATTAGTAAACCCTTCTTTCATTTGGAGTTGTTTGTGGAGACTAGTGTAATATCCCGAATTCTGAGAATAGATTGAGATAAAAGGAAACTCGGATCCAAGGTAAGGGCAAAATTATAATTAGGGAAAAACGTAGAAAAAGTAGGGATGAATTTGTAATTATCAAATTATAATGGCATAGTTGTAAATAAAGATTTACGATTGTCGAGAGGGACAGTTGTAGAAAAATCCTGATTTCGAGATTTTGTGGGGTCCATGACACTAAGTAGATAACTAAAATACTTGTAATAATCTTAAATTGAGATTTTCTATCCACAGTCTTGAATAAAAGTGTGAGATTACTCATATTACATATATGATAACTTAGGTAACTTAGAATATCCAAATTAATAGTCGGACACCTTGAATTAATCCTCAAGGATTCTATATTATCTTTGAGCCTAACAAATCTAGGAGAATAACTTCTATAGAGACTAGATAGACACGTCTTGAGAGTAGCCAGAGTATGTGGTCTAGAGTAGGCCACACACACACAATATGTTGAGTCACCCTTTTTTTTCCCTAAATATCTCTTCCAAACCCTAGAAATTTCTACACACTTTCCTCCCTTCCTCATTTGTGCTGCCACCACCACCATCGTCTCATCTTCATTCTCTTCTTCACCACCTCCATGGCTATGAGTTTCAAACTCATAGTTCATGGCCTTCTTGGCCTCAAATCATTTTACTCCTTCTACGAAAATTAATCCTCATCTTCTCTTCTACAAAACTCTTCCATCAATTTGATGATTAACCATCAAGTGGAGTTTCTCCACCTCCATATGAGCTGCTGCCACTAAAATATTGCTTTTGTCTTCCTTGCTTCTATAGTTTCAAGGATTTTGAGGTAGATAGTTCAAATTCTTAGCTTTGTTTGTGTTTTTGGGCTATGTAGCTGATATGTCTTCTATGTATCATCCATGGTGTGTGCTTATATAATATTAATATGACTTGTTTCTAATAATTTAAGATAGAAAAATTTGGTTTAGATTGAGAGATATAGTAGAATGTAGTGCATGTCCATAAAACCAAGGATCCTCTTTGTTACAGCTGCAACCACTTGGCCCATCTTTGATGATAATGCTAATCCCAATTTGCTCCCATTTCTACGAACAAGGTTGCATTTGTATTGGTCTTGAAGATACCAGGGGGTGGGATTTCTCAACTATTATAGGTATGGTCTCTAGGTTGAATGTTACCATTGTTAGCTTAAGCTCTTCTAAAGCTTCTTAGATTTGTTGTGACATATAGGAATAGTTGAAAAGGAGCCACCACTAGTTTGCACAGCCATGCTTGATTCCTTTACAGCCAAACGCCTTCCCAGATTGGTGCCAACAAGTCACGGTCATGAGCTTCCAAGGATCCAAATAGTGTTTGCAGAAATTCTAACTAGATAGTTAGGTCTTGAATGTTGGCTACTCCCTGTACTTGAAAATAAGAGAAATTCATCACAATAATATTATATTGATAATTATTAATCAGACGCCTTACCTCCTCTGATTTCTCATCACAAAGACAACATGCATTCCCTACTTGCACATCTTCTGAAAGTAATTTGCTTCTAGTAGGTAGAATATTTCTTGCAAGCCTCCACATGACATTAGGTCTTGTGATTCATTTTGTGCTAATGGAATTTGTTTAATTAGTGATGCTGATTGATGTCAAAGATTTGGTCTATAAGTGTATCATTCCACATTTGTAGCTGGTCTAATAAAAGTTGGCTCACTCACTTAATGCTTGTATGGGCTTAACTATTCAACTGCACCCTAAAGTTTAGTGCATTGGGGACCCATGGGGAATCCCTAATCTTAATATTTATCTCATTACCTACTCTCCATAGTAAGCTTTTTTCCAATACTAATATCCCATCTAACAGACTCCACCAAGTGTATGAGAGATTAGAACCTAGTTGAGGCTCCATAAAACTAGCACTTGCAAAATATTTAGCTTTTAATAATCTAGCCACCAAGGAATCACCGTTATTCATCAATCTCTATCCTTGCTTGGCTAGCATTTCTAAATCAAAACCGTGCAAATCCTCAAATTCTAGGCCACGTACCTCCTTGGGTTAACACATCTTATCCCAACTTACCCAATGAATTTTTCATTTTGATCACCCCACCAAAATGTAGCCGTCATACTTTTCAATTCTTTACACAAAGAATTAAGGATTTAAAAATAAGACACGGTGTAAGTAGGTGTAACTTGTGCCACTGCTTTGATCAACACCTCTTTACCCACCTTTTGATAGTAACTTCTTTTTCCAACCTTGTATCCCCTTCCAAACTCTATCCTTAATAAATTGGAAATAATTATTCTTAGATCTGCTTATCATATAAGGAAGCCCCAAATATTTCTTAGAGAATGCCATTGCTCTAATGCCACAACGTTCCACTATATGATCCTGCATCTGTTGGTTCACATATGGACTAAATAATAGTGAGGATTTATCCAAGTTAATATGCTAACCCAAAGTAATACCATACCATATGATGAATAGAATTTAAAATTCCCTCACAATCCCTCACTAAGGCTTAGAAAAAATAATGATATCATCTATGAAAAATAAATGAGATACCTTTGGAGCCACCATGCACACTTTTACACCTAAAATCTGATTAAGCTCTTTAACCTTTCAAAAAGGAACTGAAAAATTTTATGCAAAAATAACGAATAGTTATAGGGATAGAGGGTCGCCTTGCTTAAGACCTCTCTAGTAAGATATCTATTAAGCATGGTAGAATACGAAACAATAGATATGCATTGATTTACAAGGTAAATCCACCTCTCACTAAAACCTAATTTTCTCATTATAGCCAAAAAGAATTGCCATTCATTCCTACCATAAGCTTTACTCATGTCTATTTTCATTGCAAAATATCCCTCCTTCCCAAATTGTCTATTCTTTAAATTAAGCATGAATTAATTCATAGGAAATTAGGACGTTGTAAGTAATATGCCTATTTCTTACAAAGGCACTTTGTGAAGCTAATATTATTTTAAGAAGGGAAACTTTCAACCTATTAGCTATAGCTTTACTAATAATTTTATATAATATGTTGTATAAAGATATAGGCCTAAAATAGGAAAGATCTGGAGGAGCTTTAATTTTGGGAATGAGGATAATGAAGGTGTGATTAATTTCTAGTATAGAGTCACTACTATTAAAATGTTAAGCACAACTCTAGTAATATCCTCACCTACCACATACCAGTATTTCTAATAGAAAAGTGCCGACATACTTTTGTCAGTCCCATTTGAAAGAAGGATATTTTTTTCTTTTACTTCTAATTGTATAACTGGGAGATCCAGGAAAGCAGTCGATTCTTGATCAATTTTACAGTTTACATTCTCTAGCACTTCATTAATTCCACTTGGGTGAGATATAGAAAAAAGCTTCATAAAATAATTGTTAGCCATTCTTTCCCTTTCTTCTCTATCATGAATCCACTTGCCACTACTATTTCTTAATTTGGAAATTTTGTTCTTTCTATTCCTCATGGATGCTCATCTATGGAAGAAATTTGTATTCAAATCCCTTTCCTTGAGCCAACTCTAGACCGTTGATGCCACATGATCTCTTGCTTTTGTAGAAGCTTGTTTATCACTTTTTTCTAGTTACATAATAGGGATTAATTCTCCAATGTTGGGCTTTTTACTGCTAATTTTTACATTTTTCTTTTGTACTTCCTTAATTTGGAAGTTGAGATTTCCAAAGACGTGCTTGTTCCAGCCCTTTAAATCCTTCCCAATTTGTCAATTACACCAACAACCTCTCTGATGGATGGTTTTCCTCCCATTCTATCCTAGGCTAAAGAAATTATCTGTAAAAAAAGATCTTCATTACACCACATCTTTTCAAATTGAAATGGTCTCTCATTTTTACTCTCCTCTTACTGTGTATATCCTCCACATCTGGCAAAATTGGAAGATGATCAGAAAGAGAGAATTGTAGATTAGATACCCTTATATTCAGCTAGGAGTGGATGCACCTAGTATTGCCAAAAAACCTATCCAACCTACACTGAATATTGCTATCTCCAGTTTTGCCATTTGACCATATAAATGGATGACTTGTGTATTGTAAGTCATGAAGCCCACAAAAACTGATAGCCTCTTTGAAAGAGTTGTTTTGTCTTTGACCTCTAGGAATACCGCCCCTCTTCCCTTCCTCATGGAGGATTTCATTGAAGTTGCCACGCATAATCCAACACAAGTCCTTATCATAGTGCAAACTTCTTAATAACTACCAAGATCTACTCCTTTCTAAAGCAATTGGATACACATAAAACCCAGGAAATCTAAACTTCCTTCCTTCATCCTTCATTCTTACTTTAACATCTATCATGTTATTGTTATATGCCAAGAGGTCCACATTTGCATTATCCTTCCAAAGAAAGCAAAGCCCTTCTCTCTTGTCATAACTACTCACTCCTAAACCAAATGAGTAGTTCACTTTCTTCATGTCTTTTTTCAAATTCTTGTTGCAATAATTTTGTTTCACTAAGGAAAACCAAATTGGGATCTTATGTTAATTGTAAGTGTAAAATTGGAATTGCCAATTGGTTCTCGAGCCCTCAACAATTCCAAGCCAAGATCTTCATTGTTTGCGATAGAGTTGATCGTTTTATATGGTGAGGAATTTTTCCTTTTTATATTTTATAAAACCTTTAATTAAAAATAAAATTAAACTAAATTATTTCAAACTGACTTAAATTGATTTAAGTTAGTTTAGTTTTTCAAATAATATTAAATTAAGTCAAATTAAACAAAAATAAATTTAGAATAAAATATACTTAACACCTTTGAAGTATCAAGAAATAACATAATACCCTATTTATTTATAAAATATACACTTCACCCCAATCCACTATGTGTGAGTTTGGATTTCTTTTATTTTAAAAAAAACACTTTTTTAAAAAAAGTATTTTTATAAGTTTTTAAGTGTGTTTGGATAAAACTTAAAAAAAAAATGCTTGTAGAAAGAAAAAAGTTTACTTTTCACTTTTTTTTTTAAAAAAAGTAATACGTAGCTTATAAAAAAAGCAAAGGCAGAAGTAATTTTTAATAAAGGGTCCGTTTGGTTAAGATTTTAGGATAAGTACTTCTTCAAAATCAGAAATAAAAGCAAAAGCAGAAAAATGATACTTGTACAAATACTTTTTATTAAAATTAGAAGTTAAATTGTTTGAATGTGATAAATATTAAAGTAATTATATATATATATATATATATATAGAGAGAGAGAGAGAGAGAGAGAGAGAGTGAGTGAGTGAAAAGGGAGTGATTTAAAATTTTTAAAGATAAAATAATAGCAGAATGAGAAATAGTGGTTCATAAATTAAAAAAAATAAAAATTCTCTCACTTCTACTACTTTTTTTAGGAGAAATAGCTCCTCATCTATTTCTCAAAAAAAAAATAGAAAATTAATTATCTTTTGCTTCTATTTTTTTTTTTGGAAACACAAATAACAATATTAAAATTTTATAAGTAATTTTTTTTTGAAAATTTTAAAAACAAAATGTTCCTCTTTTTTTTTGCCAGAAGCACAAACAAATACACCCAAAATTATTTTGGAAAAACCACTTTTGCTTTTTTTTTTAAATTGAGTATTACTAATTCTTTTAGAAAACAGTAAGTTGATTTTTTTCTACAAGCATTTTTTTAAATTATATTCAAAAACACTTTTTAAAACTTATAAAAATAGTTTTTTGTTAAAAAAAAAGTTCAAGTGTTATTTTTTCCCAAAAAAAGAAAATCCAAACATACTTTTAGCAGAAGAAATAGCAGAACAAATAGAATAAGGTGTTATTTTTTAATATCTCGAGGGACTTAAGTATATTTTAATTATAATTTTAATGGAATCAACTCTTCAAATTTTTTTTGATACATCAATAAAGAGAAACAAAAAACTAACAATGGGAGGCTCCTTCAGAATCTCCAAGAAATAACTTGCACCAGTGGAACCAGCCTTGGCAAGAATATCCGCACAGTGATTAGCCTCTCTATAAACATGATTAATTGAGATATCCCACTCTTTCCTTAGAAAGTCTTTGATCTCCGCAAGAATAGCATGACCCATGTGATACACTTCCACATGATTATTTATAAGCCGAACCACTTCAATTGAATCAATCTCACATTGCACATGAGTAAAGCCATGATTCCAAGTAATTTGAAGACCCTGACAAAGAGCCATAAGCTCGGCTTCAAGATTATCAGCAACACCCAAGAAGCCATGAAAACCAAGTAACCATCTACCATTGTCACTCCTAATGAGCCCCCCAAAACGACCAAACCTGGATCATGAGCTACCATCCACATTCAATTTCACATATCCAAACAAGGGCCAATCCCAACTAATCTAGCAGTCAAGGTTCCAACATGAGAAGTGTTAGAAGCATCACTATCTAAAATATCCACCTTAGAAACAATTCTTTTACAAACCTCCTCCACTGAAGATTTGTCTCATTAAAGACATAGTTGTTACATTTTCTCCATATCCATCAAAGAGTAGCATACAACAGAATTGGTTTTGGATACTTTGCAAAAGACTGAACCCAAGCACGAAAATCATCCATCTCGAAGAACTCATTAGGAGCTGCAAAACTCAACCAAATAGGGTGGGCATGGGTGCAATCCCTAAGATAATGAAGCACTAACTCGTCATCCATACTGCAACAAACACAAGTCGGGCTATGACATAACCCCCTATGCCATCTAAACAAGTTAGTGGGGATTGCACCATGCAAACCCAGCCAAATGGGAAATTTACATTTCTCAGTTGTAGGAAGCCGCCACACCCAGCTCCAACTTAGATTATCCAAACTAACCATTGAATTATTAAGAAGCCACAATAGCATGAAGAAATAGAATAAATCCTTCAAATTAACCCTTAACAATATTCTTAGTGGACAGATTGGTTCTAACAAAAATAAATTGGTCCCATAATCACTAACAATTGTAAAAATTAGATATTT
Organism: Pterocarpus macrocarpus; assembly: GCA_031439585.1. Taxonomy (NCBI): domain Eukaryota; kingdom Viridiplantae; phylum Streptophyta; class Magnoliopsida; order Fabales; family Fabaceae; genus Pterocarpus; species Pterocarpus macrocarpus. Next base: position 37,954,673 of record CM062514.1, read on the forward strand.
TAGTCCCCAATTCACATTCAACGAGTAAAGAATATGATATATAAGTTACATATTGACTAGGATATATTAATTTCATCCCACATGGCACCAACACCCCAAACAAGCAACAAAATAAAACAAACTCATCGTTTTACTTATTAAGCCTTAATCCTAACATTTTAAAATTTTTAAATTCTATCTCCTCTCTAATATTGTGACTGAAAAGTGATGAGAAAGGAGATTATTAATGGTGTTGTGCTTGATAGATTGACATCCAATGGAGCAATGGTGATGCTACTAGTGGTACATGCTCCTTAATCTTTCTACATTTTATATTATGACCGAGATTGCTTAAGGATTTATACTAAGGCTGAAATTGTATACAGAACAAATGTTTAAGTCAAAAGAACAAATAGAAATATTAAAATAATCTTAGTTAATATGTAATTTATATATCACACTCTTTATTAGTTATAAGTAAATTAGGGATTAAACTGTTTAATTTTACAATTATTAAGAACTTTGGAACTAATTTATTTTTATTAAAGATTAATCTATTTACAAACAAATATTATCAAGAATTAATTTAAAGATGCAGTCAATTTACTGGTATGAATAATTAAAACTTACACCTCAATCTGCACGCAGTTCGAGAAAATATTAGTTCAGATGTCGTAACTCTAAAAATTGATATGAAAACTGAACCAAAGCCAACCCACTCACCCTCTATTCCCTCTTTGTTGATAAAGACTTTGGATTAAAAGATAGTACTATAAAAAAAAGACAGACAACACTGTAAATAAATGTCAACGAGTCGAGGGAATAAGGTTAAACGAAACAAAACAGTATCTGAGTGTTGAGCACAGCACAACACAAACCCAACTCTTCTCTGTGAATTTCTGGGTCTGAGGAAGAGCGCGATTTTGTGGTCGGTTACTTTGGGTTCAGTGTTGAGCACAGCACAACACAACCCAAGTCTTCTCTATGAATTTCTGGTTCTGAGGAAGAGCGCGATTTTGTGGTCGGTTACTTTGGGTTCAGCACTTAGTTTAGAGTTACCAGTTTTCACAAATTCTGAAAAATTAAACAAGAAGGGAATGGAGGAAGATCAAATTGATGCATGTGTGAGTGCGTACCTGAAGAAGAAAGGGTTTGCGCAAAACGAAGAACTTCAACAACACGCTGCCAACTCCAACAACAACAACAACAACAACGATTCCTCTGCTAATTCTCTTCACATTCTCAATCGCGTCCTCGCCCACTTCCAGTATATAACTCTTTCTCATTCTTTTTTTTTTTTTAACCAAAAATTTAATTATTATTATACTTATCTTTCAATTTTGTTATATTTTTCCTTAGGATTATATAACAGTGGGTTACTCAATTTATATCCCATTCGCAAATTAGTTTCATATCTACTTAACGTCGATATATTAATTGAAAAAAAATGTAAACATAAAATAGCATTTTTTTTTTTTGAAATGATGTGTAACTAACTCTTAGAGCATGAGTCACGGGACTGAAGGTTCTTCTAACAATTGCCTTTTTAATACAACACTTGGTTGGTTCTTTTGATTCTGTACTTGGTGCTCTTAAGCAAAGGTGTTTGTTCTAGTCTTATGAATGAAAAAACTAAGAATGGGAGAGCTTTACTCTATAAAGGATTGACCTATCTTGTACTAGAGTAGTTGGGGTTTAGTATATTCTTGATACTAGTAGTTTAGACAAAAGATTTTTTCCCCCTCTTTTTTAAAGGATTTGAACCTTGGTCATCTTTTTTGACGTGCGACTTACTTATCACAGGGCCATCAAAACTTTGTTGGTATAATAGCATAATGTTAAGTTGTCAAAAGAGACATTGAAAAAATGCTAGTGGCACATCACCCATGCCTCACATCACATTTCTCACATATGGGGTGTGGGGTAGAATCATAATTTAAGTGTGCAAAACATAAGGTAGAATAATCAGACGTTGAAAATTATGTTGGTGTGAGGTGATGTGTGTGTAAATGTGTGCTGGCATAATTATTCAAAAACACTATCGCTTGTTTGGTTCAAGTGATTTAGCACTTGTTTTCCTTGAGCGAGGTGTCGACTTTGAGTCTTATGAATGGAAGAAAACTAGTTGGAAGAGCTTTATTACTCCTATAGTGGGTTAACCCAGGTCGAACCAGGTTTTAGTAGACTCTAGGCACTAGTGGTTTAGGCATAAAAAATAATTGTTCAAAAACATTTAAGTATAGTCATTGATCTTTTGGATAAATTGTTGTTAGCGAAGTGAACATGTTTGATAGAAAACTTGAAACAACTAAAATAACAATGTCTCTTTTAGCGGCCCCTAATATGTGTATAATGTGCAGTTTAGATTCCGAATCTGGGGCTTATCTTTTTTTGCATTGCCCTATGGCGAGATCTCTTTGGGTCAGGCTTTTTGGGATTTTTGGAGAATCGCAGATTTGCCCTAAAGATATTCATCAATTTATTCTCACTAAGTTTAGAGGCTTTGGTTCGCACAAAGAAGCTAAGATTCTGTGGCAAAACTCAATCTTTGTTGTGCTATGGTGTATTTGGTTGGAAAGGAATTCTAGGGTTTTTAATGATTCATTTTCATCTATTGATTTTATTTAGGATAGGATTACTTTTTTGGCCTCCTTTTGGTGTTCAGCTCATGGTTTGTTTAGAGGTGTTCCTTTAGTTGATATTCAAAGGGATTTGCATGCTTTGCTACATGGTTCATTCAATTAGGTCTCTGCCTTACCTTTTGTATCTAAGTGAGGATGACTCATCCTCTTTTGTATGTTCTCTTCTCTTCTAATAAAATTTCTTTTTCTATCAAAAAGTAATGTCACTTTTAGCAATTTCAAACACGTTTGAAGAATGTCAATGCATTCTTCATTTAGTATGAAAAGCTAGGGAATTTTTAATCTGATGGTGCCTTTTTAATCCGTTGAGTTGCGCTCAGTGTTGCTATGCATTGCTAATTAATTTGGTTGTACCCTTCTTGCATGCTCATCTATGTTAATTTTGAGGATGGACTTTCAATGCAAATTTCTATTAAATGTTATCATAAAACATGAAATGGGTGCATGCTTTTGCTTTCATGAATGTGAAAAAAGTAGATCGGTTTCTCCAACATTTTGTGTTTGAAATTAGAAAGTAAATTCTATTTCAATTAAGAGGATGAAACTGATACGGCCTATGCATGTTTAAACTGTACTTTTAAACTGGTTGTGGTATCTGTTCTTGAAATTTCGAGCATCTCACAAGAAAACAATTGTGCAAATATGATTCTTAAACTGGGTTATTTTCCTCCAAAAATATCCAGAAAGCTTGTCAGCTTTTGAAGAGGAGCTTTATATGTTTCCTTACGACATGACCGTCAGCTTGCTCTCGAATCCTACATTCCAGATCACTCTTCCTATGTGTGTCATCTCTGGAACATGCACTTGTATTCTTTAAATGAAAACCCTTTATTTTGCAGATTGGAGAGTGGTCCTGCAAGATATCATAAGGGGTATGGAAGACTAAGATCGTGGGCATACAGGTCACTAGACTCGTATAAGGTAACATGTCGTTTGGTTGTTTTCTTGTTTCAAATTCATACAGAAATTTATTCTGTTTGAATTTCTGTGGTTATTACATGGTTTGCCAAATTTCTGTATGAATTTCTGTGGTTATTACATGGTTTGCCACTTCCTTGCAGCATGAGTTGCTATGTGTGCTTTATCCAGTATTTATCAATTGCTTCGTGGATCTTGTGGCAAAAGGGCATCTTCAAGAAGGTCTGAAAAAATAATTATAATGATATAATTTTTTGTTAGATTGCAAAGTTCCTAACAAGGCCATAAGTGCAACACTGCAACATGTGTTTTATGCTTCTGTTTTCATGCTTCATCCTTGTGGTTGAAATACTCAGCTTGGAGCTTTTTCAATACATTCCGTGAAGACCATGAAATGAAGCACTTAAGAGACCTTCAAAAGTTGGAAGGAGTTCTTTCTCCTACTCATCTGGAGGTTTATTGCTGTCTAAGACTCTAAATTGCCATGTCTCTTTGAAGATTCTTGAAGTTGTTGGATCATTAGCATTAATTAATCATACAATATTGTTCTTACTCAGGAAATGGAGTTTGCTCATTCCCTAAGGCAGAGCAAATTCAACATAAAGATAAGCGGGGTAATGTTTTGATTGTTCTGGTATCTGGATTAGTTTGTCGGATATGGTATAATTGAATTGTTTTTTTGTTTTCACTCTACAGTTACTCAAATTAAACAGTTTCAGAATCCACCAGACCCCTTTTGGGCTTTCTCTTCTGTGGTTAACTATGATGCTCTGAATTTATTTTTTTGTAGGATTTATGATACTTCATTTTCCAAAGAATGATTGACTATTAGCATTTGGCTTCAGTTAGCTTTAACGTCTTTGTGAATGTCTGCCTTTTTTATCGCTAGCGGACCTGATTTGTTGATATGCTGCTGGCTCGTTCCTGCATGTGTATTCTACACTTAATTGCATTAATGCTGCTCGTGGAAGAAAACATTTAAGATAGTTTGTGGACATTATGTGCATTAGATATCAATGTTACATTTTTTCGTTGGATTTGAATTCATCATTTCTAAGTAGTGCATTTACCTGTTATAATGTGAAGCTTTACCATCAGATCTAACTTATTTAGAGGGCAAATTTGGGACATTCCATAATTTCCACCCTAATCTCTGTTGTGGTAGGCCATTGCCCTGGTTTAATCTTACGATGGTGGATTTGGCTTGTTTGAGGACATTAAGGAAAGTACATGCAGATGCAAAGATTAGAACTTATATGATATTATATGAATCAATATCTGAATCCCATAATTGATTTTTGAAATCTGATAAAATGGATGACTTTTTGGTTTCTTTTTTCTTTGACTGGACCGCCATTGTCTATGTTTATACACTTATTTGCTGTTTCAGAATTTTGATCATTGAGGTCCTTACTTTTTTCTTTAAAGAAAAAAGTTATTGTGGGAAAATCTGATAGTAGTTAATGCTTTGTTTTTGACAGTATTCCTATGAACTTTTGTTGCAACATCTACATAGTACGCAATCCACCACTATACTTGGTATAATCAATGAGCATATTAGCTTCCAAGGTACCTTTCTTCCTTTCAAGTTGCATCTGTTCATTTGAACTTGTCAGTATTGCATATACTTGATTGTTGTTTTCGTTGCACTACAGTTAGCACCGGACAGCCTAGCTCAATATCTGATGATCCAGAAGCTGTTACCCTCACTGGAAGCATCCTGGACGCAACAAACCAGATAAATAACAAGGAAGTACTTTGGGGGGTGAGTCCATTAATATATTGGCAAAACATATATCAAGTTGGAAGTTATCTTACTCATACTAGTTTCTTAGAATACCTGAAACTCTCGGACACTTAAAATTAAAAATTTGTCCAAGACATCTGCATTTTGAAGTTTTCATGTATTGGCAAATTTTTCATGAGAGCCTGATATGTTTCTTTTATCCCATGTAATGAACCATCTCTCCCTAAATTTAAAGCAGTTAGGTGAAGACTTATGAATGGCTTTATATCTACACGTATATATATATATATGCTTTCAAAGGTTTAAATTCACATTTACAGTCATCATACTTGGTATGAGGTTAATATGAGCTGGCAGTTGTTGAGGAGGAGCAAAGCAGTTTTGGTAGCATGCAGGCCGAAAAAGTTCTTGATCGAACTCTTTGAACGAAAGATTGTTCTGATTTGAATATTAATGACTTTGTCAATAATAATGGTATGATTTCAATCCCAATATCTTTCTCCCACAGTTGCTTGAAGACTCTCTAGAAGAACGCATAGAGAAGGCTGGGACCTTGCTTTCAGACAACAAAAAGGGTCAAGGGGAAGTCAAAGAAGGGGAGAATGAGGAGAGTAAGGTACATCTCTTCTTAAAGTGCTTCTCTGACTCTGTATGTTTAATCAATGCCTTTATTGGTAATCTGATGCCATATGTTTCTTAGAATTTATGGCCTTGTAACAAAGTTGTGCAGGAATTTCATTTGAAGACATTTCACTTTAATACTGCAAATCTTTTTCTGATCTTCAAATGATTTAAATAGCTTTTCACTTTTATTTTCCACTTGTTTCTCTTTTAGAAAAGGTCAGTGGATGGAGGAAAGCAAGGTGGTTCAATAAAAAAGGTAAAAAAGGACAAGGCTGGAAGTGCAATGGGGAGAAGTGCAAAACCTGAAGCTAACACTGTATCTGCAGCAGCTGCAGCTCGTGTTAAACCAGAACTACCCTTGCCCACAGTGTATCCTCTTAAGTCCAAATTTTTGTTTAATAGGCTTTGCTTATTCTATATAGGATGTGGGTTAAAGCAGAAGGCATTGTGCTATCACTGTTTTTTTTTCCTCCCCTATTTTTAGCAAGAATTGCGGAGTCAAAATTAGTGGCTATATACTAAAACCACTAATGCGATTACTCTTTTAAGTTGGAGAAAAGCATCCATTGAAGATATTATGTTGAATTTCACTGAATGGTGTAATGTTGCGTTCTTGCAGTTCGACCATGGTAGAGCTGTCTATCCTTGAAGATTTAAGGACTCGCGTACAATTGAGTAGTGTTGCACTGCCATCGGTTAACTTCTACACATTTATCAACACAAATAATGGGTAATGTCTAATACTTGGCAAAAGCTTTTATTTTATGTTTGGGCTACTATTGCTTAATGCTTAGCTTTTGGTCAACTACCCAGCTTAAACTGTTCATCAATATCACGTGATGGATCGTTGGTTGCTGGAGGATTTTCTGACTCATCACTAAAGGTTCTTTCTCTTCGTCCTCCTCCTTCCACCTCCGAAAGAAAACCCTCTTCCCTTTAGAGGTTTATCTTACCAGATAGTTTGAATTTGTGGTAATTTCTGAATTGTATCCACAGGTCTGGGATATGGCAAAGATCGGACAACAGCCCACCAATTGTAAGTTTGTAATCGAAAATTCTGTTGTTAGAGCAAGCTATGGCAGTTGTAATATTTGGTTGAAAAACATGAATATGGTTTGAAAGTTTAATTCTTCACAGAAATTATATTTTGTTATCTGTAATTCTGTAACTATGCTGATGCGCCCTAATATATAGTTTACAAAGCACACTCTGGGCAAAACTCATATTTAAGCATGCAAAATATTCTGTGGTATAGCTTTGTGTTGGGTGCATATGAAAATTTCACTATCTCATATATAAGAAATAAAGAATGTTCTGAGCAATACCTCTCTTTTAGTCTTGTAGAAGGTAACCTAACCATTTCTGGTACATTTTCTTTTTAGTCTTGTAACTTTTAAGAATCAGTAGGGTAAAAAAAAACTGGTATAATGATGTGAACTACACTACTGAAGCAGTATGGGCACTCTATTTCCTGATTAGCCTTTCATCGGATGTGTTTTTCAAAAAGGGTTTTGGGTTTTCTGTCCTTTTTTTGTCTGGTTGTGCAATAGATCTTCAGTAAAATTTTGAAAGTGATGTCATGTCATCATAATTTGTATTCAACAACTGCTCCTCAATTGCGATGATGATCTTCCATCTTCATCTCCCTTGTCCATATGCATACTAAACTGGCTTCTTAAGCTCAAAATCCATGCCTTTTTGCTAAAACATCTGGGCTCCTAACAAAAAATATGACAGTTGAGTTGAGCTAAGCCAAACTATGGTTCTTTGGAGCAAAAGTTAGATCAGTTAAAGAAAGCATGTTCAAGTCTTGAGCAATTTAACATGCTCAAATGAGAGTTATATGCTTTACTAGCTGTATTAATCCAGTTATTGCTATCTTCAGCTCCTATACAGGGAGAGAATGACACACTACAAAATGAACAAATGCTTGGGCAAAGTGGCGGGAAAAGGCAGTACAAATTGTTTCAAGGTCATTCAGGGCCAGTTTATGCAGCCACTTTTAGTCCCCTTGGGGATTTTATTCTTTCCTCTTCAGCAGACAAAACAAGTATGTTTATTTATCCCAATAGAATGTTCTCTCTGACTCTGTTTCTTCTTCACTTTTGATAGTGGCATTTATTTCTTTTACTTATGTATATTTTGCTGTATTTTCAACTGAGACTTATTCTGAACCATGAATCTTACATGGATTATGCAGTTCGATTATGGAGTACAAAGCTTAATGCCAATCTTGTTTGTTACAAGGGTCACAATTACCCTGTTTGGGATGTTCAGGTAATACTTTTCTTCGGAATTTATTTAACTTAAGATAGATTTGCCTATGCATTCTGATGACATGTTTAACAACATACTAAATACTTTAGGAAACAATCTTAAATTTAGACATTAAAATGTTATGCATAAAAAAATCTTTTGCTTTAACAAAATATACGATGTGCATGCATACGCAAGTCAGTTCTAGCTAATTCTTCAAATGTCTTGAAAAGGGGATCCACTTTGTTTCTCGCATCTTTATTTTTTGGCTGTTGCTGTGCTTAGAGTACTGTTTACTTCTCTGGGAAATAGACACCTTGCAATTTTGTTCAATACAATATGAAGGCAAATGAAATCGTAATAATCTGGTGTACTTGTGAAATCAAACAAATTTTTCTTTTCACACTCTTATCTGGAAGTAGACACCTTGCATTTGTGCTTAGAGTCTCAATGCAGCTCACTAAGATTTTATTTCTTCTCTGTCTAGAGGATATTTTGTTTGTTTACTATCCTTTTATCTTATTATTCTTTTGCCTTGGGGCATTTTTTCCACATGCACATTCAACAATGCTATATTATTGATTTAATTTTCTGGGTACAGTTTAGTCCTGCAGGGCATTATTTCGCCAGCACTTCACATGATAGAACCGCTAGGATTTGGTCCATGGACAGAATACAACCCTTAAGAGTAATGGCAGGGCACTTGTCAGATGTTGATGTGAGTTATTAAGTCTAATATCCTTCATCTCTTCTCGTTCTAATTTTCTCCAGTTTTTGTATCATTCTCTAGTTCATCATTGTTTGAAATTAAAAAAGTATTTAGTAATATTTCCATTATATCTTATAATATCATAGAGTATCTCACATCATATCTTAGAATGTCAAAGAGTATCTTAGATGCAAAAAATTCCATGCTTAAAAAAATATTGTTGTCAAGTCTGAATATTTCAATTCTTCAATCTGTATCATGCAATGTTTAACTGTTCTTTTCTCGTATTTAGTGTGTGGAGTGGCATCCGAACTGCAACTACATTGCTACTGGCTCCAGTGACAGAACAGTTCGACTATGGGATGTGCAGAGTGGGGCGTGTGTCCGGGGTTTCATGGGCCACAGGAGTATGATTTTGTCTTTGGCAATGTCTCCTGATGGTCGCTATATGGCATCTGGCGATGAAGATGGCACAATCATGATGTGGGACCTCGCTAGTGGCTCCTGTATCACTCCGTTGATCGGTCACACCTCATGTGTCTGGTCGCTTGCTTTCAGGTGATCCCCATGACCATAATCAAAATATTTCAACTTGATTATAGTTTGGAGGAAACTAAAGGTGTTTAAGGTTGCTATCAACTTCTTAACACTGCTATTGCTGTTCATTATTGTTGGATTTGTCAGCTGTGAAGGTTCTCTTCTGGCATCTGGATCTGCTGATTGCACTGTAAAATTTTGGGATGTAACTACAGGCATGAAGGTTCCAAGGAATGAAGAAAAGTAAGTAGTTTGTCGTCTATGAAAAAATTTGACTGTCTCTTCTGGAATTCTTTTCCTATGGAAAGACTTTAGATCAACATTTTTTTTTTTTTGGCCTCATTAGTAGTAGAAGTGGGAATACTAGCAGACTCAGACCATTGAAAGGCCTGTCAACCAAGTCTGGTTCAGTTCACTCTTTGCAGGTGAATTTTCTAATTCTTCATTGTTGGTTTTATGTTAAGCCGTGAATAATATTAATATAACTAACTTTCTGAGAATAATTATGTAATGTTTGTATTCTATGCTGGAGCAGTTTTCTCGAAGGAATCTTCTTTTTGCAGCTGGAGCTCCTGCGAAAAGTGGCTAATTATCCTTCTTTAGTATGTCTACAAATAGCAGATCAAAGTGGCAATTCTGACTTAAGGGGGTAAAAAACTAATGTTGACCTGCCCCATAATGTCTAATTATACAGGGAATTTTTTTTTTGGGGTAAATTTATTTACAACGACTTGAATTGAAATAGTCTGTCAGCAAATTTTGCTCCTCTGTGCATAAGTTTTCTCCCCCCCCCCCTCTTCTCGTTTCTCTCTCCTTATCCTTTCTTCTTCTTCAATGTGTAATTTACTGTAAAACAATTACTTTATTTTTATTCTTGCTTCATTCTCACTTCATTTCTCTTCTATTTGGTATATTTGGATTAATTTTTAGAAGAATTATTTTTTAAAGAAGTTCTTTTAAAGAAATTATTTTTAGAGAAATTATTTTCAAAAGAATTAATTTATGTTTGGATTGAGTATGTTAAAAATAAGATGATTTTTATTTGGATAGGATAAAACAATTACTTTTGGTTGTTAATGTGAGAGTAATAGTAGGATTTCTTTTCAAAAGATTTATTTCTATAATAAAAAATATTTTTAAAGATATTTCTTTTAAAAGGTCTTTTAAAATTTTAAAAGTAAGTTTTAAAAAATGTTTTTATACATCCAAATAAATTATCTTATGTCAATAAAAGGTCTCTTGAGCCCTCCAAACTGTAAACCAAATGGACCTTGTTTGGATTACAGCTTGCTGGAGCATAAAAGCCTTTTATTGGTATGAGAAGAAAAAAATATAATAATTAATATATTTAAATGTGTAAAGATATTTTTTTAAACTTATCATAAGATTTTTTGGAAAAAAGTATTCTTAAAGTTATTTTTTATTATAGAAAAATATTTGTTGAGAGGAAGTTTTACTATTATTCTTATATGAAAAATAAATGTAATTTTATTTTATTATATTTAAATAAAAATTATTTTTGTGAATTTATTTCTGATATATTTAAATCAAATACAAATCAATTTTTTTAAAAATAATTATTTTAAAATAAGTTATTTCAAAAGCAATTCTTTCAAAAGTGAAATGAAACATACCCTATATTATCTAATTGTACCTTGATTGATATTTTACATTCCAAAGGGCATGCTAAAAAGCCCGTGAAAAGTGTTGTTTTATATTTGGCGCACACTTTGGTGCCCATTAATTTTGGGAGGGCATTGTGCCTTGCATAAGAGCACAAATCAAATAAAGACATTTGGTCTATCAAATAAAATTAAGTTGCTGATATAGATTCCCTTTTGAAAGAGACTCTCCTTCTCTTATGCACTTTCCCCTTCATCTCTCTCACTTTTAGGATGGATTCTCTCTCTCTCATACCATGTCTCTCGCTAGTAGCCTCAATTCAATTAACAGCGCATTGCTCCAACATATAAGATGGTTTGATCCGCACAAAAAGCAGCTAAAAACAAAACAAGTATGCCAAGTTGCCAAATATGATGACATAAATCAAAATTCATAAGCTTGAAAAAGGAAAGCCAGAGAAGCATTATTTTATGACCAACAAAAATTGAAGTATATTTGTGACCAAAAATTTGGTAAAATCCAACATCTGACTCCTTGTCCTCCCATTCAAATTTTCTTCCTTGGTTACACACTCTATTCCTCGAAAATCATCTCTCACCTAAGTATCTCATAGCACATAGATCACAGCAGCCACTGCAACAAGCCTCCACTGTCAACATGCCACTGCAACTGCATGCTCTTCAGCCATTTCTCTTCCCTGTTGCACACCATTTCCAGTTCCCACTCTCACTCATAGATATCAGTTACGAGTTTGTAGAATGCGTGGACGAAGTTCGGGACTTTTGGTTTCGATATCCTCGAGATTGCCGGCAAGGAGAAATCTAGTGTGTGCAAGAGGGAGAGAGAGAGAGACAGAGGGAGAGAGTTCATGCCAAAAATGGAAGAGATGAAGGGCAGGAGAGAGAAAAAGTTCATCCTAAAACAGAGTGAAAGATATCGACAACTCAACCTTAGAGAAATTTTTAGGTGATTTTAGAACAAAAAAAATTTCTTACTTTGATTTATATATTGTTTGATACATTAGCGAGTGTGGGACACTTTTATTTTTTTAACTATTAACATATATTAATGTGGCGAATAAAGAATGTGCCCACCAATGCAGGGCACCGATGCCCTCCGAAATTAATGGGCACCAAAGAATGCAACTTTATATTTATTAATACACCACTGTATGCTGCCCACTGCCCCAGGTGTTGAATGGAAATTAGATCCAAAAGCAGTTATTGTTGGCCTGCGAGCTTCTGCAGCATAGCTCCTATGATAGCAACTTCGAATGATACTCAGGATTTTTCATTTAACGATTGCTGCATCCACCATGATATTTATCCTTTGTGCATTGACCAGGAATTCTCTCCAATTCTTCAGTTTGCACCATGGACGTTATTTGCAGCCATTAAGTCATTAAAAATAATTTTAGCATGCATCAATATTGACTACACCAGCAATCAAGTTTTATTTCGTGTAATCGTATATATCAATCAATCAATCAATGGCATTGGACTCCAGTATATAAAATAAATTATGAGAAAAATCACTAGTTATTCATGCATAATTAACAATCATTGCACGCCTGGACCACGAGTTAACACTACTTAACTCTAATATGATAAATTTGCCATATTACCGACAAATTCTCAAAAGTCTAATCTAAAAAAAGAAAAAAAGGGGGGGGGGGGGGGAACAGATTTCATCACCCTAGATTGAAGTGAAATTTTGAATTAGTAGAATTTTTATTTGATTGCTAAAAGGATATATTTACAATCAATCATAAAATATTGTATCCCATTTTCCATGTGGAAACATTGATTACATTGTACTAGAGAGAGGATTAAGTGAGATAAGTAATTAATTATGAGAGTAGGATGAGTAAATCTTGATTATTGAATCTTATATGAATAGTCAAAATTAAAATATAAAGTCATATAATTTTTTTAGGTGATCATATGATTTTTCGACAATTTTAAATCTTGACCATTTATATATAGTTTTATAGCCTAAATTTATTCCTCTCATTTTTTTAATAAATCACTCCTCTCTTATGATATACATTTCATCATATTATATTTAATCAACAAGGGATTTGATTACTTTGTGTCAGATGTCTAGGAGCCGTGTTTGGTTAAGGGATACAAAAGAAGTAGCCAAAAAAAAAAAAGAAAAGAAAAGAAAAAAGAGTCTAATCTCATGCATAAAGTGCACCCCGGAAATAAATCACCAGGTCTCATATGCATTATTATGTGCGTGTATCCGTGTTATGTTTAAGAAATATCCAATTATCATAAAAAACAAGGATAACAAATCTAATAATATAGTACGAGAGTGTCAAAATTATTTTTTATCCTTATCCAAGTATCTCTAAGACTAATATGATAATATCATCTTTTGGAATATCAAAATTCAAGAGTAATTGAACAGACCTTTTAACAATTTATAAGAGATTTGCTGACGTCTCGGTTAGGGATATAGAAAATGGGGGATATATTATCTTAGTTAAGATGAACCTGCCTAACACTTACCCATGCTATGCTATTTATATATAGTAAAGGTGATACCCATTATTAATGCAAGATGCAGATGATGAAGGCATGGATAGGGAGATTTTCCCCATATGTGTATTGAGGCCAGTCTACGCCGGGTGCACGAGAAATCCGAATAGAACACAACCCCTCGATCTCAAGCTCTAAAAGTAAATAGTGAAGAGGCTTTAGTTGGTGGTGAGGGGTCCTCCTCTATCAGGGGACAATGGAAGAATGGGAAGTTGGCCCCACTGATTGGCCAAGCTACTGTGCCAAGCCTAGGAGAAGACAAGTCCACAAGCCCTCTTGACCTAAGCTTGAAAAGTGAAGGGTCATAGAGTAAGGGGGTATGGGAGGGAAGACAAGCTTCTTGCCAAGCCAATTGACAGATCCACAAGAGTGACAAGCTACTATGCCAAGCCTAGGAGAAGGGAGGGAAGGGAAAGAAGACAAGCTTTTTGCCAAGCCAACTGACCGCTCTATTCATAAAACGATCCCCTCAAAAGTGCCTCCTGAAGTTCAATTCATATTGAGCATTTAAAAGACTCAACTGTACATTCTTTAATAATTTACTCATTGTACCCATAGGCTTCTACAACTTTTGTAGAACAAAGTATCTTGCGAGAGAACAAAATGTTCCAACATGACTACTCCATTTTAAATTTCCAAAACCCCAATATATATATATATATAAAAAGCCAAGGCCCAAAACTTCCATGCTACGCAGTCAGTAAACAATAAGAAAGCAAGATCATTTTAAAGAACCCTTTACCATGCTCACAAACTTTGTTGGAGCATCTAATACTCACAAATTTGTTTTAAAAAAAAATCCATATATTTGTCTACTGGAAAATTATGTATCAAATTATGAAAATTTTAGTTTAATTATTAAAAAATTGAAAGTCGTGAATTCCAAACAAAATTTCTATCATCATTTTCAAAAAATTAAATCCCAATTATCAATATCTTTATATTTTAACACATAATCCCCTAATAACCAAGTGTACAGAAAACAACTATTGTGAATATCGATGCTCAAAATTTCTCACTAATTTAAGTAACTTCTCCATATTTTAACACATGGTTCCAGTAATTATATGTACAAAAGAACTTGTTTGTGAGCATGGAATATTCCCGCCTATTTTGTGAGCATGTTAAAAGTTTCCCTTTACAAATGAGTGAATGACTTTCAAAGACGGCAAGGACTTCGATGCTTATAAATAATAGAGTTATAATATTTGGATATATTCAATGAGTATGTCAGTTGATACTGAAAAATGAATACATTAATGATGGAGAATTTACAATGATGAATGGGGATTTAAGAGGACTATAATGATAAATGATAATATTGTCATCTAATTCTCCAATCATTTATGTAAAATACCCAATTATTTGCATATGAATGTCCAATTAGATGACAATATTATCACTTAACATTGTAGTTTCCCCAATTCCACATTCTTCAATGTGAATTTCCCACCAGTAACACATTTGCTCTCCAATGATTGATCAACAAAGACATTAAGTATATACAAAAAACATTATTTTAAATAATGATAGTGCATAGATACTCATAAAAATTTACTCATAATGATGTGCTATCCCGATTTTATTGTTTTTATATCAAAGAAATACAAAATAACAATTTAATCCTTACAGATGAACTGGTTTGAAAATTTCAATACTGCTTTTTGGTAATTTTCTCGGACATGTCTACAACTCATCATTGTCATTTAATAATCATGGTCAATTCCACCACATATAAGTGAAGCCCCATGCCTCCCACCCATAGGCACCGTTGGGACCATTCTTCATTCTGACCCGAACATAGGTAAAGGGTTGGTCTTCTTCATTCATATTTAAGTATTTAAATAAAAAATAAAAGAAAAAAAAAAGAGAGAAAAGAGAAGAGAAGGGGGGGGGGGAGTAGTTGGTTGCAATGCGTTCGTGCACCAACGCCAGATGAACATTATAAGGATTCCAAATGTGGACTAAGTAGAGGTATTCATCATATCGCATTGAGCCGGTGAACTCAAAAACCCATACCAAACTAATAAAATTGGTTCAAATAATTAATTGATTTCAAGGAAAAATCAAACTAATTACTATTAGTTTGATTTTTCAGATTTATGATTTTTTTCAACCTCAAACTGATCATAGATCTAGTATGTATTTCTAAGCTTTCAAAATTTTACACTTATCATTTTAGTAATAAAAATCATTTTATACTTGCATTTGTTTAAAATATTTATCTATTCACAACATTATTAAGTATCTTATAAGTAGAAGTGGAAATGAGCCGAGCTGAGCTAAACTTGTTAAAGTTCAAGTTTGGCTTGTTAATATTAGGCCAAACTTGAGTTCGAACTCAAACTCAAAGTGAGCCTAATTTCTAGGCTCTAATTCAACTTATTAGAAGTTCATCAAACTCAAATCAGCTCATGAGTTGGTTAAATAAATTAGGATATTTAATTATAAGAACATAGTCCCAATAATAACAACAATAATGACTCAAACATAATAATAATAATAAATATACCAAAAAGTAATAACAAAATATAATTTTTTATATATAAATATATATAGCTATACATATCAAGTTAACTCACGAGCTAATAAGTCGAATATAGTAATATTTAAGTTTAGCTCATTTATTAAACGAGCTCAAATCTCTTGCTCAAGCTCGACTCATGAGCTAATGAGCCCAGCTTATTGAGTTATTAATGAATCAAGCCAGAAATAGCTCACAAGCTGACTTGATTCACTTCCACCCATATTTATAAGTAAGCTTTACACTGATAAAACATAAAAAGTTTATAAAACTATAAATTTTTATTTTTTCTTACTTCAGTCCAATAACCCAAACTAAAGCAAATCAATCTTGATCATATTGATTCGGTTCAAATTTGCTAAAAGACAAATTTAAGAACCCAACTTGAGCAGCTCAATTAAATTTGATTGGTTTAGATATTTTCCCTCAAACACAAACTAGACCAACTTACAACCCTAAAGAGAAATGTTGGGGGAGCAAGGGCTATTAAAATGATAGTGGAAGAGGACGAAAATGGTGGCACCTTCTATGACATTCCCATTAATGGTGGGAGCCGAAAAAATGCTTCATTCCCATCCTAGCATAGGTAAATGATTGTTCTTTATTCTAAGTATTTGAGTCAAAATAACATAGAAAAAGAGTAACCCCCTCCCCCAAAAAATTAATCACTTATAATATCTTCAATGGACACATTTATTCCTAACAAAAAATAATTGGTCTCGTGGTCCCTGATAATTACAAAAATTGGATGTATGTGGTTTTTGATAATTGCAATAATTGGACACAAGTGAGTCACCATGAATATCTAATTTTTACAATTGCCAGAAATTATAAGACCAATTATTTTTGTCAAGGACTAATATGACTAATGTGTCCACCAAAAATATTGTTAGAAATGATTTGGGGATTTAAAAATAGTAATTGCTTGGGCTAGTACACGTGCTTGATAGGGGGACCTTTTTTTTGGGGGGGGGGGAAGCAATTCTGCGTAGGAGTGCAAGACTTGCAGAAGTGGCAGGCGTATGATAAAGGTTAATGTACACCCAACTCACTATTTTCAATCAATTTTGAGATTATTTTGGGATAGGTTACGATCTCCAATCTTAATCGTTCAAATTAATAGGGGTGGCCTTGTCCTTAAAATATAAATAAATATATAAGCAGGGGAGACCTTGATCTTCAAGAGAAATCAAGATATACTACATTTTTATAAAATTGCCGTATTTACATATCGTACTCGTGCAACATAGCAAGAGTTACTCATGTAATAAACCAGTGAAACATTATCTCTCGTTTGATTCTTTCAAGTTTCAACAAAGAGAAATACTACACAGCTGAAAAGGGGGGAAGAAGTTAGAAAAATCTATGATAAAAAATAAAGAAAGTCAATAAATAGAATAAAATAATATAACCTGTTTAATCATCTAAAAATCAATAGGAATGTCATATCATTCTAGCAAACAAATTGTGACAAAAATTTTGACTCTACATATCTTTTTAATAGAGTGAAATATTCCAACAAACATGAAGTACTCAAATAAGGCTTAATTGCATCGCTGTTTAATACAAATGCTCTTTGAAGAAATGTGTCGAAAAAATCGTTTAACCCATCATCAATGGGGTAAAAACATAAGCAAAGATTGTACCAAAAGTTTTTTTTCAAAAAAACATGGAGAAAAATGGAAAAGGTCTCCTGACTATCTTATAATAAGTGCAACCCACGTAATTCATAGAATTACTGTTTTTGTTTCGTACTATTAACCATTAAAACTTAATTATAATAGAAAGATGTTATTTGTACGTGGATTTTAAACACCTTTTTAGACATATATATAGGGAGCAATGTCTACATATGGAGAATTTTAGCTATGTTTTAGTGGAATATGATAAGATAATTGATAATATACAATAAATTAAATTCTATCACCAGATTAACCACTTAACTAAAATTCAGAATTGTTAAAATATAGTTTTCTACAAACAAATTCCTCACTTACATAATTAAAATCCTCATTTATATATACATAATTCTGCATATGTCAAAAAGAATACCCATCATTGTTATGTACAAATAATACTACTCATTATAATATTGTTTCATAGTACTCCAGAACCTCTATCGTTTCTGAACAGCTTCGTAGCTCATAATACATAATCAAGTAAAAGCAAGCAAGCAAGCATAAGCTTATAATAAATACTTACATAATGATGACAACAGACCCATATAAGATCAATATGTTTGTAAACAATCATTACAGACCCCCAAAGATGACCAGAATATATGCATTCAAAGAAAATTAACATTTAATCATTCAATCATGAAAAACAACATCGATATTGTCCTAATCTTAATAAGAGTTTTGATCGAGGGAAAAAAATTAATGTCAATGTCTACAATTGAATAACTAAATATTTCTTTCCTTGGAAGATCAGATTGACTTCATCCTTTGGGAGACTAATATGATTGTTTACTAATTCATGAATTTTCGTATTTCAATAGTGATGTAGCTTGAATTATGAGAAAATATTTCAATTAGTCAAAGAGGATCTTGATCATCTATTCCATTATTACTGCTTTTTCTCACAACATGATCACATTTTCTTTTGTCAAGTTTCGTTATACCACAATGAATTAGGATAATAGCTATCGCTTCCAATTGATGCTTAATTATTGAGCCCCAAAATGTCTGTTGCAAAGTCAAGCAACATTTTAATACATATAGACATCCCATTACTGAGCTCCAAATTGTTCATATGGAGGGGTTTGATAGTTAAAACATTGATGGACAATATACACAACATATACGCTTATTGCTACGAAAACACCACCCCTCGCCAAAGAGACCCTCCTTAAGGTATCTTATCCCACGAGCTGAAACGGGAACAATAATGTTAAAGTTTTGTTCGAGAATAGAATTTTTTTTGGAGATATAATCGTTTTTCCTTTTCAAAAACTATTTCAGTAAACTTTTGATTATAAATTGTTTTAAATTCAAAGTAAACTAATCCAGACACACTGTAAAATAGTAAAAATACGATATCCAACCCCCCTTTTTTTTCCATGTTCATGGAGT
This sequence comes from Pterocarpus macrocarpus, assembly GCA_031439585.1. Classification (NCBI taxonomy): domain Eukaryota; kingdom Viridiplantae; phylum Streptophyta; class Magnoliopsida; order Fabales; family Fabaceae; genus Pterocarpus; species Pterocarpus macrocarpus. The sequence goes on from CM062514.1 coordinate 37,973,852, forward strand.
TTCCAAAAATTCAAACATGTCAAAAATAGATAGAGAGCCAGAAATTTATCGAACGAACTGCACTGCTTATACGTCATGCATGAGTCTATTGAAGAGAATGAGCTTGGAAAAGCTTGAACCCAATTTCTCCGATGATAAATATAAGTGCAATTGAAATTCCTGTGAGTTATACATTTGTATATTAATAAGACCATTCACTATTTTTTGAAACTCGATCTCTCCCCTGGATGAATATACAGCCAAGAGAAACCATAAACCAGAATAAAAGAGCTCCCCTTTATGAAAAAGACAGATTCATTTTCTAAGTTTGTTATTATGGGTAGCTCCTACAAAGGAGTAGACTAATGACATATACAATTGAATTCTCAATATAAATGCTACATAGTTGGTTCTCATCCTTGAGTGACTACAAGCATAATAGGAGCATCCGTTGCCAAATGAATCACCTTAAGATGATCATCTTGCGGCTATTGAGATCAAATCATATTAGATGATTCTATTTCTCAATTTTTTCCAGGTAATAAAATTGGGTACTGTGATCTACTAAGAGCTGTAGTATGCCTGTATAAATGGATAAAGCATGAAAAAATCAGTTATGACAATTTAAATACGAAAGCAAACAAAATGATCTGGATGCATTATTAAAGGACTCACTAGGAATTTCATTAAAAAAAAATAGTGGAAGTCACACTACACACAAAACTAAATGATCCAGTATGAACGTTAGTCACAACTGATTAGCACCTATTTTGCTACAATCATAGGCATAATTATCAAGACAAATAGATATAATTACATTGTTCAACTATGTCTAAAATTTTTAAGAAAGTATCAATAACAAAGATGCAACTATGCTGCATAGTTCAGATACCACCAGGCTTTGCTCAAATTATATATCACTAATGACCACTGAAACCATTAATAAGAACAGTCAATTCAAGCAAAAGATAAAATCATTCATCATATATAGCATATACAAACATTTTGGAGACAAGTTAAAGGGAAACTCTTTAGAAGATTAAAACACAATAGAATTTCTTAACTCAATAATGGAATTAACATGCTTGACATAACAAAATGTAAATCAACCTCTCTTGGATTTAGATGCATGCTTTCAAATAGACTAAAAGATAAACAGGTCAAAGTGTGTTCATGTACTATCTCAGAAAAACAGAATTGTTTCATAATATTCTGTGCCTTCTACAGTTTAAGTGCAGCAATCGAAGGTTTTCTATGAATTCACTAGGGTCAAGAGTCAAAACTCTGAATAAAGTTCACAAGAATTTGTTTTTCAAGACATAATTAATCTTTAATTCATTGTGTATGATCTTATTATTCAACTCTTGATATATTTTCATGTACACTTCTTATTGTTTATTTTGTTGTACTCCATTTTTACTTTGTTAACTATGGCCTACTCGCCTAATCCTAGCCACCTTAAAGGGAGGCAACTTTTGGGGTTGCTACCTCAAATAACCTCGTCATTTTGTTTTTGTTTTTGTTTTGTTTCTCTCTCACTCTCTCCTTTTCTTTTCTTTTTTTTTTTTGGGTTGGCTGTTGGCTGTTTCCCACACCTTCAAATCTGAGTACCTTTATTTATGCTACAAAGCAATACATGTTTGTAAATGTTACTATATCACTAAACAACAATCTAAGACTGTCCTCCACTCATCAATAATCCGTTCCATCTGATTTCTGATTTTAATTGTTAAGTAGGAATGAATTATCACGAAAATCATCACCATATATTACTACTTACAAAATGCTACTTTGAATTGCAAACCAAACTAAAACACAAACAATGAATAAATACAAATAAATATCTATTCATAGCACATTTAATTATAAACTAAGTATGTGGGATATAAGAATTGCTAAAATTATATGAATTAATTAAAAAAAAAAAAGAGAAGCATCCTTATGCCTTTAGAGTTTGCTAATTCATGATCAATGGCAACAACCTAAAAGTTGTCATTTACAGAGTTGTTATATATTATAATGGAACAGCCTGGACCTAATGTAGCATTTATGATAAATACCACAATAGCCAAAGACCAAAAAAGCATAAACAAAAACAAACAAACAAGCAAACACAGCCAGGTTGTTGGCCTGAAACATGCTTAAAATTAAGAACAAGGGGAAGATGCTACATACTTGTTCTAGAAGTGCCATACTCTCATTTTAGAATCTTTATAAAGATAGAGGTATATATGAAAAAAGAATGAAGCATACTATTTAGACCATTGAAGTAGAATTCTGAATCTAAATCATAAACTACAATAGCAAGCATATCCCCATAAAACAAACATGTCAAGCGTACCCAAACATTATACCTCTTTAGTTTCCATGCACCCACCATCTGCTATTGTAGAATTTTTATCTTCTGCGTAGTCTTTTTGGCTGACGGAAGAGTATATATTGTCTCCACCAAAGGTGACCGAAATAAATGTAAAAAGAGTTGCTGTTACATTAAAGATAAAGGTCCAGGAAAAGGAAATTATAGAGAAGCTGTAACAAACACAAACAGAAACTGCAAAGTGTCCTTATTTAACTACTGTAAAATCTTGATTATATTAGATATGATACGTTGTAAATTAAACATATACTTAATCATCACAACAGTGGTCAAAATCCCAATAGATCATGAGATCTCCAAGTTAGTTTTGTTTCTTTCGGGCCTTTTGGCCCCACTTTTTTCATTAAAAAAAGAAAAGATATAGACCATCGCTAGCTGAAGGTAACATTTTATTAAAGGTTGCATTAATTTTGTCAACCCCAAAACCTTACCAATATCAATTTACAATGCTGCAGATATGCATCTCTATCTTGAAGGCCTTCCAGGCATATGCACTACAAAATCAATTTTAATAAGATCAATCAACATAAAATATTAAGAAAAGGTAATTAATCGAATTCATTATTAACCTTCAACACTGTGGTAAGGAGTACTATATCAAAAGGAAGCCATTATAGAGATGAAAATAAATTGCAGTGCTGAGAGCAGCTAGCCACTACCATCTTTATTTATATGTAGATGTGGCACTATGCAAGTTGAATTTACATAATCAATACAGGCACACGGCACACTAGGAGTAAGGTCTTAGATTGTTTTACTAAAAGGATATTTTGTTAGATTCATAAATTAAACTTTCGATAACAAATTGATGCTTCCTGCATGATACACTGTATAAAACATAGTTCCGATTCAATATGTGTCAAAAAGAGAGTAGAGACTCAGTTATGAGAAAGTTGTTGTGCTAGTGCCCTATGAAACATAGGGTTTACCTTTATCCACTAGAATTTATCACCATAACCGTAGGAAAATAGAAATGTCCAATAAACAAAAATCTAGCTATTAAGCACAGTTTCAGTTGAGAACTACACAGCAAACGAGAACCACTTACCTAGTGAGTTAGTGAACATGGTACGCATGCGCAATATATTTAAAACATTAAGGGGTAATAAGAAATCATGAAGATGATGATATATATACGCGCACACACACACATAGCTAGAGACTACTAGTAGAATAGAATGCGAGCAACAACAAGAGAAAAAGCTTGTGAGGACCATACTATATAACGTGAATGGTCCCGTTCAATGCTAGGCTACATTAACAAATACATTACATATATATATATATATATATATATATATATATATATACACAAATTTTGCCGCTTCAGATCTGCACAGTAACCAGGGCACCTTATGCATCATCAAAAGTCACACTTTCCCGTTTGGTAACGCTAATATAAAATTGAATCATCAGTAATGGCTAGTATAAATAAATAAATAAATAAATACAGAAATATAATAAAACCAATATGAGCAATGATGTTCATATAATAATAGCATGTAAAAGAAAAAAGAAGAAAAATAGAGAAATGCATATATATATACATACAATATACTTTGATCGTTGAATAATAATGAGATAACCACAATCTGCTTCAGTGAGTGATGTTTGTCATGTGCTCCATCAACATTGCAAGAGAGAGAGAGAGATATGAGAGAGAACGGTTATTCTGGTTATGGTGTTGGTTTTGGTTTTGGAACAAGCAGAGCCAGACAATAACTTCAGGCACTGGAAGCCGACAGAAAGAGCAGTGAGCACGCAAAAGCAATAGTATAGAGTTATACTACATACTTCTGTGTGCTCACTCTCTTCTGTCAATTTCTATGTCCCAATAAAGAAATCAAACAAGTCGGATAAATACAATAGTTTCCCAAATATGGAAACATCCCAGAAAGAAAAATTGGAAAAATATCTAAAGGGGGTAAAAGGAAAACTCAAATTTTAACAGATCTGATCAAAACAGATATACACATTCATGTAAAACATCATTAAATGGTGGTCAGAAAACCAAAGAAAAGAAAATCTAGGATCTGTATATATAACATGGATATGGTCAAAGTACAACCTATAATTATTATTTGGAAATTTTAGGGTTTGTTATCAACAACCTGAGTCCACAAAATAGAAGGGAAAAAATTAAGAGTAACATAGCAAGAGATGCATCATGAGGCGAGAAAGACAAATGTCATGCTGAGGAAAAAAAGGGGAAATTTAAAAAAAAAAAAAAAAGATAACAAAAATAACAAAGACTACTACCACAAACTTCAAACAAAAACCTTGTTGATTCAATGATTCTCTCTCTTCTCTCTCTCTCCCTCTATATCTCCCTGTTCATTCACTTTGAAGTCGGATAATGGTGTTGCTCGCTGCCATCTTGCTCTGCAATACGTAGTGGATGACTCGCCAGATCTATATTTGAGGAGTGATATCTGAATCAATTGTTGTGCTTGTACAGAATAAGAGAAGGTTTGCAACTTGAAATCTCTCTCAAAGCCAACAAATGGATATGGAGCAGACTTTTGCGTGAGGTGTGTGGAAGAGACAAGTTGAAAGAGACTCTTAAATAGTTAAATTAATAATAATGTCGGGAACATTATCTTTTGAATTTATTTTTAATGTATTTATAATAGAATTTAATTTTAATTTATTGTTAGTAGAAAAGTCTTTTAAAGAGTTAGTTAATAGTTATGCAAATTTTTTTGTTTTGTATGATCGAAAGTTTGGCTAGTTTCACATTATGGGATCTAAACACATTTCTTTCTAACTGTGTCAATCATCACTGGTAGTTATTTAATTATATTTTACTATATTAACAAAAATATTTAATTTTTTATCATCACTAATGCAAAAAACATAAATGATAGCATATAATTAGATGATAAGATAAAACCTGACAATATATCAAAATTAACTTTCTATCACGTAAAATTTTCATACATTATCTCTCAATTAAACAATATCATTTTATTGAAAGTATTTAACTCTTATAATAATTACTTCAAAATTTCTATATATACTATATAATATAAAAAAATTATTATATTTCAAAAATAAAAGATTAATGTTGATATATTATTATTATTATTATTATTATTATTATTATTATAATAAAGTGTTTTTATGCTAATAACTAATGATATCTTATCTTTCATATAATTAAGTTTGATATGGGGAAAAATAAACAATTTTTTAATGATATGACTATATATAATTGAGTGACCATATAAAAAATTTTTTAAATTAATAATATATCAAAATTAAATTCAACTAAAATAAGTTCCAAATGATATAAAATATTTTGATGTGCAAACATCCTAAATTCTGAAATTAAATGCCTCATTTATGTAATAAAAAAATTAAATGCCTCATTTAGGTGACACTATTAAATGCCATTTTGAATTTGCTATGCTAGCATATTATATACATACATTTATTACTCTGTCTATTTGAATATATTTACCAAATTTTTTATATTTTAAGGTTTTAAAATATCTATTTATTTCTAATTTCTAATATTAAGGTAGCATTAACTTTTTTTTTATAATACCCTTACAAATTGTGATGATTAAATAACCATTAATTATATGCATTTACTTATTTTTATTTTAGATATGGTTAATTTTATCCACTTATACAATTTTGTATCATTACCAATATCAATTTATTATTTTTTTTAATTTATGTATTTTTTATTTTTTGATATTTATTTTAAAACAGATGGAGCATATAATAATAATAATAATAATAATAATTAGTTAGATTTATGCATTTTTCTAATAGTTACATTGTTAGTACTCATTTTTCATAAATTTAGTTTAAATAAATTATTAACATAATTTTTTTTATATACATTAAATAATCCTGAGTTTTGCTAATAAGGCATGATTAAGTATCTAAAAGTAAAAAAAAAAAGTTATTGAAAATGTTTTTTTAATTGTTTAATAATTGAAAATTTTAAAAAAATTTCATTTGTAATTACTTAGCCAATGTCGAAATTTGTTAGCAAAACCCAATAATTATATATTAGAATTATTCAATTTATAATAAATGGAGTTTAATTTAAATATATTGATAGTATAAAAAATTTTACATAATCAACTAATTATATCTTCTATTTAAATGATTATTGAAGTAGTGGATGTGAGACTTAATCCTATTTATTGATATGGCAATATATAGTCGGTTAGATATGTAAAAAAATTTTATACTATCAATGTATACAAATTAAATGTTAATAAATATTTTAAAAAAAATTAATTCCTATATACTAATAATATAAAATAATTTTACATTATTATATAATAAGAATATATGAATACCCCAAGTTGTCATTTTTAAATTTAAATTCATGCATTTATTCATAATAAGATAATAATTTCTTATATTTATATTGAATAATAATATAAAATTATTTTATATTATAAACATATAAATTAACCTTTTTTTTTAAATTATGCATGCAAAAAAAAGAACGTTCATGTTAGAATTAGTTTTTTTAATAACCAGAGATATACTTGCAAAGTAACGAACAAGAAGCCTTATTCATCCTTATCATTATTATGACCACCCACCCTTCTCTCTCTCTCTCTCTCTCTCTCTCTCTCTCTCTCCTGTTTTGGGAAGATAAAGAACACACAGCTTTTTCCAAGACACTAAAAATAAAGACTTAAAAGAGTTAAAGACAATAAAGAGAGTGTTTGACTGGTTGGGTGCGCCTGTAGTGGGGCCAAACTGTAGAGAGAGTATAACATGGCTGTGATTAGAAGATGATACCTTCAATTTTCATAAAGTTGGTGACATGTGATGGTGTTATAGCCGTTTGATGTGAGTTATTGGGAGAGTCCCTATTCCCTTGTGTTGGATTGTTCAATGCAGGTTTGTTAATGTGTATATTATCTTCTAGGGAATTAGGGATGATAGGACATAAAGGCTTTGACATTTGGGGAAACAACGAATGGTTGGGATATATATTGAGATTTTCCCGAAAAGGATAAGCTGGTGAAATGCTCCATGACATCACCGTACCCCTTCTTCTCTTCATCTGCTACCATTCTTTTTACTCTATACAGATTGATTTGATCTATTCTGGAAAAAAAATTGGAGACATTCCTTCACTGCGTTATATCAGTTTGTAATAATAATGATGTACGTATATCGCTTATTATACGCATTACGCACTAAGCACAGTGGTTAATTTTTTTAAAAAAAGAAAGTATATAAATAATACATAAAATCTATACTTCTCTTTTATATATATATATTTAACACACATGATAATTTTATTAGAAGTGATTATTTAATTAAAAGATATTTTTTACGTACTAAAATATTAAAAAAATTTATTTTATGTAAAAAAATCATCACTCTATTTTTTGAATTCACTTATAATTAATTTTACATAATCTTATAATTTTATTTTGTTCACATTAGTTATTATTTTACTACTTTTATCCCATCTAAATTATATCCCTCACCTTTTTTTTTTTTGTTTCTGGAAGTGTTTCAAAATAAAGATGCAACAACTCCTATTTTGAACCTTAGATTAGCGTTATATTAAAAGTCAAAGGCATAATTTGAACATGATATAGACAACATTATATTAAAAATAAAACGCTCATGCTGCATGTTTTTCGAGCATTAGAAGTCCATTAATCCTACATCATAGACAGACATCCATTATAAGTTATAAGATTATTCAAAATTATACGTTAATTCAAAAAATAGGGTGATGATTTTTTTAATAAAAATAAAAGAAAATTTTTAATATTTTAGTGCATAAAAAATCATCTTTTAAATAAATAGTCATTTCTAATAAAATTATGATGTGTGCTAAATGTAATAATTGTTAAAATTAAGAAGTGAGAGAAACAAGTTAAAGTAGTAATTAATGTAAGTGTAATAAAATTACAAAAAAATCCTAAACTGTAAGTTGGTTCACAAAAAGGCATAGGGTGGGCATTTTGTTAAAAAATAAAATGTGAAACTTGTTAACCTCCGCATAATTCTGTGGAGGTTTTATATATATATATATATATATTGAACTTGTGCAATGCTTGGAATAAAAAAAAAATATTAAATTAAAAATAAAGTATCTAATATTATGTAAAGATGTAAACACATATAATAACTTAAACAATAAATATAGGAATTCATAATAATAATAATAATAATAATTATTCTTATTATTAATATCTCTTATAAATGAATTTAAGCTTCAAATTTATACCATGCATAATTATGTACAACAAAAATATAATTATTAATTAAATAATGCAGGTGCATGTATTATTTAACCATAAGTAAAATAAAAATGCAGAATTTTAAAAAGGTAAGAGGAGAAACAATCCTTTTTTTTTAATCTAAAAAAAACAGCCTTTTGTTATTGGCGATGTATTCCAATTCTTCTGTTTATAGCTGCAAAACTTATTTTAATAATGGCTTTAACTATAACGAAATAATGGAATATTGGTTGTTGGTTTTTTTTTTATTTCCATTATTCAGCCCGCCCTTCATTTCCCCACTTTTGTTTACAATTTTTATCCATTAATGAAAATATTTGAGCAACATAGTTAGTAATTATTTTCTTAATTAAAATTGTGAATTAGATCCAATCAATAATTAAATAATAACTACTGATTATGAATAATATAATTATAACAATTAGCATAAATATTTTGTATTTTACTCATTTAGAATTTATTTGGACAAATAAAATAAATTTTTTATAAATAGTTCAAATTTATAATTTTTATACCGTAATCATTTACATCGATGACTTAAATCACTATTTGTGTACCTATTGATTTGTTGAGCTATTTCTTTTTAATATTTTTAATTTCTTTTATTTTTTAATAAATTCAAATTTTGAAAAATTTCCCAAAATTTAAATTCCTTATGTGTAGTGGATTTTTTTCAAGTAAATAAATGTATTTATTACTATTATTTGACTTAAATATATTTTTAATCCCTATAAAATTAGTGAATTTTAATTTTAGTCCCTAAAATTTTTTTTTATCCAAATGTTTTAAAATTTTTGGTTTTACTCCCTACCATTAGTTTACCTCTGTTAAGTAACGATATGGATGATATTAGTCTCTTCCGTTAGTCTACTTTCATTAAATGATGACATGGATAATAGTGAACCATGTCACCCTTCCAATGTGGTAGCTTAAATATGATTTTAATTACTATAATTATAAATCATGTTAGTTTTAGTTATAAAAATTAAAACCTTTCTACTCTTCCACCCTTCTCCAACCCCCACCTTCTTCCCCCCTCCCTTCCCCTAGCCTTCTAGCCCCCACCGACTATTCAAACTTTACCCAATACCCAAAAAAAAAAAAAAGAAACATTTAAGCATAATCCACACTTAATTTCAGCACTAATAAAATTAAAAAAAATGATATAGCAAAAATAAAATCTAGGGCAAAATAATGTAGGAGAGGAAAATAAGGATATGGAATTGAAGAAAAGGAAAGCATAGACAAAGTTGGCATTGCTACAGTGGAGAGGTGATGGCGAGATGGTGATTTTGCAATAGTGAAAGTGTGGCACAACAACATGGTGGCCCACAATTGAGCTCAAGCAAGGGGCACTTGATGACTGAGCAACAACGATGTGGTCGACAGGGAGTAGAGATGACATGAAGGAGATAAGTTAATAGAGGTAGGTTTTTGGTAGGGATTAAAATCAAAACTTTTAGAAATATTTGGATCAAAATAAAAATTTTGAAAAATTATAGGGATTAAAACCAAAATTTATAGAGATTAATATCATATTTAAACTGACACATGGGAGAGTGATGGCTCTCTGTTATCAATATTATCACTCGATGGAGGCAGACTAATAGTAAAGATTAAAATCAAAACTTTTTAAAATGTTTGGATCAAAATAAAATAAAAAATAGGAACTAAAATCACAATTCGTTAATTTTATAGAGACCAAAAATATATTTAAATCTTATTATTTTCTCCCTTTTTTTACTTTTTTTTTATTCTACAAATAAATGCAATTAATGTGGAATTAACCTGGTTGCAACATGTGTAAAAATTTCATTGTTATATCTTCTATTTTATTTGTAGTATAGATATAATTTGCTGATATAAAAATATATAGTTGAATGTTTGATATATTTTGATATTGTGTGTATATATATATATATAATTTCTAATTTCATAGAAATCTTAATCAATATTTAGCTTCTTCGATATTCTTACAGGTATTGTACTTTGTAATAAATAGCTAATAATATTAAATCACATGTAACTAAAAAAATATATCGTTTTTCTTTAAAACTGCTCATCAATATTTCTGCTAAAAAAAATGTTCTTGTGATTTTTCTATTAAGGGACTAATATGTTTAACATAAAATCTTTTGAGGATTAAAGTTTATGTATTTAATATTTTGAGGAGTAAAGTATTAAAATAAAAAATTTTCAGGAACTAAAATGCCAATTTACTCTATATTTTAAATAAGTAGATTAATAGTCAAATGTTACTATCTCTGATCCACTTTATCTGTCATTTTAACTATATGCTCAAGAATTAAGAAGCCAAATTCAATGCTTAATTTTATTGATATTCGAGAATGATAGATAAAATGAAGCATGAATTTTTACTCAAAGTGATAGATAAAAATGGATACTACCCCTAGTCCATTTTATTTATCACTTTGAATAAAAAAATTTTCTTTTTCAAGTTTATCATGTACATAAATTTAAGCACACCATTAATCGAGTAATATAACATAGGACTAATAGAATGAATTAATAAGATATTAAAAATTAAATAAGGGCATTTTAGTAAGCATATTTCATAATTAAGCTTTGATCTTGAGTTCCTTAATTCTTGCATACATAACTAAAGTGACGGATAAAGTGAACCAAAGTAGTACTTATTAATAAATATATTACGATATAAAATAATTCATGTGATTATATTAAACAGCTTAAACTTTTGGGAAATATGATTTATGATATGGTATTTGAGCTTTTATGCTTCAATCCCAAAGAAACTCTTGTATAAGGAGGCGTGTTAGGATACAAATCATTTATGTGTCGATATCCAACAGCTTAAGCTTTTAAGAAAGATAGTTTATGATAGTATTGATGCCCTTGTAACAATAAAAAATACCTAAGAAATTTCCATACCTTATTGATTAGGAAAATCTAAATATTATTTTGAAGTTAATTTTTGCAGTTAAAATGATGATTAGATAAACTTTTCAAAATAACTTATACAGACAATAATTCATTTTTATATACTTCTTATTTTAATTATTGATAATTTTTTATTTTAACTACCTAGATTTAATTACCGCATTATCGTGTGAAGCGTATTTAAGGGAATAGGATCCTCTTATGTGAAATTGCACATGACGGTCATGTGCATATCACCATTATTTTTTATCTTTTTTTCAAAAAAAAACTTTTTAGCCTTTTAGGGTAACTTAGTTAATAATGGAGACATACATATATGTAACACCCAAGTCGAGATTGCATGAACTATGACATTTTGTCTTGCCAAATCTTGCGAAAGCTCTAAGTCTGAACTCTATGCCTCCTTGGAAGGCTACATGTTTGGGTTATTTTCATGGGATTAAAAGTCTCGGTAATTATTCCTTAGATATCCAAGAATTGAAGAATGAATTTTAAGAAGTCATTAACCCTTTTGTTTTAGACCAGAAGTTTAAGAAAACGCAAGTTTGTACTAAAATCCAAAAGTTAGATTTTGGTTCTTAAGGAGTTTAATTTTCCAATATTTTTTATTAGATTCAAATAAGGGGTATTCTCTTATTTATATTTATGTTTTAAAGTTAATAGAGAGTAAAATAAATAAGGACATTAACTTATGTAAATAAGTATATAATGGTATTTGAGAAATGAAAGAAAAGCAAAAAAAAAGGGAGGGGGGCTGGCCGCCTAGGCGCCTAAGGCCAGCGCCTGCACTGCTGAATGATGCGCCTTTAGGTGGGCGGGCACCCAAGCGCCCGCTGGATGGGATTTAAAGAAGGGTCTAGACCCTTCCTTATTCCACCATATCTCTCTCTCTCTTCTTTCTCTCTCATCCTTCTTCTCCCCATATGAAATCCATCCATCTTTCATCAATTTTTACTCAAATCCACCACCAAAATCATCATCACCATCCTCATCTTAGATTGAGTTTTCTCTCTTGAAGCTTTCTTTCTCTCTCTCTCTCTCTCTCTCCTCACGCTCCATCGCCTTCCTCCACTCTCTAAGGTGATTATTAAGCTTAATCCTCCTTATTTTGCCATAGATTAACTAGTTCTTTCATGTATTCAAGGTTTAACCTTACAATGGGGGGTTAAGGCTCTAGAATTAGGGGGGTTGCCCTATGAGACTAATCCTAGTAAATTCTTAGAATAGTTATGTTGTGGAAGTCTAATAGTTATATTTGTCATATTAGATACTCTCCGGAATCCCTTGGTGGCTCTAAGGCTTCATGAAGCTTGAGCTTCTTCCTTTCTAGACTTGAACTGTGAGTTGATGACATATCTATAGCTAGTTTGTCCTAAGTATATGTATTATGTATAGTTTGTTTTAAGTATATCCATGATTTCATAAATGTTGTGTTTATGGTTTAAGTTATTAAAGGTCAAAGAAATTGAAATAGCACTTTAATGTATGATCTTAGTGAATTCTTGAAGGACAAAAGATATTATTCCTCTCTCTCTCTCTCTCTCTCTCTCTCTCTCTCTCTCTATATATATATATATATATGACTATGTATGTGTGTGGAACAAGTACCTTAGAAGTGATTTTCGATGTTTGAACAATTTGATAGAGAAAGATATGGTTTCAAGTTATTAGAAATTTAACTATATAAAGGCTTGAACTTGATATGATGTTTAGAAATTATAGATTTCTATGAAGTAAGCTTAATATTGATTCCTATGAATTAGTTCCAAATTGATGTTTGGATTTTAAGTTTGATATGGTAAGAACTATGAAATTTTAATGCTTTAAGAGCTTGAGCAATGTATTTAGAATCTTGAACTAGATGTTTGGAGTAAAGTAATTTAAGGAAATCTTAATGACAATGATTTAAAAATAAGCAAAGATTTCCAAGGGGGAGGAAATTGTGACAAAACTATTTGCTAATGGTAGTAGCATTAGCCTTGGTACAACTCGAATAACCCAGCTAGCAGGGTGATTACTAGCCTGGTATGTTTGGCCAACATATCAGAAAAATATAAACACGCTAGGCAAGCCCAGACGTGAGATCAGTTATTTACTGGTGAGGCTTACGTGAGGGGCCAAGGCTCAATTCTGTGAGTGCCAGGCAGCTATTTTCTGAAATAGGATCCTCCTTTAAATTTTATTGTGATATTGAAACAAGTATTTATTCTCCATGTTTTGAGAAAGTATTTCTATCATGCATTTATGATTAAGATCCCTATTTACTAGTTGAAATTGTATTTTGCTAATATTGAACAATATAAGCATGAGATGAGCTTTGATAACTATATTTGTTGGAATTAAGGAAATTTCTTGAATTCTTTATGTGTTCCAGGTCTTGAGCAAGAATGCATATGAGTTAAAATAAAAGAAGTTTATTTTTAGTTGAATTGAAAAGTGCTCTAATGAGCTATAGAGGTTTTTAAAGATATATCAGATATCATATATGTTTTACCAGAAGTTTTTATGGCATTTTGGAACACAGACAGAGTATTTTATTTAAAAAATAATGCATGAGGTTTTATAAAGTTATACTTTTGTAAAAAAAATTTATGTTCAAGCTTGTCCCACTCCTATTATAGATATATTATCCCTTACTGAGTCTGTATGACTCACCCCTTCTTCCTTTCCATGTTTTTAGACAGGTGAAGACTCATGTTCAAGTTTTTATAGTCAGCCGGAGATGTCAAACTCTTAGTCAATCCACACTTTGTTCGTGTGGTAAATCGAGGTTGTTATATTTGAGAAGCTCAGTATTGTATATATTGGTAGCTCTCTAGTTATGCTCCATTAACCTATAAGCAGGATCCTTCCTATGTTGGTTGTGTTTTATAGTTATTTTTATTTATGAATAGTTGAATCTTAATGATTATAGATATGTATGCATATTTTCATTAGAATGAAAATGTTTTAAATTCCTATGATGTGTGCTATGGGGTGCATTTTGAGAATGCCTGAATCCTCAATAATTTTGTGTGCTTGTATCGTTTTGCAGATAGAGGATCCTTATTTGGGAATAGTCCTGAATACAAGGTGGATTCTGCCCGATTTTTTTTTAAAAAAATATCTAATATAGGCTTACTAGGGACGTATCCCTATGCGCCAATCACGTCCTAGGTTAGGTTGTGACAATATGACCTTGTCATTTGCAATTTTCACACAAGAGGATCCGCTCTTGTATTCAAGTGTTATTCACCTAAAATTATTCAGTTGTTAATACTTTCATTGTTGTTATTGCTTTAATGTATTCTTTTGTTGACCTTCATCTCAATGCAACTTTTGATCATCACTATTACTTGATTTCTCTCAACCCTCTTTTTGGTCTGCATTTCTTACATGGAACTCCATTCAACAAAAAAAGAATATCAAAGACACACAGTTCATGATAAGATTCGTCCAATGATCTTAAAAACCCATGCATCTGAGAACCTTTTTCCAAGAAACTCCATTAAATTCTATCATAGGCCATTGCGATGTCTAATTTGAGTCTCACCACACTTGTATTACCTATTATCTTTTTTCTTATATAATAAAAAATCTCAAAAACATCAATTGCATTATCAATACTAAGTCTACCAAGGACAAAAGCATTTTGGTATAGACCCACAATAGATGGCAAAATTAATTTTAACTTGTTTGCAACGATTTTTGTAATAATTTCAAAAATAACATTGCATTGGGATATAGGCCTAAAATCTTTGGCATTTAAGGCTTTTTCACATTTGGGATGAGGCAAATAAATGTGTGGTTCAAATCCTTCATGTATGCTTCATTTTAGAATCGCCAGTGCCAAACGTGTAACGTCATCGCCAAAATTTTTTATAGAAAAGTGCTGGTAATCTGTCTAGCCCTAGTGCTTTAAGCCGATGCATTTGTTTAATTGTTTGATAGACTTCCTCCTTTGCAAAGCTTGGCTCTAACCTATTTTTGAGTTCATTATGTACTCTAACTTCCACCACAGATACAATCTCATCCTTATCCACCACTCCTTCTATAGTAAATAAATCTTGGTAGAATACTATGATAATATAATATCAACAATATCTTCCTTCTGATCATGATACCGTACACCATCATCATCTTGTAGGCAAGAAATTCTACCATCTACCATGGATCAAAAAATTCTTCCTCTACATTGTTTTTCACCAAAAAATTTCTATAAAATAGTACAATAAATGGGTCATATATAGAATTTTATGATGCCACAATTCATTGTGGAGGAAGAACCATTCTTCCTCTATGGTGGATAGCAAAACTTCTCTTTGTAGGCTATCCATCCATTTACGGTCTCTGCATTGGGAAGCAATTCGGTGGAAACATTTTGTGTTTTTGTCACCACGAAGTAGCCGCGTAGCTTGAGAATGTTGTGCCCACCATGTGTTCCTCCCTTGCCAAGAGTTCATCCAATTCTCGTTCATTTTCCTTTATATCATTTACAACTTCTGCAAACCTATCCTATTTATACAATGCTTTTAATTGGCCTTCGTTCTTCTACACTTCTTTGCCAACTTCCCTAAAAAAATTTGAGCCCCATGCATCAAAAAAGCTAAATTATGATTCTCGTATTAGACACCCATAATCGTGCCACAATATCAATGCATATATCTTCCCATAACCACATTTACTCAAATCTCACAATTCTCGGCCTTCTCCTTCTAATGTCGTGATTACTTGAAAAACTCAACAAAATGAATCATCACAAAAGGTGAGTAACCTCATCACCTTGAGGTTGAAATCCCCAAAACAAAGCAACATACACATAAGTAGAAGCATCAGGACTTGAACAATCATTTCCTTCTTCCTACTAACGGAAATAATTGCAGTTACTTTTGATGCGAAAAAAGTTTAATCCACAAAATACAAGGCAGAGACCTACTGATACGATACAATTAGTTAGATAGTTAGGGAATAATTAGTTAGTTAAAGACTATTCATATGTTAGCTGTGTAATGAATAGGAGAATACTATTAATTGTAATTCATAAGTGAGAATTGAATAGAAAGGTTATGGAGTTTTCCTTAACTCAAATAGCGATGTTATCAATGGTGCTTTCATTGAGAGCCTCCTCCTCCTCCAATGGAGGAGAGAACTCAAGGTCTATAAAATTGGAAGAGTCAAACAGAGAGTGCAGAGGCCAAGTGGCAAAACTTCAGGCCTCCCACATTGTGACACAAAGGCAGATAATTCTGAGATTCAAGGGCAAGTTTCTGATATGAATGCATCAATAAAGAGCCTGGGCAACTTCTTGTAGAACCCAATCTAGATGAAGCAATAGAATCGGAGTTCCAAAGCAAGTCAATAAAACGTTAGGGTGAAGATACCAAGCATTGATGGAGAAGGGGTGGAAGAGTAGCTCCTTATGCAATTCTTCAATTTTTGTGAGGTGGTCGAAGATCAGAGAATCAAGATTATTTCATTTCGTTTAATAGAAATTGCCTATGACTAGTATAGGTGGATAATGGGTAAATTAAGTTCAATATAAATGGCAGGAGTTTTTTTAGAGATTCTTCAACTCAAATTAAAAGCTCCTACAGAATTAGATCTTGAAGGTGTTACTCGAGACAGAGGTTCTGATGGAGGAAAAAAATTCTTGGATTTTGATCTTGTTGCCCAAGTTAATGCAGAATACCACATGGCGACGGCATGAGGAAGGAAGAAGAAGGGTGAAGGCACTGTCAAAGGCGGAGGAGGAAGAGTGAAGGAGGAAAGGTGAAGGCAAAGAGGGTTGGTGCTTTTGCACAAGAGGGGGCTGCCCACAGTGGGGTTGAAACTCTCCTCCCCTAATGGGCCACGGACGAGCCTGGTTTGTTTCTTTTTGTCCCCTAAGAGCTGACAAGGATAAGAAGATAAAAGGCCAAACCCAACTTGATGGGCAGGCTTTGGAAAATATTTTCCTTATATTAAAGGGCCTAAGCCAATTTAATTTTCAGCCCAATCAAGCCATGGGATCTTGGGGGTGTAAGTTAAGGCAAGTAGTGTTGTATAAATAATAATAATAATAATAATAATAATAATAATAATGCTTAGTTTGTTATATATAATTGATAGGAAAATTTAGTGGGTCATGAATAGGCATAAGAGACATTTTTCTGTCTTTTAGCAACTTTAGGGTAAAGTTGGTTTAAGAGAGGGATATTGATGCGATTCAATTAGTTAGTTTTGGAATAATTAGTTAGTTTGAGAATATTTTCATATTAGTTATATATAAATCAGAGAATACTATTAGTTGTAATCCATAATTATGTGAGAACCGAATAGAAAGTTTACAGTGCTTTCCCTAACTCGAATAGGGATATTATAACCCACCCCATCTGAATCAACATCAACTTTAATAATTTCCCATTTTTCCCTTTGAAGATTTAATATTTCTTTGTTCCCATCATCATACGTGACCCAAATTAGATATTAGAACAAGTGTCAGAACACATTAAATATACTAGCAGCAAGTTATACTTTTTGGCCGATTAAAACTAATATTTTTTGTAAGAACGAAAGCCATCATGGGTTAGAAATAAATAGCAAAATATGCAAGATTTACGGCTAAAATGTGTTAACAGCTATCTTATTTGCACGAAGTGATTTAGATATCTTAATTGATATTTAGTGATTGTAATTAAAATAAGTACAAATTTTAATTATTTAAGTATTAAATTAATATATTGTCTTAACTAACAAATATAAGTTTATCCTAATTTAAATAAATATAAATTTTAATTATATAAATGTCAAGTTGATATATTGATTTCCTGATCGGTATATATCTATTATCAGTTAACATTATATGCAACATTTATATTACTGAAATTTACATTTATTTGTACACCTATTGCCATATATCGACTTGAATGACCACATATTATATACAAACAATATTTTCCAATGAGTAAAGCTATGCAATAGGACAAAAGCAGAAAAGATTTAACGTGATCGACAGGAGGGAGGAAGAGGGATGGGTAGTGAAGATTGTATAACTGCCAAAGTCACCTTGTACCTGTAGCTAGCAGAATCACAAGAATCGACAATGCCTTCATCAAACCTGCGAAGGATTATATTTGTGTCAGCAAAAATATATATATATATATATATATACATTGGTCAACAATATATATTTCTGTTCAATCAAAATGAAAATGCAAACTATGAACCGAACTAGAATATTCATATGATCATCGAACTCAAAAGTCCACAAGAAAATGGATATCCCACTTCAATTCAAGTATATATTCTCTTCCAAGTCCCAGCCTTTCGTTCCAAAGGCTTCATACTATTTGAATGGTTTAACTATGAATGGTTTACCATATAGCACTGTAACATTGTCTAATCTAATGTAGCCCATCCAACTTAGTAAAACAAAGATCAAGAATATCTTCAACCAATAATAGTATAAAGATGTTCATTGATTTTGAGATCTATGAACTCGTTCCAGTGCCACAGGCGATGGGCTGTAGTGGACTGGTGCATATATTGCAATAGAATTTCGTATTTCCCATTTCATAATTCATAAAATATAGTTCAATGATAATTGCACAAATTCTAATTATAGATTGATAAATTGTTCCGCCGCAAGAAACCTGGTACTTAATATATATGATTGTATGAGATTGTTTCGAGCTTAGGGGAGTCGCTCTTCTACATATCTCCTCTATTGGTGCCCTATTTGAGTCTAACCTTCACATCATCGCACTGGAAACGCTCACATAACAAGATAGGTTAATCGGTGGCACCTAGGAGGTTGGTTAACTTGGGAATGATCCATATCTCTGAAGTTAAAACTAAACAATCAGGAAGGTGTTTAGGAGAGAAAGGAATGATGTTAATATAAACACAATAACGAACAATGCGTGGTAATATGTCCGTAAGATGAACTTGGAAACGATCGAGAACTAGAATCTTTCCCCGAATTATTATTATCTGCTTCCTTTCCAAATTTTTCTCAGTTACTCACCCCAGCCATTTCCTTGTTTGCAGCAGGGCCAACAAATGCCATATGTATCGTCAACTCAATTTTATAAGTAATTACCAAACACCATTTAAAAACTAACCTATATCTAATCAGATTTTAAAAGTTCTTTCAAGCCTCCGATTACTTCAAAATTTTGCATATGCCTCTCCGTAAGTATAGCGTGCAATTTCGATACTAGTCAATTGGGTGGAAAAGTTGTGTCAATCTGGGAGTGCCAAAACATTCTTGTAATGAAGGTTACTAACCAAATGTTTTTCCTTCTGTACCTTAAAAAAAAATCCATCTAGAAATCTAGGGATTAGAAAAACAATAAATACTAGCCCCTACTACCACTAAACTAGGCTAACTACATATTAAAATGCTACCAATAATTAGGGTATCACCACAAACGTCGAATAGATACCAAGAATGGCCTAGATCGCACTGGAGGGCCAAGACCATAGTAAGGAACATCCAAAATGCTAACGGACAAGACGAGCAAGCAGCAGGGAATGAACAGGAAAAAGTAGATATCCACCTCTTAGTTTCTTCCGCGTTTCTTTCCAACCTTGGCCTCACTTCCAGCCTTCGATGAACTTGTTGTCTTAACCTTTGTCTCTTCTATCTCTTTCGTTGGATCCTCTGAGTTCTCACTGTCTGAATCTTTTGCCTGCAATAAACTAGCTTTCATCTTGCCACTGCCATTGGCGTTAGACTTCCCGCCACTTTTGCTGGATTTTGACTTGGAAGCAGCAGTCTTCGATGTTTCTTGCTTGGATTTCCCGGTCTTCGGGGTTTCTTTTGACTTGGCAGAGGGTTTTGGAGTGCTAACTTCGTCATCTTTTGACTTGCTTATCTTCGAACTATCAGTGTTCTTAGACTTGCCAGACACTTTCTGTGCAGCATCAATAGATTTACCACCACCACTTTTGGGAGTATGATCCTTAGATTTGCGATCAGCTTTGCCGCCATCTTTGGGCTTTTGTTTAGACTTCATTGAAGCCCCCCTTGATTTACAATGCGGCAGTTATGCATCTCTATCTTGAGGGTCTTCCAGGCATATGCATTACAAAATCAATGTTTAATAAGATCAATCAACATAAAATATTAAGAAAAGGTAATTAATTATTGAATTCATTATTAACCTTCAACACTGTGGTAAGTAGTACTATATCAAAGGAAGCCATTATAGGGATGAAAATAAATTGCAATGCTGAGAGCAGCTAGCTACTACCATCTTTATTTATATGTGGATATGGCACTATGCAAGTTGAAATTACATAATCAATACAGGCACACGGCACACTAGGAGTAAGGTCTTGGATTGTTTTACTAAAAAGATATTTCGTTAGATTCAAAAATTAAACTTTCAATAACAAATTGATGCTTCCTGCATGATACACAGTATAAAACATGTCAGTTCCGATTCAATATGATGTCAAAAAGAAAGTAGAGACTCAGTTATGAGAAAGTTGTTGTGCTAGTGTCATCAATTACAACAAAAAGTATTAGAAAATAATTTTCCGTCCAAACAACTGGTCTTGAAAATAAGAAAGAAACAAAAAAGAATAAAACTAACAAAATAATAGAGTCAAAAAGATAAAAAAAAAATTCATATATCTGCTCAATAAAATGTCATAAGTATTACAATTTTCTAGTCTCGCGCTCAGCAAGCAACCCTATATATGAAAACATAGTGTTTACCTTTATCCACTAGAATTTATCACGATACCCCTAGGAAAATGGAAATGTCCAATAAACAAAACTCTAGCTATTAAGCACAGTTTCAGGTGAGAACTACACAGCAAACGAGAACCACTTACCTAGTGAGTTAGTGAACATGGTAAGCATGCGCAATATATTTAAAACATTAAAGGGTAATAAGAAATCATGAAGATGATGATATATACACACACACACACATAGCTAGAGACTACTAGTAGAATAGAATGTGAGCAACAACAAGAGAAAAAGCTTGTGAGGACCATACTATATAAGGTGAATGGTCCCGTTCCATGCTAGCCTAACATACATATATGTTACATTACTTATATATATACATAAATTTTGCCGCTTCAGATCTGCACAGTAACAGGGCACCTTATGCATCATCGAAAGTCACACTTTCCCGTTTGGTAACGCTAATGTAAAATTGAATCATCAGTAATGACTAGTATAAATAAATAAACAAATAAATTCAGAAATATAATAAAACCAATATCAGCAATGATGTTCATATAATAATGGCATGTGAAAGAGAAAAAAAGAAAAATAGAAAAAATGCATATATATACAAACAAGCAAAGCTACACTACAATATATTTTGATCGTTGAATAATAATGAGATAACCATAATCTGCTTCAGTGAGTGATGTTTGTCATGTGCTCCATCAACATTGCGAGAGAGAGAGAGAGAGAGAGAGAGAGATGAGAGATAATGGTTGGTCTGGTTATGGTGTTGGTTTTGGTTTTGGAACAAGCAGAGCCGGACAATAACTTCAGGCACTGGAAGCCGACAGAAAGAGCAGTGAGCACGCAAAAGCAATAGTATAGAGTTATACTACATACTTCTGTGTGCTCACTCTGTTCTGTCAATTTCTATGTCCCAATAAAGAAATCAAACAAGTCGGATAAATACAATAGTTTCCCAAATATGGAAACATCCCAGAAAGAAAAATTGGAAAAATATCTAAAGGGGGAAAAAGAAAAACTCAAATTTTAACAGATCTGATGAAAAGAGATATACACATTCATGGAAAACATCATTAAATTGTCGTCAGAAAACAAAAGAAAAGAAAATCTAGGATCTGTATATATAACATGGATATGGTCAAATTACAACCTATAATTATTATTTGGAAATTTTAGGGTTCGTTGCCAACAACTTGAGTCCACAAAATAGAAGGGAAAAAATTAAGAGTAACATAGCAACAGATGCATCATGAGTTGAGAAAGATAAATATCATGATGAGGAAAAAAAAAGGGGGGGGGGGGGGAAAAGATTACAAAAATAACAAAGACTACTACCACAAACTCCAAACAAAAACCTCGTTGATTCTCTCTCTTCTATCCCTCCCTCTATATCTCCCTATTCATTCACTATGAAGTTGGATAATAATGGTGTTGCTCGCTGCCATCTTGCTCTGCATCACGTAGTGGATGACTAGCCAGATCTATATATGAGGAGTGATATCTGAATCAATTGTTGTGCTTGTACAGAATAAGCAAAGGGAGAGAAGGTTTGCAACTTGAAATCTCTCTCAACGCCAAGAAATGGATATGGAGCAGCCTTTTGCGGGAGGTGTGTGGAAGAGACAAGTTGAAAGAGACTCTTAAATAGTTAAATTAATAATAATGTCGGGAACATTATCTTTTGAATTTATCCCTAATGTATTTATAATAGAATTTAATTTTATTAAAAATATTAACTCTTATAATTACTACTTCAAAACTCATACATATACTATATAATATAATTAGTTAATAATATAAAATTTTTTATTATATTTCAAAAATAAGAGATTAATTTTAATTTATTATAAAATATTTTTATACTAATAACTAATGATATCTTATTATCTTTCATATAATTAAGTTTGATATGGTAAAAAATAAATAATTGTTTGATATGATAAAAAATAAATAATTTTAATGATATGATTATATATACTTGGGTGGCTCTATAAAAAAATTTTAAATTAATAATCTATCAAAATTAAATTCAACTAAAAAAAGTTTCAAACGGTATAAAATATTTTGATGTGCAAACATCATAAATTCTGAAATTAAATGCCTCATTTAGGTACACTCTTAAATGACATTTTGACTTTGCTTTGCTAGCATATTATATACATACATTTATTACTTCATTTCAATATATTTACCAAAATTTTGACGTAAATTTTTGACGTTTCAGAATTTGAAAATTTTTATCTATTTCTAATATTAAAGTAGTATTAAATATATATATATATATATATATATATATATATATATATATATATATATATATATATATATATATAAATAATATTTTTAATTTAATTGTGATGATTAAATAACCATTAGTTATATGTGTTTACTTACTTTTATTTTAGATATAGTTAATTTTATCCACTTATATAATTTTATACCATTACGAAAATCAATTTAATATTTTTCTTAATTTGTGTAAATCGATAAAGTATATAATAATAACAATAATAATAATTTGTTAGATTTATGTATTTTCTAATAGTTACATTGTTAGTACACATTTTTCATAAATTTAGTTTAAAAAAATTATTAACTTCAATTTTTTTTATATATTAAATAATCCTGAGTTTTGTTAAGAAGGCATGATTAAGTATCAAAAAGTAAAAAGATTTTATTGGAATTTTTTTTAAGTGTTTAATAATTGAAAATTTTAAAAAAATTTTATTTTAATTACTTAGCCAGTGTCAAAATTTGTTAGCAAAATCCAATAATCATTATATATTAGAATTATTTAATTTTATAATAAATAGAGTTTAATTTAAATACATTGATAGAGTAAAAGAGTTTAATTTAAATTTTTCTATTTACATAACCATAGAAGTAGTGGATATGAGACTTAAGTAAATTTGCTGATATACAAATGGTTGGTTGGCCATATAAAAAAATTTTATACTGTCAATATATATAAATTATATTTTAATAAATATTTTAGAAAGATTTTAATTTGTATACACTGATAATAAAAGATAGTTTTATATTATTATCCAATCCGAATATAAGAATGTGTCATGCTGTGGTTTTTAAATTTAAATTCATGTAGCTGTCTATAATAATATGATAATTTCTTATATTTCTATTGGATGATAATATAAAATTATTTTATATTATTAATACATATAAATTAAACTCTTTTAAAAATTATGCATACAATTAAAAAAAAACTTGAATATTAGAATTTGTTTTTTTAATAGAGTTTAATTAGTATGCATTGACAATGTAAAACTATTTTATACTGTTAACCAATAGAAATAGGGGAAAGTGAGAAATTATGGTAGGTCCCTCATTATAATGGGCAATTATTTGTATAAGTTAGCACTTTCTACTATTTCTATTAGCTGACAATGTAAAATTATTTTACACTATCAGTATATTTAAATTAAATTCTTTTTAATAACCAAGATATACTTTCAAAATAACGTGTGAGAAGCCTTATTCATCCTTATCATTATGGGGTAATTTATTCGTACACCCAAAACAGTGAACACTCCCAATATCTCTTCTCTATTTTTTTTTGTCTTCATCAATTATTTCATTTATTTTTATTTTTTTACATTTTTTTTATTTTCTCTCTCTACATATCCGAAAATATTTATCAATTTAGTGATTAAAAAATCATTTCTCTATCATTATTATGACCACCCACCCTTCTTTTCTCTCTCTCTCTCTCTCGCCTGTTTTGGGAAGACAAAGAACACAAAGCTTTTTCCAAGACATTATTACCCAAAAGAGTTAAAGACAATAAAGAGGGTGTTTGACTTTGTGGACGCCTGTAGTGAGGGCAAACCGTGAACAGAGCATTACATGGCTGTGATTAGAGGATGATACCTTCAATTTTCATGAAGTAGGTGACATGTGATGGTGTTATAGCCGTTCGGATATGAATTATTGGGAGAGTCCCTATCCCCTACCGTTGGATTGTTCAATGCAGGCTAGTTAATGTGTGTAGTATCTTCTAGGGAATTAGGGCTGATAGGACATAAAGGCTAGGACATTTGGGGAAACAACGATTCGTTGGGATATATATTGAGATTTTCCAAAAAAGGATAAGAGAGCGAAATGCTCCATGACGTCACCGTACCCCTTCTTCTCTTCATCTGCTACCATGCTTTTTCCTCTATACAGATTGATTTGATCTATTCTGGAAAAAAATTGGAGACATTCCCTCGCTGCTTTATATCAGTTTGTAATAATAATGATGTACGTATATCGCTTATTATACGCATTACGTATTAAGCACGGTGGTTAGTTAATTTTTTTAAAAAAAAAGAAAGTATATAAATAATACGTAAATATATACTTCTCTTTTATAACACATGATAATTTTATTAGAAGTGATTATATAATTAAAAGATATTTTTTATGCACTGAAATATTAAAAAATTTTATTTTATATAAAAAAATCACCACCCTATTTTTTGAATTAACTTATAATTAATTTTAAATAATCTTATAATTTTATTTTGTTCACATTAGTTATTATTTTACTACTTTTCTCCCATCTAAATTATATCCCCCACCTTTTTTTTTTCTGGAAGTGTTTCAAAATAAAGATGCAACTACTCCTATTTTGAACGTCAGATTAGCCTTATATTAAAAGTCAAAGGCATAATTTGAACATTGTATTAAAAATAAAACGCTCATGCTGCATGTTTTGAGCATTATATAGAAGTCCATTAATCCTGTATCATAGACATCCATTATAAGATTATTCAAAATTATAGGTTAATTCAAAAATAAGGTGATGATTTTTTTATATAAATAAAAGAAAATCTTTTAATTTTTTAGTGCATAAAAATATTATCTTTTAATTAAATAGTTATTTCTAATAAAATTATGATGTGTGTTGAATGTAATCGTAGTTGAAATTAATGAGAGAAAAAAGTTAAAATAGTAACTAATATAGGTGCAATAAGATTATAGAAATACACTAAACTACAAGTTGGTTCACAAAAGGGAGGGGTGGGCATTTTGTCAAAAATAAAATATGAAACTTGTTAATCTCCACATAAATGTGTGGAGGTTAGCAATCCCTTTTATATACACACACATATATACATATCAATATTTTGAATCCGTGCAATACATGGAACAAAAAAATAAACTCTAAATTAAAAATAAAATATCTAATATCATGTAAAATTGTAAACAAATATAATAACTTAAACAATGAATATAGAAAATAATAATAATAATAATAATAATATCTCCTGTAAATGAATTTAAATATCAAATTTATATCTTGCATACAACAAAAATATAATTATTAATTAAAGAATCCAGGTGCCTGTATTATTTAGCAATAAATACAATAAAAATGCAGAATCTTCAAAAGGTAAAAGGAGAAACAATCCTTTTTTTAATATAAAAAAGATCGCTTTTTGTTATTGGTAATCATATATTCCGATTCTTCTACTTATAGTTGTAAAACTTATTTTAAATACAGCTTCAACTATAATGAAATAATGGGAAACTGGTTGTTAGTTTTTTTTTTTTTTTTGTATTATTCAGCTCGCCTTTCATTTTCCCACTTTTGTTTAAAATTTTTTTCTATTAATGAAAATATTTGAGTAACATAGTTAGTAATTATTTTCTTAATTAAAATTGTGAATTAGATCAAGTCATTAATTAAATAATAACTAGTGATTATGAATAATATAATTATAACAGTTAACACAAAAATTTTGTATTTTACTCATTCAGAATTTATTTAGACAAATAAAATAATTTTTTTATAAATAGTTTAAATTTATAATTTTTATACCCTAATCATTTACATTGATGACTTAAATAATTATTTGTGTGCCTATTGATTTGTTGAGCTATTTCCATTAAATATTTTTAATTTTTTTTATTTTTTAATAAATTCAAATTTTGAAAAATTTCCCAAAATTTAAATTGCTTATGTGTAGGTGGATTTCTTTCAAATAAATAAATGTATTTATTATTATTAATTGGCTTAAATATATTTTTTATCTCTATAAAATTAGTGAATTTTGGTTTTAATCCCTAATTTTTTTTTTTGTGGTTTTGATCCAAATATTTTAAAAAATTTTGGTTTTAATCCCTACCATTAATCTGTCTCCATTAAGCGGTGGCATGGATGACGGAGAGTTATATCACTCTTCCCATATGGTAGCTTATATGATATTAGTCCCTCCAAATTTTGGTTTTAGTCCCTAATTTTTTTTTTTTTTTTTGGTTTTAATCCAAATATTGCCAAAAGTTTTGATTTTAATCCCTACCATCAATCTGCTTTCATTAAATGATAACATGGATGATGAAGAGCCATGTACCCTTGCCATGTGGTAGCTTAAATATGATTTTAATTTCTATATTTATAAATCATTTTAGTTTTATTCATTATAAAAATTAAAACCTCTCTACTCTTCCACCCTTCTCCAACCCCCCCTTCTTCCCCCTTTCCTTCCCCTGCCTTCTAGCCCCCATCGACCATCCAAACTTTACCCAACACCCAAAAAGAAAAAAGAAAAAAAGAAAAACCCAAGCATAATCTACACTTAATTTCAATACTAATAGAACAAAAAAATGATACAAAACAAAATCTAGGGCACAATAATTCAGGAGAGGAAAATAGGGATATGGAACTGAAGAAAAGGGAAAGCATAGAGAAAGCTAGCATTGCGATGTGCAAAGGTGACGGCGAGATGGTGATTCTACAATAGTGAAGGTGTGGCACGACAACATGGTGGTCCACGGTTGAGCTCACACAAGGAGCGCTTGGTGGCTAAGTAACAGCAATGTGGTTGGGAAAGAGCAAAGATGACATGGGGGAGATAAGTTAATGAAGGCAGGCTTAAGCTAGGGGCTAAAAACAAAACTTTTGGAAATATTTGGATCAAAACCAAAAGTTCAAAAAATTATAAGGATTAAAACCAAAATTCATATAGACTAATATTATATTTAAGGTGCCACATGGGAAGAGTGATGTGGTTCTCTATTATTCATTATATCACTTGACGGAAGCAGACTAACAATAGGAATTAAAATCAAAACTTTTTGAAATGCTCGAATCCAAACCAAAAAAAAAAATTCTTAGGGACAAACTAAAATTCGCTAATTTTATAGGAAATAAAAGCATATTTAAGCCCTATTGTTTTCTCCCTTTTTAGCTTTTTTTTTATTATGCAAATTAATGCAATTAATGTGAAATTAACTTGGTTGCAACACGTGTAAAAATTTCATTGTTATATCCTCTGTTTTATTGGTGGTATAGATATAATTTACTGATATAATAATACATGATTGAATGTTTAATATAATTTAGTATTGTATCAAAATTATATATATATTTTCTGATTTCTTCAAAATCTTAATCAATATTTGGCTTCTTTGATATTCTTACAGGTATTATACTTTGCAATAAATAGCTAATAATATTAAATCACATGTAACTAAAAAATATCATTTTTCTTAAAAACTACTCATCACAGTTTTTGCTAAAAAAAAAAAATATTCTTATGATTTTTCTGTTAAGGGGCTAATATGTTTAACATGAAATCTTTTGAGGATTAAAGTTTATGCATTTAATCTTTTGACAACTAAAGTATTAAAACAAAATTTTTCAAGAACTAAAGTGTAAATTTACTCTATATTTTAAATATGTATATTAATAGTTAAATGTTACAACCTTCGATCCACTTTATTTGTCATTTTAGATATATGTATAAGAATTAAAGAAATCAAATTCAGTGCTTAATTTTATTGATATGTGAGAACGACAGATAAAATGGAGTATGAATTTTTACTCAAAGTGATAGATAAAATGGACACTACCCCCAGTCCACTTTATCTATCATTTTGAGTAAAAACTGTTTATTTTTCAATTTTATCATTACACAATTTTAAGCACACCATTAATCTAGAAATATAATGTGGGATTAACAGAATGAATTAATAAGATATTAAAATTAAATAAGAGCATTTTAGTAAACATGTTTCATAATTATGCCTTGATTTTGAGTTTCTTAATTCTTGTGCATATAGCTAAAGTGACAAATAAAGTGAATCGAAGAAGTACTTATTAATAAAGATATTACGATATAAAATCATTCATGTGACTTTATCAAACAACTTAAACTTTTGAAAAAGATGCTTCATGATATGGTATTAGAGTTTTTATGCTTCAATCCCAAAGAAGCACTTGGGTGAGGAGGCGGGTTAGAATATAAAATTATTTTTGTGTCTCTATCTAATAGTTTAAACTTTTAAGAGAGATATTTTATAACAGTATTGATGCCTTTGTAACAATAAAAAATTCCTAAGAAGTTTCCATACCTTATTGATTAGGAAAATCTAAATATTATTTTGAAGTTAACTTTTGCAATTAAGATGATGATTAGATAAACATTTTCAAAATAACTTATACACACAATAATTCATTTTTATATCATTCTTTTTTTAATTATTGATAATTTTTTTAATTTTAATTACCTAGATTTAATTACCGCATTATCGTGTGAAGCGTATTTAAGGGAAAAGGATCCTCTAATGTGAAATTGCACGTGTTGGTCATGTGCACATCACCATTAATTTATTACCTTTTTTCAACTTTTTTTCCTTTTAGGATAACTTAATTAATGGTGGTGATGTACACATGACCTTGTCATTTGCAATTTCCACACAAGAGAATCCTCTCTTATATTTAAGTGTTGTTCACCTAACATTATTCAATTGTTAATACTTTCATTGTTGTTATTGCTTTAATGTATTCTTTTGTTGACCTTCATCCTTAATGCAACTTTTGATCAACATTATTACTTGATTTCTCTCGGCTTTCTTTTTGGTGCATTTGTTACATGGAACTATATTCAACGAAAAAATGAATATCAAAGACACACAGTTCGTGATAAGATTCATCCAATGATCCAAAAATCCATGCATCTTAGAATCTTTTCTAGGAAGCTCCATTAAATCCTGTTATAAGCCTTTGCCATGGCTAATTTGAGTCCTACCACACCTGTATTACCTATTCTCTTTTTTCTTATATAGTAGAAAATCTCAAAAACATCAATTGCATTATCAATAATAAGTCTAGCAGGGATAAAAGCACTTTGGTATGGACCCAGAATAGATGGCACAATTAATTTTAACCTGTTTGCAATGGTTTTGTAATAATTTCAAAATAACATTGCATAGGGATATATAGGTCTAAAATCTTTGGCATTTTAGGCTTTTTCACATTTGGGATGAGGCAAATAAATGTGTAGTTCAAATCCTTCATGTATGCTCTATGCTTTAGAATCGTCGGTGCCAAATGTGCAACATCATCGCCAAAATTTTTTATAGAAAAGCGCTGGTAATCTATCTAGCCCTGGTGCTTTAAGGCAATACATTTGTTTAATTGTTTGATAGAATTCCTCCCTTGTAAAGCATGGCTCTAATCTATTTTTGAGTTTATTATATACTCTACCTCCCACCACAAATACAACCTCATCGATATGCACCACTCTTTCTATAGTAAATAAATCTTGGTAAAATACTATGATAATATAATATCAACAATGTTGAGAAACATGGCAGAGCAGAGAAAAGAGAGAATTGAAATAGATAGGAATGGGAAATTTATGATTAGATTGAAGAAAATGAAAAAGGTTACTACATCAAACCAATGGTGTGGCTTATATACAAAATGGTCAAGTAACTAACTAGTACCTAATTACAAGTATTATAACTAATTGTGACTAATCACTAACTAACACAGTTATATCTCTAACACCCCCAGCAAGCTGGAGGATGCGTGGGATCAACAATACAATGTAATCAATCCAGCAATGATAACAAATCGGCAAAATGAATGAAAATTGTGTCAGCAATGGCAATGGTGCCTAGTGCCAAGAAGTCTTCGACCTTCACTTGGGCCCCTTCAATCTTCTATTGATGTCTCCACAGCGCTCATTGCGAAAGAGGTTAAAGTCATAGGGCCATCAAGAAATCCCAATTTAGGGAATATCAAATTTCAATGTCAAATCTGAAATCAAATGCTGAACCACTAAGCAGAAGCAAATCAAAGGCGAAAATAACAAATGCTTAACCACCTCAAAAGGCAGAAGCTTAACCACAGCATAACCATCAAGACAGAAGCCATTTCTGAAGCTTAACCATCAAGACAGAAGCAAAAGAAAGCCTATCCAAGGCCAAATCAACAACTCTTCTCCAATATGATAGCTAAACAAGTGAAAGGATGGCTGAGCCATTATCACAGCCATGAAAAACATAGATTGCTGACACCAGAACCAGTGTCCAATGCAGCAGAGCATCAATCCATCACAAAACTAAATCCAATTAACCACAGCAAACCAAAACAAGAAGAACCAAATCTGATTCCAGACATGTTTGAATCTTGAAGCAGAAAATTTAAAAGCAAAAAGAAAATTCGAACAAAATGCCAGGAGGATTACCAATACCAAAGAAACCCAAACCCGAATGAAGCAAAGGCAGAGGAATCATCAAACCTAGCTTCCCAAGCCAGATTTGAACCAGAAACTACATTTACCGATCACAAATCTTGAACTCAAACAAAACGAAATTCGATCCATCACGGTGAGGAACAACATGCAGCTAGTGAAGGAGAGCTTCAAGATGGAACAACAAAACAGCAGAACAATCAATGCGAAGATTGTTCGAAGAACCACTGCAAGGTCTGAACAACAACACCGGAGATGCGAACAGAGCCAGGTGCTGATCAGAAGTTGGAAGCAAGCCAGATTCGAATGAAGATGAAGATGAACCAGATTAGCGAAGAGGAACCACACCGAAGATGATGAAGTGGATCGGAAAGCGCCAACGACGCCGGAAATGAGGATCTTGCAGACAAACAGTGGCAGTGGCTGAAAACACAAGCCTGAAGATGACAAGCCGAATCCGATGAGAAATGCAGATTTGGTGAAGGCGCGTGAACCACATCGGATGAAAACACAGCGTCGTGTAAGCAGAGCTCTGAAGAACCAAAATCGATGAACCAGAACCACGCCGTTGCAGATCCCGAGATGAGAAGGAGATGAACCGTGGCGGCGATGAATAGAGAGAGAGAGCGCGCCGGAGACAAACCAAGCTGCCGTGAGCCAAACAAATGCGAACGGAGATGGAACCAAGGAGATGATGATGAGGACCACCACAACCAAATTGAGGTAAAGCTCTAATCGAAGAGAATCTTGCAAGAGAGAGAAAGGAAAAAAATAAGAAAAAAAATGTGTTTGGTGAGTGAGAAAATACAAGAAAGTAGTAGGAAAATGAGTCCTAAGAACTCAAGGAGCAGCAGAAGAAAAGGCTTCAAGGTGGATACCATGGCTCTGATACCATGTTGAGAAACATGGTAGAGCAGACAAAAGAGAGAATTGAAAGTGAAATCTAAAATTGTATATTGATAAAAATGAAAAATATTGATACAATAGAACCACAATATGACTTATATAGTGAGAGAAAATGTAATTGACTACCACAACCTTCTAACTAATTCTAATTATAAACTAACAAATTCTATATACTCTAACAATGTTAGAGATATAACTGTGTTAGTTAATTATTGGTCACAATTAGTTACAATACTTGTAATTAGGTACTAGTTAGTTACTTTACCATTTTGTATATAAGCACACAATTGGCTTGATGTAGTAACCTTTCTCATTTTCTTCAATCTAATCATAAATTTCCCATTCCTATCTATTTCACTTCTCTTTTTTCTCTGCTCTGCCATGTTTCTCAACATGGTATCAGAGCCGTGGCACCCACCTTGAATCCTTTTCTTCCACTGCTTTAAGTTCTTAGAACTCTCTTTTCTTCCACTTTATCACATTTTTTCACTCACCAAACGCCTTTTTCCTTATTTATTTTTTTTTTCTCTCTTGCGAGATTCTTTGATTTCACCTTCAGATCTGATTTTTTTTTCTTACTCTAGAGCTTTCTTGCAATGGCGATCTTGCTGCAGTGGTTCTTGTTTGTCGATTTGATTCGTGTTTCGTTTCTCTCTCCGGCGGTTCACGTTTTCAGCCTCACGGTGGCTCCGTTTCACCTCCATCCTCTCCGATCTGTGGGCTAGTCATCTTCTCCGACGGATCTAGTTTTTTTTTAGCATCATTGGCTCTATCAAGTCTAGTTCGTTTTAGCACCTGGCATGGCGGTTCGCGCATGGTTTGCGATCTGCTCCATCTTCCTCATTTCAGATCTGGTCCACTGGTTCGCCACCACTGCTTGTCTTCAAAATCTTCATCTCCGCCGCTTCTCTCCGCCATGGCCTAGATCCGAATCTACTCCATCTCCATTTTTCGACTTGGTTAGTTTATGCTCCTACTTCTGTTTGTTAGTCTGTTCACTTCAAATTAAATTGGTTCTTGAAGATGTTATCTGTGTTGCAGTGGTTGTGCTTCAAGTCTTGTGTTGGTTGTTTGAAGACTGTTGCTAGTTGTGATTCGAAGTTTTCTTTCGTTCAATCGGTAATTTTAGTTCAAGATTTGTGTTCCATCTACTGTATTTGTGATTGTTCTTCAAGATTTGCTCGGTTTTGCATAGTTGGATATGTGTGTTGGTTGTTGTTCAGTGAAGCTCTTATTCACGATGAATATCATATGTTTGCAGTTTCGGTATATTGAGGATTATTTCTCAAATTTGGATTATTCCGGTTCTTCTTGATATTTTTCATCTGTGGTTCAGAGTATTGTGTGTGACAATTGTCCAAAATTGGTTCTGATTTGTTTAGCCTAATGTGGCTTTGTTTTTGCTTCTGTCCTAATGGTTAAGCTTTAGATATGGCTTCTGTCTGGATAGTTAAGCATGGACTAAGCTTCTGCTTTGGGTGGTTAAGCATGAATGATTTTGCTTCTGCTCTTAGTGGTTAAGCTATTTGTTGAGTTTGTTGATCAGTGTTCCCTAAATTGGGATTTTTTGATAGCCCTATGGCTCTAACCTCTTCCTAATAGCCCTATGGCTTTAATGTTTACTTCTACCAAGTGATTAAGCTCTAAAGTTGGGTAGCTTCTGCCTAAGTGGTTAAGCATTTCTCTTCATTGGTATTGATGATTGCTTCTAGTTGGAACGAGAGTTGTGGAGACGTCAAAAGAAGTGCTACGGACCTCAGCCCTCACCAACATTTGTTACTTTCAGCATCTTGTTGCCTTTATCGATATTATCATTGTATTTTCTTTTTTTTTTTGGTTTGTTGTAATGCACTTTCATCTCAAGCTGGAGATGCTAATGTATGCACCCTCCAGCTTGCAGGGGGTGTTAGAGTATATAGAATTTGTTAGTTTATAATTAGAATTAGTTAGAAGGTTATGATAGTCAGTTATATTTTCTCTCACTATATAAGTCATATTGTGGTTCTATTATATCAATCTTTTTCATTTTTATCAATATATAATTTTAGATTTCACTTTTAATTCTCTCTTTTCTCTGCTCTACCATATTTCTCAACAAATATCTTCCTCATGATTGTGATGCCGTACGCCATCATCATCTTGTAGGCTATCCACCCAATTACGGTCTCTGCATTGGGAGGCTATTTGGTGGAAGCATTTTTTGTTTTTGTCGCCATGAAGTAGCCGCGTAGCTTGAGAATGTTGTGCCCACCATGTTTCCTACTTTGCCATGAGTTCGTCCAATTCTCGTTCATTTTTCTTTATATCATTTACAACCTCTTCAGACTTATCGTACTTATACAATGCTTTTAATCGTCCTTCCTTCTTTTGCACTTCTTCGCCAACTTCCCCAAAAAAAATTTGAGCCCCATGCATCAAAAAAGTCAAACTGCTACTCAATTTATTTAACATGATTATCGTGTTAGACGCCCACAATCGTGCCACAATATCAATGCATATTTCTTCCAGTAACCACATTTACTCAAATCTCACAATTCTCGGCATAGTGTCGTGATTCCTGGTAAAACTCAACAGAACGAATCATCAGAAAAGGTGAGTAACCTCAACACCTTGAAACATTTTGCTCCAAGAAGGAGTTTGCAACAAACCTATCCAATCTAGCCTCAATACCAATTTCCCCACCTTGCTTATTGCATCATGTGAAAACGTCACCTGAGCACTTTATGTCAAATAAGTGGCACCTGAATAATGTGTCTCGAAAAGCTTTGACATGCGCTACGGGTTCCCTCAACGTTTTACCATCTGAGAAACAACAAGG
This sequence comes from Pterocarpus macrocarpus, assembly GCA_031439585.1. NCBI lineage: Eukaryota > Viridiplantae > Streptophyta > Magnoliopsida > Fabales > Fabaceae > Pterocarpus > Pterocarpus macrocarpus. Next base: position 38,009,253 of record CM062514.1, read on the forward strand.
CTGAAATCCCCAAAACAAAGCCACATATATATCAGTAGAAGCATCAGGACTTGAGCAATCACTTCCTTCTTCCTACAAACGGAAATAATTGCCATTACTTTTGATGCAGAAAAAGTTTAATCCACAAAATATAGGGCAGAGACCCATTAATATGATACAATTAGTTAGTTGTGTACGAATAGAGGAATATTGTTAGTTGTAATTTATAAGTGAGCATTGAATAGAAAGTTTATGAGGTTTTCCTTAACTCGAATAGCGATGTTATCAACGGTGCTCTCATTGAGAGCCTCAGAACTCAAGGTCTATAAAAAGAGTCGAACGGAGAGTGCAGAGAGCAAGTGGCAAAACTTCAGGCCTCCCACCCCATGATGCAGGGGTAGATTTCTAAGATTCAAGGGCAAGTTTCTAATATGAATGCATCAATAAAGAGCCTGGGCAACGCCTTGCAGAACCTAATCTAGATGAAGTAATAGAATCGGAGTTCCAAAGCAAGTCAATAAAATGTTTGGGTGGAGATGCCAAGCATTGATGGAGAAGGGGTGGAAGAGTAGGCCCCCAAGGTTAGGCATTTCTTTGATTTTTGTGAGGTGGCCGAAGATCAGAGAGAGAATCAAGATTATTTCATTTCATTTATTAGAGATAGCCTATGACTAGTATAGGTGGTTAGTGGGTAATCAAGTTCAATATAATTGGCAGGAGTTTTTAGAGATTCTTCAAGCTGTTACTCAAGAAACAGAGGTTCTGATGAAGCAAATAAAATAAAATAAAATATCTTGGCTTTTTGATCTTGTTGCCCGAGGCAAGAGACATGTAGCTGAGTGGGTTCTTCTGACGGTAGCACAGGCGGAGAGGGCAGCGACACCACACACTCCCACGTGGCGATGGCATGAGGAAGGAGGAGGAATAGTGAAGGAAGAAAGGTGAAGGCAAAGAGGGTTGGTGCTTTCCCAAGGAAGCGCATTGAAAGCACCGTCAATGAAAGGGGGAAGCACGGAGGCGCTATCAACAAGAGGGTGAAGGAGAAAGCGAATGGCGCAAGAGGAAGGGGGCTTACCACAGGGGGGTTCAAACCCTCCTCTCCTAATGGGCCAAGGCCAAGCTTGGTTTGTTTCTACTAGTCCCATAAGAGCTGACAATGATAAGAAGGTGATGGGAAGGCTTTGGAAATTTTTTCCTAATATTAACCGGCTTAAGCCAATTTAATTTTCAGCCCAATCAAGCAATGGGATTTTTTCGGGGTGTAAGATAAGGCACTTAGTCCCCACTAAAAAAAATAGAAGATAAGGCACTTAATGTTGTATAAAATAATAATAATAATAATAATAATACTTAGTTTGTTATATATAATTGATAGTAAAGTAAGTGAGTCATGAATGGGAATAAGAGAGATTTTTCTTTCTTTTAGTAACTTTGAGAGTAAGGTTGGTTTAAGGAAGGGATATTGATATGATACAATTAGTTAGTTAAAGAATATTCTTATATTAGTTGTGTATAAATCGGAGAATACTATTAGTTGTAATCCATAATTATGTGAGAATTGAATAGAAAGTTTATAGTGCTTTCCCTAACTCGAGTAGGGATATTATAACCCACCGCATCTGAATCAATATCAACTATAATAATTTCCCATTTTTCCCTTGAAGATTTAATATTTCTTTGTTCCCATCATCATACGTGACCCAAATTAGATATTAGAACAAGTGTCAGAACACAATAAATATACTAGCAGCAAGTTATACTTCTTGGCCGATTAAAACTAATATTTTTAGTAAGAACTAAAGCCATTATGGGTTAGCAATAAATAGCAAAATATGCAAGATTTACGGTTAAAATGTGTTAAGAGCTATCTTATTTGCAACATAGTGATTTAGATATTTCAATTGATATTTAGTGATTGCAAATAATTATATATTTCAGTTATTTAAGTATTACATTGACATATTGCCTTAAATAATAAATATGTGGTGATCTCAATTTAAATAGATGTGGATTTCAGTTACATAAATGTCAAATTGATATATTAGTTTCATGAACAGTATATATCTATTATCAATTAACATCACATGCAACACTTATATTACTAAAATCTATATTTATTTGTACACTGATTAACATATATTGACTTGAATGTCCACATACTATGTACAAACAACATTTTCCAATGAGTAAAGCTATGCAATAGGACAAAAGCAGAAAAGATTTAACGTGATCGACGGGAGGGAGGAAGAGGGATGAGTAGTGAAGAAGATTGTATAACTGCCAAGTCACCTTGTACCTGTAGCTAGCAGAATCAAAAGAATCGACAATGCCTTCATCAAACCTGCGAAGGATTATATTGGTGCCCGCAAAAATTGATAACATATATGTCTTTCTGTTTTTATTTTTTTTTGTGAACAATATATATTTCTGTTCAATCAAAATGAAAATGCAAACTATGAACTGAACTAGAATATTCATATGATCATTGAACTCAAAAGTCCAGAAGAAAATGGATATCCCACTTCAATTCAAGCATATACTCTCTTCCAAGTCCCAGCCTTTCGTTCCAAAGTCTTCATACTATTTGAATGCTATGAATATGGTTTTACCATATAACACTGTAACATTGTCTAATCTATGTAGTCTATCTAACTCAGTAAAACAAAGATCAAGAATATCTTCATAAAAGGCGTTGTACGATACACACCTTGCTAAAGATAGTACTTCATGCACTTTGATATCTAAAAGTTCAAATTTGATGATGTAATTCTACACCCACCACATGTGATGCACCATAGCCGCCCTGCATTAAAGGAAATGATGGTGCACCAATAGACTTTGGGAGAAAGTATTATAATGAAAATCGGTGCATAATGCACTATTGAAGTGTGGAGCATAGCAAAAGGTGCATACATTGTCCACTGCAAGAAACCTAGTACTTAATATATATGATTGTATGAGATTGTTTCGAGCTTAAGTGAGTTGCTTTTCTATATATCCCCGCTATTGGTGCCCTATTTGAGTCTCGCCTTCACATCATCCAACCCAAGCACTGGAAACGGTCACATAAGATTGGTTAATCGGTGGGATCTAGGAGGTGGGTTAACTTGGGAATGATCAATATCTCTGAAGTTAAACTAAACAATCAGGAATGTGTTTAGGAGAGAAAGGAATGATGTTAATATAAACACAATAATGAACAATACGTGGTTATATCCGTAAGATGAACCGAATCTATGTTTATTATCGCTTTAAAAACAGAAGGCGTTATTTTTCTTCTTGAGTAAATAAATATTCTTTTTACTTGAGAGTTTTTTAAAATTGAAGAAATTAAAATTATCGATTATTAAGTAACATTTTAATATTTATAAGTATTTTATAAGCATCTTAATTTCAAAATGAAAAATCAACTTTCCTTTTCTTTTCTCTTCTCTTTAAATCACATCCGTTTTTTTAATCTTGTTTTCTGATTTTACTTTAATTGATATTTTTTCTATTAATAAATAGAGTTTAATTGATATTATGCACTGACAATGTAACTCTTTTACGCTGTCATCCAATTATATGCTAGTGTTTGTAAGACTTTTAAGGTAATGGGTAGTTATATGAAACACTTTTACTCATGGCAATATATGATTAGATGTCTATGTAAAATTCTTTTATCCTGACAATGCATACTAATTAAATCCTAATAAATATTACTTTATTTTATTATATTTTATTTTCAACATTTGTGAAAAGAACTATAAAATCTAAAATTTAAGTTTGAAGAAACACCATTTTAGTGATCTGAAAATACTGAATACATTAGTTTGCTCCAATATTTTGTTAGTTCATCACATCCATACTTTAATCATATAAAATGACTTCAAACTGGGGGACCTATGAAAGTAGTTACAGCAAATCCAACCTCAAACATTGTGTATATTTCACCCTTGGAGGCCCCCAAAGCATGCGGGCAACATCTACGATAATGCGGAATACTAATTCATAAAACACACCGTTTTCATAAATGCATGGGTTCATTTTTATACTTCGATGGTTAATCTTAAATTATTTAGTTCAAAATACTTTTGCTTTTAAAGCATGCACTAGTTTTCTTATGTGAGCATACACAATAAAACTCGGAAACGATCGAGAACTAGAATCTTTTCCCCAATTATTATTACCTGCTTCCTTTCTAAATTTTTTTCGATTACCCCCCTCAGCCACCTGCCGGCAGTAGGGCCAACAGCATATGTTGCATACAGCTAATCGGATCGACTTGTCACATACCGACTTCATGGAATGCGTCAACTCAATTTTATAAGTACTTCCCAAACACTATTTGAAAACTAACCGACTATATCTAATCAGCTTTTAAAAGCTTTCTTTCCAGCCTGATAACTTCAAAAGTTTGCATAGGCCTTTCCGCAAGTACAGCGTACAATTTCGATACTAGTTACAGCGTACAATTTCAATACTAGTCAATTGGGTGGGAAAGTTTTGTCAATCTGTCATTATCTGGGAGTGCCAAAACATTCTTGTAATGAAGGTTACTAACCAAATGTTTTTTCTTCTGTACCTTCAAACAAAATCCATCTAGAAATCTGGGGATAAAAAAACAATAAATACTAGCCCCTACTACCACTAAACTAGGCTAACTACATATTAAAATGCTACCAATAATTAGGGTATCACCACAAACGTCGAATAGATACCAAGAGTGGCCTAGATCGCACTGGAGGACCAAGACCATAGTAAGGAACATCCAAAATGCTAACGGACAAGACGAGCAAGCAGCAGGGAATGAACAGTAAAAAGTAGATATCCACCTCTTAGTTTCTTCCGCGTTTCTTTCCAACCTTGACCTCACTTCCAGCCTTCGATGAACTTGTTGTCTTAACCTTTGTCTCTTCTATCTCTTTCGTTGAATCCTCTGAGTTCTCACTGTCTGAATCTTTTGCCTGCAATAAACTAGCTTTCATCTTGCCAGTGCCATTGGCGTTAGACTTCCCACCACTTTTGCTGGATTTTGACCTGGAAGCAGCAGTCTTAGATGTTTCTTGCTTGGATTTCCCGGTCTTCGGGGTTTCTTTAGACTTGGCAGAGGGTTTTGGAGTGCTAACTTCGTCATCTTTTGACTTGCTTATCTTCAAACTATCAGTGCTCTTAGACTTGCTAGACACCTTCTGTGCAGCATCAAGAGATTTACCACCACCACTTTTGGGAGTATGATCCTTAGATTTGCGATCAGCTTTGCCGCCATCTTTGGACTTCTGGCTAGACTTCATGGAAGCCCCCCTTGATTTGCTGGATGTAGCTCCTCCACTACAAGAAAATTGAAGTTTGAAAAAAAAAAAAAGAGACAACAAACAAACGATGGAACGGACATCAATTAATAATATTCACAAACCTTTTAGAAGCAGCATCCCTTTTTCCTTCCTTTATAGATTCACCAGCACTCGTTTTCCCCTTCTTTTTTGGGGGCCTGAATATCATACAGAAGTGCAAATGGAAATGAGGCCTAACTGATAACAACAGCAACAGCAACAGCACAGCACAATCACCAATTACAACTATTTAGTCTTTAAAATATTTTTGGTATATTAATGATTTCTGAGTACTCAACACAACTTATCACATCCACCTAAAAATACACAGCAACACTTATATCTCGTTTTCCATAAGCTTCAATAATAAAGTCACTTTGATAGGCACAAATTGGTATAACATAAAAATATACAGCACAGCAACAACCCCCACACCACAGACTGACAAAATGAAAACTTCAGAAATTTTATTAAGAACTATGCCATAAAACAAATCATATGAAAAATCCTTAATTTTTCCGTTCAAGATAACCATTCGATTATACATCTTTCGATATACGCAGGTTAAGAGGCATTCCATGAAACAAGGTAACCATAACAGGCACAACAACAAAACCAATATACCAACCAGACCAAGGAAAAGTGTTGATATGCTTTCCACAAGAGAACAAGACCACGCAATATATAGCATACAAAATGTAGACAAAATAACTTTTTAAGAAATTTTTTTTTTCTAACATAACAGAAAGATATCTTCTATAATAAACGACATCAACAATAAGCAGCACTTACATATCAGAAGCATCAGGACTCCTGTGATCACTTCCTCCCTCCTGTTAACATAAATGATTGCAATTAAAGATGCAATGCAAAGAAAGTTTAATCTACAAGATACAAGGCAGAAACCCACCGCATCTGAATCAGCATCATCATTAAGGATTTTCCATTTTTCCTTTTTAAGATTTAATATCTCCTCATCACCATCATCATACAATACCTAAAATAGAGAAAGAACAAGCATCAGAAGAGAATGAGTATACTAGTACTCTAGTAGTGAGTTATGTTACACGGTCATTAAAACTAACAATTTTAGAAAGAAACTAAGCTATCTTTAGTTTGCTATCAATAGCAAAAGATACACGGTATCCCATTCAAATGGGTAAACTATCCAACAAACAAGAAAGTTTTGTTGTGACAATGAGAAGGGGCAGGAAGTGGCAAAATAGAGAGATGCTTGTATAGCTGCTAAATCACCTTATGCTTCTTTTTGGTAGCATCAAAGGAATCAACTACACCTTCATAAAACCTGCAAAATAATGTACCAACAAGAATAGATGTTTTATATTTCAATTACACCAAAATGAGAAGGCAAACTATGCAGAAATAGAATATGCATACGACAGACTGAAAAACCAACAAAGAAAAGAAAAGCATATCCCCTGGCCTGGCCCAACTCATATATTCTCTCCCTAAGCTCCACCCTGTCACTCCAAAGCTTTCTTACAGCAAATTTTACAGAAAGCAACATAGTCACAGATTATTGCATGGAATCTGATGCAACAATAAGCACAGTCTAATAGCTTACACCAGCAGTTAAAACAAGAAATATACAAAATAAATGAAGTGAAATTGAGCCCACATTCTGTTATGAAAAGAAATCTAGAGTTCTGCACATGCACAAACCTCTAGCCCAAACAAATCCATTTGATAACTCTATTTGCTGCTATTGATAACTGATATATATATATAACAACTGTACTTGTAATTCTTACATCGCAAATATGAATTAAATGATAATATAATTGGCAAACAAGGCAGCAGCAATCCACATGAGACATGTAGAGACCTTGCAACCATATTACCAAGGAAACAAACAGCTTATGCAACCAGGCATGCAAATAGTAGAAATTATAACTAAATGCGCTACAACATATGACATCCCAAGTCCCTATTCCCTGCGTTAACCAAAATTTCAAGTCACAGGATGTTGCAAATGAAAAACAGCAAGTACTTACGTTTTATCCTCCGGCCAATAAACTTTTACCCTTGTACCAACGAGGTTTTCACCATATTTGATATTAGACTCCTGAGACAGCAGCCAGAAGATTAGGCAATCAAAAGTGAGAAGAAAATGAAAAACTCTGTAATTAGCAATAAAAAGGCCAGAATAAGCTGTGTATTGAAACTAGTAAACAAATACAGATTATTAGCATATATAGTAAATAAGTTAGCTTGCATAAAATTGAGCATATGATAACTTCATATGCTATATTTTATCCCCAAAAAAAATACTTGATATCTATACATCTATACAATTATATAAAGCCGCTGGGGCTGTTCAACTTCCACTTGGTCACATTTTTTTGGACGATTTTATCCTTATTACATACTTTCAATAACTTCCACCACCAAACTCACAACTACTTAATAACTTCCAACACACTTTTTTAAATTTTTAAAAACAAAAAACAATTATGTAATAACATACAATTAAATCAATTAATTAAAAATTCAATACTTATATACTTAAATTTTTTTAATTTGTTTCAATTTTTAAAAAAATGTGGATTGATAGGCACATAATAAAGGAGAGGAAAATCTAGAAGAAAGACTAGAAGGCACACAAGGAAACAAATGTACAGAAGATGGATTAGCACTATTCACCATAACAGCAGTACAAATAAAAAAAAGGACCCAAAGAGATTAGACCATACTGCAGAAATCCAGAATAGAACCATACAGCTGCAGATGGAACTCTCCAATAGAACAAGACCCCTAAGAATACTTCGTGAAGTTGTAATTTAATAATACCAAAAAAATTAAGGAACTGGATACATACATTTTCTTTTCCTGGAGTGCGCTTCCTCTTCAAAGTTGTCTTAGGAGTCTCCTCTGACTGTTCTTCTTTAGTTGGTTTCATAGCTGACTTCGGTGAAGACACCATTTCCTAAATTTACAATAATTCCATGTCAAAACAAATATCATCATGTTGCAATAATATAAATAAATAATAGCAACGGAAAGTTTTAAAGCAATGACAAAAGTACCTTCTCATCTTTAGTGGAAGATTTTGCTACACCCACTTCAGAGTTCACTTTGCCTCGCCCCCGCTTTTTCTTGTCCTCTGACTGCCTTGATCCACCACCACCCTTCTTGCTTTCTTCTGCTTTCTTAGCTGAGGGCTTTTTAGCATCTGGATCACTTGTAGTCCCACTTCCTTTTTTAACTGAATCTGCCAGAGTTATTTTTTTCACATCAGAATTACGAGCAATTGCCTTTTTCACTGACCGCCTGGAAGGTTTTGCTTCTGAATCACTTGTTCCTTCAGACACCTTTTTCGAAACATCCTCTGTAGGCACTTCTTTTGCAGAGCTATCTTTCTTTTTCGCTCGTCCAGGTTTCTTTGAACGATTTTCATCTAGGAGGTTCTCACTTGGTGAAGGAGAAGCAACATCAGATTCACCATCACCTGTTTTTGGTGATGAAATCTTAACATCAATCTCTTTGTCATTCTCTGAAGGTCCTGCAGCCTCAACACAACCATCCTCATGAGGAGAACTGGGAGCTTCCTTTCTGTTACTTCTGGAGTCGGTCATTTTCTCAGCTTCCTTCTCACTAGCAAGATGTGAACCCTCAGAAGCTTCTGCTGATTTTGCTGAAGAGCTGGGTTTCCTTCCCCTCTTCTTTGTGGGTTGTCCTGGCTTTTGTTCACTATTGTCAGCTTTCTCAGTGTCCACATTGTTGGGCTCCTCATTAACTGGTAAATTGATATCTTTGGACTGATTAGAACAATCAGTGTCATCTTGCTTCTGTAGGGACTTTGAATCTACCAACGCATCATCTTCTCCAGCCTGGGCAATCCCATTGCTCATGACTGACTTAGGAGATCTGTCACCTAAAAGACTATCTTGCTGGGGTGGTGCAGCTTCTTTTCCATCCTCTCTAACCACCTGACCAAGCATAATTGAAATGTTCCAGTGTCCATAACTAGAGGACAAAAACAGAATAGAAAATGATAAACAAAATCAAAAGGGAGGCAAAAGCACACACCTGTGCCGACTCCTCCACTGGTTCTTTTGTTGATTTGCTCTGGTCTTCCTGGACCAAAAGAAACTTTATTATAAGTTATCTCATCATGAAAATTCTCCAATCCAATCAGATAATCATAAACATAAAAACAGGAAAACTTACCACTTGCTCGCTAGTAGCACATACATCATTTTGCTCCAAGCTTCCAGACGTATCTTGGCATATTGAACCAAGAACATTACTGTAATCATCCAAAGAAACACCCAAGGTATTCACTGCTTGCACTAAGTAAGGTTTGAGCTTGTTTGCACAGCTTTCAAGGACTCTCTCTCCCAACTTTTGAGCAATAGGCAAAACTTCCTGAATCATGATGATGGTGATCAGGACAATTATAAAATGTTGAGAACCAAAACATGCTTCAATTTTGCAATCACAATCTAATAAAAATAAAATATAGCCATCAATGACCAACCTCATTGTCTTTCTTTACACTGGCTAAGATTGGAGAAAGTAACTCCAGGGGTATATCTTCACTTTCCTCTAGAACAAGGGTCATAATGGTTTCCATGGATGAAAAAACATTCTCTGGATGATGCTCCCTGAAAGTTTCAAACAAAACTGGTTAGAAGCATGTCCATACATTTTGCTTCTAATGACTACATAAATGGTTGTGTATATGCAATAAAAATATGAAAGAAAATGATCACATAAATTAAATCAATACGTGTTGTAAGCACTAAGAAGATAAAAAAAAAAAAAAATAGAAAAATAGAAAGTATCTAATGCATGCACACTCCAACTACCACGTCTAATCATAAACTTCATATTAACTTCTAAGCATTAAGAATATTTTGTACTAATTTTATGATATGATGCCATAGCATCATTTGATCCATATAATCGACCCCTCCTAAAGGGAAAAGGCATTTTTCTTGTTCATCTCGTCTGGCCTACTAGTATGAACAAAGTTCAAAAGCAGAAAAAGACAGAATATGCCTTGCTGACAACTGAATGACTGGGATGCTAGATGAAATTATGTCTTAGATTAATGTTTAATTAATGTTATAATAAACTATTTGCCACTTTCATCTTATATGCTTACTATGCTAAGAATATTATGACTTGAGTGCAATAAAGCACAAATCTAATCAGCAGTCACATCAAAAGATAGAAAGGCAAGTCACAGGCAAACATTAATATAATTATTAAGAACCAAAAAACTATATCAGACATCAGAATTCAGAACCAAGCAAACATCAACCCTCACAATAGATCAAAAATAAATTTCTCAATGCATCCTTCTTAAGGTACATCTCAATTCTCAAGTAACTGCCCACTGACATGAAAAAGCTCAAGCAGAATATATTGTAAAAGATTATATCATAAAGTAACTGCCCACTAACAACAGGGAAGCTGATACTATGTTGAACTTTATATACAACGGCTCTTACCTTATTGCCTTCAAGAAATGCTGAAACATCTCTAAAATCAGGGCATCACATTCGAGATCCAGCATTACCACACACGACCTGACTTTTGCAACTGTTTCGAGAATTGAAGTCCTCTTTGTATATGATCGGCTTGTCATATCATACAGATTTTCAAATGAAGATACAATTAATTGAAAGACCTCCTGAAACAAAATGATATTGGTAAAAATTCACAGATATACTTTGTAATAATAGTACCAACCAATTTGTGGTACAAAATAATTGTGAACACCTTCATTTGGTCATCATCATAAGGAGCATCAGGTGCAGTGATTCTTGTTATTTCACTAATGCAAGAGGCAACTGAAACTTTGACATCAACATCTGAATGCTTGAAAAGTTTATCAGCAATTAATGCTTTCAATGCCGGAGAGAGTGCATCTTGCGTAGATTGGGAAGGTGACTGTTCAACCCTTGATAGGCAATTCTCAACTTGCTGCAGTGCCAAGGAAAATGAACATGTAAGATTAAGCCAGTAGTGATCAATATTTTTGGTCAACCATAATGTTGAGTACATCTTGAGACTTTCACATCTTTTATCCGAAGGGAAATATTGATTTAATGTTATTTCAATCCATGTTGCGCTTAAAAACAGTGACTCATTGAAACTTGACCAGGAAGTTTGAACAACGTTTTTTGCAAATTTGCAACATTCATTAAATTACCTACCTCCCCCCCAAAAAAAAAAAATAAGAACAGCAATACAGCATCACCAACTTGGGGAAAATTAAAGTATGAACAAGTGATACAAATCTCCAACCCAACACCTAACCTACGACTCAAGAAACATGTTTGATTTTCCCTTTTGGAAATCCCAAACCATGGTTTGGGCAAAAGCTATATAAGAGAGAAATTTTTGGTCTATCCATGGGTCGGTAGTTTCCAAACAGGAAACCAATCATTCTATAGCCATTCAGAAGAAACAGAATTTACAGGCAAATTCAACAAAAGGAACACTGGCATTTATGTAATAACAATTTAGTTAATAATTTTCTCCAATGTTGATATGATGCTCGAGGATACATCAACAAAAACTATTACAATGAGGCTCTTTGATAGATATGAACACCCTGCTTTACCATACACAGCAGCTACTAACAGCCCATATTTTGCATCATGATTTCTTTCTCTTTTATATTAAGGTAATGACACATGCTTTAACAATAATCAAGACTTCAACTTGTAAATGTCAGAGATATGAACAGTGTATTGAAAAGGCCACAGCATGAACATATGTTTAACCTAAGTGATTGTGTCAAGTGACCAGATATATTTGGTAGGATGAGCAAATTTTTTATTACTTACAATTTATAGCAAAAATTTTTTTCTTTTTATGTTTTCCGATTTTATTATGGCTTAGCAAAATTTATTACCTTACACTTCTATACCATTCTATTTTCTCCCCAGAACAAATCTAGTAAATCAAAATTTATTTACAACAAATGCAGCTGATAACTAGTACACCGCCCACACTAACTCTGACAATCAAGAAAAACTGAATGAACTCAAGACCAGCATCCAATTCAATGTTTTCCACTTACATCACTCATTTAAATCAGCCTACTCAGTAGATACTGGCAACTGAAATGATTTGCATTTCCCTAAGCAGACAGTCATGTAGATTAACGTAATTCACATTGAATACTCATCAATTAAACCTCAGTACGTTCAAGAGATGTTACGCAGAAAAACACCGTATAAACAAAACAATAGTACCTAAAAGTGCGTTTGGAATCTCAAATACAAAATACTTCATTTCATTCACAAACAAATTCATTTGCAATAACATCAAATTAACAATCCAATTCACTTACAAATCATCTCGCGCGTCAAAATTGTGGACTTGCAAACAAATCAAATCCATTTCAATTTTACAACCAAAAAGTTCCAGAGAGTTAATATTTTTTCCAAATTACGAATAAAGAGCTACATCAAGTTGCCATAAACCATCCCAAAGCTACGGCATGCAGAATCACGGAAAACGAAACACACCACGAACTCAAAATCGATTCACGAAACCCTCGAAAACGAGGTTTAACACAAAAAACAAACAAAACGACACCGTAAACAATCACGAACAAGACGAGACCGAAAGGATTAAGAATCAGAAACAAGAAAGAAAATCGATTAACGGAAAAAGAAAAAAAAGAGAGCGCTTACATCGAGAAGAGGGAGAAGTTCGTCGACGGAGGAAGGAGGATCTACGAGCTTGCTCCCAGCTTCTCGAAGCTGCTCTTCGAGCTCCTTCTCGGTGGAAGAAGCCATTGGTAACGGTGCTTCGACGTTCTCTTCTTCGCAGATCTCACAAACGCTCTCTCACTCACTCCATCGAAACCCTAGAAACCTCTCTCTCTCTTGCAAATCGAAACACGTTCGGAACCCTAAATGCCGAACGGAACACAGAGAAAAAGGTTAGGGTTTTTCGCTCCTTATTTTCTTTCTTCCGTTCAGATACAGAGAAACGGAGTCAAGCATGCGAGAGAGAAAGTAAAGTGAGTATTTTTTTTTCTTTGGCTATGGGGGAAATTTTTAGAGAGGAGAGTGAAAAATCAATTTATATATGTGTGGTTTATGTATTAAAAAATTGGATTTGGAAAATTGGGTTTTTTATTTTTTTTTTTTAATTTTTGTGATTTTAATTTGGGCGGTTCAAAGGAGAATTCAGCTTAGGCTCGGATCTCGCGGGTTTGTGAATTTGAGCTAAATTTGAGTTTTGGAATCCGCGTTTTGGATGTTTGTGTTCTGAGGTCCACGTAGCTACCGCGGGACCTTGGATTTTTTTTCAACTTTTTTATATTGTTTATGTTTATTGTTTGTATATTAGCAGTGGTATTCATTGATATTTATGAAAGAATTGACTCACTTATTTTATTTAGTAACTTTTATATTATATAAATTTTTATTTATTTAATCATTAAATTATTATTATTTATTACATAAATTAGCAAGAAACGAAGGGGAATGTGCGAAGGAGAAATTGACGGATGACGATTTTAGGGAATATTGGGAACTCTTTAGGGGCGTTTTATAGATAGAATAAATTTTTATTTTTGATAATAATTTTTTTTTGATATGTTATTTTAGATATATTTAGTGTGTAAATTGAAATCTCAAAAATATTTAATAAATTTTTAAAAATATCCTTGATGAAAGTCGCAATGAGTGGTGGCTGATTGGCGGCGAACGGTGGCCAGCCGATAGCGACAATGGATGGTGATCAGTGACGGGTGGATTTAGGTGGTAATAGAGGTATCTTGATTTTTTTTATTATGACAAATATTCCCTTTCCATGAGAATGCTAGATTTCCACGGAAGGATAGGAATATTTTGAGAATAATTTTCCTTCTTGAGAATATAAGAGCGAGTTTGGTTTGTATCTTTTCTATTTTCATTTTCAATGAAAATAGAAAACTAGTATAGAAATGTGTTTGGTTCAAATTTTAAAAAAATAATTTTTGAAAATATTTCCTAAAATCCTCATAATGTTGGAAACATCATTTTGATGTTTTCGGCATTTTCATGAAAATGCTTGCAAAAGTTGAAAACATTTTCTTTCAAAACGTGGTGGCATACTTGTAATACTAATGACATTGATTCTATTTCTTTTTGATATATCTACTATTTACTTTCAACTCTAAAGTAAGCTAGCCCTTTGCCCCTGCTTTCATCCCTGTGAGCTCCTACTTTCGTTCCTACCCTTTGTTGCCATCGCCGCCGCTTCTGTCGCTATCACTTCCGTTGCTACCCCTTCCATTGTTGCCACTGTCTCTGTTTTGCATTGCTGCTCCATCAAGTTTGGTTTGCTCTTGCTTTCCCCTTTATCTGTCTCTATTTGTGTGTTTTTTTCCTCTTGTTGTCTCTATTTTTTTGGGTGTCTCTGGTTTCCCCTTTATTTGTCTCTATTTGCTCGTGCTGTCTCTGTAGATTGGGGTGGGGCTAGTGTCTTTTGCCTAACAGATTAAATATCTTCAATTTTGGAAGAAAAAAATTGATGCTATTTGTGGGAACAAATTAAGTTTCTGTGATGCCAGTTTTAGGAGAAAAAAATGGGATTTTGGTTAGGTTTCTCTAAGTTTTGAGCTAGGTGATAAGTTTCACTGCTAACAAACCATTGAATTCATGCTCAAGGGTTGTCCCTTAATATCCTAGAGCTTAGCTATGTGGTTTTGTTAATATAATTGCATATTTTGGTGATAATTAAACCTTAAATCCATGTCATATGATTTTGCAATATTTGATTCATAAAACACATGGAGAGATTTCTTTCTTCTTCACTTCCTAATAATCATACGTTCTAAGGAGTAAGGACTTGAGAATTTTTCATCTTATGCAGTCTTAAGGTAAGGTGTTCCTTGTCATGAAAAGTTAGCAATTAATGGTTTTGAACCTTTGCACCAATCCTAAATATATCCTTATCACTTTGTATTAATTATGAACTGGGATGAGAGTGTCATACTCATTGCCATATGCAGTACAACTATTTTAGGTGGTGTAAGTGACTATTGAGATGTACTAACTTTTTTCTCAAGTAATTAAGTTTTTATTTGCAGGGCTGATTTAGGTAGCATAAGTGACTATTATGCTCATCATGCTCATTGCACTATGATGATCTCTATGTAGTATAGCAATAAATCCTTCAGCAAAAGGTGAAAAGTAAATAACGGTCTTAGAAAATTTGTAACTACGTTATGTAACATGTTGCCTTTATAGTTTATACACTGAGGTGTTGTTTACTTTTTATTTTTAAATAACGAACCATAAAAAAACATGTAGTTTGAAAATCATAGCTACATCATGTTTACACTGAGGTGCTCATCATGTTTACTTTTTATTTTTAAATAGTATGCCATTTATGTTATTATGGAGTTTAAAAATCATAGCATTATCAAAGTTTGGACTGTGAGGAATGTAGCTTGGCTAGGCAAAACAATTCCACTTTTAGTGGAGATTGGGAAGAATGTTGTTCATATATATAACTCGTTCTGTTAGGAAGCAATACCAATTGCGATTGTATCCAAGTGCAAAGACATTTAACGTGGCAATTACAGCCTGAACATTGGTATAAAGTTAACGTGGATGCTGCCATCTTAGTTGATCATAATATAGCTAGTTTGGGTGTTGTTGTTAGAGATTCATCAGGTTTATTTATGGCAGCTAGAGTTATGAGAACAGAAGGTTGCTCTAATCCACATCGAGTTGAATTGTTGGCTGCTAGAGAAGGACTTTTCTTTGCCTAGGATGTGGGATTTAGGCAAATCATTTTGGAAGGAGATGCACAGAATATCTATAACAATATAGAAAGCTTGGAGGAAGACTTATAATAGATCCATCCGTAGAGATATAACAATGTTTGCTTCTTGGTTTTATGCTTTTAAATGTTTTGCTATTCCTAGAGATTGTAACAAATGTGCTGATTTTGTAGCTAATAAGGCCATTAGGGGGGATATTGGTATTTGGTTACCCTTTGAGGACCTTATAAATGTGTTGATTGGTGCTTTGATTGCTCAATAAAATTGGCACCTCTATCAAAAAAGAAAAGAAAAGAAAATCACAGCATTATGTGTGCTGTTTTTAAATTATATCTTTTTGAATGAACTTGTAATATGAGCTTTTTGTGATTCATGTTTAAATGATTCTAATTGTTTTGGTAGCCTTTTATTAGTTATGTTAATAGTATTGCCTTCTTGTGTATTTCTATAATTAATAAAATATGAAATTATTAGCACAAATGGGAAGGAAAAGGTGAGAAAGGGAATAATAAGGAATGGTTAGCATAGAACACAAAAGCATTCATGAAGATTATTTATGATCGTGTCAAGAAGAAGTTGTTACAAGCATCGACATTTAAGAAGTCAGTTTGAGAAGATATAAGCAATGAATTGACTTCAATCAGTGAAAAAAATTATGAAGTGGAAAGGTTGATGAGTAATTTAATCGCCTATGCATGCAATATTGCAAATTTTCAACTTTGTTAGCTAGAACTGGAGTTACGTGGGACTAGCTATTTTGTTCAATTATATCTTCTTTTAGTATGACTATAATTTACTCATAAATCAAATATATTCCAAATATATGTTGTCATTACAAGTAATTTTTGCAGTTAAAGTTTCCTTTATAGTATTTAATTATATATTATCATATGTTGTGTGGGTAACATATATCTATGATTTATCACTTTAAAGAAAGAATTTCTAGCAATTTTTTAAATAAGCAATAAAATAATACTAACTATCTTATTTAAATATTTACCTGTATACAAATTAAAACATAATAATGGATAATGATAATAACTTAAAAGTGAGTAATTTATTTCATTCTTAATCTTAATATTTTATGGAGTTATTTATTATTTTAATAAATACTTTTAGTAGATGAACAAAATGTGCAAATCAAATATATATCATTTTTATTATTTAATAATAAATATAATTCTATTATCTCAAATTTGATTTTGAAAATTATATTTTGAAAATAAACAAACCAAACATATTTTTATTATTTTCACTTTTTGAAAATAGAATATACTTTTATAAACCAAACGCATTTACTAAATTTAGAAAACTAAAAATGAAAATCCTTTTCAAGAAATGAAAATAGAAAATATTTTCACAAACTAAACGTATCCTAATATTCCCGGGAATATTATTTCAAATCTCTTACCAAACATGAAAATATTTTCACATTCCCAAGCATAAAAAACAAGCCCCTATACCAAACGCTTCCTTAGGAGAATGAACTATCAAAATTGGGCATCTTACAAAAAAGGGAATGTGGCTGATATTGTGGGTACAACAATGGTGCTGAACCCCTCTATGGAAGAGGTTAACTTTGCTTACAAGCTAGCCAACCACTATAGTGCATCAGCCCAGGACCTTCCGAACTTGAGTGCGGACAGGAAGGTCCCTTTGGCACAAGACCCAGGCGTGGTGGTGCCCCTATCTAACCAGCCTAGTGACTCATCTCAAGGATATACTTTTTCAAAAATGGTGATAGATGAACAAGTTCCTGGTAACATCACTAAGGAACTTTGGTTCTTCCCTTCTCTATTTTTTTTTAATTTTTTTATGATGAATTTCTTGTTTTAGAACTGTAGAGGGATAGGGAATAAAGGTTTTTCTTCTTTGTTAGGAGACCTTAGTCTTAGATATAAAACTAGTTTATTATTTCTATTTGAAACCCATTAATTAGGTCAAAGGGCTCAAAGGCTCATCAGAAAATTTGGTTTTGATGGTTATTTTGTAGTAGATAGTGACAATTTTTCTGGAGGTATTTGGTGCCTTTGGAAATAATCTGAATGGCATATTAATATCATTAGACACCATAAGTAGTTTATTCATCTAAACATAAGCTGGAATCATTTGAAGTCTTGATTTATTACTGCTGTTTATAAGTCTCCCTACTCTTCCTATATAAGAAAGTTATGGGACAGTTTGTATAAGCTAGCAAATACCATTGAGGGAGCGTGGTGTGTGGGGGTGATTTCAACTCTATCTTGTCTCTTAATGATATATGGGGTGAGCAACGTTTGGCATGTGACACCCCTGTTTTTCACAGATGTCTTTTAGACGATAGTTTGTTTGATTTGGGCTTTTGTGGCCAACCTTATACATGGCAAAGGTGAACCCTCAGAAGAAGATTGGATAAAATAGTTGTTAATGGGGACTAGTCTTCTAGGTTTGGTGATGCGACGATTAAACAGTTACCAAAACTTAAATTTGACCATATCCCTTTCTTAGTTGACTTCAATCTTGTTAACCTGGCCGATAGCTTTGCTAAACCATTCAGATCTCTAGCCTCTTGGCTTTCGCATGATGATTTCAAGAGTTTTCTCTCTAGTGTATGGAATGTAAATGGTGATTTGGGTTAGAATATTATGAATTTTGCTGATAAAGCAAAAGCTTGGAATAAGGAAGTGTTTGATGATATTTGGAGAAGGAAAAATTGTACTCTCTTGAGATTGGAGGGTACCTCTAGGATTTTATCTTTCCAGGAAAACCCTTCTTTAAAAAATCTACATAATAACTTTTGGAAAGAGTATGAACTAATTCTTATTCAAGAAGAAGCTTATTAGAAGCAGCAGTCTAGATGCAAATGGATAAACTTTAGGGGATAGGAACACTAGCTATTTCCATAGGATAACTACTAATAAAAGGAGAAGGAATAGGATCTGCATGCATAAAAATAAAAAACGAAGTTTGGGTAAATGACCAAGTAGTTTTAAAGAATATAAAGGTTGATAAGAAGTGCAAGGTCTCAAATTTTCAATTTATTATTAATAGGATGCTCTATAGACTAAATGGTTGGAAGACCCGAACTCTTTCCTTTGCAGGAAGAGTGACTTTAGCCAAGTCGAATTTAGCATCCATCCCTAGTTACATTATGCAAACTATGAAACTCTCAAATACGGTTTATAATAAGATAGACTGGATTTGTAGATAGTTTATCTGCGGGTCGTCAGATTCAACAGGGAAAGTCCATCTAATTAGTTGGAATAAAATCTACAATCCTAAAAAGGAAGGGGGTCTAGGCTTTCGCAAGGCTAAAGAGCTTAATTTAGTTTATATGATGAAATTAACGTGGGGCTTGGTCAGTAAACCTGACAGCCTATGGGTAAAAGTCATGAGAAGTTATTATGGTTGTATTGAAAATCTAGTCCCTAATGTTAGGAAAAAAAATCTAAATCCTCTAATGCTTGGAAAGGTATAGTGCAGGTTTGGGCCCAATTCAGGCAAAATCTAATTTGGAGAGTGGGTGGTGGTCAAATCGTTCATTTCTGGTTACACCATTGGGTCCCTGGTGTTCATACACTGGAGGACTTTGCATTCTATGTGTTAGATAATAAATCCAGGTACCAAAAAGTGGTTGATTATGCCATGGCTGAGGGAAACTAGAATTAGGGCTGTTTGGATCAAGTGCTGTCAAATGACTGCTTAGATATCCTTCTTACTATGAAGGTGCCTACTCGGGCTACTGGACCTGATTATGTTGCCTGGCTTCCAAATATTTCTGGTGAATTTAACTTAAAATTTGCCTATAGTGTGCGGTTTGACAAGAATATTTCAGTTCACATAAGGCTCTTCAAGAAGATGTAGAGGATCCAAGGCCCCCAAAGATTGAAGATGTTTATGTGGGTGGTTGCTCATGTTGCGATTCTTACTAATCCTATGAAGTTGAGAGGGGGCCTAGCTACTCAAGACACATGTATCCTTTGTGGGCAATTTCTTGAAACAACACTCCATGTCCTTTGCAATTGTACTTACACAAAGGAACTATGGAAAAGCATCAGGCAAGGTATCATAACAGCTTCCTTTTCCAACAAACTCTATTGAATTGGTTGGAAAGGAACCTTTTGAATGATACTAGAAGTATTAATGGGATAGATTGGTCCTTAATCTTCTCCATGGCTTGTAGCTCGCTTTGGCACAACTAGGGGTGTAAACAGGTTGATTTAGATTGGGTTTGAGTGAAAAATAAATTCGAACCGATCAAATTTAATTGGATTGGTTTGGTTTGGACTTTAATTTCTTTTTTCAACAAATCCGAACCAAACCAATCCGATTAAGATCGGGTTGGTTTGGTTCGGGTCATCAGATTGAATTAAAAAATAAAGAATTATATTTTTTAAAAAATTTATTTTTATAACAACAAACAATAATGTAAAACTTGATTATGATATACTTAATAATGATGTAAATAGACAAATTTCTTAAATAAATATTAACAAAATGATAAAAAAGTGACTATATTACTAGAAACTTAAGTACAAAATTTTGAAATATTAGAAATTTAAAAAAAAAATAGTTGATCGGGTGATTGGGTTGGGTGT
This sequence comes from Pterocarpus macrocarpus, assembly GCA_031439585.1. Classification (NCBI taxonomy): domain Eukaryota; kingdom Viridiplantae; phylum Streptophyta; class Magnoliopsida; order Fabales; family Fabaceae; genus Pterocarpus; species Pterocarpus macrocarpus. The sequence continues at coordinate 38,029,889 of CM062514.1, forward strand.
TTGAGTAATCGCATTGAAAAATCATAAATCCGAAATCGAACCAATAATAATTGATTTGGTTTGGTTCCACCTTGAAAATGAACCGATTACCCAAACTGATTCGAACCAATTCCATTGATTTGGTTTGAATCTTCGGGTTCATTAGATGAATTCGATCCGTTTACACCCCTAGGCACAACCGAAATCTAGTTATTTTTTAGGGAATCACTAATGCTCATTCATTTCTTACTCATAGGGTTCTAAAGCTTGTGAAAGATTATCATGAGAACCTGAATATGATGGCATCAACTAAAGTAAGAATCCCCTCCGTAAGGACCATACAAGTAACGTGAAACCCTCCTCCCCAAAATTGGTTAAAGCTTAACACGATGGTTGGGTCTTGCTAGACAAATTGATTGTGACTTGTGGAGGGATCATTAGGAGCTAGGATTCAAAAGTGGCTATGGCTTATAGTGCAAACCTTGGTAGCTCTTCAATTACTTCAGCGGAGCTTTGGGGAGTCTGCTGGGGGCTCATAATTGCTAAGCATAAAGGATTTAGAAACATTTGTCTAGAAGTTGATTCTAGTTGTGCTTGTCATTTCATCACTCTTAGTGTGTTAGATACTCATGCACATGTGTCCCTGGTTAATGCTATTAGGAATATGATAGCTAATAGTGATTGGAATATTGTAGTCAATCTTATCTACAGGGAAGCAAATGTATGTGCAAATAAGACGGCAAAACATGATCATGAGCTTCAAGTAGGTGTGGTGGTGTATGACAGGTTACCCTTTGTTGTTTCTCAGGAGGTTCATGCAAAATCCCTTGGGAGGTGTATCCCTCGGATAGTGCATTTGTAGCTTCTTTGGGCTTAGGCCTTGATGTAAATAAAAAAAAAATATTATTTGTAATTTGTAAAAAAATTAAAACATACAAAAATATGATTAAGTAATTATTATTTTTATATTTTTAATAGTATCAATTACGTTAATTTTTGGAACATTAAATACTAAATTAAATGATTTTAAGTCAACATTAGATTTTATAGATATAAATTATAAATTATCAATTTTAATTTGATGGTGAATTTTATAAAAAATGAAATAAAAAATATTTTAATTTATGTTGGTATATCCCATAAAAAAAAATATTGGTATAAGGTGATCCTTTTTCATATTATAATTTACTTTGATGCTTTTTCTTTCTCTAGAAAAATGTTTGAATTAATGTAATGTTTTGAAGAAAATACTATTTTAATATCATATTGTCTAATTAATTCAATTCCTTGTATATAATTCTTATTATTGTTAAATTTTAAATAATAAGTTATCATACTATCAAAGTATATAATATATTAAAATTAAAGGAGAATTACATTGACCTCCCTTGAGATTTAGTGTAATTATACTTGGCACCCGTCTATTTGTAAAATTATTTCCCCAGACTCTTGAACTTTACAAAATCCTATAGTGGCTTCCCTTATTATTAATAGTCTATTAACAGAGTTGACAGAAGCTTATAGCATGTGCACATCACATGCTCACTAATGGCAATTTAGTAATATAATTGACATATTTGAGTCCCTATCTTTTTCTGGCCAAAATCGGAACTCGTATCAAAGTAGAATTCGAAACTCGAATGAAAGTAGAACTCGAAATTTGCATCAAGTCCAGCCTCAGCTTCCTTATATTTTGTCACCTGAACTCAGAGCTCAAATCAAAGGGAAATTCAAAATTCATATCAAGTCCAACCTCAGGTGTCTCATCTTCTGTCACGTGGACTCGGAACTCGTGTCAAAGAGAAACTTGGAACTCGCATCAAGACCAGCCTCATCTTCCTCATTTTCTGTCACGTGAACTCGGAACTCACATCCAGTATCATCTTCCTCATCTTTTGTCACATGAACTCAGAACTCAAATAAAATCGGAACTTGGAACTCACATCAAGTCCGACCTCAACTTCCTCATCTTTTGTCATATGAACTTGGAACTCGCATCAAGGTCAGCCTTATCTTCCTCATATTCTATCACGTGAACTCGAAACTTAAGTCAACGAGGAACTCAGAACTCGCATCCAGCATCATCTTCCTCATCTTCTATCACATGAACCTAGAACTCGAATAAAATTGGAACTTGGAACTCGCATCAATATACGTTTAGGGTGAGTAAAATGGGGTAGTTTGGACAAAACACTCAATGACTTAAATTTGTCAACTTCCATTTGTACCAGGTTTTTCTATCGCATGTGTAAATAGATCATGGGTGTCGAGTGTAATTACATTAAATCTTAGATGATGTTAGTATAATTCTCCCTAAAATTAAATTTATAGCTTTTTATATTATTACCCAAATACTCAATTATATATAATGATTTAATTAATTGATTAATAATTATATAAAACATTAAATGTAATCATTAATATTGTAATATATTATTAAAAATAGAGTTTAATTATTATTCATTGACAATGTAAAAATGTTTTACACTATCATCGAATCAGATGCTTATGTTTGTAAGATTTTTAAAGTAATGGGTGGTTGTGTCAAATATTTTTTGTTGATATGACAATATATGATTAGATGTCTATATAAAATATTTTTATACTGATAGTACATATAAATTAAATCGTTAAAAGTAAATATAGTTTTTTTTAATGCAAGAGTAAATATAAATTGTTATTATACTAATAATATATCATTTTTCATTTTAGTATGAGAATAAATGGTTTAACAATATTTGGTTTGACAATCTTGTGAAAATTATCCCGTATTGTAGTTAGATGCATGTAGAGCTTGTTTAGATGAGCTTCTCTAAAAGGATATTTTTTTTAAATTATCTTTTTTTAAAAAAAAATGAAAAAATAAAAGTTATTTTATATTTAGATTTAAAATAAATTTATATTTAAATGGATTATTAAAAAAAATTTTAAAAGATAAAAATTGTAACTTCTCACAAAAAATATCTTTTTATGCTTTTTTTAGTAAGTCTACTTTTACTAAAAAAATTTACTCAAACATATAAAAAACCCAAAAGTAATTTTTATAAAAAACATTTTTTTATCAAAATAACAGCACCTAAGTAAGCACCTAGTCTAGTGCAGTATCTTAGCAAGGCTATAATATAAATCAAATTAATATTTTTCCTCCATAAACAGCTAAAATTGCCCAAACGGGAAGTGTCCCATGTAAATTTAATTTTACTGTTTGAATTTCTATATGCTTTCAAGGCCTTTGTTAACTTTATTGGCATTGGCCGTGTGTACATTGATTCACAATCACTTTTCTATATTCATTGATTGGATTTGGATCATTTAAAATAAGCATGTTTATAAAATGAAAAAGTAAGGAGTTAATTACCTTTAGATTAATAGATGGGATCCACATATAATGAAAGTAATTGATCCAAGGATGATAAACCCCTCACTTTCTTATTTTACAAACATGCTTACTTTAGGGGATCCAAATCCTCGAACCATTAACTTAACAAGCCAAGACACAAATTTATTCAGAGAAAAAGAAATTGTTAATATGTGCAAGACAAACAATGAAAGCATATTTTATTTTGTTTTGGACATATATCTGATTGAAGGGCGTGATTACTAGATTAGCATGTATTTTGCCAGTGAGTACATTTGTTTATATTTAATAAGGAATGCTTTTATGTTAGAAAAGCTTTTTTTCAAAAGAATTAATTTATAAAAAAATACTAAAATGAAATTTGTATAGTTTTGATATTTTTTAAAAACAAAGTTATCGCGATCCAGTTATTTATTAATGCCTTCAAAATATTTAATTTTATTTTTCGTTTTACAAAAAGCTTAATATTCAATCCTCTCATTAGAATCATAGTTATGTTTATAAATGCGTTTGGGGGAGGGTTGCAGACAGTAGGTATAAAAAAAAAATTTACAATAATAAATGTATAGAAAGAAAAGTATACATATATAATAAAATAAAATAAAATAAAGTCATTAGTGATATTTTTACCTTGCAAATCTTCTATATAAAGAGAAGAGGGGGGAGATCACAAACAGAATCAAGAGTTGGTATTCTATCGAAAGAAAAACTAAAAGAGCAAAGGAAAAATAAATAAAAGAGAAAAAAAAGGAGGGAGACGGGGAAAAAGAAGCAAGGATAGTAAATGGGAAAGGGAAGAAGTTCAGTATGCACCCATCATTTTTGGATTGTCTACAATAATTAGAGGTAGATAATGAAATTATTTACAAAGTAAAATTATGACTATATTTACTTATTGCAAGATTATGTTATTATTCAATATTATCTATTCTCACCATTTATTTTATGTTCTAAGTTATTTTATTTATTAGAATTGCTCCATATTATTATTATTACAAATTATTCTATTTATCCTCTCAAGTTACTTTATTCAATATTTCTTTATATATTGCTAGTTATTATTACAATCTATTTTATTATTCCAAGTTATTGTCCTTATATATTAAAGTCGCTTATTATTAATTATTATTGCAGTTTATTTATTGTTCCAAGCTATTTTAATTATTGTTCTTTTATATTAAAATTGCTCAGTATTAGTTCTATTGCAATTTATCTCATATATTATTTCTTTATATTTATGTTACCTATTATTTATTTCTAGTTATTTTATTTCTAATTATTTTATTTTTTACTCCTTTATATTAAAATTACTCCTTTATTTAAAGTTAAAATTTATTTATCGCCCATTACTTAGCAAGTTATTTAATTATTCATTTTTCTTACGGTTGCTTATTATTATTATTATTATTATTATTAGTAAGATATTATTTATGTAATGATATATTATTTTGAATTATTACTTTTTATGATAATTTCTCTAGAGAACCAATATTAATATTAAAATATTATATCTAACCATAAGCAAAATTTATTATACATGAATTTGAGCTATTAAATTATTAATACCTTTATTTGAAATTTTATACTTGACTCATGGATAATATGATGATTCTTAATTTATGGACATTACTGTTGTGAACACTGTATTTTGTCCGAATCATTTTTCAAAAACAAAAAAATAAAAAAAAATAATAAAAAATAAAAAATAAAAAATAAAAAAATAAAAAAATAATATATATAATAATAAAGGCCAATCTTTTGGTCCAAATCCGAGTAGCATCTTAGTCCAAAAATTAATAAATAAAAAAATTAAAAAATAATAAAAAATAATAAAATAATAAAAAATAATAAAAAATAGAAAATAATAAAAATAAAAATAAAAATTGCATCCACTTAGTATCAATTAGTATAAATCAGCATCTTTTAATTGGTTTTAATTTATATCAATCAAATCAAATTTCACAATTAGCATCAATTAGCATTTTCAATTAAATCAAATCTTGCAATCAATCAAATCAATTTGTTTCCAATCATAATCAATCACATTTAATTTCATGTAATCCCCTTCAACACATATAAATAGACCAAGCAATTCAAGGAAGGGGGGTTTTTTTCTTGGGGAAGAAAAGCAGCAGAGATTAAGAGGGAAGAACTGTGATTATCTTGTGAGAGCAGAGATTGGGACAAAAGGACGAGACAAAAATATTGCAGCAATAAGGTCCAGTCAAGAAGATTTACCTGAGGCGATCATGCTCGGTATCAACGTCATTATTTTAGTTCTTGCCTATTGTACCTGATATCTTTTCTAATCTTCATCCTTCCCTGTGCATCAATTTATTTAATGTCATAGACGCTGCCAAGCATTTTTTTTTCTTCTTTGCAACACAGTGCTTTATTCTTTTGCCTTGTGATCGAGCCGTTTCCTTCTCTCTCACAACACACATTTACCTTGGCTTTCGCATCAAAGCACGCTTCCTATCTTAGTTCAGTACACAACTCGTTTTGGGTTGATAAAGCTATTGCCTATGGTAGACTATGGTAGACTAACTTCATGTGGGAGTATTGGTGTGCCTCTTTTTTTTTTTATTATTATTTCCTTTATCTTTTTTTTTTCTCTTCATGTTTTGTCATTCCTTTTCAAAATGTTGGTTCTTTATTGTTCTTCAGCGTTACCTTTTTAATTTTATTCCTTTTTATTTTTTATTTTTTTAAATATACACAAAATGAGTTTTGTTTTTACTCAAATAATAAAAAATAATTCTTTTTTAAGTCTTTAAAATTCATGCAACAATCTCTAACATTGATATATGGTTAGACCATTCTCAAGGGTTATGAGAATTGTAAGGGTTTATTGTATATTTCAGCTATCACAATCCTGTCTGAAGTGAATTAGTTTTCTTTCTTTCCTTTTTTTAAATTCTTTTCATAAATAAAATCAATCCAACCCACAAATATTTTCTACAAGAACTACGTGATTTTGAATTCCTCATTGCACCGGAGGATACGTAGGAGCAGACAATCTCTGTCAAATCAAAATTTAAATTTTCTTAAATTTGGTTCAATTTTAATTCCTTAAATATTTGTAACATTAATTTCACTTCCTTTTTAGTTTGTAAATAATTGTTATATAAATTTCTCTTTTTTGTAAATAATCATGACATTAATTTACTTTCCTTTTCTTTTTTGAATAATTGTATATTAATCTTACATTTTTTGGGAATAATTATCATATCAATCTTGCTTTTGTTTCCTTTTATAAATGATTATCATATTAATTTTATTTTTCTTTTCTTTTTGTAAATAATTATTGTACTAATCTAACTTTATTTTATTTTATTTGTAAATAATTACCATATCAATCTTGCTTTTCTTTCCTTTTATAAATGATTATCATATTAATTTTATTATTCTTTTCTTTTTGTAAATAATTATTGTACTAATCTAACTTTATTTTATTTTATTTGTAAATAATTACCATATCAATCTTGCTTTTCTTTCCTTTTATAAATGATTATCATATTAATTTTATTTTTCTTTTCTTTTTGTAAATAATTGTTGCACTAATCTAACTTTATTTTATTTTATTTGTAAATAATTACTATATCAATTTAGCTTTTCTTTCCTTTTATAAATAATTATCATATTAATTTTATTTTATCTTCCTTTTTGTAAATAGTTATGGTACTAATTTTGCTTCATTTTATTTGTGAATAATTATTATATTCTTAAGGGGAAAAATCAATATTATTAAAGTTATTAATTTGCATGATCAGCTCTAGGGTAACCGTTGCAAAACGGATGTATTAGGGGTGCAGTGGGATTAAGTTTCCACCCTTCCCTATGCATAATTGGACTCCCGAATTCAATCTCTTTAAAAGACCAGTTTTGCAAAACTAAGGTTTTTCCGATTTTTTCCATAAATAAAAATTGGTGGCGACTCCATTGAAATTAATTTTTTTTAATATTTTTTGTTGCCTCTCGTTGCGATGCCCTCCGGGCACGTTGTGACAGTTTGGCGACTCCACTGGGGAAAGTTAGAGAGTCAAGCCCATTAGAGTAAATTATGCAAATTATATAACTAAAATAATATTTATTTTTCCCCTTTCCTGTTTCTTTTCGATTTTTTTTTATTGTAAATAATTATTTTTGTATACAACTTTTATTCGTGCGTGTTTATTTTATTTGTAATTATTTCTCACTTAGACCTTAGGATAGTAGATTTATTTTTGTCTTTTCTATATTTTGTATATATCTCAAACCTTAGGGTAGTTGATATACTGTGTATATATGTGTTCTTGGTCTTTTGCAGGTTTTATGCTTAGTTTTAGGGTTAAAAGGTTTGTATGCTCCCTTCACACACCTCACTATCACTTACCTCACACACTAATTGGGCTCTATACCCGAGCCTTGGAAATCCATAGGAGTAGAAGGGATTTTGACGAGGTTATTGTGAAGCTCACGCTTCCTTGACAGTCGTTGATTTTCCCGCTCAGATTTGCCACCGGAATTGTGAGCCTGCGCATTGTGACTCCTATGTCCCTGCGGCCGTGCTTACAAAACTGGGTCCTTATTTTTTAAATAAGGGCAATCTGGGAACCATGACTTATAGGGGTCTAGATCTGTCCAAAAACCGTGCACAGTAGAACAAACTAGTGGACTACCCAATTAGGGTTCAAGCTTTAGAGGCACCCAACCATTAGGTCTCACCCTATTAGGACAAAAGGGAGCGTACTTCTTTCCTTTTCCCTTAAATCACATCATCCAGCATTTAATCATCTGCATCGTGCATATTTATAATACATCATCATGCATTTTCTTAACATGTCATCATCCTTTTCTTGCTATAATCATCATGCATACCATCCAATATCTCGTCACACATCCAGCATTTCATCAAACATATTTACATTTTTTTTCTTTTTTCTTTTTTCTTTCTTCTTTTCCCTGATATTTTATTCAAATTCACAAAAGGGGATAGCGGTGACACCATATTTGATAGCAAGTGATGGAAGAAGTACGACACGCTAGCAATATCATCGATGGGAAGAAGAAATCCAATGTAGCTATAAATATTAGCTCATTGGAAAATCTAAGACAGTTGAGTCAGTTACTCCCTTTTGAAGAAGAGAAGGCTTTTACCAAGAAATATGGGGCTATCTTGGATTTGCTTTTCATTCCAGTTGAGACCTCTGCTTTCAATGTCTTGGCTCAATATTGGAGCCCGGCCTTGAGATGTTTCGAGTTGCCCAATATTGATATTGCACCCACCATTGAGGAGTATGCATGTATGTTGAAATTACCAATGAGAAGAGACTCCACAGTGTACCTACGCATAGAGGAGCATTTGTCTGAGATAAAAGTAATCGAGCAATATGGAGAGCTATTAGGGGTACCTACGACTCGAATTAAACTGACAGGGCATACAGATTCTCGGGGGCTGACCAAAGCATTTGTGGAAGCACATTTGAGAGAGCTAGGACATTTACACGAATGGAAAGTCTTTGCAAGGGTGTTAGCACTTGCTATCTATGGGTTGGTGATATTTCCGTCTGCACCTGACATGGTGGATCAAGCTGCCATGGATGTCTTCTTTGTGGTGGAAAGGAAAGAGAGGAACCCGGTACCTGCCGTGTTAGCTGAGACATTCCTGACCTTGGATTTTTGCCAACGAAAGTCAAAGGGGAAACTTCGATGCTGCGTACACCTGTTATATGTATGGGTTATCACGCACATGTATGCTGGCAATCATCTCAAGAGTACATCAGATCCGTTGAGAAGCTTCCACCGGATTCCAACAAAGTCAAGAGATGAAAATGAATGGAGGGTTGAGTTTGACAATATTGACACAAAAGCATTCAAATGGGTGTGCCCATGGTATGGATGTGAACGAGGAGATATCATCTACAGCTGCGAAAAATTTCCTAATGTACCCCTCATGGGTCCAAGAGGGTGTGTAGCTTACACACCTGTAATAGTACTCAAGCAGCTTTGCTGGACCCAAAGGAAGCCACAAGAAGAACGATTGGGTGGATTATGCTTCTGGTATAAAGATGGAGAACACACTCAACTTTTATCAAGAGATATTAAGAAAGCATGGGCAGATATCCGAATGGCAGGAAGAGCAGAGTTAGGAAAACCACTTGTGATTGACACCGCAGAGTACGTTGCATGGAGAAAGGCAAGAAGGGTGCCCCAGACTGTCCCTAAGAAAGTCGCGGAAAAGAAGAACAATTCTTGCCCAACTTCTATAGCAGCCGAAAAGTTGGAGGTTTTGCAAGCTCAAATTCAACTTTTAAAGCAACAAAAGCAAGCTGCACAGTTAGAAGCCGTTATTGCCCGAAGCCGGTGTGAGAAGAAGGCAAAATTGGTTGAACATCTGAAAGACGAACTGGCTGATGCCCCTGTAAAAGTTCCTGCAGCACTCACAAGAAGGATTCAAAGCCTTGAAGGAAATTTACAAATCCTTACAAGAGAAAGGGATGAATTAACCGAAGAAATTAAGCAGCAAGAAATATTCAACGAGGAGCTAACAATGGAAGTCAACTGGCAGAGACAAGCAAGAGAAGAGCTAATAATTGAAGTGCATAAACAAAAGCAAGAGAAGAGCAAGTTAGAGCACAAACTGGAAGAATTGACCGCACTTTTAGCACAAACAAAAAGTGACCGTGATCGTGGATGGACTTCGTCCATGCAATACCGAGACACGCTCATCCAAACAGCAAGTATCGGAAAATTTTGGAAGGCCCAAGCATTAGAATGGGAAGCACAACATGAAGATTTGAAAAAAGGATATGCAAGAATGGTTGATGAGCTAAATCGCCACATCTCGAACTTCATTTACCACTTCGAAAAAGCGGAAGAAGAGATGTGGGCGAATCCCATGCTCCAGCTTCCTCGCGGAATAAAAGATTTCATGAAAATGAGTAAGGATCTTACAAGGGGGTTTAAGAGAAAGAGAACCAATCTTCTGATGTAATTGATATTTTTAGACTTTGCAAATTTATGATGTACTTACACTTTCAAGTGAATTTTTGGAATGAAATTATGACTCAACTTGTTTCTTCATCCTCTACACAAAACCCTCTCTTCTTAATTCATTGTTATTGCTCGTACTCGCCTTATAGGACTTTTCTCTCCTTCTGTGCGAAGTAAAAAAAGCAAAGGACTTTAAGAAGGGTTAAGATTTTGATATTGCTACAGTGTCGTTAATAAAGTATATTGTGGAAGGAATCCTCCCCTATACTTTTTATCTGCCAGGGACTCTATCTACTAGAGTATGATCCATCGTCATTGCTATCAAATATGGGTGATACATTCCTTCCCCACAAAAAAAAATAAAAAAATAAAAAAAAAACTTTTTCTTATTGTCTTACTTCTTGTTGTCATGATAAGCAGGAATTTCCAAACATTGCTCCTCCAAAGAAAACTTCGTCTAAACCTAGTAACTCATACGAGTTGCGATCCAAAGCCCCTCTAGAAGGCATGGCAAATGAAAGGAATTTGAGCCAAGAGATTGATGACTTGAAGACCATGATGCTTGAACAAGGGGAGGAGTTCAGAAAAATTCTCGAGGTCATAATCAAAACCAAAGGAACTAATGAAAACAATGATCCTCACGATCAGCCGGGATATGAATCAGGGAATGACAACAACCTTGAAGTGGAGAAGGAGGCAGAACGATTGAAACTAAAGGAAGAATTGGAGAAGGAGATGCAAGCACAGTTCCGGATGCTACGAGGGCCAAACCCGCATTTGGCTCTATAAGCATTAATGACCTCTGTTTAGCACCAAGCGTCACTATCCCCAAAGACTTCAAAATGCCTGAGTTTATTAAGTTCGATGGCAGCACAAATCCTATGATGCACCTGAGAATGTACTGCACCAAGATGGGGATGTGGTCTAAAGATGAGAATTTCATGATTAGCTTCTTCCCTGAAAGTTTGGATGGGGTCGCATGGGAGTGGTACATGCAGTTAGATCAGAATCAAATCAGGTGTTGGGAAGATCTTGCCACAGCCTTCACCAATCAATATAAGTTTAATATGAACACTGCACCTACCAGAGACCAGCTGAAAAGTTTGAGGAAGAAAGAGAAGGAGCCATTCAAAGAATACGCCCAAAGATGGAGAGCAATAGCAGCTCGGGTTATTCCCACTATGTCAGAGCAGGAAATGTGATCTTATTTTATCCGCACTTTGGAAGGACCATTCTTCAAGAATATGTTGGGCACTCATGTCAGAGAATTCATTGACTTAGTGGAAATTGGAGAAAGGATTGAGGCAAACATCCAAGAAGGCAAGGTGGAACCAACGACGGGTGAAATAAATGAATCTCAATTTAAGAAGGGACAGCCACAAAAGAAAAAGGAAAACACTGTCAACACTATACAATCACAACCACCCCAACCCTACCAAGCCTCTTTTCAGCAGACTCATCGTCCATATCAACCCCCATACTTTCCATATCCTTCACCCTATTTACCTACCATGCCTTACCCTCCTCAGCCGTACCAAGTCAATAATGTTTCATACCCCCGACCTTATACACCATCCATACCTACACTTCACCAAATAGCTAACCCTCCCCTAACCCCATCACAAATGCCGCTTAGAGCCAGTAACCCCTCCAATCCATCAACCAAAGACCGTCCCTTTCCCAACTTTCACATGAGTAATTCTGAGTTGTTTAAACGTTTGTGTGGTCAGAATTTGCTAACTCCACGCCCTGGGAAGACTTTCACGGCACCTTATCCTCGTTGGTACGATGCAAATCTTTCATGTGAATACCACTCCAACACTCCCGGGCATTCAATTGAGAATTGTTATGGCTTTAAACATGCTGTATGGCGCCTGATTGATACCAAGGCCATTCAATTGGAAGAAACGGAAGGGCCTAATGTGAGAAACAATCCATTTCCAAATCATGATGGAAGATAGGTAAATGTTATTTGTTGTGATAGCCACATGGGAGGAGAATTTGAGGACATCAAACTCCCAATGAAGTGCATCTTGGAAGGGTTAAAATCAGCAGGATATGAGATGATTGCTGAAAGAAATGAAGGAAAAAGGATTCTGAAAGGAGATGAAGAAGGATTACTCTGCAAATGCTTTGGAGTTGAGAAGAAACATCATATCGAAGATTGTCTCAAACTCAAATGCTTTGTTAAAAGAATGATCAAATTAGGTATGCTTGCGGTACCCAAGATCGTTAAGGAGTAGAGTGTCAACACAATTCACCCAACACCTCCTGTCTTTAAGGTCTCTCCTCGAAGGCTAAGACTCGTTTTCAAGGTACCCAAGCCGTTCCCTTACCAAAGTGATCATGCGGTCCCATGGAGATATGAGACAATAGTGGAACCAAATGTTGGAGCAAGTCATAGCTCTGCAAAGATTAAGGCAACAATTCCTGCTCGAGAGTCACGACCCATCTTCCGAGTGTCAAGTCAATCCCATCACACCGATCCTGCTCTCCCTGCGAGGCATGGAGTCATTGTGAAAGACGACTTCGAACAGGCCTCGACCTTAAAGTGACTGAATCAGTAACAAATATTGTAGGAATAGGAGGGGTAACCCGAAGTGGCAGATGCTATACTCCTGAGAAGCTCCAAAGGGTGCCTGGAACAATAAAACCATCTGAAGACCACAAGGAAAAGAGCCAAGAGAATGAAGGAGAAGAGTTCTTGAAGATCATGAAGCAGAGTGAGTACGATGTGGTGGAACAGTTAAAGAAGACGCCTGCAAAAATTTCTTTGTTCTCGCTAATTATGAGTTCTGAAGCTCATCGTGATACTCTTAAGAGAGTGTTGGATCAGTCTTATGTGAACAAAGATATAACTCCTGAAAAGGTCAAGGGAATTGTAGGTGCAATCAAAGCCAGGAATTCGATAACTTTTACCGAGAACGAGATAAGCCCAAACACCACATCAGGTCGCCCAAAGGCTCTACACATCACTCTGAAGTGCCAAGGCTATGTCATCGCGAAGGTGCTGATAGATGGGGGTTCGGCTTTTAATGTGCTTCCTTATTCCACCCTACAACAATTGCCTATTGATCCGGCCACAATAGAGCCAAGTGGCATAATTGTGAAAGCTTTCGATGGCACTCAAAGGGAAATAATGGGAAATATCAGTTTGCAACTGGAAATAGGACCAATCACTTTTTTGACAGAATTCCAAGTATTGGATATTGAGCCAGGGTACACTATGTTATTAGGAAGGCCATGGATTCACGAAGCTGGGGCCGTTCCATCTACCCTGCATCAAAGGGTGAAATTTGTAGCCGAAGGGAAGCTAATCACTATTAAAGGAGAGGAGGAGTTATTGATGTCTAAAACAGTCACAGTTCCTTATATTGATTGTGCTGAAGGCTCCCTTGAAGTCTCTTTCCAAAACCTAGATATAGCAGAGCCAAAGGAACAAATGAGCGGTGTGAATCAAGTTGTTGCTCAGATGATGCTCAAAAATGGATTTCAACAAGGAAAAGGGCTAGGAAGTCAACTACAAGGGATCAAACACCCCATTGTGTTACCTGATAACCCAAGAAAGCTTGGCCTGGGATACAAAGTAGGGGAAGAAGAGCAATCGCCCTGGTTCGGTGCAAGGAAGATTCTGCATATCAAAGAGACATTCCCTGTGGCTGCAGAAATTGTGGCATTAGAACTGGGTGAAACAGTTAATACCCTGAGAAATGCCAGAGGGGATTCATTGCTTATCCACCCAAGTGATGGGGCAGAAGATTTGAACAACTGGGAATCCAAACCTTTGAATGATTTGTTGTATTTTGAGTAATGGATGCTTTTATCTTTTCATTTTGTATTTCAAATTTTGTCAAATAATGGAATAATTATGCATGGTTTTCCCCTCTTTTGTCTCCTTTTCTTTCCTCTTTTTCCAATTAAGATACAATCTTTCAAATTTATTCATTCCTAGTCTTATCTCAATTCCAGGGATTCTTCCTTTTCGGGATCTCCTTCCCATGCGGATGATTGTGATAAACTATTAATTGATTCTTGTGTTACAACGGACTTGAATGAGAAGGAACAAGATGAAGATCCTAACTTGTGCCAACAATTTGCCAAAATGATAGATTCGTTAGAAAAAGGGATAAATCCACATGATGAGGTTGTTGAAATAATGAACCTAGGAACTAATGAGGAAAAGAAAGAATTGAAAATAGTTGATAATCTAGAAAAAGAAGAGATGGTTGCACTATTCAAAGAGTATATGGACATTTTTGCTTGGTCGTATAAAGATATGCCTGGCTTGGACCCAAACATAGTGGCCCACAAAATCCCATTACTTGAGGGGATGGAACCTAAACAACAAAGGCTGCGAAGGATAAGCCTTGAAATGTCACTTAAGATCAAAGACGAAGTTACAAAGCAACTTGATGCTGGCTTCTTAGAGGTACCACTCTATCCAAAGTGGATAGCAAATATAGTACCTGTGCCTAAAAAAGATGGAAAGGTTAGAATGTGCGTGGATTATCGAGACTTGAATAAAGCCAGTCCAAAAGATAACTTTCATTGCCCACATAGATGTTACGGTTGATATCGCCAAAAGCCATCGGTTTTCCTTCATGGATGGATATTCAGGCTACAATCAGATCCTTATGGCAGATGAGGATAAAGAAAAACATCTTTATCACTCAATGGGAGTGTTTTGTTACAGAGTGATGCCTTTTGGATTGAAAACGCTGGAGCCACCTACCAAATGAGCCATGGTTACGCTTTTTCCATGATATGATCCACAAAGAACTAGAGGTCTATGTTGATGACATGGTGGCCAAATCACAAGAGGGAGAAAGTCATGTTCTAGTGCTCAGGAAAATTATTCGAAAGATTGAGAACTTATGTCGAGATTAAACCCAGTAAAGTGCACCTTTGGGGCATCCTCAGGAAAGTTATTGGGATTCATTGTCAGCAAGAAGGGCATCGAAGTGGACCCTGATAAAGTCAAAGCCATCCAAAACATGCCAGCACCCAAGACAGAGAAGGAGGTTCGCGGTTTCTTGGGACGTCTGAACTACATAGCAAGGTTCATTTCTAATTTGACCCATACATGCGAACCGATCTTCAAGTTGTTAAAGAAAGATAGCCCCGGTAAATGGGATGATAGATGTCAAGAAGCCTTTGACAAAATCAAGAAGTACCTGATAAATCCTCCCCTTTTGGTCCCACCAACATTAGGGCGACCACTTATCTTGTACCTCACAGTGTTGCATGGGTCCATAGGTGCTGTGTTAGGTCAACATGATGAGACTGGTAGGAAAGAGCGAGCAATTTACTATTTGAGCAAGAAATTCAACGATTGTGAATCTCGATATATGGCTATTGAGAAAACTTGTTGTGCCCTCGTATGGACCGCAAGAAGATTACGACAATACATGTTGTACTACACAACTTGGCTAATATCTCGAATGGATCCCTTGAAATATATCTTTGAAAGTCCACATATTTCCATAAGAATGTCTAAATGGCAAGTGGCTCTAGCAGAATTTGACATTAAGTATGTGACAAGAAAATCAGTAAAAGGGAGTGTCATAACTGATCACCTAGCCGAGAATCCACTCGAAGAATATTAGTCAATGAAAGTTGAATTTCCCGATGAAGGTATCTTGGCAATGTGGAAGATGAGAGCGAAAACGATGAAGAGGAAGGCTTGATGTGGAAGATGTACTTCGATGGTGCAGTAAACATCCATGGGAATGGGGTTGGAGCAGTTCTGGTGTCGCCCAGCAGCAAACAATTCCCAATTGTAGTTAAATTAGCATTCGACTGCACTAACAACATGGCCGAATATGAAGCCTGTATAACTGGACTAAAAGCGACAATATCTCTTGGTGTGAGATACCTAGATGTCTATGGTGATTCAGCGCTCATCATTTATCAAGTCAATGGGGATTGGCGAGTCAAGGAACATAGACTAATGTCGTATTATGAACATGTGATTAGCCTAGCAAAGGAATTCGAAGAAATCACCTTCAACTATTTGACGCGTGACAAAAATCACTTTGCAGATGCACTCGCCACTTTGGCTGTCATGACCAAACTCGATTTAGAGGTGGAGGTTCTACTTTACAGTCAGCCGTTAGAAGAGAACCAAAGATACTGCTTGAACATCGAAGAAGAGCCCGATGGTCGACCATGGTTCCATGATATCAAACAATTCATTAAGGCAAAGGAGTACCCAACTGGGGCAAATGAGAATGATAGAAGAACGCTCCGTCGGCTAGCAATGTCATTCTTCCTCACCGGTGACGTACTATACAAAAAGAACTATGATGGGGTCTTGCTAAGGTGCATTGATGCCACAGAAGCCCGCACTGTCATATCGGAGGTCCATGAGGGTATTTGTGGGACCCATGCTAATGGGCACACACTATCCCGACAGATTTTAAGGCACGGGTACTATTGGCTCACAATAGAAAAAGATTGTGTTGAGTTCGTCAAAAGATGCCACAAATGCCAAATCTATGCTGATCGCATTAACTCTCCTCCAGTCCCTTTGCACAACCTTACATCACCATGGCCGTTTGCAATGTGGGGCATCGACGTCATTGGCCCAATTAACCCTAAGGCCTCCAATGGGCATCGATTCATCTTAGTGGCTATTGACTACTTCACTAAATGGGTAGAAATTGCCTCCTATGCCAGCGTTACACAAAAGGTGGTAGTAAAATTCCTAAAAAATAACATCATCTGTAGGTATGGATTACCCGAGAGGATCATTACAGATAATGCCTCCAATTTCAATAGTGTAGAAGTGCAAAGACTGTGCGAACAATTCAAGATCAAGCACCACAATTCGGCTCCTTATCGACCAAAGATGAATGGGGCAGTGGAAGCAGCAAACAAAAATATCAAGAGGATCCTAGGGAAAATGGTGGTCACATATAAGGATTGGAGTGACATGCTACCTTATGCATTACATGCATATCGCACTTCGGTAAGATTCTCAACTGGGGCAACTCCATACTCATTAGTGTATGGAATGGAAGCAGTGACGCCAATAGAGGTAGAGATCCCGTCCTTAAGGGTCTTGATGGAAGCTGAATTGGAAGAAAATGAGTGGATCAAAACGAGATATGAGCAATTGAACATGATTGATGAAAAACGATTGGATGCGATCTGTCATGGACAGTTGTACCAAAAGAGGATGGCTAGGGCATTCAATAAGAACATTCGTCCACAAACATTTCAGCCAGGTGATCTTGTTTTAAAAAGGATATTGCCGAATCAGGAAGATAGTAGAGGCAAATGGTCACCTACATACGAAGGCCCATACATTGTTAAGGACGCATTCTCTGGGGGGGCATTGATCTTAATTGACATGGAAGGCCAAGTGTTTCCCAAGCCAATCAACTCAGAAGAAGTATTTCGCATAAAGAAAAGCTCGCTAGATTGAAAACCCGAAAGGGCGGTCTAGGCAAAAGTTAGAGCATAACAAAAAAAAAAGAGGGGCTCGCTAGATTGAAAACTTGAAGGGGCAGTCTAGACAAAAGTTAGATCACAAAAAAAAAAAAAAGGGGCTCGCTAGATTGAAAACCCGAAAGGGCGATCTAGGCAAAAGTAAGGGCAATAAAATCTGCTAGGTTGAAAACCCGAAAGGGCGGCCTAAGCAACAAGATACCAGCTCAAAATCCAAGCAAGGGGTGAGAAGCCAGAGACGACACTAAACTGGGGCAATTCAATGGATGGAGGATAGAAGAAAGAATCAGTGAATTGAGGCAAACATTGGCACATGTCAAAGGATTATATTCTTGGCCTGAAAATGCAAGTTCGGTATAACCATAGAATCGATGAAATGGGTTAATCATATGAAATCTGCATCGCAATCCTCCTAATCTTTTGTATCTTCTCTGTTTCTTCATGACTATTCACGATTTTTTGACGCTTTCTAGACACAATGAATTTGTCTTATTCTATCATTTTTATTTTTACTATTCTACTTTTTCCTTTCACTCATTTTCTTTCCATGTTCTCTGTCCCATCATCAAAGAGTGCATTATGTTCTTTCTGTTCTCTTCTAAACTATGCATAATTAGAACATTATATTTGAAATACAATGGAAGGAATATCTGTAGACAGGGCTCAGATATGACAAGACACTTTCAATACCGGATTCAAAAGCAGTAGCGCAATGGGCAAGGGTAAAAAAAAAAAAAAAAAAGAGAGAGAAGAAAGAAAGACAGAAGAAGAAGGGAGGGCAAGAAAGAAAGAAAGAAAGAAGGAAAGGGTTTGCTAGATCGAAAACCAAAAGTGGTACATTTGAGCAAAAATTAATGCGAAGGTTAGAGATTTTGAAACGAAGATCAAAAGAGAGGGACGAAGCCAAATCATACAGAAAGCTTCAAAGAAAAAGCTCATGTGGTGGATTCATGAAACTGGAGGGCTTATTATGGATTAGACGCAGAATTTCCCAGAAGAGCAATGCTTGGAAACAACAAACTGGGGCAATTTTTTTTAGTGTACAAATTTGCAATTTAATTTCAATTCCAATTTTCAATTTTCCAAAGCTGCATCTTCACATTCAATTTCAAATATTTTTCAATTCTGCAAAGCACGATTCTCAATTTCAATTTCTCATTCAATTCAATTTTAATCCTGTCTGCATCTTCAACATCCAATTTCAAATTTATTTCAATTCTGTACAACTGCATCTTCAATTTCAAATCCGTTTGCATCTTCAAATTCAATTTCAAATCCATTTCAATTCTGCCTGCATCTTCAAAATCCAATTAAACTGCATCTTCAATTTCAAATTCGCTTGCATTTTCAAGTTCGATTTCAAATCTATTTCAATTCCGTCTGCAATTTCAAATCTATTTCAATTCTGCTTGCATCTTCAAGTTCAATTTCAAATTATGCAAGGTTGCATTTCATTTTGCAAGACTGCATTTCATTCACATGGTTGCATTTCATTTTGCAAGACTGCATTTTATTCACATGGTTGCAATTCATTTTCATTTGCAAAGCTACATTTCATTTACATGGTCGCAAAGCTGCATTGCATTTGCATGGTTGCATTTCATTTTCACAAGCATATGCTCTCATCATCTTCCTTGCTCGGACAAAATACATGTTCATGTCTTTACTAGTTCCTTACTATGGAAATATCAAAACCTACGGTTTTATATTTTCTAATAAGGAAACAAGTAAAGAGGGGCAACTGTGAACACCGTATTTTGTCCGAATCATTTTTCAAAAACAAAAAAATAAAAAAAATAAAAAAAAATAATAAAAAAATAAAAAATAAAAATATAATATATATAATAATAAAGGCCAATCTTTTGGTCCAAATCCGAGTAGCATCTTAGTCCAAAAATTAATAAATATAAAAATAAAAAAATAATAAAAAATAATAAAATAATAAAAAATAATAAAAAATAGAAAATAATAAAAATAAAAATAAAAATTGCATCCACTTAGTATCAATTAGTATAAATCAGCATCTTTTAATTGGTTTTAATTTATATCAATCAAATCAAATTTCACAATTAGCATCAATTAGCATTTTCAATTAAATCAAATCTTGCAATCAATCAAATCAATTTGTTTCCAATCATAATCAATCACATTTAATTTCATGTAATCCCCTTCAACACATATAAATAGACCAAGCAATTCAAGGAAGGGGGGTTTTTTTCTTGGGGAAGAAAAGCAGCAGAGATTAAGAGGGAAGAACTGTGATTGTGCGCAAAGGGGAACAGAGAGATTGGGACAAAAGGACGAGACAAAAACATTGCAGCAATAAGGTCCAGCAGGCAAGAAGATTTACCTGAGGGCAGTCATATCGGTATCAACGTCATTCTTTTAGTTCTTGCCTATTGTACCTGATATCTTTTCTAATCTTCATCCTTCCCTGTGCATCAATTTATTTAACGTCATAGACGCTGCCAAGTATTTTTTTTCTTCTTTGCAACACAGTGCTTTATTCTTTTGCCTTGTGATCGAGCCGTTTCCTTCTCTCTCACAACACACATTTACCTTGGCTTTCGCATCAAAGCACGCTTCCTATCTTAGTTCAGTACACAACTCGTTTTGGGTTGATAAAGCTATTGCCTATGGTAGACTATGGTAGACTAACTTCATGTGGGAGTATTGGTGTGCCTCTTTTTTTTTTTATTATTTCCTTTATCTTTTTTTTTCTCTTCATGTTTTGTCATTCCTTTTCAAAATGTTGGTTCTTTATTGTTCTTCAAATATTACCTTTTTAATTTTATTCCTTTTTATTTTTTATTTTTTAAATATACACAAAATGAGTTTTGTTTTTACTCAAATAATAAAAAATAATTCTTTTTTAAGTCTTTAAAATTCATGCAACAATCTCTAACATTGATATATGGTTAGACCATTCTCAAGGGTTATGAGAATTGTAAGGGTTTATTGTAGCTAAATTTATCCTGAATCCTTGTAAAGAGTGAATTTGTTTTCTTTCTTTCCTTTTTTTAAATTCTTTTCATAAATAAAATCAATCCAACCCACAAATATTTTCTACAAGAACTACGTGATTTTGAATTCCTCATTGCACCGGAGGATACGTAGGAAGCATAATCTCTGTCAAATCAAAATTTAAATTTTCTTAAATTTGGTTCAATTTTAATTCCTTAAATATTTGTAACATTAATTTCACTTCCTTTTTAGTTTGTAAATAATTGTTATATAAATTTCTCTTTTTTGTAAATAATCATGACATTAATTTACTTTCCTTTTCTTTTTTGAATAATTGTATATTAATCTTACATTTTTTGGGAATAATTATCATATCAATCTTGCTTTTGTTTCCTTTTATAAATGATTATCATATTAATTTTATTTTTCTTTTCTTTTTGTAAATAATTATTGTACTAATCTAACTTTATTTTATTTTATTTGTAAATAATTACCATATCAATCTTGCTTTTCTTTCCTTTTATAAATGATTATCATATTAATTTTATTTTTCTTTTCTTTTTGTAAATAATTATTGTACTAATCTAACTTTATTTT
Organism: Pterocarpus macrocarpus; assembly: GCA_031439585.1. Lineage (NCBI taxonomy): Eukaryota > Viridiplantae > Streptophyta > Magnoliopsida > Fabales > Fabaceae > Pterocarpus > Pterocarpus macrocarpus. The sequence continues at coordinate 38,051,214 of CM062514.1, forward strand.
ATTTTATTTGTAAATAATTACCATATCAATCTTGCTTTTCTTTCCTTTTATAAATGATTATCATATTAATTTTATTTTTCTTTTCTTTTTGTAAATAATTGTTGCACTAATCTAACTTTATTTTATTTTATTTGTAAATAATTACTATATCAATTTAGCTTTTATTTCCTTTTATAAATAATTATCATATTAATTTTATTTTATCTTCCTTTTTGTAAATAGTTATGGTACTAATTTTGCTTCATTTTATTTGTGAATAATTATTATATTCTTAAGGGGAAAAATCAATATTATTAAAGTTATTAATTTGCATAATCAGCTCTAGGGTAACCGTTGCAAAACGGATGTATTAGGGGTGCAGTGGGATTAAGTTTCCACCCTTCCCTATGCATAATTGGACTCTCGAATTCAATCTCTTTAAAAGACCAGTTTTGCAAAACTAAGGTTTTTCCGATTTTTTCCATAAATAAAAATTGGTGGTGACTCCATTGAAATTAATTTTTTTTAATATTTTTTGTTGCCTCTCGTTGCGATGCCCTCCGGGCACGTTGTGACAACTCACCCTTGAAATGACAAAACCAATATGCGTTAGATGCGTCATGATAATAAGGACATACTAAGGGCTATGATGAGAAAGTTTAAAAAAAATTAAATAAATTTGATCTTAAATACAGTCCCTTTAGAAATTAACATTTATATATGGCAACTCTATATTTTGAAAAATTTTATTGAGATCTTATGTTTCTCAAGTTTATATTATTTTAATCCTTATGTACTTCATTTATTTTAAGTTTATGAATTAATTTATAACTTCTATACTTTATTCCGTTTATTGCTTAATCCTATGTTTAATTATTTAATTTATTATGAGATCAATTTACTTGTATTATTATTGTTTATTTTTTGCTACTTGAGTTTTTTATTTTAGTTATATTTATGGTTTAAGTTTATGCATCTATATATTTTGTGAATTTATACATTATGGCAAGTAAGTATTTTGAAAGAAAGATATTTAACTAAGATTTGCTGCTAACCGCCAAGAAGGCAGAGGGATAAGATGTAAGATCATTTTATATTACCTGTCTTGATTAGTGTGACGTAAAAGTTTTACTTTATCGTCACAATGTTAAGAGTAATACCAGAGAATGGAAATTTTCTAAGAAAAGACATTCAAATATGTGTGAAACAAGCAGACAAAGAGAAGTGGAAATTAAAGTAAAGAGATTATATTCATATTAACGCTTATCACACTATGTATTGCATAACATATATATTTAAGCATTTAATGTCTATAATATTATGATCTTATTAAAAGTAATGTGATAAGATGATGATATATTAACTGTGTGAATTTCCGTGCTAAGATACGAATAGAACCATCATAGCTCAAATACTTTAGAATTAATCATTATCTACTAAGAATTTTTAATTCTCACTCTATTTTTGGTGATTTCAGATTAGTTAAGTAATACCCTAGAGGAAGGTGGACTGTTCCAGCTGCTAGAAATATATGGAGTTGTAATTAAATAAATTGTAGTTTCATTATCTAGCTTAAAAATGTTTAGCTTATGGCGAGGAGAACTTTACTCTTGCTTCTGAACTCTATGCTATATCTTTGTATATTTAATGTCCAACTCTGAACTTTTTATGTAAAGTTGTATCATTAGCTTTATTATGAATGGGTGTTATATTTTTGCTATCAGAGCCCCGTTCTAGGCATGAATAGATGTTAGGTGAGTCTCTGTTATCTACATGGTGTCTCTAAAATTTTCTCTGCATGCCTTATAGTATTCTCAATGCACTAATTATACAATATTGAGCCTGATCAACTCAATATTGGGCAATATTGGGTTGTTTATGCACTTGTAGGACTATATGGTATCAGAAGGACAAAAGATCACAGAATTGCAGACTACACCAAATGATACTCTATCAGGGATAGTAGGAGCTGTTAAGGGTTTGGCTGAAGCTGTCATGGCCCAAGCAGAATCAAACATAATGGTTTTACAACACATGCAGGAGACTCAAGACAGGAACCACAATAACCATGGTGAAGGAAGTGGGAACTCAGTAAAAAAAGCCCTTATAGTCAATCCTTGTTACCAAGGACTCTCTGAATTTAGGAAGGCTACACCACCCTCATTCCATGGAGATTACAATCCAGTCTTAGCTGAAAAATGGTTCATACAGTTAGAGAAGATCTTTACAGTAATGGGATGTGTGGATTCACAAAAAATCATTTTTGCCACCTATATGCTAGAAGGAGAGGCAGAACACTGGTGGAGAGGTGCCAAAAGCCTGTTAAAATCTAGTGGAATTGAAATTACCTGGGAAGTATTCTTAACCACTTTCTTGACAAATACTTTCCTGATAGTGTTAAGAATGAACAGGAAACTAAATTCTTACAATTAAAGTAGCGAAGTATGACCATAGGTCAGTATGTAGCTAAGTTTGATGAGTTGTCCAAATTCTCTTCTTACTTTAAAAATAACCCCAATGGTCGTTGGAAAGCTACAAAATTTGAGTAAGGGTTAAGGCCAGAGATAAAAGAGAAGGTAGCCACTTTTGAGATCAAAGACTTTGCCACGCTAGTAAATAAGTGCAGGATAGCAGCAAAAAGTTTCCTAGAGATGGAGTTTGAGAGAGAAAAACAGAACTTTCTCAAAAGAAAAAGGGTGATAGAAATGCAAAAGAAAAATAATTTTAAGAGTAAAGTGAACCCAGGGAAGGGTAGACAGATGCCAGTTAGGGAATCCTTACCTCCGTGCAATCAATGCAAAAAATCTCATGGCTCCAAACCTTATCTTTTTGGCCAAAATGTTTGCTACCAGTGTGGAAAGGCAGGACGCTATACCAAAGATTGCAACACTGGAAAGCCACTAAACAATCCTGTTCCCAGACCGCAAACTAAAGGAAGAGTATTCACTCTAAGTGGAAAAGAAGCAACTCAATCTCCCGATATGATCAAAGGTACAGGTTTTCTTAAAAATACTCTCTTGATTGTATTGTTTGATTCAGGAGTTACGCACTCCTTCATATCTATTGACTGGGTGAAGAAGTTAAATTTGTCTTTATCTTCCTTACCTTTTGATTTGTTAGTCTCTACTTACACAAGGGGAAAAGTCTCTACTTCTCAAGTCTATTTGAACTGTCTCATTTTAGTTAAAGGAAAACCTTTTTGTTATTGATCTTGTTTGTCTGCCTTTGATTAGTATTGATATCATAATTGGAATGGATTGGTTATCTAGTAATGACATCATTCTAGATTGTTCCCAAAAACTTCCTATTTTCCCAATGACCTACTTAATAAACAAAAGCTTTCTGATTCCCTATTCCTTAATGCCACCCAAATAAAGAAGTGCCTCTCAAAAGGAGCTCAAGGGTTTCTACTTTATTATTTAAATTTAGAGGTTGAGTATAAAATAGATAGCATATCTATAGTAAGTGAATTTCTAGAAGCATTTCCTAAGGATATAGTGCACCTACCACCTGAAATAGAGGTTGAGTTTTCCATTGATCTCACACCAGGAATAGGACTTCTATCCTTTGCACCTTATAAAATGTCTCTTTTAAAGTTAACTGAACTTAAGAAACAGATTGAGGAACTATTGGCTAAGGGATTTATTAGGCAAAGTGTGTCTCTTTGGGGTGCATATGTTCTTTTAGTCAAGAAGAAAGATGGAAGCATGAGGTTTTGTATTGACTATATGCAGTTGAACAAAGTCACAATCAAGAATAAATATCTATTTCCTAGGATAGATGACCTATTGGATCAATTGCTAGGGGCCTCAATTTTCTCAAAAATAGATTTGAGGTCATGATATAATCAACTAAGAGTGAAGCAGGAAGACATACCTAAGACAGCCTTTAGGACCAAGTATAGGCATTATGAATACCTTGTAATGCCTTTTGCAATGCTCTTGCAATTTTCATGGATTACATGAATAGAGTCTTTAGACCTTACCTTGATTAGTTTGTGATAGTCTTCATAGATGATATCCTCATCTATTCTAAGACTAGGGAGGAGCATGAACACCACCTTTGGCTAAGGGATTTATTAGGCCAAGTGTGTCTCTTTGGGGTACATATGTTCTTTTAGTTAAGAAGAAAGATGGAAGCATGAGGTTTTGTATTGACTATATGTAGTTGAACAAAGTCACAATCAAGAATAAATATTCATTCCCTAGGATAGATGACCTATTGGATCAATTGCTAGGGCCTCAGTTTTCTCAAAAATAGATTTGAGGTTAGGATATAATCAAATAAGAGTGAAGCAGGAAGACATACCTAGGACAGCCTTTAGGATCAAGTATAGGCATTATGAATACCTTGTAATGCCTTTTGCAATGCTCTTGCAATTTTCATGGATTACATGAATAGAGTCTTTAGACCTTACCTTGATTAGTTTATGGTAGTCTTCATAGATGATATCCTCATCTATTCTAAGACTAGGGAGAAGCATGAACACCACCTTAGAATAGTATTGCAAATCTTGAAAGAAAAGCAATTGTATGCCAAGTTAGCAAAATGTGAGTTTTGGTTGAGTGAGATAAGATTCTTAGGCCATGTGATCACTCAAGAAGAGGTAGCAGTGGATCCAAGTAAAGTTGAAGCTGTAGTTCACTGGGAAAGACCAAAAATAGTCATTGAAGTTAGAAGTTTTCTGGGATTAGCAAGTTATTATAGGAGGTTCATCAAAGAATTCTCTCAACTAGTTCTACCTTTGACTAGGTTAACTAGAAAGAACCAGTCTTTTGAGTGGAACTCAATTTGTGAAGCAAGTTTTCAAGAGTTAAAGAATATGCTTACCTCTACCCCAATCTTAATAATTTCTGATCCTAAGAAAGATTTTGTGGTGTACTGTGATGCATCCAAGAAATGATTAGGTTGTGTGTTACTGCAAAAAGGTAGAGTTGTGGCTTATGCCTCTAGACAACTTAGGTCTTATAGAGAAAACTATCCAACTCATAACTTAGAGCTAGCTACCGTAGTATTTGCCTTGAAAATCTAGAGATACTATTTGTATGGGGCAAAATTTGAGGTGTATAGTAATCATAAGAGTTAAAAATATCTCTTTGATCAAAAGGAATTAAATATGAGACAAAGAAGATCGATGGAGTTTTTGAAAGACTATGATTTTGAATTGACGTATCTTGCCGGCAAGGCTAATGTGGTTGCTTATGCATTCAGCAGAAAATCTCCATACATGTTCCTAATGATGATAGAGGAGCATAAGTTATTAGAGGAATTCAGAGATATGAATATTTTAGTGTCCCTAAAACCCCATCGTATAAATGCTAGTGAACATAGAATAGAATATGATTTAAGAGACCAGATAAGACAAGCCCAAGAAAGTGATGAATTTCTAAAGTCTTTAAAGGTTAGGCTTCAAATAGAACAACTTGAGCATTTTCACATTGATGACAAGAGAGCTATGACATATGAGGGGAGACTATATGTGCCTAACAATGAAGAATTGAGGAATAAGATTTTATCTGAGGCATATTGCAGTAGGTTCACTATGCATCCCAGTATGACTAAGATGTATTAAGACCTTAGAAAGTTGTTTTGGTAGAATGGGATGAAGCGAGACATAGCTAGTTTTGTAGTTAGATGTCTTACCTGTCAGAAGGTCAAGATAGAGCACTAGAAACCCGCAGGACTATTACAACTTTTAGATATTTCGGAATGGAAATGAGATAGTATATCAATGGATTTTGTGGTAGGATTACCTAGGACTACCTCAGGTTATGATACAGCATGGATAATAATTAATAGATTGACTAAGTTAACCCACATCTTACCAATAAGGATTAGCTGCCCATTATACAAGTTGGCTCAGGTTTATATTAAGGAAATTATAAGACTACATGGGATACCCATAAGCATAGTTTCAGACAGGGATCCAAGATTTACCTCTAAGTTTTGGGTAGCTCTGCAAGAAGCTTTAGGTACTAAACTTCGTTTTAGTATAGCTTACCACCCTCAAACAGATGGTCAAACAGAGAAGACTATTCAAACCTTAGAGATATGCTTAGGGCTTGTGTGTTAGAAGTTTAGGGAAGTTGGGATACTCATCTACCATTGATAGAGTTTGCCTATAACAATAGTCACTATTCCAGCATAAGGATGACACCATTTGAAGCTCTATATGGTAGAAAATATAGGTCACCCTTGTTTTGGTCTGAAGTAGAAGAGAAAAGTTTGCTAGGACCTAATTTAGTATAACAGACCACAAAGAAGATCAAATTTTTCAAGAAAAGATTACTCACTGCTCAAAGTAGACAGAAAAGCTATGCTAATCATAGAAGGAAATCTCTAGAATTTAAAGAAGGGGACCATGTTTCCCTTAGAGTCACTCATATTACTAGAATTGGCAGAGCCCCTCAAATCCAAAAAGTTAAATCTAAAATAAATTCTCCAAAGAATAGTACCTGTTACATATCAAATTGCACTTCCTTATAATCTTTCAAATCTCCATAACGTTTTTCATGTTTCTCAGCTCAGAAAATACTATTTTGACCCTTCACACATCATAAAATATGAAACGATGCAAGTAAGAGATGATTTGACATACGAAACTAAACTAATACAAATCATAGATAGATCTGTCAAACACCTAAGAGGGAAAGAAATTTCTTTAGTCAAAGTGGTTTGGAAGGGATTGTCATATGAGGAAACAACATGGGAATTGGAAGACGAAATTGAGAAAATCCTATCCAGAGTTATACCAAACAGGTCAGTGGATTTTGAGGACAAAATTCCTAAAAGGAAGGGAGAATTGTAACATCCTCTTCTTTTCATAGAATATTTAATATAAAGCAATCTGGTTAGTCCACTTAATTGGAATATTTTGGTTGATATGTTTGAGTTGATTGACCAAATAATTAAAACATAGATACTAACTTTTAGAGTAAAACTATAATTAATAACGACAACTTTAAAATACATTACTCTATAATATCAAATATTAGCATCAAGATAGATAAAATAATAACAACAATAGTAATAATAAATAAAATAATTGAAAAAATATAAAAATAAAACAAAAACAAAGACTCACATCAATGGCATGAGGTTTAGATTGCGAAAGTCTTTAACTTTGAAAACAAAAACAAAACAATAAATGTTAGGGAAGAAAAAAAAAAGAAAGTCAAGTTAAAAGGCGTAAGAATTTGGGGGAGGGTTGCAGACAGTAGGTATAGAAAAAATTTACAAAAATAAATGTATAGAAAAAAAATTATACATATATATAATAAAATAAAAATAAAAAAGTCATTAGTGACGTTTTTACCTTGCAAACCTTCTATATAAAGAGAAGAGGGAGAGGTCACAAACAGAATCAAGAGTTGAGAGCAAAGGAAGAAAAAAATAAAAGAGAAAGAAAGGGAGGAAGACAAGGAAAAAGAAGCAAAGATAGTAAATGGAATCGAGAAGAAACTCAGTGTGCACCTATAATTTTTGGGTTGTCTACAATAATTAGAAATAGATAATGAAATTATTTATGAAGTAAAACCATTATTATATTTATTCATTGCAAGATTATGTTATTACTCATTATTATCTATTCTCACCATTTCTTTTATTTATTAGAATTTCTCCATATTATTATTATTACAAATTATTCTATTTATCCTCCCAAGTTATTTTATTCAATATTTCTTTATATCATTGCTTGTTATTATTACAATCTATTTTACTATTCCAAGTTATTGTCCTTTTATATTAAAGGCGCTTATTATTAATTATTGTTGCTGTTTATTTATTGTTCCAAGCTATTTTAATTATTATTCTTTTATATTAAAATTGCTCAATATTAATTCTATTGCAATTTGTTTCATATATTATTTCTTTATATTTGTGTTACCTATTATTTATTTTCAGTTATTTTATTTCTCACTCCTTTATATTAAAGTCACTCCTTTATTTAAAGTTAAAATTTATTTATTGTCTATTACTTAGCAAGTTATTTAATTATTCTTTTATCTTATTATTATTATTATTATTATTATTATTATTATTAGTGGTAGTAGTAAGATATTATTTATGTAATGATATACTATTTTGAGTTGTCACTTTTTATGATAATTTTCCGAATGGACCAATATTAATAGTAAAATATTATATCTAACTATAAGTAAAATTTATTATACATGAATTTGAGCTATTAAATTATTAATACTTTTGCTTGGAATTTTATACTTGACTCATGGGCAATATGATGATTCTTGATTTATGGATATTACTGTGATCCTTGAAATGACACAACCAATATGCGATAAATGGGCCATAATGATAAGGACAGACTAAGGTCTATGATGAGAAAGTTTAAAAGAAATTAAATAAAATTGATTTTAAATACAGTTCATTTAGAAATTAGCATTTATATATGGCAACTCTATATTTCAAAAAATTTTATTGCGATATTATGTTACTAAAGTTTATATTATTTTAGTTCTTGCACACTTCATTTATTTTAAGTTTATGAATTAATTTATAATTTATATACTTTATTCCGTTTATTGTTTAATCCTATGTTTTATTATTTAATTTATTACGAGAGCAATTTACTTATATTATTATTGTTTATTTTATGTTGCTTGAGTTTTTTATTTAAGTTATATTTATGGTTTAAGTTTATGCATCTATATATCTTGTAAATTTATGCATTATGGCAAGTAAGTATTTTGAAAGCAAGATATGTAATTAAGATTTGCCACTAACTACCAAGAAGGCAGAGGGATAAGATGTAAGATCATTTTATGTTACCTGCCTTGGCTAGTGCGGCGTAAAAATATCACTTTGCCATCATGATGTCAAGAGTAATACCAGAGAATGAGAATTCTCTAAGAGAACGATTCAATATGTGTGAGACAATCAGACAAAGGGAAGTGGAAATTAAAGTTAAGAGATTATATTCATATTAACGCTTGCCACACTATGCATTGAATAACATATACATTTAAGCATTTACTGTCCATAATATTATGATCTTCTTATAAGTAATGTGATAAGATGATGATACAGTAACTGTATAAATTTCCATACTAAGATACGGTTAGAACCATCATAGCTCAAATACTTTAGAACTAATCGTTATCTACTGAGAATTTTCAATTCCCACTCTATTTCTGATAGTTTCAGATTAGTTGAGTAATGCTCTAAAGAAAGGTGGACTCTTCCAACTGCTAGAAATATATAGAGTTATAATTAAATAAATTATAGTTTCATTGTCTAGCCTAAAATTGTTTAGCTTATTACGAGGAGAACTTTGCTCCAGCGAGCTCTATGCTGTATCTTTGTATATTTAATGTCCAACTCTGAACTTTTTATGTAAAGTTGTGCCATTAGTTTTATTATAAATGGGTGTTACATTTAAGTTATAAATAATTATTATAGTAAAATTTTATTTATAATATAAGAATTTAATTTTAATATGATTAATAGAATAGATATTTAACATACTTTTATTTGTAATCAAATATATTTAAGTAATCAATCAATATAAAATTTAATGATAATATACAAATACATGGCATCAAAATTAAGGTGCATTTGTTTAAACATTTAAAAAAAGTGATTTTGAAGTTTAAATTTTATATATAGCTGAAAAAGTAGAAAGTTAATTTTTTTTTTCAGAAACTACTCTTTTCAATTTCTACAAAAAAAAAAGGCTAAAAATAATTTTTTTTAAAATTCTGATTATTTTTAAAAAATTATCCAAACATATGAAAATTAATATATTTTGGGTAAAAAAATAATTCTTTACCAAAATAATACCAAATAAATGCACTCTTAAAGTAAAATATCCCCCGTCCCTCCTATTCCTTTGTATTCCATTTGACTTGATCGTATTGAAAAATATATAATAACATTTGAGGCATGCACCATCCATCGAGCCATGGAAGAGAGCCAAATTACGTTAACTTTAAATTTAACAACATCAACTAATTTGGAGAAGTCACATAAAAATAAAATAAAATAAAATAGAAAAGCACCAATATATCCAATTATTTAACGTTTAATTACTTTATATGACCTATAATTTCACTTAATTTTCAATTAGATTTCTATAATTTAAAAATTTATAATTAGGTCCCTATAATATATAAATATTTTTAATTAGGCCATTGGCATTATAAAAAAAGGGAATATTTATAAAATATTTCATCTCTATCTCTCTCTTTACCTGGAACTTGGATCTTTAATGTTAAATATATTAACGTTTAATATGAAATAGATGTAGTAGAACTTGAAACACAAAACTCGAAAATATAGCCCTAAAGTTCAATATGTTAATATTCTATAGGAAATAGATGTGGTGAAACTCGAAATTCGGAATCCAGTAGGATTGTTTTTGTAATGGGGGTTAATTATAAGAATCTAATTGAAAAATTTTATACAATATAAAAAGTTGATTACAAATTTTTAAATAATAGGAAGTTAATTAAAAATTAAATTAAATTATATGTATATAAAGATTAATTAAACCATTATTTAATAAAGTTCGACCCGCTTGGATTACTATTTAAAAGTTAATGCTTTGTTACTGTGTGTATTTCTCTGATTGCGTTTTTCCATGATAGATTTGACGAGATTACGTTCGCAAGCGTAGCATACAAGGGAGTGGTTTTTTAGTTAAATTTACTATTACTAAAATATTTTTCTTCTGTTTTAATCAAAAGAATAGTTAATATTAATTAGTCATCTTAATATTATCAAAAGTTATATCGTTAATTTAATTATTTAAAAATATTTACACTTAAAAAATTATTTAAAAATATTTAATATTTAACTCATTTTTATTTTTTATATAGTTATTAGATAGTACAAGCATTTAAATATACCACACCTGTAGTGGTATTTTATTATATAATATTAAGATTTGTAGGTAATCACTTATTGATTATTATAATTTTGTTTTTTGTGATCTCTATTATATTATTAAAAATTAAAATAATTTAATGCGTTAAATTAGTTATATATTTAGTTAGTATGTATTACCATTAACAGCATATTAAAAGACATATATACTTGTTAATATGCAATTTTTTATTTTCTTTTTTTAAAATTTGTTTAGAATTATATAAAGTATAATTTATCAGATATAAAGTATAATTTAGCTTTTAAACTGTGTAGTTGTTAATAAAAGGAAAACTTTTAACTTTTTAAAACTCTTATTGATATGGGCAAGTAATTAATTTAATGTATCCAATTACCTTAATATTTAAGAACATGAATGATAAAAAAAAATAGTAAAAATTATTGGTTAATATTAATAAATCGTGGTATCACAATATACACTAGGTATTACAAAATGAGGTATATAGTTGTATATCACAATTTAATCGTACATCTTTATTGTTATTTATTTTTATTTATCATTTTTAAAAAAAATACTCAATGTTATATTATTTATATAATTATTGTATTAAAAAATTGAAAAATAATTTAATAGTTAGATTTAGATAACTATATTAAATAAATTAGTTATCAATACTTGTAATATCTAGTAACTATACTAGAAATTAAAAATCAGATAAATATCAAATGTTTATAGATAATTAAATTAATTTTTTATTAAGTTAACAATGATAACTTTTGATAACATTAGGATGGCTAATTAATAATTAATATCAACTATTTTTTTGATTAAAATAAAAGGGCATTTTGGTAAAACTAACTAAAAAACTAAATAAGTAGGAGTGACAATAGACATATAGGAGTGGCAATAGCCACTCCTAGCATCTACTTATAAAATTATGGCTTAATTATTTTATATATTTTATTATTCACTCAATTTTTGAGTAAGTCCTTATAATTTAAAAATTTATAATTAAATCCTTACATTAATTAAAAGTTTGTAATCAAATCTCTAGAGCATCTCAATGTTATAACATTCTATTATAAAAAAGAAAAATATTTTTCTTGTATCCCTTTAGTTTGAAGGAGTTTAAAACCCTTTTTGTGTGGTATAAATGTATTTGAATATGTGATAAGTAACTAGCCATATAGACAATAATGTGGCAGTACTTCAAATTATATATTTAGCCCCTTTAATTTATATCTTTTTATAATGCCATCCTAGAGACCCTTCAAAAAATTAAAAACTTTTCAATCCCAAACAACAATAGCATGTTTGGATTAGCATTTAGGGGTCTAGAATCGATCTTGACCCCTCAAAATTGATTTTGCTAATTTTTTTATGTTGTTTGTTTTTAAGAGATGAAAATCAATTCTTGCTTTTAGAATTGATTCTAGGAGAAGTGAAAATTTTTTACTTTCTGTCAAAATTACTTTTAAAGGAACTATCAAATATAAATTATTTTACTTTAAAATCAATTCTAACAAAATCAATTCTATCTAGAACCAAATATGCTTCAAACCTAGGTTATTTGATTTCTAAACACCTAAGCATTTTTTTTTACCTCCAAATCTACAAGAGCCCTAATCCTAAATCTTTAAAACCCTAATTATTCCCTCAATAATTCAAAATAAACCTCTACACTTGCATCATCAAAATGTAACGATGTTGCCCATTTGATTTCTTCCTCTCACACTTATATACCAAAAAAAAAAAAAAAAGAAAAATGAAGAAGCAATCAATATGCTGCGAATTCGCATTAGCATCTACCCAAATTTCCATTATAATCATTACACTGCAATATGGAGTTACAACTTGCAATTTTTTTTTTTTTTGGCAAAAATAATTGATTCGTTCCCTAACTTATTTTCTGTTTTCAAATTTGCCTTCTAAGTTATAAATGTTTCAAATTTATCCTCTAACTTTTAAAAACTGAACATGTTTGTCCTTTTCATAAATGACGTATTTACATTGATGGAAAAATTCTATTTGGCATTTGAGTTAGAAAAAATAATATTCATGATATCTTATGTGATAAGTTATATTTTGAAGTCTATCCTTTTCATAAATGACGTACTTACATTGATGGAAAAATTCTATCTGGCATTTGAGTTAGTAAAAATAATATTCATGATATCTTATGTGATAAGTTATATTTTGAAGTCTACCATCCAATATAGCAAATAATATTTGTGAAAAACTTGCAAAGAGGACAAATATATTCTATTTTTAAAAGATGGAGGCAAATTTGAAATATTTATTATTTAGAGGACGAATTTGAAATGTTTATTATTTAGAGAATGAATTTTGAAATAGAAAATAAGTTAAAGGACGAATTAGTTATTTTTGCCTTTTTTTTTAATTTGAAAAATTCATCTTGCAACCTATAAACAAAATCAACTGCAAATTTTTATATACATTGTTCACAACTTCAGCTACATAAATATACATCAATACAACTATAGGAGCAATGGACCATGTTTGTGACATTCTCTAAGGGGTACTGCATGGACAAACAAGAAGTGAAGGAGTTCTTCACCATGGCCTATAGGGATTGCTTGGAGGCCTTGTACATGCAAGAGGTGCAACCAAATAAATAGGCTCTATTTGCCTGCAGTGATTATGGGTAGAGGACCTTGGGTTCTTAGGATTTCGGGCTAGGGTTATTTTTGAGGTAAAATTATTTTTTAGATGTTTGGAAATTAGAATAACAAACTTAAGATGACATTTAGGATTGAAAGATTTTTAATTTTCTAAACAGACCTTAGGCAAAATGTAGGAAAAAGTTAATGGGAACTAAATCTAAATAATAAAATATTGATATGTCATTGTCCACATGGATAATTTATTTACCACATAGTCAAGCAATATTATGTCAAGTTAAACATTTTCCAAGTAAAGGATGCTAGAGAAGAGAAAATCTTAGGTGCTCTTAGAGCAAAAAAAAATCTCTTACTTTAATCCATTTTTTTTTTTGCCACATCTAGCAAAAATTAGAGTTTACTATTTATATACATATATATCCGTGAGTGGGTTGTCCAAGTCTCCTATTAGCCAGTAGCAAAGTAAATGAGGATATTGTAGATACACAGTATTAGGCAAAAATCAATTATCAATTAGGTTATGCCTAGTTGATATCAAATCCACACAGATAAAAATCCTAATCATTTTATTCCTCTAAAAACACCAAGAAAAATGGGGTGAGAGACAGACTCTCAGTAGGGTGGTGTCTCCAAGAGTATGCCATGGCTACCCAAAATCCTCTGGGTCTACAAGTAAAGCAACATAGCACAAATAATATAGTTACAAACTACTAGAACATTTAATGGGAAAATAATGAGAACATATAATAGCTTTTTATCTTGGGCCAACCATGTCAGATTCAACAATACACATACAAGTTGCAAATGGTACTAACATAATTGTCATCGAGACTATGAATTAGTACTTCTGATGTATTATCGTCCACAACTCATAAGGTCTTAATAACATTTGGATTTGCGAGAGCTCTTATTGCTATAGTCTCCTCTAATCAAATCGGCAGTCACATGGCTAGTCCATTATGATATAGGGCCTGATACATCATGAGTGATTATACTACTGATCCACTATAGGGTGGGACCGATATGTCACCCTTGATCGCTGTAAGGCTTATAGTGATTTTAACACTAATCCACTATGAAGTGGAGCCATTATGTCACTAGTGAATGTACCACTAGTCCATTATGAGATGAGGTCAATCTATTCACTTACTTTCTTCAACTTAGCGAAATATAATCACTATTTTTTTTTCTAAACTTATGATTCTAGATTATGATGTTCTTAATTTATCTAATCATTCAACTATTTATTATGATCATTATCATTATCATTATTATTATTATTATTATCATTATCATCATCATTATCATCATCATCATCATCATCATCTTCTATTTGGTAGATATTGCTATTTTGCATCCTTTCTTATTTTAATTAGAGAAAAGTGTAATGCTAACTATGAATGGCTACTAAAGACTTCGACTCTAATTTCTATTATTTATTATACATACATAAGCATATGTAAAATCTAATACACAAGTGGATAAGTGTTCTTTGATAAGTAATGGCATGATAAAGCATTGAATAAAGATAAGTGGGAAATAAAATATATGCTAGTAAACTATCTCTTGAATAAATATCCCATGCACCACAAACATGCTATAGTACCATAAAACATCCTTTACATCTTTAGAGGGCGTTTTGTAGATAGAATATTTTTATATTCACAGGAACATTACCATGGAAATGCAAGATTCTTATGTTTGGTATGCAGTTTAAAAAAATAGTCCTGGGTAAGTTGCATTCCTAGAAATGAAAATTGACTCATTCTATGGGAATGTTAGATTTCCATATAAAGGGAATGTTTTCATAAAAGTAAAAAGATAAAATTACCCCTATTATTAACCACTACCACCGCTAGTCTGCCATGGACATCATTGAACTGCTATCGTGATTGCCACTGCTTCTACTGGACCATCACTGCTGGTTGCAGGACCTCTACCCATGGCCATTAAACCATTGACATCAACCGACGAATCATCGCTGCTAGGCCTCTACCACTGCTCATTGGACCACCGATGACAGCCATTAGACCTCTATTGACCATCTCGAACCACTGCATGACGAGCACCGGACCTTTGTCGATGGCTGCCGGCTGATGGACCATTGCCATCGGCCAGTAGACCTTCATTGTGACCTCCAAAACACCACTAATGGTCGCTAGCCCTTTGTTGCTACGGCTATTTTATTAGGGGTATTTTAGAAAAATATATAGTATTCTTAAGAATGTCATTATTAACCAAATACAAGAATGTTTATTCAGGACATATTTTGTAAGATTTCTGAGTCTACCAAATGCTCCCAAAACATCATGTTTGGGAAAACTATTTTAGGAATAACATTCCTCTATTCCAGGAATAAAAATTAATCCTTCTACTAAGCAATCACTTTAGTTTTCCTTAGTAAATGGCCCTCACCACTTGTCATGTTTCATGATTTTAAAACCACTTCTCTGCTCAATTTCAATTGGGTTGTAACATATACACACATCTTCATTGTTAGAATTTAAAAAAAAAATCTCATTGCTTAAGTTAGTCTTGACCATAACCCCCCACTACCCCGTTTAGCATAGTTTTTTTTTTTCTAAACACCCTTTTTCCTTGGGTGGTTGGTGCTGCGTGCACAAACACACAAAGTTCCAACAAAAACTTCTTTTTTCTTCTTCTTTTTTTTGTGTGTGTTTTAACTCCTCTTTTTTACGTGGCTAATTTAGCACAACACACACACACACAGCTCCAACAAATCTTTTTGTTTCAAAAGCACCCTTTTCAAAGTTATTCTTGTGCAATCCATACACATACTTCATCAACAATTTTTCCTTATAGAACAATTCCACAGCAACAAAATAAAAGTAGCAACCACACTAATTTTTATTTATTTATATATATGAAGATAAAAAAGCCTAGGAAGGGTGAAGAATAAAGATGAGAGAAGAACCCATTACTTATGTTGACGTTACCCAAGAGTGTGTCAAGAAAGCAGGATCGAACTATCCCAAATATCACGATACTTTAGTTGAACATGAGTAGGGGGTTCTTCCTCACATTGTGATGGCTTCCCTATCTTTTCTTTTTAACAATGGTTATTTTATTATCTCTTTTCTTGTTGGCTCTACCGTCTCAAAAAGAAGGGAGAGAGTGGGTTTTTATTTTCATCACCTTGTAGCTTTCTCTACAATGTAGGTATGATATAAAGATGTGGTTAACAATGGTATAACTAAATAAGAATATTTTACTCCATCCCCTTAATTCTGCGCACGGTAAGTTCCAGGAAGTTACCCTCATTGACTTTTTATTATTTCAGTTTTCCTTTTTTTAAAAAAATTATTAGTTTTGAGACTTGATACACACGTGAGGTTTAATTTGAAATAGCTTAGAAACATATGTGAAATTCCATTTTTCACCCTACTAAGCTCCCTTTCTAATTCCTTTTTTAATTCCAATATTTGCTTCTACTTTCACTTCTCCATTATGCGACCCTGGTGCCACTCTCCTCCACTACGTTAGGGTCACTCGAACGAAGGGTTTTGCTTTGTAGGCAGCTATGATCATCTAGATATATGGGTGGATAAAGTCATCAATTTGTGTAGGTAAGTCATCTTTGACATGTAAGGTTTAGGGTTTGAAGGGGTATTGGGGCTTTAGTTATTTTCCTTTATTGATTCTCCCTTTTATTTTGCTTTATGAAAAGTGATTTGCAAGGGCTTCCTCAAGGGTATGTGATAGTGGAAGGGTTGTGCTTTGATACTACACAAGAAGTTGCAATTGTCGGAAAATGGCCGAAATCAAAGTTTCAACAATAAAAACAAATCCTAGGAGGTTGTCTTATGGCTGTAGAGCAAAGAAGTGCATTTGATTGGTGCGACCCTATCAACTTGGATGAATATGAAACAAGTATGCAAGAGGTGAAGAATGTGCAAGCTGTGAAGAATAATGATGATGATGGTTCGAAGAATGCAATGGAGAATGAATTGAACCATTGCAAGACCAAGATTAATTTTATTGAGGCCATAATATCTTCCATGAGGGTGATGATTGTAATGTCTTTATAATTTAGTGTTTTTTTTTTTTTTTTGCTAGAATTATGGTTGCCCTTCTTTTAATAGCTATTAGTGAGTAGTTCATTTGTATGTAAGTGGTGCTAGTAGATTATTTAGAGTTGGAGTTATTTTGTTTTCTATAAGTGATGAAATGTCTTTGTTAGAATGACAAAATTTCATGATAAAATATGGAAGAATTGTTTGTAGTATTGGCAAATGGCCCAACCCAACTCGCTCTACCCCAACTCGCCATGGGTCAAGCCTTAAATGGGGCAGGGCACACCAACCCACTTTAGTTATTTGAGTTGAATATGTCAACTGTAACACCCTATTAGTTAATTATTAATTTATCAACTTTATTTACTTGACTAATTTAATGTTAATTTCTATTTTTCCTTTTATCCTTTTCTTTTATGATGAGGTTACTAGATATCTATTACTTTAACCTTGTCAACTAAACAAATTACAAGTGATTACATTCCTTCTAATAAATACGTATTGTCCATATATTCAATCTCTAAACTAACTAAGATAAACAAATACAACTCCATGGTCATGCCTATTAAACAAATTCATTGGATAGATCTAATATAACTAGTCTATAAATATCATGCCTCTTAATGTGCTTCGACCTCCAAGAATATCTTGCTATAGTTATCACTCTAGATGCTTGAAAGCACCAAGGAAAAATCATCATGAGATATGAAATCTCAGTAGGAGGCAATGCTTTTAGGGGTCTGCCAGACACCCAAAAACTCCTAGGTTTGTATAAGTAGATTAAAAATAAAATAACAGACATCATATAATAGTAGCACATAAAATTAATAATTAAATAGTCAAATAATAAACAGAAAACATGCAGAAAAATAAATATGAGATACAATAATAGGCAAATGCATAATAAAGATAAGCAGTAAAGATGCTATGCAATATGCACCTTTTTCTTTGTACTTTACTAGTTTTTTCACTTGCCATTTTCTTTCCTTTGCTTAGTTGGAAGGAAGCTAGTGGTATCAACTCACTCCTGCCATGATCTGCTAAGAGCTCTCTACCAAGTTGTCCTCTAATCCCATATCAAAAATCATGGACACTGGCCTCATGTCCAAGCTAAACCATCCACTCCAAACAGAGTAGTGAATGTCCCGCTTGTCCACTTCAAGGTGGGGCCAAGACATTCACCATACTTTTCATAAAAGCTTTATTCATTCATGCATGTATACACATTCACTATGCTATGCCTTTGGATCTTTGTTATACATCATGTATTTCACACATATGCTCATGCATCAGTAATTTATGTCTCACATATCATATGAAGGTTGGTTCATATGCATTTTTTATACAAGCATATGATCACGTATAAATGTTTATATGGGTCTATATTGCACATATAAGCCCATAACAAAATAGAACAAAACATTAAAAAGTAGCATATTAGTTTAGTTTTTATAAGCAAATCAGGCCAAATCTTATAGCTTATTTAGGTTTCTTCCATTCATTACCAATTAGGCCATTATTACTTCATGCATTATGTATTATCATAACTTTAGAATTATGTTCCTTTGGGCTTTGGACATTAAATGGGCCAAACCTAGCAAAGGCATGAAATTTCATATTTTGGATAAGGAGATAGTAAAGTATAGTCAATAGGGCAGGTGATGCATTTTTACCATAAGCCTCTTAAATTAGGATCTATCTAGGACTTGGACACAAGAAATATGATCAAATCAAAAACAAGTTTACGCAGAAAATAGGGCTCCAGATGTCTTGTTGAAAAGGTTTCGTATCTCACGCAACAGACCTCGAAATTGAGCGATTCAAAAACGAGGAAAAAGATGACGTTCTGAAACTCAATTTAGACTCAAGAATCACAAATAAACAATATGTATAACTCGAGATATGAGCAAGAGATAATTGAGGCCAGTGCAGGAAAATTGATGCGAAATTGATGAAAAAAGAAACAAGATAAGATGGCGCCACAAACCTAGTTTGATAAGCCAAGAAGGATCGCCACAAGAATTGGAGGATTCTTGATAAGATCAAAAGATGCAAGGAAGAACCCTAGCAGAGAAAAACTCACAATTTGTGCAACATACGTATTCTGCTGTCTATTGATCTCCAAATATTTTAATACAAATCAGTTTAAGGGTTTTCCCTTGAGACTTAACAAAACTAAAAGCAAAACCCCTTAGCATAAACATTACTGATATGTTCCAGTGGTTAAGGAGATGTATTCAGCCTCAAGTGCTTGGGTTCTAATTACACTTCTGAGATAATTTGTATTTTTTTTATCACAACATAACAATAGAAAAATAAAATAAACAACTAAAGTCTTGCTAATTCAGATTGACTCTTTGGGCTCTTTTCCTCTCATTCCAAGTGGGCTACGCATGTGTAAACTCTCATATTCATGTGTTGGGGCTTCATTTGGATATTGGGCTTCAAATTGTGTTTGGGCTTCCAACAAGGAGATAATCACATGTTTAACAGCTTCTTGGGCCTTCTTTGCTCTAGCTCTTGTCATGGGTCCTCCTAAGCCTTGTATTGGATCTTGGGCTTCTTTTTGGGCTTGAGTCTAGACTTGGGCTTGGGCCTTTGTGTCCTCATCATTCCCTTCTTCTTGAGAAGCATTTGTCCTCAAATCTTGTAAGTCATCGCCTGCATCATAGAGGGACAAGTCAGCCACATTAAAAGTAGTACTCACACCATACTCATCTGGCAAATCAATCTTATAGGCGTTATCATTGATCTTGGCCAATACTTGGAAAGGTCCATCTCCCCTTGGCATCAGCTTAGACTTCCGTTGAGATGGAAATCTTTCCTTCACGAAGTGTACCCATACCCAGTCACCTGGTTCAAAAGTTACCTTCCTCCTTCCTTTGTTTGCATGTTTAGCATACCCTTCCATTTTCTTCTCAATTTGGGCCTTGATCTTCTCATGCAACTTCTTGACATAATCAGCTTTTTCCTGGCCAGACTTATCTTTCAATTGAGAAATGTTAGGTAAAGGCAATAAATCCAAAGGAGTCAAAGGATTAAAACCATAAACAATTTCAAATGGTGAAAGCGAGTAGTACTATGTCTTGCCCTATTATAAGCAAACTCAGCGTGTGGCAAACACTCTTCCTAAGTTCTAAGATTTTTCTTAATAATAGCTCTAAGAAGAGTAGAAAGAGTTCTATTTACCACCTCTGTTTGCCCATCAATTTGGGGATGGCATGTAGTTGAAAACAAGAGTTTAGTGCCAATCTTTTCCACAAGGTCCTCCAAAAATGACAAAGGAATTTAGAGTCTCGATCACTCACAATACTCCTAGGCAAACCATGCAATCTTACCACCTCTTTGAAGAATAAGTCGGCTACATGACATGCATCATCCTCCTTCTTGAGGGTATAAAGTGAGCCATTTTAGAAAACCTATCAACCACCACAAAATTGAGTCCTTTCCTCCCTTGGACCGAGGTAAATCTAAAACAAAATCCATAGAAATATCAATCCAAGGGTGTTCAAGAATAGGCAATGGAGTGTACAAACCATGTGGCATGACCTCAGACTTAGCCTTTTACAAACAAGACACTTATCACACAACTTATGTACATCATGCTTCATGTGAGGCCAGTAGAAATAGTCATGCAAGATGTCATATGTCTTTTGCACCTCAGAGTGCCCCATTAAGCCCCCTTCTTGTGCCTCCTGAACAAGTATTTCCCTAATTGAGCCCATTAGGCACACAAAGTCTCTTATCCTTTATTAAACAACCATCATGCTTAAAATACCTATCAAATGCAGTATGAGAACATGTTTGATAAATATGAGAAAAATCAGCATGCTCATATAATTCCTTAATGCACTCAAAACCAAGAAACCAAGTAACAAGAGTAGACAAAAAAGCATAGGCTAACGTGACAAAGCATCAGCTACCACATTGGACTTACCTTTCTTGTGCTTGATCATATATGGGAATTGTTCAAGGAATTCCACCCACTTGGCATGCCTCTTGTTCAACTTTCCCTACCCTTTCAAATACTTCAAGGATTCATGATCACTATGAATGATAAATTCTTTAAATGTAAGATAACGTTGCCAAGTTTGCAAAGCCCTAACTAAAGCATACAATTCCTTATCATATGTAGGGTAGTTAAGGGCAGCCCCATTCAATTTTTCACTAAAATATGCAATGGGATGTCCTTCTTGCATTAAAACAGCTCCTATGCCTACCTCAGATGCATCACACTCCAATTCAAAGGATTTTTGCAAAGTTAGGCAAAGCAAGTATGGGTGCATGTGTTAATTTCTTTTTTAGGGCAGCAAATGCTTTCTCTTGTTTCTCTCCCCATTTAAATTCCACATGCTTCTTGACTAGCTCATTTAGAGGTGCAGCAATGGTACTAAAATCCTTAACAAACCTCCTATAGAAACTAGCAAGCCCATGGAAACTTCTTATCTCACTCACACTTTTAGGAGTTGGCCATTCTTAGATTGCTTTTATTTTCTCTTTATCTACATGCACTCCACTAGAATTAACCACAAATCCTAAGAACACAACATGGTCCTTACAAAATATGCACTTTTCCAAATTAGCATACAATCTTTCTTTTCTAAGCACATGCAAAATAGATTTCAAATGATGCAAAGTAAACAACCACAAATTTCCCTAAAAACTCTCTCAAAACATGGTTCATCAATCTCATGAAGGTACTAGGGGCATTTGTCAAACCAAATGGCATTACTTTCCACTCATACAAGCCATACTTGGTTTTAAAAGCTGTTTTCCACTCATCACCTTCTCTAATCTTAATCTGATTATATCCACTTTTCAAATCAATCTTAGAGAAATAACAAGAACCATACAGCTCATCAAGAAGATCATCTAACCTGGGAATGGAATGTCTGTACTTGATGGTGATGTTGTTGATGGCTCTGCAATCAGAACACATCCTTGACTCCCATCCTTTTTGGGCACCAATATAACAGTCTGACACAAAGGCTCAAGCTCTCCTCAACCCAACCTTTGCTAATCAAGTCAGCAACTTGCCTTTGAATTTCCTGGGTCTCCTGGGGATTACTCACATGTATCTTTGGCCTATTAAACATCTGACTCCACAGGGAACCAAATCAATCGATGTTCAATGCCTCTCAATGGTGGAAGTCCTGGTGGTATCTCTTGAAATACATCTTGAAAGTCTGCAAAATAGATTCAACACCACTTGGCGAGATCAAGGTTAGAAACAGAATTATGAGTAGGTGAAGTGGCTTTCTTACTATATAGAATATACATGGATTTTCTTGCCAACAAGACTCTCTTCACCTCTCCACTTTTCACAAACAGAGCATTTTCCTCTCTTTCTTTTCTTTCTTTTTCTCTTTTAGCTCTTAGCCACTCTTTTCACCCTTTTTTTCATTTTCTTTTCTTTCTTTTCTCTCTTGCTCTCTTTTCTCTCTCATTGTATTTTGATCCTCACAAACCTCTCTAGGAGACAATGAAACAAGAGTGACCTTGCGGTCATTGTGGACAAAGGTGTACTTGTTGGTGTGTCCATCATGGTGAGCTTTCTTATCAAATTGCCATGGTCTCCCAAGCAACAAATGACTAGCCTCCATAGGAACTACATCACAAATGATCTTATCCACATACCTTCCAATGGAAAACTCAATTTCTACTTGCTTATCCACCTTCATCTCACCATGCTCACTTAACCATTGTAACTTATAAGGTCTAGGGTGGGGTTTGGTCTCCAAGTTCATCTTTGTCACCATCCTAGCACTAGCCACATTTGTACAACTCCCTCCATCTATGATCAAAGAACATAACTTCCCTTGGATAAGGCATCTAGTATGGAAAATATTCTCTCTTTGGCTTCCCTCATCTTCTTTAGCTATCCCTCCTAGCATCCTCCTCACAATGAATAAATCTCCCTCAAGAACCTCCTCCTCTTCCTCACTCTCTTCCTCACTAGATGGTTCAGATTGAGAACCCTCACTTGTGATTTCCCCATCATCTTTTAACACCATAACTTTCTTAGTAGGACACTCAGAAGCTATGTGTCCTCTACCCAAACACTTAAAACACTTTATGTCTCTAGACCGAGACTTGTTGGCCCCTTCTTTGCCCTTGTTTTGGGTTGGTTGTGATGCTGCCCTTGGGGTCCTACTAGATAAAGTTCCCTCCTTCTTAAACCTCTCCTTCCATCTAGAGTTATCATAGTTTGAAGCACTCTTCCTCATACTTTTTCTTTTTAATTGTTGCTCCACTTTCATGGCCTAATGGACTAGGTCCTCAATCTCAACATAATTTTGAAGCTCCACTACATCCCTTATTTCTTCATTCAACCCATTAAGAAACCTTGCCATAGTACACTCCATTTCCTCCTCAACATTGGCTCGGATCATGGCTATCTCTAGCTCCTTATAATACTCATCCACACTCCTATTACCTTGGGTAAGTCTTTGCAACCTATTATGTAATTCCTTGTGGTAATGGGATGGCACATATCTCCTTCTCAAGACTCTTTTCAACTTCTCCCAAGTTTGCAACATAGGCTCTCCAAACCTCCTTCTTTCCTTTTGAAATTGATCCCACCACATCAAGGCATAATCTGTGAACTCTAAGGTAGCCAATTTAATTTTTCTCTCTTCAGTCAAGGTATGACAAGAAAAAATTTGTTCTACCTTCATCTCCCATTCTACATAAGCTTCAGGATCACTTTTACCCCTAAACGGTGGAATGGTAACTCTTACTCCCTCATCTCGGTTTCCTCTTGGTTCTTCCTCATTTTCTCTCCTCCTTCCAGTAAGCCTCCTTTTACCTCCATCATCATCATGATGTCCTTGATTTTCTAACCGCTCAATTCTCATATATAACTCCTCTGTATGCTCCCTGATCATCCTTTCCATTTGAGCTGTAATAGCCTCCATTAATAATCTGTTGTTTCCTTCAGGAGGAGGGCTACCACTACCACCTGTTCCTGCCATCATTCAAGTAAAAGAAAACAAAAGTGAAAGCAATGGGACCTCACCACACTTTTCATGTGTTTACATTCTTAGAGATGTATCACTCATGTTTGTTGCTCTCAAAATTGGCTTTTATGTAATGTAACTCTCTTGCCTTTTTCCACTCTTCCTCTAGCTTAAGGTTCTTACTAGATCAAACAATCAATTATCAAGAATCACTTAAGGTCAGCAAACACAAGACAAGAAAGATAAACATGGACTCTATGGAAAACAAAGATGAGACAAGACACAAGGCACAACTTAAGAAAATGAAAAGAAAACAAACTCACAAGTTTAGGATAGAAAAGGTACAAACTTCAACTAAGAAGAACAAAGGAACACAAGTTACTACAAACAAAAGATTAACAATCAAAGGAACAAGGATAGCAACTTAGAAACAAGAAATAGACCAAAGAAACTTAGTTAAAAGAAATTTCAAGCCCTCTAAATCCAGAATTTCAAGATAGCTCAAGAACTCAATTTCTTTTTTTTTTTTTTTTTTTACCAACTCAAATTTCCCATGTCAACTTCAGTCACTTCCACTTTACTCCCCCTTTTTTTTTTAACTTCAATTCTGTTTTCCTTCTTTTCCCTTTTTTTTTTTTAAATATGAATGCAGATTTTATCCTTCAAATCACTAACAATTGTTCAACAAATCCCAGCTACACTTGATGTAAATTCAGCACCAAATTAACCTCCAAATAGTTCCAATTCAGAATTTGAATTCCTTAAAATTAGGCTTCAAACATAAAATCAGGGTTTTATGAGTACCTATTTGCCAGCCAATGCAACCCCTCCTTGCAGCCTTCAAGCAACCAAATTTCTATGTTTTTCTTTTGCAAAAACATCACCCAAACAGCCACTTTTCCTCTAAATTCACATCCACAACTAGCCCTAGTGACTAGCTCTGATTACCAAATGATGCGTTTTTACCTTAAGCCTCTTGAATTAGGATCTATCTAGGACTTGGACACAAGAAATATGATCAAATCAAAAATAAGTTCTGAGAAAAATAGGGCTCAGGACGTCTTGTTAAAAGGTTTCAGATCTCACTAAATGCACCTCTAATTGAGCGATTCAAAACGAGGAGAAAGATGACATTCTGAAACTCAATTTAGACTCAAGAATCACAGAAAAACAATATGTATAACTCGAGATATGAGCAAGAGATAATTGAGACGAATTCTGGGAAAATTGATGCGAAATTGATGAAAAAGAAACAAGATAAGATGGCGCCACAAACCTAGTTTGATAAGCCAAGAAGGATCGCCACAAGAATTGGAGGATTCTTGATAAGATCAAAAGATGCAAGGAAGAACCCTAGCAGAGAAAAACTCACAATTTGTGCAACATACGTATTCTGCTGTCTATTGATCCCCAAATATTTTAATACAAATCAGTTTAAGAGTTTTCCCTTGAGATTCAACAAAACTAAAAGCAAAACCCCTTAGCATAAACATTACTGATATGTTCCAGTGGTTAAGGAGACATATTCAGCCTCAAGTGCTTGGGTTCTAATCCTGCTACAAATAATTTGTATTTTTTTTTTATCACAACATAACAATAGAAAAATAAAATAAACAACTAAAGTCTTGCTAATTCAGATTGACTCTTTGGGCTCTTTTCTTCTCATTCCAAGTGGGCTACGCATGTGAAAACCACAAAATTCATGTGTTGGGCTTCATTTGGATATTGGGCTTCAAATTGTGTTTGGGCTTCCAACAAGGAGATAATCACATGTTTGACAGCTTCTTGGGCCTTCTTTGCTCTAGCTCTTGTCATGGGTCCTCCTAGGCCTTGTATTGGATCTTGGGCTTCTTTTTGGGCTTGAGTTTGGACTTGGGCTTGGGCTTGGGCCTTTGTGTCCTCATCAGCAACCCAACAAATAAATTAAATAAAATAGTAACCCACTTCAAAAATTTGTGAAAATTTGCCAATTAGTCCTTTGGGTGCTAAGGGTAATATACAAAAATTTTGGGTTAAAATTTAAGAAATAACTAAGGTAATAAAATCTCACAACATGTGCAGTCTAGGTTTCTCTTTTCGGTCAAGTAGTTTCAAATTCTCGAATTTATTTAAAATAGTAAAACAATTCTAAAAATTCCACAAAAAATTTCAGTTATACTTTCAAGTGTTATCAACATGTCGTGAAAGTATCTAGTCAAAATTCATAGATTTAGTATATTAACAAAAATGAAAAATTTCAGTGGTTCCAATAATGCATCACTAATTCTGAAATAGGGTAGTTCTGACTCAAAATTTTAAAAATAATAAACCTTCACTAAAAATCATGAAAATTTACAGTTAACATGATCGCACAACTCAACAATCTAGTGAACCAGGATAAGTTCTAGCACCATATTAGATCAAAGGATCAAAAGAAAAGCATGTAAATATCATCAATTACATATAAAACAAGAACATTCATGCAAAATCATGCTAGAGGCAGAAATATAGAGATTCATGTAAGTAAAAGCTAGAGGAATAATAACCTAAAATCTACCTTTAGCAAGTATAGTATGGCTTCACCCATGAAGCTATCCCCAAATAATCCCATATTAAGTTACAAACCATCACTCCTTCTCACAACAAATTTCCTCACCAAATTTACATCATATAACACTCTCAATCCTGATACAAAACAAAAGTAATTCCTCCCATAAACAACATGTCCAACCGCGTCCAAGAAGAAAGTTTGAGCTAAGGTTTTTCAAGCACCAACATCAACAAGAACAATATATTAGAATCAACAAAAGATATAAGGTCCTTTGGAGAGTTGAACCAACAAAAAAGAAAAAGGAAAACCCCCTATCTTTTGTGAAGAAGAAAAGAGCTTGAAGGAAGTGTAGGATGATGATGATGGTCTTGAAGCTTGAAAGAGAGAATCAAGAAGATTGCAACATATACACACACACACACCAAGCCTCACAAGTGTTTCACTCAAAGAGTTCTTCTTGAAGATGAAGAAGAAGAATAAAGGGAAACACACTCATACACTCACTACTTTCTACACTTCTGCCACAGCTGTTGTCTCTTGAGGGAGAAAAGTGTTTAAGTTTTGTTTAACACATACACACACACACACACACACACACTACTCACATACACACACTTTCACCTAATATACTATTCATGTACTGCTTTAATATTTTCATGCAAAACTTGGTCACCAAGTTTAACTCTTGCTTGGATAAGTGTCCAAGATCAATGGCTATTATAATTTCCAGAATTTATATGAGTGTTATTTTAATTGGCCATTTTTCTTGCAATTTCATGGATTTAACTTATGATAATTAAGCTAGATTTAGTTAATTAACTCACCCTAACTTATAATTGCTCACAAAATTATATTTGATCCTCCTAATTATTCTAAGCATGTTTACCAAATTTTCAGAACTTTTTTCTCAATCATTTACCTATTTTTAAATTATTTTTCTTAATCCTACAATTTACTAATTATTACCCAAAAATTACAAAAAATTCAAACAAGATCTAAAAATTTTATTTTTAATTCTACAAGCTATATTAACCCTAATTAGCCTTTAGAAAATTTTCATAATTTTGTTGGAAATTATTTATATTTTTCAAAATTTTTATCAAGTTTCGAGCACAATTAATTTAACTAATAATCACTTAATTATCCAGAAAAATTCCAATAAATTTTCTAGTGTTATTAACCTTATTTAGGGTCAAATTGAAAAGAAAAATTATTATTAAACTCTATCTAGGATTTTATTAAATTTTTGAATTTATTCTCTATTTAGAATTATTATTACATTTCATTAAGGAATTAATTAGCCAAAGATACTTTATAATTATTACTTAATTTTAGACTATCTCAAATTAATTGTGTGTTAGTTTATGGTTCTAGCGGGATGTTACACCAACTTGTCTCGCTTTTGCATGAGTTGACGGGTTGGGCCGCACAAAAAAAATCTTTTTTAAATGGATTAATTCATCTATTTTTTTTTTAAAAATAAAGAAATTTTTACTTAAATATAACAAAATAACATCCATACAAACTTAAAAAAAATTTCTAATTATCTAATTTATCAATATCCTTTAAGGCATACATGTGTGTGGGCTAACAAGAGGCCCAAATATTAAATATGTTGTGTGAAAAAAAAAACATAAAAATAAAAAAAGTGATTTGCAGGCCAAACTCACCTTGCCTCGCCTTACTTTAACTTGTAGGTCAAGCGAGGTGGGTTATGCGGGTTAAAATTTTCTTGAAGATTGTGCAGATCAGACCCACCATTTTGCCATCTTTATTTGTTTGGAATTTATGGAAGACTAGTGTGGGAGCTTATTACTATTATAATGCATACATATTGTTTTGGTTTATTGGTGTTATGCCAAATTGGATTTAGTTTTGAAATGTTGTGATATGGGCAAAATAGTATGTATCTATTTAGGATAAAAATGAGACAATAATTCTTGGTGAAATGTGCTCAACTTTCAGTTGTTGCATATGAGCACAAATTGGAAGTTAAGTTGACCATTTCACTATATGATTTGCTTGAGCACACACCTAATCAACTATGCTTGACTCAAAATGAGAATCTGTCTTATGTAAATAATCCAACAAAATAATCCAATCTCAAGAATCCATTCTAAACATTAGTTATAACCTTAGAAAGAGACTAATGAACTGCAAATTTCAATAGCACATGAAATATGGACTGCAAATTTCCATTTCCATCTTTATTGAATAAGTAACTATTGCTTACAAGAAGCACATGTACATCTTCCAATGAAATGTTAACTTCACTTTACATAGCAAAAATAAGCACATGTAACAAAAAAAGACTAGACATGTACAATATTCAATCTAACACCAAAAAAACCAAAAGTATCCAACCATGTGCAATATCCACAATGTAATCCAACCCCCAAAAAAACCAAACTGTACCCAACCATGTGCTATGTCTACAATCTAATCTATCCCAACCCCAAAAAACCAAACTGTATTTCCTGTAAATCCCCAAAAATTAAGCTGTACTAATATCTCTTCATAGCAAAATAAAGTTGTAACCCCAAAAGTCCAGTATCTATTATTATATCAGATTCCTGGAGGCCCTGAAGGACTCCTTAAATTCTTCTTCGCATCTTCTTGCATCACCATTGTGAGAACAATAGGTTCATTAAGTCCTCCCCTCACACCAAAGAGGTCCAGCTTCAGCTAATATAGCACCACAATTGGTTCATATGTTTTATAGTGTTTTAGGGTCATAACATGATAAAGTCATTTAACTTTGTGATAAGGACATATCCTTATCCTTCGAGAAGAAGTTGTCAGGGCTTGGCTGGGTGTGGCCTCGGTGAAAACGTGTCTTGGTCCTAAGAGAGTGTGTATGTTCTTTTGTTAGCTACTTTTCTAAATAGCTTAGTCTTAGTTAGGGCAAAAGGAATATAGGCAAGGTGGGTTATATTAGCGAATCTTTACTTTTCTAGTGAGCCTAGAACTTGTCTTTTTGGGGTGGGGTAAGAGCATCTTTTGAGCATCCTGCAAAGGAGGATCTTTAATCTCATCTCAAGATCCAAGTGGCGTCCTTTTCTAAGAGATTTCTCTAAGGGCAATGACGCATCTCAAAGCCTGCCAAACTACATTAGCCTAGATAGTTCCCAAGGATACTTGATTAGTATCTAGAGATTCGATGTGGGTAAGTGTCATCCTTGTGCTCGGCTCATAGAAAATGACCAAGTCTGCTCTTCATATAACCCCATTAATTATTGTCTTAAATCATAATCTGTTATTAGAAATCAATTTAAAAATAGAAATTGATTTTATTTTTAAATCAAATTTTATATCTAAAACTTTGAAAATTAAGAAATGATTTGATTTTTAATTTTCATTGGATTTAATTGTTTTAATTTTGAAATCCTATCAAATTTGATAGAATCTAATGGGAATGAATTTGATTTTCAACTTAAATTCAAATCAAATCAGATCAATTTTTATTTTTAATCATTCCAAATACTATTTAACTAATTTTAAGCATGATAATTATAATTAATTTTTAAATCAAGTCAATACGCATGTTATATAATTAATTCCAAATATGATATTTAATTTATAAATTAATTCAAATCAAATTAAATTAATTCTTACTTTTAAACATTCCAAATATTACCTGTGTTATCTTTAATGGCATATTTGCAAATTCTCTCTTGAGCAAAAAGAAAGGAAAAAGAAATGTTTTGCAGAGTCAATCCCTTGTTTAGAAGTTTTCTAAGAATGAGAAAAGATTTAGGAGGATTTTCTTTAACCCTCCAAAACCCTCGTCGCTCTTATTTTATAATTTTTCTAAATTAAAAATTTTTATGGGAAGATTTAAATTACTTTTTTACTCTCATGTTTGTGTTTGTGTGTGCATGCATGTCAAAAATAAAATTTAAAATATGAGAAACAAAATATTAGAGACAATATTTGTAGAAAAAATTTTGAGAGACTTTTTCAAAAAAAAAAAAATAAAGAGAAAATTTTTTTAATTACAAAAAATTAAGATATTCATAAAATTTTGAGGAAAAATTAATTTTTAGAGAAAAATTTTAGACAAAATTTCAGAGGGAGAATATTTTTGAGAAAGAAAATATTTTTTAAATTTACAAAATACATAATATTTTTCATTTTTAAATTTATATTATTATCAAACATAATTACATATAATTATTTTAGTAAAAGATGAAATTGTAAAAATTATTATAAACCTACATTTCATTACCTTATTTTACACTCTCAAATGGGAACATGCCAAATCTTCTAAACATCTGGAAATGGATCCTATCATGTGAAATTTTCACATGACTTGGTCATGTAAAAGATTTTACTGTTGATTTAGAAACTAAGATCTAGACAGGACACATAATATAAAAGAATTAATAGTAAAAGTCACACATGACTAGGTAATGGAAAAATTTCACATGAAAGCATCATTTTCCCCTCTAAACTCCCTCCCTTCCTTACTTTTCATTCTCTGTTAATATCTTCTCTTTTCTTTCTCTCAACTTGCAAATACATCCTTAAGTAAAGAGCATAACTCATTTGGAAATGCATAAAGTTGTCAAAATCAAGATTATATATAGAATTAAAAACAAATTTAAAGCATAATCAAAAGATTATAATGCACATCATAAGATCTTATTGAAAAATCATTCACATATATATTTTATCTAGGGTTATTAAGTAATGTAATTATACTTAAAATTATATCGGTATAACTTTATTTTAATTGACCTTAAAATCAAATGAGCCATTTAATTGTACTCCAATTTTCACTAGTTTGAATTATGGTTGAGACACAATATAATTGACACAAAGCCCATAAAGCCCAAAACAAATGAAAAAAAAAAATGCAAAAAGCAACGAGAAAGATACAGCAGCACACCATCGCTGATAAAAGGAGAACCACGGCAGACCACGCCCTCACCTGCAATCATATTGTACATCGACAAAACAGAAGCTGAAGAAAACCCAAAAAAAAAAAAAAAAAAGAGCCTCAACATTGAGGCATTTATGCCAAACCAAACACGCAATTGATGAAGCAAATCACACAGCATGCTAGCCTTCTCATCTGGCAAATTGGAGGGGAAAGAGCAAGCATATGGAAGCAAAGACTCCGTTGAGCCACCCATCAGATAGAAATCGAACTGCCCACAAAATTATTCAGTCAACGTTATACATGCTCTTATTGGAACATGGCTTTTTGGTTATTTTTTTCTATTTTTTTTTTTTTTGATGCATTAGCACATAGATTTGCAAATTATTTAAGTTTCTCGCTACTAAATCACTTTTAGTGGCTCCAAAATTTTTTTTATTTAATTTTCGAAGAAAAAGACGAAAATTAACCGCTGATTCTCTAAGATAAAGTTTATGATTACGCCTATTTTTACACAAATATTAATTGATAAATGTACTTGTATATAGCAAAAATGCAATATAAATACATAAAATCTAATTTAAATGTAAATGAATATAAAATGGTTTCTGTTTTATTAAATTTAATAGAAATAGTAGAAAGTACCAATTCATATAAATAACTATCCATTATAATGAAGGACTCATAATGATTTCTCATTTTCTCCTATTTCTGTTGGTTGATAGTATAAAATTATTTTATATTATCAGTATATACTAATTAAACTCAAATACATATTATACAAAATTATCTTATACATCATTTTGAATAATATTTTTTTAGAATTTAATTTAAATACACTGACAACCAATAGAAAGTGACAACTCATATAAATAACCACCTATTATAATAAGGGGCCACCATGATTTCTTATTTTTTAATATTTCTATTGGTTGACAGTGTAAAACTATTTTAAATTATCAGTATATATCAATTAAACTCTTTTTTTTTTTTTTTATCGCATACCAATGATTTGATTTTTCGTTCTCTTGCTGTAATAGTTTACATATGAGGTGACGTGAAGTTGGTAGTGTATGGAATAAAAGCATAGTTAGGGGAAGCAAAATCATATCCTACTAGCAACCCTAGATTAATAACATGCCTTCCGCCGTGATGCCTGTAATCGGGAACTCCTGTCTGTTACTCCTAGGTATCATGTGCTACATGTTATATATATATTTTTCCTTATTCCTTCATATGTTACTTATCTTTTATGAAGTTTGGTTACTTCTTATTGTTCTTTTTTTAATCCAGGTATCGTATCAAGATCAGAGTCATGGATGATTCTGATTCAATATCTTTTCTTATCTTTGATAGAGATGGTACCCAGTTGCTGAACCAATCATGCGAAGAGATGCTTCGACCCCTTTTGAAGGTTGCTTTATTTTATTGTTTTAAGTTTTTCAATGTAATTACTCCGATGTATATGTGAAAATTTCTTAACATATATTCTTTTTGTACGACAGATCGGAGAAACTCAACTCCTCCAAAGGAGTTGCTAGCATTAATGGAAAGAACCTTCCTTTTTAAGATTGACGTGAAAACAAGTGAAAATCAGAACTTTGAATCATTGTACATAGTGAAGAGGATGACAGATGGCCCGAACTTAATCGAGAAATTCAAAGCTTCCGCTCCACCTGCTATTCTATTTGATTTGCACTTCCTTATTTTCAGTTATGATTTGGTGATATTTATTGGTTTGCCCTGATTGAATAATTTTGATATGTTGAATTTTGTTTGGGTAGGATGTTGATTGTACTGTTGGATCAATTGGTGAAAGTAAAATTTGTTCTATTGATGATGTAGAAATGACATGAATGCAAAGGTTACCATCTTTTTTTCACTGCCCTTAAAATTCATAAGTCTCATGTGAGACACACATACATTCATATACTGATTTGTTTTAAACCTAGTTTATCTCTCTATCATGCAGTATTTGATGGCTGACTTCTCAGTGGCAGACTGTGAAATGGGTAATGCAAATCCTGGAACATATGAGACACTGTCTGTGAGTGATGCTGCTAACCTGACTCCATGCAAGAGGCTATCTGATGAAGCAGTTGCTAATTGTGAAGAAGATAGTTTCAGCTGCAAACTGATCAAGACTATCAAGCAAGAGAAGGTTGATTGAAGCTTCATGAATTTAGAATGATATTTCGCTATCAAGGGTTATTAATGTTATGTCTTTTTGCTTTGATAACTTCCACTTTGGGATCATTTTGGTTGTTGTCATGTTTATCTTTAAGTACTTGGACAAGTTGTGGTTGTAAGGACTTTGTTTTTAATTAGTTATGCAATGGTTATTAAGGACAAGTTATGGTTGTAAAGTTTTTTGTTCTTATTATCTGCTGTTTTTGTCATTATCACTTTGGTTGTTTTCATCATGAACTACCCCATTCCTACAGTAAGGTCTCTCTATCCTGCTTCCGAGAATTACTTTGCTTGGTTAATTTTAACTATAGCATTTTAATAATCTTATAGCTGATATCTCACTATTTATGGATGTCACGGGTTAAGGGAGCATTTTACAAGTTCAAATTCTGATAAAGTTCAACATTATTTGGGAATTGAAGTTCTCAAAACAAGTTCAATTTATTTGCTGTAACGAAGTATGATATGTATTATGATACTTATTGTAAGCATAATCATAATTTGATCCAATGGTCTATTATATAATATACTTGATGTTTATGCTCGTACACCATGTTATGCATTGAATTTATCATTCTTAATTTACTAAGTAAATAAAACTTCAAATCCTAAATAACTAAATATAAGTAGTTTCATTATGTTTTTGTAATCTTAATTAATAGATTAGCATGTATTTCCATTTAACTAAAATTAATATATAACTTAAACTGTATTCGTTACGGATTTTCATCATTCTTAATTGACTATGGCATTAACATAGTAACTATTGCTCAATTTCAATTTGCAATTTTTTTTCCATCACATGGTAACCTATAATTTTTTACCAATAAATAAAAGTTCAAACCCCAAATAAGTAAACATCAGTAGTTCCATATATTAGCATATATTTCTATTTAAGTAAAATTAATATATAATAAAAGTCTAATTATCATGGATTTTTATCATTCTTAATTTACAATATAGTTAAGATAATGACTTTGCTTAATTTCGTTTTGCATTTAACATTTTACGTTATATACTAGCCTATGACTTTTTTTCCCCAATAAATAAATGTCCAAATCGTAAATAACTAAGTATAAGTAGTTTCACTTTTTTTCGTTTTTAATCTTTCTCGCTATATTAGCATATATTTCTATTTAACTAAAATTAAGAGTTAACTTTAACTGCATTCATCATGGATTTTAATCATTCTTAATTTACTATGCTGCTCAATTTCAATTTGCATTTTATTAAGGAAAAGAGAAGCTATTCATGTAGATGCTCATATTCAATATTAAGGGAAAGAGACGCTACTCATGTAGATGCTCATACTAAATATTAAGGAAAAAAGAAGCTACTCATGTAGTTGCTGATGTTGAACAGGGAAAAGAGAAGCTACTCATGTAGATGCTCATACTGAATATTAAGGAAAAGAGAAGCTGCTCTTGTAGTTGCTCATATTGAATAGGGAAAAGAGAAGCTATTCATATGGAAGATCATACTGAATAATGGCTCAATTCATTAATGATAATGTATGATTTTTTACCAATAAATAAAATTTCAAATCGTAAATAACTAAATATAAGTAGTTTATTTTATCTTTTTTTTTTTTTTTTTTTTTTATCATCTACAATAGATACCACATATCTTTTTACTTTAACTATAATGGATATGGATATTACTATTAAGAAGATTGCAGATTGCAGATTGCAAATGATTATGACAAAAGGAACAGTGTAAACGTGGCATAGTTTCTTCTTTACATTTCTTCGTAGACAAATTCGATATCATCTGGATTTATTTCATTAGTCATTTACTGATTATGATATTAACTAAAAAGTGAAAATTACATCGTATCATATCATTAATATTTATTATCAATTTTTGTAGACATTATATCGACACAGTAACAAAATCCCCATGAGAGTGACTGAATTACTAAAAAGGTTTACAAAATTCAATCAGCACAACTTCTAACATTAGTCTAACATGTCACGCAAAACCAACTAATACCTAAAGAAACAAGGCTCTCAATAGAGTTAGGCCCTTCATTGCGGAGGAGTTCAGGGATTCCGCAACAATGCTCTTCCTTGATTTCAACACTTACAAATCCGATGCCAGTAGAGGTTACACTGCAGGCATTGCCCAATATATCATGCGATATCGCAACTTCAAAGATGCACGCACATGGATTTCTCTTCTATTCGAATGATGAGATTGATGAGCGTTCAGCCTTTTTCTCTTCTACTTGGACTTCGATCCCAAGCAGCGAATATGGGGTCAGTATATACAGGACACGAGGCTGTGTCTTCACTTTCTTCCCCTCTCACTGTTCACAAAGTACTTTCCTCGATCCTTCTCTTGCCTGCCCCTGCTGACGCCTAAACAAAAAGGGAACAAGTTTAGGGTTTCTACACGTGCCAATTTGGATTTGCCAACAAATCTAGGGTTGATGTTTCTTTCCTCCAGCTCCCTCTTATGTGGGTGCTCCCCTTTTGCTTTTTTGGGTCAGCTGTGGGATCCCTTTGCGGTCTGATCTGTTGATGGGTTATGGGCCCATCCATGGGCTATTAGTGCTTTTCTGTCTGATTGTTTCGTAGGGCTTTTGTGTTATAGGTTTGTTTTATGGGCTTTTCTGTTTTGTGTCATCTCTCTCTTGAGTTGATGCTTGCAAATTGCATCCCCCTCTTCGCCCCTAATTTTGTGTTTAAGTTCGTCGTATTCTACTGGTCCAAAAAAATCAAAATTTTTTTTATATATAAATAAACTAGTATTTTTAACCTGTATACCGTATGGGTGTAAATTTTGTGAAATATATAATATAATTTAATGTAATAATTTAGGATTTAATTGATATGTATTATTATTGTAAAGAAGTTTTATATAGACATCTAATTATATATTACCACATCAATACAAAAGTTTGACATAACCACCCGTTACTTTAAAAGTTTTACAAATATCAGCATGTAATTGGATGAAAGTGTAAAACTCTTATACACTGTTAGTGTATACCAATTAAAATCAATAATTTATTATTGAAATTTTATTATTTTATTACTTTATTTTAAAAGTTTGACAACAAAAATTATAAAAATTAAATTAAAATATAGTCATATAAAATAATTTAACATGTTGTAAAATTAAAGACATGTAGAATGAAATAAAAATGTAAATAAATAGTATAATTATCAAAATTTTATTGAATAAATGAATTATTTTAAAATTATTTTACATAAATTCATACTTTATAATAACTCATCATTGAAAATATAATTTGTTTTATAAAAATATGCACTTCCAATTTTTAAATAAAAACTGAACATCTAAAAAAAATAATAATTTTTCCCTTTCCAATCCATTTCTTTAACCTTGTAATTTGAAAGAAAAATTTCATAGATGTATTTTAGATAATTTATTGTTTAAAGTATAATTCATTTTCTATGGACATCTACTTTCAAATTTTAAGTATACTTAGAACAACTCCAAAAAAAAAAAAAAAATATTCCATTTACGTGCTTCTACCCTTTCTCCAACCTCTAAATAATGTAATTTTAAAGAAAAGTTGCATAGAACTATTCTATATAGTAACTTATCATTAAAAGTATGTTTTGTTTTATAATAATATCTCTAGCTAATTTATAAGCAACGATTATACAACCAAAAAAATTAATTCCTTTTCCCTCACCTTCTTTTTCTTTAACCTTTTAGTAAAATGACTTTAAAGAATTTCACAGAAGCTTCTTGTTTAACAATTAATTATTGAAAATAAAATTCACACAAGCCTTTTAGTAAAGTGACTTTAAGTTATGAAAGAATAATTCACAAAAAAAAAAAAAAATCATTCAATTTTGATCTCCCATTTCTCCAGTCCCTAATAAAGTAATTTGAAAGCAAAATTATAAAACAAATATTCACTTTCTATTTTTAAGTGAGGATT
Organism: Pterocarpus macrocarpus; assembly: GCA_031439585.1. Lineage (NCBI taxonomy): Eukaryota > Viridiplantae > Streptophyta > Magnoliopsida > Fabales > Fabaceae > Pterocarpus > Pterocarpus macrocarpus. The sequence goes on from CM062514.1 coordinate 38,089,195, forward strand.
GAACAACCGAAAAAATTCGATTTCCCTATCTCTCTCATCTCCTTAGCTCCATAGAACTAAAATTTTAAAGAAAAAATTTTCATAAAAGCATTTCATATAACAACTCATTGAAAGTGTAAATCCTTTATAAACATATCTATTGCCAATATTTCAGTGAAGATCAAACAACCCAAGAAATTTGGTGGTTTAAATATATTTTTAGTTTCTATAAATATATATTATTTTGATTTTAGTCCCTTAAAAAAAATTGACTTTTAGGTCCTCTTTTTTTTTTCAATATTACTTTTTTCATTCGTACTATTTTAAATTTTGGTCTCTATAAGTATTTTAAATTTACATTTAGTTATTACAAATATAAAAAATTTTATTTTTGCTTCTTATAAATATTTTAAAAAATCTTCTTTTGATTCTTATAAATATCATCACTTAACAATGTTGACTAATGATTGAAACCAAAATAATAATATTGGAAAAATGGGATCAAAAGCTAAAGAAAAATTTTAAAAGGACTAAAATCAAAATGACCTATATATATAGGGATTAAAAATATATTTAAAACCAAAATTTATTTTGTTTTTCTCTCCCTTCTTTTTCATTAGTTTTCTAATAAAATAATTTTAAAGAAAAATCAAAATAAGTACTTCGTATACATTTATTTATTAAAAATATAATTTATTTTATAAAAATACGTACATCCATTTTTTATATGCTAATTGAACTGAAAAAAAAATTAATTTATTCCCCTCACCCTCCCCTTTCATTAATCTTGTAGCAAAGTAATTTTAATAAAAAGATCCACTTAAATATTTCATATAATAATTCATTATTTAAATAATTTGTTTTATAAAGTTGGAAATGTAATTTGATTTATAAAGATATTGCCTTACTATTTTTTAAGTCAGATTGAACAACTTAGAAAAATTCATTCTATTGTTTTTTCTCTTATTCTTTAGCCTCCTAATAAAGTAATTTCAAATAAAAAAAATGCATAATTTAGTTTCATAATTAATTATAAGGATATAGACTCGCAATTTTCATGCAATATAATTACTAATTTATAGATTTACTGAATGATATAACATTAATATAAAACTTTTAATTTCCAAGTAATTTATGACTATGAAATTTCAAGCAGAATTTTTTTTCCTTCTAACGTGAATCGGAACATTTTTAAATATAGATTATTTAAAACTTCTTATAATCTGTTGTCAATTTTTCTTATTGTTTCCATTCCTTATTTATTATCACGAGGAGGAAACAAAATTTCTACCTATCATTAATCATCACCAACACAATTTAATCTCCACTATCCACTTCAATTGTGATAGTAACAACTTCTAGCTATCGTTGCACAGGCAAAAAACCGTGAATGAATAGGCCTGTAGATTAGTGGGTATCCTTTCAAAACCAAACCATATGCATGAATGAGTAATAATGAGTAAAAATTGGTAACATCTGTAACATAAATAATAAATAATTTATTTTCGAAATAAATGATTTGCAGTGAAGTAATAGGCAAGATATTCAATTTGATTGGACGGTATGGGAAACAAATGGGATAGTGGATAGAATTTAAATTTTAAAATTAAATTTTATTTTATTTAAATTATGAGTTTAATTTAGGTGCATTAACAGATTTTATACTGTCATCCAATCAAAATCTTCTATTTATATGACCATTAAAATAGTGAATAACCATATCAAAGAATTTTGCTTATATGACAATTTATAATTAAATGTCTGTGTAAAAAAAATTTATACTGATTGTACATTCAAATTAAATTCTTAAATTATTGGTGGAAGCTTTTCATTAATAGTATTTTTTTAAAAAGAAAATTGTACAAATCTCTAATTGGATAACACTTGTCAAAAGTTTTCAGTTTGTGGTTCTAAATTATTTTATGTATATAGATAAAATGGAACGCTTGTTGGAATTAAACTCACTTCCAAGTAAAACTGAATTTTGAGTAGGAATGACTACTTCTCTTGCCAGATTGAAACTTAAAAGTATTCATGCACAATGAAAATAAAAATTATTTTCCAAAACAAGTTTTTTTTTTTGTGGTCAGTAAAACAAGTTGTTTGTTGAGGAATTATTGAAGGATGTGTTCAAATATTACAAAAATTCATCATGTATTCCGCTTCTCATAAAAACATGCATACCATGATTTGTTTTTTAATAATACTAGTGTCTTGGTGCGCCAACAAAACAAAAATACTAGTGTTTTGTACTGGTGCAACACACAAGAATTAAGAAAAAAGTTAAATTATATTTAATTAAAATTTGAAATAACAAATAAAATAATCATTATTTTTAAACTGTGGTCAAGTAGGTATATTATTATATGATTCAAGTAATAATGTAATTTGTAGCTAAAACTCACTCTAATGTAATAATTTAGTTGCACATTGTTCTGATTAGAGAGTGCTTTTGACACTAAGTATGAGGTTCTTGGGTTTGTAAGGGTGTGTTTGGTTTGTGAAAATATTTCTTGTTTTCATTTTCTGAAAAAGATTTTCATTTTCAGATTTTATGGATTTACGAAATACGTTTGGTTTGTCTGTTTTCAAAAAGAAAAAATAATGAAAATATGTTTGATTTGCCTGTTTTTAAATTATATTTTCAAAATAAAATTTGAGATAATAAAATTATATTTATTATTAAATAATGAAATTGATATATATATTTGATATTAGTATTTTGTTCATCTATTAAAAATATTTATTAAAATAATAAATAACTCTATAAAATATTAAGAATAAAATAAGTTACTTACTTTTTAAGTTATTTTTTTATTATTATCAATTAGTATGTTTTGATTTGTACATAGATAATATTTAAATATTATAGTTAATATTATTTTATTATATATACTGTTAATATAAAGTATAGACATTTAATTATATATTATCATATCAACAAAAATATTTGATTCATTACTTTAAGAATAATACAAATATAAATATATAGTACATTTTTTCTCTCTTGTTTTGTTCTTTTTTTTTCTTTTTTTCCTTTTGAAAAAAATTAAATGATTGGTAAAAATAAAAAAATGAGTAGTAGATTTCGAACACACACCACAAGGTTTCTAGGCTCAACATAGAGCCAACTAAGCTATCAATTTCTTTTTGTACATTTTGTCCTTTTTGTTTCTTTTGTCTCTTTAAAAAATTGAATGATAGACAAAATTGTGAAAATTGTGTGAAGAGAGATTCGAACCCTCACCCTCGAGCATGTAGGCCAACGTGCAAGCCGCTGCACTGCCAGCGTAGAGATGTCAGCTTTGGTCATTAATAATATATAACAAAATCCCTGCGAAATTGCGTTTAAAAAAACCAGAAAATCCTCCGCGATAATCGAAGGTGGGTTGTGCAGGGTGAAAGTAGTAGAATTCCACTTATTTACCACTATGCCACCGCATTTTTGATGAAAATATTTTCAACTTTCAGAGTCAAATACTTTGAAAATACTGAAAACGTGAATTCAGCATTTTCAATTTGTATGTGTTTTTAACATTGTTTTCAATAAAAATATTTTCAATCATACAACACCAAACATATTTTCAGCCTTTATTTTCATTTTTAGTGAAAATGAAAATGAAAATCCTCAAACCAAACACCACCTAAGCTTTAGAGAAAATGTGAAAATGTAAGGGTGAGAAATTACCCATCCAAGGGTGGTTCGTGGTTCTTGACAGTAAACGGATACACCCACCACCAAGATCCTTTGAGGGATGATGGGGCACATTTCCCTCAATGGACTCCAAGATGTTCAAGTACTTGAGATAACTCTAGGGTACTTAGATTGGCTGGGTTTGGCCTTGGCTATGTTTGCTCGGCTCAAAGGGTTCTGGTTATGTTGTTCTTTGATGATGGGTATTTGGTTGGTTTTAAGATGGGTTCAGCTTAACCCAACTTGGGTTTCAAGTTAGTTTAGCTTGTTCAAGTTATGGAGCTTATGCAACTTGTGCAATTTGTTTAACTTGGTTCGACAAAATCAGTTGACTTTATGATAAGGACGTGTCCTTATCATTGGAGAAGCTGTTGTCAATGCTTGGCTGGGTGTGGCCATGCTGAAAACATGTCTCGATCCTAAGAGAGTGTGTATGTCCTTTTGTTAGCTACTTTTCTGAATAGCTTGGTCTTGGTTAAGGCAAAAGGAATATAGGCAAGGTGGATATTAGGGAATCTTTACTTTCCTAGTGAACCTAGAACTTGTCTCTTTAGGGTGGGGAGCCTAAGAGCATCTTCTGAGCATCCTGCAAAGGAGGATCTTTAACCTCATCTCAAGATCCAAGTGGTGTCTTTTGCTAAGAGATTTCTATTGAGTCAATGCTGCATCTCAAAGCATGCCAAACTATATTAGTGTAGATAATTCTTAGGATCTTCTTTTGCTCTTGTTTGTTATAATCAAAATATTGTCTTGAGATAGATAATTAAATCTTTTGAATATTTTCTCTCTTTTATTACATTTCATAACTTGCTTCTAAACATCTCTCTATCTATCACTTACTAGTGTTTTCCAAAAAATACTTAAAGGAGATTTTATAAAAGAGGTCCTACAGATAAAAACCTGAATCTAACATACTTGCTTCCGCTATCCAAGGAGATATACTTGAGAAAATTTGATTAAGCTTTTCTGGTTGGAAATAGTTTCAAGGCTCAATTCAACCCCCCTTCTTGTGCGCCAACCCATTTGTGAAAATTGAAAAGGGAGATAAGTGAGGGAAGGTTGGTTTAGTTTGATTAGCAAGCACTTTTGTGATTCACTTGTAAGTGATGTCACAAAGGGATATAGATATATCGAAATTGATTCAGGAATAAGGTCTTTCAAGTTTCAAGACAAGGGCGAGGAAAATGCTATTAACCTAGCTTACCTCTTCTATATTCTAAAAAACTTCTTGGATACAATTAGTTACTTGTTTACCCATGATGTGCCTAGATCATAGTAGAATAAAGCAGTGAAAGCATTGGTGCCTTGGAATTCTTGACAGCCCCCATAGAAAAGAATGCGTGTTTGACCTCTTCTTCAGTTACTTCTTTTACCAAATCTTGGATGCTGTCATTTCCTAGAATTAGGAAGGTTTAATTAGTTGTCAAGGTAAGCATGTTTAAAGATAGCAAATGCATAAACCTTGCCTCAACATGCCTTGCCCTACAATAGGTTTGCCCATTTTAGAAAATTGATTAACCCATCTTAGAAAATGGGTTGGAGTTGTCAACCCATCCAAAAATTAAAAATAAAAAAATAAAAAAGAAAATAAATTGACAAGTTGGCGGGATAACCCATATAAAAGGAATTAAGTTAAGTAAGTTGAAAAAAAAGGACAAAAAAGATGAGCTAGGCAGGTCAACCTGCGAATTAACCTTGCTTTGTAACTTGCCAACAAAAATTAAAAAAATAATTGAATGACTAGACTGATTAACATGTCCTGCCTTGCCATAACCCGCAGGTTATGCCAGGGGTTAAAATAACCCGTCTAAGAAAATAGGCTGCAAAATATCCAATCCACCATTTTTGGTAGGTTGAATAGGTTGATCCATCAAGTTCAACCTATTTTGCCATTTCTAGGCAGATTGCTATTCTTTTTGTAAAATGTTATTTGTAAAATCTCATAGCCATCTTCTAAAGATCCCTAGGATCCTCTTCTCATTGATCATCCCACATCCTCAATATAATAACCCTACTCTTGCATCTTTGGCCTATAGTATTGAGTTGTGGTAATGAGTGTGTCTATCTCCATCATTAATCTACTTAGCATGAGGTATTTGATGCTAGAGGATCTCTTTTTCTAGAAGTTTGTTTAACCCTTGATTGAATTTACATTCTAGTTCCTCCAAGAGAAGGTTGCTACACCTAGTCTTGGCCATCAAGTCAAACTAATATAAGGTATTAATAAAAAATTTGGACCTTTTCTAGAATTTTGATAGTTGCCTTTCGAAAATTCAAACTCCAAAATGGATTAGCTATGGCTTGTTCCAATATTATCTAGCTCATTTACACAAGGCCCCCTCAATGTGTATTTTGTTCCAACCAAACCTAAATCTATGTGGAAAAAAAAAAACTAAATCCGTTGTCATTATCACATGAGTTTACTAAATCCTTTAAAAGATTGGCTTTTCTCTAGTTAAACTAATCTCCCCTTTTCTTCTCACGCTCATTACTAGTATTCTTGATTTCACCACCAACCAATCAAACATCTCCAATATTTAAAGAAACTAATGAAGCATTATCCCAACAATAAACTAAAATGAGCTTGTTGTGCCACCTCACATGGTTTGTAATCCTACCTAGTCACTTGTCAATATGACACCTTCAACTACGTCTAGGGGTTTAGGTGGGATTAGGGATGTAAGTGGATTAGGTCAACCTGATAAACTTGATCTATTTGAATTGAACATATTAAATTGATTTTGGGTGGTTCGGTTCATAGGGTCAATCAGATATGATCCAATTAGAACTAACTAGTGTTTGGTTTGGTCATCGAATATGGGGTTTTGCAACTTGATACCCAACTCGACTCGAACCCTCTATATTCTTTTTTTTCTTGAAAAAATAACATATTGAAATGACAATTATTTGATATTTGTGTTTCTTTTAATTATGTTAATGACAATATTAGAATGATTTAGCCTTTGGATATTATAATAGAATTTGAAATTTGCTTATATAAAAATTTTGATGCTTTATGATTATTTTTTGTTGTATTTTTTTTTTTTTTTTGGGGAAAGCTGGGAAAAAAAATTTAAACGAGTAATCTAATTACTCAAACCAAACCAACCTGAGTTTGATTGGTTCGGTTTAATTCGGATATGGTCAAAAGATTTCATGAATTTGAACCAACCAAGCCAATTAAAATTGATCAATTCAGATTTGTTTTTCCTTCAAATCCGACCTGTATCAACCCATTTACACCCCTAGGTGGGATACGATAAATTACCATCTCCACTAGGTGGTTATTACATTAATCCACCCCATTTGCTGGACCACTTACGGTTTAGAAGATTTTAACAGTTAGATATTATTTAAACCATTGATATTTAAAGTTATAATAATTGCATAAAATTATAAAAGAAAATAATAATTTTGAAAATTACTAAACTAATCTTTTTTCAATCTCTAATCTCCCTTCCAACCACCCATCCTTCCCCCCCTTACCCCTCCACACACACGACAATGGCACCCTGCATCACAAGGTGGATGAATTGCTGCAAGCACTCTTGCTGGATAGAATATCATGGGCACCAGCTAGTAAACATTTAAAGTAACCGTTGTCTCTGTTTTGAAACAAGTTGAAGAAGAGGAAGACGAAAAAAGAAAAAAGAAAACAATTGCCAACCTAAAATGAAGTTTCCAGTTGCAACATGTTCTTGCTAGCAATAAGAAACTCAACAAATGTCGTTATTGTAACAAATCAATGCTCCATTTGAATCAATGTTCTCAATCCCCTTTCATTTGTAAATTGACAGTGTCAGTGGAAAGAATAATATTGAAATTTTATGAACATATATATTAGGGATGAAATCGAAATAAAAAAAAAAAAAAACTTTTGGTAAGGAATCGAATATCCCGAAAAGATCATAGACAAAACTAAAGTTTTTGTCTATTTTTTATTAGATTAAACGTTATAAGATATTCTTTTGTGAACATTTAAGCAAGATGTAAATTATTATTATTATTTTTGACGGATAAGCAGGATGTAAATTAAATTAGTGACTTTTCCTTTTATTTTAATATTTAGTTTGTACCAACGGGGCATTTCTTGACTTTAGAATTTTATATCTTTTATAATTATTTTTTTGTATAATTTGTTGTTTATATATTATACATTGTATGTTTAATTCAATTTATGTTTTAAACTACCTGTCGAAAAAAAATTATGTTTAAACTAATGGTTTGTCTATTATTATTCAGGGACTTTTCTTACATATTGAAAGTGATTTTTTTATTATTTTATAAAATTTAGTTAAAGTTTTTGGTTAAAATGCAATAAATTTTCTTCAACTGTATGTCAATTTAAAAAATTTTCTTATGATTCAAAAATAAAAAAATTGATTATTTCAACTTTTTAAAAGAGCATACTGACTCACTATACGAAAGTTTTTATACATACACAAGCAGTTAACTTTATGTCGTACTATATATTTTGTTAAATTTAAGAAAGCAAGTTGTAAAATTTTAAATCACACAAACATATTTTAAAAATAAGCTATAATTAAAGAAAAGTTTTTGCATGTCAATGTACTTTTTTTCTAAAAAATTTTAATTTTGATACACTATCATATTTATACATCTAATTATGGTCACGTTAGCAAAGGCGTTTTACGTGCATATGCATTGCCTCAAAAGTCTCCCATAATATTAACATGTGACATGCTTTGTTGATAATATAATTTTTTTTTATATTATTAATGCTTCAAAATCAAACTCTTTCTTAAAATTAAAACCGTGGGTCACACATCTACCCATTCTAGTCGATAGTGTTTGCGCTCTTTAGTGCACCCCCCCCCCCCCCCTCTTCCCCTTTAGCAATTTTTATTTTCTGTCTTGCTGGCTAACACTTGCTCCAAGAATGGTGTAGGGGATTGAAGATGAAAGGCATTAGTTTATGTCAAGGCACAGTTGTCAACTATTGATGTCATTTACAACTACTGCTCTCTCACTTGATGGTTGCTTACAAGTTACAACCATCCAAATATAAAGGTTTAAGCAAACAAAGATTACAAGAAAATCGGCAAGCATAGTTGTCAAGTGGCATGTGCAACAACGTCTGAGCAATTGTTAACATGCCGCCAAGTACTAACTTCTATGATAGACTAGGAACAGTTTATTTGGTCTACCATTAACATTCCAATTGCTATAGAAAGAGTTTCTAGATGGGATTTATATTCACATTTCTATTTGGAACATATATGTTATAACAGATCCATTCATGTGGGATTATCATCTGATTTTCCATATTAAGAACCATTAGTTCAAGACAAGTCGGAGAACCATAAATTATTCAATATTCATATCCTATATACACAAATAGTTATAGATGCTGAGATTGAAAGAACCTTTTTCTCCTTACAAACATACAGTACAAGCTACTAGTAGCAAATATTATATATATGGCTGTCCTTTTAAAAATTAGGGGAGAGTCTGCATAAATCAATTTTTAAAACAATAAGAAATATGATGATTTAAAAGTTATTTGTTCCCAAACTTTCAGCAAAAGAAAGTCATCAATTTTGAACATGCCTGGAGACTCTCAAAAGCATTTATACCACATGAAAGACCAGTTTGAAAAAAGTTTCTCAAAATGTGATAAGGAAGATGGCCTGACCGCAGTCTTTCTCTTAATATCTAGTAAACCATAATCCAATGTAGAAGTTAGTTTATATGTGCTCCATCCAAACACAGAACAATTTGCATTTGAAAACAGATTGCTGTTCCTGAAAGAGAAATGATATTGTTTAGACATACCACTTTTGCCCGACACACTGCCCGAAAAATCAAGTAGAGAGAGTGGACCTCATGATTTTTTTCTGAGTGGGTGTCGGGTGGGATGTATAACATCCTATATCCATATGACACTACTCTTAGTGAAATGTGATTCATTTCTACCTCGGTGAGTCAACTTGTAATTGTGAAACAATATCTTGAATAGGAAGTCAAGATAACCAAAGTCAAAGCAAGATTTCAAGTCTACTAGAACAAGTTGCTAGCAAAAGCAATGAAATAGAATTCAGCATGCAACAATAATTTTCATTTATTGCAGTTACTTTGAAAACCCTTGCCAATCTAGCAAAATTTTCTCAACCAACTCTCAATAGCATGCACAGACAGATTGAATTCACTCGATATCATTGCCACTAGACAGTAATTTGCAATTTCATCATGACGGAAGATCATCATGGCATCATCCCAAAAAATGCTCACTTATTCTTTCACTCATCTACATCTATCATTAGATTTCAGAGCAGGTGGCAGCCACAAACAACTTAGCTTAGAACCCTTTATTCCCATTGTTGTTGTTGCTGAACTCTGTCTCTTGGGGACAAAAGCCAAAGCTTCTAAAGCTTCAACTACTGATCCTGTGAACCTGGAAACCTACTTCAGATGAAGAAGAGAACCCCACGTAAATCTAGCAGGGAGTAGGATGGAAATCACAATTGCATTGATTCAAACCAGGTGCTGTACATCCATGTTATATGATACAATACGAGGTCGTTTTTTATCTGAGTTAAAAGTAACAAAAGGATAAGAAATTATGGGAAGATTGTTGCGAGTTGTTACAATCTTTTGGTGAATCAGTTTTTAAAATTGAATTTTGTTGGCCACGGTTTACTCAATGGAGTTGACCACGCCTGCAAAATAGAGTGCAAGGCAGAATTCTGGTACCTGGAACTCAGGATCAATTGCCACGTTACCCCATCCTAAAATACTTTCCTACCCTTTCTCAGAAAAACCAAAGAAAATAATAAAGTGTCTATTATATTATGTTTGCAATTAAGTATCAGCTGCAATTAAGTGTCCATGTTAGTGTATTATATGACATATCTGTAATTTATTGAGGATAGTTAGTTAATCTATAAATACATTTGAATTTGTAATTCATCAGCATCCACTGTATCTGGGCTGTTATGATCTTTATCCTAATTCCTTGTGTCTGACTTATAGCTCTAGTGCTACTCTTTAGGTCTTGATTGTAACTACTTCTATTCGCGCTTCACTCAAATTCATTCATTGAAAAGGAACAATCATCCCCGTTTGAATTGATTTTTTTTTTGAAAAAAAATATATTTTTTTAAATAAGTACTTTTATAAATTTTTAATAATATTTAAATATAACTTTAAGAAAAAATGTTTGCAATAAAAAAATTAATTTATCATTTTTTTTAAGTTAGCAATGCCTAACATCTGAAAAAGGTAAAAATAAAAATAATTTTTAATAAAATTATATTCTAAAAATATCTTTTATTTTTATTAATATTTATCATCTATATATATATATATATATATATATATATATATATATATATATATATATATATATATATATATATATATATATATATATATATATATTTTTTTTTATCCCTTATCAAATCCTAATTTTCCCTCCATGTTCTACTCTCTCAATACTCTCGAGGTGAAAACTCCATCGCCGCAACAGCCTACACTTTTCCAGGTAACTCTTGTTCTTTGTTTTGATTGAGTTTTCCTCTGTGTTTTACTATTTTCAAGTAGGAAAAGTAAGCCATTGCTTTAATGATAGCAAACCAAAGATAAAAAGAATTATAAACTAATGTATAGACATGGACTTTCTTTGGTGTCTCCCATGAAAGGGACCCGCATGTCACCTCCGAATTCAGAAGCGCAGACAAAATGAACATGCGTATTTTCAAAAGACAAATGTTTTTTTAACTATTAGAATAGGGAGATATTTTGAATATTTAAAGATAGAAAGAAAAAAAATAAAAAAAAAATAAAAAAATGAAATAATTGATGGAAAGAGAAAAAGCTAAGAGAAAGTGTTGAAGTATTCAAATTTTTGATACATACAAATAATATATCTCTTTTCAATAAGGGGGTGTGAAAAGTGGAAATAGTTATGATAAAACCATATATAAGATATTCTGGATTCATTCATTTAGGCTCTCGTAAATTTTTCCTGAAAAGGAATAATGTGTGAGAAAAATAAATAATCATTACCTATGGGTGTCATTGTGTTAATAAGAATGAATGGTTATAGCAATAAAATAATAACATTAGAATAAATGTTTATCAATATTAGCTTCTTTTTTTATTTGTTCTTTATGGATTATTTTTTGAATAAATTTTACAATTTCTTGTGTTAGTTTTTGCAAACAAATCTATTATGCATAAATAGTATATACTTAAAGGCATGTTAACAAGGTTCATATATGCAAGTTATGGTTAGTTATATATCAATTTTTATTCATGATTATTGTGTCATAATTTGACAATGTTTTGGGATTGTCTTATTTTATGACTATTGGGAATGGAAAATATAGCATGCCTTCGAAACTAATTCCTAGAAGGGCTAGAGATGAAAATTCAATTAAAAGGTCAACGCCAGAAAAAATCAAATGGAATGAACTCACTATTGAAGCTTTTTTAATTGTATGTATTGAGGAAATTGTTGCTGGAAATAGGCCTTATGCTCACTTCAATAAAGAGGGTTGGAAGAATATAATTGCCAGGTTTAATAAAAACATGGGTAACTATGACCAAAAACAACTAAAAAGTAGATAAGATTCTCTAAAAAGCTATTTTACTCTATGGGCCAAGCTTGTTGAGAATCGGACTGGTTTATGATGGGATCCAGTGAAAAAGACCATAGAAGCACCTCCAGAGTTTTGGGACGCTAGAAGAAAGTTATATCTTTTATGCAATTGCAAACTTATTTTATTTGTTACTTGGTCATTATTTATTTATTTATTTTGCCTTTGAATTTTAGGAGAACCCATAATTTTTAAAATTTAAAGAGCAAGGTCCTTCACACTTGGATAAGTTGGAAGCTTGTTTTAAGGATGTGATAGCTACTGGTTATTAAGTTATGACATATGCGGATCCATTATCAGATGAGGTAGAAATTTATAGTAAAGGGAATAAGAATGATGGTTTATTGGGGGATTTGAGTGAAGATGGAGGGGATGATGCTTACGTTATTCTCGGAGAAGATTATCCTCATGTGAATCTTGAGCCAAATCCTTCAAGCAACAATCCTAGAAAAAGAAAGAGATAGAGAAGAGCTAAGAAACAAATTAGTAAAGCAGAAAAACTTCAACATTCCCTTGATCGTATATTTGATGGGCTAACAACCATGTCACAAACAGATATGTAACAGGACACCAAGTAAATGATGCATATAGTGTGGGAAATTGTTTGACCTCACTTAACAGTTTGCATGTGATAGAAAAAGGCAGTACTTTATACTTCATTGCCATTAGAGTTCTTACTAAGCCTGTGAATATGCAAACTTTTGTCCATCTTATGCAAGATGATCCTGAGTTGGCATTTGGTTGGTTAAACACTTTCACAACAGAAGACCTAAAATGTCTAATTGGTTGAAGATTCCACCTTTTAAAATTAGAATAAGTGTTAGGCATTATTATTATTATTATTATTATTTTAGGTTGGACATATATTAATTTTATGTTAAACTTGTTTTTTATGTTGGACATGTATTGACTTTATGTTGACTTTATATTGGATTTGTTTCGTTTATGCAATTGTTTAAAATATAGTTTTTAAATATTATCTATCGTTGAGATTTTGTTCCTATATGATATTTCATAGGATAAGTTCTGGTTCAGACATAGATATAGATGATGAGAATTTTGAAAATGACAACCAAGTTAGAAATGCAATGTTTCATCAATATAAACGTGTAGCCACATTAGCTGTTGTTGAAGTTGCAAGGTATCACCTACATCATATTGTGAAAGAAAAGAAGAGAACTTCAATTTTGATAGGACATATATGGTTAGAAGAGTTAAAGGCAGGAAATAAAAATAGAGTTTTTGAACAATTCAGAATGAGGAAATATGTGTTTAGGCAATTGGTAAGTGACTTAAATCAAAAGCATGGATTAAAATCAACAAAAACATGTTGGCATAGAAGAGGCTGTGGCAATTTCTTTATACATGATTGGGCAGGGAGCTTCATATAGAAATACAGAAGAAAGATTTCAATATTTTGGGGAGACAATTTGTAGATAATTTTATTGATTGTTGAAAGCTAGAAAAAAACTAGGAAATGAGATTATAGGCCTATCCTATTGATTATATATTTAGAGATATCCCCAACCACATTAGGCAGGATGAACGATATTGCCCTTATTTTAAGAATTGCATTAGGGTCATAGATGGCACTCATATAGCTATCCATGTACGAGTAGATAAACAGATACCTTTCACTTGCAGGAAAGGATATACAAGAACCAATATATTAGCTGTTTGTGATTTTGATATGTGTTTTACGTTTGCATGGCCTGGTTGGGAAGGTGCTGCTCATGATACTAGAATTTTTATGGATGCATTGCGAAGGCCAGAACTACAATTTTCTCACCTACCTACAGGCTAGTGATCTTATTTTTTTAAAGATATTGAATTTTATTATGAATTATCTTGTAATGTATTATGACTTGAATTTTTTTTTATTTGTAGGCAAATATTACTTGGTTAATTCTGGATATCCTACATTTAAAGGGTTCTTAGGACTGTACAAAAATACAAGATATCATCTTCCTGAGTTGAGATCATCATTTAGATCACATAATGCTCTTTTTTTTTAGATCACGTGATGAAACTTTTAATTATTATCATTCAAGTTTAAGGAGTGTTATTGAGAGAACTTTTTGAGTTTGCAAAGCAAGGTGGAGGATTTTATAAAATATGCCCAACTTTAAGCTCAAGACTCAGCTTCAAATTATATGGGCTTATTTTGCTCTTCACAACTACATAAGGAGAATAGACTCAACTGATGTGAGTATTTTTCAACATTTTGAGAATATTTCTGAGTTAGAAGACATTGAAAAAGACATTGAGGATCATGATGATCATAGCAATCCAAATTAAGTTGAATGGAAGAAACCAACTCAAGAAAATTTAAGAGTAATGGAGGAAATGAGGAATAATATAAGGGATCAGTTATCACAGCAAATATTATTGTGAAGAATATATTGACGTACATTTACTTATTTAAAACTTGTTTTAATTATATTGTCATTTGAATTTCTTTTTAACTTTTTTTCTAATATATTACTTATGTTATTTATATCCATAAACTTCTCAAATATTTGATAATCCAACTAGTCACTAGTTCCTTTATTTGTACTATGCACACGTTATTTTATCTACAACTTCGCAATTATGCATACATTCTTCATATAACCTCATCAAGCAATCTAAGTTTGACAATGTAAGATAAAACTCGAAGTTTATTTATTGAATCACACAAGAAGGTAGAATATGTACATTTCTTTTAATTTCATTTTAAAGTAGCAATTACCATTTTCAACTAATGTGTATTATTTAAAATTAAAATAATAAATTTAGATATTAATTTTCATATATTTTATAAAGAGTATTATGACATTTATATTATTATTTAATTATATTTTATTACATACATAATTTTGAATAATATAATTATAATTATAAGAGTAAAAATATTATTGTGAACGTCAGAATATAATTGAATAATTATATGAAATTTTAAATATATATTTGGTTAATACAATTTTTTTCTAGCATCCATGTATTGGGTTTTTTTCTGCAAAATTGGATCTTTATTGATTTTATTTTTACATCAATGGGTAACACCTAGAGATATGGAATGCAAGGATAGGTTCTTAATTTAGAAGCACTTTTTCTCCAAACAATTAAAAAAAGTGTTTTTAAATGTCTTTTTCTTAATTTAGTTATAAATTATGTACTTTTGTTTATTTTTATCCAAATAAATTTATAAGTTTTTTTAATAAAAAAAAATACTTTTCAGATTCTTTATCCAATTACAAAATAATTTTTCTTAAAAATAAAGTTTTATTAAAAAAATTAAGTAAAAAAAGTTTTTTTTTTAAGCTAATCCAAATGAGCTCATAATTTAGGTGCGTATTTCTCCGACGCATGATGGAACCACGGGGCTTCATTCAAGATGTTTCACGAAGGTGAGCAAGGTGCGTTCTCGGGAACCAGAGCTGTGGCGTCGTTGACTCGTTGAAGGTTGTGATGCTGTGTTGAGGCGAGAATCTGGTGCCCCTCATTTGGAAAGTGCAAAAGTTGCAACCTGTTTTGGTGGTTATGCTTGTTATGTGGGGTTGTTGATTCTTTGCATGCATGTGTGGTTCTTTGGATTGGTTCTGGTTGTTAAACTAGTGGTGTATTTTTAAGGTGAGGCTGTGAACAGAGCGTATGAAAGTTTAGTTGTTCTAGTTCTTTGGATTAGTTTCACTGTGAATAGAGTGTTTGAAATTTTGCATGTTTATTGTTTGTCTCAAAGTACTTTAATTTTGCATTATGATAGAGCAAATCATTTGTCTAATTTGACCCTTTGGTTTCTGAGTTTTGTGTAACCGGTAGTGGCTTGATGACATAGGAGGTGCTATCTTGCTGTTTTTGGCACTATCCTATTGATAAGTGCACGAAACTTTCTGCATTACGTGAACTCAAATTATGAAACCTTGGTCCAATTTTCTAAAGGGCTCATTTGCATGCTCAATTTCACCGACCCTGGTGCTTACTACACCACAACACTCCTGCAGTCCGAGAAATTATACCTACAGCCCTTGCTTTGTTATTTTCAAATTGAAATGGTTTAGAGACCCTGCATGAAGTATTGAGGTAGGCGTAATTTTTCATACAAAGAATGGTGTTAGGTGTAAGAGCAATACATAAAGAGAGACAGAAAGAAAAGGATGCATGTCTACTTTGCCCAATTAGAAGGGGTGTTGTGTGTAACAAAAATTAATATCACAAGATGCCAGTTTAATTGGCTCTACAAGATTGGAACTAGGGGTTTTTTTTTTGTAGGTGGGAAATTTGAGATTCTTATTGTGCCAACAGGAGAAGATAATGATTAGTGCAATGTAATCCATAGCAATTAGTCAATTACTAATTAGACATTATAGGATGCTACATCAACTTTTTGCCCTTTTTTTTTTAGGTCGGTGAAAATAATATTGTCCGTGAATTTGTAGAGAAAAAAGTGTTGGATAGCAGTCATTAGTGAACACCAGGCTGATGACGACAAGCAATGACAAACGAATTTGTTCTTTGTCCCTAAATAAATGACCAATAAAAAATTTTTATTTTACACTCTCATCCATTTGAACGGTCACAAGCAACATCTGTTTAAGGATGGCAAGGTGTAATATTGGTAAAGGACTGTAAGCATAAATCTCTATTTTTTAGCTTCTCTTCCTTCATATTTATCTCAGTTTTTTTCTTCATATTTTTGAATCTTTATTCACTCACTATTTTTAGATTATTATGTTTACCGATATCGTACTCGAGCACCCGTATCTCTGCAACATAGGCAATGAATACGTATCAGCATTAGCAGCAGGGGTGAAACATCTCGTGCATCCTCATCAACAATAGCTGTTGCAGCTGCTGCTCGACAAACTAGGGGCAGGCTGGTGTGTATTCTCCCATAGCCAGTTGTTGATGAATCCAAAGAAGTTATTAAGAACATTTTAGGCCTTCAAGACCCAGTAGAATTTCGAAATGAAGATCCATCCGAGCTAGTGCCGTAACATGAAATAAAAATATTGATTTCTATCTTGTTGATTGCAAAGATTAAACTATACAAGGTTGCTCAACTTGCTAGATGTTAATCATACAAGATATGCAGGGGTGGCTAATATTATCAGGGTTTTTTATTGTAAGTTTAGAAACAAATTTATTACTGAGATTGCTCAACTTGCGACATGGCCTTTTTTGTTTTTGGTTTTTATTTTTGAAATATTTGGTTATTTATAAATTTTTGTAATAAAATCATTTTTATGATTTTTCATTGGTCGATACCCTTATATATTCTCTTCATCTTTTATACTGCTTTTAATTTTTATTTTTCATATTCTTGTAAAGTTATCTTGAGTGAGAGGATTAATAAAAAAATAATTATTAAAATTAAATGTAAATAATTTTAACATATTTTGAATAGAAACTTATCATAACATAATTAATATTAGAGAATAAAATCTATTGCCCAAAAACAATAAATATTTAGAATGATTTATTTTAGATTAATTCATAAAATAACAAATATATTTTGCTTAATTCATTGTACATTATGAATAAATTACTTGAATTAAAAATATAATTGAAAATTAAGCTATTAGATAATATATTCATAATAATAAATATTTAATTTAAACAACTCATTTGCCATAATTTTACTCAAACTTTAAGTTTTTTTTAATTCTCTTAAACTACAATTAATATTCAATTTATATTTTGTTTACTAAGGGTTTATTCGCTAGTTATATGGGAAAGAAAAAGAGAAGACATCAAAGGGGAAAGAAGGATAAACAAATGAGAGGGTTTGGTGAGTTTCACATTATCCTTATACATGAGTCTAAAATAAATAAGAGAAAGGACATAGACGGGCCCTATAACTTGGCCGGATGTTAACAAGCTTTGCCCAAATCAAAGGAGCTTAGGTGCAACCCATAGTGCTTTCCCATAATCAAACCCATACTTGATGGTTCAAATGATTAAGGAAGCCCCAAAGATCAGGGAAAAATTCTTAAGTAGACACTATCTATTATGTCAGCATTTAGGAATGCTATTCATTTCTTGACACATGTGAAAACAATGGTCCATGTGCCTCAACTTCATTAATAGTATAAGCTTATTAATTGCTTTCTATTTATTATATCTATCTATTAATAATTACTAGGGATGACAAAAAAAATCCGTTTAAATGGATACCAGTGGGGATTACCCGCAATGGGGGCAGGTATGAGGACAACATCAGTCTCTAGGGGGAGGGGACGCGGTCCTCATTTACTAAACGGGGTGAAGGTGGGGGATGAGGTCCCCGCACCATGAAACCCTGTCAAGTCCCTGATTACTGTAACATCCCGATTTTCTTAAAACATAGCATAATGGGAACTTTGAATTATTACCCTAAGCAATGTAAGAATTTCTTAGGCAATGCTATACCATGACGATCCTTACACTTAGAACTATAAGATAGCATAACACTATCATTGAAAATATGGCACTACCATATGTTAAAAATTAGAAAATGACAAAAGTGCACTTATGAACTTTTGTTATTTGCAGTGTTACCTAGAACTTTTAAAAATTATGCTTTGACCCTACAAGATTATTTCCGTAATAACCCTAGAACTTTTTAGAAAATTATATTTATGTTCCTGCATTTGGAGAGTTAGCAAAATAGGGCTTTAAATGGAGCAGAATCATGTGGTGGAACTATAGGAGCTTAAAACCCAGCCGATTAAGCCACGGAGGTATCTAGATGTGAAATGACATGGGATGACCCTAGACTTGCTCAAAATTACAAAAATACTATTAATTATAGAAAATAGATAGTACATACTCCTAGGTTTAAAAAAAAAGCCAAAATCGTGAGATTCCGAAACACGATATATTTGGATTCCACCATTTTCTAATCTATTGGTTACATTAGAAAATTAAGAGCTATTATGATTGAAATATAAATATTAGGGTTAGAAAAAGTTGAGTTTGTTATATAGCAAATTAAAGAAGGTTATTATAATGTCTGAAATTTGGCAAAACATTTAATTTATGTCGTTAATCGATTTATTCAATTTTATTAGATATGTAGAGTTAATCAGAAGTTAATTAAAGGTAAATTATATAAAGATTAAGATTAGAAAAAGTTTAAATAGACATGTAGAAAATTTTAAAATTGTTACGAGTAATGTGTTGTCAGTTTGAAGGAAATCGATAAAGATTCAGTATTTTAAACTGCAAAAGTCGAGTTAGTAGAAATTTATACTAATATAACCTTCATTCGAGTGGCTGAGACTTCAGCCATTTAACCCCACAAAGTGGTGCCATTAGGAGCCATACAAATAGGGGAGGAATGGCCAAAACTCAACCACTCAAGCCACCAACCACCCTACATATTATAATTCAAACACATTCCTTATTCCTCGTTCTCATTTTCATGCGTGAGAAGGTTGAGTTCTCTCTCCCTCATTTTCTTCCTCATCTCCCTTTCTTCATCCTTGATTCTTCACCCTTCCCCTATGCTTTCACTCAAAACTTACTTCCTCACTAGTTTAAGTTTGAATTTGAGGTAAGATTCAAGTTCTTGTTTGATTTTAGTGAATTTATGGTTATTGAGAAATCTTGCTCTACTCATCTAATTGAGGATATATGATGTGATTATGATGATTTATGGCTAGTTTAGCAAGTATTTGGTTGTATTGGGATTGAATCTTGCATGAAAAATAAGAAAGATAGCAAAATAGAATATGAAAACCTAGAAAATCCTATGGCATCCGTACTGGTGGAGTGCACGGCTCCACCTACGGCTACTGAAACTTGATGAACCTATTTTTATGTGAAACAAGATATTTAGGGCTTTCCAACCATATAAATTATATAAGACCATTGGATTAGTATTGAGAAAGATATGATTTTTTGAAGTTTGCCCTAGGTTTCTATCTTTGGATTTGACCAGAGAGGGTTGAGCAAGGCATAACTCACCCTATACTCCTTCAAATTGAGTGCAACTAATTTTGTTAGAAATTTAAGATATAGGGTAACATGACATAAAAATTTCAAAACCAAATTTGATCCTTGTTATACCCGGTAATTCATGAAAATTGCCCTAAGTCCTAACTAGGCTAGAATAGGCAATGCAAGTCAGCCAGCTTCAAGAGCTCATAACTTGAGTTCTGCTTATTCAAAAGGAATGCAACTTATTGGAAATGAAAATTTGTTCAGTTAGCTTTAAAAATATAGGTTTCGTATAGTTTTAGCTAGTTTTCTATTTTTAGTTAATTTTTACTTTTTAGAGCTTAAATCTGCTTAGTACAGGATAGGCCTAGGTAAATCTCTAATAACTTGAATTATACTTATCAAAACTTAATGGACCAAAGATTTTAGAAATTGGACAAAAAAATGCTTCAACATAGTACATACTCAGAATTTAATAACTTAAGTAAAATTTATAGCACAAAGTATAAAACCGGGTAAATCTAGACACCTTAGTCAGAATTGCCCATTGAGTATTTAGTCTCTTTACTATAAATTTCAATTTGAGCTTAAATGCATTCCAAATCAAGCGCTGAATGATGGATATATGATGTTAACCTTATTATTGCAACTGATTGTCTATGTGAGTTAGCACTATTCACGGGGAAGCGAACCTGATCCGTTATACTGCCAAAATTTTGGCAGAAATATGTGAATTATATGAATGTTATAAACATTTATATGTTATGCTCATAAGATTCATATATACAACAATGGTTTAAGTATGATATGAAGTATATGGATGAATACATATAGCATATGCATGTATGATCATGTCCAAAGAAGGATAAAAATTATGAGAACTTGCAAGAAAGACGAACCGAGTTACCACATGAGGCATGGCATAGATCCAGCTAGTGTGAGCCCGTGAGGCATGACAAGACTCAGCTAGCGTGGGCCAAAGCTATACTATCTAAGACTTGGGCCAGCCTTTGAACAAATTTAAGGGAAGTCAATGGGAGTGTCGGGGAAAGTAAACCCGGCAATCCTATATAAGAATAAGTTCAATCTTGAAAAATAGGCTATTACTCAAAGGTGAGAGAGTCCATTTACCTCCAGGGAACTAAATACAGAAAAGCAAGATCAAGTTGCAAGTTAAAGAAGAAACATATAAAGTTAAGTGTACTTGCATCAAGTCAAGTTCATGTGCATATTTAGGCATCTCATGACTTTGTAATGTTTTATGATTATGAATGATATATTATTCTATTATTATTACCTTATCTATCTTGAAATATGCTAAGTGTTTGCTAAAATATAACCCGTTTTGAGAAAGATGATTTCAAACTTAAAAATTGAACTTATCCTAGTATGCATTTATGTTTTTATAATAAACCAAAGTAGCTGAAATGTTTATAATGTCACCTTATGTCTGTACTTATTGGGGACCTTAGGATCGTACTCCCTACTTGTTTATTGTTCCTATAAACATTCCAATGTGTAGAATAGATCCTGAGTTTATCATAGATGTTCATGGAAAAGCGATAGAGTTCAAGACCGAAACTTAAGCCAGCTCAAGAAGCTACAATGGGTGCCCGAGGACCACGAAGGGATGATCAGGAATTTGGAGCAAACATTTATATATATGATGTTAGTTTAGTCCCTTTAAATGGTAGCTATTTTTCTTGGCATGTATAAGAGATTAGTGTTTATAAAATTTTATTTGGTAATGAAGTACACATGTAAAAGGGGCTATATATTATACTTTCCTTGTTCTAAATATTTTATAGCACAGTAACAATCTCTTAATATAAAACGATAACTTGAGTATGACTTATATGAAAAAGGGTGTTACATATATATATATATATATATATATATATATATGCTAATACACATACCCAAACTCTAGTGGGGATATTTATGATTTGAATTTTTGTACTTGTCTTATATGATAATAATTGCTATTAAAACTATTGGATTTTCATCATATATTTTTATTGTTAATTTGGATTATACTGTGTTAATAGTGTTAGGATAAATTATAGATATTTTGTATGTTTTATTTAAATTTAAGAATATTTTTCATGTAAAATTTTTGCATAAACCCATGAGTATCCTTGGGGGAGGGGGGTTTAAATCCCCAAGGGGAATAGGGAATGGGGTCCCGTGATGGGAGTGGAGGCGGGACGGGAAGCAAATTTCTTAATAAGGACAAGGGGCAAAAGACGTGTTTCCTCTACCGATATTTATTGCCATCCCTAATAATTAATAGTTTTAGAATATAATAATAATTATTTTTGAAGTTACTTCTCAGCAGATTATTTTTTAAAAATTACGACTATTAATTAATTTTTAAATATTTAATGTACAATAAAGATTATAGATATATATTATTTGTTTTTAATTAATTTTTTATTATATCGTTATAATTTCAGTTTAAATAATGATAATTATTATTTTTTATGTTAACAAATGTTTTCAAGGAAATATATTAAATTGATTAGTAATATTCATATATTAAATCGATTTATTAATAATAATATTAAAATATAAAAATTATAGTTTTAAATTATCATTTGTTATATTACCTTCTTAGTATTTTTTATAAATTATCATTATTAAATAAATTCTCAAAAACTTAAAGATACATTTAAAAAATATAAAATAAAATTAGAAATATATTTTGTTTCATTTAAAAAAAAATAAGATACATCAATCAATTAGATACATTTTATTAATTTAACCGCCAAACCTACCCAATGAAACTTAATTATTATAATTTTTGTACGTACAAGTTTGATAATTGTGAGTGCAGATTTTTTTTTTTTTTGACCACGTAGGATTAGCATGTTTGAATTTACATTAAATTATTTTCAACAAACAATAATGGGATTATTTTATTTTAGAATTTAGAATTTGGAATAGTTGCAAAAATCAAAGTGAATTTGTAGTGAATGTCACAACTTGTTCTTATTTATCACATACCATCAGTGACAGAATTTATTATTTTATTTTAATTTTTTTGGTACAGTTTTATAATATTTGGATTGTTTAAAGGCAAATTGAAAAATTGTTCTAATCTTGGGATTACTACTTTGAGAAAAAAATTATCCATCTATTACTCCTAACTTAAAGCATTAGTCATAAAGCCATACATGTAAGAATACACTCGTCGAAAAAGAAAATAATGTTTAATAATATTGTGATAGCTAAAATGTTAAATTTATCTTAAATTTATACTTCTTAAACACTATTATTTAAATAATGCAACAAGAAACCAGTAGTAGCATGTACTGCCTGGTCACTTTCTAACACTGGAATCCCTCAAGACACTAGTAATACTATGTCTTGCTTGGCCACTTTCACCTCAGAAAATGGTCCATTTTCCTTTCCCAATCTTGTGCAACCCAGGACCAATGGGTTCCAAGAGCTACACCAATTGCTCACGACCTTAACCCCAATATATATATATATATATATATACCACAACCACCACTAGCATCATTCCAAATTCTCCTCCTTTTTTTTGATTTCACAAGAGGATCCATTAGACAACAGCAGATGCAGCAACAACAACACCATCATTCTCCTGTGCTTGCTAACAGAGCTAACTACACCTCAATTAGAGCCTCCATTTCCGGTAGTTTTGACAGATTCCATCATCAACAACAACCACAATCCCCGGAACAATCACAACAACAACAAAAGCAGCACAATTAACTGCAAGTTGAAGTACCCCAAACCAGTTCCATGGTCTTACCAAACACAAAATGACAAACACCCAGATCAAGAAAAAGGTAAATAAATTAAAGGATTTTCGTTTCCATTAATATACTTTTCAATCATTCTCATTATTTCCCACCCAAAGAAAAAAAAATGTTAAGGCATTACAGCAGCAACAACGACGCTGAAAGAAAATGCAGCAAAACTTTGAAAGACAACAATTTCCTTGTTCATCAATCAAAGGATAAGTTGCTAGTAAGGAAATAGAATTCAGCATGCAGTAATTTTCATGTATTGCTGTTACTTTGAAAACCCTTGCCACTCTAGCAAAATTTTCTCAACCAACTCTAACAACATGCACAAACAGATTGAATTCATTCGAAGGAACGTCATTTTGGATTGGGATTGCCATATCGCTATCATATGGAAGCCTCCCAAAAATGTTTTAGCCAAAGCACAGCCAATTCACAGGACAAATAAATCTCAATGCCACTCGACAGTAATTTGCAATTTCATCATGATGGAAGATCATCATGATATCATCCCAAGAAATGCTCGTATATTCTTTCATTCATCTGCATCTATCATTAGAATTCAGACCAGGTGGCAGCCACAATCTCCTGGGGAGAAAAACCAAAGCTTCTAAAGCTCCAACTCTCAATCAAGTGCATCTGGAAACCCATTTCATCAGAAGCAGAGAACCCAACATAAACCATGTCCTTGAAGTGCTTCGAAAGATCGACATCACAAACAGTGAGTACAGGCTTAAGAGGTTTGGAAGAAGAGGAATAGCTCAAGAACACGGTGAGGAGTGATCTCTCGGAGTCGTAGGCTATCCATAGAGTGTGGAAGAAGGGAGTGGGGTGCAAAGAGAGCGGTGGATCCCCTCCCACCTTCATTTTCTCTCACTAAGAAGAGGAGATAGAGAGCTCCGAGAGAGAAATCAAGCTAAGGTGATAATGACGATGTGAAAAAGATGGATTTGGGGATGAATTTGAGTAAGAATTGGTGAAGAATTGGTAAGATTTACATGGAAAAGAGAGTTATAAGAGAGAAAGAAAAGAGTGATTTTGGAGAGAGTGAGGGAGATGACTTGAGAAGCCCCTCTTATTTTCACCCAGCAGGCGCTTGGGCACCCAAGCACCTGAAACCAAAACTCCAACAGCGCAACCAGCACCTAAGCGCTAGCCTTGGGTGCTTAGGCGCCTAGTCAATTTTTTTTTTTCTTTTTGCCTTTTTCTTTACTTTTATACTTCCTATATGACCCTCCAAGATTCAAAATGAAATTCTAAACATAGTTTGATTTTAATAACATTCAAATATGCATGAATATGATTCTAAAAAGGTTGCTTAAAGATCCATGACTCGAGGAAGTTTAAAACTTGTGTTATATGATACCTTGGAGTGTTACATGTTGGCCTTTCACCATTACTAGAATTTGATGAGTGGCTCTAGAGAGTTGCTCAAGCTCTCATAGAGGCTGCCCTTCATCGACCACTCATATAGGTGAATCTATCAAGTGTGTGCCATCTTCAAGCACACCATTCATTTATGAGTTATAGATTCATTTAGAGTATACACTCATCCTCTATGTTGTAGTCACACCCTTCACACACTATTATAGATAGGAATGAAAGACTAGGTCAAAAGCATACTATTAACTTTGAAATAAAACATAGTAATAATAAATAATAAACTATAACTCAAATGACATCTCCCTTAATCTTTATGATAAGGGATTTGTTGGCAATACATCAGGGTTCAATTCTCGTTTGCCCATACCCTTTCTCTATTTCCCATAGCTCTACTAGGAGCTTCCTAGAACAACAACAACAACAACAATAATAAATACAACACCACCTGCTTCCCTTCCCCTTGCCAAACCCTTCCTACATCTCCTTCTCCTTCTTGCCCACCCGCTGCAGCCCACCACCGGCCACTCTTGCATCTCGACTTTGGCAACCCCACAAATGAAAAACCCTTTGATACAGCGAGCTCAACACCACTACACTCCCCACAGCCAAGATCAAACCAAATTGCACATTGAGCACAATAGGAAGAAGGCTCCACCTGTACCAGCTTTTCCTTGAAGGAGAGATTGCTTGAAGGAGAAAGCGCGAAAGGTTGGCATTGCGACGATCATTGCTGGTAGACAAGGTAAACTTAAACTCTCTCTCAAATTCGTTGATGTTATCTACGTCCTTGTCTTCTTGTTCTTGTTCTTCTTCTTCCTTGTTATGGTGGTGCTCAATGTCCCCACTACCACTGTTACCGGCTTCTGGGTTTTCATGAGCATCTTTGGAGTCATCTACTTTGTCGAGCACTGTAACTTCTAAGTTAAAGAAAGGGCGGCCATCATCGTCGTTGCCGCTGTAGTTGCTCTTTTCCATCACCTTCGTCGTCGCTATCATCGTCATCTATGTCGGAGTCATCCCTGTCAATTGCATTTTTGCGGTGAGGAATATCAACGAAGTAGAGGTTATTAAAAAAAATTATAAGATAACCTAACAAATTTGACTATTTAAATTTTCAAACCAGGATAGTGGAGGTTGTTAATTAGGACCAACACAGAACTTGCCTTCAGACTGAACATACACATGGTATTGGTAATTACCTACTTTTTAGAAGGACGAAACTTCGTAATTAAGTCCGTCTAACAAACCTGATGCTTGGGGTTGGGCAAAATGTAATAAAATAATCTGCAGAAGAAGCACACTTAAACAAGCTCGTCTTGTCATCATACGCGTAACTATACGCGCGTGGGCAAGCGCTCTTGAAAAACCGCGAGTAAAGCGATGGCTTGCAAGTATCCGGACTCCCATACGCGCCGCTGCAGCAATACTGCGGCGAACCAAAAGCGTCGCACGCGCTCTTACACGCGACGTGCTCTTTCCCGTCCACGCTCATCACCTTCAGCTCCGAGGGACACGCGCCGTTCACGTCCGCGACACAGCCCGTGACGCTGCAGTTGTCGCCGGAGCCACCCTGCGGGTGCACAAGGATCGGCATATTGAAACCGTCGAGTATGCTGACGTCGTAGAAATCGAGGCCTCCGGCGCCGTTCAAAGTGAACTCAGCCAGGGTGACCGGGGGCGTGGCGCCGTTTCCGGCGCATTCGAGCTTGCCGGAGCCGCAGTCGCCGGTGACGCAGGAGAACTTTCCGGCGGAGTCTTGGGAGCAGAGGGTCCGGGCCCAAAGGCGGCCGCCCCAGGATGTTGGGGCGGTGACGGTGGTTGACTCGCCGGTCTAGAGGACTAAGCCGGTGGTTGAAAGGAGTGGGAATCCGGGGTTTGAGACAATGCCCGGCCACACCGTGTACTCGCATCGGTTAATCAAAGTGAACGTCGTTGAAATTACCCCTGCATTAAAATTTAATGGTATAAATTAGTAAATTCGCCCAAAATTCATTAATTAGATTAGACCAACCTCACATGTACAAATATTCGTTTTCTGTTGTTTCATTGAGCTTGCTTCACCATTAGGAAGGAAAAAAAGTGAGAATTTTTGAGAGAAAATAAAGATACCTGTTTGATAAAATAAAGTAATAGGATGACTTCTAAGACTTTTCTTATGAATTACCTGATAGTGATAGATGAACTGCTAATAAGACTGAGAATAATAGTGAAGCTTGATGGCCCATGATATAGTTTAGTGGGTATTCTAATGTGTTAAAATGAAAATGGGGAAATATAGAAGAAGAAGGAAGAGGACGAAGTCGGAAAAATGAGGGAGAAGAGATCGGCTATTCGGGGTTTTAGGCTTTTTATAGACGCGAGTGTGTTGTGCGAACCGTTGGTTAAATTGCGAAATCCAGACGCATACATTATAAAATTTAATTTTAACATATTAATAATATAAAATTTTTCTATACTATCAATTATTTATATTTTTCTATTTATATAAATATTTAAATAATATATATAATTTAATTATATTTATTAATATAATAAAATATAATTAAATAATAACATAAAATTTTTTATAATATCAATTTATTAATATTAAATTTTATATTATATATTACATTATTATATTATTTATAATCTATAATCTATTATAATAATGCTAATAATTCACATGACATAACAAGAAAATTTCCCTCACATGTCACTTTCTTAGAAATTTTGGTTTCCATCCAAAACGATATATATATTTTGGATAAGTTTAAATTTTTGTAGTATAAATTAAATTTAAATTTAATTCAAAATTTTAACACAATTTATAATTGTTGTTGATAGTTACTATCCACTAAACCTAGCCACCCACCAATCATGCATTCGTCTCATGCAGCATTAACTCAAATTTATTTATTTTTATTTCTTAATTACGCTAAAGTGTGAACTGAAACGCAAGACACAATAACATCCCTTATCCGTGTCGGGGTGGCTGATGTCAGGCGACACTCACAGGACCCTCTTTTCATTTTCAGTGTTTCATATTTTTCATAATTTTATGAAAGAAATATTGAGAATAATAAAAATAATAAAATTTTGTTTCTTGTTTTTTATTTTAATTTTTATAATTTCCTTCATAAAATTTTAAAATAGGGAATGAAAATGAAAATTAAACAAATTCTAATTTTGGTTTTTAGTAGCTTTTTGCTTGCTGCAACTTCATGTTTGGAACGTTCGTTCGTAAAAAAGCTAATGATATAAAAGTAAATAGGAATTTGATATTTGACATGAATATAATTGAGTAGATCAACGTATCTAGTAATAAACGAATTAATCTTATTGGCCGTATATTGGATATCCTAAAGCCAGAATTAAAAAGTATAATTTTTTTTAATCCTAGCTTATTTGGCTCTGGTAACTTGGAGGAGTTTATTGTTTCTGGGAGTATAAAAATTAAAAAATTTTAGTAGAAGATGAATACTCCTAAAAAATTTGATAACTATGGTTGGTTCTAGTATTATCTTTTGCGAAAAATAGCGTGGCTATCACCTTATATAATGAGGAGGGGGCCCAAGTTAAGATAAAAAAATTTACGAAAAGTTGAAAAATCTGGGGGTGACCACCGCCCCTCCAGACACATAAGAAGCCGCCCCTGAATGGGACACTAATATTTGCTTCAACATCACTTATATTGCACCGCGGTATATTTGTTTTGTTTTTTAAAAGCTTTAGTCATTTTATGTTGTTAACATTATCTATTTTATTATTATTATTATTATTGGTTTCATATAAATAATTTTGTTTATATTTTAGCATATTTTGAGATTGCTATTTTAAAGAGTCAATATGTAGGATTTAATTATTTGACTAATTGTTGCTACAAAATTAATTCAAACAAATTAATTAAGGTATTTTAAATTAAATAGAAGAATTAAAATTGCTCTAAACAAAGTATCTAATTAAAATAGGGATATTACAGTTCTCATTTGCACTTTGGAACATTATTCAAGTACCCTTTTTTTGACTGTTCTTTTCAATTTTTCTTTTTTCTCTCCCCTACTCTTTTTTGACAGTGTCATAAAATCAAAATTTTCTTTTGAATGTTATTTTGTGATCATTTTCTTTTATACACTTAGAAGGATACTATTAAGCAATATCCAGAGTTAAGGATTTTTTACTGTTTTAAATTTAAAAAAAATATTATTTTCGGATATACGTCCTTTCAATTATTTTTTTTAACCAAAATATCCTTTTTTTATTGTAGTAAATTCGATTAAAGTTGGATTAAATTTATCGTTATTGAAATTTCTTCCAAACCTGTTGAATTCGATTTAGGATGAGTAGAATTTAATACTAATATCTTTAATAGTGTTAAATTCTACCAACCCTAAATCGAATTCAACACTGCTCATATGAATAATATTGAATTTGATCCACTTCGACCTATAAAGTCGAAATTGATTAGGGGTAGATCGAATGTGGAAGAGGGAGCTTAGAGTGAGATTGATAGAAAAAAGTTTTGGTCAATATAGAAAGAAAGAGATAGAGGGTAACCATTTATATTGACATGTTCAGCTTGGACATATCTCAATAAATCTCAATACAGAGGTAATTTTAAATTATAATTTTTTTTGTTATTATTAGTTTATATTTATATTTTAATTTATTTATTTATTAATGTAATTAGTAAATTATTTTGTTAATTTAATATTAAGTAAGTTAATTTAGGTAGTAAATTCTATTATAAATTTAATTTAATAAATTTATTGTTATAACAATTAAGTAAAGAATCATAAGTATTTTTTGTTAATGTAATTTAATTATTAGTTAATTTTATTATTTTAGTTTCTATTTTATTTCTGTAGTGAAAACATTTTAGATATTTGATTTAGTTTTAGATTAATTTAGGATATGTTAATTTAGTAGTAATTTAATTGTAATAATAATTCCTTAAGAAATATCACAGGTTTATATTTTTGTTGATTATAATTTAGGGTTTAGTTTATTTTGTGTAATTTAGTGAATAGTTTATTTCTGTAATGAAATAAGTTTAGATATTTGAATTATAGTTAAATTAGCTTAAGGTATATTACTGTACTTCATTAGTAATTTAGCTTAGTATACTTTATTACTATACCTATATTTGTGTATGCTATATAGCGGCCTCGAATCCTATATAGCAGGCGTTATAGTCTACTTGAGCTGCATCCATTAATCGAGTCGTACTTGCTTGATGCAGGCTTGTGGCATGCATCGCAGATTCCATATTTTGAATATGATCGTGTGTTGATTAGTGTTTTTGTTGAGCAGTGATGTCCAGAGATGCACACATTTCATTTGCCATATGGAGAGTGCACCATCATACTTCAGGATGTCGCATTCTAGCTGGGGTTGCATATTGATAGAGACCCAGTCAGTGGTTGCATGTCCTTATAGGAGCATTTTGAATGCAATGATATACTTAGCTTATGTGATAAGTTGCTCAAGATTGTGCCGGGTCCCGAGCATCACTGGGGACATTTTGTGAATTGCCATTAGTTTATAAACACATTTAATTTAGGAGATAGTCCAACTCAGGAAGTAATAGTATGCCATGCTCGGGGCGTATATTATGCTTCTATTTGGTGGCTTATTATTTCCAGATAAGTCAGGGTTTAGAGTTCATCTAAGCTAGTTGCCTCTACTTAGTGAACTTCGCCGTGTAGGGAGTCTTAGCTATAGCTCGATAGTACTGGCTGTGCTGCAACAATATCTATGTCACACTGTTAATAATCAAGTGGTTGATATTGCTAGTTACCTAACCTTACTACAATAGAGGATACGGTACAGGTTACCAGAGTTCAGTCTTGCAGGCAGACACAAGCCCAGGTTTCCGTTAGCAATTAGGTAGAGTGTTGATTGAATAGTGAACATTTATTATTTGTAATATTTAAATACAAAATGCATGTGGTTTTTTCAGGTGGCAAGAAATGGTGGCCATGTCTGATAAGATGGCCCTCGATTATTGGCACATAGGTGACAGATTGACAAGATAAATATTACAGGGGTAAAATACGTAGCATTTGTTCGTTATTGTTGAATTTTTAATTTGATGCCTTCAGTAAAAAATTTAATATATCATTATTAATTACTACAATTTGAGTGGACCCGTATTACAACCAACTTGTCATTCAAATCACACTCGAATGGATTTATACTGAGGTGGACATTTGGCCATTTGTGATAGCACTTATATGCTTCACCACTGTTGGGCATCAAGTGGATCGTGTTGTCCGACAACTTGGTGGACAACAACATATACCAGATGAGCCGCTGAATATTGATAGGTTGCATGCAATTAATGGATGTGACCACAATAAAAGTTTGGTGGCCAAATTATCATAGGGAGTTTCACACTTTATGGGAGAAAAGGTGCACTCTAGTTATTCGATTTTTCATGGCTCAAGACTATCGTCCATGAACTAAGTAGAGTAGATGACACTCAGCTATTCCACGGAGGTTTCTGTCTATAGATAAGACCCTTCGCAACCCAAGGCAGGTCGAATTGCTAGATGATGTACTTGTCCATATCCCACCAGTGGATGGTGTGCCTTAGCTAGCTCATGTGCCAGATCGACGGCATCGGGAACGTCGATTGCATACTGGGACATGTGCGAGTTACTGCTAGTGAATATAGAGCATGAAGAGGACAATACTGATGATGAAGATTGCAACAACTCCTAGCTCCACCCATGTCGCAACAACCCACCATCCTTGTACATGCTTGACCATGCTGAATCTAGCCATTGATCCATTGATCCATGGCTAGGAACATGCCTGCCTCGAGCCTTTTGACTTCGAGATCTTTGAGTTTGGGAGTAGCATTTGCTAAGCTTCAAGCTTTCATGAATGAGCCCATTGACCCTATGGCATCGACGCATCAACAAATTCACATTGAGGAGATGGTTATGTACTAAACACTGACATCGGATTGTTACCGACCATTATTGGATCAATTACAAATGAATCCCAATGCAAGGACCATGACGGCGGGTACTTATCCCATGCAGATGTCACAGTCACCGATTTATAATCCCCCTGGCCAGCACATATTGGGATTTGACCTTTTTAGCTAGACTCTACCCTCTGTATTTATTGCGAACTACATGTTTCAGGAGGCTGCTTAGGACCAATAGCATGGGCAGGAGCAAGACCAAGGATGACGTAGGCCGAGATAGGAAATTTGAGGTCGTCGTTGTTACACTGGTGGACATCTACTAGCCCCTAGACGAGACTCAAGAGGCCATTCGATGTTAGCAGGCTCAAGTACATGTAATTAGTATGTCTAAATTATTTATGTTAGTTGTAATGCTGGATTTTAAGTTAAATCATACGAAATTTTTCATTTCTTTTTGCAGGCACGATGGAGAGATGTGGTGTGGAGTAGTTTTTATTTTTCAACCTTTAATTTTTTATTAATTTTCTTTTGTATTGGTTACTTATGTATGTACTTGATTGTTAACTATTTGGTGCTTATGTAAAAAAAGAAATGGTCCTTGATCCATCAATTCATGAATGCCTTTTTTGCATAAACTTTGTATTTTTCTTGTGGAAAATCAAAGAAGGAAATTAAAGTTATCAATATAAAAGTATAAGTACAATAATAAAAATCAGATTTGCAATGACCAACAATCAAAACATATTTAGATTAAATTAACGGTGTACATTTAACTTACAATAATAAAACACCGAAAATAAAATACACAAAAACGACTAATTATCTTCGCGAGCTTGGCTAGAGAATGAAGTATGTAAGGTTGGATATCTTTGTCTGGTGTGACCCTCTTGCCTACATAGGCCATAGCACTTTGGTTGCCCGGGTTCAACTACATTCATTTTGTTTTGGATTCTGGTTGAAACTGGACAACCCTCAGTAACTCGCCGGAGGTCCGGATCTGGGCGTATTCTAGGTCCACTATATGGAAGCCAGTAATCTTTATTTGCAATAGGTCTAAATACATTCTGCATGCGATATACATCATCAACAAAACTAGCCCAATCAAGTCGTGCATTTGGGCACGTAGCGAGCACATGGCGGCATGAGCAGAGCAATGCTTGAAAGTATCCGCAATCACACCATTGATCCGTTAATCTCACCTTATAACTTCTTTGAGTCTAACCCCTTACTGGTCTAAGTTCTTCTACCACAAATGATGAGTTCAATTGGGTAAATCCAGACACCGTCATGGTACCAATCGACTATCTATTCTCCTTGATTGCTTATTGCATGACCTCTGAATATTTGTTTGGCAGTAAGTTAGGCCTCCGCCTCTTTCCTTTTTCTAACAAACAACTCAGCAAGACGGAAATAAGTGAACTTCACCAGAGCCGTAATTGAAAGATTCCAAGTACCCTTCAAAACAGCACTAATGCACTCGGATAAATTGGTATATGCTCGAATCTCCGTCCTTCATCAGCATGTTGAGCCCACTTTTCAATGGAAATTATGTCAATCAATTCACACATGGGTGGATTCTTATCTCTCAACAAACTGTGGTAATAAAGATACTCTCAATAAGTCTTTGCATAGGCTGCATTCATTAGAGCTCTTTTTGTATATTTGCTCTTGAATATTACCACAAAATTTGAGATGATATGATGAATGCAATATGCATGATAAGTCAATGGAGGATGCCAGCCGCTGCTTTTCGCATTTATAACAGCTTTGATAGCAGCATGCTTGTCAGAAATTATGAGAATACCCTCTTGTGGTGTCACATGCCACTAAAGATTAGTAAAAAAAAAAAAAAAAAATGATCACGATTCTGTTGTTTCCCCTTCCACCACGGCAAATGCAATGGGCAGAATATTTAAGTTACCATCTTGAGCAATTGCCATTAATAATGTCCCACCATACTTACCATACAAATTTGTACCATCCACTAAAATAAATTGTTTGTAGAATTTGAATGCTTCAATACATAGTGGATAAGTCCAAAACAAGTAGTGGAACATCACAGGGCTATGGTCAACAAAATTTCCCACATATTATGGCAGAGTTGAAAATTCAAAGATTTTACCTGGTAAAACAAGCTATGGAACATCATATAGTTAAGATTAACAAAATTTCGCATGTTGTATAGTGGAGTTAAAAATTCGAAGATTGTATATGGCATAAATGTTTGAAGACTTTTTAACCCTCTCAGAAGCTCGTTGTATGACTCTTCCCAATCATCGAAAATACAAGCAATAACCTTTTACTTAGTGAGCCACAATTTTCTATACAATGTCTTCAAGCCAAACCTATTCTACACTACTCCCCATGGCACTTTAATGGAAATAGTTGAATCCGCTTGAACCATGGGAAATATGGTGGCACAGATAACATTAGTGTCCAACTAGAGGTGGTCATGCGAAAGCGATGCGGACATACATGTATGTGGCCCATTATACTTTTGAATTTCCCACAATTCCTTTTTTCGGCGATATGTCACCCGTATGCTTCAGATACACCCATTTCCAAAGTATGTGCACTTGCTATGATATGTTGTTTGGTTTGACTTCAAGACCTTGTACTTAATCCATCTTCAGATGCTATAATTTTTTATTGCAAATAACACAACTTCCTTGTCACAAAATTTTTGCCCTACCCACAACTCATTCTCTTATGTTAATGTTGGCATTTCACCCCCATCTGCAATGTCGAACCTTGGAAAAGTTCTCATACGCATCGCTTCCAAATTCAGATATGAATAGTGGCCGACATGCTCACTTGACTGAGATTGAAATTGAGACTGGATCCCAAATGATTGGCTCTAGGTCATAGGCTCTGCCACTCCATCTTCGCCGTTGTCACTGTCAATTGGAACTTTAATTGGCTCCTCTTCTTCATCTTCATCATTAATAGTAAAATCATAACTTCTATTAGGACCAACACAGGAGAGCGGCTCCGCAATCCGCATTGCAAGCTCATGAAAGCTTGGACCATCCATCAAATCACCCACATTCTCATTCTATATGGGCTTGCCAAAGTAAAAGTTGAAGAACGCATTGACTATGACATAGAAATATGGGCTAGATTAGGGGCAAATCCACCAGAGCTGAAGTGCAACTCCCCTAAAATGACAAACGAATTTGCAACTCCCCAACATCATCATCGCTACTCAGCTGCCAACTTCAGTAGCAGAGCACACCTTTTCTAATAGCCATAGGTACCCGATAAAATACCTACATGATTTGCTTGTTATTTTGTTGGCCTAACTTCTGCAGAGTAGCTCTAATAAAGTAATAGATGGATGCACAGCCATAAATTGAGGATTTTGGCTATAAAAAGTTACACCTTCATCTATATTTGTAATTTCACCACTGTGATGAACAAGTATATAACTCTTAGCCATTTTTCACAATTTTTTTTCCAAAACTCTCTCAAAACTCTTTTAAAATTTCTCTCAAAACTTTCACAAAACTGAAATATAGAAAACTCTCAATATTCTTACAAAATGCACCCCTAAACTCAGACTATCAGAGTGTCACAAAACTCAAATGCTCACACACAGAAGACTTGTGGCATTCAGAGCAGTGAAGTGATTTAGGGTTAGGTCTAAGGTTAGGTATGCAGGTGTCAATTGAGTGGAATTCGATTCAACCTTAATCGAATTCACTACAATTAAAAAATTCAGGATATTTTGGTAAAAAAATTTTAAATGATGTATGTTCGTAAATAACTTTTTTTAATTTAAAATAGCAAAAAAGCCTAGAATTAATGAAGATGGTTTCTTATTATTCCTTAATTGGAATGATGCTCAGTACAATAGTCATATGAATAGTGGAGAATGATGTAAATGCTTGAAAACTAAATCATAATATGGAACTCAGTCTCATTGTCCTAACTATAACTATTAATACAATTGAATGCTAGCCTTGATAGGATACACAAAGATGATAATAGAAATGTATTTTACAAATAAGATTTGCTCGAAACTACATATATCTTCTTGCTGTACTATAAAAAAAGGTATTTACAAGTGGTTGATTTTCGTCGGTTTGTAGGAACTGCCAGTAATACCTAAAATTCCATTTTTTGATTTTGGTTTATTTTCATTCTCACCCTTGAATCAACCAAGCTCAATGCAGGCCAGTTTTCCTATCACCAAATTCTAGTTGTCGATTCTTGATTTCTCTTTCTTGGTAAGTGATACGTAAGACCTCATTGGTTTGGGGCAAATGTTAGTCCCTATTTTAAAAATTGTAAAATAACCCCACTTTTTTTATTGCAAAAAGGGTCTATTAGCTAAATATATTTAAGGAAGGGTCTCATCAAAGTAAAGGGCCAGCAGATGTGAAGGATTTCCTTCTAGATTATGATTGCTGACAAGGAAGAGAGTAAGAAGCAACAGGAGTTGGCTCTCGCGATGGTGTAAATGGTGGCTCCCATGACGTTGGTCATCCATGGTTGCACTGCTAAATGGGTTGGAGTTTTAGTCATCACTTTTGGTGGATTACGTCTTTTATGTCCATTTGGTTGTCATTTGATTAGTGCTACAATTTACTTGGTTTCTTTTTAAATAGAAAAAAGGAAGAAAGGTGTAAACTTTTGTTATGGGATGGTGGTAGATTTAGGCATTAGGGTGGTGGGTTTAGGGAATGAGGGAAAGGTGTTAGCTTTATGGGGACATGCCATGGATCTATGCATACAACAGTGCCATATGTGGCATACTGGAAAAAAAGATGGAAACTTGGGAGAAAGAGGTGAGGAATTGAGATTATGGGGAAAAAATTGTCTTTTTTATTTTTTTATTTTTTGAGGATGGCAGGAAGAATGTGAATGCTGTGTTGTGTGCCTCTGATTAAATGACTTTGCAGCAATGGAATTGCGAATTGTAGAGATGGAAGTAAGATAGGGAAGGATGAAAGAGAGAGAAGGGGGATTTAAAGCTATTCCAATAATGGGGCGTGTTATTCTATTGATGGGGAATGTCACCGCCAGTGTACGGAATGTTGATAGTGGACGAGGAAGTTCTTGTGACGGATGACATCCCCCACCTCCAGCAATCTAAAACCAAGGGAGTTATTAGCAGAACTTCACACTTTGGACCTTTTGAACTAATTTGCATGTTACTAATCACATCTTCAATGATAGTCATCCAATCTAAAATAAACATGATCCAACTACTGTGAGCAAAAATAATTCAATATTTCTATATGAGACTAACATAAGTCCCAAACCTTTGAAGACCAACATATCACTCACCCTCTTTCTCAA
This sequence comes from Pterocarpus macrocarpus, assembly GCA_031439585.1. Classification (NCBI taxonomy): domain Eukaryota; kingdom Viridiplantae; phylum Streptophyta; class Magnoliopsida; order Fabales; family Fabaceae; genus Pterocarpus; species Pterocarpus macrocarpus. Next base: position 38,126,770 of record CM062514.1, read on the forward strand.
ATTGTTTTCTCTCTTTAATTATCACTTCTGGTTTTCTCTCGATTATCTCTTTCTTACCTCTCCATGTATATTTCATCTTTCTCTAGGGTTTCTCTCTTTCTCACTTTAGGGACCACTCCATCCATCGCCACCTTCGACAACAAGATGCTCGTCTTCATCAGCGAAGCCAGATTTTGCCACTGTCAAATTCACCACCGCTATTGCTTTTCTTTCTCTCTCTCCCCTACCAATTTCTTATGTAATTCCATCAAATTGATGAGGTTTATTATATTGGTCTTCTTGCAGAGGATAGTACTATAATTAAAAAGAAGGTTGAGAATGTAATGTCAATCGCTACCTGGCCACTAATATGAGATTCAGGCCGAGCTTGAGGTCAATTTTTTTTTTTTAATTTTGAATTTCATTCTGAATGATGTAGTTGCTTACTCTTTTTTGTGCCCAATTTTTAGGATAACAATATGGGTAATCATAATCAGCTTACTTTATGTGATCAAATAAGCACATAGTTAAAGTGTTGAGGAAAGAGTCATTGACAAAAAAAGCTGTGTTTTTGTGTATGAAAACCCAATATCTGCAGTAGAGCAATTTTGCTATAGAGTATTTGTTTTTGGCATTTTGCTTAAGAGTTTAATTATGATGCATTAAATTATTTGCATGATCATTCAAATAGTAGTTATAAAAGTTAATCATATTTGCTGATGTGATAACATATAATTGCATAACAATGTAAAAAGTTTTTATACTGATAGGACATATAAATTAAATTCTTTTTTTTATTTGTTAAATAATTCTAATCACACAAAATAATTCAAAATCCCTAATCTTGTTTTTCCCCAATTATCTTCCCCTTTTCTTCGTCAAAACTAGCACTATGCTATGTCTTGAGAAGGCCGTAGATTTGTCATGTAGGCTTACCCAATAACTCAAATATTGGACAATATATCTTGGGAGTTCACTCTAGCATTTGTGCATGAAATGCTTTAGTGCACTGAAAGCAGCATTTGTACTATGGTGGATTCTCCGGTGAAGTACATTCATTCTATGTGCTTCACCATGAAGTGCTCACATGGACAGATGGTCGGGCGTCGCGTGGAAAGCTAGTGGATCTCAGTCAAACTTGGTTAAAATTGATTAAACTTTGACAGGACAATTAGTGATGCGCACTGTTTCACTTTGAAACCAGTAAATCAAAACAAAAAAATCCTGCTGGGAACTCCATTTTGTCTCTCCATGGTTGATGGAGGTGGAGGGTTTTTCAGGTCACCGTCCCAATCTCGCTGAAGCTGCATTCTGTTTACATCATGAGCACAGAGATCTCCACTGTTAAGGCGCTAGTCATTATCATCCGGTTGTCCCGCTGGGAAGTCGAAGACAAAGGTGCGAGGTGGCACGACAAAGTTGGTCGGCAGAAGATGCGGTGGCTGGTGGCAATGGATGACGTCGTGGTGACTAATTGTGCGTTGTTCGTTTATTTTAGTTGAGATTTATTTTATTTTAGGCTGTGGAGGTGACAAGAGCAATGACACTCAACCATCTGCAAACAAGCTTGCTTGGAGTGTTTTAGGCACTGACCAGTTTCTCTTCGTAGTTCACTGAGGCTCTTGGGACAGTGTGTACCCGTTCCTATGCCATCAAGAAGTAGGTGATTTATTTGTTCTGCTTGGGATCTTAAGTTCTTCATGAGGGCTCAGATTTTTTTGGTGGCAAGCTCTTATTGCTCTTACTATATTGATTTATAAATTTGAAATGTATATTTGAAGAATTTTTTGGTTCCACTTATTTTGATGGGAAACGGAATTTTCTTATTGTACAGGGAAATTTCTTAGTTAATTGTACCAGAGGATTGCAATTTACAATATATCAATAAATTATATGCATTTTGCTTTCAGGTTCCTTTGTGTAATTAGTTTTCTTTACATAAATTATATCAATCTGCACCATTAGGAATATTGTATAGGGAAAAATGGGATAATTATGGCAGCTTTGGTGTCCAATTATGAGGGTTTTATGGCTGTCCTTTGATACCAGAAGCAGCCACTGGACCTGGATACCGCTACTTGATTGTAGAACGAAGAGATGGAACATAGCTGGAGATATTTCAATTTACCATGGTTCAGGTTTGATCATGGTTTCTTTTAGAACATGATAGTCATCCTTGTAAGATATTTAGTATTTCTACTTTGATGTTTTAAATACAAACACAAAGCAATTAGAAGCTTTTCTTATTTGTCCAGAGAAAGGTTTTTATGTACAGATTCCTTAGGTAGTTATCATATGCTGCAGTCTATGCCATGGAATACCTAATGCATTCCATGCATGTTTTGATGCATTCCGAGGAGTAGTTCTGAATTGAATTGTGCTCTTATCAATCGAAGGTCCAATGTTAGTAGACAATAGGTAGAGATGAAAGTTTGAGAACAGTGGATTGCTGCTGGAGTATTTTTTATAGTACTTTCCTTGATTTAGTAATAATCTGAGCAATTGTTTTCGTAAATTTTGAATATTTGTTGTTTGCCCGTAACACTGGCAGAGGGTTTGTGGTTGCTGGGTTAGTTATTGGTTGGCAAAGTCTTTGCCTCACGATAGGGACATACTTGCTGGAGGGTTGGCATATCGATAAACATCCAATGCAAGAATCACAATTTCCTAAGGCCCCGTTCTCAAAGCATGAAATTGATCTGCTATTACTATACTAATGTGTAAAATTTGTTCATATATCATATATCTAAGAATTTCAGCTGTTATTATGTACAAAATTAGGAGTATAATTAGTCTTCTTTCATAAAAAATAAACAGTCTTGTGCATTTTGTTGAGTGTTGCAGGAATCAAATGCGTTTTGTTTCCTAAACTATTTATGGTATGCTTGATTTATATTTGCAAAAGTTTAATCTAACAGATAACAACTTATTTTACTTCTGGTCAAATTATAATATGAAACTAAATTACATTAAAATGTGATTTAATATAATTTTGTCAAACATATTAATTATGCATTCGTAAACTTAAGTGTCACTTGTGTGAAAGAATTATAATAACCCATGGAACAGAGAAATATGGTAATCTCATTGAACTAAACATTAAATTTCTGCATGAGATTTTCTGGAAATACAATACCAGGAAGCATTCAAACACACGCTTAATCTCCCTAGCTTTCTTCATATGTATGGTTTGCAAAGAACTGAACTTTAAGTTGAAGCTATTTAATTACACATCTATTCCTACGACCTGAAAACAATAAGAAAAGGTCTCGCATCACTTCCTAGTGTTGTTCACGGGAACTCTTTTAATTTCACACTTTGGTTACTAATAAAGGTGTTCAATGTGACCACCTCTAAATGCATATGATGACAATTTTTTATTTTCAATACCATATATTATAGCTCAACCAGTAAATGTTTTTAAGAAATCAAATGTGGACAAACTGCATCGAGTTATACTCACTTGTTCAATAACACTATTATAATCTTATTTACGTGCTTTTTATCTAAAGACTTCTGGACTTATATAAAAGCTAATGCACAATTGGCATGCCTGATACTGCATTACTCGAAAGAAAACCAAAAAAATAAAAAATAAAAAAATTTAGGTATACATTGTATATACACACAAATACAGACAAGCATTTTAAGTTTTGAGATGACATGTTTTCCACTTTTTTTTGGTGTGTTGGATCAAGGCAAGGTAAGTCCAGAGAAGCTTATTCCAGCTATATTCCATCTCTTCATTCTGCAATCAGGTAGTGGTATCCAGGGCCAGTGGCTGCTTTTGGTGTCAAAGGACAGCCATATCATATCCCAAAAACCCTCATAATTGGACACCAAAGCTACCCTAATGATCCCATTTTTCCCCGTACAATATTCCTAATGGTGCAGATTGATATAATTTATGTAAAGAAAACAAATTACACAAAGGAACTTGAAAGCAAAATGCATATAATTTATTGATATATTGTAAATTGCAATCCTCTGGCACAATTAACTAAGAAATTTCCCTGTACAATAAGAAAATTCCCTTTCCCATCAAAATAAGTGGAACCAAAAAATTCTTCACATATACATTTCAAATTTATAAATCAATATAGTAAGACCAATAAGAGCTTGCCACCCAAAAAATCCGAGCCCTTATGAAGAACTTAAGATCCCAAGCAGAACAAATAAATCACCAACTGCTTGATGGCATAGAAATGGGTACACATCTCGAGCCTCAGCGAACAATGAAGAGAAACTGGTTGGTGCCTAAAACACTTCATGCAAGCCTGTCTGCAGATAGTTGAGTGCCATTACTCTTGTCACCTCCACAGCCTAAAATAAAACAAATCTCAACCAAAATAAATGAACAATGCACAATCAGCCACCACGACTTCATCCACTGCCACCAGCCACCGCATCTTCTGCCGGCCAACCTCATTGCACCACCTCGTGCCTTCACACATTTGCCTTCGACTTCTTGGCGGGACGACCGGAACAGGGACAGCGAACCTTTGTCCTGGCCGATAACAAGCGGTGCCTTAACAGTGAGATCTAGTGCTCATGATGTAAACAGAACACAGCTTCAGTGAGACTGGGACAGAGGCTGGAAGAACCCTCCACCTCCACCTCCGCCTTCATTGACCACGGAGAGACAAAATGGGGTTCCCAACAGGATTTTTTCATTTTCATTTACAAAACAGTGCGCATCACTAATTGTCCTGTCAAAGTTTAAATACTTTTAACCAAATTTGACTGAGCTCTGCTAGCTTTCCATGTGATGCCTAACCATTTGTCCATATGAGCACTTCATAGTAAATGAAGTGCTCACATGGACAAATGGTTAGTCAGTAACCCTAAACCCTAAATTCTAAACCCTAAATATTTTAAATATTATATTGTGCTTTTATTAGAGTTAAGCATGATAAATTTCATCTTAATTTAACAAAGATTTAATTAGTGTCAAGTTTTTTTAATAATATTCTTTCTAAATATATGATTAAACAAAAATATCATCATGAAGGGGCCAGGTGTCCATGAGTGCATCTCCTAGCATGAACTGTTTTCCTTTTTGAATATGTTTCTAGAAAAGAGATCAAGTGAATTATTTGCCTTTGGAGGAATGAGAACTAAGGATAAGATCAAATAGCCATTGGATATCATTAATAACTTTATCATCAAAGTTCCAGGACAATCTGTTAAGGGATTACAGATTAAGCAATTTGATATTTTTTGTGTAACAGGTTTTAGAATTTACAGAATTTCCTTTTGAAGGTGTTATATGCTTGTTACCTCTCAGGGAACCCTCCTTTTACACAATGTTAGCAGCTGCCAAATCTAATTCAGCATCTTCAAGAATAATGCAAGCATCTTTTCAATCCAACTCCATTTGAAGACGAATCATGCCAGCATTCTTTGATATTGATATTCCAATGTCTCCACCATGAAACCGAAAATTAATGTGAATTAGGTGGCAAGTTGTCAGTTGCAATGACAAAACACCTCTACTAGTAACAAAAGGAACTCTTAGGCACTTTTCTATCTTCATATTTTGGAACAAAATTTTCAAAATGACCCTTAAGTTTTTCATTTTATTATCTTATTTTGAACCTAAAGACAGATATGCCATGTCAACATCTTAAAAAGAACCACACAAAATGAGACAGATATTTTGTATCTAGCTTGAACCTCTTGGTTGAAGTCGGAACAACATTTGCAGATTAGGAATTGCATGAACTACTGTATAGAAAACAACACAACCACCAGTAATAGTGGATAACATTGATATCAAGTAGCTGATGAAGCGAAGAATGGGATTACTTTATGCAGTTCACCCCTGGATGCATTGTAAGAAATTCACCAATCTCAGAACCCTTTCCTGCCATAGAGCTAATAAGGCCTTTGGGGAAACCAACCAAATGAAATCAACGCACCATGTGAAGTGCAGCAACAGCACCCTGAAAAAATGGAGATATAGGACAATACAAGTTGTCTGACTCATAAAACCATTCAAAATATATATGGTACTTGAGATTTTTTATTTTAATCATTGTAGAATTATAATATTAGAGCTTATAAGTATGAATAGTTGCATACCTGAGTTGGGGGTTTAAGCAGAAGGGAGTTTCCAGCAATAAGCGCTGGAGCAATTTTAGAAATAACCAGATTAACAGGATAGATAAATGGTGGAATAGCTAGAACAACTCCAAGTGGAATCTGCATACAGAACATACCTCAAAATAACACATTATTTACAATCATGAGCATAATGAGTCTAATATATGCTAATTAATTTGATCCAAGAGCAGCTTGAATCCTAATTGTTGAGATTATGGGTTTTAGGTAGGAAAGGAAGAAAAGACAGAACAAAGACTCCGAATAATATGAAAATATGTATTGATATGATATACTCTGATGTGATGTGGTGTGATACAAATGATGAAACACTAATCACTATTTATAATGATACTACACTCCTAATCCTATTTAAATAAGGAAACAAATTAAGAGATATAAGCAATTATACAAACCAATCCTAAGAGATGATCTAAGACACTCTTTAGTATTGTAAGATATGATGTGGTAATATGAGATATTTTCATATATTCTAACGCTTAATTACAATTGCCAGCCCTGCAACCACATGCCCCCCACCCCTCTTCATTTATTTTCTTTTCATCAAACTTCATTGTGGCTGTCCTTTCAAGAATTAGGGGAAAGTCATGCCTAAATCAATTTTAAAACAGTAAGAAATATGAAGGTTAAAAGTTATTTGTTCCCAAACTCTCTGCCAAAAGAATTTATACCACATTAAAGAGAAGTGTCAAGAAAGTCTGTCAAAATGTGACTCAGGAGATGGCCTGACCACAGTCTTTCTCCTATCTTAATATCTAGTAAACCATAATCCAATGGAGAAGTCAGTTTATATGTGGTCGGTTGCCCGTCCAAACACCCGACAATATGCATTTCAAACAGATTTGCTATTAGTGAAATGTGATTCATTTCTCCCTCTGAGTCAACTTCTAATTGTGAAACAGTTGCTAGCAATAAAATAGAATTCAGCATGCAATGATTTTCATGTATTGCTGTTACTTTGAAAACCCTTGCCAATCTAGCAAAATTTTCTCAACCAACTCTCAATAACATGTGTAAACAGGTTGGATTCATTCGAAGAAACATCATTACGGATTGGCATTGCCATATCTCTATCATATGCAAGCCTCTCCAAAAAATGTTTTAGCCAAACCACAGCCAATTCAAAGGACAAATAAATCTCATTGCCACCAGACAGTAATCTGCAATTTCATCATGACGGAAGATCATCATGATATCATCTGAAGAAATGCTCGTATATTCTTTCACTCATCTACATCTATCATTAGAATTCAGAGCAAGTGGCAGCCACAATCTCTTGGGGACAAAAGCCAAAGCTTCGAAAGCTCCAACTCTCAATCGAGTGCATCTGGAAACCCATTTCAGCAGAAGCAGAGAACCCAACATAAACCATGTCCTTGAAGTGCTTCGAAAGATCGACGTCACAAACGGTGAGTACAGGCTTAAGAGGTTTCGAAGAAGAGGAATAGCTCAAGAACACGGTGAGGAGTGATCTCTCGGAGTCGTAGTCTATCCAAGAGGTGATGGGCTCGCCGCTTTTGAGTTGTCATAGATGAATGCGCCAGAGCTTGGGGTGTGGGCAAGGTTGACGAGTGTGAGGTGTACGCCGCCGTTCTTGAAGAAGGAATACCCCAACAGTTTGATGTGGCGCGGTGGTGTGAAGTCTGAAAACTCGAAGCTCACCTTCTCCGCAGCCATCAGTCATGGGATGTCCATGTCCATGCTTGTCACCACTGTGATGGGGGATTGATAGAGGAAATTAGGAGTTTAGGGAATTTCAGAGAATTTCAAGAACACCAGCAAAGATCGGGGGTAGAATGGAGATGAAATCCACTCCAATTCTCACCGGAAATTGAAAGAGAAAATGGAGATGTGAACATTCTCAATTTTCGCTCATTAGTTTCCTTCATGCTCGGGCAAGCCTATTAACAGAGTGCAACGCTTCTGTTACCTGGAATTCAAGATCAATTGCCCGAGCATGCCTATTCACACAGTGCAAGGCTTTTGTTACCTGGAATTCGGGATCAATTGCCATGCTGCCCCATCCTAAAATACCTTTCATATCCGTTCACATAGAAACAAAGAAAATGATAAAGTATCTATAACATCCGTAATTAAGTATCAGCTTCTATGTTTGGATTGGGGGTTGGGATGGAAATAGAATGGATGTCTATTACATTCTCTTATATTCTATTTTATTGTTTGGATTAATAAATTTACAATATATAGAAGGAGTTAGTAAATGAATAGATTCTATTATATTCTATTAAAAATTCTCATTTTTTGTTCCTTTCAATTTGGGGATTTGGGATAGAATTCTATTTTATCCATATAATATAATATAATAATTATTTCGCTTCACTCTATTTTATTTCACTTTTTTAAACTCTATTCTATTCCATTCCATTACTTACCACTAATTCAAATATATGTATTTGTATTATATCTTTAGCGAGTTTGTTTAAAGTATGGGTGTAAATAAAATATAAATAATATAATTTGATATAATAATTTATTGTTAATATTCTATTTTATTGTATAGTATAATAAAATATAATTTTTTTAAAAAATATGGTTATATAAATTAACTTTAAATATTATTTAATTAAAATTATGTAAAATAAAATTTTATATAAATAAAAAGTAGTTCTGAAAGTTTTATTGCATAAGTTAGTTATTTTTGAAAAATCAATTCTATTTACCACTCCCTCCCCTTTATATGAAACTTATTTCATTTTTCTATCCCATTTATTAACAATTTTTTTAATGGAAAAAGTGAATTTATTTAAAGGCCAACCTCATGGCCAGAATATCCATGATACAGATAGGTAGTTCATTGGCTCAAATTTAGTTGTCCCTAATTCTAACTAAGCTTGCTATCTTATCAGCAACTAGACTACGACATCTAGGGACATATTGGGCTTAAAGAAGTTAAAGTTTGAGGCAATACCAAAAGCTTCTGTTAATATCATCCCATTGTGAGATAGATTAATTGAGATTTGTTCAAAGCTCTCTATAACAGACTTGGTATTACCCTCTAAAAGTAGAGTCCTAATTCCCAAATTTTGAGCTAAAACCAACCCTTTCTTCACGGCCATGATCTTCGCTCTAAGGGCTTTGGACTCTCCAAAAAACTCCTTTGCTGTGATGACTCTTCCTTGCCAATCCCTAATGACCGCTCCTACTCCATACGCATTCTTGTCTACAAAGTTGGCCCAATCCACGTTTAGCTTCAAGATTCCCTATGGCAATGCCATCCACTAGTCTAGGAGGTGGTTTCCTTCTGGGTTGCGAGTTTCCCATGTCAAAGCTCGATGATAGCATTTCATCTTGGTCGTGGTTTGCAAGAAGATTTGCATCGGACTTTCTATAAGTTTGCCTTGCCAAACTTAATTTGTCTAATTCCAAGCTCTTTCCCACAATGCTGCCATCATTTCTCTGTCTCTAAGTGGAGGTATGGTGAAATTTGCTTGTAGGAATTCCATCCATGATTTGGTATCTTAAAGATTCGCTTGGACCTGTATCTACATGTTGGAAAAACAAAGAGAAGTATGGTGAAATTTATTCAAACCAACTTGTAAAGAACATATTTTAATCTTAAAATCTAAACTTTTATCTAATATATGTTCTTGCAAAATTTTAGTAAAGATTAAATAATAAAAAAATTTAAAATAATTATTTCCACATCCTCATACTTTTAAATTTAATTAGATTCTATAAAAAATTTCTATCTCTATATAATATAAGAGATTGATTTTGTTACATATGCATTGATAGTACAAAAGAATTTTATATTATCATCCAATCAGATATTTGTATTTATAAAACTTTTAAGGCATTGAACGACTAAATCAAAAACTTTTGCTAATGTGGCAATATATTATTAAATGTCTGTATAAAGTATTTTTTACACTAATATTGTATACAAATTAAATTCATAATATAATTAATTCTCAGAATTACATAATATTATATACATCTTTATAGAAATATATAGAAAAATGGAAATTATAATTGAGTAATTATTGTTGAAGAAAATAGGAAATTTTATAGAACATAGTGTAAATATACTCTTGAAAGCATTTTTTTAAGCATAATTCAATCATATAGATCTACTTTTATTTTTAAATAAGGATCAAACAACTAAAAAAATTCATACTATTTCTTAATATCATCCCTTTATTAAAAAGTTCATTTTATTTCTCTTTCACTCCATTTTATTTAGTCTCTTTATATATCTTCCTAATAACGATATATTAAAACCATAATGTAAAGAATGTATATTAACTATAAAAAAAAATTTAATTTGAAAAATATAATGTAAATTTTTATTATAAAAACTAAAGTTTAAATTAAAACTAATTCCTGCAATATTTATGTAGGTGTTCAATATTTTATATAAGATTCATCAAAAGAGAGAAGTTATTAACTATCCTTATATATTTTTATTTAATAATTTTTTTTAAAACTTTCAATCATATATATAATAATATAAATGAATCTGAATATTATGCAGGACTGAAAATGATATAAAGAACCATATGAATAATTCTTTGAAAAAGCTAAAAGAAATTGGCCTTCTATTCAATTTGTTATACTTTTTACAAACATATATTATATCTAAAAAAAATTGCAATCGGAAATAAGCCAACAATCCAACCATTGCATACCTTCATGTACTTTCCCTTAATGTATTTATAGACACAAACCAAATTCCTAGCTATTAGCTTATTACCAAATTGTCTTTAATTTAATTAACTTTTTAATTCAAATTAATTGATTGGTAAAAGTGGTGGTTAAATTTCTTGGTTAGTGGGTTCTTAAAAATATGCAGGTAGTGAGGATAGTAGAATCAATAAATGGCAGAAAGTGATAATCAATCAAAATAACTGTGTATTATAATAAATGAAATTTAAATTTAAATTATAGAGAATCAAATTTAAAAACTTGCTAAACATGGAAAAAAAAATTATAGAATTTTTAAAAAGGAGGTCAAGAAGATGCTATTTGGCAAAATTTTTCAAATTATGCTTCTGAAATGTTATATCAATATTAATAGATTGTAACAAGGATGATAAGGTGGTGGGTTTTCTTGAATGCATGATGGAAGATGTTTCCAGTAGTTCTGATTCCTTCTGATAGCAAATCTTAGTTTTAAATTAATGTTAACTATCTTTATTTGTTATTTGGTTACGTTAATAGAGAAATTTTTAGATACTTATAGAGTATTAAATAGATGTGATTACAGTCAATAATAAAATTAATATTTTAAGATAGAATCCATTACTAACTTATATTCTTATTTAAAATATTATTTTTTATTGATTATGAGCGCAATTCATCTAATGCTCTGGAAGCATTCAAAAATTTCTCTACCTTAATATTTGGAACTTTATCTTCTGTAACAACTTTCGTTATAAATAAATTGTCTGGCCACTCCTCAAAGTGAGGTTAAAACAAGCTTTTCCTTAGAATCATCTTCATATTATCAGATTTGCCCATGGCTAACAGCATTCTTGCCTTAGGAATGTCCACTACTTCCAATTCTTCCATTGCCAAGGGGTTCACTCAAAATGTTTCAAGAAGATGATATGGTGAAGTTTTATTTTAAAGTGAAGTTTTGCTCACCTTTTTCATAAAGTTTAATTTAGAGTAAACCTCTAACATGGTCCCTATCGATTTTTATATCGGATGAATTAGGCCATAGCAAAAATATACTAACAAATTGGTACTTAATCTTTTAAAATATTGGATAACTTTATCCCTAATAAAAATAAATAGATAAATTGGTCTCTTATTTTTTAAAAATCAAATAATTTAATTTTATTGAAAAGACTTGATAAAGGGGTTAAATTGTTTGATTTTAAAAATATTAAAGATCAATTTATCTGTTTATTTTTATTAGAGACTAATTTATCTAATATTTTAAAAAATTATAGGCCAATTTGTAAGTTTATTTTTATAAGGGACTAATTTATCCGATATAAAAATTGATACAGACTACTTTGAGATTTTACTCTAATTTTTATGGGCTCTTTACTACGATTCACTACTCAAACTATGTGACTCCAAAAACATCAATATGCTAAATTTTATTCATGTAGACCCATCAAAACAAAAGTAAGGACTCCAAACAAAATTCATTTATAGAATATTGGCTTGTTAAAAATATTTCATAGAGTGATAGAGAGATTAAGACTGCAATGATCAACACATCATAAAAAGTAACATGATTGATAAGAACCTCCAATATGACAGTGCTTTTCTTGAGATGCTACTATATGTGTTTTCACTCATTTTATGTTGCTACATTGGAACAGTACCATTCCCAACAAAAAAATTAAAAAAGTAGACAGAAACGAGAAATTATTCATTTGATGGAATGCTTACCCTCGTAATAAGAAGCACAACAAAAGGATCCAAGATTTTAGAATTGTGAGATCTAACTTATTACCTTTATCAATAAGCATGACAGAGTGAAGAAGGCAAGTATTCAATGCAAAAAATTATAGAGCAGGCAAAATAGAACATTAATATTAAATCAAAAACATGAGAATGGTGATAAAGCGAGGAAGGCAAGTGCGTAACCCAAAATATGATAGAGTAGCCATATAAGGACATTAGAATTGAATAAAAAAAAGATATCAGGACAAATCAGAAATAAACAAAGGACCACTGATAACAATACCACAAATCGGAACATAAATAAGAACAAAAAAAAAAACCAATATCAATAGTGAAATGAAAACATATAAGGAGTAAAATAAATCAACCATGAACAATAACAATATAATATCAATATCAACAGAGAGAGGATGTTATGTCAAAGTAGTAGGTACAATTGAAAAATTAAAGAACAGATCAGAACTTAAAATGTTTGGATAGTGTTTTATCATAAGCACCAGGGAGTCAACTGAAAAGAACATATCAATATTTATAAGAAAGGTGAAGGCAAGTGCAGGCAAATAAGACATTAGAATTGAATCAAAAAGATATGAGGACAAATCAGGAATATATAAATGACCATGGATAACAATATCACATATCAGAACATAAATCAGGACATTAGAATTGAGCAACCAAATAAGGGCATTAGAATTGAAGAAGGCAAGTGCTCGACCCAAAATATTATAGAGCAACCAAATATGGACATTAGAATTGACTCAAGAAGACAGCAGAACATTTCAGAAACAAGTCAATAATCAACGATAACAATATCATAGATGAAAACATTGGTGATAGAAAAAAAAAGTTGGTTATCAGTAGTGAAATGAAAACAAATCAGGAGTGAAGTAAATGACCGATGAACAATAAGAATCTAAAAGGTTAGATTAGAATGAATATATTTAGAGAAATTTGGAGTAGAACCTGTCAAGAAGAAAATTGCCAAAACTTGTTGAAGGTAGTGTGGTCTTGTGAAAAGAAGAACAATGGATGCGCTAGAGAGAAATTTATATAAAATGGAAGGTATCTAAATAAAAATTGATTGAAGGAGAAAAAAAAAATTAGTACAAATCATTACACCTAAAACCCTTGAAAGGTTTGAAGAGACTGAATGGATTTATTGAAAAATTGGTTTCTGATGGAGCTTAATAGTGTCGTTTGATTTGCATACTTAGCTAACTCCACTTAGTGAGATAATTCTTGGTTTTAGTTGTTACTAACGAAAATTTTCTCAAATAATTATTAGTCTCTAAGAAATATATCCAATTATTGACATCAAAATGGGGTTACAAATTCCAATTCTACATAATCATTCATTATTATGTAATCCCCACATTAGGATTACAATTTTAACTAAATTCTAGTTCTTGTCAAATCAGAATCAATATTATTATTCTATATAAAAAAAAATCAATATTATGATTCTATGTCTGTTATTCTAATGTCATGATTTTTATTGATTTAACGTACCAAAATCTAAGCATGGTATCTCTTGGTCTCTCGCTATAAGAATTTAAATGAGAATGGTTATAATGATTTTTTTGTATTATTTTGAATTTCTCATTTCCCAAAGTTGGAGACTATGCCTCTAAACATAGTTATGTTGCAAACAACATCAAAACCACAATAAACATTGGAAACAACACCTAATCAACCAAGCCCAGCCACCTTGTATTCAATTTCCTTCATCTTCTTATCAATTAGCTTGTTGATATCATTGACATATATATGCGATGGTGAGATTCTCCGGCAGCTCTTTGCTTTGCATATACTCGTATATATACTGAGTCATCTCTTTGTCATAGTTCTCCTTGCGCTGCTTCTTCAACTGGTCCTTGGCTTTGAAAATCCTCGCAGAAAGCTTTCTTGATTCACATTCTTGTTTTCATCTATCACAGATGACCTTTGGGACCTCTCAATCACTTCCTTGGCTCCCTCTAGAAATGGCCAAACCTCTGTCTGCGAGTCAAGTTTGAGATAATAGCACAGGCTTGAACCCCACTAAGAATGGTGAGTTCACTAACCTTTTTCAGGATCCCCTCCTTCCTCTTCTTGAACATTGCTTTCCTTGCAGAATCATCGGGAATGTAGGCGAGTTTCACCTTCTTCCTATCCATGGCTGCAATCACAAAGAATGTAATAAGAAACTAGAATCTTTATGCATTATTTGCCTGGACTTTATGGGCTTTATAAAGATTTATCTTACCTACCTCAATTGAAATTACATTAAATCCTTGTTTAAACACATTGATAAGTAGTATTGGGTTTAAATAGAAACTTATTTATGCATATATGATCCCTATATTTTACAATGTTTTATTAAGACAAAAGTTAATGCTATGTGCCATAAAATGTACGCAAAACTAGTGATTAGTAAAGGACTTAACGTGGGTGAGTTGTCAAGACGCAGGTTCATATATGCTTACTTATCATTTGAATAATATTATATTTTTGGCATCGTACTTATATATTAACAATATTATTACATTCTAATAGATTATTATACGCACTTAAATGAAATTTTGCTTTCTTTTTTTTTTTTTTTCTCAAATGGCTATTATATATACTTTTTTGCAAGCATTAAGTGATTTATTAATATAAATCAGTGTTTGAATTATAGAACGATAGAAATATTTAATGAGCCCATAAGGGTTGGTTTACCTAGTCTGCCTTCTGCTCATATATCGCTATAACTTAGGTTTGAAACCTAGCTAGGTTCCCCCGTTAATCAATGATATGTAAGTATCGCTGTAAATATTCGATAAGCTCGGAGGCATATCCTAACTCTGGATTGGGATGAGTCTTCTTCTCAACCTTAATTTTGGTTTATCCAAAAAAATAAATGAAAACATTTAACGAAAATCAACTCATTGCATATCTTTATCAAAATAATAGTTTTATTATTACATTTTGTTGTTGTTTTTCTCTTCTTATTTTAAATATGTTGCCTTATATGGGGTTTTTATTCTTGAAGGCGATAAACTAATCAAAATTACGGTAGCATATCTGAATTTCACTCTGGGAATGTATATCAAGTTTTCATTTGATGATTTCGTTCCCATTGGACTCTAGAATATTATTTCTAAATGAAAAAAATACAAGCCACTTTATAAAATAATTTTTTTCCCCTCAAAATATTGAAGACAATATAAGCACGGCTAGCAGCTGATAGTTGATTTTTTAAAAATTTTAAATCTTATATAGTTATTTTTGTATGAATTTAATTGCTATGCACTTTATACTGTTATCCAATCAAATATTTGTGTTTGTAAAACTTTTAAGATAATGCATGGTTGAGTCAAACACTATTGGTGATGTGGCAATATATGATTGGATATCTATGTAATTTTTTTATATTGACAATATATACAAATTAAATCCTTTTTGTATAATGTGTTAATGTATCATACATTGTATTTGTAATTTAATTTATGTTTTAAACTAATTGTTTCTTACATCTTGAAAGTGATTTTTTATTACATTATAAAATTTAGAATAATTTTTTGGTTAAAGCTGCAAGAAATTTCCTTCAACTCTATGTCAATTTAAAAAGTCTTCTTATGATGCAAAATTCAAAAACTTGATTATTTCAACGTTTCAAAGAGCATATTGACTCACTGCAGGAAAGTTTTCTATAAATACACAAGGAGTTATTATTATTATTATTATGATTACCGAAGACAATCCTGCTTGAGGTGGGTATAGGGGTGTAAGCGGATCAAGCCAATCTGATGAACTCAATCAATCTGAACTGAATCAATTAAATTAGTTCAAGTTGGTTCGGGTCTTTCGATCAATCAAGCACAATCCAATTAGAACCTACCAATGTTTGGTTTGTTCATCCAATCTAGAGTTTTACAACCTGATATCCTAGCCAACCGGAATCTCATTTATTCTTTTTTTTTATTTAACAAAATCACATAGTAGAAAGACAATTGTTTGATGTTTTTTGTTTCTTTTAATTGTGTTAATAACAATATTAGAATGATTTAGCCTTTAAATATTATAATATAATTTGAAATTTGCTTATATGAAAATTTTCATGCTATATGATTATTTTTTATTATTTTTTTGGCAAAAACTGGAAAAAAAAAATAATTTAAACCGGTAATCTAATCACTTAAGCCAAACTAACCCGAATTTGATTGGTTTGATTTGATTCAGATGTAGTAAAAAAATTTCATGAATCTAAACCACACCAAACCAATTAAAATTAATCAATTCAAATTTGTTTTTCTCTCAAACCATATCCGAATCAACCCATTTGGGTGAGAGCACTTAGGCGGCAAACTCTCCCTTCCAACTTTTAATGCAACTGCTCAAAGGGAGAAATTATGAAGTTGGTTAGTTAGTTATCAATTGTGTTAGTTGTGTGCCAGCAATGCAGTTTCTTAAGTTAGTTGATGAATGTATTGTAGCTCAAGTCATGTTATATACTTGTACCGGTAGCTAAATCATTTGAGAAAGTAATAAGCAAATTAGAATCACTTTCACTTTCTTCTTCTTCACCCAATCTTCTTCTTTCTTCCTAGCTTGTGGCCTGATACCTTTAATGGTATCAGAGCTACCAATGCTGCAAAGGCATCCCAAGATTCTTCTGCCTCACAGAGTTCTTCTTCTTCTCACTTTGTAGCTCAAACTTTCTCAAATCCAATTGCTATCAAACCAGATGAAGAGAATTATCTTCCATGGAAACAATAAGCTGAAGCAATAATTGAAGGTTCTGATTTGGTGAAATTCATCACTGTTGAAGACATTCCCCGCAACTATGCCTTTGAATAGATCAAGAAAATGGATTCACAGGGGTAGATTATCAAAATTGGAAGAAGTAAGATGCATTTGTTAAGTCATGGCTTTTGGCTTCCATGAGCACTCAATTCACCACAAGATTGGTAGGCTATGAATTCTCATATTAGATTTGGCAGAGATCAGAGACTTTCTTTGTTTCACAAATTCAAGCAAAGGTGAGGCAACTAAAAGGCAAGCTCGATCATACCAAGAAGGAAGGTATTGTTGGTGCTTATTTGCTAGAAATCAAGAAGATTGTTGATGCTTTAATCTTGGTTCGAGCTCCTCCAAAAGATACAGATCATGTTGCAGCAATTTTGGAAAAATTAATTGCAGAATATGGTTCTTTCATCACAACAATCATCTTAAGGGAAAAAACCAAGGGTTCAAACCCGAGACCTTTGGTTAAATTAGAATAAATTTTGTTAAACTTAAGAAATCAAGTCGTAAAATCTTGAACCACATAAAAACATTTTAAAAATAGCTATAATTAAAGAAAACTTTTTACATTTCGATATAATTTTTTGAAAACTAAAACCATGCATCACATATGTACATATTCTAGTTGATAGTGTTTTTCCTCCTTACTACACCCCTCTTTTAACAACTTTTATTTTCTATCTTGCTGGCTATAACTTGCTTCAAGAACGATTTTGATGTCATTTACAACAACTACTCACTTGATGAGTGCTTACAATCATTCCAAACATAAAGGTCTGTTGTAACGTCCGATTTCCGACTTCCGATCTCATCACTTAATATTGAAATTTCCATTTTCGAGTTTGTCTTATAAATTAGACTTGAGCCTTAGTAATACAATGTCGGAGTTGAATTCGACTTCGTCTCAAGGCTTAAAAGAATTGTTTGTATCTTAGATTCTGACCTTATGCACGTAATATGCGATTTCCGACCTTATGCTCGAGTTAGAATAAACACGATATCCCGACTTCCGATTTCGTTAGTTCAAATGTAGTGGCTTATTCTTCCGATTTCCAATATTAAATTTTGAGTTCCGATCTCGAGTTTATTAGCATAATCTTTCATTTCTCTTACTCCCGAGTTCCGAGATCGAGTTGGAGTGCCGAGATCCTATGAGTTCCGATTTCTTGGTACACTTGATTAATGTTTTGAATCCCGATATCCGGTGTCATCCTTAGAATCGATTTGAGTTTACTACGTCTCCCGACTTCCGGGTTCGAGTATTTTGTTTCACATTCTGGCCCTTGACCTTCGATTTGAAGGTAATTGTATCTTACAATTCCGAAGTCCGACTTTACCTTGTGAATAAACCAAGGCAATATTCCCGAGTTCCGACTTCATCTAAATAGATAGGCACGGATTCCGACCTTAAGAGTGCGAGTTCCGACGTCATGCTCAGATTCGCAGGAAGCGAGTTTCACTTCTCTGGCGACGTGGACAGCAAATTTTGACACAAAAGAGGGAGACATGGTTGAACTTTGCCCACAAAATTTCACCCAATCAAAGCCACTCATTCTAACTACCACTTCGAAGCCTTGTCTATATATATCCTTCTCCTGCCTCTTCAGCTCATTTTCTTACGTTGCTTTCCCTTCCTCACTTCAGCTCTCCTTCCTCTTCTCAACTCTCCCACTCTATCCAGCCTTCAGGTTCAACCCAGCTCTATTTCCAAACTCAAAGCAAGAGGTAGAGGTTTTAATTCCTGTTTTGATTTTTCTGATTTTGAATGATTATTGGTGGTTTAATTCTTCAATTCTGATATATTGACTGAGTGATTCATAATGAATTGTGGCTGGTTTATTGACTGTTTGTGAAATTAAAGTTGAATTGAAAACAAGAAAGGATGCAGATATGGAGAAGTTGAGAGGCTGGGAAACTCAAAACCCTCGGCAGTCCATACGGCGGAGTGTACGGCTCCGCCTCCCGCCGTTCAAAATTAATGAAACCATTTTTATGTGAAACTAGACATCTAGGGCTTTCCATACATATATCATATAAGACCATTGGATTAATATTGAGAGAGATATGAATTTTTGAAGTTTGACCTAGGAATCTAGACATCCACCCGGGCAGTATGGGTTGAAAAGGGTGTAACTCACCCTATACAACTCCAAATTGAGTGAAACTAATTTTGTTGGAAAGCTTACACATAGGAGAACATCCTACTCAGAAATTCCGAGTTTGTTACCATCCTATTTGTTCCCAGTGATTTGAAGAAGTTAACTTATGTCCAAACCGGGCCAAAACAGAGCAGATCATGAGGCTTAAGTTTCGGGGCTTATAACTCGAGCCCTACTGAGTCAAATGGAATGGGACTTTTTGCAAATGAAAGATGGTTCTATCAGCTTTAATATGAGACCAATTTCGTATCCTCTGGACCAGTTTTCGATTTTTAATAGATTTTTACTTTTAAGTGTGCAATTCTGACTAGCTGCTGGGCAGGCCGGGATAAAACCTGAATAACCTGAGTTATAGTTATCGAAATTAGATGGGACCAAAGAGGTTAGAAAATAGACACATAACACTTTAACACATCCAAAATTGAGGTCCAAATGAGTTAAACAGAAATTTTGACCTGATTTACAAAAACCGGGTCAAATGCAAGTATTGAGACAGCAACTATGTTTTGATTTCAATAATTGTGCCATGAATGGATGTTTGAAATATGAATGAACTATGATGATTTCTATGAGAAACTAGCTCTGAATATTGGCACTATTCATGAGGAAGCGGACATGTTAGATTATCTTAAAATTGCGGTAGAGTATATGAATAAGTTATGATGTACATATTGATGCATGTGCATTCTCACAAAAAGCTATGAAGTTCATGTTATGATGACCAAGAATATGTTATGATGAAAGTTCCATGATACTTGAAGTAGGATAAAAAGTTAAGGGGAATAGATCGGTGGGGACATCAGGGAAAGTAAACCCGGCACTCCCTGTATAGGAACGAGCTCGATTCTGATAAGCAGACTATTACCCAGGAGTCTAAAATGGCCAAGAACTCCCAGGGGACCAAGTAATGGAAAACTTTGTGAGTAATGAAGAAAGTATATGAGCAAAGGAAAAGTTTATGAAGGAAAGTTCAAGAGCAAGTTGCATGATCACATTAAGTGCATGATTACAAGTTATTTACAGTTTAACTATTATGCTTACTTATAGCATGTGTTCACTTATCCTGCCCATTATTCTGTGTATTACTGTTAGTAGTTTAGACGATTTCTTATGCTGTTTAAAGTAAAACTGGACCTTGCCTCGGACCAGACATTTTCTTAACCTTATTAAATATGAATGGTTAAATTTGATCTCATGTTTTCATAATTAAATGAAAGCACCGAGAATCGAGAACGAAATGACGCCGCTTAAACGCCATGGACGACCCTACTGAGAATTTCCTTAAATTCTCACCTCGTTTGCATTTCCGCCTCATTCTCAGGCGTGGGCGATGGACGCGACAGCTACCCTCTTCATTGAGGTGCCAGACTTGCAGCTCCACCATGACCCTGCAGTAGGCTCGCTGTATATAGCCGACTCCTGCCAGTTCCATCTCTACCTTTTTAGTGATAGGAACTTTGCCGTCCCTTTGCACCATCCCGCTTTTGATCCTGCTTCCCCTTACTTTGCGGTTCCGTTGTACGCGGCACACCCTCCCCCAGCACCTCCTGCACCCGCAGCACCTGCAACCCCTGCCGACCCTGCACCAGAGTCACCTCCGCAGTTGTGCACGACATCCCTTTCGATTCAGATAGCGACCCTTGAGGCCACGGCTCGGCATCCTCCTCCTCGGGACCCGATCGACTACTACCGCCGGCTGATATGGCCAGCAGCTACGGTGAGTAGGTCGACCACGAGCGATATTATAGCATGACCTCTTTTGGCAAAGATCTGACTTTGGGTCATAGACTAGTGGTAGGTTTTGAAATGTCCTCTGAGGAATGGCATAGGATCGAGTTGGTGACATGGGCGTATGTCTTTTGGTGACTGACCACTCATGTATCCTATTTTGAAACCTGTACATAAGCTGAAATAGTGGCTCTTTATATCTATATAGATATATATATATATATAGTTGACAGCATAAGTGTAAATTGTTCTTATCTTTCTATTGTGATGCATTAAACCCCTATCACGTTCTTTATACAGTGTTCCACTTCTTTAAATAAATAGATAAATAAATAAAGATACGGATAAAGGAAACATAGACAGTGTATTAACATAGTAACACAATCTACTTAATTTCATGCTATGTCTTAAGCATAATATTAAATTAGTAGGGTGTTACATCTGTGAAGCAAAAAAGATAAGAAAATCAGCAAGAATACTTGTCAAGTGGCATGTGCAGCCGATACATCAACCTTTGAGTAATTGTTAGTTAGCCAAGTACCAACTTCTATGATAGACTAAGAACTGTTTATTTGGTCTACTATTAACATTCGAATTGCCACTGGAATAGTTTCTTGATTTATATCACATTTCTATTTGGAAAATTTATGTTATAACATCCATTCATGTCGGGTTATCATATGATCCTCCATATCAAAACCATCAGTTCAAGAAGAGTAGGAGAACCATAAATTATTCAATACTCATATCCTATGTATACAAATAGTTATTATATAGATGCTAAGATCGCAAGAAACTTTTTCTCCATACAAACATACAATACAAGCTACCAGCTGCAAATATTATACATATGGGAGCAGACCCATCAAAGACTGTCACTCTGTAAGGTATGAGAGATTGGAAGCAACTCCTGCTCTCATGGTGATTACTACTCAAGTATTATTATGTTTATTTGGCATCTCATCCCATGGTGTAAGAAGGAGCTGGTAAGTTTATTACTGTAGTCTTAACCTTTGTCATCATTTCAATACTGTTCGTGATTCCTTGAGAACCAATTCCACTATCCTTCAGACCCTGCACAAATCATTAGTTACTTGATTAGACAGAGAAAAACAAGTTATTCAAGAATATTTAGTAAAATATGTTTATGACTGTTCATGGCTTCATATTTTATTCTTAAGGAATGCTTTATTAGAAACCTTTAAATTTGTTGCATATAAGAATAAGAACTTTGTAGCTAGTATTACAAACTTCTACATTTTATGGAAACTTAGCAAGATGAAGGAGGACAAAGGTTGCACCTGAAAAGGAAAGTGATCTGGTCCACGAGCTGGAGCCGAATTAATTTGAACTGTTCCTGTCTCCATTGCATCGCTTATCATTATTGCTTTGTTTATGTCTCTTGTGAAGACACATCCCTGCATTACACAAAGGAAATAAGTAATAAAGGAAGAAAAGTTTCTGACCCAAAATACATTAATGTATTTTGACTGAGAATGCATTGAAGACTTTATCAAATCTTCATGGACATGGATCAATTAAATGATTGTGTTGATCCTAGATTGTTGCCTATAAGCAACGCATTGTAGTGTCAAATGTACAAGAATCATAAGATGCAATGAAGCTATTTAATGCATGTAGCTAACTCTCCCTAGTGGAGAAAGACTTAATTGTTTTTGGCCTCTTGAGTGAACAACAACAACCACCAAGCCTTGTCCTACAAGGTTGAGTCGGCTACATGGATCAAATGATGCCATAGTATCCTATTATAAATCATGTCTATAATCAAACTATTAAAATCTAAACCTTTCTTATCGATTTTTCCTACAGTATTTTCACCCCCTCTTGTCTCCCACTACCTTTAACTATTGGGCTACCCTTCATTTGGTCTACTCTCCCTCTACCTTATATGGTGATTAATAAGATGAAAAAAGGAAAATGGAACAAAATGGACAATCCCACCTCAGACAGCTATTCATAAGTGCATCTCTTTTTGTTTAAAAAACAAAGTTAGGAGAACGCATCAAGTAAGCAACAAATTCATAATAACCGACACTTTATTTTGCATGGAGAAAGAAAATTAGAGAAACATAAAATGTAGCCATCTTTTATAAAGGTGTCCTCTTATCCTTCCAATGTATGCATATTAGTTAAATGACGCTATACCTGAAGGCCAAAATTGCTAGCATTACAATGGTGGATTCCTTCTTCAACCGTATTTATTCTGATAACTGGCAAGACTGGTCCAAATGGCTCCTCCCATGCTATCCTCATATCTTGACGAACATTATCCAACAGCAATGGCCAAATGAGATTACCTTCCCTTTTATATTTCTGGCAGAATGTTGCTCCTTTCTCCTTAGCATCCATTACCAACCCTTCAATAAAGTTAGCAGAGGACTCTGTGACAACTGGTGTGATATCACAGTCATCCTCAGGAGGCCCAACGGTTAATTTTCCAACTTTTTCATTGACTTTGTTAACAAGAGAGCTTGCAACTGATTTCATGACCAAAACAACCTTTACAGCAGTGCACCTTTGACCACTGAACATAGAAGATAATTATAATTTGTCAGTGTTTGTATTAGGATTTAGGACTATAGTTATCATGGGGCCTAATGCAACCACAATGAGAAAATTCCCATGCATAAATCAGTTCCCATCATAAAAGATGGATGCAGAAATTAGCTATTGAGAGGGCGGATGAAATAAAAATTAATATATTTAAATGAGTTTTTTATTTTTAATATACAAGTTCTGTGCTTTTATTGATGTTAAGCATGATAAATTTTCATGTTAATTAACAAAAGATTGAATTTGTTCGAGTTTTTTAATAATATTCTTTCTAAATAATGATTAAACAAAAATATGATAATGATGGTACTAGATGTCTTTGAGTGGATCTCCTTGCATGAATGTTTTCCTTCATTGAATATGTTTCCAGAAAAGAAATCAAGTGAGTTATTTGCCTTCTGGAGAAACAGAACTAAAGATAAGATCACGTAGCTATTGGATATCACTAATAGTTTTATTATCAAAGTTCCAGGACAATCTGTTAAAGGATTACTGACTAAGCATTTTGATATTTCTTGTGTAACAGGTTTCAAAATCTACAGAATTTCCTTCTGAAGGTGCTATATGCTTGTTACCTGTAGGAGAAGCCTCCTTTTACAATGTTTGCAGCTGCCAAATCCAAGTCAGCATCTTCAAGAACAATGCAAGCGTCTTTGCCACCCAACTCCATTTGAAGAGGAATCATGCCAGCCTTCTTTGATATTGATATTCCAGTGTCTCCACCTGTGAAACTGAGGATTAATGTGAATTAGGGGGCAAATTATGAGTTGCAGTGACAAAAAATCTCTACTACAAACAAAAGGAACTCTTAGGCACTTTTCTATCTTCATATTTCGGTACAAAACTTTCAAAAAAACCCTTAAGTTTTTCATTTTATAATTTATTGTATGGAAAACAATACAAACGCCAGTAATGGTGGAAAACATTGAACATTGATATCAAGTAGCTGGTGAAGAAGAACGGGATTACCTTATGCAGTTCACCCCTGGATGCATTGTAAGAAAGTCACCAATCTCAGAACCCTTTCCTGTCACACAGCTAATAAGGCCTTTGGGGAAACCAGCCAAATGAAAGCAATGCACCATGTGAAGTGCTGCAACGGCGCCCTGTAAAAATAGAGGTACAGGGCAATACAAGTTGTCTGACTCATAAAGCCGTTCAAAATATATGTGGCATTGTAAAATTATAATTATTATAAGTATGAACAGTTGCATACCTGAGTTGGTGGTTTAAGCACAAGGGAGTTTCCAGCAATAAGTGCTGGAGCAATCTTAGAAATAGCCAGATTGACAGGATAGTTAAATGGTGGAATAGCTAGAACAACTCCAAGTGGAATCTGCATACAGAAAATCCCTCGGAATAACACATTATGTACAATCATGAGCATAAGGAGTCTAATATATGCTAATTAATTTGGTATTTTGATCCAACAGCAGTTTGAATCCTAATTGTTGAGATTATGCGTTTTAGGTACTGTAAATAATATGAAAATATATATCAATATGATGTATTGATGTGATGTGGCGTGATACAAGAGGCAAAACACTAATCACTATAAATAATAATACTACACTCCTAATCCTGTATAAATAAGGAAACAAAAGTAAATAAGAAAACCGATCCTAAAGAAATCATCTGAGACATTCTTTAACATTCTGAGATAATTTCATATATTCTAACACTCCCCCTCAGGCTAAATCTTACTAAGCTTTAAGCTTGTCTTGTCACATATAAACCCTTGAACAATAATAAAATATAAAGAGGATGCTACTAAGCATGACCAGTGAGGCAACTGATGCTAGAGACGTTGAACTAGAAAGATAACTCAGCAAGAAGGATGGAAAGACCATCAACCTAAAGAGCTGGTTGGTGTATTCAATATTGCATGATATAGGAAAGAAGAGACTTCAATGGAATGATCATCAGCAGAAATTTTCATTAGTATGATTCATGATGGGAGGCTTGTATGAATCACAGTCTGACACTCAACATTGTGTATGCAACAAGGCCACCAGGACTGATGGTGGAACTGCGGGGGACGGAGTGGGAGAAAAAGATTGAATTCATTCGAAGAAACATCTTTTATGGATTGGCATTGACCATATCCATATCATATGAAAGCCTCTCCCAAAAATGGTTTAGCCAAACCACAGCCAATTCACACGACAAATCTCATTTCCACTAGACAGTAATTCGCAATTTCATCTGCCCATGCACTATATGTTTTCAAAGTATTTTGTATCCGTCCCTGACATGACATGCAAAAACTAGTCCTGCAGCCTCTTGTCAGCATTTGCGTTTTTATTTTTTATTTCTCTGTGACATTTCATTATTGTTGTTGATATAAAATTGAAGAGGTTTTTTGCATTTTAGTAAGACTCTCAAACAATTATGTATATAATAATGTGCTTTCGAATTTCTGGACTGATTCTAAAATTTAGGATGATATTATGCTTGTGTACATGCACTCCACGATTCCCCGGATGTTTCTACTCAATATGAAATATTGAATGGGAGAAATGAAAAAACAGGACAAGAAGATTAGAAAACAGCTTAGTTAATGTTAGTTTCCAAGAGAGCAGGTCAAATACCTTGGAAGTGAGACAGTATTTGGTTCTTTCATTGCCTGGAAAACTATCTGAGACCAGAAACTTTCCTTCTCCAAGAATTCTGACCCCTTCCTCAGCACAATATGACACCAAATCCCCTGATCTGACAACCTACATAAAAAGCACACCACTTACACTTTAGTTGGTAAAAAGTATAGTGAAAGTGGAGCCCCAAATTGCAAAATCTAATAAGCAAGTTCAACATAAGCATCCAATTCCCCATTTAATAATCCTAAAATATTTATATACTTAGAACTTGAATGTTAAAAGTAAACATGATGAAATTATAACAGAAAAAAAGAGGGGGGGGGGGGTGGGAGTAGTCATCATAGCCACTTGGGAAATGAAGAATTTCTACTTGTACTATAGTAATAGTATACATACTTCAGTGACAGAATCCTTAGCTGGCTTTGCAATCTCTTTAACAAGGCACTCTGCAATCGGTGCCTTGTGCTCCTTCAGTATTGCTGCAGCCTTGTGAAGCAACTCTGCTCTCTTCCACAGTGGAGTCTTCGCCCACAATTTTTGAGCTGTTTTTGCTGAGTCTATGACTTTGTTAACCTCTTCCTGGGTACAAGCTGTTTTGAATCTCAATTAAATTGGATCAATACTATAAATGGCGTAAACAAACAAAAATTCCATCACCAAATATTCTATCATCAGTCGAGTACTTTCCAATTCCATTAACAAAACAGTTGAAACACAAAATCCAATATGATGACAAAATTGAGATGGTAAAGATTCGTTTTTGATGGGGTGGGGCAAAAGGGTATGTAACTATGTATGTACCTTGAACCTTGAAGTGGGTCTTTCTGGTGGTGGGGTTGATAATGGGAACAGATTTTCCTGAAGAGGACTTTTTCCACTGGCCATCTACATAGTATTTGTAGACATCACCATCTATGATATCTGCAAAGGTTCCAGTGCCAGCCATTTCGAGCAAGTGCTTTGATGTGATTGAGGTTTTGGACTATTGATGATATCTATGTATATATATAAGTGGAGCTAATTGTTCAGGGTGGATTCAGGCAGGGTCAAGGAGCAGCTATGAATGTTGCTACTATTTAGCACCTAGTTTTGTTTAGTCATTGACCGATCAGCGTGCTGTTCAGGCAGTCTGCTGGAACTAAGTGGCTTTATGTGGGAGTTTACAAGTTTTTTTTAATGAAACAATTATTATTATTACTTAATATATTTTACTTCTTTTCATCTATTCTCCTCCGAATATTCAAATATGCCTTGCAAGGTCTGATCCTACCCTTCGAGTTCCAGAAACTGACAGGGGGAGGTCAGTATGGTCGAAATTGCCTATAAAACTTTGGCATCCTTATTTAATCCATGATTGGAAAAGGATTAAAAAAATACCTTAAGAATTTTTAATTATAAATTTATTCAATTTAAAATAAAATAACTCAAACACACTTAGTTATCAGAATTATATTTAAATTTTAATATACTTTCATAAAAAAATCATAAATTATACTAATTGTAATATTTGTTTGTTAACTGCAATTATAGGAGTTTGAATCTTGAAATTACCATTTTAGAAAGTGCTTTATCTAGTCACCACTTTTGATAAGAAATTACATGAATAATTCTTAAGATCAAAATATATGATTATTAATAATATAAAAAATTTATATTAATAATATATTAAAATTAAATTATTAAAATTAGTTATATTAAAAAATTTAAAAGTGTATACTTTTATTATTCCATATCTAAAAATTATAAATATTTTTAATTTAAAATACTATTAACATAAAATTTTTGTACCATTATTCAATTATATATTATTTCATGTATAATTACTAATTAAAATAATTACCGTAATAAATAAATATTTTATAATAATAGGATAAATCATTGATAGAACCAAGAATTATTTCTCTCAAGTGTAATTTTCACATAACCAAGTTATGTGTGATTTTTCACCATTTATTTTCTTATTTCAAATATCATGTATGGGCCCTATTTAAGAGAGTCAAGCCCATACATGGCATTTGATAAAAGAGAATAAATAGTGAAAGATTATATATGACTTGGTCACGCAAAAATTACACTTGAGAGGATTTTATTCCTAATTAGGGATGTCACAAAAAAAAATTGCCAAAACGGCTATCCACGAGGATTACTTACAAGGGGAATAGATTTGGTCACCGTGGGGATTGAGAAAAAATCCCCATTAAGTAAATAGGGCCCGTAGGTACTCGCTAAATTTTATATTAATATGAATTTATTTAAATACATTTATATATATATATATATATATATATATATAATCAAATAAAAAACCCTAATATATATATAAAATCAAATAAAAAACCCTAATTATTCTCCCGTTAATGAAATTGGGATATTTATGTCTTTGTAATTTTGAATATTTTTAATTATCTTTTGATAAATTTGCATTATGTGCTTTATTTTTAATTTGAATTGTGTTATGTTAGTAGATTATAATATTTATGAATGTTTTATTCATATTTAAGATATTTTTTCTTTGTTAGATTTTTTTGAATTTTTTTGTATAAATCCATAGATACCTGCAGGGATCGAGGAATGAGGACCTATAATAGAGATATGGATAGAGATGGGAGGCAAAATTCTAAACAAAGAGAGGAGGCAAGAGGGTATGTCCCTATCCTCATAAATACCTATTACCATTTTTATTTGTGATAGAACCCCTCTTCGAATTAGAAGAAAGACTTCACAATTCTCTGTTCAATTCTCATTATGGCACTACAAAAATAGTATTTTCTATTTATGCCCAACTAATATGACCCCATTTTTATTCCTAATTGGTATTGTATCATTTATAGTTAATTTTTTCTTTTTTGGGTAGATGCAACATGAAACAAGAAAAATAAAAAACAAAAAATCCTGTGCAGTCACATCAAAAGCCAATAATATAAAATATAATTTACTTGATAATATAAAATATAAAAAAATTTATACTAATTTTTTTAAAAAATTATTATACTAATTTATGTCAATTAAAGAATATTTTGAATAAAATATAATTTACTTGATTAATATTTTGAATCCACTTTTACTTAAAACATAATTATACAAGTGTAGGATGATACAAAACCTCACTTGACGAGGAGGGGGCAAATTAATTAGCTACCTGAGGGGCAGGTAAAATTTCCAACCGAAGACGGCACCTAACATTTATTACTATCCTTATTCCTGACCGGCAGTGGACTTTTTTTTCTTTCAGAAAATAAGTATGACCTCAGCTTCTTTTTATTTTATTTCTTTTCTTCATTTCCCCTTCAACTATTCTATATATATATATATGGTCTGACCCTTCAACTATTCAAATACACCATTCGAGTTCCAAATCTGATGGCAGCTAGTGTCAACCAAGCCGGTGAATAGTGTTCTCAAGTGACGATTTATTTGACCTTCTCTTTCGGAGGTGGTTCACATGTTCTGGTTAGGCACGTGACAATGGCACCCACCAAAAGCATGCATAAATTTTGAATTAGTTTCAAGGAGTGTATACTTCCCTTAATATTCGAAAAAATATATATATGAATTTCAATGCAAGTCGTGGCCTGTGGTATTGACTGGCATAAATATGAATTATTAAAAAAAAAAAAATCGTAACTATAGTGGTTTATGACCATGAATTTTAAAGTGTACTCTTTAGCCGTGGCTACGAGTTTGTATAAGTCAATATAAATTATACAACAAATGGCAAATTGATCGTGTTATAAGTCATTATAACCTTACTATTGCATTAGCTACCTTGTATTATATGAGCCTCTTTGGAATGCCCAAAGGAATTGTAGATAAAATAATAAGATTATAGAGGAATTTTTCCTAGCATTCAAACGAGAAAGGTAAAGGAATCCCACTCACGTTGTGGGAAACAATTCAGAAGCCAAAGTGTTTTAGCGGGCTTGGGTTGATGACCTTGTTATAAAAAATACAGGATTATTGCTGAAAGTTATTGAATAAATCTATGCCACTATGAAAGAGAGTGATATGTTCAAAATATAATTTGGATGGTAATAGAGCTACAGGTGAGCAGAGAGTGGTGAAAAGAGGTAGTTTGTGGCAGCAGATTTGCACTATTGTAGAATAAAATAATGTCATGTCTAAAATTATTAATCAAGAGATGTCTAAGAAAGTTCGGAATAGTGATTGTGTAACATCTTGAAGAACAATACATCTAGCTAACATTGTTAACTGATTTATTACATTGAGAGATGTACCCGTAGTTAGTATTGAGAAGTGAAAGTTAGGGTTAAAAAATTTTAAATTTCTTTGTAGAAATATTTTATCTAGACAATTAGTAATGTTTAGTTAGTTTGAAAAAAATCAGTTTGTTTACAATATCTTGTAATACAAGAATCGAGTTAATGACAATTTATCTTTGTCGGATGACATGAGTACTAGTTTAAACTCTAAGGGGACATTTGGTATGGGGGTAAATTTTTTTTTTCCTGCCCAGAAATGTGAAAATATTCCCATATTTGGTAGGAGATTTGAAGCAACATTTTCGGGAATATTGAATTCCCAATAAGAAAAATAGGTCCCTAAACATTCCCACCTTCCCCATGGGAATCCAACATTCCCATGGGAAGGGAATGTGTGCCTTGGTAAAAAGACCAAAGTATTCTTGTCACCACTCGTCACCAATCACCAAGCACCACCAGCCACTTGTCCCACCCAAATCCTTCTTGGCGCCATTGTTAAATCCATGACCAATCATAAATCGCCCATCATCGACCATCGTATAGCCTCCATCTAGGGTATTTTTATAAATTTACCAAATATTCTTCGTAATTTAATTTGCACACCAAACACGCCTAAAATATCATACCCGCGAAAGTTATTCCCAAAAATAACAGTCTTGGGAATAAAAAATTATTCGATCTACCAAATGACTCCTAAATTATGTGGCTAGAAACTAGCCACAGCACCCATGTTTGTTGGCCAAATCGTGGCCATCCATTTGAAGAATAACAAAAATTAAAATGCCACTCATGTCTACCAATCACACTCTTTTTCTATTCTTCTAACTTAGGACATAAATTATCAAATTCTTCCTCCCTTATCCAAGCAAAAATTTGGCCAGCCCATTAAACCATACATCCTCCATTTCTTTCTTCCATTTCATTCTTTTTTCCATTCTCTGCATCTCTACCTAGGCTTTTAAGTAAATCTTGCTTCCTTTCTCTCAATCTCCGCTCTTGCTTTGTGTTCCTTGAGAAAAATTCAAGATAACCTCATAAACTTCCTACCTTTGGATCATATAGCTTCAACTGTTAAGTGGAATAAAAGTAGTAATCACCATCTTGAAGCTTTATTGAAGAAAAGCTATCAAGAAAGTCCAAATTTACAAGCTACAGGTGGTGTTTTAGGTAGGATTTTTTAGATTATTTGACTCCTATGATTTATATGGCTACTAGGGTTTCTTATGTTATCTTTTGTTTGATGATATTTGATGTTAGTATGACTTGTTTTGGGTGATTTAAGACAAGAATCATTGGCTTAGTTTGATGATTTGATCAAAAGACCAAAAGAAACTACAAACAAAAAAGCTGAGGGAAAACCGTAAGGGAGTCATCTGTACAACAAATGGTAGTTCTTATCCTATAGGTCTCAAATTCGAGTGAAACCAATTTTATATGAAACTAAACTTTAAGAGCTTTCCAACCATATAAATTATAAGTCTATTGGGTTTAAAATGAGAGAGTTATGATTTTTAGAAGCAAGTTGCTGAAATATAGTCACTATCTTAACTAGTAAGTGTTCTGAAGGGTATAACTTGCCCTATATAATTTCAAATTAAGTGCAACCAATTTTATTAGAAAGCTAACACATAGATAACTATGCCATAAAAATTTCAAGCTTAGATCTTAAGTATATTACTCCCAATAATTTCTTAAAATTACCTTATACTCTATTCGAGGCTAAAATAGGGCAATCTACTTGAGGAGCTCATAACTTGAGCTCTATTGACTAATGAGGACAAAATTTTGAATTAAAAGATAATCCAATTAGCTACAATATGGTATAAAATTTGGATAAGAATGATGAAAGATGAAATTTTTGGTGATTTTCTAAAGTTAGGTGCTCGAGTTTGTCTTGAAACATAGCGACTTTAAATAAAACTTTAATAACTCAACTTATATATCTCAAAACTTAATGGAATTAAAGGGATTTAAAGTAGACTAATAAGACTACAACATATCAAATGTTCATATCAAAGTGAGTTAAAATGAAATTTTGATGCAATTTACAAGAACAAGGTAGAATTGAAGAATCTTAAGTGTATTACCAACTTTAAGGGTTAGAAACCCTCTAAGTCATAAAGAGCCAATGGCTAAGTTTTTAATGCAATTATTTATTATGTTATTATGATATTGATGTAATGATACTATGATTCTATTTATTGCGGTTGGCTAGCTGAAATGATGTTATTTGCATATGGGACAGTCTCCTATTTCAGCTGTTTTGTTATCGGATTTTCGGCAGAATTATATGCATCATGATTATGATTCCTCAAGCATATGCATTCAAGAATATATGATCAAAGATATAATGAAGATTCTATATTACTTGGGCTAGCCTTGGAATGAAATAAGGGGACTAGATCGATAAGAGTGTCGGGGAAAGCAAACACAATGCTCCTGTATAGGAACGAGTTCAATCTTGAAAAGCAAGCTATTACCCAAAAGTGAGAGAGGCCATTCATCTCTAGGGGACCAAGTAAAGGAAGATAAGAAAGACTGCACTCTGAAGACGGTGATACGTAATGCTCAAATGCAGACTCATCCAGATACCCTAGGGATGACGATACGTAACGCCTAGGTGTGTTAAGTAAAGAAAACTAAAGAAAGACAAGTGCACTTGCATCACCAAGTCATTTGCATTTATCTATACATTTTATTCAATTGTTCTTTATTCTACTATGTTGATGATTAGACTCTTTCTCTGCTTACTAAGTGTGTTAATAAATTAAACTCTACTTCGGCTGATATGGTTTCAAACTATAAAATTTGAATATATGCTTTATCATTTATATTGGCCACCTTTTTCTAAATAAATCGAAGCAGCTGAGAATAATTATGATGTTACTGTATGATAGTCTAGGAAGTCCTACTAAGAATTTTCGAATTCTCATGCCTATTTGTATATGTCCTTGTCATTCTCAAACGACAGCAATAACGGTGGTGGTATTCTCCATTAAAGTTCCAGTAGGGTTGCGGCACCATGAACCTGCTTTATTTCTTTTTGTTATGCTATATTATGATAAATGTCCCTGCATAGACCCTTTTGAGTCCTAGTTTACTTGATATGAGTTAGATGGAGGTCTCACCTCAAGTGCATCTAGAGACTTGTAAGTACGATGCTAGTGAAATGCATATAAGATACTAAATGTTATTTAAATTAATTATTCTCAATGTATACCTAATTCCTTGTTGTAACTTCTTATTTATGGTTAATTCCCTACATATATAAGTTTAATTAGGTAACGCGCATCAAAGACGCAAAGTTCACGTATATTTTTATTTAAACTGTGCAGCGAGAATCAGATTTAAGAAATACAAAGTTAAAATAATAGGACCTGCACATGTGACAAACTCCTAGTTATAGTATTATGAATTAAGCATAGTACTGCATGCTTGGGAGGATCTTACAGATTGTACACTTTTTTGGTTGGATCATTTGGTTAATTGATTCTACGCTCAAACAACGTTTCGCTAGATTGTTTTGAGCCTCTTTACAGTAGGATTTAAAATTTACAGATATGGGGTGTTAGGGTAGGGCAGATGGTTTTGGAACCTTGAATAAATGAGGGAACTATTTTCTTATGAGTCTCAACATCTATGACTAGTATCCCTATGTTTCATACAAATGGTAAGATAAATGTCCAAAAGGAAAGAGTTTAGCCAATATAAAAAATCAGATACATGTACCCTGAGTAATAAGGATGGTGGATTTAGATGAAAGTTTGGGGCTAGCCGACGGAATTGCCTTAGTAAGGATAGGCCGAGGAGGATTAGCAAGCCTATTTTGGCTGCCGCCCACAAGCTTGGACAAGCAAAAATCAGAGGGATGAGGGAAAGCTTTGTGAAAGACAGAGGGCCACCATGATGCAAAGTCTGAAGTAGTTCCTGGTTGGGGACTGAACGGCTGGAATTGAAATTGGCTCAACTTGTTAGCATTGGTAGTAACTATTGCTTCAGCTCAAGAGGAAGAAGAGCAAGCCTGGTATTAGTAGTAACCATAGATGGATAAGGAGCAGAAACACCCTGAACGAGTCCAAATGGCTGAGCAAAATAATTCGGGTTATACGGTTCAGCTGATATTATATTGGATCGAGCCTTAGGACGAACCCCATTTAATAAATCTCGGCCAGTTAGGGCACTACTCCAATGAGGAATGGCTTCTCCTACTTCTTCATTTGAGGAAGAAATTAGATCTATTTGAACCCATTCTGGCCCATAGGTGTGATAAATAAAGGCGAGATCTCGGATATCTTAGGAGGCATCTTGACGAGCCGATCGGCCAGTTAGAAAGCAGAGAAGGTAGGAATGGGCACCGTTTTGTAATGTAAGCTGTAAGTGGGAGCATTTGGGACTGACTCCATGGGGATAGAGCAATCACAGTAGAATTCAGGGAAGTACTCATTGATCCATAAAAACACGAACCAGATTGGGCAAGGAATGGCCTTGTTATCTCGAGTCTTCAGCTGATCTACCCACATTTTCATGCCCTCATAAAAAGAAGACAAGAACAGCGCCCCCAAGTTCATCGGCTGACCAGATACAATAGCGAGGCGTAATAAGAGAATTCATTAACCATCGAAAGCGATTTACTGCAAAGAAAGAATTTATAGAGCCAGAAGATAATGAAAGCATTACGCTCTGTAGTACTCACAAGTCCGTGTTTGCGCCCGTGTTCTTCCATGAACTTGCCATAAGGAGATAAAATGAAAGAGAAAAGATATTTTTGACATGGACTCTCGACGTATATACACAACATATACAAAAATCTTGGATTAAAAATCGTAGAAAGAGAAGCATAGAATAAAAAGAATATAATGAATTCCACCCATTGTTTCTATGTTGTCGTATATGTCGAAGTGTGTATGGCAAAATAGCATAACTCAAAATGAAATAACTTCATTGACGAGCATAAAAAGAGAATGAAGATTGGATCAAATATTAACCCTCACAATTTGATTTTGTTAATTGATTTGTTGGCTACACAGGCTATTGATTTATTTATAAATAGTATGATGAACATAAATGCCAGGAATTTGGAGAACAATACAGCATTAGACCTAGCTGATGCTCTTCCAGAGATTCGGAGGATATTAAAGAATGCTAGAGCAATACGTGGTGTATCAGTTCATGATCCCAACCATGAAGATCAACTAATATTGGAGATCACAACTCCTCGAAAAATAATTACATTTATGCATCGCATTAGAAGGGATATATCTATCGAACATCGTGAGGCTTATATGGTAGTTGCTGCTCTTATTATAACCACAGTCTACCAATCGGCACTCAATCTCCCTAGTGCATTGTTACCGGATGATAGTAGGGCTACTATTCTGATAATGAGCAGCTACCTCATTCCTTGATTCTCTGCTCTCTTCTTTGCGCTTGATTATGAAGTGGATTGGATCTTGGTCATTACTTTATGTGTTATAACAGTCTATTGGCACCAAAAAAATTATTAGGCCGAGAGGGATAGTAAATTAGGCTTGGTAGGAGATTGGCCTTAATCGGCCGAAATATGTGAAATGAGGCCACAAAAGGAGTATCGGCTGAATGGGCTAAAGAGAAAGGATAAGCCCAACGGCTAGAAGAGCGAGGTAGTTAGAGACTGATAACTTGAGAAGCAGCGGTTACCACTACTCAGAACATGGAGCCATGACAGTTAAGACAAAGACCATTATGCACAAAAGGGGGGGAAATGGCGTCATTTCCGGAAGCTTATAAAAAGATTATGTTTTCAAGAGAAGAGGGAGAGAGAGAAAAAACACACGTCATGTCATTTTAAAGCTTTTATCTTCTCCTTTTTAGTTTTCCTTTTTAGCCTTATGTTATTTCTTTAGTTTCGTTGTTCATCTTCAAGGCTTTGTATGAACTCATGGTTGATTAATAGAAATCATATCTCTAGTCCACTTCTTTGTTGACTAATCTTGCTCAAAGATTTGCTCCCATGAGCCGTTTGATGAGTCCATTTTGCTAAGCGAGTACCCTTCTTAGCCTAAATTGTCTAATTATAGATAATTTTGGGATGATGTTCTCGGATAAGTTTCTCTAAGAAATTTAGCCGATTACATATTATTTTCATCCAACACAGTCTTAAACACTGGGATCCTTTTGTGGACATCTATGATAGTTCTTATTCTAATGCCGGGAGGGTAGGGCTTTCATCTCGTCGGGTCAACGATTTTATTTACCTTCAGTTTTGTCATCTCTGTTATCGTTGCATCGTCCATCAGATTCTTTTCAGTACTCTTTGGTATTTGTAGTGTTATGTTAATAGTTTTCATTGTGGTGCTAGCTGCAATGTGGAAAGGATTGAAATCCACTAAGGTTGCTCGCTAATATAATAGTGTCATGTTGCAAGAGATAAAGATACAAAAATAAAATTGATAAATCAATACAAATAATA
The DNA here is from genome assembly GCA_031439585.1 of Pterocarpus macrocarpus. NCBI lineage: Eukaryota > Viridiplantae > Streptophyta > Magnoliopsida > Fabales > Fabaceae > Pterocarpus > Pterocarpus macrocarpus. The sequence goes on from CM062514.1 coordinate 38,163,749, forward strand.
ATGATTCGAAGTATAACAAAATTTCTGGTTTTTTTTTTAAATAATATGACACTCTCATGTTAATGAGGAGCTTAAGAGGATCATATCCTTGATGAACAAATCCCATCATGGAATATTGAGATGAAAATGATTTCACATATGTTTTGGTAGATTTTAAATAATGAGAAGTGATAATCATTTTGAATAATTTCGTTGACTGAGTGTTTAGTATTTTAGAATTAGAAATGTTTTTTTTTGAACCAATGTTTCTGTACACCATTTGGTCAATTATGGATCCATGTATATAAATTTACTAGCGTTGGGGACCTGCGATGCATGGATGAGTAGTGTATAATATATGTAATATATTAGAAATAATAAGTTATTGTTGAATTTTTCTTAAATATAACAATTATAGTATTCATATTTTAAAAGATTATATAAAATAAATTTAATCTTAATATATTGTTAGTATAAAATGTTATATAGTCATACAATTAAGTATTGTGACATCTGCAAATATAATTTACTTTTATAATTATTATTTTAAAAGTCACATATAATATACCATATGATTAAATGATAATATAAAATTCTTTAAATTGATATATAATATATAAAAGATGATCTCATATAAAACAACTTAAGAAATAATTATAAATATAAAAATATTTAGAATTAAACAATCATAAAAATGAAAAGTATAATTGTTAAATTGTTGATTTTAAAGAGAAAATTCTATTAAATAATTTACTATGTACAAAAAATTTCATTTTATTTTTATCTATCTCATTTCTTTGGCATTCTAATAACAACATAATCTGAAAGAAAAAAATTAGAAAATGATTCCATTTAACAACTCATTATTAATAGTATAATTCATTTTATAAGGACACTTGCTTCCAATTTTTAAATGAAAATTGAACAATTAAAAATAATCATTTTCCTCCTTTGCATTTAATTCATAGTCACGTAATTTTAAAGAGAAAATATCACAAAAATATTCTATATAACTATTTATTATTTAAAGTTTAATTCATTTTAAAGTGATATCTACTTTCAATTTTTAAGAGATGATAAACAATTCAGGAAAAAATATCATTAATTTTCCTCTACGTTCCCTTTTCTTAGCCTCTAATATAGTAATTCTAAAAAAAATTATATAAAACCATTTTATATAGCAACTCATTATTGAAAATATATATACTCCATTTTATAAGAATATATAATTTAAATTTTTATGTGAGAACTAAACAACTAAAAAAAATAATTTCTCTTTCTTTCCCTATTTGCTTCAGTCTTATAAAGAAAAAAATTCCATAAAATCATTTCGTATAATAACTCGTTAAAAATGTAAATAGTTTTATAAGAATATCAACTTTTACTTTCTTAGTTTGACTATTTTATATTTTATATTCTTCTAACTTTATTTTTCTGCATAGTTATTATTTGTTTAATTTTTTCAATCTAGAGATGAGATAAATATCAATAAATATTACATGTAATTAACCCATTCATGATTGGAGTATAGTGAGGTAAATGAATTAATGTATTAAAGCTTAGGATGGCTTATCATGTAAGCTTCATGATAAAAGAAAAGATTGTAAAAACTAATTAAGAAAGGAGTTAGTAGATACTATTTTCGAGATAGTGGGTTAAAGTATAAGTACTTGACAGAAGATTTAACTAGTATTTAGATAAATAATATATTTTTATTTTTTTTATTGGGTATATTTTGCTTGAAAAGTTTTCATTATTTGTAAGAATTTGAATTGAGAGAGTGTAAGGAAGCTCTAAAGGCTGCCACTTGGCAACAGTTTCTAGTTTATGCTTCTCAAATATTGTAGTTATTGATATGGATAAGAATTTTAGTTATGTTAATGGGAAATGTGACAACTAAAAGGTTTTGAAATCTGTCGGTTCAAGTTAATACATTCATTAATTAGTAACATAATGGAATATAAAGGTATGTTTATTGCTTATATCCATATTTGGATCTTAGTGTTGGTTTTGATTACTTAATAGTATGTTTGTGAGTTGAGATTTTGGAGAAGAAGAGAATGAAAAAAAGCATTTGAAAAGTAAAATACACTTATAACTATTCTTTAAACCCTTCCATTCCTTCGTTTTCTTTCAAAATCACATTTCATGAAATATATTCTAAAAACACTGTCATTAGAAATCATTGGGACACTAGAATTTCATTTGATAACATGTGCTTTTAGTCATATTATTGATGAATTTGTTTATAAAAAAAATGAGAATTAATGGCTAATAATTGAAAATTTTAATTATATATTTTATTGGTGAACTAGAGAAAAGATTTCAAATTAACCACTATCATATTAATAAGAAATATAACTGAAACTTGCAATTATTTATACATTGATCTCTAAATGACCAAAAATGTCGGTCCCTAAAATCATGGTTACAATAATTATTTTTGGTTAGTTTGATATTGACAATTGATAGATTCTTTTGGATGAGTTTCTAAAAAAAGGGTTTTTTTCTTAATAGTCTTCTTTTGAATAATCTTTTTTATTAAATATTTTTAAAAAAATATTTTATATTTGAATGTAAAATTAATTTTTGTCTATATATAACATTAATATATCTCTTTTTATCCTTAAATATCATTTTATATCGTAAAAAAGATCTTTTTTTTTAAGAAAAAAATCATAGCTTCTTAAAAGGATCATTTTGTACTTTTTCCTAAAAACTTTATTCAAATATATGAAAAAAATAAAAAAATAACTACCAGCATATATAATTAATAAGTATATAATATAGAGCCAGCTGCATGTCTAATAAATGTTGAAAGGTTTTAAACAAAAAACACTCCAGTCTCTAAAACGAAATAACTTCATTGGCAAGCACGAAAAGAGAATGAAGTTTGGATCAAATATCAACCTTCACAATCTTGTTTTTAGTTGATTTCGTGGTTGCGCATGCCGTTGATTTATTGATAAACAGTAAAAATTATGAATGTAAATGCCAAGAATTTGGAGAACAAAACAACGTTGGACCTAGTTGAGGCTTTTACAGAGATTCAGAGAATATTATTGAATGCTGGAGCAAGACGTGGTGAAGTAGTTCATGATCCCAACCATGAAGATGACCTAATATCAAAGATCACAGTTTACCCAAAAAAACAGCAAGATTTATACGTCGCATGAGAAACAATACATCTGTCGAACAACGCGACGCTTACATGGTAGTTGCTGCTCTTACTGTAACCACAATCTATCAATCTGCACTCAGTCCCGCTGGTGGACTTTATCAGGCCGATGATGGGGCTGATGATCAAAACTCTACCGCTGCAACAGGAAAAGCAAGGGTATCGATCTTGCCAGCCTTTGATTTCAGTATTATAACACTCTCAAACACTGGGATCCTTTTATTAACAGTTATGACAATTCTTATTTTAATGCCGAGAGGGTGGATCGGCTTGTATCTGGTTGGACCCATATTTTCTATGAAACAGTATAGAAACTGAATTACAAAAATAATTCCTCAATCCAAGCAAGGATTCCAGCAACAAGAGTAACAATGTCTCAATGAAACCGAGAATTACAATATGAAGGAAATAACAGTAGAATTAGAGGTAATATATGTGTAATAGAGACTGGGCAGATCAATCTCTGCTTGACAAGCTTCAATGGCCACAATCAGCATCCTCAAGCTAGAGTAACCTGATAGAAGAATGGGAATTAGAAGAAGGTAGAACAAGTACGTTCCAAAGGAAGAAGAAATAGAATCAGGAAGAAGAGAATATGCAGAGAGAAGGAAAGAGTATTCCACAATGTCCATGACCTGTCTCAGCCCCCTTTTTCTTCTTTTTATAGAGTTTGTCTTTTCTATTGGGCAGATTGCCACTGATGGGCCCCAAAACCCAATTTATGCATGTTACATTACTGCCCCCATTAAAAGATGGGCCATGCTACGGTGAAGATGGATTTTTCCATCTTCATGTGAAGATATGATGTGGGTGTCACAAATAGATGACATGTGATAGAGGTGTATTGATCTGTTTAATCAGCTTATGATGTCTTGTAGTAATGTCCCAATTTTAAGAAAATTTAAAAATATAATTAAATATATTTTAAAAATTAATTATCATCTGTTTGACAATATAAAAATTCATCTTCACCGTAGCATGGCCCAATAAAGAGACCTTGTCCTCGAGGTCTGTGTTTAGATAATGCACTGGTATGTATGCAAAGTTCTCCAATGATAGCTGAGTAATCGCTAACCCATCCCAATGTATGATGACTAGAGGTGTCCAAGTGTCATTCATGATTGTTATAGTTGGTACAGTTGGTAGCATTACTAGCAACGGTAGCATTACTAGCAACTGCAACAGTGATCTGTATTTCCCCATCCAATAGTAGTAAAAGAACATATTGAATGTGATGATTCTGACCTTTACAATCCGATGCCTTGTGAAGTTCCTCTTCATTTCCTTTACAGGCTTGATCGTAGAAGAATCATATGCCATTAAGGTTAAACACATGAAGATGCTCACTAATGTTTTGAGGAGGGTATAACATAGACACCAATTCTTTATGCACCCCAACATAAGAGATACAAGCCACAATAATAGCACCGCATGAGAATTTAGCAAATGAACCAAAAATGTTATATCTCATAGCCATCATACCTATAATACTAGTGCGGACTTTAGCCACAGTGTATGGTTCTTGCTCCAAATTTTTTATTTTAACCATGAAAAAAAAATCAACACCCTTAGTATGGGGACCTCCATCATTGATGATCATGAGCTAGACTTTAGAGTTATTGAAGGTAATTTCAAGAGCACTAATATTAATATAGGAATTGATGCTGTGAGTACTTAACACGTTCAACCCTCTCAAATGCACAAAATTTCCTAAAACCTTTTCACCAAGAAAAAACTCCACTATTTCAATTGACCATGTTTCTAAGTAGATCATGATGGATAAAGCAACAAGCCTAGGACGTTAAGGGCTGTTATGCACGATAACACCATTTGTAACATGTATAGTAGCACCACTCTCACAGGAACTAGTAACCTTTTGCATAGGACTACATGCCTCGATAGTACAATACATGGCTGCAAATATTACGAGATACCATGTCCAGGGGCCAGCAACAACACATAAAGATAACTGATAAATTTTGACAACTTCCTGCACTCCATCATTAAAGGTAATCAAGAAATATGTACTCGCAACCTGACTAGTGAAACTGCAATAGATATCAATGTGAGGGCAACGATGAGATGTTTTGGGAATGCTGGTTTAAATTCTTTGACAGATTTGAAGCCAAACAAATCAGGCGTCAGTATGCTGGTATGACAAAAAGCAACCATATCCACAAAACTAAACATGGGATAGTATACCAAAGTAGTAATATTATGAGTCAACCTAAAAAAATGGATGGAAGCCACGACATCATAAAATGAGTCATCAAGTGAGCTATAAGATTCAGATTTCGAGCTCGTTGTATTTTCAATAAGATCTCCCTTGGTAATATTTCCATAATAATGATTAAAGAGTTTTGCTAATGGAAGAACCACACAAGCTGTTGCAGAGAGAAGTAGAAGCCTACTGATACGCCTTGAAAGGAAAATCCATTTAACATATGGTAGAAGTAGAATATTTTTGTGCTAAGATGGTAAGTCAAATAATTCATTACCTCACCTCTTGGATCAAACACAAGATGGTAAGGCAATACGAGGTGAGATGCATTCATCACAAACTCTTCCATCTTGGTGCCTGTACTGTCTTTATGATGGTGCCTCCCTTCCTTCCTTGATGTTGAAATTGTTTTGCCAAGCAAAATCTGGTGAGCTGAGCAGTGCGTCTCTTCCAATTTTGGCCTTCTAGAATCAAAGACAGTGAAATTCTTCTCATCCTCCTTTTTGTCTGATAAATTTTGCAAATTCTGAAAAATTGATACAATATATCCATTCAGCTGTGGACTTTGTCCTGTTACCACCAACTTAGAAGCATAACCATATACTTTCGCTCCACTTCTCCACAATTTCACATATCAAATAGCTGGTACACGGTAACCCCTTTCTCAAACTTCCTTTTGCTCTCGAGAACAGGAAGCTGCCACAACAACAAAATTTTCAGGAAGGAACTGTGACTTAACGATATCAACTCCGGTCATCACTGTCACCACACGTTTTGTAGGACACAGCGCATTCAGCGTATGGCCGAGCTCCTCTATGCCGAACTAGTAGAACTACATGGTGTCGGTTGCCTTCGAATCTACCACCAGCTGCTGCGACTTCACAACAACGAACGATATAGGAGTAGCATTCTTCTCTTCTCAGATCCACCGTTTTGAGCATCCAGTGTCGCTACCTCTTTGCTTGAGCTCTTCCCGCTGGCTGGGAGCTACGCTATGGGTTGGTTTAATCGATCGAAGCGAGCCATGTCAGTGACGCATTGATGCTCCAGTCGAGCCATGAATTGAGCATGTTGGCGCTCAAGAAGCTGATGCATCTGTTTGAGTTGAGTGTGCAATTCCATTCAGAATTTCGAGCTCTTCCGGAGTGAATTCCTCAGCCATGTGAGCCAATGAAAGCACCAATGAAACAGTATAAAAACTGAATTACAGAAATAATTCCTCAATCCAAACGATGAGTCCAGCAACAAGAGTAATAAAATCTCAATGAAACCGAGAATTACAATATAAAGGAAATAACAATAGAATTAGAGGTAATATATGCATAATAGAGACTGGACAGATCAATCTCTGCTTGACAAGCTTCAATGGACCACAATCAACATCCTCAAGCTAGAGTAACCTGATAGAAGAATGGGAATTAGAAGAAGGTAGAACAAGCAGGTTCCAAAGGAAGAAGAAATAGAATCAGGAAGAAGAAAATATGTAGAGGGTAAGAAAAGAGTATACCACAATGTCCATGACCTCTCTTAGCCCCTTTTTCTTCCTTTTACAGAGTTTGTCCCACTGGTCGTCACAGCCTGCAGCTATCTCGTCTATTGGCTCGATATCACCCACGGATGCATTGGCAATTTTCTATATTATTTGCTGCAGTATTGTACTCCCAATTTTCTTTGCGGTGCTAATTGATACGTAGAATAGATTGAAGTCCACTGAGGTTGCTCCTTAAAATACGAGTGTTGTGTTATAAGCGATATAGACACAAATATAAAACTTATAAATCAATGCCGATAATAATGAGAAGTATTATAACAAAATTTGTCTTTTCTTTTATGACATGGAACTCTCATGCTGGTGAGAAGTATGAGAGGATCATATCGTTGCTGAACAAATCCCATTATAGATTTATTCAGATGAAAATGATTTCAGACATGTGGCAGAGATTTTAAATGACGAGAAGTGACAGTCGTGTTTAAGATGTCAATATTGACCGAGTGTTTAATATTACTGTATCAGAAATGTCTATTTTTAATTCGTGTATTTTTTTTATTTGATAGATATGCTGGACCAACTCTTAAAACAGGACACAGATGGCCGCCAAAAAAGATTACACCCAAGAACAATATCCAATAGGAGTGTTCGTAACCCTTGGGCTTGGCCCAAAGCTTATTAAATCGGACTTGAGTAATGAGATTTGACCCGATATACTTTTTGGCCCGAGTTTAGGTCAAGCTCTGCATTGTCCAAATCCAGCCAAAAGTTAAATACATCTTTAAAAATGTTATTTTTAAAAAAATTAATGATAAATTATAATATTTTTATATTTCAATCAATATATTTTATATAAATAGGATATTATTTTTATCTTGATATAATTTATTTTGAAATATAGATTGTAAAATATCTCTTTAATTTTGTTTTTCTTACAAATTTTGTGATTTTATTATTATAATATATAAATCTTTATAAATTGTGTAAATACTGGGTTGACCTAATCTGACTTGATCATTAATCGAATCATTATAGGGTCGAGTTTGGAACTAAAAAAATGACTCGATCACAAAATCAGGTTGGATTAGGATATGATCTAACTTCATCCAACCTATTCTTTATACACCGCTAATATCGACAACCAAAAAAATAAGAAACAGAAAAGAGTACACAGAACAAATAATAAAACTCAACACCAAATAACCATCACCCTAAAATTCTCAGCGCATATAAGTATCTGATCCAAAGTTGAGATAAACTGAACCTGTACCACTCAAGACATATTAGATATATGTTACTTTGCACGCCATCTATGAAGCCATGTTCTAGCTGCATTAACATATGAAATCACCACTTGTTGGGAAAAAAGGAAGCCTGCATACCAAGCCTTAGCCCAAAAACTGAATGTCGACAACGTAATTGAGTTCAAACAACCAGTATGGATTAAAGCATTTTAACACCATAACCAGGAGCCTCACACCATGCCTCAACAAAGGAAGTTTAACTATTACAAGAAGACAATTCTCAAGTTTATAATGGCTTGATTTGACTTGACTTTATGATAAGAACTTACTTTATTACAAGTGGACAAAGTTATTTGTTATGATAGGACTTAACTAAAGTCTATAGACCTGCTTTTGACTATTTCTTGTAGCTTTTGCTTTTTCGGCGGAATGCATGAGGACATGTCATCTTTGCCAATTTTTAGAGATAGGTTCGTGATTAGGGGACAGGTTGGTTCTTTCATTTTTGCTTTCTCTTTTTCTGTGCTCGCTCAATTCTGATTCTAACAATATTTTTTTAGGATCTATCTCTTTCATATTTTTATCTGGATCTTAAAAATCTTGTATGAAAAGATCTTGCATTGAATCCTTATCAGTGTTTGTGCTAATCTGGTGTGTTTCAATTTCTCTAGCTGGTGCCTCACCTGTGTCAGTAATCTTAGATGGTAGACAAATAATATCTAATGGTTTGGGTTGAATACAGATGGCATTATTATCTACACTATTGATTTCATGCAAATGAAAGATTAAATTTTCTTTATAGAATAGAGGTTCATTATCTCGAACAAGTGCCTTCAAGTTAGGGAATAATGTATACACCCTAGCATAATTTTGTGTTCAAAGGAGTTTTGTCTGTGAATGTTAGAAGTATGGACAATGAATAATAAAAACTGAGATGGAATCATTAACCTGACTTTCATCTAATTTCCAAATATTAAATTTGGATAATTCTTTATCAAGTTCTTTAATCCACCAACTAATAGATGATAACCATTGAAGAGTGTAACATCCCTACTTTCATAAACAGAACGTAATGGGAACTTGAATTATTTCCCTTAGGTAGTGTGAGAATTTCTCAGGCAACGCTATGCCATGACAATCCTCACACTTGAAAATATAGAGTAGTATAACACTGCCATTGAAAATATGGCACTACCATATGTTAAAAATTAAGAAATGACAAAATTGCCCCTGAAAACTTTTGTTAATTGCAGTGATACCCTGAATTTTTAGAAATTATGTTTTGACCCCAAAAACTTATTTCCACAATAACGCTAGAACTTTTCATAAAATAACCTTCATATCCCCACATCTATAGAATTAGCAGAATAGAGTTTTAAACGAAGCAGAATCACGTGGTGAAACCGTAAAGTTTAAATCTCTGCTGATTGGGCCATGGAGGCAGTTAGGTGTGAAATGACGTGGGATGCCCCTGAACTTGCTCAAAATTACGGACATGCCATTTGCTGCGAAAAATAGAAAACACAAAGGCTCTGGATTTGTGAAACGTTTAATCTACGCTATTAATCGAGTTATTCGATTTTATTGATCAGGTAATTAGATTTTATTGATTAGGTAAGGTTAATTAGAAATTAATTAGAGGATGATTAGAAGTTAATTAGATGTTAATTAAAGAGATTAGGGTAGAATAGATATACAAGAAGTCTTATTGGATTTTTTTTAGCAACGTTTTGCCAGTTTAAAGGAAATCGGTGAAGATTTGGTATTTTAAACCACTAGAACCGAATCAGTAGAATTTCACACTAACACCACTAGTTTGGTAATTTGAAAAAGTGAGCCACTTCTACACCTATGGATGGTGCCAATTGGCTGCTAAGTGAGTGGAGAGCGTAACATCCAAAAAATTTTATTGTTACTAATCGAATTGTTCGATTTTCATCGGATAATTGGGATTAATTAGGATTCGGTTAATCATTCACTTAAAGCCAATTAAGTGTGGTTGAGAAGGATTAGACTTGATAGAATTAGATTAGGAGCATAGAAAACCCCCACAGAAAATATTCAAACCGGTTTACTGATTTAAGAGAAATCGGTAAGATTTCGGTATCTTAAACTATCGGAACCGGACCAATAGAAATTTTTCTATGAGTGCCCTAAGATCAATGGCTAGGATTTAGCCAAACCACCCCCTCATGTGGCGCCTTGATCAACCATTGAGGAAGGGAAGCTAAACCAAATTTGATGATGAAGATTGTATCCATCAATCAAAGCAAAGTGCCTCCAAAAATCTCTACCTTTCCCTTCCTTCTCTTCTTATCATTTTCGGCCTCCCCACTACCAGCCTCATTTTCCTATTTTCCTTCATCTTCTTCCACTTTCTCTCATCCCCAAACTCAAGCTCCAACCATCAACTTCACTCCAAGATCAAGTTCCACCAAGATTTCACACCACCAAGGTAGGAATTCCAACTTCTTTTCTTATTTTCTTTGAATTGGGCTGATTGGGACTCCACTTTCTTCCCAATTTCTTGCAAGATTATGATGTTATCTTGAGTGATGATGATAAATTAAGGTTAGTTTAAGGTGTATATATGAGTTTAAATTGAAGATTGGATGGATTGATTAGAGAAAAATATGAATCCAAGAAGAATTCAAGAAGCTGTTAGGGTTTTTCCCTCGATGGTCTGTACGGCGTAGTATACGGCTCCGCCTACAGCCGATTAAATTTGATGAAACTATTTTTATATGAAACTAAACATTCAGATTCCATACATATAAAATATAAGGTCATTGGATTAGTATAGAATTAGTTATGAATTTTTAAATTTTAACCTAGAAATCTAGATTCTTATCCGGGCAGTATAAGTTGGGAAGGGTGTAACTCACCCTTCTAAATTGAGTGAATCCAACGTTGTTTGAAAGCTAACATATGAGGGAACATCTCATAAAAATTTCAAAGTCAGATTCGTTGCCAATTATCCCCAGTACATCAATGAATTTACCTTAAGCTCAAACTGGGCTGGAACAAGGTAGTCCAGTAAGGTCAAGTTTCGGGGCTCATGTCTCAAAATATACACATGCAAATGATATAGAACTTATTTCATTTGAAATTTTGTTCTGTAGCTTTAAATTGAGGTAAATTTTGTATGATTTCACCTAGATTTCGATTTTTGGTGAATTTTTACTTTTAAGTGTGTAATTCTGGCCAACTACAGGGCAGGTCGAGGTAAAACTTAAATAACTTAAGTTATACAAATCAGAATGAGATAGGACCAAAAATGTTAGAAACTAGACACATATAGCTATGACATATCAAAAATTCAGGTCTAACTGAGTTGAATAAGATTAAGGGTGGACTTTACAAAATTCGGGCAAAAGAGGGTAAAATGAGCAGAAAACTCTGTTGATATTTTCATTGATTTTGACATACCATATGATCAATAATATTGCTGTAACTTGCTATTTTACATTGAATTGCATACTTAATTGATTGTATTGGTAGCTTGGCACTATTCACGGGGAAGCAGACTCGATCTGTTATCTTTTAGAATTTTAAACGAGGAATTTGTGAGAACTTATGCTATGGGTGATTATGACTTGAATATATTTATATTTATATGTCATGTTTATGTACGTCATGCATGCAAGCATAATTAGAATATGATATGAAAAGTAAGGTAAAAGACATAGCCATGAATGCTCAAAACATCCGCATGCATGATAAGATATGGAAAGAAAAGGATAAGAACTTGCAAGAGGGACATACCAAGCTAACATGTGAGGTATGGCATAGACCCAGCTAGCATGGGCAGGCGGTACTATCTAAGACTTGGGATGACCCTCGACTAAATTTAAGGGAATAGGCCGGTGTGAGGGTCGGGGAAAGTAGCCGGTCACTCATATATGAAGTGCAGAGCTCGGACACAGAAAAGCGGAGGCTATTACCCAGGGTAAGAGAGGCCATTCACCTCAGGGGACCAAGTCTGAGAAAGAGCAAGATCAAGTTGCAAGTTAAAGAAAGATCTGAATTAAGTCAAGTGCACTTGCATACAGACAAGTACAAGCATCTTTATGTGCATCTTCAATTATCCCATTAAGTCATATGTTATTAAGATTCTTATTGAAGCATATTGCACTATTTGTATTTCTATGTTTGTCATATAATATGGTAAGTGGTTGTTAAAATATAACCCGCTTCAAGAAAGATGTTTTCCACTTAAAATTGAACCACTGTTTGCGTATATATGCTCATATTTTCATAATAAACCGAAGCGGCTGAAATGTCTATGATGGCACTGTATGAGAATAGTTCATGTTTACCTACTGAGAACCTTAGGTTTTCACTGCCTACTTGTATGTTTTTCTTTTCCGTAAACATTCCAAGCCAGAAGTTGGAAATCAAGTGCGAGGCAGTCTTGGGACATTTTCTGAGCAAGACTCGGGCGCAAACCAGACCAAGCGACTATTGGAGCTAGCTAGCGACTAGTCGAAAGCAAGTTTCGTGTATTATGTTAGTCACAATTTCTTTTAAATTATAGGTATTTTATCATCTATATATCAAAGGCGACGAAACTTATGAACTATTAGTTAGCAATAAAGTGTGCAGTTAAAGGGCCATGTATTATATTTTTCACATTTTAAAGCTTTCTTAACACAGTGACAACCTTTTAACATAACTCCATGACTCGAGTATGGCTTATATAATAAAGGGTGTTACAAAGAGTATTCCACAAAAGTGAAGAGCGATTTTCTGGTTCTGAGAAGAATTGCCTTAGTTTGATAGCAAGACACAGAGTAGGGTAGGAGTATAGTATTGAGACACACCATAAATACTACATGTCAGATTCTACAAATAGTATAGTATGGACAATGGATAATAAAAACTGAGATGGAATCATTAATTTGACTTTCATCTAATTTTCAAATATTAAATCTGAATAATTCTTTGTCAAGTTCTTTAATCCACCAACTAATAGGTGAGAACCATTGAAGAGTGTTCCACAAAAGTGAAGAGTGCTTTTTTGGTTCTGAGAGGAATTGCCTTAGTTTGAAAGTAGGACACAAAGTAAGGTAGAAGTAAAGTATTGAGACACACCATAAATACTACATGTCAGATTCTACAAATAGAATTCCTATGAGAATGGTAAAGATGCTGAGATATAGTGCAGCAAGATTTAGCCAAGTGAGTTGAGAAATAAGGTTATGTGTTTGGATAGATGTGTTGAGGTAAAGAAACATGTGTGATTTTGCAAATTCCTACAAATATTTTGGAGTGAGAGGAGTGCCAAAAGGAATTTCAGGTGAAAAAGTTCTTTGGCTTTACTTTCTTCGCAGGAAATAGATGGATAGGTGTACATCATGATTAGTGGATAACAGTGAGTAGAGGCAATTATGGTGATGGATTTGGTTTAGGCTTGAGAGAAAATCTAGAATGAGGTTTTGGGTTCCTTTTATATGTTTTACGGAGAAATCATATCTCGAAAACCATTCTTTTATTATGAGAATTTGAGGACTTGCTAGGACCTTATTTTTCAACTCAAGTAGCTTTGGAAATAAAAAATTGTCAAGATAAACTTCAAATTGATATCCTCTAAGATGGAAATCAAATTATAAATTCCATATTTGACTGTCGGAGTTTCCTTGTATGCAGTATGGTAGTGGAGTTCTACAGGTTTGAACTGTCCGCTAGCATGTCCACAATAAAATTTTTGGCCTTCAATTTCTTCTATGAGGACTGCTTCCCAATATTGGTCACTAGCATCTGTTTATAAATTCCGTTTTCCTTCCCCTGGTATTTTTGGGGGAGGTGGATTTTTTACAGCCTGTTTCAGATACTTCACAACGGCAGTTTGTTCTGGTCCCCATAAAGGAACATTTTTCTTGAGAAGTTTGGACAGTTTTGTAGTGTACTTGGAAATATGAAGAATGAAATCCCGTATATAATTCAGGATTCCCGAGAATTGCTAGATCTGCTTTTGTGGACATGTTTTCATCAGGGAATTTTGGAAGTTCTTCAGCGATGTACGATTGAAGCACATATTTTCCTTGAGCAAAGAGCACTCCCAAAAAATCTATTTCAATAGTTCCAATCTAGGATCTCCTTGCCAAGAGCGTTACTCCAAACTTATCATAGATTCGTAGCAAAATTGCAACGTCATAAAGTATAAGTCCTTTAGCAATTATGACCATATCCTTGTACATTTAATACTTGACATAAGTCTAGTGATCTAGTCTTATCAAGTAAGTTATGTCACCATAGACTTAGTCATAATTTGTTGTCTTTTGTAAGGCTAATAAGCAATATGATAGAATGAGTCTCAAACTCCTCTGTCTATAAAAAGAGGAGCTGATCCTTTGTAAAATCATCGAACATCAGTAATAATATTATGAAAGTGTTTCTGTAATTATGAGTTTCTAAACATCTCTTTCTTTCTTTCTAAAATTTCTTCCTTCTTGCTCTTAATATGCTCCAGCAATCTTAAATAAAATAAAGGAAATAACGAGGTTATAGAAGATACGAAATATACTCTGCACTTGCCTCTATTAGAGGATTTTATGTATTAGAAAAGTATTCGATTAGTGATCCAATTTTATGGTTCTCTTTATTTTTAGTATATGATCCTTATGAGTAATTAGAGCTGAATAAGTAGGCTATTGCATTGAAGCGAAAATACTCGTCTTGCCAAAATAAGAATTATATACTAAGGATAAAGAGGCTCCTGAATTTTTTTTGGAAAAAAGTGTAACACAACAAATTTTAAAATACTTTTGAGAATAATAGGTAAGAAATATTTTTACTAAAAAACGGCCGGTAAATTTCCCTCTTCCAAAATATATTAATAGTAAATATATATATTAAATTTGTAAGATAATCAAACAAAATTCCAAAAGAAAAAAACCACTTTTTAGCAAAACCAAATTCATAAAATAAATCCAACAAAATATTATCTCAACAAAATATAAAAAAAAAATAATTAAAACATAGTTAGCCTAACCACCTCAATGTAATAAAAAGGAGGAATAAACAAGATGAATTAAAAAAATATATATACAATTTAAAATACTAGTTAAATTCTTAATCCAATAGTCTAGCATTTGTGGCTTATTTAAGTTATATGACACAATTCTAATTTTACTATATAATATAAACAATAGAAAAAAATTGTAAATTGTTTTTTCGAAAAGTAAAATATAGGATGAAAATTTTGAAAATATTTTCAAAAGCAATGGACAAAAAATTTCTAGCCCAAAATTTTATCATTAAGTGGGTGGAAAATTCCCCTCCCCCCCAACAAAAATATTTTTTCTCCAAAAAGTGGCCTCATTAAAACACTTAATTATAATCAATATAGAATATAGATAAAATATAGGTTAACTAGATTGGCCTAAAATAAAGGTTTTTAGAATTTAAATTTGGTTTAGTAAAAAAGTATTCTAATTTTTCTTCGCTAGCTCTTTTTCTTTTAAAATTATAAGTTAAATCAATTTATTATTTTATAAATATACCATGGTTTATTTTTAGCCTCAATAATTTTTGACCATCAATAAAATATTATTTTAAATTAATAATATAAAATTGCAAGTCAGCTATCTATATAATAATTAAATAGTGAGATATTAAATCGAAAAATATAAGTATTAAATATGCAATCCATCAATCATTTATCCAAATGTATAAATAAACAGGAAAAAAAACAAAAAAAAGTAGCGGGAAGTTTCCCGCTGGTTGCACAGTGAGCCACACGGAAAGGCTCTCTTTTTTGGTACAAACACGGAAAGTCTCTGAAAAAGCTGATTCTTAGCTTTCGGCGTTTAGTATCACAGCATGTTTGTACTCCCCAAAATTATTTCTAAATTGTTAGAATTAATTTTGAGAATTTTTGGTTATATTTAATTATTTAATTTTAAAATTAATTTTAATTTTTAGAATAAATTTAAAAAAATAAAACTTTTTTTTGTCAAAATTATTTTTTAAAAAATTATTAAATATAAATTATTTTTTTTAAATTAATTCTATTCAAATTAATCTTATAAAATTAATTTTCTTTAAAATTAATTTTATAGAAATAGAATAAAACACGCTAATTCTTATCTTGTTTTTGGCGTTTTGTGTTTTGAAATCATCAAGAATCAGGCTTTCATTTCTTTTGGCCCTCGTTAGAGGTGAAGAACGATTAATCACCAAGGAACGTGACAATCCATATCCATAATTTCGTAAAATAAGGATTCGAATCATTAATATTATACTCATAAAATTAATTTCCCTCACAGTTGCGCAACATTTTATTATACTCATAAAATCCTTGCAATTTTAAACTTAATTATAATTGTACTCAATCACCTCCATAACTTCATCCATATAATTTCAGCATATTAATATAAGGAATAAACTTCACTCTCCTTTTTTGAGAAATATTTTTATTATACAACCATTCTTGGTATTTTCAAAATATGCATGCCCCTCACTTGAAATTCTAATGACTATTATATTAAGAGAAAAGTTATTAACAATAACAATAATATATGATGATTTTTTTTTTAAGTGAGAATTGCATAATTTTAATTTTTTTCTATTCTATAATGAGTTTAATTTGAGTACATTGATAGTATAAAATTTTTTTATATTATTATCCAATTAAAACCTTCCATTCGTATTATCATTCAAGTAGTGGGCGATTATGTCAAAGAGTTTTACTGATGTAATAATATATGACTAGACATTTATGCAAAAACTTTTACATTGATAGTGCATTCAAATTAAATCATTCCATAATATGTGATAATTAATATTAAAATATAAATGTTGATAAAATATTTTTGTACTAATTTATTAAAATGAGAATAAAATATCAAATTTATATTACATTTCATATTTCTTAAAATCATTAAACATTAATTAAATAATCTCAATAAATATAGTATCATTAATATTAGTATAGTAATCCTCAAAAATTTATAAAAGTAAAATATAACTCTCTTCTTTGAAAGAGAATATTATTACATTCTCATCCCATCTATTTTTAAAACATATATTCTCCTTCCCTAAAAAATTAAAATAAACTACACTTTAATCAATTTTCAAAATTTTCATTAATTTTCTATTATGTCATTATTTTATTTTTTTACCAAAATGCCCTTGACTAATAGTCATATGTATTAACTTTTTTCTGCAAAATAAATAAATAAAATATATGGCTAATAATAACATAATATATATATATATATATATATATAGTTTAATATAATTTTTAAATTATTACTATATTGAGAAATAATTTGTACTAATTATTTTCAAAAATAAAAGTTAAATATTTTCTCATTTATTAATTCTAGATTATTAAGGTATATAAAACTGAAATTATTTATTAATATCTTATATAAAGATAAATCATGAAGAAGATAACAAAAAGAATTATGTGATTTTATTATATAAAATATACTTAATATTCTAAAATTAATAGTTGAGAACACATGTTATTTTTTATTTTTGAAAAATAATTATTACAAATATTTAAAAATTAAATTAAACTACATATAAATATATCAATATTTTATATTATTATAAGATACACATATATTTTATTTAATAAATATTTAGTATGTATAACTATTATTATAGGGTATTTTGGTCAAATATAAAATAATAAACATGAGATATTGAAGAGTTAATGGAAAACTTGAAAATAGATTAAAATTTATCTTATTTTTTTAGGAGAGAAGAGTGTATATCTTAGGAATAAATGGAATGGGAATGTAATATTGTCAT
Source organism: Pterocarpus macrocarpus (assembly GCA_031439585.1). NCBI lineage: Eukaryota > Viridiplantae > Streptophyta > Magnoliopsida > Fabales > Fabaceae > Pterocarpus > Pterocarpus macrocarpus. The sequence goes on from CM062514.1 coordinate 38,181,625, forward strand.
TTTCAAGGGAAGGGGTTGTATTTTACTCAATTCATAATGATAAAATAATTTTAATAATGTAAATTTACATATTTTAATTTTAATTAATAAAACATTTTAGATTTTAATATATATTTTGAAAATAGAGGAGATGGTTGTATAATAAGAGTATCTCTCGAGACAAAGGAGTGCAATTTATTTAGATACTAAGTTGATCTATATTTATATTTGTTTTAACTAATAGAATGAAATGAAACTAATAACCATTAGAAATTGACTAAAAATATAAGGGAAAGGATAAAATTAAGGTAAAAAAAATTACTTTCTTTCTTATTTTGAAGTTAATAAAAACATTAAAATTTATTAATTTTGTTTTATAAGTTATATTATAAGAAATAGAACATTTATACTATTTAAAGATTATAATTTTCAATTCCCTTAATTCCTTTTCATTCAAACCCAATTTTGGGAACAGTAAGAAGGTTTTTGAGAGTAAAGAGAAGGTATTTTATTTTCCTCAATAACTATTATCCAAACATATCGTCAATATAAAATATATATATATATATATATATATATATATATATATATATATATATATATATATATATATTTTATACATTAATGACAACAAATTTTAAACCTTAATTTCATATATACTACCAAAGCTCTTCACCATTGAATTATTCCCAACTGTTTAAAATGTTTTGTATTATCAACCAATCATATTTTATTTTTTATATGATTTTTGAGATAGTTATAATAAGAATCAAATAGTTTTAATAATATAATTATACATATTTAAATGACTATGTTAATGTTATGACATAGACCTATGAAAAATGAATAAGAGTTGGGTGTAGTATTAAACAAGTTGTATTCCCAAGAAGAGGATAACAACTCAAATCTTGGAAAAAGCAATTGTTAGGAGGGCCTTTTAGTCGCAATAATATATGAGAGTATAAATATCTTAAAGATAAAAATAAAAATAAAAACCATGAAAAAAAAAAAAGCCTGACCAAAATGACTAGTGTATAAGGTGTGAGAGGTTTATGGCTTAGGTACTACATCAAATTTGCTTTATTTGCTTAATATATACTGCATAATATCTCCTCCTTTAAAAGTGCTATTGCTAGAGTGTTCATGAATCGATTTTGAGACAAAAATCCAACCAACCCAAACAATAAATTTAATTTCGGTTGAATCCAGTTTGCTTTTCGATTTGTTATTAAAACATTTATAAAATATTAAAAAAATAACGTTTAACTTCATTAAATTTTATTAATCATTAATATTTTTGTTAAATCATACAATTATAAAATCTAAATTAATTATCAAAAGTTATGCTAATGTCTAATACTAATAAGTTAAGCAAATAATAAATGATATGAACAAAAAGCATGTCAAGTAAATTAAAAGAATTAATATATTATTGTAAATCTAAAATATTCAATTAAGTTATGATAATTAAGAATATTTGAATAATTTTAGTATTAAAGTATTATATAATATACTTATATGTATATTTATATAAATATAAATATCAGTCAATAATATGAAATACATCTTATAAATATATATAACCATCAATGTGTAACGAATTATTTGTTCGATTTGATTTAGTTTTTTTGAGAAATTAAAACTAAAAACCGCTTCTAATCAATCAATTTTCATAAAATAAGAGCCAATTCAAACCAATTTGTTTTGATTTTGATCATTTTTTTTATTAGTTTTCGCTTTTAATTTGGTTTTGATCAATTTTAAACACCTCTAGTTATTACTCTTTAATCCAGCTTAGAGGTAGGCCTTTAAGTCTTGACAAGAGCACCAATTATTGTTATTCAAGCTCGTGAAAAAATATTAACTCAAAAGATTAATCTATAGAATATGAGAAATTAAAAAAAAAAAGCCTTAGATCAAGTTTTTATATTTATTCTATCTAATTCTCAAATAAAATAATGACATATGAATATTGTTCTTGAAATGAATATATACTTTTAATTTTTAAATCACTCATTCAAGAAAATTGTTTATATGTCATTATTTGATTTGAAATTTAGTTAAAATAAATATAAGGAACTTGATATAAGTATTATCCATAAGAAATTCATAATTTAAGTACGCTTGCTTATTTATTTAGTATGAAACTCATGATTTTTTTTTGATAATATATACTAACAAAATTTATATATTAACAATAGTATCAAAAAATAAAATAAAATAAACCCCTTGCATTTTCATGCCACATTTTATACTCAAGTCTCAAAATAATTATCTTACACTTTTCAAGTAAAATTACCCATCTTAGCATCATCTTTAAAAATATTATAATTAAACACAAATTGATCTTCAACTATAACCGTAATCTACAGATTGTTAAGAGGGGAAAAAAAACCCTTAATCTACACAAGTAAATTAAACGTTAAAAATTCATAAAATAATAACCAAAATTCTTTGTCCAAACACTCAATAGACGTATATTTATTTATTACACAAGTAATAAGTACGTATTTAATACCTCTGTATCCACTCTACAGTAACTAACCAAAAACTAAAACGAGCCATTTTTAATAATTAATAATAATAAAAATAAAAAACCATCACATCAATTCAAGGAAAATATCCCCACTTCTCTCGCCATCGGTATCCTAAACTCCCACGGACACAAAGAGGCCCAAAACTAAGACTCAACTTTTTCAGATTCTTTTCACGTGCCTTAGTTTGGAGGAGGAGTAGGACAGTTCACATGTCCACCGACGGATATTTAGAATGATGTCCACCTGAGCATGACCCCTCAAGTACAGTAAAGATAGATTATTGAAAATGCAACAACACTCTTTTTTTCGATAACTATCTAAGTGACGGGTTGGTGTTCCTGTTCCCCGACACTCTGCAACCACCTGATCATGGCGAATGTTAGGACGATGGAAGCTGCTGCTACGTCGGGAGATATAAACTCTCTCTACGATGTAATTCAGCAGGATCCACACATTTTGGAGGACGTGGATGCAATACATTTGCCAACACTCCTTTGCATATTGCTGCATCTGCTGGGCATGTCCACTTTGCCATCGAGATTAATTATGAGATTGAAACCTTCATTTGCTTTGAAGCTAAATCAGCAAGGATTCAGCCCCATCCACATTGCTTTACAAAGCAATCATTACGATTTGTTGGGTCGCCTTGTAGACATTAATAAAGACCTCGTCCGAGTCAAAGGGAAGGAAGGACTCACCCCTCTGCATTTTGTATGTACTCAAGCTGCAAGTGATAAAAATATTACACTTTTAATTGACTTTCCCGAAGCTTGCCCAGATTCTATTGAAGATGTGAACGTGAGAAGTGACACTGCGCTGCATATTGCCATGAGAAATGGAAACTTTCAGGCCCTTAAAGTACTGGTTGGCTGGCTCAAGAGAAATATCCGTAAGGGTGCTAGACTTTTAGAACGCTCCATCTTGAACATGAAGGACGAGGCTGGCAACAATATTTTGCACATTTCAACACCCACTGGGAATAGAGAGGTATGGTTATATCTATCTTTGCAACTTAGTGTTGGTTACTTAAAAGTACAATAGCTATTAAAGCTTTGTTATTTGTACACTTAAAATGGTGGATATCTCTAATATTTTGTCTATTTTATTTTTTTATCAATTATTTCACTTATTTTTATTTTTTTATAATTTTTTCTTTTTTTTTTTTGATGTCTAAGGGTGTCTACTAACCCAGGTGATCTGAAAAATATTTCTCTAGGTATTGATACATATTTTGTTAGAAATCATTTTATACACTCTACACAAATCAATTATCATAGTTATTATAGTAGGTAGTTACCATTATAACTTGACATCTCTCTCAAATTTTATTTGCTTATAGTGTCAAATTATTTTATACATGATAGTTAATGCATAGAAATTGAATCCTTTTAATTGTTGGTGAAATCATTTATCGTAATTATTATAATAGATAGTTATCTTCATAATTTGATATTTTTCTCAATTTTTATTTACTTATATTGTCAAATTATTTTACACATGATAGTTAATGCACAGAAATTGAATCCTTTTAATTATTGGTGAAATTTGAGAAAAAAAATTAATTTTATTTTATTAACCAATAGGATTTGAGAAAGATATCAAATCATAATGAGTAATTATGCATCATGTTAAATAATGAGTAATTATACATCATATTAACTACCTATTATGATTTATCATTTTTCATAAATTTTATTGGATAACAGTATAAAATTATTTTATATTATTAATGTCTAGAAATTAATCTCATTAATTATTAGTTATTTTACCATATGCATCGTATTCACAAAAAAATTTGTTGTACTTTTTATTTTTGACATGATACATTTTTATGAAAAATAGAATTATTAGGAAAAGTATAAATTTTCTTTTTTAGAAGCCATAATTTTTATCTTCTAAGAAAAGTTTTTTTTTTTAATAACAAAAGAAGTTGTTTAAGTATAAAAGAATATCCTTTAATACTATGTCAAAATACAAATTAATTTATATCTAAATGTAAAATAATATTTATTTTTTAAAAAGATCTTTCGAAAGAAAAGATCATTTGAAAGAAAGAAAAAATTAGAAACTCATCCAATCAAACCATATTTATAGAAGAAAATAATAAAGGACTGTTGGAACAAAGAAAGACTTAGTCAGCGCATTTGGAATAGTAATATCCAAGGTGCAAAAAACGCGTAAAGATAAGTGGACATTAACATCACTCAACCAACAGTTAAAAGCTTTCCCTTTTGTTTTTTTGGGACGGGATGCTTAAAGGCATTGCTACTTTATCTATAACAACAGAAACACTTTCCTTTGCACTCCACTATGCGTTGCCTAACGTTTACAAAGAATCAATTAAAGGCCTAAAAGTAAAGCATGCTTAAAAGGATATTCGGCAACCAATAAGGAAAATCTTCCCACTTGCAAAAGTCCAAAGCATCCAAGACTTGGTTAAAAGCATTAGCAATATTTAACTTTCAAATATAATTTATTGGTAAAAATATAGCACTAAGTAATAAGGAAAAGTTTTCCTTAAACCAACCGTACCCTCTTTAACATATATTTAGGCGAACGGACGGTGTTCCCCATTCTAAACTTGCAGAGTGCTTTGGTCCATATTTATTTAAAACAGTACGCTGTTTGAACATTTCGTGCTTACTTTCCAAGTCGCCATTTTAGTCTCCATTAGTTTATCAAACATGGCAAATGTTTGCACGTTGGAAGCTGCTGCTACGTCGGGAGATATAAACTCTCTCTACGAAGTAATTCAGCAGGATCCACGCATTTTGGAGGATGTCGATGCAATACCATTTGTCGACACTCCGTTGCATATTGCTGCACGTGTTGGGCATGTCCTCTTTGCCATCGAGATTATGAGATTGAAACCTTCGTTTGCTTTGAAGCTTAATCAGCAAGGATTCAGCCCCATCCATATTGCTTTACAAAACAATCATTACAATTTGGTGGGTCGCCTTGTAGGCATTAATAAAGATCTCGTCCGAGTCAAAGGGAAGGAAGGGGTCACTCCGCTGCATTTTGTATGCCAATCTGAAAGTGATAAAAATATCACACTTTTAATTGACTTCCTCGAAGCTTGCCCAGACTCTATTGAAGATGTGAATGTCAGAAGTGAGACTGCATTGCATATTGCCCTGAGATATGGAAACTTCCGAGCCCTTCAAGTACTGGTTGGCTGGCTCAAAAGATATACCCGTAAGGGCGCTGTAGTCTTAGAACGCTCCATCTTGAACAGGAAGGATGGGGATGGCAACACCATTTTGCACATTTCAACACTCACCGGGAATAGAAAGGTATGCTTATATTCATCTTTGGAACTTAGTGTTGGTTACTTAAAAGTACCATAGGTATTGGTACATTTTTTATCAGAAATCATCTTATACACTCTACACTCTCAATCAGGACAAATCATTTACCTATCATAATTTGATATTTTTCTCAAATTCTATTTGTTTGTAGTGTCAAATTATTTTACACATGATAGTTAATGCACAGAAATTGAATCCTTTAGCGAATCTTGAGAAAAGGTTAATTTTATATTAACTATGAATTAAATTTTTATATACTAATAGTATAAAATAATTTTATATTATTATTTAATAACATTTAAAAAAACTATCAAATCAGAATGAATAACTACACATCATATTGACTACCTATTATGATTTGTCCTTTTTTATAAATTTTACTGGATAACATTGTAAAATTATCTTACAATATTACTACATAAAAATCAATCTCATTAACTATTAGTTCTTTTACAATATCCACTGTATTCACAAGAAATATAATTAAAACTCCCACTTGTTTATAGATCAATCTAACGATCTCTGCAATTCTCAAATATGATATTTAAAATCATAGTTACAACAATTATTTAGTTAGTTAAATATTGGCAATTCATACGCCTGTTTAAATGAGTTTCTGAAAATGAAAAATCTTTTTTCAAGTTACCTTTTTTAAAGGATCTTTTGAAAAAAAAAATTAATTTATATTTAGATGTGAATCAATTTATATTTAAATATAATAAAAATTTTCTCATCAATAATTTTTTTTTTTCTGTTTAAGAGAGATCTTTGTTTGATAGAAAATAAAAATTATAGCTTCCTAAAAGTTTTTTTTTTCTTTTTCTAGTAATTCTATTCTTTTTTAAAAAGAGTACCTAAATATATGAAAAAAAAGAAAACTTAAAAGACACTATTTTTCAATATATATATGTATATATAATGGCTTCCAAACAATCTCTATATATACTACTACCAGCGTATATAATTAAAGAATATATAGTGCCCGTTTGGTTCCCAGGTTTCTGATAATTTAGAAGGCCCACAGGAGAGAGAATGACTTTGAGCAGTTTGGATTCCAGGTTGCGTGGAGAAGCGTACAGGAGAAGGAAAATGACTTTGTACAGTAAAACGAGGTGTTTGGTTTAACTTTTTCTAAAAGGCCCTCTAGGAAGAAGTATCTTTGAGGTTACTTTTCATTCTAGAAAAAGACCTTTTGAAAAGAAATCTTACTATTACTCTCACATCAACAACTAAAAGTAATTTTACTTTATCCTATCCAAACAAAACTCATTCTTCTAAAAGGCCTTTTGACATATTTAAACTAAACAAAAATCATTCTTTTAAAAGTACTTCTTCTAAAAGGCATTCTTTTAAAAGATCTTCTTTCAAAAGACCTTCTCCCAAAAGTTAATCCAAACGGATCCTTTGTACAGTAAATGGTAGTGTTTGGTTTAACTTTTTAAGAAGGCCTTTTAGAAGAAGTATCTTTGAAATTACTTTTCATTCTAGAAAAAGACCTTCTGAAAAGGAATCTTACTATTACTTTCACATCAACAACCAAAAGTAACTTTATTTTATCCTATCTAAACAAAACTCATTCTCCTAAAAGGTCTTTTATTCAAATCAAACAAAAATCATTCTTTTAAAAGTAATTCTTTTAAAAGGCCTTTTTTTAAAAGACATTCTTTCAAAAGATCTTCTCCCAAAAGTGAAACCAAACGGACCCATAATAGAGCTAGGTGCATGTTTAACAAACCGTCGAAAGGTTTTAAACAAAAAAGGGGGTAAAAATATAATTAATGAGTAGGAAATACGGAGCCAGTTGCATATTTAATAAACTTTCGAAGGGTTAGTTTAATTGGTATGTATTAATAGTGTAAAATTATTTTATATTATCAATCAATAGAAATAGGAAAAAGTGAGAAATCATGGTGGATTTTTCATTATAATGGGTAATTATTTATATAAATTGACACTTTCTACTATTTATATTGATTAATAATATAAATTTATTTTATACTGTCAGTATATTTAAATTAAATTCATTTTAAAAGCCCCACCCTCCTCAACAAAAAAACAAAAAAACAAAACAAAACATCACTTCACTCACTAAAATGAAATAACTTCGTTGACAAGCATAAAATGAGAATGGAGATAGAATCAAACATTAACCTTCTCGATTTTGTTGCTAATTGATTTCTTGGCTGCACAGGCTGTTGATTTATTGATAAAAAATGGATCGGTGAACAAAAATGCCAAGAATTTGGAGAACAATACAGCATTAGACCTAGCTGATGCTACTCCAAAGATTAACAGAATATTAACGAACGCTGGAGCAAGACGTGGTGAATCAGTCCACGATCCCAACCATGAAGATGAAATAAAATCAAAGATCTCATTTTATCAAAGAATAACGACAGGGATACGTCGACTGAGAAGCAATACATCTGTGGAACAACGCGAGGCTTATATGGTAGTGGCTGCTCTTATTGTAACCGCAATCTATCAATCGGCACTGAGTCCCCCTGGTGGAGTCTATCAGGCTGAGGCTGACAATGGGTCTAATAATCTGAGAATGAACGCCACTTCATCCCTCAATTTTACAGCTAATGCTGCGCCAGGAAAAGCAGGGACATCGGTCTTGCCAGTCCCCTTTTTCATTTTTTTAACAGCCTTTAACACTTTCATCCTTTTGACGGCAGCTGTGACAATTCTTATTCTAATACCAAGCGGATGGATGGGCTTTCTCTTGTTTGACACGACGCTTTCCCTTGTCGTCAGCTATTTCATTTCCATTTCGTTCGTGTCGCCCACCGATGCAGTAACAGTTTTCTTTGGTGTAATATCTGTTTTTCTAGTCTTAGTATTGTATGGGGTGTTGTATGAAGTACAGTGGAAGAAACCGAAGCCCCTCAAGGTTTCTCGTTAACGCACGAGTGTCAGGTTATTTAAATCCCCAGGCTGTTCATTCAATTCGAATAAGGCATGTAAATAAATGGAAATCAAATCCGGACTTCAGTCTATTTACTCGGAATCATTGAAATGCTTGAGGAATCCATGATTCAGGCTTGAAATTTCCTCTTTCCTTCAATTACAGAAGCAGGAGAAGAAATTGAGAAGTGGAAGCAGAGAAAAGGAAGAAGAAGCATCGAGAAAGTAAGAGAGAGAAGCAAGGAGAAAGAGAGAGAAAATCCTCCTATTTCCAGAAAATTTCAAAATAAATGTCGTGTTTCAATGGGGTCGCAGACGCTTATATATAGGGTTAGGAGGAGAGACCTCTCCCTATGTCAACAAAATATAGGGCCAAGCCACCCATTATAGCAAGGCTAATACACAGGGTCTATATTATATCCTTTTATATTGTTAAACCAAATAATAATATGGATCATATAATTGGGGTTCAATAAAATGCTCTAATTATTGGCATTCAAATAATCTGAGTTTTATAATTAAAACTTATAATCTAATTTATGGTAGTCCACATACATGATAATTTATTAAATTTATCATTCTCCCACTTGGACAACGTAAATCAAACTACAATTTTGAGTAAAATAGTACTCCAAATTAATTTACGATATGTGGCCACAATATAATACCAAACTTGATCCAATATTTCATCTATAGGTCCACTATGGGATGATGAGATCTCAACAGTGCAGAAAATCGCACTTGAAGAAGTACTGATATCATACATGCAAGACACTTATATCCCAGTGACCTTAAACAAAAGCAAGATATGAATTGTTGGGAAAACACAATGAAATGACATGCCAATATGGGATCCAGTGCAATTCTCAACTAAAATGACCCAAGCATTTGCCCCATATGCCATATGAGATATATATCTCAATAACAAAATGAGACTAGGTCCAAAATGTCTCCACAATATGCCATTATTTACAACAATCAAGTTGTGCAAAATATACAAACAAATGCAACAACAATAATGGCAATAACAGTAATCAAAAGTTGTCTTAAGACATTACAAAATATATGAGGTTATAACAGCTTTCAAATACAAACTACCACTAACCCAAAATATCAAAAAACCTCATTACACCCATACGGGTTACATGATTAACAATGACTTGGACATTCAATCGTTTGGTTAGGAGATCAGCAATCATAAGCTTAGTAGGAATATGCTCGACATGTGTTTAAAACTCCTGAATCTTCTCTCTAACAAACATAAGTTTTATGTCAAAGTGTTTTGATCACTTTGAACTTTTATTGTTATAAGATAAGCATATCACAGCGGAGTTGTCACAATATATCGTTAGAGGCCTATAAATACTTTCTACAATATCAAATTCTGCAATAAGGCTTTTCAACCATACTGCTTGATGTGTGGCCTCGTAACAAGCAATATACTTTACTTCCATGGTTGAGGTAGCTGTAAGCATTTGTTTGGCACTTTTCCAGGAAGCAACGCCTCCTGCCAACATAAAGATATAACCTGATGTAGACTTATAATCATTTGGACGACTGCCATAATCAGAATCAGAATAACTGGTCACCTTAAGATGATTTGCCCTTTTGTAAGTGAGCATATAATCTTTGGTACCCTGCAGGTATTTCATAACTCGTTTTGTTGCTTGCCAATGAACCACACTAAATTTGCTCAAGTATCTCCCAAGTACACTAACAACAAAAGCAATATCAGGACGTGTACAAACTTGAGCATACATTAGGCTGTCAACAGTAGAAGCATAAGGGATCTTCTCCATTTCTGCAATTTCGTCATCATTATGAGGACATTGGTCATTAGAGAGCCTTTCACCCTTTTGAATGGGTGCTTTACAAGGCTTACAAGACCCTATATTGAATCTATTCAGGATTCTCTCAATATACCCCTTTTGAGACAAACCAAGAATAATGTGAGATCGATCACGCTGAATCTCAATGCCTAAAACAAAAGATGCATCACCAAGGTCTTTCATATTGAAATGAGTCGTCAACATCTGTTTGGTTTCATTTAGAAAGTGAATATCATTACTTGTTAGAAGAATGTCATCAACATATAGAACAAGAATAATGAACTTGCTTCCACTATTCTTAAGGTAAATGTATTGATCTACTGCATTTTCTTTGAAACCAAGGGATGTGACTATGCGATCAAACTTTAGATACCACTGCCTTGAGGCCTATTTCAAGCCATAAATTGATCTTCTTAACTTACAAACCATGCGTTCCATGCTATTTTCAACAAACCCATCAGGTTGATCCATATAAACGTCTATATAAATCACCATTTAAAAAGGCAGTTTTAATGTCCATTTGATGAAGCTCTAAATCAAAATGAGCAACAAGAGCCATCATTACACGAAAGGAATCTTTAGTAGAGACAGGAAAAAATGTCTCTTTATAGTCTATACCTTCTCGCTGATTGTATCCTTTGGCAACAAATCTAGCTTTATATCTTTCTATCTTTCCTTTGGCATCATGTTTGGTCTTGAAGACCCATTTACAACCAACAGTCTTACAACCAACTGGTAATTCCATTAAATCCCAAACACTATTCTTTCTCATAGAAGCCAATTCATCCTCCATAGCAGCCAACCACTAGGAACTATGAGGACTAGAGATAGCCTCTTGGAAAGTGATGGGATCAGAATCCTCAATAGATGTGAACTCATGTTCATGTAGATATACAACATAATCTCTTAATCTAGTCAACTCAGGAACTCGCTCAGATCTTCTTAGTGGAGGCACAACAATATATGGATTTTGTACATCATCCCTAATATGCTGATTAACATCAACATCAACAACGAGATTAGTGGGATCTAAAACAAATGGCATAGACTCTGGAATAAAAGTAATAGCTGTTGGAAGAATAACACGCTCTTCTTTGAAGCTAACAAAATGTGGCTCTTGAGTTGCAACCTATTCTAATTCCCTTTCCAAGTAAACAGCACGATCAGATTCTATAATTCTGGTCGTATGTGTGGGACAATAAAATCTAAAGCCTCTTGAGCCGATACAATATCCAACAAAGAAACCACTGATGGTTCTAGGATCAAGTTTCTTTGTTTATGGGTTATAAGGTCTTACTTCTACTTTACAACCCCAAACACAAAAATGCTTTAAGGTAGGCCTTTTCCTTGTCATCAGCTCATATGGAGTCTTTGAATCTGATTTACTTGGCGCATGATTTAAAATGTAAGTTGCAGTCCTCAATGTTTCTCCCTATAAGAACTCTGGAAGAGTAGAATGACAAAGTATACATCTCACCATTTCCATTAAGGTACGATTTCATCTTTCAGCAACTCCATTTCATTGCAGAGTGCCAGGCATTGGGTATTGTGCCTCAATACCACATTCCTGGAGAAATCTAGCAAAAAGCCTAGGATTTCTGCCAGTTTTATCATATCTACCATAAAATTTGCCACCTCTATTAGATCTTACACCCTTGATTTGAGTGCTAAATTTCAATTCAACAGCAGCTTTGAATGTTTTGAAGGCATCCAAAGATTCAAATTTCTCACGCAACAATTCAATTCAATCCATCCATATCTAGATAAATCATCGATAAAGGTAATGAAGTATCTAAAACCTCCCAATACAATAGGAGTAATGGGCTCACAAATATCAGTATGAATCAACTGCAGTGTTCTTTCGCTTCTACTGGCCTTATTCTTTCTGGCTCCAGCAGTGAGTTTTCCTTTCATGCAATCAATACAAGTTTCAAAATCAGAGAAATCTAAATCATGAAGAATATTCTCCTTAATCAACCTTTCCATTCTTTCCCTGGAAATGTGTCCTAGCCTTTTATGCCATAACATGGAAGAATTTTCAACAACTCTATCATGTTTCCTCGCAACAACACTATTAGCATTCGATTCTTGTTGGTCAACAGAAAAGGAATCAACATTCAACATATATAAACCATCTAACAAAATGCCATAACCAACCAAACCAGAGTCATAATATACATAAACTCTTCCATCATCAAAACGAAAGGAATATCCACAACCATCTAAAGTAGAAACAGAAATCAAATCCCGTCTCATTGAAGGTACACAAACTGTGTCTTTCAGGACTAACTCATGTCTACTACATAACCTTAATCAAACTACTCCTATATGCTTCACTTTGACATTAACTCCATTTCCCACTATGATCGTCAATTCTCTTTTATTTGGCTTTCTCCTGGTTTGAAGCTCCTATAAAGAATTAGTGACATGAATGCTTGCTCCAGAATCTATCCACCAAGTATTAGAAGAAACATCAACTAAATTCAATTCAAAACACACTAGAGCTAGAGGATTACCTTTCTTCTTTCTCTCAAGCTAGTTCTTAAACTTATAACAGTCAGACTGTTTATGTCCAACTATACCACAGAATTTATATTTGTCAGTGAACTTTGGCTTGATTCCGGCATTTTCGCTGGTTTCTTGAGTTGAAGAAGGTCTATCCTTATTCTTTCCTTTCTTCTTGAATGGAGGCTTACTACTCTTTCCTTTAAGAGATTTCCTCTTGTTATCACCATCCTTATGAGAAGCCAGTTGAACAACATGGGCCTTGTACTTTTTCATTGTCTACTTTTCCTATGTAAGGATAGAGATCAACTCATCGATAGACCACTCTTCCTTCTGCGTATTGTAAGAAGTCCTCAACACATCAAACTTAGATGGAAGAGAATCCAATATTTGCCAAACCAGAAAATCAGTTCCCAATTCCACTTTCATGGATTTCAGTTTGTTATACTAATTAGTGAGCTTCATGGCATGCTCACGAACACCAGAAAGGCCATCATATTTGGTCTTGGTCAACAGATCAAGATAATGCACTTTCTCGGTCTTATCAAACTTCTTGAATTTCTTGCCAACGGATTCAAGAAATTCCTTTGCACTGTCTATCTTAGGGATGTTATCCTTGATAGTTTTGTCCATGCTATACTTCAAGGTCATTAAACAAACCTTGTTAGAATGAGCCCACTTTTCATACTTCGCCTTATCAGCATCAGAAGATTGATCTGAGGGCTTTGGTGGCTCATCTTCAATGAGAGCAGCATCAATATTCGAAATAGCAAGGTATAGTTTTATAGACTCAAGCCAATCCTCATAATTCGTCCCATTAAGCTTTATCAAGGTGCACATATTCACAGGCAAAGCTGGAATGATTTCGTACATTAGTGGGAGATTTTTATGTCGAGCATATTAACATAAAACTGAGCTATTAACAGTATAGTTCCCTCATACAATTGTAATCCCGCTGAAGGGTCTTGAATTACATTACATGAGTAAACTCCCAATAAACAATAGAATCATATCCTTAAAGCTAGTATCGAAAGGATACTGAGAACTCTAAGGACACAATTATCAACTCATCAAGAATAGTGTCAATAAAGACAAACCGAAGGGTAAGTTCATTATTAACATAATTCTCGATACAACACTAGTAACAATATTATTTTCAAAATTGACATTTCATCATAATTAGTCCTACGAAGGCGAGTTTATAATTATGAAAAAAATGTCTCACAATATCATTAATTTATCTCAAGCAACAAATCTCAGAATAATATTACACAATATTCAATAATAACAACATTTCATAGCTTTAATGTGCAACATAATAAATATAAAGAGAGCAAAATTATTCCAATAAGCAAAATAAAATAACCTAGAGAGAACGCTTGCCACAATATGCCCAATAATAGCATAAATATGCACAAAATTTTTCAAGCCAAAATTTGGAAAGTATCATATAATTTTGTGCAATTTAAATTCAAAATAAATTAAATAAATATTTTTAGTGCTCAAAAAATTAAATAAAATTCACCAATAATTTTATTTTACTTAAAAAACTAGGCCTGCGAATTTCGATGCAAAATTGAGCCCTGAAAGGCCTTCCACACCCTTGCACGCTCTCCAATGTGCGAGTGGGCATTGCACGTATTCCTATTCATCGTCCCGATCCTTGTGATGGGTCAAAAACTAGGTTGAACAACCTGCGAGACGCTGAAATGGGTTGAAGGCCATTTTTCCCTCATTCAACCACCGTTTAACGCATTCTCGGTGTCTATAGATTCGTGAGGAAATTCTCTACAAAACCCATATGGTATCTTAAAAGATCATGGTCTATAATTTCTGGAATCAGTCAAGGAAGTACTGCGTGGATATCCACAGTTTTTCGCAATTGTCTCCCTCAAATCTCAACGAAAATTCATGTTCTTGGTCTTGTTAGATTTGTCGTGATGAGAGCTACAAAACTCTTATAGAGATCGAACTCAAGTCGATCTAAATAAGTAATGGATTTTCGATCAAAGGGTAGGGTTCATTTGGGCTTGTATGGTTCTTTCTTATTTTCTTACTCAATCCAGCCTCAAATCACATAATAATTAGCTTAATAGAATCACAACAACATGAATAACAAGAGCCCTTTACAAAATTTGGAATTGATCAATCCAGAAAATAAAATCCAAAATTAATCCCTTTTAGAGCTCATGAAGTCTATACAGTTTTAATTTCCTTCCACCATAAGAACAATAAATCTTGCGATTTACAGCCATAATAAAAGATTAAATCATGCTCTGATACCAATTGTTAGACTTTAAATCCCCAGGTTCTTCATTTAATTCGATTAAGGCATGTAAATAAATGGAAATCAAATCTGAACTTTAGTCTATTTGCTTGGAGTCATTTAAGTGCTTGAGGAATCCATGATTCGGGCTTGAAATTTCCTCTTGCCTTGAATTATAGAAGCAGGAGAAGAAATTGAGAAGTGGAAGCAGAGAAAAGGAAGAAGCAGCAACAATAAAGTGAGAGAGAGAAGCAAGGAGAAAGAGAGAAAATCCTCTTATTCTCAGAAAATTTCAAAATAAACATCATGTTTCAATGGGGCCACAGACACTTATGTGTAGGGCTAGAAAGAGGAATCTCTCTCTACGTTAACAAAATGTAGGGCCAAACCACCAATTATAGCAAGGCTAATATACAGGGCCTATATTATATCCCTTTATATTGTTAAATCCAATAATAATATAAATCACATAATTGGGTTCAATATAATGCTCTAATAATTGGTGTTCAATTAATTTGAGTTTTAGAATTAAAACTTATAATATGATTTATGGCAATCCACACACATGTTAATTTATTAAATTTATCAATTATAAGAGATAAAACACAAACAAAATTGATAGATAAATACAAATAATTAATATGATTATTATTTGTGATTTTAGAACCAATGAACCGGTCTTTCTTTCTTCATGCATCTGTCAAGTACATGGGGGAAATGCTAATTTAAACTTGATCATTTATTATATTTTCCCCAGTTTATTCTCCCTGTCATTGTTATGTTTCTTATGATGTTATGATGTATTAGTATAAATTTAAACTTTTTTCATGCTGGCAACACCGTAGCACATTTCAACACTCACTGGGAATAGACAGGTATGCTTATATCCATATTTGGAACTTAGTGTTGGTTACTTTTACCATAGGTATTGGTACATGCTTTCTTAGAAATCATTTTGTGCACTTTATACTTTCCACCAACAGAATTTGAGAAAAGTGATGAATTATTGATGATAATTATTATAATAGGTAGTTACTTATCTTAATTTAACATTTTTTTTCAAATTCTATTAGTTTATGATGTCAAATTATTTTATAATGTTAGTGTATGAAGATATATTCTTTTAATTATATATTATATCAGTGAATCTCAAAAAAAGATTTTACATTAACTATTAGTTATTTTATCATATCCACCATATTCACAAAAAATATAACTAAAACTTCCATCTATTTATACATCAATATCTAAAATGCTCAAATGATATCTAAAATCATGGTTACAAAAATTATTTTAGTTAGTTAAACATTGGCTATTGATACGGTCATCTGGATGAGTTTATGAGAAATTATCTTCTTTTAAGTGATTGTTTTAAAAAATATTTTAAAAAGGTAGAATTTATTTTATGTTTGGATGTGAATCAATTTATGTTTGGATATAATAATAAATAATTTTTATCCTTAGATATTTATTCCTGTTTAAGAGAGATCTTTGTTTTGATAGAAAATAAAAATATTGCTTCCTAAAAAGATTTTTTTATACTTTTCTAATGATTCTATTGTTTTTTTTTTTAAAACAAAATTACGTAAATATATGAAAAAACATAAAAGACACTTTTTTTCCAAAAAAAAAAAAAATTTAATAGAAATAATAGCTTCCGAATAAGCTCTATATATACTACTCCCACTTTATATAATTAATGAGTACATAATATAGAACTAGCTGCATGTTTAACAAACTGCTGAAAGGATTTAAACAAAGAAGGGGGGAAAAAAGAACACAGCGAATGTAATTAATGAGTATATATTATAGAGCCAGTTGCATGTTTAATAAACTGTTGAACGGTCAATTTTAAACCCAAAAAAAAAAAAAAAAAATTCAGTCACTAAAATGAAATAACTTCATTGACAAGTATGAAAAGAGTTGATGAGTAAATAATATAGAGCCAGTTGCATATTTAATAAACTGTTGAACGGTTAATTTTAAACCCAAAAAAAATAAAAAAAATCAGTCACTAAAATGAAATAACTTCATTGACAAGTATAAAAAGAGCATGAAGTTTGGATTAAGTATTAACCTTCACAATTTTGTTGTTAATTGATTTCTTGGCTGCACAGGCCGTTGATCTATTGACAAACAGTAGAAGGGAGAACATAAATGCCAAGAATTTGGAGATTAAAACAGCATTAGAACTAGCCGATGCTTTTCCAGATATTCAGAGAATATTATTGTAAGTTAGAGGAAAACATGGTGCATCAGTTCATGATCCCAAACGTGAAGATGAACTAACATCAAAGATCTCAGTTTATCAGATAATAACAACCGTGATATATCGCACAAGAAGCGGAATATCTGTCGAACAACGCGATACTTATATGGTAGCTGCTGCTCTTATTGTAACCGCAATCTATCAATCGGCACTCAATCCCACTGGTGGAGTCTATCAGGCTGAGGCTGACAATGGGTCTAATAATCTGACAATGAACGCCGCTTCATCCCTCAATTTTACAGCTAATGCTGCTACCAGGAAATGCAGGGAAATCGGTATCGCCAGTCCCTGATTTCATTATTTTAACAGCCTATAACACTTTCATCCTTTTGACGGCAGCTGTGACGATTCTTATTCTAATGCCAAGTGGGCCTATGGGCTTTCTATTGCTTGACACAATGCTTTCCCTTGTCATCAGCTATCTCTTTTCCATGGCGATGATATCGCCTACCGCTGTAGCAGGATTTTTGTTTTATGTAATAAGTTTTCCTCCGATCGTAGTTTTGTTTGGGGTGCTAAATGAAACGAGGAAGAAATGGAAGCGCCCCAAGCTTGGTCAGTAATATAAGAGTGTCAAGCTAAGTTATGAGAGATAAAATACAAACAAAATTGATAGATCAATACAATAATTAGTACGATTATTATTTGTGATTTTAGAACCAGTGAACCGATCTTTCTTTCTTCATGCATCTGTCAAGTACATAGGGAGATGCTAATTTAAATATTGTCATTTATTATATTTTCCCCAATTTATTAATGTCCCTGTCGTTTTTTAGTTTCTTATGATGTTATGATGTATCGGTGTATCACCTGTGCGTTGTAGGAGAAAATAAATATTATATATATATATATATATATAAAATTTTAAAATTGAACAAATTAAAGCATAAATGAGAAAATTCTTGTTCAATAAACAAACGTATATTATTTTAAAGGCATTAGCAATTATGCTACACAGTATATATTCAAAGTTTTATATGTTTTATTGATTGATCGTTGGTAAAGTAAGAAGCATGATGAAATCTCGAAACTCCCCTGAAAGCATCCCCTGCAACTCCCCTGGAAGGCAAATCTCATCACTCCTTTCTCCAGCATTCGCCAACCCTTTTATATGATTCTCAATGTCTGGGATGGGTTGAAACCTAACTGAGCTTTCATGAAGTTAGAATTTGCGTAATATTTAGCTTTAAAAGTTTTAGCCACCAAGAAATCTTCATTTTGCATTAGTTTTTAATTTTGCTTGGCCAACATTGCCTAGGTCTCTTAAAGCCTATCCCCCTATTTCCTTAGGTCAACGCATCTTTTCCCAACTTACCCAATGTATTTTCTTAGCATCACTTACAGCTTCGGTAGATTCATTGCAGCAAAATCAGCAAATAAGTTGCAGGGTGACACAGCTGCTCAGAGTTGAGACAATTGCTGCCAAAGAGGGTCTATTATTTGCTTGGAAAATGGTATATAAATCTAGAACATCAGAAGGTGATGCTAAGAATGCTTTTGAGAGTTTTGAAAACTTTGATGTGGATTTGTCTCATACGGAGATTGTAACATTCACATTTTAATAAAATATTTTGTGCGGAATTATTTAGTTAATCTACTTTATTGAAACATTTTAGTTGATTTATTAAGTTAATTTTATGATACCAATTTATTGACCAAATAATTAATTAGATCATGGACATTAACTTTTTGAAGTAAGACATTAGCAATAACGACTTAGACTTATGTTATTCTATTTATTAAGACTTTGAAAATGAAAAAAAAATAAGAGAACTCAGCCGATAATGTGGAGCTGGGCAAAGGCTTTAATTTGAAAAACAATCATTACGAACAAATGCATACAAAGAAAAATAATGACAATAATAATTATAATAAAATAAAAATTGAAACTGTCACCAGTGATATGTTTTCACCGGTTCAAAACTCTATATAAGGGGAAGGGTCACAATGAAAACAAAGAAAAAGTTAAACAAGAAACTGAGTGCCAAGAGAGAAGAAGAAAAAAAAGAAAGAAGAAATAGTACAGTTTGTTATACAGTTTAGTAGGGAAACCATAATTTCATCCTGGCTGAATATAAAGGTAGATAATAAAATTATTTGTGAAGTAAAATTATGGTTATATTTAATCATTGCAAGTTATGTTATTACTCATTAATATCTACTATTGCAATTTATTTTATGTTCTAAGTTATTTTATTGAAGTTACTTAGTATTTGCTCTTGTTGCCATTTAGTTATCATCCCAAATTATTTTATTTATTGTTCCTTTATATTATTGCTCCTTATTATTTATCATTGCAATATATTCTATTTATTGTTCTAAGTTATTTCCACTAATATTAATTTATATTATTGCTCATTATCATTCCTATTTATTTTATTCATCTTGTCAAGTTAGTTTATTTAATGTTCCTTTATATTATTATTATTATTATTATTATTATGATATTATTTTTATACTAATACATTATTTTGAGTTGTCAATTATTTTGGTAATTTCTCTAGAAGACCAATAAGAACAGTAAAATATTATATTTAATCATAAGTAAAATTTATTATACACAAACTTGAGCTATTAAATTATCAATATATTTACTTGAAATTTTATAACTTAACTTATGAATAGTACGATGACTTTTGACTTATTGATATTACTGTGACTTTATAATGACCCTTGCAAGGACATGATCTATATACGCTAAATGTGCTATGATGACAATGACAGACTCATGGATCATGATAACAAGTTTAAAAGAAATTAAATAAATATGATCTTAGATTTGGTCCCTTTAGAGATTAACATGTAGAATTGACAACTCTATATGTTCAGAAATTTTATCGAGATATGCAATTTATTTTCCTAAAGTTTATATCATTTCAGTTCTTATGCACTTCATTTATTTTAAGTTTACAAATTAATTTATAACTTCTATATTTTATTCCATTTATTGCTTGATTTTATGTTTTATTATTTAATTTATCATGAGATAAATTTATTTATATTATGCAAGTTATTGTTTATTTTATGCTACTTAAGTCTTTTATTTAAGTTATATTTATGGCTTAAGTTTATGTATTTGTATACTTTTTGTGAATTTATATATAATGGCAAATAAGTAATTTAAAAAGAAGATATTTAAGATTTGCCGCTAACTGCCAAGAAGATAAAGCGATAAAATGTAAGATTCTTTCACATTACCTATCTTGGTTAGTATGGCATAAAAGTCTTGCTTTGTTGTCATGATATTAAGAGTGATATCGATGAATGGAAATTACCAAAAAGAAGACATTTAAATATGTGTGACAGAAGCAGACAAAGAAAAGTGGAATTTAAAACAAAGATATTATAATTATATTAATACTTGCCACATTACATATTGCATAGCATATACCTCTTTTAGCATTTACTGCTCATAATGTTGTAAAGTATGATTTGTTTGTAAGTAATGTGATGAGATTATGATACGATAGTTATGTGGATTTCTAAGCTAAAACACAGCTGAAACCATTATAGTTCAAATACCTTAGAACTCTACATTATCTACTGAAAATTTTCAATTCTAAGTCTATTTCTGGTGGTTTCGGATTGGTCAAGTAATACTCTAGGGGAAAGCAGACTCTTGTAGCTATGAGGAACATATAGAGTTATAATTAAATAAACTATAATTTCTTTATCTGGCTTAGAAATGTTTAACCTATGGCTAGTAGAGCCTTATTTTACCATGTGAATACTTTAGTGTATTTATGTATATTAATGTTTAACCCAGAATTCCCTATGTAATATCTTATACCATTAGTTTTATTATGAATAGGTGTTGCATTTTTTGTATCAGAGCCCAATTCTAAGTGTGAATAGGTGTTAAGTTGAGTCTTTGTTCTACACAATGGCTCCAATTTTCCTCTACATGCCTTATAGTATTCTCAATGCTCTAATTATACAATATTGAGCCTAATCAACTCAATATTGGGTTGTCTATGCACTTGGAGGACTATATGGCATTAGAAGGACAAGGGATCCCAGAACCCCAGAGTACACCAAATGATACTTTATCAAGGATCGTCGGAGCTGTTAAGGGTTCAGCTGAAGCTATCATGGCCTAGGCAAAATCAAATAGAATGGTTCTGCAACATACATAAGAGACTCGGGACATGAATAATAATCACTATGGTGAAGGAAGCAGGAACTCAGTTGGATAAGCCTCTATGGCTAATCCATATTACTAGGATTCTCTGAATTTAGGAAGGCCACACCCCTCTCATTCCATGGAGATTACAACCCAGTTTTGGCTCATGCAACTAGAGAAATCCTTTACAGTTATAGGATGTGTGGATTCACAAAAGGTGGCATGCTAGAAGGAGAGGTGGAACATTGGTGGGAAAGTGCCCAAAGTTTGTTAGAATTTGGAATTGAAATTACCTGCAAATTATTCTTAACCACTTTCTTTGACAAATACTTTCCTCATAGTGTTAAGAATGAAAAAGAAGCTGAATTCATACAACTTAAGTAGGGAAATATGACCATAGGTTAGTATGTAGCTAAATTTGATGAACTATCTAAATTCTCCACCTACCTGAAAAACAACCCTAATGGTCATTAGAAGGCGACAAAATTTAAGTGGGGATTAAGGCCGGACATAATTAAGGGACAAGGTATCCACCCTAGAAATCAAGGACTTTGTCACTCTAGTGAATAAGTGTAGGATAGTAAAAAAGAGTTTCTTGGAGATGCAGTTTGAGAGGGAAAGATAGAATTTTCACAAAAGAAATAGAGTAGCAAAAATGCAAAAGAAAAATAATTTTAAAAGTAGAATGAACCCAGGGAAGGATAGGAAATACTAGTTAGGGAACCTCTACCTTCGTGCAATAAATGCAGAAAATCTCATGGCTCGAAACCTTGCCTTTTTGGCCAAAATGTTTGCTACCAGTGTGGGAAGCCAGGACACTATGCCAAAGATTGAAATAATGGAAAGCCACCAAATAATTCTGTGCCCAGACCACAAACTAAAGGAAAAGTATTCACTCTAAGTAGAGAAAAGGCAACTCAATCTCCTGACATGATTAAAGGTACTTGTTTTCTTGAAAATATTCTTTTAATTGTATTGTTTGACTTAGGAATTATGCATTCCTTCATATCTATTGCTTGTGTAGAGAAGTTAAACTTATCTTTGTCTATCTTACCTTTTGATTTGTTAGTCTTTACTCCTACAGGGGGAAAAGTTTCTACTTCTAAAGCTTGTTTGAATTGTCTCATTCTGGTTGAAGGAAAACCTTTGTCTCTTAGAAGGAGCTCAAGGGTTTCTGTTTTATTATTTAAATTCAAAGATTGAACAAGAAACAAACAGCATACCTATAATGAGAAAATTCCCAGCAGTGTTTCCCAAGAATATAGTGAACCTACCACCTGGAAGAGAGGTTGAGTTTTCCATTAATCTTATACCAGGAATAGGATTTCCATCCTTTGCACCTTGTAGAATGTCCCCTCTAGAGTTAATTGAACTTAAGAAACAAATTGGGGAACTATTAGCTAAGGGATTCATTAGGCCAAGTATGTCATCTTGGGGTGCACCTGTTCTTTTAGTTAAGAAGAAAGATGGGAGCATGAGGTTATGTATAGACTATAGGCAGTTGAATAAAGTCATCATTCCCATGATAGATGAACTATTGGATTGGTTGCTAGGAGCCTCAGTCTTTTTCAAAATAGATTTGAAGTCAGGATACCATCAAATAAGAGTGAAACAGGAAGATATACCTAAGACAGCCTTCAGGACTAGGTATGGGCATTATGAATATCTTATGATACCTTTTGGACTTACCAATGCTCCTGTAATATTCATGGATTACATGAATAGAGTCTTTAGGTCTTACCTTGACCAGTTTGTGGTAGTCTTCATAGATGATATCCTCATCTATTCTAAGACTAGAGAGGAGCATCAAGAACACCTTAGTAGTGTTGCAAATCTTGAAGCAAAAGCAATTGTATGTCAAGTTAGCAAAATGTGAGTTCTGGCTGAATGAGGTAAAATTCTTTGGTCATGTAATCAAACTGGAAAGGGTTGTAGTAGATTCAAGTAAAGTTGAAGCTATAGTTTATTGGGAAAGACCAAAGAAAGTTATTGAAGTTAGGAGTTTTCTAGGAATAATAATGTATTATAGGAGATTCATTAAAGGATTTTGTCAACTGGATTTACCTTTGACTGGGTTAACTAGGAAGAATAAGCATTTTGAATGGAACTTAACATGTGAAGCCAACTTTCAAGAGTTAAAAAATAGGCTTACCTTTACTCGAATCTTAATAATTCATGATCCTAGGAAAAACTTTGTAGTGTATTGTGATGCATCTAAGAAAGGACTAGGTTGTGTTTTGATGCAAGGAAAAAGAATAGTGGCTTATGCTTCTAGGTAACTTAGGTCTCATGAATAGAGCTATCCAACCCATGACCTAGAGCTAGCTGCCATATTATTTGTCTTGAAAATATGGAGACACTATTTGTATAAGGTGAAATTTGAGGAATATAGTGACCATAAGAGTTCAAAATATCTCTTTGATCAAAAGGAATCAAATACGAGACAAAGGAGATGGATCGAGTTTTTGAAGGACTATGATTTTGAATTTAAGTATCATGCTAGTACGACTAATGTGGTCACCGATGCACTAAATAGAAAATCCCTACACATGTCTCTAATGATGATAGAGGAGTATAAATTGTTAGAGAAATTTAAGGATTTGAAGATTTCGTTGTCCTTAAAACCCTAATGTCTATATACTAATGAGCTTAAGATAGAATGTAATTTGAGGGACCAGATAAGACAAGCCCAAGAAAGTAACAGATTTCTGAAGTCCTAAAAAATGGGCTTCAAGCAAAGCAAACTAAGCATTTTGACATTGATGAGAAAGGATCCATGGCATATGAGGAAAGACTATGTGTACCCAATAATGAAGAACTAAGAAATAAGATTTTATTTGAGACATATTACAGTAAGTTCACTATATATCCAGGTGCAACCAAGATGTATCAAGACTTAGAAAGTTGTTTTGGTGGAATTGGATGAAGTAAGACATAGCTAGTTTGTAGCTAGATGTCTTACTTTTTAGAAGGTTAAGATAGAACACCAGAAATCTACAGGACTCTTATAACCTTTGGATATTTCTGAATGGAGATGTGATAGTATATCAATGGATTTTGTAGTAGGATTACCTAGAACTCCTTCAGGGTATGATGCAGCATGGGTGATGATTGACAGATTAACCAAGTCAAACAACATCTTGCCAATAAGGATTAGGTGCCCATTGTATAAGTTGTCCCAAGTTTACATCCAGGAAATTGTAAGATTGCATGGGATACGAACAAGCATAGTTTTAGCCAGTGACCTTTAGCTCTAAGTTTTGGGTAGCCCTACAAGAAGCCTTAGGTACTAAGCTTCGTTTTAGTACAACTTACCATCCTCAAACAGATGGTCAAATAGAGAGGACTATTCAGACCTTAGAGCATATGCTTAAGGCTTGCATGTTAAAACTTCAAGGAAGTTGGGATACTTATCTACTATTGATGGAGTTTGCCTATAACAATAGTCACCATTGTAGCATAGGGATGGCACCATTAGAAGCTTTATATGGTAAGAAATGTAGGTCACCCTTGTATTGGTCTGAAGTGGGAGAGAAAAGTTTGCTAGGACTTGATATAGTACAATAGACCACAGAGAAGATCAAATTCATTAGGGAAAGATTACTAACTGCTTAAAGTAGACAGAAAAGTTATGGTGATCACAGAAGAAGATATGTAGAATTTGAAGAAGGAGACCATATTTTCCTCAAAGTCACTCTTACTACTGGGATTGGTAAAGCCCTTAAATCCAAAAAGTTAAACCCAAAATTTATTGGTCTATTCCAAATTCTCAAAAGAATAGGACCTGTTCCATATCGAAATACGCTTCCCCCTAATCTTTCAAATATCTATAATGTCTTCCATGTCTCTCAGCTTCGAAAATATTGTTTTGACCTTTCACATATCACAGAATGTGAAACAATGTAGGTAAGAGATGATCTGACTTATAAAACTAAATCAGTACAAATCATAAATAGATCTATCAAACACTTAAGAGGAAAGAAATTCCTTTAGTTAAAGTAGTTTGGAAATGATTGTCACACAAAGAAGCAACATAGGAATTGGAAGACAAAATCAAGAAATCTTAACCAGAGTTAGACTAAGCAAGTTAGTGAATTTTGGGGACAAAATTCCTAAAAAGAGAAGAAATTTAACATTCACTTTTTCATAAAATACTTTGTGCAGAATCATCTGGTTGATCTACTTTATTAAAACATTTTAGTTGATTTATTAAGTTAATTTTATGATACCAATTTATAGACCAAATAATTAGATCATAGACATTAATTTTATAAAGTACGACATTAGCAATAACAACTTAGAAATATGTTATTCTATTTATTAAGACTTTTAAAAAAAAAGAAGAAGAGAACTCAATCAATAATATGGAGTTGGGCAGAGACTTTAATTTGAAAAACAATCCATAACAATAAATGCATACAAATAAAAATAATGATAATAATAATAAAATAAAAATTGAAAACGTCAATAGTGACGTTTTCTCACCAATGCAAAATTCTATATAAAGGGGAAGGGTCACGGTGAAAATAAAGAAAAAGTAGAACAAGAAACTAAGTGCTGAGAGAGAAGAAGAAAAAGAAAGAAGAAAAAGTAGAGTTTGCTGAACAGTTTAGTAGGGATACGCTAATTTTATCCTGACCGAATATAAAGATAGATAATGAAATTATTTGTAAAGTAAAATTACGGCTACATTTATTCATTTCAAGTTATGTTATTATTTATTAATATCTACTATCGAAGTTTATTATGTTCCAAGTTATTTTATTTAAGTTTATCAGTATTACTCTTGTTGTAATTTAGTTATCATCCCAAATTATTTTATTTATTATTATTTTATATTATTGCTCATTATTATTCCTATTTATTTTATTCTTCTTATCAAATTAATTTATTTAATGTTTCTTTATATTATTGTTGTTGTTATTATTATTATTATTATACTGATACATGATTTTGATTTGTCAATTTTTATGATAATTTTTCTGTTGATTAGCTTTTGCATGGTTAGCTTCTTTTTTGTGTTCAATGAATGAGGAAACAGCTATAGCCACTGCCAATAAAACGCCAATAAAACAGCTTTTGCCATGTACTTCTTTTAACTTTTTTACCTTTGGAAGATAGAATCTATTTTCTTTCCTTGTGCTTAACTTGCTTGTTTGGTGTTTCCATATCATCTTCAGAAAAAAGACTCAATATCTTTAAGTTTTTCATTTTCAATATTGGAATTCATATTTAGTTTTTTTGGATCATCGAGAATTATTTCACTTACCATATCTTCACTAGAACTAAATTGTCCTATTGCAATAAAGTTTGCAAAAATTTCTTGTAAATTATATTAATTCTACTTAGTTAATGCCCTCACTTTTTTCTTTTTTCTTATCTAGATGTTCCTGTATAATTGATATATAGACATGATTATTAAAAAATATAACTTAAATATTTTAAATGAAAAATATAATAGGAACTTACATTATACCTTAAGATAATCATCCCAAACTTTATCTAAAGGAATGGCCATCTGTCGATCAGCATCCCAACGAAATCCACGTTGGTCCAAAAGAGTCTTCATATCCACAAAATTTGCCCTCAGCTTCTTATGCCTATTTTACAAAACCTCTTTAACTTTGCAATCCATACTCCTCACGACATGTTACAGTCCAAGTTTAGAATTTTCTCAATCTTTTGTCCTCTACATGCTTGATCTAACATCATATCATCAACAATGAAAAATCGATCCACTAGTGGCGTCCAAGTAGTGGAAGTGATAATATAGAAGGAGGAAAATTTTAGGATGAATAAAATAATTTAAAATTGTTTTTTTTTTTTCAGATATGGTTTTAGGATAAAATTGATTTAGATAAAAATTAGTTTCAAAATATTTATGTAGCTATCAAATAATATTTATTAATAACAACCTCATAATATCTAGATATCCCAATTTTCAAGTTTGTTAAACATTCTATAAGTGTTGGAAAAAAAAATTATCAAGAAACCATATAAAAAATAAATAAATGCAAATAAAAATCAAATCCAAATGATAAAAGTTGTTGATAAGAAGAACACTAAACTAAAGAATTTAAATAAATTAAGGAAAATTGTTTATCGTGATTAATGGTTGAGATCTGTACTTGGTACTAAACTTAGGAGTATTTCACCACTACAATATAGTTGCTCATTGCATATGATTTTCACGGCTAATACTTCACAAAGTTTCTAAGGTACAATAGCCACTTATCACTAACTAACTATGCAATTGAACTAATGAGATATAAGGACAACTTTATTGGATCACTCAAGGAATTAGAAAATTATTAGAAGAGAAATTTTATGAGTTGTTAAAATGTTATACGAACACTGACTATCTCTATGAAATGTGTTGTACAAGAAGACTATTAGTAAAGGATCATTGGACCAAAGAAGGACTTAGTAAGTTTGCAATAGTAATATCCAACATGAAAAAGACACATGAGTAAAGGCATTAAAAGTTATCCAACCAATGACCAAAAGCAAAGCTACCTACTATATCTATATGAGATATATTATTTGTATGCATATATTTTCGGTCTCCATACCAATACATTCTTATTTACCATTAGATAGGGTATGAGACTTAGATCAAATGAAATTCATACCCTATTTAATAATAAATGGAAGTGTATCGACATAAAGACGGGAACAATACGCGTATAAATAACATTTTTATATGTATAGCAATAGAAAAACTTTGGTTGCATGGACTTTGGTACTCATTACTCAACACTTAAGTAATAAATAAGTTTTTCTCCAACCAACCATACCCTTTTTTAACACATATTTAAGTGAAGGGATAGTGTTCCCGAATTCTAAACTCGTAGAGTGCGTTGGTCCATATTTATTATTAAAAACAGTACTTAGTCAAACATGGAGAATGTTAGCAGGTTGGAAGAAGCTGCTATGTTAGGAGATATAAACAATCTCTACGAAGTAATTCAGCAGTGTCCGCGCATTTTGGAGGAAGTCGATGCAATACCATTTTTCAATACTCCTTTGCACATTGCTGCATCTGCTGGGCATGTCCACTTTGCCATCGAGATTATGAGGTTGAAACCTTCATTTGCTTCGAAGCTTAATCAACAAGGATTCAGCCCCATCCACATTGCTTTACAAAGCAATAATCACAATCTGGTGCATCGCCTTGTAAACGTTAAGAAAGAACTCGTCCGAGTCAAAGGGAAGGAAGACCTCACTCCTCTGCATTTTGTATGTGTAGCTGAAAGTGATGAAAATATTGCACTTTTAATTGACTTCCTCGAAGCTTGCCCGGATTCTATTGAAGATGTGAATGTAAGAAGTGAGACTGCACTGCATATTGCCATGAGATACGGAAACGTCAGAGCCCTTCGAGTACTTGTTGGCTGGCTCCGGAGAAATATCCGTAAGGGTGCTGATGTTTTAGAACGCTCCATCATGAACAGGAAGGACGAGGCTGGCAACACCATTTTGCACATGTCAATACTCACTCACAATAAAGAGGTATGCTTATAGGACCCATATTTGGAACTTATCGTTGGAACGTGCTGCTGGCTACTTAAGAGTGCTGTTGTTGTTGGTACATATTTATTTTAGAAATCATGGGGGGACGTGGGAATCGCGGATTTGTAATGTGATTTCAGTTGTATAATTAATAAATTTGCCCATAAAAAAAGAGTTTAATTGGAGTGTACTGAATTACACTGTCATCCAATCAAAACCTTCTATTTGTATGATCATTCAAATAGTGGATGGTTATATCAAAGACTTTTACTAATGTGACAATATATGATTTGTGTAAAAAAATTTTACACTGACAATGTATTCAAATTAAATTCATAAAGAAAATAAGAATTATGTATTAATAACAACTGCAAATGTCAGTTATATATTTTTAGTTGTGAATTCGGGGAAAAGATTTTTTCATCAATTATTAGTTATTTTATTATATTTACTATTTACATCGGATACATATCTGAAACTCATAATTATTTATACCTCGATTTCTAAATATCCAAATGATGTGTAAAATTATGAGTACAAAAATTATCTTTAGCTAGGTAAATATTGACAATTCATATTCGACTGTCAGCTTGTCAGCTAGCTTCTAATAATCTGTAATTAGAGTATATAATATGGAGCCTGCTGCATGTTTAATAAACTGTTGAAAGGTTTTAAACAAAAAGCAATTAAGTCTCTAAAATGAAATAACTTCATTGACAAGCATAAAAAGAGAATGCAGATTGGACCAAGTATTGACCTTCGCAATTTTGTTGTTAATTGATTTGTTGGCTTCACAGGCTGTTGAATTATTGATTAAAAGGAAAATGATGACCAAAAATGCCAAGAACTTGGAGAACAAAACAGCATTGGACCTAGCTGATGATGCTTTTCCAGAGATTCGGAGAATACTATTGAAAGCTAAAGCAAAATATGGTCGATCAATTGATGATCCCAACCATGAAGGTGAAGTAACATCAGAGACCTCATTTTATCAAAAAATAACAACCGGTTTGTATCGCATTAAAAGGGATATAACTGTCGAACAACGCGATGCTTATATGGTAGTTGCTGCTCTTATTGTAACCGCAATCTATCAATCGGCACTCAGTCCCCCTGGTGGAGTCTATCAGGCTGACAGTGGGGATAATAATCTGAATGCTACTTCATCTACTGCTGCGCCTAGAGAACCAGGGAAATCGGCCTTGCCAACCTCTGCTTTCTTCGTTATAACGGCCTTAAACACTTTGATCCTTTTGATGACAGTTGCGACAATTCTTCTTCTAATGCCGGGTGGGTGGACGGGCCTTGCACTGTTTGGTGGGACAACGCTTTTCCTTGTCCTCAGCTATATCGCATCCATTGCAGCGATATCGCCCACCACGACAGTGTCGACAGTTTTAGTTGCCGTGACATATGTGTTTATAATCGTACTTGTGTTTTGGGCACTAATTGAATTAAGGAGGAAATTGAAGACCCGTAAGTTTGTTCGTTAATATAAGAGTGTCAAGTTATAAGAAGTAAAACACAAATAAAATTGATAGATCGATACAAATAATTAATATGCATGATTATTGTTTGTGATTTTAGAACCAATAAACCGATCTTTCTTTCTTCATGCATCTGTCAAGTATACACGGAGACGCTAATTTAAACTTTATCATTTATTATATTTTCCCTAGTTTATTGTCCCTGTCGTTGTTTGTTGCTAATGATGTTATGATGTACTTGTTGGCATATTCACCTCCTCCGAGGGTCATGCTACGTAACTGAATATAGTTACAATATACTTATCCTTTTATATTGTATCATTCTGTTACAAGTGATCAAGTCAAGAGATGTGTAATTTGTTTTATATATTGGTTGTACCGTGTATATATATATATAACCCCTGTGCATTGTACAAAAGAAAAATGATAAATTTTATAACATTTTTTTAACAAATTACATAAAAATGTGTTATTGTAAAATAAATAATTTTTAAATTGAAAAAATTAAAGCATAAATGAGAAAATTCTTGTTCAATAAACAAATGTATATTATTTTAAGGCATTAACAATTATGTTACACAGTATATATTAAAAGTTTTATAAGTTTTATTGATTTTTTTATGGGTGAGTTTTATTGATTGATTGTTGGTAAAGCAAGAAGCATGATAAAATCTTGTAACTTTCCTGTAAGTGCTCTCGAAGCCTCTGGATTGTGCCTTGGCCTTAGTAGAATGGCCGATGTCAAAATCACCTAAATTTTTAAACACCAAAAACAAATGATGGAATTAAAATTAAATTTATTATCCATGCTAGGCTATTCAACTTAGCATCTTTCAGAAATTTTAAGATAGAAATCCTCCAAATATTGAAATACTTCTAAAATAGGGGATGTTAATTTGCTAGAGAAGGTTCCAAGAAAAAGAGAAATGATATTTGGATGTATAAAAATCAACACATACGCAACGTATACGATGCAGATGGTGCAAGTGGTGTTGTGATATAAAAGGAGTGTGACACGTAGGGGGCATTTGGTGGGCCCCATGAACTAGGTACATAATCTTTTGACTTCCACCAAGTTTACTGGTTTCAGGTTTTGAGTTGAAATTAACTAGCTGTGGGTGTATTCTCTTCTAAGTTTTGAGTTCAATGTGAGAGAATTCACTTCTTTTGAGTTTAGGACAGTGGTTCTGTGTTCCAAGTTTTGCCTTTTTATGGATAGGGATGCTTGCATATGTGACTATAGATAGAGATTCTATTACTGTAGTATCTGTTCCAGGTTTTCATTTTTTTTTCTCTTTTCCATTGTAGCCACAGGATAGATGCTATGGGAAAGCACGCTATTTTGTTGTGTTCCTCTTTGTTTGTAACTCAGAACCCAAAAGAAGTGAACTCTCATGTTAAGTGATGCCTTGAACTCAGAACTCGGAAAGGTATTTCAACTCGGAACCTGAAACTAGTGAACTTGGGGGAACTTGAAACTCGGAAGAGTTGTCCATGGGGCCCAGCAAATGTCCCCCACATGTTACTCTCCCTTTATGCCATAACACCATTTGCACCATCTGCGTTGTATGCATTGCGTATGCATTAGTTTTTACACAAATATCATTTCTCCAAGAAAAATGCATTAGAGCAAGTCGTGGGAATT
Organism: Pterocarpus macrocarpus; assembly: GCA_031439585.1. Classification (NCBI taxonomy): domain Eukaryota; kingdom Viridiplantae; phylum Streptophyta; class Magnoliopsida; order Fabales; family Fabaceae; genus Pterocarpus; species Pterocarpus macrocarpus. The sequence continues at coordinate 38,213,998 of CM062514.1, forward strand.
TCTTTAAACATATTTCAACATAATGTTTTCTCATAAATATCATATAAATTTGTATATATCAAGCATGGATAAAACTACTTGTATAATGCAAAATAATTTATATTGCTTCATTATTATGCGTAATTTTTAAAGTAAGCTCCCTCATCAGTAAAAGACCACAAGCAAAATCCTTGAAAATGTCACTTGACCAGATTTCAGATTCTAACTCTTATGCTGATTGTTTATCAGTAATTCATTGCTCATCATACATTACGTTTATAACTTTTCTAACGCATATCTTCAGCCATTATATCTTCATAATATAATTTGAAGGACATTTCTATTATTATGGAAAACAAAAAAGCAAAATTTGCTAAAAAATCCCAAAATAATTATAATTAATAGTTAAATGACAGTCCCAATAAGAAGCACAATGGAAGATAATAAACCAAAACTTACACAACAATATAGTATGATATTTTCTTAATATTTTGAAAGTAAAATTAAACGTGACTTAGAAAGAAAACATCGAATAAAGAACCTAGAAAGAAGGAGCTCAAAATAAATTTAAGAGAAAATATCCATCTTGATCCCTGATAAAAATTTGGGGGATAAATTGATCCCTCAAGATTTAAAATTTTTTGGATAGTCCTTTACCATTCAAAAAGTTGGACACATTAATCCCTCTATATAGATTTGTATCATTAAAAAATTTTATATAGAGAGACTAACGTGTCACCTTTTTTGAATGATAATAGACCACTTGAAAACTTTAAAATCTCGAGGGACTTATTGTCTTCTAAAATTTTTGTTGAGAGCCAAAATGGTAATTTACTCTAAATTTATAAGTTAAATTAAAAGATCATAAAATTAAAAAAGAAAAAAAAGTCATATAGCACATGTAGTACGAGATAAAAGCCATTGCCAAATCCACACCCAAAAAAATAATAATAATAAATAAAACTGCCAAACCTTATCTAAGTAGACAAGAACAAAAATTGTGAATGAAAAATCAGTTCAAATCAAAAGAAAATCATGGAGATGAAATCGTGCCCAAAACCAAACTTAAATGTAACTAAAAAGAGTTTCACATATATTACTAATTATTTTACCATATTCATTAATAAAGTGATAAAGTAACTCAAATTATAATTTTTAATACATGATTTTTCCCAAGCACCCTAAATTCGAACTCACCAACAAAAAACTGAAATTTATTTATAAATATATGATCCATCATAGAGAAAATTTAGTGTATAAAAAATATGCATTAATATAATTATTATTAGGTCATTGGATTGATTGCCGGTGATATAGTCAAAGGTGCATGTTTGACAAATTAAAAAATCCAAATATCTAGGTTCAATTCGGTTAGGCTTTTGGAAAAAAAAAAATTAGTAACTAACTAAATATTTGAAAATTAATTTTTATCTAAACCAATTTTGGCCCAAACCAAAATTTGAAAAATAAAACTAATTTTAAATATTAACTTTATATCTGATCATGGTTTCTTCCAAAATCCTAATAATTCTTTTCTTCTCTGTTGAGTGTGTCCTCTTTTCGCTCTACTTTTTCCATCTTCTCGACACATTTTCATCTCTTCTTTTTTTCATTTTTTTATTGACCTTTTAGGGTTCAATTCCATCACATATATTTTTTTAGGGTGAGGTTCATGATGGTAGAACTCGAACTATATTCTTTCATCACCCACTTACTTCTTAGGCCATTATCTACACTATATGGCAATAGAAAGTTGTCTTATAGCCAATAATCTTACAATCTTGAGAAATAGTCACTTCATTAGACTCTTAATACCATATGGAGTATTTCAAACAATAAGCTTATTGTGTAAGTTTAAATGTTTAATGGTTATGGGAAAGTAAAAAGGAAAGCACGTGTGAGAAGATCAACATAGATAATACTTTTTTTATGACAATCAAGGTGCTTACCATGCGAAAAAATGTGTTTTAGATCTTGTTCAAATAAACTTTGTTCAATAATATCAAGGCTAATAAAAGAAAAATGTATTATTTATTTTTTTGTGGTAAAAAATAATTGTTTATTTTAGCTATTGGTATTTATTTAATCATAATCAGAATTTTATTTTTAATAATTTTATATCAAATAACATATATATTAGAACTAATTTTTCAATTAGTTTCAAATCATATAATAAAAAATTGGTTTATTTTTAAAATAAGTTAATATAACTAGTTTTATTTTATATGTCGATTTTCAAGTTGCTAAACACTCCAAAGAATTAAAAAAAAAGTATAGAGAAAGTAGAAAACATTTAGAAATATTCTATAAAAAATATTCTTCAAACAAAAATATTATATTAGAAATGGTTGGTTGGAGTGGTAGATGCTCCTTCTCTTTAACCATTAGGTTCAAATTCAAGCTTCCAATAGGAGGAAACCGATGATTTCGACCAAAAAAAAAGGGTACTTAATATATAAAAATATATATTATAGGATGTAGCGAAATTAGTATTAATAATAGACTAATTTTAAGTTCAGAAATTAAATTAATTGAACAATAACATAAAATAAAGATTTGAAAATATTACTCAATAATAACGCATGATCTAATAGTGTAATGTATTTGCTTGTAGAATCTTTCATATATCATATTACTTTTTTCTTCTTTCTAAGCCAGAAGGCAGTCTCACAAGCAATGAGAGCACTGTTTAAAAAAATATGCTATCTCTGAGTGTAGGTTCTAGGATGGGGGTGAGTGGATTTGGAGTTGTTACGAGCATAAGTCCTTGGGAGAACCACAACCTAAAAGTTAACTATTGGAGTGGGAGAACTTAAATCCTTATAAAGCCTCCCTTTCAAGCTGACCTCCCGATGTGGGACTCGTAACAGGAGCTTCCAATGGAGGCGACAATTTTATGAATGGGAAAATCAATCTTTTTTTGAATTGTAGGTTTTATTATCTCAAGTGGTTCTCAACCAGCAAGCGGAGGACAAAATAGTATGCAGACATGATGAAGAAGGCATATTCTTGGTCAAGTCCTTTGTCAAAGCAGTAGGTTTGAGTCAAGGTTCGCAAATGGAATCTCACAACCAGTGTTTTAAATTGCGGTTCTTGTCTTGATGCGGATGTTGATCATGATTGCTGTTTGTTGCGATTGCAGGTATTACGGCTATCGTGATACGTATTGCAACCGTTGTAGAAGTTTGAAGAACTACTTGCTTGGCTCAACGTGAGAAGATGGCCAAGGATTTATTTAAAGTAGCAATCAGTTACATGTAGTTCGAGATATCAACTACCTAAATGATAATAAAAAACTGAAATATAAACAAACTACATCAAAAATATCTCCAATGGATAAGAGAAGCATAAACTAACTAAAATTCAAAATAGCCGAAGACTAAGCTAGGATAAGGCAGAAGCTTCCATATTTTCACCCCCGTCAAACTGGGCGTGCCCATGCAAAGTCCGAGCGCAAATCAATGAATTGCTGTCGAGATAATGACTTGGTGAATATGTCAGCAAGTTGATGATCAGATGGAACAAATGTAGTCACTAGAGTACCTTGAGCAACTTTCTCTCGCACAAAATGATAATCGAGCTGGATATGGTTGGTGCGGGCATGAAATACAGGGTTGATTGTAAGGTGTAGAGCACAAAAATTATTACAAAAAAGGGATGGTGGGCACATGAGAGGGACTCCAATATCACGTAAAAGATAAGTCAACCAAGTTAGCTCTGCAGTGGCCAAGGCCATCGCACGGTACTCAGCCTTGGTACTGGAGCGAGCAACAGTGGGTTGTTTCTTAGCACACCAAGATATGATACTGCTTCCCAAAAAGGTGTAGTAACTCGTTGTGGAACGTCGAGTAAGTGGGCACCCCACCCAATCTGCATCAGCAAAGGCATATAAGTTAGTGGCAGGAGAAGAGTGGATGCAGAGACCAAGATGGGTTGTGCCCTTCACATATCAAAGTACGCGTTTCATTTGCTTGAAGTGGCCAACTGAGGGGGAGTGCATGAATTGGCAAAGATAGTTCACAGAGAATACAAGATCAGGGCGCGTGAAGGTTAAATATTGGAGGGCACCAGCGATACTCCAATAGAGTTGTGGATCTGAGAAAAGTGTAGCATCAGGATCACAATTTTTCATAGACATCGGGGTTGCCACTTGAAATTAAGCTTGTTGTGGCCTGATGCAGCCCGTTGCGACTCTGATGGGGTTACGTTGCGGTCAATTTACGTGAATGGGTAAAATATCGCAATTGCGATGTGATCCGATTGCGGTGGTGGCCGCAACTGCAATATTGCGGCCGCATCACGTGATGCGATCCACAATTTGAAACACTGCTCACAACATATTCAAGAACATTTGGTGGGGTTTGGCTCATCGGCGAGCTAAACTTGTGTGGTTTGCTATTCTGGGAAGGCTAAGGGCTAAAGACTGGTTGCATAAACTCAATATCATAGATGCCGACAATCTGAATTGTGTGTTATGCCGACAATATCATAGAGCTAAACTTCGTTGGTTGCTCTTGCTCTTTCTCATGGAAGGTATGGTGTAGCTGTTTCAAGTGGCAAGGTATGTCATGGGATATACCTGGTAACATAAAATTTCCATTTGAGGCCTGGTTTGAAGTGGGGCTGTAGGGTGTTCAGAGGAAATTACGGTGTTCCTCATTTTTTATGGTGATGTGATCAATTTGGATTTATAGAAACAGTGTAGTTTTTGAGAATGGCACTCCAAATCTTGAGGAATTCATAGATTACATATCAGATGGCAGTCTTGGAGAGAAAAGAGTATATTAATTTAAATGTAAGAGGTCTTGACAGTGTTTTCCTTGGAAAAGTTCAGTCAAAGAATTCGAAGGGTTGCTCTTGGGAGAAAGGATCTCAGCAGATGTAGTAGCGGTCAAAGCAAGGACGTTCAAGTGCTGGTTGCATATTTTGTTTCTTAGGAACAAGGTTATGTTGGTGGGGGCTTTATTAATGGTTCAATTGAGGGGAGCTTTTTCAGTTGCATTCAACTTTTTAATGCAAACTCTCAAGGGGAAGCTGATGTGTTGGCCTTAAAGTTCCTATTGTTGTATGCTTTGGATAACAAAGGTATATCAGGAACAGAGTTAGGTATCTTATCTTATTCAAAATTTCTGGATACTCTAACTCACGGAAGAAATATGCTATGTTGGGATTTGTAGTTTGTATGAAATATGTTCCTAAATTTCAAAGAAAAGGTGCAGCATGTACTATTTGCTTTTGATTCAAGTGAATTTCCAAAGGTACAGGAAAAATGGAATCAGTTGAAGGTGGAGTTTCTACAGAATAGAGAGGTGCCCCGATGCAGAATTTCATGACCTAAGCTGGTGGTGTCTAAAGGGGTTGAGATTTTCTACACTACTTGATCCTTGCTGCTATAATTGTGGTCTGTTTTAGGCAATAGTTTGGTTGCTGATATTCGCTTCTGTGGGATGATTCTCGTCAGTCAAGGAGTTTTCTTTCATGTGCATTATAATGAAAGAATATATGGTGCATGATGTACAAGATTATCTTTGCTTTGCGGTCATTATAGTGATCCTTGGCTGTGAAGTTACTGCTGTTGATGTTGTCTTTCAGGGTGTATTGACATGGTGTAAGGCTTTGAGTCATTCTCAGCGTTTTTACCTCACTTTCGAAAGGAATCGTTGCCGCATTGTTCTGCTAGTCTATTTTGGTCGAAGATTGCAGCCCAGATGAATCCAATTAGAAGATAGTGTGCTGCATGTTTAGGCTATTGAGGCGTTAGATATGTTATTTCCTTCTTTTCTTGTTGTTTTATCTCTTATTGGTTCTTCTTTTGTTTTGCTCCTTACCTATTTGGGTGAGTCGAAAACTTTTTACCAAGTATCGAAATAAAAAAAAAAAAAAACCCCGACTATCTCTATAAAATTTGTTGTATTAAAAAGACTATGAGGTCCTTTTTTCTGGTACAGACTATGAGCTTATTAAGGTGCAATTGTTTTGATAAAAAAAATTTTGTAATACTTTTTATTTTTTTGACAGGATAAATTCTTTTATGAAAAATAGTATCATTTGAAAAAGTATAAATTTTCTTTTTCAGAAGCCATAATTTTTATCTTCTACGGAAAGATTTTTTTATAACAAAAAGAAGTTGTTTAAGGATAAAAGAATATCCTTTAATATTATATCGAAATGCAAATTAATTTTATATCTGAATGTAAAACAACATTTATTTTTTCAAAAAAGATCTTTCAAAAAAAAAATCATTTGAAAAAAAGCTAGAAACTCATCCAATCAGACGTATATATAAAAGAAAATAATAAAGGGCAATTGGAATAAAGAAAGACTTAGGGTGCATTTGTTTGTGATTTTTTGATAAAAAAATCACTTTTTTATTAAAAAATAAATTTTTATATATTTGGATAATTTTTTGAAAATAATTAGATTATTAAAAAAACTATTTTCAACATTTTTTGAGAAACTAGAAAGAGTAATTTTTGAAAAAAAAATTACTTTTCAACTTTTTCATTTATATATAAAATTTAAGTTTTATAGTCACTTTTTTAAAAAATTAAAATAAATATCATATTTGGAATAGTAATATCCAACATGTAAAAAACATAAAGATGAGTATAGATATTAACATTACTCAACTAATGGTTAAAAGCATTGTTTGTTTTGTTTTGGGGGGAGGAGGGGGGGGTCGGGTGGTGGGGATGCTTAAAGGCATTGCTACTTTGTCTATAATAATAGAAAAACTTTATCTATAATAATAGAAAAACTTTCCTCTGATACCATGGAAAAACTTTTCTTTGCACTCCACTATCCCTTGCTTAACGTTTAACAAGAATAAATTAAGAGAAGTGATAGGAGACTCACTTCTTATAGGACACCGTGTCGACTTATTACTCATTTATCATTGGATGGGATGTGGATCCCATTTAAGTGGGATCTACAACCCATCCAATAGTGGATGAATGGTGAATTGGTAAAGTGTTCCACAAAAAAGTGAGTCCCCTCAACATTTCTGGTAAATTAAAGGCCAAAAACTCAAGCATGGGCAACCAATAAGGAAAATCTTCCCACTTGCGGAGTCCAAAGCATCCAAGACTTGGTTAAAAGTGTAGGAGTTCTATCCGATAACCATGCATTGACCAATTCATCACTTGTTTGAAACTACACCTTTGTATCTCTCATTTTGTTACTTTAGAATAGGTGGCCTTTCCGCTCTGTTTCAACAGATTTGGATACATGCAACTTGTAAATAGCTCTATATTCATGTACGTGTATAGTTTTCAATTAATGCAATTCATACTTCCATAAACCTTTACATGGTATCATCGAGCCTCTAGCCTAACAAGTTATCTACGATCCTGTTTCAATGGCCACCTCCACCCCCACTGCCTCTTCTTCCTCAACATCTCCTGTGGAACTCAATATAGCCACAACACTACCTATCAAACTTTCCTCCAACAACTATCCTACATGGTACAAACAAATCACAAAGTTACTTGATGCTAATAATCTTCTTGGTTATGTTAATGGCACCTTCAACTGTCCTCCTGCCAAAATTGGTGCTGGTGAAACTGCCACTAACAACCCTGCCTTCCTCCAATGAAAACATTCTCGTACTGATGCAATGTCGAGACTAACCAAGGCTTATGCTAATCATTCTCGTACACGTGTTATGTCCCTTAAAGAGCGTCTTGCCTCTATCACCAAAGGTGATTCCAATATCTGTGATTATCTTCATTCCATCAAGTTCATTGCTGACGAGCTTGCATTTATTGGCCATCTCGTTGATGATCTTGACCTTGTGATTGCTACTCTCAACGGTCTTGGTCTTGGTTTTCGTGAGTTCAGTGCCTCCGTTCATACCCGTGATACTCCTTTGCTGATTGATGAACTATATGACAAATTGGTTGATTATGAAATTTTTATTCAAAGGGATAAGCGTCATCAACAGTCTTTCCCTGTCACTGCAAACCTTGCTTCTCGCACGTCTTTTTCTCATGGACATAGCAAACAACCCACATTTTCTCCTGGTGCAATCTCTTTTGGTTGCAGTAATTTTTCTGCACCATTTAGTTCCACTCGCCGCAACTTCTCTTCTAGCTCTAACCTTGTATGCCAATTCTGTGATCGCCGTGGTCATACTGCCAAAACTTGTTACAAACTTCATGGCTATCCCTCTAACCATCCGCACCATCAAGCAAACATAATGCAAAAGGAAGCTAATCCTAAACCATCTTGGTTGTTTGACTCTTGAGCTTCTCATCACATTACTCGTGATCTTACCAACCTTTCTATAACCTGCGAATATACTGGTAATGACCAAATTGTGGTTGCTAATGGTAAGGGACTATCTATCACTCATAGTGGGTCTACTGAACTTCCAACCTTCTCCTCTCCTCTACACTTAAACGATGTTCTTTACGTTTCCTGACATTTTTCAAAATTTAATATCCATATCCCAATTATGTCAAACTAATTTAGTCTCTGTTGAATTTTTTCCCTGGCATTTTCAAGTCAACGATCTGAGCACGAGGGCGATTATGCTACGCGGAAAGAATGAGAACAACGTGTACAAGATTGCATGTCGACCATCCCCTCCCGTCTCATATCATGTTCAGTGTCCAACTTCTTTATCCACCTGGCATAGTCGTTTAGGTCACCCTGCTTCCCGCATTCTTCATCATGCACTCAAGAACAACAATATCTTGTTTTCATCTTCACCAATCCAATGTTTAGATTGCCTTTCCAATAAAAGTCATAAGCTATCATTTGCCAAGTCTATTTTGTCTAGTGATCTCCCTCTTGAGCTTATTTATTCATATGTATGGGGTCCTGCCCCTACCTCATCACTTGTTTGAAACTACACCTTTGTATCTCTCATTCTGTTATGTTAGAATAGGTGGCCTTACCTTTCTGTTTCAATAGATTTGGATACATGCAACTTATAAATAGCTTTATATCCATGTACGTGTATAGTTTTCAATTAATGTAATTCATACTTCCATAAACCTTTACAAAAAGCATTAGCAATATTTAACTTTCAAATATAATTTATTAGTAAAAATACAGCACTAAGTAATAAAGAAAAGTTTTTCTTATACCAACCATACCCTTTTAAAGCATACTTGAGTGAACGGACGGTGTTCCCCATTCTAAACTTGTAAAGTGCTTTGGGCCGTATTTATTGAAAACAGTACGTAGTTAGAACATTTCGTGCTTACTTTCGAAGTCGCCATTTTAATCTCCATTCTTAAAAAAATAAAAAATAAAAAATATCAAACATGGCGAATGTTAGCACTTTGGAAGCTGCTGCTACTTCGGGAGATATAAAAACTCTCTACGATGTAAATCAGCAGGATCCACAAATTTTGGAGGACGTTGATGCAATACCTTTTGCCAACACTCCTTTGCACACTGCTGCATCTACTGGGCATGTCCACTTTGCCATCGAGATTATGAGATTGAAGCCTTCACTTGCTTTGAAGCTAAATCAGCAAGGATTCAGCCCCATCCACATTGGTTTACAAAACAATCATTATGATCTGGTGGGTCGCCTTGTAGACATTAATAAAGACCTCGTTGGAGCCAAAGGGAAGGAAGGACTCACTCCTCTGCATGTTGTATGTCAAGCTGAAAGTGATAAAAATATTACACTTTTAATTGACTTCCTCGATGCTTGCCCGGATTCTATTGAAGATGTGAATGTCAGAAGTGAGACTGCACTGCATATTGCCCTGAGACGTGGAAACTTCAGAGCCCTTCGAGTACTGGTTCGCTGGCTCCGGAGAAATACCTGTAAGGGTGGTATATCTTTAGAAAGATCCATATTGAACTGGAAGGATGAGGCTGGCAACACCATTTTGCACATTTCAACACTCACTGGGAATAGATAGGTATGCTTATATCCATATTTGGAACTTAGTGTGGGTTACTTTTACCATAGATATTGGCACATCTTTTAGAGATCATTTTATGCACTTTGCATTCTCAACGAATAGAATTAAAATAATAATAATAATAATAAATTATTGATAGTAGTTATCATAATAGGTAGTTAATCATCATAATTTGGTATTGTACTCAAATTATTTTACATTATTGATGTATAAAAATTAAATTCTGTTAATTATATATTTTATTGGTGAATCTCTAGAAAAGATTTTAGATTAACTATTAATTATTTTATCATATACACCATATTTATAAGAAATATAACTGAAACTCCCACCTATTTATATATCAATTTCTAAAATAATCAAATGATATCTAAAATCATGGTTTCAAAAATTATTTAGTTAGTTAAATATTCGCAATTGATAGGCTTATCTGGATGAGTTAATTTATATATGAAAAATTATCTTTTTTTAAGTGATTGTTTTAAAAAATCTGTTTAAAAAGTAGAATTTATTTTATGTTTGGATGTGAATTAATTTATGCTTGGATATAATAATAAGGATTTTTTATCCTTAGATATTTTTTCCTGTTTAAGAGAGATCTTTGTTTTGATAGAAAATGAAAATTATTGTTTCTAAAAAGATTTTTTTTTTAATACTTTTCTAGTGATTCTTTTTTTTTTTAAAAAAAAAGCCTAAATATATGAAAAAATATAAAAGACACTTTTTTTAAAAAAAATTAATAGAAATAATAGCTTCCAAATATATACCTCCCAGCTTATATAATTAATGAGTACATAATATAGAACTAGCTGCATGTTTAATAACCTGTTGAAAGGATTTAAACAAAAAAGTAAAAAAAAACACAGCGAATATAATTAATGAGTATATAATACATAGCCAGTTGCATGTTTAATAAACTGTTGAACGGTTCATTTTAAACCCACCCCTCCCCCCAAAAAAAAAAACCAAAAAAAAAGAAAAAAACTTCAGTCACTAAACTGAAATAACTTCATTGACAAGTATAAAAAAGAGCGTGAAGTTTGGATTAAGTATTAACCTTTACAATTTTGTTGTTAATTGATTTCTTGGCTGCGCAGGCTGTTGATTTATTGATAAACAGTACAAGGGAGATCATAAATGCTAAGAATTTGGAGATTAAAACAGCATTAGACCTAGCTGATGCTTTTCCAGATATTCAGAGAATATTATTGTAAGCTAGAGGAAATCATGGTGCATCAGTTCATAATCCCAAACGTGAAGATGAACTAACATCAAAGATCTCAGTTTATCAAATAATAACAACCGGGATATGTCGCACGAGAAGCGATGTATCTGTCGAGCAGCGCGAGGCTTATATGGTCGTTGCTGCTCTTATTGTAACCGCAATCTATCAATCGGCACTCAGTCCCCTTGGTGGAGTCTATCAGTGGGGATAATAATCTGAATGCTACTTCATCCTTCAATTTTACAACTACTGCCGCGCCTAGAGAACCAGGGAAATCGGTCTTGCCAGCCTCTGCTTTCTTCGTTATAACAGCCATTGACACTTTGATCCTCTTGACGACGGTTGCGACAATTCTTCTTCCAATGCCGGGTGGGTGGACGGGCTTTGTACTGTTTGGTACAACGCTTTTCTTTGTCTTCAGCTTTATCGTATCCATTACAGCGATATCGCCCACCAATGCAGTGTCGACAGTTTTGTTTGCCACCATGACATATGTGTTTATAATTGTACTTTTGTTTGGGGCGCTAACTGACTTAAGGAGGAATTTGAAGACCCGTAATGCTGCTCGTTAATATAACAGTGTCAAGTTATAAGAGGTAAAACACAAATAAAATTGATAGATCGATACAAATAATTAATATGATTATTGTTTGTGATTTTAGAACCAATAAACCGATCTTTCTTTCTTCAAGCGTCTGTCAAGTGCGTCGGGAGATGCTAATTTAAACTTTATCATTTATTATATTTTCCCAACTTTATTGTCCCTGTCGTTGTTGGTTTCTTATGATGTTATGATGTATTTGTTGGCATATTCATCTCCTCCAAGGATCATGCTACGTAACTGATTATAGTTAACAATATCCTAATTATCCTTTTGTATTGTATCATTCTGTTACAAGCGATCAAGTCAAGAGATGTGTAATTTGTTTTATATACTGGTTGTACCCTACTTTTGGGCTATGTACATATATATAACCCCTGTGCATTGTACAATATATATATATATATATATATATATGTGTGTGTGTGTGTGTTATTGTAAAATAAATAATTTTTAAATTGAAAGGAATTAAACAATAAATGAGAAAATTCTTATTCAAAAACAAATTTATATTATTTTAAGGCATTAGCAATTTTGTTATACAGTATATATTAAAAGTTTTATTGATTTTTTTTTTGTGGGCAAGTTTTATTGATTGATTGATTGTTGGTAAAGTAAGAAGCGGAATGAAATCTCATAACTCTCTTAACTCCCTTACAAGTGTTCTTTGAACTTAGAGATCGTGCCCTACTTTTGGCGAGATAATCGGTATTAAATCCACCTAAACTTTTAAATACCACAAAAGAAAAGATAAAATTAAAATTGAATTTATTGTCCATGCTAGGCTATTCAACTTAGCATTTTTTGGAACTTTTAAGATAGAAATCTCCCAAATATTGAAATACTTCTGAAACAGGGGACGTTAATTTGCTAGAGAAGATTCCAAGAAAAATGCATTCGAGCAACTCTGCTGGGTATTCCCTTAAAACATATTTCAACATAATTTTTTCCCGTAAATATCATATCAATTTATACAATATTAAGAAATGAATCTGTAAAAGAATTAAAAAAAAAAAAACTTGCCTGTAACTTCATATCATATCATTGGTTATCATACATTACATTTATAACTTTTTCTAACGCATATTTTCAGACATTTTATCTTCATAATATAATTTGAAGGACATTTCTATTGTTAAAGAAAACAAAAATGAGAAGCAAAACTTGCTAAAAAATCTCAAAATAATTATAATAGCTAAGCCACTATAGGTGTGATCCAGTGTTGAGGCATTTACGTAGCATACATGAAGTTAGAGGTTCAAACCTCATTGTTATTGATGTACCAAAAAAAATAATAATTATAATAGTTAGATGAGAGTTCCAATCAAAAGGACAATAGAAGATAATAAACCACAACTTAGACAACAATAGTATGATTTTTGCTTAAGATATTTAAAGTAAAATTTAACGTGTCTTGAAGCGTAAATTTAAATAAAGAATCTATGGTTCGTTTGTATTAATTTCTACAAAAAGATCTTTTTTAAAATAATCTTTTTTTAGAAGATTTTTTAAAAAGATAAAAATTATTTTATGTTTAAATATAAAAATAATTTATTTTTATATAATATTATGGATGTGTTTAATAGAGGGGTAAAAATACAGGTAAATTTTTATTGATTTGAATTTATGTGTTTGAATTTAAGCGTAATTTTATACATAAATTCAAAGCCATACAAATTGACCCACATTTTTAATTTTCTACTAAAGACACCCTAAAAGATCTTTTTTTTTTTATTTGTATACATCTTTTTATACTTTTTTTAATGACTCTCCTTTTAATAAAATAATTTAACCAAACATATCAAAAAAATAAAAAGTACTTTTTTTATTAAAATAATGGCACCCAAGCACTAGAAAGAAAGAGGCACCAAATAAATTTATAAGGTAAATTAAAAGATCATAACATTAAAATAAAACAAAAAACTCATAGCACATGTAATAGGAGATAAAATCATAAAACCCACTGCCAAATCCAACTGAAAAAAAAAAGAAAGAAAGAAAGAAAGAAAACCCATTGCCAAACCTTATCTATGTTGACAAGAACAAAAATTGTGAAAGAAATCAGTTCAAATCAAAAGAAAATCACGGGGATGAAATCTTTCCCAGAATCAAACTTAAAAGTAGAAACATGTTCATAGCAAACATGTAATTGGAGAGTCTTTCTTCATCATTACACACTCTAAAACATTTCGAAATTTTATACTTAGAAAATATTGTGAATAAATTTATATCGAATAGAGGTGTCAGAAGAGCAAAAAAATAATAGATCAGTAATACAAATAGATGAAGATAATCTTGTAACAATGAGATGTGATTCAGGTGCAACAATTTTCTCCAATTAGGACGTTAGGAATTTCAATTATGTTTTTCCAATGCAAGTAGCTTGCCTAAGTTGTTTATTTTCTGGGGTATTGTAGCTTCTCAAAGAAGCTGACCTTTCCTTTATGCTTCTTTACAAAAATATTTGGTGGACTTTTCATTTATGATTCTTTAAATATTATTGGCCAAAGACATATGTACTGAAAAATTGGGACATGCTAAATTCGATAATTAATATTTTTATTTTTCGAAATGTCAAAACTGAAATTCAAATGACACAATTAAGTCAAGGTGTTCTTTTATATATAATATTCGATTATCTATGTTGTATCTCTAGTGGCTTTGGATTCATGATATATATTTTTTCTTATTTAAATATGTGCATCATTATTTTTAACATTCTACCAAACATTATTTTAATGGAAATGCTAACAAATCCTTCGGTGATTGTAGTTTAGTGTCGAGGTTTGAATTCTTTAAATTTTTTAAGAAATGTCGAGATATTTGTTCATGAGTTGTAAACATCGATAAAATAGCACGCTTGCATTACTGCGACAGCAACAAAATTCTTATTTTACCCACTTGATTGAGTTGTCATTAATAATAATTCTTTTACAGAAAGGTTTTGACCTTTCTTTTTAAAATGTTTGAACCACCGAAATCTAAAATTACTAAAGTTTAATTAATTTCACACGAACACTAAACAAAACTGGCATAGTAGTCGAGGTATACTACGACTCCAGGGAGGATCTTAGTTTGATTCTTGGAAAAAATACCAATTGAGAGGGCAAGTCTACCTACACATGAAAGAGATTAACCTTCTTCTTTAGTAATTCGGAGGAAAGATACCTTCAATAAAAAAAAATGGCACAAGTCAAGTTGTCACTATAGGGATAAATCGCTTGCAATATAAGTTTTTTTATCCATAAGACCCAAATTTAAAAGATTTTAACTTTTGATGTTTTCCATAATTTGTATAACTCACATCGAGAGTCAGCCTACTTTGAGGATTTAAGTTACTCTCATAAAAAATATTGTTCATATATTCTATATAAGAATTATCTTTATAAATGGGTATTTCAGTTACCTCATATAGGTGTGAAAAATTATGTATCAACTAAAAATTTTAATTATCTTATTGATAAATTGTCAAAGAATTTCACATATTATTAAGGGTAAAGCATCATTTGCATCACTCATATTTTATAACGATTTTAACTTAATCTCAATAGTTTTTTTTATTCTATATACATTTCTAACATTTTCAAAATGTCTCTCTAACGATTTCAACTTAATCCCAACACTAATTACTCGTAATCTCTAATACAACGAAATAAATCAATTAAGAGCGCTAATCATATGCACTGTTTTTGGGGGTGTTACACATGTAGGTAACAAAGAAGGTGATAATGTGACTTGAGAGGATAACCTGAGTCATTATTAGGGAATGATTTTTTATGCTATTAGCCATAAGTTTGGAATGTATTTTGAACCTTCAAATGAGGTTTCCAAGCCAAATATTGAGAGATTTTATAGTCTGTTGAAAGCAGTGAATAAACCTTTATAGAAAGAGTGTGTGTATTTGCAGTTATCTTTGACGGTAAGATTAAAATATTATTATTTTTAATTATCCACAAAAATTTTGTCGGTAGTTATAAAGATTACAATATTATTTCTTAAATTACCAACAAAAATTTCATCAATAATTAAGTAAAATTCATAATTTCAAATTAAAATTACCGACGGTACCATCAATAAAATTAAAGAATTTATCAATATATATTTGTCACTGACGACATTTGACAAAAATATTACTGACAGTTTTTTTTATTATACCGACAATTTTTCTGTCGGTATAATTAAAAAAATTACTGATGAAATCATATTTCCATCAGTAAAAATAGAAATATTGTTACCGATGTGTGTTTTACTGATAGACTTGTTCCACTGGTAAAATACTTTTTGACAGATTTTGGTATATAATCCATCAGAAAATCCATCGGTAAACAGTGTGTTTCTGGTAGTGGTTTCAATGAAAGAATTTCTAATCATATATTTTTTATAATCCCTACTACAAGACCAAGAAGAAGGACATCATAGATTTTTGTTCCCGATAAATTCACACTAGAATATTTTTAAACATTTCCTACTAAAGTTAATTATATTTATCGATCCAATTCCTTTATTTTGAATTTTTTAAATTTTGTTTAATAAAAATTTTTAACCTTTTTTTCCTCAATCAAGAAGAAAAAGAGAGAGTGGGTAGTGTAGGTGATGATTTTTTTTTTTGTTCATAAATTCTCGTTAAAATGTTTTACAAATGTCTCAGTCAAATGGATTATGATTATGAATTCATACATTTCTTTAGTATGTTTTCTTTTCATTTTACTTAATACAAATTTTCAATCATTTTTCTTTACTCAATAGGAAGACGAGGAAAGGAAGGGGGAATATTTTTTTAATCATTATTTTTTACTAATAAAGTTTGTTTCAACAATAGATTTTCATCATTTGATACCAATGTGTTTTAATAATATTATTTGCTTTATTAATCTTTACTAAAATTTATTTCAAATATATAATCTTATATATCATCTTGGAATTTACTTCATGCATACGTGGAATAACCCAGGTTGATCGAAGAACAAATATTATCATAGACACTTAAAAGCATTTTATATGTCAAATATATATTTTTGTTGCTTGATCTTCCTATTATACAATTTTATATGCTTAAACGTTTTGATTTGTGTATAGGTTTATATTTCTTTATACATGATTAATACTCTACTTTTTTAACATATTTGCATTAGCTAAATTGTTTATTACATTGCAATCCGGAGTACACTTCTGCAAACAAATAATATTGGTCACTATAGATGCAATTTGTTAATTATTATGAATTTATAAATTTAAAAATATATAGTCTTTATATAAGCAGTTTTATATTTCTATGATCATATTAGAATAATAAACCCATGCACCGCATGAATCACCATACTAATAAAAAATATATTTTTAGAATATTAAAATTATAGTTCCAAAAAAAGATTTTTTGTAATTTTTTAGTGATTCTACTTTTTTATTAAAAAAAAAAACCTTTTCACACATATAGAAAACATGAAAAGAACTTTTTCAATGAAAAAAGTTTTTTTTTTTTCTTTCAAAATAATAGTGCCCAAAAGAACTCTTACAGAAAGACATAATAAAGGACCGTTGGAACAGAGAAAGATTTAGTCAGCAAGTTTGGGACAATAATGTCCAAGGCGGTAAAAATATATAGCGCCCATTTGGTTGGAAGTTCGTAATTTCCGAAAGGCCTTTTAGGAGAAGGAAAATAATTTTATATAGAAAATTTTTTAAAAGAAGTATATTTGAAGTTACTTTTCACTCTAAAAAAAGACCTTTTTAAAAGGAATTTTATTATTACTCTCACATCAACAACCAAAAGTAATTTTATTTTATCATATCCAAATAAAACTCATTCTTCTAAAAGGTCTTTTGACATATTCAAACCAAATAAAAATTATTCTTTTAAAAATAATTCTTTTAAAAGATATTCTTTTAAATAATTTTTTTTCAAAAGATCTTCTCCCAAAAATTAAATCAAATGGACCCATAGTGGTAGAAGCATTAATGTTACTCAACCAATCCAAGATGGAAAAAATGTATAGATAGGTAAAGGCATTAATGTTACTCAACCAATCCACTCAACAACACACTTAGGGTCCGTTTGGTATGCCTGATAGGATAAGGGTTGATAGGATAAGGCCTGATAAAAATTTAATACGATACAGTATTTGGTATGTCATTGTATAAGATATTGTATTATATAAAATATAATCAAAAAAATAGATTATAATAAATATAATTTTTAAATAGTTATCATAATTATTTTAGTTTTATTTTATTATATATAAAAATAATTTTATATTAAAAATTATTTATTTATTTATTTTTAATATTTTTTTATAAATATAAAAAATATGAGAGAGAGAGAAAGAGATGAAATTTTTATATATCAATATTTAAATAGGCTTACTATCACATTCCTATATTTAGTTATATATATAATTAAATTTATATTAAATATTATTATTTATATATTTTAATAATAAATTTTTATTCTTATATTTTTATTTTAGTTTGAATAATTATTTTATAATTTTTTAAAAAATATTTATTTATTATTAAATAATATTATTTTTATTTATATATTTTTATTTTTTATTATTTAGTTAATAATTATTTTTTTAATAAAATATATTAAAAAATAAAAAAATAAAAGAATCCTTATACATTAAAAGCTAATCAGGCCTAATACGGCCTCCCTAGACCGTATTAAGTTATCCATCATTATAACGTATAAGGGAGGTTTGATGGATAAGGTTATACAATACATTGATTGCACCAAATAATGGATAAGATCATAACATATTGTATAACCTTATCCTATCATACCTAATACGGTATGCCAAACGCCCGCTTAATGAGATATTTGGCAACCAATAAGAAAAACCTTCCCACGCGCAAAGGTGTGGAACATCAATGGCTTGGTCAGAAGCAATATTTAACTTTCAAATATAATTTATTACTAGCTCAGCTCCTGTACTGTGTACAGGGTTATTTATAGATTATTTATTATTTTTATATAAATTACTTAAGATTTATTATTTTAATTTTAATTTAATAATATTATGAACTTATAAATTTATAAATAAATAAATTAATATATAATAGAACAAAATATAGACGAAAAATATCTCTTAAAAAATAAGTGAAAAGAATTCTTTTCAACAAAATGGGCAAAAAATTTTTCACCTAAATTTTCATTCTTCGAAACCTTTTCTAAGAAAATCACTAAAAATTGCAAAATAGTACTTTCTTATTTAAATCAAATCTGAATAACAAACTTAACAAAATATAAAAGTAATACACCTTTTAAAAATACATATTATCATTATTCAAGAAAATATAAAATCACAAAAAAAAATTGCTAAATACTTGACAAACTTATCTTCTTCTTTTTTTTTTTTTTTAAAAAACAAAGTAATACACCTAATAGCATGATGAACTCCCCAATAGATCAATTAAAGTTTTCTTTTTTTAAAAAAGAAAAAGATCACTAACCCAACCACTTCACTGCAAATAAAAAAAAGATAAAAAAATAATTTTAAAAAAATGTGTCACTTAGAAAATCATATAATCAACAGAAAAATGTATTTTTTTGAGAAAAGATAATAAACCACAACTTAGACAACAATAGTATGATTTTTGCTTAAGATATTAAAAGTAAAATTAAACGTGTCTTGAAGCGTAAATTTAAATAAAGAATCTATGGTTCGTTTGTATTAATTTCTACAAAAAGATCTTTTTTAAAATGATCTTTTTTTTTAGAAAATTTTTTAAAATGGTAAAAATTATTTTATATTTAGATATAAAAGTAATTTATTTTTTATATAATATTATGGGTGTGTTTAATAGAGAGGTAAAAATGCAGGTAAATTTTCATTGATTTGAATTTATGCGTTTGAATTTATGCATAATTTTATACATAAATTCAAAGCCAATCAAATTGACCCACATTTTTATTTTTCTATTAAACACATCCTAAAAGATCTTTTTTTTTTTATTTGTATACATCTTTTTATACTTTTTTTAATGATTCTGCTTTTAATAAAATAATTTAACCAAACATATCAAAAAATAAAAAGTACTTTTTTTATTAAAATAATGACACCCAAAGAAGCACTATAAAGAAAGAGGCACGAAATAAATTTATAAGGAAAACTAAAAGATCATAACATTAAAATAAAACAAAAAACTCATAGCACATGTAATAGGAGATAAAATCATAAAACCCACTACCAAATCCAACTGAAAAAAAGAAAGAAAGAAAGAAAACCCATTGCCAAACCGTATCTATGTTGACAAGAACAAAAATTGTGAAAGAAATCAGTTCAAATCAAAAGAAAATCACGGGGATGAAATCTTTCCCAGAATCAAACTTAAAAGTAGAAACATGTTCATAGCAAACATGTAATTGGAGAGTCTTTCTTCATCATTACACACTCTAAAACATTTCGAAATTTTATACTTAGAAAATATTGTGAATAAATTTATATCGAATAGAGGTGTCAGAAGAGCAAAAAAATAATAGATCAGTAATACAAATAGATGAAGATAATCTTGTAACAATGAGATGTGATTCATGTGCAGCAATTTTCTCCAATTAGGACGTTAGGAATTTCAATTATGTTTTTCCAATGCAAGTAGCTTGCCTAAGTTGTTTATTTTCTGGGGTATTGTAGCTTCTCAAAGAAGCTGACCTTTCCTTTATGCTTCTTTACAAAAATATTTGGTGGACTTTTCATTTATGATTCTTTAAATATTATTGGCCAAAGATATATGTACTGAAAAATTGGGACATGCTAAATTCGATAATTAATATTTTTATTTTTCGAAATGTCAAAACTGAAATTCAAATGACAAAATTAAGTCAAGGTGTTCTTTTATATATAATATTCGATTATCTATGTTGTATCTCTAGTGGCTTTGGATTCATGATATATATTTTTTCTTATTTAAATATGTGCATCATTATTTTTAACATTCTACCAAACATTATTTTAATGGAAATGCTAACAAATCCTTCGGTGATTGTAGTTTAGTGTCGAGGTTTGAATTCTTTAAATTTTTTAAGAAATGTCGAGATATTTGTTCATGAGTTGTAAACATCGATAAAATAGCACGCTTGCATTACTGCGACAGCAACAAAATTCTTATTTTACCCACTTGATTGAGTTGTCATTAATAATAATTCTTTTACAGAAAGGTTTTGACCTTTCTTTTTAAAATGTTTGAACCACCGAAATCTAAAATTACTAAAGTTTAATTAATTTCACACGAGCACTAAACAAAAGTACTGGCATAGTAGTCGAGGTACACTACGACTCCAGGGAGGATCTTAGTTTGATTCTTGGAAAAAATACCAATTGAGAGGACAAGTCTACCTACACGTGAAAGAGATTAACCTTCTTCTTTAGTAATTCGGAGGAAAGATACCTTCAATAAAAAAAAATGGCACAAGTCAAGTTGTCACTATAGGGATAAATCGCTTGCAATATAAGTTTTTTTTATCCACAGGACCCGAATTTAAAAGATTTTAACTTTTGATATTTTCCATAATTTGTATACCTCACATCGAGAGTCGGCCTACTTTGAGGATTCAAGTTACTCTCATAAAAAATATTGTTCATGTATTCTATATAAGAATTATCTTTATAAATGAGGATTTCAGTTACCTCATATAGGTGTAAAAAATTATGTATCAACTAAAAATTTTAATTATCTTATTGATAAATTGGTCAAAGAATTTCACATATTATTAAGGGTAAAGCATCATTTGCATCACTCATATTTTATAACGATTTTAACTTAATCTCAATAGTTTTTTTTATATATACATTTCTAACATTTTCAAAATGTCTCTAACGATTTCAACTTAATCCCAACACTAACTACGCGTAATCTCTAATACAACGAAATAAATCAATTAAGAGTGCTAATCAGATGCACTATTTTTTGGGGTGTTACACATGTAAGTAACAAAGAAGGTGATAATGTGACTTGAGAAGATAACCTTAGTCATTATTAGGGAATGATTTTTTATGCTATTAGCCATGAGTTTGGAATGTATTTTAAACCTTCAAACGAGGTTCCCAATCCAAATGTTGAGAGATTTTATAGTCTACTAAAAGCAGTGAATAGACCTTTATAAAAAGAGTGTGTGTATTTACAGTTGTCTTTGATAGTAAGATTAAAATATTATTATTTTTAATCATCCACAAAAATTTTGTCGGTAGTTATAAAGATTACAATATTATTTCTTATATTACCAACAGAAATTTCATCAATAATTAAG
Source organism: Pterocarpus macrocarpus (assembly GCA_031439585.1). NCBI lineage: Eukaryota > Viridiplantae > Streptophyta > Magnoliopsida > Fabales > Fabaceae > Pterocarpus > Pterocarpus macrocarpus. The sequence continues at coordinate 38,235,933 of CM062514.1, forward strand.
TAAAATTCATAATTACAAATTAAAATTACCAACGTTACCATCAATAAAGTTAAAGAATTTATCAGTATACATTTGTCACTGACGGCATTTGACAAATATATTACTGATAGTTTTTTTTATTATACCGACAATTTTTCTATCGATATAATTAAAAAAATTACTAATGATATCATATTTCCGTCAGTAAAAATAGAAATATTGTTACCGATGTGTGTTTTACTGATGGACTTGTTCCATTGGTAAAATACTTTTTGACATATTTTGGTATATAATCCATCAGAAAATCCATCGGTAAACAGTGTGTTTCTGGTAGTGGTTTCAATGAAAGAATTTCTAATCATATATTTTTTACAATCCCTACTATAAGGCCAAGAAGAAGGGCATCACAGATTTTTGTTCCCGATAAATTCACACTAGAATATTTTAAACATTTCCTACTAAAGTTAATTATATTTATCGATCCAATTCCTTTATTTTGAATTTTTTAAATTTTGTTTAATAAAATTTTTTAACCTTTTTTCCTCAATCAAGAAGAAAAAGAGAGTGGGTAGCGTAGGTGATGATTTTTTTTTGTTCATAAATTCTCTTTAAAATGTTTTAAAAATGTCTCAGTCAAATGGATTATGATTATGAATTCATACATTTCTTTAGTTTGTATTCTTTTCATTTTACTTAATACAAATTTTCAATCATTTTTCTTTACTCAATAAGAAGACAAGGAAAGGAAGGGGAATATTTTTTTAATCATTATTTTTTACTAATAAAGTTTGTTTCAATAATAGATTTTCATCATTTGATACCAATGTGTTTTAATAATATTATTTGCTTTATTAATCTTTATTAAAATTTATTTCAAATATATAATCTTATATATCATCTTGGAATTTACTTCATGCATACGTGGAATAACCCAGGTTGATCGAAGAACAAATATTATCATAGACACTTAAAAGCATTATATATTTCAAATATATATTTTTGTTGCTTGATCTTCCTATTATACAATTTTATATGCTTAAACATTTTGATTTGTGTATAGGTTTATATTTCTTTATACATGATTAATACTCTACTTTTTTAATATATTTGCATTAGCTAAATTGTTTATTACATTGCAATCCGGAGTACACTTCTGCAAACAAATAATATTGGTCACTATAGATGCAATTTGTTAATTATTATGTATTTATAAATTTAAAAATATATAGTCTTTATATAAGCAGTTTTATATTTTTATGATCATATTAGAATAATAAACCCATGCATCGCATGAATCACCATACTAATAAAAAATATATATTTTTAGAATATTAAAATTATAGTTCCAAAAAATGATTTTTTGTAATTTTTTTAGTGATTCTACTTTTTTATAAAATAAAAAACTTTTCACACATATAGAAAACATGAAAAGAATTTTTTCAATGAAAAAGATTTTTTTTTCTTTCAAAATAATAGTGCCCAAAAGAACTCTTATAGAAAGACATAATAAAGGACCGTTGGAACAGAGAAAGACTTAGTCAGCAAGTTTGGGATAATAATGTCCAAGTTTGGGATAATAGTGCGTAGAGGCATTAATGTTACTCAACCAATCCTAGATATAAAAAATGTATAGATAGGTAAAGGCATTAATGTTACTCAACCAATCCACTCAATAGCACATTTAATGAGATATTTGGCAACCAATAAGAAAAACCTTCCCACGCGCAAAGTTGTGGAACATCAATGGCTTGGTCAGACGCAATATTTAACTTTCAAATATAATTTATTACTAGCTCAGCTCCTGTACATAGTACAAGGTTATTTATAGATTATTTATTATTTTTATATAAATTACTTAAGATTTATTATTTTAATTTTAATTTAATAATATTATGAACTTATAAATTTATAAATAAATAAATTAATATATAATAGAACAAAATATAGACGAAAAATATCTCTTAAAAAATAAGTGAAAAGAATTCTTTTCAACAAAATGGGCAAGAAAATTTTCACCTAAATTTTCATTCTTCGAAACCTTTTCTAAGAAAATCACTAAAAATTGCAAAATAGTACTTTCTTATTTAAATCAAATCTGAATAACAAACTCATTTAAATATTAACTTAACAAAATACAAAAGTAATACACCTTTTAAAAATACATATTATCATTATTCAAGAAAATATAAAATCACAAAAAAAAAATTGCTAAATACTTGACAAACTTATCTTCTTCTTTTTTTTCTTAAAAAAACAAAGTAATACACCTAATAGCATGATGAACTCCCCAATAGATCAATTAAAGTTTTCTTTTTTAAAAAAAGAAAAAGATCACTAACCCAACCACTTCACTACAAATAAAAAAAAAGATAAAAAATAATTTTAAAAAAATTGTGTCACTTAGAAAATCATATAATCAATAAAAAATGTATTTTTTTTTGAAAAAAGAGTGTAAGACAAGAAATTTAAAAATACTTTTGAAATTAATGGGTAAGAAATATTTTTACCAAAAAATGGCCGGAAAATTCCCCCCTTCCAAACCCTCAAATATATTAATAGTAAATATATATATTAAATTTGTAAGATTATCGCTCAAAATTGCAAAAAAAAAAAAAAAAACCCACTTTTAGCATAACCAAATAAAATAAATTCAACAAAATATTAACTCAACAAAATATGAAAAAATTTTAAACTTAGTAAAGCTAACCACCTAGATGTAATAAAAACGAGGAAGAAACAAAATGAATTTGAAAACATGTACTATTTAAAATATCAATTAAATTCTCAATCCAATAGTCTAGCCTTTATAGTTTATTTAAGTTATATGACAAAATTCTAATTTTGTTATATAATATAAACAATAAAAAAAACTTTGTGAATTTTTTTTTCAGAAAGTAAAATATAGGGTGAAAATTTTAAAAATATTTTCAAAAGAAGTATTTTAATATTTTTTTAGCTAGCTCTTTTTCTTTTAAAATTACATGTTAAATTAATTTATCATTTTATAAATACACCATGATTTATTTTTAGCCTCAATAATCGTTGACAATTAATAAAATATTATTTTGGATTAATAATGTAAAATTGCAAGTCAGCTACATATGCAATAATTAAATAGTGAGATATTAAATCTAAAAATTAGCTTTATTAGATATATAACCCATCAATCACTCATCTAAATATGTAAATAAACAGAAAAAAAAAAGGAGTTGCGGAAAGTTTCCCGCTCATAGCACAGTGAGAGTGGAAGCCCACCCGCTCAAATGTGGTTAAGATAGATTATTGAAAATACAACCATAGTGAATGCTCTAGTACCTTGTTACAGGTGTATATTTTGTCCATTTCTGGTTTAGATGGTGAAAATATTAACACGTTTCATCCTTTAATTTGGTGGGCCAAGCAATGATTGTGATTGTTAAAAGCTTGTATTTTTGTCTTTTTCCTTTTTATTTTTTCCCTTTCAAACGCAATTGCACAAATATCATACATTAAGGACGCCAATCTAAGGAGGTTTTGTTAATAATAATAATAATAATAATAATATATTATTATTATTATTATTATTATTATTATTGTTGTTGTTGTTGTTGTTGTTTTTATCTTGTCTCTTTTTTATTGATTTTAATAATAATGTAAACAACTAAGTATGAATCATTCAGAGATATTTAAACAAAGATAACCAGAAAACTATAACAAAAATTTAAACAAAAATGCCCTTGAGGGCATAAATCCCAATCTAGATGCAGTTTGAAGTGTTGTAAGCCCAACCTCCATTAGCTGACCCGACCCATAGGTGATAATAAGTATAAAGAGTCAACCCTACGTGGAAATATACACTCAAAATAAAATACAGGCAGTAATTTGAAATTACAATGGAGTTTTGGAAACTTTAAAGTATAAAAATGTTTAACTTTAAAAAATTAAATTTATTTATTTTATCGTTAAACCTGAACCACTTATTTATTTTTAACATTAAATCTATCCGTATATGAGGGGTGGACTAACATTGGTCTACAACTTTGTTTCACAAATGGGGTTGGACCAACAAATCCTTCACCATAAAATGAATAAGTCGAAGGCCAAAAACTCGACAACATAATCGAAATGATATTTGGCAACCAACAAAAGAAAGGGTGGTTTCTATGGTACTTACCTTAAAATAAAGGAATCTAAAACCTTCCTAATTGGCCTAATATAATTTGGTCATATGTTTAATTTTAGTCAATCTAAGCACCTACTTGTTGCTATCCTAGATTATTTGTTTGAACCCCATAATTTTAGTTCGATTACAATTTTACCTCAATTCTTATGATGTGGCTCCAGCAAATATATATCAAGTCATACAAGTAATAAAAAGATAAGAGAGTATCATCCCATGAGGATGTATCAAGTACCGAGTAACTGACAAAAATAACTATTTGGACCAAAAGAATCGAATGATTAAAGAAAACTAAAAATCAAAATAAAAACAAGAGAACAAAACAACACTTAAAGATGATTTAAGATCATTGGGATGAATATTAGGGCTAATTGACTTCACCTAACTATGAACTCAATTACTATGGATCTCAATTATTTAGTTTTTACTTTAATTAATTAATGGTTAGATTCCCTAAACTAGTTTCTAGCCTTTTCTCAAGGTCAAGTAATTTTCTTTATTCTATAGTGATAGTCTAATCTTTTAGTTACAAACTAATTTAGGAAAAGGTTGAAACTTTATGAATTCCTAAGATGATCATATGAGTCGCATTTGTCTATCTCTAGTTTTCGCTTATCTTATCGTGTTTATGATGAGAAGCTTTGTTTATAAACTCTATCTCTAATTATTATAAACTAACAAGTCAATTGAATGGTGGCCAATCACTCAAAAGTATTAAGAACAATCATAAATACTTAATCATTAACATAAAAACATAAATAAAATTAATCCATAAGTAAAATCATTACATAGTAAGATCTATCAACGCCCTAAATTAGGGTTTAATCCATGATGGAATCACAAATATAAGAAAAAGTAGAAGAAAAAATATAAGAAAGAGTAGTCATGAGAAGAAGATAAGGATTCCAATATGTTGAGAGTGAAGGATATCTCCAATTCTTTATAGAGCTTCTTGAATCTCCATGCCTCTCTTCTAAGGTTGCCTCCAAGGTCTTGAGTGTCAAAAAGTTCCCAATAATGCTTTAGAAAAGGTTTTTATAGGCCCATAAATCCATAGCTTCGTGTCCAAGGCTGGAACAAACTTTCCTGATTTATTGCGTCATAGTGCTCTAGCCAATGCTCATGCTTCAACACAATGTTGCAACTTAAAGCTTATGCCACAACTCAGCTCGGCTCAAGCATAAGGGTCAAGCTGGAGCTTCGTGCCGAAACTCCTTTCTTTGAGTTCTTCTTCATCATTTGGGACCATGCACCTAAAAGGCAAAAAAACAAAATGAACATAACTATTTTAAAACATGAAAAATTGGTTAACAAACTAATAAAACACTTCAATTCCTAAACACAACTAAAAAGACGCAAATGTATTAGCTATAATGCATGAAAGAGCCTAAAACTATATGGAACTAAAGCAAAAATAACTCTCATAGGAGCGTTATCACCTTATCACCCCAATTCTAATTCCTAACATCAACAATTTTTCACGCACAAGCAATCCTATCGAAATATTTAAACACTTAAACAAGAGATCATGCAATCTCAAATGTGTGAAATCCCTAAAAATTAGAAAGAACACCTTAGGTCTCGTTACCACTCGCTAGTACCAATTCAGCGCCCACTCTCTCGGGACCAACCAAGACACCGTTGATAAGGAAATATGGATGGGATGCAAAAGTAATTCGTGTGCTTACGAGCTGCACCCTTGATAGTTTCAAATGCATATTAAAAACAATGACATGGGAGGATATTTTGATAGATCAACGCACTTCAAGTATTCAGATTCAACAAGAATTGTTGCTTGGGAGCTCTCAAGTTTGGCCTATAGGTTAAGTGGTATAGATTCATCAATGGTGTGCCGAATTGGTACCAGAGTGAGGGTTAGGGTTCATAACAGGGGTCAGGGTATTCTTTCTAGTTTTAGGGATTTTACGCATTTGAAATTGAATATCTTGTTTTGTGTTTAGAAATTCGGATAGAATTGCTTGTGAATGAAAAATTGTAAATGTTTGGAACGAGAATTGAGGTAATAAGGATTGGGTAAAATTGTAATCAAACAAAAATTATAAGGGTTTTTTATATAAAATCTAAGATAGTGACAAGTGGGTATTTAGGTGGAATAAATTTAAATATATAGCCATATTATATTGACAATTAGAAAAGATTTAGAACCCCTTATTTTAAGATAGGTATCACAGAATCCACTGAAAAGAAAACCTTCCTGTGCGTATGTGGAAAAGTGTCTAAATCATCAAAGACTTTATCAGAAGCAATATTTAACTTTAGCTTTTTTCACTTGTCGAGCAATAACTAACTTTGAAATATAATTTATTATGAAAAATACAGTACTAGATAATAAATAAAAGCTTTTCTTCTACCAACCATACCCTTTTATAACACATTTAAGTGAAGGGATGGTGTCTCCTATTCTACATTTGTAGAGTGCGTTGGTCCATATGTATTAACAATAACGAAATTAGAACATTTTGTGCTACTTTTGAAGTCGCCATTTTAGTCTTCATTCTGAAAAAAAATTTATCAACCATGGCGAATGTTAGCAGGTTAGAAGCTGCACCATATTGGGAGATATAAACTATCTCTACGAAATAATTCAGGTGGATCCACGCATTTTGGATCTAAAGATGAATATGACAAGAGGAATTTTATGTGTTGATAAAATTTTCAAACGTTGGGCAACCAATGGTTAAAAGCATTGCCATTATATCTATAATAACGATAGAAGAACTTTACTTGCACTCTAAAGCTAGTTGCCCAACGTTTGAAAAGGAAAGCTGAAGGCCAAAATCTCGACAACATAATTAAAGAGATATTTGGCAACCAATAAGAAAAACCTTCCCACGCGCTTGTGGAAAAGGTGTCGGAGTCATCAGAGACTTGATCAAAAGCAATATTTAACTTTTTTTGACTTGTAGAGCAATATTTAACTTCGAAATATTATAACTAAAACTACAGCACTGAGTAATAAATAAAAGTTTTTCTTCTACCAACCATATTCCCGGATTCCAGACTTGTAGAGTATGCTTTGCTCCATATTTATTAAAAACTGATAGTTTAGGTAAATTAAAGCTTATCCTAATACACATAAGCATAGTTATTTATCTACTATCATTAGAAGATTCATGAGGCCTCCACCTTCACATGTTGCCGCTGAAGATAAGTGTTGGGAGCATCAAGAGAATTGTACACTATAAATAGTAAAAGGAAGAGTCTTACGTGCAAGGATAAGCTGCAGGAGAAGTTCAAGATGTTTTACCATTTTGAATAGTCAAATAGTTAAGATTAATTAAAATTGATAGCTCAAGTTAAATGCACCGCCACTACACCGTCTTAAATATTAAGCAATATTTATTATTATTTTATTAGTTATGATTTCCTATAAATAGGCAAGACTATGAAACATGAATGTATGTGTGTATGATGATGATCAATGAAGTGCGTGTTTTGTGTATAAAGAACTTTTCTTCCTCTTTGTGTCCATGAGTGTGAGAGTTTGAGAGAAAATTATTATAGTGATTTATATTGTGGGTTTATGATATTTATAAAAACAGTACGAAGTTAGAACATTTCGTGCTTTCAAAGTAGCCATTTTATTAGTCTCCATTCTGGGGAAAAAAAAAATAATATGGCGAATGTTAGGACGTTGGAAAAAGCTGCTATGTCGGGAGATATAAACTCTCTCTACGAAGTAATTCAGCAGGATCCACGCATTTTGGAGGACGTCGATGCAAAACCATTTGTCGACACTCCTATGCATATTGCTGCAAGTGCTGGGCATCTCGAGTTTGCCATCGAGATTATGACGCTGAAACCTTCGTTGGCTTTGAAGCTAAATCAGCAAGGGATCAGTCCCATCCACATTGCTCTACAAAACAATCATCACTATATGGTGAAGCGCCTTGTATGCATGAATATAGACCTCGTCCGAGTCAAAGGGAGGGAAGGCCTCACTCCTCTGCATTTTTTATGTCAATCCGAAGAAAACATCGAGCTTTTAATTTTTTTACTCGATGTTTGCCCGGATTCTATTAAAGATTTGAATGTAAGAGGAGAGACAGCACTGCATATTGCCCTGCGACATGGAAAGTTCAGAGCCCTTCGAGTATTGGTTGGCTGGCTCCATAGAAATACCCGTAACGGTGCTAAACTTCTCCAACGCTACGTCTTGGGCAGGAAGGATTTGGCTGGCAACACCATTTTGCACCTTTCAACGCTCGCTGGTAATAGACAGGTATGCTTATATCTATATTTGGAACTTGGTGTTGGTTAAAAGTCCGGTTAGTAACACAGCAGTTTTAGAAATCGTTGGGAGGCTCGGGAGTTCCTTGTTAATAATATCTGTTTTTAATTGTATTATTGATGAATTTATCTATAAAAAAAAATAGAAAATTAAGTGCTAATATTAAAAAAATAATTAAAGATTAATTTCTAAACATGACAGTATTTTAACACTACCAAACAATAAAATTTGAGAATAATAACGGATTAGGATGGATAATTATTATAGTGGATAGTTATTTATTATCATTTAATGTTTTTCTAAAATTTGATTAACTAGTGGTGTAAAGTTATTTCTGTTTGTCGATTAAGTAGAGATTAAATCTTTTTAATTATATATTGTATTGGGAAATCTGGATAAAAGATTTTACATTAACTATATTCACAGAAATATGATTGAAAGCCCCCAATTATTTATACAACGGTTTCTAAATATACAAATGGTATCTGAAATCACGATTGCAAAAATTATTTTTTGTTAGTTAAATATTGGCAATTCATAGACTTATTTGGATGAGTTTTTAAAAAAGATATTTTGTGAAAAAAATTATTTAAAAAAGTAAAAATTATTTTATTTTAAGTTTAATTTATATGCATTAACAGTGTAAAAGAATTTTACATTATCATTTAATTATATATTTATATTTGTAAGACTTTAATTTAAGGTAATGGGTGGTTGAGTAAAATATTTTTGCTGATATGGCAATACATGATTAGATATCTATGTAAATTTATTTTACTAGTGTATACAAATTAAATCTTTTTATGTTTAGATATAATATTAAAAATATTTTTATATACTTTAAATATTTTTCTCTGTTGTAAAATGTATTTTTTTTTTATAAAAGATAAAAATTTTAATTTTAAAAAAGATTTTTCTTTTGCCATTTCAGTAATTTTACTTTTTCTTAAAAATTTTATCCAATTATATGAAAAAATATAAAAAATACTTTTTTAAGAAAAATATTTTAATTGAGATAATGGCGCCCAAACGAGCTCCATGTACGACTCCCAGCGTGCGTACATAATCAATATAATTAGTGAGTATATAATATAAAGCCACCTGCATGTTTAATAAACAATTGAAAGGTCTTAAACGAAAAACACTTCAGTCGCTAAAATGAAATAACTTCGTTGATAAGCATGAAAAGAGAATGAAGATCGGATTAAACCTTAACCTTCACAATTTCGTTAGTAATTTATTTCTTAGCTGCGCAGGCTGTTGATTTATTGATAGACGGTAGATGGATCCCCATAAATGCCAAGAATTTGGGGGGCAAAACCGCATTAGACCTAGCTGGTGCTTTTCCAGAGATTCAGAGAATATTATTGAATGCTGGAGCAAAAGATGGTGCATCAGTTCCTGACCTCAACTATGAAGATGAACTAAAATCAAAGATCACAGTTCCTCAAAAAATAATAACATTTATACATCGTATGAGAAGCAGTATATCTATCGAGCAACGCGACGTTTATATGGTAGTGGCTGCTCTTATTATAAGCGGAATCTATCAATCGGCACTCAGTCCCCCTGGTGGACTCTATCAGGCTGAGGCTGACAATGGGGCTAATAATCTGACAACGAACGCTACTTCATCCCTCAATTTTACTGCTACTGCTGCGCCAGGATATGCGGGGACATCGATCTTGGCACCGTCTGATTTCGTTCTTATAGCAGGCTTAAACACTTGGATCCTTGGGTGGACATTGATGACAATTATTTTTCTAATGCCGAGTGGGTGGGTCGGCCCTTTCCAGGTTGCGCCAATAATGTTATTTGCCGCCAGCTATGTCATATCTCTGCGGTTGATATTGCCCACCCCAGGAATAGGAATAGGAATTGCCATTATTCTAGCAGTGTTTATGATAGCCATGTGTTTCGATTGGCTGCTAAGGGAGATCATTTTGCCGCCCGCTAACGATATTGATTACTATAAGACTCTCCTGTAGTCATGTTATGAAAAATAAAGATACAAAATCAAAATTGTTTGAAATAATAAAAGGTCCTATTACTTATAACAAACTTTGTGTGATCTTTTCTTATTATAAAATCGCACTCTCATGTTAGTAAGAAAGATGAGAGGATCATATCCTTGGCGAACAAGTTCGTTTATGGATCACTGAAATGAAAATGATTTCACATATGCTCTGGCAGATTTTAAATAATGAGAAGTCATAGTCATGTTGAAGAAGTTAAATATTGGCTCCGTTTAATATATTATAAGGGTTTTTTTTTTTTTTAACCCTGGTTTTTAGACATCATTTTGGTCCTTTGTGGATTGATGTAATAAAGGATTTGGAATCCATTATGTCACGTAAACACATTTATTAGTAATGTAACTAAAGTCCCTAATAATGTTAAAAAAGCATAAGTTCAAATAACAATGCTGTTTTAGTATTGAGGAATTCGTGGATGGAAACCATACTGTAGTCATACAAATCAATTTCTAACAAGTATGAAGTACTTGTGTTAAGAAATATCATAATTTTTATGTGGCTTGCACAACTTTAAAATTCATTTGCATGGTGTTTTCCTGGTTTTTGCCGTCAAGAAACAAATAAAATTGACAAAACCAATTGCTTCTCAATATCAATTTAAGAAATGAAAGCGGTTTCTTTAATAGATTATCAAATCCTCTAGTGTCAATCAAAACAATTAGTTTCAATTTCTTACGCACACAAAGATTGGCTAATGATTTTAGAAAAAGGCTAGAATGATAAAGCAACCCAATAATAAGAATTGAAATTGTACAATGCCTTATATTGACATAACACAAGCATAAAAACAACATAATGAAATCATATAATAAAATTTAATGATCTAAACTAATAACAAAATAGGAAACTTACTTCAGCTCATCGACATCCTTAAGCATCAGCATGATTAGCACGATATTTGAGGTGTGTTTGCAAGTGTGTTCATTTTTTATTCTTACGAGACACTACAAAAAAAATGCCTATTAGCAGTGGATTTTTTTTTGCAGCGGATTTGTGGTGAATTTTTGCCTCATCAACCCAAAAAGATGGTACACAATTAGCAGGTAAAAAAAAAAAAACCCATGAGCTTGCTGTTTAGCACTAGAAATTTCGCCACTAATTGTCAACAAAATTGAAAAAAAAGGTTTCTATGTTCTATTTAGCAGGAGATTTTCTGCCACTGATTTTTTTACAATTAGTGGAGGATGTTTTGCTGCTAATTGCCAAAAAAGAAAAACTATGATCTTGTAGCCGCTAACTATCAATGAATTTTTTTTTTTAAAAAAAAGGCTTCTATGTTCTATTTAGCAGGGGATTTATTGCCACTAATTTTTTTACAATTAGTGGGGGATTTTGCGCCACTAATTATCAAAAAGAAAAAAACCATGATCTTGTAATTTGGTGATGGAAATGAAATTAAAAAAAAAAGTATTGAGACACATTATTTCGCCGTTAATTGCAATGGTTTAAAAAATTTGAAAAATTTAATTTTTGTTGTGTCGAAAAATCCGCTGGTAAGTTTATCGAATTTTGAAAAAGGGAATTCATACGATTTGTGGTGAAAAATCTGTCATAAAATTTAAAATTCTGCCGCAAATGAATTTTTATTAAGAATACATCATAACACTCTTCCTTCATTTTATACTCTTTTCTTCTCCTTTCCATCATTCTCTCCTCCCTTTCTTCTCCTTCCTTCTCCTCCCACACCATATTCAATATTCCTCCTCCTCCCTCTCTTTTTCCTTAACCGTTTTCCTTTATTCCTCCAATTCCTTCTCTTTTTTCTTCTTTCTTTTTTTTCTTTTATTTCCCTTTTTCTTTCCACACTTCCCCAACCACCTTTGCCACCACCACCAACTGACTGCCCACTATCGCTGACCAACCACCATCACCGCCACCAACTAGCCACTACCACCATCGATGAGCGAGTTTTTTTTTAAAGATTATCTTCTTGATTTTAATTTTTGTATAATATATATTACTTATTTAATTGGTTGTTGATATTTTTTATGATTATTGGGTATTTCCTTGTTAGAGATTTAATGGACAAACCTGAAGATACAATAGAGGTATAAACTTGAAATATTTGGATTGAATTTTACTTTGTTAAATGATTTTGAATCTTGTTGGTGCTGTATGTGTTTAAATCTAATGATTATATTATTTTTCTTCGAATTGGTTATTTGCAGTGGAAAATCCACTGGAAAGTTAGAGGGGAAAAATTCACCGCAACTGATTAGTATCCCACATTTTTGTGACGACTGACTTAGCCACAAATGCACATAAATTGGCTTTTCTTGTAATGAGATGACTTTGGTTGCATACTAAGCTATAAAGCTAGTGTGATACGATTTTATAATTTGATCGAGCTCGGTATTCAAATCAGCCAAATAAATACTCACGATTGTCAAGAACAATTGGCTTCCACCCAAAATGGAGCACAAATGAGTACTCAACAAATACCAATGAGTACTCAAATGAGCACAACTGGGATGTGGGAGAGTTACTTTGCTCACTTGTGTTATTTGATGAGTACTCATTTGTGCTTCATTTTGGGTGAAATTTTAACCAATTAATCTTAACATATGGGCATTTATTTGGTATAATTAAAACTTTGTTTTCTCCCCTTTTTCTCATGATAGTCTTTACCCATTGTCGGTTGCTTTAGTAATTTCCACTATTTTGGTAGTGCGCAGGGAATTTATATTTGAGATCCTTTTGGTGGAACTCTTTTACTACACTCATTAGCATTTTATAGTCAAAATTTTATGGACTAGGTCCCATGATTTTTGTCCTTCATGCTAGGGTTTTCCACATTAAATTCTTGTGTATTCTTCATGCCTTTGCTTTTCATTTTTGCACTCTTCAAGATATTATTTGTTTGGAATATTTTTTCCTGCCAGTATATTATGTTTCATGCAATTCTCTCAAGTAGAAAAGGTTTTATCTTGCTACGTATTTGTTACCTTTCCCAATAGATAGTATCAAAACTCGATTATTTTCTTAGGTAATTTACTTCATGAACAATGGAGCCTAATTATGATAGAATGATTTGTTTGAATGGCACTAATTACCACAGATGGAAAGGCGAGATAAAAGATTTACTCTTTGTTAAAAAGTTGCATTCTTGGTATTTGCTACTCGAAAATCAAAGAATAAATACATTTAAGATTACAGCTTTTCAACATAAGATGGTTTGTGGCTTTCTTCGACAATGGGTGGATGACAATGTTTAGAATCATATTGCTAATGATCCACTTGGTAGGACTTTTATGGGAGAAGCTTGAAACCTTATATGCCTCAAAATCTAAGAATAACAAATTACTTTTGCTAAAGTAGGCTATGAATTTGAGGCATAAAGAAGGTACTTCTATTTCTAATCACTTGAGTGAATTTTAGGGCATTTTCATAAATTATGCGGCATGGATGTTAAGTTTGAAGATGAAATCTTGGGGCTTTTGTTGCTCAATACTCTTTTGATTCTTAGGAAATGCATGTTACTTTGACTAGTTCTGCTCTTGGTGGTGTTGTAACCATGGATTATGTAAAGCGCTATTTTAAATGAAGTTAGACAAAGTACTCATCAGGCATCCTCTTTGTAGCCAGAGGTTATTGTTACTAAGAATAGGGGGAGAAGTAGAGACAAAGATCAAGGAAAAGGTCAAAGAAGTAAAAGCAAACGCCGAAGCAAATCAAAGTCTAAGTATAAAAATCATGAGTGCAATTATTGTGGTAAATAGGGCCATCTTCAGAAGTATTGCTATCAGTTGAAGAATGATAAGAATGGTAGCAAAGGCTGATGAAAATGATGATCGTGTGCCACTGCTATTGCAAAAGATCTTGTGATTTTTCTATGATGGGAATATAGTCAATGTTGCCTATAAGGACTGTAGCTGGGTTATTGACAGTGGTGTCAGTTTTCATGTGACATCAAGGAAGGATTTTTCTCTTATCTTATACTCTATGTGATTTTGGTGTGTTGAAGATGATTAACAATGATACATTAAAGGTAATTAGTATTAGTACTATTTGTTTAGAAATCAACATTGGAGCAAAGTTACTCTCGAAAAATGCCAGGCATGTACTAGACATTTATTTGCATATGATTTGTACCAATGATCTTGATGATGATGGTTGTGTTAGTACCTTTGGTAGTGGACAATGGAAACTCACAAAAGGTTCTTTGGTTATTGCACATGGTAAGAAGTTTTCTGGATTGTATTGGATGAAAACTTAATTTTTTTTTTTGTGCTATAAATGTTGTTAATTATGCCAGTTCATCAAATTTATGGCATAAGAGATGTAGCCACATTAGTGAGAAGGGATTGAATACTCTAGCCATGAATAATTTGTTTACAGGTTCAAAAGGTGCTAAATTAGAAAAGTGTGCTCATTGCTTGGTTGGGAAATAAAATAAGGTCTCCTTCAAGAGCCATCCTCCTTCTAGAAAATCATAGATGTTTGAGTTGGTGCATTTAGATCTTTGTGGCTAATGAGGACTCCGACTTTTGGTGGTGGTGTTTGATTTACTCTAGTGCATTTATTGATGATCATTCAAGAAGGCTTTAGGTTTATGTTTTAATGACTAAAGACTAGATGCTTGGTGTCTTTAAATAATTCCAGGCTTCCATTAAGAGAGAAACAAGGAAGAAGTTGAAATATTCTCACTGATAATGGTGGCAAGTTTTGTGGACCTTTTGATGAATATTGCAAACAGTAAGGTATTCAACACCAGAAGACACCTTTAGCTCAATGGCTTAGCAGAAAGGATGAATAGGATATTGATGGAGAAAGTTAGATGTTTACTTTCTGAAGCTATGTTACTGGATCTTCTTAGGGTGAGGTTTTACATATAGTTGCACATGTTATTCATTTATCTCCATTTGTTGCCTTGCAGGCTAATATTCCCAATAGAGTATGGTTTGGAAAGGATGTCTTCTATGACCATCTGCATGTATTTGATTGCAAAGCTTTTGTACATGTGTCGAAACATGAAAGGTCCAAGTTAGATGTCAAGTCAAGGCAGTACATCTTCATTAATTCTGACCATGAGAATATGGCTATAGATTTTATGATCTTATTGAAAAGAAGCTTGTCAAAAGTCGTGATCTTGTTTTTATCAAGGATCAGACTATTCAAGATATTGATAAAGGCGAGAAATCAAAATCCCAGTGTCTTGATAGTTCGGTTGATCTTGATCTAATTCCTAAGATAGATACGCCCAATGTAGCTGATTTTCACAATCATATTGATGCCCCAAATCATATCCCCGATGATCCAATTGAGGATATTGATAAAAATGTTGGTGATACTGATGAACCTATTGTTCCTCTTAGGAGGTCTTTCAGATAGCATTTGCTTTCTACTGGCAACTCATCTGATGAGTATGTGCTCCTTATTGATGGGGAATTCTTGCATGCTACCAGGAGGTTATAGATAGTGATAAGGAAAAGGAAATTACTTTTGGGGAGATGTTTTCAACTATTGCTGTTGGAATGATTTTTGTCCCCACTTGAGTTGGAGGGGAAGTTTGTTGGGTGGGCCTCCTCAAGTGGGCTCTTTCAACACTTTTATTAAAAAAAGAAAGTATGCAGCTTGTTTCTAAAAGTCATATGATGTGACATTATAAAAGAAGGTGGGCTGTAGGTCATGCCTTTGGTTCCTTTTCATTATTCTTAGCGCCATAGCTACTATATTTGTTGTGGGAGAGATATTTTATTCATTTGTGTTATTTGTTGAATACTCATTTGTACTCTATTTTTTGTGAAATTTCAATTTGTTGTTCCTAACACTGTGGACATTTATTTGATATACTCAAAACTTTGTTTTGTCTCCATTTTATCATGGCAATCTTTATCCATTGTGGTTACTTGGATGTTATTATTTTCGTGATTTCCAATATTTAGGTTATGAGTAGGGCATTTATTTTTTAAATCTTTTTGGTGGAGCTCCTTTGGTGTACTCATTGTTATTTTTATAATGGAATTTTTCTAAATTAGGTCTTGTGATTTGTTGTCCCTCACATGGGCAATTTTCTATGTTAAAATTCTTGTGTATTCTTCTCACTTCTTGCTATTTATTTTTGACATTCTTGAAGATATTATTTATTTGGAATATCTTTGGTTTGCCGTATATTATGCTTCTCATAGGTTCTCTCAAGCGAGAAAGGTTTTATTCGATTACATATTTATTACCTTTCCCAACATTCTGATTAATCTAAATATGAGTTAATTCTCACTTTAGCCCTTGTGTAACACCCTCCCAAGTACAGTACTATGCTTAAGTCATAGTACCACACCCTAGAGTAAATTCTTGTTACTGAGCGGACCTTATCGTGACAACTTGGTAGTCTTGAAACTTCTTGAACTATCTGGAGATAACACGGAAATAGGAGTGAGAATTTTGAATTCTCAATAGGATTCCTTAACTATCATACATACTGTCATCGTTGTCATCTCCAGTTTGCTTTGGTTTATTATGAAAAAGGTGAACATGTTATGTAAATTGTTTAATTTTATAGTTCGAAAATATATTATCCGAAGCAAAATTCATTTTACTCATACACTTGGCATTTGGGAGAGCCCATACAAAGTCAATTCATAAATTATACTACAAATAATAATTGCAACATATTAAGATACTATAGTATCAATATACTGGAGACATAACATCTGCACATGACTTTACTTGTATTTGAATTTATGCAGATACATAAAATTTGCTTTTCTTTCTTCATCTTCCTTTACTTGTTACACATATTCCAGAGTACGATCGCCATGTTATACTCCATCGGGATATGATCGCCATGTCACATTCCTTATGAATATGTTCTTCCTACCACGTCCCAAAGTATGATCGCCATGTCATACTCCATGGGAATGTGATCGCCATGTCACATTCCTTAGGGTATGGGATCATTATGCTATATTCCAGAGTATGATCGCTATGTCATACCCCATCAGAGCATGATTGCCATGTCACGTTCCTTAGGAATATAGACTCATCATCATATCTTTTATCATAAAATCTTTACATGCCACCATAAATTTTCGGTACTTACATTAGCTGGGTCATGCCATGCCTCATGTAAGCCCTATCCCCTATACTCATACTAGCTGGGTCGATGCCATGCCTCATGTGAATGGGGTGCTTGCATATGCTTTAATCTTTAGTCTTTACTGCCCTTGGGTAGTCTGATCTGGGAGCGAGCTCGTCAGCTCAACTCGTGACCGTCGTCACACAAACTAACCCACAAGGGGACTCACGTGCCTCTAGTCTTAGAAGGATCTCATTTTGGTCACGTGCCTCTAAATTGAAGGAATCTCTTCTGGTCACGTGCCTAAAAAATTGAGGGATCTCATCTGACCATATGCCTTCAATATAGAGGGATCTCATCTGACCACGTGCCTCCAAGGTAGAAGGATCTCATAGTTTTAGCTGCCTTTACAGGGAGGGATTCAATGTGCAACTGCCTCCAAGTGAAGGGACCCACATCTTTGTCTTTTAACTGCCTTCACAAGGAGGGATTCAATGTGCAATTGCCTCCAAGTTAAGGGATTCACATTTAATATGTCCACATTATTTCATCCTCATACATAATCATGCATGGACATGTGGAATATACTCATACATATGCTTCATCATTTATTTTCTTGTACTCATACATATGCTTCATCATTTATTTTCATATACGTCATAACTCATATCTCATATCATACTTAAATTCATCTTTGCATATCTGAACCTTATGAGCATAATATATAAATATTTATAACATTCATATAATTCACATATTTTCTGCCGAAATTTCGGCAACATAATGGATCAGACCTACTTTCCTTTGCATAGTGCCAGCTCCTACGGACAAAACAGTCATAGCGGTATAATCAATCTAATATATTTATCAATGTAAAACTTGCAACCGTCAACTCAAGTCTTATATATTCATAAACACTTGTGAAATCATTAATTTGGTCATTTCTACCAATTCTATTCAATTTTGCCCGAATTTTGTATAATCCACCTTTAGTCCAATATAACTCATTTGAACCTGAATTTTTGATATGTCATAGCCCTATGTGTCTGGTTTTCAACCCTTCTAGTCCTATCTCATTTTGATATGTGTAGCTCAAGGTATTTAAATTTTGCCTCAGCCTATTTGGTCACTGGCCCGAATTACACTCTTGGAACTAAAAATTCACTAAAAATTGAAGCCAAGCTCAAATCATACAAAATTGGTGTATATCAAAGGTAACAGGACAAGCTTTCATTTGCAATAAGTTTTATTTCATTCGCTTTAGTAGAGCTTGAGTTATAAGTTCTGAAATTTGACAATCCTGAACTACCCTGTTTTGGTCTGATTTGGATATAGGGTAACTTTCTCGAACCACTGGGAACAAATGGGATCATAACAAACTCGAAATTTCATTATGGGATGTTTCCCTATATGTAAGCTTTCTAACAAAGTTAGTTTCACTCAATTTGGAGTTGTGTAGGGTGAGTTACACTCTTCTCAAGTCACACTGCCCAGATGAAAGTCCTAATTCCTACATCAAACTTCAAAAATTCATATCTCTCTCAATACTAATCCAATGGCCTTATATTATATATATATGGAAAGTTCTGAATGTCTATTTTCATATAAAAATATTTCCATCAGATTTAACCGGCTGTAGACAGAGCCGTATACTCTGCCATACGGGCTGCCGTGGACTTTTCACCTAGACAGCATCCTAATTCTCCGCTCCTTCTAGTTTTCTCCTTCTAACTTTAATTCCAACTCAAGATTTCATATTAATCCAACCATAAACATCATATACATCCAATACATGATCAATTACATGAAGAAGAGTAAAATTTCATGCAGCCACAGTTCAAAGAATTTAAGAACAGAAATGGAATCCTACCTCTTTGGAGTGTGATTTTGCAAGGTGTTGAGCTAAATATTGAAGCTTGAATTGATAGAACCTTGTTAAGCTTGAAGGAGTGATGAAGTTTGTTAAGAAGAGAAGAGAAGAAGAAGGCTGGAACAAGAGGGAGAAGGAGGCGCAAGTCAGCCAGAAGTGAGAAGGAAAATCTGACTTAAATACATGAGGGTAGTTAGAATTATGAGTGTTGATTAGTTGAAATTTTGTGATTGAAGTTCAGCCATGTCTCTCGCTTTTGTGGCTAAATTACTCTCCACGTCGCCCCAAAAGTGGAACTCGCTTCCGTTCTATCTGAAATCGGAACTCGTCTCGATTCTGCTTAAAGTCAAAACTCGTGCCATTTATTTGACACTCGGAGATGAAATCAGATATCGGAAATCTTGTCTGGTTTATTCAAAACTTGAAAGCAAAGTTGGATGTCGGAAATCATACAGTACACAATCACATAATCTCGGAACTCCCAATTCAAACTCGAAAACACCAATAGAAATGGAAAGCTCCTGGGAATAAACTCAGAGATCAAAACTCGTGTACAACTTGGAAATCAACTCAAAGATCTAAACTTATGTCCATTCTAGTTGAGTTCAACTCTAAGGTCGGAACTCGTTATATTCAACCCGGAGGTCGGTACTTATAACCATTGTGTTAAACTATCAACTCGGAGGTCAGAAACCATGTACATTATTTTGAAACATGAAGTCTGAGGTCGGAACTCACATACATCTTGCTTGAAACTTAGAAATAAATTATGATATCGGAAATCGGGTCCGTTTTCTTTGAGACATAAAGTCGGATATCGAGAATCACATCCATATTATTTGGACTTGAAGGTAAAGTCGGAAGTCGGGAAATTATGCCAGATGAAGTTGGAAGTTGGAAATTATGCTGAAATTCGAAGATGAAGTCGGAACTCGAAACTTGTGGTGAATGTTACATCTTGACTTTTCACGCATGAGTCACTTTTTTTCCTGACTTTTCTAAATTGTCAAATTAGTCCCCCACTTTGTAAAACATGAGTCACGTTAGTCCCTACTTCAACTTCGTTAGTCTACCGTCACTATTTACAATGTGTCACATCAACTAAACTCGGAACTCGGAACTCGATGAGTGGCACCTGTTCATCAGAATGACCTTTTTACCAAAACTTGGAACCCGAATCATCTCAAATTTATGAAATTCCGAGTTCTAAGTTCAATTAACATGAAAACTTCGTAAATTCGAGATGATTCGGGTTTTGAGTTTTGGTAAAAAGGTTATTCCGACAAACAGGTGCCACTCCCCGAGTTTCGAGTTCCGAATTCAGTTAATTTGACATGTTAGTAAATAGTGATGGTGGATTAACAGAGTTGGAGGAGGGACTAATTTGACTTACGTTTTACAAAGTGGGGGACTAATTTGATAATGAGTAGCCAGGATGAAAGTAACTCACAAGTGAAAAGCCAAGGATTAAAGTGAGCATTAACCCTCTAGATATTGATCGAAATATGCATCTATTATGTTATAAATGTTATAGACATACTATGATTGAAGCTGAACTAATTATCTTATATTTATCTAATTTGATATTAGTACATATCTTACAAATTGTTATAAGATTGTCCACAACGACAACATTCTAATTTGTTTCATGTTGTATGAAAAATGGTTTTAATTTACCAAGGATTTTTTTTTCTGATAATTATTTAGTAATGCTCAAGACTTCTAAAAAGGGGAGCTGAACAGAGACAATATGACTCAGCCAAAGAATAAATAAATGAACAAAAGATATTTAAAAAACACACACACACACACCAATACACACCAATTAAACACATACTACCCATATAACTTTAAATAGTAATCATCATCCCAAAAAGACGAGATTCGACACCAACACGCTAAGATTTGAGCACCCAAAGAATTCGTCTTTTGCCACTCAATAAGGAACCAAAACAAAACGACACAGCTCAAAGAAAAATTCTCCATATTCCCACTTTTTAGATCTCCTTTGCTTCCACTTTTTCTGCCTCTAGAGTTAATTTACCAAGAACTTGATTTAATCCTCCTAGTACTATCAATAGGGAATAGAAAGAGGATCCCAAACTTCCTTACAGGAAAGTCCACACCGGAAAAAAAATGATATATTTTATGGGTTTAATTTATATGCATTGTTAATGTAAAACTTTTTTACACTGTCATCTAATTATATGCTACCATATAAGTAAACATGCATGATTATTACCCCCAATATTCTAAAAGTCATGTAAATGAGAGATTGTGATTGGATGACAATGTAAAATAGTTTTATACTGTCAATTTATACAAATTAAATCCATATTTTATTAATGTTCAACAAATTACTTGTGATTAATAAATCATTAATATTTTGTAATCAACTTTATTATATGAGTTTTAACTTTAAGGTATTTTGATTGTAAAAATTTTTATACTATTAAGTAATTATACATTATTATATATGTAATTAATTATGTAATCATTATGTGAATTAAATATTTCATATGATATTAATCTATGATTAGATCATAGTAATTTTATATTAATGGTATATTAAATAAAATTCTTACAATACTGGTGTATATTTGAATTAGTATTTTTGGGCAATACTCTAGTGCCTAAGTTAAAGCATACCTTTGGTGCCCTTTTTGGGCATTAATGAATGGAGACCGGACGTGTGCGTGTGGCGTTGGTGTGGCCAACTTCAATGCGAGTACATGATAGGGTCATCATTCTCACCTAATTGAATTTAGCCTCGTATTCAAAATGTAACAATCACATCACTCAAACTTGAATTATTGTACATGTACCCGTTACCTTGTCCTTCGGGATGCTCTCATCACACCTCCCATCTTCTCTCTCTCTCGGTTCTCCTTCTCTTCAAAACAAAACCACCAAACCAAAAAACCCCAAAACAACAACCCAAAACCACATCTAAAAACACCACAAAAAAACACAAAAAAAAAACCAAAAAAAATTTCGTAAAATTTTGTAAAACATATTTTTTAAATTATATCACTAATATTTATTATAAATTAAAATTTGACTTCTATCGTTATTATATTAAAAAATGTAGATTTGTTAAAAGTTCATTCCTTATTATTATTAAATGTTATTTTATATAAATTGTGCACTAATATCTTATTTTGAAATTAAAATAATTTTATTATTAATATTTATTTTAATATATAATTATTTGATCCTATAAATAATTCTATATTAAACAAATTTTATGTTAAATTTATCTCACAATAATTCTTGGTCATACTAATGTTATTTTAAAATAAATTATTATTATTATTATTATTTCTTGCATTATACTAGTGTATCCTAATAAAGATGATATATATCTAAGAAAAGAATGGTGCATTGGGGCTTACATGTATATATAGCTTACATATACTCATATAACAAGTTGTTATAATTGGATTAAAATGTTCTCCTATTATAACATGAGAAGGTTATGAGAGAAAAGATACATAAGTGAAAGCAAAATTATATATTTCTCTTTTATAATATGAAATTTTCAATTCATTGGTACTAGTGGTTGTTTTCAATCAATATATAAAATTGGTGTCACCATGAGTTGGAACTCCTAACTTTGTGCCTTCCTCTTCAATGATTGAAAGGGACATATATGCAAGAAAGTCAGGTTAGGTTATTAGTTAGCAGGGGCTTCACTGCTTCATTGAAGAGGAAGGCAGAAAGTTGGGATTTGCAACTCATAGTGACACCCATTTTATATCCTGATTGAAAACAACCACTAGTACCAACAAATTGAAAAATTCATATTATAAAAGAGAAAGATAGAATTTTGCTCTCACTTATATATTTTTTCTCTCGTAACCTTCTCATGTTATAATTGGAGAACATCTTAATCCAATTATAACAACGTGTTACATGAGTATATGTAAGCTATATATACATATAAATCCCAATGCACCATTCTTTTCTTAGATATATATCATTTTTATTAGGATACACTCGTATAATTAATAATTTATTTTAAAATAACATTAGTATGGCAAGTATTATTATGAGATAAATTTAACATAAAATTTGTTTAATATAGAATTATTTATATGATCAAATAATTATATATTAAAATAAATATTAATAATAAAGTTATTTTAATTTCAAAATAAGATATTAGTGGCACAATTTATATAAAATAACACTTAATAATAATAAGAAATGAACTTTTTAACAAATCTGCATTTTTGAATATAATAACGATAGAAGTCAAATTTTAATTTATAATAAATATTAGTGATATAATTTAAAAATATGTTTTACAGAATTTTATGAAGTTTTTTTTTTTTTGGTTTTTTTATGTTTTTTTGTGGTCTTTTTGGCGGCGGTTTTGGGGTTTTGTTTTGAAGAAAAGGAGAAGAGAGAGAGAGAGATAAAGGGGGAGGTGTGATGCATCCCGAAGGACAAAGCGAGAGAGATAAAGTGAGAGAGATGTGACCGTTACACTTTTTAAATATTAGGCTAAATTCAATTCATATAAATAATTTATTTTTAATTTTAACTAGAACTTCTTAAAAAATATAAATTAGAATTTAATTTGAATATACTGACACTGTCAATCAATAGAAATAATAAAAAATATCAATTTATATAAATAATTACTCATAATAATGAGAGACCCATTATAATTTCTCACTTTTCTAGAATTTCTATTAATTAATAGTGTAAAATTATTTTACACTACCAGTGCATACCAATTAAATTCTATAAATTAATCTTAATAAACACTTAAAAATATTAAAGATATATATTTATGTCGTCACTCGACCCCGTGCTGACTCTCTATTGGACTAAGCTGTCTCACCTTTGAACGTTGCCCCCACAGTACACGTAACAAGAAATTCTAAAATGTTTTCGAAATAAGTTGATCGGTATGTTGTATTATTATTATTATTATTATCGATGTTTACCGATTCAAGTTTGTGAATATCATCAATTTTTACAATAATTACAATTTTAATTTTGTTATTGAGATTAATGCCAAAAAATATATATATTATTATCATTTGCTATCTATTGTCATTGATACATATTGTTTAGAGGGATGTTATTTATGCATATTTCACAAAGTGTCAAAAAAAAATTTATGAAAGGAAGAGAAAAAATAAAAAAGCAAAAGAGAAGAGAGAGATAAAGAGAAAGTGTCAAAATATATCAATAATAGGTATATACAAATTACTTTTCTATATTATATATGGCGGCATATTTTTCTCTTGTGCTTTTCAATACCTAATTGGGTTTGCACCCTAAATAGTTTTTATCTTTGCTACAATTTGCAAGGGAATAATTTGATGCTTTAATGTAGCATCAATCTAACTTAATTAACCTAAAGACCGCATATTTTAAAGTTTCAATATTTCCCGCTTAGATATTTTTGATTTGGTCTTAACTATTATATTATTACTTAATGTGTGCTATGCAACTATTCAGCCTATCCATCACAGCAGCAAAACGGAAATGACTTGCAGGAACATGTAGATCCTATTCAATCCTACTGTGATTTGCCACCACTAACAATTTATTTCATTGTGTGTAATCCGCTCTCCAAAAGACTGAGGCAAGAAAATTTTGATGCTACTTACATTCTTGAACTAGAAGACATAAACAGAAAGGTGCTTTGGACAAACCTAGAAATATTTTCCTGAACCTCTTTAGTTTACTATGCGTTTGAATGAGGTCACTACTAAAATTAAAATTTTGATTCAAATATAATCCTTTTTGTATCACATTATAACAATCGGATTTCTAAGTTCATCAATTTGAATTGAACATAGGTGAGTTGCTTTGGAGAAGACTCTGAATCTGACACGGGACTATTGGAGGTGAGGCACTAAAGTTTATCTTTATGATATTTATACCTCAGTATTCTCCAAGGTGCTTCTCAATTATTTCATTTTCACTTCAGGCTTTTAATAGAAGGAAGTGGGAAGACTTGGAAACAAGATCAGAGGATTCGGCTGCAACATATGGACACTGGAGGCTGTCTACATAGTCATGATAAGAAATACTCAAGGATTGCTGGGGGACAGCAAGAGGTGAGAAAGGAATTGCAATATGAAAGCCTTGTTTACCGTATAATTGGTTGAATTACAGATATCCATATAACGTTTAATTCTATAGAAAATTTGGGATGCTTACTACCTTCAGTTAGTGTACTCAACATGTCTTGGATTCGTCATATATTGAAATGTCAAGTTCTTGGGCTTGTATGTTTAGTGCAGCAACAAAAGTAGTGAAAAAAATTCTGCGGATGACTTAGCTATGCCTTTATTAAGTTTTGCTTTGACTTATGAAGTACAAGGAATATTGGTGGTCCATTTCTGTGATAATCTTGCAACTTCATGTACAATTTAACATATTTTTAGAAGAAAAATATGCAACTAATATTTCTCTCTAGAGAATTAAAGTGTTGGAATTGGATTATCACCATTATTATTTACTTTATTTTACTAGGTTTGTGGTGCTGGCGAGAAGCGTGCTGACAATGTCTGGTTGGCAGCAGAAGGTGTCTACCTTCCAGTTACCGAAAGCAAATAAAGATGATTAGCATCAATACTTTGTACCAAGTACTAATGAGTAACACGAATTTTGGAGTTTTTAGTGGCTGGCATCTGCTCTGAATTCTAATGATAGATGTAGATGACTGAAAGAGTACATGAGCGTTTTTTTGGATGATATCATGATGGTAATCTTCTTTTCATAAGCTCCCTTTCTTATGCAGTAACGGCAGATCTCTTTACCTGCTGAAATTAATTGCTGTACCTATTGTTTTGTTTATGCAAAATTTAATAATTGGTAACTCCTCTAACAGGACCAGTGTTTCAAAATGCGGATTGCATCACGTGATGCGGCCGCAATATTGCGGTTGCGGTGGTGACCGCAACCACATTACACTACAATTGTGGTATTTCACCAATAAACGTAAATTGACCGCAACATAACTGTATCAGAGTCACAACAGGTTGCAACGAGCTTAATTTCTAGTGGCAAACTAAAAGAAAATTCACACTTCAACAACTGTAACTGTGCCTGCATCCGCAGCCACAACCGCAATTTAAAACACTGTGGAGGACTAAGAAGGGAGAATTGACAGCAATGAAACTTTCTTTCTGAAGTGAAAAAGAAGTTTAATTATGCTCCACATTCAGTTCAGTCAAAACCCTTAATTTTGAAATATACTTCTTTTCATCTTGGAAGATGAACTACATTTAGAGGAAAAATCCAAATTTGAAGACGTGAAAGAATTTTACTAAATCTAAGCTTTCCAGAAAAGATTTTCAGTGCTGTGCTTTTGAAATGCATATTCTTATTGATTGAAATCCTTTCATGGCATGAGCTCATATGCCTTGATTTACAACTTCATACCTAGGCTTGATTTTTTTTTCTTTTTTTTTTTTTTTGGCAGACATACTATGTTTGATTGATAAAATTGAAGATGTAAATGTTTATTTTCTTGATAAATATTTATTATAAAAAAAGAACATATACTGATATAAACGAGACTAATCTAAAAGACACATTTATCATTTAATAATTTGTTTTAAGTAAAGATAAAATTGGTGCTGACATGCACTAAGTTAAAAATTCCACTTTTTTCTTTTTTCATTTTAAACACTTATACTAAATGTTAAATCATGGGCTATGATTCATAGTCCTTTACTTTTGAAATTGACCTCAGCCTTTACCAAATAAAGCTAAAATTCCCTTTCTATTAACATAACCTCACTTCCTGGGATGGTGCCTTGCGGTGAAGTTGGCTCCATCCTAGCTTTATCAGAAGTTCTTTGTGAAGTGGAATTTCTCTCATTGCTTTCTTGCCCTTGTGTCTTGAGTGTTTTTGTGCTGTTCAATCGGCTGGTCCCAGTGCGTTGCAGTGCCATTTATATTTGCTATTAAGGGTGCATTTGTTTCAGGTTTTGAAACTTAAATTTTATATATAATAAAAGAAGTTAAAAATTAATTTTTTTTTATAAGTTAACTCTTTTCAACTTTTCCAAAAAAGTTGAAAACTGATTTTTTTTAGAATTTGATTATTTTTAAATATTTATCCAAAGATATGAAAATTGACTTTTTTCAATAAAAAGAGATTTTTTGCTGAAAAAAGCACAAATAAATACACCCTAAATTTTATTATTTGTTAAATATGCTATAAGCAATGAGAATTTCGGTAATATTCTGATTTTACAATAACTAGTTACAACTGAATGCAGCTGCTCACAAAAAATTATTTGAACTTAAGTGTCTCAAGCTTTTTCTCATGAAACTCAAGTAATTGCTGTGCAAGTTACAAGTAGTTGTAATCAGACGCGACATTGCGACTCATGTATCTTGACTTGTAAAATTTTACTAGAGATTACGCTTATTCGTCTGTTTTTTGTCCCTTTCTATTATCCACTAATAATGAATTAGTTGAGAAAACTATGAATAATTTATAAAATGATCAAGTTCCAATTACTTTGTCATGGTGCCAAAGAAAAAGTTATGTCCCCAGAATTGGAAGAAAATACATTAATAGACGCGCCAACTCTTAGCAAAGAACTCTACGTCACTGAAAACTCAAAAGCATGGTCAAGTGTTAGGTAAAGTTTATGGAAGCCAATTGGATTCACCTCAAAGATCTTGTGGGTTTGCTCAGAGTATTTCTGAAGTCTACAGAAAAGACTTAGCAAAACTAGGAAGTCAAATGAGAAGAAACGGGTTTTCTTATGAGCCAATGGGAATACATGCAGAACATGGTGATGATACTAATGAGCCAATCGTCCCCTTCATGAAGAAGAAAAAAGGGGCATTCCAATATTGTTCCTCTGCATGGTAGTTGGCGAAGATAAAGGAAAAAAAAACCAATTTCAAGTCCTTTATGGTTCATTCTCAAGTGAGGGAAATTGTGCTCTTATGGTTGAGTGGCTTTTCTCATTCGAGAAATGATTGCATGTTCCGGGAGCACCACGTGGTTGTGCTCTCGGACCAATTATGTAAGTGTATCTTATATGGAATCCACCACTAACATATAATCTCATGTAAAATATATTTACATAATTGGTCAGGAATACAATCACGTGGTACTTCCGAACCATGCAAGTATTTCTCTTTCTCATTCACACTAGTCCAGTCAGTCTTGATAGCAGATTTTGTTTAGCCTTGCGTGGGGATGGCTATTTTACCCCTCTAGTGGGTACCCATGAGTAATGCCTATGACAGAGCAAGTAAAGGAGGAGAGATTGTCGATAGATAATTAAAATGGGTATTTTAAATATCTATTTATTAAATGGGGGTGGAGATCAGGATCATTACTCCCGTATCCGTTAATACTTGATATATAAAATACCTAAAATACCCCTACCTATATATGAAGAGTGAGTTCCATTATAATCAAAGGATTGGACCGACGAGATGGTGTTGGATTATGCATTTGTATAGATTGGCTTAATGTTGTTATTTAGATTGGTTGAATAAAAGACTGTTACTATTTAGATTTATTGTTATTTTTATTTATAGTGTTTTAAGTTGCCTGATTTATAATCTATTTGAATTATACTTGAAGCCTATTTGCAAAGCTTGGGAATTCAATTCACTCAAGAAATTGAATTCAATTCCTTATTTTGGTATCAATTAATAACATAGAATTAAATTCTCAAAGGAATTCAATTCCTTTAAAAAGTCAAAAAGTAAATCAGACCAAAATTGGTCTGATTTGCAATTTCTAACCTAATGGAATTATACTAAGAATAAAATGTCTAAAGTACCTCAACCCTATTAATACTTTTTTCCTTCTTTCTCTCCTCAATCTTGACACTTCCCCACATTCGACAAAGATTGCAGCGGCTCTTCAAACCAGAATCTCTCTCTCTCTCTCTCTCTCTCTCTCCCCTGCAGCCATTATGCATTTACGCTGAGATTTTTGTTATTTTCTTATTCTAACATAAAATAAGATAATAAGTATTGAGTAACGATATTTTGATTTTGGGTTTATGGGCATTGTTTATTTGGTTGAATTTTGGGGTGTCTTCTTCAGGTTGTTGACATTGTGCTTCTCTGCGATCAATTTATGGTCTCTTACTTTGTTGATATGTGGATTAGTCTTTCAGTTCCTTGTAGCATGTGAATCAACAGATTGCATTTTTGAGGAAATTTTTTTTGATAAATTTATTTTGTGGAGTGCTTTGGTTTTATTAATAAAGGGCATGTTTAGTTTAGTTTTAATTATGTCATATTATCTAATGATTAATTAAGTCTGTTATTAAAATATGAATTTTATTAATAAAGAGTAAAATAGTCAAGATAAATAATTCATTTGATTTTTATATACATTTCAAACAATGTAAATAAACTCAATTCTATAATTTGTTGATTTATTCCAAACATAAGAATTCAATTCCATTTCATTTTATCATTCCAAACAAGCTATGAACAATTTCAATTGTATTGGATAGATTATAAGGAACGATGACATTAGAGTTTGCCTTTATTTTCTTTTCTTTTTTTTTTAATTTTTAATGATGTGTTAGATGTCTGTAAATATTTGCAAGTACCCAAACGGGGTAGGAATGAGGCGAATTTTCACCTATAGGGCAAGGGATTAGGGGACTATCCCCTATACCGCCCTATTGACATTCCTAGCCTTATGTTAATATTATCATTTTTTTTCCTGACATGATAATATTATCATATTGCTGTTGGCCAAACACAAAATGTTAATGTATTAACACCAAATGGATAGGATACATTATAAAATAAAAATAATATTTATTATTTATTCTAATTTTTTTAGAAAGTAATGTTAAATATTTTTTAAAAATGTTTAAAGTAATAAATACTCGTCTTTTTATTAAGGGCGTCCACATATGATTTTGTTTAATTTTGAAAGAAATCTCAACCAATCAAAATTAATTAGTTTCCATGCAATATCAATCAATCTGTGTTGTTTCTTTTAAGGACCAAAATAAAATGTTAGCACATAAAAATTAAACTAAAAAACAAAGATCAACATTAGAGATATTTTACCAATAAATCATAACTCGAGTGCCACCTCTCCTTGTCCGTATATAGGGGGTTATTAGTATTGGATTAGGTGTTCTATTTACACTAGTTCATCCCTTCTCCCATCCTTGTAACTCCACTAAAAACTAGTTAGAATCAAAACAAAAAGAAAAAAAGTTAGAGATACTCTCATACAATCCAAAAAACTAATAATACAAATTAAAAAAAAACTACATTTTCTCAACATATTAAACATATAATTAAATAACAGCTCTTAAAACTATATAAAACAGCTATAAAAGTTTTTACTTAGTAATTTCTATTATTGATTAATAAGAAGTAATAGAACACAATAATGTCCTCAACTGTCTCGATCTTGGTCGTGATTAGTGCAGAAAGGAAATTTGTCGGATTTATTTATTTATTTCCAAACACCAAACATTTCGGGTTATTTAAAGTTTGTATATGTATGTCGGTGTCATTATAGCTTAGATTCATCCATGCATCGTCACTTTCGAAAATTTTCAGACCATGGCTTCAACTTTTTTCTTTTACCACATGTATTTTGTTCTTAGCAGGACAGGCACATCAACTGCTCCTACAATGACATGTCAATGTAACTTCAACGACTCCTTTCCAATTAGAATAACTTCATATCATTGTGCCCAAGCCACCGCCATGGATATGCTAGTTAATATTTGTCATGTTGAATCGCGTCCAAATTGTTAATGTAGAAATGAGTCATTAACTAAGGTCCATTTAAGTAAATAATTTATTTAAGTCCTTATATAAAAATAAGTTTTAAAAGTAATTATAAATAAATTATTTTATATTTAGATACTAAAAGTGCTTATTTAAAATATTTTAATAAGTACTTTTTTAAAAACTAAAAATTTTAACTTCTCAAAAAATAATAAAAATGAGTTTTTGAAAAGTAATAAGTTATACAATCAAATGAAAAAAAAAATAAAAACGTAACTTTTAACTTTTAAAAAATTTTAACAAAAAAAAAGTTATAAATAGTGTTATTTAAACGGACTTAATGCCTCGTAGCAAAGGCATGTATGATCTAGTCAATCACAATGTTCGTACGTGTTGCTGGCTTGACATCAATACATGGCTGTCATCTACACAGGTTTTGAATTGATATGTATGGAATTAAACTTAGAACCGGGCAGTCACATAAACTGCAAAAACTGGTGAGATTTCTATCAATGAGTTAAGCTAGAAATCAATGTAATAGGTCCAATACTACATAATCCAAAACTTTTAAGAAAATAAATATATATTTTTTTTTCATTTATATAGATTTTACTCCATCCATTCTTAACCAACGTGAAATTTTAGTTTTTACATTTACTGCATAATTGAAGATGTTTCTTGTGTTTGCGTAAAATGTAACCTGATTCAAGGGTAACTTCAATTGCTTTAGGCACAGTACCTCTGAATTGACAAAGTTATGCCACACATCCTCTGATGTAGGGTCCATAGCTGGGAGGAAACATTGATTATGGAATGTGGTACCTATAACAATTGTCTAACCTTTTCTATTAAAGGCGTGCCCGCCTTTGCAGATTTTTTCACTGGACGAGCAAAATTTAATTGCCCAATCTACAGTAAGATACTCAGATATGTTTTTTTATCACTAATTATCTCCAACAATTGTCTCTACCTTGATTCTCATCATCTGCTTCTTTTGGTTAATGCTTTTCAACATTTGCATGTGCAAAGAGCAATCATGTGCATTTAATGAATTTCCACTTTACCAAAAGAATAAAAGAAAAAGAGTAATCATATGTATCTATGAAGACCAGATATCATAGAGACATATACTAACAGTTTTACCTTGAAGTTAGAGAAAGCGAAATTAGGGGAAAAAACCTGATCATGTAGTCCCAAAATTTGACAAGAAAGTGTAGTGTCATAGATCGTTTATGATAGTAGTGACCGGGACAGCTCTTCAAAGCAAATAGAGAAAGCAGGGTCCATATGAATATCAATTTTAAGGGAAAATTCGCCTTTATCCACCATAATTATAGGTATGGATACTTTAATCTTTAACTAAAAAAATGTGTAATATGATTCACCAAATTTTTTAAATATGTATTTTAATTTTTTTATTAAGTTTCTATCGATTGTTAATAAAAAATAGTATCTATTTAAAAAAAATTAGGGAATAGAACTACACTTATCTTTTATTTTATAGACTAAAGTAGACATGACCCAAAATTTAGGGATAAAGTATATTTATTTTCTATTAATAATAGATAGAAACTTAACAAGAGGATTAAAATATATATTCAAGAAGGTTTAGAGATCACGTTATATATTTCTTTAATTCAAGCACTAAAGTATATATGACTTATAATTGGGGGAGTAAAGCGGAGTTTTCTCTAATTTTAATTTGGTTACTGTGGTCGTTGGAAGCCTAAAACTCTCTCATAAATGACGAGAACTCATGATGAAATAGTAGCCAAACACTAGCATTTTAATTGTATAGTTCAGACTTAACGAGCACCCTTAACAAATCGGACGATGATCTTTTAAATAGAGAATGGTTGAAAAGTGAGAAAGTGTGAAGTTTTTTACTCTTAAATCAATAACTTTTACTGTATGTGAATTCCACCAAGATAATTTAATGGTGAGTAATCCCTAGGAGGGTAAGCGGGTTGGTTCGAATCGAGTTTGGGGGAAAAAATCTGAACCAATCAAGTTTAATTGATTTGGATTCACAAAATTTTTTTACCAAATCTAAACCAAACTGAACAAATCAAATTCGAGTTGATTCGATTCGAGTGATTGAATTACCCGTTTGCTTTTTATTTTCAATTTTTGCCAAATAAAAAATAATCATAACACATCAAAATTTTCATATAAGCAAATTTCGTATTCTATTATAATATTTAAAGACTAAATCATTCTAATATTATTACTAACACAATTAAAAGAGTCATTCTGATCCACTACCATCAAGTGGCATTAATGTAATAGTGTCCAACTTTAACATCCATTAACACAATAAAAGAGACACAATTGTCCATACCTAAGTTCATACATCAAACAACATAGCCCATGTTACAAGTCCACAAAGCCTTACTGATTAGGATAATGGGATCTAAAGAGTGTTAATGCGTTATTGTGTTAGGAAAAAAAAGTATATGGGGTATTCAGGTCAGATTAGGTTGGGCATCGGCTTGCTAACCCCCTAATTTGATGACCGAATCAAACACTGGTTAGTTCTAATCGGATTATACCTGAATGACTCGATGATCCCAATCAATTTAATTGGTTCGGTTCGGGTCGAATTCATTGGGTTAGTCCAATCCGCTTACATGCCTAGTAACCCCCCATTTTCTCACTTTATAATCATCTTCACTTTAGAAGATTCAAATAAAAAATTAAAAAAAAAAAAAAAAACCAAAAAGATTGAAGCCGCCAGTCTTGTCTACTCAGCAAGTTTCTTTGTGCTCTAACTAAAGATGCACAGATCATAGGTAAGCCACGCGGCATGTTTGCCCACCTTGGCTGGCTGAACTGAATTAGCAGCAAAAATAGGTAGGCAAAGCTCTCCACTTGCAATTGGCTATGAACAATGTTAATACAAGTGCATTTGATCTTCCAACCATATAGACTACTACGTCTTATAAATAAGTTTGAGCTCATTTGTTGAATGACCTTCAAGGTTTAGAGTCTTAGAGACAACTTTAACATTAGTGTTGTACTCAAAAGATGTGAAAAAAATAATAGTTAGATTAAAAAAAATAAAAAATGAAAGAAGTCATCATAAACTCCCCGGTTGTTCGGACCGCTCTTAAGCCTATGAACTGTAGAAACGGACCCCATTTTCACAATAATTTTCGTGGGGCTGCATTGCTAATGCCATGGCAATATGTGAATTAATGGTGCTCGTGCCCATATTGACTGGACCCTAGACGTGTCATGTATATACAACATTATATACACAAGCACAATTGACGAGTTACAATTTACAAAGCATTGTCACTTGACTGAATTTGATTTTTCAGTGAGTGAAACAAGGTATATTGAGAAAGGGGAATGTTTATACTTAACGAGTTAGATAATTAATTAATTTTAATTATACAAATGTTAAATATGATATTAATCAATAATGAATTATACACTATTTATGAAGCCTACATATTGATTTTATATTTATATAATTAAAATATATACTTATTTAAAATTATAATCACCATATATCTCTTACTTAAAATAATATATCGATTCAATCCTTACGTAATTAAAATTCATTTACCTAAGCTGTCACTACGAAATATCAATTGAGATATATAATTCTCTATATACAAATATAAGATAACTTATTTGAAAAAATTTTATGCGTCTATTTTATAGGCTTTGGTATGAAGCTCGAACGGGCGGCGTAATTATTAAATGCAAATGCAATCGTACGGAGCTTCTCGAAACTATACTCCACATTTATTGTGGTTATTATTATTGAGAAAAAAATTGGGTTGAAAACTTGTATGAGCAATATACTCATGATGATCCTTTGTGATAAACACTTGTTCAAAAGCGGATATGCAATTAATTTATCAAAACACGTACCATTCTTCTGTATGTAATAGTCATCACATCATTGTCTATGATGCAAATTCTCAACTTCCTTGCCACCAATAAAGGAAAAACACTGTAGCTCCAACAAATGACTGACGCTACCTTTTGTACCTTCTCCTCCGCAACAAATACTTTTGGGACCTTAGTCTCAGGCGAATTAAAGAAAATAAATTAAAATCGACCCTTAACTGGCACACGACGGAAGAGTGGCTTAATTAATTATTAAAACTGAAATTCCACTAACATAAGAATATTTACACCAAAGTCAACAAAATTTAAAGCAACTAGCAGAAGATATAGCATTACAAAATGACTAACACACAATGAACATCATCTAACATCTACACAGTGGGGACAAAATACCATTGATACTTATTTGCCACGAACAGCTCAGCTATGCATTCAGCCAGATCTAATCCTCCTTCCATCGCATTTGGATCTGCGAGGAGTTGAAAGAGAAACAATGAATTCAGTAAACTAGGTCAAGTGGCATAAAACAAACATAGAGGGTAATTAATGAATTCTTTCAACCAATTAAATTAGGGGCTTAAACCTTACAAATCTGACTGCAAATGCATAACAAACTACATTCAACTCATTATCCAAGATTCCTAAAAGCTCAACACATGGAATTGACAAACCAACAGGGGAAAGATTCTCAAATAGAAAAACTGCAGTGAACAGTCCCCGTTTATGTAGAAGATGATAATGACTGCCAAACTTTCCTACATTGGCTGCAATTAGATTATTAATAATTAATAATAAAACACATAGTAGGGCCAATAGGGAGACAAAAGTGTACTATGGTTTGAAAGTGACTCCTTGAATGTAGGGACGCTAACATCAATAGTTTGACTGAAGCAACCCTACGATTGTCCAATTTTTCATGTCATACCCCTTATTGGGAGGTATCCCACAATCCTTGCATAGTGTTCACAAATGACAAGACTCAACTAATACAGGTGATTTGTCCATTTCTATAGCTCAGAGGGTATCATTTTCAGTTTAGAAACAGTGAGCTTTTCGTGTTGGATGGATTCACATTCATGCTCATGCCATGAACACAGAATCTGCCCTTAGAACACACCCAAAAGACAAAGCAACCAGAAAGAAAGAATGAAACCAAAAGAGAAACCAGAACTAGAAATAATTTTATAACTATCTATTAAGATTTTGACAAATGCTGGTAACAAACTAGCTATAGGCATGAGAGCTCAAGAAGGATTGTGAAGTGAAGACTAACTTCATGGTTCATTCTCTTCAAAATGGAAGGCTCTTCGAAGTCGAACTTGTGCTGAGTGACTTAAAATGATCCGAGGGAACGATATCTTGAGGCAAATTGGCCCTCTTTACAATCTTCCTCATGTTGTTTTGCAAACTCTGCTGGACTAACTGCTTCACTGCTTTATTCTCCTCGCTGATCATATCCTCCTCCTCCTCCTCCTCCGAACCCTCTTTTCCTCCTCCATCCGTCTTTGCACAAGACGATGAGGAGCCGCAAATAGGGGCGGAGACCGTTGCGCCTAAATTTCAGCCAAAGCTCCCCAAGACCTGCTTCCCTTTGTCTACCCTCAAAGATTCCAATATCCTTGATGCCCTTTTCTGAGCCAATGTGGTGCCAAGAAGGGACAACTCAAGAAGTGATGACACAATCCCTGCCTCAATCATGGCCTGCCTATCACCATAGGACTTGTGAGCCATTACCATCAAAACATAAGATGCCTTTTCTTGGCATTCTGGTGAATCTGTCCAATTCAACACATCCACCAGGATAGGGAAAGCTTCAGGGACAGCACTAATGGCTTTCCTACCCTCTCGAATCGACACCAAATTGCTTAAGATCGCGAGGGCTCTCTCGGTCACTTCCATGTCTCCTATTGAGTTTATCAGAAATGGGACCAAATCGGTTTCCAAAATGAATGAAACATTGGCTGGGAAGATTGAGAGATTGTACAGTGCTCTGAGAGCATCTTGTTTGGCTTGGGGGCTTGTTTTATCGTCTAAATTTTGAAGGGTTCTAACTAGGAATGGTACTGCGGCAGAGGACCCAATTATTGGTTTGTTCGAATCCAAAGCACTCAATCCGAGAAAATTTGCAACTATTGCCTCAGAAACCGATGAATCTACAGAATCTGGAGATTCAATGAGCTTCAACATTTTGTGAACAGACCCAACTTTCACAATAGCCGCTTTATTGCTGCAGAAAAAAATAATCCACCCAAAAAAAAAAAAAAGAGAGAGATCAATTTTTTATGACCAAATAGCAGAATGTGGAAAATTAACCACGAAAATTTACTTGATACATGCACAGTGGAATTTGAAAACAGAGCAGCAGAAAATCACAAACTTGTAACAAAACCACCAAAATTAAAAAACACGGGCTTGTCATTTCAACAACTAAATCACCCAAAAAAAAATGCAAAAAATGACAGGAAAAAAAAAAGTTAAAAGTAGCCACAGTAGAACAAATGAAAAAAGAAAAATGATCAAACTTTAATGGATTTTTTTGTTGATAGAAATCAAACTTTTATGGTTAAATCGCCAAAAAAAAAAAAAGAGGTAGTTGATTAGACGAAGCAACAAACGGTAAAAACTGGCATCAGAAAAAATTTTGCTTGATGCATGCAAAGTAGAATTGAAAAATAAAGCAACAGAAAATCACAAAGCCATATTAATATTAATAATAAAAACCACCAAAATTTAAAAATCAAACAATGTGCGAAAATAGCAAGAGAAGAATCAATGAATTAATGCGCGAAAATTGACAGCAAAATAAAAAGTTGGACCAAAAATAAAAAGTAAGAAGAACGAAATCAAAATACTTGAAGCGCAATTAAGAACACAACATGTTAATCATTAAACAATAGTCTAACACAAAAAAAAAAAAAATCTAAAAAAAAACAGAACATAAAAATTGAAAACGACACATAACAATTCAACCAAAACACAAAGCCCAAAAAAAAAAAAAGAACAGGAATAGAAGCTCACGCATCATTTCCGATTCCAAGGTTGAGCAACGCGTAGAGCGAAGCTACCCGAGAATCGAGGTCTTCGGAATCGAGCATTGCGACGAGCGGTGGGATGGCTCCGAGCATCGCCAGCGTCACTCTAATCTCCGAGTCCTCCCTCGCCAGCCTCCTCACGGCGGAGGCTGCGGCGGCTCTTCGCGCAGCAGGCGAATCGTCCTCCGCCGGCGGCCGGAGTTCCTCCACGAGGCGCTTGAGGTCCTCCAGAGCCTCCTCCTTCTTCTTCGTCTCTGCGTCCGCCTCCGAATCCGCCATGCTCAGGAGATCCGAGAGCTTCTCAGACCGCGTCGCATTGCGCCTCGGGTTCGGGTCTTCGGAGTCGGAGTCGGATCTGGCGGTGGAGACGGAGGAGTCGGTGTGGTGGTGGCGGCGGGTGGTGGCGCTGCCGCAGCTGAGGGCGTCGAAGATGATGCGGCGGAAGGAGGCGGCGGAGAGGGAGTTCCATAGGCGGAATTGGCCGGCGACGGCGGCGGAGGAGGACTTGGTAGGGTGGTGGTGGTGGCCAAGAACGAGGGATCCGACGTCGTTCCGGTGACAGTTTGCCATTCTCCGGCGACCTACATTGCAGAGAGAGACAGAGAGAAAATGGTTTTTTTATAATAAATTTAAGAAAAAAAAAGTGTTTTTTTTTTAGAGTGCAGTGAGTGCAGAGCGCAAAGAAGGAAGAGACCGTTGAGACCACGTTTTTGCTTTGTTTTTGGCTATTCATTTATTTATGGACTTAGCGAACCGAGTGAGTGTTTGTGTGTTTGTGTTATTCGATTCTGTACTCTTGGTACTGTGTTTGACGGGGTGACACCCAAAATTACACACTCAATTTTTACCTTTTATTTTTTTTAATAAACCCCAAATTTCTCCAAAAGAAAAAATAAAATTGATATATTGTATGTATAAATTATATTATTATTCAATTATATATTTTTATTTTTAAGATTTTTAAAATAATAAATAATAGAATTAAATATTTTTATTGATATAATAATATATAATTAAATATTTATATAAATTTTTTTATACTAATAATATATTAAAATTAAATTAAAAAAATAAGCATTTGACTGTGTTAATTTTTGAGAAATAAAAACTTTTAAGACTAACGTGTTTGGTGAACTGTGGTTAAAAATTAAAAAAATGAGAAGTGTTGCATAGCAATATAAATAAACATATAAATAATCAAAATTTTTGACAGAATATATGATAATAGTTGGATAATATAAGGTGATGAGATCCATTCTTTTATCTAAAAATTAATAATAATATCATATCATTCTAATAATAAAATTTTTGCATAAATTCTAGTCCATTATTTTTCATAACAAATCTAATATAACTGAAATTCTTTATTATTTAAGCACTACATTAGGGTTTTAAATTATTGTATCCGATGTTATTTTTATGAATTTAAGAGTTTGTTCTTTATTTTTAACTTTAACAGATACGATTTAAGTTAGAATAATTCATTAGTGCAAAATTTGTATAGCACTAATGATTTCTTTTTGCAATACTCAAATATAATTTCTTTTAAAAAGAATTACTTAAATTAATTAAGCAATTATTTTAATTTTATCTATCTAAATAGGGAATTTTTTTTTTCCCTTAGACGTGTAACTGCTTGCCTAATTTTAGAATGAAAGAAATGATTAAATAAAATCCTCCGCTTCTAGAATTAAATCACATTATATGTAATTTTGATTTGGGTTATAATATTTAGCTTATTTTATTTATATCAATAACAGTTTTTAAAATAAAAAAGTATTATATTTGAGCATTTTTATTACAAGCAATAGCTAATTGTTTTAGAGATA
Source organism: Pterocarpus macrocarpus (assembly GCA_031439585.1). Classification (NCBI taxonomy): domain Eukaryota; kingdom Viridiplantae; phylum Streptophyta; class Magnoliopsida; order Fabales; family Fabaceae; genus Pterocarpus; species Pterocarpus macrocarpus. Next base: position 38,275,696 of record CM062514.1, read on the forward strand.
ATATTTTTCTAAATTAAATTTAACTATTAAATATTATTATATACTATCAATAAGTCATTTCATATCTTTTTAATAATTTACTATACATAAGTAATTTTTTTATACAATCTAAATAAAATAAATTACCATAAAATTATTTTTCAATTAATTCTTTTAAACATAAAAATTGATTTTTTTATGTGAATGAAATTGATTTTATTGTAATCAGTTATATAAAAAACGATTTAATTATTTTTATAATTGATCAATGAAATAATTTATTTTAATAGTTAATCCAAATACATCCTGAAAAAAGGCACCTGGTGTTGATTATGTTAAATAATTAAGTCTTGAATTCCGAATTGATCCAGAAAAAAATAGGCTAGATTAAAAATAATTAGATATGCTTTTCATAAAAAAAAAAATGTTTCATTAAGTAAAATTTGATTAAGAGATGATTAAGCCTTCCAATTGAACCAGTCAACTAATTAATTTATCAAATTTTTAATTCAATAATAACTCTTTATTTATTTATTTATTTGATTAACTCTTTATTTATATTGATTACACAAGAGTATAAATTTATATAATATAATTTCTAGCAAATTACTTAAACTCTTCTACCAGAGATTCGCATTCTTTTTCTATGTTTGGATTGAGAAAATAAAAGTAAGAAATATAAGGTTATGTTTAGTTTGCTATTTTTCATTTTTATTTCCACAAAAAATAGAAAATAGATGACAAAATATATTTGGTTCTCATTTTTCAGATATATTTTCACAAAATATCTCCTAAAACAACCGAAAACGTGAAAATGCCAAATCCATGTTTTCAGTTTTTCACTTTGATTGTTGGAAATATTTCTCATCTGGAAGCAGTGGCACTATGGTAATAATAAGAGCTTTTTTGCTTTTTCACTTCCATCTCCCCAGTTCGAATCCAGCAACAGAGAAATGAGTTTTATTTTTTTTAACACAGCCCTAACAGGGCAAATCACCTCTTCTTTATCAATTTCATTTGGCCTCCATCTTTCCTCTAAACCATTTTCGCTGCCATCCTTCCCCTAAAGCTCGCCTCTGTTCGCGATTCACCGTCACCGCCGCTCGCCACTCACCATCACCGCTGCTCACCGCTCACCCTCGCGTTGCTCGTTGCTTGCCCTCACGCAGCTTGCCTTCGCTGTAGCTCGCCCTCCCAGCACGCCGTTCGCCCATCGCTTCATGCCGCTCACGCTGCTCCTTGCTTCCCTTCCTCTTCCCTGTTTTCGCACGTTTTTGGTAAGGTTTCATTTGATTTTTTGGCCTTATTTTTCCTCTTTTTCCTTCCTAAAACGGTGGTGGCTTTTTGCAGGGACACGGTGCTGCTCACTGCCGCTCGTTGCTTCCCTTCCCCTCAGCCCTGTTTTGTGGTTGTGTTTGGTATGGTTTCTATTTTATTTTTTTTTTCCTCCTCTTTTGGCTGGTTGAGGCTATTTGATGGATCCTATTTTTGCTTGCTTGTGATTGATGTTGTTCAAGGAATGGTTCTGGTTGCTTCTTTGAGGGAATGCTTCTAATTGATGCCTTCTTTTTTGGCTTGTTTTATAGTTGGCTTCTTTTTGGATTTGCACTGATTAATTTTATTTTAGACAATTGGATCTTGATATGTTAATTGCTAGTATGTTCACCATATTTGATTGAAGTTTTTTAGTTTATATTTGTCACTGAAATGAATTGTGAAGAATTGGGAGTTTAGGCTTTAAAGTGTTTTGGTTTGGTGCTGCTAATAAAATTTGGTATTTAAAGTGTTTCAGTTAGGATGCATCTTGAATGGCTATGGTTGATGTTGTCCATTGGTTCTGTTAAAACAAAGAGTGGCAATTGAGAGGATGAATAGAGTTTGATTTGACAAAGTTAGAGGCCTTTTCTTTTCTTCATAAAAATATGTATGAAAGTGGTTGTCTCTCAACTAAGATTATAACCTCTCTTTTTAGGTGTTTCTGCTGTTTTATGCTTCTATCTATTCTGTTTAATCGAAAATATATTCAATATTGTGGGGCAAGTTTCTCTTCTGATTTTGGCATCCTTTCTTTCATAAGCGTCCATTTGTGTGAACAACTTGATGCCTCATTTGTTTTCATTTTAAGCTCTAAAGTACTTTTGGTGATAGGATATTCTTTTCTCTATTTTTCTATTGGAATTACATAAATCTGCTACTTCTTTTTTATTATTCTGCGTGTATTTATGGCCTTCAATGAGTTATGTTTGATAGTAATGCCTTCTTGTATGTTTCTATACCTAATAAAATATGGATTTATTAGCACAAAATGAGTGGAAAAAGTGTGAAGGGGGATAATAAAGAATGGTCAGCACAGAACACGAAAGCATTCATAGAGATTATTTATGATCGTGTCAAGAAGAAGCTATTACAAGCATCAACTTTTAAGAAGCCAATATGGGAATATACCAATAATGAATTGACTTTAATTAGTGGAGAAAATTATGGAGTAGAAAGGTTGATGAGTAAGTTTAATCGCTTATGCTTGCAACATCATGAATTTTCAGCTTTATTAGCTAGAACTGGAATTACGTGGGATTCAGAATCTAATAAAGTGAATGCTCCAGAAGAAGTATGGGAAGACATGTATACGGTTAGTTTTGTATTATTGTTTATTATATTGTTTTATGTATTGGTGACAGGGTTGAAAATATTTACTTGTATTTTGCAGGAAGGAAGGTTCTATAAGCAATTTAAGAAGCATGGATTTGAATACAATTATGAAGTCCTTGGTGAGATCTTTAATAGTAATACGACAACATGAAAATTGAGTCATGCCTCTACTAAAGAGCCTCCTACATCAGATGAAGAGAAAGAGTTAGAGGAAGATTTTCTTTCAAAAGGTGTGCATGTGGCCGCACATATTGTTGATACTGATGGTGATGACCCAGAAGAAACAAGCAAAAGAAAGAAGATTGTTGGGTCTTCAAGTGAGTGCCGACGTAAAGAGGCGAAGAATACAAGATTGGATAAATTTAAATCTGCATTAGAGAAATGGGCTGAGTCAGTGAGTGCACGTATAGAAGAATCAAAGGCGAGGATGGAGAAATATAAATCACATGGTAGTCAGGCTACTAGTCCATTGTCAGATCCTTATTCTATTGAGGCATGCATGGGGGTGTTACATTCTATGCAAGATGTTTCAAGGACAATGTACAACAGAGCTATGGCAAAGTTTATACAAGCAGAATGGAGATGCATATTTATGACGATGGAAGAAGATAGAAGGACGGAATGGCTTGCTGATCTTGAATAGTTTGCTTTAGATAATTTGTATCAATTTATGGATGTTATGTTATGTTTTAAAGACTTGGTTTTAGGCCTTTTCTCATGATTGCTAGACTTTATGTTATGTTTAAAGACGTTATGTTATGTTATGTTATGTTCCAGTATTTGTATCAGTTTATGACTTGAATATTTGAAAAACTTGTGCTATGATAGTTTGAATTATTATTATTTGCATGTCTATTTTATTACTATTGTTATTAGCACTAATTGATTGATTATTTATTCATTTGAATAGGAAAATATATCTATTTCTGAATCAACTGATAATTCCGATAGCATGAGTAGTGATGATTCAAATGAATTAGATGATGAGATAGGAGATCTTATTATGGTTCGATTAATGATTGAATATGAAAGGAGCTATGTTGATATGATACCTTGCAAAACTTCTGCCTTGACCAAAAGGATGTATACTTTTGAATTTTTGACAGGCCATGAAGCTAGATGTTACAAAAATTTTTGAATGGAGAAACAAGTGTTCATAAATTTCTGCAATGCTTTGAAAGAAGTTGCAAATTTAAGTGATAGTAAAAGGGTAAGTGTAGTGGAAGGGGTTGCTATCTTTTTTATCATCGTGTGTCATAATACGCACCACCGAGTTGTTGCTGAATGCTTTCAACATTCAATACATACTGTAAGCAAATGATTTAGAATAGTTTTAAGAGCAGTATGCAAGTTGGGCAGATATATTATTCAATCCCAGAATCAAGAGACTACTCATCCACACATTCTGAATAACTACAAATACTTCCCGTATTTTAAGGTAATTATGCACTCATGTTTTAATATTTATTGAATATATGTAACTATTGTTGAACTAAAATATTATTTACATTTATTTTATGAAGAATTGCGTTGGTGCTATTGATGGCATGCATGTATCTGCTTGGGCTCATGCTTCTAAACAAACTGCATTTCGTGGAAAAAAGGTTTTAATAACACAAAATGTGTTGACAGTGTGTGATTTTGACATGTTATTCACCTTTGTTTATTCTAGATGGGAAGAGACAATAAATGATTCTAGAGTATTTTTAGATGCATTAAAACTTGAAAATAATTTTCCAAAGCCTAGTGGAGATAATGTCTTATTACATTGTATTGCTTTTTTTCCCTTTCTTATTAGTAGTTATTTGTTATCTAAAATGTTCTTGGATTCTATGACAGATCAATTTTATCTTGTTGATTCTGGATTTCCTAATATGTTTGGCTATCTTGCTCTATTTCGTAGTACAAGATATCATTTGCGTGACTTTCGTGATAGAGGACGAGTATGAGGTAAACATGAATTGTTCAATTGTAGACACTCTTCATTGAGGAATATTATTGAGAGGTGTTTTAGTGTTCCAAAGACAAGGTTCCCAATTCTAAAATTGATGCCAAATTACCCTATTAAAAGACAGAGGTAAATTCCCACTGCTTGTTGCACCATACATAATTTTATTCGAATGCAACATGGCACAAATAGATTATTTGGTGATTACTCTGGAGAAGACATGATTGTGGAGGAACAGAGTTTTAAGGTAGATCAAGAGGGTGTTAATACTAATGCTACTGAAGCAACTCAAATGGCACAAGTTAGGGAGATAATTGCCAATCAAATGTGGGATAATTATCATCGATGATTGATCACTATCACTTTGTATTTTGTTGGAGGATGATGTATTTCTTTTTATCTTTTTTGTTTGTATGTTTTAGCTGCTTGACAAGTTGAAGTATAACAAAGAATGCAATATTTATTAATTATATGATAATTGATATTAATAGTAAAATTACTTAAAAATGAACAATTTATTTTATTCTTAACCTTAAAATTTTATAGAATTATTTTATTTTAATAAATATTTTTAAGTTTATCTCAAATTTGCAAATAATAAAGTTCACCTAAATGTAACAAAAATATAAATAACATTTTTTATTTAATAATAAATATAATTTTATTATTTCAAATTTAATTTTAAAAATATATTTTAAAAATAGACAAACTAAATATATTTTCATTATTTTCGCTTTTTGAAAACAGACAAATCAAACCCATTTCCTAAATTCAAAAAATTTGAAAATAAAAATTCTCTTTTAGAAAGTGAAAATAGAAAATGAAAATAAGAAATATTTTCACAAACCAAACATTACCTAATCTTTTAAAAAATTAAAATCTTCTTCTTTTCTACTTTAGTATATTTTATAATTAAAATACATAATTACTTAATATCCCTATTCGCAAACATGATATGATGAGGGGAACCAAAAGTTAAAATTGCAAACCCATTATTAGTATTTAATTTTTCATGGAAGGAATTTCATTCTATGATTTCTGCTAATTTTGTCTTTTGCACTAAATTTTCTGTGTTTTCAAGCTTTCAATATACTTTTTTTCACAACAAAAATTATATATATATATATATATTTGGCAACCTAAACGTGTCACGTTTCTTTAATTATTTAATGTGCATGAAAACGGGCAAGGAAACAAAAGCTGAATGAACTTGAATTAAAAATAAGAGCTTGGAAGAGAAGCCACATGGGGTGTGTGTATGTACACTATAGTGTACTATTGTACAAATGCTGTCGTTATTGCTAGCCAGCTAATCATATGGATCAGGGAAGCTTCCTGTGGGGGCCACATGTCTTTGACAATTGACATTGTAAGACCCAAAATTGTCTTCGATCAAGTGAATTTGGTTTGAGGGTGTATTTCCACAATAGTAGATGAGCTCGCACTAGAACAGGACCCCGAATGTGTGAACTGAGTTGTGGGCTCACAGTCCATGTCAGAAGACTAGGTGTTAAAATCTGTGCATGCTCTCTGATGCATGTGAATCTAATTCCAAGGAGCAAAGGCTGACTTATCCAAATAGCAAGCCAATATTTGTTTATTATTTATTTATAAACTTCTTTAATTTTGTTATGAATATATATTATTTTAGAGTAAAATCATATATTAATTCTCAAAAAATGTGATATGATTATATCGATCCTTTAAAAATTATTGTCATTATATAAATTTATTAAAGATTCAAAACAAATAGATAATCAGCCGATTAATATCAATGTCATTTACTTTAATCTTCAAAAAAGATAAATATAATGGTATTTTAAATTTTTTTAAAAATTTATATGATAACAATAACTTTTGAAAGACTAATATGATAACGTAATTATCTTTTGAAGACTAAAATTCTTTTATCATTCAAAATTTAATTACGAATATAATTTACATTTTGAACTCCAATAATAGAGTCTTAATAGATCAGTACTTAAAAAAATTGCATACACATTAGTTGTTAAAAGTAACTAATCAATGTGTTTCGAATTTTGTATTTAAATAATATTATATTATTGTAGGTGAATTCTTTTCTAATGTATGTTAAATCTACTGAGTTTAAGCCTAAGCAAATTGCCCTATCGAAAAAAAAAAAAAAACTCATGAGCAGGTTGCGTTTTAAAAAAAGGGAAAAAAAAAAAAAAAACCAACCCATTGCTTTGCAGAGCCAATCAAGTCCAAAAATATCTCAAATCTGACCTTACGTAACTACTAAACATCCTTCGTGTAGTTATTAAAAGACGAAAGAGGATATTTCTTTGTCATTTTATTTGGCAAAGTGGTCACATCAAAGAAAGATATGAGAATTAACATTCCTAGCTCGTCAATGAAGCCAAATCTGTCTCCTGAAGTAGGGTGGGAATGATTGAGTATTAGGTAAAGATCGAAACAGTTTCACTTCTAACATTTTTATTTCGGTGATGTTTAGGGTTTAGGTTTAAGGCTTGCAAAGAATAATAATAAAAGTGGAGATAAAAACATAAAAGAACTTAAATTGATTGAACATTCTCCACCGTACACATGTTCTAAATATTAAATGGTGTACCTATATACACGTATGGGATTAAGCATAATAACATAAACTAACATAATACTTTATTATTTTATTAAATATTTGATGTAAGTATTATTAAATGGTGTATCTATATACACATATTGGATTACATAATAGTATAAACTCAAATTGATTGTATAAGTTAGATTTTCTCTTTTTCTCTATTTTGTTTTTTGTTTTAGCTTTTTAAGAGTATCTCCACTCCCTATTATAAGAGAATGAGATTAATCTTTTTTTAGTATGGTCAGATTTACCTGCTCAACTATAGTTCTATCTAAGAATCGAATTGAGGTCCTCTCTAATATAATAGTGTGCCTCTACCAACTATACTAACTTTCTTGTTGGTTTTCTCACTTTTGTTTACTTTTTTATATTTTATTAAAAATGAGAAGGAATCAATTTATAGCACATTGTAAGTAATATACAATATCCACCATTTTACAACACCCACCATTAGATACCATTGAAGATTCATATATTATAAATTATGTACATAAAATTTTATATTTATTCAAAATCATTTAATATATTTTTCATGTACACCGTTGAATTATAATTACTTATCATGAAGATTATTTATATCAAATTTTTTGAAAATTGAACATCAATAAAAATGTAATCAAATAGCTCTTATTCATATACATTTTTAACATATAAATTACATTAATTTTTATGTGTATAAAAAGTATATCAAATAATTTTAGATTAATGTGAAATTTTATAAAAATAATTTATAAAATATAAACTTATGATCCAACAGTGGATTTTGTAAAAAATTACACCAATAAAAAGTTATTCAATAGTGTAAGAACAACTTAAAGTTATACCGATATAATTTGATTCTAACCATACACATTTTATGTGTGTGTGTGTATGTGTGTGTGTGTAAAAGAACTATCTAATAACATTTTTATTGATATTCAAGTTTTTAAGAATTTGACACGAAAATCAATATGATAGATAATTATAATTCAATAGTTGGATCAATAAGAATTATATGTAAAATTATTAAATATGGAAGTATGTCAAGTCTTGCATTGGTGTCAATCAATCCCTTCTCATTAAAAATAAAAAAATAATTATTCAAAAATATATAAATAAATAATACTTAATATAAATTTTAATCATATATAATAAAAAAATTATGAAATATTTTCAAAATTTATGAATAAGATTAGCACATATTTAAGTAATAACATTTATCTTAATTTTATAAATAAATAATTAAAAATTATAATTTTATTGTAATTATTTCTATATGTTGTAGAAGGAGACACAAGCAAAAAATAAAATAAATTAAAATATACCAGAAAGTGTATTCTGTGCTTGTTAATTTTTTATATTTTAATAAAATAAAAATAATTATGTAAAAATACATAAATAAATAATAAATATTCAATATAATTATAATTAAAAATAATAAATATTTAGGTAACAATATTTATAAAGGATTTCACAATTGAAAAATTAAAAGTTAATATTCTTATTATAATTTTTTTATATTTTTTCCCTGTGATTATACGTATTTGTGATAGAAAAAAAAATTATATCATATTATGTAATACAGTGCTTTATAATGTCAAATCAAATATTATACGGTATTAAAATTTTAACATAACCTATACTATCAAATTTTAAGTTATCGAACTTTATATTTGTTAGACATGCTAAACAACCCCTAAATTTAAAAGTGTATTGTAGAAATTGTAATAATAATATTCTTTCTTTGGAAAAGAAACACTTTATTCTTAAATTATAAGTCATATATACTTTACTTATTATATTTTGAAAAGTTGCAAATCGATCCCTGAATTTTCTTAAATATGCACTTTAGTTCTTTTATTAAATTTTCGTTGATTGTTAAAAAATAATAAATATATTATATCTTCTAAACTTTGGATCATATATATTTTGGCTCTAAACTAAAAAATAATATGTATTCTAATACTTTAAACTTTATTGAATATGTACTATTTTTATTAATAATAGATTGAAAAAATTAATAAAAAGGTTAATTTACATATTTAAAAATATTCAATAGTTAATTTGTATCTTTTCAAAATATAGGGAATAAGATACACATAGCCTATAATTTAGAAGGAAAAAGTAATTTTTTGTTTCTCTAATTTTTGAAAAAATCTTCAAAGATGGAATTCAAAGTAGAAACTAACCACAATGAGAATTCCGGGCATGCATGTGCACTTTTTCATTGGTGACGTTAAATTTTTCTAGAAATGATCAAATAACAAAGTTATATTGATGCCATGTTAGGTCAAAATTAACAATTCACTAAAAAGAAAAACACATTCTTAAATTATTAATTTATTAAATCATATTTTTTATTCTTAAATTGAGTAGTTATCCGTATCATCACATTCTTAATTACATTGTTGCACTCTAGCAGCCGGGTTTGTCAGATTCAATATATTGAAGTACTGCACAGGCCTGCAGGCTTGAAGATCACAAATATAAAACACCCAATGAAAGTATCTACGACTAGTTAATAGAAATTCTACGCATGTACGTTTATTCATTTGTGACATTAAATTTTTCCATGATAATATTTAGAAATGATCAAATATCAAAATTATATTTATTTTATGTAAATTATTAATTTATTAACTCACAGTTTCTTATTTTTAAATTAAGTAATTATCCGTATCATCAAATTAATTCTTAATTACATTATTGCACTCTGGCAACCTGGTTTGTCAGGTTGAATATTCAAATACTGCACATGCGTGCAGGCTCCAAGTTCATAAATATAAAACACCTAATGAAAGTATCTAGGACTAGTTAATAGCTATTATGTTCAACTTTGTAATTAAGATAATGAGAGTGTTGCCTAACTTCAAGCATGCCTCATTATTTTGTTTGACCTTTTCATCACTTTATATCAATTCTTTAAGTTGATTTATAAAAAAAAAAAAAACAAAATTCTATTTGAGTATTGTCATGATTAAAAAAAGTTTTTTCAATAATTACTCTTTTTAGAGTTTGTTCTCCTTAAAATTACAGTTGACTTGCCATTGACCCGTTGGTAATTCTTTATATTGAATTTAAATCGTCTTTCCCGTGATTAGCATATAATGGCTACAATAATCATTAATTAAATGTATCAACACCCCGCCCCCTTCCCACAAAAATTAAATAAATTCAACAAGTCTGCAGCTTGCTAAGTTGGCAAAACCCAATTTTGGATATGAAAGTGCTGTTAACGTTAGGGGTTTAATCTTCAGCGCATACTTTGGTAGAGATGGGTTTAAAATCTTCACCTGAAATTGAGACATAGTTGTAATAAAAAGATGACATCTGGGTTGGGTGGGGTCTATGTTATGTAACTAATCTCAGAACTCAAAACTTGGAAATATGGGACAAGGAAGAAGGGACGTTTGGGAACTTCCGAGTTCTGAGTTTAATAGAGTTCACTTCTTTCCTATCACAAGTTTTTAAGTAGTGAAATTAGTTATCTAACATAGACCCCGTTTGAGTTAGATGTCATCTTCTTATTACAACCACATTAGATTTTTAGATGAAGATTTTGAACCCATTTTCACCAGATCATGCACCTTATATTCAACAAATCTGCATACGATTATTGTTTTTTTTTTCTCGGTGATTAAAAGTTTTTGAGGAGAGAGATATATCAAGAGAAATATTATTCAAATTTAAAATTAAAGTATGCTATAAATCTTATCAAAAACGTTTAATAATATTTTCAATAGCATATCAATAAAATTAACATATTACTCAAGTTTAATTTTATTTATAAGCATTATTCGATCTTACTGTTTGAGTGAATTTCTATTTCGTCTATGTCTTTTTTTTTTCCAAGGCAAATCCTAACATGATTTCAGATTCTACTGGATTGCAGTTGGAGATATAAATGAGTTTAATTATTTATGAATTATTTGACCAATGCTTGTTTAAACTTTCTTTAAAAAATAAATAAACAAACCCAAGCCTGATTTTAGAATCCATCATATAAATGAACTAAGTTAAAACTTTATATGCTTAGGGTGTGTTTAGAGAACAAGCCAATGAGGTGAAAATTTATAAGAAGCGAAATTTTCATGAGATAAAAAAAAAAAAAAAAAGTTGTTTGGTATACCATTAAAATAAAGGAGCAAATTTTGAGGCAAGAAAATTTTTTCCTCATTTAAAGTATGTATCGTAAGAGAGTAAAAATAGGGAATAAAATTTCATAAAGTAACTTCATACATAATATTACACACAAAATTATTCTAGGAAATTTTTTACCCCCATTTTACCCATAGTACAATTTTACTCAATAAAGTTAGTGTAACATATATTCCTTCCCTTCTCTACTTGCCTCCTTAATTATTGTTCTCTTCAGTCATGGTTCATTCTTTTCTTTGTCATAATCATGGCTGCAAAGCCAAATCCGCACTATTGATGAGTTTGAATAATGATGACAACTCTAACGACAAGTTTGAACAGCAACGATGATGTGAAGGTAATGGTTATGGCGATGAGGATGATAGTCTTCTGCGATGAAACGAAGCAACGACGATGATGGCTCTAGCAACCAAGTCAAACAACCAGCGACGGAGGCTGAAAAATTTTTTTTAAACGCCAAAGAATTTAGCATGTATATTAGATAGTGATGATAACTAAATTAAAATTAACTAAACATCAGTTATATAAATTTTAAAGTAAATAATTAATACCATAAAATAATTTAAAAGTAAATAACTGAAAAATATTTTATAATATTAAATGTATTAACTTAAAAATAATTTTCAAGCAGTATCTTTTGTTTGATTGTATGAAAAAATTATTTTTGTATAATAAATTACTAAAAAGTATATGAAATGATTTATTTATATTATTTTATATTTAGGGTTATTTTAGTAAGAATATTATAATTCTAAAATAATATGATTTTACTTATAATCAAAAGCTACAAAAATGTGCTTTTACTTATAAGTGGATTTTACACTTAAAATTAATTAGAATTTTTGGCTTACAATTCATCCAAATTTTTTATCCAAATATGTGAAATTATTTTAAAAAAAATTTTACTTTAAAAAAAAATTCTTGTATTCCCAAATATACACCTAACAATGTCAAAAATTTTGTAAGCATCCTTAGAAATTAAAGCAGGGCCTATAGTTAACAAATCCATTGCTTGATAATTTAACCTGCTATTCACCTATTGTAATTGTTTATCTATTGTAACAAAAAATATTTCCATTCTAAAATGGTGCTCAATTTTGAGGTGATCTTGTTGGTGTTTAGTTATTTTTAATTAAAAAAATAAGCTAATTGACTTTTAAGTTGGAGGTTTATGTATAGTAGCATCATTTATGTGGAGTAATCTATTCAGACTTAAACCTATTTTTCAGGAAAAAGAAAATCTCTCTATATATGTATGTAAGTTAATTTATCCCTTTTTTATAAATCTAGCTAAGGGAATGACCAACAAGTTACATCTGAAGCGGCAACTATATCAATTGAAGATGGTGGAAGGTGGGATTCTCGTGGAGCACATGAACATGTTCAATGGCATTATTGATCAACTACAGAAGATTGATGTCAAGATTGAGGAAGAAGACAAATCCCTTTTGCTTCTGACCTCGCTTCCCAATTCGTAGGATAGTTTGGTCAACACGATACTATATGGAAAGAACACAATGAATTTGGAGCAAGTGCAGGCAAATCTTTTGTGCCATAAAACTCAAAAGAAGCAAAAAGTGGAGGATGGGTATGGATCTATGTTTGTTGCTCATGATGGTAATTGGAAAGGATATGCATCTGATGGAGGACAAGAAAAAGGCAAGACGAATTCCAATATCAGAGGAAAAGGTGTTCGGTGCTATCACTGCAAGGAAATTGATCATGTGAAGAAAAATTATCTGCACTTCAAGTCAAAGGATAATGAAAATGATCATGTTGGCAATATGAATAAGGTAACTGATTATGGAGATCTCCTCACAGTCTTCGAAGGTAGAATTACTTATTCTCAAGATTGGATTTTAAATTCTGGTTCTGTTTTGCTTATGTTGCTTTGCTAGGTTATTGGTTTTGGAATTGTGAAAAACAAGATGTTTGATGGAGTGATGTACAATTTGGGTGGAGTGACTTATGTCCCAAATTTGCGTTGGATTCTAATTTTCATTAGCTAGTTAGTCGCTACTAGTTGTAAGGTCAATACTACTCAAGGTCGAGACTGAAATCACCCACAATAGAATAGTCTTAATGAAAAGAGAAGTAAGCAATGATATATTTTGTCTACTAGGTACAAATATTATGGCCTCAAAGTATTAGAAACATGTCGCAAGGAACAATATACATACATATAAATGAATATATAAATAAATAAATAAATAAATATATATATATATATATATATATATATATATATATATATATATATATATATATATATATATATATATATATATATGTTGAGCTATGGATGCAAAAGCTTGTGTATGTTTCTGGGTTGTAGACGGATATGTGGGAAAATGTTTTGCTATTAGAGAGATTGGTTCGAGATCGGAGGTCGGTCTTTGAAGTTGGATTGTAGTTCACTCCAATTTGCACAACTACACATATTCCTTGGCTAGGATATTTTGAATCAGGTGGAGTGAAGAACTATTGCTGATTTTGGTTGTGTGTAGCTAGTACAGATATAAGGGCCAATGATTGCTTGTTTATCGTATTAGCAAATGAGGATATTCATGATGATTCTTTATGAAGGTTGCTGGTCTTGACTTTGATGTTAATTAAGGTGGAGTCGTGATGAATTTTCAAGGTCGCAGACATTTGCCAATGTGGAGATTTGTTGGTTTTTTGGCTCACGTCAAATTTTCTTAATTAGGAAACTAACTGGTCTTATTTTTTTGCCTATTTACTTAGTGGGAAAGTTAGCTTGTTTGACAAGTCTAAGACTTGGAGGCCAAGTTTGCTTGGTGGGTAAATTTAGTAATTTGGTGGCCAAGGGTTAGTTGGCTATAGATAAGACTAAGACCAAGGGTCAAGACATAGCACAATGTGCAGAAATTGCATTGCAGTGTGCTATGATTATTAGCAAATGAGAGAGAGGTTATTTCTATTTATGAGAGAGGGTGTATATGGGATCTAGATTGGGTTTGGAATCAAACTTTTAGTATTCTTACATGGCTAAATTATTTTCTCTCATAGTGAAATATGTTCCTCTTGGTGGATGCAGATAGGAATTTGCTGATCCACATTGATCTCTATGTGTTGGTTTTTCCCAACAATATCACCACCCCTCCTCAGGTTGAGATCGGAACAATTTAATAAAAAGTTATGTCTTTATATTAAAAAGATTGAGAAATAATTCTTAAAATTAAATGGGTCTAACTCAATCCCAAAACCTAGTTTATAGAAGAAGGGTTGTCCAAACTCTTATAAAGACTATCTTAGTCATATCTTTAAGCAATGTGGGACTCTAACATATCCCCACGCCCAAAACTAAACATCTAGAGCATGAAGTTTACAAGATTGAATATTTGCAGGTAGCCTAATAATAACTACAGAATAGATTTTGATACTATTTTAGAATTGAGTGAGTCTAACTTAATCCCAAAAGTTAGCTCATAGAAAAAAAATTGCCCAAACTCTTATAAAGATTATCTTGATCATATATTTAAGCGATGTAAGATTCTTACAATAATAACTTAGTTATTGTTATTATTTAGTAAATGTTATTCTATTTAGATGTTTATAATTTTATTCAACATTATTTACACTTTATCTAATTTAAACTTTAAAAAGTATTTAAGTCTCCTTTTATTTTTATTTAATCTTTTAACATAAAAAGTCTTTAAAAAATTCTAAGTAAAAATAAATAAATTATAAATAAGTTAAATAATCGAACTCAAATTTTATATTTATAAACGTGTCAAATTTAAGCTTTATATTTAATTCATTTATATTAATAAACCGACTTTATATAAAATATTTTTTCATGAGTATATTAAAACTTAATGTCAAGTGCTCGACTCACCTCTACTTATTCTTTTTACCATCCTAATTGCATCCAGTTCTTCAAACGCTGAGCCTTCTCCTTATAACTTGCTAACATGGTAGCAACCACCGTCGCTGAATTTTAACCATCTGATCCGAAATGGCTTTACCTGGGTCTAACCATGTTATCCTTTCTAGCTAGGCAGGGGAACATCATATTCTTAATTATTGATATTTGTCGCAGAAGTATACAATTCTGGTTGTGCAGCTACAGAAGAAATTTAATTATTCATATTTGTCATGGCAAGGAGGAATGGCTTCATGTTCAGAAGAATCCAATAGAGTCCCACACTCATAATACAAATTTGTCTGTCGAATACCACGTTGATATGATGGTTAGGTATATATAGTACAAATTGGCACATCAATTTACCTCTGGAAAGAATATTTATTTGATGAGAAATATGATTTTTATATTATTTGAAGTGGTAAATATTTGTGGGCACTTTTTAATTTTAGAATTAAAAGAGTTTAAAAAAATATGATATAGCAATAACAAAATTTTTGGAGATTCACTTTTTTGTATGTGGGTATTTATAGTTATTTTTAAAATTAGATGTATAAATAATACAATTTTATAATATAATATAACATTTTATATTATAGTACGATGCTCCCATTAAAAATATCGAAATAGACCTCTTATTATATATTAAAGATTGAAGAATATCCACATCAAAAAAAAAAAAAAGCATTGAAGAATATTGGTCACTTAAATCAATCACAATCAACTGGAATTACTAACAACAATATACTATATGTTTAATTTATATTTATATATTTTTCATCAAATCATTCATGATAACTTTTAGGCATTTGCCTGGGTATTCTCTTTTTTAAGGTAGTACAATATAATATTTGTTAAAAGTTATATGTTTTGATAAAAAAGAAAAAAGTTATATTACGAGATAGAAAAGTTACGGACGCTAAAACTAGTTACTATAATGCGAGTTAAAAAGGGGCATTTAGATCAAATTTTTTGGGAAAAAAAGTACACTGATCATTTTTTTTTCCACCTATATCTTAACAAAAACGTTATAATTTGTTATTTCAAGTTGTAAAATTTTTATAACTTTTAAAATACTGTCTCTAAAAAAGTAGTGCCGAATTCAGTATCTAATTTTTATTGTATCTAATCTAATTTTATTTTTTTGAATTAGCATAATTTTTTAACATACTGTAACAACTAAAATGTTTTCATACAAAAATTATCTTTTTTAAAATTTAAATTTAATCTTCCTTCTACAATATGTATAATGCAAGTAATTAGTGGGTCCCATAAACATTTTTCATTTACAATAATACCATTATGCTCATTTGCTTTTACTCAAAACTAGTTTCTATCATAAATTTTAATAATTAAATTACTCTAAAGTAATGTATTTATTATATAATTAATTATAATTATTATTAAATTTGATATTTAATGATATAATAAACATACAATATGATTATTTAATTTAATAAGTATTTCAATTATATAATTATTAGTATAATTGTATTTTCTATTGAATAATTCTGTGTATTGTACATGCTAAAAACTAATTTATAATATAAGAGAATTCAAAATATTAATTTTAAGAATGTAATTTTTTTATTATCAAGAATAAAGATAATTAAAAAAATATGAAATTTCATTCCTAATTTTTGTCCCTTATTTTAGGAAAATAATAAAAATCATATCAATGAAAATGTAAATAATTTTTCATCAAAAATTAGGTAAAGAAAACAAAAGCAAAGAAAGCAATTTATTGAAATTATACAAGAATTTATTTTTGAATTCTTATAATACAAAAGTTCACGGAAGATCTTTAATTATACGGACATCTCACACGTTATTTAGTGAGTAAGAGCTTATACTAATATTTACATAGTTCTTATCAAAAGAAGATTACTAATCTATACATATAATAAAGGGAATTCTTTTTAGTAACTACCTTTTGGTCTCTTTAAATTAGATTGAAATAAATTTTGAGTTCCATAAATATATTTATGCACAATCAATTAAATATAAATTAAAAAATAGATAAAATTATAAAAAAATACTCATTAATTGATTAACTTTCATTATATATATTTTAAAACTACCCACTAACTATTACAAATTATTAATATTTTTATCCTATCTTAATTTTAGTTTATTTTTTAAATAAATAAATAAAAATTTATTTTAAAATTTACTCTAAAAATAAAAAATATGGATTGATACACGTAACTAGTTGAATCTAATTTTTATAAGATAACTATAACTACTACTAGAGCCAACCGTTGACTTATATTGAGTTGTAAACATGTTGGTACTATTGTCACAGGAAAGACTTGTTGCACATTATTATATGGCTCACATACATCGTGTTAGTGACGTGGTAGAACTAGATACTGAAAATGTGGATAAGTTTTAGTGGGAAATGTTAGTGTAATATTATATAAATTTAATTTTGATTTTCCATAATTATTTGATTATGTACCATTATATTAATAAAATATTTATTTTTTTAATTATTATCTCAAAAGTTACATAAATAATAGTTTATATATGATAGAATAATAGTGTGAAGCTACATTAATAATGTATTAAAACTAATCTTACAATAATTTTCATGTATTAACCTAAAACAACTTTACACCGCTGAAAAAAATAAATTCAACAAATTATCTTGTCATTTTTTTTTCAAATTAAGCTTATACAAGTGTCCAAAGTGACATAATGATTTGATAAATTTTTATTAGATGATAATATAAAATTATTTTATATTATCAATATATGAAAATTAGAATAAATAATTGTTTTAGTACTAATATTTTAAAATTGATATCAATTTGGTACTAAAAAATTTTTTGATATCAATTTAATCCTAACACTTTGAAGTTGATATTAATTTGGTTTTGAAAAATATTTTGATATTAATTTAGTTCTAACACTTTGAATTTTGACATCAGTTTAGTTTTAACACTTTGAATTTTGATATCAATTTAATCCTAGCAAATTTTCTGTAAAATCAAATCTCCATCAAATTATCAATCTAAGACTAAATGTCAAAATTCAAAATTTTATAACTAAATTGATGTCGAAAATTATTTTAGATCTAAATTGATATCAACTTTAAAATATTAGGACTAAAAAGATGTTTACTCTAAAAATTAATCTCAATTTTTAATATCATTTAAATTAAGAGATCTCTTTTCTATTATGTTCTTTTCATTTTTAATATCATCTAAATTAAGATATCTCTTTTCTATAATGTTATTTTCAATCATATATTAAAATCCTTAAAAAGATATTCCGTACAAAATTATAATATCAAATCACAAATATTTTTAAGTAAATAATTGTGTTAAATTATTTTTAAGTTTCAAATCACAAATATTCCGTACAGTGCTGATATAGATTGTGCTGATTAAAAGGGCCCAGAGATGGTGGGTGCTTTGATGGGTGTAACTTTGATGCAATATGGAGATCATCACTGGAATGTCGAGACTTTTGGTGCTGGATATGGTAATCCACAATTTGCAGGGTGTGCTGACATGGAGGAAGAGTGTTTTGTGTTCTCCGCAGCTATGACCTAATCTTGTAATTGATGCAGCAATGTTGTGGATCTTATTCTGTGGTAATGGGACTGGGACTAAAAAAAGGGCTAGATTTATGGCTCAGGGCATGGGGTGACTTGCAACAGGTGTGGAAGTGAAATCTAGGTGTGGAAGAACATGGGCTTTGGGGAGTTTGCCAATGTAGCTGCTGACAGGGAATTTACTAATGTGGCAATCTTGGGGTCAAGAGGCAAAATACTCCCTCCATTTAAAAATAATTATCATTTTGACCAAATTGGTATATTCTTAAATTAATGTAACTAAATACAAATATTTTCTAAATTGGAGATTCGACAATCTGGTTTTGGGTGAAAGCAAGGGTGTTTTGTCATTTATAAGGCTTGATGGATGTTGTCTCTGCTGCTGTTTATGCTACATTAATGTTGATAGTTTGCTATTTGCAGTCAGGAACTCCAATGATCTCTTGTGGAAGCAATTCCCTCTGGTTTCAGCATGTGTATCTAGTTTGGTGATTAATCTCAAGTGGTTGCAGATAAGAGGCGAATAGTTACTAAGTATCTAGTGAGCTTCTAAAGCACATGAGATTAGCTGCTCTAGGCTATTATATCATACTGATGTTAATCTTGTTGTTTTATGTTTTTTGCTACCTTATGTATCTTGCTCCTCTCTATGTTGGTGAGAGTTAAGCCTTTTGTTCTTCAATTGTCTATTAAAAAAAGTTGTATTAAAATTCTTGTAGTGGAAAATTTTTATTCCAGGAGAATATTAAAATTCTTTTACTTGCATTATCATCAGTCCGAATTTTAGGTTACTATTTTGGGGAAAATTTTACTTAATTATCACCCTTGATCTGAAAATTATATGAGCAATCCCTTTAGAAAAAAAATAATCATATTAAAATTAAATTTATTTTTAGAGGTCATCGATTAATATATAAAAATGATATTATAATATTTTAAGTAATGTAAAAATATTTTATTTTTTATTATTTACAAATAATGATTAAAAATTTAAAGAATTTAAGTTTATCACATGTTAAAAGTTAAATCTTTAAATATAATTTAAACACATTATAATTTCAAAAAACCTCGTACATTGCAGTGACTGCTAATAGCATATATTGGTTATCTGTTAGGAAAATTCTAAATCATGTATCCGCCAAATAAAAAATTTCTATATTATTATTTTTTTTTGAAAAAAAAACAGGAAAATCCAAGCATACCATTACTCTTTAGAATTTCAGGAATAAGATACTCATATTTTAATTCCTTTTTACTTTGAAATATTAATACTTGACTGATTCAAGTGATATAATACTTATTTTTCTTAAGTAAAATTTTAAATTTGGTGGAAAGAATTAATATTAAAAAAATTTTATGTTATAATAAACTGACCTAGTCCGAATCATTTTTAAATGTGGAAAGCTTAATTTTAATATATTATCTTACAAATGCCTGGCAATTTGCAACTGCACTCCTCAGATTCTCTGAGTAATTTATCATCACTTTAAATTTTAACCTACATCCTGACACCGTATAAATATTTCATTACTCCACACCATGAACTGCGGCCATTGTTTCGAGGTCTCACCTCCCTTATCTGCCATTAATGACACACACTGGGTCTACAACATAAATTAATCGCATAGCTTACAAGCTCGCACAACATTACGTTCTTCGCTTTTCTTTCAAACAGGAAAGAAATAATAATAGCAAAGATAGAAACTTCTACTTACCATTGTATAAAAATGAGAAATTATTGAAGTTAATAGAGTGTTAGGTAGGATTGTATATATTTTCATGCTAATATTTCAGCCTTAGTTAGTGATGAAGCACATTACTAACTTTCATATTTATTGTTTTTTTAATTAAAAATATAATTGAAAAAATAAATGTGTAAAGTAATAATGAATCTCACTACTAAATTGAAGCCAAATTATCGTCTTATAAATTGAGTGAGGAGAGCACGATCTCATGTGATATTCTATAAGAGTATATAATGATTTTTTGTCAAGAAAAGAAAAGAAAAGAAAAGTGCTTCTCTTTTGTAAAGTTCAAATGCTCTTTAAAAAATAAAATACATAATTTTAATTATTAATAAAATAAATTATTACATATATATTATTTATCATAAAAATGCTTGTGTTTTTTATGATTGTACATTTCATTCTCTTTAAAGAACCAAAATCTTAAAAAAAAAAAAAAGGAAATATCCAAAACTAACAATTTATTTCAATGATATGTAAACTTTTTTTTTTTTGGCCACTCACTACCTTTATGAATGTTAGCTGCTCGTTGAAGATCCTTTGCTGTTTTTTTTTTTTTTTTTTTTTCATGTTAGATTATCCTACATTACGTACTTTGTATCAACTTAAAAAATCAACTTGTAATAATTACATATGCAAGAGAGATTGTGTTGTACTTAATTAGATACTTAATTAGCAAAAATTTAGCCACAGATGTATAAACAGAGAAGGGAATGGACAAACCAAGATTGAATTATTGACGCAAAACTAACAGCCCCCTTGTCATAGAAATCAGAAAAGATACCACTTGAGCTTATAGTTCATTGACTATATAGATTAATTTTGACATTGGTAGCTTTGAGTTTGCCATTAAAAAAGTAAACTATGTTTTGAAAAAAGAAGAAATTATGATTGGGTGCTGTTTTTCTGCTTTTCAATTAAAAAAAGAAAAAGAAAAAAACCCCGTTAAAATAAGTTTTGTACATTGAGTGAATAAGTAAAAATATATTTATTTTAAATTATATAGTAAATTAAGATTATAACATATTTGTTAAATTAAAAGTAAATATATTTTTATTTTCACTTTAATTTCTTTTAAAAAAATATTAAGGAATTACAACATATAATAATAAGGAGAATTCTGTTGCGCAATATATATAAAATAAAACATCAAAAATCAAAGCAGGAAATTGATGACAGAAACCAGAATATGCTGGAAGAATTGCAACCAGGCATCCTGGCTGAGGAAGCCTGTAAGTAGACAGAGAA
The DNA here is from genome assembly GCA_031439585.1 of Pterocarpus macrocarpus. Taxonomy (NCBI): domain Eukaryota; kingdom Viridiplantae; phylum Streptophyta; class Magnoliopsida; order Fabales; family Fabaceae; genus Pterocarpus; species Pterocarpus macrocarpus. The sequence goes on from CM062514.1 coordinate 38,297,455, forward strand.
AAAGCTGATTTGTTTGAAGGGAGGCAGTGTTGTATTTTGATGCATGCATGGAATGGAATATACATATATAGTACAATTGGTTTTTCAGGAGAAAGGGATTCAGTAAAGAAGCAAATTGAAAAGGCACTCAAAAGAAATGATTGCTCGAATGAGAGAAAGGGAAAGAAAAAAGAGCCTGGGGGGGGGGGGGGAGAAAGGGGAAATGATTGCGGCTTATGTTTCGGTCTGGTAATGTGTTACTGTTATGTGTGTTAGGAAAAATAATTTGAATACTAGTAATTTAGCTTTAAATAATAAGAATAAAATGACAGCAACAATGAGATGTAGTAGAACAAGGTTACCACGAATCGCAAATGCACTCCCTTAAGGGTTTAATTCGCCCTACCCAAAGCTATGCTCGGTGGAATGGCGTTGACGGTTAACCCTCCAGGATTAGACGTGGGTCTCCACAGGAACTCGTCCACACGATGATCCCAGACGTTGAGCAAAGCAGATCTTGCAAGAAGAAACGCAATAGAAACAAGATTAGGGGTAGCTTCATCGAAGAGTGAGAATGAAGAGATAGGTGTATTGTGTTATGCAATGTAGCAGGGTTTATATAGGGAAAAGAAATAGCTGTTGTAAAAGAGTTGGCAGAAGTCAAGAAAAGAGCCGTTGGAGCATTAAAGAGCTGCAACGGTAAAAAATTAAAATTTGCAGAGTAATAAAAGTTTGGCAGGCCCACACGCCATGACGGACGAGACGAGGCAGGCAAGGCAAGGCAGTGTGTATTTAACTAAGGCCCAAGTCCACAATTGTGCCTCAATACCATAAGGTATTTACCGGTTAAGTACCATCATATATAAATGTTTATTAAAACATTTTCATGAACAATGTGGGACTTCTTCCATAGTTAAATACGTATAGACAAACTAAGTTTGAAACACACTAAGACCCATATATATACAACAATGTGCTTCCAAAGGTTTCCATTTTTTATTTTCTTGGGAGTTTGTTTGTATCATTTTGGGGCCCTTGCACAGATGAAAAAGAATATGCACCATGAAGATGTGAGCTATAATAAATGAGAACATAACATGTGGATTGGTGTATTATGTAACTATAGCATATGGTGTATCAAATAATAGCCTATTCACACTAAACACTTTCCACTCTTTCTCTCCCAAACTGCCCACATGGAAAACTTTTCTTCTCTCCCTAGCTGCCCCCAATCTCACTTCACTTCCCACCCAACTTCCCAGCCAAATCCACAACCCCCGTCAAATGCACTGACCCTCCAAGCAAGAAGCTGTTGTTGTTGTGACTTTATTGGCTAAAGATTGTGTGGCCGCTTTACAATGTGACGATGGAGGTTGAGGCTTGCGAATCTAAAAAAGATGATGACAAAGGACACTGGCTTGTTGATGTTCAAGCTAAACCATAGTGGTGCCTACTGTTAGTTGGGTTAGGGTGTATGGTTGTGCTTGACCATGGATCTTTGTCTTTTTTTTTTTTTTAAATATTTGTTTTTGGTTTGATTGGGTTATAATTTTGAGCTAAATATTACAAATTAATATTAGAAATATATTCTAAATTGCTCAAAGATTTGACTTTTGTTGTAATCTTGTTGTATTATTCATCCCTAAAGCCTAATTTTTTAATTAATTTTTTTATTCTATTTCATGTTGATTGTATAGTTTTTGGTTTGCTTGATCATGTTACTATTGTTCTGAGTTTGAAGAAGGAAGAGATTTTATCATCTTTTTCCATAACCACCAACATCTTGTTCTTCATTGCCAGGGAAAAATTCGTTGCCAGGGAACAAGGACTTTGGGGGCAGTATGAGAGAGAGAGAGAGAGAGAGAGAGAAAGAGGAAAGACTCAAGTACACCATATATGATCAATTATATAGTACATCACATCTTCACGGTGCAAATTTTTTTTCATTTGCACCAAGGCAAGCATCTCATTTTGGTGCATTTTCTAGTGCGGGTGTCCAATCTTCATCTGAAGATTTGTATACCTTTTTATATGTTTTCGCTGCAATCCTTGACTTGACACACAAGGCAAAGCATGCCTTGAGGGCTTATGCACTTTGTCTTGCCAATGAGGCTTAGGAGGTGAGTTCGACCCTCACTAAGCAAATTCCCTTCCCTTGCTTCTCCTTTTTTTCAAGATTTTATATTTGGCAATTGACTCTTTTTTTTTTTTTTTTTGGGGTATGGATTTGACATTTGCTATATACACACTAAAAAAATATGAATTTAATTTGTATATACTCTTATTATAAAAATTTTTATCTGAGATATCCAATTATATATTGTCACATCAGCAAAAGGATTTGACTTAACTACCCACTACTTTAAAAGTTTTACAAAAGCAAGCATTTGATTGGATAACAGTATAAAACTCTTTTACATTATACACTAATGTATAATAATTAAACTCAAAAACTTTGTGATAATGTACATATTATAATATACATCATTACAAATAGATGAAATTAAAATTTACATATTAATAATTAAAAGTAATACTTACTGATATGTTGTTGTAATATTTAAGTAAAAAATTAATAAAAACATATTTACTTTTCTACCTTCATTTATTTCTTAATATCATAATAAAAAAAATCTTAAAATTAAATTGAAACATATCCATAATATCTATTTACAAATTATTTTATTTGTATTTAATATGCTTAATCCCTATAAAATATATATATAAAATTTAATTTTTTATCCTATAGATGTAAAGTTTTTAAACTAATATATAATAATAATATAAATAAATTTTAATATTACATAATAAAATGCACATGTAAAATATTGTAGAATACATCTTTACGTGTAACTAACTTAAGATGGAATAATTATAGAAATAAAAAGTATAATTGTAATATCATTTTGTTTATGATTGGGGACTACCATTTGAAACTATTGAACAAAAAAAAAAATCATATGTGAGAATTCATATTAAAAACTAATTAGATATGAATTACAATGTATAAATTAGGAAGTATTAATATAATAAGATTTTGTATATTTAAAAAATGAGAAACACACTCGTTACAAATATGAATTTATATAAATTTTATTTATCAATATAAAAAAATTAAAGGCTTAAAATTCAATTTAATTAGTTATATATACATTATAATGATTCTTGGTTAATGGTTAAAATAAAATAAGAATAAGATATTACATTTCTTAGCCTTTGCCACAAAAAGAAAGATATTAAATATATGTATATTATTGTAACATTTTATATATATATATATTTATTAATTTTATGTTAACAATAGCAAAATAAAATTTTAAACAAATAAAATAATTTAAAAAAAACAAACAGCAAGTGAGGGTCGAACACGGCACCCTGGGATCATTAAGAAGATAAGGACCTACGTTCTGACCAAACGAACTGCATTGCGCATCCCGTTTTGTGGTTTCATTGAAAGTAATTTAAAAGAAACACAAGTCTTTAGATAAAGATTTGATCGGCATCTACACTAGAGACCGCACCTATAATTTTTGGTTTTATATGGTGCTTTAGTATTTTGGACTTATTTGATCCACGTGCTTCCTTTTGCTCTCATCCTCTAAGAAATTTTGATGGACACAACAAATTTTGAGCCTAATGCAGATTTCCAAAGACCCCCTCTTTGGGGTCGAACTATGTTTTGCTTTCTGTTATTTTTCAATTATCCTTGTAATTTTAGATCAGCGTGTAGCTTAAATAAAATTACTCCTAAAATAATGACTCTAAAAAGTGAAATTCTCAACATTGCAAATAAGATTTACTTAGGATCGTAGTACACTTTTATTATGATTAATTATTTTAGATAGTAAAATAAATAATTTAATCTTTTATTGTTATTTTTAATTATTGTTGGGTCTCTAGTTAATTTATTATAAGTGATGATGTAAATTAAACTATGTGTTAGAGCTCTTAGCACTTGATCTTGGAGAGGTTTATTTTATGTGTACAACAACTAGACATTTCAGTAGTAAGGAATAAAATTAAGAAAGCTCTGATGGAGAATTGGCAGATATAGCTGCTGCTTGGTTTCGAGTATCAAAGCACAAAATCTAAAGAGTTTACCCAAGGGAGCAAACGCCTCAATGGCTAATTCAAAAAAAAAAAAGAGCTGAAATAAAAAACATCTTTTTGTAGTCTTTTAGGTTCACTTATACTAAATGGGATTGCAAAAAGGTATAAGCAAAAGGTGAACAAATCAAATAAGGAAAAGAACAAGTTGACTTATACCATTTGGGAGAAAAAGAGTTGGCGCAATATACAACACATTGGCAGCTTGAAAATACTTATATTTGAACTCCTTGGAAGGCTCCCCAACATTCAAATCCTTGGGTGGAGACCAAGCAATTTGCATGGGTTGAAATCTCTATAAATAATAGTTTCTAAGCCTTAGGGGGTGTTTGACAATATCAAAAATCAAGTTAACATAGTATAAAATAGAATTGGCTATGTTAACTGGTATAAAAATGAACTAGTTTTTAATCAAACATTGTTTGGTTCTATAACTTAAAAATTAGTTTTGACATGTGTTCTCATTCTTCTTTTGTACCTTTTTCTTTTTGACTTCGTAATTAAAGAAACTAATCTAGTAGACGGCGGCAGATGGTGATAGTTGGTGGCAGCAGACGGTGGCAGTGATGGTAGACTGTGGTAAGTGGTGGTGGTCGCCAGTGACAGATGATGACAGTCGCAGTAGGATGCTGGCGGACGATAGTGATGGTTGGCAATGATGGCAACGGACGGTGGTGGCTAGCGGTGATGACAAATGGTGGTGACTAGCGGTGATAAACGGTGGCAGTTGGATGCGACAACAAACGCGACAATAGATGGTGGGGTACCAGCGACAATGGATGGTGGCAAACAGTGGTTGTCAACAGTAGTAAATGGTGGCAAACGGGGTCGGCCGGTGGTAATCGGTAGCTTGATTAGCGTGATCGGCCGAATGATGGTGGATAGTGGCAATGAACAGTGGTGGACAGCAGTGGAGGACAGTTGACAAGTAGTCAAAAGATATAGAATAAAAGTAGAAAAATTTGGGATGAAATAAAATCAATTTAAAATTTATTTTTTTAAGAACTGATTTTAAATCCAAATTGGTTTAGATAAAAACTAGTTTTGAAATATTTAGGTAGTTACCAAACAATGTTTATTAAAAACCAGGCCCTATTGTATCTAGTTATCCGATTTTTCTAGTTTGCAAACACCCTCTTAGTTTAGAGTCTTTGTGGCAATAGTCTATGTGACTTAGCTCTTTGTAAACTCTTAAGAGTTTTATACTTCTTGTACTTAATGTTTCATCTTCTCATTTCATATTCTAAAATTGTTGTAACTCAACTAAGTGAAACTTGAGAGAAAAATGAAAAATCTTATGAGGTACACAAGGAAGAAAACATCATTGAGAGACATTTCTTGATTGGTGAGAAAAATATAGTTCAAGGTTGAGTGAAAGAGTGATAGAGCTTGGAGAGGCTTGTTATAATAAAGAATACTCATAATGGAAAATCCCACAAGATTGTGGGGACTAGACGTAGACTCCAAGTTGTAGAAATCGAACTAGTACAAATTCTTGGTGCAAGCTCTTCTATCTCTTACTCTTTACGTTCCTGTTTTTTAAACTATATCTTTTGAATCTGAACTTATATTGATATAATATTTTGGAATACATATTCTGCTTATATTTGGAGTTATTTGATAACTAAGTTTGATAGGCATTTATTAGATTTTTACTAACTATTTACTAGAAAATCTAGTTATGTGAACTTTCTGAATTGTGTGTTAAGTGTGCAGAAAATATTTTAATCAACTAAGGACTTGATTCAACCCCCCTTCTCAGATCCTCTGATATTATCAATTGGTATTAGAGCCTTGGTCTCTTGGGGTCAAGTTTAAGCACTTGGAGAAAATATCCAAGGATCAAGCGTGTCTAATCTTATTCCATACCTACAATTTGAAGGTCAATCTAGTACAAGGCCTCCATTCTTTAATGGAGAGAACTATCCATATTAGAAGGAAATAATGAGAATCTTCATTTAATTCACCGATTATGCAATGTGGAAAATTATTATGAGTGGATCGAAAGTTCCAAAGAAACCTATTGAAAGGACAACGGTGCCTAAAATAGAAGAAGAATGGAATGCTAAAGATTTGAAGAAAGTTGAGCTAAATGCCAAAGTTATAAACATGATGCATTGTGCTATTAGCTTTGAAGAATATAGAAAAATCTCACGATATAAAATAGCAAAAGAAAGATGGGATAAACTTGAGATTACTCATAAAGGAACACGGCAAATAAGGTAAATAAAGGCTGAGATGCTCATTCATGAGTATGAACTCTTTTACATGAAAGAGGATGAGAAAAATGACGAAATGTTTGAGAAGTTGTTAGTTATTGTTAATAACCTCAATGTTCTTGGCTAAATTCTAACTGATGAAGAACTTATGAGAAAAGTTTTTAGAAGTTTCACAAGATCTTGGCTATCAAAGATCTCAGCTATACATAAAGGAAGAGACATTAGTACTCTTATCTATAATGAGCTAAGAGAAAATCTCATTGCATGTAATAATACTCACTTGAGAAATGAAGTTGAAGACAAAAAGAAAAAGTCCCTCGCTCTCAAATCTCAAGAAGAGGAGGACTCTAAATCTGAAAATGAAACTGATCTAAGTGATGAGATTACTTTTTGGTCAAGTAGAATAGCACGAATGATAAAAAAAAAAAAAAAGGAAAGCCAGAGAAATGGCAAACCTAACAAAAAGAAAACAGCAAAGTCCAAATCAAGTGACAATGATGACGTCATTTGCTTGGCTGCAACAAGTAAGGACTTGTAATTTTTTGTTCTTATTTTCCCGCCGGGGGGGTGGGGAGGGTCAGGAGTTTTTGTTGAGCAAGGCCTTTTACGGTTGAGCAAAGTCCTTTTTCTTAGTCAATGGTCTTTTATGGTCCACACCTTTTTGGGTCAATGGTTGAGCAATGTCAGGTTTCATAGTTCTCCCTTTTTTTGGTTGGTAGTTTAGTAACATCCCTATCAAGTAAAATTTGGGACCAGCACACTCTCACAACCAATCGTAGAGACCATATCTCGTTGCTTTGGAGGGCCCAAATATTAGAGTTTGTTAAGAACTCGGCCTAACAATGAATTTGGGCTAGATGTGACAGGATTTTTTTAAACCATCAATATCCTAATGACCTCGACCAAAACAAAGTCTTAATGACAAAAATATTGTCAGTATCCACGAAAAATAAAAGTGTCTTAAGTTCATTAAAACTCCAATCAATTGCTTTCGAGGCGTAGCTCAATTGGTTGTATATGTAGCCTCTGCACAGTTCACCCAGGACCTGGTGAGTCACGTGTTCGACTGTCTCCGCTCAGAGAGCGCTATCCCTCCCACCCGCCCAAACCGACCAAAAAAAAAAAAAAAACTCTAATTAACTTTTTGACCCGAGAAAAAACTCCAATTAATCTGTATCAATTTAGTATTATTATTATTAATAATATTGTTATTGTTATAAATTTAATTTGTATGTATTATTATATCAATAAAAATGTATAACTCAACCACTGTCTATCTTAGAAGTCTTACAAACATAAACATATAATTGGATAATAGTATAAAACTGTGCTATTTTATAAGTATATATTAATTAAACTCTATTGATATTATTATTAACATTCATTGGTTTCCGACGATTCTCTTCTAAGCTAGTTCGAATATATTTTATACATGGATTGCTAAATGCAACAAATATTTATAGTATGAATCTATATGAATTAATTTGATTGGTGGAAATCATGAGATTTATTGGTAAATGTCATTCCATCTAATGCGTTAACAGCTTTGGTTTCATACCATTAAACTTTTGTCATTTTATACGCCATGCCAGTCAAAATAATGATATTTAATTCTCCATTGTTTCCTTTTAGGGCTCATGGTAGAATAGAAGCACGCAGCAATAACTAGTCATTGACAACCATGGCATCAGAAGGCCTCACCAGCTTCTTGATAAACTGGACACACCAGCCATCAACAATGATCGAGTCCTCTTTGAAATCACCCCTTAGAAGTTTCATTGCAATTTCAATCTCAACCAATTGTTGTGTTAATCTTTTAATTGGTCTTGCCCCAAAATTTCGATAAAAAAACACCAAGGACTTCAAAGCCACTTCGAGATTCTCTTCTGCTTGAGATTGACCATCCCTCATTCCATCTCTCATGACAATTAAAAAAGCATAAATATTACCAAAAAAAAAATGTCTTAACATGCAGCTACAGCAGTTGGAAGGAGTGGCTTGAACAATTTCACACGCTACATCAAAAACGAACAAAGAAACTCATAAAAATTAAAGTTGTGTAATAAAATAACAATATATGTAAATGTATAGTCAATCACATAATTTATTTACTTAGAAAACATAAATATATACAAGCACACTATACATACATATCTCAATCTCAGTTTTACATGTACACATGATAATACATAATCACTACATGTGCATTATCACACCACTTGAAGATAATTGTTCATTCTACCAATTTCTAAATCAGAATAATTTCATCTGAAAAACAGCGATAACAAAAGCTATACTGCTTATTATACCTCAAAAGTCAAGAGGGAAAAGCACTTCAACAGAAAGCAAATTTTAAGTGTTGTCATCCTATCCTGGCAAGGAAATTTGTCATTTTGAATCTGTGTATCAAACTATATGATCAATTAAAAAAAAAATGAGTTTGCATAATGGAGCTGTAGCTGCAAATCATATCAACTTATCTAGAGGACCGTTAGTTGTCCTAAATTTTTCAGGACAATGATAAGTTCCATGCACATCATCTAGATATCCCAGGACCCATTTAACCGATTCACCTATATTAAAACTGTGTATCACCTATCAAAATACATATTCCACAGTTGCAACTGATAACGCCGTCACACATCTTCAGTTTCCAAATATTTAGTAGTTAGCTATTCAAATCTTGTAATAATAGCACTAATTTTAGTGCAAAAAAAGGTTGCTGGGCGTGCTTTTGCATCATATTCAATAAGATACTTTCATTTTAGTGAGAAACTGGGAATGAGAACTCAAGCTAAGATTGGACAACACACTTATAAACAATTCTTAACACTAATTATATTATACTTTGTGTACTTGTTTTTTATAATATACAAATAAGTTTTTACATCAGTTAACTAGTCGTATAAGCAAATAGTCTTATCCGTTAAGGTTCTTACGGTCTTAAAACAAGTGTTGTCAAACAAAAAGGCTACTGCAGTGAAAAAGATGAGTGTAGTTTGCTTTCATTGAGAGTCGAACTCAAGACCTCCCGCTTACTAAACGGGTGCTCTAACCAACTGAGCTATGAAAGCAGGCGACACTGTGGTTTCTTATTATTTATGTTCTTTTAATGACCAAGGTGAGACCGCAGTACACGCTTCTGGGGCCAACCTTACGCAAATGCTAGAGATAATACAGTGCATTGCACGAATTTAATTTTTTTTTATAATTATTTTAAAGAATTTAAATTAAATATATTGACTGTCAGCTAATAGAAATAGTAAAAAATGCCAACTCATACAAATAATCACCTATTATAATGAGTGACCTATTATGATTTCTCACTTTTCAATATTTCTATTAATTAATAATATAAAATTATTTTATACTATCAATGTATACCAATTAAACTCTATTTTTAATTATAATATTTTTATAAGGAAATAGTGATAGTGATTAAAAATTATATATGGCATAATATATTGAGAATTTTTCTTAATATATTCTATTCTACACTATAAAATAGATAAAAAATAATTATATTAAGAGAGTTCATTAAACACTTTATTGTAGAAAATATTTTTAGTACAATTGTTGTATTTCTAGATCTCTACTATGCATGATTATGCATTAGAAAATATAAGTTTTGAAAAAAATATAACCTCATAATTTAATTGATTGACTTTGACTTTTATTTACTGTCAATACATAACATATTTTTATTAGTAATTATTTTCTTTTCAAAACAAATGATGTGCTTTTCCATTGATATTAATGCTTTATGTAAATATTTTCACTTATATTATCTAGTCTTCTAAGCACAAAATAAATAATTTGATAGCAAATTTTGGTGGTTTATTTTATGTATTTATTGTAAGATTACCTGTATTTAATAAAGAGAGTACTAAACAAGGATGTTCCAACAAATAAATAGATTGATGTTAACACATGAAAAATAACTACTTGCACAAGTTATATGAATGTATACAATTTATTTGCACTCATCGACAAAAAAAATAAAATAAAATAATTTGTTTATATTATATAATATTTGATATTTAAGGTTAATTTAATAAAAATATCACAATTTGAAAAATACATTATCATTTTCATTTTTGTCCAAACTTAATAGATTTTTTAACAACAGCTTTTTTATTTTTTTTAAAAAAGCTATTTTGGTAAGTTTTCCAAACAAACACTTAATAATAATAATAATACAATATTTTCTATTCTAAAAAGTAATTTAGTTTTATTATCATATCGTATTAGTGTTTTTATGGCATAAAACTATATATTTTTTTTCATGTTTGATTAATAATTTTGACTCAAATTTTATATTTTGACAACTATTCTCTTAATATTTAAACAAAGCTCACTTAAAATTATATATAAACATTGGTCTTATATAAATTATTTTATCTTGAAATATTCAGACTTTAATAATTAACTAAAATAATGTATCTTTATGAAAAATTTTATGTGTTTTATTTAAGAATAATTTATTTATTTTTTGCATGAAAGAGTAATTTAAAATTTTTAATGTTGTGTTATTGAATTTTTACGTGGACCTATATAATTTTTCACCTTCCATTATTTTGTTTTTAAAATATTATATTTTAATCCTTTCCATCATTCGATTAATATGTTTTTGGTCAATTATATATTTTTATATAAAAAAATTATACATTTAATATTTAATATAAAACAATACAATATTTTCTATTTTCAAAAGTAATTAAAATTTTTAATTTTGTATTAGTAATTTTTTACATAAAAAAGTTATATAATTTTCTCACCTTTAATTACTAAGGTTTTTAAAATAATATATCTCAATCTTTTTCACCATTTGATTATTATATTTTTAGTCAATTATATATTATGGCAACTTCAGACTTAAAATTTAAATAAATCCTCTTCAAATTATATATACACATAAAGCCACATATCATTCATTTTATCTTGATACATTCAAACTTTTTTTTAATTGATATTTGATACATTTAAACTTTAATGATTAACTAAAATAATCTATGATAATGTAGAATTTTATTCATAAATAATAATAATATAATGTTATAACATTATTATCAAATGATATTTAAAATTGTCATTAATGACTTGTTAAAATTAATTTTACTATATATATATATAGAGAGAGAGAGAGAGAGAGAGAGAGAGAAGAGAGTATTTGTTATGGAATAATTTATCTATATTACTGGCAATATAACTTCAAATTGTTTAAGATTATAATATTATCTTATTTGGTTGAGTTTGATTGTCGGTCATATAGATTTTCAATGCAATCCATATTGCCACTATGAAAGCAATATGGATAATTTCCATGAGGGGTGTTTACATTGATTATTACCTATGTGGCAACCCTCCAATAATAATAATAATAATAATAATAATAATATATAATAGTAAAAGATATATATTACTTAATAATTTTTTTCAATATATCAAAAAAGATAATGTGAATTGATAGTTAGATTATTTATGCATATCAAACATTATATTATAGCATTACCAATAATTTAAAAAGTGGTAATATTTCTGAATGGTAATATAAATTACTGGCAATTTTGTTAGATAATATGCCAAGTACCACCTAAAATATGATAAAAACAATTTTCATAGAGATTATTTTTTTCCCTAATTGTTTTTTTTCATATAAAGGCAAAGGGAGTGGGATTGGGAACTAGACACAGGACATTCTAAGCTCAATGAAATATACAAGAGACAACTACTAAGCTGTGGAGTAGTTTATAGAAATTAATATTAAGCTTAAATATTTCCACAAAGAAAATATTAAGCTTAAATGTGTTTCCTGTCCATAAAAATATAATAGTAGTAATTTTTAGTTTTGATCCCCTTCCCTCTCCTGCCTTGTCACATTTTCTTCCCCTCTTAACTGAATCTGTCTCGTTGCCTTCCCGTTCCTGGTTGTCCACATCTGAGTGCTTATATTCTGGTCTGGGAGCTATTGAATTAACTCTCAACCAGTCGCCAAAAGGCAAACTATCTTCATCAAAGTCCTCCTCTTTATCACAATCCTCATATCCATGACCCAAGACTCCAAAGGAGTTCTGGAGTCTTTCATAGCGGATATAAAACCATTGTGCTTCTTTGTCAGGCTGCAACTTCAGCGTAACCACCCTCCTTAATGGTTTCGAAATGTCAGTCGCCACTGTCATCCTCAAATTGTTCCCCATTGCCCCGCCAGCACCTTCAGTATCCAAGTCCAGGCACTTTGCCATGGAATTCCCAATTGCCATTCCAGTTTTCCTCTTCATCATTCGATAAGGAAGTTCCCGAACCTGGATCCAAAAAACTTCTGAGTTCAACTGCACCTCCGAGGGTCTAACGTCACCTGAATAGTCCTTGACCGCTAGCAACCTTAGCTTTACCCAAAAACCAGGGTCTACCTTGGAGCAGTCTGTTATAATCTTTCCTGCTCTTGAATTGAAAGGATGTTTTCTTCTTATGTGCAAATGAAAACAGAAATATTTAGAGTAAACCCAATCCGCCTCCAAAAAAAAAAAGTATTAACAATTTTTCCGTCAGACAAATTAATTCCTTATAAAAATAAATTAATAAATTGGTTCTTAACTTTTTAAATATTAGATAATTTAATTCCTCTATTAAGCCTTTTCATTAAATACTATGACATAATTTATTAAATATTTGACATGACACTGTCTCTCATCATGTTATCCTAATTACTCCCCTTTTAAAACCACATCATTTTTTTTCTCCAGATTTTTGAGCTAACATGCAAAATTTTATGTTTTGATATAATATATGTACAAATAAGTTGAGTTTTTGCCAAAAGGACATCATTTTAATAAACGGGAATGATTAGAATAATAGAATAAGAGATTAGAATAATAGAATGAGATATAACGGTACTATGTCTACTACTTAACGGAACACATCATAGTATTTAACCAAAAAATTTGATGAAAAGGCTAAATTGTTTGATGATTAAAAGGTTAGGAATCAATTTGTCTGTTTATTTTTATTAGTGACTAATTTATTTAATATGAAAATCAACAGGGATCACTTTAGGGGTTTATGCAAATCTTTATTTCCTAATTGTTGGCAGATTTACTCAATGGAATATACTGAGAATGTATCCAAAAGGCACTCACTTTACCCCATCAAATTATAACCCATTAATTGGGTGGATGCACGGAGCTAAAATAGTATGCAGTTTCCCTTTTCTTGCTTATTTATCTATTTATTTATTTGTTTTGAAATTTTTCTAATCACATTTTTTTTTTAACAGCAGCTTGTCTTTTGGCTATGGTGAATTTCTCAGCAGGCTTTGTGACTTAATGAAATTGTGTTGCAATTTTCCAACTGACTATATACATTTCATTTATGGTCATAATGATCAAAATTATTGGTTCAGCCATCCAGCATATCTGAGTGTTTGACAAGTCAATATTAAGTAAAACTGATGTATACTGGTAGGATATCAACCTTGAAATCTTGAATCTTGATGTGTATATTTGTAAAATTAATGGTGGACTGGGGGCAATGGTTTCTCTCTTCTGATATGTTCCCTGACTTCCCTCTTACATGTATTTGGTGTTGTATATATATGGGTCTTAGTGTGTTTCAAACTTAGTTTGTCTATACGTATTTAACTATGGAAGAAGTCCCACATTGTTCATGAAAATGTTTTAATAAACATTTATATATGACAGATTTTAACTGGTAAATACCTTATAGTATTGAGGTACAATTGTGGACTTGGGCCTTAGTTAAATACACACACGCCGCTTCGCCTCGCCAGACTGCAAATTTTATTTTTACCGCTGCACTCTTTTAATGCTCCAACGGCTTCTTTTCTCGACTGCTACCCAATCCCGCTTTTTCTCTCGACCAGATTATTCAACTACTTTTTACAACAGCTATTTCTTTTCCCTATATAAACCCTGCTACATTGCATAACAGATATACCTATCTCTTCATTCTCACTCTTCTGCGCAGTAGAAGCTACCCCACTGTTTCTATTGCGTTTTCTGCCTCTTGCAAGATCTGCTGCTCAACGTGTGGACGAGTTCCTGTGGAGACCCACGTCTAATCCTGGAGGGTTAACCGTCAACGCCATTCCACCGAGCATAGCTTTGGGTAGGGCGGAATTAAACCCTTACGACAGTCTTGCACGATTAATCTGCAGAACTTGTTCTACTACATCTCATTGTTGCTGTCATTTTATTCTTATTATTTAAAGCTAAATTATTAGTATTCAAATTATTTTTCCCAACATTTGGTTTCTCCTCTCTGAATCTTGCTCTGTTTGCACGTCCCCTTATATATGGCTGGCAGCTATGATAATGAAGTCATGTCTATATTCGCTTTGATCTTCACTTTCTATCTCTATATTAAGGTACTCGATAAAAGCAAGTTTACCTTGTATTGAATCATCTTGTATAATGGCATTGGTTTTGTAAAAATTTCCCTAGAATTATAGAATGGATTATCATCGTTCTCCAATAATAGGCGATTTTAATATTTTGATGAACGGTCGGTTATGTAAGAAATTGGTTTGGTTTTTTCTTTATTCTCTATTAAGTTTTTGACTTGATTTACGTGTCATGTAGACACGAAACACAGGGTTCCCTTTTTATGCCACTTTGAATTCCATGGCATACTTTTACAAACACTCATAGGAAAGCAACCACACTACAACGTAAATGAAGCATGAACTTCTGAATTCTTTCAATCATAAATGACAAAACTAGAACTCTGTAATCTATGCTGTTTTCATGCACTTGGGTTTTGGCCCAGGAGTATCTGATATTGTGATAAAGAATAGTGTTACGATTCTGAAACAAGTTATACATAGATCTCCATATTAGGACCTACTAGCTGGGTCAAACTGGTAAAACCTGTGTATTTTAGTTACGAGGAGTCTCACTTTTTTTCTTTCCTGACTAAAGGTTGGAAATGTTGTATGTTTTATGTTTCTATAATAATATTGTAGGCCTCAAATAATTTTTTGTATGGTGTTGTTTCTACGGGTTGGTGGTGGATCTAATGTTGAGAATCTAAGCTTGCAGCACATGCAAGCTCGAATCAGATTGTGGATCTTACACCTTAGTTACAAAATGGTACACTACAGATGTAGGATTGATAATACTATTTGTCTGTGTATATACTAACTTGATGCATTATCACGTCAAAAAAAAAAAAAAAAAACTTGATGCATTATTAGTATGTTATATTATTTGTGTTACTACCTTTCTTAAATAAATTTAATAAATGAGGAGAGAATTAAAAATAAATAGCATTTCAACAACCATTAGTAATAAAATAGTATATCAGTCTATCCAAGCAAAGAAATTATTATTCTGCGTCAATATATGATTGAAAATGATTTTTTTTTTTTAATGAGAAGGAAAAGTTCACTCATAAACAAGTTTAATGGTGTTTACAAAGTGAAAAAGATATATTAGATCCAAATTTAATAAAAAAAATAAATATTTTCGATATTCTAAACTAATCAACGATCTGTGACTCTACTCCTTGTCCAAAGACTATCGATATCTAAACATTTTTTATATTAGAGACTAACACGAAAAGTGTTATAATTTGAAAAATATATTACGACTTTGTTTAAAATATATTTGAAAATCTCTGTTATCTGTAAAACTATCAAAATATCCACAAGGAAAAATTAAAATACCCACAAAGGGAAATCCAAAGCACCCACAAAAGGGGAACAAACACCATAAAGGGGACGAGGAAAAACACCAATAAAGAGACAATAAAAATAAAACAAAAGACACAAAATACTAATAATAAAAATGAAGAGAAAATGATGGGGATGCCACCAAAGAAGAAAGATGGCAACCCCCCATCAACACTCACACAAAGAAAGACCAAAACGGGAAGAGAGAAAAAGAAGGATTAGGGTCGGCTATTCTATCGGTAGCATTTCATTGTTGATGTTATGATTGAAAAGGATTTTAGTTATGAAACAATTTATTAATTAATTATTAAAAATAATTAATTGATAAAGTGTTATACTTATCCTTTTAATATTCGATACTTTACCGGATTTTCTTGTTTTTAATGTTATTTTTCAAATATTAGAGACTTTGAATAAATTCTTAACTTGTTGTCTCAGTTTAAATAGTCTACGTCTAGAATCTAATGAATATTTCAATCCACATATTTATATAGTTTCCAAAGAGCCATTTTATCATATCAATTCTATTTCCATCATCCACACTGACAATTTACAATAGCACACACTTTGATATCTTCGATCTTCATCATCTTTCATCCATTCTAGAAAAGTCATCATGTGTCCAAGAACAACCAAGCACCTCAGAGTCCTCATGATCATCTTCTTCGCAACGATATTGGATAACCGACAATTATGCTTAAGAATTTATTTCATGCATGTTTCTTCATAATACATTGTTGGACCACAATCATGCTGGAGATAAAGAGGCCATTTTGGATGATGAAGATGTAGATGGAATTTTGAATGCCTTTAAGGTTCTATCATATCATCAAACATTTACATTTTTGTGCTCCATACTAGTTTTGGTTATTTGGATAATGTCATGGATAGGAAAGAATTTGGAAAGAGATGGAGAAAGTAGATTTCGATATGCTTATCTTGTTTTACGTTTGTAGTTATTTTAAATGAATCTAAATTTTGGTTTAAAGGTCAAAAAAGTACACACACACACACATATATATATATATAGTGATCCTCGCCCTTGCCCATGAAGTTGTCATAGTGGGACTTTTACTCCCATTTCCATCTCTGTGGAGAAAAATTCAACAATCTTAGGTTCCCAAAAGAGATAGTCAATACGGGAATCCTCGTTAAATAAGGAATATTTCCATCCCTAGTTAAGGATCTACAACAATCAAAACCTTAGATTATTATGAATACACATACAAATTGTCCATAAAAAGGTAGCCATTGTAAATTTGTGACATAGAAAGATATAAATAAATAATTAATAAAGACCAACTTACTAGATTAGAGTTATATGTTATTTGAGCACAATTAAGTGGCCAAGATTTGGCGGCGTTGGTGGTCAAAGCTCATGCATTGTAAAATTTAATGTCATTAAATCTTTTTGCTTAGATACAAGATGCACCAACATGTCAGTGACACCAAATTTTATATCCATGGGCTTTGGCCAACCAGATTAAGCTGATAAGTACTAACAGAGGGCTTCTAGGAGAGAGAAATTAGAAAAGTATCAATAAGAGAATGAGACACTTTTTTTTTCCTGATAATTTTGTTATCCTAATACACAACCATTGTTTGTGATATCTATCAATTTATAAGACCTTTTGGTGTGGATATGATGATATGAGTAGGTTGATCACAAATTCAATTGGCATGATATTTGGGACTAGTACATGGAGTTAGGTGGTTGACCAATCCTTTCCTTCTTAGTACATTCTATATTTGTAGTCTATATATATATATATTAGAGAATACTAATTATATGAAAAATATATGACAAAATCAAAGATGTTTCTTAAAATGTTTTATACTTTTTAACCTTCATTTCATTCCTTTGATGTTAAGTATATTATGTTTTAATTTGGAAGAAATGAGTTTTTGCATATGTATATATTATGAATTTCTTAATTTATACTCAAAAAAAAAAAAAAAATTCTTAATTTATATGATGCTTTAAAGATGTGTTTTTTCTTATTTCTCAAGTACTATTTTCATACTTTTTTCATATAGAATAAAAAAGAGTATGCTTGTGACAAAAAATTGACCAACGTTATATCATAAAAGTTTTGTGTCAAACTGCATGAGAAAAACCTCTTTAGTAGCTGAATATTCGTACATATCAATCAAGAGAGGGCATATTGTATTAGTGGAAAATAAATCTTTCTAAAAGGAAATAAAAAAAAAAAAAATCAAACTTCATCTATGAATCTCTAGTTGATATTTATACCCGATATAATGAAAATAAAGTAAATAAAATACCTATAAATGAGAATAGCAAATTGATTGTTGGCTTATTTCACTCTCTAAATAGAATATTGTCATATGAAATATGCGACGAATTTTTCAAAAAAAAAAAAAGGTTAAAACAATGCAAATGTGAACCTTTTTTAGTTTTTTTTTTTTTTTTTTTGGTTATTTAAGCTTCTAAAAATTTGATTATATATAATACACGTTGATTTTGATTAAGAAAAAGATAAAAATTCTCATTTTTACTAAAACAAGTGAGAATATTCTAAATTTGACAAATAAATAATATTTTTATGTTACAAATTTATGTCTATTTTCTAAAAGAAAAGCCAGTAAATTGGTTGGCCCATTTGCCCTTACAAGTTGATTTATTTAACTCGCGAGTTAAACGGGTAATTATTTTTTAATCCCAATCCATATATTTTTAGCGGATAAAGAGGTTTAACCTAATGATTTGATCCATTTTAACAGCCCTAACCCCTAACCAGCATAGAAAAAATGCCTTTTATAATGGAATATTAAAGCAATTCCCTCAAGAGATAACATGTTCAAAACAAAAGAAAATAAATTTTCCTTAAATGAAATAAATCTAGAAAATGTTTTCAATGATATATAGAATTCTCCAACTGTAACCTATACACTGTATAGTGTACCCCCAAAAAATAATTATACACTATATGTATAAAGTAAAATTAAAAAAAAAATCCAAAAAATCTTTACGAATTGATTGCTTCGTTTATTTATTACAATCTCTCAATTATAATTGGTGTATTTCTTAGGATCCTCTAACGTTGATTTTGAACATAAATAGACGCAAGTATTCAAACTGGGCCCCATAAATTTTAAGAGAACTCCGCCTAATTAAAATATTTGTGTTCATCTCTCTCTTAACACAACCATATCATATTCAAAACTAACATAAGATGATCCTAATGGGTGTACCTTACTTATAAAACTCTTTGTTGTAGGCTTTGAGAAAAATATTTGTAATTAAAAGATATGTATAAAAATTTTGATAATAAAAAATTAATTTTTTGAGTTCTTTGCGAAAAGGGTATTCTCTTATGATATGTTTGGTATAAGGGTAAAAATAAGGAGTAAATTTTATAAATCTCATTCATGTATAATTTTATACATACATGAATGGGATTCATGAAAATATATCCCCATCTTATCCCCATACTAGATACACTCTTAAGCAGAAGATCTAAGGAAAGTTATATTAAGAAAATGTAAAGTTATTTTGCTTGAGCAAAATCCCTTTAGAAACTGAATATTTACATAAATCAGTCAACAAGGTAACAATTTTATTGCTTGCTTAAATGAAACAAAACCAAAAGATGGATTTTTAATGATATCCGAGAATCTCTAATTGTAATATGTACAGCATATCTAGAAATCTAAATTTTTTTTAAAAAAAAATCTAAAGATTATCTCTACAGTTTTATTGCTTTTCTTTTTTTTGTCCATGCTCAAAAATACAATTGTCTCAATTATAATTGGTTGATATCTTACTAGAAAATGGAGGCTAGTTTGTTGAATATATATATATATATATATATAAAATTTGTCTACACTGTTAGGATATAATTTGTCTACATTGTCAGCGTAAAAATTTTTTACACAAACATCCAATTATGTATTGCCACATCAGCAAAAATATTTGACTCAACTATCCACTACCTTAACAGTCTTATAAATAGAAGCATTTAATTAGATGATAGTGTAAAACTTTTTTATACTGTCAATGTATAGTAATTAACTGATAGTATAAAAGAGTTTTACACTATTATCCAATCAAATGCTTATGTTTGTAAGACTTTTATGGTAGTGGGTGGTTGATTAAAACACTTTTGTTGATATGACAATACATGATTAGATGTCTATGTAAAATTTTTTAAAATTGACAATATATACAAATTAAATCATATATATATATATATATATATATATATATACACGTGGGTTAGGATTAAGTTACATTAGTGTAACCTTAAGCAATGTTATACCATTAAATAACTTTTTATTGGTGTAATTTTTTATGAAACCTACCTTGGATTAGAAATTTATATCTTATAGATTATTTCTATAAAATTTCATATTAGTCCAAAATCATTTGATATGCTTTTTATATACATTAAAATCAACGTAATATATATGTTTAAAATATACATAAATAAGAGTTATTTGATTATACACTTATTGATGTTCAATTTTAATTAAATTTGACACAAATAATCTTCATAATAGGTAATTATGATTCAATGGTTGGATCAATAAAAAAATATGGATTTGGATCCTCTAAAGTAAGCATGCTTGTAAAATGAGAAAGTGAGAGGTTCATCTCCTTTGAATCAATAACTTTCATTATGTGTGGGTACCATCTATTGATCTAAGGGTAATTAACTCCTCACTTTCTCATTTTACAAACATGCTCGCTTTAGAGGATCCAAATCCAAAAAATATATCCTATAGAAAGTTATTCAATGATGTAATATTACTTAAAGTTGATCTAATCATACATATATATATATATATATATATATATATGTTATCTTAAATCATCTTTCGAAATGCGAAAAGAGTATTTTCTTAAAAAAGTTCAAAGAAAGTAATAATATAGAAATGTAAGCTTACTTTGCTTGGGATAACCCTTTTAGCAGTTGAATGATTACATCGATCAATTAAGAGATATCATCCCCAAATAAAAGAAAAATAAATATATGACAAATAATAAAATAAAATAAAATAAAGTTCTCTGTTGTTCTCAAGAGATCCCTCGGACGTTGCACTTAGAATAGTGATGAAAAAAAAAATTTACTTATTTTTCCTCCTTGTTTATAATGTTTCTACAAATGGTGTTCCAAAACGAAGGACTCCAAGTGTAATTTGTACTTGTGAGAAATGCAGTTCTACTCTTGACAAAGGAAAAGGTAAGTTCTTGAAATAATTTTTGCTGCATTTTATTAGTATATTATTATGCCATAATGCTCTCTCACTCCCCCCCCCCCCCAAAAAAAGAAAACCTTGAGTTCAAATACATTTTTGTGAGCATTTGCATTCAATTGTAACTAGTTATTGTAAAATCAGAATATTATAGAAATTCTCATTGCTTATAGTTATAGGATAGTTGATAACATTTAATAGCAGATAAAAATAGACACTGCAATCCTCAAGCAAAAGGGTACTAGCATGTTTGATAATATAAGGTCTAATTGTATAAGGTATAATAAAATTTTAATATTATGTAGTTGTTCTTGACTTCTTTGTTTAGTTGCAAAAATCAAGTTTAAACACCTTGTTATATGCTTGTTCTATTTTCCTCTGGTTCATAAATTTAGTCAATGGATGACAGAATTAATTACTTGGTTGTTGGTTGTGTTAGGGTGCGTTTGAAAAAGTGATTTTGAAGTTTAAATTATATATATAGCTGAAAAAGTTGAAAATTGATTTTTTTTTCAGAAACTAGTCTTTTCAGTTTATACATAAAAGTTGAAAATAGAATTTTTTGAGAATTTGATTATTTTTAAAAAATTATCCAAACATACAAAAAATGATTTTTTTGGATAAAAAAAGTGATTTTTTGCCAAAATAATCCCAAACAAACACACCCTTAATTGATGTGCGTGGAAGCTAATTGGAGATTGGTTAGCTTGATTCTTGTATTGATGGTCAATTTTTTTAAAATTCTTGAGTGCAAGGGTTGATTTTGGAGTTAAGTAATAAAGATTAAATTGAAACTTAGGTGGGTAGTTTAATTTTGGGTTTTGTGTGGTAAGGTAGTTAGGGAATAGAGTATCTAGGATATGTGTGGGCTTAAGCAAATAGTATCTTGCTTAATTTTGAGAATAAATTAAAAGCATAGCTTTTTTATTTTCAAAGCTAATCATGACAACTATTTGAGTTTTATCAAATCTATCTATAATGATTATAAGAAATATTGTAACTTAATTGAGTTAACCAAGCTACTATCAAGACTATAATTTCACTTGGGCTTTAGTATTAATTTTGGGTGAAATGGTGAGTGAATAGATACTTACTAGTTTGATATTTGCTTTGTTTAGGTATTTATGAGTTTTTTTCTTGAATCTGGTACTTGTTGACTGATTAGATTGTTTTCACTTGTGTTTTGTGTTGCTATGCTGCCTAATGTGCCTAAGTTTCATCCAATGTGTGGTAATGAGGTTCACATGAGTAAAATTTAGTGGATTAATTTTTAACATGTTTTGGTTGGTATGTGGGATTGAAAAATGTCCTGTAGAACTTAAACTTTTGATGGTCTTTGAGCTATCAAATTTAATCTTTGAAATTTTTAGTCAGTTAATTGTTTCGTTAAAGTAAGACTTTATGTTGAAAGAAATTCTCAAATGAAAGTTGTTTGACATTGCTATTGTTTATTTGCGCGGGTTAGGTAAGCCGTTCTATTAATTTGAGCTATATGAAGATAATATGGTTAAGCTTAAGACCCAATGAATTAAGGAATCGATTATCTTGGGCTAAAATTTATTAATTTCTACCTATTTATGTCATAGGAAATCATGAGCTTAATGAGTTGTTGGGGTGGCGAACTGATTCTTGAATCTTAGTGGAATGTAGATTGAAAAACCTTATGCGATGCCTTAGGTTAATTCCTCGCTTTGTAGGCTAATTGACATGTGAATGGTGATGCTAGATTCCTTTGGGGCAGCAATGCCAGCTCCGGGATGCCATAACCTCCTACTACTCTTTCTTGGTTTGGCCTATGAATGATAGTGTATTTATAATTTATTTTCTGTCCTTATTTTCCTAAATATATGTTTTGACAATTATTTGTTAAATGCAATTTACTCGACGTTCTAACTGAACCTTTAAAGACCCTTATATTATTATGTTATCTAATTTTGTATGTTTGTAGGTGGGACAAGTATTTTGAAGAATTTTCTCTTCGATGCTCTAATTTAGTTTAATGAATTCACGTCTTGATATGAATTGATGTTTGAAATATGATTATCTAAAGGCTTTAAAACTGATATGATGTCTAGAATTCATATTATGAACTCGGGCAATAGAACTTATAGATTTCAATAAAGCAAGTCTTTAAGATTGATTCTCGTGAACTATTTCCAAATTTGATATTAGATGACATGATTGAAAAAGTTTGGAATTGGTATTTTGGATTCTAAAATTTGATATGCTTGAGAACTATACTGGACTATAATATTTTAGGAGATTGAGAGGTATATTTAGAAACTGATGAACTTGAATTTTTGGAAGCTATTTAAGAACTCTATTTGAGTTTTGGATAAATGGTTTTCTTTATGAGAGGAATCTTTAACAAAACTATATACCAACGATAGTGGACGTTAGCCCTTGGTGCACCTTGGTAGAACCTTGACTAGCAAAGGGTGTTGCTAGCTTGATATGTTTGGCTAACATGTCTGAATTTGTTTTATAGATATGTTGGGGTCATGTTGTCAGGGTCGTCCAGATGTAAAAACTCACACTTGGGACAAGTTGTTGGGGCCATCTAGTTGTGAAATGGATTTACTATTGCCAGGGTCAAGTTGTTGCATCCGCCCAATCAGGAAGCTGATTCTAGAATAGAAACCTTCCCTAAGGTTTATAGTTATTATTCTTTAAGAATGTATTTTCTTAATAAATATATGTTTTATGAAAAATTTATGTTTAAGCTTGTCTCACTCTTGTTATATGTATATTATCTCTTACTAAATTTGTAGACTCACTTCTTATTCTTTCCCTATTTCAGACTCAGGTATGGTATATGAATCGCATCTCTCAACTGGTTAGAGGCTTAAGGCCTTTAGTGGATTCCATACAATTGTCCACGTGGTTGTAAAGGTTGGTTTTGGGTTTACCTTGTAATTATTTCGAATAGTAGTTTGTATGTAATTTGTAGATATACTCCATTAATCCATAGATGGGATCCTAACTTCGCTATGTTTTTATTTTATGTAATAAATTTTGTTATGATTGATTTGTTGATTCCGTGGCTGGTCTAAGTCATATGGATTATAATAGGAAATTGTATTCCTTGGGCTAAGCCCTGCTTTTGGGGAAAATCTTGTCCTTTTCTTTATAAATCTTCTAGTAGGCTTGCTAGGGTGCAACACCCCCTGTGCACCAACCATGGCCCTAGTTGGATCATAACATAAATAAACCCCATAGCTTCTAATCCATCATCATATACCTCCATCAATGCCATTTCATTGTTTCCAGAATGTGACTTGGTGAAAGTACTAGACATTTCTAACCACTTTCACTACTTGATCCTTCTAAACTTTTCCCTAATGCTAAATTTCTCAGTTCTACAAATAACAATCAATTACTAATCGCAAACGGGTCAATCCAACGTTACCACGCCTCACCCTAGGTCATGCTTTAAGCGGGGCAGGTGGGCCAATCTGCATTAGTAATTTTGGTTGAATATGTCAACTTGCCCTGCCTCACTACGGATTAGTGGGTTGGCTTGCCAAAAAAATAGAAAATAAAGAAAAAATATTTTTTATATGAATTAATTCATCTATTTTTTTAAAAAACATAAAGAAATTTTTAATTAAATACAACAAAATAACATTCATATAAAGAAGCTCATTCCATTTACTCATCAAGCATTAAATTATTTTGTCACGACCCACCCTGGAGCCGTGACCAATGCTTAGAGGTAATAGACCTCTAGCAAGCCTATCTTAATTATTTTACTAAAATTCGGGCAGATTTCCGTTCTTTTCAAGCTTTCCTGAATTAGCCAAACCTATATTAGATAGTCAATCAACAAATATAAGATTGAGACTCTTAGCGCACTTTACAATATTTCATATTTATATATATACAACACCTATTTACATGCTCCCTAATTACATTCTCTATTTACATCATATTCAAGAATCATAAGGCCTATAAATGTAAATATCCTAAAAAAAAAACCATCAGGTCGCAAGATCCTGTTTGTGGCTCATGGAACAACTCTAAGGAGCATATGCATTAGAATTATACACCAAAAAGTGTTGGGTAGCCCTCACGTGCAAAAGGTGGTCCACAAGGATCTGCACTCTAAGAAGTTGGAGGAATCGAGTCTAGAGTCGCATAAAAATTTGAAACATGAATGAAAATTGGTGAGTCCAATCGATTTAGTGAAAGGCAATAAGTCTATAACATATGAGAACAAGCTCCAAAAGTAAAACAAAGTATGCTTAAATAAAAATTAGTATGATGAATTAAGCTTAAATAAGAAATCCTCATTTTAAATAGTATGTATGTAAAGAATCAACCTTAGAAACTATGTGTATAACTAAGGAATTAATATTATTTTATAAACTAGAAAATATACTTCTCAAATATAACTACCAAAGTAGGGAGACTTCCAATCCAAAATTAAATTATAATAAAATCACGTCTGGGCATTACGTATTGCTGTCCCAGCATAAGCATAATAGATTAGCTTTAAATCATAATGATATCACGTCTGGGCCTTACGTATCGTCGTCCCCAGTGTAAGCATAACAGATCAGAATTAAATTATAATGAAATCATGTTTAGGTGTTACGTATCGTCGTTCCTAGTATGAGAATAATAGATCTGGACATGTTGGCAAAACACTCCGGGCTAGCAACACCCCTACTAACTAGGATTCGAACCAAGGTGCATTAAGGTTAGCGCCAATGACCATTAGCTATCGATTAACTAAGAATCCTCCTTCAAGGTATATAGAAACCCAGGTAATAGATATCAATAAAAGATAAAGTAAAAAATATCAAATCAAATTTTCGAAAAACAAAAGTATTCATCCAAGTTCGAAAATCCAAAATATAATTTACTCAACAAATCAATTTAGTAATCAAAACAAAAAATCAGAGTTCATCCTTCCATTTACAAAATTTATAATCTCCTCCAAAATGCTTTTAGAACCTTCAATAATTGTCTACTAGTAAAATTTCCTTAAAACCAAAACAAACATCCATGAATGGATAGATATCTCAAACTATATGACAATTATACTGCTAAACAAAACATTTATAATTAACTAGATATATAAAAATAAACTATCAATATATACTAAAATCAAACAAAAACTAATTGCATAAAAAAAAAAATGCCATAGAGGTATTGCCCATTCACAAAACATCAAGGAATGTCCAATCTACATTCTGGGGGCTGCTGAACTTGCAAGTTGATCTTCTGGGGAATTTGAAATCATATATAAGCAATTATTTTCAATTTAAATACAAGTTTGGTTTAAAATCTAATCGCCACCCTCTTTATTCAACCTTACAAATAAAATTTAATCAAAAACTACTATCATATGTACCATAACAACTTTATATAACATAAGAATTTAAAATTTACATATATGAAAGTTTAGTAATTAATGTTATTTTCCTATTAACTCCTGTAGTGACTAAGGCACTTAATAATTCTAACAATAATTTCAAAGACAAATCAAAGCTTAATTTCATAGTGGTTATCTAATTTTTCTGGCACTGAAAAAGAAACAACGTATGTCCATTAGCTTCTTAAAGATGAAAAATAAAGCATAAGAAGAGGGAATGGCTCACCACTGAAGTGGTGGGCAGTTTGGGGGACAAAATCAGAGTCCTTTGCCACTGGGAAGGTTGCATCGTGGCGGAGGAAGGAGCACTCGCGGTGGAGAGAGAAAATCACAGAGAGAAGGAGAGAGAGGGAGAGATGCAAAAAAAGATGCGAAGAGGAGAGACTCTGCGGTGTTGAAGGTGGCAGAGAGAGAGACTGCATAGATGATGGCTAGTGGGGGAGAGAGTGAGAGAGGAACTGAGAAGGAGAGACAAAGGTTGAGAGTGGCAATGAAGAAGAGAAATCAGGGGAGGAAAAAAATGAAAGAAAGAAGAAACCGTAAGGGAGAAGCTCCCGGACAGTAAAAATGAGGAAAAGGGGGCTTAATATGTGCCATACACTTATGGTGCACCATAATCCCCTATCCTTTTTCCTTTTTATTTTTTTTAACAAATATTTCAAAAATTTTATCTAAATAATTTTAATTCCTCTATCACTATATTCTTGAGGATGAATAGTGAAAAAGACATAAGCTATGGAAAATTTTAAAAATTTCTTGGCTATCAACATTTTATTCTAAATAGATTTTTTATTTTAAATAGGGTATTAAACATTTACTCGACTTTAAAAAGGATAATAATAAAAATAAGATAAAATTTCCAACCAAAATAATATCAATAGAAAAGTTCATAAATCAATATTCAAACTTAAATATGTTAAAAAATTTACACTCTATAAACTAACTATGTCCATAACAAAGTATAAATTTATAATCAACAAAAAAATAATATAGTTGACAAAATATAAATATAATCAACAATATAATAAAAAAAAACTATAGAATCCACCAATGTTATATAAATATCAATAAAAAAGGCCCAAATATTATGTGAAAAAAAAAATATGAAAACAAAAAAAAAGTAATTAGCAGGACAAACTCGCCCTACCCCACTTTAATCCGCGATTAAATGGAGCAGGTTATATGGATTGAAATTTTTTTACGAATTAAAAATATCAACCCAATCTATAAAAAATTACGTGCTATAGGGGTCAACTCGACATGTTCGATCCATTTTGCTACTCCTACAATCAACACAAACAATCATATTGTAAGACCTTCAATACCATACAATTTACACTGACTTTCGAAGAATCCTCCACAACAATTTTCAGTAACTTAAAATACTAGAAATATGACCAACGTCACTCCATTAACCACCCTGTTTTTACTGATACCATGTCAGGACCCCATGTCTTACACACTACATACACAAATTATTAAACCCATCACATAATCAATTTTTTAACATAAATGATTTAAGAAGATTAATAACCGCATTCAACTCTATGTGATTTAGTGTTTGCCATTCATTAGATCTGACAATTTACTCTTCCCACAGAACCAACCAACACATTTCACACAAAGATCTCACCTTTCAATATTTCGTTCTCAGTTTCTGGCAAGCTTCGTCTCACCGAAAGCTCCTATCCATACCAAACATTACTATTCTTCGCAAATATCCTATAACCCTTCTTCAGCCACATACGTTCTTCCAGCTGATCAAAATAGAGCACACCAAATCAGTGCATCGACCTCGTATTCGTGGATTGCTATTGATCGACCTTCAAATTTTACCAAAGCTAGCGCAGCACGGTCACCAAAACATATCAAACTCTAAATGTCCACGGGTCTAACAACATAGCTGGTATTTGTATTGGGTCCAAAACACAATTCTAGAGAATTGGTGGGTGGAAACAGGATGTTAAAAAAATCGGCTGTATCCGGTCAAAAGTACAGGGTGCACGGAGAGCCCAAACTTAAGACCCCACCATAAAAGGCACCCTATATCTATCATTAAATTCAGAGTCGGTGGACGCCGCCTAAGGCACCGTTTGCGATGCGCTTGAGTCCAAGTGCTTGGTGCACCTTGTGTCTCACGTGCATCGGATGGTGGAGATTTGTGAGGTGTATTAATATATTAATTATTTATGATATATTATAATAATATATTAATTTTAAAAAAATTTAAAAATATAATTAAATATATTTTAAAAATTAATTTTTATATATTAATAATATAAAATTATATTAATAATATAAAATAATTTTATATTATTAATATAATATTATACTAATAGATAATGTAAAATTATATTAATAGAGTAAAATTATATTGATAAAATTTTTATAAATTTTAGAAATTAATTTTTATAAATTAATAGTATAAAATTATATTGATAATATAAAATAATTTTATATTATCAGTATAAAATTATATTGATAAAGTAAAATTATACTGATAAAAAATTTTTATTATACTGACAATATAAAATTATTTTATATCATCAATATAATTTTATATTATTTGATAATTAATTTTTAAAATATATTTAATTATATTTTTTATTTTTCTTAAAATTAGATATTATTACAGTATATTATAGATGATTAATGCATCAATATACCTCATAATCTCACTATCAGATTACAAGATGTACCATGCTCTTTGACCAACAAAAACACCCTCCGTTTAATACTCCAAAATTTGTGTTACTCGTTAATACTTGGTAAAAAGGTATTGACACTAGTCAACTTTGGCGTCATCTACAGCAGTTTTCTAGTCAAAGGATATGATACATCTTATAATCTAATAATGAGATTATATGATGTATTGATGCACTAATTATTTATAATATATTATAATAGTATCTAATTTAAAAAAATTAAAAATATAATTAAATATAATTTAAAAATTAATTATTATATATTAATAATATAATTTATATTAATAATATAAAATAGTTTTATATTATTAAGTATAATTTTATATTATATAAAATTATTTTATATTATTAATATAAATTTATATTATTAATATATAATAATTAATTTTAAAAATATATTTAATTATATTTTTAAATTTTTTTAAAATTAATATATTATTATAATATATCACAATTGAAAAATTGTACCATGTACGCGCAGCGCATAGCAGTCGAATCCCTCAACTTTTTTGCTACCGATCAATACGTTTTTGGAACAAACTCTGCTTTCTAAATTCTAGGCTTAATTGTAGGCATCCTATGCACATTTTTAAGATTCACACCACTTTTAAAAAAAAGATAAAAATAAGAATAAAACACACACACTCTCCCAACAGTTGGGTAGACAGTAAGATCAAACCATTGATCAAATTTTAATTTTACAACATTTAACCATTAAATAGATCTTAACAATAGTCTTAAGTCTTCCAAGATAAAACTTTGTGCCATAATATTTTTTAGAAAAAAAGAACTACTAATTTATTCCTCCAATTGAGAGAAAGCTTTCCTTATAAATCACTGTTTGACATGGTCCCGCTCCTTTGATACCGATTTCCTCAATCATTTGAGTAATAAAATCAAACCAAGCCAATTCATCATCATTCTTTCTGACGAATATATCACCCTTGTTCCCAACACCAATAGGATCCTCAACACGAGGTAAAGGTCCAATGGTAAAAAGTTTGACCTATGATTCCTCACGCCAACTTCGCCCAAAATTGATATGTCAATGCCTTTATTCTTGGCAACCATCGTAATTGTAGCAACAAACCCATTGAACACCACCAAGTTTCTAATAACAGATTCATAACAACTATATCGATCTATTAATGTAGTATGTATTCTCTCACTGCTCATGTCAAATGATACGAGTAAGTCTTCTACTTTTGTTTGTTGAGAACGTCCTGCAATGCCCTGCCAATGGCATACTCCGTTCACGTAAACTACAAAACCAACTGGTACAAACATAATATTTGTCATTTCAAGGTCAAGTTTCCTCCAGCAATCTCTTTTAGGCTATATATTTGCCAAAACCAAAAGGGCTCTGGAAGACTTGGAAGTTCTTCAGGAGAATCAAATGTATCTAAAAAGAAATGTACTTGTCGAATCAGCTTATAGTCATCAGTCATATGATCGTAACCAAATCCATAATACATGCTCATGAAATGTGGATCTTCAAGTAAATTTGCCCAAGATTTCTGTACACACTGAAATCCCTTCAAAGATTTCCCAGGCAATTTTGACAGAATATTCAGTGCAAAATCATCAGGTATATTATGACTAATCTCCTTGTTCAATGTGGCCATTGTTTTATTTAATTTCTCCATTTGGATTCTGCCTGCAATAATTATAAGTAAAATTATACCCCAGTGTTTATATCAAGGGTCCTAGGATCATCATCAAAATAAATGATTAAAGAGCACCAAGAGAAGTGAAAAACACTTGGATATGAGATTGAAAGTAAATAGAAGCCAAATATAAGTAAAAGCAAAAATATGAAGGAGCAAAAATATGAATTTTGTTACAACAGATCCTAAGGAGCAAAATCAAATACCACCCTCAAAATGCAGCTAATCATGTATGTTTAAGATTAGTTAATTAACATGAAAATCAAATAACCCGGCGGGGGCTAACAAGATAAAATATTTCGTATTGTGTGCTACCTTAACCCGCCCCTCACCCCTTGCCAAAATAAAAATAAAATAAAATATTTCGTATTATGTGCTACCTCTTTTATCAAATAAAATCCCATCTTTTCAACTCTGATCTCACAACTTCGTAGCTATAGTCTCACGAACAAAGATTTCAGATAGACCCCATGTTAAAGAATATAATTCCGACTTAGCCCAGATATTGTTAGGACAATCTCATTTGGGCTGAGATCTCATATAGCAGAGCAGTAGCATCACACACATACACACACACACACAATAAACCCAATTCAAAAGCAAAAGGCAAAGACTAACAGAATGATGGAATGAACAAAGGAGTAAACTCTAACAAACACGGGCTTCGAAAAAGCCCTCATAACATGGCAAAATCAAACCCCCAAAATGAAACCAGCATTGAAGTAATTAAAACGAGATGGGTTGGTGTTAATTAGGTGACTCACAGGGATACAGCGAATCGGTTCGGCCGTGACGTGGAGAAGAAAGGAGGGGGCGGGGTTAATAGGTTGGATCATTGGGTTAATGGATTGATGAATAATTGTGGTGAAGTTTGATATATAGGCTTGTTAACGTTACACTTATGAATTTCAGTATGGGCTTATCAACAGCGTTTATGTGCCCCATTTTTTATATAATGGGTTAACAGGATGGTTTGATTCATTTATGCGTGATGGACATGAATATTCCGTTGTCATTTTTTTTATTTCTGTAGTCTTGAACTCTAATCAATATAACAAGATAATTAATATTAAAAGAAGATAGAATGGCCTAAAATTTTACCCCGACAATTATCTGGTGTAGAATTTTGTCATATGTTAATTAATAATAAAATAAAAATAGGATTTAATTTATATGTACTACCAATGTAAAAAAGTTTTATATAGATATCCAATTATATATTGTCATATCAGTAAAAATATTTGACTCAACTGTTCACTATTTTAAAAATTTTACAAATTCAAACATGTGATTGGATAATAGTGTAAAGCTCTTTTACATTATCAGTATATACTAATTAAACTCATAAAAATGTATTATAAAAATATCTAATATTTTAATAAAAAAATTATATTTTTTATATTGGATACATATAACAATTGTAAATATTTTAATGCCCAGAAATATTTGTGTTTTTATATAAATATCTAGTGTTTTAATGAAGATATTTTTATCTTTTCAATATTTGACACATGTAGCAATTGTTAATATTTTAATAACTAGACATATTTTTATATTTGAATAGAAACTATTGTTAAAATGATTAATGTTTTAATGGAGATTTTTCGTGTTTTAATATTCGAATATATTGTGTATTTGTATTTGAGATATGTTAACATTTTAATAACAAATCTATTGAAACCGTAAATTATAAGCTAATAAAATAATTTTAGAATATATTAGAATTAAATTGTACTATATTCTTAAAATTACTCTGGAGTCAATATATAATAAAATATTACCACATTAGGCATCCTATTATTTACATTATGTTTGGAATTTTTCATCAATGGAGCGGAACAAAACTAATATGAATGGATTGGAAAGGAAAGCAAAGGAAAGGAACAAAATTACATTCCTTTTTTTGGGAATATTAGTAAGGAAACAAAATGGAATTTCATCAATTTTATTTGAAAGTTATATTAAAAAAATAAATTTAAATATTTATATTATTTAGAAGTTATAATTTTTAAATTTATCCTTTCCCTTTTATTTCACATAATAAGGATGTAAGTGGATCGGATTGATCTAATAAATTTGAAAATTCAAACCAAACTAATAGATTTGGCTCATATTGGTTTGGGTATTCGGTTTATTTTAAAGTAGAACAAAACCAAACTAATTATTATTGACTCGATTTTGAATTTATGATTTTTCAATCTGATTATTCAAATACCTAACTCAATCATCTAATTAACTAATTTTTTTATTTATTTCAAATCTTTCAAAATTTTGCACTTAAATTTATAGTAATAGAGTCATTTTTACCTTCTTTATTAATATTTGTTTAAGAAAATTTTCTATTTATACCATTAATAAGTATATCATAATTAAATTTTATATTATTATTAGTTGTTATCAGAACAAACTTTTTTAAAAAATGCAATTCTTTATTTTAGGTTAACCTGATAATCTAAACCAAACCAACTTGATCTTGATCGAATTGGTTTGGTTTGGATTTGTTGGGAAAAAAATTTAAAATTTAAACCACATCAATTTAATTAAATTTGATCAGTTCGAATTTATTTTTTACTTAAACTTAATCCAAGCCAATTCATTTATACCTCTACCACCCAATTTTGAGGGAAATAAAACAAGAGACTTTGAGGGAAAATACTATCTAACTTTTTATCTTTTTTCTTTCAAAAAGTCAAATAACTTAATTGAACTAACTATAAGTGATTAAGTGTAGCTCGGTTCTTCAAAAGCAACTCAACGGATTGGTTGATATTGTATGGAAATTAATTATTTTAGTTTGGTTGATTTCTTTCAAAATTAGACTAAATCAGTCATGGATACCCTTAATAATAAGATGAGTATTTATTACTTTAAATTTTTTTAAAAAATGTTAAATATTATTTTCTTCGAATAATTAGAATCTTTAACTTGGAAAAGAGCAAGAGAACATATAAGAAAATGCATACAACACAAACTAATAGCTTTGAGGCATCCATTCAGAATTATTTTGGCAGCATGGTTGGTGACGCTTATCTTTGTAGACTTGAACAAAGACGCAAATTCTTCCTTCCCTTAACTCGCTTGTGTTCTATCTCTGTTGATTGAAATCTCTCTGCTGTTTCCTGCGTTCTTTTTTCCCCCCTCTCTACTGCCTCTGTTTGCTCTCTCACCTCTCCCTTTTATTCACATTGTTAATTTTATAAATTATTTTCCTTTCCCATCATCTTACTGTACGCATTTCTGCACCCATTCCCTTTTTCATGACTTGCTTCTAAATTGTGTTTTATTTGTGTGCATTACAGTCTTGAGACCTTCTTATTTGGGCTTTACTTATTTGCATTACTTAAAAAAAATATTTCATCACATTTGTTTGTTTATTTTCTGAATGGGCTGAGACTTTTGCTTAAAAGAAATTCAGAACCTCTTTTTTTCATATGAAATGGGCCATGATTTAGGCATTGGATTTTTTTTTTGGAGTTTTATCTCTTACAACAAAACAAGTAGACTAATAATAATAATAATAACAACAATAACAATGAGAAAAATGAACAAAAAGGATCTTCAATAACATTTTTTGAAATAATTTCTGGTGAGTATAAACAGATTTGGGTATCAACAGTGCACCTCCTTCATTGGCAGTATATAGGCCCAATAATTTGCCAAGCTCCCATGTCCTTTCTGCTTCAATGTTGACTCCAGCTTCATCAATATTCTCGTTGTCACCGTCCTCTACTGCTGGGTTTGCATTTTCTGGAGCATTCCCTTTGGCACACACAGAGACTCTGCCAACATTTCCCATTTTTTTGTTTAATTAAAATTAGTTTTTGGTTTCTATACATGCTATATAGATTTTGATTTTAATCCTTATACTAAGTTTTTTTGGTTTAGATCCCTGTACATTAAAAAAAAATTTAGTTTAGAATTCTATAGTAATATTGAGTTAATTTCTACTGTTAGAAAATTATTAAAAAATATTAATTTTTACTACTACGATTAACATGAGTTAATATATGATATGGTGAAATTCAATTAAAATTATTTTGATTTTAAAAAAGATCATTTTGATACTATTTCAATTTTTTTTATATATATTTTAAAAAATATTGTCTCAAACCTAAAAAAATATCTAAAAGAGATTATTTTAATACTATATTAACAATATACTATATCCATATAAGATTCTATTAGCAACTTCAACAAAAACTAATATTATTTAGAGATTTTCTTATAGCAGAGATAACTCCTTGATAGAATACAAGTGTAAAGACCTAAAGAAATTTTTATTTATTTTTTTTTAAATATGGAGACTAAAACCAAAATTTAGCATACATAAAGACAAATACTCAGTTCGGTGGTGCTCACTGCATGCTACTGTGGGTGCTCGCTGAACGTGGCGTCTATAAGCACCTTTGCGGAAAGGAGGTTCTCCTTCTCACTAGTTGGGCTGTCACAGCAAACTACATTCCACCAAATTCCTCCAATCAGTCACCTTCCATTTTCGTTGTCATGCAAGTACTTATCGTTCTAAATTCCCCGCAATATGCACGAGATTGGAGGTAAATTTCATGAAGCAGCCAGCACACTGCATTCAAGCACACAGATAATACACACCTTAGAAGCATACGGCATCTCATTGAGAGCCTCCAGAGTAAGATACGCCCTTCTTGTACCATTTTTTCTCGAGAGTAAGATGCTGCTTCTATTTAATCAACAAACTACACCAGTCTCAATACCAAGGATCAAGTGTTGAAAGAACAAGGTGAAGTAAAAAAAAAAAAATCACTGACCAAATTCACTAAACATATGAAGGCTAATCATCATCGGTGGTATAAAGTTCATTTAATATAAATGTTGTTAACAGAAGGACTCGTGTTAGATTATATTATGTTTAGATTATTGTTTAGAGATATATAGCATGGGTAGAGTAAATCAACAGTAGAAAAGCCTTTAAAAAGTAAAGGTTTAATTAACCTATAAATCTCTATAATTTAACCCAATTTTTAATTAGATTTTTATAATTTAAAAATTTTCAATCAAATCCTTACATTAAATAAATTTGTATAATCAACCGGTTGAATCAATCTACCATTACAAATTTTTTGGTTAAGTTAAATAAATTTATATATTTGATTTTGTAAAATTGGATTAGGACATGTTAAATTATATAAAATTTTAAAAATTTTTATAATATTAGATTGCTGCAAAGACTTAATTATAAAAATTTATTTAATATAAAAATCTAATTTAAAACTTTTAAATTATAAGATCCTAATTAAAATTTTGATCGAATTATCAAGACCTGCGAATTAATTAAATCAAAATTCAAATGTGTCAACTTTGCAGTTGTACTGAAGTGAAGAATCCTTGACAATGCTTCTAATTTTATTTTATTTTTTTTGGCTAAATCAGATAATACATATTTGTGAGCTGAGATTGGTTGATTTCTTGCGCATGACTTAGAATCATATACGTCTTGTATATATACACCATAACTCGTTCACACACAAAAAATGGCAGTGATTGCCAACAATCCAATTCCGCTCAGTTTCTTAAAAATCAAAACAATGAACTCTGAATGTCCTTTCTTTGCAAGATATCAGATGCAAATGTCACATAGGTCTAAAGAGATATAAACCTATCCAGAAACTAAACTAAAAACGGCCAAATGCAAATGGCTATATCGCAAATCTCCAGCCAAGTGATATTTTAAGTCAAGTTTAAAATTTTTACAGATTGTAACAGCCTTTGTAATGTCTGAAAAAAAAAATCTTATTGTTTTAATCGATTTATTTAGTTTTAACGACTAAGTGAGATTAATAAGAAATCAACTGAATATTTAATTAGAGTCGAACTAAAGGCTAATTAGAAATTAATTAGAGAGATTTGAATTAGAAACAATTAGAATAGCAACATAGAAAGTCTCATGAGATTTTCCAAACTATTTTGCTGATTTAAAGGAAATCAGTAGATTCAATATTTTAAACTATCATAACCGAATTAATAGAATCAAAACATCCAAAACCCTCAATCCAATGCCTGAAAACTCAGCCACTTAACCCACAAAAGTGGCACAAGACAGCCACAAAGGATGAGGAAAGTTGGTTGAAATTGATCCACAAGATCCTCCACCAATGAGAGCCTTTCCTTTCAACTACCTCAACAATTCTGCTTGCTTTATTTCCTTTCTATTCGGTAGAATTCACCTCCCCTTTTCCAGCAGACTTCCCTCTTCCTTCTCTTCATCTTCTTCATCTTCTTCTTCCACTTTTAGCCTTCCTCAAGTCTCTTGCACCTATATTCTTCACTAGAACTCAAGACTAGCTAGTTGTTGCATCAAAATAAGGGTAGGATTCAACTTTTGTTCTTGATTTCTATGGATTGTGACTGTAAGAAACTTACTTTTCTTCATTTATTTGATGATATATTGGATGTATCTGATGGTTTATGGTTGGGTTGACATGAGATTTTGAGTCAGAACTTAAGTTAGAATGAGAAAACTAGAGAAAGTGAAGAATCAGAATACTGTTTGGGTAAAATCCCTATAGCATCTGTACTTGCGCCTTATACGGACTCATTTATAGCCACCAAAATGAGATGAAACTATTTTTTTTTTTAAATTAGACACCTAGGGATTTCCAACCATATAAAGTATAATGGTTTTGGATTAGTATTGAGTGAGATATAAATTTTTGAATTTAACTATTGGATTCTAACCCTGATTCTAGGCAGACTAGATTTTGAGGGACATAACTCGCTCTATACTCCTTCAAATTGAGTGCAACCAATTTTTTTAGAAAGTTAAGACATAGAGTAACATCCCATAAAAATCTCAGAACCAAATTCAATCCCTATTACTCCCAATAATTCTTGAAAATTGTCCTAAGTCTCAACCGGGCTAGAACAGGGCAATGTAGGTTAGCCAAATTTAAGAGTTCATAACTCGAGTTCTACTTAATCAAATGAAGTGAAGCTTGCTGGAAATGAAAGCTAGTTCAGTTAGCTTTAAGATAATATAAGCTTTGTAGAATTTCAACCAGGTTTCTATTTTTAGTGAATTTTTACTTTTCAGTGTGCAAATCTACCTAATAAAAGGATAGCCCTAGGTAAAATGTTAATGAGTTGAGATATATATATATATATATATATATATATATATATATATATATATATATATATATCAAAACTTAATAGGACCAAAGAGGTTAGAAATTAGACAAATAACATTTTAACATATCCAAAATTTAGGTCTAAATAAATTAAATAGAAATTATAGCTGAAATTACAAATTCAGGTAGAATTGAGAGGGAGTGGCAGAACCTAACTCAAGATGAAGGCTATGAATCGTGTTTGATTGTTATGAGATTGATACATTACAATTGATTTTCTGTATTAATGATTACCTAGCTGTTTGGCACTATTCATAGGGAAGCGGACTCGATCCGTTATGCTGCCGAAAATCTGGCAAAAGCTATATACATAACATATGATATACTTGTACATGCATGCAATATTCAAATTAAGTATCCATTATTATGAGACTTACAAGAATGTTTGAAGATAAGTGTACCAAAATGCATATGAACATTGTATGATGATATGATCATGATCCTCTTCATGAAAGTTTGCACATTTGCATGCAAATGAAGAAAATATATGATTATGTAAGATTGGTTCTCTTCACCTAGAGGAAATTATTTGGATCCCTCCTTGTGAAGGCAGTTAAAGCTATGAGATCCCTCTACCTTGAAGGCATGTGGCAAAAAATGAGATCTCTCCAAGACTAGAGACACATGGATCCCCTTATAGGTTAGTTCCGTGTGACGACGGTCATGAGTTGAGCCCACTCCTAGATTAGCTAGTCAAGGGTAATAAAGATTAAAGACAAAGACATATGCATGCAAACACCCTAAGGACGGCGATACGTAATGCCTAGGTGTGTCAAGTAAAGGAAGCAAAGAAAGTATAAGTGCATTCACATGAATTAATGATGAGCCATTGCACATGTACAATATGCTATTGCTTATGCTTTAATTCTTACCCTGTTTATTAAGTGTATGACTAAAATAAGCTCTGTTTCGGACAATATTGTTTCAAATTATATAATTGAAAATATTTATATAATATGCTCACCTTTTTATAATACACTGAAGTAGCTGGAGATAATAACGATGACATGACATGAAATTCTTAGTGAATCCTACTGAGATTTATAATTCTCACTCTACATATTTCCGTGTTATCTCCAGATATCTCAGAGGAGCTAAGAAATAAGTGTTCGGGACAAAGTTAGGAAAATTAAAGATGGCCAAAGAGCGCTGTCATATTAGGTCTATTGAAATAACAATAACAACTCCTGAAAGTTATACTCTGACTTAAACATAGTATTATATTTTGGGAGGGGGTGTTATAGCCTTCACCCATAAAAGCTTGGTTGAAATACTGATGAGATGTTTCACAATATTTCTTCCACAGAGAACATTTCTGCATTTTCACCCAGGCAAATTAAATCTACAGAAAATAAACTAATCATAAGCAGCAATTATTTATTTTCTTTCTTCTTCAAATTTTCTCATCTTTTTCACAGTTACAATACATAGCCTATAAACAACACTGTCTCCATGCATGCCTCATGTACCTTAAAACCAAAAGAACAAGGCAAAATGCTCATATCTCAGACACACCCAGACGATTGTCAAGCGAAAGAGAGAAAAATCTAACAGAGGGAATGTGTTTTGTTCTCTTATTTGTTTCTTTAAGAGACAAATTCAAAGGTGCAGTAATTGCCCAAAATTCGACAACAACAGTGTTCAATTTAATTTGTGAAAGCTAGTGGATTAAGGATATTAAACGCACACACTTACACTACCCTAAGATCAAGGGACACACATACACGCGTTGACACTGATAAATTGAACAGAACAGATTTTGCAAGAGCTGGGGATGTGATTATTAATATATCACTAGTAAAGTTTCATGTGCGCTGAATGGTGCACGTTCGTACATATATGATGATTTCGTTTCGCATCATCGTTAGAATGTACAAAGTAAAATTTTGTTAAATATTTTGCATATATTGAGCTATTGTCTAATTTTTTGCAAAATAATTGGACAATTTAATGAAAAAAATATATGATAACTCCATTGAGTGCATTAGATTTTCATCTATTGTATTTAACAATTATTTTAAGAAATATAATTAAATAATAAAAAAGGAGTAGAACTGAGCAGAGCTCTTTTAGATAAAAAATAATGATTTAATAGGAGTTTGGTAATTGAACAGAGCTCTTTTAGATAAAAAATAATGATTTAATAGGAGTTTGGTTAACGAAAGAAAGCAATTACCATTTGTCAAATATTGGGGGCATTCTATTATAGCAACAAAGCAATGGTACAACAAATTTGGTTTAGGAAGTAGAATACAAAATTTGCTATAAACAGTTTAAAAAATGGAATGGATACTACACAATGTGTCCTCAAAACCAGGAAAAAAATGCTCCAAATTAAGTAAACTTACACACAATTAAATTTACAATTATCGTACATAACAAAGCATAAATTTCATAGTGCATTAGTCTTTGAATGTTAATACATACATATTTTGAAGTAGTTGTTTCGCTAGTAGTAATGTCAGAAGTTAATATCAAGACTTCACATAAGTGCAACAAAAAGTAATAAAAAAAAAGAGAAACAAAATAGTCAAGCTCGATGAAAGTAACATCGATTAAATGATTAGATCCGTGTGAAGATGTGAAGATGCATGTGGCTTTGTCCTTCAATTGGTTTGCCTCACAAAATGCCTTCCAGTGATAAGGTTATAGACATAGTCACCGGACCCAACACTATCATAAACTCAGTTTCCAACTGCCTTCTATTCCAAATCCTCAAACTTCTCTTGCAAATTTAGCAGGCAAGGTCTGTAATAAACTTAAAATATAATTTTTAGGAAGAATGTCTGTAATTAAAGCTTCAGCAGTTGATGGTGAAGTAAAAAGACTATACTTGAAGACACAGATGTATATTTAAAAAAGGATAATAGCT
This sequence comes from Pterocarpus macrocarpus, assembly GCA_031439585.1. Classification (NCBI taxonomy): domain Eukaryota; kingdom Viridiplantae; phylum Streptophyta; class Magnoliopsida; order Fabales; family Fabaceae; genus Pterocarpus; species Pterocarpus macrocarpus. The sequence continues at coordinate 38,338,455 of CM062514.1, forward strand.
TACCAATTCGTTTTTTGTTGCTTCATATGTAGTCAATGTTTTTGGGTATTGTCTGACAGGAGAAGATGATCTAAGGTAAATATTTCATAATAATAATAATAAGTAAGGAGTTATGATCATAAAGCATGAAAAAAAATTGTGGAGCATAGTACCTAGTGGCAACATTTCTTTATTAAGTCCTGGGTGGAATAGAAGCATAAGTGTGTCTACCAAAAAATTAATAAGTTTCATCAAATATATGGAGAAAAGATTTATGAAATAATCTTATTGTTGGATCTATAGCCAGTTTTATTTTAAACGATGATGCAAACTGTGTATTAAAAGCTCTATGCACTTGATCCTAGAAAGGATATTTTTATGAGTGCAGAAATTAGATTCTCCAGCAGCATGAAATGAAAATCTTATAGTAAAATCTACAAAGAAAGCAGCAAATTTAAGCCACTAATATGCTCGAAGCTTCAAGGCTCAATACTCAAAGAGTTGACTCTTGAAGTAGTATTCCAACAGCTATAACATTAGAAGCTGCAACAACTTTTGTATTCTCCTAGGTTATTTAGTACAAGGATATGAATAAAAAAGGTTATCAAACCAAGTATGGAAAAGGACAAAAAGACTTATACCATGAGAAAAAAAAGTCATGGCATAATGTACAATACTTGATTGCTTGAAAAGACAATTGGATGGACTCTTGGAAAGCACTACAACGTTGAAAACTCTTGGGTGGAGCCCAAGTCTCATGCACCAGCTGAAATCTTCTATATATACTTGTTTTCTAAAACCTGAGAGATAGTCTTGGTGACTTTTGGTCTTAGTGACAATTTGTCTTTGTGACATAGTTCTGTGTGAATTCATCGAAAGCTTAGTGCTTATTGTTCTTCATCTTTCTTCTTCTCATTGTAATTCTTTGAAATTAGTATATCTTAAGTGAGTGAAGCTTGAGAGAAAAGAAAATCTTGGGAGGTACACAAGTGAGAAAAACATCATTGAGAGAGGTCTTTTAGTTGATGAGGAAAGAGTAGCTCAACGTTGAGTGAAATTGTAATAGAGCTTGGAGAGGCTTGTTATAACAAAGAACACTCATAGTGAAAAATCCCACAAGATTGTGGGGACTGAATGTGGACTTCAAGTTGTGGAGATCGAACCAATATAAATCCTTGGTGCAAGCTTTTCTATCCCTTTTCTTTTACGATTCTATATTTAAGTTATATCTATTAACTTTGAACTCTACTTGTCATAATAGTTTGAATTACATATTCTGCTCATATTTCGAATTATTTGATAACAAAGTCTGATAGGCACTTACTAAATTTCTACTAACTGCCGACTAGAAAATCTAGTTGTGTGAACTTTCTGATTTGTGTGTTAAATGTGCAGAAAAAGTCTTAACTAATCAAGGAGTTGATTTAACCCCCATTCTCAAGTCCTCTGGTACCATCACTTATAATACTGTAACAAAAAATACCTTGAAGATGATGGGTGAAGATTGTTTGTGACTTCTTGACTCACCAATTGAGTAAGAGCAGGAGTATGTCTTTCAAAAAATATATTATGTTCATTAAATGTCAGAAGAATAGACTTAGGCAATAATCTTCGAATACTAAAATAAAAATTACCTGGAAAATGATGGGAGAATATTTAGAATGACTTGCTGATCAGTTTTTTCAGAAGTGAGTGATACTGGATAATCAAGATCAGGAGCAAGAACATGCAATCGATGCTCCTTGTCAATCTTATGGAAAATATTATGTGGGAGCACATGTCTTATGTTTCTTGAGGGATCAATTTGACATGGAACTATAGCTACAACAAATCATAAATCTCAACATAGAAAATTCCATGATATACATAATGTAGACATAGGGAATAGTGATCTTGAACACCATAAAACTGGAACAATTTAGGAAAAACCATCACACAAATATGCCCTTGTAGCACATATCCTCAATTTAATAGCAAAGCAATTGTCCCTAGAATCGACAATGTATATAGTATCCTTGAATTCATGAGAATGAGCTGTTATGAAGCTCAGAGTAGTTCTCTAGTGTAGTACTTCATAGAGAAGAAGATTGAATTAAATTTTATGGATATAATAAGCAATCTAATTTAATTATGTTTTGTATTAAATTATATTCGATGGCATATATTTAGAAGGAAGAGAATTAGGCAATTGATGAATGAATGATAGAACGAAATTAATAACTTGCATACAATAAATAATCAAAAGTCATACCTTAGATGAAAAAACAGGGACAAAATGAGCTCTATCCCCAACAGTGGGCCATCATTTCTGTAGTGATTTTAACGTTGTTATGGAAATAAGATCTTGAAAATTTAACAAAACAAAAGATATGTAAATATTTTTCTATATGGGAAAAATGTAATTATTATTATTGTAAAATAAAAAATTATAATGTAGGAACATACCAGAGTTCGTATCAAAAACTTTTATTTTTCCAAAAAAAGTGATATGTTCCAAAACAAAAATAGAAGTTTGTTTTTGATTCAATGCAGTAGTAAGTGAACAAACCCTAAGAGCTATGTTGTTACTGTGGAGGGGAACTTTAGAGCAAAGTTGATACAATCACCTTCATATCAAAAAGTTAAATCTTGATGTATATGGTAAAACAACTATCCATGTAATGAGCTTACATAACCAGATGCCCAAAAATGGGTAAACAAGATAGCAAAAAGAAGCATGACAAAATAGAACAAAAAGACTTTTTCTGGAAGAAAATCTAACGTGCAATAACCAAGTATAAATGGTGTTGTCGTACCTTGTTGGAGAAGGTGGTGTTCTCATACATTCTTGGAGAAATTAACAGTTGGTCTTTTGTTCTTTCGGTGTCGCTTTTCACTCCTTAATTTCTGTGTGGTGAAAAGTAAATAGTATGTACAAATGGATGGCATCACCTATTTATTTATTTATTTATTAAAAAGAACAAAATTGCCAAGCACTCATGTAACATTGGTTTGGTTTTTGTTTGTGTTAGGCAGTCATTTTTTATCGGTTCACTATAATATTTTGGGTCCAATATGTATCTGACCCAATCATGTCTTGCTAAACATTAAGACTACACCACAGTCACAGAAAAAGAAAAACCTAATCACTTCTCTGTTGTGGCCAGAAGATTGGGCTATGAAAGTGCCTCCTATTGTTGACCTAATCTTGATCTTTAGGAAAGACTTGATCATTTTTCATCTATTTTATTTTCTTTGTTTAGCTCAATTCCGAAGTGTGTACTATCTAGACATGTCTTGTATTTGTCTGTCCCACTTTAGTTGGGCATGTGTCAATGATTGGAACCATTTCAGCCCAAAAAACAAAAAAAAAACTTCTCTATTGTGTGGTTTTAGTTAATGGATTTATATTTTGTTGTATAATCCAATGTTATTTTTCTAGTTTGAAACTCCATTGAAAACTGCTTGATCATCCCAAAAATCAACAGAATTTCTTTGGAATGAATAGATCATTGGGAAAGTGGGAAAAACACAATGGCTGACTCTAACAAAAATGAATGAAAACCAGAAAAATATAACTTCATATTTGTAATACAGATCAAGGAACAAAATGAAAACCTCTACGCTTTCAATTTTGCATATTTTGGCAAAAAAATTTTAACCACCAATAAATTTTACAAATACTAGAACAACAATACCAAGCATGAAGATCAGAATGGGGTATATATATACATAGCAAGGAGAGTTTTGAAACTGCATACCAAAATAGAAAGACAGTTACTTAATATACACATCATTGTCCTCGAGCACACAAAACAAAATAGAAATACAAAAAAAAAAAATGATAGAGTCAATTATTCATACATTGCATGAAAATTTTACATATTACCAAAATATGTATAGTGTAACGTTCGAAGAATTTTATCGTTAGTAACCAAGTTGTTCAGTTTTTATCTAATAAGTGGGTTTAATTCGAAATTCGATTAAGCATTTACTTAAAACCAATTAAGTGTGATTTAGAAGTGATTAGGCTTGATGGAATTGGAGTAGGAAACCTCACAGAATTTTTTTCTAAAAACCCATTTACCGATTTAAGAGAAATTGACAAGATTTCGGTAAGTTAAATTGTCAAAACCGGATCAATAGAAATTATACGGTGAGAACCCTTCGATGGATGGCCAAGATTTAGCCAACTTACCCATGCAAGTGGTGCCATCTCAGCCTTTCAAATGGGCTGCCAAACCAAGTTATATAACCCACTCAAATCCACCAATCACATATAACTTGCTTTAGAAGTTTTTAAATCCTTCCTTTTCTACTCTTGCACATTTTCGGTCCTATCTAAGCTGACCCCTCTTCATTGTTTTCTCCATTATCTCATCTCATCTCAACTCATATCATCTTCCTCTCCCACCAACCTTCAATCCATAACAAGATTTCTTCAACTCCAACCACAAATTCAATAAGAATCATACCTAGTAAAGGTAGGAATCCTACTTCTCTTTTTATTTTCCTTGTTTTGGATTTGTGTGTGGGTCTTGTATACTTTGTGCTATTGATAATATGTGAAGTGATGATGATGTTTTATGGCTGATTTTGCATGTGTGTTATGATTGGCAATAGAATTGGTGTGAAATAACTTGAAGAAAGGAGAAAACTCAAGAAGCTAGTAGGGTTTTTTCTCAGCGGTCCGTACGGCAGTGTGTACAACTCTGCCTACAACTATTTAAACTCCATGATTTTATTTTTATATGAACCTAGACATTCAGGGCGTTCCGTACATATATAATATAAGGCCATTGGATTAGTAAAGAGGAAGTTATGAAATTTTGAAGTTTAACCTAGAAATCAAGACTTCCATCTGAACAGTATGAGTTGAGAAGGGTGTAACTCATTCTATACAACTCCAAATTGAGTGAAATCAACTTTGTTAGAAAGCTTATACATAGGAGAATATCCCATAAAAATTTCCAAATTTGATAAAGTCCCGTTTGTTCCCAGTGAATCGAGAAAGTTGCCCTATATCCAATCTAGGTTAAAATAGGGTAGTCCAGTAGAGTCAAGTTTCAGAGCTTATATCTCAAATTGTACTCATCCAAATGATATGAAACTTAATTCATTTGAAAGCTTGTTCTGTTAGCTTTACATGAATATAAATTTTGCATGATTTCACCTATATTTCTATTTTTAGTGAATTTTCCTCTATAAGAGTGCAATTCTGGCTAGAAGTAGGATAAGTCTGGGATAAGACACAAATAACTTGAGTTAATGTCAGAAGTCGGGATTTAGTAAACAGAAAACTAGGTCGGTACACTTAAAATCGAACTCTAAACATAGTAAATAAGGGACTAGGTCGGGAACACTTGAAGTTAAAGCCGGGACCCAGTAAAATAGAAAACTAGGTTGGGAGTATTTAAGACTGAATTCGGAAAGGTACACTTAAAGATAAACTCAGAAGGGTATGCTTAAGGTTGAACTTAGAGGGGTTTACTTAATGATTGAACTCCGACTTAGTGCTATATCGGGTATGTTTAACGCTGAACTCGGAACTTAGTAGAGAGAGCTAGATCGGATATATTTTATGTTGAACTCGGGAATTAGTAAATAGGAAGCTCGGGATTTAGGAAATATGCTTATCAAAGTTTCAGAAGACCAATGGTGGGGTAAGGTCGAAAATCGAACACAACCCCAGAAGTCGGGAATTATATAATCTCGGGAGACTGAACACAATGTAGGGAAGTCAGAACTTGTATCAGATCGGAACTCGGAACCCATCAAATCTTGAAAGTTGAACTCGGGAACTGTAATAGAAATTAAAAGCTTGCAAGATAGATCGATACTTAAGAATCTAAATCTTGCACTTATCAATATTGTTATATTCTTAATATGAATATGATGTTTTGTATTGAGTTTACTATTTGATTAAAATGTCCTGGTTGTTTGGCACTATTCATGGGAAAGCGGATATGATCCATTATGCTGCTGAGATTTCAGCAGAAAATGCAATTAAAGTGAATTTACAAGTTATACATGCATTGGTCAAAGTGTTAGACAAGCAATGCTACTCTATAAGTATGAGAAAGGATTTCCATGTAATTGGGGCCAGCCTCTGAACAAAGTTAAGGGGAATAGATCAGTGGAGAAATCGGGGAAAGCAAACCCGGCGACCCTGTATAGGAACGAGCTTGATGCTGAAAAGCGGACTATTACCCAGGAGTCTTATGGCCAATATACTCCTAGGGGACCAAGTATGGAAAAATATGAGTTAAGATCAAGTGCATCATTCTTCATGCATATCCATAATTTTAGTTTTTAAGCATTGAGTTAAATTGCACCATTGGATGTTATATACATATTATTGCTCACTTTATAGCTATCACTTATTTATGTCAATATACATATCATGTTGTTTAATTTCTATTTAATTTCCTTTATTTCCTTAAGTAAAACAAAGCTGTGTTTTGGGCTATGATTTATATGATTAATTGAGTAGAGAGTAGGACATCCAGGCGATATAACATTTTCTCTTAATTAACCAAAAATTCGAAACACCTGAGAATGATAGTGATGACAGAAATGAATAGATTTAGGAATTTCTACTAAAAAATCTTTATTTCTCACCATATTATATACTCCCGCATCATTCTCTGATCATGGAGAACGCGGCAATCTGCATCCTGTTCATTGAGTTTCCAGAGCTCCACATCCATCTTGATCCGTTCATAGATTCCATGTACATATCTGGTAGATGCCAATTTCATCTTTACTTCTTCTTCCGGAGAGATTTTGTAGTACCTCTTATGTACCCGCTTTTTGACCCTGCCGCCCCTTACATCGCCATCCCTCTCCACATGGCTCATCCCTTTCCACCTCCACCCGCAACAGCAGCACCAGCCATGGCTCTGCCAGTCGCACCACCGCAGCCGATCCCCTCTGCCTCTATGTCTGAGGAGGATCCGTCGGAGGCAGCGAGCTCGTCGTCCTTATCTTCTGTCCCAAATATAGACTATACCCTTGCTGACGCTGGTATGGCGAATGGATTCCTCTCTTTGGAGTCCATCTAGAGTACCTGCCGTAGCAGCAGTAGATGTATAGGATGACCCTCTTTTGGCAGTTGGGTCATAGGCATACAGGTAGGAGCTAGTAGTTGTACACGAAATGTCCCATGGGGACCAGTAGAGGGGGGATGTTCATATTGTTAGATCGATTTATTTTGTGTTAGCGGCCTCATTTCTTTTACCCTATACTGTATTGTATTTCTTTTGACAACTTTGAAAACAAAGGTATAAACATGTAAATATATATGATGCAGTTTGTTTATTTTGCAATTCTGTTTGTGTTACTTTATTTCCGATACAATGATTGTTTAGTGTATATCTCACTGCCAAATCGAAATTGATTAAAGTGAATAGTTAGCTCTTAGTTCACCACACATAATAACTTATCAGGTAATATATTATGATTTAAGCATAGTATTTTGTCTAATAAGGTGTTACATATAGGAAAGTTGAAATCATGAATTTTCAAAGTTCAACTTTCAATGAATCTGGCCAATATCCCTACTCTTCCATCACGATTAGTCAGCAACTTTACCATAGCACTTAGAACCAAATTGTGTGCTTGGCAAAGTGCTTGCCATCCTGGTGTCAAGTTAACTTCATATGTGCAACCAAATCTCGTGTCACGCTCATACAATTCCAAATTCTCCTCATCTCTAATATGATAATAAACTACTTCATGATGATAGAAAGTAGAGACATGAATGTTGTGGGAAGAATCTGCCACATAAGTAACGTTCATCCTACTTAATATGTTGTTTCTGTAATAACATTGATCGGCAATTGTTATAAGAGGGATTTTAGACAAAAATAAAGAGTTTAACATACCACAGTGGACAAACTGGCAACAACAACAAGTAAAACATGACCATATAATGGATAACTTGTACATATCTCTTCAAGAGTTGTCGGACACTGTTCATCCCAGACAGGTTGCATTGTATTATGATACTCATCATCACTTAAGATTTTAATGAGTTAGCCATTCACATCGGGATAGTAAGTTTCCTTGGATGCGGAATTCCTAATTTTGATGTTAAAGATGGAATTCCCACGATAGTCAAAGTCAATAGCACCAGTTAAATTTCACAAACAATAGCAAAGAGTAAAATCACTCCATCCTTGATATAGTAGGACTCCTCCATTTGACATAACCCATGTCTTCAACTTAAACTAATTTCCGTTGACAGCAACAAAAATTACCCACAAACTATTGTGAAAATCTTCTGCATGGTCTAGTGGAACTTTGAAATACCATTGAAAGAGTTGTTTAAATAAAAAGTAAGTCACATTCCAAATAATAATGTAATCATAAACTGATTATAAACTTAGATAAAAAATGATATAGCCGGCAATATCTCAAAAAGTGTTTGTTTAGAAATATGGACTCAATAAATTCTTTGAACCACAGTAGAGAATACGTCAGAATAAGAATGTATAAAGACAAATAGAAAATCAAGAAGACTATAGAGAAGTGTTTGTAATTGTAAACTTCTTACCTGATTAGTTGATTAGAGATGTTTTGAATTCTCTCAAGAAGCAGAACAAAGAAGATAAAAATAGAATAAATGGTGAAGGATGAAGGAAGAGAAAGAGTCACTTGTAATAAATGTATGAAATAAAATATATGAAGGAATTCTCTTTTTATAATTAATAATGATGTTAAGGGATTCTTCAATTATTTACAATTTAAAATTTTCTCACTTGTGTCCACATACCCCTTTACACAAGGAGACATGACAATCAAAGATGCTATAAATCAAAAGTCACTATAGTTAAGTTATGGCAAAAAAACATGAATTTTGAGAAATGTAGTGATACTATCAAGACCAACATCAATAATAGATCAATAGCAAATTTAAACACTAGATGAGCAGTGCTTTGCTGTTAAAAATTAATAATAACAACACCTTCAACTATTCGAAGATCTTTATAACATGTTGATCCTTTAATTTTGCTCACCAACATACTTAACTAATATAACTCACCAATAGTATAATGAACATGAATTAACCTACCAACTCAAAAACCATTCTTTCTTGGCACCCATTGATGAATTTGTGCTTTATAAACAAAGTACATTGGATATTCAATGTATGTAAGATCTCTTGCTAGCTCAAGGTACTTGCTATTTGCCTCTATCTAAGCAAGAAACATACTTTTACCAATACAATCTTCACTCACCATATTCTCAACATCATCATCATCTTCATACATAACATTTTGTTCATCAGGTAAATAAAATGATAACCTAACTACAGTTGGTTGTCTATAGTGAATATCAAAAGCAAATATTCGCTAAGAAGCTTCACATGCTAAAATATAGTGACAATCAAGATAATTTTTAATCTCATCGCATACATTATCTTGTCACAAAACAACTATAACTCGGTCACTGCCTTTGTTGATGTACTTGAAAGGATATTTGATATCCATTGATTGATTAGACCACTCAATATTTATATGTGACTGTTATTTCAACAAAATATAGGGATTGTAAAGAGCAATCCATTGATTGTTAAGAAAGAAACCACCCTTCTCAATAACCCTATTGTTCTCCCTTCTTCTATCTATTGCAAAACCATCTTCATTAAGAAAAGTTGTAGGATTCAATGCCCTGGGGTAGTACTTACTACAACAATTACCAACCATACATGATGAATGACGATTTATTGCACCACAAGGACCATGTACCATGAATTCCTTGACGACATCATACAACTTTCTGTTCACTTACTTATCAGAAATTTTAGCTTAAATAATACAGTCCATATCTATACCATTACAATTCACACCCAACTCGGCAAGAAATAGTAGAATATGGCAATAGGGCAAACCACATTTTTGAAATTCAGCTGTATACACAACTGCAATAAAGAAAAATTAGAAATACAAACAAAAGATTAATAAAAACCTTACATGATTTTGTAAACCATCAACAACTAATGCTAATTATTCATCAATAAAGATAAATATAGCCTATTGACACCATATTAAACTCATGAAGTACCTGCTTTGACCTTCCCAAATACATGGCTAGCCTTCAAATCTTTAATCAATGAAGTTAATTTCATTTTGGAAACTCTTTAAACAATATTAGGATGATCTTTAAACTTCAAACCTCGCTCCCTAACAAATCTTGCAATCTTTGGCCATTTAGGATTACACGTAAATGTAATAAAAAGATGAGGAAAACCTCTCATATACATATTGCCATTGAATCCTAGTAATGTTGTATCATGTATCTTGGTCCTCCATTAAATGCAAATGGAAGTAGAATATTCGCTTAATAGAATCTCAAAATGGGACACCTCTTGACACAACAGTAGCTAACTCGTTATACTAATGTGCTCTAAGCTTCTTTCTGATTATGTCTTATATATTTCAATCTATGAGACTCAATCATTGTGTAGCTATCAACAATAGATTGCTAAAGTAATCTTCCACTATAAAGAAGCACAAACAGGTCTAACTCCCTTTCCTATAGCCTAAATGCAAAGAACTGCTGCATTGTCAACTTTGTCTATTTTCTCATATTGAGATTTGAAGCTTCACTATGACTAATATCTTCTCTAAATCCATCCTCTCCATAAGGAAATAGAAGCAGATATTGCAAAGGCAAAAGAAGGATGTAACTTATCTATTCTTTTTAACTGACCAGATTGATGTTCAAGAATAATATCTCTATTTAGATCACCCATATATGGATCACCAATAACCAAACCAACAACTTCATTAGCACTCAGCTAATTGTAAGTTCCACCATCATTTTCTATGGATCTCACCAATTTTAGCTAAACATTACCTAGGTCACTAGATTCATAACGATCTCTTGCCATTCTAAATGATTATGCCAAAGGATTATGATAATCTAGCATGCTTTCAGTCTCTATATAATTCCAACATCAAGCAATAAAGACCCAACATTACAAGAAAAAAATAAGATAATTAGAAAAGGTCAATATTCATACACAGAAACAATAATAAACATAACTATAATTCCTCAATTCTTTCATATAACAAATAACTACCTAAACAAATTGCAGCATAAAATTTAAAACATAACCTCAAATTATTAAGTCTATTATTCACTTCATTTTGTGTATCATATATGTACAACTATGCAAATTTTGCAGTTTGACCTTCAATAGGAAGTAAATTTCCAATTCTGAGATGATTTTGTCCCAAAAGCTGAAACACATATCTTGAATCTTTCTACTATTAACAAATCTATCAATTCTTCCACCCATAGAAGTAAAAGCAAAACAACTATTGTAAGATTTAATGTCCTCCAAAAAGTTAACTAAATCAAGCGACCAAAAGAATAATAGGTGCAGCTCATCAGGGGGATCATACATAATTGGATCTTCCTTTTTCAACAACATGAAGAAAATACAAGAGTAGACCTTGCAATTCCACTTGACAAACCCTTGGCTCTCCAAAATTTTGCTCTACACCAACTGTATTGACATATTGCAGTACCTAAATCTTCATATGCTAAAAAAAAAAAATGAACAATAATAAGCAAGAAGAATTTCAAACATATACAAATGTTCTATTCTTACACACAAATTGAACAACAACTAATCTAGATATAAATATTACCACTTTCTATATTATATTGTTCGCAGTATTAATCAAGTTCATCATCTAAGACCAAATACAATAAAGAAATAGCACAAAATAAGCAAACATTCTCAAAACATAAACAAAAAATGATCAATCTTCATTGTTGAGCAAACCGTATAAGCTCATATCAAATGAAACATTTAACTGACAAACTTCAGTATCAATGTAAATACTATCACATTCAGCTAAACCTTGCTCAGTAACATCCAAAACAACATAATCCAACTTTTTCAACCCTCCAACACTACTATCTTCAATAGCATTAAACTTGTCAAACAAATTCAATGTGACATTTGCTACATTTTGAACATCCTTTCTTTTCTGTGCATCACTTAAGAGGCAGTTGAATTATCCTGAAAGTAGTCCATTCCTGTCACCCAACATGTTTTGAACTGAATGCATGCCAGTGCCAATTGGATGAGTAAATAGTGGGCCATCTCCAACACTACACATCATTCTGGTCTATGCAATTAACACCTAACACCAAAAAATTGTAACACAAATTCAACGAAAAATATAAAAGTATACACATGAAATTTTTATTTCATGTGTAGTAATCACTATGAATGTGAAAACTGCAAAATAGTTAAAACCCAAAATTCGGAGAATTTCGCTTGATGTATTGCCATTGGACGGAATATTAAAAGAATTTGTGATATCACAAAGAACTATCTCACCACTATTTTGTTTGCTAGCATTTGTACTGACAAACTTCCTAACATTTTCTAAGATTGAAAAATTATAGAAACATATCATTGGCTAAATTAACAATTACATCCACAAACTAAAAATGTGACAAATATATAGAACAATAATAAGCATACCACCTTCATAGGGTCTCTTGTGCTTTGTATCTAGAATCAGTTTTCTCCTTTGACTTGAATGGAAAACTCCTTTTTTTTTTAAAAAAAAAACACAACTTTACAAAAATCCAAACTATTAAAAGTATTTGCCATTATAACACCACTTTTGAAACAAACAGACCATGTAAACAACTAGACGAACTTGTCAAAATACAACATGATAGAGGTTACAAAGAATGGAGTAAATAACGTAACCAAAACCATTATGGGAACAACATCATACAAAATAAGCGATTGATTGAAAGCAAGTTGTGAAAAAATCCACTTTAATGAAAAAAACAAAATATAACAACAAATACTGATCTTGACACCACTTAACAAAGAACAACAATTGTATAGATGAAAATCCTCAAAACAACAATGACAAACTACAACTAACTACTATATGAAAAAAAAGAAAACAATTAAATTAATTACAAAAAAGGACCGACAATAATAATAAATTAACCAACTTGACCAATGTGTTGTTAACATACATAATTAACAACCAAGGTCACCAAATAGCGAATGCAAATAATAGAAGATGAAGTCAACATAATTGCAACAAAAGATAAACATAGCACTGAAAAAACAAAACCAACACAAAGTGACAAAATAGAACTAGAGTGCAAGAACACCTGAGCGAGCGCACAGATGACTCAGGCAACTTACTCTTTAGTCTCTCTTGGAACTAAAGGTCCACTGCTCCCAAACATCAGAGATATTTGATGCCATGGTAGATAGAGTCAAAGTGAAGTCCTCTACTCAAATAACCACCTGTACTCGACTATAAATACCAAAAGCAGATTGCAAGGTCTTACAACTAATAGATAATAGATAATAGTCAAAGAGAAAACCCAGAACCATCAATCATCAATTTCAATCAACTTGACTGTATGACAGCTCACATATGCCAACAATTTTATACCATCTAAAAACACACTTATAATACTATTTACTTCAAATATGATTTCATTATTATTACTATTCTTATTATGAATAATATTTATTATTATGATTATTATTGTCACTACTTATAAAGCAATTATTATATCCAACAATCAAACAACCAACCTATCATTATTCCCAAAGAAATAAGCAAGAAAAACATAAACAAATTAAGATACTATCGGAGCAGTAAACTATACTCTACTACTGCCACAATCATCATTAACACCCAAACACTGCAACATAAAAAGAATTGAAATTTCAATTGTCTAACACACAAAAAGAGAAAGCAAAACCTTTCTATAAATCAACCTGCATAGACTTCTCTCTAAAATGAACCACGCCTTAAATCAAACTTGTTTCAAAACTAAAATTAGATTTAAATTAAATATATAAATAAAAATAATGTTTTAGAACATTAAGAAAATAATAAAAAATTATATTAATAAGAAAAAAAAATAGACTTTTCTACATCCACCAAAAACTAAAATTGTAACAATTACATTGACAATAACAACAACAACAACGAACTTCCCTTTGTCCACCAAGAACCGAAACCATATCACTCCGTAGAAAGATGAAGGAATCGTAAAAGCAATACCAACAATAGCTCCCTAAACCACCAAACACAAAAGAACCTCTATCCCACATGTTGCACCATGCAAACAAAATAATGTCAATAAACTTCAAATAACAAAACACCATATAAAAATCATAGCTAAATCTTTCATCCAACAACACAAAGAGAAGAATGAAGAAAGATCGAAATGAAGAACTAGTGAGAGAAGAAACATACTTACATACAGAAAGAAGAGAAATGCAGTTGAGGATAGAGTAGAAATACCACTCATTGCAACTATCAAAAATTCAAAAATCAAAAACCCAAATCTACCCATCATCTAACAACTCCCATCGAATCATACAATTAAAAAGTAAGGATAGTTTCGTAACTTGTAAAAAATAAATCTAAAATGCATTTCACAAAGGCAAACATGTCTCTCAACAAACCACTCTTATTTGAAGTTACGATTAGGGTTAAGGACAAAATGGGAAACCAAAAACTGAAGCTAAGAGGGCGGACACAATGATGCGTGTCTATTATTATACATTATGGGTGTAAAATGTCATTGATAACCCTTGTCCCATCAAAACATGCACAAACAACGCACGCCAGGAGTGCAGACACAATGATGCGTGTCTATTATTGTACATTATGGGTGTAAAATGTTGCTGATAACCCTCATCCCATCAAAACACGCACAAACAACGTACACCAGAGGGGCAAGCCGGGAATTTTATCATGAACAATGATTGAAGGAAACTCTCGACGATTAATAGAGAAAAAATAATATCAATAACCTAAGCCCAAGTACAGATGATCATCACTTACCCAAATCAATTAATTCTTGCTTTAGTATTGATCTTTTGCAACTCTTGTGATTGTTCTTGCCTTTTCCCCTTTTTGCTTCAGATCCGAGCACAGCACGATAAGTTTAGGGAAGAACAACACCAAGACAACTTCAATCGAGCTCAACAAAATTTATTTTTCAAACCATCTTAGTGAACCCTTCTTTTGATTTCTTTTCGAATTTAAAATCTCTCGCTCAATGAGGATTAGTTTTAATCTATGCCAGTTTCATTATCAACTTGTGGGTATGAAAATGAAATAATAATATAAATAATCAAAAGGCACCCCAAGACCAAAATGTCCATAACTCCTCATGGCTTAGGTTATAGGCCTATTAGAAACATACGTAGTTTGTTTCATTGATGACATAATTACATGTTTGGTGTCAGTGACTTCGATTGGAAGGATTTTACTTCCACATAAAATAAAATGGAGGAATTATGAAGAAATTAAAGAGTATTCATCTGACCTTTGTTAGTTTATTACATGTCAAGTGTATTTGGATTTATGAACTTGAAGCTTTTATTCATAGAAAATATAGTTCATACATCATGATCAATATCATGGTGGTAATTAAAAAGGATGATTTTGACACATCAAAATTGGAGGATCTGAAGTAGCGGCTGGACAAGCTATGTATTTCACTCCATTCGCTTCAAGACATAACCCAACTTTAAGTAACACCACGGTATTTGTAAAATTGGCGTAGCGAAGCTAAGGCTCAACTTGGTCAAGTTTATCTTTTATAGCATTGGTAACATCAGTGCTATTATATATAACGTTTGCACTAGGTCCATAACCTGCCTTCTAAAGGACACTCAAGATATTTAACCTATACTTGATATTGAGAGATAATTTGAAATATTCAAATTGATTAAAATTTTTCACAGGACAAGTACCATGTAAATCTCATTCATGTTGCCAAAGCCAATTATTTGCAATTACTAGATTTGGCCAATGTTTTTCTAATTGAGGCTTTAGATTAGCTATCTTCAGGAATAAAAACATTGGGTTATTATGAATACAGATACAAATTGTCTATAAAAAAGGCAAGCATTGTAAATTTGTGAAATAGAGAGATAAATGTAAATATTTAATTAAGAACAACTCACCAAACTAGATTTATGTAGTATTTGAGTACAATTAAGTGGCCAAGGCTTTGTGGTGTTGGTTGGCCAAAGTCTGTAAATTGTAAAATTTAATGTTGTTGGCATGTTGGTGTAATTTTTTCTTAGGTAGAAAGATTTAGGCCGTTGTTCTACTAGCTTGAGAAACTGATAAGTACTAACGAAGGGCTTGCAAAAGAGAACAAAAAATATCAACAAAATGAGACACTTCATAAGTATTTTGTTGGTGGTGCATGGCCATTGTTTCATGATATTGATCAATTTATATAGTTTCATTTGAGCATTGAACTTCTAAAATTCAAAAGAATAGATAATACTAAATATATGAAAAAGTATTACAAAATCAAAATTGTTTGTTAAAATTTTTTATACTTTTTAACCTTCATTTTATTCCTTTAAAGTTAAGTATATATTTTGTTTTAATTTGTACATGTATGAATTATGAATTTCTAATTCTATATATTACTTTAAAGTTGTCTTTTCTTTTTATCAAAACAAAATAAAGTTGTGTTTTCATATTTTTCAAGTGTACTATTTTAATACTTTTTTCATATAGAATAAAAAAGAGTAGTTTGATGGGAAAAAAATTGAACAAAGTTATATCATAAAACTTTTGTGTCCAATTGCATAAGGAAAATCTCATTAATAGCTGAATATTCATACTTATAAGCCAAGAGAGAGCATATTTTATTGATGGAAAATAAATCTTTCCAAAAAGATAAACAAGAAAAGATAGCACACATCATCTACGAATCTTTTTTTATTTTTTATTTTTGGATGGGTGAAGATGTCATTCATTCAATTATGAGCCAAATGGATACGATCACCAATAACAAAAGGTGCAATAGTAGGAGATACTCTTCTATCTAGATAGAGTCACCAACTATGTAAGCCAGTTTTGCTAGATTATGTTTTATTTTGTTTTTGGTTCTTTTGGAGAAAATGAAATTACATGATAGAAAAAACAATTTTAGCCTCTGACAATCTTGAACCAAGGAATGGAAATATGATGCATGGTTTTGGGAGCTATTCACCACTGTTATTAATTCCAAGCAATCATGTCATGACTCAACCTCGACCGTGACTAGTGCGTAAGGGACATATCCCTTAGCAAGCCAACACAACATATATTTAATCACTAGATAGCAAATGTGCATTCAAATCAGTTTACAAATATCAATTTATAAATCTTCTACAAAAGTTACAAAATCACCCATATAAACATAAGACAAATCAAGTCGGACCCTAACTGTGGTACCATAGAGCATTAGACATAACTACAAACTTATCAAGGTCCATACAACAAATGGGCCCTTGGACAAAAAGATTCTCTTAAAGAAAATCATCACTATTGTGGAGCAGGCAGATTTGACCTTTGTTTAAACGTGTATCTGAAACGGGGAAGATAAAAAGTGAATCAATAGATTAAGTGAGAGATAATATACCTATAATTAGAGTAGGACAAGCTTAAACACAAGTTTTTCATAAAATATAAATCTATTGAGAGAACATAATTTTGACGAATCATATTTATAAAACTTGTAACGTAATCCAATCAACAATTCCACTACATAATTGTCATTCCATAAGTCACTTCTCAAGTAAAAATACTCTTGTTTCGAGTTCAAATAGCCACAAATTTCTTTATATATATATATAGTGTTATACTCTCCAAACATATATGCTATACTTGAGCCATGGGATTATATATGGAAGTTGCTATGGATACTGTAAAAAACTTAAAAAAAAAGAAAATATAATATATGACCCTTAAACTTCATACTTTATTATTGAGAAAGGGTCTAAAATCCCAACAATTTGATACATATAAGATAAAATAAGCACAATTTAGATGAAAATTTAACTAATATGTTTATACAGACCATGTCTCAGCCTGCAGTCGCCACATCGTAGTAACCAGCTGCCCACTTTAGTCTTCCAAATTGGACACCAAGTCCAAGTCTTGAGCTTTGTAGGTATCCCCAAATATCTGCTGCAAACTTGAAGTCTATTCTATGTATTGGAATGTTTGCGAAAAAATAAACAAAACAAGTAGTGAGAACCTAAGGTTCTCAATAGGTACACTTAATCCACTAAGCATACATGGTGTCATCATAAATATTATAGCCACTTTAGTTTATTATGAAAATGTGAACACGTACATATAAGTACTAGTTCAATATTAAGTTTGAAAACATATTTCTTAAAGCGGATTATTTTTAACAATCACTTGGCATGGTCCATATGAAGCATTATAGCGGTAATAATATAAAATTTTAATCATAAATCATCATAGTACTGTAGTATAAAAATATGCTCAGATATACATATGCTACTGCTCTTTCTTGATTTATGTAAGTGTGCTTGATTTTTTTATCTCTTTCTTTAACTTGCATATTGCTCTTTTTGTACTTGGTCCCCTAGAGGTAAATTGCCTCTTCTCACCTTTGGATAATAGCCTATATTTTAGGATCGAGTTTGCTCCTACACAAGATTGCCAGGTTTACTTTCCCCAACTCTTCCACCGGTCTATTCCCTTTAAATTTAGTCAGAGTCTGATCCAAGTCTTTGACAGTATCGTCTAGGCTCGGTATGTCTCTTATTGCAAGTTTTTGATATCTTTCTTCATTCTGGAATATGATCGTGCATGCACATGCCATATGCACTTATGTATACGCTTCATATTTCACTTTCAAATATTTATGCATGCATGACTTCCATGTACATCATATATAAATACTTATAACACACATATACTTCTATAAAAAATTTGGCAATATAATAACTAAACATATAGGCATCCTATTATATAAACAGTCAACCAGACATATCAATTATGTTCATCATAGATAATATATCAATATAACATTATATTGATGCAAAATTGAATTATTTTTATGCCTTTGAATCTTTCATTGCTTATAGGACCCTTAAGTCAAGGTTTTCTTAAGTTGCTCCATTTTCTTCAAATTTGTCATGTTCTTCTAAATTACCCTAAAATTCTATTTTAATTCATTTTAATCTATAAATTTAATAGATTGTAGCTATGTTTGTCTATTTTTAAGCTTTTTTTATTTCACTAAATTTGAGGTCTATAACTTGAGTTATTAAAGTTTGACTTAAGGCTATCCTGTTTTAAGACAAACTTGTACACCTAACTTTAAAAAAATCACTAAAAATTAATTTTGAATCATTTTAATCAAAAATTTATATCAAATTATAGCTACTAGAGCCATCTTTCAATTTCCACGAGTTTCACTCTTATTGAAAAGATAAAATATATCCCCATTAAAACACTAAATATTTATATAAAAACACAAATATTTTTTGTTATTAAAATATTTTCTATTATCAAAATATTAACAATTTTCATATTTTTAATAACAAGAAATAATTTTTTATTTGAATAGAAATTTTTGTTTAAATGATTAATGTTTTAATGGAGATATTTTGTGTTTTAATATTCGAATATATCACTACTAGAAAAGCGTTAATTACCGACGGATTTACTGACGAAAAATTAAAAAAAATCTATTGGTAATTGAAACATTGATAATAAAAAATTATAATATTACCGATAGAAAATATTCATCGATATTATTTAAAAAACACCGGTAATAATAACATCAGAAATTGTCACTAACTAAATTATACCGACAAATATGTGTATAATTGCCGACAGAATATCCATCGATAAATAAGATTTTTTTATTTTTTTTGTTTTTATTATTAAAATCTGAAATTAATATTTAAATATTTTAAATTATTATTTTAGTTATTTATAAATCCATATAAATAAAAATATAATAAAATAAAAAAATCTGCACTATTCATTAAAATAAAAACTGGTAATTATAGAAAATAGAATAAAATTATCACAATATAATTCTAAAGACAGAAAAAAAAATCTAACATCTACAAGAAGGTAGACCATGCTTCCTTGGTCCACCCCTACCTCGTCTGGAACCAGATCCTCGTCTTACTATAAGTGATCTGTATAACATGTATATAAATCAATAAACATATTCAGCACATATAACATCAAAAATGTATAAAGAGACATCACATTGGCACCTTTTTATTTACAAAGTTGGGGACTATCTTCATCACTATCAGTTTCAACATCTTCATCGATTTCCTCTTCCTCATCATCATCCTCATTCTCAGTGTTGGCATTCCTCTCATCAACCTAAGGTATTAAATGTTGGCTTGGGAGTTCAATTATGTCAACTTCTCCCGAGATGGAACATAGATTAGAGGGGATATAGGTGTGAACAATAACCCTAGAAGGGCTTGGATCATCGGCTCGGTAAACTTGTTCAGATACTTCTTCAAACTCTACTCTACCTCTTAATTTGCATTTTATTACCATCCTCCAGTTAGATTTGCATTTTCCAGGGTATGTTAAGTGATAAACTTGTCTTGCATTTTGGGTGATGATAAATAGATCAAATTTTTCATAACTTTTAGTGTGGTTGATCTCAATTATTTTGTAGTGATTGTGTTTACGTATTCCTCTGGGACGTGTTGGATTATACCATTCAAAAGCAAATAGCACAACTATTTTAAGAGATTCACCAAGATACCCCAATTCAAGTATTTCATTAACTACTCTATGCCAATCATTTTCTTAATCTCCAGTATCTCCCCTACAAGAAACCCTAGTGTTGTCGGTTTTCTCTCCTCTTCCCCATTCAATGAAACTTATAACAATTGACATGGTATATTGGCTAACTTGTAGCTCTGATTTTCAGACCCCAAGCCAAATTATACAAGTGAGGATTGGTTACACTATTCCTCTGATCATGCACCTAAATACAATGATTAGAATATGAATAACATAATAATACAAGAATAAAAATATGAACAACAAAATAGAATCATTTTATCACATAAAATGATTTCAATCCTTCGAAAAATTGTTTAAGAGATTGTTGACCTTATAGTTGCTCAAAATACTTATAAACATTAGACAAAATGTAAGAGAAGACAGCTTGTCATCATGATTTACCATTATATAGAATTTGAGAAATTATAGAACAAAGAATACAATAAATACAATAAAATAGCTTATTAGTTACCTTCTAAATAACTCCACTTCATCACAATTTATCAATATATGTAAATATGCAGATTTCCATTTAGTCCCAATTAACTATCGGTCTTTGCATCATCCAGTAGCATGCCCAAGTTGGTTGAATACTGATAATGTTGGTTTGATTGAGCTTTCACCACCATTGTCATTTCAATTAACTCTGGTTCTCCTAGATTGAACATGCAACTCAAAGTAGTATGAGCAAAAGTTAGATGTCTTCTTTGAAATATATGCTTAACATATTGATCCCTTTACTTTCGCTCTATTCTTTATCATTCTTTTGAATCCTCCTATTTCTTGCTCAAACAGATATATTCACCTATATTTGACAAGTCCACATACCCATACTTCATAAGCCAAGTGTATAGGCAAGTGCTCTATGGAATCAAAAAATCTAGGAGGAAAGATCCTCTTTAACTTACAAAGAATAATGTGAATATTCTTCTCCATCAATAAAAGATCATCAATCTTGAGAGTGGATCAACACAAATCTCTGAAGTACTCACTCAACTTAGTTAATGGCCACCAAACATGATTAGGTAGTTCTCTCAATGCAATAGGCATTAAAGACTACATAAATACAAGATAGTCGTGACTTTTTATGCCAAAAAATTTTCCTTGTGCAATATTCACACACTTACCTAAGTTTGAGGCATAACTATCCGGTATTTTTAACTCTTGCACCCATTTACACATATCTTGTCTCTGTATATAGGTCAATGCATAACTGGCTTTAGGCTTACACCAATGACCATCTCTTAAGGGTTGTAAATTTAACTCAATGTGTCTATAGTACTCATCTAAATCCATCCTTTCTTTCTCATTGTCTTTAGTTCGGTCACTATTCATCACAGTGTGTATAATATTATCAAATACATTCTTCTCAATATGCAATACATCCACACAAATATGGACTAAGTGATCCTTCTAATAGGGTAGTTCCCAGAATATGCTTTGTTTAGTCCAATTATGTTCAACCCCATAACCAGGTAATCTAACATATTTCTCAACTTTTGTAATCTTTGAAAGTCGCCTATCTTTATCCCAAATTTGTAGATCGGTAAGTCTAACAGGAGCCTCTTCACTCTCTATGGTGTTCTTTCTAAATCCTCACCTACTACGCCTATAAGTATGATCCATATTCAAATTATGATAGTCAAACCAAGAATACTTTCTGCCATACTTTACAGTGAACACTTTTGTATTCTCTATACATATAGGACATGTCAATTTCCCCTGTGTCATCCATCCAAATAATATCCCATAAGCAGGAAAATTATTGATCATTCACATTAATGCTACCTTTAACCTAAAATTCTACTTGGTCGATATGTCATAAGTCAAAACACCATTACACCATAACTCATTTAATTCATCAATTAAAGGTTGGAGATAGATATCAATCTTAGCCTTTGGATTATCGGGACCAAGGATTATGTAAGTCAAGAACAAGTAAGGATCTTTCATGCACATTTCAGGCGAAATATTATAAGGAGTGACAACTATAGGCCAATAAGAATATGGTTTACTAAATTGATTGTTATGAGCAAAACCATCAGCACATAGCCCTAATCTAATATTGCAAGGATTAGACATAGAATCAGGATAAGTTCGATCAAAATGATACCAAGCTTCACCATGAGAAGGATGTGTCATTACACTATTACTCTCTCGATTCTCAAAGTGTTACCTCATATAAGATCCCCGATTTCCGAGTTCCGACATCATCTTTGAGTTTGATCAAATCCCATTCCCGACTTCATCTTCAAATTTCAGATAAATGAGATTATTTTCGAGTTCCGAGTTCGTCTTGCACAATTTCCGACTTCATACCCTGTCTGATTTCCGATTTCATCTTCAATTTTGATTATTCCTGATTTCTGACTTCATGTTCTGGGTTCAAGTTAAATGGAGTGGCTTCCAAGTTCCAATATTCGACTTTTGGGCATAATTTTCGATCTCTAATTTCAACGGGCATAATTTCTTACTTCTCGACTTAACCTTTAAGTCCGAACAACATGAACGTGATTACCGATATCCGACTTCATGTCTCAAAGATAATGTACCCGGTTTCCAATCTCATAATTTATCTCTAAGTTTCAGCAACATGTACGCGAGTTCCGACCTCAGACCTCATGTTTCAAAATAGTGTACATGGTTTCCGACCTCCGAAGTTAGTTTAACACAATGATGCAAGTACTAACCTCCGAGTTGAATGTAACGAATTCTGGCCTTAGAGTTGAACTCAACTATAATAGACACGAGTTCGAATCCTTGAGTTGAATTCCAAGTCATATGCGAGTTCTGATCTCTGAGTTTATTCCCAGAGGTTTCATTTCCGTTGATGTTCCCAAGTTGGAATAAGAGTTCCGAGATTATGTGATTGTAAACTGTATGACTTCCGACATCTGACCTTGCTTCAAGGTGTCGAATAAAACAGACAAGATATCCAAGTTTACTTCCAAGTCTCAAATACGATGGGACGAGTTCCGATATCCGGCTTCAACTCCAAACTCAAATAAAAATAGCATGAGTTCCGACTTTAAGCAGAATCGAGACAAGTTCCCAGTTAAGATCGAATGAAAGCGAGTTCCACTTTTGGGATGATGTGGAAAGCAACTTGGCCACAAAAGTGGGAGACATGGCCGAACTTTAATCACAAAATCTCAACCAATCAACACTCATAATCCCAACTACCCCCATGTATTTAAGTCAGACTCCCCTCCTTATTCCCAGCTGATTTACACCACCCTCTCTCCCTCTAGCTCCAGCCTTCTTCTTCCCTTCCTTTCTCAATCTACTCTATCAAATCTCCAAACGTTGTCAAGGCTCCATTCAATCCAAATTCAAATTCAGCAAGATCACACTCCAAAGAGGTAGGATTCACTTTCTATTCTTAATTTCTCTGAACTGTGACTGTATGAGATTCCACTTTTGTTCAATTATTTGATGATATATTGGATGTATATGATGGATTATGGTTGGATTAATATGAAATATTGAATTGGAATTAAGGTTAGAAGAAGAAAACTAGGAGAAGTGGAGGTTTGGAATGCTGTCTAAGTGAGAAACTCCACGACAGTCTGTATGGCGGAGTGTACGGCTCTGCCTACAGCTAGTTAAATTTGATGGAACTATTTTTATATGAAAGTAGACATTCAGAACTTTCCATAGATATACAATATAAGGCCATTGGATTAGTATTGAGAGAGATATGAATTTTTTAATGTTAACCTAGGAATCAGGACTTTCATCCTGGCAGGGTCACTTGAGGAGAGTGTAACTCGTCCTACACAACTCCAAATCGAGTGAGACCAACTTTGTTAGAAAGCTTACACATAGGGGAACATTCCAATATGAAATTTTGAGTTTTTTATGGTCCCAATTGTTCCCAGTGGTTCGAGAAAATTACCCTATGTCCAAACCAGGCCAAAACATGGTGGTTCAGGAAGGTTGAGTTTCAAGACTAACATCTCGAGCTATACTTAAGCAAATGGATTGAAACTTCTGGCAAATGAAAGGTTGTCCTATTAGCTTTGATATGACACTAATTTGTATGATTTGAGCTTAGTTTCGATTTTTAGTGAATTTATACTTCTAAGAGTGTAATTCGGGCCAATGACTGAATAGGCTGTGGCAAAATTTGAATATCTTGAGTTATATAAATCAAAATGATATGGGACCAAAGAGGTTAGAAAGTAGACATATAGAGCTATGATATATCCAAAATTCAGCTTTAAATGAGTTGAATAGAAGTAAAGGCGGATTATACAACATTCGGGCAGAATTGAATAGAATTGGCAGAAATGATCAAGGTGGTGAATTTATAAGTGTTAGTGAACATATAAGGTTTAAGTTGATGGTTACAAGTTTTACATTAAGAGATATGTTAGATTGATTATATTGTTAGGGCTGATTTATTTGTGAGAACTAGCACTGTTCATGAGGAAACGGATCTGATCCTTTATGCTGCCGAATTTACGGCAGAAGTTTATGAATGTTTATATGCAAGGATGAATCTAAGTATGACTATGTATATGGAAACTCTATATTCAAGAATGACATAGGTATGATATGAGGTATATGAGGGTAAATGATGTAGCATATGTATGGGTGCTGGTAGAATGGTAAAGAGGCTACGGGCCTTTATATGTTATGAATATGTACATGAAGATCATGTGTGCAATGATATTTGAAAATAAATGAAGCATATGTATGAGTACATTTAGCATGACCATGTATGAGAATGAAAAGACATAAGTATATTAAATGTGAATCCCTTCACCTGGAGGCAGTTGAACATTGAATCCTTCCCGGTGAAGGCAGTTAAAAGACAAAGATATGAATCCCTTCACTTGGAGGCAGTTGCACTTTGAATCCCTCCCTGTGAAGGCAGCTACCGTCTACCTTGGAGGCACGTGGTCAGATGAGATCCCTCTATATTGAAGGCACATGGTCAGATGAGATCCCTCAATTTTGAGGCACGTGACCAGAAGAGATCCCTTCAATTAGAGGCCCGTGGCTAGAATGAGATCCCTCCAAGACTAGAGGCAAGTGAATCCCCTTGTGGGTGAGTCGGTGTGACGACGGTCATGGGTGGAGCTGACAAGCTCACTCCAAGGCCAGGCTACCCAAGGGCAGTAAATGCTAAAGATTAAAGACTAAAGACTAAATATTAAAGTATATGCAAGCACCCCACTCACATGAGGTATGGCATTGACCCAGCTAGTGTGAGTATAGGGGATAGAACTTACATGAGGCATGGCGTGACCCAGCTAGTATAAGTACTGAATGAAGATCCCATATTCCTAAGGAACGTGACATGGCGATCACGCTTTAATGGGGTATGACATGGCGATCATACTCTAGAATATGGCACGTAAAGATTTTATGATGAAAAGGAAGATAAAAAAAGAAAAGCAAATATTATGTACATGCATAAGTTCAAGTACAAGTAAAGTTATATGTAGAAGTTATGTCTCCAGGGTATTGATGCTATTATATTTTATTATGTTTCAGTTATCATTCATAATATAATTCATAAATTGGTGTTGTATGGGCTCTCTCAAATGACAAGTCTATGAGTAAAAATGAACTTTACTTCGGATAGTATATTTTTGAACTATAAAATTAAACAGTTTATATAACATGTTCACTTTTTTCATAATAAACAGAAGCAAATTGGAGATGACAACGATGACATTCTATATGATAATTAGAGAATCCTACTAAGAATTTATAATTCTCACTCCTATTTCCGTGTTGTCTCCAGATAGTTCAAGAATTTCCGAGCCAATTTGAAATCCTTTGTCAGATAAGGTCCGTTCAGGTAATAGTAACAACTCCAGGGTGTGGTACTATGACTTAAGCATAGTGCTATACTTAGAAGGGTGTAACACATATAACCTTTTAAGTTTAGGGATTAGGGGTAGATAGTACATTCTTTTATATGAAACATCCTTATATGTCACACTTTCCCCTCTCTTCAGCTTAAACCTAGGCTTTCCACAGAATTTATAATGAGTCAAGGCAATATCATCTTTGTAATAAAACATACATCTATTCAAACAACAATCAATCTTTACTTCATGCAACCCAAACTTAGAAACTAATCTTTTGCCTTGGTAAAAGTCCTTTGGGATAGTTCCTAGTTGCAAACTAATCTCACTCATTAACAAAACTCACTGATTAAAGGAACTTTGGCTTTGGTTCACCTCTACCTTAATACTTAACATTCTGACTACCAAAGACAATTATGAATGCATACACCCTTCCTATAAAGGCCTATTCACTGCCTCTAACAAACTATAAAATCTTTGATCATCCGGATTGAGAAGTTCTTCCGAAGATTTAGAATACATTCCTCCTGGCCAGTAACATCAAAAATTATTCCCTGATAATGATTAAGTTTATCTTCCCAAGTGATATTATTACCCTCTTCGTTACCTACATGGACCCCCCAATTGAATTATTTCCAACACAATTGACACCAAATTGATACTCCAGTGGTAGGGTTTCCCCATGTTCAGCCCGAACCAAGTAATCAGGCTTAAACTCATCCCTGTACAGGTGAAATCTAATACACTCTATTTCTAAAAGCCTCCTACATTTACATTTACGATAAGGACAACTAGATGTCCCTTCATGAGTAAGCTGTTCAGTTTGATCACAAGTTATTATGAATTTTTCAACTCCCTTATAAAATTCTGGTTTAATCCCTCCCCAGCTTGAGTGCAATCTATCATATATCCATACTCTATTTGGAGCAAACATTTTATATCTTAACAATATCATACACTACAAAGCAATACGATTATACATAAATCAAAAAGATTTAGAAGAGTCTTCCCTTAAATTAGGATCTTCTACAAAAGTTAATTTATCCCCTGAACACACCTAACAATTACTTATTTTATTACAATAATTATTTAATTCAAACATTATTCTAAATGATCAACAAAATTTGGATAGAGTCTCCCTTTATTTTAGGAGCCTCTACAGAAATTATTTTATTAGTGAAACATAAATAACAAATATATGTAGTCATACAAATTAATCAGTTAATCCTAAAACTGTTCTAGATCGCATCCTCTTACTTCACATCATATATGCATACAACACCACAACATATAATTCAAACAATGGGAAGGAACTCTAAGCCTTCCTCCAGTCATACAATCCCATTCTCCTTTTTCCATCCTACAACTCTACCCTAAAAATTTTAAGTCTCTAATATTTCAGAAAACATAAAATATAACAAATGGGTCCAATGTACATACCTAAAACTTCCCAACTCACTCCAACCAATCAATGCACCAATCACTAAGTGCTCCAAACGAGATCTTTAATAATCAATACAACAAATCAAATTAATTAATTAACTCAGAAATTAAAAACTTTGAGTAAAGAAATGGAACAACAAAAAGAGACTAAACAAAAAAATAAATCAACTAAAATACTCATTAACATACTACAAACACAATGATAGTATTTGGCGAAGAAATTGAAGCTTTGGCGGCAAGAAAATGGCCTGAGGCCGTAATGAGGGACAAGAGAAAGAGAGAGTAAAGAGAAAGACGTTACACTCAAAGTGAGGAAGAAGGGAGCCGTTCACGTTTTAGCACTTGGTCTCAATATTACCGACAAATTTTCTGTCAGTAATAGGTTAATGAAACGAATTGTTTCATTAAAATATTTTACTGACAAAAAATACATTGGTAAAAATTATTCTAGCAGGAATTTTATTTTTCAAATACTAGCGAAAAATCCGTTAGTTAAAAATGCAAAAATAAAAAATAATTAATATTTATTTTATCTAAATTACCAACAGATTAGCCGTTGATTATGATATACCACCATTAGGTGCCAATATTTATGGATAGTTTGACCGATGGATATATAAACCGTCAGTAATATTTGACGTTAAAAATTAACTTTTATCTATGGATAGATTTAATCTGTCAGATCTAAATTAATTTGTGGTAGTGTATTGTGCATTTATATTTGAGATAAGTGACCATTGTTAACATTTTAAAAACAAATCTGTCGAAACCATAAATTATAAGCTAATAAAATAATTTTAGGATATATTAGAATCAGATTGTACTATATTCTTAAAAACAGTCTAGAATCAATATATAATAAAATGTTACCACATTAGGCATCTATTATTTACATTATGTGTGGAATTCTTCATCGATGGAGTGGAACAAAACTAATAGGAATGGATTGGAAAGGAAAGTATAGGAAAGGAACAAAATTACATTCCTTCTTGCTAGGAATGTTAATAAGGAAAGAGGATGGAATTTCGTTAATTTTATTTGAAAGTTATATTAAAAAAATAAAATTAAATATTTATATTATTTAGAAGTTATAATTTTTAGGTCTCTCATTTCACTTTCATTCCATCCAATTTTGAGGAAAAAAAAAAAAAGAGACTTTGAGGGAAAATAATATATCTAATTTTTTATCCTTTTTAAAAAAAAAAAATCAAATAACGTAATGGAACTAATTAGAAGTGATTAAGTTTAGTTCAGTTCTTCAAAAGCTAGTTAACGGATTCGTTGATATCGTATGAAAAGTAATTAGTTTAGTTCGGTTGAAGTTTCTTTCAAAATTGAATTGAATTAGTCGTGGATACCCTTAATAATAAGATGATTATTTATTACTTTAATTTTTTTTTAAAAATACTAAATATTATTTTCTTTAAATAATTACAATAAATAATAGATACTATTCTCATTCCATAACGTATCCTTTGGCACTTCGTGTTAATACATTAGCATTTTGTGTTAGGCCAACACCAATATGATATAATATTAACATAAGGCTGAACAAAATCTGCTATCAAGGCTCGTAGAATTGAAATGTGAATGAGAAAAAGCCACTTAACCAAAAAAGCACAATTTCTTTGGATTGATTTTGTGGACTGTGTTCTGGTCCTGTTTGATCCTGTTTTGTTGCTGCACAGTAAGGAAGTTGAATCTGTTTTGGGGAGATGAAGGGATTGGGTTTGTTTGGTTGGGTTACTTGCAGGGGATGTAGGTTGCAAGGGACATTTGAAACAAGTTTTCTACTTGGAAAAGAGCAAGAGAACATATAAGAAAATGCATACAACACAAACTAATAGCTTTGAGGCATCCATTCAGAATTATTTTGGCAGCATGATTAGCAAGAAACAAATGTACAAGTGAATGATAAGTGTAGACTTGAACAAAGACTCAAATTCCTCCTCCCCTTAACTCTCTTGTGTTCTATCTCTGTGCTGATTGAAGTCTCTCAGCTGTTTTTTGTGCTCTTCTTTTCTTTTTCTTTTTCTTTTTTTGTTTTTTCCTCCTCTCTTCTGCCTCTGTTTGCTCCCTCACCTCTCCCTTTTATTCACATTGTTAATTTTATTCATTTGAAATTATTTTCCTTTTCCATCATCTTGCCTGTATGCATTTCTAAACCCATTTCCTTTTTCATGACTTGCCTAAAAATTGTGTTTTACTTGTGTGCATTACACTCTTGAGGCCTTCTTATTTGGGTTTTACTTACTGCATTGCTTTCAGCAGAGGGGCTGGATGCCTCAAATTGACAAATTCAGCTTCCTCTTTTTTTTTTTTTTTTTTTTTTTTTTTTTTAAATATTTTATCATTTTTGTTTGTTTATTTTCCGAATGGGCTGAGACTTTTTGTTTTTTGTTTTTTGGATTTTTTCTCTTAAAACAAAACAATTAGACTAATAATAACAATAACGATAATAATGAGATAAATAAACAAAATGGATCTTCAATAATTTTTTTTGAAGACAAATTTGGATGTCAACAATATGCCTTCTTCATTGTCAGTATATAGGCACAGTAATTTGCCAACCTCCCATGCTCTTTCTGCTTCGATGTTGACTCCTGATTCATCAATATTTTCATTGTCACTGTTCTTTACTTTTGGGTTTGCCATTTTTGGAATAGTCCCTTTGGTACATAAAGACTCTGCCACTATTTCCATTTTTTTTTGGTTAAAACTAATTTTTGGTCCCTATACATATCATGAATTCTGGTTTTAATTTCTACAGTAATTTTTTTTTTTGGGGTTTAGATCCCTATATATATTTAAAAAAAAAATTGGTTTAGAACCCTATAGTAATATTGAGTTAATCCCTATCATTAGAAAATTATTCGATAGTATTAGTTTTTAGTGATGTAACTAATAGGAACTAACATGAGATATAGTAAAATACAGAAAAAATCGTTTTGACTTAAAAAAAGTCATTTTGATATTATTTTGATTTTCTTTCTATTTAAAAAAAAAAGACTTTCAAACCTAAAAAATGCCTAAAAAATGTCGTTTCAAAATTACATTAACAATATAATATATCTATATCAAATGTTGTTAATTATGTCAGCAAAAACTAGTATTGTTTAGTAATTTTTTTATAACAGGGATAACTCCATAATAGAATACAAGTGTAAGAACCTAAATCAAAATTTTTTTTAATATAGGGGCTAAAATCAAATTTGGGACACGTATAGAAATTAAAAATTAATTTTAACATTTTTCCTTTTCTTTTTTTTTTTTAAACTAACTACTATTTCCACTTCGTTCATATGATTAGGTCTGTTGTTTTTGGTTGTTTCTTTGATCTACACACGCACCCAAAAGGAGAGGGGAGGGGCTTTGCGGTCTCCAACCAGAGTCGAATAAGCGACCCTAGCCCCCAATATGCACCTCTTGCAAGGAGCCCTGCAGTGCGTATGATTAGGTCTTCGGGACTCAATGTTTAACTCAACCACATCAGGGCCATATCCAGTGGGGAACCCACAATCAGAGATTTATGGGTTAATGAGAGAGTGGCCCAGTACCGAGATCATCTCATCTTCGTTGCGCAGCTCTGGTCCTCGGCACATATCAGTAAGGCCCAACCCAGCAGATTCACCCCTGGCACCCAGCCCCTTTTCTCACGTCTTGCTTCTAAATTGCGTTTTACTTCGTCATGCAAGTAATTTTCGTTCTAAATTTCCCGCAATATGCACAAGATTGGAGGTAAATTTGACGAAGCAGCCAACACATTACATTCAAGTAATGCAACAGATAATACACTACACACCTCAGAAGCATATGGCATCTCATTAAGAGCCTCTAGAATAAGAAACGCCCTTCTTGTACCATTTTTTCTCAATTTCAAGTTGCTCCTCCTATTTAATCAACAAACTACACCAGTTTCAATACCAAGGAACAAGTGTTGAAAGAACAAGGTGATGTTAAAAAAATAATAATAATAAAAAAAATCACTGACCATATTCACTGAACGTATGAAGGCTTATCATCATCGGTGGTGTAAAGTACATTTAATATGAAATATTGTTAGCAGAAGGACTCGCTTTAGATTATATTATGTTTAGATTAATTTATTGTTTAAAGATAGCATGAGTAGAGTAGATCGCCAATTGAAAAGCCGTTAAAAATTAAAACGTGCCAGCTTTGCAGTTGTACTGAGGCGGAGAATCCTCGACAATGCTTCTATTTTTTCGGCTAAATCAGATAATGCATATTTGTGAGCTGAGACTGGTTGATTTCTTGAACATGACTTAGAATCATCTACGTCATGTATATATACATCGTAATTCATTCACACAAAATAAATGGCAGTTATTGCCAACAATCCAATTCCACTCAGTTTTTTTAAAAAAAAATCAGAATGATTGTCCTTTCTTTGCAAGCTATCAGATGCAAATGTTGCATCGGTCTAAAGAGATATAAACCTATCTAGAAACTAAACTAAAAACGGCCAAATGCAAATGGCTATGCTGCAAATCTCCAGCCAAGTGATTTTAAGTCAAGTTTGAAATTTTAAAGCCTGGTTGAAATACTGATGAGATGTTTCACAATATTTCTTCCACAGATAACATTTCTGTATTTTCACCTAGATAGATTAAACCCACGGAAAATAAACTAATTATAAGCAGCAATTTATTGCTCTCTTTCTTCCTTTAATTTTTCTCATCTTTTTCTCTCACAGGTATAATCGCAGCCTATAAACAACACTGTCTCCCATGCATGCCCCATGTACCTTAAAACCAAAAGAACAAGGCAAAATGCTCATATATCAGACACACCCAGATGATTGCCAAGCGAAAGAGAAAAAATGTAACAGAGAGAACGTGTTTTGTTCTCTTATTTCTATCTTTGAGAAACAAATTCAAAGGTGCAGTAATTGACCAAAATTCGACTACAATAGTGCGCAATTTAATTTGTCAAAGCTAGTGGACCGGGGACATATTAAACGCATGCGCTCGCACTATATAATCCTCAACTATGAAATGAATTAATTGATGGCCCTTTCTAAATTTAATGGACAGTGCAACAAGAGGGATAAACACAAGCCAAATTTAATGGGGAGACACACACACTTCGACACTGATGAAATTGGAGAGAACACAATTCGCAGGTGCAGAGAATGCGATTATTAACAAATCAATAGCCTAAGCCCAAGTACAGATCATCACTTACCCAAATCGGTTAATAATCAAAAAGCGCCCGAAGGACCAAAATGGTTCATGACCCCACACAGGGTTAGAAGCCTCCTAGAAACACAAGTAGTTGGTCTAATTTGTGAGGTAATTACAGGCTTGGACTTGGTGACTTTGGTTAGAAGAGTTTACTTCTCGCATGGAACAGAAGAGTTATGAAGAAATCGAAGAGTATAAATCTGACTTCTGTCAATTTGTGTTTAACTGATTTTTCATCGATAAACAAATAAACAACGATAGCTTTGCTTCTCGATTTCAATTTGGGAAACGGAAGCGGTTCCTCTGATGGATTTTCAGAATTTTTAAATAGTAGGCAAAAGAAGCACAGAAAATAGAATAAGTGTAGAAAATGAAAGAAGCAAATTCAAGTGAAATGAAAAGGAAAATTAAATAAACTTGAATGAAAGGAAATTATGAATAAATACTAGAACCGAGTAAAGCAAAATTGAAATGAACAAGGTAAAAAAAAAATTAGTAACTAAAATAATAGAACAAATTAAAGAAAGAAAAATTGAAATGAAAGCATCATGAAGGCTAAGTTGTATTTATCGAAGAGTAACTCAACAATATTAAATATTTATCTTTTTCCTCTAAGTCAAAAGATAAATATTTGGGGGGCATGTGTTAGGAGTATACTCTCTTCGACTAGTCTTGGTGAGACTCGAGACTTCCATTATCGGCGCCTCAAGCTTGCTTCAAGTGTCGAAGAATGGAAGTAGCATATTGGCATCCCTACTTAATGATAAAAAGTGTCGAAGTAAAGGGTCGAAGTCCATCATTCAATGGTAGAAAGTGTCGAAGTGTTGAAATATTGAGGATTGCTTGCAGCACCTTGTCAAAGGCAGCACATGGTCGAAGCCCAATGTCAACACGTCGAAAGCTTCAAGGAATGTTGCAGTACGTGATTCGACCCATAAAGAGCCATAGAAGAATTTAACATGCATTAGATAAGATTTGGACCATGGTAGGCCCACAGATGCTCCTAAAGCAAATCATTTGAAATATGGGCAAGAGCAGTCACATGCACCTATTTTTAGGAGTCAAGTATGGGAAGGGCTCACGCACAACTTAGAATGTGGGATTAAAAATCGGAAGTGGAGTTGAATATGGTTTGAAGCTGAAGTTAGAAAATGTGGGATAATGGATTTAGTTTCTAGAGATTTCTTTTGTCTATAAATAGGACTAATAGGACTAGAATAAGGTGGATGGAAATAATTTGAGAAGTACCTTACACATCCTCTCGTCACTCTGACATCACATGATACACAAAGAAAAATC
The DNA here is from genome assembly GCA_031439585.1 of Pterocarpus macrocarpus. NCBI lineage: Eukaryota > Viridiplantae > Streptophyta > Magnoliopsida > Fabales > Fabaceae > Pterocarpus > Pterocarpus macrocarpus. The sequence continues at coordinate 38,372,805 of CM062514.1, forward strand.
AAGTACTCCATCCCATCTTATTTTCTCTTCATCTTCTTTACAATTTCTTCTTTATTACATCTAGTTCATCTCCATCCAATTTCTTTTTCCTTTCAATTCCAATTTATGTACTTCGTACATTTCAATTCTATGATGCTTTCGTTTCAATTTTTCTTTTTTTAATTTGTTCTATTATTTCAGTTACTGATTCTCTTTTACCTTGTTCATTTCAATTTTGCTTTACTCTATTCTGATATTTGTTCATAATTTTCTTTCATTCAAGTTTCTTTAATTTTCCTTTTTATTTCACTTGAATTTGCTTCTTTTATTTTCTGCATTTATTCTATTTTCTGTACTTCTTTTGCCTACTATTTAAAAATCTTAAGAATCCATCAGAGGAACCGCTTCCGTTCCTCGAATTGAGATCGAGAAGCAAAGCTGTCATCGTTTATTTGTTTATCAACGAAAAACCAGTTAAACAATTTGTTAAATATCAAATGTATTTGGATTTATGAACTTGAACCTTTTATTCATAGGACATATAGTTCATACATCATCATCATGGTGGTAATTGACAGCGATGATTTTGACACCTTAGAATTGGACAAGCTATGTATTTCACTCCATTCGCATCAAGACATACCCAACTTCAAGTAACATCACCGTATTTGTAAAATTGGCGCAATGAAGCTCAGGCTTAACTTGGCCAATTTTATCTTATATGGCCTTGATAATATTAGTGTTGTTGTATTTAGCATTTGCAATAGGTCCACATACTGCCTTTCGAAGGACACTCAAAATATTCAACCTATCCTTGATATTGAGGGACAATTTGAGATATTTAGTTTGATTAAATTTTTTTCACAAAACATGTACCATGTGTCTCCCATTCATGTTTCCAAAGCGAATTATTTGTAGCTACTAGATTTGGCCAATATTTTTCTAATTGAGGCTTCACGTTAAGAATATACAAGAATAAAAATATTGTGTTATTATGAATGCACATACAAATTGTATATAAAGAAGACAAGCATTGTAAATCTATGAAATAGAAAGGTAAAAGTAAATATTTAATAAAGACCAACTTATTAGACTAGGCTTATACGGTATTTGAGTATAAATAAGCGGCCAAGGCTTCATGGCATTGGTTGGCCAAAGTCTATGAATTGTAAAATTTAATACCGCTAGCATGTTGGTGCAATTTTTATGTAGGTGACAGGATTTAGGCTATTAGGGTGCATTTGTTTGGAATTTTTTGGGCAAAAAATTATTTTTTTTGTTAAAAAAAATTAATTTTCATCTATTTGGATAATTTTTTAAAAATAATCGGAATTTCAAAAATAGTTGTTTTTCAGCTTTTTTATAGAAGTTGAAAAGAGTAGTTTTTGAAAAAAAAAAAAAAAAAAGTTCTCAGCTTTTTTAACTATAAAATTTAAGTTTTAAAATCACATTTTTTAAAATTTGAAACAAACGCACCCTTTGTAATGCTCGGTCAAGATTTCTAAAAATTTCTATTTTGTGTTCTTTCAAACCCCGTAGAAGTTCTAAGTTGACACCCTATACCTCTTTGGAGGACCATATGCTCGAGATATTTTTTTGAGATCAAAAGTTTCGATAATTGCTCCTTAGATATCAAGGAGTTGAAGAGTAATTTTTAATGAATTTTAGGAAGTTATTAACTTCTTCGTATTTAACCAGGAAGTTTAAGAAAACATGAGTTTTCGGAAATTTGTACTAGAATTCAAAAGTTGGATTTTGATTATTAAGGATTTTGATTTTTCTAATATTTTTATTGAGTTCCAGTGGGGGCTATTTCCTTAATTTACACTTATATTTTAAAGTTAATAGAGAGTAAAATAAAAATGGGACATTTATGTTTTAAGACCTTAGTCTGAGGAGCCTTAGAGATTAGAAGAGGAAGGAAGGAAACAAAATAAGAATTTAGAAATTGGGAGCCACGCTCGAGCGCAACTCCCTGTGCTCAAGTGTAGGAGCACACTCAAGCATGGACCTCCGCACTCCAGCATGCTCCCAGAACAGAGCAAGGAAGATTTTGGACCCAAGTTGCACTCGAGCGTGGGTCCCTGCGCTCAAGCATGCGTAAGTCGACGATAAAAAATAAAAAGGGGCTAAATGCCCATTTCTATGCCTCTCTTTCTCTTCTCTCGTTCGTTCTCCCTCCCTTCTTCAAGAAATCACTCACAAATTGTATTTTTATCATTTTATACTATTGTTTACCCTTATCCACTCCCAACAAGTCGTATTATTAACCTTTCTACTAATTGGTTTTCTTGTTTAAGCAAGTAAGGAAGCTGTGGGAAAGCTCTCGGAGGAGAACCACCACTCTCCTATTGCTCTACTCCTTTTTCTCCGTTTACTGAGGCAATTTCTAAGCCCAATCTTCATTATTATATCATGAGTTAGTTAAATCTATCTCAAATTCAAAGTTTGATAAAGTATGAAGAAGGTTAAGGTTTGGAGTTGAGGATTTTGGAGCGTGGAAAGTAATTTAGATGCATCATTGAGTCTAGAAACTAATTTATGTTTGGTTTATAATCTATGTGACATTAGATACCTAGAAAGGTGACCTTTTTGGCTCTTGGCACCAAAAGCAATTACAATCCTTGCTTGTAGGAGCTAGGTGACTTGATAATATATCTATAACTTGTTTTAGATATATGTATGATTTAGAGATATTATCTCTATAACTGAAATTGTTAGATGTTGAGGTTAGACTCGCATTTTACTGAATTCTCATAACGTGATCTATATCTTCCTCTATATATATATATATATTTGCATATACATATTGGTGCATGTATGTAGGACAAGCTTCCTAATTTGAAAGGTAATTTATGAGACTTGAGTGATTTGATAGAAAAGAGATAGTATCACGTTACAGATTTGCAATGTTTAACTCTAATGTTTTGAGAAAAAAATCCATATATGTGTCAAGTTAAATATTTTGAAGGTATTGTATTAAACTCTATGTTTTGAACATATAGTATTTTAAATAGTCAGAAAGTTGTGATTTGATATTATGGATAATTAAAAAGAAGTTGATGCATTTGAAAGCTATGTTCTAAAGATTGATATGTGTCTCGAGGTTGATAAATTTTATTTTTAGAATATAAATGTCTAAGAATTCTATTGGAAATTTGCATAAATGGCTTGTATGGGAAGATTTCTTTAACAGAACTGTATGCTAATGGTAGTGGACATTAGCACTGGGTGCATCTTGGTAGAACCCTAGCTAGTAGGGGGTTAGCTAACCCAACATGTATGGCCAACACGTCCGAAATAATTTTTGTACACACTGGGATCAGGTTGTCAGGGCTATCCAGATGTGGGGATTTGCACTAGGGACAGGTTGTCAGGGCCACCTAGTTATGAATTGGATATAGTACTGTTGGGATCAGGTTGTTAAGGCCGTCCAACAGGGCGATAATTCTGGAATAGAAACCTCCCTTTAAAGTTACAGTTATTATATTTTCATTACACATGATTTATATAGTTATTTTCAAATGTTCTATATTTATCTTCAAGGAAGTTTATATCTCTTGAAATCGAAAGGTGATTTATTGAGCTACGAATATTCTAGAGATGTTTTATAAACAAGGTACATTTTTTGGAAACCTATATGATACTCTCAATATATATAGATATATACATACATATGAATATTTTACTTGAAGAATGATTTATGGAATTGCTAATGGAAATTTGTTTCAAGTTTTACAACTAGGTTCTTTATGAGTATATTTTCTTAATAAACTCATGTTATGTTAACATTTTTGTGTAGACTTGTCTTACTCCTGTTATAGGTATATTATCTTTCATTGAGTCGGTGGACTCACTCCTCATTCCTCATTCCTCTCTATGTTTCAATTCAGTGTTGTCCAAAGATTTAGTTCTTTCGCCACAATGTATTAGCGGCTTCCCTTTGGAGAGTCTCCCCATCTGATGGCCCATCCATGGTATGAACCCTTGGATAATTCTTTATTATAGTTGTTGCTCCATTGCACTACAGGCAAGATTTAGCCTGGGTTGCTTATTATGTGTGGGCATGTTTAACTTGGATATATATATATATATATATATATATATATATAGTCATTTAATTAATTAGTCCTATGGTGAGCTCACAAGCAAGACACAAGATTTGCTAGGGGATGTGTCTCCTATGCGTCAGTCACGCCTCAGGTTGGATCATAACACTCTTATTCTACTAGTTTGAGAAATTGATAAGTACCAATGGAGGGCTTACAAAAGATAACAAAAAGTATAAAAAGAGGAGACAATTCATGATTGTTTTGCTGCTAGTGCATGAGTATTGTTTATGATATCGATCAATTTATAAAGTTTCTTTCGAGCTTTGCCACTTCTAAAATTTAAAATAATAGATAATATTAATTATATAAAAAGAAATTAAAAAATCAAAGATGTTTCTTAAAATGATTTATACTTTTTAACCTTTATTTCATTCCTTTAAAGTTTAGTATATTATGTTTTAATTTGGAAGAAATAAGTTTTTGTATCTGTATGTATTATAAATTTCTTAACTTATGTGCTGCTTTAAAATTGTCTTTTCTTTTTGTCATGATTGGTTGATAGGGGTGGCTGAGTAATATAGAGAAAGAAAAACAAAAATAAAAGCAAATAAAATATGATTAGTCAATATGGATGGCTGAAAGTTTTGGAAAGCAACCAAACTCATGAAATGATGCCAACTAATCAATTCCACTTGCCATAAATTGTATTTTATAATATATAATAAACATAATAACTAGTGTGCAAGATCCGTGCAATACAGAGCGAGAATCACGTAAAATACATATAGTATTATTTAATGTAATAATTTATTTTGAGATTTTATTTTATTATATAAGTTTAACAAACAATTATAAAATTTGAATTAAAATATGTTTATAAAAATTAATTTAAAATATTTAAAATTAAAATTATGTAGAATGAAATAATTTTATAAATAGTATAATTATGAAATTTTTATTTGAATAAATTATTTTAAATAACATTTTTATAAATTTATTTTATTTAATAATTTATTATTAAAAGTGTAATTGTTTTTATAAAAATATGCACTTCTAATTTTCAAAAAAGAAATGGACAAATAAAAAAGTTCTCTCCCTCTCATTTCTTTAGCCTTACAATAGAGGAATTTGCAGGATAAAATTTTGTAGAAGTATTTTAAACAACAATTCATTATTGAAAGTATAATTTAGTTTATAATGATATTTACTTTTAATTTTTAAATAAATATTAAATGACTCAGCAAAAAAAATTCATTCTATTTACAATTTCCCACTGTTATTTCATCCTCTTAATAATGTAGTTTAAGAAAAATATATAGAATTATTCAATTTAGTCATTCATTATTAAAAATATAATTTATTTTATAAAAATATCTACATTCAATTTTTAAATGAGCATTGAAAAATAAAAATAATTCTTTTTCTCTTGCCTTTCTTTTCTTCAACCTTATAGTAAAATGACTTAAAAAAAAAAATTCAGATAAGCATTTTAAAATTTCATTATTGAAAGTGTAATTTATTTTGTAAAAATACTATACCTTACAATTTTTTAGTAAGAAGTAATCTCTTTCCCTTCCCTTCTTTCTCCTATTTTATTGATTAATAATATAAAATTATTTTACAATATCGATCAAAACATAAAAATAAAAATCATGATTTATTATTAAAAATATAATTTATTTTATAAATATATACACCTATAATTTTTAATAACGACTGAACAAATGAAAAACAAATTAATTTTTTTCTTCTTCTCCTTCCTTCTTTTATCCATATATACTAAAGTAACAAAATATGCTATCTTGCAAAGCACTTGACAATTTTTTTTTAATTTCAAAATTATTTTACTACACTTAAACGTTACGTAATATAATTTAATATAATAATTTATTATTAAAATTTTATTATTTTATTATATAAATTTAACAAAAAATATAAAATTTGAATTAAAATATAGTTATATGAAGTAACTTAAAATATTATAAAATTAAAAAAATTATTTCATTTGCATATTTCTTCATTTTCTCCAACACTTAGGAGAGCATTTAATTTGGTTATGCCACAAGCTAACTGGTATAGGATTATTTGAGGTTAAAACTTGAATGTCCAAGATTTAATTTGAGGTTCCTATAGGTTTAAATAACTTAGTTGACTCTAAATATAAGTGTGATTATGGGTACAAACTTGTTAGAATCATTATCTTAAGTTTTGTGATAAAAGGGGTAGTTAAAATCATATCCTAGCAACTTAGAAAAATGGGAAATTAATTATCTTACCAATGAAAGTAAGGAAAACTGATTTTACCTCTTAAAGTACATGTTGTATGGAGTCTAAAACTAACTTGGGGTGGTTGGTTTGATGTAAGAATAAATAGAAACAATTTTAGGCATAAACTAGTTCCGTTAAGCCACTAGAAGGGGTGAATTTTGGTTCTTATCTCTCAACAGATACCAAAACTATTTTGAGGCTTGAATATTTGAGTTATATAGACCTTGGAAAGGTCCTTGAATGAGTGGAATTGGTTTTGGCTGAATTAATGGAGAATTGGGATTTAACTAGTCAAATTTCTAGCTCATAGAGCTATTTTCGACCATATACTTAGGGGTGACTAAAACCATGTTTTAATTGAGTATTTGGATATATTATAGTAAATTTAAGTACCTTGGACCATATGTAATGTAACACCCCAACTTGAGTTACAGTTATCTGTCGAAAACGGAACCTAAAAAAAATTCTGAGTCTGAACCCTATGCCTCCTTAGAGGGCTATACGATTGAGGCATTTTCTTAAGATCAAAAGTCCCGGTAATGGATCCTTGGGCATCAACGAGTTGAAGAGGGATTTTTAATTAGGGAACAGATAACCCCTTTGTTTTCAACCCTCAAGTTTATGAAAATGCAAGTTTTCGGGGAATTATACTAAAACCCAAAAGTTGGATTCTAATTCCTAAAGATTTTGAATTTTTAGATATTTTTATTGAATCCAAATGTGAAGTATTCCCTTATTTACATTTATGTTTTAAAGTTAATGGAGAGTAAAGTTAAAGAGGACATTAATGTTTTATAAGTCTGTGCAATACTCTGGACTTGGAAATGGACTGCAGAAGGAAGAAATCAAGTTTTGCACGTTGTAATCGATTACTATGGGACTGGTAATCAATTACAGTGTTCTCCGTACGTCTTCATGTTGAGTTTTTGCCTATTGTAATTAATTACATGGAGTGGTAATCGATTACCAGGCAGTGTAATCGATTACAACGGGTCTATATAAGGCCTAGACGCGTTTCTCCCTCTCATTTTGCGATTTACTTTGTCTCTCTACCCTCAAAACTCTCTCCCTTCTCTCTAAAACACATTCCTTTTCGATTCTTACTCAAATCCTTCAACTTTTCCTTCCAAACTTCATCAAATTACATTCCTTTCACTCTCATAACAACAATTTCACTTTTAATCTTCATTCTTCTTCAAATCCCCGACCACACCCTTGGTGGGTTTTGGAGCTTGGAGTAGATATTGTTAAGGTTCCTCAATCTCTCCTCTTCATTTTCTATCTCTAAAGGTACTTGCTAACGCTTTCCCTCTTTCTTGCCTTAAGATTACGGATTATTTACTTTATAGTGAGTTCATAGAGAACCCTAGGTTAGAGAATTGGAGATTTTCATTTCTAAGAACACATTAGGTTCATTCTTAGTTTCAATGATTACTATTGAATTAGATTGTCAAAATTGTAATGATAGATTTCATTGGAGGCTCGGTTCTAGGTTCCAGCATGTCGTGGGATTAGGACTCCGCCATTGGATTTAAGTCTGTGAATGGATAGTTGTCCCTGACTTGTTTTCTAGTATATCTATTTAATTTATATATATGCAAATGAATTGGTATGTTGTATGTGGATAATTATTTATTTCTCTTATGCATATTTTATTGAAATTGACACATGAGACAAGGAAAGGATTTTGGGTGAATTTCTGAACATGTGTATGTATATATTAGACACCTATGGAATTATATGAATTTCTAAAGCATGATTTTGTCAAAGCTTTTGACTTCCTTGAATAATATGATTTAAGCTTTATATATTAAATGACGATTGGGCTTATGAGCTCTGAATAATGTTTTTATAATAAAAAGGAACAATTGGATTTTGTGAAACCTTTGATGATTGTTATGTGTTAAAATGTTATGTGAGATGGTAAAGGAAAGGACTTGGGAAAGTCTATACCAGGATTTGTAGGCTAAAGGCAATAGGCATTAGCACTAGATGCACCAAGGATGAGATATTTCATAGCCACTCAAGAGAGTAGTGCTTACTTGATATTCATAGCCATATATATAGTGTGGTGCGTACCTGATATTTACGACTACTAAAAGAGTGGTGCATGCCTGATTACGGGATTCATGCAAAGGAAGGGCCACCTAAGTGTGATTCCTACTTGTTTATCCTGGAATAGATGGACTCTATATTTTTGGAAAAGAAAATTTGGAAAATGTTTGATTAAGAGTTCTATTTTGGTTTTATTATACAGATTATTGCCTTACCTTAATATCTATTTAATAATTACCATTTGTACATTGTCTCATGTGGGTTAGGGATACTCTATCTCTCACTGAGTTTTATAAACTCACCCTGTTGTTTCTTTCTTTTTTTTAGATACAGATGTTCAAGTAGAATCTATCCTTTATTCCCCTGTAATGGGATTCCGAGTTTTGGTGGTTGAGCCCTTCTCTATTTAAGGGTATTTTATAAATGTATATGTTTGAGAACTCTTAGATAGTGGTATTTCCATAGTACCACAGGCAGGGTCTGGCGTTGACCTAATTATATTGATTCTATTGTATTTCATTTGTTTACAATATGTTGTTGGATTTCTTAAAAAGATTTGGTTTTCTAAATAATTTATTTTGGATGAATACTTGTGTATATATATATATATATATATATATATTTCATTGTTATACTATGTGCTGAGAGGTGTATTCTGAGAACACTTGGATCTCCAATGGAAAATTGTGTTTGTTTATTTTACAGGGTAACCTTTTGTAATTGAGAAATGTCCTAATTAAAAATGGGACTCTGTCGAAATTTTTATAAAAATTCTGTGGTGGAAGGCTTGCGTGGGGACTTGTCCCAGCAGCAGATCCACCTTGAGTTGGATTGTGACATGTAATAGGGTGGGGTAAGATTAAGAAGGTTTGGAGTTGATTTCAAGATATTTATGTCCAGAAAAGGGCATGTTATTATGACTAAGATAATAAGAGTGTTATACTATTCCTTTGGCATAAGTTAAAGATTTTTGGAATTTAAACTTAGTTATGTCAAAAGTACTAATTAAGTAAAAATAACCTCCTTTAATTAAAATTCTAGTTGAAAGCCAAGTGGTTCTTAATAGAAAGTGTTATGAATCCATTCCAGTGTTTTTTATGTGTATATTTTACATGTGAAGTAAATATGATGGTGGGAAACCACTTAGAATGTAATTATTGGATGATTTCCTATGGCTACTAAGGCCAATGATGGAAGCCAAGGTATGTGCTCTATTCTTTATTTTTGGAACCTTGGTGGTCTACCTTGAATTGCTTTACGTATATGACTTATGGTGATGATGGATTTATTTGTTATGAAGAATGTATTGGACTTGCAGATTGATAAGAATTTGTTGATATGTGCTTTAACTGGGAACTTTTCTGGCTATCTGTTAGTATTTTCAATTTTTGAATTGCTCCCGGTACAGCCGTTATACTGCCGAATTTTTGTTAGACTCATTGCTTTCCATGAATTAATTTCCTCACAACATGAATGTGCTATGAGAATGTGCAAAGTTGAAAAGCATGAGTTAGTGGCTTTTACAAGTTTTCATGAATGCATTATGTAATTGTACAAGACCTATGCATGAAGAAAGACCTTTGGAATTAATCCAAAACTTTAAGACTTATGGTAATTGATTAGAGAATTTATATATGGTTAATTACTTTGTTCAACGTCAGGGAATTTGTACCTGACATAAGACAAGATAATTGGTAGTGATCATTCATAAGGGAAGGTGATCTACACAAACAAGATACTTGGGCATAATCTTTCGGTAATAGAAGGCGACCCTCAAGATACCCCTCTAGTTTGGAGGCAAGCAGCTAAACAGATCCCTCTAATTGTAGAGGCATGAGATCCCCTTCTCAACCAGAGTCTGATTTAGATAGTATTATATGATGATGGTCATAGAGTGAGCTCATATCCTAGGACAGTCTATCCAAGGGCACTTTATAATAAGAAGAGCACATGCTAAGAGAAAGGCCTTAATGGCAAAAGAATAAAGAGCATAAGCATCCATCATGAGACTTGCATAGCATCCATTGCATGAGTGACAATTTAATGTGTTATCAATGCTATTATGTTCTAGAGTCTTGATTTAAGTGATTGAATAAAATAAATCCACTTCGTAGTTATGTCTTCATCAAAAGTTATTAAAAGGAACTTTTATGCTTGTTCACCAACTTTATTAAATAAACCGAAGTGGCTGAGGCAATAATAATGTCAATTGAGTGTTTAGTTAGGAATCCCTACTAAGAAATAAATTATTTCTCATCCCTATGTATTCCCATGTCGTCCTCAGATGCAGTAGATGGCAACTGCGGTGATCTTCTTGGAAGTAACTAAATGGACCTGGTATGGTGATCTTACCTTGGACTCATTGGATTTGCTAACCACAATAATTTCAGACTTCATGTTCTCCTCCATGGCCCACTTAGCGTATTGTAGGAACTTTTATGTTAGGTTGATTTCTTTTTGGGATGACTATACCTATGTTTTGCTGAGTATGGTGTAGAACCCTACTAATTTGACTTGCTTGGGTAAAATCTGAAAAATGATATGTAAATGTGTATGCCTAATACTTATATATCTATGTATATATGTTGCTTAATTATCCATGAAAAGTATGCCGCTTCTTATTTTATATTTTTAGAAAGTGAATTTATTACGGATTTTACTACCATACGCCATAATGCTACTATCGATTATATGTGCTAGAAGGCTCAGTTTTTGAAATTATTACTTTCAGAAAAGAGTTTATATTATTTTCATTAACAAACATGTTTTGTAACTATTAATGTTCTGCTGGTTTAGCTGTATGGCTAATAAATACTGCAATTCGACTTAAGCGTAGTGTGGTCTTATTAGGGTGTTACAGTTTGGTATCAGTGCAAAGGAAATTAAGTCAATTCTTGGGAACTCTTGCGCGTGAACTATGGCGAAGTGCGACTCTCTGCCCAAAGGCATACGTGAGGCATAACAAAGGACCTAGCTAGCGTGCGTGCTCTGATAGGTACTATTTGTAGCCACCATGTAAGGCATGACATAGACCCAATTAACGTGAATGTTACATTTTGGTATCAGAGCAAAGGAAATTAAGCCAATCCTTGGGAACTCTTGCGCATGAACTGTGGCGAAGTGCGACTTTCTACCCAAGGGCATACGTGAGGCATGGCAAAGGACCTAGCTAGCGTGCGTGCTTTGATAGGTACCATTTGTAGCTATCACGTGAGGCATGGCATAGATGTAGTTAGCGTGAATGTTACATTTTGATATCAGAGCAAAGGAAATTAAGCCAATCCTTAGGAACTTTCGTGCATGAATTGTGGCGAAACTCGACTCTCCGTCCAAGGGCGTACGTGAGGCATGACAAAGGACCCAACTAGCGTGCATGCTCTAATAGGTACCATTTGTAGCCACCACATGAGGCATGGCATAGACCTAGTTAGCGTGAACGTTACAGTTAGCAAAACCATTTATATTTTATATTCTTTTAACTTTATTTTTCTATATAATTATTATTTGTTTAACTCTTTTCAATTTAGAGATGAAATAAATGTAGATAAATGTTTTATAAGAATCAAAGGACTTATTTTTTAATTAATTTCAAATTTCTTTTAAAAAAATAAATGTAGATAAATGTGACATGTAATCCATTCTTGATTGGAGGATAGGTAAGATAAATGGGTTAGTGTATTAAAGCTTTGAATGAGTTATCATGTAAGCTTCTTGGTAAAATAAAAGGTTGGTAAAAATAAATTAAGAAAGGAGTTAGTGGGTGTTATTTTTGAGATAGTGGATTGAAATATAAATGCTTGGCAAAAGATTTAACCAATAGTTGGGTTGGGCCGGATTAGTCAGATTTCTAGTAATAGAATCTGTATACTAGTGGTTCCATCGAGATTTAACCAATAAAAAGAAAGATAATATATTTTTATTATGTATATTTTGTTTAAGGAAAAAATTTAGATCAAGTTACTTGTATTCATTCTATCCAATTTTCAAATCAAATAATGACAATGGTACATTTTTCTTGAGAAAAGTGTATACTTTTAGGTTTTAAATTACTTATTCTAAGAAAAATATCCAGATGTCATGATTTGATTTGAGAATTAGTTGAAATGGATATAAAGAACTTGATACAATTCTTGTTCTTTGTTTAAAAAGTTTCCTTTGTTAGTAAGAATTTGAATTGAGAGAAAGGAAAGAAGCTCTAGAAGCTGCCATTTAACAACACTTTTCAATTTACGGTTCTCAAATATTATAATTATTATAAATTATAGATAATAATAATGATAATAATATATAATAGATAGATATTTTATAGGGGTGTAAGCGGATTGGATTGATCCAATGGACCCGAAGATCCAAACTAAACCAATAGAATTGGTTCGGATCGGTTCAGGTAATCGGTTCATTTTCAAAGTGGAACCAAATCAAACAAATTATTATTGGGGTTTCGGATTTATGAATTTTCAATCCAATTACCTAAACACTCAACTCAATCACCCGATCAACTATTTTTTTTTTTAAATTTCTAATATTTCAAAGTTTTTCACTTAAGTTTCTAGTAACATAGTCACCTTTTATCATTTTGTTATTATTTATTTAAGAAATTTATCTATTTACATCATTATTAAGTATATCATAATCAAGCTTTACATTATTATTTGTTGTTATAAAAATAAATTTTTTTAAAAAATACAATTCATTATTTTTTACTTCAATCCGATGATCCAAACCAAACCAATCCGACCACCAAACCAATCCGATTAAGGTCGGATTGGTTTGGTTCGGATTTGTTAGAAAAAAATTTAAAGTCCAAACTAAATCAATCCAATTAAATTTGATCGGTTCGGATTTATTTTTCACTCAAACCTGATTTAAACTAACCCGTTTATACCCCCTAATATTTTATAATATATAATAGATTGATATTTATACAATTAATTATACTTGATTAAATTTACATATAACTGATTCATTGTAAGGCAATAAATGGACTTGATATTTATATGTCAATGGCATCTGGGTGAACTAGTATACAACTTTACAATTATCTCATTGAATAAATTTTTTAAAGAATGGGTTATAACTTTATATATTTAGATTATAGAATGAAAAAAAAATTATATATGCCGTTGTAAATTCCTTTCCTTAATTACCATGTGTATCAATTGTCATTACTTAATAAAATCTGCAATTTGATCAATTGTCATTAATTAATAAAATATGCTAATTTGTAGAATGAGAAAAATGCTAACAAAGCTAACAAAGCCTCTTTATGTGATTAAAATATGATAAATCCAATTAGAGGATTCCACATTGAAAATTCTAATTTAAATATATTAATATATCATTTTTAAAAAATTCCAATAAAAAAAAAAAAAACAACAGCACCTCTAAAACCAACCGACATCAGAAGCCAACATCAAACATGACTTAAAGACTTCCATAACACTATCTAACCATAGCCTACAAAAGCTTAACATAAATAACACTATTATCAACTATAGATACCCTAAACTCTAAAGTGCAGCCTCCAGTCAAGCCATTCAAACGACAAAATTGTCACGTCCTCCCTCTTATTAGGAAAAGTATCCATACACCACAGAGCAGGAAAATTCTGCACGTAACCAAAGAATGAAATTAGTATAACATAACGAAACAAATCAAAAACAGATTGACATTGCAACATATTAAAGGAAGAATGTGATCGCTACATACCAAAGAACTACAATATATCTATCCAGCCCTCAGTGTATTAAAAAAAAAAAAATCCTAATCTTTTGAACAGTTACATTGTGTTATTGAATGGATCTCAGAAGAGGACATTAGTAGGTTCAATACTGTCAAAATATCTACCGAAAATTGGTGGAAGCTGTGCAAATTCCTACATAACAAACAACATATTTTATTATCAAAAAGAATGAAATAAAAGAAGCAGATTACCAAGAGTCATCTACCAGATTACATGAAACATACCACATATGGATCTATAAACGTACAAAAACCCGTATTGTTAGGAGCAGCAGAGGCGGAGATTGTACAAACTTCTCCAGCAAAGAAATAATCTTAATCGAAGAAGTGATTATATGATCAAATGTGAACAATGAAGAAGAAAAGGGAAAAGAAAAAAAAGGGAAAAGAGATTACCCGGATGTCAGATGCAGAAGAAAAAAACTTATGTTGGAACTCTCAAACTTGTGAACTATTTATAAATAGAGTAAGCAAAGGAAGACAAAAGAGAAGGCATTATAGGAAGGATCAAATATGATATAAATACTGCTCGTGGTTATAGTTTGAATTAATGGCGCAGGTAGGCGAATAGTTCCTGGCGCCTCTATATGATGAATAATGATATCATAACAATAAATGAATGGTGGAATTGACATGATTAGGAAAAAAAATTTGGAAAACCGCAATTCATCAAAGAAGCTTATAGAAGAAGATGTAAACATACACATGAAAAATGAACAACTTGTCTAAACCAATTGCTGGCAGCTATGTTATAGATAAATGGACGTGTTGTACAAACAGCAATGTCACATGTTTAATTTCCATTTAGGCGGGAAATGCGACGAAATAGAAGATGATAGCTGGGCAAATCCGCCACTCATAAACTGTATTTTATAATATATAATAGATAGATAGATAGATAGATAGATAATAGATTTCCAAAATCTCATTTCTAACTTTTAATTCTTCATTATGCTTTATATTCTAAATTAATATGGTTTTATGGATATGTTTTATACTTTATATGCCAATTTTGCTAGGTTACCATATGCATTATAATTATCTTTTATTGTCCTAATTCTATTTATGCAATCTTACTTTGAATTATTTAATTAATGGTAAATAGTGTTTATATGCCACTTCTAATGTCTCATTTGAAATTATTCTTTGCAGTATTTATTTTTATTTCAATTCTTAGTAAGACTTTTTTTTGTTACAATTTTTATTTAAATTTGTACTGTCATTTGGGTGATGGAATCTTGGTTGACAGAGGATAAACAGTTACACTGGGAGATTAGGTTTGTGAGGAATCAATTTCGAATATTAAAGGGTGGCTCAAAAAATATTTTGATTGTACATGACAGATTTTCTATGGTTCAATGGCTGAAGAAATGAAGGTTGATTACTCACAAATGTCAAAATCGAATTGTCATTTGGGTGTCTTGATCAGATTTGGTGGCAGCACTCATGCTATCAGAGGATGCTAAATGCAGGCGAGATTAGGGTGCTTTTTAAAGTCTCGGGGAAGTGGTAGTCATGGTTGTACGGATTGAGGCTAATAATGCCATTGACCCATTGTCTTATTACAATTATGATGAACTCTGTTGAATGTTATGACCTTTTGGATTTCATCTCCAAGTGTTCGTCAGGTGTTAAAAGCAGTCTAAATTATGCAGTCAGGTGCTCTCAATTTTGGCAACATTCTCGGGGTGTAGTTTTCTAATGATGTGCTGCTCTAGTTGCTGCTTGCCTATCCATCAGTTGTATTGGGACTTCAATATTAAAACACAATTTGTTGCTGGTATTTAATATTTATCTGGAACCAGATTATGATCTACAAAGGAATTATTCAAAAAATAAGCAATTTTCAGATGTAGAAGCAAACAAGATAGAGTTGAAAAACCTCACAGGAGGCGATAGTCTCTGGGATTTTGCTGGGAAATGGGAATCATCTTCGGGAATGTTTTATGGAGTACCACATTAGATTAGCCATAGGAGTTGCATTTAGTCTTGTCCTAGTTTTCTACTATGGACTGCTTTATATGATTTTGTACTTCGAACTTTTGCTTCTCTTCATATCCTGAAGAGTTTGGTGCCGTTGATTGAACTATGTATCAAAAACAAAAAAAACAAAAAGTTGTACTGTTTTTAAACTATAATTAATGATATAAAGTAAATAATTAAAAATAACATATAATGTAAATATAAAAGGGTACTTAACATAAATTTATGTTAATTTTTGAAATATAAGTTACTTCTTTAATCGCTAATATCGAAAACCACTTCTAATGTTTTTTAAAAATACAACAGTATATTGTTCAAAGAATTATACTTTAAAGATATTTTAGTTTCAAAGTTTTACTGTCAATAAAATTTATCGAATTTTTAACGATTTTTGAAATTATATTTAATTTACAAGGTATTTACAAAGTACTATTTCTTTTTTTTTTTTTTATGGGAATATACAATTTATTCAAAGACTATTATCATGGGCCAAAATATCCATAATATAACTAAGGCCCAAATTTGGTTGTCCCTAATTCTGGCTAATTTTGTTATCTTATCAGCAACTAAATTACAATATCTAGGAACAAAATAGGCCTTGAAGTAATTAAATTTAGCAGTTAAGCCATAAGCTTCTAATAAAATAATTCCATTGAGAGATTGAAACGTTGTGCTCTGCTCGAAGCTTTCCAAGACTACCCTAGCATCCCCTTCTAAGTACTCTTTCTTTTGATCATACCGCTGTCATCAAATGTAATATTTTTACTTAATTCAAAAGTTGTTAGGAGACTAAAAGTTACTCCATTATTATCTATAGTTTTTTAAGGAAACATTTAGGATCCAAACTCCTTCCTGCTTTGTCCTTTTACCAATGATTAACGCTAAGTTTTTCCTTTCCTTCAATTAAAGGAGGCAAGATTGGAAGGAAAACTTGAGTAGTTGGAAAAGTAAAATTGAGCTGGGTTGCATTTGATGTCCAAGAGGGAGGTAAAGGAAAGTTGATGCATATTTTATCTTTCCGATTTGTAATAAATATTTTATTTAATTTGATTATTCTGATTATTTCTTATTTTATGGATAAAATTATTACAAAATTAAAGGAAAACTAATTATTATTCACGCTTCTTTAATAATTTCGCGAAGTTAAGTGTTTTGAATATCATGTTTTGCTTTACACGATTATTTCATAAAATCATATAACATTTTAAATATATAAAAATTAAGCATGCTCTCAATTCTGAAATAATTCAAATTTTATGATTGTATTTCTTAACTAAAATCATAGTTGTGTTATAAAATTTGTTGGCATACAAGAAAGTGAACTTCCAAATCAATGAATATCATAGTTCCGATTATGCTACTCATGATTGTGAAATGAAAGAAGATTAATCGTTTGCTATTACAGGCAATCATATTGGTAAGATATGCATTTCTAGAATGAGCATGATTCCATCTGATCCAAGCATTCTTTTAAAATTTTAATGAAGATATTTTTTAATTATGCTTTGCTTTGCTATAACTATTAATAAATATCATGGGCAATGGCTCTCTTATGTTCAATTACTTTTGCCGGAGCCTGTTTTCACTCACGAACAATTTTATGTTGCAATTTTAAAAATTAGGTCTAAGAGTGGGGCTAAAATTTTTATTTTAGATGAGAATGAAAATTCACGTAAGACTAAAAAAAATGTTGTTTACAAGAGGTGTTTTAGACGATTTAAAATTCAGGTATTACTTTTAATTTAAAAATGTTATTAGTTATTAGTTGAAGATTCATTATTATATTATGTGTTTAATTTTTATACTTATTTTAATGCGGTGACTGAGAAGAAGTTAAAGTTTTCAATGGAAGATTATAAAATACAGAACTTAATTTGTTATTTGGCTTTATTCTTAATTTGCTACTACAATCAATAGATATTAATTTTAGATTGAATAAAATTGTGGTGAAATTATAAATATTAAATTTTTATATTGATCATATTTATTTTAAACTATGTTATTGTTAAATTAAAATTATTTGATTAAATTAATGTTTTATGAGAGTTGTAATTAACAAGTTCTTTATTATTCCATGCATTGCATGGGTACACAACACTAGTTTAAATATATATGTGTGTGTAATAGTATTTTTACATATATGGGGTCCCTGTTGGCAGGGAGGGTGATCGTTGGCCACATCCTCGAACAAGTCATAGGGGGACTTATACTCCTATCTCCATCACCAAGGAAAAAATTTTCCGATCTTGAGGCCCCAAATGGGCGATCCTCGTGACCCATTAAGTAAGGAATTTTGTCATCTCTCGCTAAAAATCTACAGGAATCAAAACATTAGATTACTATGAATACACATTCAAATTGTCCATAAAAAAAGTAAGCATTGTAAATTTGTGAAATAGAAAGATAGAAGTAAATATTTAATAAAATCCAACTCACTAGATTAGAGTTATATGTTATTTGAGCACAACAAGCGGCCATGGCGTGGTGGCATTGGTTGGCCAAGCTCATGAATTGTAAAATTTAATGTCATGGGCACATTGGTGCTAGGAAAAAAGATTTTGGCCATTGCTCAACTAGTTTGAGAAATTGGTACCAAATTAAGCTTCTATCTTGGGACTAATCAGCACACACTTAGTGTTGGCCAACCACCTAACTTTATGTACTAGTACCAAATATAGCACCAACCGAATTTGTTACCTATTCATATCATCATCTCACCAAAAGGTCTTATAAATTGATCAATATCACAAATAATGGCTGTGAAGTAGGACAACACAATTATAAAAAATGAAAAAAAGAAAGAAATAAAGTGCCCATTCTAGTCTTGAAACTTTTTATTCTCTCTTGTAAGCCAAATATCAAAAAGGAGAGAACCAAAAATATCAAAAAGAGAATGAGATGCTTAATTTTTTTTATTTTTTATTTTTTATAATTGAATTGTCCTAGTACACAACCATTGTTTGTGATATTGATCAATTTATAAGGCCTTTTGGTGATATGATGATATGAGTAGGTAACAAATTCGGTTGGTATGATATTTGGTACTAGTACATAAAGTTAGGTGGTTGGTGAATACTAAATATGTGCTGATTAGTCCCAAGAGAGAAGCTTAATCTAGCACCAATTTCTCAAACTAGTAGAGCAATGGCCTAAATCTTTTTGCCTAGGGACAAAATGCATCAACATACTAACAACATTAAATTTTACAATTCATGGGCTTTGGCCTACTAGATTAAGTTGGTAAGAACCAATGGAGGGGTTACAAGAGGGAGAAAAAAGTATCAAAAAAAGAGAATAAGACACTTTTTTTTTCCTTTGATAATTGTATTATGCTAATACACAACCATTGTTTGTGATAACAACTAATTTATAAGGCCTTTTGGAGCGGATATGATGATATGAGTAGGTAACAAATTTGGTTGGTGTGATATTTGGGACTAGTACATGGAATTAGGTGGTTGGCCAATACTAAATGTGTGCTGATTAGTCCTAGAAGAGAAACTTAGTCAGGACTAGTACCATGCGTTCTGAGCTGATTGATTTTTGCTATCCTTTCCCTCTTAGAGCGTTTTGTATTTGTAGTATGTATAGAAAAAAAAATTTATTTGTGACATCGATCAATTTATAAAGTTTTTTTTTTTTAGTATTGCAACTTCTAAAATTCAAAAGATTAGAGAATATTGATTATATAAAGAAAATTACAAAATCAAATATGTTTCTTAAAATGTTTTATACTCTTTAACCTTCATTTCAGTCCTTCGATGTTAAGTATACTATGTTTTAATTTGGAAGAAGTGAGTTCTGTATATGTCTGTATTATGAATTTCTTAATTTATGTGATGCTTTAAAGTTGTTTTTTTCTTATTTGTCAAGTGTACAATTTTAATAATTTTTTTCACATAGAATAAAAAAGAGTAGTTTTATGCCCAAAAAAAATGACAAAGTTATATTATAAAAGTTTTGTGTCAAACTACATGAGGAAAATTCCTCTAAAAGCTGAATATTCGTACTTATCACTCAAGAGAGGACATATTCTATTAATGGAAAATAAATCTTTCTAAAAGGAAACAAAACTAAAAAAGGATATCACGTCTTTTTTTTTCTTTTTTTTTTAATAAGTATTCAAAACTCTCAAAAAGAGAGAATCAGCAAAGTCAACTACAACACAAGTTCACCCAACAGAAAACACAAACAAACATCTCTAAAGACAAAGACAAAAACGATGCATCAAAAGGAACACATGACACCTCTAAACCAACATCTGAGGCGCACACACAAACCAACAAAATAGATATCACATATCATCTAAGAATCTCTAGTTGATATTTATACCTGATAAAAAGAAAGCTAAATATAATATCTATAAATGAGAGCGGCAAATTGATCGTTAGCTTATTTCACTCTCTAAATAGACCATTCTCATACAAAATATGTGGCAAATTTATGAAAAAAAAAAAAGTTTAAAACAATACAAATGTGTACTTTTTTCATAACATGAAAATTAGTTTTTTTTTTAAATAACAATAAATTAACTTAAAGTATAAAAATTTATTGTTAATCAACATGGGGGAAATGCTTTTTTAGCGGAATACTAAAGCAATTCCCTCAAGAGATAATATTTTCTATAAAAAAAGAAGATAAATTTGCCTTAAATAAAATAAAACCAGAAAAATATTTTTAATGATATATAGAATTCTCCCATTTTAACCTATACACTATATAATGCACCCAGAATATATATACATGCACGCTATATACAGAAAGTTAAATAAAAAAAATCCAAAAAAGATCTCTACAAATTAATTGCTTTGTTTATTCCATATTTTAATTACAATATCTCAATTATAATTGATGGTATGTCTTACTCAAAAAATATAGCCCTCTTTGTTGTAGGCTTTGAGAAAAATATTTTTAATTAAAAGATTTTGATAGTTAGATAAAGTTTTATTAAGAAAAAAAGTTATAATAAAACGTAATTTTTTAAGTTCTTTTCTAATAATATGAAAAGAGTATTCTCTTAAACAAAAGATTTACGGAAAGTTATATTAAGAAAATGTAAGGTTAGTTTGCTTGAACAAAACCCCTTTAGAAGCTGAATATTTACACAAATTAGTCATTTGACATATGCGATAAGGAAAAATACTTTGAAGTTTAGTAAATAATAAAAATTATTTGATGGCAACTTTTTATAAAATAACTAACAATGATAATGTTTATGATTAAAAGTAAATATTATAAAGAATTATTTACATGCGAGTTTTGTTTCAAGTTTTGATTTTCACATACCATCTTGCATTATAATAAAAATAGATATTAGTAATGAAGTTTAAAAATGCTTAATAACAAAATGTAATGAACGTTTTATTTAATAAATTAAATTAAAAAATATAAAACGTAAATTCATACCTGAAATTTAAATATTTTGAAATATCTTTGGGTAAACAACATTTTGGGTTATGAGAAAGGGAAATAATTCACCATACTTACTGGTTTGGTTATTTAAGAAGGATTATACCTAATTTTATCATATTATATGAAAAACTCTATCATTGAACTCCATTTTTAATCCATGTCTTCCCCTATTTACGGCCATGTAAAACCTGATTAACTTACATATAGACCAATCTATCTTACTAATCCAAGGAAAATGAGTAAAGTAGGTAAAATTTGAAAGAAAATTGTTACCTGTTTTATTCTATTGAGAAAAAAAAAATGGAAATAAGCTGAATCTAAGGATCAATCAACCTGATTTGATCCCATTAGATCAGAAACCGCATCACGTTGAGAGGATAGAAGGGAGAACGGTGTGATGTTGTTGGGTTGATTGGAGCATAACATAGGGTCTGAATTTTTTTTTTTTTTAGAAATAAGGGCTGTGATAGCATTCTAAGAGAATAGAACAGAAAGACCAATTTTTTTTGGGATCCTGGTAAAAGTGTTGAGAGTGCTAGCTATTTTTTTTTTTCAATTAAAAGTGAATAAAAGTGCTGAGAATTCTATGTTACTATTATTTCTTTTAGTTGACGTTATGATTAAGGAGATATAGGGATATGCTTGGATTAGTAAGAATGCTGAAACTTCAAGTGATCCTAATCATATCCCTTTCAGTGAAATCTAAATCCAACTAAGGAGACACGGGGATCTTCTTGTCCTGATCTTATTAAGATTTAAAATTTAAATTTTAAAATTTCTCTAGCAACGTGCGTTATTAATATATTACAATATTATTTCTTTTTCTTTTTCCTGACATTACAATTATTTAAATTTATGCTTTTTATTTTTGAAAATTTAGCCATTCAAATTTGAAATTGGAGCACCTAGGCTTGATTTGGTATTGATGTGATTTTTTAAAAGCTGCTGAGCTTTTTTGGCTCTCTAAAAGCTACTCTTAAAAAGTTATAGTAGTATTATTTGATAAAATAATATAAAAATTACTCTCAATAAGCAGAAATCACAAAAATAATATTTAGTAAAATTGCTCTTAATATCTAAAATGACTACAATGGTTATAAATACTAAAAAGAATAATTTCTATTTTTAATGTCATTAAATAAAGTAAGGTTATATTAGTCTTTTAAATTTTGGAGAGCACAAGCTAGCTCCGAAAAGCATCCCATGAGGGCTCCCAAGAGCACCCCCTAACTCTCAAAAGCCAAGAGCAAAAGCATTCTAGCTTTTTAGTTTATCAAATACAAAAAAAATAGCTTATACTTTTCATAAGTCAGAGCACTCTTTCGAAGAGCACTACCAAACTAGGCCCTAGTTTACTAGACTATAAATGTAGATTTGAAGAGGAAGTGGATATTCATTATATTAAATATTGATTGAATAATAAAATTTGAATTTTATTTAAAATAATTTTAAAAATTTCTGTGTGAATCAAAGGAAAGGATAGATAGATATTTTAATAGTGTATCATTTAAAGAAAATTTATTCAAGGAGAAAATCATGGCAAAATTGTACTGTTCATTAATCTTATTTTGGTTTGCCATGGTATCCATCGCCGGACATAGTGACTAATTCTTTTGCATACTGTAGGCCTATTAAAAGGGGATAGATGCCGGCCACGGGTTTTAAAGCTGCTCCATTCCCAAAGCGAGGATCGAACCCTTAACACTGGTTAAGGAAGGAGAGGGCCCTTACCACCTCACCCAATCAGCCCCCGTGGTTTATTGTTGATTTATTTAAATTTTTAATAATTAATAAATAAATTTAATAAATAAGTAGTAGATTCATGAGAAAATGACATGTGGATTTAGTTTTCTTGTTATGAGTCTAGATTAGTAGATTAAGCCAGTCAACAAATAACATCTCAAATAATTGAAAATAAATTCATCATAAACAAATAAAAATCCCAAAGGTTATCGCTATTGCTATTTATGTTCCCTATAAATCGAAAATGTTTTAAAAAAAATCTACAAATGATCTCAAAAAAGTTCATTACTTGGCATGTTCCACACACTAATTAAGTTTTATTTACAACTATAATTGGTGGTATATCTTAAGAAAAAACATATAGGCACATGCATTTATTTCAGTTTCATTCTAAAAATATTTCAAATTAAAGCAAACTTTTATATATATATATAGACACACATACACACACAATTGTTTTAGACTGTGCAACGCACGAACAATGCACGGGATAAAATTTTTATAGCAAATATGATAAATTCTTTATGTTTGATGTTGATGAAGGATTTATTTCATAATTTTTTTAATTTTTTATTCCATTTCATATTATAATTTAGTTATAACATTATTAAAGTCGTAATCAAATTGAATACTAAATTTTATATTTATTAGTTATTTTGTTGGAGTTTTATATCAAATTACATGAATTTCATAATACAATTATTTAATCAATTTAATTTTTTTATAATCATGATTATATTTGTTAAAAAACATTTTATCTCCTACGTTACATATATATTGCATGAGTCTAAAGCACTAGTTGTAAATAATAGTATGATCACTATTATTTGAACTCTTAATTACTACTATTAAGTAATAGTACAATTCATATAATTGTCCTTAAATCCTTTATAATTAATTTCTTCAATATAAAACAAATAATTTAAAAACTTAAAAATTAAATATCAAAGTGAATTTTTTATAATAAAGATAAATGATCACTGTAGTAAATATTAAAATCTTGGCTTAGTTGTTTCTCCTGCAGTAAGTTGCAATCGATAATTTAACTACATTATAAATATGTTTATTGTAACATTAGAACTATAATACTTGGTATCTCAATTGATTTGGATAAATGGTTATATGAATCTTGAAATTTCTGAGATGGGTTTAGTGAATTTTGGAGATAAGTATCAAAGTATAGATTATTCTGAAATCTTGGAGGATTACCCATATAGGTAGCTTGCTTTTCAGGCACATGACAACTCGACCCACAATAACCATTCGGATGGCCATGCTTCTGAATAGACAATGAGTTCCTACTTCCCACTGCATTTGATCTATCTGTTTTGCCCAAGTTTTATAGTAGTTATTCACTGCATCCATTCCAAGTACCCAAAAAAAAAAAAAAAAAACAAAAGACCAAGAATAGGAAATTAAAATTAAAATTAAAATGAAAGAAAAAAATTGCCTAAATATGGAATTGAGGAATTATCCCAATTACTCATAGAATAACCAAGGCTCATGCCTGTACAACCAACAAAGCTATCATCCTAATGGAATCTCATCACTAGAGGCCACATTTGAAGAGTTTAACCAAGTCTGTGAAGAGGTTAACCAAGTCTATGAGAGGATTATGTTTAAGTCAAGAATGTCATCACGAGAGGCCATTCTTGAGAAGTTGATGCAGTAGCCTGAGAATTTAAAATTACAAGGAGCCTCTCTTAGAAACTTGGAAATTTAGATTGAACAAATCTCAAGGTAGATGGCAGAAGAACAACAAGGCATACTCCCAAGTGGCAAGATTGTCAATATGAAGGAGAACTATTACTTGGGAAGATGGTCAATCATGTGCAAGCTTGAGAGTGGAGGATACGTCCAAGGAACATAAGGAAGTTACCTATGAGATTCAACCAGCAAATGATTCATCTTTAGAGTTGAGAAAGGCCCAATTGAAGTATTCACTCAAATAAAACAATTAGATGAGAAAAGGGAACAAAAGCTAGATTGGCATACACCATTGGAATCTTCCTCATCTGATCAAGTCTCATACCTTCAACTACTCAAGAAACAAAATTAGTAGAATCAAATTGCCAAAATTCTCGAAGTGTTTTTGAAATTGTTGCACCATCCCTTATATGGGAACCTTCAAGCAATCATGCTTTTATGCTAAATTGAGAATAAGATATGGGATCTAGGAATCTAACAGTGAAGTCGAGCTAAGGATTATAAACCAGCCCTTCTTGGGAGGTAACCAAAGTCTTCTTATCCTTTTTTCATGTTTTTCTTTATTTTACATTTGGTTTTTTATTTTTTACTTTTTTTAGTTAAGTTGTGTCTTTTCAAACCCAATATTTCTTTTGGCTATGGGCTTTTTGATTTTGATTTATGAACTTGTAGGAAGATGATAGAGGAAGAAAAGGAGAATCAAGTTTAAGGATGCAAGCACATGGTTGAAGCATGGAGTCAAGGGAGTATCATTTGACCTTTTCAATCTTAATTGTGTGTGAATTGTGCTTTAACATGATTAAATTGATGCATGCATTAAGTCATAGGTCATCGAGGTACTTTGCATGTGGTTTTGATTGTATTGAGTTTTCTTAACTTGATATGGACTTATTAAATTTAAAGGAAAGAAAATTCAAATTTTTCGAGGAAAACATAATACTTCACGGCCCCCTCAGTGAGATTTCTCATGAATCGTGACCTATTTGTGTGAAAAATATAATTTTTTGAGCAAAATGATAAATCTCATGGCCTCCTTCATGAGATTTCGCATGGAATTGTGAGATGGTCTACTTTGTTGAAATTCTAATAACTTTCATCTTCTGATTTGAGAGTGATTTTTCATCCCTTAAACACTTGCACTGGGTTTTGGTGTCCTCATGAAAATTGTAGATTTTTGTCTTAGCTTTTCAATGATACCAAAATTAGCTCAATCAAAATTTTGTAACTTCAGTTATGATCAGATTACCAAAGCAATATCAGCATACATCCTAACTTAGGATACGAAATAATTTGCACTCTAATTTTTTTTTTTTTGTTTCTTCCCCACCTCAAACTCGAACACTTCTGATTTTTTTCCCTTCTGCCTCACACATTTGTGCTGGATATGATTTTTTTTTCTTTGTCTTGCATTTGTGTTTAATGGCATTGAGTTCATTGTCATATTTTAAGTTTGGGGTGGTATACTCCTACGAGTTCCTTTATTTTTTTTTTTTCCTTTCTTTCTTTTCTTTGGGTGCAAGCAAGTAGTTTTTAAAGTTTTGTGTTTTTTTTTTTTGGTTTAATTTCTTTTTTCAATTATAGTTAGTGTTCAGTCTGTTTAAGTGCTTCCTTGAGTTTCATTGTCTTTGTAGGGGATGTATATAGTTGTCAGCCGCCGAAAAAGATTTTTCTTTTTCTTTTCCTTTAATTATTCATTTTGTGTGGCATTATGTTTAGATTTTGGTTTTTTTCTTTATTTTCTTAAACATGATCACTCATCATAAGTTGCATCATAACTACGTCAAATGATCAAAATGAATTTTGAGAGAAAAAGGAAAGCATTGTGTATGTGGAATGAGCAGAGGAGCCAAGAGGGCCAGATTCAGGATAGAAATAAAGTGGCATAAAAGTTCATGATTGTTGTGCATATTTAACTTAGGGCATTTGGCCTTATCTTTGCAAACTTAAAATGACTTTTGATTGAGTTTGTGAGTGTCTAAAAAAGGACTATGCATGCTTAGATAATTGTTAGTGCCCCACCAATCTTATTAGTTGCCCCACCAATCTTAAAATAAGATTGTTATCCTTTGTTGAGCTGAAATCATTTATAGTGTGCACTAAAAAGGAGATGATTTAGGCATTTTATTCTTTAGCCCCATCATGGCCTTAGACCACCCAATTTTCATTATATACCCTGAATACCCCTTTTGAGCCATCTTGTCCATTAAATTTTCTTCATTTAACCCACATCACACCTAGCTCTTAGACCAAACACTTATCCACCTTAAGTCTTTGTGAGAGAGGATTAGGCATGAAGTAAAAGACTTATTTTGGGATCAAATTCTAAAGTGTCAAAGAGAAAAAAAAAATGATGAATAGCATCAAGAGATATATACCACCCAAGTTATACAAAGAAAATGAGTTTGGGGTGGAGAGAGAGAAAAGAGAGAGAGAGAGAGAGAGAGAGAGAGAGAGGTTATGAATTGCAACATCAAAAGAAAAGAAGAGATTTTAGAAGTCCAAAAAGAATATCCCTCATTTGACATTGCACTTAAAGGCAGGCCCTAATTGGGTTTTAATTTTCCTTATCATGATTATGTCATGTTTGCATATCCCTTTTTGTGTCCTTTTTTTTTTTTCATTTAGCCATTCACCATTTAGCCACATTACAAGCCTATAAAGACCTTTTGATCCTGTAAAAGGGTGCACTATATTAGTGGAAATAAGGGTAGTGGTTTTGCCTATGGAATTGGGACACATAATCATCATTATCTACATGTGTCATGGGGTTAATTGTGGTTATCTAGTGTGCATAGTCTCATCCGAGCATTTATCAGATTCATGATTTTGTAATGGTAGAGTGCTTAAGTTTGAGATCTTGCCCTTTGTTAAATGAGCATGCTTGACTAGACAATACAATGCCTTGAGTATGATTGTTTGATTCATGCTAATGTCTCTTGACGTTTATTCCAAAAGGACAATACGCAATGCCTGATTTTGTTTAAAAGGAAACACCCCCTATTTTTGAACTTTCATATTTTTTGATTGCTTGGGGACAAGTAATAGTTTAAGTTTGGGGTGTTGATGAGTGTGTAATATACATTTATTTAATGCTTAATTTGACATGATTTTGTGCTTCAACTGCTAAGAAATTAGCTAATTTGCATATGATATTTGGACTTTTGTGAAATTATTGGAACTAATGCTAAATTGGTAATTTTTAGGTGAATTTGATGGCTTGAAAGCTTATTTTATTCAATTTTGTAAGAGAGGCATTTTTGGAGCTAAATAAAAGAGTTTTGGAGCTTATTCGAGGAGATTCTTGGAAAGCACTATAGTAGAAAATTCGTATCTCTCTTTACAGAGATTAGATCGAGACAAATAAGGATGTTTCGAAAAATTCAGGAAATGCTCTACAAATTTGATGTTTAGTCCAAAACCCAATTCTTAGAATTTCTTGGTTAAAATCCAATTGCAAGATTGAATGTCGTTGATATCCTAATGCTGTCTAGCCTAACATCTGTCTAGTATTTTGCCAATATCTTGAGCTATAAAAGTTAGATTGAGGTGCTCTTTGCGGAGTTAGAAAGATAATTTAATTCTCTACAATTTTGTATCGGGAGCAAATTCCAAGCCGTTCGAGACTTACAAAGCCCAGAATTCAATAGTCCAATTTCAGGCTAATACCAGAATGCAAATTGGGTTATTTTGACCCAATTGGGGTACAAGTCAAAGCTATTTGGATCCAACCTCTTCACCAAAGTTGCGACTTAGATCAGATTAGGTGGGAAAATAATTATTTTTGGCCCCAACTACTTATTAGGAGATGATTTAAGTTCAAATCTTCGGGATAATTTGAGATCTTATCTTATCTTTTCTCACCTAACAACTCGAGAATCAAGAAGAGAATAAAAATAGCTTTTCAAAGGAAGTTAGATGGAGTCTTAGTCTTTTGTTGGTCTCTTGGCCTTTTTGGGCCATCTTTGACTACCTCTTGGACATGCTACATTCTCTTCTCATATAATTCTCTCTGGAGACATCAAGGTAAAGCTACGGTGTTAGCGGCTACATCAAGGAGGAAGAGATACATGATTGAGATCCATTCTTCTTCTCTTTTTTCTCTCTTTGATTTATGTTTAACAAATGCATTCTGCCTATGGATTTGTATTTGTTAAATATGTTAGCTGGCTAAATATCTTATGCTAGAGTAATGATGTAACTTCTATTGTGAATATGATTGTTTGAGATTTCCAATTTAATGAATTTTTTTTATTCAATTGAGTTTCTATTATCTATTCTTAATGTTATTTGTGGATTTGCAACCCATAAATTGATCATAAAGCTATATAAACTAAGAGGAATCTAGGTACATAATCGAGACAATGAAATAGAAATCTTCATTCTTAATTGTCTAAGAATAGAGATGAGGGATTTTGTGGAGCTTTATAAGGGGATTTGTCACGACCCCACTCAGGCTGTGACCGGTGCATAGGGACATGTCCTTAGCAAGCCTACTTTAGACTTTATTCTAATAGAAAATCCGACAGAGTCTCCTTTGTATTTAAGACTATTCCCAAATAAGGATCCTCGCCCTGTATAAAACATATAAACATGCAAACTCATTGGGGATTCAGGCATTCTCCGAATGCACCCCACAGCACACATTATGAGAATTTAAAGCATAATCACTCATAAAAAGTTTTTACATAACTATTCAAGAAGCTTTAATACATAATCATCGAGATTTAAACTAATTTCAACTCAAACAAATTAGATAAAACAACATATGATACAACACAAAGAGGACCTTGCTTGTAGGTTATTGGAGCACTTCTAGAGACTTACACCTAAACTTAGGTGCTAAAACTTCTAGTTAGCTGCGGAAACTTGAGCACAACCTCGCACCTATCTAAAAACATGGAGAGAAAGAAAAAATGAGTCATACAGACTCAGTGAGGGATAATACACCTATAACAAAAAGGAGACAAGCTTTAAACATAAACCTTTAGCAAGATATAACTTTATAAACTTCTTAAGAAATTCCTACATCCTTTCTTAAGTAGAATACTCCGTCTATATATCAAATACTATAAAATTTTCGGTAAAACATTTCTAATATATGAGTTGTCTTTAAAACTTCCCTAGGTCATTAAGAGCACCATTTTAATCAATTAAATATAAACTTCTTTATAGCTATATATAAGCATAATACATTTAGAATAACTATAATAAATCACATGTAAATATAGATAAAATTGGGCATAAAGATAGAAATATTTTCTCATAACATGAAGAGTATATGCTCATCTCAAAATCATAATAAAACTTAAGGGAAGGTTCTTAATCAGAATCTCTATTCTAATCCTTTCCACTTCGGGGCGTTACCTATCGCCATCCCAAGTGTGGTTCCTTTATCAATTACCTCTGGGCGTTACGTATCGCTGTCCCCAGGGTGTTCATATTCCATCCGGACATGCCCGCTAAACATGCCAGGCTAGCAACCCCCTGCTAGTTGGGGTTCTACCAAGGTGCACCAAGAGCTAACGTCTGCTGCCGTTAGCATATAGCTCTATTAAAGAAATCCTCTCATTTAAACTGTTTATCAAATTTCTAAGAAAATCTTCCAATCTCTATGTTTCAAAATAAGTTCATCAAACTATAAACATATCCTAATTGCTGAGTATGACTGATCAATATAACTTCCAATACATCAACCTCTTTACTTTTGTATACATAAAATCAAGTTCCAAAATTTTTAACTATTCAAATTAATTGTACTATCAAGTATAAGTTCACAACATAATATCTTCGAATGGCTGAACTTCAATTATCTAGAGTTCTTTTGCAATAACATTGAAATTAAATCATCTCAAATCCTAGTACCCTGATGGTATACCTTTCAATCAAATTACTCCAGTATCAAAACTCAACCTTCAAGAAGCTTGTCCCACATATAGATACAAACACATATCTAACATAGTTACTTCAAGAGTCTCATAAACATAGGAGAGCAACTAATCATATTCAATCATAATTTAGTAAAATGCTTTCTAAGCATATATTTAGAAAATTAGATAAATTAGGTTATAGGTACACTATCACTCACAGATAAGTTTGGAAAGGAAGGAACTCAAACTCTATGAAGTCTCGGAGCCACCAAGAGATTTTGGAGAGTATCTAACATCATAAAGAACACAAATCAAGCACCAATTAATTTCTAGAGGTAATGATTAACTTAAAATACCTTACAAGGTACAATATCCCCAATTTGGAACCTTAGATTCCCAAACCTCAACCTTCAATTTAATCATCCAAGAAAATCCTTCCATACCCATGAAATAAAAGAAGATTAGAGCTTGGAGAGTTACCTTGGTTGCGAAAGAAGGAAGAAACTTGATGGAGGATTTGGGTCTCCTCCCACCTTCGTTTCTCTCTCTAAAAGAGAAGAGAGAAAGAGCTTCAAGCTATGATGATGATGATGATGATGGAAGAAGATGGATTGGTGGTGGATTTGAGTAGAAAATGGTGAAGGATTGGCAAGATATATGTGAGGGAGAGAAGGATGGGAGAGGAAGAAGAGAGAGAGGGACTTGAAGAAAAAAAGGGGAAAGGGTTCGTGCTTCTTGTTTTAATTCCGCCTAGCGGGCGCCTGGGCGCCGCGAACTGGTTGCCTGGGCGCCCATCCACCTGCAAGCCATCCTTGTTAGCAGTGTAGCCAGTGCTTGGGGGCTAGCCTTGGGCACCTAGGCGCCCAGTCCCTCCTTTTTTTGTCCAAACACTTCTCAGACATCATCATGTATTTATTTACATTTCTTAATTTTAAGTTAATCTCCTCATTTATTTTACTCTCCATTAACTTTAAAACATAAATGTAAATAAGAGAATACCCCCTATTTAAATCCAATAAAAATATTGGAAAAAAATCAAACTCCTTAAGAATCAAAATCCAACTTTTGGATTTTGGTACAAACTTCCGAAAACTTGCATTTTCTTAAACTTCAAACTTGAAAACGAAAGGGTGAATAACTTTCAAAAATTCATTACAAATCACTCTTCAATTCTTTGATATCTAAGAAACAATTACCAGGACTTTTGATCTCATGAAAATATCCCAATCCTATAGCCCTCAAAGGGGGCATAGGGTCTAGATTTAGAGCTTTCACAAGATCCAACAGAATAAAGTTTCACAATTCGTGTAACTCTCGACCCAGGCATTATAGGATTCAAAAATTGGTAATGCCTTTAATTTTAGGGTTTAAGTTGAGGAATTAATTGAGTTCTAAAATCTAGGGAGAATTGGTTCACTAGAAAAATCAAGCATTAATTAAATTAGGAATCTCTCTCCATCAATTGATTTGATAGATATTCTTTAGATTTAGGAGCTCAAATCAATCATAGAAACAACTAAGTGAAATCGGACCCCTAGTGCTCTTACATTTGATGTCTTCCTTAATTGTTTTGCATTTTTATTTTATTTAACTTTTTAATATTTTGATTTTCTTAAATTTTGTTTGTTAATTATGGTATTCTCTTTGTTTAGAATGCCTAAATAATTTCTAAGTTAGGGAATTGATAGTTAATTAAGTCAATCCCTATGAGAATGATACTCTATTCACACTTTATTACTTGTACAACTTGGTATACTTGCTGATGCCACTATCAAGGGTCTAGATCTGTTTGCTTCTTTGTTTCAAGTTCCAGACCCCATCATAGTGCTCCTTATTGTAATGAGGAATCTCCCACCATCCACTACAGCTTTGCCTACAAGGGGCCACGTAAATGATGCCAAGAAAGACAAAAGAAGCCTAGTGGAGTATCTTGTATTCTCAAGCGTTGAATTCTCATGCGTTGCTCGTATGGAAGTTCCATTTTACTCCACTATTATTACCATAAGAAGACAACAAGTTTTCAAACAGTGGCACCTATCTTGCATGAGCTGCAAAACCTGTACTATTGACTATGCGCTGGTGCAGGAGAAAATACCAGCAACCATTATACAAGATTTTGCAGCAATTGCACTATTGAAAGAGGGACGTGTGGATGCTATTGTTGTATGGCAACGCTACCTCAACTTGGACCTTGAGGACAAGGTCCATTTTAATGGGGAAGGTAATATTACGAGTATAAATTGGGTTTTGGGCCATCGGTGGCGGCCCATCCAACACAGAGGGCAAATTATACAAAAGGAAAAAAAGGAACTCAAAAGAGAGGCATGGAAAATTGTGATATGACCTTCCTTCTCTCTTGAACCTCTCTTCTTTGCATTCTGTTTCCTCTTCTTCCCCATTTAGAGTTCTCACCTTCATTTGTCAATCATAGATTGACACTTATTCTTGGAGGAACTAGTTACCAATACATGAGTTTTGTGGTGTTCCCGTATTGAAGCCCAAGTGTTGAAAAGATCATTGATTCTTCATACACGATTCCTATAGTTTCCTCTAATGCGTTATTGTGGTGTTGATTGTTCAGACTCTTGTTATTGTTCATTGCTGTAGTTAATATTATTCTGTGTCATTGTTGAATTCCATACTCGTTACATACAACATTATCGTGGATAGAGAGTCGATAATTATGACAGAAAACCAAAGTTTAGCATAATGGCATACTTCTGCAGATGAATTTATATATTATGAATTACTTTGACACGCCAGTATTCAATTTGTCTGCTGTTGACCACACCAAGCTCTAATCTTCCCCAAACTAATATCCTTTTTGGGAATTCAAATAATTGTATAATGATTTTACTATCATAAGTTGAGCAATCGAAAATTCTCGCCAAGATTTTTTATCCTTTATTATAGTTATACCACACGAAAAGAATGTTTGACAATCAAATCTTAGCTGATTTGGCTTGTAGATATGATATCACCGTGCACATGGAAAAGTGCTGAGGTGGTCTTTTCGTTGTCCTCTTTTCTGATCACTTCAGCTTTATAAATTGGCCAAGCGTGCGTATATTCGAAGTCTTACTTGATAGCCAAGTAGAATATCAAACAAACTGATTAACTACACAACATAAGGGTTTGTCCAACCAACTGATCCTACAACTATATAAAACATATTGTTATTAATAAAAATGGGGTCTCTATTTGGCTTCTTTGAAGTTCAAAGGGACAAAGAAAAAGAGAGCTGACATGAGATTAATGGTCGGTGGTCATTGAGTGAAGTGCCTTTCATTTCAAATAACTAGATATCTAATCCATGCCGTATTGGTTTGATTCGTTATATCCAACATATAAGATTTAATATACTTACATCATTCAATAAATTTTTATAAAATATAATTGTTATTGTTACAATTGTTAAATTAGTTAGGTACAATAATCTATTATTTGGTTCGTTCGTGTCAAATTTTTTTAGACAATGAATATCAACAAAAATGTAATAAAAGTATGTATTATATTGATTTTAATGTATATATAAAAAATATATTAAATAATTATAAATTAATATAAAATTTCATGAATATAATAGTACGAACTTTTAATTTAATCACGCATAAAAAAATTTACTAATAAAAAATTATTTAATAATTGTAAGTTATACCTATGTAATACTATCTAACCATGTATATAATTGTTGAATACAAAAAAGTAACCAAAAATTGTTGAATGTAACTACTTCATGCTTATGTGTGACGATCCTTAGCATCCACGCGTAAAGTACCTAGCTCGAGTTGCACAAAGAATAAAATTTCTATGCACAATAATATTAATATAAATATCGTATGGCGTGATTCTACATACACATTTAATTATATAGATGTACACATTCGTATGTTGGCATGATGTACGTGAGACGCGCATAGATGATTGCAAAAGATACAGAGAATAAAGTCGTTGCATTCTGTTCGAGCATATGTTTGATATTAATTATTAAGATTTAAAAATCATAATTGTCGTTTCAACTGAAAACAGAAGCGAAGACTTTCTCCACTGGCTTGGCATCTGTCTGAAATACTATACCAATATAAGAGAACGAAACACAATATTCGTATATTGTTCATGAGAGTCACTACATAAAGAAATAAATATAAAGTTGGTTTAGGCATTAAGACCGTACGCATTGATTCAACGGATTTGGTGGAGAAAAATTGTTGTCATGCTAAGATGTATGGCTAGTATACTAATCTAAGAGTATGAAGACTCCATTTTTATATTCTTTATTAGTTTTTCATTCATATTAATTTTCTTACCTTTTTTTTTTTTGAAAAAAAATCTTTTCCCCACTACTTTGTTGGGTTATTATAGCTCTCTGGGACAAATATCAGCTTGAGAGTGAGATTGAATTATTTCGAGCGTATTATGCAACCATTTGCCAGATCCTCTGAACCCTCAATAGAAATACTAAAGAGTACATATTTAAATTAGTACTCGAAATATATGAAAGTAGTATTTTAGAGATCTTTTACCTCATTTGATCCTTCATATGAGAGACCAAATTAGTGTTCAAAATATTTAGAGAACTGCTAGATGGTCTTGTCAAAAATAAAAAAATAAAAAAATAAAAATAACTTGACGTTGCATATATCTTTCGATGCATGACTAATTTGAATTTACTTAATTACTACGACTTGAGTTGAGATTTTATGCGGATGCTTGCATGAGCTAGACCTATAGCCAGAATGACTTCCTTGTCCTTTTTAACAGGCATGTATATTCTCATTTGTGAAATTGATTAATAAGGGAATGAATGAATGAATATGTACATACTTCAAAAGCTCCAAGTACTATACAGGTAGTGTAAAGGAATACATGCCCTTAAGGCTCAATAATGGCTCTATTACATATAAATATATATACGCACTAGTAGATAGAATGAAAATGCAAGCACAGCCAAAAGAAGGGTTGGCGTTTTAAACTAAACAATTAATATATAGAAAGCCAATATATAAAAGGGTGAATGATATAGAAGATGAGGGAAAGAAAAAGAAAGTGAAAAGCTAGGCACCTGGAAATGAGGCAAATGCTGGTAAAGTTAGGGACAACAAGACAAGGCCTGGGCATCAAATGCACGCATGCTATGCCTACTAACAGCAACTTCCCTACTAACCTCCCCCTAACCCTCACTCTCCCTCTCTAATATGAGACATGCCAACCTGTTTTTCCAACAAGGGCTTCAACCCCACACATTCTCTTCTTTGCTTTCTTTCAACTCAGCAGCTCTTTTTCATCCTCAAAGCAAACAAAAAGAAAGTTTAGTTCCCTTTTTCTTTAATGACTTTAGTTGCCATTGTTTTCTGTGAACTTTATTAACGTTAGTGTACAGATTACATAACCTCATATATCTTGCGAGGAGCATACTAATATTCTTCAAGTATTGTGGGCCTTAAAAAAATAACCGGCTTTCATCCACAGTAATATGCTTCAATATGCGCCATTACTATTGTACATGCAAATGTAGTGAGTGTATTGTGATGGGAAGTTTATTAATTTTTTATTAAAAACCCCTCAGTAGGCTTATTTCAGTCATGT
Source organism: Pterocarpus macrocarpus (assembly GCA_031439585.1). Taxonomy (NCBI): domain Eukaryota; kingdom Viridiplantae; phylum Streptophyta; class Magnoliopsida; order Fabales; family Fabaceae; genus Pterocarpus; species Pterocarpus macrocarpus. The sequence goes on from CM062514.1 coordinate 38,409,199, forward strand.
AAATTTGCAATATGTTAAAAACATGAGAATATTTTTTAAATAGGGAAAGACAACATCAAATGGACGTTATAGGAGAATCAAATACTTACACTAGAACTCCACACCTGTTTTGAGAGTAGGCATCCCATTTGATATCTTAAAAATTAGTTCAAATTATTACATGGCTCTAAAAACATTATTATAAGATATTTTTTTCTGTACATTATTTACCTATCTGACTACTCACCACGCTGATCATTTCCACAATTGTGAATATGATGAAATCTCCCGTAAAGTGGGAAACTCTGGGAGTACATTCGTTCTTTGAGCTCAAATTCAGAAACTTTCCTTCATTTTTCGTGTTTGGTAACTGTTTTCAAAATATTCATTTCACACTGCTTTCTCATACTTGTTTTATACTGGTTAATCATGTATGGATATTGTATTAATCGTATGTATTTAATAGAAAATGCAACAATATAATCGATTATTATATGATATAAGTGGTTAATAATGTATAAATTTATGATTAGTTACATGTATTTTGTGATTAACGAGACAAGAATTAAGACTATCGTGTTAACCATCATATTCACGTAATGCACTAGAAATTTATGCGATTGACCAGGTGTCAAATCGGTGTTATTTTCTGGTATAAGAATATCATTATTCTTTGATATATGCCCTACTTTATGAGGATAGAAAAAATGAAAACAAAAACCATGGCTGATTATGTTGGAGCGTCTATTAAGGTCCCACTAAATAGATAACCATCTTGGAGTTAGCATCATAGATAGACCGGTAGTAGGTCATTTCAATGTGCAGTGGGAGCCAGTTAATACAGTCGGCTGCACACCCATACCATACTCCTTTAGCACACAACACTACAGTACCATGCAAAATATTAAGTAGTGCTAAAGAAGATATGCATCTATGACTATATTAGCATTAACATTATAATGTATAATAAAATATAAACAACACTTTCTACAAGCTTACCAAGAAATTATATTTGTTTCATTCCTATAAGAATCTAGCTAGCTAGCTAATCTCTTCCTTCTGTGTATTCTCCATATGTATTAAGCCTTTGCCTTCTATATATCTAATCAGTCATCACGTATAAGACAACCAAATAGTTGAACAGAAATTCACAGCAAAAATACCCCCTTATATTTCGATTTAATCATGGCTGCACCACATGAAAATGATGCCATAGTTTCCATTTCAAGGGTTGTGTCTGTGCATCCCAAGCTTCAGCAACCTCAAAGGGTCTTGAACCTTTCAAATTTGGATAGGCAGTGCCCTATACTTATGCACTTGGTGTTCTTCTACAAAAAATCTCACCAAACTTTGAAGGATTTGTCCCTCAATTCAGTGTTCAACAGCTTGAAATCTGGCTTGGAAAAGACCTTGACTGTGTGGTATCCTGGTGCAGGTAGGTTGAGGCCTAACCAAAGTGATGGGAAGCTCAACCTGTGGTGCAACAACCAAGGTACAATTCTGGTGGAGGCTGAGACCCTAGTTAAAATCTCACAACTTGGGGACCTCTCTCAGTACAGTGAATTCCTTGAGAAGTTGGTTTATAAGCCAGATTTTGATGGGAATTTCTCAAACATGCCTCTGATTGTTGCTCAGGTAAGATACATACACAACCTACATGGATATAGAATAGAATCTCTAGAAACTAAGAACTTAAGGTTACATAAACTAGCAAATATACAAGAATTAGTTACATATCTAGCATGTAAATTTTTTCTTTTTTTGCTACTTATATAACATGTAAATTTGATGACACAAGAAAACATCCCTAGGGTTTTATGCACTTCTGTCCGTGTTAATTAATTGATTTCTTGCTTTCCTAATTTGTGTACCAGTCCATTAGGACTCTGAAAATAGCTCTTTTCCCCATAAATAGCTATAAGGAACTGTTGAGAGTGTCTGTTTCCATTATACAAGCAGAAGCTAGGGTTTGTCCTTGTGATTAAATACATGGGACATGTTTCCTTCACACTGCACAATACGGGAGGTGGCAAAACATCTTGGTCTCTCTAATTTAATTGCATATAGCTGTATTCTTGTCTTTCCTATCATATTTAAGACAACTCTGATTCTAAAGAGTGAAAATAAGGAAAAACTGTCCCCTCTAATTTATGATCTGAGTCCTAAGTATATATATTTTTCTGTGAGATCGTTAAGTATTTTTACAATTTTAACCTATTTGGATTATTCATAAAACTAGTTATTAAAACTAATTATCGTTTAACCGCGGGACCACAAAAGTATACATATTAGTCTCCCCACTTTGTGTGCCCTAAGTATTTTAACTAACGAGCCAAGATCACAACTTGAGCAATAGTGATACACGAAATTGTGAGACCTTAAAAAGAATGAACAAGTCATTAGACAATAGACACTTTTTATGAATAAACAAGACAAATAACAAGTAACTAAATCGTTTTGATGAGTACAGGTTACAAAATTTGGTTGTGGAGGGTATTCAATCGGTATAGGAACAAGCCACTCGTTATTTGATGGGCCAGCAACCTATGACTTCTTGTATGCATGGGCTTCAAACTCTGAAATTGTGAAGGGTAGGCCTCTTGAGCTGCCAAAACCAGTGCATGAGAGGGGGATACTACTAAGCGGTAATAATCATCAATCCCCAAAAGGGACTATAAATTTGCCTTCAAACTCAAATTTTGATGCTCAGCAAACAAATGCTATGGCAATAGTACATCTGTATCAACTGATAATGCAAGCAACTGGTGGACAAAAGGGGTTTCCACTGCAAACTGGATCGTCTGATCAAAACAAGTGTGTTCTTAAAACCTATCATCTATCTGGTGCGATGATAGATCATTTGAAAAGGAAATACTTCTCCATGAAGAGAGGTTCACTTCCCTTCTCAACCTTTGAGGTTCTTGCAGCTCATCTTTGGAAGGTAATTAAGATAATTTCTCAGTTGCTTTTTCCTGCTTTGTGTTTGATTTTAAGTTCATCATTATGTGGCAAAGATCTGACAGACTGACACACTTTTTTCCCCCCTTTTTCTTCCTAATATACGCTATCAAATATAAGGATTAGTGCAGCAAGCAAGCACCATTATTGAACCGAACAAAACGACATAAACATGATTTGGCAAGTTTTTGAAAGCACATGCAACACAGGGTCCACTAGTCATATAGTAACTAGCGAAATTAATACTCATATGTAGTATGATCTCAAATAATGCATTTAGATGGCCTTACTAATGAAAGAAAATAAATTATGAAAAATGTAATAGAAATAATTTGATGTACTATTATAAGAATTTAACTTTAATATGTGTAAAAAAGTTTTATACTTTTATTAAATATGTGTTGTTATATCACTTAATAAGTTTAATATCCAATATAGCAGTTAAGTCATTAGATGAGATGTCGAATAAATATACTGATATTATCAAAGTTAAACTTTTAATATAAATCTTTGTAATAAGGATTTAATTTGTATGTACTATCAATATAAAAAAAATTTATACTATTATCTAATTATATGTTATTACATAGCAAATATGATTAAATTTCATACTCATTGGTTAAATGGTCATGCAAATAAAAGGATATGATTAGTTTGGTTATCTAAAAATCTTTTACACTATCAGTACATATAAATTAAACTCTTTTTACAATATCATTGAATCATCTATTTGTTGTGCTATTGAAAGAGTTGAACTGTTGTAAAACGATTGAACTCTTCTAAGAAAATGATATACACAAATAAAAAGTTTAAAGACATCTAATGGTGGAAAATACTACCGGCAAATCATCAAGGGTATGTTTAGTTTTGGATTTAGAAAATACTTTCTGTTTTCATTTTTTATTTTTACAATTAATTAAAAAAAATTTAATTTATTTCCTGTTTTTAAAATTTTATGAAGAAAACATTGAGAAACAAAAAATGAAAATAGAAAATGCTTTGTGAAACCAAATAAACCCTAAGCTTTTACTTTTCTCATAAACTGACCATTGAGTAGTACATACCTTGCTGTTCATTTTGAGTATAGGCAAGGACCAAAGCTTTTGGGCTGAGGAAAGAAAAGCTGGCATGCCTGCAGTTTGCTGTGGACACAAGGAACAGGATGGTGCCCCCATTACCAAAAGGCTTCAGTGGAAACGCTTATGTTCTTGCCTCAGTTATGATGTCAGTAGGAGAACTTGAACAGGCAAGCCATGAAGTAATCATTGAGAAATTAAGAGAAGCCAAGAATGCTGTGAATCACAGCTATGTGAAAGCATACATTGAGGCACTTGAATTAGGACCACAGGCTTCTCTCCCTCCACTCAAGGAGCTAACTTTGGTTTCTGATTGGACAAGAATGCCCTTCCATAACATTGAGTTTTTCCATGGAAAAGCAGCCTATGCATGTCCACTTGCCACTCCAATTCCACAGGTTGCATACCTCATGCAGAGTCCAATTGATAACGGGGGTGTTGATATGAGAATTGGCCTTGAAGCAGAAACCATAAGTGCTTTTACTGAATGCTTCTTGGGCTGAGGGCAATATAATATAGAAACGTCTTGTGGATCTATCTCATCATAATATTGGTGGTGGTGTTGTGGTGTTTTTAGTAGAATATTTGAGGAGAACTAACACTTAAGATTTAAGCACATTCATAATAAAGTTGGCAGTGCTCATATATAAATAACCGAGTGTGTATTGAATAAAGTTAGAAACTCAGTTTTATTGCAAGCATATTTAAATCTTGGATGTTAAATTTATATCTATACAAGAATATCTTGTATTTTAGTTGACTTATGAAAAGATAAATAGTAGTTAGTACATACAATATACATTTAGGCCAATTCTACCATGTACCAGGTCATATAAATATGATACATGGTACATCAAGTGAAAAAAGGAATGGCCTATATCTTGTAATCTGCACCGATTCATACTGTTGAACTTCTATCAATGGTTTATATTATAACTATGGAACACTAATATAACTATTTTAGAAGCGATTAGATTTTATTTATATGATATCAAAAAAATCCAATTAATTATAGGATCACACAAATATTAGAATTGCTCGAATGTGTCGAATGTGTAAACTTTAGAAGCAAAAATGCAATTTGTAAGCTGCCATGCAAGAATGCATTTTTTGCTATAATAATAATAAACAAATGCTATTTCGTGGCCCAAAACATTTACATTCTTAATACGGTAAAGCCCGTTTTTATTGTCATTGTCTTATTCTTGTCTCTTGATTGTTGGATCACTGACAAATTTGCTAGAAAAGCATGTCTGCACAAAATAAAACATGGTTAATAACATAATGCGCTATTGGGCCCATGGACAGCAACGCATTTTCACAAATTGAGAAAAACATTGCTGGAAGTAATCTAGAGGAAGCTGCACCTTATAGAAAACTATAAGACAAAAATGGGAATAGAGGGTAAATTAAGACATGTCACACTACAAAATTCGCCGAGCATGTTATGATATTGCGTATATATGCTTCCAATTTTGCTGTCACGTAGCTGTCCCACCAGAGTAACTATCATCACATAGGAAGTCTCCATCCGACAATTTCACCATGTCTTGTTTCTGCATCACAGACAATTTTATTAGTTGAGCATGTGCAAAATGCAACACCTAAAGGATCAGCAAAAAAAAATAAAGACAAATGGATCACAAGTCCAATAGCAAAACTAGACAACTTTAAAGATCAAAAGTTGGTTTTGCAAATCCAAGATAGACAAGCATATAACAAAATATAAGATCAATTCTAATGCAGCTGCATATAAGGTAGAGAGCATAAGGATCAAGTCTTGATCCTTGTTTTCAATTGAATCACAAAAATTCATGTCAAAAAGTGAGGGTAGAGGAGGAGGAGGAGGGTAGTCTAAAAACAGCCAGTAATTAAGAAAACTCAATTTCTACACTATCAGCAATCAGCCAATGATTAAACAAATTAATGTTCAAATTTCAACACAAATTTGGATCAACTTAATAGCCATCAGTGCCAACCAATAACACATGTTGGAAGAAAGTAACAAGCACTTAGATCTCATTGTTAAATAACCGAGCTTTGATTTGAAAAAAGGATTTTTTCTCTCAACTATTTTTAGTAGAGCTTTAATTTTTAGAAAAAGTTATTTTATATTTGGATAAATTATAATAAGTACTTTTAATTGTAAAAAGTACTTATAAATTTGTTTGGATACAAAAGAATAAAAATACTTCTTTATAGCCAAATTACCAAAAAAAATATATATATATTCGAAAAGAGAAAAGAGAATTATTGATAAGGAATAAAAAAAGGAAATATATATATTATAATTTTGAATAAAATTAAAAGATATTTTTGAATGATAACTTTATTAAAAATCACTTCTACTTTTGCTTTTTTTAAGAGTTAGGTATTCCCAGCTTTTAAAAAAAGTAGTAAATTAACTTTTTTTAATTGAATTACTTTTTTTAAAAGTTGTATCCAAACACCTATAAAAACTTATAAAAATATTTTTTTAAAAAAATATAAGTGCTTTTTTTTATTGAAAAAAGCCAATCCAAACAGGCTCTTATTGTCCATGTTAACTTTGAAGGAATAAATATATCCAAAGAGTTACTATGTCTAGATATGGCCATGTCAATGCTCTTAAACATATAAGGATGCACATCAGTCATAAGGAACTCACAATAAAATAGGGCTTACAAGAAATGAAACACTAAACAAGTATATCCAAACTATCAATTTCTACAATGTAAAATCCTATACTTCAGCCCACTGCCATGCAAGCATTTGTTTTAATTTCACTTATTACTTAATATTCAATCAGTTAACAAAAATAGAGCTTAGTTCGACTCCCCAGATTGTTATCTATGTTATGACAGTAATGTATACAATGATATGATAGAAAGCCATGTAAGGTGTAAGACTTTAAAGATGTTGGATAAGGAACTTTCTATCACCATCTTCGCCATGTTGGTATCAATCTAATTGAAAAGATCTATAAATGCTTTAATCAATGGCCAAAAAGAAGAAACAAAAGAAAAATACTGTAATCTCATTTGAACTGAGGCTACAGAGCAGATACATAAATAGGTAAACTAATCAGAACTTAAAATGGTTTTGTTTAAGCCATTCTATTAGGATTGATTGCAGTAATTAGGCAAAAATAACAGTCAAACAGAAACATTTCCGGTAAAACCTTCATGACAAAGCATAGATGTTATTACCTGCTTCATCATTTCACTGACCAAGTCTTCCAGGGAACCAACATTATTAGAGATGCGACTGTTTTGAGACTTCTGCTGGTCCATCATATACAGCTGATGATGTTTCAATGAGGTCTCTTCGGTTAAATCAATGATCCCATCATGCTTCATTTGTAAGGGATCACAAAAATCAAACTCCAAGTTTCTGTTAAAGGTTGAGTTTGATGGATCAATAAGACCGTTCATGGGAGTCAGAGAGTTTATTGAGTTATTACCAACAACATTTGAATGGTAATTAGCATTCTGATTATGGTCATCCCATCCTTGAAATGGCACATTATTGCTTATTTGCCCAGGATTATTTGTGAAAATTCCTCCTTGAGAGTGCATATCTGTCAATGAATCATGGGATTGACTAGACAGTGAAGTGATTGATGAAGCACCACTAAGATTTCCCCCTTGAAAGGTTGAAGAATTCAAGTTATCTGCTGGAGAAATAGCACCTAGCCTAAACCATTCACTTGAAGGGTATGAATTAGTCCCTGATGAATGCACAGCACTTGACCAAATATCACTACACCTACCATGATCCAGCAAAGGGACAGAAAGTTCTGAGTGTTGAGATAATAATGAAGTTGGATTGTCATAGATTCCAACTCCTTGTGAGCCCTGAGGATTTTGTTCCGACATCAAGGCATTGTTTGAGACCCCCAAAATTGGAGAGGTTGAACCACCAATTGTTACTTTTAGTCTTTGTTCTGCAAGTCTATTAGAGATGGGATGAAAACCTGGTTTGCCATCAATGAGAGTGGTAAGATTTTGAACAGAACTAACACCCTTATTGTGTTGGAATTGGTCAAGCCCTAAAGACAACAAATTCTGGTTACTGCGAACTAATGCAGATGGGGACTGAAGTCGATGATCATTTGTGGAGTTGTTTAAGTTTTGTGCTTGAGCCAACTGAAGCGTTCCAGAGGAAGGAAAACCGTGCACATTCAGACCAGCAGGAGTGTTCAATCTACTAATCATGCCACCAGGTGAAAAGGATCTGAAACCATTGTTATGAAACTGTACAGAGCCACTCAGTGATTGAAAGTGTCCAACACCACTCAGAGGACTCATTCTCAAATAGGATGATGGATCTGCACTGCCTAAAGTTGCCATCATGTTAGCCTGTTGGTTTGCCATATTGTTCATTTTTCTCAGATAAAGTCTATATTTCTGCAGCCAATGCATAAACCCGTAAGATTCCCTGAATAAAAGAATTATTTTATGTTAAACTAGAGCATAAAGGATTAGAAAAAATGCCTGCAGATGGCTTGCCACATTCTCCCTTGTAAGCTTTTCAACATTCATCAAGTCAAGAATTTTTTTAGGTACAGCCTCTGCAACCAAAACAACACTATCATGAGGACACACTCATGTTCACTAATGGAACACTTCATGGCATGGCATAAAACAAAATTGATGATTATGGCATGATAGTTTCTACCAGAGGGGCACTTATGATAGGGAAGAGAAATTGAGAAAATCTTCACATCAATTATGCTGAACACATTTTTCATATCATAATAATCTGAACATTGGATTGCTATCAGCTACCCATATGTTCATAAAAAAAGCTAGCAAAAATGAAACAACAAACATAAAATTAATTTGACTAAGCTCTGGTAGCAAATAACACTTGATAAAAACTATAACAACAATTGTTCTGCAATGTAGAGAGAGAGTGAAGAACTTACTATCAATGCCTAATTGTTCAATAGCAGAAATAAACTTGCGGTGCAGCTCCGGTGACCAAACGACTCGAGGCTTCTTTTGGCTTGATGGATCCTCATAGTCATGACCATGCTCATGATCCTCATCATCATCTTCATCTTGATCCTTTCTCTTTTTGGTTGGCTTTGCATTTTGATCTGAATTTTCAGTTACTGGTGACACTAGTTCATTGCAGCTACCAGAATCAGGTTTGTCTTGGTTGTTGGTTTTGTTCTTCTCCTTTGAGTCAACCTTCTTCCTCCTAATCACATGCTGCCAAATGTTCTTTAGATCCTCAACTCTAACAGGTTTCAGCAGATAAAAACAAGCTCCATGTGTAATTCCCTTCATCATCATTCTTGGGTCGTCATTCACAGACAACACTGAAAACCGAACATTTTATAAACGTCAAAGAGGTTCATCAAACAACCAAATGAAGCAGCATTACATAATGCCTCAAGAAAATCTTCCTAAATTGTATTTGCTTTGCACTTGTACACCAAAGTTTCATATTTATGAAAATCAAAACCAACACAAGTCACCATGCCAAACAATTCCTTTTATGCTTTACTAAACTTGATCCAAAATCCTACAAATCTGTAGTAGTGATGAAGTAAACAAAATGTAGTTGACATGCACAAAGAACATTGGATAACCAAAACCTCTATTTGAAAAATCAAAATTTATTAACTATCTAACTTCATTAATAGTTATATCAATAAAAAAAAAAGAAAAAAATGAAAAGATGAACTGTTGAAGATTTCGGCTTCTTGCTTACTTATGACAGGTAGGTCCATCTCAAGTCCAACAAGCTCAAGTAGCTTAAATCCATCCATGTCTGGCATGTGAACATCACTGATTACCAGGTCAAACTTGTTCTTGTTTTCTCTCAACAACTTCAGTGCCGTTATTGCATTGTCAGTCGTAGTTACTGCAAAATCCAAAGCTAAAATAATGTCATTCTGGAGCAGCAAAACAGCACATTGCCGATGTATCAAAGAAATTAAATTAACAAAGATTAAAGACAGGGAAAAAAGGCAAACAGAAATAAAATATGGTGAACTTCAAAAGTGTAGATTGTGTCCACTCACTAAAAGAATTTGTTACTCATCAGAGAAACCTACAACTATAACTTCGATTGGACCAAACTTTTCAGAAACAATGCCAAAAAAAAAAAAAATCGAAAATTGAAACTAATTTAATTAATTAATAGAAGCATCCATGTCGAACGTCTGCAAGATTATTGATGGAAAAATTGCTTTATTTCATTGATAATAATTTCACATGCACACACACAAAAGATTATACATATCTCCAAAAATATCCTATGATAAGATTTATTACATGAAAAAACAAACAAAACAAAGTAACAGACTCAAACGTACACGAACAAGAATATGGTATTATTCGAATAATAATAATAGTGCCTAGGCCAAAAGAAAACAGCACAAAATCAAAAACCCAAATCCTCAATCTTAAGAAACAGGAAAGAAAACAAAATAGAGCGAAAGCAAAACTAGTAGAAGAAGATGAAGCAGACCGTTATATTGACACTTTTGGAGCAAAGTCTTCAAAATCACGAGGCATGTTGGGTCGTCATCAACAGCAAGAACACGCATTCCAATTGGAAAAGGGTCTGTGGGATCAACCACTCTATGATCATCAACCATTGTCATTTTCTCCAAAAAGGGTCTCTTAACTTGAACCTATTCACAGTCTTTGTTTTATTGGTCCGAAGCCAAAATCGAGAACACAATCTATGAAACACAATGAACAAAAAGAAAAGCACAACAAATGATTTTTAAGGAAGAAAATCGTTGACACGGAGAAATAGAATTAAAAAAGAAAATAAGTTATTGGTGTGTTGTGTGTGTAACTATAGCAATGAGAAAGATACAGAATCCTGAACTATCTATTTGTGTATGGCATGGACTATATAATATGGACTAATGGACAGTGAAGTAGGTGATAGAATAACGTGAGAATTGACGTGACCTTCCTTTCCCGTTTTAGCCAAAATTAGAAAACTACGGTGATGGAAAGAATCACAATTCAAAATTTTCTGGGAAAGTAGGCGCGTGGGATCCACGCGCTGGAAAGATAGAAGCATATTATGACAGTGATTCTGCTTTGTACTTTGGTTACATTTCACAAATTTTAAGGATTCTTTCACGGCTGTTGTTTGTTAGGCCACGTTGGTTTATTTTCTTGGAACAGTATCTGTTCATTTATTGTTAGCTGATTCTTGACATAAATTTTCCGAAGTTTATGAGGCATTTGAATTTCTTTCCTTTTTCTTTTGAGGAAATTTTTTTCCTAAGGTTGATAAATTTAACATATATAATAACATATATGTAATAATATAATAATATGAGTTATTTTTGGTACATATATTAACTTAATTCCATCAATAAAAAATATAATAACTTAAGTTTAATTTTAATTTGTACACAAAAAATATGAGAATATTTTTATGCATTAATAGTATAAAATTATTTTATACTATCAGTTAATAAAAATTAAAAGAACTATCATATCATTAGAGTGTAAGTGGATCAGATAGATCCAATCAACCTAAGTCAAACTAATTAAATTCGTTTGAGTTGATTCAGGTCATTGGGTCCTATCGGGTAAAGTATGATCAAAACCTATTATGATTAGTTCGGACACTTGATATTATAATTCTAAACCGATGATCTGATACTCGAACCAATAACCTGGTCTTATTTTTTTGTCTATTTTTTTACACCCTTATTTAATTATACCATGAGTTATGTTATATTGTAATATTATTCAATGATAGAATAAATTACATTGACCTCTTTTGAGATTAAGTGATATTACAACGGTATCTCTTAATTTGACATGCTTACACTGACCTCCTTATAAGGGTACTTAGTGTTATATTTACAGAGGTATTCAGTGTCATATTTCACAAAATAGAAAGGTATCAGGTGTCATATCACCTAAACCTCAAGAAAGATTGGTATATACTTTTATAAATCATGGAGTTTGTAAGTAATATCACTTAACCTCATTAGAGGTCAATATAATTTGCCCTTAATTATATTATTGACTAGTGATCTGTGTGTGGTTAATAAGTTTTATTTTGCTAATTGTTGTGATAGAATTTGGCTATGTATGATATTGACTAGAAATTTGTAGATGAAATTAAGAAAATTTTGTGTCAAATTGAAATTCGTGAGATTTTGTGGTATTTTTTTAATGTATTTTTGGCTGAAATTTTTATTTAAAAAAAGATGACCCAATCACTCGAATCAAACTAACCCAAATTTAGTTGGTTTCGAGCAGATCGGTCAAATAAAGTTTTAATCCCGAACCAATCCAATCCGATTACACCCCAATATATCATGGTGGGTAGTTACATACTCTTTGAATGACATAACAATTTCTTTAATATATGAGAATAATTTTTTTATATTGTTAGTGCATATATATATTGTTACTTGAAAATTTTCTACATTAACATTATTTTTTGTATGAATTTTGAAATAATTATTGTAAAATTTAATCATTTTTTAATAATATGGCAATGTATTTTCGAATGATAAGGTATTAAAATTAAAGTTTAATAAATGTTTGTAGCAAAACTTGTGTTCTTTTAATCTCATATATAAGTGTCAAAATAATCCCTATCTTTCTACCGTTTGTCTAGGATTAAAAATTTATTTTAAGTAATTTGAAAAAGATTTTCAAGGAGAATGAAGGAAGAATTTTTTTTTATGCTTGACCAAAAATGAATGAAATAAAATAGTGACAGTCAATCTCTATATAATCTTGAATTTCATAAGCAAAGAAATTAATTTTGATTCACTATCAGTGTTTGTGTAAAAAAAAAAAATTTACGCAAATATGCAATAATATATTGCTATGTCAGTAAAATTATTTGACTTAACCATCATTACCAAAGTCTTACATATAAAAATATATAATTAGATGATAATATAAAACTCTTTAAACTGATAGTGTATCAAAATTAGTCTCATGAACAAAAGTGCTTATTTTCTTCCTACTTTAACCCACAAAGTCTCTTTTCTTTTCGAGTATATGTGATCTTAGAGACTATCTTTTTCAAGATCGTAACATTCTCAACTATAGACAACTTTTTATTGCTATATAGTGTAGATAATGACTTAAGAAATAAGTGGGCAATGAAAGAGTATAGGTTATGCCCTACTCTCAAGAAAAGGGGAAAGAAGAAGAGATAAAAATTTGTTGAGAAGATGATAAAGATAGGGAGAAGAGAGGACATACAATCAGCAGAGAAGGAAAGAATTTGTGGGAAGTGAGAAGAGAATAAGATAAAATAAGAAGAAAAAAAATTGGGATAAGACAAAACCAATTTAAAATTGGTTTTTTTCAACACTAGTCTTGGATCAAAATTGGTTTAAATAAAAGCTTATTTTTAAATATTTAGTTATTTGCCAAACAAAGTTTATACAAGACCCAGCACCATTATACCTAAATATATGACTTTTCTGATTTGTCAAACACCCTCTGTATGTTTTATAACAACTGCTTACAGCCAGGCATGATTAATTTCCCATTAGCGATATGTTATATAAGAACCTTACCCTTTTGATGACTGTCTCTTTATGTGGTTTAAATTAAATTGCCAATTTGATGGCATTTTTTTTTTTTTTTTTTGTGTTTGGCAATGATAAGACAAGTATATTTACGGAAAAATATGCATTTGTACTCTATACTATTATTACACTTTTTAAATTTTATGGTAACCTTCTATGTTAAATACCAATAATGAATAATTTTAAATTGTGCATTTATAATTCATTTGAGAATGGAAATCATCTCAAAGAAAAAATAAAAAGATTCTTTGATATTGAAGCATTTCCATTTACTTGCGTAAAAAAAGGAAAACGGATATGATATGGAATATGTTAATTCGAAGGATATGGACCAATTTGGAATATTAAAATCCAGTTTATAAGGAATGACAGCCATATATAAAAATGTTTTCAGTTGAGTGAAATGACATGTAGACTTTGTATTTTTTATGTCCGTTAAACTATTTCCTTGATCAAATCGAACTTTGTTTCAAATGTAAATACGTTTAACCTTTTTGCTTTAAACATTTAAATTTATGACTTAATATTGTATACTATATTTTAATTAGAAGAAAATTAATACACACTTGACCTAAAAGAGAGTTTCGTTACAGAACATACAACTACACAATTTAATAATGTAAATAACCATAAATTATAATGACAAGATTTGTACCAATTTTTTATATCTATTTTAACTTATTTTTAAATTAAATAATAATATATAAATATTTTTCTTAAAATAAATAATTTAAAAATTAAAAATATACACTTTTTAAAATAAATATTCACGTGTCATTCTTTTATTTGAGAATTAGATAAAATAGATATATAGAACTGCATAATCAAACAGAAAAGTAATACAAGCTATTAGAGGTGATCTAATAATAAGATATTTGGATATTATACATATGGTCCAAAGTTAAAACTCATTGTCATAGATATGCCAAAAAAAGAAGAGCAATACAAAACTGATCACAGCCTCAAACCAACACACACAAAAAAAAAAAAAAAAAAAAAAAAAACCATAACAAACAGAAAGAGAACTATCTAATTCTTGTAGAAAACAGAACAAGCATAAAACACCTACTAAGGACACCACCGTTATGTAAGACAAAGCTGATCTAAAAAACTCGGATATCCTCCTTAGGTTACTGCCACCAATGAACACCAAAATTACAATACTGAAGCTTCAAAGCATCTATTTGGCTTTGTTTGCCACCTTGAGTTTCAAACGAAAACCATCTCTGTAGTGCTAGGAATTCCTTGAGATTACACCCTGTTCCATGCCAGACATATCCTAAAACTAAAAACCAACACATGAAGCAAACCAAGAGCATCAAATTTTTTTTACCTTACCTGCAAAGAATAAAACACCCAAAGCAATAGAGACACGCCCAAAAACAATTTCAAGAATATCAAACACCAACATAGTTCTGTGAGATCAAACACTGTGAAAACTACCAACAAAATCAATTATTGGTATTATTTTTTTCCTTTATCTGCCACGCTTCTTACCTTTAGAACAAGAATCTTTCTTTCCATTCCTAGCTATACGGTCCACAGCAAGAGCCCAGATAGCGTTAATCTCATTGTGAGCTAACAACCCTAGGCTCTTTCCTAACTTCCAGGATCTTTTGGCCTCATCCATGGCTGAATCAATTGAAAAATCATCCGCATCGTCACCATAATTTGATGTACCCTCATCCTCATCCTTGGACACATCCTAGACTCCTTTTAGTTTGAGATCCTCCTCCTCCTCCTCCTTCGTTTCAAACCCAAGTGAAGCAGCGAAATCCTGTTTGGTCGAACTGTTCTCAGATCCATCACGCACTAACGTCACCGAAACTTCCTCCGTGGATTTCGCTAAAAATTTGAAGCACTTATCTCTTCAAGTATGGCTCGAAAGGAATACATGCATCACCACGAAGTGAAAGCTTACCATTTTCTGGTTGAGAATCCAGAAATATCTCTCCATAATCCTTCGGATTAAACCCATGAAATTCTTCCTTCTTCTTTCATTTGCAGTTGCACATTAGCATCATCAGTACAATACGGGTTTTTGGGAGCAAAACCAAAACGGAAAGGCGTGAAAAGGTGGAACCCTCATCCCCTATTGATTCCAGCCCAAAAGGCGGCTCACAAGCGGCCCAAATTTTATTTCTAGCAGCTCCCTCCTGTTTAGGCCATATGGGCTTACATCGGCTTAGTAATTGTTCCTCAATAGTATCTAGGTTGTACTGCAAGGCTTGGTTTAGTGATTTAAATGTTGGTCCTTGCAATAGGTGCATATTGGGGGCTAGGGTCACGTGTTCGACCCCGGTCAAAGACCACCCCCCCTCCCCTGCGTGCGTGTGTAAGACTAAAAAGAAAAATAGTATCTAGGTTCTCATATCATCCAAAAATACAACTGTTCTATTTGAAATTTCCAAAGCCGATTATACATCATCCAAGTCTGGATCACCGCAACTAAGACTCTGGGAATTTACCATCTCCATTATTGATACCAGCGGCTTGACTGGCACGCCACATTTTTTATTTTTTATATATTAATAGGAATTGTAACATGGGTGCAAGTAAGAAGAGGCAAAAAAAAAAGAAATGAGGTTAATAGTGAGATAGGTAGTTAAATTTTTTTTTTAAATTGTTTGTATATTTATCTTTATAAATAATTTTTTTATTTCATAAATACTGTAGAAAAAATCTATATAAGCCTGAAAAAACATGTAACTATAATGAGAAGATGCCAAAAAATAGTTATTTAGGGAAATCCTATTTTTTTAATAGTATAGATTATCATTCTAAATATTGATATCATATTCTTCCAAAGTGGGCACATTTAGTGCACCTCAAGAATCATCCTCTCCTTCAAGCAAATAGTCCCTGACAATGGATCTCATCGGAGAGTTGGTCACCGGACTAAGCAATGTCCTTAGAATATACTTTTTTCAGGAGCTACTGAATCTCAAATTGTTAGGATTAGAAACATTAGAATTTTTTGTATGTTGTAAGTTTCTAGCATCTAGTCTAAGAAAATGCATGGTACTATAAACCTTTATCCCGCACTCCTTAACAAAAACATTGTACCCCTTGCCACTAATCCGTATAAAGATCCACCCTTTAATACTTTGCCAAACACTTGTATATATAAGGATCCTAGCTGCCCTGATGGAATTTCCTTTTTCTATGATTTTATCAAGACATATAACCTTACCCCAAACTTCTCCTATCTTCCTGATATTCTTTTCCATCCATGCATGACTACTGATTACATAGCACTCCAACCATATTCTTCTAGCTTGGCACCATTCTTCCTTTGACGATCTTCTAACTTCCTCAAAGTAGTTTAGCAACAAATCCATGTATGAAGATAAAGCTTACTCCATACTTTCCTTCGAGTCAAAAGTTATAAGAACTTTATATGTTCCCATTTCTCTTACTTTTGTAATACACACCACCATTCATTAGCCAACCTGTTTGCTAACAAACTCAAGTCAATTGGTTTAATTGTTTTACCAACTATACTCCATTGCAACCACTCCAATCTTCCTTTGCAAATTTCTACTTCCACGATCTCTAAGTTCTCCTTTTCTCCCCAATTAGACTTCTTCTCTTGTGCCATCCTGTGGGTAGGCTTCTTACTTTGGTAGTGATCAACAAGTTGAGACAAATTCTTTGTATAGTCTCCCATTTACCCTGTTATCTCTGCCTTAAGGAACAATATTCCACTACTGCACCTTTTGAACTTGCTGAGCTTGTCTTGTTGCATCAACATTCCTTTTGTACTTAGCTTCATTCACATAGATTTTCATCCCCCTAATAACCATCCCATTAAGATTTTGTATTGCCCTTGTTGCTCCACCTCTTGTTGCGTATCTAACAAAAGCAAATGCGGTAAAAGCTTCTTTTTATTTGTTTTCTAGACAAGAACACATCCGTAATTCTCCCTTCCCACCCAAAAAGTTGATGTGGCCATCCTATTGTCACAAAAGGAGGCAGACCATCTACAAAGTTGACACAGATTTATTCTTGAGCCACCATATATCACTCTAACTCATCCCCTGCCCCCCTTATTGGAAACCCTTTTTCTCCCTTACCAACTTTTGTATAATAACTTAGGAAAATTCTTAGGCAAACATGGCCTTTTATAATCACTCAAAATCAATCGATGGCATGGGTATGGGCACATGGAACTTGATTTAAGTTTTATCCAAATTATAATTATCTAGAATGCATGTCAAATCCTTTTGAAAAGAATAAATAAAAAAAGCTAAATTAATTGGTAGGTCTCTATAATTTTAGCCTATTTTTAAATATGTTCCTATGCTTTAAAAGTTTTTAATTGAGTCCTTATTATTTAAAAGCTTTGTAATTGTGTCCTTATAGCGAGTTGATCATTCATTCTCCATTATACAATATATACGTGGCTTGTTAACCATGTTGTGTTACATCATGTAACATCCCCACTTTCCTAAACAGATCGTAATGGAAACCTTAAATTATTTCTCTTAGGCAGTGTGAGAATTTCTCAAGTAGCGTTATGCCATAACGATCTTTACACTCAGAATTATAGAGTAGTGTAACACTGTCGTTGAAAATATAGCACTGCCATATGTTAAAAATTAGGAAATGACAAAAGTGCCCCTATAAACTTTTGTTAATTGGAGTGACGCCCAAAATTTTTAGAAATTATATTTTGACCCCAAAGAATTATTTCCACAATAACCCTAAAACTTTTCATAAAATGACCTTTATATCCCCATATCTGTAAAATTAACAGAATAGGGTTTTAAACAAAGCAGGATCACGTGGTGAAACCGTAAAAGTATAAATCTCTGCCGATTGGGCCATGGAGGTAGTTGAGTGTGAAATGACGTGGGGTGTCTCTGGACTTGCTCAAAATTACGGAAATGCCATTAACTATGAAAAATAGAAAATAGAAAAGCTCCGAATTTGCAAACACGATTATTTCACGTTAACAAGCAATTTATTCAATCTTATTGACTAAGTAAGGTTAATTAGGAGTTAATTAGATGTTAATTAGGGGATTAGGCTTAGGAACAATTAGAATAGGGAT
Organism: Pterocarpus macrocarpus; assembly: GCA_031439585.1. Taxonomy (NCBI): domain Eukaryota; kingdom Viridiplantae; phylum Streptophyta; class Magnoliopsida; order Fabales; family Fabaceae; genus Pterocarpus; species Pterocarpus macrocarpus. The sequence continues at coordinate 38,427,800 of CM062514.1, forward strand.
ATAGAAATTCTCTCAGAGTCATTTAGTAAAGTTTTGCCGATTTGAAGAAAATCAGCGAAGATTCGGTATTTTAAATCACCAGAACTGAACCAGTAGAATTTTCTACTGGAACCCCTCACTTAAGTGGCTAAAATTCAGCCCACCCTATCACATATGAGTGGCGCCAAGTGTTGCTCAAGATAGTGGAAAAACTTGGCCTCACCTCCATCAGATTTTTATCATTTTCGCCTAGTTAATCGATTTTATCAACTACTTAAGATTAATTAGCATTCGATTAAATTTTTACTTAGAGCCAATTAAGTATCATTTAAAGAAATTAGATATGAGAGAATTAGATTGAAAGCATAGGAAACTTCATAGGATTTTTCCAAAACTGATTTACCGATTTAAAGGAAATCGGTAAGATTTCAATACTTTGAATTGTTGAAACCAAACCAATAGCAATTATACTGTGAGAGCCCTAGGATGGATAGCCAAGATTCAACCAACACACCCTACAAGTGGCGCCACAATCAACCTTCAAGAAGGCAACCAAATCAGATTGGAGAAGGAAAACACATCCACCAATCATATGTAATCTTGCTCCAAAAGTCTCCAATTATTCCCTTCCAACTCCCTTGATTATTTTCGGATTTATAACCTGCTGAACCCTCATTATTTCTCTCCTATCTCAACTCATCTTCACTCCATCTCCATCTACTCTTCAAGCTTCATCAAGATTCCTTCAATCCAAGGCACCAATCTAGCACAACAACACCTAGAAGAGGTAGAAATTCCAACTTCTTTTCTTGTTTTCTTTGAATTGGGCTGATTGAGACTCCACTTTCTTCCCAATTTCTTGCAAGATTCTGATGCTATCTTGAGTGATGATGATGAATTAAGGTTGGTTTAAGGTGTATATGTGAGTTTGAATCGAAGATTGAATGGATTGATTAGAGAAAAACTTGAATCCAAGAAGAATTCAAGAAGCTGTTAGGGTTTTCCCCTCAACGGTCCGTACAGCGGAGTGTACAGCTCTGCTTGCAGCCGATTAAATTTGATGAAACTATTTTTATATGAAACTATACATTCAGGTCTTTCCATACATATAAAATATAAGGCCATTAGATTAGTATAGAATTAGTTATGAATTTTTGAAGTTTGACCTAGAAATCTGGATTCTCATCTGGGCAGTATGAGTTGAGAAGGGTATAACTCACCCTACACAACTCCAAATTGAGTGAAACGAATGCTGTTTGAAAGCTAACATGTAAGAAAAATCCCATAAAAATTTCAGAGCCAGATTCGTTGCCATTTGTTCCCAACACATCAATGAAGTTGACTTAAGTTCAAACTGGGTTGGAATAGAGTAGTCCGGTAGGGTCAAGTTTCGAGGCTTATATCCCAAAATATACTCATGCAAATGAGATGAAATTATTTCATTCGAAAGCTTGTCCTGTTAGCGTTAATTTGATATAAATTTTGTATGATTTCACCTAGTTTTCTACTTTTAGTGAATTTTTACTTCTAAGAGTGCAATTCTGGTTAGTTGTAGGGTAGATAGAAGTAAACTTTGAATAACTTAAGCTACATAAATCAAAATGAGATGGACTAAAAGGGTTGGAAACTAGATACATAGACCTATAACATATTCAAAATTTAGTTCCAACTAAATTGAATAGAAATTATGGTGAATTTTACAAAATCGGGCAGAATTGAGTAGAATGAGCAGAAAACCTTGATTATGTATTTATGTTGACATGTTATATGATTGATATTATTGTTAGAAAACTTAATGCCCTATGTTGGTTTTATTGCTTGATTGATCCTTCTGGTAGTTTGGCACTATTCATGGGAAAGCGGACTCGATCCGTTATGCTGCCGAAATTCTGGCAGAAATATGGGAATTATATGAATATTATACATTTATATGTTATGCTCAAGATTTATATATGCAAAAATGATTTGAGTATGATATGAAGTATATGAATGAATGCATGTAGCATATGTATGTATAATCATGTCCAAAGAAACATAAGATTTATGAGAACTTGCAAGAAAGATGTACCAAGCTACCACGTGAGGCATGGCGTAGACCCGGCTAGCATGGGCTAGAGCAGTACTGTCTGAGACTTGGGCCAGCCCTCGACTAGATTTAAGAGGAATAGACCGATGTGAGCATCGGGAAAAGTAAACCCGTCACTCATGTATAGGTACGAGCTCGGACCTGAAAAGCAGGCTATTACCCAGGGGTGAGAAAGGCCATTCACCTCCGCGGGACCAAGCACAGAAAAGCAAGGTTAAGTCCCAAGTTAAAGAAAGAGATGAATTAAGTCAAGTGCACTTGTATATAATCAAGTACAATCATCTATATGTGTATTTCTAATTATCTCATTATATAATGATGTTATTATAATTCTTACTGAAGTATATTACACTATTCATGTTTCTATGTTTGTCATATAATATGTCAAGTGGTTGTTAAAATATAACCCGCTTTGAGAAAGATGTTTTCAACTTAAAATTGAACCACTGCTTTCGTATATGTGCTCACTTTTCATCAGAAATTGAAGCGGCTGGAATGTTTATGATGGCACTGTATAAGTAATAGTTCGAGTTTACCTACTGAGAACCTTAGGTTCTCACTGTCTGCTTGTATGTTTCTCTTTTCCATAAACATTCTAGCATCCAAGTTGGAAATCAAGTGTGAGGTTGAGTACAGGGCCATTCATTGAGTAAGAATCGGGCGTAGCCAGACCAAGAGACTATTGAAGTTAGCTAATGACTACTCGGAAGTAAACGCTGTGTATTAAGTCAGTTACAATTTCCTTTAAAATATAATTATTTTATTATCTATATATCAGAGACTATTAGTCAGTAATAAAGTGAGCAATTAAAGGGCCATGTATTATATTTTTCATATTTTAAAGATTTCTTAGCATAGTGATAACCTTTTAATATAACTCCATGACTCGAGCATGGCTTATATAATAAAGGATGTTACACATCATATACCTAATATTTTTTCAATTAAATTTGCTAATGCCAATGTTCTTGTTTAATTTTTGTGTATAATAATTTTTCTTTTTAATGTTTTTCTTATACATGATCAAAAAATAATAAAAAATCATGATGTTTAATTTTTATACATGTTGTATCTGTATTTTCTTTTCTATTCTATCCTGCTCACTAAATCGTTAACACAAAACAAAGAATGGATGGTCAATTCACGATAGGTACTCAATCACAAAATTTTAAAAGTATAATAACTCAATTAAAAACTTTTAAAATATAGATACCTACTTGAAAATACGACGAAATATAGGGACTTAAAAATTAATTTAACCATAAAAATGCAATTAAATATTTATTTTATATCAATTTTAAACTTTTTATATTACATTAATCTCAAGATATACTCGGTGAAATAATAATTTCTAAAACAAATTATAATTTAATTTTCATACACTGTTAATATAAAAAAAAGTTATAATTGCATCTAATGACATGTTATGACATGTTTAATGAATCAAATTATATAATTAAGTCACTAGGAGTGAGTTAGTGGTTAGATTCATACCTCAGTGCCACCAATATAAAAAATTATATATAATTATTAACATAGCTATAATTATTAAATAAGATATCAACCTAAGATTATATGATGAAATTAATTTTGATACACTGTCAATGTAAAAGAATAATTTATACTATTATTCAGTCATATGCTTCAAATTACAAGACTTTTAAGATAGCAGATTATTGAATTGGATACTTTTATTGATATAGCAATACATGATTGGATATCTGTGTAAAAAAATTTTACACTGGCAATGCACTAAAACAAAATTCTTAGATGATAGTGAAAAAAATGACATTAACAAAGCATTGACATTACACTAATTCTTTACATGATAAGGACTATTAACTCAACAATAAGTTTGCGAAATAATAACCAGTAAAAAAAAAAACAATTTTACAAGATGTTGGCACCACAATTAGAATTGGGCTAGGATGACAGTTGAAATGAGCTAACAAAACAATTGGGTCCAAGACAGATGTTGATCAACTGAGGAGTAATTATGGGCTTAAAGAGGCTATATCAGCTGAATAGTAAGATGGATCATAAGAGGTAAACAAGCCTAGTGGCCAAGGAAGGAAGGGTAGTTGAAGATTGATGACATAATGGAGCAACGATTACCACTACCAAGAATGTGGGTACATGGAAGATCAGTTGAGGACCACTATATGCACAAAGGAAAGAGATGGCGAGAATTAAGGAAGATTATGAAAGGTTCATGCATATGAAGGAATGAGGGGGACTTATATCAACACATCATGATATTTTAATTACTAGCTTTTGTTTGTTCAATTTACTTTTAGCCTTATATTTTTTCTTTATTTTCATTGTTAATTTTCAAAGGTTTGTATGAATTCATTAGTTGGTTAATAAATGTCCAAGTTCCATTCTATTATTCGTTGACCGATCTTGCTCAAAGGCTTGCTCCTGTGAGCCGTTTGAGCAGTCTATTTGCTAAGGAGCAGAGTACCCTCCTTGGCATTAATCATTTGAACTTTTGGTAATCTTTGGGATGTTGTTCTCGAATAAGTTTCTTTAAAAAATTTAGCCAATTGCATTTTCATCTAACACAAGGGTTTAATTTTGTACACTATTAGTGTAAAATTTTTTTATACAGATATTTAATTATATTTTGCCACATAAGCAAAAGTATTTGACTAAACCATCTCCTATCTACTACTTTAAAAGTCTTACAAATAAAAATATCTAATTAGATAAAAGTGTCAAAAACGGTCAATGCATCAAAATTAATCTCATTTGACAAAATAATTAATTACGATTACTTTAAACTAGCGCCATGGATTATTTTTGCTAGCATTATTTTCAAGTCGTCATTTGCTTTTCCATCTTTCCATGATTAATGTAACCAATCAAAGCAAATCTTTTAAATAATTAATTCTTGGGTTAAAACTACAAGCAAATTTGGAGCATAAATGTATTTTTATTTAAATTATATAATATAACCTACTTTAGATATTGATCTCATTCTACTAAAATGAAAATAGAAAGCCAACGAGGGTAGGCACAATTGGTTAAGGTTTGGCTCATACCCCACAAAGGCGTGGGTTCAAATCCCACTAACCGATGTGAGAACCTCAATGATGGTGTGATATGAAATCCTTCTCGAAAATGGTTGGTGGAAAAAGGGAGTAAATGACTAATCAATAACCCAAACAACCCTAACTAGCAAATCATCTCTTAGTTAAATGCCCACTATATAGACGTTTGTCTATGCTCAATGAGTTATGATGGTATCAAAGGACTTGAGAAAGGGGATTAAATCAAGTCCTTAGTTGATTAAAATTTTTTCTGCACATTTAACACATAATCAGAAAGTTCACACAACTAAATTTTCTAGTAAATAGTTAGTAGAAGTCTAATAAGTGCCTACTAAACTTTGTTGTTAGATAACTTGAAATATAAACAAAATGTATATCCCAAAATATTATATCAATATAAGTTCAATTTTAGAAGATAAGGCTAAAACATTGAAACATAAAGAGCAAGGGATAGAAAAGGTTACACCAATAATTTATACTAGTTTGATCTCCATAGCTAGAAATCCATGTCCAGTCCCCACAACTTGTGAGATTTTTCACTGTGAGATTTTTCACTATGAGTATTCTTTGTTACAATAAGCCTATCCAAGCCTTCACACAAGTTTACTCAACTTTGAGCTATTCTTTTCTCACCAACTAGAGACTTTTCTCAATGGTGTTATATCTCACATGTGCTCCTCACTGGGTTTCCTTTTTCTCAAGTTTCACTCACTTGAGTTACAACAAAATCAGAGTACGAGATGATAAGAAGAATATCAAAGTACAAGAAGCAAAAGCTCTCAAGAGTTCACAAAGAACTTAGTCACATAGACTATTGTCACAAAAACACTAAACTAAAGTTTAGAAACTAGTATTTATAGAGGTTTCAGCTTATGCTCTTTGCTTGGTCTTCACCCAAGTTTTTTAAACATTGAGATGCTTCCAAGGCGGTCTATGGTCATGTCAATTTTAACTGCTGTGCATAGTGTGATGTACCATTGTTTTTTTCTCTTTTCTAGTACTTGCACATTTGTCCTTTTCTTTGTTTGGTAAGTTCACTTTCTACTAATGCTCTTTGTAATCCTATGTTTATACAAGTGAACCCAGAAAAATGTAAAAATATCTCTTATTCCTTCTCCTTTTTTTTTTTTTATGTAGTCGTTGGTATTATGGCCTCCTTGGGGGTCAACTCTTTGATTTTTGTGCTTTGATGCTCAAACACAGGTAGTAGCTCTATCTGCCATTTCTTCGGTAGATTCTGCTTTCTCAGTTCCACTTTTAGCTATTGCAATAGTCTAGTTCCTGTACACATCAAAACAAACCTTTTCCAAGATCAAGTGTAATGAACTTAAACACATAGTTTGTATTATCATTATGACAAATCATTTATAGATCCAACAAGTTGGAGAAAAACTTTTATCATATGGTCCTCAGATATGGTTGGAAAAGTTACATAATTAGTGGATGTAGATGTTTTGCTTAGTTTGTGAAGTGGCTTCTATACTAACACTTTGTTAGTTTAAATTGTTCAACACTTTTTTTTTTTAAAGTAAAGTCTCAAATTTGATTCTTATGAATGAAAAAAAATTACTATTGAGAGAATTTTATTCCCATAGTGGACCAATTGATTCGATTCAAGTCAAATTAATTAGAGCCTAGCAAACTTTAAAATTTAGATAATAGTAGTTTGTACAAAAATAAATAAATAAATAAGCTTTTATCAAAGCCACTGGGAGTGATCTAGTGGTGACAGATTTGAATAGTTTGCATAAGGTCTAAGATTCAAATCTCATTGGCAACAATGTATAAAAAAAAAAAAACAATAGTACAAAAGGGAGCCTCTATCTTAATATAGCCCTTAATTGGAGTTCAATCCATATGCAATCGCATTATGTATATATTTTAATCCTTCTACCAATTGACACTCAAGAAATAAAACTAAAAGTAGAATGTCATATAATTGAATATGCATGAGGACAATCTTAACTAGATCAAGGGCTTGTTTGGATGAGCTTTTGTAAAAAGATTTTTTTAAAATTATTTTTGTTAAAGGATATTTTGAAAAAGTAAAAGTTATTTTATGTTTGGAAATAAAATTAATTTGTATTTGGATGTAATATTAAAAAATCTTCTTTTATATTTAAACATCTTTTTATGTTATAAAAAAGATCTTTTTCTAGAATATGAAAATTGTAACTTCTCAAAAAAGAATTTTTTTTTTGTACTTTTTCTAGTAATTCTACTTTTACTAAAAAAATTTACCCAAATATATTAAAAAAAACACCTAAAGTACTTTTTTTTTTTATAGAAAATATCTTTTTTTTTATCAAAACAATGGCACCCAAACAAGCACCAACTCCGGCTATAGAAAAGCAGTTAATTAAATTAAGCTTGAAAATAACCACAAAATATTGGTTCTTTTAAACCCCATAGTCAACACACAAGCCTTTCCCATATCATTCTTAAAATCTTAAATGAAGAGATTATATTAAGAACCAACTTATAGAGCATGTTTGATTGTCTTGTACCAATAATCAAACAATCAAATATCTGGGTTCTTTCTTAATAAAGGGGATAGTGCAACCAATGTTAATGTATAATAGTTTATCTGGATTGGATAGTGGAATATATTTATTGGAAAAAAAGGAAATTTCATTAGCAAGATGATATATGGATTTAGCTTTTACTTTGCTCTAAATATCCTTTTGCTATATATATGAAGAATATAGTTGAGATTTTGTAGCTGGAACTAGTAAACTCGTTGAATAAATCAAGATAAAGATATTGATTAAAAATTGTCAAAGAGAAAGTTACTTCCCTAGAGATGGCTCCTCAAACCACATATTGGAAGATCCCTATGAGCTAATATGTGAATATCCTAAGCACCATAATTGCTCCTCCACCACTATTCAAATAGTTTTATAACCTCAAGCTTATATAGTAAACATATCTAAAGATACATTCTTAGCACAAAATCTTAGGATTCCATGCTTTTTGAAGGCACATGACTTCCTCTTTACCATGTTAATTATCTCATTTCGTTTTATGGGTTTTGGGAGGCTATTAGGAGCTGAACAATGAAACTTAGCTTTGCTAATGTTTATAAATGTTCAAACTTAGCCTGCACTTTTCTATCAGAAATTCTGGCCCGTTGTACATGGTGTGGTATCCAGCCTAGCTCTTCGTGTTCTGAATGAAGGCATGAGCCCAAAGGAGCTTAACCACACCTTCTTGTGTCTCATCTTGAAGGTAAAAAAGCCACGTCATTCTAAAGAATTCAGGCCTATTTCCTTATGCAATGTGATTTTTAAGATTATTACGAAGACCATTGCAAATAGATTAAAAATTATTTTACCTTACATTGTGGATCCATACGAAAGTGCTTTTGCTCCTGGATGCCTTATTATTGATAATGCTCTAATCACTTTCAAGGTGTTTCATTTTAAGAGGAAGAAAAAGACAGGGAAAATAGGTATGGCAAGTTTGAAACTAGACATGGCCAAGGCATATGACAAAATAGAGTGGATTTTCTTGGAAAAGGTGTTAAGAAGCATGGGCTTTCCAGAACACTAGGTCTCCCTCATTATAAGCTATGTGAATTTCATGTCCTTGCAGTACTCCTCAATTGAAGTCCTTGCAATCCCTTTCAACCTGAGTGGGGACTTCGCCAGGAAGATCCTCTCTTGCGTATTTGTTCATTTTATGTGTAGAGGTTCTCTCAAGCCTAATCAGAAAGCCACATGAAGATTAAGCTATCCATGGAATCAAAGTTATGAGAGCTGCCCTAGAGATTTCGTATTTACTCTTTGCAAATGATAGCATACTTTTCTTCCGGGAAAACCAATAGGAAGTAGAGAAAATCAAGCAGATCCTACTTGAATACCAACAAGCTTCTGAACAACTTATCAATTTGGACAAATCCGAGATTTCTTTTAGTCGACATAAACCCATAGACAAACAAATCCTAGTCCAAGGATGGATGAATATTAAGGTTATTGAAGGTCTTGCCAAGTATTTGGGCTTACCCACTTTTGTGGGAAGGTCTAAGACACATGTTTTCAATTTTGTCTAAAATAAAGTATAGAAGAAACTGAAAAGATGAAAGGAGGTGATGCTCTCTCAAAAGAGAAAGGAGGTTTTAATTAAATCAGTAGCCCAAGCGATCCCAACCTATACAATAGGATGTTTCTTACTTCCTCTGGGACTGTGGGAACACATAGAAGCATTAGTTAGTAGATTTTGGTAGGGAAGCAGAAATAGAGGCAGGAAAATACATTGGGTACAATGGTCCAAGTTATGTGAGAAAAAGATTGAAGGCGGCATGGGCTTCCAAAACTTTAGAGCTTTTAACTCAACAATCCTTGCGAAACAAGGTTGGAAGTTGCTATAGGCTTCGAATTCTTTAATGGCAAGAACTTTGAGATCAAAATATTTTCTTAGAAAGAGTGTTCTACACTTTAATGTAGGTTTCTCTCCAATTTACCTATGGAGGAGCATTCATGATTCATTGTTGGTGCTTAAAAAAGGGGGTACTGGAGAGTTGGTAGAGGTTTTGATATTTATATTTGGAGAGATCGTTGGATCCCTATACAAAATGGGAACAAAATTGGTCACCACCAAATTTATTGGAAGAGGATGCTAGAGTAGTGGAGCTTATTGATTATGAGAATTTTTGCTGGAATAAAATACTAGTTCAGGGTTGTTTCCTCCCTTTTGAAGCAGCTCAAGTGTTAGCACTCCCTTGACCACAACAATATAAAAGATGGCATTTTTTGTTGGCAAGAATCCAAATATGGAGTCTACAAAGCAAAGTCTACTTACCACATGATTACGAATTCTAACAATACAGACCCGGAGGTAAGTAGTTCTTCAAGTCCTCAACTGGATAGGATATGGACAAAAATTTGGAGGTCAAATATTCTCCTAAGGAGCAAACATTTCTTATGGAGGTTGCTACACAATGTCCTCCCAGTAAGGAAAAATCTTGAACATAAAGGTATGGGTGGTGCTCCAATATGCCTGAGATGCTATGAGGCAGAGAAATAATAGGCCATGCAGTATTCCACTACAAAGAAATCGAATTGTTGTGGTTCCAATCCCCATTAAGCATACGTATAAATAGCCAGCCCCTGAACAATGCTAATGAGTGGATACGACATTTTGTCCTCTCTGCTCCTAAAGAAGCTGTCGAGATGCTATCAGTCGTTGCTCATGGAATGTGGTTGGATCACAATAAACTATATTTTGAGGGAAGGAAGTTGGAGGCCTACTCAATAATATAATATGCTCTATTATGATGCTAGCATACAAGAAGGAAAATGAATTCTCTAGGACCCAACAATAAACCAACCTAGAGGATACTATTACCACATAGTGCTGGAACCCACCAAATGAAGGCGTCTACAAGGTCAACACTGATGTGGCAAAAGCTAGTGAGGTAAAGTGGGATATTGGAGTAGTTGTCCAAGACTTTAAAGATCTAATGGTAGCTTGAATTTGGATAAAAGCTAGTAGTTTTGAGGTGAAGATACTAGAGGGCATTGGCATTTGAACAGCTTTACAGTTTGCTCAAGACTTGTGCCTCCAGAGAATCATAGCAGAATCAGACTGCAAGGAACTAGTTGATGTCATCTTACAATCTCAAGGGGGACCATCATATTTCAATAGTATGGTTATGATTGTTCCATGATTAGTAAATGTTTCCCTCCATGTTCTTTCCTTGATATTAAGACGACAGCAAATAGAGTGGCACATAGTCTAGCTAAACTTGCTTATAATAGGGATAATACAATTTGGATAGAAAAATGTCCAATGGAGATTGTCTCTCTAGTCTATGATGATTGTAATCAATTGATTCCATCTTAATGAAATTATCACATTCCACGTGAAAAGAAAATGATGTCTCCTATGTGCCATATATATATATATATATATATATATAGATACAAAATGAACTTTGGATCATATGTAAGTATATTTATGTTAGGATTTTTCTTGCATATATAGGCACATGTGTATAGTAGGTACACATAAAAAAGTGGACCCAATATAATGAAATAGTAAAACTCATTCTTATATAATTGTGCCCACCACAGATCATGTGTCTAAACAAGAATGCTTATCTATGTAGATAGTTTAATTACTTGATAGGTACTATATCTAAAAAGTCACAAAATATCATACATGAAGTTTACTTTAATTAAAATGAATAAGCCTATATGTGATGGAAAGCCAAGGACAAGCACTTTAATTGTCAAATAATATTTCAAAAGGTAAGTAGAAGAAATAGTCAACTCAAGTAACCTTAATGGAGCTTAATATTCTCGGTCGTGGATCTCCAATTAATATAATTGATCCATTAACTTTTATTTATACAATTTTGAGGACTAGCTAATAACTAACTAATTAGTTGGGTGATGCTAAAATGTTGCATGATCTTTATTGCCATTGTTTTGAACAGGCTTCTCAACGCTAGCCAGGTTTGCACGAGTCCACAGCAGAATCTTTCTCATTTGTTCTCTACAACTACAAGATCCCGATTCAGCCTCTTGGATGTAGATCCAAAGGAACCATAGTCATTGACCTTGCTAGAATGAAACTCCTTCATTTCATCCTCACTGACTTGTAATCAAGCTCCTGATGACAACTTAACCCCACCGAAGACTTAGCCTTGAAACCCTTAACCTTATTCTCAATGTTGATGTTATTCCCAATTTTTTTCACCCATTCATTTTTGGAGAGAAAGGTACCTTAGCATCAAGAACAATGCCACCACTAACACTATGGCATAGGGCACAACAATGCGAAGCCTTTTATCTTTCTTGTGACCAAGATTTGAAGAACTTCTAAAGCTCTAGCATTTAATCATATGAAGCTCCATGCCTTCTTGGGAGGAAGCAGAAAAGCCCACATAAGCCTTTTCCTCCTTAAAGTGTCTAGAAAGATCAATGTTACGAATGTTAAAGATGGGCTTAACAGGCTTGGAATCAGAATAGCTCAAGAACACAATAAGAATTGACCTCTCGCATTTGTACTCTATCCATCAGGAGATACTATTGCCGCTTTGGAGGTTGATGCCATGGGTGATGGGCACAATAGAAGCAATATGGATTAAGGAGTTGATGCAAATCCATACATGGTTCTCATTAGCATCTTCCAATTATGTGTCAAACACCACGGTGACGAAGGAGGAGGGCATAGGGAGGCCGAAGGTGAAAGAAGGTGGGAAGGGCTTACTAAGAAGAGGAAGAAGACCATGCCATCCTCATAGGAGAAAAGGTTGACATTGGCAATTGAGAATAAGAAGGAGAAGGAGTAGGTAATAGAGATAGGGTGGTCAAAGATGAGTGCCCCGAAAGTTTGCTTGGGGACAAACGAGCAACGGGTGAAGAAAGTGATCCTACTCATGAGGTCGGAATGCCCAATAAGGGTGATGTCATGACACTATGTCAAGTCACGAAACTCAAATCTTGGCATCTTCATTGTTGCAAATAGCAGGAAAAAGATGATCATCACAAAGGAATCTTGAAATCTAAAAAAGAGCCTTGTATTTCTGTTCATGGTGAGATGAGAGAACTAAGTTCAGGGGTGAATAGATTTGTGTGGGTAAAGACTTTCTACAGTGTGTGAATATATTTTTTATCAGTGGGGCACTTCCTAGGAGCGCAAATATGACATGGGTGTCATTGGCTACAAAGATAGAAGATGCTACGAAAATCAAAGACTACAGGTTAATTAGTATGATTGGCTATATTTATAAGGTGGTGGCTGAAGTCCTTGCAAATAAGATGAGACGTGTAATGCCTAAACTAGTTGGTGATACTTAGATGATCTTTGTCTATAGGAGGCAGATATTAGATGGAGCTCTAATAGCACACAAGTTGGTGCATTGGATCAAAAGGAGAAAGAAAGAAGCAGCAATTATGACATTAGACTTTTGAAAGGCTTATGACTTCGTGCATTGGGTATTTGTGGATCAAGTGTTGGAAAAGATGGGTTTTAGAAGAATTTGGCATAGGTGGATATGGAGCTGTCTCACTCTGACAGAGATGTCTATCATTATTAATGACTCTCCTTCGAAACTGTCTAGGATAAAGAAGGGGCTTAGACAAGGTGAAGCTTTGTCCTCTTTTTTCTTCGTTCTGGTGGTGGATGTGCTAAATAGATTGGCTGAAAGGGCTATTTCTGCTGGTATTATAAAAGGAATCAATCTTGGAAGTAGAGATGTCACCCGCGTAGGATGAGGGCGAGGAGTGCCTCCCACTCCTTATCCTTGCTGTCCTAAATCATCCCTGTCCCCAGCCCCGATCCCTACCATAGGGGTTTTTCCTCCTATCCTTATTCTTTGCTTTTGCGTTGGTCCTTGCAGGGTCGCCGAACTCAATAAAAAAATTATTTTTTCTTGATCTAATAACAAGAGCATCAATAATAGGTCAACAACACCAACAAAAGATCAACAACAAATCATTTACTCGATAAAAAAAAAAGATTAACAACACAACCAATCATTTATACAAAAAAAAAATGAAAGAATAACAAACTATGGGGAGCATGCATGAGAAAGGTGAAGCACAAATCCGTGAAATTAGTGGCAATTCATGATGAAACTCACTAAAGATGGACCAGATGGTGTCGTCACCATCACCGTAGGGAGAGGTGGCATCGCAACTCATTTGCGATCCAAGTCACTAGATATTCACGGGGGCAAGAGAGCCGAGAGCAGTGTCGATAGAAGTCATGTCTAGATAGTAGCATTGGTAGAAGTCACGTCTAGGTAGCAACACAGATGGAAGTCACATTTGGGTAGCAGTGCTGACAGAGTCTTTGGCCTATTGCAGGAAGGTGGCTTGTGGTGGTTAGCTTGGGGATAAAGAGACCAAGGGCAAAGAGCCAAACAGAGTAGAGAGGGAGAAACTTAGTAGCTAAAAGATTATATGTAAAGATGCTAGGGTTGGGTAATGGTATTGGGTTGTTTGGGATTTAGGTGACTTTTTTAATTTGTGGAATTCTGGCCCATATGCATTGGGTAGTCTAAGTTGGGCAATCCTTTTTTGTTTTACAAAAATGAAATATGAAATATCATAAAAGTATAACACACACACACACACACACATAGGATATCTAATTGAAGGGTATTTTACTATTTTCACACATGCGGGGTCCTCACGAGGTGAGGAGTGTGATCCCTGCCCCTGTCCTCGAATTTGCCACGGGGAAACTTCCATCTCCATCCTCATCCTCGTAGGGAAAAAATCCCCAAACTTAGGGTCCTGAATAGGGTAGTTCTTATGGAGATCCCTACCAGACAGAGAATTTTGACATCACTAGTTAGAAGGCATGATGTAACACTAACACACTTGTAGTTTGCAGATGACTCTATATTTTTTATGCCATCAAAAAAGGAGGTACTATTGAATATCTAAAGAATATTGGATTGCTATGGTTTGATGTCTGGCCTTAGAATTAATTATGAGAAATCTACTATTATCCTTTTAAATTGTCATGCAGGGCAGATTAAAGTGATGAATTCAAACTTGAAGTGTCAAATTTTATCCTTACTAGTGCAATATCTGGGGATACCACTAGAAGCAAACCCAAGGAAGGTGGAGACATATTAGCCAGTGCTAGAAAAGATAAGGAAAAGATTAAATGGATTGAAGAGGAAGCTCTTATCTAGGGTTAGGCATTTAACCTTGACAAAAGTAGCTTTAAATAATCTTCCTATGTATTATTTGGGTATTTTAAGGATGCCAAGAATGGTGGTGCAAAAGATTATATCCTTGCAGAGTAGGTTCTTTCAGGGTGCTAAAGATGGATTTAGATCAATGTCACTTGTTAAGTGGAAGGTGATGTAGAGACCATGAAAATTAGGTAGCTTAGGGGTTAGTGATGTCGTTATAAAAAATGTAGCTATGCTTTTCAAGTCGTGGTGGTAGTATGCAACGAAAGATTCTCCATTATAAAAATAGGTAATGCGCTCATGCCATAATTTTGACATGAGTATGCTAATCACGGGTCAGTTGTAGAATCATAAGGGTGGATTGTGGGGTGTAATATGTGATTTAAGGGAAATAGATGAAAAGATTGAGGGGATTGTCATGAAAAGCATTCAAGTGAAATTGGGAAGTGGGGCTCAAATAAGATTTTGGTAGGCCGTTTAGATTGGTGATCAAGCATTGATGGACAAGTTTCCGAGATTATACTCCATATCTATTCAGCAGGGACATCCAATTTCAAAATGTGGAGTATAGGATGGTGCTTCATGGTTATGGAACCTTCAATGGAGAAGAAACTTTTTCCAGTGGGAGAGCCAAATTTTGTTTGATTTGTAGGTACTACTTGATGATAGTAATCTAGTGGAAGACTGCATGGATAGGATGTGGTGGCAACTACACTCTTTGGGGAGCTTTTCTGTCAAGTCCTTCCAAGAGGCTATTAATAGGCTCAGATGCATAATCAATAATTTAACCCTTCTCTATGCAAAGTTTGGCTTGGTCTAGGGCCACCAAAGGCTAAGCTTCCACTGTGGTTGGTGCTCCTTGGCAGAATTAACACAAAAAATAGGCTCTAATGGTTGAATATGTTAAATGATACCAGTTGTGTATTATGCAACTCGCATGATGATTGCTTGTCTCACCTTTTCTTTAGTTGCAAATTTGCTTGGAAAGTCTGGACCAACTGTTGTAGCTGGTAGGGTGTGTATCGGGTTATGTCTAAGGACCCAGTGTCCAATTTTGAATTCTAGTTGGCTGTAAGACTTAGGGGTGAACAAAAGAAAGCCTAATCTACTTGCTTTAATGCAATTGTCTAGTCATTATAGAAGTTGAGAAACAAAGCATGGTTCTGAAAACTCGATCGAACCAGCTAGTCCGACTGGCTAAACGAGGAATCAAACCCCTGTCCGATCCAATTAGAGGCTAAAAATCAAAAATTGAAAAACCAACCAACAACCCAGGAAATTGGTCTAAAACCAGTGAATTGTCTGAACTGATGATAGCTCACATGATCAGCAGTTCCTGCATAGCCTCTCACTCCCACCTAGCCTTTCTCACCTACCAACCTCTTCCATCATCACCCACCCTGTGAACAGCTACAACAACTATGAAACTATAATTGGATGCAAGAATATCTACTTTGCCCTGGCCTTAGCCTCCTGCAGCAAATCAAAAGAGATGCAAGCTGAGCACTAAGTGAGTTGCACTGAGTTGATGAGAAATTTTGAATCAAAAGAGTTGCCTCATTGTCCACCATCAAACCATTTAGATTGACCCGTGTAGTATGGTGAGTGGTGAGTGACCGTGGGGGAAGATAAGAAGCACAATGAAATACGGGTGAGTTTGATTGGGCTATTACTAGCTTCAACTCATGCATACCATGTGGCCTACATGCCATTAGTTGGAAATCTGCATTCTAGCATCCTATTGGTGTGTGATATAGCTTTAGATAAAATGGAGAGAAATAGGTGTGGCATCAGCCCTCTTTTTTTGAGTGTAGTGGTATTTTGTAATTTACATGTTAAAATTGGTCTATGTCTTTTAGAATTGGGCCGGTTCATAACTGTTTCAATATATATATATATATATATATATAGAGAGAGAGAGAGAGAGAGAGAGAGAGATATGTGTTTGTAATTGTGTTGTGATAAATTTACAAACCTTTGAATCAGTGTCTCATCCAGTTCAACATCTAGTTCGATTTTCAAAACTTTGAAACAAAGTGATATTCCAAGGTGCAAAAATGAGCTGGAACACTTGTATGATGGATCTTAGCAATAGATTTAATTGGTGGAATTCAGCTTGGGAAAAAGGTGTTAGCTGATATGAATCGTGGATGGCGCAATCGTTTTGATCCTTTACTAGTTTCTGATGTATTTTGTTGGTTCTTGCTGTTTGTACTTTGCTTCCTCTATTGGGTTAAGCCTTTTCATTAATAAATATCAAAAAGAAAAAAATAACTATTTGATTAACTACTTAATCAATGTAATTAACTAAGTATTAAAGTTATTAAAGTTGCTGTATAAACAAAAACATTAAAATTGAAAAACGTGACTATTTATTATCTATTACTATATGCATATATATAAAACAAAGAAAAGAAAAGCTCTCACCTTTGCGTAAAAAAGATTTTATATTTTTGGGTACATAAAAATGATTTTATATTATAAAAATAATAATTTTATATTTTATATTTTATTATTATGTTATCGTTGTGTTAAAAATATTAAAATTAATGTATCTCCTTTTTATTTTAAAAATAGAATAAGATATATCTCTAATTTTATTTTATATCTTTTATATGTATCTTTAAGCTTTTAAAATTAATTTAAAATAATAATTTTTTATTTTAATATTATTGTTATTAAATGGATGTTATATATGAATAATATTAATTATTTTAATATATTTTCTTGAACACATTTGTCAATATAAAAATAATTATTATCATTATTTCATGAATTACAATGACATGATAAAAAAATTAATTAAAATCAAATAATATATATAATTATATTTTAAATTAAATATTTAAAAATTAATTAATAATGATAATTTCAAAAAAATGATAATTTAGAAAATATAATTATTATATTTGTATATAATGATAAGATAATAATAAAGTTGTAAAATATAAAATTATCATTTTTATTATATAAAATTATTTTTACCTAAAATTAAGAAATTTCTTTTCTTTATTTTATATGTATGAATATATAATAGATAATAGTTAATTTTTTCAATTTTATTTTTTTATATGGCAACTTTAATGATTTAAGGATTATTTAGAAAAGATAATTATTATATGTTGATATTAGTATTTATTAATAGATATAGATATGTATAATAAATAGAAAGTAATTAATGAACTTATAGTATTAATGGAGATTAAGACATCTAGCCTATCATTCTTACATGTGTTAAAATATAATTGAGACGCCTAAATGTTGACATGATAGGAAGTGCCTACATAAGAATTTCTCCGTAGCAAGAATAAAATTGTATATTGCGATTTCAAATTAAATCTTAAGTAGTGTTATACCCTTAAAAAAGTTGTTACTATTTTTTACCTAAAATGAGAGTGGTTTGTTGGATAGAATACAGTCGTATAACTTACTTATACGTGAGTTATCATGTTATTCTGACAAATAAATTTAAACAACAATTTTGATTCTCCAATATTTTCCTTAAATATAATCTTACACCGAAAAAAGAAGACAAATATATGATGCTGAGATTATAATTATTATCAGTAATCAATTAAGAGGCGGCACCATGAAACACGTATATTTATTCTGTGTCAACTGTCATTATATATTGAGGATCACATGAATTATTCTGGAAAATATAAAATTTGAACAAGTTACACAATCTTTGGCTGGAAAGAAAACTAAACATAAAAATCACGTTAATAAACTTGGTATAGAACGTCAGTGTCCCCATGCATTGGAAGCTGCCAAAAAACAAAAACGCAAACAATATCAGACATTATGGATAGAATCTATAAAGTTGACCATACTTTAAGCAGAAAAAACAAACCTATTAAAATCAGAATCAGAACCAAACAAAAAAAAAAAAATTAAAAAGGTTTCTTGGTCATGAAGATTAATAAAATAAAGAAGTTGAAAAATGAGACAATGAGAATTGGCATGGGTGGTGTACCTTGGCTTGAGATAGTCCAATCCTTGTCCTTCCCAATAGCCCAAAAGAAATAGCCCTTCAATCCCAGCGACTTAGCATACTGAACCTTCCTTGTTATGGAGGGTCCATCATCATAGCTGATCCAAGTAGTGCCAGCATAAGTGTAGTAAGAGACAGCTGACCTATCATACACAACCGTGGCATGATTCTCTTTGTTAAACTCCAAGATTTTATCATAGTCCATGGTGCCGTCGGTATTGTCGGCCGGACCAACCGCAGCTGCTCCAGGTCCATGAACATTCGGATCTTGGAGCTTCCATGCCCGTCCGTAAAGCGGTAACCCGAATACCAGCTTCATGGGCGGGACGCCGGAGTTGATCCAAGATCCGAGGCCGAATTGGGTGCTTATATTAGATTTTGGATCATATAAAGCAGCATTATAGCCAGTCACATTAGCCCATGCACCATGATAATCAAAGCACATAGGACTTGCCCAATCCAAGTAATCCACAATGGCTTGGGCCGGGTACGACCTTGGCGTATTACCAATAAGCACTATTGTGTGAGCATAGTACACAGCAGCAGTCAACAGCAAACGTGGCTTTCTATGAACCTGAGCCTCCAGCACCAAAGCTTGGTGCCATTCTTTGAACAACAAAGCAAGGTTTGACATGTCTTGTTCATTGTTTGGGAACTCCCAATCCAAGTCAAGGCCATTGAAGCCATATTGGCGAGCCACTTGGATTGTGGAGTTTATGAAGGCTTCACGGCCTTGCTTTGTGCTTGCCATAGAAGCGAACAAGGTTGCATTGCTGGAACCACCTCCAATGGACAAGAGGGTCTTCACCGGAGGGTGACGGTTGCTGAGACCGCTGATGAACTCAGGCATGAATTTTTGGTGAGAGTCTGTGATGCTGAGCTTGAAAGTGCTTGGTTCAGGTTCTACGAAGGCATAGTAGATGTGTGTGAAGTAGTTTGTGTCAATGGAAGAAGGCGAGAGGGAATCACCTGAAGGCCAATATGCAGCTCTAACTGATGATCCTCCACCTGAATATGGTGGAAATGGATGTTGCAATTTAGAAGATTCAACTGTTGCATGGGTTTGGAAACTCATGAGCATAACCAAAAGGGTTGTGAATAATGTGATCATGAGCCTCTTATTAAGGGTCATGGTTGTCATGGTAGTTACTAGTGATTGTATATCAAAGAGGCTAGTCGATCATAGGTATATATACTTACAACAAAGTAGTGGGGGTCATCGACATGAATATTTGTATATATGTGGTAGCTGATTGCTATTGGAGGGTTGTGGTTCGAATTTTTGTGAGTGGGCCTGAACCTTCAGCATATTTAGGACTCGAGAAAGTGTCAAACACGTAGAGACAAAGTCGTACAAGGTAACCAATATAATTCAAGTCAAAACGTCTAGAATGATTAAAGGTCCACTCTGCGCCTGGATAGTTTCAATTATTGTTGCTTACCAAATACGGGAATTCAATTTTATATATATATCTTCCGGGCATATATTGCTATAAATTAAATTTGATTTTCAAGTTCTCCTTATAATAGATAATTTATAAATATTTGTATAAATATTCGATAAATTTGGAGGTATGCTTAACTCTAAATTAGAGTAAATTTTTTTTTAATTTAAACTTTTTTATTATAAAAAATTATATACCAGAAAGTCGCATGCTCCTGTACAGCATGTGATCTTTATCTATTTTTCTCTCAAAAATATTATTCTTATCTTTTATGTTTTTATTTTTCTTTGCTTTGACATAAAGGGGGGCCTTTTGACTATATAATATCATGCAGCAGTTAATGCAAGGCGCTTGTAGACAAATTGGTTCAAAACCAAGTTTGAAATATTTAGTTTGCATTTCAAATATTTTATAATTATTATATTTTAAATTTTTTTACGCTCCTATATCTAATTGAAAAGTAAACCTTTTTTTAATTGATAAAAAAATGAAAAGTAAACGTGCTGCAAATGGTTTCACCACGATCAATGGAATGGGTCAAAGCCGACGTCATTCACAAGACAACGGTATTTTTGTTAGTGCGGCTTAAGTTGATAAACATTTACATGGTCATTAATATATAATTTTATATAAAACATATTTATATCAAAAATATAATTATGTAGAGCTCTCGAATCTTATAAATATTTCTTTGCTTAAGTTAGTGCATTGGTTGTGTGACCACTGACCCCAGGGACGGCAATCAAGTGAAGATATTTTATTGAGTGGAACCAATGAAATGAAGGAAGTCACACCACTAATTCATGATAAGCAAATTAAAGGAAACAAGTACATCTAAACTAGGATATTTAAAATTTATCTAAACTGAATTAAAATGAAAAATTGATTAAAAAGATTAAAATCCAATTAAAATCAAAATAAATTGGTTTGATTGATTTTTATTTTATGAAAATCGATTAATTCGATTCGGTTTCAGATCTAAACAAAATTGAATCAGTAAAAATATATGATTTTTAATTTTATATAAATATACATGATTTTTGTTCAAATATTTTATTATTTGCTTAACTTATTAGTACCACATATTAGTACAACTTTTAATTTGTATAAATTTATTAAAAAAAACTAATGATTAATCTAATTTAACAAGTTATAAGTTACTTTTTATATTTTATAAAACTTTTAATAAAAAATTGAAAATCAAACCAATTCAAACAAATTTAAATTGATTTGGTTTGGATCGATTTTTCAAATATAATAAAATCAAATCGGACCAAACCAAACTACAAACACCCCTAATCTCAACTAAACAAGCCCTACATATTGCTATCAAAATGCTTATATAGTTTCATGTTTCGGTACAACGAAAAAGAAATACAAGTTGGAGAGAAGCAAACCTATAGACTTGATATAGTAAGAAACACAATGAAGAATCTAAACTGAAGTACCATAAAGACAGAATGTAGGGGAAAAATAATTAAAGATCCAACCCAACCAGAGACAAGATAACTAAAGACACAACTTCTGAGCAACTTGGTGATGTGCACTATAGATGAGTGGATCATTAGTAATGGTGGTTGTTTTAAGGAGAAATTTCTTATGTTCTTAAAGTAATAACCACCTCTCTTTACATATATTTCTTTGGCCCTTTCTAGGTCAATTTGTACAAAAAATAAATAATTAATTAATGTGTTTCTTATATACTTCTTTCATTCTCAAATAACTATTCAATTTTAGATGCATACATAGATTAAGAAAATAATTGAAAAATATCAATATTAAAGAAACTTAGATATATTTTATAAAATTACTCTTACTACTTAATCTTCTCTTTTCCTTAATTATGGGTGTATTTGTTTTAGTTTTTTAGACAAAAAAAGTAATTTTTTAATTACTAAAAAAAAAATTACTTTTCATATAAGCTACTCATTTCAATGTTTGAGTAGAAGCTAAAAGGAATAGCTTTTATAAGAGTAATTTTTTTAGTGATTTTAAAATCATTTTTCTATCAAAATAATTTGAACCGAATACACCCTATCTCTCGTAATACTAGTATTCTTTTCACTTACTCTCCTTCACTATTCTCTCATCTTCATTTAATAAGGGTATAATTAAAAAAAATTAATACTTTCTATATTTCTTAAAAGAACAATTATTTGTACAATAGTAAAATTTTAAAAATGGACAATTTTTTGAGAATGGATGGAGTATATTATTAAATCGCAACATTTTAATTAATTCTAAATCAACTACAAAATGATACTTAACAGCTACATCATCATCTCCGTTGAGTTAATAGATATGAAATAATAGAAGGACTAATTTGTTACAATGTGTTTAACTTTAGAGATTAAAGTGTTGCCAAATTTTCTTTGGGAAATGTTAACTCCCAATTTTTTTAAGACCAAAATGTATACTAGCTCTTTTTTTCATTTTTTTTTTTTTTGGAATCATTTGTTGTTTATCACATTATCTTTGTGAGGTCATCTTACTTTCTTAACCATCCATTATTTTTTTTTTTAATGGAAAACTAACTATAAGAGTGGGTTTGATATGGGATAAAAACGAAAATATGAAGCTTATCTATCAAATTTTACTCTCTATTTTTAACCTTATTTCAAATACAAAAGTGAATGATTTAGGAGCAAGGGACTTACCTAAGCCTCAACCCATGGTTTCTTTCATGTATAATCAACCGAGGTTTATGCAGCTCAAGTGAGCATATAAAATTGATGTGACAAATAATAAATAGATCAACAAATGTCTTTTTTTCACGAGTATATAACAATTTCTCTGTTTTTGTTTTTGCCTCTTACCAAAGAAGGAAGAAGGCATCATCACTGTACTTTATTTACACTTATGTGAAAAGACACATGACGTTTTAAGCATCAGAACCACATAGAGCCCAGGGAGAGTCCTAATCAAGCACGCTCTTAAGAATGAAAATTTCTTATGTATTCTTAAACTACTACTCATTCTACTGATATCCTAACACTATAATACATAAACGACAGTAACATAATCTTACAAATCGTTATATTATACTTAAGGTTTAAATACAATTTGCATTCATATAATTATATTAAATTTTGATTTTAGTTTTCGTCAAAAAAAGAAATTGATTTTAGTTATTATGGTATACATTTGTTATATAAGTTCCTGTAATTTCTTATCATTCAGAGTTTGATTTTCTAGAGACTGAAACTAAAATAAATTAAATACTAGAGTTTAATTCTTCATAAAAAATTAAGGACCAATTAATTCTATATGAAAAATAATAATTATAGGGATTAAAAGTTAAGTAAGTTAAAATATAAAGGCAAATATTTTATTAAAGGAATCAAAAATTACATTTGTGATATTACAAGGACTAAAATCACACACAAACAAACTTTCTTTACCTAATCCTATCTACCTAACTTTCTTTAGCTAACTTTCTTTAACAAACTTTCTTAAATAAGAAAAATGCATAAGAAAAATCCAATTTTGAAACCAAATATGTAACTACTACTCTCTCGGCTCTCGGAACCTTTTTAGGCTCTGATACCAAAGAGTATGGTGAAGCTTACTTCGAAATAATAGTAGCAAAAGTGTAACATTCCAAAGAGACAGTGCGACTGATTAGCACTGTTAATTGATCTATTATGTTGCATTAGAGAAATAAAAGTACTTAGGATTGAAATATGAATATCGGGATTAGAAAATTGAATTTGTGAGAACCATTAGCCACGTTTTTCTAATTTAAGAAGAATCGATTAAATTTTAGTATTGTATACTGCAAGAACTGAGTCAATAGAAGTTTGCACTGCTAAAACCCTATATTGAGTGATTATAATTCAGCCACATGCCCCTAGATGTGGCGCCATCATTAGCCCCAAAATTTCATATTCAACCAAATTTTACACACTCTAAGAATCCACCAATCAAACCACACAAGTCCTTTTCCTTCATTTATGATACAAGCACTCAAAATTCCCATCTTCTTCTTCTTCTTCTTCTTCTTCATTTTAGCCAAAAACAAACTGACCATCGTCTCCCATTTTCTTCTTCCTTTCATCCCATAATCCTCACTTCTTTATCCTTCACCAATTTCCTCTAACCAAGACTTGCTTCCTACTAACTCAAGCTTAAAATCTAAGTAGGATTCATGAACTTTTCTTGTTAATAGTGCTGTTATGGCTAATTAGGGTTTCTATTTTTCTCTTTAATATGATGATATATGGTGATTATATGATGATTGATTGAATATGGAAACTTTTGGTTTGGATTGAATAATTGATCAAAACTCAAAAAAAGATCCAAATAGAATAGCTGGAGTGAAAACCCTAAAACCTATCTGTACGGCAAAGTGAACGACCTCACCTATAGACCCCCAATGTTTGATGAAATTTTTAGATGAAACTAGATATTCAAAGCTTTCAAAATAAGCCCATTGGATTTGAAATGAAAAAGTTATAAATTTTTGAAATAAATCCTAGGACTCTATCTACTGTTCTGGCCGGTATGGGTTGTGAAGGCATAACTCGCCCTATGCAATTTCAAATTGAGTGCAACTAATTTTTTTAAAAAGGTAACACATAGATGTTTATGTCATAAAATTTTCATATTCATAGCCTAACCAGTTTACTCCCAAAAATTCTTCAAAATTACTCTATGTCCTATCTAGACTGAAATAGAGCAGACCCTTTTAGCCAAATTTGAGAGCTCATAAATTGAGCTCTACATACTCAAATGAAATGAAACTTGTAGGAAGTGAAAGATGGTTCAATTAGCTTTAAATAGATATGGATTTCAGATAAATCCAATGAGAACTCTATTTTTGGTATATTTTTACATTTCAGTGCTCGATTCTGTCCAACAATAGGCAGCCTTGAGTAAAACCTCAATAATTCAATCTATACTTATCAAAACTTAATGAGACCAAAGAAAACTAAAAATAGACAAATAATGATACAACACATTGAAATTTAGATTTAATGAGATAAGATCAAATTATGCCACAATTTACAGAGCAAGACAAATTTAGAAAGTTAAGGTGCCTTAGCAGATTTTGCTTAATTTGGAACTTTTTGAATCAAACATAATCAATGAATGAGTTTATTGTTGGAAACTCTCTATTGAACTGTTGTATCTATTGATGCATGATTTTGATTGATTTTGGTATCTTGACTGGTTAGCTAGTTTGATGTACACTATTCATGGGGAAGCGGATTTTAAGCCATTATACTGCCGAAATTTTTGTATAATACATCTATATATGAGTGATGCATTATTCCTTCAAGTTTAGTTAGTCATAAGTACATAATGTTATGAGAAACATAAGGATTCCATATTACTTAGGCCAGCTCCGAATTAAGATTAAGGAGAATAGATCGGTGGAAAGATCAGGGAAAGTAAACCTAGCTATCCTGTATAAAAACGAACTCGATCCTGAGAAGCAGACTATTACCTAAGAGCTATATAGCCAAATGCTCCCAAGGGACCAAATATGGATGAAAGATAAGAGCAGACACCTTAGGAACGGCGATACATAACACCTAGGTGTGTTAAGTAAGAAAATTAAGCACAATTTGCATGGTTCATCATGTGCATCTACATATGCATACTGTATGGTTATTACTCTTATTATTATGATTGTAGTTTATTTTATTCTATTCTTATATCTGCTTTAGTTTATTTGTCACTATTTTAACATTTGCTTTAAAAGCTACTAAGTGATTGATAAAAGTAATTTGCTTCAGAAGAATACGTTTTTCAAATTTAATAAATGAATTTATATATCTATGCATAAGACCACTCTTTCTAAATAAACCGAAGTAGTTGGGACGACGACAATGACATAATTATTAGATAAGTTAGAAATCCTACTGAGAATGAAAATTCTCACACCTACGTATTTCTCGTGTCATCTCTAGGGAACTCAGGAGAGCTCAATGAGAATCCAATTCAACATAATTCAACTGTAGCTGAATTGTTTGTCGAAGACACATTGATGGACACATCCTCATATATTAGTACTAGTAAATTGTCTTAATAGCTGAAACTTCTAGTAGTCTTGCTCATGTACTTGAGATGAACTATATTTGTAATATAGCTAATTGCAGAATGCAAGAGATGTTGTATTTTCTCAGAACTTGAGATAGAAAATAAATCAAGATCCATTTAATTGATGGTAGCAACTCCTAATATAATGTTATGATAAGCATAATATTATATTTGAGAAGATGTTACATGTATCATCTTAATTCCCAAATTGTGTGTCACTTTTGTAAATCAGGAACTAAAGTAACACATGATTTGCAACTTCAGAATTAAATAATAATTAATTTATTAATTTCAAGGATTAATGTCAAGTGCGCCTAAACTTCAAGGACTAAAATAAACCTTTACTCGTGGTCTAGCTTGTAGTGCTTTATCATATTTGGTCCGCGGCTACATATTATTCCAAACATCTAAGACCCCCAGCCTATTCATCCATGAGTCTTAGCTTAACGACAATAACAATTGGGACTTGTCATTAATTAGTTGTTGGCCCCTTAAAGATACCAAGAGCTGGCCTCACATGCACCCTTCATCGTGACTTACATAACTAAAAAAGATACCAGTATCACTTTTTGAGATACGTTTGAAGGAAGGAATACTTTTAAATTTTTCTCAAATGTTAATTGAGAAAAAAGGTAGGATACACATATCTTAGAGTGTTCCTTCAAAAATGTCTTAAAAAATTGTAAAAATAATATTTCTCTAATTAAAATGGGCATGCACAATTGTTTGGAATCCATCTTGTACCAGCTGAAATGTCTTAATTAATCACAACTGGAGCAAACTCTGGACTTTCTTTCCTTATTAAACATCACCAAAGTCAAGTCTCTCGCAGTGGCATTAACGAAACCCCAAACATATTAAAAATTATCATGTAAAGAATTAAGCTAGGAGTAACTTGATGCATTCTGCTTTGATTTGTATTTTCCAAGTCAGTTATGTGATTCTCAAGCATCAATTTGTAGCCGTCTAATTTTTTTCATTTTATGATTCCAGAGGGTGAAATTATTCCTTTCATATTCAAGGTGAAACACATCTTTAAAATATTAGGCCGACTAACTTTTTTTTTTCTTTTGTTCTCTTCGAATTTTTATATTTTTTGTTTTAAGCTTTTCAACTCTGCCGGATACACCACCACCTCTCTATTAATTGCGTTCATACAACAAATTGTTTCGTATACTTTTTGAGAAAAATTCTTGTATATTCGTAGAGGAAGAGTTTATTTCTTTATTCATATGTATCTCAATCACAAAATAATTAAAAGCATGACAGATAAACAATGATAAAAAAAAAAAAACACTAAATAAACGGTTTTAAATATTATCCAAAGAAAGAAAATTTTTCTTCTATGAAGCATGAAAGAATAACTCACTTTTTGACTCATCGCCATTTACTACACGTGGGCATGCGTCTGTTTGGGATTTTCTTTTGGTCAACCCGTATGGGATATTGGGCTTAGGCTTATCTTTTAATTTTCCCAATCCCCTTGTCTGTTGAAGTTTATTGGGCTACTTCTCAAAAACGATGAAGAAGGACTTTGGATTTCTTTGCGTTGCATAAAAGTGGGACGAGTATATTCTTTTTTGTTGTTCTTCTTCTTCTTCTCCTTTTCGCAATTTAGTGATTTATCATATAAGCCTTCGATTGACTCGCACTGATCGGATACTTGTTATTTTGAAGTAAAATTTAAGGTTTATGATTTAAGATTTTTTTTTTTAATTTGGGCTTGTAAATAAAACAAAAAAAATGCTAAAAGAACCTTACTCCATTGTGAATTGATTTTATTCAAACCTAATTAATCAAATTCTAGCTCTGAATACAAGTAATTCTGACCAAAAAAAAAATTAACGGTGGTAACTGTATAAAGGTTCTTCCTAAAATAATAAACGTTATAAATAAAATTTATTTTAAGAGTGAGTTTAGTATAGGAGTAAAAATGAAGATAAAAATTTCATGAATTAATTTCATGAGTAAAATTTTTCATAAAGTTAATTCATGAAATTTTCAATCTCACTTTTATCTCTAGACCAAACTTGCTCTAAAAGTTATAATTTATTTTTACTACAACCAAAATTGAATACAAACATGTGAATAGAGTGTTTGATCAGGCCCACTCATTCAAGTAGCAAATTTAGTTGGTCAAGAATTTTTTTTTTCTATCAACCCGACTCAATGAATTAAGTCGAGCCTATGGGTTCAACATATATTTTAAAAAATTATTTACTAAAATATGTCAAAATACATAATTGAACACATATAAGTTTTAATGTAACTATAAGGTCTTTTAACAAACAACACAATTATTAGTCTCAATATACATAAATTTAAGAAAATGTACATAAGTCTTCAAAGCAAAATAATTTATATAAGTCGATTGAAATCAATATCAATAAAGCATATAGATTGACATAATTATTGAATTCACTCTTAATCTTTTCAAGATTTTCACTATTATTTAAATAGTTAATTGAATTTTCATCACAATGGTTTGCTAGAAACTTCATTAACTTCTCATTTCTATTTTCATTGGTCCCTTTCTCAGAGATAGGTGGATTTAGTTTGCATGGACAGAAAGTTTTCAAACCCACTATTCAATTCATAGCATATAAATTGGAGGATTTTTCAATACAATCCAACCCACATTTTGTGAATTAAATTGAGTTGAAATCACATGAATTTACGAGTTAGTACAACTCTATGAACACCCGGCATGTGCAGATGATAAGTCTTACGGGGAGTCATGCCATCTAAGTATAGTACTTAAATCTAGGAATTCTTTCACCCAATAGCGTTAGTCTTTTGGGTTGAGCTCTCTTTTGAACTGAGTCATTAATATTGGTGTTTTTATTGAGAGGCTTAGAAGGGGCAACCTGGAAAAGGGTTACTTGGAAAGACTAGAATGAAGTTACTTAGAGTGAGCAGCTTAAAATGCGCCATCATGGTCGTCAGCCTTTACATAGGAGTAACAATGTTATAAGTTCTATGTCAAAAAGTCATATCGTTTAAATATGATATTAAAATTTAAATCTAAAGGCTCCTATCTAATAAACTAGTCTTTTGAGTTAGCCTCTATCTTAGTCTTGAGTCCATAACAATGTGTTTACTATTTTCGTGAGAGACAATGCAATACTGGAAATAAATTCTTAGGTAAGCAATTTAAATACTCAACTATAAATATTTATATACATCTCAACTGTTAGATTCAATCAATATCTCATCATTTCATGGCCGAAGACAGATGACAATGGGGTTGCCCATTGACAATTGTGTGGGCCAGTGGTTCAACTACTTAGTAACAAAGCTTCCAACACATTGATTGGGATGCCCACCACATCATATCTATGCAGCTCTACTTCATGATAGTTCTCCCGGAGGAAATTAATGTATTGATTTCTCCATCTATCATGGGTAGTTCAACATCTAGCATACCTTGCGGATTTCTGTAACTCCAAGCTTGTTTATCGTATCCTCTTGGGTTTGGAATAAACCCAAAAAAAAAAAAAAAGGATAAAACCATGTTTTGTAAAGGAAAGTTGAAATTTGAAATTTTACATAGTGCATTGTTTCCAGATTTTTTTTTAAGCTATTCTCTTGTTTCTAAGTAGAAAACCAATTTTTAAATTTTTTAAAAATTATATGATTATCTTAATATTTTTAAACCTTTTTAATATTAAAAAGGCTCTATGTGTTAAAAGAAACACACAAACGGACTCATAGTCAACAATGGTATTATGATTAATAAGATTTTGAAATTACAAATCTACCATAAAATTATTCTTGAAAAAAAAGCAAAAAAGAAACCAAAACTAGCTTTCTATTTTCTTTAAAACTTTAAAATTGTGGTGGCATCCACGAATATCTTTGTGAGCAACTCGGTTGTTTTACTCATGTTGTGTGATGTTTTTGTGAGGATAAAGAATGAGTGTCATCATAGTTGTATAAAGGCTATTCAAATGAAAAACTCCTGGGAGTATGTTGTCAAATTCGAGGGTGTAGATAAATTATGAAATCTTAACGAAATTAAATTGTAAACTTATAGATTTGTAAGAATTTATATAATTTAAAAATATTATTTAAAAAATATATCTTAACAACTAAATATAATTAAATAACATATTTATAATTAATTTTAAATAATTTTAATTTTATAATAAAATAAATGTTTTCTTTTTCATAAAAACATAGTTCAGTATATGACTCAATTGTTATACTATTTTTTACTTATATTATATTATTTTGCAATAATTCAATAAAACATAACTAAATAATAATAAATCTACCAATGGCTAGGGGTTAGCTTACCTGATCGATTTTCTGTTTATACATTACTATAACTTAAACTTAATTCCTAGGTTTCTTTGGTAGGTGATTTGTACATATTTTTGTAAGCATTACATGAGTTTGAAGACATGCCCTATAACCTTAGACTAGGACGAGGCTCTCCCAACCTAAACTCTAAACTAAGTAATAGATAAAAAACTAAATAATAATAAATATATAAAATTAGCTTAATCAACCCAATAAATAATATTGTATAAATTTAACTTAATAAAGCCAATAAATAATATATAAAATTAGCTTTGTCAACAAGATATTGGTCTTAGGGAAAAAAACTCAAGCCCTTTAAATATGAAATCCTGGGTTTGATCTCATAATTCATTTGTATAGAAAAAAAATATCGTTGGAAAGGATCCCTATTTAGGTATTTGACCATATCCTAAGAGACTAATTTCCCACTTGTAAGGTGAGGGGATATTTTGACAAAATCGAAAAATAAAATAAATTAACTCAAATATCCAATAAAAGTGACCAAAATTGTGCACTTTGAAGGCAAAATTATATATAATTTAAACTCTTAAACTCATTAATATGAAAAATCAATGCGCTGAATTTCAGGAATAATGTGTAATTTGCCTTTAAAACCACCACTTAATTAAACCTAAGGATTTTTTTTTGGGTACGGAAAAAAAAAAAACCTTAGCTTTAACTGACGGTTCGTGATCATGATAATCATGCATCCCAATCTTGCGTGAAGTATTACATATTTATATGTTTAATAGTTTAAGAAAACATATCATTTTCTCGTATTCTATAATGAAAGGAATCACATTTATTTCGTTCACAAAAGAGGAATAATCTTATTTATTTCCTTCTTATTGGGTTGATTAGATTTACCTCTTTTTACTAGAATAAAGAAAAGAAAGAAATTATACCCAATTTTTTTTTTAAAAGAAATACTTAAATATACCATAAATAATAAAGCAATAACTAGAGGACATTTTTGCACCGACTAATCAACATGAACCTGATATCATTGACATTGCGGTTTGGTTTGAGGATGCCAACAAGTTGACTAGGCCCAAAGCATCATTGACATCATCAACCAAGCAGCATAGAAATGTCATTTCCAGTCTCCATGAGAAGCAGCATTTTGTTGTCGTATACTCCAAGGTCAGGGACAACATGGTCTATGTAACATAGGGAAAAAAATTTCCTAGTCCCTAATTCGTTAGAGTGCTATTTTGAACCTCTCTATATGTAAGCTGCACTTGAAATTTTCTCTTTGCCCCTAATGCTTCACTCTCTTTGCAAGAACTTGCTTTAGATCCATTCATATGGTCATAAATAGCACACACAACTTGCATGCATAAAGCAAACTGGGCTATTGGAAAACGACTTTTTGGATGCGTGTGAATGGAGGCTGAGGAAGAGAGAATGATGCACAAAATAAAACAACAAATTAAGGTTTAAAAAGGCGCATATTGAAAGAAAGCAAAAGCACAAGATACTGGCAAAGTGAACATGATGTTAGTGTTATCTACAACTTGAGTACGTGACCATAAAGTCCCACCCAGCAGCCATGTTTTGATTTGTCATAATCAGCATATGTTTGTGTCGAGAGATCTAGAGAGAGAGAATTTGAATTCATTATGCGCTTTTATTGTGTGGGGTGGATAGTTGGAACTTGGAAGAGAAGAGGAAAGAAAGGGGCCATTATAGTTGTCATCTTTCGAGTACTTTGATGTGGCTCCTAAAGATATATTTTATTAGGACGAGGGGGAGAAGGTATGGATTGGAACTTTGTGGTTTTCTCTTTTGAGGAGCTTTCAAATGTGGACTAGTTAAGAGAGACAGAGAGATCTCTTAAAGAGATTTGGTTCTATGTATTGATTAGACAGCTAACAATATACTAACATGGAGTAATTGAGTTGTTTGCCCAATGGGATTAATTACTTTAAATTCTAAAACTCACTAATGGTCCTTTAAGGTGGGGTTAGGACTTTTTCTAATCAAAGTTGCCAAAAATGACTTGTGAATATGGTAATCATAATTAATATCATGTGTTTTTGTGTGTGTATTATATAAGAGATGGAAAATGAAAAAATGATGTTCAAACATCATTTTCTGACACATTAAACTAACATATGAAGAATTATATGTCAATAGGCAAGAATATTAGTTACGTTATTATGTGTTGTTAATTAAAGATTTTAGCTATTTTATTGATAAATATATTTTTTTAGTATGCATCTTATTAGTGAATTTGTTAAAATATTCACATATATCAATAATAGATGTAAGAAAAATAATTTTCATCAAGACAACTAGAATTCTTAGTTATTTACACATGATTCTCTACAGACACCCTAAACTCAAATTCATCAGTACCCTAACTGAATTACTAACACGAGTTCACAAATATTATTTTAGTGTATGGAAAAAATAATGTGTGAATGTCATTGTGTGCATCTATACATAAAAAGTTATCTACCGTAATCCGACAGTTTAACTTGGAGAGTTGATCCTCTTATTATTATATTAATACTACTAATAATAATGATTTGGTTTCTCCAGATATCTCCAAAGCTACACGCCTTTATTAAATATAATTAAGATTAATGTTTCAGGACATAAAATGAGATAGATAGGCTCTCTTTACAAACGACATCTCCAAAACTCAGACCTTTATCCTCCCTAAAACCGCAGTTTGCTTATAATTTTCCTTAATTCCTTGTGAATTTAATTAATAATCAATAATCTATCTTAATACGAATACCACTATGAAGGGCATTAGAGGGACTCCACATCGGCTTCCTCTTTAAATTGTCGGCCATTTGTCCCTTCTGCCACTATGGTACACAATCACATAGGATTTTCCTTTCCTCTACTTTCTCTTTCCCATCTTCAAATTATTATATTACTTGTGGGCCAATATTAGTTTCTGCGGCATGGAAGGTTGCAAGAGAGCTAGAACATTGGAAGGAAGCCAAAATAAAAAGAAGAACGAAAGCACAAGGACCCGAGTATACCTAGTTCATTCACTCCTTTAGAATTATTAGAATGTGATTGATGTTCTCATGGCTGTCAACAGATCACATGGTTACAAAGCATCGTAGAAATAGGAAATTTCATAATCAAGTTCGTGAAAAGACTTGGAAGACCTCATCTTTTCACATGAGCAGTGATTTTGAGCAAGAGGGAAAGATGGAGTACTCGCTGTATTTTTAAGAAAAAGGCTTGCGCAGTTCAGGGTAAGCATTAAGCAAGGACGGCTCCTTTTAAATCACAAGGGGGCAGTGGCCTCCCCTAAAAGTTTTAATTTTTTGTAAATATATGAATATTCCTTTTATTTTGCCCCTTCTAAAATTTTTTACTTAATTAATTCTTATAAATCCTTTATTTAATTAGATGTTTAAATAATAAAGATAGATAATATGTTGTGCATATATATGTTTTTTGAGTTTTGATTATGAAATGTTCATTTCCTTTTACATATTGTGATTTTTATTTAAATTTTTAAGTAAAAGTAAAAGTCAGAAAATATGTATTATTCTTCACATAAAGTTAACAAATACGTATTGGACTTTCTCATAAAAAGAGCCTAGCTCCATCCTTAAGTTCAAAATATGTCTTTAGAAATTGAATATTTATAAAAATATTTATAGATTATCGCTAATAAGAGAACCTAAGAATTAAATTCAATTGATCACGACGTATGTAAAGGCACTCAGGATAACCTCAATACTAACATAAAGTTATGAAAGTGAAGTACTAGGAATCTAGGATACGGAAGCGCTACTTTGTAACTAGGGAGCCCTTTGCCATGTTCACAAAAGAGGTGAAGCATCTCATGGTCACGAACTTATTTTTCCGAAATTATTGGAGAGCCATACGTTAAATTCTAAACAGTTTAGTTTAATTACCGGAAAACTGAATGTGATGGATTCTGAAAAAAATAAAAAAATAAATAAAGAAGAAGAAATTCCTTCTCATTTTTAGAAGATTAAATTCTCTACTAATTAATTAACTTTTCCATATTCTAACACATGGTTCCCTAACTAGTAAAATGTACAGAGAAATTTGGCTAAAAACTTCCTTACTGATTTGACTTTCTCATATTTTCACACATGATTCTTCAGTAATTACATGTACAAAAATAACTTGGTTGTGAATATGGGACTATCCACCTCTTTCGTGAGCATGTTAAGAGTTTCCTGTAAATAGAAATGAAGATGGAGCTCACAAGAACAAAGGGGCGGAAGCAAATTTCTTCAAAAAAAAAAAAGAAATGCAAAAGGGAGAGTCTTGGAACAACTGGGGACATGGTGCCCTTGCTGATGGACTTTCAAGTACATAGCAAAGTTTGTTTAGTGACTTTGGTGTACATGGACTATGTTTGGCTTTGTCTCCTATATGATTAAGGTACTTTAAAGGGGGCGCGTGATAGTGTCACTTGATAATATTTTCCTTCTGATACTTCTTGTGTGCCCAAACGCCAGCTCCAAACGGTACCTTGTTGCTGGGTTCCAATACTAGCAAACAGTGCTCCCACAATGTGGTCTATGCTATGCATGAGTGGATAATAGAGACAAGAGCTCATTGGATATGCTGATGCTGATTAGGAAAAGACTCAAAACCATACTGTTCATGCGGATATAACCCTCACAAATAGTATGCTAAGCTAAAATGGTGACCAATGCACAAGACTCTCACTTGATAGAATTTAGGAGAGGTAGTTATACGCAATTTTACCCTTATAAGCGGAAAAGTCATTTTCAAGTCTTAAACCTGTGACCTCTAAATCACAAGACATTATCAATACTATTATTGCATCAACACTCACCCTCTAAATAATATGCTAAGCTAAACTCCCGAAAAAAAAAAACAACATATGTGGTCCACTATATTAAAATACTATACGGTTGCATAAAAGTCTATACAGTTAAAAGTGTGTAAGCCCATCAATTCTCCTCCTAAAAACTATACTACGTTTACTGTTTGGACAACATAAACACTTCAGCTTATAATGCTTATTCCAAACACAGGGTAATAATAGGAATAAAGCATTTGTCTCCCTCTGATATATACTCCGTTTTATCCATATAACGGTGTCAAGAATCAACAAACTAAAATTCCTTAACCTACCAACAAAGGTGCTAGGAAAGTAGTTCTGCCATGGAAAGACTGAGCAAGGAGCCATACTTCTGTGATAACCCCAGCAATAGCATATTCTCTGCTCCGCCAGAGACTCCTCCAAGTCCATGTACACCATTGCAGAATCCACAGGAAAAGAAGCAGCAATCTGTTGAGGAAGAAGAGGAAGAAAAGGAAAGAAAGGTAGATACTTTGTTGGATCTGAATGTCTGTGATGATGATTCTGCTCTTGGTTGCAGTCCAGAACCAGAAGGACCAGAACTCAATCTCATCACTTGTTTGGATATGGATTCAACTAAGGCTAATTCATCAGAAAACCCTCTTGGTTCTGATGTAGAGCCAAGAGTGTTCTCTTGCAACTACTGCCAGAGAAAGTTCTACAGTTCACAAGCACTAGGGGGTCACCAAAATGCTCACAAGAGGGAGAGGTCGATAGCGAAAAGAGGGCACCGGTTCGGAACACAGATGATGGCCTCAGCAGCGGCCTTTGGCCTTCCGCTTATGCATAACCACCGCTACGTAAGCATGGCTTCGCTACCGCTCCATGGTGCTTGTAGCAATAGAGGTCTTGGAATTCAGGCACACTCCATGATCCAGAAGCCTTCTCATATTGTTTCCTCTAATGGGTTTGGAAGCTCTAATGGACACCATCATGGTTGGTCAAGACCCCTTATTGATCAACAACCTGGAATAGCAAAGCTAGCTATGACAGATTTTCACAGAACAACATCAGCATTATCATCAAGAGGCAGTGTTGGTAGGTTTGAAGTGGTAAATACTATGATGAATTCTGCAGCAAATAAAGAAATCAGTGGATACATGGTTAATAGTGGAACTCGTTTGAAGACTAATCATCAAGAAGAAATGAAGCACCTTGATTTGTCTCTCAAGCTCTGAGCATGTACTTGGCTTATTATAATCTTTGGATCAATGTTCAGTATTCCTAGATCAGTAGAGTTTAAGATTTTTGCAAAATTTCTTTTAACCACTGTGTGATATAATATTGTGTATATTTTTGTTTTTTGGAGGATCAAAGTTCGTTACCTGTTAATGACTTCAGATATTTTCAACTCCAGTTAGATGAGGCGCATCATTGAGTTGAAGCTATAAGTTTGTTAAGTCATTTTCTTCCAGAGATTTTTTCTTTCCTATTCTGTCAATAGATAAGTGAATCTAATATGGGGTATTTTCTAAGTTCCTATAACTCTGGTTAGTCTCAAGTCTGAATTAGAATCTGCCACAACTGGTTGTTCCATTTTCATAAATCAAATTAGCCTTACTTAAATCATCCACAATTAGAATTATATTTTTTTTATAACCATAATGTGAAATTTAATCTGTGAAATGACGAAGACATAAAATTAACTCCCACTCTTCCTTAAGAGGTTGAGGATCGCAAATATAAGAGTAATATATCTGATCGGCTTGCCCTATGCTTGTGCTCGGAAATCTTTTCAGAGTAAGTTGTTTCCAATATAATGTTCTCACCCCATAATTAGAAGCACATTCATGATCATAAATTCCTAACACACAATTCATTGTTTAGCCAACTAATCCATATAGATGCAAACTAATTAATCCCCATGAAATATGTAATGCCACGTTTTTCATTATACATTCTGAACAAATATAATAATAACAACAACAACCACTAAACCTTGTCCTTCTAAGTAGGGTCGACAGGTGATACTATATTGAAAAATCTGAATATTCATTGAAATTTATATTCAGGATTATTTCTTCCGAGACAATAAGAATCGGTTACATGAATCACAATAGAAGGACAAGGGCCAATGGCAAAGTGACTCCATTAATAAACATTTTAATTATTGTCATTATAACAAAGACCAAAATAGTGGGTTGGGAACTGGATAACACTATGAAAACATATATTATCTGATGAAAGAAAATAAGAAATGAAACTGTTTCTTTGTCCACACCTGAATGGAGCATCAGAAAAAGACTTGCTCTATTATTAAGGTTTTAATATAGGAACACATCTTTGTCCTATGTGTGGTTTCATGTACTAGGTCACCATCATCCAGTGGCCTCAAATCTAGGAAAGATCCTTGTGTGTTTATATCTAATAGTATAATAACAAATCTGCATAACACTGCAACTAATTGCATTAAGGACAAAGGGATTTGTGTTTAAATAATAATAAGCAAACGTGGCTGTTAGTCATCAAAACCTGCCCTGATGCCGTCCCAATTGCACACCTACAAGCAAAACCAAATAGTACAAATTGTTTTTCGCATGGTTCGATCCAAAAGCATGACTTTCATCGCCCTATATCTGCTACTGTCACGACATGTGAATCTATCTTTTTCTGATCTTTTAGTCCCCTTTTCACAAGCGCATGCATAACTAATACTCAAATGTTATTCCTAGATTTTCGGGTGTGTTTGGTTTATAGTTTATAAACTATGCTTTGGTCTAACCAAAAACAATTTTTTTCATTTATGCTCAAATCACGGTTTGAGACTTAAAATTATGTTAAAATATCATTCAGTCGTTACTTTGCCAAACATATTAAAATGAATTAAAATTCAATTTGTAACCTTCTAGCTATGATTAAGTGTACAAACTGAAATCCAAACATGCTATTAATATCTAATGCCATAAGCCTTACACCTTTCTCTTTGGGAAAAGAAAGAGCGAGAAAAGATATTGAGAAATGTATTTTTCGCTTTTGTTGTATCAAAAACAAGGGTGCAAAGGTTTGGAAAATTGAAATTAAGTGTAACAATAACAAAAGAAAAATGTTCAAGCACTAGAAATATTTACTAGAATTGAGTTGATAGAATAGTGTGACATTATTGATTATTAGATGAATGAGTAAGCCATGCTATTTTATTTCATCAAATAACCCCTTATTTTTTAAATCAACAATTCTAGCAAAAATTTTGTAGCTGACTAGCACCTCTCAAAACAAAATTCTAACTAATAACTATTAGAGTACAAAACAATAGCTAAGAGAATGAGGAAACCAAAGCCATCCTACTAATCCAGTTATACACCAGATATTTGATACACGAGACTAGGAGGTTTTCCATCTTATCACAACTTCGGTTAATTGATTCCATTCTAACGCCATGAGGACCCATAAATTAAAGAACTCCTTGAGTTTGCATTGACAAGAAAAGCATAAATCAAAGTTGTACAACTGTTTCATGATTCATTTCTAATTTCACAGAAAGAATGGACACACTAGTACCCCACAATATAATTCTTCTGGAGAAGCTAGATACCATGAAGTCCTCATTCATTCAAATTAACTGCCCGATTGACGAGGGAAGAGTGAGAGCTCAGGCATAAACAATAATAGTATCGGAATTCAAATGGACATTTAGAAGCATGCAGTCTTGATTGCTGAGAGAGCACGGTGAGGCATGCTCTCGTGGATTTTCTTATGGGGGCAGCAAATTATTTGATCTATATTACTATTAGTTGTAAACAACTACGGTATGAAGTCCTTTCCCAGAGTGGAATATCATGCTTCTTGGTGATGTTGCAGGAGTTTCTTGGCACCGAGACTGAGTCCAACCTTTGAATAACACAAATATGCAAATTCAAATACAGGACAAGTGGAGCATGCAATTTTAAGTAAGAGTCAATCTTCCTCTTTTCTTTTCTTTTTTGTTAAAAAAAAAAAAAATTCTTTTTCATATGCAAAATTTCATGAGCTCCCATCTTTTTCATAGACTTTCACTTCATCACCAGGAAAATGTTTCCTAAGTGACAAACTGATGGATGAACCTAGTCATGGTTCAGTTGACAGATGGACAACAGTCCTGTAATTCTGATTTGAAGAATAATCATTCCCCGAATTAGAATTAAGAATTACTTATTAATGAAAATCCAGCATAAAAACTAATCCGTACTTCACCAAACAAAATCAAGAAACAAGATAGATAAGGAAGGAAGTACTTCACGAGTCCAGCATCCTAATGAGAAATTAACAAATGGTGGCTGTGGCCCCATGAAAACTCGCATCAATCCATTCACCACCATATCTAGGATTCCATCACAGACTATTATTTCACACCAAAATTGTAATTATTTACATATAAAAATAACAACCTAACATATGTAGCGAATATGAGTCCTACCATGATGGGATTCTTCGAGATGCAAAAGGATGGAATGCTACAAGATACAAAAGGCACCAAAATAAGAATTCAAATCAATTCAAGCTGGACAAAGCCCAATCAGAAGTTAGCAACTACTTCCCCGGATAAATCACTATTCATTCAGACAAGTTAGCAACCTTAAAAGAAGCTTTGCTCATTGTATGCCAACATTAACAGAAAAAGGGGAAAAGAAACCTAAAAGACATGTCATCTTATCACCAATATCAACACATTTCATGTGCATATATCACCAATAAAGCACAATTAAAGAATGGAGAGTGGATTATGAACCCAGAACACAAATGCAAGGGCATCACAAAATAGACAAAGCAAAAATGTGATCATCGTGAGGATAGGAGTTATTTAGCTAAAACATGATGCTCTATTACTCAAGACAGAAGTCACAACATTTTAATTTAATACCTAACACGCGGTTTAGCTTACCCTTACTAATAATGTCACGTCAAAAGAAAGTTCTATAGGTGTGGCACCAGTTTGCTGAGTACTTAAACCTTACAGCCACTTCTCAACCTCAAAAATGAATTTACACTTTTATTTGTTACTAACTTTCCTGATAATTTTCTAAATTTCTTCCACTAAAATCTCCAAACATAAATATGTATCCAACACCACAATGCATGTATAGGACTCCTATTCACACTTGGGACATTTGCATGATTGTATCAAATAAAGAAAATGATGTAAACAATACAAATCATTTTAATTAATTTCAATCCTATCCTTGTTCATCGTATAATCATCAAAGTTTATCGCGATCGCATTACCGTTGTTGCAGACCAAAACAAAAATATTATTGCTCAACAATCTTAAGGTGTATGTGCATCAAATAAAGAAACTGATGCAAAATACTACAAAGCAAAAGAATAACAAAAGAATTTTAACTGGAGAAGCTAATTCCTACAATGGCAAAATTAAGTGTTTACATCAATTCTTAGTTGCCAAGCTTACCAGCCTACTTTTCCACAAAAGACTTGAGTCTATCCATCCACCGCAGAAGTTCAATCCTATCCTTGTTCATTATATAATCATGTAAGAAAGCAGAGAGTTCATTATTTACTCCTCTTGCGACCAAGTACTCGCGAAAATTTTCCTGAACCTTAGTATTCAGGTTCCTGGAATCAACCATTGAAACACATAAGTGTTATCAACAAACCAGCATTAAGGAACTGAATAACTTCAAAACAGTTAGGGCTTTGTTATAAGTTTTGTATAACTAAACTTGCATAGTTGAAATGTGAATAAGAAGCTTTTCGCCATTAAACTCATGAGCAAAATTGAAAAGTTCGGCTTGATTCTTCTCGGCCAAACAAGCAATAAATACAACAAGAGGTAAAGGTGAAAATGTCAGTCGAACCTGAAATCAGGTCCCAGGTAAGGCCTAGCTGGCATCTGTCCATGCCTTAATACGTAAACTTTCTCAACATCTAAACAATCTGGCCATGCCGAGCAGACAAATTCCAACACATTGCCACCGTCCCCCTTCGATATATCAACAAGTAGACTGAGGTGAAGACGCACATTCACTGCAGAACTGTCGTCCACAGGAACGTGTTCATACCCATCAAACATGGTAGCTTCAATTTTGATATCTTCCCTGTCCCCAAATTTCCCTCTAATCGTAACCACCTGCTCACCCGGCCGCTCTTCAACCGTAAACGAATTGAATTCAGTCGCAGGCTGCACAATTTAGAGGGGGAAAAATCTTAATGAAACAGGGACTAATACTTATTGAATCCCAAACTACTTGATTGAGAATAAGAATAATAATAATTATGTTTCATGTGGCATTACTCCAATTATGTAGCATTTTATTGGCTGCCGATTATAGTGAATCATATTTTAAATGTTTATCACGAAATCAGCATTGAAAAAATGCTTGATATTGATAACACATCCTTCGTACCATGCCCATCAATACCACAGCAACTCCTTAAAGTGTACACCACAAAAAGTAGTTACAAGTAGCTCAACAAACCTAACTGTGCACTAACGACTCTAATTGACTACTAACCGAAATAACTAATTATAATAGACATAACTAACTATTATAAAAGAATCTAAATAGTGTTAGTAATGATATTAAATTGCAGATAATTTCATTATACCAAAAAACTGAAAAAAAAAAATGATAGAAGGAATCAAAATTGTATACATTATCCTTATTTATTTACAACTGAAAGATTATTAAAAAAAAAAAAAAGAAAAGTTGTAGAAGGAGAGTGGGAACCTGTTGTGGTGGCGCGTACTCGGACTGGTACTCGATCTCGTTTCGGAGTATTCGCAAAATGTTGGATTCAAAGGGTGACTTGGTCACTGCCTCTGCTGCGTAATCTCTGCTTCCCAAACGCAAGGGACCAGAGAGACCGTTCCTCAGTGTTCCAACAATTGACGAAGATGATGAAGAACAGTTCCATTTCCACCTATGCGCTCTTTGAAGCGTTCGAATCAGGCCAGCCATTTATTCAAATTTCAAAACCACACCATTGAAAATGAAGGCGGAGGAGGGGAAGGGTTTAGGCCTGGCCTTCAACTACACCGGAATAAACGGCATCACGGAGAGTGTGTGTAGAGCGGTAAACGACATTGCGTTCTGGATCCTAAAAGTGGGCCAACGAAGAAGGAGTAGGCCCAACTGCTAATCTGATTACACGTATATGATATCCTTAAACCCACGACAAAAACTAATAATAAAAATAATATTCTGAAGCCCAAAACAAAAAAAGGTTTAAAATTCAAAATAAAACTGAAAACTCCTAGAATATGAGAGAATATAAGAATCAACATCAAAGGACAAAGAAGCACAAGGAAAGGGGAGAAAAAAAAAAAAAGCACAACACAATAGATATTGATTCACATTCTACAACAAACAGCCAAGTTTCACTAGAGAGATATGGCGACGTCTCTAATGTACCAGACTTAGCTTGGTGCATCATGCACCTTGTAATTCAAGTGCAAAGATGTGTTAGTATACTAATACACCAA
This sequence comes from Pterocarpus macrocarpus, assembly GCA_031439585.1. Classification (NCBI taxonomy): domain Eukaryota; kingdom Viridiplantae; phylum Streptophyta; class Magnoliopsida; order Fabales; family Fabaceae; genus Pterocarpus; species Pterocarpus macrocarpus. The sequence goes on from CM062514.1 coordinate 38,470,628, forward strand.
ATATATTGTGATACATCATAAAAGAAGCTTTTTCTCCATCAACATCTCATTTTGATTCACCACCAATATCATCCAACCACTGCCTCTCGATCACTACTCCAGCCACTAACCTCCGCTCCAGCCTCGCTCTATACTATTGCCCTCTAATCACTACTCTAGCTACTAACCCCTTGCCCCTAGCCTCACTCTCCACCATCACCCCAATATCACCCACTCCTTCATCTAGGCGTTACTCTAAATCACCATGTTGTGGACTCAATTAGGACCAACTCCAATGACATCGTCTCGAGCTTGAAGTGTTGCTCATGCAGCTGCAACAACAGGGATTGGTAGTTTGGGTGCTTCGAGTCCTATGAAATGACATTTTCTTTATCTTCGTCTTCATCGTCGACTTCGTCTTTATCTTCATGAAGTAATTTTCATCTTCTTCGACATCAGCATGATTCTCTGGCAAGGCACGGGGCAAGTAATGGTGGTTTGATGGTGGTGAGGCTAGGTGAGCGATGGTTCACAGCCTTTGCGGTAGTGGCTGGTAGTGCTACTCTATTAGGGGAAAAGAAATTGTGGGAAATTAAGGTGCATCAAATATTGTTAGTGTATTAGTATGCGGCCACATCTTTGCTCTTGGATTACAAGGTGCATGATGCACAAGCTAAGTCTAGTGCATCAGAGATGTTGCCTAAGATATAGTTCCAAACAAACTTAACAACTTTAGTTAATATTCTGCTGTGCCAGAGCTATTGCCAGCAGAGAGGGAGATGGTGGTGTGGTGGTGGTGCGGTGGCACTAGGAGCCTTGACTAGTGACAATCTTGCGAAGAGGGAGTAGGGTAAGGGGAGTTCCAACTGTAGTGCGTAAAGTGAGGAGGAGAAATTGATTTGTAATGATAATTTTGTAATTCTTTTAATTTTTAGTTTTCTTGGTCAACTTTAATTTTTATTTTCACTTTAATTTTTTCAATCGTGAATTTAATTTTTAATTTTGAAAATAACCTCTTTTTGTTTGGTATAGAAATGGATTGGATTGTTGTGATTAGCTTTTGGGTTGATAATATTGCAAGTTGAATGATGATGTCTTTAAAAGGATTTTTTGTTGCAATTTTTCTAAAGAAAAAATAAATAGATAAATGGGTAAACAAACCAGTTTGATTACCTGTTAGGCTATCCTATTTATTTTTTGAGTTAAATAAATCGGACTAAAGTTGACCAAAAAAATAAATAAATAAGTCAGATATAAAATGAATTGATTTAAATGTGCTAAAATTTTTGAAACCCATCCACTCAATTTTAACAGGTAAACAGGTCAGCCCAGCAAGTTTGGCCTATTTTAATAGCCCTATAATGACTTACAACCTTATTTATATATAGCCTACTTTAGGCTAACAGCTTTTGTTAGCACAATGTTACATAATTAAGATTATTTATTATAATTATTGTTGTGATTTATCAAAATTTAAGAAATATAATTGGAGGCTTTGAGTTGTAGAAAGATCATACTGGAACTAGATTCAGTTAGTGCTATTGTGCTAATTCAGAAAACTCTAGATAGAAGACATCCATATGCAAATCTCATTCATAGGATCCAAACTCCTCTTGGTAGAGATTGGGAAGTTCAGCTTAGACACATTTATAGAGAAGCAAATCGTGTGGCAGATTGGTTGGCTTCGTTAGGTCACTCTTTGATGCTTGGGTTGCAATTTTATTGTGTTTCTCCTAGTGCACTTAGTTTTATTATCTCTGAGGACAGTAGAGGGGTGGTTCTGCCATGCCTTATAGTTTAGTATCTCTGTTTTAGTGTTATGATCTCTGAGGAAAGTAGAGGGGTGGCTCGCCATGCCTTATAGTTTTGTTTTGTTTTTTGGGCCCTTGGCCCCATTTTACCACTCAAAATAATAATAATAATAATAATAATACCACATCATTTTAACAATAATATATAAATTTTTAACTATTTAGGTATTCAATTTTTTTCTTTTAGCAAATAAACCAAATTTAAACTTACAAAAAGGCCTCTTAACCAAATAAATTAAGTTGAAAAAAAAATTATTTTATCTAACAAACTATTCTATTTATTAAGATGGCAAAACGGGTTCCACTTGCCAGGTTGACCTGTTGACCCATCAAAAATAGTAGTTGATTTAGACTATTTAGGTTGCCAAAAAAATTTTCAGCCCGCCTAACTCGCGAGTTAAGGTGAGGTGGGGCAAGTGGACTTGGCCTATGGGTTAGAGACATTTTTTTCATAAAAAGTTCATAGAAATTTATCAATTTGTGGACTTCTTATTATTTTTTATAGTTAATTATTATATATGGAATTCTTATTCACACATCCTAATTAGTTAATTATGTTTGTATTTGAATTTGGATACAAATTATATAGTTTAAGTATTTTTTAAGTTTATATGGATATTATTCTATTGTGTTTAAGTGAATTTTTTATTAAATATATATTTTTTAATTTTAAAATTCTTTTAGATGATTTAACTTATTAAAAAAATTAAAATAAGTTTTTTTTTAGGGCCAACCCTCTAACCTGCTCACAAACGAGATAGGCTGACATGTCTAACCTATTTTACTAAGGCGGGTCAGGCCGCCTTGCCCCGTTTTATGTGGGCTTTTGGTGAGTTAGGGCAAATTGGCCCATTTTGCTATCTATACTATTCAATTATTATTATTTAAATATATAATTAAAAATTTATGATATGAATACAATTTGCTAAATAGACTTGTCCACAAAAAAGAAGCCTTTAACATATAATTGATAGGGTTCAAGCTAGCAATTTGCAAAATAAATAAAGTATAACCTTAACATCTTTCTATTTTATCCACGATGATGTCATGAATGCTTTTTTAGAGGGTTTACTTATTAGAACATTTTAGAAGACTCTAGAGAAAGGTAGAAAATTGCAGAAGATATAAACGGTATGTGTCTAAGGTCGTGACAATGGACTTTGCTCCGTTCCTCTTCTCTCGTCTCTGAGGAATTGATGTGGACTACAGCTAAAGAATATTTGGATTGAATTTTGCGAATAGGAAAAAAAATATTTTTAAATTAATATATAAAAACAAGTAACATCTAATAAAAAGCTTATAATTTAATATTCTATTTTTTATTTCAAAAAATTGTTAAATTTGAGAATATTTAATATTTGCATAAAATAAAATAAGTATTCTCTTATATTTTTCTTCCTTCTAAAACCTTATATTCCAAATGTATACTTAAAACCTATCCTTGTGATGGGCCTTTTTTCTTTAAAAAAAAAAAAAATTACCTTTTTAATCTTTAGATAAAGCACCTCTACAAGAGACTACCTTAAAGAAACCATCCCAAAAGGAAAAAAAAAACAAACCTAAATTATAAATTAGTATATTCCAAGTGATAAGTAATCTTGATTAGAGGTATCAAAGTAAGTTGGCCCACTCTACTAAGCCCTAGCACACATGGGTTTGGCCCAAAAATTAACGCTTATAAAAAAAAGCTCACATGGGCCAATAGAACTTGTGCCGGCCCATGAATTAACCTATTTACAAAATGGCGACATCCTAAATGCACTATGTCAAGTTTGGTGCTTGATACACCACTTTATCAAATGGTGCAGATAGAGAGATATAATTGTACACCAATACTTTGTTACACATGTTAGAATTCTCATATCCTCTCTCTCTCTCTCTCTCTCTTTCTCTCTTCAACATTCTAACTTCACATCGGCTTCTTCCTCGCCGAACACTCAGCATCCGCCTTTTTCCTCACCACCGATATTCCTATGAGGTGCAGCAGTGGCACTAACTACCCTAATGTGGCTTGTTCATCAGTATAAGTCAATCAACTAGTAATTTTAGCTACTCACTTAATTGCACCTCACATCTTTGGTATCTCCTTGACTTATGTCTTGCTAATTAAAATGGGTGTTGGAAAAGGACAATTCATAGTGAGTCTGACAGGTGGGTTGCAAAGGATCGGTCAAATGTTGCTAATAAAGGCCAAGTTTTTATAATGGAGCAAGAGCTAAAGAAGTTGTATGAAATTGTTACTTCCATTCATGACGGCATTATCTTCAAGAAAAAGAAGAAGAAATGTAGGACCTCAACAAAACATTAGAACAACCAATGGGTTGCAAGATCTTCTTTGAAGGGGGGAAAAAGTCATCTAAAAGAAAGGTAAATATTAGTTGCTGGCACCTAGACCTGTAAGAGCTTGTGCTACAATATTTAGGTGAGCCCCACGCAACTAAACCAATGTTGCTATGGTGTGTATGTTGCCAGCCCTTTTTCACTGTCAGCCTGACCACCTTAGTAGCAGCATGTGTAGTGGCGAGAGCGACCTTGGTGATGGTGGTGATGCATTGGCGATGGTAGAGGAGGGATCAACAACACAAGATGGTGTTATGAGAAAGAAAGAGAGGGAGAAAAAAAGGGAGAGAGAGAGAAAGTATGTGTGAAAGTGATGAATTTTAAAGTATATAAGCAGTGATTAGTTGTATACATGCACCATCAATCTTGAACATCAAATTTACAGGGTGTGTGATGCACCATATCTAGTGCAATGCAAAGTAAAATGCGCCTTACAAAATTTTAAACTTTACCGACTTCTTAAATGGGTTGGCCCAATCACTCTATAGACTAGCCCACTAAAAAACTTTAAATAGATTTCTAACCTACTAAAAAAAACAAAAAATCTAACTCATCTATGGGTAAAACCCAACCCATCCTTTTTTAAAAAAAAAATCCTTATATAGTACCATAATTCTTAACTACTAGCTATTTGAAGTTTTAAACTAGAGGACCACTCTAATTATAGCTATAAGTGACCCAAAAAATGAGAGCTATCAAGTATTAAGGGCTTGTTTGGGTAAATAGCTCATTTAAGCACTTATATTAAAGTACTTCTAAAAAATAACTTATGAATAAATTTTTTTATATTTGGATTGTAGTAATAGAAGTATTTGTTTAGAGTATTTTAAAAAATGTTTCTTTGAGAAGTTAGATATTTTAATTTCCTAAAAAGTATTAAAAATGACCTTTTAGGAAGCAATAAACTTCATAGCCAAACAGGACAAAAGGTTAAAAATGTGACTTTTGACTTTCAAAATATTGAAAAAAGTCGTAAGTGATGCTATCCAAACATACCCTAAGCATTATATGTTTCAATATGTGGATTCAAATCATTTGCATGGACTATGTGTCCTTTTTGTGCTACCGGAATGGCAAAAGGACTTCTACCACTATAAGATCACCTCCGAATTTTTTAATAACACTTTTATTAAAATGTTATTGCTGAATTTTTATGAAAATAATAAAAAGAAAAAGAATCACATGTTTACAAAATAAATAACCAATTGAGTGGCTTTTACACTCTACTACACAAACTTTGTCCTCAATTATCAATACAACCTCTTATATGTTCGCTTTTTGCAATCTTAACTAAAGTTTAGTGAAATGGGATTCAACTCATTTGCTTATTACATTATTACATTAAGAAACTTTGGTAATCTAACTTTCATTGCAACAACCTAAATGAAATATTAGCTAATTCTAAATTGTGAAAGATAAGGAGAAATATCCATAATCAATTTCTAACTTAGATAACATCTAGTCGAAACTCTAAAGACAAGGAAGAAAAAGCATTTGGAGATATTAGAAACACGATTTAATCCTTAGAAGCTTAAAGATTGTTACTTCAAGGTGATCGTTTAGGTGGTCCTTCCATGTTTTGATTGCTACATGGTTTACCTGGACATTACAAAAAAAAACTCCTTATTCATTAATTCTACATAATGCCCCTCGACCACCACTCCTATCCTTTCTCCACCGTCGTGCCTCTGACCACCATTGTGACCACCACCAAGCTAGCACTATACCTCCATGCCTACACTACCATTGCCACTAGCCACCATCTCTGCCACCTATCATTGGTGTCCATCTCAATTTCACTTACCCTCAAGTAAATTGTAACTAAGGAATAAGTAGGCAAGTCTTACTCAAGCATTTTATCAAACATTCAACATACAATAATTTAAAGTTTTATTGTTAATGTTGCAAGAGAAAATCCTTCACACCCAACTAAAAACACAATTCTTCTCCTCATAAATCCTTTGAACTCAATATAGCAAGTAACACTATAAAGCCAATCACAAAGAAATTGATTTATTTTTTAAATATAAAATAAAGATATAGGAATGAAGGAACTGATGGAAACATATAGCCACCAACAAAATATTTGCTGAAAACATAGGGTCCAGTTTCCCTACCTTATCCATCCCTCTAATTAATTTTTCCTTCTTCACTCTCTAAAATAAACACCTTCCCCTCCTCCCCCCCCCAACAAAAATCAAAGTCACATGTCTATGTGAATTAGCTCTTTGGCTTCTAGCACTTACTTTGTTAAAGAGCTAATACACATAGAGAAACAGTTTTCTCCACTTACTAGCCATTTGCGACTCTGCCACTGCTCATGACTTTGGCGGAAGAGAAATTGTCTTCTCCACTTGTAAAGCCGCTATAGTTGTCACAACGATTGTTGTCACCTCGGCGTTTACCACCGCCACTTTTCTTGAAAGACTTCTCACTCGCCCATGCTAGAGGCGTCACCATGACAAAAGACACCCTTTGTCCTTCTGTGTTTGCTTCGTGTTCTTCATCCACTATCACTAAGCCCACATTTGCCTTCTTTTGCATTTCTACATCATTTGCAGACTTTGCGGCATGACCGTTGTGCACATCATAGCTAACATCGTCGCCATAGCTCTCGTTTTTTGTCTCTGCCTCCTCTGGACTCGCCATCGTGCCTTCTTGTTAAAGTTGACCTTTCTCTGCCACATACATGTTATACCACACATCGCTATAGGCCCACAATCCTCTACTCCCTCTTCTTGCTTTCTCCTTCCTTAGCTTTGCTTATTTGGTGGTGGGTTTCCTCATAGTGGCTTCCTCCATTATTCTTCTCTAATCTGTCGATGCATCCTTCAATTCAGTGTAAGACCTCCATAATCGAAGAGGCAAATGAAGCGGTTCACTCCTTCTTTTTCTCCATTTGCTTCTAGACCGAATTGATCACCATTACCAGGTTGTTGATCCTCTGTTCCATGCTTGTATGTACCATGGAAGCTCTTCCTAGGATCAGCGAAGGCTTCTAATACCAAATGTCAAACATTGGTAATCAAAAATCTCAAAGAACTATTCTTTATTCCAGAATTAAGTGCTATGCATAAGGTACGACCTCTGAACATGGGGCCACGTGCTGATGTAGCCCCTAGAGTCACCACACACCATCAGCAACTTTACCCTTAGTTTTTGTCTTCTCCTACATGCCGTTACCTACAAAGATGTGTTGTGTTGCCACCTTGACTAATATCGGCCTTTTCGCTCGCACGTCATCACAATTGTCGTAGCAGCATTTAGGTCTTGGTCACCAGTTCCCCTTCTTCTTACCTCTTTTCTATTGATTCCATTACCAATGCTAAGTGTCATTGTCTTTCCTTGTGCCTCCATTGAAGAGACACCACTGGTCACCACAAATGGATCATTGGTAGTCATTTCGCCATATCCTCCGCCGTCTTCTTGCAAAGGATCTTTCTTCCTATACTTCACGCTATCATTGCTAGTAGCGCTATCAGTGATATTGCCATCGTCGTTGGTAACGTTAGGTTGAGCAGCAGTTGCCTCGCTACCTTAAACAATACCGTGTCAGGTGCCACATGCAAACCCATCGTATTGGTCACCCAATTGTTCTCTCCTTTGTCTTCTTCTTCTCGCCAAGGGTGGTGCGACCCTCATTTAAGAGCATCATTACGGCTTTCGATTTGTTTGTCACATTGGTGTCTCGCTGCCACTGCAAATTTCTCCTTTGGAATCTAATGAAAAGCATTAGCCTATGGCCATCACAAACTTTGCACATCGCATGTTTGGGGTGTGTACCTTCCATCATCGGAACCAAACAAGATGGCTTCCTCCAAGGCCAACTTCCACCTCCTGGAATCTTTGTGCCTCTAGTGTCCCATGCATGAGATAGAGATCCCATGTCTGCCATAGCCAAGAACCTACATCACCACTATCAAACATAGGAATTAGAGATTTCTCCCTAATCTCTTGTTTAACACTTTTTTCTTCCTCATCACAAATTGCTCTCACAAATTCCCACCATTTGGCCTTTAGGTTGTCTCTTTTCTAGCACCAGTACCAGTAGTATTCCCAGTTGCTAAGGGTTGCTACCACCTTCAGTATCCATTGCACTTGCGAAATTTCGTAATTAAGAAAATATACCCACACCCTTCTTAGCAAGCGGCGGACATCGTTTTCCATTGCATGTTGAAAGTGCTTCCCTTCCCTAATGCTTCTCAACCATGCTAAAAATTCCTCACAGGCTCCTAGAATTGAGAGCTCTGATACTAGTGTTAAAACTGGAATTAGAAATTAGTGTTTATTCAAGAATTACAAGATACAGAGGAAACTTTAGAGTTCTCTAACTCTTCCAAGACTCACTAACAAAATTATCAAAGACACTAACTAATTCCCTCTTTCCTTTATTTATAGCCAACTTACTTCCTGACTAACTAATTTGAACTAACAAACAGGGTCCTAACAGAAGAAGCTGAGAAGATAGAGAAGGATTCAGGGATGATTTGGTAATTATAAAAATAAAATTATGTTATTTAGTAAATATATAAAATTTATCTTTTGTTAATCTGAACCATCCATTTAATTAATTTTTTGATCTAATGGTAAGAACTAGAGGACCACCATATGGTCCCAAACATATGGGGATTAATATATCAACCACCATTCTAAAGTGCCTAAATAATTTAAAAACACTGGAGAATACACTTTATTTTTTCTTAGCAACAATATTGAACACTCATTATAAAGTGCATGGGTAGGAATTCAAGTTATTAACTTTACAAACACCAAGAAAAATGGTACTTCCTCCATCCATTTATAAATATCTTTTAAGATTTTGATACACAAATTAAAGAATTATTAAAATTACATAAATATAGAAAAAAAAAATTAGACTATTTTCACAAAATTTTCATTTTTAGAAAATTATAAAATATTTATTACGAATAGTTGAATGAATAAGAGCAAGGATAAAATTTTAAAAAGTTAATTAATACTATCTTAAAACTCTCAAATGATAAATAATAGTGACAAAAAATTTTTACTAAAAAGACAGATATAAGTGGACAGAGAAAATAGTAACTTTTTGTTTTCTTTTTCAATTTTTCAATTGACAAGAATAAGGCATACTTCAATTCTCAAAATTGTAATCTTCAAAATTTTCTTATTTAATTCAATTCAAAATAAAAAACAATTTTCCTTTTCATCAAAATAGAAATGAAAAAAATTATATTAGGAGTAAATTAGTGATAAGAATTTGAATAATTTAAATGAGATCTTAGATTTAAATATATGTAAATAAAAAGAAAAAGAGTGAAAACACGATGGAGGCACCGAGCGGACGAATCAGTACCGACTTCGGCGATGATTCGGAGAATATTGAAAAGGAACCCGCAAAAGTTGGCTGGTTCGGATAAGAGAGGAATTGCGCCTTTGTTTATGCCTTCTCTTTAACCGGGCCAGACTATTTCTTCAATTCAATGGAAATGGCAAAAAGCAACTCCAATATTGATGGGTTTTCATGTGATAGAAGGAGAGGACTTGTTGGATTGGAGTCCAAACAATAAAGGAGTTGGGCTTGGCCCTTGAATAATCCAGCTTCAACCCACCAATGTAACGAGTTACATGGGTTAGGGATGAAGAAGCCCATTAAGAAGTGGGCTAAAATTACATGGGCCTAGTCAAAAGGGTCGGAGGGCAGTTTATGAATTTAGGGCCAATTTAATAATTATAATGTTGACTCTTTGGAGCACTACACAAATTCAAATGGAGATAACACTTATAAAAAAAATACATAACTCTTATGTTCCTATTGTCAAATAAGGATTAGTCTTATAAATAATTTAAATGAGTTGAACTTACAAAGATACATTGTCATTTGATTAAAAAAAAAAATTGTATTCAGCTAGAAAAATTAGTATTACTCTAACTTAAATTTTGTTTTTTGAGAAATACTTTTTGTGGTTTTGTTTTTAGTAATTCATTTACTTTAACTTCAATATGTTGCGAACACCGCAGATGATTTCTGTTTTGACAATTAATCACGTGAATTAATTAAAATAATGTCTAATATTTTCATATTTCATCAAGTTTATCTCTAAAACTTATATACATCGATTTACATTCTTTTTTTTTTTTTTTTACAAATTTACATAAAATCTTACTACTATATATAATACATTACTATAATTTTCTTTTATGTTAAATATTTATATATTTGACGGGCTTATATTATAATACTAGAAATAATAGGGAGCTAGGTGAATCAATCTCAAGCTTTATCCTTAGAACTTAGAGACCCTTGTTTTTCGTGCATTATCTTTCGAACTTGAAGAGACCGTTTTTGTCGAGTGACAGCGAAAAGTCGATAGGCTTAGGCATGCGAGAAAGGCATTGCAGATGCAATGATTCATAGAAGGTTTGTTCTACAATATCTTTGTAAAAATGTGTATTTTGTACATTTTTTATGATAAATGATAAAGATTATATCATAAATTATGAGGTATATTAATATATTAATTATCTATGATATATTATAAAAATATTTAATTTTAAAAAAATTTAAAAATATAATTAAATATATTTTAAAAATTAATTATCATATACTAACAGTATAAAATTATATTGATAATATAAAATAATTTTATATTATCAGTATAATTAAAAAATTTTATCAGTATAATTTTAATTATTATATATTGACAGTGTAAAATTATACTGGCAGTATAAAATAATTTTATATTATCAGTATAATCAAAAAATTTTATCAGTATAATTTTACAGTACTGCCAGTATAATTTTACACTGTCAGTGTATGATAATTAAAATTATATTGATAAAATTTTTTGATTACATTGACAGTATAAAATTATTTTATACTGTCAATATAATTTTACACTATTAGTGTATGTTAATTAAAATTACATTGATAAAATTTTTTTATTACATTAATAGTGTAAAATTATTTTATATTATCAGTGTAATTTTATATTATCAGTGTATGATAATTAAAATTATACTGATAAAATTTTTTCATTATACTGATAATATAAAATTATTTTATACTGTCAATATAATTTTATACTGTCATGATAATTAATTTTTAAAATATATTTAATTATATTTTTAAATTTTCTTAAATTAGATATTATTATAGTACATTATAGGTGATTAGTGAATTAATGCACCCCATAATCTCATCACAAGATATATCGCAATCTGACCGTTCATCACAAAATATACAAAATGTATATTTTGTGCAACGTACAGACCATACACCTTCATAGAATCATAGACAGTACACCTAAGTTTGCTTGGGATAAATAGAGAAACGGAGGATGCTATGGTGCACCCCCTAAATTTGGGTGTGCCACGCACCACTTAATCCAACCATTCAATTTATATATAATAAAAATTGACGGATAAAATTATTTGGAAATACCAATAATTTAGTCATTGTCAATCACTTTAGTAGCCCTTCCAATCCCTGTCTAATAGTACTTTTAACATATTTTAAATTACAGACTATGTAGTTGGTATACAAACTTCAGGTTAAGCCAAGTTTATTTCCAATCCCTTAATTTGGCTCTAACCTATGGCCTACTATTAGCTTTTTCTTTAAATATAAGTCTGATGTATTTAAAAGTCTAATCTAGCATAAAATCTATTTATAAATTCAGCTTGCAACGTGAAATATTTTAAATATGCTAAATGGCAATGATTGAAAGAGATACTGGAGTGATTCAACTGTTACTAAGTGCTTTAGTACTCCAAAGCAATTTCATCCATCGATTTCCATTATATATGAATTGAGTGACTTAGATTGAATAGGTGTGTGGTGCACCATCTTTTACTGGATGCACAACAGAATTCACCATCTTTTACTGTTTGAGGTGGCTTGTTGAAGAGCTTTGGTATGGCAAATGCATTATTCTGTTCAGTACTGAGAGGGAATGCATAAATAATAGATGTATATATAACATGTATTGAAAGGTAAGAAAAATAATAAGAATATTTAGATGATGGGTGCTATATAATTATTATTATTTTTATTCAATTTTTTTTATTCAAAAATTTTATATAAAACTTACCAGCATATGCAATGTTTACGTTGATAAATTTTGTGGAAAAAAAATTTATCAGTTTGAATAGTGCATACACTAGTAAATTTTGTGTAGTATATTCAAAATTTATCAGCATGTGCACTATTTACGTCGATAAATTTTGTAAAAAAGAAAATTACCTGTATTTTTCAATAATATGCTGGTAAGTTTTGTATATATGTATACAAAATGTAAAATTTACCAGCATATTGTTAAAAAATGCTAGTAAATTTTTGAATAAAAAAGTTAAACAAAAGCAACAATGATTATATGAGACCCATTATCCAAGCATTTTTGTCGTTTTGCCCATTTTTTCTGTATGTGTCCCATATTGTGTCGCAAAAAATACATCCCCAAATATTTTTCTATTCTAAATACTTGATGAAATTCACTTATAATGTTACATAGAATCCATTCGGCACTAAGTTGAGGGTCATGTTATATGTAGGTGCTTGGTACTTAGCAAAATAGCACAGGATGGATTATAGTGAATATCTCAATCATGGATGCTTAGTTTGTGCTTTTTTTACCTTTTTTATAAGCAGGTAGGGAGCTGCTTTTTCCAGAAGAAAGAGAATATTATTCATTGAATTTAGTAACTACTTTCTTTTCAATCAATTATGTTTTTATCTTTAAAATTTTAAAAAATATCACATCCTTCATGCTCTCATTTTCACTCACTCTCTCCCTCTCTCTCTCTATATCCTTAATTATAATCTTAGGAGAAAAAGTAATTCTATATTTATCACATTCAAATAATTTAATAACTTCTAATTTTGATTAAAAAAAAATGTATACAAATATATCCAAATATAAAATAATTTTTTACTTTTACTTCTATTTTTACTTCTGCTTTTAAAAAAATACTCCTCTTATAATTTTAATCAAATGGGCATAACTTGATGCTTCTATAGAAGAATTAGTCAAAGGGATGCACGAATGCAAGCAATTACCCGCATTCTAAACAAAACCATCCACATCTGAATATTCAAGAGCAATTACTGAGCACGATAGAGAGTGACAAAGAGAAATGCTTATCGTGGTCAATTGTTGAAGCTGGCTGAAGGCTCAAGACCCATGTCCAAGTGATGAGAGGATGCCACTCCGTAAGGCAGCTTTCGGCAGTTTGGATCAAAATTTGTATATAAATAGAACTTTCACTTAGACAAGCATGGTTAAATATTCAAGTGCCTCACATTCCTCATGTCATCGCGGCATTATAGAGCTGCACGAAAACTTTGAGTAATACCATCGCTCTTTAGTTTGTTTTCTTTTTATTTTTACTAGATTGAATTCATTTCATTTGCTTCTGTAGCTTTTATTTCAATTCATTTAAGTTCTTGTAAGTACGTTTCATTTAATTTAAACAAATTTATTATTTACAGTCCTTGTTCTTGTAACAGTTTTGACTTTTTGTTATTTATCTTGGTCAAATAATACACTTCGTGTAAAGCCTACATTCTTTTGAGAGGAAGTTGTTTTGTTTCCCGAATTAGAATGTGAAATCAAAGGCTTAGTAGTCGAAAACTTGTTTTGATTACTCTCATTTGATCTTCATTTTCAATCGACTTATAAATAGTTACGCACAAACCGATTGGTTAATCGAATATTCATAAATTTTCGTATTCAACTTTTGTTTTTTGTACTAATTAGCATTGATTTTTTGGACAAATAAGAGTAATCACTTTTTCATCCACCTGGATTTCCACAAAGTGTTTTGCTTTAAATCTCTTGTGTTGCAAGACTTCCACAAAGTTATTCCTGTAGGAAAAGCATCTAACTTCTTTTCTTCAAGAAAGGAAAAGAGAAAAATGATGGGGAAGAAAGAAAGCAGAGATTCCTTTTGTACCAAACGATGATAAAGTTAGAAGAAGCTTCGTGGGGTGTGAATTTTGTTTATATGTTCTTAGGAATTGCTGGTAGAAGTCGTTAATATGCAATACGTTAAACATTGAAAATAATATCTTATGAAAAATAAATCAAGATAAAAGATTAATAAAAAATACTTCATAATTTCATAATGGCACGGAGCAAATAGGCATGGGGTGTATCTTTTATTTTATCGATAATAGCAATAAGAATATATCTCCATTTTTACCCTTTTTTCGGTAGTGCCATAATTTTTTGCTCCAAAAAATGATGATAACATATCCGATTTCATGATATTATTGACCCAAATGGGTCATAATTCTTTTTTGATAGAAGCCCTCACTTCGAGTGCCAAAAATTCCAATAATGAAACTTACACATGAATTTGAGTCCTCTCATATTTATTTTAAATATATGATTATATCATGTTAAGAGAAAGATAAATATAAATATTTTAAATTAGGTCCTACAAAATTTAAGAGAGCTCTATTTATTTAAAGTATTTGTTACTTTAAAATAAACGTGAAAGAATTCTAATCCCTTGCAAATAAGCGATATTGTGTTTGTGTTTGTGTTTGTGTTGGGGGTTCCAAAACCCCGACATCCACCACTTATAATAATTCTACCTTGTCTCAAGCTCCATCATCACACATTATTGTTTGAGGAACCTTCAGCATGCCTCAATCATGAATGGTGAGAGGATAAAATTTCTTAATCACACATATGCTCGAGTTTTCTTTATCTGAGAACGCTTTATTAACTATAGGATAAAATTCGTGAGTTTATTGATAAAATAGAAAAGTAAAATATATTTATCTTTAAATTATAATAATTTTATATAGGGGTCTATTAAATAATTTAAGGATATCTCTTCATTTTCATTTTCTCACTTTAAATATAAATTTACTTTATATGAATTTTTCCTTAACTATCACGAAAATTCTTTTGTGAACGAAGTTAAATGTTGGAAAAGGAGCTTGTTAACAAGCATTGGAGAACAAGAAAAAAAATAAAACTAAAAATAACAAGGGAAGAAGAAAGGCATAGATGTATAAGTAGTGAAATTTTGAATTAATTTAGTTAATTAATTTTTATTACATAATTGTTTTTTATTTTTTAAAATTAAAAAAGAGTGTTTGAAATTACTGGGTAATTTCGAGTACAGTTGTAGAAGTTATTGAGTAGAAGGTAGATCTTACAATTTTATTCATTTTTTTTATTTGTATTTGATTAATTATGCATGATAAAAGTGAAAAAATAAATTTGGACACCAAAATAGGGTATTTATTTGTATTTGAATTCAAGAGTTGGGTATGTTACTCCACATGTACGTGACCACTTCCCATTGAAGAAGAGAAAGAACACAGAGTACAACCCGTGATCGACACTATTAACTTCAAACTCTTCATCATTGCAGGGAAAGCGAGAGAGTGGTATCATGGCTGGGTATGAACCAATAATTTTGGGATGCAGCTGCCACACCGATCCTTAGAACCAGTAATCACTGCCATTAATTATGATAAAATTAACATATGAGATAGATTCTTGAAAATTAACATACCACATCACTGAAAGATTTTGATATCAAATAGGATTGGAAAGGTAAAATTTGACATCATTTTAGTCCCAAAAAAATTAATATGATACCAAATAAATCCATAAAAAATTATACTTTATCGAAAAGAGAGGGTCAAATAGATATTACATGCATATTTTAAAAACCAAAATAATGTTATATTTTAATTTTTAGAAACTTATTTAATGTCAAAATCTTTTAGGGATTAATCTAATGAACCACTCTTTTTGTCTATTGCCACTCCCACTCAAGAATCTTACTTACTGATTTCCCTAAATTATAACCCTTCCACGTTTTCATATTTAAATTATCAAAATTGTTCAACATTACAATTTCTTATAAATATATTAGTTTAAAGTTTTTTAACTAATAAATAAATAAATAAATATTTAGATCCGATCCATATTTATTATCATGATAATAAAACTACTTTAGATGTCAAATAAAAAAATAATGATTCTATGGATTTGGTGGTGAATGTGTGCAATAGGATCTGCCTCATACTCTCTCGATCTCCTCTAGCTTTTGCACTAAAGGAGGAGGTGATGCAGATGAAACCTGTGAAATTTAAGACAATTTAGTTTTTTTTTTTTAATATTACAAGTAATAACTATGGTCAGGTGA
The DNA here is from genome assembly GCA_031439585.1 of Pterocarpus macrocarpus. Classification (NCBI taxonomy): domain Eukaryota; kingdom Viridiplantae; phylum Streptophyta; class Magnoliopsida; order Fabales; family Fabaceae; genus Pterocarpus; species Pterocarpus macrocarpus. The sequence goes on from CM062514.1 coordinate 38,486,911, forward strand.
TGAAATATTCTTACTCAACCCCTTACAGCCGTTAGTGAGTTACTATAAATGGGGTGGAGTACTCATTTTCAACAAGATTTGGGATAATTGTCATATGTTAAGACCTCAAGAGGTGTCACTATATTTTACTCTACAAAAAACTACAACAGCTTCGGTGATAGTTGGGGTCTAGGGGGTCAGCATTAGGATCGATATTTGTGAGTGATGGGGTCATCCGGGTTGATGTTGGAGGAGGAGCTATCAAAGGATTCCTCTGGCATGGGCAGAAAGCTAAGGTGCCTGCCTGCAACTAAAGCATGAATGTCTGCATGCTGTCCCACATAAATTAGGAGTCTCGACTAATATTAATCAAACATTCAGAAATAGCACACAATTCAGACAATTGGGAAGGAATACTAAGTCTTCTGTCAGTTATGCAATCTTATTCTCTTACAACTCTATCTTAAAAATTATATGTCTCTAACACTCAAACTTACTACAAAAACTAAAATTCATATTGTGCTTACTAGCAAGTTCAATGTAATTAACTAGATGAAAGAGATGCTTTTAAGGCTTCAAATAAGCTCCTTTATAAACAAAATAAGCAGCACATTTAGTTAACATAAAGCTCTCAAGTGACAATATTGAGTAAAGATAAGGAATGCAAAAAAAGGCTAAATCAAAAAAATAAATCAATTAACATGTACCTGGAACACAATGGTGGTGTTTGGTGGCGGCAATGGAGCTCCAAAGGTGGAGAATCGAAGGGTGATCAGAATTAGGTGTGAGAGGAGAAACGAGGAAGAGAAAGAACAAGGAAGAAGAAATAAGGAAGAAGATTCACGAGATCTTATTCTCCCCTTCCCGAAGGGTAATCCATTGGTAAATTAAAAGTGAAACACATCATTTCATTAAAAGCCATTATCGGCAGAATTTCCATCGATAAAATTATAATGCTATCGGTATTTGAACAATTTTGGCAAATCAAAGGGTGCTCAATGGCACAATGTTACCAACAACAAAACTGTCGATAATCTTAATTAAAAATTAAAAATTAAAAATTATCATAGTTACCGACGACATTGAAGAAAAAGATAAATTAAATAAGAAACAACATAGTCGTTGGTAAATAATTACTCTAAAAAGATTTTAAAAAATAAATTAATATATACCAATGCTAGGCCGTTGGTAATTTTGAAAAATAATTTAATGAGATTATCATTGACTTATCCGTCTGTAATGCCATCGGTATTTTTAGCACCATGTGGCGCCGAAATGTTACTAGCGGATATACTAATTTCGATCTAAAGTCCATATTACTTCATTATCCATTGGAACAGCCATCGTTATTGTCAATAAATTTTCTTGTCAGTAACTTCCGTTAATTTTTCATGTGTTTCTAGCGGTGCAAGAGAGGCTTTGGGTATGTGAGATTTTGGGGTTCTATTTGGTGTGTTGTTGTATATCTAGTTAAACTTGAGATGAAAAGTTTTTATTTTCTTTGTTTTCTTGTTTGGAACGGAGATGGGGAATTTTTTTTTTTTTTTTGTATGTTTGGTTGATTCTTTTGGTTATCTTTTTGGTTGAATTGGGGAAAAGTAAGGTTTGGGTTAGGGTTGTGGGTGCTTCGAATGTAAGGAGTCTAAACAATTGATATCTAAATGTCTAAAGTTGAAGAGGAACTCCAAGAAGAAAGCACCTAAGAAGAAGGCCATGATGGCAACATGGAAAGATCTAGACGAGGAATAAGAAAGTACAAAATCCCAAGAAGAAGAGGAGATAGATGCAAATATCTACTTCATGGCAGATATAGTCTCTGATGAAGATACTAAGGTAATAGATCCTAACCTTGAACTCTCTTATGATGATACTCAAAAGGCTCACGATTCTCAAACACTCTCTTCTCATTATGCTTCTTTGAAGAAAAGTTTTCAAAAACTATCCCTTGACTTTGAAAACCTTAAGACTAAGAAGGAGAAGTTGAGGCACGAGAAATATGAACTTTTGAAAGAAAACACCCTTCTCCAGAAGGATGTAAGTGCCTTAAAAACTGAAGCTTCTGAATCTTCTCAACACACATCTTTTAATGTTTCTAAACTTCAGAAGATAGTTGAGCTTCTCAAATTTGATCTTGAGAAGATGGTAAATGGCTCCAAGAATTTGGATTTGAAGCTTGGTAGTCAAAGACCATATTTTGATAAGATACTTGTATTTATTGTTTTAAGAAGGGACACTCTTCTGAAAAATATTTTTTAAGAAGAAAAGCAAATAGACAAAAGGTGAAAAAACCCAAAAAAGCTGTTAACTCAAAAGGACAAAAAGATGTGAGTAACTAAAGTGAAGGTTCTTTCTAATGCAGTTGTATGTTGAATCACATCATCAGAAGGAGATGAAGTGGTATCTGGACAGTGCTTGTTCCAGACATATGACTAGGAACAAGTCTTGGTCTAGAAACCTCAGATTCAAGGATGGAGGAGTCATGAAGTTTGCTGATGGTATCAAGTCAAAGATCATTGGTATAGATAATACTGGTAAGAACAACTCTAACTTGATTATTGATATTATGTTAGTAGAAGGATTAACTCACAACCTTTTGAGCATTAGTCAGTTTAATGACTAAAGCTACAGAGTTGTGTTTGAACATTCTCATTGCATTATAAAAGACTCTACATCATATACGATTATTCTTACTGTTAAAAGGTGAGAAAATACTTATGTATTATATCTAGATGACCTTTTAGATCATAATGTAAAATGCTTAACATCCTTTGTGGATGAGAAGTGGATGTGGCATAAGAAACTTGGTTATGCTCATATGAGATTAATCTCTGAGATTTCTCAAAAATAGCTTGTTAAAGGTTTACCCAAGATTAGTTTTGTTAATGACTCAACTTGAGAGTTTTACCAAAGGGGTAAACAGACAAAGAGTTCTTTCCACAGTAAGAATGTAGTGCCAACTACTAAACCACTTGAGCTTTTATATTTTTAATTTTTTTGGACCAACTAGAACTCCAGTCTAAGTGGTAAGAAATATGGTCTGGTCATAGTAAATGACTTTTCTAGATTCACACGGGTTCTATTCTTAGTCCATAAGAATGAAGCTTGTGAGACTTTCAAAGTATTTTCAAAAAGAGTTCAAAATGAAAAGGGTTTTTGTATTTCATCCATCAAATCAGATCATGGTGGTGAATTTGAAAATCATGTTTTTAAAAATTTTTGCACTAAAAATGTCATTTCTCATAATTTTTCTTCTCTTATAACTCCTCAACAAAATGGGGTTGTTAAAAGAAAGAATAGATTTTTACAAGAAATGACCAGAACCATGCTTTTAGAAAGTGGTTTATCAAAAGAATTTTGGGTAGAAGCAGTTAACACAACATGCTACATTCAAAATCATGTTTTCTTAAGGCCAATAATCAAGAAAACCCCTTATAAATTATGGAAAAGAAGGAAACCCAATATTTCTTATTTCCATATATTTGGATCTAAATGCTATATACTTAACAACAAGGACAAACTATCAAAGTTTGATCTTAAGTCATATCTTGGTGTATTCCTAGGATACTCTTTTGTGTCTAAAGCTTTTAGGGTATATAACAAGAAGACTCAGGTTGTGGAAGAGACCATACACATATCCATCAAAGAGAAAAAGAAGGATATAGATCAGAATGTTTGTGACTTGGAAAAGGACATGGAGAATTTGTCTCTAAATAATGACCTTCAGAATCAGAAATCCTTTTAGATAGTCACAAGGGCAAACAATGATGATATAACTATCATTTCTAAACTTTCTCACCCTCAACATGTTTCTAAAGATATTCCAGAAGATTTAGAAGCTTCCCTCATCAAGAGAAGATACACAAGTACAAGAGATTTGATCGCTATCCCTAAAGTTCAAATCATGGTGAACTATCTTAAGGAATTAAAACTAGATCTTCTTTCTAAACAGAACTAACATGGCTTTGATCTTAGAAATGCAACCTGAATGTATTGATAAAGCACTTCAAGATTAAAGTTAGATAGAAGCCATGCAAGAAAAGTTGAATTAGTTTGAAAAAAGTAATGTTTGAACTTTGGTTCCATTGCCTAAAGGACATTTTGTCATTGGCACAAAATGAGTGTTCAGAAACAAGCTAGATGAAAGTGTAAAGGTAGTCAGAAACAAGGTAAGGCTAATTGCACAAAGACATAATCAACAAGAAGGAATTGATTATGATGAGACATTTGCTCCTATTGCAAGATGGGAAGCCATCGGAATGCTGCTTGCTTTTGTAGCATACAAAGATTTTGTTCTATATTAGATGGATGTTAAATTTGTTTTTTTAAATGGCTTTATTTCTGAAGAAGTGTATGCTAAACAACTTCCTAGAATTGAAAATAAAACATTTCCTCATCATATTTTTAAGTTGGCAAAAGCTTTATATAGTCTAAAAAAAGCTCCAATAGCTTGGTATGAAAGACTTAGCTCTTTTCTGCTTAAAAATAGTTTTAAAAGAGGAAAAGTTGATACAACTTTGTTTATCATGTATGAGAAAGATGATTTTCTTATTGTTCAAATTTATGTAGATGATATCCTTTTTGGTGCTACCAATCAAAATCTGTGCAAGAGTTTCTTTGAGCTTATGCAGGGAGAATTTGAAATGAGCATGATGGGAGAGCTCAAATACTTTCTGGGTTTGCAAATAAAGCAATAAAAAGATGAGATCCTTATTCATCAAGAAAAATATACCAAGAATCTGCTCAAAAGATTTGATATGGACAAAGCTAAGAGCATTAGCATTCCTATACATCCTTCTCAAGTTTTGGAAGTTGATGAAGATAAAGATAAAGTTTTTGATAAACTTCTTTATCGAGGTATGATTGGCTCGTTGCTTTATCTTATAACTAGTAGACCTGACATATAGTTAAGTATGAGTATTTATGCTAGATTTCAATCTAAATCAAAGATATCACACTTAAAAACTATTAAGAGAATTCTAAGATACTTAGTAGGTACTACTAATCTTGGTCTATGGTGTGAGAAATGTGCTTTCTGTAATGTTACAAGATACTGTGACTTTGACTTTGTTGGAGACAGAGTTGAAACAAAGAGCATAATGGCTGCTGTTACTTTATTGGAAAATCCTTGATAACATGATCAAGCAAGAAGCAGAAAACGACTGCTCTTTCAACTACATAAGCTGAATTTGTATCTGTAGCAAATTGTTATACTCAAATTCTTTGGTTAAGCATCAATTAGAAGATTTCAATCTGAGGTATACAAAAACTCCTATTTAGTGTGATAATACCAGTGCGATTAATCTTGCTAAAAATTCCATTTAGCATTCTACATCCAAGCATATGGACATTAAGTATTAGTTTATAAGTGATCATGTTCAGAAAGGAGATATTGAGTTGAGTTTTGTAAATACAAAAGATCAAATAGCTGATATATTTACAAAACCTAATTTCTGTTATATTAAGAACCTTCTGAATATGATTAGTTTCTGGGAATGTATTTACAACACATGGGTCTTATCCCCTAAGCTTGTGAAATAGCTTAAAAGCTGAGATTGCAACATCCAAGAGTATTCCTTTCTGAAGAAGGCATCTTAAGAGTAATTTAGAAAGATCAGTTGAGAACAGTCTACAAAATTAGTGCAGAAAGATCGTTTCAAAATTAACTAAAGAATGTATTCAAAAAGATTAGTTCAGAATGATATACAGAAAATGTCCAGAAAGGTTTGTTCAAAATGTTAAATTAGAAAAGGTAAATTAGAAAAGTGCTTCAGGCTTTGAATTCAGAAAGAAGATTTCTCTTAGAAAGATGAATCAAGCTTCTAATCAAAAAATTGAATGTGAATAGTCAAGGCAAGTTTTGGAACGTCGGTTGATTTTGTAAACTTCCTACTATGCCACGTTGCCATGATTCAGGGAAGTAGGAAAGCCAAAAGCTATACTCACATAAAAACATCATCATTTTAAACTCAAACCTTTCATATTTCCTTAACCCTTGGTTATTTTCTTTAACTATCGATCCCGTTAACTCACTTTGTGAACCTTTTCTTTCTCAAGTTACTGAAACCCCCTTTCTGTTTATCATTGTTCATCTTCCCTCAAGTTTCAAACTTTCACATCTCTACCTTCACCTTCATTATTTACCCAAACACATTTCCCTCTTCTTTCAGGCTTTAACATTTGTATTCTCTGAAATGGCTGACAAGGGTTACGAAAGTTTCCTTAAATTTTCAAAGACGAGGAGCTGCAAGTCAACTTTCAAAATAACTTCTTTCGAAGACCCATTGCCAGAGGAAAGAGCTTCTACTTGGAGAATTTCATTGCTTTTCCCAAAGTCTTCGATGATTTTAAGTTCCAAAGTTGGAATGACCTTATGAGAATTTTAGAGGACATCTACATAGGGTTGATTCCTGTAACATCCCAATTTTTCTTGTGCTAAATTATTTTCCATTTTGCCAAAAAATTGGAACTCATTTCCATTCTGTCTGAAATCGAAACTCGTCTCCATTCTGCTTAAAGTCGGAACTCATGTCCATTTTATTAGAACTTGGAGATCAATTCGGAGGTCAGAACTCATATCCATTTTATTTGGACTCGGAGATCAATTCGGATATCAGAAATCATGTCCATTTTATTCGAACTTGGAGATCAATTCGGAGGTCGGCACTCGTGTCCATTCCGATTGAACTCAGTGATCAACACGGAGCTCGGAACTTGATATTGCTTGTTATGCTTAAACGCGGAGCTAAAAACCTCATAACTGAACTAGCCAAATTTAACACTCCAAACCCTAGATCCAATCATTGAGAACTCACCCACTTTACCCCTTTAGGATGGTGCCATTTTGAGCCACTAGATAGGGGAGGAGTGGCCAAGTCTCCACCACCCAAGCCACCAACCACCCCATGACTCAAACATCATAAAATTCAACTAACTTCCACTTTCCTACCTTGATATTTTCGACCACATCAGCAGCTGCCTCTTCTCTATTCTTTCTTCATTCTTCTCCTTTCTCAATTCACCTTACTTCTACCTTTAAGCTTCATCCCTCTTTTACACTAAGAACTTGCATCTAGCCAACATCTACAACAATCTAGAGGTAGGATTTCTATTTTCCGCTTCTTGTTTTCATGGATGAAGCTATATGAGAGTTCAACTCTCTTCACTTCTTTGATAATATACTTGATGTGTGTGATGGTTTATGGCTGGTTTATTAAGTATTTGGAGGGATTGAGATTAAATCTTGCATGGAACATAAGATAGCGAGCAAACCAGAATCTGAAAACCTAGAAGAACTTACGATGGTCTATACTGCAGAGTGTACGGCTCCACCTACAACCACTGCAACAAAATGAAACTAATTTTATGTGAAACTAGACATTCAGAACTTTCCATACATATAAATTATAAGATCATTGGATTAGTATTGAGTGAGTTATGAATTTTTGAATTTTAACCTAAAAATTTGGGTTTCCTTCTAAGCAGTACATGTTGGGAGGGGTGTAACTCACCCCACATACCTTCAAATTGAGTCAAACTAGTCTTTTTTGAAAGCCAACATGTAAAGGAAATCTTATAAAAATTTTAGAGTCAGATTCATTGCCATTTGTTCCCAGTACATCAATGAAGTTGACTTAAGTTCAAACTAGGCTAGAATAGAGTAGTCCAGTAGGGTCAAGTTACGAGGCTCATATCTCAAGATATACTCATGCAAATGATATGCAACTTTTGAAAGTAAAAGCTTGTCCTATTATCTTTAATTTGGTATTAGTTTCGTATGGTTTCACTTAGATTCCTATTTTTAGTGAATTTTTACTTATAAGGGTGTATTTCTGGCTAAGTATAGGGTAGTCTAAGGTAAAATACTAATAACTTGAGTTATACAAATCAAAATGAGATGAGACCAAAAGGGTTGGAAACTAGACACATAGAGCTATAACATATCCAAAATTTAGGTTTAAATGAATTGAATTGTACTAAAGGTGGATTATACAAAATTCATGCAGAATAGGATGAAGTAAGCAAAAAACTTTATTGAGGGTTGTATTGAATTTAATGAATGATATTGTGAATGTATAATCATTGTCCCATATTGATTTGCATGTTTGAATGATTTTACTGGTAGTTTAGTACTATTCATAGGAAAGTGGACTCGATCCGTTATACTGCCGAATTTTCGACAGGAGTTTATGAAGTTATGAGATGGTGATTATGCTTTGGATATATTTACATTTACATGTTATGTTCATGCACGTCAAGCATGCAAGCATAATTAGAATATGATATGAGCAGTAAGGTGTAGGACATATCCATGAATGCACAAAGCATCCACATGCAAGATAAGATATGGAAAGGAAAAAGATAATAAGAACTTGCAAGAGGGACATACTAAGCTACCACATGAGGCTTGGCATAGACCCAGCTAGCATGGACCAGAGTGTTACTGTCTAAGACTTGGGCCAGCCCTCAACCAGATTTAATGGGAATAGACCGGTGTAAGGGTCGAGGAAAGTAAACCTGTCACTCATATATAGGTATGAGCTCAAACCTGAAAAGCAGACTATTACCTAGGGGTGAGAGAGGTCATTCACTTCCGAGGGACCAAGTACAGAAGAGCAAGATCAAGTTGCAAGTTAAAGAAAGATACGAATTAAGTCAAGTGCACTTGCATACAATCAAGTATAAGCATCTATATGTGCATCTTCAATTATCTCATTAAGTCATAATGCTATTATGATTCTTGTTGAAGCATAGTATACTTTCGTATTTCTATGTTTGTCATATGATATGGCAAGTGGTTGTTAAAATATAATCCACTTCAAGCAAGGTGTTTTCAACTTAAAATCGAACCACTATTTGCGTATATGTGCTCATATTTTCAAAATAAACTGAAGCGGCTGGAATGTTTATGATCACACTGTAAGAGTGATGGTTTGAATTTACCTACTGAGGACCTTAGGTTCTCATTGCTTGCTTGTATATTTTTCTCTTCCGTAAACATTCCAGCATCCAAGTTAGAAATCAATTGTGAGGTGGAGTATAGGGACATTCATTGAGCAAGACTCAGGCATAAACTAGACCAAGAGAATATGGAAGCTAGCTAACGACTAGTTGGAAGTAAATGCTGTGTATTATGTTAGTCACAAATTTTTTTAAATTGTAATATTTTATTCTCTATGTATCAGGAATGACGAAATTTATGAACTATTATTCGGTAATAAAGTGTGCAGTTAAAGGGCCATATATTATATTTTCTACATTTTAAAGCTTTCTTAGCACGGTGACAACCTTTTAATATAACTCCATAACTCGAGCATGGTTTATATGATAGAGGTTGTTACAATTCCTGCGTTTTACAATATCCTTTACCTCCTGATGAAGACAACATTTTATTTCAAAGCATTGTTGGAAACTTCAAGTTGCAGATCCTAACTTTAGACATGGTTGAGATAACCAACATACCCAACAACAATATCTTATGCTGTGGTGGAGAAAGATAGTGGGAAAAACTTGGTGCCTCAGAAGGAGAAGGTCACATAGATCTTCACAGGGAAGACATGTAAGAGATATTCAAACTTCTCATTTATTAGTTCATGTTAAGGTTGTGTACTTCGTGGTCCAACACACTACGTTACCTAGGAATGGTAACACAGATATTGTGGCCGAGGTAGACCAGATGGTGATGTTCTACCTCATGTCTAGAAGAAGGACCAACTTGGTAAGATTGGTTTTGGATTTTATTCTTGTTGCTATTAATGCCGAGAGAAGAAGACATGCCACTCTACCCTACAACATGTTTCTTACTAGTGTATTCATTAGTGCTCAATTGCCTTTAGATGGGCACAGAATTGATAACAAGAGACCCATCACCACCATGAAGACTTTTTCTACATTGGGGTTGAAACTGCAAGGTCTAGATAAGGAGAAAGGGAGTGAGGACAAGAAGAAAGATTCTGCTGCTACTACTATGGTGCCAAGCACCAAGAAAGGAAAATCCAAGTCTTTTGAAAAAGGCAAGAAAAAGAAGAAAAAAAGAGCAAAAAGCCTTTCACCAATTCTTGAGGAAAGAAGGACTAGAAAGAGAAGAGTAATGAGACTTGCTGAGAAGTCCTCTTCCTTGAAGATAGAAGATGAGGCCTCTACAATTGCTGCAAAACCTACTAACTTGGCAGACATTGCAACAACTATTGCTTCCTCTCTTATTTCTCAAGCTGCAAGACCTACTCTGAGAGGGATTGTGATAAGGGAACCTGTATCTCAAGAAGAACCTTCACAGAAAGAGGTTCCAGAAGGAAAAGGGAAGAAGAAAATGAGGAAAGTCACTGGTGCTCCTTCTAGAGAATCGACACCTTCTCCCCTTAGAAAAGCAAGAAGAGAGGCAGAAAAGAACAAGTTGAGAGATGAAGCATGACTCCAGAAAACAAAGAAACCTAGCCACTAGAGTTAGAGCATCAGGACCCAGAAGTTTTTCTATTTCTCATGAGATAGAACAACATTTTGTAGTGATAGAGGAGGTAAACCCTCCTTCAGAGATGAGAAAGGTAGTTATGCCTTTTAAGCAATAAGCTTGACATGCTGCAACTCAGCCTTACAACCTATAACTGGTCATTGCTGGCCCATAAAGGACTTTAGCTGAGAGAACTGAAACAAGAATAGAGACTATTGTACTAGAAGGAACTATGGCGGCAGAAGCTCAAATTGGTGTTGTCCATGCTTCTGAGCCTGCTCTCATCTCAACTCCTTTGTAAAAGCAAGAAACTACCACTGCCATTGCTTCTGAAGACGTTCTTGTAAGCCCATCTACTGCCAAAACTCTCGTTGTTGACAATTGTTCACAATTTGAATGATCAACAATTGAAGCTAAACTTGTTTCTGACTCGGGAAAGTCATCAGCTACCCACACCGAGAAGTTCGTATGAATCTTATTTTGGCCAACCAATAGACTATAATGGCCAATTAGCATGCTCTTGAGAGGAGAATGGACAAGATGGAGAATGTGATGCTGCAACTATTAAAGGCTCTTCAGAAAGGAGATACAAAAGGCAATCGGTGATGGTCTTCTATGATACCTACTCATATTTTGCTAACGTCAAAAAGGGAAGGAGAAGAGAAAAGCTTTAATTGAAGGGGAGTATTAGCTGCAAATTCATAAGAGTTACATTACATTCATAACATATGTTGAACAATTTCAATTTCTAAACATTACATTCATAGCGCTTGCAGAATAGTTTATTTTGTTTGATTTGATTCCTAATTATGATCATTCTTTTTTTACTCTGATATTTATCTATGAATATTTTATTTTTTGCCTTGATATTTACCTTAGAATATCTTATTGTTTTGCTCTGATATTCATGTTTTTCTCTGATATTTCTTTTCCTACTCTATTTAATCACAACTTTATTGATCTCTTTATTGCTCTATTTATGCATATTCTATTCTGTGTGAAGTCTTAATTATCATATAATATGCTCTAATTGATATATTAAAATTCTCATAAGTTATTATCTTTAAGTACTTTATTTTTTTCAAACAATGAACATTTTTGAACTATACTACGAAGTGATGACTTTGCTCAACTTGCTCTAATGTATTATAATGTTCAAAATTTTTAATGGCATATAATTCTTGAATCATTTGCTCTTATTACCAATTTTTTAGAAGATTTTGGGTAACACAATATTTTTTCAATTAACTTCGGATAGTATAATTTGAAATTAGAAAGATCAAAATTAACACAAACTGTATGCTTATACTCTTTTAATTCTTTATATAAAACAAAAGCTTTTCTTAAGTATTAGTTTGTTATCAACAAAAATGAGGAGATTGTAAGCTCCAATACCCTTCAGAAGCCACTAAGTGGTCTGAGCTATATCGAGCTAAAAGTGTTGATGAACAACAAATTACTTCTTAATAAAACCTGTTGTGTGGACTAACGGTTTGTTCAAGTGTTTGTTCTCATTTACACTAGATCATGTCATAGGCACATTGATGAGAGTTGAATCATAAGAATTTTCTTCGTTAAACAATTTCTTTAAAAAGTTCTTATGTATCTTGTATGTATATCCCAAGAAAAGAACATTTTCTCAAAAAGATTCTATGATTTTAAAATTCTCTCCCACAAAAAAGTATATCAAAAGTATGATAAGGATGTATCTATGTCATCATAAGGATACTAAGCCATTAGAAGGATCTTTAACATGTTAGAAGAATGATCTGTCCATAAGGCTTTGACCAGAAGAGTAATCTTTAGAAAGATGATCTTCATGAAGCACCTTACTCTCAAAGCTTATTCTGCATAATTCATGGATCATTCCTAAAGGTCAAACTTGATATGACAAAATCCAAAAGAAGCGCTAACAACTCTGAAAAGTTGGTAGACCCAAACCACTAGTTTTCTTCTTTTGTGATATTTTTGCTTATTGAGAAAGAAAGCAACCTACTTTTCTCCCTAGTCTTAAATCAGTGTATTTAAAAGCTCTGGGCTCAAGATCTAAAGTCATAACGGCTAGATTTTGAAGTCTATATAAACCTTCAAGACAACCGAGAAGCAGTTGGAACTCTACATATTTGAATATTATCAAGCTTTCATCTTTCTCAGCCTTTTGAACGTCCAGAAAGTTACTTATTATAACTTCTTGTGGACAAAATCTTTGCATTTGCTTTTTAATAGCAAAAATCCTCTTAGTGAGATTATTGAGAAGTCATCATACACTAAACTTAATTGTTTCATACAACTTTGAGTGATTTATTGTGAGTGTTGTTCAAACACAAACCTTTCAAAGCTATCATTGTAACCAAACCTAGTAGTGGTCATTGTGAGCTTGGAGAGGCTAGGATAAAATACTACTTGATTTGCTAGCTTGAAGAGGCTTTGTAAAAATTACTTGGTTGTAAGATTAGAGAAGCTTTGATAAAAGAATACTCAAGTTTATAAAATTCTAACTAATTTATTGGAGATTGGACTTAAGCAAGTGGTTTGACTAAACTAGTATAAAAACCTCTGTGTGATCTTCTATCCTTATCACTCTTTATAGTTTTCATATTTTGTACATAATTCAATGTGGTTATTTTCTTCGCTGCCTAACAAAGTTATTGTAAATACAATTACTTCTGTTTCTAACTCAAAACGCTTCCGCATTCCAAGTCCAAAGACTTGAGAAAGTTTGTTTATAGTTTCAGGAATGAAAAAGTGTTTGGCACACGATTTAACCCCCCTTCTCATACTACTTCTACCTTCACATTTCCGAGGCTCCATCCACCAGCTTGTCAATGATTAGTAATGGATCGACATCTTTTGGGGACACCTTTTTCAAATCTGTGAAGTCCACACACATCCTCCACTTTCTTGAGGACTTAGGGACCATGACCACATTAGCTAACCAAGTAGTGAAGTGTATATCTTTGATAAATCCAGTTTCTAGCAATTTCTATGTTTCCTCCATCATAGCTTTTTGCTTTTCTAGTTTGAGCTTTCTCTTCTTCTATCCATGACCACAGTCGTGGGTTTATTTTGGGCATATATGTTGGTGCCCATGCAAAAAGATCTAAATTGGTTCTCAATAGATTTATCAGCTAAACCTTCATGGGCTCTGGTAATGTTCACCCTATGAATGTAAACTTCCAAATTTTGCTCTAATTTGAATATTTTGTAGCTCGTCATTAGGCTCAGGTCTCACCCTTCCTTCTTCTTTGGGATCAAGGTCCCTCATATTCATTTTCCTCTCCTAGTCGATCTCCACTATATATACCTTCTATGTTCTTTCAATTCATGCTTCCTTTCCTCTCTTTTTTAATGAATCATGATAGCATCACCGAGCTTCCTTCTGATCAACGTGTATAACTCCAAATTTGATTATTGAAACCAGAAACATTAGTGCCAAATGCGAGGTTGACACTATATCTCCAAGGGTATTCAAGGATGATTTCCACAATACCATATGTTATGGGGCTCGGGAATCAATCACCAAGTACCGAATATCAATGGTTCTGATATTTGGCTTGGTTTCAAAAATGGTCCTTAACTCAATAACTCCCAGGACATTAACTCGTTCTCTAAAAAAGCCCACCAAATCTCCATGGTATGGACTGAGACTGGATTCAGGTATCTATATTTTTTGCAAGATAGAAGCGTATAGAATGTTGGCCGAGCTTCCCTAGTCAACTAATACCTTCCGAATTATATAATTTCCTGTAACCATAGAAATAACCACAGGATCATGTAAATTCTAATCAATTCCCTTAAAATCAAGACCAGAGAATGAGATTACTAGGTTTGACATTTTTGGTGGCCGAGGAGGGATAGACTCTACAGCCATAAAAGCTTAGAGGTATCTCTTTTTGTCGAGTTTGTTTCTCCTTCTCCCATAAATTCTCTAGCAATGAAGTCTATTACCCCTTGAATTTCTTGTGGTTATCGATTTCGGGCTCCTCTTCTTTATTGCTTGTTTCGGATTTTCGTCTTCTTCAACTATAGTTTCTTCGCCATCTTTTCCTCATGTCTCTATCTTTGCTCTGGCTTCTCTGCACTGGGCTATGTACTTGTTTGACAAGCCTTGCCTTATTAGGCGCTCAATCTAGTCCCTTAGAATAGTGCAATCTTCTGTGGTGTGGTCATAATTCCTATAGAATTCACACCATTTGCTCTTGTCTGTTTCGGGAGGGACCTCTTACTTTTTGTAACATCCCCATCTCTGAGGGAAGACCAATACAGAAGGAAGCTTGAACTCGAGGCAAGGGAAAAATCGTAAATGGGAAATCGCAACAAAAGAAGGGGTAAAATTGTGATTATAATACCTCAATAGCAAAGCTGTAAATAAAGGTTTACAACTATCAGGAGGGGGATTAGCAGAAATATCCCGATTCTGGAAAGATATTGGCCCCACAAAACTAGTAGACAACTAAAATACATTTGATAACTTTATAACTGATGTTTTTTACATATGATTTTAAATAAAAGTGTGGGATTACTCACACGGAATCTAATATCTCAGGTAACTCATAATACTTGAATTAACAATCAAATACCTTGAATTAATCCTCAAGGGTCCCATAATGTCAGGCATGACAAATACAAGGAAATAATTCTACAAAGATTAGATAATGTTATGAGAGCAGCCAAAGTATGTAGCCAAGAATGAGCCACACCAGCCTCAATTGGTAGATTTATTACCACCACTCCTTCCACAAATATTTTCCCCAAATATCATCTATAAATATCAAGACTCACTTATCTTCTCTTCCTCTCCTTCATTCATGCCAAAACACACACACATACACACACCATCATCATTTTCTTCATCTTTCTTACCACCACCATAGCCATGAACTTCAAGCTCATAGTTGATGGCCTTGGCCTCAAAACATCTTGCTCCTTTTATGAAAATTAGTCCTCACCTTCCCTTCTATCAAACCCTTCTACCTATTTAATGATCAAGCATCAAGTGGAGCTTGCCCACCTCCATATATGCTGCGACCATGAGAAAAGAGAAAGGCTAGGAATTGTTCTTGACTTCTTTGCTTCTATGGCTCCAAGATCCTTGAGGAAGGTAGCTCAAATCATAGGTTATTTCCCTTGAATATTTTATGCTCTATGTTTTGCCCAAGATCTAGGCTTGCAAGTAAAACCTTATGTTGGTTGTTTGGATTATGGTGTTGATTATGTGATTATATGATAGAATGCCTTGAAATGTTGATTTAAGTTTGATTTTATACTTTGTTGTTAATGTTTCCATGTGCATGTGTTTTTACCTTCATAAGAAAAGGAATAGATGGTTAATAAATCTTAAACAAATCTCTTGAGATTCTTGAAGAAGAATTGGAGTGAGGAGTATACTTGAATTGTGGTATGTTTAATTTATGTTATTAATCGATTTATTCGGTTTTAATAATTATAAAAGAGCAATTAGAAGTTAATTAGAGGTTAATTAGAGAGATTTGGGGTTAGAAGAAATTTAGATAAACATGTAGAAAATCTTAACAAAATTGTTAGTAAAAGTTTGTTGGTTTGAAGGAAATCGATTAAAATTTGGCATTTTAAATTGCTAGAACAGAAGTAGTCAAATTTTATACTACGAAACCCTAAATTGGGTGGCTGAATTTTAGCTGCCATCATCACCTAATTAGCGCCCCATTTAGCTATAAGAAAGGGGAGAATTAGCCAAATGAGCACCACACAAACACCAACCAATCAAAACCCAAGATTTCAACTACTAAAGCTTTATAAAATTCCCTTATTCTCTTCCTTGTCCCTCATTTTGGTTGACCAACATAGTAGCTCTCTCTTTCCATCTTTTCTTCTTCTATTTCATCTCAACTTCATCCCATCTTCAAGCCCTAGTTACTTTTTCCATCAAGAAATCCAACTCTAGCTAATTATCTTCTCTATTTGAGGTAGGATTCAACTTATCTCACTTATTTTTGTGATGTAGAGGCTGATGAGAAATTCTGTTGTACTCTCTTTTTGATGATTTATTATGTTTATATGATTTTTGATGGTTGATTTAGCATGTGTTTATTGGGTTTGGATTGAAACTTAAATGAAAAACAAAAGGAATAGCAAAATAGAATCTGAATCAAGTGAATACCTCACGATGTCCATATTTGCAAAGTGTACGGCTTTGCACATAGCTATCAGAAATTGATGAAACTAATTTTAAGTGAAACTAGAAATTTAGGGCTTTCCAACCATATAAATTATAAGGTCATTGGATTAGTATTGAGTAAGATATGATTTTTTGAAATTCACCCTAGATTTTTGCCTCTAAACTCGATCAAAGTGGGTTATGCAGGGCATAACTCGCCCTATACAACTTCAATTTAAGTGCAACTAATTTTGTTAGAAAGATTACAATAGGGAAACATTCCATAAATATTTTAGAGTCAAATTTGATCTTTGTTGCTCCTAGTAATTCATCAAAGTTGCCCTATATCCTGACTAGACAGTAACAGGACATGCAAAATTCATCAACTTTGAGAGCTTGTAACTTAAGCTCTACCCACTGAAATGAAATGAAATAAAGCTAGCACAGTTAGCTTTACAATGATGTAAGATTCACTCAAATCTTATAATATTTATAATTTTTGTGAATTTTTACATCTTAGGCCTCTATTCTATCCAATACAGGGCAAACCTAGGTAAACTCCCAATATCTTAAGTTATACTTATCAAAATTGAATGGAGCCAAAAGGTTAAAAACTAGACAAACAACACTTCAACATGTAAAAATTCAGAATTTAATAACTTAAGTAGAAATTATGGTATAAGACACAAAAACTGGCAGATTTGAGTGCTATGAGCAGAATTGTTAATTAAGCATTTAACTACTCTAATGCATGGGCAAGTTCCAATTAGAGCTTGAATTGCATACCTATGATGTTATTGAAAAACTGATGTATGATGTCAACTCTGCTATTATGACTGAATGTCTATGTGAGCAAGCACTATTCATGAGGAAACGGACCCGATCCATTATACTGGCAAAATTTCAATAGAACTTATGCATCTTGTATATACCTTTATATGTCATTCAAGTTGAATTGCTTATCATGATATGATCTATAAAGACTATAAGGATTCCATTTACTTGGACCAACCTCAGAAATGAAGTTAAGAGAATAGATCAGTCGGAAAGTTTAGAAAAGTAAACCCAACAATCTTGTATAGAAACGAGCTTGGTCTTGGGAAGCAGACATTATCCAGGAGTTAAATGGCCTAAAACTCCCAGGGGACCAATTATAGAAATTTATAAAGTATAAGATTAAGCAATGAATAAATTGAAGTTCAACCTATTTCAATAAAGTCTCATTATTGGTGCATTATTGTAGTTTACATGATCAATTTGATTTGCATGTGATTTGCTATATCTTGACACTTTTTTTTTTATACTGCATATTACCTTACATAATAATTATTTTACTTCTTAGATGAGTTTCCTTATGTTTCTTATCGCTTTAAAGTAAAATAGAACCTTACTTCGAGCTATGTTTTTCTTAAAACCAAATGAATAGGATTATTAGGCCAGTCATTCCCCTTTTCATAATTAAATAAAAATCAAAACAACTGCGAATAAACATGATGCCAGTGTAGTATAGCTATAGGTATCCTACTGAAAATTTTACAAATTCTCACCCTACTGTATGTATCCTTGTCATTCTTAGACCATGGACTAGGTGACGATGGCCATCCTCTTTTTCAAGTTTCCTGATCTGCATTTCCTCATTGACCCGATGATAAAATCTGTATATATCACTAGTACTTGCCATTTCCATTTATATTTCTTTTTCCACAGAGACTTTGTCGCTCCTTTTTCTCACCCTTTGCTCGATCCCACTGCACCCTTCATAGCCATCCCACTATACATGGCACACCTTGTCCTACCTCTAGCGACACCAACAGTTGCACCACCCGCTTCACCACCTTAGTTAGTTCCCTCTCTCTTTCTCTTGATGATGATGACCCCTCAGAGGCATCGGACTCATCCTATGCCCTATCCTCCGGTCCCGATGATGGCTACACCTTGGCAGATCTTGGCATAGCGAACGGGTTCCTATCCTCGGAATCCATGTAGAGGAGTTATCTGCTCAGCTGACCGCAATGTATAGTGTGGTCCTCTTTTGGCACTTTTGTGACCTTGGGTCATAGGCATAGTTACTTTTATTTTGTTAGGCAGTAGCACTAGATGGAATGTCCTTCCAAGACCATATAGAGATGCACTTCATAGATATGGACCGGATTATTTTGTTTGACGATCCTAACTCATATACTCACTTCATCACATGTATACGAAGCCTTGAGACTCTGTACAATATGTGTGTATATATATTTATAAGATGTTATGGTATTTTAATTTATTTTCCCGTTGAGTTATTTATATATTGCTATTGCGCCACATTTGTACAAATATCTATATATCGCACAAGCATGATTTCCATCTAGTTAATAGCCGCACTCCAATTTAAGGATTTTGTCAATTAAGTTAAAGAAATAAGATAAAATAGCGGGAGAAGAATACTGGTACATAGCATAACTACTAAGCGAAATACTATGACTTAAGCACAGTCATAAGCTTGGTAGGGTGTTACAAGGGGAGCCTATAGAAATTGGGTTGAATAATTTTGAACAACTAAACACCAAAAAGAAGACAAGATAAGAATCTAAAATAGGATAATGGATTTGTTTATCAAAACCTGCACTAATTGGTTAATCTTTTGAGGTCAAGTCCATTTTTCCCTGTCAGTATAAAAAGAGTAGAGTGTGTAAACCAAAAACTCGGCCATCCAAGTCTAAATGAATTAGATATGAATTTTAGAATAAAACAGGATAAAATTCGAATTCAACTCATAAATTCTTCCCTTAAACTCGGAACTCGAAACCTGGGGTCACATGGGGAACTGACATCTCTTACTCTCTCTCTCTCAAACTTGTGGCTTGGAACTCGACGAGCAATAAAGGAGTGAACCTTTTCCCTTATGCTCGAAACCTAGACTCAGGGGATAATGAAGTGAAACCACTCCCTTAATCTCAAAATCTGAAATAAGGGGTAAGGGAAGAAGTAAACCCTCTCTCTCGAGATCGAAATCTGGAACCTTATTCATTAAGATCATAACTCAGATCTTGGAACCCTTTTTCCAAAGGTCAAAACTTATAGCTTGGAAGGATTTAGGAACCCGTTTATAGAAGGATAGGACTCAGAAGGTTTGGGCAACAAATAGTAACCTCAAAAGTCGGACCTCACGCGAGGATGAACCAAGACAGTTTTGGTTAAATGAACATAAAACCAATTGCCCTTAAATAAATCATATCAGACCAAGAGAGTTAAGTAAAGGGTATGATAAGGAATGTCCCCATAAAATATAAGGGTCAAATGATTAAAAATGGATTTATGATAAATTTCTAGAATGAGAATAGACCTCTAGCGGCTTATAACCTAAACATTGGGCAAGGCCTAGAACTATGAGTTAGGTCATGATGATCCTTAGGGTTAATGTGCCACTAACTACATGTTCATGATAATTTTGTATATATTCTAAAGTATGTTATACTATATGCCTTTAACCTTTGAAAACATCATGCATGCAAGAATATTTTGAAAGAAAAATGTTATTGCATGGCTAAAAGAATTACATTACAGATAGTGATACGTAACACTCATATGTAGAAAGATTGGAACATAGATGTATGAAGCATGTGTATAAGTACATAAAGCATCCTCATGCATGTACATGTATAAGAATATATAAAGTAACAAGGACTTGCAAGATGTATCAAGTCTCCACCTCGTAGTGGGCTAGGGCAATATCGTGAAAGGTGATCACTTGGGCCAGCTCTTAAACAGATTGAAGGGGAGTAAGTGAGTGTGAGAGTCGAGAAAAGCAAACCTGGCAATCACATATAGGAACGAGCTCAATCTTGAAAAGCAAGCTATTAGCCAGAAGTGGGAAGAGGCCATCCATTTCTAAGGGACCAAGTACAAATATTCAAGTTACAGGTTAAAGAAAAAGACAAGAAAGACAAGTACACTTACATGATTCAAGTATGTGCATCGGCATATGCATTATTCATGATCTCATTATACTATAGAGTTCTATTATTATGGTTAGAATTCATGCTCTTATTGTTACTATACCTGCCTTGAAATATACCAAGTGATTGCTAAAAGCAACCCACCTTGAGAAAATATGTTTTCAAATTTAAAAATTGAACCTATGCCTATATATATTTGTCCATGTTTTCATAATAAACCGAAGTGACTGGAATATTTACGATGACACCCTATGTGCTTGGTGGATTGAGTATACCTACTAAAAATCTTATATTCTCACTACCTGTTTATACATGCCCTTAAATGTTTCAGTATATAGACTAGACGTCAAGTCCGCAGTAAAGTTTTGGGCTACTACGGACTAAGAAACATGGACTTGAGCCCAATACTTAGACTCCAACTTGATTGTCAATGCAAATGGCTGAAGTGAAGAACATAGAACAAGACATGATCTGTGTATCTTTCCCAACTTATATTTCTACTTATATATCTATCGATCACTTGGGATTGTAAGTTTTTATTTAGTAATGAAGTATGAAATTCTAAGGGCCATATATTATGTTTTCTTATTTGGAAGTTTCCATAACATCTGTAACAACTTCTAGATATAACCCCATAACTCAAGTATGGCGTAATGTTTGGAGGAGGTTATATTTTGGTGTCAGAGCGGTACATCCTATATAGGCCCAAGGATAGATTGACTATGCTTTTGAGGCATACTTTGAGAATCTAGATAAATTATGCTTTAGGTCCTTGTGTGACAAGGATATAGATAATTGTGTATGGTAGCATTATTTTGAGTGTTGTAGATTATCTATCGCATATGACTAAATGTTGAGCCTGATCACCTCAGTATAAAGTTTTGTGTGGAAAGAAGCCTATGGCATCTTGCAGCTTATTAGAAACTTTCTCGATATAGTCATTATAGGGAACTCTTAGGAAGGTAGCAGTTGCCTGAAAAAGGCTGAAGGTTGATAGGCTAGGGATTGCGGAGAAGTTGGAGATCTAATCAAAGGAATTGTGTTAGTCAGTTTGCTATGGATATACTAAACTTGACCATAAAAGGGAAGATTGTCTTACCCAACATTACTTGGAAACCAGAAACTCAGGTAGTCAAAGGTGAGATCTCAGGATAGGATGTAACATCCATCACGAGTTCCAAGTTCCGACTTCACCTTCAAGTTTCCATGATTTCCAACTTCATCTTCAAATTTCACATAAAATGGGATAATTTCCTACTTGTGAGTTCGTCTTCGAATTTCAACATAATTTCCGACTTCCAAATTCAATTTTGAAAATAAAGTGTACATGGTTTCCAACCTTAGAGTTGAACTCAACTAGAATGGACACGAGTTCAGATCTTTGAGTTGATTTCCAAGTTGTACACGATTTCCGATCTCCGTGTTTGTTCCCAGGAGCTTTCCATTTCTGTTGGTGTTCCTGAGTTTGAATTGGAAGTTCCGAGATTATGTAAGTTCCCGATTTCTGGTGCTATGCTTAGAATCGATCTCCGAGATTGATCCTGGACTGAGTTTTAGAAATTTGTGTAATAAGAGCTTTAAAGCGTCCTAGTTCTCGACTTCCAAGTTTATGTTAACATCCCCGACTTCCGGGTTTAAGTACTTTAGATTTCACATTCTTGTCCTTGACTTTGGATTTTAAGGTGATTGTGTGCTGTATGATTTCCGACCTCCGACCTTATGTTTCAAATAAGTTGTGCATGATTTTCGACATCCGACTTTGCTTCCAAGTTTCGAATAAACCAGACAAGATTTCCAATATCCGATTTCATCTCTAAGTGTCAAATAAATGGCACGAGTTCCGACTTTAAGCAGAATTGAGACGAGTTCCGATTTTAGATAGAATGGAAGCGAGTTCCACTTTTGGAAAGACATGGAGAGTAATTTAGCCACAAAAGCAGGAGACATGGCTGAATTTCAATCACAAAATTTCAACCAATCAAAACCCACAAAGCCAACTACCAATGCTTCACAAAAGCTTATTTCTTCCCTCTAACTTCCTCATTCTCGTGCTCCTTCCTCTGCTGGTCATTTCTCACTCTTCCTTCTCCAATTTTCACTTCATCTTCCTCAAAACTCCAAGCCTCATCCACTTCCTCCATCAAGAGCTCAATTCTAACTAGTTTCTACATCAATTTGAGGTAAGATTCTTCAATTTCTTCTACTATTAGTGCTATTGTAGCTGAGTAGAATTCCTATTCTTTCCATTAGATTGATGATATATGGTGTTTATATGAATTCTTATGGCTGGATTAATGTATCAATGTTGAGTTTGGATGAGAACTTGGGTGAGAATTCAAAGAAGGATGCAAAATAGAAGCTGAAACCTTGAAAACCTTACAGCGTCCGTATTGGCGGAGCGTACGACTCCACCTACCGCCATTTAAATTTGATAAAACCATTTTTATATGAAACTAGACATTTAGGGATTTCCATACATATATCATATAAGACATTGGATTAATATTGAGAGAGATATGAATTTTTGAAGTTTGACCTAGGAATCAGGACTTTCATCCGGGTAGTGTGACTTGAGAAAGGTGTAACTCACCCTACACAACTCCAAATTAAGTGAAACCAAACTTTGTTAGAAAGCTTACACATAGGGAACATTTCATAATGAAATTCTGGGTTTGTTACCACCCTATTTGCTCCAAGTAATTCGAAGACATTTCCTTATGTCCAAACCAAGCCCAAACAGGGTAGTTTAGGAAAGTCAGATTTTGGGGCTTATAACTTGAGCTGCACTAAAGCAAATGAAATGAAACTTCTTGCAAATGAAAGCTTGTCCTGTTAGCTTTGATATGACACCAATTTTGTATGATTTGGACTTGTTTTCGATTTTTAGTAGATTTTTACTTTTAGGAGTATAATTCTAGCTAGTCACAGGGCAGGCCAGGTTAAAACGAAAATAACTTGAGTTATACTTATCAAAACTAGATGGAACTAAAGAGGTTAGAAAATAGAAACCTAAAACTTCAACATATTCAAAATTGAGATCCAGATGAGTTAAATAGAGAGTTTAGCTTGAATTACAAAAATCGGGTTGAATAGATGTGCTGGGACAGCAACTATGAGTTAAATGCATAGATTGTTCTTATGAGATGGGTGATTGAAATATGAATGAAGTGTTATGATTTCTCTATACACGTTCTGGCATGGGGAAGCGGACATGTTCTGTTATACTGCCGAACTTTTGGCAGAATCATATGAAGTTATAATAGCTTGTGTTATGAAGATTTAAGTTATGAATATGAAATTCTGGATGCAAGAATGTACGAAAGTAAATGATGAAGCATATGCATGAGTACATTCAGCATGTCTATGCATGATTATGTATGAGAATGAAACGACACGAATATATTAAATGTGGGTCCCTTCACTTGGAGGCAGTTGCACATTGAATCCCTCCCTGTGAAGGCAGTTAAACGATAAAAATGTGGGTCCCTTCACCTGGAGGCAGTTGCACATTGGGTCTCTCCTTATGAAGGCAGCTAAAACTTGGGTCCCTCTATGTTGGAGGTAGATGGCCAACTGAGTCCCTTCGACCTAGAGGCAGTGGGTCCCCTGTGGGTTAGTCTGTGTGACGATGGTCATGAGTTGAGCTGATGAGCTCACTCCCAGATCAGACTACCCAAGGGCAGTAAAGGCTAACGACTAAAGACTAAAGATTAAAATATATGCAAGCACCCCACTCACATGAGGCATGGCATCAACCCAACTAGTGTGAGTATAGAGGATAGGACTTACATGAGGCATGGTATGACCCAGATAGTGTAAGTATCGAATGAAGATCCCATATTCCTAAGGATCGTGACATGGCGATCACGCTCTGATGGGGTATGACTGACGCGCACTGTCGCAATGCACTCAAATAGACTAGGTTTTGAGCAAAACAATGTAGTAGTAGGTGCAAACCTAGATCGTTTCCCAAGGAATTATTCTAAATTTCATGAATACATCAGGATGACCAAAATGGAGGGGGGGTTTCATTAACAAGAATTCAGAAATCTAATTGAATTTAAAACAATTGCAGAAAAACCACTTGATTGAGGATCAACTTAGGAAATTCATTCACAACAATGAGGATTCGTCATAGGTTCACAAAAAGTATTTCGCAATCAGCTCCATTCTGTTATTTTTGAACTAAAAACAAGAAGATCTTCAAGTGTTTAATTCGATTTTAACCTAATTCCAAAATCTGAGATTAGCCCTCTATTTTACTCTAATCCAATTCGAATTAATCAATCCAAGTCTAATTAGAATTCAATTCCGAAACAAACAATTCTATTCTAATCAGAATAGCTTCATCAACCATTGATCAATGTTTGAGAGAATAAACGAAAATCAGAATTGTAGAAAGAGAGGGAAGAATAGAGACTGAAATTGAATATAATCAAACACTAAACCTCATAATCCATGCATTGAGTGATGAACCTCCTAAGCTGAAACAAAAATTCAGCCTTCCATAGTCATGGCCAAATAAAACAGAAATGAAACGTCCAGCCAAAAAGAAAGCAAAACCGAAAAAATAATAATAACTTCCTCTCTAATGAAAAACCTAAAACTCCTTCAAATTCCACTCGTCCTTTTTCACTCATCCCCCTCTCCTCTAATAGTATTTTTAGAAAACTCAAAAACCTCAAAAGAGGGCCAAGCCCATCTAAAACAAATAGGCCCAAGAAGGACTCAATTCTGGGCCCGTTTACTACAGCCTCTTTGCAATGAAAATTACGTCTAGAATCTGATAGATTTCAGTCTTGAGGTCTTCAGCAAAGTTGTAGGATTTTTTGTTATCTTTCCAACGAGTTAAAGATTGCTTAATTCCGGTACTTGTAGCTCAAGATGTGGGCTGTAGAAGACAGAAAGGTCAAAACAAGTATGAAATCCGAAAATTAGCACACATTTATACAAATTCTCAATGAAGATCAATGTCATCAAACTCATTTATTTGCATCAATTAAAACACAATTATGATGTAAACAAGCTAGGAATAACACTAGAATAATGTATAAATGAATGCTCTATCAATGACATGACAATCATACTCTGGAATGTGGCATGTAAAGATTTTATGATGAAAAGGAAGATAAAGAAAGAAAAATAAATTTTATGTATCTACATAAATTCAAATACAAGTAAAGGCATGTGCAGATGTTATGTCTCCAATATATTGATGATATGTGTATTTTAATATATTGCAGTTATTATTCATAGTATCATTCATGAATTGACCTTGTATGTGCTCTCCCAAATAACAAGTGTATGAATAAAATGAACTTTGCTTCGGATAATATATTTTTGAACTGTAAAATTAAACAGTTTACATAACATGTTCACCTTTTTCATAATAAACGGAAGCAAACTGGAGATGACAACGATGACAGGATGTATGATAGTTAAGGAATCCTATTGAGAATTCACAATTCTCACACCTATTTCTGTGTTATCTCTAGATAGTTCGAGAAGTTGCAAAGATGGCTGAAGTTGCTATCAGTTAAAGTTTGCTCAAGTAACCGTAACAACTCTTGAGTGTGGTACTATGACTTAAGCATAGTACTGTGCAAAGGAGGATGTTACATAGGACGAGTTGGATGAGAACCTTCCTGACCTTGATAAGGAATTGTCTTTAAGCTTTACTAGTGTTTACCTAGATCAGGCTATTTTCCTTAGATCAAATCTAGACAATTTTTCTGCCTGGTTATATAGATTTAACGGATAGCCTACAGGAGTAGGGTAATTATATGCCAATAGAGTTATTCAGGTTGCGTGGATAGCACCCTTATCTCCCTTTGAAGGCAAGGCTACCTCAAGAGTAACCCATTGGCAAACTCAGTTGAGGCCTTGTTATAATGGATTATGGTAATGCCACATTGTAAAGGTTAGATCATTTAATTAACAAGCTTGGAGCTTGGTTAAGTGAGGCAGAGATTAAGCAGGATAGTCAAGAACGGAACCCCAGCCATACATAGGGATAACTTCTTCAGGCCTCCATTTAGAGAATGGAGTAACCTTCTCCTACAAGGATATTGGGAGTCGATACTCTAGCAATTTTGAATCGAAGAAACCCCAAATGAAGCCTTCGTGTAAAAGTGGATGGTTGGAAAAGCCTTGGAGGGATTCATCTAATTGCATATCATACCAAGGTAAAGACTCAGTTGTACCTAGTAATGGAAAGAAGATGAAGTTATAAGATTAAATTCAAAGGATCCTTTAGGAGAAAATAGTGGTACATCTCCCACTAATCTGAAGTAAGGATGCTCTCAAGCCATGGTAGCATAGGAAACAATGCGATGTTTCCTACCTATTAAGGATAAGCGAGGTGTTGGCAGGTCTAGTTATACTAAACTCCATCAACCTTAGCCACCATAGGACTTGTATAATAGGATAATCTTTGACATGTTACTAACAAGAAGGTAAAATTGTTCAGAGATGAGAAGAGGTTATAATGGTTACCTTCAAACACCATTGTGAGCACTATGGGTGGAGTAATTTGATGAGGAACACATCTAGATTTAAGATGGGGTGATGAAGATTAAGAGCTTGCAAATGGGCATATTGCAACCAAGGGAAGTGCAACCAATCTCAATAGGCTGGAATTGCAATAAAATGGAAGGTCTTAATGGACTAAGATGGAGACAAGCTTTTCTGCAAGAACAATAGGATGCTATAAGAAGGAAAAGAGGAAGTTTTACTTTTGGAGAAGCCCATTAGAGGGAGAAATGTTATCTAGTGTGGATTTAGGGGACAAGTGAAAGTTTATAGGAGTTAATGTTCTGGCTTGATGGCATTGAATCTGAAGGACTCTTTAGGATAGCCTGATGCACCCCAAAAAGGACTAAGTGATGCACCAATAAGTTTAAAGAGTTTGGAACTACGCCCTATGGTAGTTAAAGTTACAATGCAAAATTAGAGGACTTTCAACCTTAGGCGGATAAGTCTTCACACTTGAGGTTGGATTAAGTATGACATGTGAAGAACCATCGCTCCATTGAAGAACAACCAAATATATTGTAGATAAAACAAACAAAACCCCTTGAGGAATAGGATAAAGCTTACAAGGAAAGAAGAAGTTCTAAAGTGAAGTTCATAGTTACAATTTTGAGGAAGACCCTAAGCCTTCACTCTATAAAAAATTGCAACAACGAGATATTCATTATTGGACCAAAGACAGCCAAGTAAGCAAGGATCTTGAGAAAACAACTAAAATAGCTTCAAAGAACTTTGACATAGTGACTACTACATATCGAACCTAACCCCAATGTAAATGGTAATTTTAGTAATTCCAAAACTTCTTGTGTTGGTATCTAAGGTCCAGAGAACAAGTGGCAAAAAGTTTATCAGTAACCATAGACAGGGGTGTTAAAAAAAATCTTTAAACTAAACCAAACTTAAAACTAAACTAAACCAAACCATAAAAAATGGGTTTCTTTCAAAGAGATTTAAAATTAAACTGGTGTTCATCCTTAACTCCAATTCAGATAACTAAAACCCAAAACATATATGGTGAACCTTAATTGAACTGTTGACCACCATCAATTACCACTGCTTTCTTTGGCTAAAAGCACCATAGTTGTGCACTGGTGGTTCTTCTTTCAATGGTCCCCTCTACATAACGACCACCATCTCTAGGCCTCCAGTAGCACTGTGTGCAAAACCCACCATTAGAGAGAGAGAAACCACCACTATTAATACACTTTATGTGTATTTCAGTAAGATTTGCCAAAATACCAAGAAAGAAGAGATTTTAGCATAGCTTATATTTTCTCCACTTTTTAGTCATGGTAGAGATCCTATTTGTGACATTGTATTGTAGATAGGGCATTGTCACTTCAATGTGGGGGCAGTGGGCTCGTGGGCATATATATGGCTTGATCCATGAGTCAAACGAAAGTTATATACTCTAGAACCGGATCAAAATTGGTTCACTTAATTTTGAATTGGTTCAAAACTGGTTCATCATACTCTAAATTGGTTTTCAACTAGTTTGCTCTGGTTTTTGAACATAAAAACTGGTTTAAGCGTAGTTTAGTTTGGTTCTTCTTAAAATCCAAATCATGCCCACCCTTAATCACAAAGCAAGAATAGTTAGATACATGTCAAAAAAGGTACATAAAATTCCCTAAAGAACTTAGTAACGGATTAAGGTGTTATTGAAATAAGGTGAACTTTGGCGATAGCATAATTATTGAAGACTCTCCGCATTTACCCAAATAACACCTCGTAAGAAAGGTGGAATAAGGAAACTTTGTGACCTCAGAAAGGAAGTAAGACCATCAATTCTCTTTTTCACACTGAACTATCTATACCTTGATATCAAGAAATCAAGAATGGAAACTTGAGAAATTCAATAATGAAGTGGGGAACTTTCATCAAGTCACGATGAAGAGGTGAATTGTTGGGCAATAAGAAATAGGGTAAAACCCCCAAGAGATTAAACTTTAAGGCAAAGGTTTGTAAACAAATATTCAAAAAGGTAAACTAAGAAGAACTATGTTCAAAAGGAAAAAAGACTCACTCTTGGGCCAACAAATGGTAAAAATAAGTAAAGGTCAGGGAAAGACAGCTGAGGTGGCTACCAACGACAATTATAAAGCCACCAAGGTCACTGCACATTCAAAATTGACCAAAGATTCAAGTAAGGACACAAAAGATAGCAAAATTCCTGATTGACCCCCAAAGCTTAGGAGGAAGAATAGAAGACAGTCCCTTAACAGACTAGAGAATGAGGACGCCAGCATTGTAGACCGAATATAACTTCACTGGAATAATGGTAAGGAGACCGTCTAACATAATATACTCACTATTAGTCAACAAAAGATTTTTCCCTAAGGACAGGTAGCAAAGAATCATCAAGCATGGTAATTTTTTCGCTCATGATCTCTTATACCTAATAATTTGAATTGATCTACAAACTTAAGTAGACTTCACAAGGAATTGCCTAAAATAATCCTATGTTCCTCAATTTTATGTTAACCACGGAGTAATGGGCACACCATAAGAACCATTCGAGTGTTAATAGATAGAAGTAGGTGCACTAAATTAACCATGTTAGGTGAAGCAATATAAGATAATTGTAAATCAATAACAAAATAGTCTCGCAAGATGACTCAAGTGCCGAGCTTGATCAAATTACAATAAAAATCGGATTACACTAAACTCGTAGCAAGGGTGCAACCCGGGTCGTTTCCCAACGATGACAATGTTATACGATCAGGCAATTGGGGGGGTTTAGGAATTTAAAGTACTAAAATGAGTATAAAAGAAATGAACAGAATTTGGAACATCCAATCCAAGAACCAAGAAAGACAGTGGCTAATCTATCATCGGATTCTAAAAATAATCATTCAAATCAAATCAGTGACTGACATCAAACCCGAAAGAAACCTCTGTTCGAATATGACATTGCACACGAAAACCTTCATGCATTCAATTAACAGATAAATGATTAAATTCAGAAACCTCTAGAACCTAACCAATTCATGTTAATTTTCAAGCACCAATGTAATCAATCATCAAATTCAAACCTAAAAATGATTCTACTCATGCAATTGCATTACACATTAATCAATCGAGCAATATGCAAGCAAGTAAGCAAGCAATCAATCATAAACCACCACAATTCCGAATCAAAAACCTTCAAATCCGAAATTGGAGTAATCACAATGAAAGAAAAGAAAAGGGAGTAGAAAACCGATTTGATTTGATGAAGTTTGGTTGCGCAAATCCTCAAGACAGCCAATGCTCCTTTGAATCCTTGGATTAGATGGAAGCTTACTCCTCCATGAATGGAGGAAGACGAGTTGTTAAGGTGGGGGGGGGCGTGAGAGAGAGAAGAGAGGAGAAGAAGAAGAACCAAAACCGAAAATTTGCTATTCCAAAATCTATCTCCCATTACAATTTCGGCTTCCCCCTAAGTCAGCCAGCCAAAACCAAATCAAAATGCCTAAAATTATTAAATTGTCATTACTACATTAATCCTCTCTCTCTCCTTTGAATCTGGACATCTTATTTGCTAAAATCCGAATTATAGAAAGAAAGTTACATTAAAAACATGAAATCATTATAGCTAATTCCGTGAGTAACGTTCTTCTACCGTTTTGTCTATGAAAACGATTCCTTTTGGATTTCCACTCTGAAGAAGAATTGTAGCCTTGGATGTCAACTTCAAAATGCCACTGTAACGGGCTCAATCGGACATCTGTGGATTGAGATATGGCCCAAATATCACACCCTGCTCAGAATCCGCGGCTGCACCACTTCAGTTCACTTCTAGGCCCAATTTCAGCTTCTTAACACCAGAATTGGCTTCTGAGCTCTTCATAAAACTTGTAGGCCTATCTCTCAGCTTTTCTACAAATCAAGAATCACAATAAAATGAGCTCTACAACTCAAGATATAACCCAAAAACCAAAACAGTGTTAGAATTCGCCTAATGCTGGAAAATTTAACTCAAATCCAAACAATACAAAATGGTCCAATTCAAAACAATTAGGCATAAGAGAGAATCAATGAGCTAGGAATGAGAGAAAATAAGTACATAAAAATCCAATTGATCACAAGAGACATGAGTCAAGATAACATACCAATTCCAAGAACATCATAGTGAAATTGAGAAGGACCACAAGCCTTAGGACTTAACACATATAGTGGAAGCTAGTAGAGTAAACAACTACACACACCCATGAAGACCTTGTAAGAATCGAGACAAGAAAAAAAACCTTTGGAAATGTCAGTAAAGGCAACAGGTCCTATTATAAATTCTCCAACATTCAAGCTCAAAGATGATGTCCAAGGATAAGCATACTACTTTAAGACTGAAAGGCCTTAACCTAACTTCACTAGCAAAAAAGGATGGACAAGCAGCCCTAGGGAATGAGTGGTCAATACTCTTAATCGATCCTGTTTAGTTGCAAGCTTGGTAATTTGGAAGACCTGATAGTCAGAAGCAAAGAAGTTGGATATTCTTAGTGGCATAAGTTTGCACCTATGAAGTGAATAGTTCAAATGATAGAGATAACGGCAAGTAATTTGCGAATGGGATGCAAACTTGAAGAAAGCGTTTCCCTTATAGGTTAGAGAATATAGAATTTTTTAGGACAAAAATTTTTTAAAGGAGGAGAGAATTGTAACATCCCCATCTCTTAGAGTAGACCAATATAAAAGGAAGCTAAGACCCGAGGCAAGGGTAAAATCGTAAATAGGTAAATCGTAATAAAAGAATTGTCGAAATTGTAATTGTTAGATTTCAATGGCAAAGCTGTAAATAAAGGTTTATGGTTGTTAGGAGGGGCATTAGCAAAAAAATCCTAATTCTGGGAAGATGTGGTAGACAACTAAAATATATGTAATAACTTTATCATTGATATTTCCTACACATGGCTTTAAATAAAAGTGTGAGATTATTCACATAGTATATAATATCTCAAATAACTCAGAGTACCTGAATTAATAGCCAAATACCTTGAAATAATCCTCAAGGGTCTCATATTATTTTTGGCCATGACAAATCCAGGGAAATAATCCTACATAGATTAGATAGGCATATCATGAGAGCAACAGAGTATGTGGCCAAGAATGAGCCACACCGGCCCTAATTGGTGGATTTATCACCACCACTCTTTCTACACATATCTTCCCCAAATATTTTCTATAAATATCAAGACTCTCTTATCTTCTCTTCCTCTCTTTCATTCATGCCAAAACACACACACCCACCGTCTTTATTTTCTTCATCTCTCTTACCACCACCATAGCCATGAACTTCAAGCTCATGGTTGTTGGCCTTCTTGGCCTCAAAACACTTTGTCCCTTTTATGAAAATTAATCCTCACCTTCCCTTCTATGAAATCTCTCTACCTACTTGATGATCAAGCATCAAGTGGAGCTTCCCTACCTCCATATATGCTACAACCATGAGAGAGGAGGAAGGCTAGAAGTTGTTCTTGGCTTCTTTGCTTCCATGGCTCCAAGAACCTT
The DNA here is from genome assembly GCA_031439585.1 of Pterocarpus macrocarpus. Taxonomy (NCBI): domain Eukaryota; kingdom Viridiplantae; phylum Streptophyta; class Magnoliopsida; order Fabales; family Fabaceae; genus Pterocarpus; species Pterocarpus macrocarpus. Next base: position 38,519,429 of record CM062514.1, read on the forward strand.
GAGGTAGATAGCTCAAATCCTAGGTTATTTCCCTTTAATATTTTATGCTCTATGCCCTACCCAAGATCTAGGCTTCTAGCTAAAATGTTGGTTGGCTGGATTAGGGTGTTGATTATGCGATTATATGATCATATGCCTTGAAATGTTGATTTAAATTTGATTTTATACTTGGTTGTTGATGTTTCCATGTGCATGTGTTTCTACCTTCATAAAAATAGGAATAAATGGCTAATAAATGTTAAAGAAGTGTCTTAAGGTTCTTGAAGAAGAATTGGAATGAGGGGAGCCAATAGAAATTAGGTTGAATAGCTTTGGAGAATTAAACACCAAAAGGAAGATAAGATAAGATTCCAAGATAGGATAATGGAGGTGTCTATCAAAAATTGCACTAATTAGTTAATCTTATGAGGTTAGGTCCATTTTTCCTTGTTAGTATAAAGTGTATAAACCAAAAATCTTGACCATCCAAGCCTAAATGAAATTAGATATGAATTTTAGAACAAAACATAATAGAAACCGAGTTCAACCTGTAAGCCCTTCCCTTGAACTTAGAACTCGGAACTTGGGGTCAAAGGGGGAAATGACCTCTCTCTCTCTTAAACTCGTAACCCAAAACTCGAGGAATGATGAAGGAGTGAACCCTTGCCCATATGCTTGGAACTTGAAACTCAAGGGATGATGAAGTAAAACCACTCCCTTAATCTCAGAACCCAAAGCACGGGGTAGGGCAAGAAGTAAACCCTCTCTCTCTGGATTGAGATTCAGAACCTTATTCATTAAGATCATAACCCGAAACCGTAGATAACTAGTAAAACCAGAACTCAAAACCTTAGAAAGACTAAGAACCCTCTTCCCTAAGGTCGGAACTTGTAGCCTGGAAGGATTTAGGAACCCATTTATAGAAGCATGGGAATTGGAAGGTTTGGGGAACAAAGTGTAACCTCGAAACTCGAACCACATGCGAGGATAAACTAGGACAGCTTTGATTAAATGAACATAACTCAAATTACCCTTAAGTAAATCATATGAGACCAAGAGAGTTAAGTAAAGGGTATGATAAGGAATGTCCCAATAAAATATAAGGGTCATACGATTAGAAATGGATTTATGATGAATTTCTAGAATGAGTGTAAGTCTTTAATGGCTTATAATCCAAACATTAAGCAAAACCTAGAATTGTGAGTTAGATCATGATGATTCTTAAGGTTAATATGCCACTAACTACATGTTCATGATAGTGTTGTATATATTCTTAAGTATGTTACATTATATGCCTTTAACATTTGAAAACATCATGCATGCGATAATATTTTGAAAGAAAGAATGTTGTTGCATGGCTAAAGGAATCACACTAGGGACAACAATACATAATGCCTAGACGTAGAAAGATTAGAACACAAATGTAAAAAGCATGTGCATAAGTACATAAAGCATCCTCATGCATGATCATGATTAAGAATATATAAAGTAACAAGGACTTGCAAGATGTATCAAGTCTCCACCTCATAGTTATCTTGGGTGATATCATCAAAGATGATCACTTGGACCAGCCCTTGAATAGATTTAAAAAGAATAAGTCGATGTGAGAATCAACGAAAGCAAACCCAGCAATCACGTATAGGAACTAGCTCGGTCCTAAAAAGTAGGCTATTATCCAAAAGCGGGAAGAAACCATGCACTTCTAATGGACCAAGTACAGATGTTCAATTTACAAGCTAAAGAAAGAGATAAGAAAGATAAGTGCACATGCATGATTCAAGTAGGTGCATCGGCATATGCATTATTCATGATGTTATTATACTATACAGTTAAATTATTATGGTTATAATTCATGCTCTTACTGTTGCTCTACCTGCCCTGAAATATGCCAAATGATTGGTAAAAGCAACCTGGTTCGAGAAAATATGCTTTCAAATTTAAAATTGAACCTATGCGTATGTGTATTTGTCCATGTTTTCATAATAAATTAAAGCGGCTGGAATATTTATGATGACACACTATGTACTTAGTGGAATGAGTATACCTACTGAGAATCTTAGATTCTCACTACCCATTTGATATCCCCATAAATATTCTAGTACATAAACTAGACTTCAACTCTGTAGCAAAGTTTTGCACTACTACGAACTAGGAAATATGGACTTGAGCCCAATACCTGGACTCCAACTTGATTGTCAAGGCATGTGGTTGAAGTGAAGAATGTAGAACAAGACATGTTCTGTATATCATATTAGTTAAGTTTTTCCAACTTGTTTTTTTTTTACTTATATATTTATCAAACACTTGGATTATAAGTCTTTATTCAGTAATGAAGTATGAAATTCTAAGGGCCATATATTATGTTTTCTTATTTGAAAGTTTTCACAATATCCGTAACAATCCGTAAATATAGTCTCATGACTCGAGCATGGCATATATGCTTAGAGGATATTACATTTTCCTACATGTCGTGGCAATCGGATTAGCCAGGTATTATATACCTCATTTAGTATGGCCTCCTTCTTAGCATTAAGAGGAGTGTATTTATCGTAACGAGATTGAGGGAAATGAAAATTGTGCCTTCTCCATGTCGGCCCCTCTCTTTTGGGGCAGACTCTAATTTCCTCTGGCTCCTTTTTTCCTATGTTTTACTTTGCTTTGACTCTTTGGCTTTTCCATTCTCTGTTTGAGCATCTGCTTTCCTTATCTCTCAGACTTCTTCCATATTGATCTATCCTATAGCTCGCTCCCTATACTCGGCTAGAGACCTCAGGCGATTAATTTCCAATGGGTTGGCAAAAGGACCCTCTATTATGCTTCTCTTGATGGAATGTATTTCCATAGTAAGGTCAAGGTCTAATATTTGCAAGTTCACAATAATAAACCAATGTAGGTACTCTCTCAGCAATTCCCATGGCCCTTGCCGGATGGCATTCAAAGAGTCTGAGGTTTTCCTATAAACTCAACTCGAAGAGAATCTATTCATAAATGCTTGTGATAGCTTAGGAAAGTCATGGATCGACCCTGCAGGTAGTGATGAGAACCATAAAAGGGTCGCATTTTCTAAAAAGGTGGGAAATATTCAACAGAGGAATAGATCACTTGCCCATTGACTAACATCATGATTTGAATTTGGTCACATGAACCTGAGGATCCCCAGTTTCATCATACGGCTTTTATGTCATCGGCAGCTGGAAATTCTCTGGGAGGGCCATCGACATAATAAATTTCGAGAACGCCGCGAGTATATTGGTGGTCGCAGTAAAGTTTGCTCTCTCCTATAAGTATTGTGGGTGTTGTTTCCCTTTCATCTCCAACAAGGTCATCATTATTTTGACGACTACTAGCCTTATTCTCCTTCCTGCTTTTCTCTCGATTTATTGCTGCCATTGGGTTGACAGCTTCCCATTTTGGTCCTGAAGTTATTGGACCATCCAATATAACTCCTCCATAATGAGTGGCTTAGGAATATTGTTCACCTCGTTCCTAATATGCTGATCGTATTAGTTGTCATGTTGATTGTGTTGATTATGCTGATTGTGTTGGTTGTGACCAATGTTCTCAGCCATGTTCATGCTCTGACTCCTTATGGTGACTATTCACCTTTTGTAGGGGTTTTTTCTTGCCCTATGGTGGAAGCTAATGTTTTGACTTATTTCCTGAGGTCGTTCGATATTATCCTCTGAAAGTCCGAGCTCTTTGCGTGTTCCTCTAGTGAGGGACCTGCAAGGGACTCCATGCTCAAGTCAAAATGCTTTCCTGCTCAAGTATGAGCAAAAAAGATTAGTTACTTACCTCCGGTTTTTCTTGAGCCTCCTCTTATATCCAAGTTTGAATTCCTTCTCCCCCATTCCTAGGTAACTTCCAATTTCCTATTCTCATGGGATTCCTTCATGCTTGGTAACTAGCCTAATGGGTTAACTACTTTCAGGCATTAACTTGACTCCATGTTGGTTCATCCAAGGAAAATTCCTTCTAAAAAGGCCCTTGCTCAATTCCTTTTAGGTCAAGCTCTAAGGTCCAATAAATTTATTTAGTCAAATTATATATATTGAATTGACTTAATGAATCCAAAAATCCAAACTGAACCAAAAAAAAAAAAAAAGTTTTGAATTAGTGCAAGTAAATGGAACATTTCAAACTAAAACCAAACGATACCAAATAATGTTGGTTCAGTATTTGAATTTATGATTTTCAACCTGAAACCCAAACACCAAACTAAATCATTGATCAACTTTTTTATATTTATTTCTATGCTTTGAAAGGTTAACACTTAAGACTTAAGTAGTTAAGTCACCATTTATCTCATTTTTCACATTTCTTCAAGATGTTTTAATCACTCAAACTATTATTACTTATCTCATGACATAATTTTATATTATAAGCAATTATTTATCTTTTACATTAATTTGATAACTCAACCAAACTAACCTAATCTTAATTGGAATGGATTAGTTTGATTTGGTTTAAAAAAATAATAATAATCGATCCGAACTAATTTGTCTTGCAAGAGGAACTAGAGGTTGGACAGTTTTCGATATGATGTTAAGAGACTTCAGTGGGGATCTTCAAAATGACTCCAATGCTCAAGTCAATAAGTACTCAAAGAGGGCAAGTTTGAAGGATGTTATGTCACACTTAGTTGAGAGCGAGAATTTGTATTTAAAAAAAGGAGGGAATGAATTGATTTTTGAGCTATTTTACAAATATCTTGAGATACTTGGGAGATTCCTAAAAGGAAGAGACATTTTATTCAAATATGGGATGCTCCTTGTCCGATCTTAACGAGATCCTAACAAATTACAATGGCTTGGCATGTGCTCTTATAGATGATTTTGAGGATTAGGACCTTAGGCCAAGCTATGAACCAAAAATATTAAGTCCAATCCATTCCCTCCAAGTTTGGCCATCACTCAAGGATTATAAGTCGAGCTTACTTTGGTTTGACCATACAAAAGTTAGAAAGTTGCAATCTTTCATTTACTAAGTGGAAATTATAGGTGAAAAGGCCCACACACATGCCACATGCATAACCGTCAACCGTCCTATCACACTTTTAATAAGTTATGATGATTCCATAGGAAATGATTTTGATCATTTGATTATGCACATCATGCCTCCAATACCATTTATTTTAGATGTAGCCTAAACCAATGGTTACTTGTTGGGAAGATTTATGAATCATCAAATTGGCTTGACATAGTTTCTTTGTTGATCTATACTTAGAACATGGGTTTATACTTTTAGTTTCTTTGTTGATCTATACTTAGAACGTGGGGTTATACTTTTGTCTCTATTTCTTTCTTCATGCTCCTAACCACTTTTTTTGCAAAAGCTTCTTTTGGGCTCATGGCGATTTTAGTGTATTGTATTCCTTAGTCTCAGTTCTTTAATCCATTTGAAGACCTCTTTTAACTTCTTTTTTGATTAAGTTTCTCATTTCTTTAGTTTTTTACTTGCCAGTTTTACAATTATTTTTGAGCCCTCGATTAGTTGATTCTTATTGGAACTATGCTGCATTGTTGTAATTCTACTGTGACATTTGTAGTATGTTCTAATTGATTATTAGTACTTAGGTTCCTCAGATCTAACCACCCTTATCCTTGTTCGAATACTATACAATGACCAAAAGTAAAAAGTCCTTAGTTGGTAAGGGAGGTGGAAAGGCAAATAGGCATGGGAGCAAAAGCATTTACAGATACTTTCCGGTGGGTAGATTCTCAAGTGAACAAGGTAGCTTCATTATTTGATGATACGGAGAGTACAGCTATGGAGTATTTTATTCTAAGGATTTAGATGTAGACCCAACCTTCATATACATGTATGAGACATTTTTCCATAAGTTTGGACTTAACCTTCCTCTCATCAACTTTCAATATGTCATTCTTTTCAAAGTTAATGTACCCCTACCTAACTTTACTCCAACAGTTGCGGTTTCATTCGTTCTTTTGAAACATTGATGGGCTTCTTAGGAGTTAAGTAGTCAGTTGGAGCCTTTTTACCTTCTTCTTGGCAAAAGGAGTTGGAAAGGGAAACTAGATTTTCCTAAGTTGTGACCCTAGAAAAAGATTGCTTATTTCCTATCAAAGTTGGTACAAGCACATTAAGGATAGATTTTTCAAGGTGATGCCTCCTGAATTCAACTTTCCCTTTTTTCGTAGTGAGTATAGTCTTAAATTTTCTTCTATATTAGTGCTCTCAACTTAAGCAAATTTTGAATATAGACTATCACAGTCTGGCCACTGATGATAAACACATCATCGATTATATTGATGAACTAAATTTTTTCCAAGCCTTCCTTAATAATGTCCTTTTGAAGTAGGACTCAAATAGAGTTGAGAAGTTTAAGCATATTAGTAAGCCCCCATGATCCAAGCTCTACTTGATTATTGTTGGTATGGATTTATCCTTTAAACTTATTTCTATTTCTTTTGCAGAGGAGATGGTACAAAATTTATGTTCATTAAACCTCTATAGATCTTTCTAGCCTACAAGAAAAAAGTTGTAGCAGTTGTAGCAGATGCTGCTACAGTTGATGAAATAGTGAATTACTCGAAAATACTGTTTGGTCCTCCTTCTTCCAGGCTCCTCTTGAGGTCATATTAGTGGAAAGATCTTCGACAAAGTCTCAAGATCAAGGCATGTCAAAGGTTCATCAATTTGGTACCCTTTCCCCGGTTTATGGATGAGCTCTTTTCTTCTCTTGTTGACAAATATCTATAGAAGAGGGTTAGAACTACTAATCTATGTTGCTAGGCTAGTATCCATTCTCTTCACATGGTGAGCATTACCTAACAAATAAAGCAAGAGGCAAATTTAGCCGAGTAGAAGTCTATAACCTATACAAGGACAATTATTCTGAGCTCAATTGTTTGATGGCTACTCAGTCTAAGGAAATGATGGCATTGACAACAAGGTAGCCAACCTAGAGAAGTCCAACGAAAAATTAAAGGCCAAAAATGAAAAGATTTCGGGAAGATTACTAAGCTAAAGAAGAAAATGAGATTTTAGTAGGAACTTCATGATGTAGGCTCTTGAGGAGGTTCTCAAAAGGGAGACAATGCTTAAAGAGTAGGTAATGGGTCTTCAAGACGAATCAATCCACCAGTTTCTAAATTGTTTTCAGAAGGCTATAACCTATGTCTAGCTTTTATATCCAAATTTGGATTTAGCTCCCTTTAACTCTTTTAAAATTTTAAGAGGTGGTCAATTATAAGATGAAGTGGCGCTAGCCTTGGTCAAGACAAGTAAGAATAGGATGAACCTAAGCTTTTTCATATTTGTGGTCAACACAACCACAAACCAAGTAGAGCTAGTGACTTTTGTTAGGACTTTTGTTAGGTCTGTTGTCTGCAAGGACCACCATGTGCATGTGAATGCCGTGGACTACTGTGAAGATCATCCTTCATATGAGGCTGAGGACAATGCTACTAATGCTTAGCTATGTTTTTATTGCTGTACTTTTATTTTTAATGTTGGGCAATTGTGTGTTTCCTTTGGTTCCCCTTTCTATATTTGGACTTATATTTTTATTTCCATACTCCTCTATGTCTTTGTAAAGTTAAGCTCAACATAGATATAATTACTCGAATAATATCACAACCTAGATTTAATTCAACTTTAACTATATCAACTTCAATTTTGAATAGGCAACTTAAACTCTTAAATAATTTTAATTCAGATCATAGGCATAATGAACATTATGACTAGTTAAGTTCAACTATTCTTTTGCCTTATGACTTTCAACCATATACACAATTTTTAAGTTGTCATATTATACCTAGTTAAGATGGAAAATTCGTAATAAAAAGGAGGAGGGAATGATTTATTTTTTGTGTTGTTTGTAACATCCTCATTTTTGTCAAAGCTAATTAGCTCGATGTCTCCGGCTAATTAGAGGGATTAGCGATTAATTGAGAACTAATCGGCTAATCTCGAGAGCGAGGGCTTAGTAAATTAAAGGCAAGTTAACAAGATAAGTAAAAGTCAACAATTGGAACATAATGCATTACAAGTTACAATTAAAAGCCTAATTGCCTAATCCTTATTAACCCATGATTTAGAACATAAAATCAAGGTGGTCTAACCTAATTAACTAAGAGCATATAAGTATCACACCTTAATCACACTAACCCTCACATCTTCTTTACATAATTAATGAGGAAAAATCCTTTTTATTGAAAATGTGTTAAAGTGTAATTAAACCAATCGAATTAATTAGCATTTAGATAATTGTAACAATTGTAAAAATTTAGAGAACTTCCCTTTAATTATTGTTTGAAAGTTTGGTCAAAGCAAGAGCCATATCCAACCATCCATTTGCCTTCTCATCATACACCACTAGATCAAGAGTCCATGTTAGTAGATTCCTTGAGTCAAGACAAAAGATCTACTCTCCTCCATCAAGATTGTGACACTTGGAGTGATCACAATCATCTAATGCAAATCCTAGGATAGATCATGCTTTTAACCACTTGAAAAGAAACACTACAAGTCTTTACCCAAGTGCTAAGACTCAAAGAAAACACAACTCCCTCTTTTGCCCCAAGGTTTTTCCCACTCTCTTACTTGTTGTAAGAAGCAAAGTCACATCACTCCCTCCCCCCTCATTTGTGCCACTTCAGCCCCCTCTCTCTCCCTCATTTTCATTTTTCATCTCCTCTCTCAAGACTCACACACAAAGCTCTCTCATCTCTCCAAGTCTCATACCCACTCTCTTCTTCTTTCAACCTTCCTTGTTCTTCTTTCAACCTTCTTACTACTTCCTGCCTCATCTCCATCACCGCACTCACCATCCCTTCAAGGACCACCATTTTTGGTCTTTGGAGAAACAAGATCATTCATACACAAGCCCTATTTTCAAGCCTTCAAGTAGGAAGACCCTTTCCAACCTTTTCCACCTTCAAAATCCTTCAAGAAAGCTCTCTTTGGTAGTGACTCTAACCTTCTCTTTTTTATGTATTTTTCAAGCTCTAGAACTCTTAAGCTCTTCATAGCTAGGTGGTTTTAGGACTTGCTTCAAGGTCTCATGACCATTTCTTACTCTATGAGTTTTTCTTATCTTGTTGAAAAATGTTGTCTTGAAGTGAGAATATGTGGCATGATGGTTTTATGTATCTTGCTTTATTTTGGTTTAAAATACTGATTTGGTGACTAAAACTTTGAATATGATGATGAGATAAAACTTCAAAATTGTGATTTGAAGTGGTATAGCAACATCTCCACAAGTTTGATATGTAAAATATGAAAACTAGTTAAGCTGGAATTCTAGTAGTCTGTAATACGTACTATATAACTCATTCTACAAAACTCAAAATGTAATGAAACTAATTTTTTGTGAAAGTAGACTCAAATAACTTTCCATACATATAAAATTCGTGAAATTTGGATTTAAAATGAGGGAGATATGATTTTTCAAAATTGGTTGTTCCTGGATGGATTTCTGTTTGGGCAGTCTCCACTAAAAACCTTAAAACTTGAGCTACAAAAATCATTTTTGAGTGAAACTAAGTTTGTTAGAAAGCTAAGACATAGAGGAACACCCCCATAAAACAGTTTTGTCATATTCCTTATGAGGAACTCCCAGTGAAGTGGACAAGCCACTGACCTGAGTTAAACTTTCAAGTCTGAATAGTCAGAATAAGATATGCATAACTCAAGATACAAAATGAATTTTTGAGTGGGACTTATTTTGTTTAAAAATAGACTCAGAGAAGTATATTCACACAAAAATTCGAAATAAAAGAGTAAAAGATGAAATTATGGTGAATTTCTAAAGTTACTGCCCTACTGTAAAAGTAAAACTGTTATGGGTAAGTTTTAAAAATTAATGAGAAATAAGCTTTAAGATATTAAGACTTTTACTCTAACCATTAGAAAAACCCTCATAACTCAGCTTAAAAGTTTTAAAAAGAATAATAGATGAAAATAACCCTAAGCCTAATAAAAGAGTTCACACCGGAGATAATCTCAATTAAAAGCTTGCACCAAATTTATTTAGCTAAGCTCATAAAATGTTGCTTGAGAATATGCCTATATTTATGTGCAAGCATGATGCTATGATGATATGATGATGATGATGATGATTATGATAATGATATGATGATGATATGAGTATAATATGTTGATGACATGATGCTTAATGATATGTGATATTGGATTTCTCTGTTTGGCAAAATTTTGGGAAGCTTCGGTTTAGCCGTTATGCTACCGAAATTCTGCGAAAATTATGGACTTAGAAATATTTTGCGTCATAAGCTTTAATAAGAAGAGATTTAATTCAAGTACGTGATCCTTCAAAAGGGAAGGTGACCTAATTTAAGCTCCCCTCACCCACGACTCACATGAGGCATGGCATGACCCAGCTAGTGTGAGTATAGGGGATAGATTTTACATGAGGCATGGCATGACCCAGCTAGTGTAAGTACCGAAATTCTATGGAGGCGACGACCACGGTATGAGCTCATTACCACTTATGTTTAGTGGGTGAAAAGATAAGACTTAAGATAAAGTCAAGTTAAGAAAAGAAAAGGGACTTCGATCCAAACCCTAAAAGGGGAAGAAGTTAAGAGAAGCTTATAGCGTAGTCTTGCATGTTTTGTGTAGTTGTGCTCATGTATGTTATGATATGAATGTTTAGAAGGTAAGTTAAAAATTGAGTCCGCTTCGGATATTCATACTTTCGAAAATCCATGAATTGAACCTTATGCATGCTCACTATTTTCATTAATAAAAATCGAAGTGGCTGGGACGATGACGATGGCACTCTCGTGTCAGGTTCGAGTCCTACTGAGAAATCTTATTTCTCACTCCAGTTATTTTTCCATCTCGTCACCAGATACCCATGGCACACCCAGTGGAGTGGAGCATGGAACCTCCCCACCATGAGTGGGCCTATGATGCAGATGCTCATGCTATGGTGGCCACGACCACTACAGTAGTTCGCACACATTTTTACTTAGGTCGAATTTTTTAGGGAGAGGAACCAGATGTCACGCCAGCCCTTGTAGACGTTTCTTCGGCTCACCTTAGACCGCTGCTGGGTCCTTGGGATTTTCCGCCTGAGCCGTTGCCTGACATCGAGGTGGAGCCAATGTCTCCGGGCTTGCCCGCAGCCGAGTTCGTGCCACCGCCGGAGATCCCCGTGATTGACGTGAGTTCCACGGCCACCCCTAGAGCCGCAGCTGTTTCGCCGCCGCTCCCCGAGTATCATCCCACCACATCTGAGGAGGATCCCTCCGAGGAACATTCTTCGGTGGCCAGCTATACCCCAGGTCGTCGCGTGCGTCGCATTGAGGTGATCAGTAGGCACCCTCGCATTATCTGTACTCCTCACGTCCCTCGAGGCCGGGGAGCGAGAGGGACCAGGCACTCGAGGACTTGAGTCCATCCGATCGAGGGGCATGGAAGGGGCAGAGAAATCAGCATGTGTCCACATGGGCCTATTTTTAATTGTGTTCCTTATCCTATGTATTTAATTTTGTAACGAACCTTGTCATATTTGTCTATGTTTGATACTTTGGGGCCATGGTATGACCATGAGTCTCCTTTTTATGTATTGTGAATTATTATGAGACTTTATATATGTATGGTTGTTCTAGTGAGATGAATGTATTACATTTCTCCTTATCCGTTGCTCCTTTATTTTACGGTTTGTGTGTATGCGACACGCTCATTTATCACTATCTTCTCGCTCCAGGCTTTATTTTCCAAAACGCTGCAAAGCGATGACGTATTTCAAAAAAAAAAGAATTTACCGTATTTTCCCGCGTAATTTGATTTATAAATGAAGTTTAATTTTCTACGAGTATAAGTAACAACTAATAAAACACCGTAATATGACTTAAGCGTAGTATGAGTTTATTAGGGTGTTACATTGTTTACTAGTGTGCTGAGATATTTTCAAGATTCTTAAAAGGAAGAACCACTTGCATTCAAATGTAGGACACTCCTCGTCTAACTCTTTTATATTATTATAAGGATTATGACCTTGGACTGAGTTATGAACTTAGAAAATTAAGTCCAATACCCTAATTAATAGTGTGTTTGGTTATGTTTTTATACAATTGATTCTAGATAGAATTGATTTTATAGAATTGATTTAGTTAGAATTAATTTTAAGATAAAATGATTTATGTTTGGTAGTTACTCTAAAAGTGATTCTAACAAAAAGTAAAAAATTTTCACTTTTCCTAAAATCAATTCTAAAAATAAGAATTGATTCTGGAAGTCTAAGACCAAACAACACAAAAAATTGTCAGAATCGATTTTGGCATCCTAAAATCAATTCCAACATCACCCACTGCCCATCCAAAGACAAGCTAAATCAAATTTGATTGATTTATTTATTTTAAACTCGAACTAAATTGATCCATGCAATTGAGCCCACAGCCTGGTGATTGTCTCCTGTATGTCTCATTGAGTATAAGATGTCTTGTATTCTGTAACACCCTACTAATGCCATACTATGCTTAAGTCATTTTATAGCATTACTAGTTGTTACTCTTAACTAGAAGAATTTTTTATCTTTGAAATTAGCGAAACATATAAAAATAGCATGTAATTTTTTTTTGTCAAACCTTTATGCTTGAAAACTGAGCCTTTACATGCTTACTTACTCGTATACATATGAACGTTGTTCTTCATATCGCTGAGTTACTAATAAGACATATGACAAAATGGAAACAACATAACACAATACTTAAGCCAAGAATGCAATCAGAGATAATCAAGGTCATCATTACACTTAATAAGTATCACATACGTAATATGTCAAATTAAGCAACATAACTACCTACATGCTCTTAATTACACATGAATTGCCTAACTAGGGCTCTTAAGAAAATGAAAATACTATGCTACTATCTCGATCCTCCTTAGCTAGGTGAAGAAACATGGCAGCTCCTCGTCTTATCCAGTCAGGTATCGTCAGTAGTGCTACCACTGATGTTATCAGCTCCATCTGAAGATGACACGGAAACGTAGGGGTGAGAAATCCAAGATTTCTCAGTAGGATCGCGACTAGACAAACATTGTGTCATCGTTATCGTCCCAGCCACTTAGGGTTTAATATAAAAATGGCGGACAGATATCGGTTCAATTTTAATAGTTTCAGAAAACATAAATCCCGAAGCGGGTTACTTTTAACTTTATCATCATATCCATAATGTAATACATAGGCATACAGGCTGATATACATAATAAACATTCATAACACACATAAGGAATATAATAGCATGCATGACTATGCAACTCATCAGCTTGACCATGTTCCTACTTTAACTTTCATTTTTAGCACATGCTTAACATTCTTTACTTTCCTTTGAAATAGACTGCTTTTGTACATGAGCTCATTCCATGACCGTCGTCACGTAGTACTAAATCAAATCAGACTAAGCCGATATTGGTTACCTCTATGTTGGAGGGTCCTCCATGTCACCCTTGCCTCCCCCATAAAGGTTCCTTGAGTCTTTATGGATCGCCGTCTCTCACTTCCCTTACTGAAGTGATTGAAGGGTCATGGTCCATTGATTCTTTGCTTATCATTATATTTTACATGCATAATACTTCTTTGACTAGACACATGCAATGATATGACTAAGTCCATAATTTTGACAGAAATCCGGCAACATAACGGCTAGACCGGAGCTTCCCCAAAATGCCAATCATAAACTTTCAACCAACGGTTCATCATATCTATATCATATCGTCACCCTCATCATTCAATCATGAGACAAAGCTCAATCAAACTCATCATTCATCATGCCGGATGACATCACACATTCACACCCTAAAGGAGTTTATAGTTGTGTTTTTCTTTGCAAAAAATATTATGAATCATTATATGATTTCTTGTGGTTACCCGTGAGAGAATCCAATAGTTAGGATATGTGTTTGTGGTCTTTTAGTTACTTAGTCCTCGTATGTAGGTATTCTTTACTTAAGTACATGTCTTATGGAACACTTGTTCAAATTAATTAAGTTAAGTGATTGTTTCCTTTCCTTGAGATAGTGCACTTAGTGATTCCTAGGGTTATGGTATGCTCAGATGCCCCAATCATACTTCTGTTCCCAAGGAGTTCGAGATCCCTCTAATCCTTGGGTCATAACAATGCATAACCACATCATGAGCCCAACAACACCAATGTTCACTAATCACCAAGGGTGATTTTTAACTTATTCAACTTACGAAGTTTTAAGCTTTCATTAATAACATATCAAGGTTTTACCTTAAACATAATTAAAGTTATCATTCTTTATAAAGTAGTCATAAAGTTTTATTCTTTATGAAAGTAAGTGCCTCTAAAATTAAGCTTTTGTCTTAAAGATTAGATTCTTATGTAATAATGATACAAGTTACTAGCTTTTTAACTAGAAAGTCTTGTTCTTTATAAAAGTTAACACCTTTTGGCATTATTTTGGTTCAAGATCTAAACTTTATGGATTAAGTGCTACAAAACAACACTTTTATGACTTAAAAGGTTTCATTCTTGATTAAAGTTTGAAGCTTTATGAAAGGTCTTTTCTTTAAGGTTTGATTTCTAAGACATATAGTAACAAGATATCATTTTATAACTTAAAAAGCCTTGTTATTCTAAAAAGCTTAAACTTTTACATGTATCTTTGTCTTCAAAATAAAACAAAAGAAGACTTTATGATGGCACTAAAACTTGCCCCACTTTTTGTGCATCAAGAAGCAAACTTTTTAAAGTTTAAGGTTTTTAGAATGTTCATAGTCTTATCAAATCATGAAAACATAATAAGATGAAGCTTTTCTAATCACCAATTCATCATAAAAAAAGGAACAACTTTAAGCAACATACCATCAAGAACATTCAAGAACATATTTTGCCAAAAGTAGAAACTTAAGAACACTTGAAGAATAACAAGAACATAATTTTCTAAAAGTAGACTTAAGAATACTTGAAGAACAACAAGAACATATTTTTCGAAAAACGGAAACTTTTGCTCTTGAAGAGCATGAAGGATCTTCTCAAGTTTTCACTTAGAGATCTTGGTAATGAAAGAACCAAGCTCCAAGCTTTCTTAAGCAAACAAAATGAAAAAGATGAAGATCACTACCTAAGCTTGGAAAATGGCGTCTTTGAGGAAGGAGAAGAAGATGAAGAAGACTCCTCCTTGGTTGATGATAGTGGCAGTTTTGAATGAGCAAGGAGAGAACTCTTGAGTTCTCTTGAAAATGAGTCTTGTAGTATTTAGATTTTGTCTCCAAAGACCAAAGATGTGATCTTTGAAGGGCTTAGTGAGGAATGTTTGGTTATGGAGATGGAGAATGATGAAGAAGATGAAGAAGAAGAAGAAGAAGAAAGGATGTAGAGAGAAGTGAGAGGGTGGTAGAGACTTGGAGAGAAAGTGAAGAGTCATAAAATGAAAATGAATATGCATGAAGGGGGAGGGGTGGCCGTAGCCTTCATATGGGCATGAGGAGGATATTTTCTTTAATTTGTTGTAATTAAGGGAACAAAATGGTTAATTAAAAAGTTTACTTTAGACAAGACCTAATGCTTTTCTTACATACAGCAATATTGTCTTTTACTTTTTCACTTTAGTGATGTCATCAATGCTTTATTGTCTAGTTGACTAAATTTGAATTTAATCATGTCATTAAGTGCTCATACAACTTAATTAAGATGATTAAGCAAGAATTAGTGATTAACAGACAAGAACACGATTAACAAAAATTAATCTTGCGATTAAGCTTAGTTAACCTTAATTAAACTCGATTAAGCTAATTAAGGGTGATTAGTGCTTAATTAAGCTATAAAGGCTCAGACTCGCTTAATTAGAGATTGTCTAATCTCGATTAAGCATTCTATTAACTCTTTCCATCTGAGTTAACCCCTTAATTAAGCCTTAATCTTATAATTTCTCCTTAAGTGCCTAATTACTCAGGGTTACTGAGGTAATATAGCACAACATAAAATTGAGGATGTTACATATTCGACTACCATTTCCCCTCGCCACTGCCTTTTTTTAATTAAAAAATAAATAAATTGATCCACAAACCCCTAAAAACAAAAGAAGTAATTATAAGTCAGAACATTTTCGATATGTTTGGTAAAGATTATTTTGAAATAAATAATTGTTTTGTTCTAAAAAAACTATCTCAAAATGTTCTTAATCATAAGGTGATTATACATAATATGAATTTATCATAGAGATTAATTTTGATGCACTATCAATATAAAAATTTTACACTATTATCTAATCACATACTTCTATTTGTAAGACTTTTAAAGTAGTGAATGGTTGAGTCAAATATTTTTGTTAATGTGGCAATATATGATTGGATATCTGTATAAAAATTTTTATACTAAAGTCCATCAGAATTGAAGTTTTTATCATATTAATAATATGTTGTATTTGTTCTAATGTTTTACTTCTTCACGAACAGGGTACAATTGTAAATCTGATGCACTACCTCATTGATGATATCTATTTGCACTCATGGATGTTTATGTTTTTTGCTAGAAGGCACTCATGAAGTTAATAAAGTATCACCTTTCCATGTATGCAAAAAAGGTATCACATTTCTAATGATTTCTATTCCTTACACAACGCAATCAAGTATTCACTAGCAATTTTTTAAGAACATTCATTTGTAATTCGACTACAGGGAAATATTATAATTGTGAAAACACATACCATATATTACAAACATGTAGGGGTGCCTTGGAAGATTTGGGCTATGCTTAGCTTGGTCATAAATACAAACAAATACTGTAAAATTTAATAGGATATTTGATTTTCTATTTGTAAGGTATCAGATTGGACAAGAATTACTCTTTTATAACTTTTACCCAAATTATAATTTAGAATTGCAAACAGAAATCGAAATATATAATGAGATCGTGCAAATAATCATCTTACATCGACAAAACTACATTCAGAAGTGAGGTCACAAACTTAGGTGCAATTTCTTTTTTCTTTCTTTTTTTTTTTTTTTGAGGCTTTCGTTTTTCATATAGGTTTAGATATGTTATAATACTATTGTATGACATTTTAAAATTATTTACAAGGATGTGGTTTTTCAAAAGCAATCGATCATGCAAAAATACGGATCACCTTTTTATTATTTTTTTAAAAGAGAAACGTTATTTGGCCCACGATTTGGGCGACATATACGGTGTCAACCGTATGAAAACAAGGAAAACGACAAAAAAGAGAGGGTAAATACAGTCTCAGCGGGAGAAGGAGAAGGGAAGTGAAAAATTCAAAATTAAAAACGAAAAACCTACACTCACGAGTGCCTCAAATCTTCCTCCCCCACCTCGGGAAACTCCACCCCTGCCCACTGCTCACTCCCTCATTCTCTGAACCCCACCCCTTACCATTGCTCACTCTCGGAACTTGTCTCCCCCTTTCCCCCCCACTGACAATCTAGTTTCAACCACAACCAAAAGTGCTAGCCGAGCAAGCCACATGCTCTAGCATCATCACTGTGCCCCCACACCAGCCGCCTAGCCTTGCCGAGGCCCAACCGTGAAACCCACATAAGGTGCAGTCTTGGTTTTGCCTCTTCTTTTGGTTCGTTTCTTAAATTTTAATCATCCATTCCAAAGTTTTGCAATTTGGAGAGTGCAAAAGGTGAGTTTTTTTTAGTTGGTTTTTCTCTGTATTACCTTTAAAACCAGCTCTTTCCTTAGTTCTCTCTCTCTCTCTCTCTTTTGGGTTTTCAATTTTCTCGTTGACTGTTCTCTGATGAATTTTTTTTTGTGTGTTGTTATTATTTTTTTATTGTTATGAATTTGGTTCTTGTTTTTGTAGAAACTTGATATCCCTTTTTATTCAATCTCTTCTTTATTTTACGTATCTATGGGTTTTCTTTGGTGTTTTATCAATGATTTGTGTTTTTGTAGAAACTTGATTTCGCTATCTTCTTTAGAATGCATATCAACATACACATGCTTAATATTGTTGAGGATTATGACTTCTGTGTTCTTGTTTCTATTCATGAAGGTTACTAAGTTATTCTGTTTGACAAAATGACTGAAAAAGAGAAGGAAAAAAAATTTGATTGTAATCAGTTTATTGTTGTTACTTTGTCACAAGTAATGATGATAAGGGGCAAAGATAAGAGTGAGGCTGAGGAATAGGATCTCAGGTGCTCCTTTATTTAGTCATCTTATTGATGAGCAAGAAATTTTATCCAGGTGAAGATTTTTAGTTTATGTTAGTTTATTAGTTAGGCATTGGGAAATGCTATTTGGTTTTTGGCATTTTGCTGAGCTTCTTTATGGTTTATTATCTACTTACATACTTAACAGGAGACTTTTTCACTGGTCTAGTGCCCGATTGGAAGCAGAGCACTAATAAATACTAGTGAGTTTTGTTTCAAGCATTACTTATATGCATACTTAAATAATTGAATTATTCTGTGGTAACTACTAGATTCATATATATTTTATGGGTATTGATCCTGGTGAAGAACATATATTAAAAGTTGATAGAGAGCTTATGGAAAGAGAGCTTGAATGTGAACATGCAAGAAGAGAGCATAGAGGCATTGATGGTGTAGAATCAGAAAGAATGAGAGATAGCATTGTTAGGAAAATGTGGACCAACTATGTCTCTCAAAATTATTTTTTTTTTATCCAATCAATGTACTTATAGGACTAATTGCTTGAAAAAAAAAATGAAAAGCGTGTTAGTCTTGGTTACTTTTTGATTTGTGTATCAAGTTACTGTGAGTGTTGTGCTAATTTTCACTGCACACTGTACTAATTGTTGTGTTTTAAAAAATTGGTTTACTTCATGGGTTTCAATTTGTGAATCTGATAGAAGAAAGTCTATTGCTTTTGTTTAGGTTACTAGGAAAAGCAATAATGAGGTGGATCGATAGGGACACTTGCTGTTTGTGTCTCTTGCCTTGAAGTGACTACTTGGCAGTCTCTTTACATTTGATTAGTCCTACTATGTCACTTGTTTTAAGTTCTCTTTGATGCATTTGTGAAAAGAATTGCCATAGTGTCGGTCTTCATTGCATATGTTGTTTCTGTGTATCATAATCCAAGAAATTTAGCATCTTGTTATTGCATTCTGGGTTCCTTTTACAAGTGTGGCAAATTGATAACCGAATGATCCATTTTTTTTTTTTGCTTTTTCATGCAAAAAATGACACAAAGTTATCTTAATATGTGTTGTGAGTAGTGACTTCTTCAGTTTTTGCTGCCGCAGTAGCCTCCAAAAGGAGAAACATAATCTCAGTCTTATGTTTATAATTTTTCTTAATCTCAGTGACTATTGTAGTCCCAGTCTGCTTTTTCCCTCTTACTTTTCTTAAATCTTATTTCACCACTGTCAGCTTATCTGATCTGTTACTTTTGTCAATTACACAGGTATGCCATTGAACTGTAACATTTTGATATCTGATATGATCATTTATTTTTCTTAGATTTCTTATCCTTAAGACAGTATATATGACACTTTGGTATATTCTAATTTGCTTTTTTCAATTTCTCTAATATTGCTGTTGTATTTACTTTATACTGCTGCTGCTTTTACTTTATGTTAATTTTTTGTTTCAATTCCAATGTGTTGAAATAGGTTTTAAATGGCATGGTTTAGTTTCAGTTTTGGCTTCACTGTACTTTTGATATGTTTTCACATGCTTGAGTGAGTAACTTTTAAAATTCTACTATCATTGTTTCCTTTGTCATGTTTTTTTTTTTTTTTGGTCACTTTGTCAATTGAATGATTGTTATATTTAGTTTCTGAATTGTTCCATTGAAGCTATTGTTTGAATTTTTCTGCATTGGGTCTTTTAAATCCTCATCCATTCAAATGCTTAAATGTATTGTTTTAGTCCTGCCAAGCTTTTAATTTGAGTTAGTCTAATCCATGCTCTTAATCATGAGTTTCTTTATTTAACGTCACTGAGGCAAAGATATATATTAGTGTTTGTACTGTTAATTTTTGTACTAATTATTTGGTGTTCTTTTAGTATGGCCTTATCTTGCTGTTGCTTGTGCTTGTTTTGATTGTATATTTCTCTCAAGTGTTGTTCAAGTTTTCTTTTATGACACTGCGATGTTTTTTGCTGATTATGTCTCTTAAATGTGTTATATGTATCTTTATCAAGTGCATGTCATTGTAAATGTGCTAATGTAGTGTTTTTACTTGATCTTATTTTCAATGTTATGAATTATGAACAAAGCATTTTAAAGCTTCTACTGATTTTGACTTCTATTTTTTTGTGCTGATATCTTTTAAGATTATCTTTTCAATGCTTTCTTTGATATAGGTTCCATATTGCCATTATTTTAACAATACCAAATTGGATTTGATATTCATATTAGTATTTTGAAGCCAACTTTTTAACCAACCAAATGTGAATGTGTTATTCATATCAGTATTCCCTTAGCTTTCAATTATGCAAATTCCTGATTCTCTTCATGCTATCTTTAAATTTCTCATGCTGCTTTTGTTTCATGTTTCTTCTATATAAATAATATAGATATGTCAGTTTTGAGGTTATTTCTTTTTAATTACACTTTACATTACCTGTGTATGGTTATAGTTTATTGAATATCACTAATGTGATTCTTTATTATTTGATAGTCATGCCTTTATATACTATTATATGGAAAACTTCCTTTTTTGATATTGAAATACCCACGAGCTGTATGGAAAAGTGGGACGCATTATATGAGGAGTATAGGAAGGATATGACTAATGCCTGTTCTATGGTCAAAGATGAAGTCAAACATGAGGCAGCTAAAGTCCTCAATTTATAAGCAGGTGGACTTTTCAGGTCCTCCCCCTAGTCTTTACTTTCAGATTTTTCATCATGTTTGATGTGCTAATGGGAATCTCTCTTTGTAGAAATTGTATGGTTCGGGCAAGATGGAGGATATCAATTATATTTATAACAAGGCTTTAGTTGTGTATTGCGTTACTTATGGCTACGCCATTCAAACAAATTCAGTTGGAAGATGCAGCCTTGCATGGAAGTTGATGGTTCAGCTCTCATGAGTCTCTAGACCATTAAACAAAATCGAAAGGCTTCGAGATGTGCCATATGTGTAGTGCGTGAGATTTTTGGATCATGAAATACTGTTAAAATGTGTCAAATTTTGTGGCTATATATATATCTAGTGTAGCATAGTTATATCGACACAAATGTCTCATATCCTTTGATAATATTTATGGTTGATTAAATCTTGCCAAAGTGTACCATAGTTGTGCTGAACTTTCCTATCTTACTGTCATATAATATTGGATTCATGTTATCGACCTATATGATTAGTCAATGGCAAGCAATTTCTGTGGATGGTAATAGAGAAAATTTGATTTTGCATGTCATTTCTAATTTTTACATGGCAAAATATCACTTGACAATTGACTACCTTTCATTAGGAAAGCAATCGAGAGTGTAAATTTCAATTAACTTATTAGGAAATTATTGTTTGGGTTCTATAGGATTTGCAAAATGGATTAGTGCATCCAAATAAGTCAAGACCTCACAAATTTATATGTCCAATTAATTGCCTATCGATATGTTGGCCTTATTGTTTACAACTTTCCTGAATTAGTTTCCAAAGCATGCTTATTGGGCTGACAATTTTAAGTATACTTAATTGTTGAGGTTATATAAATTTGTGACGGTTATAGCTTCTCGAATAAAATAATGTAAGGATACGATGAGAGATATCATCTGTGCTATACATTTTCTTAAGAAGCTGTTCACTTTTTAAGGTTTCTAGCATAAAGGTGTATGGTTTTAATTTGTTTGGATGCACCAATGCATTTTGCAAGGCCAATAGAAAGAAACTCAAAGTAACTGAAAAGTTATTAGCTTTTTGAATTAAAGTTACCAGCTTTTTGGGTGGAGTTACCAACCATATTCAGTTTCCGAATTAGGCAAATCGAGTCACTCTCCAAGTGGGAGTGAAGCTCCCCTCACTAACCTAGTATGAAGGGTTGTGGTCTTAACTTGTTTGGATACACCCATCCTTTCCCCTGAGGGAAATAGAACTAAAAATAAGGAACCTGATAAGTTACTAGCTTTTTAAAAAAGTTACCAGCTTTTTGAACTAAAGTTACCAACTTTTTAGGTGGAGTTACCAACCATGTTCAGTTTCCTAATTAGGCATATCAAGTTACTCCCCAGGTGGGAATAAAGCTCCCCTCACCAACCTAGTATGAAGGGGTATGGTCTTAACTTATTTGGTTGCACCCATCCTTTCCCCCAAGGGAAATAGAACCAAAAATGAGGAACCTGATAAGTTACTAGCTTTTTAGAAAAGTTACCAACTTTTTGAACTAAAATTACTAGCTTTTTGGGTGGAGTTACCAACCATGTTCAGTTTTGTAATTAGGCATATCAAGTCACTCTCCAAGTGAGAATGAAGCTCCCCTCACCAACCTAGTATGAAGGGGTATGGTCTTAACTTGTTTGGATACACCCATCCTTTCCCCCATGGGAAATAGAACCAAAAATAAGGAACCTGATAAGTTACCAACTTTTTATTAAAGTTACTAGCTTTTTGAACTAAAGTTACCAACTTTTTCGGTTAAGTTACTAACTAAGTGCAGATCCTAACTTGGGCTTTACTACTCACTCCCTACATGAAGATAAGGCTTCCCCTCACCAATCTAGCATGAATGGGTGTGGTTTGGATGCACCAATCCATTCCTTAGGCCAATAGAACCAAAACATCAACTAACTGAAAAGTTACCAGCTTTTTATAAAAGTTACTAT
The DNA here is from genome assembly GCA_031439585.1 of Pterocarpus macrocarpus. Lineage (NCBI taxonomy): Eukaryota > Viridiplantae > Streptophyta > Magnoliopsida > Fabales > Fabaceae > Pterocarpus > Pterocarpus macrocarpus. The sequence continues at coordinate 38,542,131 of CM062514.1, forward strand.
CTTTTTAAACTTAAGTTACCAGTTTTTTCGATCAAGTTACCAACCAAGTTGTTTGGATGTGTCAATCCATTCCGCAAGTCCAATAGAACCAAAACTACAAGTTCCTGATAAGTTACCAGCTTTCTACTGAAGTTACCAGCTTATTGAACTAAAGTTACCAGCATTTTGGGCGAAGTTACTAACCATGTGCAGGTCCAAGTGGTGGCCACTTAGGCTTTTCATGTCTCGCCCCATGTGATCTAGTGCCACCTGCTAAACACTTCCGAATATTTTGTAAATGCCCATGACTTGAAAACCCTAATACTTCCTAAATTCCTATGACCTGAAAAGTTACTAGCTTTTTCAATAAGTTACTAGCTTTTTGAACTAAAGTTACCAGCTTTTGAATCCAAGTTACCAACCTAATACAGGAAAAAAGGTATGCTTCTTAAGGCATTGTAACTATTTTCATGTCAAGTTTGTGGTCCCTTTATTAATCTATGATCACAGAATCCTCGTAACTTGTTCGATAACATAAATTTATTCAAAAATCTCAATACTTGCAAAATTTCCAAGAACTAAAAAGTTACTACCATTTTCAAGAAGTTACCATCATTTTGAACTAAAGTTACTTGCTTTTGATGCCAAGTTACTAATCAAGTGTGGAAATATTTGAAGCTACTTACCCATTGTAGTAATAATTCTATGTTATATTTAGACTCACCTCATCAATTAGTATTGTGAAGGAGTTTTCTTAACTTGTTATCTATCACAAAAATAGTTAAAAAAAACCCTAATACCTTCCAAATTTTTCTCTCAAAAAAGTTACTAGCATTGTTGACCAATTACCAATATCTTAAACTACATTTGCCAACATTTGCTTAAAGTTACCAACCTTATGCACAACAATTTGAAGTGACTTTTCTAGTGTAGAACTAATTCTATCTTATATTTATGTTCACTTGATCATATTTTACTACCAATGGACCATAGGTTTCTAATCAATATGCAATTAAAATTAACTGTTGCATAACTTGCCACTCAACATTTTGCTAAAAAGAAAAAGAATAGCACACACATTTACTAGTTCTGTATAATTTGTGCATATTTTTTTTCACTTCATATACACATAACCTGTAAAAGTTGTGTCCAACACATAAGACACAAAACCTTATCCTCATCCCAGTGCCACAAAATCATAGAGAATTGTTTTAATAGGATATAATACAAGTTGGGATGTTGAAACTGCGATTTTGTTATCACAGTACGAAATTTAAAATAAATAAAACACAAGCTATTTCAATAATCTTATGTATTAATAACATAACATCTCCAAGTAAGTCTAACCTTGATCAAATCTAAATAAAAGATATAAGATTACTTAACTTTTATACTAGATCAAAAGATGCATAATTAGTTTTATGCTTAATAGTAACACAATTACACTAATATACTAAAGAAAGTCATTATTAGTCCTACAACTATTTCATAGAAATTTATGCTAAACAGTAAACAAGAGGAAACACAACATAGTATTGCTTTTATGCAAACTCTTTCACAACTTCAACAAGACTTTTCTCATTCTTAATATTGTAGACCCAATTTGCATTGATATTAATCCAGTCAAGGCTCTACTTTAACTTCTAGCAAGTGATAGCTTAGCATGGTTAACAAAGAACTCCTCTACTTCCTTAGCTTTCGTAAAGGAAGCAAACTGCACTAAGGGGAAACTGAAAAAGGATAGAAAAAAAAGAATTAGATGATTTCATTAGCAAGTATTTTAAGAACACCAATAGATACTCAATGAAACAAAAAGAAACATTTATCAGTAATGCAATATTATCTAGCAAATAACATCAAAGTGTACCCTGAAACCACCCAATAAATATTGTCAAAGTTTATCTTTTAAACACATAGTCACATTTGTTGTTGCACACCCCTTTCTTGTATCAAATCAAATTGCATTCCTTGTATCAAAACTATGCCCACTTATTGAGGCCTGCATCCCTTTCTTGTCACAAAAAACTCTTGCATTCCATATTGTTTTATATCCAATTCCTTATACTAACACTCCTGAAACTCTAAGAATTCTTCTGCACCTCAAGTTATGGTTATAGAATGCGGGAAGCCTGAACATCCACAAAATAAACCAATCTGAACACATTAAGAAATAAGGAAAGTGCATCTCAATCAAAATAGTCCTTAGGCAAAGAACAAGCTAAAACCAAGCAGGAATTGCAGTTTTGCAATGTAGAAAAGCAAGTAAAGGGTAATAAACACATATATTGCAAGTTTGTCCAATTAGCATCACTAACAAGATCAAGTAATATACTTAAACCAAACAGATATAACCATCCCAAATGGAGTACAAGAAACCTGTCAATATACAACTTGACTAATTGTTATGTACCAACATGAGTCAATTTAAAAACCATTATTTTGTAGCTTATCCTCAAATGCAATTTCAGAAGATCTTATTAACTGTTGAAAATGATCAATCTACTTGTTGAATATAAAATTCAGTTAATAGTCAATGGTTTAGAAGGTATCTACTCATTAACATAATATTGACCTACTTAGTCATGTATACATTGCTGTTATATAACAAAAGCCAATAGTATATTTGACGGCACATGTGAACAACCCAAATTACTTGCACAAAATATTTTTGTATAAATACTACTTTCTACATAGATAATTGCTAGCAATCATGTGCCATCAAATAAATCATATTCTCTATTACAATAATACAGCTAGCAAAACAAAAAATGTTAATCCTCCAATTGCTTCTTCCATGAGCTTCGCATATTCTCTCTTGATTGAATGGGATCTCATTACATATTAATTGCAGACTCACCTTTAAAGCTTGGCATTGTGTCAATAGTGTCCAAGACATGCTTTGTCTTGTAAAATGACAAGTCTGCATTAGAAAAAAACAGAGGAGAAACGGGATTATTCTTAATGGTCAAAGAATTATGCTATTGGGTCTTTGTTTTAGCTAGATTTTAGCCTAAGAAAAAGAAAAATCAATCAGGAAATAATTGTACACTAGCATAAGTTTTTCTCCTACCAATCCAATTATCTAATATAATAAATTAATAATTTAAAAAAATCGAATCATGTTTGTCTTGATGCATAGACCATACACACACTAGTATTTTAAGGAGGCTATCTAATGCTCTGTCTTGTACTCCTTTCAAGAAAGAACTAAAGATACGGATCAAAATTTCATAAGCCATTCGTCACCACGAACGAATAAAACAAAAGTGACTCCAAGAACAAGCTCACTAAAAAAGTGTTCAATCAATGCATGGGGCTATAACACAAATGAAACAAGCAAGTGACTTAAGCCCTATCAATATTTAAAGTTAAAGAAAAAAAATTGGCAAGAGCTCTATCCCTTAAGAGTTGCAAACTAGTTTTGCAACATATTGGTCCTACTTGCTTTATTTATGTTTGCAAGAACTCTCACTTTGTCAAATTTGTTAGAAAGTCTCATATGGCTCCCAAATGAATATTTGAGATGACATTGCCATCACACAAAGAAAATTACTACCAAAAAGAAAAATAGAAAGGTACAAAACTTATGCCTCCCTAGCTGATATAAAGCCATTTTGATCTTTGTCAAAATTGTTGAAAGCCTTTTTCAGCTCCTCCTTTGCATCAACATCCTAAATGAGGGGAAAAAACACTTGGAGCTAAACTTAAGACTTTGGTTATTGTATGATGAAAGGTATATGAAGCAATTTGGCATCATATGCAAACATTAAATGATTGGAACTTGCATAATAATAACGATGATAACGAAAAAGAAAGATCATAACTTACTTTCATTTTCTTCGCCACTAAGTCCAAGAACTCATCAAATTCAATGGTTCCATTGCCATATGCATCAACCTCACTTATCATATCTTGAAGCTCTCTTCAGTGGGGTTTTGATCCAATGATCGAACGACAATGGCCTGTTCCTGCATAGTCATGCACCCAATTAAAGATTCAAGAACATGCACACACAACCCAAAAATAACCACTATATACATATGATACTACAAAAAAGAGAAAAAGATTAGCTTACTGACCATCTCCATCTTTGTCAAACATGACTGAAAGTATGAAAAACAAAAGATAAGAGAAAGACAATATACTAGAGCTATGCTAGCTCTTTACTTGGAACCCCTTTTCTTCCAAACCCAAAATGAGACAACGAGCCTCCTACAGCGGTTGGAATCATGTTCGCATCAATATCAAAGGATCAAAGGAGCACTGTAGCAAATTTCTGGTATTATATATGGGGCCAACGCAACCAGATTCTGAATGTGGAACCCGTCATGCACCTAGGAGATCTGAGACATGTGGTGATGGCTACCTTGTTGGCCTTCCAATCTGCTTGGCAGTGCGATTTTGAGGTCTCTCACCAATCCCAGTAGCAGCGGGTGTGGAAAGCTCCATCAGCTTGGAAGACGAAGATAAATGTCGATTTTACTTGTGATGAGGCGACTGAAATATATGGTTTAGGTTGGTAATCAGAAACAAGATGGGGGCCTTTGTAGTAGGTAGAGCCTGCCTTGGATTGCGAGATTTTTCAGTAGAGAAGGGAGAATTACTGGCCATAATAGAGGGTTTGCTTTTTGCCTAGGAGATGGGTTGTTCAAAGGTGGGTCTTGAGGATGACTGCAGGAACATAATAGACAAGGTTTCAAGGTGTGGGAGATTCTTGCGGGTGGGTGGTTTTCTTTTTTTGAATTTTTAACTTGCCCCCATCTAATAATTACACCGTATTTACCTTTCCTTCCCTCCACTACAGCTCTTTTGTCTCCTTCTGCCTTTTACATACAGTGACACCGTATATGTCACCAAAGGAGTGGGCAAAATAACATTTATCTTTTTAAAACCCCAAACAATTGGAAAAGCTGGATGTGTCTTTGACTATATAGGATGATATTTTTAAAACCTCAAGTTCGTGGATGGCTCCATCACAATGCCAGCCCCAGACACTCCTCTCTATCCTCATTGGAAGAGATGCAACACCATGGTTCTTTCATGGCTTCTTTGTTCTCTCGAGCCTTCTATCGCTCAGAGCATCCCTGGATGGAAAAGGCGTAGGATGTTTGGCTTGAACTTCGTGAATGGTTCTTGCAAGCCGATCTCTTCCGAATCGCAGATCTACAAGATGAGATCTTTTCTCTGAAGCAAGGCGAGTCTACTGTTACTCAACTTTTTACTGAACTCAAAATATTTTGGGATGAACTTGAGGTTCTTCACCCCTTAGCTGTGTGTTCTGTTCTTGTGATCTGGTGTGTTCTTGTGGTGCTTTCACCAATCTTAAGAGTCATCATGATGCTAAATAATTTGCTTCCTTAAAGGCTTGAATGAGGTTTACGCCACTATTCGCTCCCACATCATGCTGATGGATCCTCTTCCATCGAATAATCGTGTCTTTCCCCTAGTAATTCATCATGAGTGATAGTTTTTATCCGAAAATGTTCTCTCTGACCGAACAAATTTGGTTAATCTTGCTGATGCAAGTCCTAATGGTGTTCGCAAGGCTCTTGCTAGTCCATAACCTTAATGTTTCCAACAAAAGAGCAATTCGAAGAAAATTTGCTCACTATGGCAAACAAGGCCACATCATTGATACCTGCTACAAGAAGCACGTGTATTCTCCTGGTTATCGAACTCGTGGTGCTACCAGGAATATGAACTCCATAAGCACCAATGTTGGTGATCCTATTTCTAAGGATGATGATGCCGTTTCCAGTTTCAGATTTACTACTGAGTAGTATCGAAGTCTCTTGGCACTCATTCAGCCTGATTCTGCAACAACCATTCCTTCTACTCATATCAACTTTGCTTCTATTAACCAAAGCACTTCCTCTGCTAGACCTTCAGGTACTGCAGTTGTTGATCAATGGATTCTTGATACTGGGGCCACTGATCACATCTGCCATTCCATACAATGTCTTACTTCCTTTAAATAGATTCCACTTATTTTTGTTCATTTACCCAATGGTACTTCCCTTATAGCTCACTATTTTGGCACTGTTCAATTTAATGATTCATTATATCTTTTTGATGTTCTGTACTTACCTTTATTTCACTTTAATCTGCTAGCGGTTTCCAAACTCATTTATAGCCTTCCTTGTCAATTACTTTTCACCAATAACCTCTGTCTTTTGCAGGATACCAGGAACTCAAAGAGGATTGGACTTGCTAAGTTGAATGCTGGGTTAGATGTCCTACAGTCCTCTATCTGTAACATTCCCTTACCCTGCCCCTCTACTTTCTTTGTAAATACTTTCAATAAAGCCAACTTTGACTTGTGGCATTTTCATTTAGGACATGTTCCTAATAACAGGCTGCTTGTAATTCATCAAAAGTCTCCCTTTGTACATTCTTCTTTTGATAATAAAGAATCTGACATTTGTCACTTTGCCAAACAAAAAAGGGTTGTTTATAACTCTAGTATATCTCAATCTGCTAATCATTTTCATCTTTTACATGCTGATATATGGGGCCCTATGTTTGTTCCATCAATTTAAGGGCATAGATATTTTTTAACTGTGGTTGATGATTTCACATACTTGGATTTTTTTATTAAAACTTAAATCTGAGGCTTCCTATTACATTCAGTATTTTGTTAATATGGTGGAAACTCAATTTAGCACCAAGGTTAAAACCATCCAGACTGACAATGGTCCTGAATTTCTACTTAAAGATTTTTACATGACTAAGGGCATTTTCCAGCAAACCTCATGTGTTGAGACTCCCCAACAAAATGTCGTTGTTCATAGGAAACATCAACACATCATGAATGTAACTTGATCCTTTTTTATTTTAGGCCAACCTACCAAAGTAATTCTGGTCCTTTGCAGTGCTACATTCAATTTTTCTTATTAATCGAACACCTTCCAAGCTTTTGAATGATCACTCTCCTTATGAATTGTTGCATTGCAAACCTCCTGACCTTCATTTCTTAAAAGTTTTTGGTTGCTTAGCCTATGCTTGCACACTTACTAGGAATCAAACTAAATTAGACCCTAGGTCCAAGAAATGCATTTTTCTGGGTTATAAACATGGTACAAAGGGTTTCATATTATATGACTTACATTCTAGATAACTTTCTATTACTCAAAATGTCACTTTTGTAGAATATATTTTTTCCTATCACTCTATTTCAGGGACCCCCACTCAGCCACCACACGACCCTCCCTTAAATTTATCTCTTCACCATGATTTACCAGATTCTGACCTTCCCCAACCACACACATTAACCCATTACCCTGCTGCCCCACCCCCTAACCCTCCTTTGAGATGCTATTTCAGAACCAAAAAGACCCCACAATAGATCTAGGACTATCATTGCAACCTTGCATCCACTGACAATTCCACCTCTTCCGTTACTGGTACTACATCTTCCTTATACCTGTTATCTTCCTTTATTTCATATCAGAATATTTGTCCTACCTTTAAACATTTTACTTTTAGCATCTCTTCTTCTAGTAAGCCCTCATGTTATTCTAAGGTTGTTAAAGAAGCATGTCGGAAGGATGCCATGTAGGCAGAAATACAAGCTTTGCAGCAGAATAAGACCTGGACTTTGGTTGATCTTCCTCCAAACAAGACCTCTATTGGCTGCAAGTGAGTTTACCACATCAAATACAAAGTTGATGGCATAATCAAGCATTACAATGCTCGCCTTGTTGCCAAGGGTTACACTTAAACCCATGGCATTCATTACTTGGATACTTTCAGCCCTGTGGCCAAGATGACCACAATTCGCCTATTGCTAGCTCTAGTCGCTGTAAAAGGATGGTTTCTACAGCAATTAGATGTCAACAATGCATTCTTACATGATGATCTTAACGAAGGAGTTTACATGCGACTTCCTCCAAGCTTCAAAGCTCCCAAGCTGAGCCAAGTTTGCCTACTCTAAAAATTGCTCTATGGCCAAAAATAGGCCAGTTGTCAGTGCTTTTCAAAGCTTAGCAGTGCCCTACTTTCCTCTGGCTACTATCAATCCCAACCAGACCACTCCTTTGTCAAGAACACTGCTGGTTCCTTCACAGCCCTGTTAGTCTACATTAATGATGTCATATTAGCCGAGGACAGCATGGCTGAAATCTCTTTCATTAAGTAGTTCCTTGATTCACAATTTTGCATCAAAGACCTTGGTGATTTGAGATATTTCCTTGTTCTCGAAGTTGCTCGATCCAAGACATGCGTCTCTTGACCTTGAGGTTGAAGCTAGTCTTCTTGGTTGTAAATCTGCTCCAACTCAAATGGACAGTTCTTCACGGCTGTCAAAGACCCAAGGCGAACCTTTGTCTGATGTCACTAGTTACAAGCGCCTGATTGGTCGTCTTCTCTATCTTACAACCACTAGGCTCGATATTTCCTTCTCTGTCCATCAGCTGAGCCAATTTTTGGCTTCTCCATCATCTGGTCATCACCAAGCAGCTATTAGAATACTGAAATACATCAAGGGCACTCCCGATGTTGGGCTATTCTTCCCCAGCACTTTCGATTTGAAATTGCAAGCTTATAGTGATGCTAATTGGGTTGGTTGCCCGATACCCGCAAATCTATAATAGGCTATTGCATCTACCTTGGTGATGCTCTCATCAGCTGGAAGTCAAAAAAGCACAACATAATCTCTAGATCATCTTGTGAGGCTTAATATAGGGCACTCACTGCCACTACTTGTGATCTGCAGTGGTTATCTTACCTTCTTAAAGACTTCAACATCTTTTGTTCCAGCCCTAGTAACATTTTTTGCGACAATGCTTCAGCCATCCACATTGCACGGAACCCCCCATTCCATGAGAGAACCAAGCATATCGAACTAGACTACCATCTAGATCGAGAAAAAGTCTCTACTGGCCTCATTCATCTCCTCCTTATCTCCACCAAATTGCAAGTGGCTGACATACCCACTAAGCCTCTTCCAACTTCTGTCTTTCAGCTCATCTACTCCAAGCTTGGACTGTTATCTCTTTTTGATCCATCATCTGGCCAAGCTTGCGGGGGGGTGGTATAGGATGATATTTTCATAGCTTTGTAAATTATAGTAAGTTAAGGAAGTTGTAATTAGTGGAAGTTATTTACAGATTAGTTAGTTGCTTAGCTATCATATGTGAATTACACTTTTGTCCTTTGACTCATGTATATATATAGTACTCAGATCAAAATGAAAGTGACTTGATTCATTTTTCAAATCAGTTTTCTATTAGACTACAAAAGTCCACCTTGGACTGTGGTGGATTCTATTTGCTTCGACTACAAAAGCTGGTGGCTCTACAAATGTAAATAATATAAGAATTAAAGGGGGAGTTATTGTCACTTCTTTTTATCTATTATCACTTCTATTTAATAAATCTATTTACTAGTTTCTCTAAAATATCTTTCACTATTTTTCATAGCCAAATTAACAAAAATGTTCAATTTCATATTTTTTAATAAAATACATTAGATTAAATTTTTATTTAACAAAAGAATTAATTAAAATAATTTAGATACCACCTATTTTTATTATCAAGATAATAAAAATAGTTTGGAGGATGAATTCAATATTTACTTCACACATTTTTTTTATACTTTTATGTTGTAATATTATTTAAACAATATATGAGAAGAAGATTTGATAAATTTTTATGAGATTAATTTCTATGTATTAATAGTGTAAAATAATTTTACACTGTTAGCCAATAAAAATACAAAAAAGTGACAAATTATAGAAGGTAATTATTATAGTGGATAATTATCTATTATAATTTGTCACTTTGTTATAATTCTATCAGTTGTCATTATAGAATTATTTTAAAATTGATAAGTAAAAGTTGATTATTTTAAAATTATAATATTTTTGCCAAAATAACTTTAAGTATCAAATACTATTAAAAAATAAAAAAATTATTTTATATACTTTTTAACAATTTATTATACAAAAGTAATTATTTTCATACAATCCAAACAAAATATGCTACTTTAAAACTACTTTTAAATTAACATATCCAAACTTAAAATTGACTTTTAAATAATCAATTATACAAAAAAAATAAGTAAATCCGCAAATCAATCCTTGACAATATTTCCTGTGAACACTTTAGTTCTTAAGAAAAGATAATTAGTTTCATGGTTATTGACGATTGCAAAAATTGAACACTATGGTCCCATACTTATTTGCCATTGATAAAGAATCTAATGTAAAGGTAAAATAATGATTAAGACTTTCCTGACTCATATCACCATCTAAACTCATAGTTTGAATAACTTGAAAAAAAAAAATCCTCTAAACCTACTGTTTTAATCTATCAAAACATTTCAAAAAGAAGCGTTTGACAGTGTTTTAAAAGTGATGCAAACTGTATACTTAAAGAGTGTTACATGAGATAAGATTAGGGAAATTTTAGTTATTATTTTACCTTCATATTAGACTCTTTACCATTGTAAGTGAGTCACGGGTTATAAGTGTTCGATTTTTGCAATTGTTAGGGAATTGAGAATTATAGAGCCAATTATTTTTTGAAGTAAATCACCAAATTAGTCCCTGATAATGTTATTAGTGGACCTATTAGTCCCTGACATAAAATAATTGATCTTGTAGTCCCTAACAATTGCAAAAATTGGACACATATGGTCCCTAACTCACTTACAACCAATAAAATAATTGATATGGAAGTAAAATGATGATTAGAACTTCCCTAATCCATTTGACGTGGTCTCCTCTAAATGCACAGCTTGCATAACTTTAAAAAATCACCCAAGCACAACATTTGAAATATTAGGGTTACATGTAATAGATCCAAATGATGTATTTTGGGGGGTTTTTTTTTTCAAGTTATGTAAATAGCGTATTTAGAGGATGTCATATGGGATAGAGTTAGGAAAGTTTTTGTTATCATTTTACGTTCACATTAGACTTTGTACCGATTGTAAGTGAGTCATGGACTAAATTCTTCAAATTTTGCAATTGTTAAGTACTAATAGACTAATTATTTTTTCTTAGAGATCAATGTGCCTATTGAGAATATTATCAAAGACTAACTTGGAAGTTTTCTCTATTTTTTTATCAAGATCAACACGTTTTTATCAAGATCAACATGTCCACTGAGAATATTGTTAGAAAATTTGGAAGTTTACTTTGAAAAAATCAGTTATATTTATAATTAATTATTAAAATAATTTTAATCTCACAGCTGATATAAACACATAGAATAGCAAACAATTTAGCTAGCCGAATGTAGTCTGCAACATATTACGGTGGATTGTGAGACAAAATTTTGGCAGAGGTATCCGCCACATTGCATGGTGGATTTTACAGAGAAATATTTGATAAATTCATTTTGAATGAAATATGAATCGACACAATATTCTATACAAAATAAATTCACCTATAATAACTCAATTTTACATATATTTTTTCTCCTAGGTCATAATCGGCCCTGCAATGTCACGGAAAGTGCAAAAGTTTCCATGTTGCTTTAAAATGCCATAATTTAGCATTTCTCTCATTGAAAGGTCAATATCAAAAAAAGGACCCTTTTTTTTTACGGGAGGTCCAGTTTCTTATACAATTTTATCGACTTCATAAAAGGGTTTGGTGATTTGAAAAAGTACCCGTGTGTCACAATTTCATTTAAAAATTAGATCGCAAAAATGCAAGGGACTGAACCTAAGATTTTTTTTTTTTAATTCTTAAATTCAAAGGACTTTGTTATTTACACACTTATATCAAAATACTAATTTTATATTTTATTAAAAAAAATTTTAGAGAGAGTGTGTTAGGGTATATATACATATATATATATATATATATATATATACCCTTCTTACATCATAATGTTAAAAAATGGCGTAACAAAAATACTATAAAATAATAATTTTTAAATGACAATACATATATCTATATACTTTTAAGAAATTTTAATACATAATAATATGTAAAGAGTATTGAACATTATTACCTAAAAGAGGATTACAATACAATTGTCAAAAAATAAAAAAATCCATCAAAAAAATTGTCAAAAAGAAATATTATAATACAAATTTAACATACTTAAATATCTAATTATTTATTATCTATGTGCTCTTTCTCTTTTTTTTTTTTTCACGATTTCTAAGTTTAAACCTTTCCTTTCAAAATTCTATCTATACAAGATTGAGATTATTACAAAAAAAAAACTTTTGAATATATCCCTTTTTATAATTTAATATCCCGTAAATGATTAATTTTTCATCATACGGCCATATATCTAAGCGAAAATGGAAAACATTCTCCCAATAATTACATGGTGTCATAAATTACTAATTATGAGGGTCAAATAAAATTTTTCAAAAACGGTAAAAAATTTAAACTCCTAACAATATTGCTGAGAAAGTTTGATTTTTTCCAATTTCAAATTGGAATGATATTTTGGTAAAATTTAACTTAAATTTATGTATTCTTATATATTTAGTTATTTCAATTTCAATTACATAGAAGGCCACATCAAGAAAAATAAAATAAATATAAAAAACTTAGAAGGCAAATTCTCATTCAACCAACCTTTTTTTTTTTTTTTTGACATGCTCAATCAACCATAATACTTAAGATATATACAAATTTTTTATAAGAATTATTTTTTTAAAAGAATTTAATTTAGATACATTAATAGTATAAATTTTTTTTTATATTATCATCTAATCATATTTTATCATAATTAAGTTTTATTCCTATTATTTGAATAATTATTCAAATAAAATTATATAATTAATTAACTATATAAAAAATTTTTATATTATCACTACATCCAAATTAAATTTTTCCTTAAATTTGATTACACATTTTTAATGTGAAAGTCAAAATTATTCATTAGCTTGACCAACTTTGAATATGCGTCAACAGTTTTTCTTATTAAAATAAAGAAATTTCAAATGCAAATAAATAAATATAATCAAATATAGTCAGACATCACAATAATAATAACAATAATAACAATAATAATAGTAATAATAAAATATAAATAAATAACCAATAAAAGCGAAAGGTGGAGAACCAAAGCAGACAACAAGGTTCTCCTTCTTCATCATCTCTTGCTCCGAAAGCGAAGGGGAAAGCATATAATGAGAAGGAAGAAGAATCACTGAAAAATCCCCAGAGAAAATTTCAAGGGTTCCTCGTCTTTGTCTTCCCCTTCTGGATTCCCGATTATACCCTTGAATTTTCTCTAAATTCTCCATTTCAACCCTCTGACGTTACACACACGCACACCATAACCATACCCCATAACCATAACCATAACCATAACCGTAACCAACTCCGTTTGAAGGAGAAAAGAAAAAATCATCATATACCAGAATGCTATGCAATAAACTTCCACCGGTTCAGCGGAAGAAAAAACCCGGTTCGGTTCCGGTTTATCTTAACGTCTATGATCTTACGCCCATTAACGGCTACGCTTATTGGTTTGGCCTCGGAGTTTACCATTCTGGTGTTCAAGGTAACCCAGTTATTTTATTTTGTTTCATTTTATTTTATTTTAATGTAATGTGTTGTTCTCTCTATGAATGAAATTTTGGGTCATTGGGTATTGCCAATTATTGTGTCATTTAAGTTAATGGTTTTAATTTGAGACTCTGGTATTTCAATTCAGATCCGTGGATGTGCTAATCAAGGTTATTCCTCATCCAGGTTCAATTTCAAAACAATTAACATTCAACGAGCTTAAGGGTGTGTTAAGTATAAAAAACTATTTAAGCTTAAGTGTCTCAATAAAATAAAATGATCTATTCGTTAAATCACTATATTATTTTATTTGAATTCTGATATAATTATTATAATTGGGGAAAAGAAAACTGAAATCACTGATGTTGGCATGATATCAGAGCCCAATTTCCTGGAATTTTCAGACTTGAGATTCTTGTTCTGGTAAAAGTTGAAGCAAAATATCTAATTATGTAAATTGTAAACCAAAAATAATTTTTGTCAATGTTGTTTCAAAAGAGTGAGATGGAAAACCTGGTCCTGTTGAGCTTGATTTTCAATTTTTCATTATCTGCTTTGACGTTTGTTGTTTCATTCTTCATTCAACATGCTATCAATTCGTTTTAACTGCAATTTTTTTTTTTCCTTCGGCTGTTGACCACTTGAAATAGTTTTTATAACTTCATTTTTTTTTTTCTGTAGTTCATGGTATTGAATATGGATTTGGCGCGCATGAACGCGACACGACCGGGATCTTTGAAGTGGAACCTAAGCACTGCCCTGGATTCACCTTCAGGAAGTCAATTTTGATTGGAACAACGGATATGGGCCCGAAGGATGTGCGGGCGTTAATGGAGAAGCTAGCTCAAGAGTATTCTGGGAACACCTACCATCTTATCCAGAAGAACTGCAACCACTTCTGTAATGATGTTTGTATCAAATTAACAGGAAAGTCAATCCCTCGATGGGTAAATCGACTTGCTCGACTTGGTAAGAGATGTGTAAAAGTATATTGTGATTAGTTATTATCTTTCATCCTGTTTGTGTTGGTTTTTCACTCACATGTTGAGAAGATTTCCAAGAAGTAATAAAAAAAAAATTATCACAAATACTTTCCTTGCTAAAAATGAAGGTGTCGGGGCATAGGTATTCTTCTATGCTCTGTGCAAGATGAATTTAATGTTGTTTCTTGCATATCAATCTTAACTTTGCAATAAGTAATTTTATGGTTATGAATCTTGAATGTTATGTTTTGGATTATTAATCTTTGTATTTGATACCTGTTTTTAGGTTATAATGACTTTCTGCACTTTTTTTTTCATCTAATTTTATTGGAAATAAAGGTTCTTTTTTTTGGGTTGATGGTTAGTAACTTCAAACTCTTATATTAAATGAGAAGATTTGTTCACAATAAAGTATACTTCTTGCTGAGGAGTAGAATTTCCTGCATTAAGTGACAAGAGGGATGTTCTGATCTTTTCATATCTCTAAGTCACGGGCTGTTTTTCCATTATGCTACCTTTTCCCCATTCAATATGTACTTATTATGTGCGACATGTAACTTTTTGATGTTCCTGTGCTGCATCTTTTAAAGAAGGAAAAACAAAATTCTAAGCATATGATGATTTCTAATGGTTAAATCTGCTTCCCAATTGAAGGTTTTTTCTGCAACTGCGTTCTTCCGCCCAGCCTGAACGAAACAAAGATTAATCAAGTTACAGTAGACAAGGGTCAGGAAGGGGAAAAGAAGAAAACGAAAAGTCAATCCGGCAGGTTCGAGGCTTCCTCCACTCCTCCGGTGTCTAGAAGCCAAAGACATTGCCTTTCTCCGCCTTCATCTTTAGTTAATGCTTCTTCAACGCAAACCGTAACAGTAAAGTAAAGATTGGACAGGAGTGAGGCTCTGAAATATAGCCTGTTAGAAATTATGTAAGCAGCCAAAGATGAGCAGGGAAACAACTTTTCTGTTTGCTCCATCTTTCTATTCATATGTGTATATCTTCCATTGTGTGCAATAGATAAAATGGAATGGTTGCTTTGTCTATGTTGTTTTAGAAATGCTTGCTTTCTTCACTGATCAAAAGGTTCCTTTATTTTTTTAAATTTTTGGACTACACATTTCTGAGTCTTGATTTATCTTCATTAGCCTGCTGATTGTAGCATAGGGTTATGTGTTCATTGTGTAGGATTGTGTACATTTGCTCAAGTGCAAATGATGCAAAACAGGGAATATAAGAGAATGGCAAGTTGAGGGTAGTACAGAGTCTTAAATTAACATTAAAGAGTCCAAATTTCTGAAGCTTGTGCTTTAGAGATACAGCATCTTAATTGAGGTTCCCAAGCCCATCCTGCAGGGTCCTTCTTATCAATTATGAAACTACGAAATGTTAAAAGAGAAATAGAGAATTCAGGAGTTACGTTATATAGACCAAATTAGCTTGAAACAATATGTGCTAAAGTTTCTTTACTTTTTTGGATGCTGAATCCAAATTAGGGCCTGTACCTTTTAATCTTTTGGTTATTGTGCTTTTTGGAAATTGATCCGTTTACGTGTGCTTTTCATTTGCGTCATGTCAAGAAAGAAATAAACACAAATTTCGTAGGCAAAAAGTTCCCACAAATTTCGAGAGGACCCCACTTGTGCACTTTAATTTAAAATATCTATGTTTTTCTCTCTTTTAATATGACGTGCTACATGAAAACATATGAAAGGATGTACCTTGCCCTTTAAATCAAGTTTCCTTTTTAAAAAAAAAAATTAAATGATGATATATAAATATTTTTCTTAAAATTAGTATATGATTTTAGTTTTAAAATACTAATTTTAAGAAAAACATTTATATATTATTATTGATTCAAGAATCGGATAGAATTAATATAAAGAATTTGATATAAATTTTGTCCGAAATTTTATTAGGTAAGCACATATATAGCCTCGGCCTATGGTTGGCTGCCAATGTATTATTAAATGCAAAGCTATATTTTATGGGGAAAAAAAAATTCGTAAGCAAGCCCATATCTAGCTAGCTGATAGTTAGCTGCCACCTCAATTAGGTACAATTTGAAAGCTGGAATTTTCTATGCATCCAAGGAGTATCTGTTGATAGGCGCGTACCGACTTTATATGATATTCTGTCTTTGGCCGGGAATGTAATTTCTCGTATAAAAATTTTACTTTATCATATTATATGTTGATTTTTTTATCATAGATTAAATTATTTTTGTGAGTTTTGTATTTGGTCTCACGTTTTTAGCAAGATAGTAAAAACTAAAATATAATAAAATTATATTAAATTTTACATGAGAGCACTTATTTTCGAGTTTGGGCTTCGCGTTTTTTTTCTTTTTTTTTTATGTTGTGAAATTGGAATTATCGTAAACTTTTTTTTTTTTTTTCTCTTCGTTGTATTTTAGCTTGTAGCAGTAGTGTAAAGGTAAGCAACGCCTAATTATTCGTTTTCTAGCACTCTGGACTTTTGCATGATGCAACGTCGCTTGAAAGCATAACAACTAACAAAGCCCGTTGAAGTCGTGTCCACACATGTGGATGCCGCGCTCTCCGCTCTCTTTTTCTGTTATTCCCTTTTTTTTAATGGGTTTTCTGTTCATTCCATGATTTATATAATTTATAATTTATAACTGTTACAGAGTGTGAATATGAATCTGTCCCCAAAGAGAAATGTTAGGGGGACGCATCTGTCCAAACGCATATGCGACGCATACGGAGTGAACAGTGAATGAAATGCAGAAGCAGACAAAATCCATATACATATACAAGAGTAAATTTAGTAAGAAAGGTTACCGAACGAAACGAAAAAAGAAAGTAAAAAAAGTTGAAAAACTAATAAAAACCCAAACCACGCCAAAACTCTCCCCTTCGTTCAGCTCCCCCAACATCCTCTTCAAAACCAGCCATAGTAGCGATTTCTTACTTACCTCTGCCCTTCTTCCCCCTTCTACCCTTTCTTACTTCTTCATCCTCTATCAGTATCTACCCGATTTCCAGTCAGTTGGTAGCCACAAAGGGAGTCTCCACTCCTCAATCCTAAGTATGAAAAGAGCAACCTCTTTCTTTGCCTTTAACTCATGTCTATGCTGAATTTGATAATGACATTCGAATCTGAATTTTATTTTTTGTGGGGGGTTTTGTTAAATGAAGGTATTAGAACTCATTGTCTTCTCTTTGTCTTCAATGATTTTTTTTGTTTTAGTGCTGTAGTGTAGGTCTTTATTGTCTTCATAGTCTTTCTTTCTATAGGGTTTATACTTATCAACGTTTTTGCACAAACTTACTAGTGTTTTTGCACAAACTTACCAGCATCTTATGCAATCTTGAAAATCTAATTTACCAGCACAAATTTGCTAATCTATTATTCTCTTAATGTGCTTATGCTTCTGCCAATCTTTTATTCTCTTAATGTGCTTATGCTTCTGCTAATTTATTAGTATTTTTTTGTCCCTCTTTTTTGTAGGTGTGGTAACCTTTTATTGTTGAGGTTGATGGAGGAATCAAGCAATCAAGGAATGCCTATTGATGTTGATCCCAACTATGATGTTGATGGGTCAAATGTAAGCTCTATATTGGAGCCAACTGTAGGGATGGTATTTGATTTGGTAGAAGAAGTTAAATCATTTTACAAGTCGTATGTTGTTAGAAGGGGTTTTCAATGGAAGATAAGAAATTCGAAAATTGGACTTGATGGGCAGCTACGTTATTTGGTTCTAGCTTGCACACGGGAAGGGAATCGTGCGCCGAAAATATCATCAACAATAAAGATATTCCCAACTAGTGGTGCATAATGTGATGCAAAAATTACAGTAAGCAGGGGAGAAAGTGGAGTTTGGTACATCAAGAAAGTTATTTTTTATCACAGTCATGATCTCAGTCCTACAAAGTCAAGATTTTTCAACATGAATAAGAGCATTAGCTTGCATGTGAAGAGGACAATCCAAGTGAATGATGATGCAGGTGTGAGGATTAACAAAACATTTCAATCTCTTGCCGGAGCTGTAGGAGGGTACGAGAATTTACCATTTGGTGAATGAGATCTGAGGAATTATATTCATAAGGAAAGACGTGCAATTGGAAAGGAAGGAGATACAAAAGCCTTGTTAGGCCACTTTCGTACTATGAAGGAACAGAATTGTAACTTTATGTACGACATAGTCCTGGATGATGAGTTTCGCGTGAGACATGTGTTTTGGGCTAATGTTGGGAGTATAGCAGCATATGAAGCCTTTGGAGATGTTGTGACTTTTGACACAACATATCTCACAAATAAGTACGATATGTCATTTATTGCATTTGTTGGCGTTAATCACCATGGACAAACATGTTTGCTAGGGTGTGGTCTACTCTCATCAGAAGATACTGAGTCATTTGTCTGGCTGTTTGAGTCTTGGGTGAGGTGCATGTCTGGAAAGGCACCTAGTGGCATTGTGACTGATCAATGTAAGGCTATGCAGAATTCAATTGAAAAAGTTATGCCTTATACTCGTCATAGATGGTGCTTATGGCATATAATAAAAAAGATCCTGGAGAAGCTCAGATTATATGAAGAATACAAGAAGATAAAGTCTGCATTTAAGGCAACCATTTATGAAACCATAACGAAGGAAGAATTGGAAGACAAATGGTGTTCCTTACTAAAGAAATTTGAGCTTGAAGAAAATGAATGGTTGAGTGGACTGTACAAGGGCATCGGTGGGTTCCAATTTATTTGAAGAAGAATTTTTGGGCAGGGATGTCAACAACACAACAAAGTGAAAGTATACATGCATTCTTTGATGGGTATGTCAACTCAACAACGAGTTTGCAACAATTTGTCAAGCAATATGACAATGCACTCAAAAGCAAGGCAGAAAGGGAATTTGAAGCTGATTTTCAATTAATGAATACTACAATTCCTTCCGGGTCGAACTCCACCATTGAAAAGTAGTTCCAAGCTGAGTATACTCATGCAAAATTTCATGAAGTTCAAACAGAATTCAGAAAGAAAATGAATTGTGGAGCATCTCTTAAGAATGTAGATGGGATAATTGCTATTTATCATGTGTTGGAGGAGATTGTCGTGGGAGACCAAGCAAAAGAGGCAACATATGAGATCATATTTAATCGTGACAGCCATGACTTTAGCTGCCAATGCTTGTTATTTGAGTTCAAAGGTATTATTTGTAGGCATTCGCTTAGTGTGCTCACTCTTGAAAGAGTTAAACAATTGCCATGTAAGTACTTTTTGGTAAGATAGAGCAAGAATGTTAGACGAAAGCATTCTTACATAAAGGCCAGTAATGTTGTGACTGAGTTGAAACCGAGAATGGAGAGATTTGACAAGCTATGCAAGCATTTCTATGATGTTGCGGAAGTTATTGCAAATTCTGAAGAAGCAACTAGTGCCCTCCACCGTACAATTGATGGATTAATGGCCAATTTCCAGGCTATGCCATCCTTGCTACATCACAATTTCAGTGTAAGTCGTAGAGGTAAGGAGATTGTGAGCAACTTGGGTACCAATTGTGAAAATCAAGTAAGTGAGATCCGAAGCCCCTTGCGTGCAACATGGAAAGGGAGGCCATCTTCAAAGAGGAAATTGGGTCAAGTTGAAAAACTTGGCCGAAAATCTAAAAAACACAGCACTCAAAGACTTGAAAATCTGGTTATTGAGGTTTGTGTATACTTTATTGTGTTAATTTATGTGTTTTCCATATTGGTACAAATGAAGACAAGAGGTGATTTAATTATTTGCTATCTGATCATGCATGAGTCCATTGATTTTGATATCAGTCAGTACGGTGGAAAAAAAATTTTGTGTTGAGTCTTCGGTCGAGATTCAATGTACTAAAGAGATGAATAATGAAAGTTTTCTTGTGTGTTTACACACCAAGCTTAATGTTAAATTTGTACAATTGTTCTAATTTAGTCATGGTGCAAGTTGCATGCCATGGTTGCATTTTTTGTGTTAAGCACAGTTTTTATTTCAATTTTAGGTTTTGAGGTTTGATTTATGGTATTTGAGGGTTAATCTGAATTATAAAACATTCTGGTAATTTGATGCTAGAGGTTTTTATGTTCTGACTAAATTGTTATCTATTATAGTTTACTTGCAAGTTTTGCAAGGTCCTAGAAACTCATATAATGTAATTCGTGGGACTTATAAACAATTATTAACTTTGGTTGTTGTTGTTTGTTGTTGAGCAATAGTCAAGGGGTGTACATCTAAATCAAAATAATGCAGTGCCCAATTTAGAAGATTACTATTTGGATGCAGATTTGGGCAACCTGCAGTCGGGTGGATTAGTCTCACTGCCTGAAGCCTTTAATCAAGAGGTTAACCCATGTGTACAAGCATGTAGACAATGATAAGATTTATCAATTTTGTTTGCTACTTTTACTGATTATACCATTTCATCCAGGTAGTACAAGATTGTTCCTTCACAGACTTAATAATTAATAGGAACACAATGACATTCCCAATGGACTTCAGAGGACCCAATCAGATAACTGGAGATCCATGCCAGCAATTTAGTTCTCACACATGTTCATAGCATACTATTGTGATTACTGGATTGGGAGAATGAAACTATTGCAGGTATAATGATTATTAGATACACATTTGTCAGTTGTGTTGGGTTTGGTGGCTTGTAATAGATTAAGACCTTTTCTTTTTTCAAGTTTCGGTTGTATAGAATGATGGTTGCATGATTAGTGATATGTTAGATTTATCCATTTAGGTGCTCCCATGGCCAACATTTGCTACAAAATTCGAAAATATAAAAGAAAACCCCAAAAATAGCAAGCAAAAGAAAGTTACTAGCATTTTTCAACAATTTACCAGTATTTCTCCAAAAGTTACCAACATATTCGAAGTATTTGCTAGCATTTGGCTAAAACTTACCAGCGTCCTCTAAAACTTACCAGCGTCCTATATAAACCCTATAAAATGATTTATTGGAAAATAATATTTAGTTACATGTTAGATTTTAGGTTCCCCTTGGTTAATATTGGTTAAAAAGTTAATGGAAAAAACAATTTGTTGAAAATGACAATAAACAGAAACTTACCAGTGCCTTGGTAAAATTTATCAATATTTGCCTAAAACTTACCAGCTTTCTAAGGAAATTTACCAGCGTCCAAAGAAAGACTATGAAATCTGATTTTTTTGGAGAATAATATTTAGTGATAAATATATGTTTGTTTATCATTCATGTGCCCCATGGTGTATAATAGATAGAAATTTAATAGCAAGAAGAAAAAAAATTAAAGTCATGAAAAAATCAATAGACAAAAACTTACCACCATCTTAGTAAAATTTACCAGCGTTTTCCTAAAACTTACCAGCATTTGTAAGGAAATTTACCAGCATCCAAAGAAAGACTATAAAATCTGATTTTTTTGGAGAATAATATTTAGTGATAGATATATGTTTACTTGTCATTCAAGTGTCCCATAGTGTATATTGGATAGAAATTTAAAAAAATGAAAATAAAAATATCAATAAATAGAAACTTACTAGCACCTTAATAAAATTTACCAGTATTTGCCTAAAACTTACAAACGTTTGTAAGGAAATTTACCAGCGTCCAAAGAAAGACTATGAAATCTGATTTTTTTGGATAATAATATTTAGTGATAGATATATGTTTGTTTGTCATTCAGATGCTCCATGGTGTATATTGGATAGAAATTTAATGGCAAGTAGAAAAAAAAAATTAATGTCATGAAAATATCAATAGATAGAAACTTATCAGCTCCTTAGTAAAATTTACCAACGTTTTCCTATAACTTACCAGTGTTTGTAAGGAAATTTACTAGCGTCTAAAGAAAGATTATAAAATCTAATTTTTTTGGAGAAAAATATTTAGTGATAAATATATGTTTACTTGTCATTCAGGTGCCCCATGGTGTATATTGGACAGAAATTAAAAGAAAAATGAAAGTCATGAAAATATCAATAAACAGAAACTTACCAACACCTTAGTAAAATTTACCAGCGTTTGCCTAAAACTTACTAGTGTTTGTAAGGAAATTTACCAGTGCCCAAAGAAAGACTATGAAATCTGATTTTTTTGGAGAATAATATTTAGTAATAGATATATGTTTCTTTGTCATTCAGGTGCCCCACGGTGTATATTAGATAGAAATTAAATGGCAATAAGAAAAAAAAATTAAAATCATGAAAATATCAATAGACTTCTACCAGTGCCTTAGTAAAATTTACCAGCGTTTTCCTAAAACTTACCAGCATTTGTAAGGAAATTTACCAGCATTCAAAGAAAGACTATAAAATTTGATTTTTTTGCAGAATAATATTTAGTGATACATATATGTTTACGTGTCATTCAGGTGCCCCATGGTGTATATTGGAAAGAAATTAAAAAAAAGTGAAAGTCATAAAAATATCAATAAACAGAAACTTACTAGCGCCTTAGTAAAATTTATCAGTGTTTGCCTAAAACTTATCAGCGTTTGTATGGAAATTTACCAGTGTCCAAAGAAAGACTATGAAATCTGATTTTTTTGGATAATAATATTCAGTGATAGATATATGTTTGTTTGTCATTCAGATTCCCCATGGTGTATATTGGATAGAAATTTAATGGCAAGTAGAAAAAAAAATTAAAGTCATAAAAATATCAATAGACAGAAACTTATCAACGTCTTAGTAAAATTTACCAGTGTTTTTCTATAACTTACCAGCATTTGTGAGAAAATTTACCAGCGTCCAAAGAAAGAATATAAAATTTAATTTTTTTGGAGAATAATATTTAGTGATAGATATATGTTTGCTTGTCATTCAGGTGCCCCATTGTGTATATTGGATAGAAATTAAAAGAAAAATGAAAGTCATGAAAATATCAATAAACAGAAACTTACCAATACCTTAGTAAAATTTACCAGTGTTTGCTTAAAACTTACTAGCATTTGTAAGAAATTTTACGAGCTTCCAAAGAAAGACTATGAAATCTGATTTTTTTTGGAGAATAATATTTAGTGATAGATATATGTTTCTTTGTCATTTAGGTGCCCCACGGTCTATATTGGATAGAAATTAAATATCAAGAAAAAAAAATTAAAATCATGAAAATATCAATAGATAGAAACTTATCAGTGCCTTAGTAAAATTTACCAGCGTTTGCCTAAAACTTACTAGCATTTATAAAGAAATTTACCAGCATCCAAAGAAAGACTATAAAATCTGATTTATTTGGAAAATAATATTTAGTGATACATATATGTTTGCTTGTCATTCAAGTGCCCCATAGTGTATATTGGAAAGAAATTAAAAAAAAAAATGAAAGTCATGAAAATATCAATAAACAAAAACTTACTAGCGCCTTAGTAAAATTTACCAGTGTTTGCCTAAAACTTGCCAGCGTTTGTATGGAAATTTACCAGCGTCCAAAGAAAGACTATGAAATCTGATTTTGTTGGATAATAATATTTAGTGATAGATATATATTTGCTTGTCACTGAGATGCTCCATGGTGTATATTGGATAGAAATTTAGTGGTAAGAAAAAAAATTAAAGCCATGAAAATATCAATAGACAGAAACTTATTAGCACCTTAGTAAAATTTATCAGCATTTGTAATAAAATTTCCCAGCGTCCAAAGAAAGACTATAAGATCTGATTTTTTTGGAGAATAATATTTAGTGATAAATATATATTTGCTTGTCATTCAGGTGCCCCATGGTGTATACTGAATAGAAATTAAAAAAAAATGAAAGTCATGAAAATATCAATAAATAGAAACTTACCATTGCCTTAGTAAAATTTACTAGCGTTTATAAGGAAATTTATCAGCATACAAAGAAAGATTATAAAATCTGATTTTTTTGGAGAATAATATTTAGTGATAGAAATATGTTTGTTTGTCATTCAAGTTCCCCATGGTGTATATTGGATAGAAATTTAATGGCAAGAAGAAAAAAAAAATTAAAGTTATGAAAATATCAATAGATAGAAACATACTAGCACCTTAGCAAAATTTACCAGCATTTTCCTAAAACTTATCAGCATTTGTAAGAAAATTTACCAGCGTCCAAAGAAAGACTATGAAATCTAATTTTTTTGGATAATAATATTTAGTGATAGATATATGTTTGTTTGTCATTCAGATGACCCATGGTGTATATTGGATAGAAATTTAATGGCAAGAAAAAAAAAATTAAAGTCATGAAAATATCAATAGACAGAAACTTATCAACGCCTTAGTAAAATTTACCAGCATTTCCTAAAACTTACCAGCGTTTGTAAGGAAATTTACCTATATCCAAAGAAAGATTATAAAGTCTGATTTTTTTGGAGAATAATATTTAGTGATAGATATATGTTTGCTTGTCATTCAGGTGCCCCATAGTGTATATTGGATAGAAATTAAAAAGAAAAATGAAAGTCATGAAAATATCATTAAACAAAAACTTACCAACGCCTTAGTAAAATTTGCCAGTATTTGCCTAAAACTTACCAACATTTGTAAGGAAATTTATCAGCATCCAAAGAAAGAATATGAAATCTAATTTTTTTGGAGAATAATATTTAGTGATAGATATATGTTTGTTTGTCATTCAGGTGCCCCATGGTGTATATTGGATAGAAATTTAATGGTAAGAAGAAAAAAAAATTAAAGTCATGAAAATATCAATAGACAGAAACTTACCTGCGCCTTTGTAAAATTTACCAGCGTTTGCCTAAAACTTACCAGCATTTGTAAGGAAATTTACCAGAGTCCAAAAAAAGAATATGAAATCTGATTTTTTTGGAGAATAATATTTGGTGATAGATATATGTTTGTTTGTCATTCAGGTGCCCCATGGTGTAAATTGGATAGAAATTTAATGGCAAGAAGAAAAAAAAATTAAAGTCGTGAAAATATCAATAGACAGAAACTTACCTGCGCCTTTATAAAATTTACCAGCATTTTCCAAAAACTTACCAGCATTTATAAGAAAATTTACAAGCGTCCAAAGAAAGACTATAAAATATGATTTTTTTGGAGAATAATATTTAGTGATAGATATATGTTTGCTTGTCATTCAGGTGCCCCATGGTATATATTGGAAAGAAATGAAAAAAAAAGAAAAGAAAGTCATCAAAATATTGATAAACAGAAACTTACCTGTGCCTTAGTAAAATTTACCAATGCTAGCCTAAAACTTACCAGCGTTTGTAAAAATATTTACCAGCGTCCAAAGAAAGACTATGAAAACTGATTTTCTTGGAGAATAATATTTAGTGATAGATATATGTTTGCTTGTCATTTAGGTGTCCCATGGTGTATGTTGGATAGCAACTAAAAGAAAAAAATGAAAGTCATGGAAATATCAATTAATAGAAATTTACCAATGCCTTTGTAAAATTTACTAGTATTTGCCTAAAACTTGCTAGCGTTTGTAAGGAAATTTACCAGCGTCCAAAGAAAGACTATGAAATCTGATTTTTTTGGAGAATAATATTTAGTGATAGATATATGTTTGTTTGTCATTTAGGTACGCCATGGTGTATATTGGATAGAAATTAAAAATAAAAAATGAAAGTCATAAAAATATCATTAAACAGAAACTTATCAGCATCTTAGTAAAAATTTACAAGCGTTTGTAAAGAAATTTACCAGCGTCCAAAGAAAGACTATGAAATCTAATTTTCTTGGAGAATAATATTTAGTTAAATATGTTTGTTTGTCACTCATGTGCCCCATGGTGTATATTGGCTAGAAATTTAATGGCAAGAAGAAACAAAAATAAAAGTCATGAAAATATCAATAAACAGGAACATACCAGTGCATTCCCAATATTTACCAGTGTTTGCCTTAAACTTACTAGCTTTCTTAAAGAATTTTACCAACGTCCAAAATAACACTGCCATTACAGGATAAAGGTTATCATTTACATATGTCAAATTTATTCTTGCATAACATTTTTGATACCACACAACCTTAACCTATAAGATGTTACTATTAGGCCACAACCAAATCCACTCAATTCAAGTAAAACTGTAAAAGGCATTGCATTACATATCAGCAATGACAAGTTTACGAGACAGAACCCAGAGAATTTCCCTGTCATTCTTAGTCACCTTCTTCAATCATAGGCCCTACACCAGTGCTACTAGAGTATGATTTTCCATAGCCACGACTAAGGATGCCATCTGCACCCCCCATTGGCACATCCCCACCAGCACCTTGGTTCATCTTGGCAATGATTTGGTTGAACAACCCCTCCAACTCCTTCTACTTGTCCTGCAAAGAGTTCTTGGCATCCACCTTCTTCTTCACATCCTAATCCGCCAGAGTTGGGGAACTTGGACACAAGCAACAAATATCAATGCCAATTCAGGGATAGCCACCATTGTAAAAATGGCTTTTACAAGTGTTGCAAAAAACATTTTTCCGAATCACAGAACATAAATAAGTTGCTTAACATATCAGTAGCCTAATAGATCTTAACAAGCTAATTGAAAAATTGGTTTTCGAATCTAGTTATTTATATTTTGAAAGGAGGAAATTTTCGAAAACTCACAAAGTACACAACTCTTCTACATAGACTCTAATATCTCTGATTCTACATAGACTCAGGTTAGGGCCATCCAGCATTGACAGCAAAATCATCCATCTTCAATATCACCCTCCAAAAAAGGATGACATCCTATTTTTTCCCTTCCCCTCACATGCCTTGCCGTGTACGGTGTTCTTCCATGTGGCCCAGTTGTCCGGTTTCTCTGGAAGGTCTTAACTCTGGTTGTAAGATTTGACTTTGGCTTGTGTAGGGTATCAGTTGTATGACCTTGATCTGCAACTTCTGTGCCAGCGATGTCATACAATTCAGATTACAGTATATTAATTCGTAATTATCCACATAAACATCATTCGTTCATAAACTCATACACAAACCTGCCACAATAAGTTCATCAGTCTCTAGATTGTCTTCACCGGTGTCAGGATCCTCTACATTCAGAGTTTGAATGGACCGAGCAGGAGTTGAAAGCAGTACATCAACTTTTGCAGCCTGTAACACTTCTGCCCTTGCCTTATTTCTATCATTGAGGACCCAACTGGTTAATAGCTCACGTCGAATGTCATCAACATCAGTCTATGGACATAATAAATGTGTTCTTAGACAAGGTTATAGTAATTTAACAAAATACTAATGAGAGCATAGAAAACTAACCTCGGTCCAAGAAGGCATAGTAGGCCTTGTTCATAAGTTGTAACACTATCCCACATCTCCATATATTTGATGGTGTAGATACCACAATCATTCCTTCACGAGAAACACGCAAAACCCACCACTTGCCCATTATGTTGTGATAGCACATTGACATTCTCAATTTTTATCTCATCGGCAGGGAATTTCAGATACATCATGGGCATTATAAGCTTGAATCGGTAAGCCTGCAATGTTTGAGAAAATAGTAACACTCAATGTATATCTGAGTAGACAACAGAAACTGATTACTAAGCAATAAATTAAAGACATTCCACCAGCTGGTCAAGCTTAGTCTTATCACCCCTATGAGTCCACAGTAGAGAATCCAATACGTATAATATCCTTTTATCTCTATTAAAGGCATAACACCACCAATGATCACTAAATATGGCCGGTACAAAGATCTGCAACAATAATAAAAGTTGTGTAAGTGCATGACAATGCCATCATTAAGAATATGTATGTGAGATATAAGTTAAAGGGAAATAAAGGACCTCATTGCAAAAGCTGACGTTAGTCTCGAATAATGGAAAATGGTCCAGTATTTCCAACGGTAGCTGCAGTCCCCTTTTCTTGAATTCATTCAGCTTTCTTACAAGTGCATCCTGCGATTAAAAAAAATTTAATTCTAGGCAACAATTAACAACACTACTATGGGCAACAATTTTAATTCCATCATTGAACTTATGTAAGTTGAACTCACCACAAAAAATGAAGACAGATAATACCGAGACCTCGAACTTCGAACATTATCCTTATTAAAGATAGAACTTCCAAAAGAAACAACTTGGGTATTATAAGAAAATATAAGGTCATGATGTTCAGTGTGGGGTAATTAATGAATTAACGGAAAAATGTTAGCATTACAAGATTGCTGATCCACTCTCTAGGTGCGAATGTTGCTGCCTTATAATGAGATAAAAATATCTCTTTGATCCGAAACAAGACCCTAAAAAGAAACCAAAAGTATATAGTCAATGATCACTCATTTAAAGTTAAGTGCTTGCAAATGAGTCGATATTTTAATAAAAGGGCCTACTCGATTGGAGGACCAATTTGCGTCCCAATGCAGTAGTCATATAATTTTTTTATCAAATTTCTCTGTCAACTCCCTCATTGGTCAGAATAGGTCCGTCATGGATAATGTCATGACCATTCTCATTTTTTTCATTTTCTTCCTCATCCATATTCATCAGAACAGGCCTGCCATGGATAATGTCATTACCATTCTCATTTTGTTCATCTTCTTCCTCATCCATATTGGTCAGAACAAGCCCGTCATGGATAATGTCATGACCATTCTCATTTTGTTCTTCTTCTTCCTTATCCATAGTGGTATTCTCATCATTATCGGCATCCATGATGCTATCTGATTCTTAGACACTTGGAGTTTTGGGAAATGGTTGTTCAGGCATGCTTTGCTCTGCATCAAACTCACCAGCCATAATACGATCATCTATTGACTTCCAAATCTTAAGCATTTCCCAAACCTTTTCGTGCACGAACTACATATGCCGATTTATTCAAAACTGAGTTAGTTAGTTAGTTGCAAATAGACAAATGAATCCACTCATTCAAGTGCCCCAAGTACTTTGGTCTATACCTGACTCTTGTACACGGTATGTAGTTGAAGCTCTTCGGAAATGTCATCTTCATCATCGTCATGGTTTAGATAATGCAAATCTTGATTCTAGTATACTTGGAAATGGCGTAAATAGATAAATTTCCTGAACACATATAAACATCAATCCTAGACTTAATCTAAATGGTTCTAACCCCACTGTACCTATGCACTTTCCTTTTCCACCTGAATCCGCGAATGCACCCTCTTGTCATCTAGTGTTTAAGCAATGAAAGATCCATATTTGGTTGGACTATGTCCAGTGGTTGAGCATGGAAATACAGGATCTATGCAATGCCAAATCATTATTAAGATGTCTACATGACCAAGTCATACTCAATTCATCCAAAGAAGCCTTTGATCAACATGCCATTAGGCAAAAGAGGCAGTCGCCAATGCTCTTTGTCTTCCCTTTCTTGGTCTTGTATGCTTTGATGTGCCTTACAAGCCAAGAAAAGATGAATTCGCTCCAGTTGTATTTGTGCGAATTCTGCACGTCAACAATGGCCCCCAAAAACTTTGAACTGGGTGCCATCTCTGATGTCGAGCACAGAAAACATGACAAAGCATATAGCAAATATGCTCGTCTAAACTGGTCATCAGCATTCCCATCAACAATCATCTGTTCTAGCTGACTGTATTTGATGCCTTTGAAAGTCATTAATAGCGATTGTTGATCGTCATTGATGAACTTTGCACAGGCAGCCCTATTACATCTAAAGTATTAGAAATGGCACATGAATAAATTTTAACTATTGATAAATGAAATAAAACAATCATTTCATCCATATAGGAATAAATTCACCATAAATACCTAAAAGGAAAAAAAAAAGGCATAGAGGTTTAATTGGTAGGAAAAAATTACCCTTATTTAGTAGCCCTAAGGCCACACCCACATCATGATAGGTTATGGGGATAGGGCACCCTTTAACAAACATCATTTGCTGCTGCAAGTCAAAAGACTTCACCAGCTCCAAGCATAAAACACGGTTAAGGGAACGACATTTAAGGTCCAACAAACCTCCGAAACCCATGTCGACAACTGTGCTGGCTTGCTCTTCAATCAACTTTGCATGCAACCCATGCAATCGACTGGGCAAGCATCGACTAAGGAACACAACCTGTATTTCACAAACATTACAAACAATACATCAGTCCTCAAATATTACTATGGATGATATGGATGAAAGAGAACAAAAAAATTATGATCAATAATGAGATAGAGAATTAGAATGTAAATTTTCTTTCTAGACCTCTTATTTACACCGAAATAGAAGCACATAGCTAACTCAGTCATTCATTTCCAATGTACTAGTAACATTTAATTAGTTGTTACTCAGATACATACCTTTCCTGGTTTTTTCGTAGGCTGCTTTTTCTTGTGTCCTGAAAAATTGTCAATCGAAGAACTACCAAGATCAGTAGAATTACACATAGAATTAATCCCTAAACCAAAAGAAAAGGGCAACATGATTAATAAAATTCAACTGTTACATAAATAAGCCACTCTCACCATCCTTAACTTCAGAAGCATGAATCACTTCTTTTCCATGCGATTCTGTTATAGGTCAGCATCATCAACCTCGCTTACCAACATTTACTATACAAAAAAAAAAAAAAAAAAAAAAAAAAAAAAAAAAATTGGTTATCATAGAATAACATACCTTGTCCTCAACTACATTTTGTAGCTTTCCTCTTCGGCATTTTGATTTGTAATATTTTATCACATCAAATTTAGGTCACAGTACCTATAAAGTACACAGATGAGATCATATTTCATCTCTTTCTGAGTTTTTAAATGTATAAAAAGTGCACCCTCCAATGAAATTTAATTGAATATTTGAACTGTAACATGTATCCTTGCTTATGCCTATCACAATAATAGGCATAATATAGACATTCATCAATTAATTATAGTACTATTAGAGAGTAGAGTATTTGAAAGCTAATCAATATCTCCCCAATATACTATGAAGTATTCGTATATCTCTTATAAACGCTAGTAAATTTTAAAGAGTTCCAAAGACGTTGGTAAATTTCTTATAAACGCTTGTAAGTTTTAACAAAATATTGGTAATTTTTAACACAACATTGGTAAGTATCTCTACTTTGTAAATTTTTTCCTCCTTGTCAAATTTTGCAACAATTATTGACTATGGGGACTTAAATCAATAAGTTATCATATTAAATCAATAAGTTATCATATTTTAAAGAGTTCTTAAGACGCTGGTAAGTTTTAGCAAAATGCTGGTAAGTTCCTTATAAACACTAGTAAGTTTTAACAAAATGTTGGTAAGTTTCTCTACTTTGCTAAATTTATAACTCTTGACAAATTTTCCAATAATTATTGACTATGGGGACTTAAATCAATAAGTTATCACATTTTAAAGAGTTCTTAAGATGCTGGTAAGTTTCACAAAGGGGATGGTAAGTTTTAGCAAAACGTTGGTGAAAGAACCAAGAGGGGGTGAATTGGTTCAATAACAAAAAATAATAAAATAATATTCTAATAAAATTCAAAATAATTTAAACACAAATAATGCTGAAAACGAAAATGATAAGGGAGTAGGAGAAGATTGCACAGGCTATTTTTATATTGGTTCAGCCAAAATATGTGACCTACATCCAGTCCCCAATTATTTAGGATTTTTCTTCACTCTCAAATTTTTGCTTACAAGGATTTGATAAACCTTCCTCTACCCAATTCCCTAGTAAAGTATATGGTGGTTTGTTTCTCACAAGGACACCACTAAATCTCCTCCTATCTTAACCAAAGTAGGGTAATTACACAAGGTAAGAATGCTCTTATAGTTGAGCTACAAAGGGTTTCAAAGACTCTCAAGAGAAGATAAGCAAGTTAAGGTGCAAAGCCTATAAGATATAATAAACAAGATAGAGCTAAGGAATTCTCTCAATTTTCTTGGTAGAGGTTCATGCTTTCTTCTTCATTCTTCAAAGCTTTATATAGATGATGAACCATTGACGTCTACTAGTCGTTAGAGAAAATTTTGGCTTCAGTTTGGTTCAAAGGATTTGTCCAATCAATTTTCGCATGTAATCGCTAGTTCCTGATTCATAGTTGCTGGTATAATTGCTGTTTCTCACAGACTTCAAAATTAAGCTTGATTCTTGCTATATGACCGTTGGAACCTTAATTACACTCCCTAAAATTGATTTTTTTGAGTAATAATCAGATCAAATAATCTCCATAAATCAATCATATTTTATAAAGATTTTAGACATTAAGAATGGAGTAATTTCAACATGATAAAAAAGGAAATAATTGAACATGATATTTTCCTTTAATAAGAATACAATCAATCATCATATTTAAACAAATTAATAAGATACTCATCATCAAAACAGTAAACCCAACATTCTCCCCCTTTTTGATGATGACCCAATTATGAAATATTATAAACAATTTGAGCATGATTGGAAGATTTAGAAAACAAGCAACTATCAAGTGATATATCCTATATTCAATAATAATCAGAGTTGGCAGCATTATCATAATCAGATATATTTAAAGAAATTAAAGATTAAAAGTCTAAAGAAGGCTCCCCCTTAGTTCATGAGTTCTTTAATTTTTTTGAGGACTTGTTATGCTTCCCCTCAATCCATGACTCCATTCTTGATCTTTGACAAGTTGTTGTATTCCCCTTTAATCCATGAGTCTCTTCTTGTTGCTATGCTCCCCCTTAATCTATGAAGAGCTTGCTCTTAAATTAATTTCTTTAAGGTCATGCTCCAATTTGGTTAACCTATCCTTTCTCCCCCTTCAGCATCAAAAAGGTCAAGTGCAATATACCACTAATTCATAATAACATGATCGTGATAATATAACAACTTAAGAAGATTATAAATCTCAAAACATATTTAAGGAGAAAAAAATATTATTTCAGATTCTTGTAAATAATTTTTATTTTCCATGAAACCCTCCAAAACTTGTCCAGGTCTTATCTTTTGTAATTCATCATCAAAACCACTCTTGAAAACATACTTCTAATTTTCTTATCACATAAAATCTTAACGAATCTGTCTTATCAACCAAAGAATGAACAAGAAATTAGAGCCATATGTTTTGTTGTACCAAAGCCACTGCTAAAATAATTTCAAAAGCTCCAACAAAGAAAATTTAGATTTACAATAGAAGAATAACCCAAGAATTTTAGCCTATCTTAAATCATTAATACAAGTCCTCGTGACAACTTAACAATATCTTGGAGTCTAGTTTATGAAATACCTAGAAAATCAAAGAATAACAACATATTACTGTACAAGGTAGAAACAAAAATAAACCAACATTCAAAGAGAAATCAGTAATTAATTTCCACGTATATTACTCAGTCAAGCACAGCACAATACTTTAACCATAGTACTAGTTGTCAGGTCAAACAGAATATAAAATACCATTAACAACCTAGGTTTGTCACAATAACACAATAGGCCCACGATAAAATATTGATTTCCCGGTCAAAGGCACTAAATAGAGTATATTTCAGCAAACCCACTTAAACTTAGACACAAACACCTCATGCAACAGATAGAATTTATATTTCAGCAATATATCCAGAGCATAGATGTCATATTAATACCACAAATAGCAAGACCAAGAAATATTCTTCCATATTCTCAAACACAAAAAAATTTAGAGCCTTTAGCTCAAGTGACCAGACAACTCACAAATCATGGAGAAACGCTGGTGACAACGGAGGAGACGCTTGCAATGGTGATGAGCTAGGATGAACACTGGTGAGACCCACAGTGGTGAAGTAGGTGGCGTCATACGCAGTCACAGATGTGGATGGCGTGACATGGTCGCTGCTGCTCGCCGGAGATGAAGACGCCGCTGTTGATGATGGCACAGAGCCGGTGAGAGGCGTGCTAGTGGCTCGAGGTATGTTTCCTTGTTTTGGGGATTGGGGCTAGAAATTTAGACACTTAGAAAGAGAAGAGAGAGATTGAGATATGAGGGTTTAGAAATTTAGGAAGAAGAAAAAGATAAAGAAGTGAGAGTTAGAGAGCGGATGTTTATCATCCCCTGTTCCTCCCTTTTGTTTAATAAATAATAAAAAGATAGATTTGCCCTTATTAATATGGTGTAGCATCAGCCAAAAAAATCAATAAGAGCAGCGACTATATACAGCAACTATAGAGTAGTTGCTGGTTTACCTAACAAAAAGGAACTAGTTCTTTCGCTTTTTGACAAAGAAAGTAAAAATGTGAAAACTGCATATATAGTACTTCATAGAGTCTTAGATATGGTTCCAATCAGTAGGTATTTGCATAAATATCACAAAAATTAATCATTTCATATAGTTTAACACATAAAACAGGAATTAATAAATTATGCATGAAAAGCACATAATTTTGGAATATGACATTATATACTAATGTTACCAACTTCAAAGCTTATCTTTCACAATTATCTCCAAATGTGATATTTCTTTCTCATTGACCTTGCGTAAGATGAAATTGACTAGCTCCTTTCATGTGAGCATCCAATTATTAGGGAGCCATTTTCTTTGACACCTACAAAACAGATTTTCCTTTTGGTACCCAAATTCTTTTGGGTCCTTGGGGGTTAGAGCTTAGAGATAATTCCTTGGTAGTCTTAGGAACCCATATCATATTAGAACCATTTTTCTTAATAGCACATGTGTTTGGTATGTGTCCCTTTTGTCCACAATAATTACATGTCATATAAGGGGTTGTAGAAGCACTTGATTTAACAAAAAAGTTCTTATAGTGTTTTTGCCTTTCAGATTGATTAAAACCAAGTCCAGCTTTATCAAGTGAGCATTTTTGTGATCCCAAAAGAGTATCCAAATTCTCTTTTCCTTTCACAAATTTTACAAGGTCTTTAGTTAGCTTATCAATCTTTTCTTTTAAAGAGACATTCTCATGAACCAATTTTTGTTCATTTTCTTTTGAAGTACTTTCTAACTTTAAAAGATCAACTTCCTTTCTCAATTTATCAATTTCAACTAAAGCATCATCATATTTAGATTTTAGAGCAAAATATGATTTAAACAACTTCATAGAATCATTAAGCAATTGTTGAAAATCCTCATACAACTCATCATATGAAGTGTCAAGATTGCTTACCTCATCATCTTCCTGCTCCCTTTTTGCCATGAAGCAGATGTTGACTATCTCCTCCTTTTCTTCTTCTTCACTTTCCGATGAGGACTCATCACTATCACTCCAAGTGGAGTTTGCAACCATAACTTTCTTCTTCTTTTTGAATTTTTGTCTCCTCTTTGGCCTATACTTTTTCTTGTTGAGCTCATAAAGCCTTTTGGTTAGAAAGGCTATCTCTTTATCTCGACTCATGTGACTTCCTTCATCATCTTCTTCCTCTTGGTTGGAGTTGTAGTGGCTTTTAGTGCAACTCCTTTCTTGTTCCTATTTTCATTATGCAATTTGTTAAGAAAAGTAGTTTCATAAGTAATGAGGTTACCTCTTAAGTCATCATAGGACATGGAGTTGAGGTCACGTCCTTCTTGGATTGCAACCACTTTTTATTACCATTCTTTGGAGAGGCTTCATAGAATTTTTCTTACCAATTCTCTATCCGTGTACACCTTCCCAAGAGCATCAAGTGTGTTGACAATGTTTGAGAACCTCTCAAACATCTCATCAATGTTTTCCCCCTCTTTCATGGTGAATACTCATACTCATGTACTAGCATATCAATTTTTGCCTCTTTTA
Source organism: Pterocarpus macrocarpus (assembly GCA_031439585.1). Lineage (NCBI taxonomy): Eukaryota > Viridiplantae > Streptophyta > Magnoliopsida > Fabales > Fabaceae > Pterocarpus > Pterocarpus macrocarpus. Next base: position 38,578,116 of record CM062514.1, read on the forward strand.
CTTGGCTAATACCTTTATAGGTGACTTCTAATTTATCCCACATTTGTCTGGCAATTTGGCATCTTGAGATTTTTCTAAAATCATCCAGGTTCACTACACAATAGAAGATGTTCTTCGCCTTTGCATTTTGCTCCATCTTCTTCATATCTTGATCATTGAATTCCTCCTCTAGTATCTCTACTTCTTTGCCATTAACTACCTTCTTTGGAATGCTGGTCCATTCTTGATCACAAGCCAAAGCTTGTAGTCTATGAACTGAATGAATATCTTCATCTACTCCTTCCAATAGGTTTAGTTGCTCCCATCAAAATATGGCAGTCTTACAATAGATTGTCCTTCAATGATAGTTGAGTTCATCAAGTTTCTAGCCATTTAACCTACAAAGATCGTCTTTTCAAGCGATTAAGCCTTAAAGAGAGTTAGGCTCGGATACCAAATGAAGGAACCAAGAGTGGGGTGAATTGGTTCGATAACAGAAAATAATAAAAGAATATTCTAATAAAATTCAAAATAATTTAAACACAAATAATGTTGAAAACAAAAAAGATGAGGGAGTAGGAGAAGATTGCACAGACTATTTTTATACTAGTTTAGCCACAATGTGTGACCTACATCCAGTCCCCAATTACATGGGATTTTTCTTCACTCTTAAATTTTTACTTACAAGGATTTGATAAGCCTTCCTTTGCCCAATTTCCTAGTAGAGTATATAGTGGTTTGTTTCTCACAAGGACACCACTAAATATCCCCCTATCTTAACCAAAGTAGGGTAATTACACAAGGTACGAATGCTCTTATAGTTGAGCTACAATGGGTTTCAAAGACTCTCAAGAGAAGATGAGCAAGTTAAGGTGCAAAGCTTATGAGATATAATAAACAAGATAGAGCTAAGGAATTCTCTCAATTTTCTTGGTAGAGGTTCATGTTTTCTTCTTCATTCTTCAAAGCTTTATATAGATGATGAACCATTGACGTCTACTAGCCGTTAGAGAAGATTTTGGCTTCAGTTTGGTTCAAAGGATTTGTCCAATCAATTTTCGCATGTAGTCTCTGGTTCCTAATTCATAGTTGCTGGTATAATTGATGTTTCTCTCAGACTTCAAAATTAAGCTTGATTCTTGCTATATGACCGTTGGAACCTTAATTGCACTCCCTAAAATTGATTTTTTTGAGTAATAATCAAATCAAATAATCTCCATAAATCAATCATATTTTATAAAGATTTTAGACATTAAGAATGGAGTAATTTCAACATGATAAAAAAGGAAATAATTGAACATGATATTTTCCTTTAATAAGAATACAATCAATCATCATATTTAAACACATTAATAAGATACTCATAATCAAAACAGTAAACCCAATAGCTAGTAAGTTCCTTATAAACGCTGGTAAGTTTTAACAAAATACTGGTAAGTTTATCTACTTTGCTAAATTTATAACTCTTGTCAAATTTACCAACTATTGACTATGGGGACATATATCAATAAATTATCACATTTTAAAAAGTTCCTAAGACGCTAGTAAGTTTCGCAAGAAGGCTGGTAAGTTTTAGCTAAACACTGGTAAGTTCTTTATAAACGCTGGTATGTTTTAACAAAATGCTGGTAAATTTCTCTACTTTGCTAAATTTATAACTTTTGTCAAATTTACTAACAATGATTGACTATGGGGACTTAAATTGTAACACCCTACTAATTTGATGTTATGCTTAAGTCATATCATGAAATTAGGTAGATTGTGTTACCGTATTAACACTCTGTTTACCTTTCCTAATTTATTCTTCTTTAAACAGTCATCATCATATTATTATTATTATTATTATTTTTAACAAAACGAAACGGCACGCTACTATACTAAAAGCGAAACGAATTTAACAAAATATCACCAAAGACAAGAATAGTACAATAGCGTTACTGTATACGTGCAAATATATGTATATATATATATATCAGAAGCCTCTGCTTCAGTTTATGTACAAAGTTTCCAAGTAAAATACATAAGTGGGCTGGATATCAAAAAGACAATGATGCCCGTATCAGGCAAAACATCCTATGGTCCTCAGAGGACATTTCGTAACCTATTGCTAACCCTACAGTCAAGTCTATGACCCAGAGCTACATGCTGTCCAAAAGAGGGTCATACTGTACAACCTCTCCTGCTGCTAAGCTACTCTGTCAGATAGCCGTTAGCCATGTCAGGCTCGGCCGATGAGTAGTCTACGCTGGGTCCCGAGGAGGAAGAGGGTGACGAGCCGGTGGCCTCTGAGGAGTCACTTTCTGAACTTAATGGGATATCAAGGACTGCCTGCGGTGGTGACTCAGGCGGGGTCGAGAGGTCTTGCTGGGCTGCGGGTGCAGGAGAAGCAGGAGGTGGGTGCACCATGTGCAGCGGGACGACAATGTAAGGACTAGCAGGGTCGAAAATGGGATGATGTAAAGGAACACCAAAGTTCTTGTTGCTGAAGAGGTAAAGACGGAAGTTACACGAGCCGGCTATATACAGGGAATCCAACTCTGGGTCGTGGTGAAGCTGTAAAACTGGAATCTCAATGAAGAGGGCAGCGGTGGAGTCCATCACCAGCGTCTGAGAATGATGCGGAAGATACAAAACGGGGTGAGAATTTCAAGAAATTCTCAGTAGGGTTCGGGTATACTGGTTAACTAACGTCACATACATTCTCAGTTGCCTCGGGTTTTATTTAATTATAAAAATGTGTGTTCAAACTGAAATATCCATTTTAATGAGTTCAAGAAAATGTCTGGTCCGAGACAAGGTTCAGTTTTACTTTAGGCGGCACAAAAAACAAGATGGATTGCTAATAATAATGCATAGAATAATAAACAGGGCAAATAATAAACAGCAGTAAGCAAACGTAATAGACAACTCTAAACATTCTGACATAATTATTCTAGGTAACCATGCAGTCATGTGAACATGCAGACTTCATCATAAACCTTTCATCATATGCCCTTTTACATTACTTTTCCTCATTTTCCATCTCTTGGTCCCCTGGGAGTTCTTGGCCATTTAGACTCCTGGGTAATAGTCTGCTTCTCAGAATCGAGCTCGTTCCTATACAGGAGTACCGGGTTTACTTTCCCCGACCTTCCCACTGATTTAGTCCCCTTAACTTCTTATCCGGGGCCGGCCCAAGTAGCATGGAACTTTCATAGTAACATAATTCTTAATATAACTTTCATAACTTTCCTTGAAATACGCATGTATTAACATGTAATTCATAACTTATGCATGGATTCTACCGAAATTTCGGCAGCATAACAGAATATGTCCACTTTCGCATGAATAGTGCCAGCATACCAAAACATCAATTTATCACAAAGAACACAACCTCACATACATATTCCAATATTGAACTCATATCAACATCAAATTCATTAAGGCAGAGTTTCTGCCTCAGCATATTCAACCAACCCGATTTTTATAATTCAAGCCATAATTTTTATTTAACTCATTTGGACCTCAAATTTGGGTATGTTAAAGGGTTATGTGTCTATTTTTTAACCTCTTTGGTCCCATCTAATTTTGATATCTATAACTTGAGATAATTAGGTTTTATCTCAGCCTGCCCAGTGGCTAGCCAGAATCAGGCACCTAAAAGTAAAAATCTACTAAAAATCGAAAACTGACTCAAATTACACGAAATTGGACTCATATTAAAGCTAACAGGGTAAAGTTTCATTTCATTTGACTTAGTAGGGTTCGAGTTATAAGCCCCGAATTCTGACCTTTCTAAACTACTCTATTCTGACCCGATTTGGACATAAGGCAATTTTCTTGAATTATTGGGAGCAACTAGGACGTTATCTAATTTTGAAATTTTTATGGTACATTCTCCTATGCGTAATATTTCTAAAAAAGTTGGTTTCACTAATTTTCAAGTAGTATAGATCGAGTTCTACCCTAAACAACCTAATTTGCCCAGAGCCAGAGTCAAAACCCTAGGTCGAAATTCAAAAATTCATAACTCTCTCAATTCTAATCCAAAAGCCTTATATGATATATCTATGGAAAGCTCTAGATGTCTAGTTTCATATAAAAATAGTTTCATCCAATTTGGTCGACTGTAGGCAGATCCGTACACTCCGCCGTACGGACTGCCGAGGGGTTTTGGTTCTCCAGCCCCTCAGCTCTTCTTATTTCTATTTTTTCTTGCTTGAAATTCGATTTTAACCAAACAAACAGCCCAAAACCAATCACATATCATCATAATCATCCAATTAACACATCAAAGATCATAATCCAAGCTCAGCCAGCCAAGGCCACAGGTTTGATGCAAGTATTAAACTCCTACCTTTGTTCCAAGTGATTTTGCTGGAATTTGAAGGTTTGGGTGAGCAAGGCTTGAATTGACTTGATGTTGGCTGGAGTTTTTGGTGTGTAAAGAAGAGAGAAAGAGAGCTGAATGAGAGGAGAGAAAAGTAGAGTAAGAAGGGGTCTGAATGGGTGTTAAAGAAGCTGAAAAATCTGATTGCTTTGAGTGATTTTTGCTTGAATTTGATTGACTCAAAATGTTTGGCTGAAATTCAGCCAAGCTTCTCCATGGTCTAGTGGCCTTGGTTGCGCCACTTTTGGGTGGTAAGTGACTGAGTTATCAGCCACTCAAAATAGGGTTTAAAGCTTGTAATTCTATTGGTCCGGTTCCGACAGTTTAAGATACCGTAATGTTACCGATTTCCTTTAAACCGATAAATCGGTTTTCAACAGAATTTTTATGAAATCTCCTATATTCTAACTTAATTCTCTCTTATCTAAACTCAAGTAATTGCTAATCAATTGAGTCTAAATAATTGTTTAACCGAATTCTAATTATTCTCAATTATTCGATAAAACTGAATAATTAGGCGAAAAACGGTGGATGTTACATAAATCAATAAGTTATCACATTTTAAAGAGTTCTTAAGATGCTAGTAAGTTTTAGTTAAACGTTAGTAAGTTCCTTATAAACACTGGTAAGTTTTAACAAAATGCAAGTAAGTTTCTCTATTTTGCTAAATTTATAACTCTTGTCAAATTTTCCAACAATTATTGACTATGGGGACTTAAATCAATAAGTTATCACATTTTAAAGAGTTCTTAAGACGCTGGTAAGTTTCACAAGGGGGCTGGTAAGTTTTAGCAAAACGCTAGTAAATTCCTTATAAATGCTGGTAAGTTTTATCAAATCGCTAGTAAGTTCCTTATAAACACTGATAAGTTTTAACAAAATATTGGTAAGTTTCTCTACTTGGCTATTTCTATATTTTTCTTTTTCTCTCCTTGTCAAATTTTGGAAAATTTATAGACTATGTGCACCTAAATCAATAAAAATTTAGAATATAATCTTATTCTTCGCAAAATCATATTTTAAAGAGTTCCTCATACACTAGTAAATTTTTTATAAGTGCTGGTAATTATATGCCAATACGCTGGTAAATTTCTTTTCTCTAGTTTGACAATACACAGCAAACACAGTAACTTACCAGCGTTTTAAATGTATTTACCAGCGTAATGACGCAAACTTACCAGCATTTTCTAAAATTTACCAAAGTCCATGATCTCTTTAAGATTTGACTACTCTTTAATGATTTTTTTCCCTGCTTAACATTCCAAGCCTAAACTCACTCATACGAGCACAACTGCAAACACCTACACTACAACACTAAAAAAAAAACTCAATCTTGCTACTCATAGTTTCAACACCTTCATTTACAAATGCCCCAAAAAATTAATTTCAGATTCAAAAGTCAATTTAGAGTTCGACACAAACAATGAGTTATATATTAAGAGAATGACAATGGTTTTGTGATTGTACCTGGCACAAACGAATGGATGAAGAGACAAGAATAGTGTTGATGCGGGATGAGTAGCCACTATAGGATGAAGAAATTCTCTCCTTGTAGAAAGGGGAAATAATTCAAGGGAAGGGAAAAAGTGCTTGGGTGCTTGGGGTAGACGAACGTAGGGGGTGGAAGAATGGGTGAGGAGAGTTTGCCGCGAACATGGGGGGGTTCAGAGCAAGGGTTTGGCGTGACCGTTTGAGTTACTTTCTTCGATTTTTCAAATTTTTTACTATTTTACCATCTCAGCATTTTAGCTCGGAGTATGTTATGTTATGTTTATATGGTATTTGTCGTTTTGTGATTATTCCCCCGGTTCCGCTCATACTAAGACTGTATGCGTCGTAGGGTGAGTCGCAAAAATGCGTCCGCCTAACATTTGTCGTCCCTAAAATATCAGCCGAGTGTTGTTACTTTTATATTAAGAATTAATATTAGGATGTGTTTAGTATGGGGTAAAAGTTAAGATAAAACTTTATGAATAAAGAATATGTACAAAATTACACATGAATCCTATATATAAAATTTTATCCTCTATTTTTACTTTTATACCAAACATATATTAATTATAATATTTTTTATATAAATACATGATAAATCTATTTTACATTGATATAAATTTTTTCTTTTTGACGGGTTGTATATTTTAACATTTAATTTAGATTAACGTATGGTATTTTATATTATGACTAAACATCTTATGTTAAAAAACATTTTCCATATCAATTGCTTTGGGGTTGTATACCTCATTTTCCTTGGCTTTCTTTTCCCCCTTTTTCTTTTCCTTTTAATTTGTACTTGACCTTAGTGGGTCTAGTTAAGGGAACTTGCAAGTGAATGTCTCAACTAGGCTCATAGTTGTCAATATTGGATGGCGGTCATGGTGGTAAGTTAAAAATCTGCCATAAAATTATGGCAGATGGCATGGCAAGTTATGACGGACTGAATATATATATGGGAACGTATCATATGAGAGGAATGATTTATTATGAGAGTGAGAGGAGAAAATCTGGGCCGTATAACCATATATGGAACGTCAAGATTTAATGTTGTTTAAAAGTCGCATGATCACTTAAAAAAGTCATGTGACTTTATGTTTTAATCTTGACCATTTACATAAAATCCAATGTCAAGATTTGCTCATCTCACTCTTATAATAAAATACTCCTCTCATGTGATATGCTCCCTAAACCCTATATATATACAAAAAAAAAAAACTACTTAAATAATAAACACTAATAACATATATCAAGAACAATAAAATTAGAAACATATTTTGAGTAATAAATTCAGCAAATGCATCACAAAATCAAAACTAAAGTCACAACATAACATACTCATAGTCAAATACAAACATAACAATATAGCATAATTAAAGCCTCAAAGGCATAATCTTATGTCTCACAAGTCATAACATTAGGACAAAGTAAGATAAAGGGAAACTAAAATCAACTAATCTAGGCACTAGTCCTCATCATCATCTCCAATATAATCATCATTATCATTATTTTCTATTGAGGTGTGTCTCTCCACTTCTTCTCCTTTCGATTCTGAGTCATCAAATTGAATTTCTTCCTCCTTTTCTGAATCTTCTAGTTCTTCAAACTCTGGTTCTTCACCAATCACCACTATTTGTTTTCCTTTCTTAGAAATCCTAGTAGCTGCTGCACCACTTGAACATGCACCACTTGAAGGCTCCTTTCTTTTTTTACTTTGCCGCCTAATATATGTTCTAGGCTCCCCAACCCCTGATGCCATATATACAGTTTCCCAATTCAAAGTGTCATCATCCCCAAAAACCAACTCATCTCCAGCATCATTATCACCTTCATCCACCTTTGCAACCAACCACTCATTAGACTCATCAATATCATTGAGTGAGATAGGGTCAATCTCATCTTTAAGATTGTATCTTCACTTGAGCGCTTGGTTATATTTCACATAAATCAAATTCTGCAATCTTTTATGCTCAAGCCTATTTCTTTTCTTAGAATGGATCTACAATATCAATATAATCTAAGTGTTAATGGCTATTATTATAAGTATTAACAAAGTACCAAAATAATAAAAAAGTGTTAACATGCTCAAAAACACTTCAATTACGTTCACATCCCGAAGCACTACATGTCAACCTCAAAATCTTTATAGCCAATTGTTGTAAGTTTGGAGTTGAATGCCCATACATTCGCCATCATTGAGCTACAAATCCAAAGAAGGCTAGATAAGCAAATCACTCAAAGTTTAAAATTAAAAGAAATTTGAAAACTAAAACTTGTGTTCTTCTCACCAAGTGCAAGAGCTTTTGTTTTTGATTTTGGAAAGTTAGTTCCAAAAAGACTACTAACACTCTTATTAATGGGCAGCTTAATCAATGTTTTTTATTGCATCTCCCGACTCAGCACCAACCTCTTGATACATTCATACAACCCATTTGTAACTTCCAAATCAAACTCCAATGCAGGGTTGTCATAGTAGTACTCCAGGTTCAAAAAATGACCAGCTACATGTAATGGTTGGTGAAGCTGATAATTTCATCTATCGTCAATTATTGCAAACACATCTTTGCATTTGCTTTCATCATTCTTGAATGACTTCATAATGGCTTTTTTCACCTTGTCCATTGCCTCATAAATATAACCCATAGCTGGTTTCCTCTCACCATCAACAAGTCAAAGCACCTGAACAAGAAGAGCCATAACTTTAAGGGTGTATCTCACATGACTCCAAAAGGAAGGCATAATTGTAGTCTTTGTTGCTTCCTTTCCCTTTGCCTCCTTAGACAACCTGTTTCTTATCCATTCATTGGAGCTAAAAATTTTTCTAAGATTTATTTTCTCTTGATAAAGCCTTTTCAATGATAGAAAGAAAGTGGCAAATCTTGTGACCGCATGCCTTACCAATTCCTTCTTGTTTGTAAAGTGTCTCAACAAACTCAAGGAGCTAGAGTGGCTATAAATGAAGCCAATAAGAGAAAATGCTCTTTTGATTGTCTTCTTTATCAATGGAAGCTTTCTAATATCTTCTAGCATCAAATCCAAGCAATGGACTACACAAGGAATCCAATAGAGATGCGGCCTTTTATCTTCCAACATCTTGCCCACCAAAATATAGTTGCTCCCATTGTTAGTTACAACCTTCTCCTCTCCAATGTCCTCCACAAAAGAATCAAGAAGCTCAAATAACTTCTCACTAGTCTTCACAAAGTTAGATCCATCTATAGACTTCACAAACATTGTCCCAGCAAGAGAGTTCACCAAGAAATTAATAAGACACCTGCACTTCTTATTAGTCCAGGCATTTGACATGATGGAGCAACCATGTTTGCTCCACTGCTTCTTATGATCCTTCATCATATTTTTAGTATTGTCCAACTCCTTGTTAAGAAGTCAAACTCGTATATCATGATAAGATGGAGCAAGCAAATTGGGACCAAAACTTCCAATGGTTGCCAACATCATGAAAATTCTTTAATTTGATACAGTTGAATGGAATTCCAATTTGATACCACCACCAAGCAATGTATTGATGAACCTTAGCAACTGCTTCCTTGCCACACGCTTCTCTAATATTTTTGCCTTAACCTCTCCTTGTTCCTCTCAGCAATTGCAATTTTGGGTTTTCTAACAAATAAATCTATTGGGCTTTTCAAAGCAACCTTTCTCACTTTAGGCTTAGGGTTGAGGATTTCATCAATCCCTTCAGTATCATCTATAAAAATAATCCAAATCCCAAGTTCTCAAGATCAAGCTCCCTTGCATTTTGAACTTCCTCACTCTCTTGCTTCTTTTTTTGGTTATGTAACACCCACAACTCATCTTTAACTTCTTTCAAACATTGGAGACACTTGGAAACATTACTAGGTTGTCCCTTCAAGCTTTCTTTGACTCTTGTAATTCCTTCTTTCATAACTTTACCATAGAAATTACACACACTATCATTCGTATTCTTTTCTTTGACAAGGTGGACATACTTTCAACTTGGGTCTGATCTACTACTAGCCCTTGAGCTTTGTGAAAGGTGGCTTGACATTATAGCTTTACTTTCTTAAACCTATCAAATTTAGAACTAAATTCAACAACTACATTCACACAAAATTATTGAAATAATTTAAAAAAAAAAGAATAACAAGTTTTAACCAAAAATAGAGTAGAAAAGAGCTAAAACAGAATAAGGAACAAAAAAAAAGAAGAGAGAGAGAGAGAGAGAGAGCTAGAATAGAATAGAAAAAATGGGGGAAAGAAAAGAGTTGAAATAGAACCAAAATGTGGGGGAAAAAAGATAGCAAAACAAGGTAAAAGAAGAAGAAACAGAAGAAGGAAAAGGAAGAAGGAGGAAGAGTAACCTTGACAGCTTGATTTTGGTGGTGTGGTGAGGTAGCGCGCCGCTGGTGGTGGTTGTCACCGACCGTGGCGTCATTGGAATGAGGCCACCAGCGGTAGCTAGAGATCCGGAAGGGGTGGAAGCGAAGAATAAGATGAGAGAAAGTGTGATCAGCAGAATGAAAAAAGGGGAGGGGGTCACAGCTGTGGTTCTCTAAGGGGTTAGGGTTTTATTTTCAACCCCAAAATTCCTATATTATACTCTAAAATTTAAAAAAAAAAATGGAGGATGACCGATATTTTTGCCATGGCACATGGCCGCCATGGGCTGCCACGCAATTCTGCCAAAAGAGACAATCTCTCATTGTGATTTGCTTAAAATCTGCCATGCCATGGCGGGATGGTGTTGCCATAGCCGATTTTTGACAACACTAACTAGGCTCATAAAAAACTCTGCATTTCTTTTCGTCAAATAATGTCATGTTTATCACACACCAAATTATTATTCCTTCATGGTAAGGTGTCTACAGCAAGTTAATAGTTCTCAATTTAAAAAATTAAACGTAATGACACATTACACAAACTTTCTATGTCCCCATAAAAATAGCCTTCAGTCAAATTCCTGTGTCCCAAGTTTTTGCATAAAGGGTGTACACATACTTTTGAATTAGTGTTTATTACACAAGTTTCACTTGTCATATCTACCGACAATCAAATATTAACAAATATATAAACTTCTTTATAAGTTTAGAATTCTACGAGTTGAAGAGGCAATAAAAAAGTGTCAATGGTCGGTTTAAATTAAATTTGAGCAAATAATATTTGTTTGTATGTGTACTGATATGAAAATATTCCAATTCATTGCCTAATTTGTTGTGCAGCCCCGATTGAAAATGTAACCGTAAAGCAACCGAAAGCATAAAATTATGGGACATGAAGTGGTTCCTAGTTTGAAAGTTTTGCAATGCTGTCATGCTTCAATTGATCTATTTTTCACTTAGATCGGACCCATCATAATGTCTGGAATAAAATGAACGAATATTTGATAAAAGACCTTATAAATGGGCTTAATGATCATATGAATGTTAAGCAGCATTCTTAGAGGCCATTTAAAAGTAATCCACCTATTCGAGCATTTAAAGTGGTCTCACAAGACTTTCTCTCACCATAGAAACCTTGGCGCTAAAGGGGAAAAAAATGACAAAGATAAAAAAAAAAAAAAAGGATAACCACTTGTGAGGATAAAAACATTTGACTGGACCTAATAAGCTATCGAATGTTCTAGGGTGTGTTTGTGAGTAGAGGTTTTGGAGGAGGAGGGAAGGAAGGAAATGGTTTAAAAAGTAAAATATACTCATAATGACTCTTTAAATCCTTTATTTCCTTCCCTTCTCCTTCAAAACCTTAGCTCACATACATACCCTTAAGGTTCCTTACTAGGTAAGAACATCACTCAATATTAGAAACATTAACCACTATGCAGGTTTATCAAACGTTCAAGGAGCCAAGCGAGGCAAGGTCTTGCTTAAGAGATAAACAAGGAGTGTGTAGAAGGAGACGATAAATTATAGAAATTTAATTTATTTAAGAAAAATTTTAATTTTTCCAAATAGTAAGGCCCACTTAAAAATATTTACAATTTTTTGTTGAATGTCCTAAAAATCATTTGATAGGGATGATGGGACATGTTTCTACAGGTTAATTATATACAGAAAGTACAGTTCACTCAAAACTACATCTATTGACAAAATAACAGGGCGGGCAGGGCAGGTGCTTTCTCTGGTACAGATGGTATTGTGTACAAATGGTGCAGATTTTGTTTCCTTTATATATAAGGGAGCTGCTCTGGTGAAGACCGTAAAAATCATCTTGACATGAAGATGTTAGCTGGTGCCACTGGGAGATGACATCTGTTCTTTGAAGGACCACATTTATTTACTTTGCGGTGACTTCTCTGGTACATATCACAAGTGCTGCAGATTATATAGATCTGTCGTGGATCAAAAAGAGAGTGACATGTGGAGGGTTGTTTGGTGGGCCACATGGAGGATTAAGATTTGTTTCAGCTTTAAACAATTTCAATTAGACTGTTAATTAGGTAATTAATTTTTGTTTGTTTTAAAATTCCGAAAGGAGGTCGAAGACATAGACACCAACGCCACCTTTTGTCCAATGCCATCCATCTCTGGTCCTCTGCTCCACCGCCAGCGACTCAGAGCTTGCTTCCTCTTCCTCCTTCTTCAAGCTCAAGTCGCCTTCAACTCCTTCGCTGCCTTCCTCAACGTCTCCGACAGCTCAACCATCGGTGAGGGTTCCAATTTGTTCCTAGAGAAGTAGGTGACTCATCTATCGGATGTTGTGGCTTCAGATCTGCTAATGTCAGTGATGATTTTTCATCCGACGACCTATCCACCGGTGACCCACCTTGTTGGCGGTGCCAAGGCACACGCATAGCTCAATCAGTACGAAGCCAACTCGGGCCTGGTCCTCACCACCTACTTATGCCGCCGTATCTAGGAGGAGAGCGTCCTCACCACCACGAACGATGGCGTCTATCAGCGAAAGATGAAGGAGATGAGGGCCACCTACGAGGACATCCAACGCTTAAGAATGATGCCATCAAGAGCACAAAAGCTCAAGATAGGAGTGCAAGCCATGGCGGCGAATAGCGGAGCTCGATCCGGCGTTTTGATTTTTCTATTTTTTTTAATTTTATTTATTGTAGTATCTTGTTGGACATTGAACATACTGGTGTTCTCATTTTTTTTCTTTATTGTTTTGAACTTCGAATCTGTTCTATGTTCTTGATGGATTTCACCATGAATTTCTAATATTTATTTGAGGATTTTGTTGTTTTGGTGAGGATTTCTAGCATTTTATAGCTGATTGTATTTCTATGCTACAATTATTCTTCGTTGCAATTGTTCTGGTTCTGGTCCCGGATGATTTTCATCATGAATTCCCAGTTTTGGTCGTCCTAGTGGTTTTGCCGATAGTAGTGCTGATACTGTCGAGACGTATTTCGTCGACACAGTAAGTCGTGGTGAAGGTTGAACTTTGACTGTACAGAGAAAAACAGTGGCCGCTATCTGTTGTAGATTGTGGGAATGGAGATCAGTACCGCAAACTAAATAAGTGTGGGCCTTCAAAGAACAGATGTCATCTCCTGATGACAGATCTATATAATCTGCACCACTTGTGATCTGTATCAGAGAAGTCACCGCAAAGTAAATAAGTGTGGGCCTTCAAAGAACGGATGTCATCTCCTGGTGGCACCAGCTAACATCTTCATGTGAAGATGATTTTCACGATCTTCACCAGAGCAGCTCCCTATATATAATCAATGACACAATCCGTCAGCTGTACTATGACAATTCAGGTGGTAGGAGCGTGAGCCTCTCCACCTCCACAAGGCGAGTTCAAGCCTTGCCTTTGGATTTTTCGGTTGTTGGCAACTTTTTTTTATTTTTTGTAGGGAAAAGATAGCTAAACTATTATTTAATATTTAATATAATACCTAAAACTATATTAAGTAAATCTTATTTTTATTACCTTCGTGAATATGCCTTTTTTATATTGTTGGCAATTTTTTTTTTCTTGCAAAGGCAAAAACAGTTAAGGAATTTTTTAATATGAAGTGATAGCTATAATTTTAGAATAAATATTTTTCTTAGTTCTAAATTTTAAAGTTGATATCAGTTTGAATATAGAAAACTTTTTTATATAAATTTAGTCTTATCACTTTAAATTTGTTGTGAATTTACTTTTTATTATCAAATTATCAATTACTCCTCTCATGATTCATTTTAGTTAGCTAAACTATTTTGCTTTTCTCACTTCCTTAACTAATGAGAAGAGATAATTTGTACTTGATCAATTTGAAAATAAAAAATAGAAAATAAATGAAATAGAAATTTAATAACTTAAATAAATAAAGTGACAAGAAATAAAATTTATATATTAATCATTAAAATTAATATTACATTTACTATATGATATATTTCTATAATATTCAATTGAAAATTCAAAAAATAAAATTATTTTTCCACCTCCATATCTTTTTTCAATATCTTAATAAAAAAATCTTAAAATTAAAATGAAATGTACCCGTAATATTTGTTTATAAATTATTTTATTCCCATTCAATATAACATAACCCTAGGATATAAAAAATTTATTATTTTTATCCTACTTTTGTGCTTTTGAATTTAATTATATTTTATGTAAACCTCAAATTTTTTGTGCCGAAAATTATTATTTTTAGTATTAAATTAAAAGTTATTTCAATACCACATGATTACTTTAAAAAGTTATACAATTTTATTTATTTTAAGTTATTTAATTTATATTTTATTTATTTTCCTATTTTTTATTTTTGAATTGATGAGGTGTAAATTGTCTCTTCTTATCAGTTAAAAAAGAGGGTTAAGCAAAATAATTCAACCAAATAGGATGGATCATAACAATAGTTAATAATTTGATGGACGAAAGAAATCTATAGCAATAATATTTCAAGGTACATAATCAAAAAAGTTTTTCCTTGTGTTAATCAATCAAGCACTCTCAACTCCATTGCCTTCAATCTCTTTTCTTAATTGGAAAGATTCAATCATACCCACTGTAATCAATTAATTTTTAGAAATCCGTCAATTAAAAAAATGTTGAACTTAAATTATATTATTTATTTAATTTCATAATTCTTTGTTTCATAATTATTTATTGGTTATTGGATACCTAACTCATTATGTATTAGTCCACTATCTCCACTTTGTTTTGGGTGCGTTAACATGTAGCCGTTTGATAACAAAAAAGAACAATTACCAATTCATCTAAAGTAATGAGTATCTAACACTCTTTCTTGCCCCATTATGTTTTCACGATCCAAATTCAATGTGATTTTTCAAAAACTCTATGTTGGTACTAACATATTTTTGCTTTGTCATTTGAAAACGTTGGTAATATTAAGGGATCAAGTGTTATTGTGTTTGCAGTTAGATAGTGGAAACCAATAGGAGGTTTAGAATGTCATTTCGCACCATTGTAAGTATTTTCCTCAAGAATATTAAAATGGAAGAAAATAGAAGCTAAGATGATTATGCATGTCAAGATATAATGTATTATAAAGTTATATATTTTATTATGTACTAGGAATTATTTATATTATATTAATAAAAATTATATATATATATATATATATATATATATATATATATATATATATATATATATAATTGTAGAAAGGGGAGAGAAAGAGAAAAATGAATTGATTTTATTTTATTTTATAAGACTGAAAAAAAGGGATGAGAGAGAAAAAATTATTTCTTTTAATTGTTTGATTCTGACTTAAAATTTGAAACTATAAAATATAAAATGAGTTGTACTTTAAATAATAAGATGTTATATTGAATGATTTAGTAGAATTTTCTATTTAAAATTATTTATTGTGTTTAATATTTTTTTTAATTATGGTCTTCATTTTATAATTATTTTATTCTAAATATTTTTTATTCTTAATATTAGCCTTTAAATTATTTTGTATTACTATAGCATTTTTTTTATAACTACATATCAATATGAATCTTGTTATTCTTCATTAAATTTATATTTTATATGAAAATTTGAATAATTAATTATTGCATTAAATTATATTTAATAAATTAAATATATTACATAGTTGTTCATCTGAGATAAGTTTTCCTTTGCTATTTTTTCTTTTTCTTTCTTTGTTCTTAGCTTCTCTACCAAAAATAAAAAATTTAAATATATTAAACAGACTCACTTTCGTGCATCGCATGTATTCTCAACCTAGTTGATATCAAATTTTAAAGTGTTAAAACTAAATATTGATATAAAAATATTTTCAAGACCAAATTGATGTTAATTTAAAAATATTAGAATTAAGAAGGATATTTACACTAAAGTTATAACTACCTCTTTATTCTATTAAATATTATCTTACTTGACACATTAGAGAAAATAAATTTACTTTTTACTTGAAAAATAAAAATAGAAAATAAATAAAATAGCAATAACAGAAATTTCTACTTTATTTATTTTTAATTTTTTAAAGTTAATGAAGTATAAAATTGTCTCTCATGGCCTATCATCAATTAATAAAGACATATAATTAGCATAACTCAGCAAATTAGGATGAATTATAACGGAAGTTATATGTAATGATTTGATAAAAGAAATAAATTTATGTTAAATTTCAAAGGGTTACAACTAAATTTATATCAAAACTTTTTCAGGATTAAATTTATGTCAACTTAACAATGGTAAGAATAAAACAATATACTATTATTATGATCATTAAATATAGTGGTTTATGATCTAAGTACATATAAGTACATATTGGTTTATGACATCTTTCATTAAATTTATACACATGAAAGCATATTAATTGAAAGGAATGATTAATTATGATTATAAGAAAATTAAATATTGATTATTAGATTTAACATAAATAGTCTAGAATAAAACATAAAATTATATAACTATTTTAAATAATCCTATTACATTTAAATAACTTTTAATTCAATACTAAAAATATTATTTTTCAACACAAAAAAAATAAATTTCAAAACGAAACTTTTATTTTTGAAATACCTAAAAGATCATATAGCAAGCTAATGAATGGGATAAAAATAAAATTTATTTAATATAAATTTTATGTATTATATTAAATATTAAATGATAATTTGAGTATTTTTCTTTTAAAAAATGAAAAATTGCCGTTAATGAAAGTGATAAAAATAAAATTTATTTAACATAATTTTACGTTTTATATTAAATATTAAATAATAATTTAACTATTTTTCATTAAAAAAAATAGAAAATTGCCATAAATGAAAAATATAAGCACCAGTGAGGCGCGAACTCGCGGCCTCATGGTTGCAGTAAAGCACACGCGCCACTCGAGCGAGTACAGTACACGCGGGCCAAAGCTGTCATTAATAGTACATAAAGGAATTAGAATCTGCACCATCTGCACGCGCCCACACCTGCATCAGAGAATTGGCCGGGGAAACAATATAGTCCGTTTGGATTGCGGTTTGCAGCGGCCAGAAGGCATTTTAGGAGAAGGAAAATAACTTTCAGACAAAGAAATGGTAGCGTTGTTCTCTTAAAGCGCCAAAAAGCGCGGAAATATCTTTGAAGTTACTTTTCATTTTAGAAAAAGGCCTTTTGAAAAGTAATCTTACTATTACTCTCACATCAACAACCAAAAGTAATTTTACTTTATCCTATCCAAACAAAATTCATTCTCCTAAACTTACTTTTGACATATTCAAACCAAACAAGAATCATTCTTTTAAAAGTAATTCTTCTAAAAGGCCTTCTTTCAAAAGACCTTCTTTTAAAAGATCTTCTCTCAAAAGTTACACCAAACGGACCCATAGAAATTCCAACACATCGTGATTACTCTTGTATAACCAATTTTGAATTACCCTTATTTATTCCAACAAATCGTGCTCATTTCATTGACTAAGTAAAAAGTTTCAGCCTCAACAAAAATCGCTGGCAGGTACCTATTTTCTTTTCTATGCCGTTCACAAGACTAACGAAGGAATCATTATCTGAGAAAACAAAATCATGTGGATCATATTAAGGCCAGTATAGTACAAACAACCGACCCTCTGGGCAAAGCAACTATCAATTGCATGTTTGCCCCTTTGGCCACATCTAATTTCCTCTGTAGTTTCCAACCAAGCACTAAAAGCAGTGTCTTTATTTGTGTTCCCCACCCTTCCACAGGTCATCAAGATATTACCATTTGAAATTAGAAATTTTATTTTTGTTGAAAATAACAACACCACTACGTTGTGATGTTAATGTCAACGATGAATTGAATTGAATAATTGACTATTGGTTGGACTGGATCAACCAATTCTGGCGGTTAGTACCGGTCCACTATAGGCAACAAGCTTAGCTGTCAAATGAAAAAGCACCCAAAAGAAAACAAAAGGTCCAAACTCGCATGCTGTCATTCACTCATTTGGTCGAACATTTAGAACGCACATCACGAGTAACAATTCCAGTGAATCACACCCTAATCCAAACACTAGGGAAAACGATAATAATAGTACCCCAGCAATAACAACGTTGTTTTAGCATAATTTTACCTCAGCAATTCATCAACAACAACCTCAATTTCATGATTAATTCCATCAATTTGTTTCCCAAAGCATGATGATAACAAATTAAACATGATCACAAAAATTTCACATTGCAAAATGCAGCAAGTTCCAGCAAAAGCCATAATCGAAGTGGAAGTAAAATTGCAACAAGTGCCCCTACGGCTATAACTTACTCTCCCTCGTGCTAAAGAAAAATAATTTCGCTATATCAATCAAGTACATATCCTTTCTATGATCAATATCAACCAATACATTCTCTCATATCCTTTCTAACTAGAATTACTCAACCTCTATATATTATATGTTCACCAAAAACAAATGGGTCAGTGGAAAAATCTATATCCTAATCTCTAACTGGTTAGTAGTACTAGATACTAATACAAGGACATCCAATAAGTAAAGGCATGCTTGGTTGGTTTCTACAGTAAACTCTTCGGATCGAATGGTTGCCACTAGATCAAAAACTACAGTTATAATCAGACCGCAATCCTTTCACTTAAACTCATCATCAAACGCCACGATCCAACTCGATCTTGATCTCAATTGAGTGTTGCGAAGATAGAATGCTGATCCACAACTAACATAAGCTGCTTCGAACCCAAAATAAGCTGATCCAAACATGCCGATTTCACCTTCTCCAGGCATGAACAAGCAAAGTAAACCCAACAGGAACAACCAACTCGCTCTCCTCCACACTTGACCATTCCATCACGGAAGAGCTTCCACCAAAGGACCCAGCCGAAGACGACATCGAAAACGACGAAGAAGACCAGCTCTTCCCCGTTTTCCCCCACTCCCAAGACCCCATGTCGCTCCAATTCTGCTCCACCAACCCACCCTCTTCCCCTCCTTTACTTCCCAACACCCCAACCACCTCGTCCTCCTCGAACTTGAACATCAAAACCGCGTGACCATCACCACCGCCACCGCCACCGCCACCGCCACCGCCACCGTTACGAACAGTGTTGTCGATGCGTTCCTTTTGAAACATCCAGTTGTGCAAGTCCCACGTGATCCGCACGTGAGCCCCGTCGCCAACCTCAACTCTCTCGTTCCCCCTGAACTTCCACTTCAACCTCTTCACCTCCAAGACCCTCACACCATCGAAACAAAACAAAAGCCTCGAGTTTTCTTCACCATCATCACCATAATATTCTACCTCTAACTCCCTCGTTCTTCCACCGAACCTTGCCCTTGTTGAATAAACCCTCTTTGAAACAACATCCACGTGCTCTTTCTTCATAATAAGAACCTGGCGGTTCTTGGGGTCACGTGCCTTGCACGTGTGGCATGCGTCTTTTAATGAGATATCGCCGACGAGAAGGGCTAAGGAGTTGTCGACGGTGAGGGCAAAGAAGTAATTGGAGTTTGGTTCGGGACCGGACCCGAACCTGGCCTTGGAGAGGTTCCAGAAGATTTTGGCGTTGTGGGAGAGGGTTTTGGAGCCGCGCTTGTTGTTGAATAAGAAAGGGAATGGTCTGATCCGCAGGCGGAAGGTGGAAGAAGGGTTGAGAGGGTGGTGGTGGAGGAGGTGGAGGGAGCGACCCAAGATGGAGCGTGACCACGTGAGGGAGACGGTGCCGGCGTCGGTGTGGTACGTGTAGGTGGTGAGTGTGGCGGCGGAGAGTGGCGGCGGCGGCGGAGGAGGAGGAGGGTGGTGGTCGTCGGAGGTTTTGGAAGGGCGGAAGCAGGAAGGGAAGGACATTGGTTTTTGGCTAATTAATTGCAAGTGGTTTGTTTGGTTTTTTTGTTTTTTTAAGGTTTTTCTTTTTAATGGGTTGTTTGTTGGTTTTGGTTGGGGGTTTGGGCGGTTTTGAATTTGAGGATTTTTGAAAGGTTTGAGTTTGGATTGTGGTGTAGGGTTTATGGTTGAAAGAGGAGTCATGTGAATGGAGGAGAAAGGAATGAATGGGGTTGCTTTTTTAAGAGGAACTGGGAAGAGGGAAGAGGGAAGAGGGAAGAGGGGAGGGTCGAGGGGAGATTGTCAAAACAGTAAGACTTGTGAAGGCTGACTCTGACTCTTTTGCATGTATATTAAAAGAATAGTAATATGTTGTTTTTTGGTATTTAACACCAAAACAAAATGACAAATGAAAAAATCCAATTGATTGGTTCACTTATAATGGGTATTTTATGATAAAAATCTTGAATAACTAGAATATTTAAAAGTATTGAATAGTTAGAATACCATAAAAAATTTATGGGTTTAATTGCCATATACTGAGTTTTATACTATTATTCAATTAAATATTTATATTTGTAAGACTTTTGATATAGTACATGGTTAAGTCAAATACTTTTGTGGATATGGTAAGACATGATTAAATGTCTATATAAAAAAATTTTATACTGATAATATATACAAATTAAATTCAAAATTTATTTGTAAAAATAAATAACATGTTTATTAATTTTTAGATGAGTAAATAGAATATATGTTATTTTATTTCTGTTTTGCACATAATTATTAGCTTGCCAAATGGGTTAAGAGTCAAAACGTGTCATAAAACTATTCCAAGGTGACCAAGAGGCTCAGCTAGTACAAAATACAACTGATTCCCACGATCAGATAATTAATATTAAAAGAGGGACTCTGTCTCTCGGCAAATAGGTTCCCAACCTATTCCAAAGAACATTTAACAGGCAGATCAGCAAATCAGGTCACCAAAAAGGATATTGATAAATAGCTAAAGGGTAATGAAATAGATTGAAACTTAATCAAGTTGAAAGTAAATTAATTACTTTAGAAGAAATGGGGTAAAAAAATGTTGTAAAATATGGAAAAATAAGGGTAAAGAATGTAAAGTGCAGAAAACTTAAAGATAAATGTAAAAAAGATTTGTGTTTGATTTATGAATTTGGGGGTCCCTTTACAAATTGTGCTCAAGGCTATTTATATACGTACAAAACTTAACAGTTATCCTAAGTTATTTATTAACTACGTCTTTACACAAATATGGTCAGCAAACTTCCTCTTGGCAACTGCCTCATAACCATCTTCCACGTCTTTCTTGAGTGCACTCCTCACAACATACTGGTAGCCATTTAAAACGCTCTTTGCATTTCATTTGTTATTCCTACTTTTTGAACTAAAAACCACCTTTCTCAACTGTTGAAGCTAGTTCTATCTCCAACCAAAGCCCAAAATCAGTTTGTAGATTACAAGCTATCAGAAAAGGCCCAAAGCCTAATAGAAAATTCATACTCTCGACTAACAGTTAATGTCATTATTCAACTATCAACCGTTGGCTATCAAATGTTGGCTAAATTAGCTGTCGACTATCAATTGAAACCCATATCAACTGCCAAGCTTTAAAATATGCGAATAAAAGTTCCTATAGGCAATTATGCCTAATTAAAATCCAAATCACAAAAGACAAGGCAAATCAGTCGAGGCAAAATAGAAAAATGGTCGAAACAATATCGAAACAGCCATTTTCTAGGCCTAAAACGGCTTCAATCAGGCTAGCCTTGATTGTCAGGTCGACACTCTCATCTTGGGCTTTTCATAAATATACAATAATGGTTATTCTGACACTCAAATTTTAGCCGATGGCCAATTAAATTTTGGCCAAGTGTTTTGGCCTCTTTTAATCAATTTAAGCCGAGCAACACATTCCATATCAGCCAATGGTCATCGCCTATTCTATGGTTAACTACTCTCGACAATTGGCTAAATTTGACCTAATATTGCCTTGTCTGGTTATTTCTCCTCAATCGATATCCACCCTCGGCTAATCGCAATTTTTTGGTGCCAACAATTTTATCTAATAATTATCCTATTTTTTATAAAAGGAAATTCTAACAATTTTCTCTAATTTTATAGTATTCTATTTATGTTTTAATATAATATGAGTTTATTTTTTTATTTTTTAATAAATTATCTATAAATGTTTTTATAAATGTTTATTGATCTTTAAGATTTGTCTTGATTCTAAATTAGAACAAGATGTTTTTAAGTTAAATTTTTTTGTTACTTTTTTTTTGGAAAAAAAAAAGAGTTTGATATATATGGATTTCGGAAGAGTGGAAGAAAGCTCACCACAACCTTTGGACTAGGAAAAATATCAATAACAGGTACTTTCCACCGTCCAGTGCGATGGATTTTGTTAAAAGGGGGAGGCACAAACAAATTAAGCATATATCGAAGGAAAAACAAATTAAGCAAATATTAAAGGACAAATTTTTATTACAGATACTTTCCACTGTCCAGTGCAGTGGATTTTGTTAAAACAGGGACCAACAAATTAAGCAAGTATCGAAGGATTTAAAAGGTTAATGACAAATAAGCGAACTTGCTGGCTTGAACTAGAAGCAACCCTCATTTTAGATGCGACAGAGGAGGCTGCCTGCCTCGTGTAGTATTTGAGATTCTTAAATTGACATAACAAACTAATAAATCATTGTCATCTTAGGTTTTTCTTTTTCTTAAAAAAATCTGGATTGTCATCTTATTCAAATCCTCGTTTTAAGTTAACTTGGCTGATTAATGTAGACACTTATGTTGGCTGGAGTTTGAACTGTGATTTGCCAAATATAAAGGATTAGTCTCTTCCATTAAACCCCAATCCACATTAGTAGATTAATGTTTAAACAAGAAAGGTTGTATAACACATAAAGTTGTCTAGAGTCTATGGCTGAATAAAGTTTATTTTACTTAACTAAATCTTTTTATATAATTTTTTTTATGTAAAATATTAGTTCACATGATGTCTGTCTTACACAATTTATGAAATATTGTCGTATACAAAAAGAATATGCTTAGGTCAGGATTTGTGTGTCAATTGAGACTACGTCCTTCTTTGAACAAATTTAAGAATACACTCTTTACGTTAGATAACTTCGTACATTTTAAATGAATTATTTAATTCTTTTAGGTGTGTACTCCACATATGTCTTTCTTATACCAAGAAAAACTTGTCAAAGAATAAATAATGAGTAACTACAAATTTAAATAATTCACTTGCATACTAATCTTTGGATTAAAATCCTCTAAACTAATTTTTTTAAGTAAACCAAAAATGAATAACCCTTCATTTTCTCCTTTTAATTGGGATTTCACTTTTGAAGATTTAAACTCATTCATCCTTACTAGCTAGCTGATACATTTAGCTTCTATACAATGTCATAATATTTTAAAATTAAGTCGAGATTAATTTTAATATTATTAGTGTAAAGTGTTATTTGTTGACAACTAATTATATCTTATTATTGGTTTGACTTTTTAAATAGTCATAGTAAAAGTCTAACACTTTTAAAAGCATAAAAATACATAAATAAATGTATAAAAGAAATTTTACATCAATAGTGCATAAAAATAATGCATATAGCATAAAAGTAAATCGTGTAAAATTATTGAAACAAGAAAACTAAACCTTGTAAGGTGCCATACTATACATCGAACAAAGGTGGAAATACTATTAAAAAAAAAGCTGCTATTATCAATGTTTTGCAAGGAAATTTATTTTCCATGGAAGAAATTAATTCTTCCTCTATAATATTATCTCGACCTTGATTTTTTTCTCTCTCTCTCTCTCTTTCTCTCTTATTTTTTTAAGAAAAATCGAGGATTCACATATTATATGGAGTAAATCTATTCTTCCTCCATGGAGGAGGCAAGTATGACTCATTTTACAATATTAAATATCCTTTGTGATAAAATAAACTGAATTCAACACTCTTCAACCGTGCAGGTAACAGTTCTTAGAACATTATTATAAAATTCACAAATATCAATAAATATATTGTAATTTCTCAAATAAGTTATGTATTCTTTAGTGTCTTTACCAAAATTATGAAAATTGGACCAAACATTTAATCAGACAAAACATTGGCTCAAAGGTTCACTGATTCAACAAGGGTTCAATCGAAGTGTAACAAAATATATATTTTATGAAATAAATAAAAAATATTAAACAATACAAATGAAGAGTTAGAACCAACAAGAATATTAGGTCTAACAGAAGAGGTTAATCCCTGACAATATGATGAACCATAGTTTGAATCCAGCTGACAGACGTACCTACATTTAATATCTAATCATTTTCAAACAAAAGTGCCTTTAGTGGAAGATACCTATGGAAAATCAAAACATACGAAGAGTTGAAATATAGAGCACTCAAGTCCTATATTACTTAGATTAATTAGGAACTTCTTACTCTTAAGACTACTATTGAACACTTAAGTTCCACATTACTTAGAGAGAAACTTTCACTCTCAAGACAACTATAAATATCCATGTGTCACATTACATTATATTATTTTCTATAGACTTGTTTTAAAAGAGTAAGAGGTCTAGTAATTTTTTACTTGGACAACTAAGTTATATCTTTTGTTGGGAAGAAATTCCCCCACCCACACAATTCAAACAAATAAACAAAGTAAAAGGAATAAAAGAAAATTAACATGGCTTGACTTTTACTGCTTACAACTTCACAAATCAATATATTAAATTCTTTAAAAGATATAATCACCAATCTTGAAAAATTTCTCTCAATTTCAAAACTCAAATACATAAAGAGAAACTATTGGGTGCTTTTGGAGTGTCAAATGAATTATGCTTATAGTCAATAATAGAATGTCATTTTAGATAAACGTGTAAGTTAGTAATGGGTTGTATCTGGAAATGCCATTTTATTATTAGCTGTAAAAAAATTCATATAGTGCTCCATGAGCATATAAAATAATCTTTTGCTCACTCAAATAAAATATTTATACCACTACTATTCATAGAACATGCCGGCTAACTTTCACATTGCTAAAATAACTTTCAACACAAACTCTCTTCACTTTTACCGTCGTTACTCATGGAACACACAACCAATGCAACTTTTATGGATAAAGCTGCAAACCCTCCAAAGTTGTGAGTCCTCTCATCAAGTTAACTTCACAATAGTCTCATCACTTTCCTCTTCATCATCATTAGTGTCTTCCTTATCATCATCATCCTCCATCTTTAACATCTCAATTTTACTCCCCTCTCATACATAGAACAATTTCAATATAAGTATTTATAGCCCACACTAATTTGCATGGCAAGCAACTAGTTCTAGCTCAATCCTTATCATTAATAACTTTCTATTTTTCTATTTTATCTAACAAATCTCTCTCATATTTCTCTTGTATCTATCAAATATCTTGATGAATTACATTTAAAATTTGAATCTTTCAAAAATTAGAAAACTATCAATAACAATCTTCAACTTAGAATTTGGGTCAAACCCAACATCTTTAGCCATCTCTCACCATGTTAACCTTACAATTAGTGACCAAATAGCGTACCGATGCCACCAATTCATTGATTTTTTAAAGTTCGATTTTTATACCATGACTAGATCGACCTAAAAACTGGTTCTCAATGCAACCAGTTGGACTAATTGATTTGGTCCAATTTTCATAACCATAGTCTTACCTTGAAAGGATTTTTTTTTATCTATAACTACTAACTAACGAAACAAATAACCTCCTTCAACCTTTATCATATATGCTTTAAAATTTTGTCTAAAATATCGCTAGAACACATGACTAATATCTTTTTGAGCATTTATAGATAAGATTGACAAAATTCATTGTTGTAAATTGATTTTGATTCTAATTCTCCTCATCTCTTCATTGATTCTAAACTGCGATCAGGTTTCAACCAAAAGTATCATGTTACTATATTCAAATTTATATGCAAGTTGATGTTTATGAGTGGGTGAAAAGTGAAAACCCAAAACTTTAATATGTTCCTCCACAAGAGAGGAATGAAAGGGGGAAAAAAGAAAAGGAGAAAAAGTGAGAAATTTTGGTAGAAGATTATGAAAAAGTTAGTTAGGCGCAAGCTGAGAACAAAGGAAATATATATATACCATCTCAAGAAGAGAAATACTCATCAGTCATAACGTCAACTTGAAAAAATACTGAAATTCAACTAGGATAGTAAGACCTCCACAGGAGAAAGTGGATTATTGTTTAGTTGTTGCTCTATAGGTCCCCAGCTGGAAAGGGCAAAAGCCAAATAATTAATGTCACTATACAAAGTCACTAGTGTTAGTGTGTGAAAACTAGAAAAAGAACAACATCAGGCGCATCATTGAGAGAAGTGATAAAGATTGTCTGAGATATTCGGATTCCCATCTTTGTCTACACATTGAGAGAGAAGGCTTTTTATTTTGGCTGAAGAGTTATTGTTCACGTAATTTAGGATTAAGAGTAATGGTTAAGTACAACTCTTTCTTTTTTTTTTTCAATAATTTGAAATGGAGGCTCAACACTCATGAAGGAGTGGAGCAATTATTACAATAGATTCACCTTCGGATATTGATCTACTCAATAACAGTTAGATAAGATACTTCAAGCACAATACAAAAAGGAGAAAACAAATTGCAAAATGCAAAGATAAGGACATACGAAATATAGATAAAGGCCAAAACACAAGGGTATAAAAATACTAAGCAGTCTTCAAATTAAAATCAGCTTGCTTCTATTAACCCATTTTTGCCTCTAACTCTCACGTGCTTTGAACCTTCATCTTTGCATAATTGGGACTAGGTAAGAACATTGATCACCTCTACATCATTTCCATCATAAAGACCAATACTCTTACTAATCACTCATGTAGCTACTTCAAAATTTAAATTCTTGACTTTACAAGTAAAATTTATCTAATATTACATTCCATTTTTACTGCAACTAATTTTAAATAAAATATTTAGGGGTGTTTAGCAACTTGAAAATCCAATTTAACATGGTACAAAATAGAATCAGATATGTTAACATATATAAAAATGAATTAGTTTGTTATTAAATGGTATTTGATTCGATAACTTAAAAAAAAATTTTAACATATATGTTGTTATTCTTTTGTACTACTTTCTTCTTGTACACATCATTAAAATGCCAATTTGGCTCTTTTTTGGTCGGATAAGATACAACATGTTAACACAACCTTGACTTATATTTTAATAGAATAAAAAGGTGAGGTTGTTAATATAGAAAATCTAACCTTGAATATTCTAAATATGTGTTCTATCATATTATGCAAGGAGAAACAGCAATGATTAAACAGTCCTTTAGGAGTAATAAAATTAGGATTCATGAAAATAAACTCTAAAATGATCGGTTGACAAGATTAATATAGAAAGAAATAATTGGTATGAAGTGAGAAGAAAATAGTTGAAAGAGACAATAAAAGGAGGAAAATTTGAGATGAAATAAAACTAATTTCAAGTTAATTTTTTTTGTCAAAACTGAATTTAGGCCTAAATTCGTTCAAATAAAAATTAAATTTAAAATATTTGGGTAGTTATCTTATATACCTATCTCTTCTTCCATCTCCTTAACTCCACTAGGCGGTCATTAATAAATAAATAAATAAACAAAATACAAAAAATTAACTTAGTTTATCACAAAGTATTTCACAGGTATATTTTCCTATACTTGTATTTTTTATAGTTAAATAATATGCACCTTATAGTTGACAAAATGCATATTTTTATACTTAACATTATTCTATTAATGTTCAATCAGTGTCATGTCCAAAAAAATAAAAAAATATATTGTTCAATCAGTGTATAGAAATGCCTAAATTATATTCGACTTACTCAGGAAGGTGCTTGAACCCTGCCATTGAATCAGGTACCGGTGAATTAACCTAGAATAGAAGTTAGAGATTAATTAATTTTGCTATATTTTTAATATAAAAAAATATTGTTAATCATACGTAATATATATGTGAATTTTAAGATAATAATTATCGCAATCAAACACCTCTATTAATGTGATAATATATAATTAAATTATTGTGTAAAAAGTTTTTGTATTGAAAAAATATCAAAATTATATTCTAAAAGGTAATATTGCAAATTAAGATAAATAAAATAATTTGAAAAGAGATAATCTCATTCATGCGGCTTGAATTCTGATTTTTGAAATAAGAATATCAGCTTATGTTGACTGAAGATATACATGTGTTATTACTTTATATTCGATGTTTGTACTTTTATTTCACAATATAATTTTATTATGCACTATCACTTTATTTCTAAGCACATTCTCCATAAGGCTCTCGTATCTCTTCTTCGAGCTCAATTTATGTAAGAAGAGATTGAGAAGAAACTATCAACAAGAAGTAAGTTTAATTTATTATGGAGCAGTTCATAATGTTTATATCAATATATTATGTGCCTTTGCATATAGCATTAGGTAAGCCTCATATAATAACTGACATAGGATGGCTTATGCATGCGGCTTGAACCGTCCCATCAAATCAAATACCAGGGAATTAATCTAGAATAAAAATTAGAGATTAATTTATTTTGTTATATTGTTAATTAGTGTATTTGACCGGTGTGATATACGGACGTAAACTATGAGAAATATATATAATATAATTTGATATAATAATTTATTGTTGATATTCTATTTTATTGTATAAGTATAATAAAATATAAAATTTTAATAAAATATGGTTATATAAATTAATTCCATTGAAAAATTTTGGCACCAATCGGCATGAAATCTTATTGATGGAATTACTTACGAATTTTTGTTTTTTTGTCAATAAATTATCTTTTTTTTTTATTATTTCCTTAATAAATATTTTCGTCGATAAACCCGTCGAACATTAACACGTTTCTAATAGTGAAAATTCCAATTTAATACAACTTTTCTTAATTTTATTTATAAATTTTTATTCAATAACATACAAAATCAAATTCTATTACAATAATTAGAAAAATATGGCTTATTAACTAAACATATATCACTAGTCAATAATATAATTAACAATAACAATATAACATTACTCATGATATAATTAAGTAAGAGTGTAATATATATACACTAATAAAACAAAAGACATAACAAGAAAACTTTTACATGTGTTGCGAGCAAATTAATTCCATATTAAATGCATTTCTTTGAAAAATTAAAATAATAAATTGAATTAAAAATTTATATTTAGAAAAAAAATAAATGTGTTCATTTAAAAAAGAAAGTTTTAAAAAGGATTCAAGTGTAAACACACTTATATTTGGAAAGAATTCAATTATTAATGCATAAGAATTCAAATATTTTATTGATATGAAGAATTCAATCTTTTTAAAAAAAAATTAACTTTAAGAACAAAAATGTTTTTGAAAAATAACTTTGTTAACCTCTATATACTAATAATATTTCAGAATCCATAATTTGAAAAGTTTTGTAGGTGTTATAAAATTGTGCATTTATAATTCCACTAACTAGGAATTTTTTTTCTTTTTGAAAGATTTTAAATTTTTTCTTTAAAAATAATTTCAAAAATAAATTACTTATTGCTACAATCATTGCACCCATTAATTTTCATTCATATACTATTTGAATTTTAACTGAAATATAACTTATTTGAAGACTCATTCATGCACTTATTTATTCACATGTTTCAATAGTCTAGTGGGCAACTTCTTCATTTTTGAAAAAATCATTCCCAACCCTAAACATAAGGTTTCTCCAATCACTTTCTTCTTTTATCTTTTCTTTCATAGAAATTCCTTCTATTTGTGTGTTTTATTCTCAATAATCCATTCTCATCCTTGTTTTGATATTATTTTATTATTTTTTATAATTTCTTCTTTCATCTATGCCTTTTTTTTAATTTTTTTTTCAATTTTCAAATGGTAAAATTACTTGATGCACATGGCAGTTTGGAGCTTCTACTTCAAGATGCTCTTACAAGCAAGAAGCTCATGGTCGATACAATTTTTCTTTGGTATGCTGATGAGGACAATGGTCAGAATGCCGATGGCAACAAGTGAGCTGTCATTCTTGTCTCTTGCCGATAGCGCGCTTGGTGCAGTTTCATTTACATGTGAATGTGAATTTGTTTGGTCTGTTCTCTATTTCTATTTTGAGTGTTTTATTTTTTTTGTTTTTTGTTTTTAATACTTCACAAGCTATACCTTAATTATGTATTATGTAAATTCAATATTTAAATTCATTTATAATAGATATTAATATTATATAAAATTATTATTATTATTAATTTCAAAATTCTTGTTATGCTATTATATTTGTTTACAATGTCACATAGTATTAAACATTTTACTTTTAATTTAATGTTTATTTTTCTATTCAAAATCCTAGTATATAGATATAAAAGATCAAGTCATTGGTTCGAGTACCGAGTCATTGGTTTGAGTACCAAGTTATTGGGTTTAGAATTATAGTACACTATGTTCGAACCAATTATAATCATATTTTGTCATATTTTACTTGATTGAACCCGATAACCCAAATCAACATAAACCAATTTAATTGGTTCGGTTCATAGTCTACTGTTCCAATATCTAACTGATCCACTTACACCCACCCATCGATTTTAATTTGGGGGGCCACTCTGGTACTCACGGGAGTACTCCATGTGGGTCTTCAGCAAGTAATCAAAAGATTCGAACACTCAACTAACTTTCATATTAATTGTGGAAACCACAATAAAATATAATTAGTGTCTTAATTAAGAATATTGGATACGATTTTCACCGAAAAAGATATATGTACTTTTCTTAAAAAGATTAAAAAAGAACAAAAAAAAGACACTTTTCCCTTTTTAGAAAAGTTTAAAAGAATCTGATAAAAAAATTCTTAAATATGACCCATGAATATGTTCTTTCAGAGGTTGTTTACAAAACGAGTGTAGGTGCTGCTTTACTTGAATATAAATGTAACTTTAAAGGCGACTGACAGAAGTGAGAATTCGAATTGTTATTCCATCGGTAGATGATTACATTTATTTAATATAGCAAGTAGAAGTAATAATCCACTTTTATCTGCATCTAAAGTAAGGGAAGCCTTAACATTTTATAGGAGGGGTAAAAATACTACAAACAAAAGGAAGGATCAAAATATGCACATTGCAAAAATGTAATTATTAGAAAACGTTTAAGTACAATATCTAATCACAATAGTATTTGAGAAATTATCAATGTGAGATACTTTGATGAAAATCGTCACCAAAAAAAGAAAAACAAAAAAAAAGAGAGAATCATGAATCATGTAGCCTAATACTATCTTATTAGCGAACAAATTACGGAAAAAAATTGACAAAATAGCATAATATGCTGTATAAGATCTCGTAGGTAAATACAAAACCAAAAAAAAAAAAAAAAAAGGAAAGAAAAAGGAATTAGAGAACTACAAAGTACACCTCCAAACATAAGATCAAATTACACCGTCCAAGTTATTGTGAATTGGGGGGAAAATTTATGCAAATATTGAAACAGAAAAGCTGTTGCCATATGAAGCAATAATGATTCCCCTTGTAGAACTCAGATGACCAGAAAGAAGGGACAAACAAATAAAAGTCCGATAGCGATAGAAGTAGGAGAATTAAAGCCACATAAGAGCATCGAGTTCACAACATATATAATAGGTATTTGTTTACAGCATATACTTATAATGATTTATAGATATATTCATATTGGCCGGCATTGAAATGGAATCAAGGGACACAATTCTAATCAAGTGATTCTTCAGTGCTATTAAACTTTAGTTTTATATTGATAAAAAGAGATTATGAATCAAAGACAATTTCTGATTATAAGCACCAAAAAAGACAATTCCTGATTATTAATTTTGTGCATACTGAAATCTGTCCACCACAGTTTCTGAAGTTTGTCTTCTGTGTTTTTGGTATACATATGGGCAAATGGTTAGAGTATGAGTACAGAAATGCGAATTCACACGAAATAGGTTTAATGAAATGATTTATGCATGGAGAAATGTTATTTATTTGACTTTTTGAGATATGTTTTAAGAAATATCATGAGTTGTTTCTTAAATATTGGTTGAATCCATCGTTCCCAACTTCTTCCTCAACCAATATTTAAGAAACATTTTGCGTGACTTAGTCTAAATAATTTAGTAAGATGTAGTGCTAATAAACTGAGTAAAGCAAAAATTGGAAAAAGAATAAAAGTCTTAAATTTATGTTGTGACAACCATTTAACAACTGTCCAAGACAACTTTACGTTGCTTTATGTCATCTACAGATGGAAAATATAACCACATGATTCCAATTTGTGATCGCAAACCTTAGCTTTTCCAAAAGCAAAAGATAAACTATACCCACCATTTGAATCATAGTAATATCTTCTTTTGTGTATATTCTCATAAACCATTAACATTTTAAACAAGTGGACCGCGTGTTAGGTGTGTGACTATCACATCACACACTCAACATGTATTGTAACCAGCATCCAAATCGACGAACAGGAAGCCCCGTTTCCTTTTTTTCGCAAAACGGATTCAAATGGTGCCTCCGAGAGCCCGTTTCATTATCAGTTGCATTATTTCTGTAGTTAGATTTGACATTAAATACAATACTTCTCTTTTATATATATATATATATATATATATATATATATATATATATATATATATATATATATATACTCATTTTTTTTTTCGATAAGTAATATATATATACTCATTAACCAAATACAAAAAATGTGAGGTTGAAGAAATAACCATCCATAGTCTATCATGAACCACAAAATTTTTTATATGTTCTCAGAATAAGAAAAAATAATATTATATATTATTTATAACTTAACGGATAAATTATTGCATTAAAAATATAATGTAATTAAATATAAGACGCTAATAACCAGTAAAATTGGTGTTTTAAATTATAAATCACACATAAAATTCTTTTTTTCCCCTCTTAACTAAGCACTTTTCCATGAATCATGGAGACAAAGCATTCTTTATTGGCAACATCATCCTTTATAGCATGTCTTCTTAGCCACCAGCTGGTTCATTTCTTGAGAGCTACATTAGGTTTACGTACAATCCGCACTTCTATCAAACGACATTGCTGCTCCCTCCCTTTCTTCCTTCCTGTAAGACCATATTAAATGAGATTGGATGACCATCCTATCTAGTTTTTCAGCCTTCTAGGAAGCCGCAAAGAAACTACCCTTCTCTTTGTTTTTATTTTTATTTTTTGTCCTCATATGGTCTAGTTCTTGCCTCTCGAAGGAGTTAATTAATTACCATGGCGTATTTATCCTCATATGTTGATTCATCAATTTAGTAACAAAGACGTGATATCCATATTCTGTTATTCTTCAATGGAATGAAGTCTTGTGGCGGGTCAACACGGATCAAATTATGAGAAAAATATGTTAAGGGTTGAGTACGTATTGGTTTTTGAGTCTATTCTCTTGATGGTGATAACGTACTAGTGAAGGTTCATTTAAAGACAATTATTTAATTTTGCTGTCACACATATATTATATTTTTAATAGATTAATTTATTAATTTGGATATACACAGTAATACATAATAATTTGTCGTAAATATGATAAACAACGGCAAAGGAAAATGACACATATGCGTGTAAACTCAATCATCGAGAACACAATGACAACAGGGCTCAGCTTGAACACTCAGATAAGAATATAAAGAAAACTACGGAAAGGGATAAGCACGTAGAGTAGGATTTGACCTAAGCAGGCCTCAAGCGTCTATGGTTATGCAAAAGAAATCTTGTATAAATATAAATTTAATACTTTATATTTAAGTTCACTTACAATAAATTAATAAAGTTTAAAAGTAAATAAGTGCATTTGAAATAATATGATAAGACAATTTTATTATGAATGTACCATTGTGCCTTAAATGAGGTATTAAATTCGTATTGATGTAGAATCTTTCATGAATGTTTTATTTTGATTTTTGAAGTTGTGTGTATAATTTATTTTAGTCTCTAAAATTAAAAAAATTAATGATTTAGTCTCTAAAATTGTAAAATATGATTCAAATTAATACCAAAAATTTTCATGCCAAGAATTAATTTGAATCACATTAATAATCAACTAAAATCACATTTTGTAACTTTAGAGTTTAATAAATTGTTAAATTCTTAATTCTAAGAGCTAAAGTAAAATGTACGTACACAATTTCAAAGATCAAAATAAATAGTTTTTCATCTATTATCTCTACAACAACATATACTAGTGAGACTCATGACATAGCATATGAAGTGATAGAATATGACCTGTTAAGTCACTAAAAACAGCAGGTACGCGTTTTATGGTGAGTGAGAGAAGCTTCAAGCTGGACGCTGGATTAATGGGCATGATTGGATACATTATTGATCAATTTTTTGGGTAGGGGTGGTGAATATTGATAATGATTGTATAGTACTCATTTGTTGCATCCGTGTGCTGTGAGTTTGTTAGGGGGATTCAAGGCAACAAATTGAAAGAACCTACCTCCTCCCCCATATGTTTGTTTTCCCATGACTTACTTTGCATGATTAATTCATCCGTCGCTATACTTTGTAAGGAGAAAGGGGGAAAAAAAAACAATCATTAAGAGTCTAGAGGTCCACCATGTACATACGTGTGGTAGTGCATCTAAGACTCCCTCAATACCCCAACAAAATATCTAAGATAATAAAAAAAAAAATTCGTTTCTTTTGCAATAAAAGAAACTACTCTGCAATCATAGCTAACAAAAAAAATGGTTTTATTAACGAAAAAAATTAAACCCTCATAATTTTATTGTTAGAATTTTTTTTTCAAAATAAAGTGACATTATTTTTAATCTTAAGATAAATGAGTGATTTTCACTTCTTTAATTTATTTAATTACCCTCCATAAATTTTAACAATTTTTTTATAATCAAATTTTGACAATAATTCTAACAAATAATCCTAGTTGTGTAGTATTACTTTTTTTTTTTTGGTAATTAGTACCCTAAGCATAATGGTTAAGGAATTAAAAAGAAAAAAGTTTGACTGAAAAGCAAAACTTTTGAAGTTTTTAATACGTTAAAGCATTAGAAATTTCAAAAACCTTTCCTGTTTTTTGATTCCTTAAAAACATTGCATGATTTCCCGTAGAAAAATATACCTCTTTTGCAGTCCAAAAATACATCCAAGCCCATTAATTATATACTTTAGAGAAGAACACTTGATGCAATCTAGTCTTGCTAGTGCTGCTTTGTGTCGTGTATCTTTCAGATTTAGCCTTTCCATGCTATTTCATAGCGTGTTAGGTGAAAGTCATATCTTAGAAACAAAAGAATGTGCTCTTATAAGAAGTTCTTATATATAGTTGTTTCACTAACATGAGTAACTCAACTAACAACTTATGATATTGAATTTATAATGGGTAGGTGCAGTTGCGAGGCTTTTATCTAATTGAACAAGATATGAATATTCTTTGTTTAACTGAGCAGCTATTTTCCTTGAAGATGAGTTGAGAATTTCGGGTAAATTAACTATGACCTTACACGAAGGTGATCATGAGATAATGATATTAATTAACTAACCTTTAATTATTGAAAAGATATGACTTTCAAAGTTGAGAACTTTTCTAATTTCATGCAGTTAAAACATAAAAGAGAGAAGTGTGCGTATTTGGGGTGTGTGTATATGTTTGTTTATATATTGGTAAAAATATCTGGAGAGAAGAAGACTAATGGTCAAAGTAAACTTGAGAAAAATCTGTATTTGTTTTTTTAGGAAAAAAGAAAAAGAGAGAAACAGAGAGAGAAGAGGAAAGAAACAGCATGCTGGGTTGAATATTTTCTCTTGACTTAATTAGTTGACCTAGCATGGAAGATTTTCCTACATGCTTAATAGTCACGGAGATTAACTAATAGTCTATGAATTTTAGAAGAAATTATTACATGCATGTTAATTGAGTATCACATACGATTCAGAAGTTAAAATGTAAATGGAATAACTATAATTCTACATAAGTGACATTCTATCTTTCTAACTTTATACCATAATTTGTGAAATTGAGCATCACTTTGTAGTAGTGCATGTGATTGGTAATCATTTACCGCTTTTCTTTCTATTACTAATTAATATCGGCAACAAAAACACCAAATTAATTACCACGTTTATTTTTTTTTTCGGGTAGAGAATTAGGACATTGTTTGTTAAAACAAAACTAACACGATGGTAAAAAGTTATCAATGAAAACTATCATCTCAGAAGGCCCTGTCATTAAGAATTTTATTGATTTTTTTGGTCAGAAGAATTTTATAATGATCTCATTTTGGGATCTAAAAGTAGATGCGTTCTATAGTGCACCGCACACTTTCTAACTTTCTAACTTTTTGGCTTTCTTTTTCAAGGAGTGTGTAGTGGCTGTTACTTGTGCCTTGACTCTTCTCACATTCAAAGCTGCTGCTACTATGTTGTTTTTTCCACTGTGGATGGGAATGGGGCTGTGACGTTGGTTTTTTGTTATTTGAGTTATAGATCTCACATTCATAGCTCTTGAAAGTGGCTCCTTATTTTAATTGTTCTAAGTATTTTAATGGAGTTTGCATGTCCTTAGGGAGGAATACAAAATCGTTTGAGGATTGCGATGATTCCCTGCACGCAATGAGCAAGAGTGCCTCTAGATCACCCAGATTAAAGGAGCAACCTGTTTGTATTTAGCCACATTTTGGGAGTGTGTTTAACCACATTTCTTAAATGGCGTTAAATAAGTCACTGCCCAATTCCATGCCGACTCCCTGGTGAAAATTAAATGGTGTGTGGTGCACCGTAGAATGCGCTCTAAAAGTAATGGGCTAAAGTTGTGCTTGGGCTTAAGAAATTGCACAATTCAAGTATGGCCCAATAGTCTCTAATGTCAAGTTCATGATCCAAAAAGAAATAAGACAATGTCCATTCTAAAAATAAATCAAAAGCAATGGACTCCAATGTCCAAACTCGATTATGCAGTACATGATCACACCGTGTCCAAGCTCGTTTATGCAGCACATGATCACACCGTATACACCAAACAAAACAAATAAACTGTTACAAAAAGTGCATACAATGGGCTACAGAAGTAAGTAAACTGTTAAGACTTAAGACCAATAAAAGAAGTAAATAAACTGTTTACAAATAAATAAACCACGACCAATAATAATAGAATAATAATAATAATAATAATAATAATAATAAACAAAGAAACTGTTACAAAAAGTGCATTCAACCGAAAGGAGGAAAATGAAAAAAAATAGTAATAAACTTTGATAGAAAGTGTATTAAATATAAAATGCTACGGAAAAGCAAATAAAATAAAAGTTTAATTGGTATGCACTGACAGTGTAAAACTATTTTACACTGTCAACCAATATAAATAAGGAAAAATGAGAAATCATGATAGATTCCTTATTATAATAGGTAGTTATTTGTATAAGTTGGCACTTTCCACTATTTCTATTGGCTGACAGTGTAAAACTATTTTATACCGTCAGTACATTTAAATTAAATTCATAAAATAAACTGAGAATTTAATCAAGCTTATCAAATGTGGTTTATTTTTATTTGAAAATAAGTAAATAATTAATGAAATAGTTAATTCAATTTTAAGATTATTCTAAAGATAATAGAATGTTAAAATTTAATATTAAATTCTACCAAAAATATTTAATATTAAATTTTTTGTTAAATTATGTGGATACAAAATTGTTATTAGATTTCTATAGATTAGTAATAGAGTTAAATAAATAATAATTTTCTATCAATGGAGGAGTTTTATTCCTGTAATTGATTCATTTGATTTGAGATAGTGTTGTTAGAGTATAGCAAATTTACTAATATATAGTTGGTAGCAGTGGTAGATACTTCTCCTTAACCAAAGATTTTTGGTACGAGCTCTAAATATAGAGTAATTGGTGTTAGCATAGTCATACCTCTTATAGAATCTCAAATGTTATAACAGAATTATTTCCAATAAAAAGATACATATGAGAAACAAAAAAAAAAAGTGTAGCAAATTTCAGACATTAAAAGTTTAGATTAAATAATTGACAAATTCTTCGCTCAATTTTTAGACCTTTTTTTGGTTTTTGGTGTTCAATGGAGGGGAGATATTTGGAGATGGAGAAAGGGGTGAGGATTTTAGCCTTTTAGACCGATAGTTGAGTAAGTTGGTTCTTTTACCCTTAGGTCCAGGCCTATAATGGGCTAACAGCGGCGTCGTGGCCTAAATCAAATGGGCTGAATCTGAGTTAGCTTCCTTGGGGTACTGCTATACCAAAAAGGTTAAAAGAAAAACAAGGTACTTACTGTTATGTGAAGCCCGGCAAGGGGAAAAAAATAATTAGTTAAATATTAACTGCATGCAGCGAACTACTAATATACAATACTTTTTAGGTTGTCGATTCCCATTGTTTATTGTCACTTATTTTTATTGTCATTCTTATTTTGATATTGTTAAAATACTCGATTTAAAAGTTATTTTAAATTTATAATCTATTATCACTCTCATTTTTTAAATTCATATTTTAAAACTAGACTAATTAATATTATATATAAAAATTCCTAACTCAATACAAAAAAATTCCTAACTTAAATAACAAGTGTAATAAAATAAAACTTAAACAACTTCTCAAGTTTAATCAAACAAAAATATAATACTCTTCGTATATATCTTCTCACATCATACTTTTGTAGAAACAATACATCTAAATCTTATTATGATTTAACTCTATTTATAAATAATTCATTGAAGTCCTCAAACATAATTCTAGTGCAACAGCAAAAAATATAAAATATATATATATATATATATATATATATATATATATATATATATATATATATATATATATATATATATATATATATAAAAGACCCACTAACAAATTAAAGATCTCTTTCCGGAAACTAAATGCACTAGTTTTACTCATTACAAAACAATGTATATAATTGTAGCGATAGAAATAAAACTAGAAATTCAACTTCAGTGAAAATCCAATTAAATTTAAAGCAAATAATGTCATATTATACAATCTAAAATTAGAGGTGGAAGTAAATTAGATTAGACTAGACTTTAGTTTTAATAGTTTTGGGCTATATTTCAAATATGTAGGTTGAGCTAGGGCCAATTACCTAATATAGGCTTTTTTCAATGTCTTGGCCTAGCTTCTTTAAAAGTCTAGTATGACTGAAAGCCTATTTAGAGATCTATTTGATAATAAAATTTTTAAATAGATAAAAAAATTTCTTAATTATAT
The DNA here is from genome assembly GCA_031439585.1 of Pterocarpus macrocarpus. NCBI lineage: Eukaryota > Viridiplantae > Streptophyta > Magnoliopsida > Fabales > Fabaceae > Pterocarpus > Pterocarpus macrocarpus. Next base: position 38,617,413 of record CM062514.1, read on the forward strand.
CAAAAAGTCTATTTTTAAATAGATTAAAAAATTTCTATTATCGTTAGATTTTTGAAATAATAATATAATTTAATTAACATAATAATAATAATATAATATAATATAAGTAAGTCAACTTGTTAGGTCCAATAGATTTTTTACATAACATGTAACTTGGCCTTTTTAATTAAAAAGACTTTTTAAAATATTTTGACACGATTTATATACTAAATAGGTTAGGTCAGGGAAAACTTATTGCTAGCTAAGCCGAAAGCACTCGATAAGTCACCTGACCTGTTTCCATCCCCGTCTAAAATAAATCATACCTAAAGTAATCATTTGAAAAAATGAATTCATCTCATCTTTAAAACTATTTTCCCAATAAGAAGTTGAATGTTAGCCAATATATATATATATATATATATATATATATATCACCAGTCTAAGAAGACAGGGGTGACCCATAAAACTAATATGATAAACAATAAATCAGAGAAGAATAACATTTTGCTCCAGGAACACCTAAAAGTTTATGTTGATAGGCTATATTCAACACGTAAATCACAATATGTGTAATCATCATTATCTTATTTTAAACTATAATCATCACATCACATTGAATGGAGTTTGGTTTTGGTATTCATATTTTCTTAGAATACTGCTACCATAATTAATGCTAAACATTTATTGATTGTTGACTATATTTTAATATTTGATAATTTGTCAATTATACCATACGTATACACTTTTCTTTTTTTTTGGCAAGGACTAAGTGTCAAATTACATACGAGAATTGAGGAGTCCCACTGGCGCCCCATGTGCTAACAACCAGGAGAAATAGAAAGACAACAAGTGGAGTATAACAATAATAATACCTCTATTTTGAAATAATTATTTATTTTTAAAATTTTATTTATTTATAAATAATTATTTATTTAAAAAATTTAGATAATATTATTTATTTTTTTAATTATATTCCTATTAAATAAAAAAAAAGATAATTAAAAAAAATTAAGTAATGAAAATTTTATAAAATATATTTAAATTTTTTTAATATTAAGATTTTTTAATTATTTTTTTAATTCATATATATATATATATATATATATATATAATTGGACAATTATTTCAATATGGAGATAATAGATAAGATCCTTTAGAGTAAAAACATTTGTGACTTTTTTAATGCAAAGAATAGCACGGCTGCCAGAAGAAATTACAGAAAACGAAGAATAAACTCTAGCAACATCATCTTGCAAGAGGGAACCGCAGCCTAAACGGGCAACTTTGAGGAAATGTCATTGTAACTTCTTTCTTTTCTTTTTATTTGCTTTGTATCTATAATTATTCGATGGAATTATTAAAGTATTTTGGATATGTATTACTAATTATTAAATTATTAAAAGCTGTGTATTACTAATTTCAAAAAAAAATGATAAATTAATCTTTTTTTACAAGTATTTTTTTAAAATTTTATATTTAAACATATTTAAAAATTTATAAAAACATTTATAAAAAAAAGCCAATCCAAACATACTTTTAAGTGGCTTCAATTCAATCCTCCACATATCTTAAGAAACTTTTACTTTTGAAAAAAAGAATAAAGGAAGTACCATTAGATGAAATAAAATTGTATTCACTTATTAATAAATATGCCTTACTATTCTATCAAATAAATTCTATCAAAAATTCTGGCTATCTAACATTCTTCTTCATAGAAAGATTCAAGCATATTTTTCGCCATATGGATTTTTTAATCACAAATCTTTCCCTCAACACATCTATATTTAACCATTTTTAAATTCATAGAAATCAGTTTTTTTTTTTTTTAAAGGTGTTCATTCCAACACGTAGTACTGCTTTTACATGGCCAAGAAAAAGAGCTATTGCATATACGTGTGATGTCTACAAGGGAATAAGTGGGGGGCTTGGTTTCCTTTGGAAGGGGTAAGCATCTAGCGGCAAAGCATAATGGAATAAGAAAATTGGGGCATGTGAAAGGGTCCCAGGTAGCCGTGTCCATTTGCTCAGGTTAAGGGAAGGCGATTTAGCATTTAGGACAGTGTGTGGATCAAAGTGTGCGCACAAAAGCACTCGACCATATGAAGGAATGGAGAAAGCCAAATATCAGAATAAAATTTGAGAAATTTTATGCACCACTAACCCTAAACCAGCTGTCAAGGAATAATTATGTTTAACATGATTCAATGCCTATCCTTGTAAGCAAAAGACTTAAGTAGCCTTTGATACATTATCTATTAAAATTATTAGTAATATAGATTATTATCTAGAAAGATTATTATCTTTTAAATTATTGATAATATTAGATATAATATTTGGTATGTATAGATAATCTAAGTAGCAATTCATATTATTTTATTTGATATATCAAAAAAATTATTAGATAATATATGTATTAAACTAATATAATAATAATAATAATAATAATAAAATAGTTTATTACTATTATTATTAATTAATTAATAATAATTATTAAGTAATAAGAATGAGAAAATTTAATTATTAATTATGATTATAATAATTAATTATTACATAATTAATCATTAATATAATTAATATTTAATCATAATAATAATTATAATTATTATTAAAAATTAATCATGATAATATTAATAATAATATTATTAATAATAATAATTAATAATAATATTTATTTTTAATAATAATAATAAATTATTATTATTATTTATTGATAATAATATTAGTATTATTAATTGATAATAATAATATTATTTTTAATAGTAACAATAAGAATAACAACAACAACAACAACAACAATAATAATAATAATAAGATTGTCACATTGGTGGTAATCCATATTACCACCATTCAACGGGGCAATTCATATTATAATATTAGTAGTAATTTATATTACCTTAGAAATTTAAATTATCAGTAATATTATCTAATCAAATAAAATAATATTATAAATCTAAATAATTTAATCAGATATTATTAATTATCCAAACGGATTAGCTCGTACTAAACACTACCTAAAGATAATGCTTCTACCCAATTGATAGAAATGTGAGGCGCCAAAAATCACAATAAAGTTGCGTAGAAATTGGAGTAGGATCAACTGTAATTAGAGGCAGATGCTACGTTGCAACGGGTAAGTTGTGGTGCATCATACACTGTCATTTAGTCGCACTACGAAATATGACTAAATGTATAAGTGTGGTTAAATGCACCACCGTTTAGCCATATTAAGACAAAAGTCACTAAATGCATTTGGCTATACTTCTAAATATATTTAATCATATTAAAAAAAATATAACTAAATGACAATATACGATGCATCTAACTTAACAAGATGCACCACAGATATAGCTGTAAGTAGATGTTTAAAAAAAAGAAGCAAAGTTACAGAGTTGATGTGTGTAACTGGGTGTTTGGCATTGTTCCCAACTAAAATATCTCCTCCCACTTAAATAATTAAAAAGGCGAATGCTATGTTTGAGAGCCAAGATCACGCACTAGTAATTAACTGTTGAGATATGGCGTGCACCAATATACCTTCATATCTGACCATTAATTTCATAAGGTATATTGGTACACCCTCATATCTGACCATCAATCATACAAAATATGTGATGCACCTCACTTTATAAGGTGCACAAACCCAATTAAAAAAGCTTCTTATGCTCCAAATTAAAACTGCTCCTTGAAAGTATTTTGGCTTTTCAGCAAAGTAGGCCACCAACCTTCTTTTCTCTTTCTTTCTCTGCCCACGATACTTTTTTCCCTTTTGGATTTATATGCATGACTCCTTGTAATTTTTGGTGTAGGTGTTTTCGAGGAAATAAAGGGTGTACTACTGATTTGCTTTAGCTAGTGTCAATTTTTAGATTTAATAGTGTTGCTAATGGATGTAATTCCTTATATTAAATGTGTTTTCGAAAACTCTTTAAAAAATAAAGTTATACTCTTATCCGAAATTATATACAATTTTTGACCCAATAATAAATGCTTCATCCAATATGTGTCACCTATGATCGTCATTTCAACGACAGATTCCATATATACACCATGATTGGGTGCACCATGATTGGCTTTGACTGCTTTTTCTTCTAACAAACATCTCACCTTTGACTCCTTCAATTGCCTTTTGTCTGCGACTTCCTCTGTACCAACTTGGTGGAATGGCCTTCAATGAAATTTTGTACCATGGCATTAAATTGAGAGAGCCTTTTCACTGAGGTTGTTTTCTACTACTAACCATCTCGAATAGCTGGCTACAACTTATAAATGACATGTAGAATCCTTTTTTGCTAGTGGTGTATATTAAGATCCTGTTACTTTTATTTTTCCTTTTTCTTAGCTGTAAATTCAGAGTAACAAAAGATTAATTTTGATATTTCAATATAAAAGAATTTTATATTATTATATATTTATTATATATGAGGTTTTTGAAATAGTAAGTATTAAACTCAAACACTATATATTGTTGATATAACTCTGTAAAATATTTTTACACTTACTATGCTTTTAAAATTAAATTTTTGAAAAAATAATCTGAGATTAACTTCCCTCGGGACAGACTCTGCATGAAGAGCCTAGTTCTAACTTTCCAAATATGCATAAATCGGTTACAGTTTGAGTCAATGATAGTAACATCGATTAGGAGCTATTGTGCTTTTTCTTTTTCTTTTTTCCTTATTCACAAGGAATATGCTTCACTTGAATGGGACAATGTGACATCCATAATTCTCTCAAGCAGTGGTTGAATTTGAACGTACAAGACAATGCATGTGTTATGCATATAGTTTAATCTGAAATCTGAAATCTGCATTGTCAGGGTGGGTGGTCTCAATTCCATGGATTTATGCCAGCCTAAAACGGCGTTGATATCTTTATATGGATGAAATCATGACCACTCCGAAAAACTAATCTAAAGAAAATCTTCAACTGTATCTAACATAGAAGTTGCACTTCAATTATTAAATAATTAATAGAGTAAACACTAAAATATAGCAACAATGATGACAAGTCAAAGTGCAAAAGAGAAATACTTGGTTGTTTTAAGAGCAAGAGATATCTTTTGGTATGATCCATTCACAATTTATCACATTTGTTTCGTGAAAAATGTAGTAGGTGATAAATAGGATAAAAGTGATCTATAAGAGAAATCTCAAGTTTAAAAATTTTTTATGGAAAAAAGTAATATTAAAATAATTTTACCTTTATAATAAGTCAACCAGACTCATGTTAAATTTGTTAGAGTTCGGGATACTTTGAATAGTGGTGGTTTAGTAAAAAAAAAAAAGCATTTAAAAACTTTTCAAGCCGAAAATGCATTCATTTCACGCCAACAACTCAGTCAATGGTAGCCATCAACTCATTCACTAGTAATTAACTTACACAGGGCTTGTCCCTCCTTCTATTCACCGAAAAAGGAATTAGCTCATCAACAGGAATTCCTAACAAAAAAGGAAATTCCATAAAGCATTTTACCCTATGTATCATTCTCTGTGTCTCTGTGGAGGGTAGTAAATTTGACCCAGTTCTATAATCGTTGGACATGACATCAGTATGTGCTAAAATGAGGAATGTGGGGGGACAGGTGAACCTTATGAAGTGTCCCTCTAGGACTCAAGATTCAAACTGCTCATGATGAGAAACCTCAATAAGATGCCACGATTTAACCAACTTTGCTGATTCAAAAGTTAAAACATAATCATGAGACTAACCAACTTTATTATTTGATTTTTGTGGGGAACAAAATCAATCCCAATGCAGGTAAATAATCATGAAGTTTCACTGATAAAGATAGGACACCGAAACACACAATCCCCAACATATTATCCTGTGGCTAGTTGAATGTTGTGAGGCCTAAATAAGGGAATGACATGTACTGCATGTGAATGACCCAAATGTATTGGTTTTAAGTTGTTATGTTAGTACCCATGAATAATTTTATATTGCTAACACTTTCTATGTCTTTTAAACTTAAAGTGTGGGTAATTCACAAGCCAAATTTAACACGGGCTAAAAGTCAATTTAATTATTATAAGGAATAAAGGTAACAATGGTTGAACTTTAACCATTTTAGACATATATTAAGACTTTTTTTGGTCAAAGCCATAGCCATTCTAATATAGAAGGCAATTCTGCTCAAATCGAATAAGATTATTTGGGCAACAAAATTCTTTCTTATACATTTGAATACATTATGTATTCAAGCTCAAATTCGAGATCTCTGACTAAGCTAAAATAACCTCCTATCAACTGATCTACATGCTCATTAGTCATATACAAAGACCTTGATATGACGCCAATAGCCAAATTAATCTAGAAAATTTAAATGTTTAGGAGGAAGCACATTAAGGATTTTATATCTCTATTAAGCTATGCTTAAATTTCTTAACTACAAGGATACCCGAAAAAAAAAAGGAATTAAAGTTGATTAGAAGTGCATAGGTAAGCAATTTTGTCGAAGCCATGATTGTTGTGGTGAATTGCCGGTGTGACAGGAATCAAGAATTTCCTAATTATTATGCTCGACTGAACCCAATAAGATCTGGAAATAATGAAGCTGAAATGTTATCATCAAGAATGACTAGGAAAAGAAGTTTAACTAATAGTATCATTCAACTAAAGCATCAATAGCCAGTCAAAAACCAAAGAAAAATATCCACACATAAGGGAAATTTGAACGAAGACAGTACGAAACTGAAATGGTAAAAAAATTAAACGTAAGTTACAGCACTAATTAAACTTGCAAAAGCAGCATATGTGGCATGAAAACGACATATTCGCTTTTAAAAACGTTTATATAACTCTCCTAACCAATCAAACGGATATAATTGCCGTTTTGAACACACTCATGATACTGTGATTGTCCCCTAATTTTCAAATGAATTAGTGATTTTAATGACACCATTGTTTTCATGTTCGGTTTTGATCAGCTTCAAAGATTCTGCCTAAAACAACGAATTCCTTTGCAACTTTTTTTTTTTTTTCTTTTGAGTTAAAAAAAAAAAAGTTACAAATTATAGTTTGGTCAAAAGTTACAATCTTCAAAAGACTAAAAGAGTAGTTTTTACCCAAACATTTGGAATCAGAAATGAAACATGCTATTTAACGGAAGCAACACTACAACTGGAATTGAAACTCAACTTTTTTTAAGACTTCAACAAAAGGGAAAAACAAAATAAATTTAATTTAGATGCATTCTTTCTATAAAAAGAGGTTCGGTTTTGTTAACATATGTCATGTTAAGGATTAAAAAAGAAAGTAGATAAGAAAAATAAAAATTTTCAAAGGAAATAACTTAGATCGAATTCCTTATTTTTATTTCATCTAATTTTCAAATTGAATGATGATATATGGACATTTTCCTTAAGTTGAGTGTATATTTTCAACTTCAAGTTACTTATTTAAAGAAATATGTCCAAATACCCTTACTTGAATTGAGAATTTGATAAAATGGATATAAAAATTTGATATAACTCTTATCCTTCTTTAAAACCCTAAAATTTGAACTTTGTTACTTTTCATATAATTTTTTAATCTTTAATAAGTATGTTTAATGAGTTTGACACCTCATGTAATTGTTAACTAATTAAATGAGGGCTCAGCACAAAGTAAAAAAAAAAAAAAAATCCTCTTACTTTCCTACATTGTTAGATAAACTAAATATCAATTGTGGAAAAATCAAACTGGACCAAATATTTCGATTAGAAAATAGTGAATTGGTTGGTTCTGTTTATGTTGGACTCTTCAAAAAGGGTTCAATATTGGTCATGGTCTGTTTCATCTTGGGAATGATTAAAAAAAATCTATAATTAATGATTTACTGATCCAATGGTGAGAAAAAAAAAATGACCGATACTGAACCCTTTTTTATAGGTCCAACATAAACGTAACTGGCTCGACTTAATTAGGTATTCCATCTAGTTACTTCAAAATATCTAAAAATCTAAAAATTTAAGACCTAATTTGGTAGTACTTTTTGAAAGAGTATTTTATCTTATGAAAAATATAAATCAATTTTGTCTACTTGATAAACTAAAAAGCTAGAATATTTTTACTCTTAACTTTTAAAAGTCAGGAGGTGCTCTTAAGAGTCCTAATAGGGTGTTTTTTAGAGTTGATTTGTGCTCTCTAAAATTTAAAAAATTAATATAACTTTATTCTTTTAATGACATTAAAAGTGAAAATTATTTTTTTTAGTATTTATATCTATTATAGTCATTTTAAATTTTAAGAGTTAATTTTACCAAATATTATTTTTATGACTTCTGGTTTTTGAGAACAACTTTTATATTATTTTATCAGACAATACTATTATTATTTTTTGAGAATAGCTTTTGAAAAGTTTAAAGAGTTCAACAACTCTTAAAAATTCACAGCAATACCAAACTAAGCCTACGAACTACATATTCAGACATATCCCGAACCGGTTAAAATGGTCCAAATCAGTGAAAAATGATAATTTATTGGGTTGAGCTTGTTTTTAAAGATTGCTCAAAACTGATAAAGCGTTGGTTGAGGTCACAAATAATTTTGGCTTCTCTAAGATAAGAAAGTTAGTTCAAATCTCCGGAAAACAAATAAAAAGACTGCCTAACTCTTATGTAATTATATATAGTGAATAAAAATCAATTTTATAAGCAATTTAAGTTGGTCAAAATTATAAAAATACCTCGTTATCTAAGAAAAGAGTAATAGTACTTAGTTATTAATTTATGTGTAACTGTAATAAATTGAAATAAGTGAAGGTTGACATTCAAAACGGCGCAGGGACCATATCAATTTGTAAAAATAATTAGGTTTGCTGCATTAGTGGGGGAGGAAAAATCTGAAAAGAAAGGTGGGATCCAGAGAGAGGTGAGACCTGGTTGAAGAAAAAAAAAATGGAAAAGAATAATAGAGCTATAAAGATGAATCTTGAAAGCCCTTTTAAGGTAAAAATGGGCCCTTATATAAATCATTAGAACAAGCACTCAATCTCATTCAATGTCCATTCGCCTTAAAGCAGCAATCCCAAACAAGAGGCAAACAATTTATAAAGGACTAAGGGTATTTACATTTTTTCAAAAGTCATCCTACACTGCAACAATAATCATAGCTTATTTGCGGGAAGTCAAAATTTTGTTGTTTCGTCTACATACCCTTGGAAGAAAAATGGAAATCCTATGTGTCTGTGTCTATGTTATACCTCTCACATGTTCTCAACAGAGTTTGATTTTGTTTTCTACAGCCATCAATGAACAATACCTACATCAACGTGTAAGCTGAAGGGGGGTTTGTTTTGTTCAACCTAAACCATGATGATGGATTACAAGGAATGGGGTGCGTTTGTTTGTTTGTTTGTTTTTTTAATATACAAGAAAAGTTTTTTTTTTTAAAGAAAAAATACCTTTAAAATTTGTGTGATCTGTTTCGATAGTTCTTAAAAAATTAGAATAAACAATAATTAGTTTTTTTTAAAAAAAATAATTTTGATATATTATTAATATAAAATATTTTATACAGTTAATCAATTATAATATCATATATATGACATTTAGGGTAATTATTATATAAATTAAATATTTTTAGTGATATAATAATATATAATTAAATATCTATGCATAAAACTTTTAAACTAGCAATGCATCAAAATTGACTCTCATTCAAAAAATGGATCATTTCGGTCTCAACTTAGGGAAAGGGCAGTGCACAGTTACAGAGAGCTATCAAGAGACCTTCCTCTAGGGAACAAAGGGAAAGCCTCTGGAGGAGGATGGCTGAAAAGAGGCCCGGGAGGAGAAATACTTGAATAGTTTTGGAGCATTATGTAACTGTGTTTATAATCAATAATATAATAATATTTTACATAAAAATTTAAATTAGTAGTGGATCTTATATTAAAATATCATTATATTATTGAATGTAAATACAATTATTTAGTGTTTCAGGACCACTCAAGTATTTTCCTTAATTGGGGCTAGTGTAAATAGTATATAGTATAAAAGTGAACTTGCTTTAATACTACATTTCCATGGTATTTAAAGGATAAAGTCCTATTAATGCCAAGTAAAAGTTATGACATTATGGATAGGAGAGACATTAAGCTTGAATTCTTTTTTTTTTTTATTTGTCATTTTGTTGGGAGGGTAGATGGGGGTAGGGCAGGAAATCGAACCTGTGATTCCCAACTTACTCCCGGATGCACTGATATAGAGGCAACATCATAGGCCATTTGAGCTACGCCTCTTGTGCTATTAAGCTTGAATACTAAGGGGAACTAGAAAGGGGATCTGCGACACTAAGGATGATTAGGTCTGAGAAACATCCCCAATATTGGGCCAAATGATCAATCGATAGCCCTCTTGACTAGAGCTCGGAGAGCAAAAGGGCACAAGCGAGAGGTCAAACTTTTTGTTTGATTGACCGACCAGTACATAGATAAAAGCTGCTACTACATCTGCTTTTTATCTTAAAACTATACATTGTTTATTACAAACACATTATTTTACATTTACATATTCTGCATCATCTAATTACAAATAGTTTTACTAAGACTTATAATTTAAAAGCCACTAAAATGAAGTAATAGTGAGGAGATTGGATAACTTGTATGATATTATAAGTTTAAAATTCATTGCTATCAATGTACCAACTTTTATATCCAAAATGAGTGTCATTTTTTATTTATTTATTTTTTGGGTTAAAACAGAACATGAAGGACCTTCTACATTTGTACTTGATAAATATATTCTTGCCAATAGAAGAACATAGTTTAATGACAAAAGGGTCGGTTGAATAATGCTTAATCAATAATTGCTTTCAAACAAAAAATCACAACCATCTCGTGTGAGTTATTGATTTTTGGCAAGTTAGCAATATAGTAAAGTATCGAAAATTATGATTTATAAGATAGATTCAATTTTACCGCGCACTTTTCAAAAGATTTTGTCTCACCGCACGCAACTTACTTACACGATATATATATATATATATATATATATATATATATATGAGCGAATCATATAAGAGGAGTAGTTAATTATGAGAGTGATAGGAATAAATATTTATTATTAGATCTTATATAAATGGTTAAGATTAAAATATAAAATCACATGATTTTTTTAAGTGATCATATAATCTTTAAATAATTTTAAATCTTGACCATTTATATATGATTATATGGCCCAAATTTATTTTTCTCACTTTCATAATAAATTACTCTTCTCATGTGAATGTTTTATATATATACATAAAATGCTAATACGAGACCATCACCTAAGAATCTCAAAAAATTATTATCACCTAAATTTTCTATAAATAAGAAAGTTCACTCTCAAAAATAGGTACGTATCCTTTATCCAGATAATTGATATATCTTACTCTAACTAATTTAATCGTTATAATCCTCGCAGGTATCACCTTTTTTTTGGCCATGGGATTCAACTTTCCCTCCAATCATCATCGTGCGCAGCGGTATGAGGAGTCCCCGTCTCAATTCGAAGAGCCTATTTTTTAGAATCCACCAAGCTACTATATATATATATATCATACAGGAACTATTCAAACTTTGTAAATATTCTAACCCAATTTCTAATTTCTATAGTGCCCATTTGGTTATACTTTTACGAGATTCAGAAGATCTTTTATTAGAATGAGAATAAAAATACATAATAATTTATATATTTGGATATATTAATACCTTTTTTAGAAGACTTTTTAAAATTTCAAAAGAACTTTTGGGAGAAATATTTTTAAAGTTATTTTTTATTTTAAAAAAATACCTTTTAAAAAGAAATTTTATTATTATTCTCATATTAATAACTAAAAATAATTTTACTTTATTTTATCTAAATAAAATTTATTTTTCTAAACTTATTTTTAATATATTCAAATCAAATAAAAATTATTTTTTTAAAAATAATTTATCTAAAAAAATCTTCCTTTAAAAAAAAATTTTTCAAAAAATTTTTTCACAAAAATTAAACCAAATATACCGAAAATCATTATACATAATAACTTGATGAAGATAATACCGAAATCAGAACCTACTTTTCGATATATAAAAATATAGTACCATTTTACCGACCCTACTTTATCAAATAAACTAATATAGTAATATGCCAAGTACCTGCTCAACTGGCAGTTACTTCAGTAGTAGACTGTTTACTTCACCAAACTGCAGGGTGATTGATTAATGTTCCAAAGCAGAGGGCTTCAAGTACACGGAGGATATGAAATGGGATTCTAAAGGGAAACGTGAGATTCTTGATTCTTCATTCAAGTAGTCAAGTGGCATCAGCTATGTGCGTGACTATGACAAATTGACAATGCAGTATAAGTTGTGTTTTTATTTTCATGTTAATTAAATTCGAATATTTTTTCTTTGAAAAATAATCACAAACGCTGGTGTCAGAATCAAGGGCAATGTCAGTGCATAAAATTCTACAATCTTTGAAACAAAGGGTTCCAGCAAATTTTCTAAAAAGCCGTGCCCTTTGACAATTCACTTACATTCATAATAAAAATACTAGGGGCAATTACATAGGGCTAATGGAATATGTCATGGTCTTAGAACAATGGAAGAAGACACAAACAATTTCACAGATTACAAGATGATTTAGTTGTACATAATGGCATTGTCTAATGGGTCACATAGAAAATTGAGAGACTCTTAAAGAGGTACTAAATTAAGCACTACAAGAGGCTGGGAATATTGGGAAAAAATTGGTTAAATTATCAGAACAATTAAGCGGCCAAGAGAAATGTGAACCAGCAGAATGCTCAATTGGCTGGTTTAACATCTTGGATGTTACGGGCAATGCATCAATTTCAAATGAAAAATGTTAATTGGACATAATTAGTTGAGATATTGATTGATACTAAGATTTATGTATAAATAAATAAAAAATTTACATACATTACTGAAAAATTGGATAATAGCATGATTATTTATTATTATAATCATCCATCTCTTCAGTCATGTAATATATGTGAATTTCTCAGTTATTTATACATTAACCTCAAGTGTTCCAAAGAACTATGTCCAAATAACAGTAATCATTTCAAATAGCATGAGTTGGAATGACAGAGGCGAGCTCAATAGACCCATAATGAAGAAGCTCCTCAATCATTTGCTCTATGTGATCTTCTTCAAGAGGCTTGAACTGCTGAGGGGCAATCTCAGCTTTAACCTTCTTGACAACCCAATTGGCCTCTGATCCTTGCTCCTCATGTGGTCTCTTCTGTGACAAAATTGCATCAGTACTCTCATAACTTTCCACAGTGGAGTTATTGCTGCTTGTGGTTTTGGAGGAAACAATGTTTGGCACTGAATTATGCACCCTTTGATGCTCTTGTAAAGATTGCCTAGTCATTTGCAACGAAGCCATGTAGCACCTGTGCAATTTAGCAGTCAAAGTTGCTGAGAGAAGCTTTGAAGAAGATGATGATGATTGAGACACATTTGGGTTGAAAGGGAAGTTTGTTCTTGCCCTTGCACCGCACATAAGCCTAGCTGCTTCATCATAGGCTCTAGCAGCATCCTCAGCTGTTTCAAAAGTACCAAGCCATATCCTTGTCTTCCTGCACAAAACAAGAAACATTTTTTTCATTCAACACAATTGAACACCCAAAAGTGGATGGTAGTGGTAAATTGCGATATTAGACTAATTTTATTGCCAGAATTTGAATTGTAGAGTCGTAACTTTGAAAAAGACTTTACCTAATCAGTACTCTAACACGAATTAAGTGGGCATATCATAAGATAAAATTTAGAAAAAACACAATAGAACTGAAGGCACATCAAAAGTGCATGGGGCTACGGAAGCTAAGGTGCACTTACAATATAGGGTGGCGAATCTCGGAGACCCAAGAACCCCAATGCCTTTGTCTCACACCTCGGTATCGCTGTTGTGGTCTTGCCATGTTAGGGAGAAAGAGAAAAGAAAACGTATTCTTTTTCAGAGAAAGTGTGCTTTTGTGAAAATGTGTTTATTTGAGCTTGAGTGGTACCAACTGGGTGGGCTTTTGTAGTTGGGATTTTGTTCACAAACATGGCGCTCTTTTTCTAAACAACCTGGCATCCAGTTAAACACAGGGGTCCCACAGGAATTTTAAGGTCTAAGCTTCTTTTTATAGGATTTTTCTTTGCTTAGACCATTAATTCACATTTATGCGAGTGTGCTTGGAATATTAGACTATGCTTATGCAAAAATGCCTACTTTTTCTGTCCCTCTCAGCTGTAATTTTGGCTACACTGCAAGTTGCAAGCCATGGTTATTGAATTAAGTATTTCAAATGGACAATTCACGTGTCTTTTGGTCTATGCTTGGTACTTTTGTTTTAAATACAGGCATATTTTTTATGTGCTATTGCTTGGGCAATTATAATTAGCCATTATCTCAAAAGGATTGGTTGTAATAATAGCTAATTGTAATCTTACGGTGAAATTTAGAGTCGTCACTTTAAAGAAAGTTTTGTTTAATTATTATTTATGACCTAAAATTACATGAACAATTATTAAGAAAAAATCAAACAAATTAAGCTCCCCCTGTTTTTCTCCAAGACATATATCAAATCTATGGTCGCAATCTTATTGGTTCCTCTCATGTGAGTAGGGAGCAAATTGTCGATAATGACCGGTCTTTAGTCCCTCATGGCGTGAAGTTTGAAGTGCAATATCTTTGAACATATCATTATCAAATATATAAAACAACAACAGCCGCAAAGAAAGAAGATAAAAAAAAGGAGGCATTTTAATTGGAGCTTTCGAGTTAAACTTGGTGAAGTAATATCACATTTTAGACATTGGTCTGGACCATTTGGAGACCAAGACACCGATCATATGTTGCAAATTGTTGTGATCGGTAGTAAAACATAACAAACATCAATTTATAAATATTGTTTACCATTGCATTTTCTGTTTAAGAAATGCTAGCGACATGTCTCTCACATCTTCTTATATGTGAAAAATAAAATAAACCCAATTATAATTAAATAGTCAAAAGTATGAAAATGTAAAATACTATAGGTGAAAGTGCGTTTAGCATTATTATTTGTGCATCTATAAGTTAGTACCAAGGTACATGTTTTCATAATTGGGTCAATCCCAAGTTGGAACACACGAGTTAAAGTCAAAGATTCTTTGACCATCATAATTACCCTAAATATCAAATAATTCAATCAAATCTCTATTACTATTATTTTATCAGATTAGTAATCCATCAGAACAACAAAACCCTTTCTTCTATTCTTTATTTTGTGTGGGGGGTGGGGGCAAGTCGTAAAGTATTCCTACTTGGGAGAAGCTATAAACAATTATATATATTTGGCTTTTGTATTAAACAAGATCTCTGAATTTTACTAGTGAAATGTCCGTCATAAAGCTTTTATTCATCGGCAAGCAAATTGTAGAATACAACACACGGTTAAAGCATTCAGCAACTGCAATTGGCATGAAGTTGAGACTTTTGTTTTTTTGTATTGATTGCTTTTGAGTAGTATACAGCCTAGTGCTTAAGGATGGTTGAAAAGGCATATGGTGCTTTGTACGTGAGTAAGACATCAGCAGTGTTTCAGGATTTTGGTTGGTATGGCCATGATCAACTTGTAGCTAATATTCAGCTAGTTGATATGGGAGAAGAGTTTTTAAAAGAAGGCCTTTTAAAAGAATTATTTTTAAAAGAATAATTTTTATTTAATTTGAATATGTCAAAAGTAAGTTTAGGAAAATAAATTTTATTTAGATAGGATAAAGTAAAATTATTTTTAATTATTGATATGAGAGTAATAATAAGATTCATTTTTAAAAGATATTTTTTAAAAATAAAAAGTAACTTTAAGATATTTCTCTCAAAAAATATTTTAGAATTTCAAAAAATCTGCTAAAAAAGGTCTTTACATATCAAACATATTAGTTACTATATATTTTCATTCTTATTTCAATAAAAAGTTTTTTAGATCTTTCGGAAATATAGCCAAACTGGCACTCAGTTCATGTACCTTTAAGACTTGGAGTTTAATTTTTAGGTTTTTCTTATTGGAAGGTAATTTGTAAATATTCGATAAATTTAAAGACATATTTTAGCTCTAGACCGTAACATATCTTAACTCTAAATTAAAATAAACCTTTTTTTCAACTTAAACTTTTGTCAATTACAAAAGAAGAATAAAACAAAATAAAAACTTGTAGCTACTATGCATTCACGTGCCAGGAGAGTTCATCCACCATGCCACAGTTTAATTGAACTAAACCTATAAAAAAGAATCTTACCCTTTTATATATATATAGTGTGTGTGTATTAAATTTTTAAGGGTAATTTTCTGAAAACCTATTCAAATCGAAAAACAAATTCACTAGGTTAATTACAAAAACGCTTCTCCCTTCACTCTTTATGCAGAAAATGGGTGTATTTATTTATTTTTAATAAGAAAAATATCTTTTATAAAAAAAATACTTTTAATTTGTGTAGACAGTTTAAATAAACTTTTTAAAAAATAAAGTCAGAAAATACTCAATTTTTTGCTATATATATATATATGTAGTAAATTTTTAAGGGTAATTTTCTGACAAAAATTTTAAAACCTATTCAAATCGAAAAAAAAAATCACTAGGTTAATTACAAAAATGCTTCTCCCTTCACTCTTTATGCAGAAAATGGGTGTATTTATTTATTTTTAATAAGAAAAATATCTTTTATTAAAAAAAGTACTTTTTAATTGGTGTAGACAGTTTTAATAAACTTTTTAAAAAATAAAGTCAGAAAATACTCAATTTTTTGCTACTTTTTAGATGCAAGTAGGAGTTACTTCTTATAAAAGTACCATTTTAACTTACTTTGTTAAAAATTTATCCTCTTATTTAGTGTGCTGGCTAGCTTATTTACATTTCATTTTGTTGCAGAGAGCAGCCCTGTTATGTGTTTTACAGTAAACTTTTCTTGTGTTAATTCGTCAAATGGAAAAGTTAATTTCGGTCACTCTCATTTCATATGTCACATAAGCTAAACTGCTAATGTAGAATTTTTTATATGTGAAAAAAGTAAATGGGGTCCATTCTGCAGACCTCAGAGGATGGCGCTCTGCTGTGCCACATGTACCTAATTAAGACAATCCAGCGGTTGTTAATGATGTGCAATTTATTTCTTGGTGAAAGAATCACTTCTTTTTTTATTACTTAAAAAAAATCACTTTTATTGAAAAACAATTTTTTTTACTTTTTAGCTCCATTTATGTTGGTTTAGAAAGCTGCCTAACTGTGGATTGAAAGATAAGCTAAACTTTGTTTTTGGTATAGTTTTGCTTTTTGTTTTTTCTTAATTAGATGTGATGCGAAAAGAAGAATGAAGTTACCAGTCAGAAACAAAGGAGATATAAAAGACAAGAAAAAAAGAATAGAAGAGAGACGAGAGACAAGAAAACAAGCAGCATGTATGTATGTCATGGATTGAAAGATCTGGGGCTCTATCAACATTCCTATATATGTCTCTCTATTTCTTTCTTCTTTTTTTTTTCTAATTTTAACAAAAAGATGGAATTTTTTTGGGTTCCAGCTAACATCAAATTAACCTACATGCACAAAAGGTCAAGAAAGTGACATTAATATAAACTAACTAATTAGGACCCAGCCATACATATCATACGCGTGAAGTGGGTCCAAAAACATAACATGGGTGATGAGAGCAAAATTTCTATGCCATATGTTTCTCTTCATGCGTGTTTGAGAATTAACCTGCACCTTCCATAGTATGTTGCACTCATCTTGCGTTCATGAGGCACCCTAGCCCATGTCATATTTTTTCCAAATTGAAATTTATTTTACCATAATACCCTCATTACTGTCTCCACTTACCTCATAAAATGATTATATAATATCTTTTTGGTAATTATACCTTTAAAAGTATTTTTATTTTATCATATTTAAACAAAAATTATTCTTTTAAATTTATTTTTAATATATTTAAATCAAATAAAAATTAATTTTTTTAAAAATAATTTCTCTAAAAAAATTTATTCAACTTAACTATTTAAAAAATAATTCTCCTAAAAATTAAACTAAATATATACTATATAAACTTATGAAGTATTGATATAAATATGAGATATGACACGGATATGGAAATACGATAATATTTAAAAATTATAAGATATGATACAACTATAATATGACATATGAAATTAGTAAGAGATTAATCTAAAACATAAATCTTAAATTAGAATAGAGAAATAATAATTTAAATATTAATATAAATTTTTATAAATATATTAAAATATATTTATTTTATTGATTATTCTAAAATTTTTATTTATATAAATATAAAAATATCAAAAAAATAAAGTAAAAATTTTTAAATTATAATTAAAAATATATAAAAGTATCTAATATAACACGTATCGAATATAGATACGATGACTATTTTCAAATATTCATGTGACTGAAATACTTTTCTTGGATCTAAAGC
Organism: Pterocarpus macrocarpus; assembly: GCA_031439585.1. Taxonomy (NCBI): domain Eukaryota; kingdom Viridiplantae; phylum Streptophyta; class Magnoliopsida; order Fabales; family Fabaceae; genus Pterocarpus; species Pterocarpus macrocarpus. The sequence continues at coordinate 38,635,829 of CM062514.1, forward strand.
AAAGTAGAAGTTTTCAATTTTTTGACCACAGGGGGTCTTATATATACATACTCTTTTTACAAAGAAACAAATGAGATTGACAACTACTTCACACCTATAAATTCAGTGAAACACAATTTTCATTATATATGAATGAAACAGGCTGGAAATTTGATTCGCTAGTTGATGTGCTAGCTGACCATATATGTTGTCTTGCTTCTTATTCACAAATATTAACTGTCTAAGGGAGAAATTAATTTCGTCAAAAAGTTTAGATAAACATGCATGTTCTTCAGCTTAGTGAGCCTCGACGCGGTTTTGTGTAGCCTACAAAAGTAACAAAATGAAAGGCGAATCATGACATACATGATGTGACAATGATAGATATGTTCTTGTTGACTTCTAACGCTCCACAGACCGCAGTACGCGGGATTTTGCCTATCCTACGCTGCCCATCTAGTCCTTTCAATTTCTGAGCTATATGCCAGTGAAAAAGATTAATGCAACGTCCATGCGCATGTTACTATTTTGTCTCCTTCAGCAGTAGCGTGTGTTTGCAGATATATTAGAATTCTGTTTCTGTACCAAACATTGTTTTTCTTCTTTTGTCTTGCCCAAACATTTTATCAGACACTCGCAGGGACGGTCCAACAGCTTCAGTATTCGGAAAATAGATTACCCCATATATAAATTTTACATGATATTATTATTATATATAAATTTTTATTGTTGATTTGGAAAAGTAGGTCTTAGTCTAATTTTTACAAAATAATATAATTAAAAGTAAAAGTTTACAAATAATAATGTTAGGTGAGACTTTTACATTAGAGAATTTATTTTCTAATACATGCCGTACATATTTTTGTTTACTAGCTTCTTCTTTATTTTGATTTTGATTGAGAGTTGAGAACCTCACCTGTGTTAAGGAGTTGATGTCCCTGATTTCTTGCATATATCAATAGGTTTGTACATTTGTTACGTTTCAACTTTTTAAAAAAATGGTTATAATATTTAAATTTTATATATAATTAAAAAATTATCTAAATATATAAAATGTTATTTTTTAATAAAAAAGTTATTTTTAACCCAAAAAAATCACCAACAGACACACCTTCTATTTCATTGTTGAAATTTCATTTGCACCGTACTGACTTGATTCTTGAAGTTAAAACTTTCGATTTTTGTTTTATACTTTTCCCTCTAGCGTTCCTCCCACAAATAATGAGTGTGACACTAATTTTTTCACTTGGACATATGATAGCTATGTTGTATAGATATGGGTATGAGTATCTAGTATGATATGAGTACGGTAGAAGGATACAATATTTTTGAAAGAAAATCAAGATACTGATAGGTCAGGATACGATACATTAAATATATACAATTTCATATAATATAATATAAATATATAAATTAAACATAAAATTATTATAAAAAATCATAAAATCTGTTATTTTAAATATTCAATGGGGTATATATGCATAATAAAATGCATCTATTTATTTTTTTGTCATAGAACTTCTCTTGATGTTAGTATAAAAATTCAAAAAAAAAAGTTAAAAAAAACTTGTAAAATATAACTAGGGATATTTAGAAGTATCAGTCAAATATCTAATACGATAAGTATTCAGCAAGGTACAGCATAATTACGGCAACTATTTTAAAGCATCCGTATTTCATAGTCTAATAGCATAACCCTGGTCACATGTATTTCGAGATTTCAAACTTTTACATTACAGGTAAAATCAATGACGAAGGGATAAATTTATGCTAATGTGGCAAGAAAAATCAGGCAATATATTTCTCTTTAGTGTGCATATTGTTGGACCTTGTATATGGGCTTATCATAATGCATCCATTTTATGTTCCTATTTATACAAAGGAAGACACCTTTATTTTTAACTACCTTAGTGCATGCAGTTATCCCATTGACACTGAGACACGAGCAAACTCTCGTGAAATAGAAATAGTTCTTAGTACCAACAAAAAAAAGAAATAGTTCTTTTTTCCTCATCGAAAATGATTATGATCGCTTTTAATGATTCAATTATAGGATCCCTATCCTTATTCTTTCTAGGGATTCTGTCCCTTAATCTTTTATGTTATGCATGTCATAATTTAGTATTAAATTGAATGAGAAATGTCAGATTATTAAATTTTAATTTTGAATCTAAAATTTCAATAACCAATTTAGCCACATCTGGTGATTGTTTAGTTTATTTATTTTTTTTTTTTTGGCGGGCGTTGGGGAAAGAGGGACGTTCCTAACCTCTACCCGGGTGCACTTTTTTAAAGGCAGACATATTCTCTGCTCGATTAGTGCCTCAAGCACGTTTAGCTGATGTTTTAATTCACTTAAGATTGATAATTTTTATTATAATTAGGTATAATAATAGGTCAGTTACATTTCCAGAAAAAGGATCAAATTCGAATATTGAAAAAGCTAATTTTTAAAAGAACTTCTCAATTGCAGCTATATTTAAGAGATTAGTCTTATCACTAAAATACCTGTATAGAGATACCCCGACCAAAGATTAAAAAGAAAAATTAATTTTTAAAACAATCTACCCTACTGCATTGCATAAAGGGCAAATGTACTAGAGAAACTATTTTTGTCCCTAAGGCAGTTACTAGTTAGTCAAGGTGAAGCACATGCTTAAAGTACTGTGAAACTGCATAGTGCTACGACTATCTAAACCACAATCAAACCGGTTGGCCTGAATTAAATAATGTTTCTGTACTTATCTTCTACATGTCAAAGCTCACCATAAAGTTAACAGATAATTACAAATTAAGTAGCTACTTTCTTAGCATGTAAAACGAAATTAATTAATAAGGCTTTGAATTGCCTATAGAAACTGTCTATTCAAATATCCTAAGTAGATTTTGGTAACAGTAACGAACTATGAAGCATGTTCAAATGACATATTCTGCGAGATGACAGCACGCAAATGGCTTTGCGTAAACGGGAAAATATTTGAAACTAGGACTAGTAGCGATAATTAAGGAAAGCACCAAGACTATTGAGTATTAAGGGAGAAAAAAAAGGGGAGAAATTCTTGTATAAATCCAGTGCACCCAAATCAAGCGTATTATGTTAATAAATTATTGACATATGATTAATTATTAGTTAATTGGTATATTTATTTAATAATTAATTACAATAATCAATGATATATAATAATTTATTTATTGATTTCATACACTTAACTTGAATGTAATATGATGTGGATTTGAATTTATATGAGAATTTCTAAGCTACAAACAACCTATGAGCTATGGCCATGTGATCGGGAATATTTTCGAGTGAGGGGATAACGCTCCAATTTAGGACAGAGAAAGTTTTTAAATTTAGAAATTATTTATAAAAAATTTATATTTATCTTATTTTAAAAAATTAAATAAGAGTTTAAATATATAATTTATCAAATATGAGACCTTAGCTTGCTCTATTCAAGCCAACCTTTGCCATGTGACTTATCCAGAGATAAATAGAAGTCTCTCGCGTCAACTTTAATTGCTGGTCAATTGTTCAAATAAATGCAATTGAATTGAGTATTGAGTATTGAGTATGGACATTGATTATTGGAATTGAAAATCTAATTAATAATAAATAAGAAGAGAAACAACGCTTATTGATGGTGCGAGTGACTAATTTATCTTCAATATTCTGGCGTTGATGCGACAGAACTGATGAATCTAAATAGTATTGCAGAACCAAAAGCAGTCTGCAGCCTCTAAGTGCAACCATGTCTTTTCGTTTGGTCAAAGTGCCATCATGAAGACCGCAAGGCGTGACTTAGCAAATTGAATGTTAACTGGACAAATTGTACCTGCATTATTTAACTATTTAGCCCATCAATAATTTGGATTAAGATTATAATACACTTTATTAATTCAAGCATAAGTATATTTTTATTTTGTTTACTTAAAAAAATAAATTCACTTTTTCAAAAATAAATTATGCTATCAAAATTTAGTGCATGTTAAGGGAACCTATTTATTTATCCAAAATAGCTTTTTATTTTTTTAAGAAAATTGTTTTCGATATAAACTGATGTCTTTGATTAATACAGATAAAATTTATTATATTCTTCAATTTATTTTATATATATTAAAAATAGATTTTCAATATAATATGACATATTTGGTAAATATAGATAAAATTTATTATACTCTTCAATTTATTTTATATTTATTAAAAACAACTTTTTTCAAAAGTATTATTTTGTAAATTTTTAATTATAAATAGAAATTGATTATTTTATAATTATAATATTTTTATCAAATTAATTTTAAAGACTAAATATAATATAATATAAACAAATTATTTCACACCATTTTTAATAATTTACCTTATAAAAGAAATTTTTTATTCAATTCAAACAAAATACCTTACTTGAAATTTACTTTGAAGTTAATACATTTAAACATAAAATCGATTTTCATGTAATCAATTATAAAAAAGTTGATTATACTTATAATTAATTAGTAAAATAATTTTAATCTCAATGCTAATCCATACATACCCTTAACATGATCATATCTCATTTCAATGTAAATTACATATTACTTGAGATATTCTTACTTTGAATTAATTCAATTTTAAAGAAGGCATCAGAGATTGGATATAGTGGTAAACAAATTGTTCTCTTAGGTAAAAAATTTAAGGCTCAAATCATAACGAAGATACCTGTTGGAAATGTCTTTTACTTTATGTTTGGATATTTTTTCAATAATAGAATGTAATGGAATTGATAGGAATTGACTAGAAAGAGAAACGAAAGAATAGAACAAAGTTATCTTCCTTTTTGTTTGGGAGATTAATAATGAAATAGATCAAAATTTCATTGATTTTGTTTGAAACATATGTTATAAAAAAATGAAATGAAATATTTATATTGTTTAGAGGTCATAATTTTTAGTTTCCTTTTTTCCCTCCATTTCACCCCAATTTTGAGGAGAATAAAAAAAAAAATTGGGAGAGGGGTTGGAGAGGGGGGGGGGGGGAACTTTAATTTGAGGGTAAAAAAAGGGGGAATAATTACCCCTAGGTTCCTTTTCATTCCCATGTATAATTAAACTATCAAATAAAGGAACAGACTTCCTTTTTCTTCATTTCCTTTTTGTTTCCTCTATCACTTGTCATCTAAATATATTATTCGTCACAACACCATACCTTAAAATCATTAAATAACAAAAGTTCAATTTTGATGGAAAAAAAAAGTTATCCAAACTAAATTAATTGGTCTTCTTGTATTAGAAGCCAACTGATTAATTTGTTTGTAAGTGGAGGATTAAAAGAAATAGAACATGATTGGTTTGGTTCATTTATTTAATCGGTTTTTTGATCAACATGTTTTTTAAAATGAGTTAATCTAACTTCACTTTTCACTTTCCATATCTTAATTAACAACTAATATTCTAAATTTCAATTAAAAATATTATTAAATAGTTATAAACAACAAATTGGCTCGAAGCTTTCTGTAAAAACAATATTATGGGAATGAAATTTTATCATTTGTAAATATGTAAATTATAAAAAAATATAAATAATAATATAATTTTGGTATCTTAACGTAAATAAAAAAGACCAAAGCAAATTGATCAGTTTTCATTAAAATGGGAACCAACTAAAACGGTAAAGTGATAAGTTTCTATTCGATTTTTACTTTTTTAGTTCAGTGTTTTTTCAATTAAAAACAATTATTTTTTGGTTTTTCCAACAAACGGTGGGTTACATTAATTTTTTGGGGAGGTAATAGCGGGTTTGATTATGAAAAAATCTCACTTTTCATCCGGAGTGAGAGGCCTCCTTTGTTTGCTCTAGGCCCAATATTGAACCCATCAAGACCACCTGAATGGGCTTCTCAGCCATAAAAGGTCAATAACATCCTTGTTTCTGGAAATTCTGGCTTGAAGCTGAGCAAAAAGAGTTAGGGCTCCTAAAGTGTTCAAACTCGTTAGTGTTGCACCGACTGGAAAAAAAAGCTCTCGTTGAAGCTTCCAAAACCATTGACCAAAAAACAAAAAAAAACTTCCAAAACTAACCTCAAAAAATGAAAAATAAATTGACTAAGTTTAGGGAAGGAAAGTATCAGACGAAGTATAGAAGTTGAACTATAATTCTATAAAGCACTCTGATATTTAAGTTAATTATTGTCTACACCAAAAGGTTGAGAGGGTTGAAATTGTAGAAACCTTGAGGCCTTTACGCCTTATATAGCGGAGCATATAGTGAGTTAGTTTGGGGTAGGATATGTAAGATCAATTATGTGATTATGAAAAGAAGAAAAGGTTAAATTAATTAGTTGGTCTCTAGAGTTTTGGCGCATTTTTAAATAAGACTCTATACTTTAAAAATTTTTAATTGAGTCCTTATATTTTAAAAACTTCATAATTGAGCCCCTACAATAATCTAGTAATTCATTATCCACTATATCATACACATGTGGTTGTCAAACATGCTCCGTACTTTTACGCCTTATTTACCAAATAGCTTTCAATTAAATTTACTAATGTCAAGGTTCTTGTCTAATTTTTGCATATAACAAATTTTCTTCCTAAATTTCTTTTCATAAATGCTCTAAAAATAATTAAAAATAATGATATTTAGATTTTATGCATATTATGTTCTTTCTTTTATTTTTCATTTTCGTTCAGCTCACTAAATTATTAATACTACAACATGACCAACGGTCATATGTGTACGGTGTAACAAAAAAATAGATGATTAACTCTTGGTAGAGACTCATATGCAGATCATTTAGAGCACCAAGATTGTTCCTTCCATTTTCTTGACCCTCGATTTCACTTCGCTTGACCATAGGATTTGTTCGTCCATAGTTTGCCAATTTTACTATGACCATGCAATTCCTAATGATCATGCCATCTAATCTCTGAGTAGCTCCTATTGCTTCATGTCTTTTTACATACCTCACAAAGCCAGCAAGTCTGAATGCCTTCATTTTTTCAATTATAAGATAAGACAAGAAGACATCCCTTACCACACACCATGCTTAAAAATTTGCCATAACCAAGCTTTTAGTCATGGGTTTTGGGAGGTTATCCACGAACCAAGATATACTATCATTCTCCTTATGCATCCATGGTAGACCTGTATATGATGATACGAGGTTGCCATTTTGCCTTTCATCCCTGACACGATGACCATCTCCTTGTCTTCCTTCACATCTAACTTCACAGTCACCTTTCTTCCATTCTGCACGCGTGATCTCATATCCGCCACTTTGCCTTCCTTCCATTTACTTTACCATGCATGTAAATGGAGGGAGTAAAAAATAAAAATAAAAATTTAAGACTGAGTTTGTCTCTAAGAAGGGCACTTCCTTCTCTAGTTCTTGCAAGCTGCACACCTTCCAGAAATCATGATTTCAAGCCCTTTAAAAGCAATCCAAATAGAATCTCTTGTACCCCATAAAGACTTCTTCTTTTTAATATTTTTGCTTTTGGTAAGAAGAAGGAAATCTTCATAAAATTTAGTTTATAGTAGAGTATTTGTTTTGTAAATTCCATATTATCCACAAATCATAAACTATAATATTATGTATTATGACTTCTATAGGTATTGGTCCTTTATCGTGTGGTAATTTGGTGATTCTAACTTTTAATGTAGAATCATCAATTCTTTTATACACTTTTTTTTTTTTGGCAGGCACAGACCAAATTAATAATCAACTAGTGTTTAAAGAGATGAATAATAAGCCACAACTTAGACATGTGAATGATCAACCATCATTATAAAGATGGCCACTGCTTGGATACATGAGAGTTAATGTTATTTGGTAGTTGCAATTCTACTAATATATTGATGTTATTGAACAAGGAGGGATTGCTTCTATAATTATTAGGTTTTATTTTGTTTTACCATTTCTTATTTTTATTTGGAAGGATTTTGTTTGCTAAAGGAAATATTTGAATTGATTTTTTCATTATATTATAGTTCTTCAAAGAATATTGCACTTTTCATTACTAAGCATATCAAAACTTGAATTGCGCAAAAAGTCTTTTCAATGTATTAGATTTTCAAACAATACAACAACGTAAATACAATTAGAATTTGAGCAAGATATATGCTCAGAATTCTAGTGTAAGTATTATATTACTCTACAACAATTTATAAAGCACTTCAATTTGGGCTCGACTGGTTATGGCCGAAAGAGAACAACTTTGGTTCCATAGTGATTGGAAGTACTTAATGGCATTGTTACTTGCAACGAGTTCAAGACTAGATATCTTGAAAAACGGTCGTGAGGGGGTACTTAAAATTCTTAATGCTTTTGCCAGAAATGTGGTGAAGAATCCATTTACCTTTTTCCTGCATCAAGATTAACACTACTTAGTTTTACTTAGTCCTCTCTAGATATGAGCACAAATAGACCCTTGTCATGCACAAGGAAGACATGAGTAAGGTGTTAGAATTTTCTAGGTTAGGGTTTCTATTGGCTGGTGAACTTTTTAATTTAATAAAGATGGATTGAATAGATAACTTGATTATTAACTGGAAATCCATATAATTGTTAAGTGATTTGTTATGGATTTGTGATTTATCATATATTATTGGGTTTGGGCTCAATGATAAGTATGTTGGAGGGTGTAGAGACTCAAGATAACCTAGATCTTTGATGGATGAAACTAGAGTACTATATATATTCATATTATAAGCAGGATTCCCATTGTAGTCTTAGCACTCTTGACGGCTACTACTCCATTGATGTGGCCCTCTGAAAGAGAAAGAAATAGCCTTTGTGCCTAACGTATGCATGTGTATATATTTTCTTTTTATGATAGGATATATAGATGATGTTCCTTGGTAATATGGCTTTGATAAGTATGCATTATTATTGATTTATATTTCTATTATATTGGTATTCTAAATTTCTAGTATAGATTCTATAAATCTTATATAAGGATCATAATGGGTGTCATGACTGGAATCACAAGACATCTCCTCCATTGCCAGCTTTCCTAAATGTTTGTTTTTACTCATGACATCACCTTATTGGAAGAGAGGAGTCATCATGGGCTCAATCTGGAGGCATAATAAATGCATTTGATGTTTACAAGGATTGGTGTAATCGCAAAAGAGATATTACTCAGCTATGTTGTCTTCCACTATGGGGATTACTGCAATTATACTTTGATGCACTACGATTTTTATATTTGAAAAGCTTTTGCACATTGAATTACTTCTATCCCAAAACAAATTGCTGTTCTATTTGATTTTGAGCAATTTATCAATTTTTTTTTGTACTTGTTATGTAGCACGTTCTTGTTTTCCCCTGTTAAATATGTAGTTACACATTATCAAATTAAAAGATCAATTCTAGAATCTATAAATTGTTAGAATATATTGTCCGAAGCAGCATAAAAAAGAATATATTGTCCGAAGATGTCAAAGACTCTTTCGAATATATAAGACGATTTCAAAATAAAATTTTTGTCTCTCTCTCTCTCTCTCGTGTTTTCATGTTTTCCTGTTTAGTATCAAACATGTCTTGTGTTCTCCATGTTGTGTTGCTTGCGACCAGTGCACATAATGCAATTTCTTATTTTTTTTACTACATAATGCAATTTGTTGAAGAGGTTTAGTTCTGCATTTAGGCTTATAAAATGGTTGTTTGCTTCATGTTATTATTTTAGTTCTTGTGATGGATTTGCATGTTTTGAAAGCTAACTTCTCACAAGAGTATTTTGTTATGAAGAGGAGTTTAGTAGCTTACATCTTCAAGCTACCTCACCTTGTAGTGATGGCTGTGGTAGGACATATGCTTGTTAAGATTGTATCATATATCTCAGCTTGGGAAAAGTTGGAACCACGTAATTTCTTGAATTACTAAACTTCAAATTTTCTCTAGTTCATTAAATTATTATGAACGTTTTATATTGGTGCATGGTGCAAGTAGGCCTCTGAATTGGTGAAAATGCCATTTGTAAATAAATTTTAGAGACCTCCTTGGGCTTTTGAAAATTAATCTGTAAATAATTGAAGATTTTAGTTATATTTTTTTTTATTAATATGGTGAATCTAATAAGATAATTTATAATGCATAAAAATTCTTTTACTAGACTCACTATTTATATAACTCAAATTCACAATTATTAATGTAGTTTCCCATATTTTCTTACAGACATATTCACCATTTACATAATGACAATTGCCGCTTATTTATACATGATTCCTCATATATCGAAAATGGTGTCTATCATCACTATATACAAATAATAGTACATTTTAAGAATCCTTTTTTTTATGTAGAAAATTAGGTTTTTCTCAGTTTGTTTAAAGGCCTTATTAAGAAGTATGCCTCTAAATAAAATTTTGGTCTAGGCTAGACTTTCATAAAGGTCAAGTTAAATCTTGAAATGAAAAAAAAAGCCTATGACAATAGATCAAGTTTAGGCTTCATGTTTAGAAAATAGGCTAAGCCTATTTAAGTCAAAGTTGGCTTGGCCTAACTTGAAAGGTCAAACCATTTGAAAGTTCAAAATCTGGTCTGACTTAACTTATATTTTTAAATTAGATAGTATTTGCGCACTGCACAGGGAAACAATTTTTAAAATTATTGTTTAATTTAAAGTTATTTAAATTTATTTAATATTTTATTTTATAAGGTAATAAATTATTTTTTATAATTTTATAATTTTATTTTTGAACATGTTTATTTTGTACATATATTGTTATTAGTTATTGCAAAATAATAAAAAAGAGTAAATTATTAGACACCCTTCCCCTAAAAGATATCTTTATTACACAACTCTTCCGTTTTTTTTCAAAACATATATTATATAGATATAAGATGAATTTTGTTAATGAGTTTAAATTTTTTTTAAAAGAAATTGCGAGTAATCTATTTGACAATTGGATTCACAACATAATTTTTTTTTGAAATAATTGAATACCAATAAAACAATGAATTAGTTGAAATAATGAAATATATAGAGATATAAAGATTTTGAAATTAATTAAATTAAAATTTGGATATTTCCTTTATTAGGTTAAAATTAACATAAATACATTAGTTGTGAATTAGATGGTAATTGTTACAACTATTTTAAATTGTAACAACGATATTTATGTATATTAAGATTATCTAATAATTGTGCATAATTATTTGTATTAAGAATTTTGAAATTAATCAAGATAAATTATAGATATTGTGTTTATCAAGTTTAATTTAATATAGATTGAACCAATATATAATTTTTGTTTTTTTTTTTTGACGGGTTGAACCAATGTACAATATAAGTATATTAAAATATTACAAAATGTTATAGAGTGTATCTCTAAAAAATAGTTGAAATCACTTAAATTGTCCTAAAAATTTTGATTTTGTCAAGTTTAAATTACCACATACAACTACATTTTTTTATAAATTAAATTAAATAATAGCATGATATTGGTTTTACTATATAAGACACCCCCCAAATAATGTCATAACATTAATTTTGTTAATAAGGTTAAGTTAAAACAATGAAAGTAATTTATTTGACAATTTGATTAGCCACATAAATTTTTTTGAAAAAATTAAAGATTTTGAGTATCCAATAAAATAATGAATTAGTTGAAATAATATAATATATAAAGATATAAAGATTTGAAACTAATTTAAATAAAATTTAGATGTTGCCTTCATTATGATAAATTTAGGTATTCCCAACTTTTATGAAATAAGCAATAAGTGATATGAATATTTCAAAGAAAATATATATACACTATTATTTTTGTTACATGAATAAATTAGTTTAAGTTAAAATTATTTTCTTCTCCACATAGTTGAAAGGCATAAATTAATGGAAAATTAAAAATTTTGGTTTTAGAAAAAAAAAAGACTGTCAATGAATAGGTGGAGAAGCCTAAAACCAGTATTGTAGCTATTTAATGCAAGTATTGAAAAAAATAAAAATAAAAAATATTTAATTAAAAGTATTAAATTGAAATATATGGTATTCAGAATATGAAAAGTCATAATATTATTTTAAGATACAGATATATAATATGATATGATATGATATGATGATATGAAGTGCAATCCATTTACTAACTATATTAAAAACAAAACCCCGACAATTTTTTTTCCTTACAAAAGGAAACAACAAAATTACAAAATTTTTAATTCTTTTGCTTTAAATTTTATTATTATTTTTATGATAAATTGGGATATAATAAAATTTTTCAAATAAAATAAGTAAATTAGAAAAATTTAATTTTTCCTTGACAAAAAAATTTCTTCTTCTACATATCTCTTAGGTATTGTTTAGATGGGAGGAAATTAATTGGAAGAAATGAGGGGGAAATGAAGGAAATTGGAAGGAAAAATATTATTTTCTTTTGTTTGGTTGTAAAGGGAAATGGGTAGGGAAAGATTGAATAGTAAAAAAAAAAACGTGAGCTCCACCTAATTTTTTTTTCTCCCTACACCTAGGTGGAAAATTGGGGGAGAAAGGGGCAACTTTTTATCATTCCAGCAATACCCTTGGTGTACCCCCTCTATAGCATCACATGTTTAACTCCAGAGAGGACCGCGCTTGCTCGTTGCATGTTGTCCCAGATGCGAAGGGTGCAGTCGCTGGAGGCGGAGGCAAAGACATCAATGTGGCGAGGGTTCCAGACAGTAGAGTAGACGCAATAAGAGTGCTCCTTGAAGGTTTGAAGGCTGGTGGGGCGAGAGGCAAAGTGGTGAATGGTGGTTGGTGGGGGAGTGGTGTGTGGCAATGGAGGTGGTGTAAAAGAGAGATTGAGAGAAAGAGAGCTATGAGAAAAATGGGGAGGTGAGATGATAAAGAAGGGAAGAAAAAAATCCACTGAGGATGATGAAAAAGGGTTCAAGGAGGTGTTTAGGATGCACAACCCCACTTAAGGTGTTGTATGATCCCTCCCCTCTTTTATTTCCTTCTTTTTTTTTTTTTTTTTCCTTCAATCAATACTTCTAAACACTCCATTTCAATTATTTTAATTCCTCCATCACTATATTATTAAAAATGAATAGAGAAAATACTCAAAGCACAAACTATGTAAAATTTTAAAATTTCTCTATTACCGGCATTTTATTCTAAACAAGTATTTTATTTTAAATAGAGTATTACATAAGTTTTGATTTTCTTTTGTACTATGTTAAGAGTTTAAATAATAAGTAAATAATATTTTTGGTATTGTTTAGTTTGTAAAACATATTTTTAAGTAATATTTTTGAAATATTAGATTAATTTAAAATAATTATTTTATTTTAAATAATTTTGAATAATTCATTTTTATTAATATTGGTTTGATTTAATAGATTATTATTATTTTAAACTTGTTAAATTAAAAATAGTGAAATTTTTTATTTGATATTAATTAATATAATTGTTAAATATAAATTAAAAATATAGACGTAAATGCTTTTATATAAATATAGAAGGTCAATTTTTATTATATTTATTTACATTATTTTGAGATAAATTTATGATAAAATTGCATTAACTTTTATATTTCCACTAATTTTTTACCAGACTCTATATTTATAGTTGAAATATCTTTTTATAATAAATCGACTTACTTTCTTTCCTCTCATTTTCTTTTCTTTACCAAACACAGTCTTAGTGCAATGGAGAACTCAAAGTTATGTTGTTCTATAAAAAATATTTGTGGGTTGGTTGGTTTTAATTGGGAAAATGTTTTTGTTTTTATTTTTGAGAAAACATTTTAATTGAAAAACTCTTTTTATTAATTTTAGAAAAAAACTAGCAAGCAAAATTATTTCTTTAGTATTTTTATCACAAAAATATTATTTTATTATTTTTATTGCAAAAATAAGTAAGAAGTAAAGAAAAGAGATGAAATAAGTGAATTAGATTTGTGTAGGTCAAAACTAAAAATCTCTATCTTGGTCAAGATGTAGAAAGAAATGTATTTGGATGTAGGTGAAAAAGATTACTACTCTTGAATAGCTTTTTATGTGGCAACAAGTGGGGCTGGTACTCACAAGGAAACTCTTGCATGGGCGCTCTGACACTCAAGTAAAGATTTATACTTTTGGCCTTAGTAAATATTTATATTAGGACAAGAGATAGTAGAGAAGATAATTTATAGAGATGATTCATAGAGTCGAGAAGATGTAACGTCTGAAAAAAAATCTTAATGTTTTTAATTGATTTATTCAGTTTTATCAAATAAGTGAGATTAATTGGCTAATTAGAAACTGATTAAGTATTTATTTAAAGCCAATTAAGTATCTATTAGAGGGATTAGAATTAGAATAGCAACATAGAAAGCCTCACAAAATTCTTCAAAATTGTTTTGCCGATTTGAAGAAAATCGATAAAGATTTGGTATTTTAAACGGTCATAACTGAATTAATAAAATTACACAACCAAAAACCCTAAATCCTATGACTCTTAACTTAGCCAACTTGCCCCAAAAAGTGCCACAAACTAGTCACAAAAGAGAAGAGAGTTAGCTGAATTTTCAGCCACAAACCCTCAATCAATTAGAATCACTTTTTCCAACCACCACCTTTATATCAAATTCATATAATTCCTTCTCCCTCCTATAAAAAATTTTGGCCTCCCTCTCTCCCTTACAGAACTCTCATCATTTCCTCTCATCTTCCTTCCTTTTCACTTCATTTCTCTTCCATTTTCAAGCTCCAAGCACCTCCAACATCAAAACTCTTCATCTAATCAAGCTATCTTTCTATCTAGAGGTAGGATTCTCTTGTTTTGATTGTTGTTCTTAGATTGGTGACTGTTTTTAATTCTCTTTCTACTTATGAAGATGATGTTGTATGATGTGTATGAGGTGATTTAAGGTTGATTTGGTATGGTTCTATTTTGTTTAGCTTGAAGTTTAAGTGAGAATCACTATAAATACCCAAAACAGAATCAGGATTTTCAAGAAAACCCTATGTTGTTCGTACCTGTGAGGTGTACAGACCATCATCCGGCCATTGAAATTTAAAGAGACTATTTTTAGATAAAACTAGACTTCTAGGGCTTTCTATAAATATAAATTATTAGGCCATTGGATAGGTACTGGAAGAGATATGAATTTTTGAAGTTTACCTAGAAATCTTATGTTTTGTTCTGGTCAGTACAGGTTGTGAAGGGTATAACACACCCTATATAACTCGAAATTGAGTGCAACCAATTTTGATAGGAGCTAACACATAGGGAAATATCCCAAAAAAATTTTAGGTTTAGATTCCAACTGAGTTACTCTCAGTAATTCATGAAAATTGTCCCAAGTCCCAATTGGGATAGAACAAGCCAGTGCAGGTTACCTAAATTCGTGAGCTCATAACTAGAGCTCCACTTGGTCAAATGAGATGGAACTTCTTGGAAATAAAATTTGGTTCAGTTATCTTCACAACAATATAGGTTTCATACAATTTCAACTAGTTTTCTATATTTAGTGAATTTTTAGTTTTTGGTAGGTAAATCTGTCTAATAACAGGACATACCTAGGTAAAATGTTAATAACTTGAGTTATATATATTAAAACTTAATGAAATTAAAGAGGTTAAAAATTAGACACATAAAACTTCAACATATCCAAAATTTAGGTATAAATTATGGCTTAATTTCTAAAAACGAGCAGAATTGAAGAAATTGGCAGGAATCCAACTTAAGTGCAAGAGTTGCAAGTTTTGTAATTATTGAAATTGTTGATGATAAACGATTGTTTAGTTGGTTGGCATTATTCACGAAAAAGCAGATTCGATCCGTTATACTGCCGAATTTTCGATAAAAGTTTATGAAATTATGGTGCTTATGTTATGAGAAATTTATGATATGATCGGTTATACAATTATGAATATTCAGCATGCAAGGATGTTTGATAGTAAATGTACAAGAATGTCTATGAACATGTTGTGGTGATATGATCATAATTATTCTTATGAGAGAATGCATAATTGCATATGAATGAAAGAAGAATATATGAGAATCTTTCACTTGGAGATAGTTATTTGGGTTCCTCATTGTGAAGGAAGTTAAAGCTATGAGATCCCTCTACCTTGGAGACACGTGGCCAAAATTAGATCCCTTCAAGACTAGAGGCATGTTCATCCCCTTATAGGTTAGTCTTGTGTGATGATGATCACGAGTTGAGCTCACTCCTAAATCAGACTACCCAAGGGCAGTAAAGATTAAAGACAAAGACACATGCATACAGACACCCTAGGGATGGCGATACGTAACGCCTAGGTGTGTGTCAAGTAAGGGAAGAAAAGAAAGTATAAGTGCATTCGCATGAATTCATGATAAGCCATTGCACATGATTAAGTAATGCTCTTATTACTATTATTATTATTATTATTGTTATTATTATGAAATATATCACTCACAATCTACTATGCATATGCTTTAATTTTTATTCTGTTTATCAAGTGTATGACTAAAATGAACTTTACTTCGGACAATATGATTTTCAAACTATAAAATTGAAAATATTTATATAACATGCTCACTTTTTTATAATAAACCGAAGCAGCTGAAGATAATGATGATGACACGGTTTATGATGAATTAATGAATCCTACTAAGAATTTATAATTCTCAATTCTATTTATATTTTCATGTTATTTCCAGATGGTTCAGGGAAAACTGAAGGTGATCACCGTAAACGGAGTTGACCAGAGATATTGATAACGACCAGAGAGTGCTGTTATACAAGGTTCGTTAACCACTTTTGAATGTGGTACTATAACTTAAGTATACTACTGTACTTGGGAGGGTGTTACAGAAGATGATTTCTATGGATGGTAATCCTTATATCTAAAAAGATGAACCTTTTACATAGAGCCTGACGAGTTGGTTGCTTTTCAAGAACAATCCATTCAGGATTTAATTTTTCTTTTACTAAGAATTTGATAACATAATGGAGGATTAACTTATATTATGAAGAATTTTAGAGAGGTTCAGTCCTTTTATTCCTTGGTATGAGGAGATTTAGGATTTAGTTCCCCTCTTACTAAGAATTAATCAATCTCAAGTTGGGTTTGAGAGAGATTTTATTCATTTATGTCCTAGTATGTGGTGATTTAGGATTTAGTTTTCCTCTTACTGATATTACAGAGGATTTGAGGGAAACATTATTTTGAGTAAACCTCCAAGTCAGTCCCTGATAATATTCTTAATGGATACATTGGTCCTTGACAAAAAATAATTGGTTATATGGTCTTTAACAATTGCAAAAGTTGGACGCCCATAGTCGCTTAGTCACTTGTGGCTAGTAAAAAGTCTGATGTAAAGTTAAAATTATGACTAAGACTTCTCTAATCTGATCCCATATGGCATCTTCTAAATATACAGTTTGCATAATTTTAAAAAACCCCTTCAAACACCATTTTGAAATGTTTTGGTAAATTAAAACAATGCATTTAGAGGTTTTTTTTTTTTTCATGTTATTCAAAACTGTGAATTTAGATGGTGAAATGAGGGATGGAGTTACGAAAATTTTAGTCATTATTTTACCCTTCTGTCAAACTCTTTATTGATTGCAAATGAGTCAGGGATTACAGTATCCAATTTTTACAATTGTTAGGGGTTATAACACTAATTATTTTTTGTTTAAGGACTAATATGTCCACTAAAAATATTGTCAGGAACTGATTTGGGTATTTACTCTTTTATTTCTTTATTCCATTGTAGGGAGAGATTCAAGTAGATGCTTTTTTTTTTAAAAAAAAAAACTACCTCAAAGAAAATTAATCATTATGGTATGGGATTACCAAAATTCTAAGACCACAAATTAAACTATCGCATACAAATAGTGAGTCCACTTCTTCTTGTCTAGCTTACTACCTTACTTTTCTATTTTATTATTTTTATAATTTTATATATTTATTTTAATCATTTTATAAAAAAAAATCCAAAATTAGGTGTTCACAAGGAGCGTTAGTAGAAGCACAAATCACTTTTACTGCTTTTGCACTACTTCCTCTAACTAGCAATTGGATAGTTGGCCTCCTTAGTCTTAGGTTTGTTTGGATAGCACTATTTATGATTTTTTCTTTAACTTTTTGAAAGTCAAAAGTTATATTGTTAACTTTTTATTTTGTTTGGCTATACAACTTACTACTTCCCAAAAAAATTTTTTTAATACTTTTTGAGAAGTTAAAATATTAAACTTCTTAAAAAAGCACTTTTTAAAATACTTAAGATAAGTATTTCTATTACTATGCATCCAAACATAGAATAATTTATTTATAAATTATTTTTCAAAAATTTCTTTTACATAAGGACTTAAATAAATTATTTACCTAAACGAACCCTTAGCAATCAAATGGTTTCAACTCTATATAGTAGTACTTTTGTCCCTAGTTTTGCATATCTAACCAATATTATAAAATAGAGTCAATCCACAAGCTATTTGTCATGTTGTGTCTTGGAGTAGGTATTAAAATGTAGCCTTTTATCAACTCTAGAATATCAAATTTGATGTGATTAATCAACCAATAAAACTAAAAAGTAAATTACATCCAAGAGTATGACATTTCTATCTCTGCATCCATTGAAAAAAGCTGGTATATAATGGTAATTGTTATTTTACACTCTCTATGATCATTAAAATTTAAGTAGATATCATTTGTAAAGAGTCTTTTGCACATAGTTCTTGTTCAAGTATATCTTTGCATTTTTTTTTAATAAAAAAATTATAGGAGATATTACTCTCACAATTTTAGAAAATTGAGCATTTAAGGTTGTTCCTCCTCCCAATAAGTGCCCTTCCTGGGATTCAAACTTGTGTTCTTATCTTTATAGAGGATAAAGTTGCTTATCACTCATTCAATAACTTATTGGTCTTTGTATATTTCTTATTACACTTAAATCAAGTTGCTACTTCATCCAAAAATATTTATCAGTTCCATTCATATTAGTGTCGAAATACAAGAGAAGGTTTCCTATCCGCAAGTAGAGAGATAATTTAGAATAATATCACATCATGAAGAATATTAAATCAACAAATGGATTTTTTTTTAATTGATGTATGAACTAAGAAATATCAACAAATGGAAGTTAATTTCCTTATTTCCTATATTGGAAAGCAATAGCCTAAGTTCAATGCAAATTTGTTGCTTTTCATTGTTTTATTCACTTGCATTGTTGAATATATAACCTGTTAAGAGAAAATCATAAGATGAAAAAAATTCCAAGTTCTTTATAACACTGTTCCTAGTTCTAAGTAACAAAAACTTCGGATATCATATTTGAGCATAAACCAACGATAAATATAACCTTTAGAACCTAAATGAAATAGATGAAGCTCACCATTATAGTTAGATTATTTGACCTTATCGCATCACTTTTAGGACAATGTATTTTTATATCATGTTTAAATGACATAATTACCAATGTATGAGAATTTTTTAATATTTAGTACAATATGGTATTTGTCTCTCTCCTTTCTCTTCCTTTTTTTGTCACCTTTTTTCTTTCTCTTCTTTGTTATCTTTTCTCTCTCTTCTTCCCTTTTTTTCCTTCATCTCTTATCTTTCTCTCCTCTTTCATCGATCTTCTCTCTCTCTCTCTCTCTCTCTCTCTATTCTGATGAATTAATTTAAAATACCATATTTCAGTAAATTTTACACATAAATACCATATTAAAAAAAAAATGAGCCTTACATTCCTACCCATAAATTATGAAATTGCAAATTCTAATCACATGCTCCAATTAAGTTTGTGAGCATGGTAAACATTTGGGCAAGTTCTAATGGCATCTCTTTAGGTCAGTTTATGTCACATTTGCCCCCTCCTAAAATTATACTTACCTCCTTTACCTTCAAATAATCTGTAAAATTTCAAAATTATCCTTAAACCCTAATATGTTATGTTCCCTTATCTCCATTGACACCCATCCCACCTTCCCCTTTGGAAAGAAATAGCTCAGAACTTGTTTATTAAAAAAAAATGGTAGTATCTTGAAAGAAGCATCATGAAATCACATAATCAGACTTTTGATTTTTACTCAAGATCTCAAAGACAGGAAACACAAAGAAGAATAAAAAGTTTGACTTTTGATATCTTGAAATAAGCAATAAGCTGTGCTACAACACATGTTTAATGATAGTGGAACAATGGAAAAAGTTAAAAGCAACTAATAGGTAACACAAAGAATACCCAAAGCTTAAATATTCAAGTTTTTAACTACCTTTTTTAGTTTGTAGCTTACAAATAAATGAAACAAAGTCTACAAGATAACTGACGAAGAGCAAAAATGGAGAAGGAACCAAAAAAAAAATGCAATTTTGTGTGTGTCGGCTGAGGAATTGGATTGTTATCTATATGAAATGTAGTTTGATATTTAGGAGGATGGCATTCAAATAGAGATTGAAAAAGTAATTAAGGGTATAAAGTTATTTCATACGTTTGAGTCATGTGCCACTAAAGATAAAGGGTGTCACTGTAATAAGTTTTTAATAATGAAGGAAGGTAAATGTAATTTTAAAATCTAGAAAGGGGCAAGAATAGATGTGATTTGCCCTAAACATTTTTGTTCCTAATGTAAGAGGATTTTCATCTTAGAGAAAGACATACTATTGGAGCTTCTTTTGAAGAAAAAGACTTTTTATTTTAAGAGAACAATTTAGCTTCAGAAGACAGCTAATTCCAGTCTAAGCTTTAAACATATTTTTAAGTTTATCAAGCACTTACAAATGTCCTCATAAATTATTTATTAACAAAAAAAATTCAAAAATCAAATCCTCGTTATAGTATTACACGAGAGCAAGAATGACTGGGTGAGTGTTAGAAAGAAAAAAGATGGTTATTTACTATTGGACAAGATCTATATCAAGTTTCTTATAAACATTTCAATCAATTTTCAAATCAAATAATGATATATGAATATTTTTTGAGTTTAATTTTTATGTATTGATAGTGTAAAATAACTTTATATTGTCAATCAATAAAATTACATGAAATTGTCAAATTATAATAGATAACTACTTACTATAATAACTACCGATCATAATTTGTCAATTTCTTATAATTCTATTGATTGATAGTGTAAAATTATCTTACACTGTCAATATATAAAAATTAAACTTATTTTTTTTGGACTAAGTAACATAAATGTTAATAGTATATACTCTTCTTAACAAAAATATTCACTTATTTTTTTTCTTTTCAGAACTAATTCGTTTAAAAATTAGATGGAATAAAAATAAGAACGTTGTTTTAAGTTTTTATTTTCCTTTATTATTCATACATATTAGGCAAAAGAGGGGAAAAAAACACTTGGTGGGAACTCACTAAATATGTCTGTGACTTAACTCAGAATTATCATAACCTTTTTGGTCCTAATATTTTATAGTCGATATCAATTTAGTCCTAAAAAATATTTGACATTAATTTAGTTTTCATATTTTAAAATTTGACATCAATTTGGTCTAATGGTCAAATTCTACTAACATCTGTAAATCTCCATCAATGTGCATGCTGTTATTGAAGTTGAGACTCGGAGACTAAGACAAGGAAGAAGTCAATCGGAACTTGGAACTCGAAACTCTAAAGGTGTCAATATGAGAGAGTAACTCAGAACTTGGAAACATGGACAATGAAGAAGTTAATCAGAACTTGAAATTTGGAATCTTGGACAAAGTGTCAATGTAAGTTCACTTCTTCCTGGTCCAAATTTCTGAATTCCAAGTTCAATATGTCACTTATGTGAGAGTTTCTTGTTTCCAAATTTTGAGTTAAACGAGTTCTGATTCACTTCTTTCTTGTTCAAGTTTTTGAGTTCCAAGATCTAGTTCACTTCTTCCTTGCCCAACTTTTCGAATTCTAAGTTGAACGTGTCACTTACGTGAAAGTTCCTCCTCTTAGTTCCAACTTCAACAAAGGCACACACATTGACGGAGGTTTATGGACGTTAGTGATATTTGACCATCAGATCAAATTGATGTCAAATTTTAAAATATAAGAACTAAATTGAAGTCAAATATATTTTCAAGATTAAATTGATGTCAATTATAAAATCTTAAAACAAAAAAAATTATTTAGTCTCATGTAATAATAATCGCACTCGAAGTGTCAAGTATACCCTTGGACAGAACCATAATTACAAGACAAGACATTACGGGCGTCGCAATCTTGATGACATGGAACATTATTATTACAATAAACATAAGCTGATAAATCAAACAACGTGAGCCAACTCTCGCTTCGTGCTCGTCGCCCACTGTTACCCCTCTCCGCGACTTCATATCTTCACTCTCTTCACTGATTCTCATAAAAAAAAAAAAACTCACTTTGATCTCATATTGACCTCTTCGTTCTTCAACCCAATTCAATTCGGTACGTTACTATAGCTCTTTTAATTCTAGATCTATCAAATTATTTCATTGCTCAGATACTCGTGTTTCATTAATAATCGTAACTAATAAACTGTTTCTGTTCCTGCTTCTCTTTCTGTTTAATTTATTTCTTCTCTTTTTTTTTTTTTAAATTGTAATTTTATTTGTGGCAGATGGCATCTTCAGTGCTCGCCATAGCTTCACAGTGTGTTGCTCCGTCTGCTTCACTGTCGATGCGCGAAACCCACAAGGTGCCTTGTTGAGAAATGCACCAACACATTCTCACACACTTTTATGATTAATTTTTTATGGTTTGAAAATAAAAAATAAAAAATTAAATTAGAATTTAACTTTGGTGTTGAACAGGGAAAGGCTAAGCTTGGAGGCAGTAGTTTGAGATTTAGCAAGGATGGACCCAATCCCTTCCCAAATTCAAGAGTATGTACTATTATGTACGAGGGAACAAGCTTATTGCTGCCATTTTTATTTAGTTATTTATTTTTTTTGCTTTGGTTGGTCCACTATTGATTGATATTACTGTTTGATCAATTGGGTAGGACTTATTACTTAGTCATAGTTCTTCACTAACTACACTTCTAAGTTTTAATTGTAGTTTGTTAAATTATCCTCACTTTAATCAACAGAGGCACAGTGATGTCATTTGATTCGTGTAGCTAGCTTGACTTAGTGGGGAAAAGCTTTTGTTGTTATTGTTGTTGTTGTTGTTGTTGTATCCTTGGCCTCACTTTAAACAATTTTTGTGCAATTCAAACCGTAGTTAATTATATTCATATTTTTCCGCTTGAATTTAATTTTAGGCATCTTAGAAAGTTGCAATTAAAAGGGGTTAATAGGGAGCGTGAATAGAGAATTGAGAATGTCAATAACCCCTATCCTGATCAATTTATTTTTCTGTGTCCTAATCTGGTGTTAATCGTTTTAATTCGCAGTCTTCTGGTCGGATCTCTATGGCTGTTGCGGTTAATGTCTCTCGATTTGAGGGCATACCAATGGCTTCTCCTGATCCAATTCTTGGAGTTTCTGAAGCATTTAAAGCAGACACAAGTGATGTCAAGCTCAACCTTGGAGTTGGGGCCTACAGGACAGAAGAACTACAGCCATATGTGCTTAATGTTGTTAAGAAGGTCTTTGTTCTTTCCTTGATGTGTTTAAACTGTGCAGGGATTTGACGGCTTATTTTTGTCCCCATTTTGCATAATTCCCCTGTCATATACATGTTCCTAATTTTACTTCTTGTTCAGAAACCTGTGACTATTTTTGAAATTGAGTCAACCTTGATCCGAATGAAATTCTTTTTTTTTAATTGTTTTTAGGCTGAGAATCTTATGCTGGAGAGAGGGGAGAACAAAGAGGTAATTTTCTTTACATCATATGCCTTTATGTGTGTCATGGAACTATTTCTGTCTAGATTATTGACTATGATTTAACTTGTATATGCAGTATCTCCCTATTGAGGGTTTGGCTGCATTTAATAAGGCAACTGCAGAGTTGTTACTTGGAGCAGACAACCCAGCAATCAAAGAACAAAGAGTATGTAGTGGATTCAGAAAATATAGATGTCTTGAAGGATATAATATTTATTGGTTATGAGAGAATAAAAAAAAATGTATGTTTTATTTCCTCATCTTGTTCTTATATTATTCAAAATGCACTCAGGTTGCCACTGTCCAAGGTCTTTCTGGAACTGGTTCTCTGAGACTAGGAGCAGCTCTCATAGAACGATATTTTCCCGGGGCAAAAGTTTTGATATCGGCTCCTACCTGGGGTGTGCAATTCATTCCTTCCTCTGTTAACTTTGACATAAAATTTGTTTTCAGGGAATTCATGCATCGTGGCTAACAGTACTGTCCTGCAGGTAATCACAAGAATATTTTCAATGATGCTAGGGTCCCATGGTCTGAGTACCAATATTATGATCCCAGGACAGTTGGTCTGGATTTTGAGGGCATGATAGAAGATATAAAGGTTACATACTGATCCAGAATTTAGAAAGTGAAACTTATTATACTTTAATATGGAGTATGGACTAAGAACAGTGTTTTGTTATCCTTTCTAGTTGATCTTTTCCTCTCCTGATCATTTATCTTAGGTTTTGATGTCTGCCATCTTTTCTAAAAATTGATGTTCCCAGATGTATCTTTCACTAAAATACAATCGATATCATTCTTTTGATTAGCATATGTCATTGCAGTGTAATGGTATTTGATCAGTAATTGATTTAGTGATAGCAATTTGAAGACCAACATAGAAACAGAAATTTTCTCATTTAATTTTAAGATTAGTTCAATTCTGTATAAAAGTGCTCTCTGCCTAATTGTATGCTTCTCCATGTTCATAGGCAGCTCCTGAAGGAACTTTTGTGCTACTTCATGGATGTGCTCATAACCCTACTGGTATTGATCCAACACCTGAGCAGTGGGAAAAAATAGCGGATGTAATTCAACAGAAGAACCACATTCCATTTTTTGATGTTGCTTACCAGGTACAAATCTTTTGATAAATAAGTGATCATTTTAGTTAATTTGTGGATAGCATGTATCAAACACCATTGATATATATGAAATTATGAAAAAAAATCTTTGTACAGAATGGATACATTTTAAAACAGGTAGATATTGTAGAGTCGCCCTGAATCTGTTTCACAATGTAAATATATCCTGAACTCTTTAAATTTTAGGGGTTTGCTAGTGGAAGCCTTGATGAAGATGCAGCATCTGTGAGATTGTTCGTGGCACGTGGCATGGAGGTTCTTGTTGCTCAATCATACAGTAAAAATCTTGGTCTCTATGCTGAAAGGATTGGAGCAATCAATGTCATATCCTCATCACCTGAATCTGCAGCAAGGTGTGGTAAATTAAGTTTGCAGTGCTTTATCATATCTGAATTTATATGGACACGGCTAAGAAAAGATTGAATCTGTCTATGTTATTCTTCTCATCTATTTTTATTCCTTTTCTAGACTGAATCTGTCTACATTATTCTTCTCACGTATTTTTATTCCTTTTCTAGTAAGGTAAATTTAATACAGGTAGTATGAAATAGTTGGAATCTGATACTATATTGTTATGAAAGTGTCATAGATCTTCACATCATTACAAAATGCTCAAATTTCATTTTAAGAAAGATATCTTGGCTTCAACTCGATCAAGGCATTATATGCCTCGGTAAAATTTGTCTTGATCAACAATTTGGTAATCATGTATTTCAGGGTAAAGAGCCAATTGAAGAGGGTTGCACGACCAATGTACTCAAATCCGCCTATTCACGGGGCTAGAATTGTTGCCAATGTTGTTGGAAATCCTACTCTCTTTGATGAATGGAAAGCAGAGATGGAAATGATGGCTGGAAGGATAAAGAATGTTAGACAGAAGCTATATGATAGTATTTCTTCAAAAGAAAAGAGTGGAAAGGATTGGTCATTCATACTTAAGCAGATAGGCATGTTCTCATACACAGGCTTGACCAAGAACCAGGTAATTGAACCAACCCCCACCCCCCCCCCCCCCCCCCCCCCAGTCTTTCTCTTATGACTTCTTGAATGTGATCCTGTGGCTTGTATACATTATCTTCTGTCCTCCTATTTCTTTGAATCTATAACATAATATGAATATGTAATTTGGTTTTGCTGTATTGCAATTCTGACTGTTCTATTGCTAAATGATATGTTCTTTGTTTGATCAGAGTGACAATATGACGAATAAGTGGCATGTATACATGACAAAGGATGGAAGGATTTCCCTCGCAGGATTGTCATTGGCCAAATGTGAATACCTGGCTGATGCTATTATTGATTCATATCATAATGTTAGCTGAAACTCGATTAAATATGCTCCAGAGCCAAACTTATATTTTTGGTGACTATTATACCCAGCCAGTGTGGTTGGTATACATGAAAATAATTCAATTATGTATGCATTGATTGCATACATATGTACCTGAAAGACCCTTAGGAAATTTTGTAACGTTTAACTTGTAACAAATTTGAATCAAAGTATTGATGCATAATGAGTCAGCTTCTCAGACTTGAAGCAAGTTGAATCAAAGTCTTGATGAACAATGAGTCTGCTTAACGTTCAGGTTTGTAAGATTGAATAAACCATGTTAATAATAGTTTTGTTTGGCTGTATATGCTTCAGTTGCTAGGCAGTTTCTTTTTCTTTTCTAATTTTTTTATTCCTTTTAATCCTGCTTTCAATATGATCGAATAATTTATATTGATAGAAACCTTTAAAGTTTACCCATGCTATTTATTGTAATTGTTGATGGGGTAAGTAGAACCTAGAGCTTATAAAAAATTGACTAGGATGTTTTTAAAGCTAAACTCACATGGTTTGTCAACTGTAAACAGAAAGTAAAGATAAGAAAAAGATGGATATACCCACAGGATCCACCAATGACGAAATGATAAATTTTAGGCAATACTGGCAAAGGTAAGACACCATAACAACTTGCTTTTTCCCCTTTTTTTCAACAACATAATTGTCTTACATCGTAAATTATTCTATACACCAGCATGAAAAAGGGTTTCAAATGATTATGTTTATAGAACAAAAGTCAAAAGAATATGTTAATACGGAACACGTAAAGATGAGAAAAGCTTTTTGTACTCTCTTTGACAGCACATCACGCGGGCCTGGAAAATAATGAGATATAATTATGGTAAATATACTCACTAATTCATTGTATTTTGTGGGTTGTATTTTTAAAATTTTGTTTTCGTTTTTATTTTTTTGGGGGGAGGGGGGAATTGATATTAAAGTGATAGAAATGACAAAATTTTCAAAGATAAATCGGGAATTTGTTCCCACCCCTTTTCAAGTTGTCCTTCCCAGGCATCCACAGAGAACATGATCCAGAATCTTTATAGTCAAGAACTATGTGCTTACATGGACCATAGACATTATTTTCCTACACAATTGATGCATGGCTCACTCATTTGTATGTACAAATTACCATGTTGAAATACCTTTGAAGCTGTTTCCTAGTTTATCATGTGGCCGGAACTGGTTTCCAGGGAAAGCATAGAATAAGGCAACCACATTTTTTTTTTCTTTTTCTGATTTAGCAAAATGATAATTTATATATAACTAACTCCTAGGCTGATTTGCTGAATTTGATACAGCCAAAAGAAGGGGTGAAAGAAAATCAGATCCTCTGAATAGTTCAATGTTCCACAAAATCACCACTCTATACACAATGTTCTCGCAAAAGGTGCAATTGATTTCTTCTTTACATTTGTCATGAACAATCCAATGCTCTTCTGCACCATTTAGGCCAACCTTTCCTTATGAAAGTGTCTTTGTGCTTGAAGGTCAAACTCCTAGGCTGATTACAGAAACAGTCTGGTTGTCATGTATCTGTCTTTAATTTCCTGCCATGATAAGGCCTAACTGTATTTGCAGCCTCACAAAACATGCCCCTGGATTATCACTATGTGATGTTGTCTCAAATTGATAGTGAATATCATTGACTAGAATTCTCTGGTAGATCAACAGGTAAGACTTATTGTGTCACTTGTGAAACTCTCAGTGTTCCTCCAAGCTCAACAGGGACAAGAGGGATGAGTGAGTGGAGAACATCCGTAATCAGTGGCCGGTAACTTGGCTCTGGTTGCACGCATAGCACAGCAACAGCAGCAACCTAAAAAATACAACATTAAGCTTCCAGTATAGCATAATATAATACGAGAATGATTTTGATACATGGTTAGTGTCAAAAAGTTTTATATTGTTACCCAATCGTATATTTCTATATATGTGATGGCTAGCCACTTATGCTGATGTGGTAACATATATGATTGGATGACTGTGTAAAATTTTTTTGTATTGATAGTGTATCAAAATTTAATTCATATAATAATGCAAACACATAGTGCTAATTCCAGAATGAACCTAGTACAAGTAGTATAATTTCCAAAAAGGGTATGTATAAAACTGAAAATTATGCCTAAATTTTGACTAGGTTCTCAAACCTGGTATAAGTGCTTGAGGTCCATTGTATTCTTGATCACAGGGTCCACAATTGTTGGGAGCTTGGATCTGTCTGTGAGGTGTGGCATGGCCTGCAATCATCATAAATGGCTATATCATCCTCCATATTCAACCCTATTAAATTTGACTTGGTTGTACCAAGAATGGAAAATTGATCCTTTGGGATTAAAAGCAACCCGTACCCATGTGACAATAGATTGGCATTGAGCTGGTGCCAGTTTCTCCACAGGCTTTCTCCCTAATAGAAGCTCCAGAAGCACAACGCCAAAAGCATAGACGTCGCTTTTATCAGTCAATTTACCTGTAAAAATAATTTAATTGCAATCTCCTCAGTTAATAATGCAACTTTTGCTATAGATGAATTTCACACATAAATTCTAATTGTTCCATGAACTCAAACCATCATAGGACTATAGATCCTAGCTATTTGTCCATGTTCTTCAAAAATCATTGGAAAAATAATACAACTTATTTATATCTCACTTTTAGTACTTACTTTAACTCTCAAAGGACAATAATTAAAATAAAATAACATTCCCAACCAAATTATCTAAGTTTTACAAGTTTCAACTGAGTAATAGAAATCTTATAGGCTTTCCACCTAACTTTCAATGTTTCCCATCTTTCAGACAAGAATCAAATCCACCTCACTCATGCTTGCTGACACACTAGCTATGAACATATATTAATTCCCACTCTCAGGATATTGTTTCCTTCTTTAATCACTGACAAGAAGCAACTGGAGCAAACTAGGCATATGATATTGTAACGTGTAACTGACAACATAGTCATTTAATAATCTATATAGACTTGCCATATCAGTAGGGTAGGTACATGCCCAAGATGACCCCAAGATTGACAGATGATAGGTTTCAAACCCACACTAAACTCGTTACATCATTGGATGCATCAAGAGTACAAAAGAAACAACATCTTGGATCTAGTTTGTTGAAAGCTTAGCAATATATTAAGAATTTAATTTTGATGCACAGTATAAAAATATTTTACACATATATTCAATCATGTATTACTACATTAACGAAAGTATTTGACACTCACACCTACTACCTCAAAAGTTTCATATATAATACTATGTGATTAGATGACAGTATAAAACTTTTGTATATTACAGTGTATCAAAATTAATATCATATCGCATATTAAACATATAGCAACTTGTTGGACCAATGCATATGCCACGAAGTTATATCAAAGGTCAGTTGGCATACCATCTAAAAGATACTCTGGGGCTACATACCCCAATGTGCCTGAAAGCTTGATGTTGTTCTCGTTTTGGGACCCATCAGTTATGGCAAGACCAAAATCAGAAAGCTGATATTCACCAAATAAGTAAGTCATGGGCGCACACAGGAAAGAAGCTTTGCTGCATACAATATATGTATAGTAGAAATAGGAAATAATATTTTATGCAGTAATTTCAACTCGGTCTTTATTTTATTACCTTGGCATTGAAGTTTGCATCTAAAAGAATATTAGAAGATTTCAGATCTCTATGGATCACCGGGGGGTAACAGTGCTCATGCAGATATTTTAATCCTCTGGTTAACATTAATCAATACTATGTTAACATATGGAAATAGATCATCTTATATGAAAATTTTACATAATATTATTATATGTAGATTTTCATCATTCATTAAGAAGTTGGGCCTAACTTGGGTCCCACAAGATAATGTAATCAATAACAAAAATCTATACACAACAAGGTCGTGTGAAAACGATAACACACAGGTAAATAGAGCACAATGGGAAGATAGAGAACTGAATAGGGAAGGATTACCTTGCTGTGTCGAGAGCAATCTTCATCCTCATATGCCAAGTCAATACCGAGCCATGAGAAGGTCCTTCACATAGTCAAATATTGGAAAATATAGAGATTAGTATGTAATTGGCCTCACTATCTTTCAATTTGTTTCCTCTACTAGGTAATAAAAAAATCAGATATAGTGTTTTACCATGTAATTGAGTTTCCAATGATCCATTGTGCATCAATTCATAGACAATAAACCTTGTATCGCCATCATTGCTACAACCCAGCAAAGAAATTATGTTGGGATGTTGAATTTTACTTAACAAATCCACCTCATTCTGCAAATTCATCAAACTATTAGATACAAAATATATATAAAAAAGGGGGAAAGAAAAACTAAATTTAAAAACAGAAAAAGGAAGAAAAACGAATAAATTATTAGTAGGCATACCTCAAATTCTCTCTCAACATATTGACTTTCACAGTGTAGCTTCTTGACGGCAACATCTAAGTTATCATCCAACTGAGCCTTGTAAACACATCCAAAACCACCCTCGCCCAAGATGTTACTTTCCTTGAAATTGCTGGTGGCTTTTTGTATTTGGTTGTAATCAATTATTGGAACACAACCCTTCTTACCAACCATCTTGATAGAACTGAATTTACTCAAAAATGGCCCTTTCTCAACATCTTGGCCTTCAAAAACAGAACAAGGAAAAAGAAATTTCAGACAATACGAAGAAAGCAAATTTCATGTTGAAGTTTCTTGACATCCCCCATAATTTTGAACCAAAACAAGAATCTTAGAAATGGAATAGTGAAAACAAATACCTGAATTTTGAACACTTCTCCTTTTGGATTTTGATGAATGCTTTGTATAATAAATCCAGAAGCATAACACACACAAAATGACTGCACCAAGTGCAGTGCCGGCTACAGCAAAAGCTATTACCATTTTCTTGTGTGAATCCATTTGGTGCTGTTCACCCTCCACCTGAAAACCTGTCCAATATGCAGTATATAGCAGTAAGCATCAAATAAATAGAATATATATATATATATATATATATATTCCTGCTGGTCCAAATTTCAAGCCATTAATTGCAAGTTAAGAGAGTTTAAGCAAAAGGGTAGGATCCAAAATTCCAAATAATGAGAAATAGAAGACAAAGACAGGTAATTAGTAAAGGAGTTACTACACATTATATCTGCATTAAGTGCTTGTCATGGTTTTGAAATTTAAATTTTGAAACTGTTGGAGCAGGTAGAGTGATAGAGACAGCAAACAAAGGCAATGCAACACAGATAAAGAGAGGGAAAGAGAGAGTTGAATGAGTACCAGGGGATGAAGCAGCCATTGACGTGGAAATTGGAGAAAAGGGTGGTGGGATTTGAGGTGAGGGAGCAAGAGGGTCTATTGTTGAGGCAAGAATCCAAATGGGTTTGTGGAGAATAAGAAGCAACATGAGAAGCATAGTAAGAAGTAGGTTCATTTTCATTGTTTTTCTTTGTATGTTGTCCCTATGCAAACATGAACGAAGATAAAAGGATCTGTCAAAGTGAAGGAATAAGGCTTGTGAGGATGCAGCCTGAATGAAAAGGAACACACACGCACGCACCCACAATCCGAGACACTCTTTTGTGAGCCACTGAAAGTGAATGTGTGTTTTGGATCTTTGAGGCTTGACCTCCTTTTTTATTTACTTCCAAAAACACAATTATTGCTTCTTTTTAAAATTTTTTTTTTTCCCTTATCTTTGGAATCTTATTTTGAGTACTCCCTGTCTTGTTTCTTTGTCAGTTTTTCTATTTATGCATAATTTTTTTTTCATATTATTTTTACACTTAGTGCCATGATCATCGCACAATCTACATTGATTACCACATAATATATAAATATCCACCACATAATAATAATTTATTAGCTTCTGTAATTATATATCTATCATATAATGGAAACTGTCTGAATTTAGTATCGAATTTTTTCCTTCTAAAAATATAATTATTCTTGATTTAAATTCTACTTATAAGATGTGTAATATAAATATAAAATAAAGAAAAAAAATTCAATTCAAGTTCATTACTCACATGCTTAAGTTAGTTTAATTTAGTTATTTTTTAAAGTAAGGAATAATTTTATAATTCACATATAAAATTAGAAAAAACATAGACTAATCCGCTAGTATATAATAAACATTGATCGCCATTATGCATAGATAACTGATATGAATATAATATATAAATTAAATGTACATGAACTTTTTTCCTTTTTATCTTTGCCCTTTTTTTTTTCAGTTCCATAACTGTCCTTCTCTCTCGCTTTCTCAGCAGAAGAAAAAGGGTGACAACAATGGACGAATGAAATTTAATTAGAGGGTGGGGGCGAATGCACGTACGACAATCATGTGCACCTCTGCATAGTTTCAACTATGTATATTTTTCTTTACTTTTCCTTTCTCTGAGTTATTTCAACATTTAAAAAAAAAAAAAAGAAGAAAAAATGTCTGAGGTATCATTAGCAGAAAGAAAAGGAAGACATTTGAATGCTTGCATGATAACTAATCCTAAAATATTCCTCATGAAATATAGATATAGCTAGCTATATTTTCTTAAAATGACAGAGAAAGAAACGATCATTGGACACATTCTCTTCTTCAAGGCTTTCCCTTTTTGGTTTCAATCATCATTGCGGACACTGCATCTTTTTCCTGTATTAACTAATTGTCACGATAAATGTTAATATTAAACAGAGTGAAAACGACAAATTAAATATTGTCATTTACTTCTATTAAACAGCTGATCATGTTCTGTTTTTCAACTAGTATTAGTTAATTTTCTCTTGATGTTGGTCATTTTTTTTCCCCTTAAAATTCTTAATATTCAGCTTATTTTAAACCTAAAGTGATAGTTAAGTAAAATCCTTTGTAAAGCATCAATTCTGAAACTTCAATTCGATATTGTAGAGGAAAATTATTTAAAGTTCTAGTACACTTTCATTGAGTTAATCATTTTGTAACACTACGAGTTATCTTAATAAGTTCAGCTCATTAATTCTCATTCAACGATTAGCTCATAAGAATTATATGCTTATAACCTCATCTTTGTAGATTTAATTACTTAACCTTTTGTACTTTTCTTACTTCATTTATTATTTCTTCTTATTTAAGTTTTTGTGTTGATTTTTGACATTCTTAATTCAGGTTTTAAAACATTTTTAATTTTTCTTCGTTCAATCATTTACTCTTTAAAACATATATTCTATACTTTGCCTCCTATCGATACAATAAAATAAAAAAGAAAAATATATTGGAAGATTAAGAAATTATTCTCTACTAACAACTGATTATTCAATTATGTATTAATTTGTTACAATGATTTACTAGCACTTATAATTATGTCATTAGGCCTTCTCATATTTATTATAAGCTCTTAAAATTGAGTTTATATTTATTCATTTCTTTTTACTAAATTATCAATATCTAAAATTTATTAGACTCAAGTTATAATTAATTTGAGCTGAGTCGATCAATTATTGAGATAAAACACTTATAACTTTATTTTTGTTTTATTCATAGACACAAACTTAAAATTTTGCTCAAAATAAATGAGTGTCAAACCACTTAAATTAATTCAATGTGGCGTGAATTTATATTAATTTATCACTTTAGTTATGATTAATTATAATTTAAATTTTAATATACTAAAAGAATTCCCCAACATTGCTTCGGTTTTGAAAATATAAAGCGTATGACACATTAGAGGCAAGTGGTTTTCTGATGCAAAGCATGCCTGGTTTTTGTTATGGCTATTTGAAAAATGGCAGACGTGATGTGGCTGGAGTTCACATTTTTCGTATGACAGAATAAGGATAGAAGTATTAAAAACGAAGTAAATTATCTAATTAATTAGAATACAATACAATGGTTAAGTATAATTGATGAGATGTGAGAGAAATTTTTTTTGATCGGAATGTATATAATAGTTATTAAATTAATCATTCAAAATAAAATAATGCTTTGAGTATGATTATAAGGTACACATCACCTCATCAGCGCAAGATGACAAAACTATAACGTACCTATATAAAAAGTAGTAAGATAAAAAAATAACAAGATTAAGTTTAATTAGTTAATAAAAACTATATTATTCTAAAGTACACTATGTATAAATGTAGGCGACTTAATTCAAAATTATAACTTTTCACCAAGAAAAAAAAATTGGAATAATAGCAAGAATCTAATTAAGTCAATTGCGTTGCAATCATGCTATATTTATTATTTCCATAGTGTTATTTGGATATAATTTTTGTAGGCACTCATTTTTCAACGTTTACAAAATTATGTATAAAAAGTAAAAATTTCAGTTATAATACTGATAAATTTGTACGTGAGAAAATATAAAAAACTATGTGTTAATATCTAAATATTTCAATTATCTTATTTAGTAAATTTGGTTAAAAGATTTTCATTCATTATTAAGTATCTTATTACATCCATTATATTCATCAAAAACATAATCAAAATCTCTGATTTTCTTTATACGAATCACCAAATATCTAAATTGGTGTATAAAATATGTTCTCTTTTTATTTTTCTCTTCCATTTGATAGCTTAGCTGTATGATGGCCACAAACGTCAATGTCACAGCCCATGGATAAGCAGTGGTACCAAAAGTCTTAAAAATGCAAAATGATAAAAGAAATCGCGTCACTGCCGTCCAATGGAAAATTTGGTAAAAGCGTAACCCAAAAGTATGCTGTTCCAGCTACGAACCTAGCAGTATCTTTAACCTTCCAAAGGCGTTGAAATCCAAGACCCGTCAATCTAAAGTGACAAAGAAAATGCATTCATCAAAGTGTTCTAGCCTTTTGTGCGTTCGTTCCCTCTTTGTATATATTTAAAAAAGAATAGTGCTTTTGAATATGAAAGATGCCCATCTACGGGTCTGAACTTTGAATATTGGTAGAAAAATAACACTCGTCACGTGTTAGGTCGAGTATGGGTTTGAATTTTGGTAACGAAGCAGGTTAGTCCAACTATTATGTATTTTCGTTTATGTTTATACATAATATAATGAATTGATTAATGATAACAGCCAGAGTAGCTGAACATTATAATAAGAATACAAGTAAGCATGCACAAAATATAGTTAAAGATACGTAAGCAAAATTTTAATATTTTTCTAAATAAAAATATTGCAAAACGGCAGAGGATGGTAATGAACTTCAACAAAAGCAATTTTGTGAAAATGTCGAGAAGGATATTACCCCGAATGAGTTTAAGGGTGGAGAAAGAGGAAAAAAAAAAAAAAAAGAGGGTCAGGGGGCGAGGATCTACCCAAAACACAGTTTATTTATTCTTATGAATAAATCATCAAATGAATCTCTCACAAATTATTCACTAGATAAAGTGATAACTAACAAAAATAAATTAGTTCCATAGTCCTTCATAAGTACAAATGTCGGATACTTGTTGGTCCCTAGCGTTAAACTTAGTAGACTTGCATACGTGGTTCATTTAGTTGCTAATGTGGATTGTCAACGGCTCTCCTAACATGGCAACAGCCTATCCACGTGGACTTTCAAGCTGGAAACAACGCCATTTGGTCCTTCTCCGTTTACCCCCACCTCTCCCTCACCCTCACCTCTAGGGATGTTCATATGGGTTCGGGTAGCTCAGCAAACTCGACTAACCCAACCTGACCAAAACACGAAAAATTGGGTTGGATCGAACAATCGGGTCTATTCAGGGAGAACCCATTTGACCCATTTTCCTATTGAGTCAAATAATGGGTATGAGTATCACCACCCAGTAACCCACTGCTGCTCATCCTTCTTCTTCTTCAACACTAATTCCTTGGCCTCTAGTACTATGCCACTAGCCGTGCTTCTCTTTTAACGTTGGAGGGATAGAATTCGATTTAACTTAGATTGAATTCAATACTATTCAAGTGAATAATGCTGAATTCCATTCAAGTTGAATCGAATTAAGCATTATATAAACCCCAAACTAGCTACCCTAACCCTAAACCACTGCCTATTTAAACCCCACTTCGAATGCCACTCTAGCACTTTGAATTCCACTCAGCTAGTATTTTGTGTGTGAGTTTTGGGAGAGTGTTTTGAGAGAAAGTGTGTAAAATTTCACTTGGTTAGTCTTTTATGTGTAAGTTTTAGGAGAGAGTTTAAAAAAAAAATGTGTGAAAAAATGACTAAGAGCTATATACTTGTTCATCATAGTGATGGAATTACAAATATAGATGAAGGTACAACCTTTTGTGGTCAAATCCTCAATTTATAGTTGTTCATTCATCTATTACTTTATTAGAGTTGCAGAACACAATTCTACAGAAGATAGGCCAACAAAGTAACAAATAAATCACGCAAGTGTTTTATTGGGTACCCATGGCGATTGGAAAATGTGTGCTTTGCTACAAAAGTTGGTAGTGCCACACCCAATTTCCAGGGATTCGCATCTTTGTGTTGTTCATTGTTCTAGAGGAATCGCATTTTAGCTTTGGTTGATTTGCTCCTGATCCAACATATGTTCCTATGTCACAACTAGTGCATTTTCCAACTTTTGAGATGGTGATTCCCATGCAGAACGAAAATATTTAAGACAAAAATGTAGATGATCTGTTGGGTGGTCCAAGCATGCACTAGCTTGCAATGCAGATTCTGCAGTTGCTCTCATGGGTTGGTTTTATTTCAGGTTATGATTTTAGTTTTGATGACGGAGATGATGAAGAGGAGCCAGTTGAAGTAACGTTTAATAGCGACAGTGGCTCGGATGGAATGGCAAATCCTATTACCTAGAGCCAACCATCTAGGACCCAATCTTAGTTCCAATCTCAATCAAACTAGCATGTCGGTCACTATTTGTCTCTGAATTTGGAAGCGATGCATACAAGAACTTTTCCAGGGTTCGGCATTATAGATAAGGGTGAAATTTCGGCCTTTGACAAGAGAGAATGAGTTGTAGGTGGGGCAACATTTTTGTGATAAGGAAGCTGTGTTATTTGCGATAAAAAATTTCATCATTTGAAGATCGGTTCAGTACAAAGTCTTGGAGTCAGAACATATAAAATATCATGGCAAGTGCAAGTACTTTGGAAATGGGTGTAAGTGGAGCATACATGCGACATATAGTCGGAAAAAGAATTTGGGAAATTCAAAAGTATAACGGATCGCATACATGTGTGTCCGCATCGCCTTTGCAACACCACCCCCAGCTGGACACTAATGTTATCTGTGCCACCATATCTCCCATGGTGCAAGCTGATTCGACTATTTCGATTAAAGTGCTGCAAGGAGCAGTTGAGAATAGGTTTGGCTTCAAGGCATCATATAGGAAAGTATGGCTCGCCAACCAAAAGGCTATTGCTCGGATTTTTGGCGATTGGAAAGAGTCATATAATGAGCTTCCGAGATGGTTGCAAGGCCTTCAAACCTTTATGCCATGTACGATCTTTGAATTGTTAACTCTGCCATACTATATATGTGGGGAATTTTGTTGACCATCACTCTATGATGTTCCACTGCTTGGTTTGGACTTATCCATCATGTATTGAAGCATTCAAATACTGTAAACCGTTCATTTTCATGGATGGTACGCATTTGTATGGCAAGTATGGTCGGACACTGTTGATGGCAATTGCACACAAGATGGTAACTCAAATATTTTGCCCATTGTATTTGCTGCAGTGGAGGGGGAGACAATATATAGAAGCGTGGTCATTTTTCTTGACTAGTGTTTGGTGGCGTGTGAGACCACAAGAGGGCATTCTCATAATTTCTTACAGGCATGCTACTATCAAAGTTGCTCTAAATGCGAAAAGCAGCGGCCGGCATCGTCCACTAGCTCATCATGCATATTGTATTTGTCACATCGTCTCAAATTTTACAATAACATTCAAGAGCAAAGGTACAAAAAGAGCTCTGGTGAATGTGGCCTATGCAAAGACTCATCGAGAGTATCTTTATTACCGTGGTTTCTAAGTTAGATCGAATTTGATACTATTCACATGAAGAGCATTGAATTTGATCTAAGTTGAATTGAATTCCATCCCTCCGATGTAAAATTTGGCCTATAATAAATTCAATCTAATTTAAATCGAATTCACTACAAACTAACAAAATAAGATATCTTGAAAAATAATGTTGATAAGATGTATATTCGTAGATATTTTTTTTTTAATTTTAAAACAGTAAAAATGCCTTAATATGACTGAGATTTTGAAGTTTCAAGAACTACAATGTAAGTTTTTATTTTTTCTCAAGGCTTAATGTGTTCGACATTAGGTTTTCGGAGACAAATTTATGGGTTTAACGTAAATTATACTTAAAAAACGTGTTCATATCAAGAATTTGAATGAAATAATTTTTACACAAACTAATGAGACCTTATCATCTAACTCATACTCAATGAAGTGGGTTATCTTCGAGTAAATCCATTTTTGCTCTTGGTGATATAGTGGCACCTTGTTGCCTGTCATTTTGTCATTGAATGAAACAATAGGCTTAGCAAAGTTGTCTACATCCTTAGTAATTCCATCCCAAGTAACGACTTAAACAAAAACTAATAATCATTTTGTAAATTTATTCCTGTTTTCATGTATATAATATATAAATTTATTTTACAGCTATTAATCAGTAAAATAAAATAAATAATCACCCGTCAAAAAAGAATAAACATATTCACAAATCTTTTAATAAAAATACTTTTGTCAAATAGGGCTAAATGTAATGATACTTTTTTTTTTTTAATTGAATTTTCATCATTCTTTTATTCTCCTGGCGTTGATTTTATCATATAATAATGTACCGTATATTGGCTTCAAATTAAAACATGCTTTAATTACTTTTGTAATTTTTTTAAAAAAAATAAGTTACTATTGCATTTAAATCGGGAAGAAGATTTTGTGAATGTCTATTGTTTATTCTTGAGTAAACCTTTTTTTTATGAAAAAGAAAAATTTATTTATAAACAAGTCTAACCATACTTACAAATTGAAAAAGAAATATCAAATTCAAATTTAATAAGAAACAAATACATTTTACATCATAAACTAACTAACGATTTGTGGGTCTACTCCTTGCCTAAAGAATATTGATGTCTAAGCATCTTACAAACCGAAAACTAACATGAAAAGTGTTGCAGTTTGAGGAATCGATTATGCCTCCATTCAAAATAGATCTGAATATTTCTATCACTTATAATACTATTAAAATAGAAATACTTATAAGGCAAAACCAAAACACCCACAAAGAGAAAGAAAAACACCCACAAAGGGAACAAAAATACCACAAGGGAGACAATGAAAAACACCCACGAAAGAGACAATAAAAACAAAATAAGACACAAAACCATAAAAAACAAAAAGAAAAAGAAAACGGTGGGGTTGCTAATAAAGAAGAAAGATAGCAAGTCCCCTCAATAATACACACACAAGGGAACACCAAAGAAAAAAGAGAGAAAAAGAAGGATTAGGCCAGGTTGATGTGAAGTTGTCAATAGGATTTGAGTAATTATGTTACAAGAAATGATTAATAGTTATTTTATGTGTAAATATACATGAAGTTATGAAAATTTTTGAAAATTTTAATTGGTTTATATTGTGAGTTTAATTGGTACACATACTAACTAGAGCTAATTCCCGTGCGTTGCAGGAGTTTGTTTATATCTTGTTATAAATTCTTTCAATAAGAATACTCTTTTTAAAAATTTATGACAATGATTGAAAGTTAGATATTACATGAATATATTAATATTTTTTAATTGTTTTAAATAATAAAATAGATCAAAAGTAATTATGTTGCAAGAATTCATTGGACACTTTAAAGCAGATTATATTTTTTGTGTAGTTTGTGTACTTTTTATTCTTATCAATTATAAAAACTCTCATATTTTTTGTTGAGATCACTCTTGACTATGTAACATGGGATAAAATATTCTTTTTGGCATATATAACCTCATATAATTCAAGGAACTTGTTTAGTTAAGATTTTGGGAGAAGTACTTTCTTAAAAGCAGAATCATAAGCAGAAGTAGGAAATTATTTTGTGTTTGGATGTAATTGTAGAAGTACGTTTTATCATAATCAAAAGTTGTTAAATTGTTTGGATGTGATAAATATAAAATACCTTTTTTTTCTATTAAATTACAATATTATTGGATATAAAGTGTGTCACGACCTCCACCCAATCGTGACTGGCACATAGGGGATCTTTGTTCTCTCGCCAGCCAAACATGTGGATTCTATAGGAAAATGGACGGATTTTTCTTTGAAACTAGGACATTTCCCAAGTAGTTTGTCAATCCTTCGCCAATCATTTCATCAGCATTCACAGTATATATTGATTTAAGTTGAGTGCTTATATATACACAAAATTCTACGTATAAGATCTTCTATTAATTAGCTAAGTTCCCAAAAGATTATGCAAATCTAGTTCATTGTACATAAAGTAACTAGAATACAAGGAACTAAACATAGCCCATAAAACACATTCAAATCCTGCCCGTTTCATGGAGCTCTATACATAGTATAGGCCATACTTGGTCACCCAATTTTCTCCAAAAAGAATAAATAGGCCCCCCTTTAAATGGGCTCACCTACAAGGAAGACCAACACGAGCCCCACAGGGCAGGAGGAGCAGTACTCATCACTATAGTTGGATCTGAAATAGAGAAGGAAAGCACAGAGTGAGTTATACAACTCAATGAGGAATAATATGCTTATAGTTAGCATGAGACAAGTTTACATTCAAACCATATTTAAAACTATACATAAAGGTATAAAACGTGTTCTTACAATATAAGGAACGATGTCATAATTTAGTTTCATAATAAGCTTAAGGGAGGATTCTGCTCCATAATTAGTTCCTTGATTGGGTGGCCTTGACAACCTGATGCCAAAAGTATCCAATCAATCCCATAATTGAGTGGTCCCTGTGAACACCATATTTTGTCCGAGACACACAAAAAAAAAAAAAAAAAAAGAGAGAGGGGAAAAGGAAAAAAAAATGGCCCATTTACTTTTTGGAATAAGAGAATAGCCTAATTGTGAAATATTTTAACCAAAAAAAAAAAGAGAGGAAAAATCAAATCAAATCAAAATAAATGAAAATAAATTTGGGACAGATCTCTTAATTTTGGTATTTGTATCCAAATCAAATCAAATCACCAATCATCATTAAGGCCGAATTTTCAATTAGGATTAATCAAATTTAATGGCAATTGATGCCTCCAACACTTATAAATAGAGCCAATATTGAGAGGTGAAGGGGCTGGTTTTTTTTTCGGGGGGTTCTTTTGGGAGCAACGGTAGAGATTAACAGTGAAACCATTTTCCACTACAAATTACTCAGTCACTCATGTGTATTGGTTGGTATATCTCTTCCTCATTTTGCGTTAGTTTGTGTCGCTTCTTTCAACTCAACCCATTATTACTCATTCATTTGGTCACCTTACACATTTTCGTTCAATACATACACACACAGATACCATCGCTTATTCTCTTGCATATGTTACCATAACACCGTCCCACACTTTCTTCATCATTTTTACATCAATTTATCCTGTTATTTCAACATAGACCAAGCCGTGAAGCCCATCGGTGTGAAATCTCTAATTCCCTTTCCTCTTTCCTCTTTCCCCCTAGCCGTTCTGTCCTTTCTGCTTCTTTCATCCTCTTTTATTTCTGCTTCTTTCCTTTTTGTTTGTTGTTTTTATCAATTTTTATCTATTTCTTTTTTCTTTCTCGCCGTCACCAACGCGTGGACTCTGCAAGCTGCTTTTGTTAATGGAGTGAACTATGGTGCACCACCATGCTTTTGGTGCACATGTGTGCCTCCCTCTCCTTTTTTTTTTTTGGTTTTATTTTTTATGTTTGTCGTTTCTTTGGTTTTTTTTTTAATTTTTAATTCTATTTTTTTGAGCGTTACTTTTTTTGTTATTATTATTATTTTTTTGTAAATATACACAAGATAATTTCTTTCCTTTTTAAGCTCAAATAATAAAAACAACATTTCTAGAATTCTTTAATCCATGCAACAATCTCTAGCCTTGATGTATGGCTTGATCATCCTCAAAGGTTATGAGAATTGTAAGGGTTTATTGTATAGCTTACGCTATCCTAAACCCTGTGCAAGAGTGGATTTGTTTTCTTTCCTTTTTTTTTTAAATAAAATCTTTTCATAAATAAAATTAATCCAACCCACAATCATTTTATACAAGAACTACGTGGTTTTGAATTCCTCATTGCACCAGAGGATACTTAGGAGCAGACAATCTCTGTCAAATCAAAATTTAAATTTTTTTAAATTTGGTTCAATTTTAATTCCTTAAATATTTGTAACATTAATTTCACTTCCTTTTTAGTTTGTAAATAATTGTTATATCAATTTCTCTTTTTTGTAAATAATCATAACATTAATTTTACTTTCCTTTTCTTTTGTGAATAATTGTATATTAATCTTACATTTTTGGGAATAATTATCATATCAATTTTGCTTTTCTTTCTTTTTATAACTAATTATTATATTAATTTTATTTTTCTTTCTTTTGTAAATAATTGTTGTACTAATCTAACTTTATTTTATTTTATTTGTAAATAATTATTATATCAATCTTGCTTTTCTTTCCTTTTATAAATGATTATCATATTAATTTTATTTTTTCTCTTCTTTTGTAAATAATTGTTGCACTAATCTAACTTTATTTTATTTTATTTGTAAATAATTATTACATCAATTTAGCTTTTCTTTCCTTTTATAAATAATTATCATATTAATTTTATTTCATCTTCTTTTTTGTAAATAGTTGTGGTACTAATTTTGCTTTATTTTATTTGTGAATAATTATTATGTTCTTAAGGGGAAAAAATCAATATTATTAAAGTTATTAATTTGCATGATAAGCTCTAGGGTAACCGTTGCGAAACGGATGTATTAGGGGTGCAGTGGGATTAAGTTTCGACCCTTCCCTGTGCATAATTGGACTCCCGAATTCAACCTCTTTAAAAGACCAGTTTTGCAAAACTAAAACGTTTTTCCAATTTTTCCCATAATAAAAATTGGTGGCGACTTCATTAAAATTTATTTTTCAATATTTTTTGTCGCCCTTCATCGTGGTGCCCTTCGGGCATGTTGTGACAGTTTGGCGACTCCACTGGGGACGGCTAGAGAGTCAAGCCTATTAGAGTAAATTATGCAAATTATATAACTAAAATACTATTTATTTTTCCCCTTTCTTGTTGCTTTTCATTTTTTTTTGGTTGTAAATAATTATTTTTGTACACAATTTTTATTTGTATATGTTTATTTTATTTGTAATTATTTCTCACTTAGACCTTAGGATAGTAGATTTATTTTTGTCTTTTCTATATTTTGTATATATCTCAAACCTTAGGGTAGTTGATATACTGTGTATATGTGTGTTCTTGGTCTTTTGCAGGTTTTATGTTTAGTTTTAGGGTTAAAAGGTTTGTATGCTCCCTTCACACACCTCACTATCACTTACCTTACACACTAATTGGGCTCTATACCCGAGCCTTGGAAATCCATAGGAGTAGAACGGATTTTGACGAGGTTATTGTGAAGCTCATGCTTCCCTGACAGTCGTTGATTTTCCCGCTCAGATTTGCTACCGGAATTGTGAGCTTGCGCATTGTGACTCTTATGGCCCTGCGGCCGTGCTTACAAAACTGGGTCCTTATTTTTTAATAAGGGCAATCTGGGAACCATGACTTATAGGGGTCTAGATCTGTCCAAAAAATCGTGCACAATAGAACAAACTAGTGGACTACCTAATTAGGATTCAAGCTTCAGAAGTACCCAACCATTAGGTCTCACCCTATTAGGACAAAAGGGAGCGTACTTCTTTCCTTTCCCCCTAAATCACATCATCCAGCATTTAATCATCTGCATTGTGCATATTTATAATACGTCATCATGCATTTTCTTAACATGTCATCATCCTTTTCTTGCTATTTGTATATAATCATCATGCATACCATCCAATATCTCATCATAATGCATCACACATCCAGCATTGCATCAAACATATTTACATTTTTTTTTTCTTTCTTCTTTTCCCTGATATTTTATTCAAATTCACAAAAAGGGATAACGGTGACACCATA
This sequence comes from Pterocarpus macrocarpus, assembly GCA_031439585.1. NCBI lineage: Eukaryota > Viridiplantae > Streptophyta > Magnoliopsida > Fabales > Fabaceae > Pterocarpus > Pterocarpus macrocarpus. The sequence goes on from CM062514.1 coordinate 38,680,027, forward strand.
TTTGATAGCAAGTGATGGAAGAAGTACGACCTGCTAGCAATATCACCGATGGGAAGAAGAAATCTAGTGTAGCTATAAATATTAGCTCATTGGAAAATCTAGGACAGTTGAGTCAGTTACTCCCTTTTGAAGAAAAGAAGGCTTTTACCAAGAAATATGGGGCTATCTTGGATTTGCTTTTCATTCCAGTTGAGACCTCTGCTCTCAATGTCTTGGCTCAATATTGGAGCCCGGCCTTGAGATGTTTCGAGTTGCCCAATATTGATATTGCACCCACCATTGAGGAGTATGCATGTATGTTGAAGTTACCAATGAGAAGAGACTCCACAGTGTACCTACGCATAGAGGAGCATTTGTCTGAGATGAAAGTAATCGAGCAATATGGAGAGCTATTAGGGGTACCTATGACTCGAATTAAACTGACAGGGCATACAGATTCTCAGGGGCTGACCAAAGCATTTGTGGAAGCACATTTGAGAGAGTTAGGACATTTACAAGAATGGAAAGTCTTCGCAAGGGTGTTAGCACTTGCCATCTATGGGTTGGTGATATTTCCGTCTGCACTTGACATGGTAGATCAAGCTGCCATGGATGTCTTCTTTGCGGTGGAAAGGAAAGAGAGGAACCCGGTACCTGCCGTGTTGGCTGAGACATTCTTGACCTTGGATTTCTGCCGAAGAAAGTCAAAGGGGAAGCTTCGATGCTGCGTACACCTGTTATATGTATGGGTTATCACGCACATGTATGCTGGCAGTCATCTCAAGAGTACATCAGATCTGTTGGGAAGCTTTCACCAGATTCCAACAAAGTCAAGAGATGAAAATGAATAGAGGGTTGAGTTTGACAACATTGACACAAAGGCATTCAAATAGGTGTGCCCATGGTATGGACGTGAAAGAGGAGATATCATCTACAATTGCAAAAAATTTCCTAATATACCCCTCATGGGTCCAAGAAGGTGTGTAGCTTACACGTCAGTAACAGTACTCAAGCAGCTTTGCTGGACGCAAAGGAAGCCACAAGAAGAATGATTGGGTGGATTATGCTTCTAGTATAAAGATGGAGAATACACTGAGCTCTTATCAAGAGATATTAAGAAAGCATGGGCAGATATCCAAATGGCAGGAAGAGCAGAGTTAGGAAAACCGCTTGTAATTGACACCGCAGAGTATGTTGCATGGAGAAAAGCAAGAAGGGTGCCCTAGACTATCCCTAAGAAAGTCACAGAAAAGAAGAACAATTCTTGCCCAACATCTGCAACAGCCGAACAGTTGGAGGTTTTGCGAGCTCAAATTCAACTTTTAGAGCAGCAAAAGCAAGCTATGGAGTTAGAAGCTGTTATTGCCCGAAGCCAGTGTGAGAAAAAGGCAAAATTGGTTGAACATCTGAAAGACGAATTGGCTGATGCCCCCGTAAAAGTTCCTGCAGCACTCACAAGAAGGATTCAAAGCCTTGAAGGTAATTTACAAATCCCTACAAGAGAAAGGGATGAATTAACCGAAGAAATTAAACAGTAAGAAATATTCAACGAGGAGCTAACAATGGAAGTCAACTGGCAGAGACAAGCAAGAGAAAAGCTGATAATTGAAGTGCATAAACAGAAGCAAGAGAAGAGCAAGTTAGAGCACAAACTGGAAGAATTGATCGCGCTTTTAGCATAAACGAAAAGTGACCGTGATCGTGGATGGGCTTCGTCCATGCAATACCGAGACACGCTCATCCAAACAGCAAGTATTGGAAAATTTTGGAAGACCCAAGCATTAGAATGGGAAGCACAACATGAAGATCTGAAAGAAAGACATGTAAGAATGGTTGACGAGCTAAATCGCCACATCCCGAACTTTATTTACCACTTCGAAAAAGCGGAAGAAGAAATTTGGGCGAATCCCATGCTCCACTTTCCTCGCGGAATAAAAGATTTCATGAAGATGAGTAAGGGTCTTACAAGGGGGTTTAAGAGAAAGAGAACCAATCTTCTGATATAATTGATGTTTTTAGATTTTGCAAATTTATGATATACTTGCACTTTCAAGTGAATTTTTGGAATGAAATTATGACTCAGCTTATTTCTTTATCCTCTACACAAAACTCTCTCTTCTTAATTCATTGTTATTGCTCGTACTCGCCTTATAGGACTTTTCTCTCCTTCTGTGCGAAGTAAAAAGCAAAGGATTTTAAGAAGGGTTAAGATTTTGATATTGCTATAGTGTCGTTAATAAAGTATATTGTGGAAAGAACTCTCCCCTATACTTTTTATCTGCCAGGGACTCTATCTAATAGAGCATGATCCATTGTCATTGCTATCAAATATGGGTGATACATTCCTTCCCCACCAAAAAATAATAAAAAATAATAAAAAAAAATCTTTTCCTAATTGTCTCACTTCTTGTTGTTATGATAAGCAGGAATTTCCAAACATTGCTCCTCCAAAGAAAACTTCGTCTAAACCTAGTAACTCATACGAGTTGCGATCCAAAGCCCCTCTAGAAAGCATGGCAAATGAAAGGAATCTGGGCCAAGAGATCGATGACTTGAAGACCACGATGCTTGAACAAGGGGAGGAATTCAGAAAGATTCTCGAGGCCATAATCAAAATCAAAGGGACTAGTGAAAACAATGATCCTCACGATCAGCCGGGGTATGAATCAGGGAATGACAACAACCTTGAAGTGGAGAAGGAGGCGGAACGATTGAAACTAAAGGAAGAATTAGAGAAGGAGATGCAAGCATAGTTCTGGATGCTACGAGGGCCAAACCCATACGGTTCTATAAGCATTAATGACCTCTGTTTAGCACCAAGTGTCACTATCCCCAAAGACTTCAAAATGCCTGAGTTCATTAAGTTCGATGGCAGCACAAATCCTATGATGCACTTGAGAATGTACTGCACCAAGATGGGAATGTGGTCTAAAGATGAGAATTTCATGATTAGTTTTTTTCCTGAAAGTTTAGATGGGGTCGCATGGGAGTGGTACATGCAGTTAGATCATACTCAAATCAGGTGTTGGGAAGATCTTGCCACAGCCTTCACCAATCAATACAAGTTTAATATGAATACTGCACCTACCAGAGACTAGCTGAAAAATTTGAGGAAAAAAGAGAAAGAGTCATTCAAAGAATACGCCCAAAGGTGGAGAGCGATAGCCGCCCGGGTTATTCCCACTATGTCGGAGCAGGAGATGTGCTCTTATTTTATTCGCACTTTGGAAGGACCATTCTTCAAGAATATGTTGGGCACTCATGTCAGAGAATTCATTGACTTAGTGGAGATTGGAGAGAGGATTGAGGCAAACATCCAAGAAGGCAAAGTGGAGCCAACGACAGGTGAAATAAGTGAATCTCAATTCAAGAAGGGACAACCACATAAGAAAAAGGAAAACACAGTCAATGTCATACAGTCACAGCTATCCCAACCTTACCAAGCCTCTTTTCAACAGAGTCATCATCCATATCAACCCCCATACTTTCCATATCTTTCACCCTATCTACCTACCATACCTTACCCTCCTCAGCCGTACCAAGTCAATAATGTTTCATACCCCCAACCTTATACACCATCCATACCTACACTTCACCAAACGACTTCCCTGAGTCATCAAACAGCTAACCCTCCCTTAACCCCATCACGAATGCCACCTAGAATTAATAACATCTCCAATCCATTAGCCAAAGATCGTCCCTTTCCGAACTTTCACGTGAGTAATTCTGAGTTGTTTGAGTGCTTGTGTGGTCAGAATTTGCTAACCCCACGCACTGGGAAGACTTTCACGGCACCATATCCTCGTTGGTATGACGCCAATCTTTCATGTGAATACCACTCTAACACTCCTGGACATTCAATCGAAAATTGTTATGACTTTAAACATGTTGTATGGCGCCTAATTGATACTAAAGCTATTCAATTGGAAGAAACGAAAGGGCCCAACGTGAGAAGCAATCCATTTCCAAATCATGATGGAAGACAGGTAAATGTTATTTGTTGTGCTAGCCACATGGGAGGAGAATTTGAAGACATCAAACTCCCACCGAAATGCATCTTGGAAGGATTAAAATCAGCAGGATATGAGATGATTGCTGAAAGAAAAGAAGGAAAAAGGATTTTGAAAGGAGATGAGGAAGGATTACTCTGTAAATGCCTCGGAGTTGAGAAGAAACATCATATCGAAGACTGTCCCGAACTCAAATGCTTTGTTAAAAGAATGATCAAATTGGGTGTGCTTGCGGTACCCAAGATCATTAAGGAGCAGAGTGTCAATACAATTCACCCAACACCTCCCGTCTTTAAAGTCTCTCCTCGAAGGCCGGCGCTCATTTTCAAGGTACCCAAGCCATTCCCTTACCAAAGTGATCATGCAGTCCCATGGAGATATGAGACAATAGTGGAACCAAATATTGGAGCAAGTCATAACCCTGCAAAGATTGAGGCAACAATTCCTGCTCGAGAGTCACGACCTATCTTCCAAGTGTCAAGGCAATCCCATCACACCGATCCTGCTCTCCCTGCGAGGCATGGAGCTGTTGTGAAAGACGACACTGGAACAGGCCTCGACCTTAAAGTGACCGAATCAGTAACAAATATTGTAGGAATAGGAGGGGTAACCCAAAGTGGCAGGTGTTATACTCCCGAGAAGCTCCAAAGGGTGCCTGGAACAATAAAACCACCCGAAGACCACAACAAAAGAGCCAAGAGGATGAAGGAGAAGAATTCTTGAAGATCATGAAGCAGAGTGAGTATGATATGGTGGAACAGTTAAAGAAGATGCCGGCGAAAATTTCTCTGTTCTCGCTAATTATGAGTTCTGAAGTTCATCGTGATGCTCTTAAGAGAGTGTTGGATCAGTCTTACGTGAACAAAGATATAACTCCTGAAAAGGTTGAGGGAATTGTAGGTGCAATCAAAGTCAGGAACTCGATAACTTTTACTGAGAACGAGATGAGTCCTAACAGCACATCAGGTCGCCCAAAGGCTCTACACATCACTCTAAAGTGCCAAGGTTATGTCATTGCGAAGGTGCTGATATATGGGGGATCAGCTTTTAATGTGCTTCCTTATTCCACCTTACAACAATTGCCCGTTGCTCCGGCTACAATAGAGCCAAGTGGTACAATTGTGAAAGCGTTCGATGGCACTCAAAGGGAAATAATGGGAAATATCAGTTTGCAACTGGAAATAGGACCAATCACTTTTTTGACAGAATTCCAAGTATTGGATATTGAGCCAGGATACACTATGTTATTAGGAAGGCCATGGATTCATGAAGCTGGGGCCGTTCCATCTACCCTGCATCAAAGGGTGAAATTTGTAGCCGAAGGGAAGCTAATCACTATTAAAGGAGAGGAGGAGCTATTGATGTCTAAAACAGTCACAGTTCCTTACATTGATTGTGCTGAAGGCTCCCTTGAAGTCTCTTTCCAAAACCTGGATATAGCAAAGCCAAAGGAACAAATAAGCGGTGTGAATCAAGTTGTTGCTTAGATGATGCTCAAAAGTGGATTTCAACAAGGAAAAGGGCTGGGAAGTCAACTACAAGGGATCAAACACCCCATTGTGTTGCCTGATAACCCAAGAAAGCTTGGCCTAGGATACAAAGTATGGGAAGAAGAGCAATCGCCCTGGTTCGATGCAAGGAAGATTTTGCACATCAAAGAAACATTCCCTATGGCTGCAGAAGTTGTGGCATTAGAACTGGGTGAAACAGTTAATACCCTGAGAAATGCCAGGGGGGATCCATTGCTTATCCACCCAAGTGATAGGGCAGAAGATTTGAACAACTGGGAATCTGAACCTTTAAATGATTTACTGTATTTTGAGTAATGGATGCTTTTATCTTTTCATTTTGTATTTCAAATTTTATCAAATAATGGAATAATTATGCACGATTTTCCCCTCTTTTGTCTCCTTTTCTTTCCTCTTTTTCCATTTAAGATGCACTCTTTCAAATTTATTCATTCCTAGTCTTATCTCAATTCCAGGGATTCTTCCTTTTTGGGATCTCCTTCCCATGTGGATGATTGTGATAAACTATTAATTGATTCTTGCGTTACAACGGACTTAAATGAGGATAACCAAGATGAAGATCCTGACCTGTGCCAACAATTTGCCAAAATGATGGACTCGTTAGAAAAAGGGATAAATCCACATGATGAGGTTGTCGAAATAATAAACCTGGGAACTGACGAGGAAAAGAAAGAATTGAAAATAGTTGAAAATCCAGAAAAAGAAGAGATGATTGCACTATTCAAAGAGTACATGGACATTTTTGCTTGGTCGTATAAAGATATGCTTGGTTTGGACCCAAACATAGTGGCCCACAAAATCCCATTACTTGAGGGGATGGAAACTAAACAACAAAGGCTGCGAAGGATGAGCCCTGAAATGTCACTTAAGATCAAAGATGAAATTACAAAGGAACTTGATGCTGGCTTCTTAGAGGTACCACTCTATCCAAATTGGATAGCAAATATAGTGCATGTGCCCAAAAAAGATGGAAAGGTTAGAATGTGCGTGGATTATCGAGACCTTAACAAAGCTAGCCCAAAAGACAACTTCCCGCTACCTCACATAGATGTTCTGGTTGACAATACTGCCAAAAGCCATTGGTTCTCCTTTATGGACGGATATTTAGGCTATAATCAAATCCTTATGGCAGATGAAGATAAAGAAAAAACATCTTTCATTACTCAATGGGGAGTGTTTTGTTACAGAGTGATGCCTTTTGGATTGAAGAATGCTGGAGCCACCTATCAGCGAGCCATGGTTACGCTTTTCCATGACATGATTCATAAAGAACTAGAGGTCTATGTTGACGACATGGTAGCCAAGTCACAAGAGGGAGAGAGTCATGTTGCCGTGCTCAGAAAATTATTCGAAAGGTTGAGAATTTATAAGCTGAGATTAAACTCGGCAAAATGCACTTTTGGGGCATCCTTAGGCAAGTTATTGGAAGTCATTGTTAGTAAGAAGGGCATCGAAGTGGACCCTGATAAAGTCAAAGCCATCCAAGACATGCCAGCACCCAAGACGGAAAAGGAAGTTCGCGGTTTTTTAGGACGCTTGAACTACATAGCAAGATTTATCTCTAACTTGACCCATACATGCGAACCAATCTTCAAGTTGTTAAGGAAAGATAACTCCGGTAAGTGGAATGATAGATGTCAAGAAGCCTTTGACAAAATCAAGAAGTACCTGACAAATCCTCCCCTTTTGGTCCCACCAACACCAGAGCGACCACTCATTCTATACCTTACAGTGTTGCATGGGTCCATGGGTGTTGTGTTAGGTCAACATGATGAGACTGGTAAGAAAGAGCGAGCAATTTACTATTTGAGCAAGAAATTCAACAATTGTGAATCTCGATATATGGCTATTGAGAAGACTTGTTGTGCCCTCGTGTGGACTGCAAGAAGATTGTGACAATACATGTTGTACTACACAACTTGGTTAATATCTCGAATGGATCCCTTAAAATATATCTTTGAAAGCCCACATATTTCCATGAGAATGTCTAAATGGCAAGTGGCTCTGGCAAAATTTGACATTAAGTATGTGACTAGAAAATCAGTAAAAGGGAGTGTCATATCTGATCACCTGGCCGAGAACCCACTCAAAGAATATCAGTTAATGAAAGTTGAATTTTCGGATGAAGATATCCTGCCAATCATGGGGGATGAGAGCGAAAATGATGAAGAGGAAGGCTTGATGTGGAAGATGTACTTCAATGGTGCAGTTAACATCCATGGAAATGGGGTTGGAGCAGTTCTAGTGTCGCCCAGCAGCAAACAATTCCCAATTGCGGTTAAATTAGCATTCGACTGCACTAACAACATGGCCGAATATAAAGCCTATATAACTGGCCTAAAAGCGGCAATATCTCTTGGTGTGAGATACCTAGATGTCTATGGTGATTCGGCGCTCATCATTTATCAAGTCAACAGGGATTGGCGAGTCAAGGAACATAGACTAATGTCGTATTATGAACATGTGATTAGTCTAGCAAAGGAATTCGAAGAAATCACCTTCAACTATTTGACACGTGACAAAAATCACTTTGCAGATGCACTCGCCACTCTGGCTGTCATGACCAAACTCGATTTAGAGGTGGAGGTTCGGCCTTTACAGGTCACTGTTAGAAGAGAACTAGCATACTGCCTAAACATTGAAGAAGAGGCCGATGGTCCACCATGGTTCCATGATATTAAACAATTCATTAAGACAAAGGAGTACCCAACTGGGGCAAATGAGAATGATAGAAGAACGCTCCGTCGGCTAGCAATGTCATTCTTCCTTATTGGTGATGTATTATACAAAAGGAACTATGATGGGGTCTTGCTAAGGTGCATTGATGCCATGGAGGCTCGCACTGTCATATCAGAGGTCCATGAGGGTATTTGTGGGACCCATGCTAATGGGCACACACTATCCCGATAGATTTTAAGGCACGGGTACTATTGGCTCACAATGGAAAAAGATTGTGTTGAGTTTGTCAAAAGATGCCACAAATGCCAAATCTATGCTGATCGCATTAACTCTCCTCCAGTCCCATTACACAACCTTACGTCACCATGGCCGTTTGCAATGTGGGGCATCGATGTCATTGGCCCAATTAACCCTAAGGCCTCCAATGGGCATCGATTCATCTTAGTGGCTATTGATTATTTCACTAAATGGGTAGAAGCTACCTCCTATGCCAGTGTTACACAAAAGGTGGTAGTGAAGTTTTTAAAAAATAACATCATCTGTAGGTATGAATTACTCGAGAGGATCATTACAGATAATGCCTCCAATTTCAATAGTGTAGAAGTGCGAAGACTGTGCGAACAATTCAAGATCAAACACCACAATTCGGCTCCTTATCGACCAAAGATGAATGGGGCAGTGGAAGCAGCAAACAAAAATATCAAGAGGATCCTAGGGAAAATGGTGGTCACGTATAAGGATTGGAGTGACATGCTACCTTATGCATTACATGCATATCACACTTCGGTAAGATTCTCAACTGGGACAACTCCATACTCATTAGTGTATGGAATGGAAGCAGTGACGCCAATAGAGGTAGAGATCCCGTCCTTAAGGGTCTTGATGGAAGCGGAATTGGAAGTAAATGAGTGGATCAAAACAAGATATGAGCAATTGAATATGATTGATGAAAGACGATTGGATGCGATCTGTCATGGACAGTTGTACCAAAAGAGGATGGCTAGGGCATTCAATAAGAACGTTCGTCCACGAACATTTCAGCCAGGTGATCTTGTTTTAAAAAGGATATTGCCAAATCAGGAAGATAGTAGAGGCACATGGTCACCAGCATATGAAGGCCCATACGTTGTTAAGGACGCATTCTCTGGGGGAGCATTGATCTTAACTGACATGGAAGGCCAAGTGCTTCCCAAGCCGATCAACTCAGATGCTGTGAAGAAGTATTTCGCATAAAGAAAAGCTCGCTAGATTGAAAACTTGAAAGGGCGGTCTAGGCAAAAGTTAGAGTAAAAAAAAAAAAAAAAAGCTCGCTAGATTGAAAACCTGAAGGGACAGTCTAGACAAAAGTTAGAGTACAATAAATAAATAAAAAAAAAGAGGCTCGCTAGATTGAAAACCCGAAAGGGTGATCTAGGCAAAAGTAAGGGCAACAAAATATCTGCTAGGTTGAAAACCCGAAAGGGCGACCTAAGCAACAAGATACTAGCTCAAAATCCGAGCAAGGGGTGAGAAGCTAGAGATGACATTAAACTGGGGCAATTTAATGGATGGAAGATAGGAGAAAGAATCAGTGAATTGAGGCAAGCATTGGCACCTGTCAAAGGATTATATTCTTGGCCTGAATATGCAAGTCCGGTGTAACCACAGGATCAATGAAATGGGTTAATCATATGAAATCTACATTGCAATCCTCCTAATCTTTTGTATCTTCTTTATTCTTCATGACTATTTGCGATTTTTAATGCTTTCTAGATACAATAAATTTGTCTTATCCTACCATTTTTTATTTTTTATATACTCATTTTTCTCTTTTCTCTTTCCATATTCTTTATCCCCATCATCAAAGAGTGCATTCTATTCTTCCTATTCTTCTCTAAACCATACATAATTAGAACATTATGTTTGAAATACAATGAAAGGGATCTCTGTAGACAGGGCTCAGATGCTACAAGACAATTCAATATCGGATTCAAAAGCAGTAACGCAATGAGGAAGGTTAAAAAAAAAAAAAAGAGAGAGAGAGAGAGAGAATAGAAAAGAAGAAGAAGAAGAAGAAGAAGAAGAGAAAGCAAGAAAGAAAGAAAGAAAGAAGGGAAGGGTTTGCTAAATCGAAAACCAAAAAGTGTTTGTTTGAGCAAAAATTAATACGAAGGTTAGAGATTTTGAAACAAAGATCAAGAAAGGGGGATGAAGCCAGATCATACAGACTGCTTCAAAGGAAAAGCTCATGTGGTGGATTCATGAAACTAGAGAGCTTATTATGGATTAGTTGCAGAATTTCCCAGAAGAACAATGTTTGGAAACAACAAACTGGGGCAAATTTTTTAGTGTACAAATTTGCAATTTAATTTCAATTCCAATTCCAATTTTCAATTTTCCAAAGCTGCATCTTCACATTCAATTTCAAATATTTTTCAATTCTGCAAAGCTGTATTCTCAATTTCAATTTCTCATACCTGCATCTTCAAATTCAATTCAATTTCAAATCTATTTCAATTCTATCTGCATCTTCAAAATTCAATTTCAAATCTATTTCAATTCTGCATAACTGCATCTTCAATTTCAAAGCCGCTTGTATCCTCAAATTCAATTTCAAATTCATTTCAATTTTGCTGGTATTTTCAATTCCAATTTCAAATCTATTTCAATTTTGCTCGCATCTTCAAGTTTAATTTCAAATTAAGCAAGGCTGCATTTCATTTTGCAAAGTTGCATTTCATTCACATGGTCACAAAGCTGCATTGCATTTGCATGGTTGCATTTCATTTTCACAAGCATATGCTCTCATCATCTCCCTTGCTCGGACAAAATACATGTTCATGTCTTTACTAGTTCCTTACTACGGAAATATCAAAACCTACAGTTTTATATTCTCTAATAAGAAATAAGTAAAGAGGGGCAACCGTGAACACCATATTTTGTTCGAGACACACAAAAAAAAAAAGAGAGAGGGGAAAAGGAAAAAAAACTGGCCCATTTACTTTTTGGAATAAGAGAGTAGCCTAATTGTGAAATATTTTAACCAAAAAAAAAAGAGAGGAAAAATCAAATCAAATCAAAATAAATGAAAATAAATTTGGGGCAGATCTCTTAATTTTGGTATTTGTATCCAAATCAGATCAAATCACCAATCATCATTAAGGCCGAATTTTCAATTAGGATCAATCAAATTTAATGGCAATTGATGCCTCCAACACTTATAAATAGAGCCAATATTGAGAGGTGAAGGGGCTGGTTTTTTTTCGGGAGGTTCTTTTGGGAGCAACGGTAGAGATTAACAGTGAAACCATTTTCCACTGCAAATTACTCAATCACTCAAGTGTATTGGTTGGTATATCTCTTCCTCACTTTGCGTTAGTTTGTGTCGCTTCTTTCAACTCAACCCATTATTACTCATTCATTTGGTCACCTTACACATTTTTGTTCAACACATACACACACAGATACCATCGCTTATTCTCTTGCATATGTTACCATAACACCGTCCCACACTTTTTTCATCATTTTTGCATCAATTTATCCTGTTATTTCAACACAGACCAAGCCGTGAAGCCCATCGGTGTGAAATCTCTAATTCCCTTTCCTCTTTCCTCTTTCCCCCTAACCGTTCTGTCCTTTCTGCTTCTTTCATCCTCTTTTATTTCTGCTTCTTTCCTTTTTGTTTGTTGTTTTTATCAATTTTTATCTATTTCTTTTTTCTTTCTCGCCGTCACCAACGCGTGGACTCTGCAAGCTGCTTTTGTTAATGGAGTGGACTATGGTGCACCACCATGCTTTTGGTGCACATGTGTGCCTCCCTCTCCTTTTTTTTTTTTTTTTGGTTTTATTTTTTATGTTTGTCATTTCTTTGGTTTTTTTTTTAATTTTTAATTCTATTTTTTTGGGCGTTACTTTTTTTGTTATTATTATTCTTATTTTTTTGTAAATATACACAAGATAATTTCTTTCCTTTTTAAGCTCAAATAATAAAAACAACATTTCTAGAATTCTTTAATCCATGCAACAATCTCTAGTCTTGATGTATGGCTTGATCATCCTCAAAGGTTATGAGAATTGTAAGGGTTTATTGTATAGCTTACGCTATCCTAAACCCTGTGCAAGAGTGGATTTGTTTTCTTTCCTTTTTTTTTAAATAAAATCTTTTCATAAATAAAATTAATCCAACCCACAATTATTTTATACAAGAACTACGTGATTTTGAATTCCTCATTGCACCAGAGGATACGTAGGAGCAGACAATCTCTGTCAAATCAAAATTTAAATTTTCTTAAATTTGGTTCAATTTTAATTCCTTAAATATTTGTAACATTAATTTCACTTCCTTTTTAGTTTGTAAATAATTGTTATATCAATTTCTCTTTTTTGTAAATAATCATAACATTAATTTTACTTTCCTTTTCTTTTGTGAATAATTGTATATTAATCTTACATTTTTGGGAATAATTATCATATCAATTTTGCTTTTCTTTCTTTTTATAACTAATTATTATATTAATTTTATTTTTCTTTTCTTTTGTAAATAATTGTTGTACTAATCTAACTTTATTTTATTTTATTTGTAAATAATTATTATATCAATCTTGCTTTTCTTTCCTTTTATAAATGATTATCATATTAATTTTATTTTTTCTCTTCTTTTGTAAATAATTGTTGCACTAATCTAACTTTATTTTATTTTATTTGTAAATAATTATTACATCAATTTAGCTTTTCTTTCCTTTTATAAATAATTATCATATTAATTTTATTTTATCTTCTTTTTTGTAAATAGTTGTGGTACTAATTTTGCTTTATTTTATTTGTGAATAATTATTATGTTCTTAAGGGGAAAAAATCAATATTATTAAAGTTATTAATTTGCATGATAAGCTCTAGAGTAACCGTTGCGAAACGGATGTATTAGGGGTGCAGTGGGATTAAGTTTCGACCCTTCCCTGTGCATTATTGGACTCCCGAATTCAATCTCTTTAAAAGACTAGTTTTGCAAAACTAAAAAATTTTTCCAATTTTTCCCATAACAAAAATTGGTGGTGACTCCATTAAAATTTATTTTTCAATATTTTTTGTCGCCCTTTGTCGTGGTGCCCTCCGGGCATGTTGTGACAGTCCCGACAAGCTAACCTCAGCATGTATACATCTTTCAAACATTTTGGCCATACATGCTCGGCTAGCAACCACCCTGCTAGCTGGGCTATCCGAGGTCCATTAAGACTAACGCTTACTGTCGTTAATAAGGAGTTTCTGTCATAGTGTCCTTCCCTTCAAAAAGACTCTTAAACTATTATCAAATCATTTGGTACCGTGCTTTCTTTTTGTCTTAAATCACATGAATTATTACCAAATAAGAGAAAACTTAGCTACTATGCCTTGTCTCATGCCCATAAAGCTTAACATCAATATAATACAAGTTATAGACTAGTAAACAGGAGTTTTAACATACTACTTGAGGCAATTTAACTAAAATCTTGAAAAAACCAATTTTAAACAATTCTTCAAGGGCAAATAGCTATATAAACCCATATATACATAAATTTACTGAACAATTAACCATAAGCACATAAATTATTCACAGTTTAAACTCCAAGGTGGGGATTCAGTTAGGTGGTGTCTCCAAACCAACAGGAAGATCCTTGAAAGTGTCCGAAGCTACAAAAGATACCAATCTAACTTTAATAAGCTTTTAGAAATCAAGTCTAACTCAACCTACCTCCTGCTAGCAAAACCCCCCCTAAATTAGAACCCTAGACCTCACTCTCTCCCCTCTAGCTCGCTTCACTTTAACCCTATGGAGGAATTAGTTAATCCCTTGCAAAGAGAAGATCAAAACTCAAGAATTTACCTTAGAATGTTGAGGAAGAGAATAAAGTAAATAGAGGATAGGAATTCTCCTCCCAATTTCACCTTCTTTGACAAAAGGGTGAGAGAAACATTGATATGGAGATGGGGTGATGATGAAGGGATTGAAAAGAGGTATTTGTGATGGATTTTGAAGGAAAAAAGGTTGATGAGTTATGGGTTTGGTAGAGAGGAGGAAAACTTAGGGAGAAAGGCAAAAAAGAAAGGAAATTGGAGGGGGGGTCTCTCCTTGTTTTGGGCAAAGCCCCTCCCTTTTTATTCTTTTCCCATTGCCTTCGCTATGCTCAAGCATGGCTTACTACGATTGAGTGTAGGCGAAACCCAGAAACTCCCCTTGGCTTTGGATGGTGGCATGCTTGAGAGTGACTTGCTGCGCTCGAGTGTGGCCTGTGGCTAGCAACTCCCTCTACTCTGCTCAATAGCATGCTTGAGTGCAAGGCATTACACTTGAGCGTGCCCTCCTCTGCACTGCAATATTCACAATTTAGGTGATTCTTGGCATGGGCATTACAAAGTGGTATTTTGAATAAAGAGTTAAGGGATAGAATGGTAATAATGTAGGAGGGTAGTGTGTTCCGTAATTCGAAAAGCACATTTCTCTCTCTTCTACTACTTCAGCTTCTAGCAGAAGTAGTTCCTTATTTGCTTCTAAAAAAAATGATTATTTTCTATTTCTGCTTTTTTTTTTTTCTGAGAAACACAAACAAACAACACAAAGTTTTAGAAGTACTTTCTTTTGGAAAAATAAAAAAAGTACTTTTACTTCTTGTAAAAGCACAAATAGACAGGTCCAATAATAGGCTTTCATTTTGTTCATTGTCATTGTGAATCGTTTTATCCTCAAAACAAAAGGTCACTTCGAGTCCTTTCTCGGCAATACTATTTGTGGGATAAGAACTTTTGCATTGACATTGCTACATATAATCATTTTTGCTTCGTATAGCTACTTTCCTAAGTGCATAAATTCCTAATGCCAAGCTTAGTTCCTGGAGAGCATAATTGACACTCCTTTTTCTTTTTTCGTTGCAAGCAATGATTTGGAAATCCAATTTAAAGTTCTTCATAAAATTAATATGAAGAATTTTTATGAAGAATTTTCAACAAAAGGTATATTAATTCTTCATAAAATTAATACATAAAATTCTTCATAAAGATATATTATTTTAGTTAATTATTAAAGATTGAATATTTTGAGTGATTTATATAAGACCAATGTGTACATATAATTTTAAGTGAGTTTTATTTAAATATTAAGAGAATAGTTTTTAAAATATAAAATTTGAGTCAAAAAATTATTAATCAAAAGTGAAGCATTATATAGAGTTTTATGTCACAAAACCACTAATGCGACATGATAATAAAAGTAAATATTTAAATTACTTTTGAGAATAGAAAATATTTTATTATTATTATTATTAGCAGTTTGACATAATGTGGTAATAATGTGGGAGGGTAGTGAATTCCGTAATTCAAAAAACATATTTCTCTCTCTTCTACTGTTTTAGCTTCTAGTAGAAGTAGTTCTTTATTTGTTTCTACAAAAAATGATTATTTTCTATTGAGCTTAATTGGTATGCACTGATAGTGTAAAACTGTTTTACACTGTCAACCAATAAAATAGAGGAAAGTAAAAAATCATGATGGGTCCCTCATTATAATAGATAGTTATTTGTGTGAGTTGGCACTTTTTACTATTTCTATTGACTGACAGTGTAAAATTATTTTACACTATCAATACATTTAAATTACATTCTTTTCTATTTCTATTTTTTTCTGAGAAACACAAAAAGTTTTAGAAGTACCTTTTTTTTGGAAAAATAAAAAAAGTATTTTTACTTCCTCTAAAAGCACAAAGCACAAATAGACAGGCCCAATAATATAGGCTTTCATTTTGTTCATTGTCATTGTGAATCGTTTTATCCTCTAAAATCGGCAATATTATTATTATTATTATTATTATTATTATTATTATTATTATTATTACTAGCGGTTTGACATGCACAATCAAACCGCATTTTTTATTTTTAGGGTTTTGGTATAAAAATTATGTGGTCATATATAAAATTTATTTGAATAAATTCAATTGAAAAGAACAAAATCTACAAACATATATAATAACTATTGTGTTTGTCAAATCACAACTGAAAATTCGCATATTTATAAATGTTATTTACAAACGGATAATTTTCAAATATTGCTGAGTGGAACATTGTTGATGCGATAATAACATTCTCGTTAATACTTAAATTAAATTATTTTCATTGTCAAGATGCACTGCCACAATTTTATTTTTAAGGTACTTGTATTAAATTATTCATAACATATAAAATTTGTTTGTATACTTAAATTTGAAATAAACAAAACGAGAAAATATTCATATTAACTGTTGTGTCTATTTGTACTTTTTATTTATCTAGATTTCGATATAAGGAAATAGAGCAGTGAATTTGTATTTTAATCTTTTTAAATATTATTTAAATTAATAATATTTAATATGAATGATGATATTTTATATCATTACATTAAAAATAAAATATATGGACAGATAAAATATAACTTGTTATAGTAAATATATAGATAAGAATTTTTAGTTAATAAATAAAATGGCATAACCTTTTGCACTCACCTTCCATTGTGTAGATTTTTCTGTAGCAGTTTGACGATGTGCAAATATAGTACAATTAAAGCCTTCTAGAACTCCTCTGGATATTGTCATGTTACTCCATTGAACTAAAGCAACAATTATAGGACTCTTGGAAGCAAACCGTCTCAATGATTGGGTTATGAATGAAAAGTTTGGAAATGCCTTGAGACGAAGGAACAATGCTCAATGAAGAACTTCATGGTTTCAATTTATGGAAAAGTGAGTACCAGCTGCGCGCTTTGCAAATATTTCATCTCAATAAAAAAACCACTTTATTCAACTGACAGAACAAATTGTATTAAGCCACGCTAGATTTGTACAACCATTAGCAGGAGAAAAGACTAAATCATTGAAACTAAAACACCAAATTGCTGGGAATAAACCAACAGGAACATGTCATAACATTTAATTTTGTTGTAGAGCATTTGGAGCTTAAGGTTAATGTAGTATATAATGTACGATTAGATTGCAGGACATTAACTAAAATAAAATAAAATAAAATCTAGAAAGTCATTTACTATTGCAGTAACAGCATGATCGTGGAGGTCTTTTTAGTGTGCGGAAGAGCCCAAAACCTGCAGAATACAACATGAATATATTTTAGACCCTAAAAAACAAAACGCTTATTCATCATTATGCTATTCACTTCTCGAAAAATGTAAAAACGTTACGCATTTATGTTAAACCAGATAGCACTTACGCTTGCAATTTTAAACAAATAGAGGACCACAACCCAGAGAGCAGCACTTGCAGATCAGCACTCATCTCCATTGCTTCCGGAAAAAAGCTTTAAAATTTGATATTCATTCAAATAGTGAGGGCGAGAAGAGTGAACTTGATAGGAAATAGAGAGTGGGTTGAAAGAATGACCTTATCAAAAGCAGCAATGTACTGAGACACCGTCACTTTTGTATTCAGTGTTTGTATGAAGTGTGAAATGTGTATGTGACATGGGGAAGATAGAGCGGGTTGGTGGTGGGTTTGAACGGTGGACAGAAGTGTGTACATGGTAGCAAATAGCAATAGACATATCAACTCCTTCACCTAACATTTCACTGGATGCGTTGACGTTGCAGATGTAGTGGTCGTCTTCATTGCTAACGCGATAGTGGCGATTCCAGGTTGCCGATAGAGACTAAAATTGTGGAACACACTTTTCTTTAAAGTGCAGGAGAGCAAAATGAAACAAGAAAAAACGGCAAGAGGAGTTATCAAGAGCCAGCAATAAAACTACCTTTCATCGTGGGTTATGTTTAAAAAATGTATAACTTGTTTAACTCGTAAAAGATTGTTAAATAAATTATTTATAATGTGTAAAATAGGAAAAAAAAAGTTGAACACCAATAAACAGTTATCCCCATGAATCCCTTTTATTATATTGTATAGATGTATAGATAAATCTTTTTTTTATATTGTGAAGATGTATAGATAAATCTCTTTTTTTATATTGTATAGATGTATAGATGAATCTTTTTATTATATTGTATAGATGTATAGATATATCAACTATTAAGTAAGTGTTTGGAAAACTTACCAAAGTAGCTTCTTTTTTTTTCAAAAAAAAAAAAAGATGTTAAAAAATCTATTACGTTTGAATGAAAATAAAAATGAAATAAAATAAAAAGACTATAAGTTTAAGCTAAAAAATAGCTTATAATTATTAGCAACTTTTTGGAGATTTTGATTACCAGCATAAGTTGATTATTTTATAATTATGATATTTTTACTAAGTTAACCCTAAGTATCAAATATTACATAATATAAACAAATCATTCCATACCTTTTCTTTATTTTTGTCAATGAGTGGAAATAAATTGTTTACATTCATATAAATTGTGCGAGTAGTTATTTTTCATGTGTCAACATTAGTCTATTTATTTGTTGGAATATCCTTGATTAGTACTCTCTTTATCAAATACAAGTAATCTTATAAAAAATATTTAAAGTTAACCACTAAATTACTCTATCAAATTACTTATTATGTGGCTAGAAGATTAGATAGTATAAATAAAAATATTTACATACATCATTTTTGTTTTGAAAAGAAAATATTTACTAATTAATAAAAATGTGTTATGCAATGGCAATAATTAAAAGTCAAAGTCAATAATTGAATTATGTAGTACTAAAAATATTTTCTACGATGAAGAGTTTAATGAACTCCCTTAATGTAATTAATTATCTTTGAACCGTTTTGTAGGGTAGAATAATTCAAGAAAAATCCTCAATATATTATGTCATATATAATTTTTAATTGCAGTTTCCTTCTAAAAGTATTATAATTAAAAGTAACTGCAAAAAAATATAGGCAAACCCGTGCATGGTTATTGTCTCTAGTTACAGGAGAAAAGTAACAACTCGTGATGTATAGTAAAGCAAAACAAACCTTCGTAATAATAGACATGATGATAACAACCTGAAAAGTTACTAGATAATTGACATTTGAATTCAAAACAAATAGGCAATGCAACTAATCATAATCTAATGCATTATCACCCATTACCTAATGGAACAATAGATACGATGCCATAAAGACTCCATTGCTAGCCAAGGCACATATCTTTGTGAACCATTTTTTCAGATATAAAACCAATATTTATACATTTCTTTTGTCTTAGCCTGGATTATTGTCCTTCTACTTGGGAAATTTATGGCTGCTACATTTCTTACAAGATCAATTCGAGTCCCATTAACGAATCACGTTGAATCATGGGCATATTCTTTCAAAGTGAATCATTCACTTTGAAAGAACATGCCCAAGCTTCAACGTGAAAGAGCATTTGGTTAATGGGACTCGAATTAGTCTCATAACAACTGTAGCAAGCATGAATTCCCCAAGCAGAAGATCAACAATCTAGGTTGAGAAGAGGAAAAGTATAGAGGTTAGATTGGTTTTATGTCTAAAAGAGTAGTTCATAAAGGGAAACCTACTCGATAGTCATCACCTGATAATGTAGTACTCAGTTCATTCCATCATGAATTTGAATGTCCAATGGAAATAATGCCTTAAGGGAAA
The DNA here is from genome assembly GCA_031439585.1 of Pterocarpus macrocarpus. Lineage (NCBI taxonomy): Eukaryota > Viridiplantae > Streptophyta > Magnoliopsida > Fabales > Fabaceae > Pterocarpus > Pterocarpus macrocarpus. Next base: position 38,699,740 of record CM062514.1, read on the forward strand.
TAGAGATAGGAAAAGGGAAAACATAGTTAGAGTCTTGAAACCAAAGAAGGGAAATCGAAAGAAGGCTAAAGAGATAAGAGAGAATGTAATAAGAAGGAAAGGGGTGAAATATCCACTAGACAATAATGCCTCTTTCCTTCACATCTAGCATGATTTATAACCATCAGCTCCCATATCTTTGCAATACTTAGGCTGCCATGTGTCTTTCCTTCCATTACAACAAATTTGTTCCCCGTCCCCAACTACTCATTATGGGAACTAGTTTGCGGATTATATGGCAAAAGCTGGCACAACTTGTAACACTAATTGGATCCTTGTGGGAGCTCATGCCGTTAAAGTTGGATCAGATTAGTGACTTGGTCTATTTACTATAGTTACAATTGCCATTACTCTTTCTCTCTCAATGTTTGTGGGTGAGGAATAAGGACAAAAGTTACAATACATATACACATATAACATGCTCGATTTGGAGCCATGGACAAAGAGAGATTGCCAAAAATGGAATTTTAATACAAACAAGGCAAATGCGAGACTCCTAGTGTGTTATTACTTATTTGTTGTTGTTGCAACTGGCTTGGTGACCCTGGATGAAAGTTAGTTCAGTTTGAGATTGGTGGCATTTTGGGACCAAGAAAACATCTATCACAACCATTTTTTGCATGAATGAACTTGATATACTTATATATGGATTTATGAATATTTTTAATGAGTATTATATATATATATATATATATATATATATATATATATATATATATATATATATATTATTAATAAATTAAAATTTTGCATAGACTTTAATATATTTAATATATTAAAAAATTATTTTATAATTAAGAAGATATTTTTTAACTGATATATATTTTAAGGACATTAATCAAAAAGTTATTTATTTATTTATTTTTAATTAATACCTAAACGAAAAAGGGCATTAATCATATAACAAAAAAAAAAAAAAGGTAAGGGCATCGATCAAATTCCATCTTCATTTCTTCTTCTTTAAGTGTGTGAGTTAATCATTATGGATTCAAATATTACAAAATTTTAAAAAAATATTACCACTTTTGTTCTCAAATAACTATTCACTTGTAAAATTTTGCTTTTCTACAAACAACTTTATTTTTAGTAAATTTAGCTAATATTAATTTTTTCCTCAATTATACCCTATTAAATAATAGTAGTAGAGGAGAAAGAGTAAGTGGAAAGAGATAATTAAGAAAGAGAGAAAATTAAATAGCAAGGATAATTTTATAAGATACACCTAAATTTTTCTAACATTTTAGTAAATTTTTGATTTGGAAAGAGGGATAACACCACACGCCCTTGATAGAAATAATCTGCTCCTCCGTAAAGAAAATTATTTGATCTATATATGTAGTAAATTAGATTGATACCCTTAATCACTAAAATTCATTATAATTGGTTGACTATATATATTTTTTTAAAGTACTTTTACTTACTCTAAAAGTAAATTAGATTTTCTTTTCCATCATTCTTTTCATTAGCAAGAAATAAAGAAAGAGTTACAGGGGGAAAAGGAGCAAGCGGGAGAGAGAGTAGAAAACACTCATTCTAAAACACAAGAGGGTGGAGATAGGAGTGGTTAGGGCAAGGATGGTGTAAGGAGTAGTTCAGAGAAGGAAGTGCATAACCTTGCTCTTTAGGGACAAGGTTTTGCAGGGTTAAAGGGTGCCATCAAAAAGAGTTTCTAGTGGTTTATTGCAGATGAAATTGGCTTCTCTAGACTAGGAAGGCGGAGATAGACTTGCTCCACATGTGTTCTTTGATGAAACTGTGCTATAGGCTTTGGCAGCTCCATGGAGGGATGCCTTAGTGTTTAAACTTTTGGGAAAGCAGATAAGCTACCATTTACTACAAGAGAAGCTGAGGTCCATTTGGTGAATTTCTAGAGGTTACAAGGTTATGAGTGTTGGGAATGGCAACTTCATGGTGAAGTTTGATGTGGAGGTTGATAGAGATAAGGTCATTATGGGTGGCCTTTAGATGTTCCAAGATCACTATTTGGCTATTAAGCATTGGACTCCATCCTGTAATCCAAGTAATGATTGTTTTGGTCACACCATGGTGTGGATAAGGTTTGAAGGCCTAAATATGATGTGCTATGAGGAAAGTGCTATCAAGACAATTGTTACAAGGATAGGGAAGGCTATTAGAGTTGATTTTGCAGCTAAGGGAGGGGGAAGTTTGCAAGGGTGTGTGTAGAAGTGGATTTATCCAAGCTAGTGGTTAGGAAAGTTTGGATTCAAGATCATTGGCATAGAGTAGTTTTTGAGAGATCTTATTTATGAAAATTGTCGTTGCTATGGTCATGTTACACAATCTATCAACTACAAAAGACACAGGGTGCTAAATAGGTGGTTGATGGTGGAGTTCGACTTTGAATTCCCATGCAACTGATAATGCGAATTAGGTGGTAGCCAATAATCTGGGCCAATAGATAACAGTTGTTAATAAAAAATTACGTCATAGTAAGTATGGGAAGGATTAAGGTTTTAAAGGAAAGACCTTACACGGTGTGCACGAAAATCTAGAATCCTAGGCAAGTGAGTCAAGTGAACAGTTCAAATCACATGGCCTTGCATAAGGATCATGTAAACCCTAAACCTTCCGTGCTGCAGTCTCAAACTCCTCAGTCAATGGTGTTTAGTGCAAGTCGTGAAAAGTGGTGTGATTAAAGGAGGAAGGATGATCAGGAAGCCTAGTGTAGTGGTAGCCTTCAATCATCCCTCACCATCGAAGTTGAAAAAGAAAAGGGCTTGAGTTATTAATGCAAAGTCTTCTCTGCCTAGGCAGGATAAAAGGGTGGTGATTTGTAAGGTCAGCAGTTCGAATAGGTAGGTGTCTTTGGCTGCTAAGCCAATGTTGGTGGAGGATGTTGTTAGGCGTTTGGAGGAGGGTTAATGTGAAGTGTTGGCCAAATGTAATTAGTTTGGTTTTTTTGCCCCTTTTTTACTTTAGTGATCGTGGAAGCTACAAAATTTTCTTTATCCATATGAAATATAGGGAGGTAGTTAGTGTGAAAAGGAGAAGGCAAGTGAGGGATGTTGTTAAGAAGCATAACCTAATAATGAAGATTTTTGTGGAAACCTATACTCTTTTCCAGAATGTGTCTTTATTTTGGAATAAATTGGACTTTTTTTCAGTGGTTATTGAAGAAGCTAGAGGTCATATGGGAGGAATTTTGTTCTAGCGAGTGATCCAAGTTTATCATTCTCTCTAGTGGAAAGTATGCAGTAGGCGATTTCTTTTTTGATTGGGAGGAATGGTAGGAGATAGACTTGCATGGTTATTTATAACTACTTGGAGGGCCTTTGGCATACGGTGCTTGGTACTTTGTTAGTTTCGGGTGATTTTAATGAAATAGTGGCACTTGATGAAGTGAAAGGTGGAGATATTGTTTTCAGTAGAGCCCAAATTTTCTCTAATTATTTGGAGCGGTGTAGGCTACTGGACTTTGGATGGTTGGTGGTAGTTTTACTTGGTTTCGAAGTCCGTATGGTCAAAAGACTATTGCCAAACATTTAGATAGGGTGGTGTTTGATGTTGATTGGTGATTAAGATTTCCTGAAGTTGTTATGGAGCTTCTTCCCCAATTTTATTTGGATCATCATCCTCATTTGGTGCAATGTAAGGGGTTTTCCTTAAGTCAAGGGTCCCCATCCCTTTAGATATGAGGCTGCTTGGTCTTATCATGAAGATTATAATAAGGTGGTGGTTAATGCTTGGAGGAAGAATCATTCTTTGATTGCTGAGAAGCTAACTGTGGTTGAAGATGATTTTATAGTCTTCAATAGAGAGGTCTTTGGTAACGTTTTCAGAAGGAAGAAGTTGTTGGAGGCTAGAATTACAGGTGTTCAGAAGCAACTTTAGACTTGTGATTCTTTTAGACTTAATCGTTTGGAGAAACAAGTCCAAAGGGAGTATAGTTTGGTTCTTAAATAAGAAGAAATGATGTCGTTTCAGAAGTCTGGAGATAGTGGGCGAAGCTAGGCGATAAAAACACAAGTTTTTTTCATGCTTAGACTATGATGAGAAGGAAGGGAAATAAGGTGCCAGGTATGCATATTTATGGTAATGGGTGCACTAATGGCAATATTTTACAAGTTGAGGCGAATAAATTCTTTCAGGAAGCCCAAATGTGGATGTTCCTCATTTGATTAGGGATTCTTGAAGCATTATTGACTATGGTTTTCTAGATATTGTGGTTAGGCTTATCATGTTTTGTGTTACGTCAGCCACATTGTCTCTTGTTTGGAATGGGGTTTGGTTGGATAGCTTCCTCCAACTAGAAGTTTGAGGCAGAATAATCTGTTATCACCTTACTTGTTTGTGTTATGCATGGAAAAATTATCTATGTTGATTTTAGAGAAGGTCGAGTATGGTGCTCGGTACCCTATGTCTATTCATCATGGTGGCTTAGGTATCTCACAATTGTTTTTTTGCTAACAACATCCTTCTCTTTTCACAACCTAAAGATTCTCAAATGAGTGTTATTTTACAAGTGCTTCATGTGTTTGAAGAAACTTCGGGATTATTGATGAATATTGAGAAGTCAAAAGGAATGGTGTCCAAAGTTGTGTCTCGGGCCAGGAAGGAAAAATTATCTTCCTTTTCAGATATTGCTTTTGCTAGTGGTCTAGGTCGATACCTTGGTTTCAACCTAGTTCAAGATAGGCTAAGAAGATCGAATTTTAATGATTTAATTTAGATGATCAGGTAAATTAAGTGCCCGTGTAACACCCCAGCCTGAGTGCAGTTACCTGTCGAAACCGGAACCTGAAAAAAATTCTGAGTCTGAACCCTATGCCTCCTTGGAGGGCTATAGGATTGAGGAATTTTCTTGAGATCAAAAGTACTGGTAATGGTTCTCTAGGCGTCAATGAGTTAAAGAGAGATTTTTAACGAATTTTAGGGAATGGATAACCCCTTCGTTTTCAACCCTCAAGTTTATAAAAATGCAAATTCTCGGAGAATTGTACTAAAACCCAAAAGTTGGACTCTAATTCTTAAGGATTTTGAATTTTTAGATATTTTTATTGAATCCAAATAGGGGGTATTCCCTTATTTACATTTATGTTTTAAAGTTAATGGAGAGTAAAGTTAAGAAATATAAATAAGTTTGTGCAATATCCTGGACCTAGGGAAGGACTGTAGAAGGAGGGAACCAAGTTTTTGGAGTTGGTAATTAATTACATAGAAGCTGTAATCGATTATAGTCCTCTTTGTATGCCCACGGGTTGAAATTTTTCGCGTGGTAATCGATTACCATCTTTGGTAATCGATTACCAGTTCTAGGTTGATGGTAATCGATTACCAGCATTGGTAATCGATTACCAGCTTTTTGGCTATGGTAATCGATTACTATTATTGGTAATCGATTACCAGTTCTTCGTGGTAATCGATTACCAGGGGACGCCTCTCGGCTTATATATTGACCTGTGGTAATCGATTACCAGCCCTTGGTAATCGATTACTACAGGTCAATATATAAGCCGAGACGCGTCTCTTCCCCTTATTTTCGAATTTCCTTTCTCTCTCTACCCTCAAAACTCTCTCCCTTCTCTCTAACACCCATTCCTCTTCAATCCTCACTTAAACCCTTCAACTTTTCCTTCCAAACTCCATCAAATTACATTCCTTTTACTCTCATAACAACAATTTCACCTTTTATCTTCATCCTTCTTCCAATCCCCAACCTTATCCTTGGTGAGTCTTGGAGCTTGGAGTAGGAGTATCAAGACCCTAAATCTCTTCTCTTCCTTTCTCTATCTTCAAAGGTAATCCTCAAACTCCTTTCCTTTTCCTTTCCTTTGAATCATGAATTATTTCCTCTATAATGAGTTTCTAGAGAGCCCTAGGTTAGAAGAATTAGGAATTTTCATATCTGGGAGTATAGTGGATTAATCCTTAGTCTAAGTAACTAACCTTGAATTAAATTTCCGTATTATTGATAGTATATACCATTGGAGGACTGACTTTGGCTCTCAAAGTTCATGGGATTAGGAGTTCACTATTGGCATTAAGTCTGTGAGTAGATAGTTTACCCCTAGCTTAGTTTTAATGTATTTTGTTTGTATATATATATATATATATATATATATATATATATATATATATATATATATATATATATATACATATACAAATGATTTGGTATGTCTTAGCAATATAATTTACATTTTGGTAGCTTATCTATTTTTACTGGTTCACATGAGACAATGACTTGATTTTAAGAAGAAAAATGTGGCAAATGTTTATGACCTTGGTTTCCTATTAAACTTTGGAAAGTTTTCTTTGTTTTGAAAGGTTTTTGGATAAAAGCTTTTGACTTTTTTCATTTTTGATTTATTAAAGTATTAAGGCTTTATTTTCTTTGAAGTTACAATTTTATTGTTTTATATAAAGTATATTGGTTTATTTTATAAGAATCTTTATTAAATGTTCTGTATAATGGAAAAGAAAGTTTTGGAAAAGTCTAGACCAGGATCTGTAGGCTAACGGCAGTAGGCGTTAGCCTTGGGTGCACCTAGGATGTTGGATTTCATGGCCACTTAAGGGAGTGGTGCGTGCCTGTTATTCACAGCCATACATATAGTGTGGTGCGTGCCTGATATTCACGGCCACGGGAAGAGTGGTGCATGCCTGATTACGAGATTCACACTAAGGGAAGGCCACCTAAGTGTGTTTCCTGACAGATTTATCTTGGAATAGATGGACTATATTTTGGAAAAGAAAACTTGGATAATATTTGATTAAGATTTCTATTTTGGTTTCGTTATACATATTATAATATCACCCTAATATCTATAAGTTTTACATTGTCTCATGTGGATTAGGGACATTCTATCTCTCATTGAGTTTCTCAAAACTCACCTTGTGGTTATTATATTCTTTTCAGATACAAGTTCAGACTTGGGAGCTGATTTTTCAGTTCAGCATCATTTGATTCCTATCTGGGTGAGCCCTACTTAGTAATGGGCCTTGATTTCTAATTTTGTTTTAGTTGTAACCTTAGTATGTAGCTCCATAGTACTATAGGCAGGGTCCAGCCTTATTCTGTTTTTTGTTGTTGTTAAGTATTCATTCATATATATATATATATTTCAACTTGTTGGAATTAAAGTTGTGTAAAGGATTTGTTTTCTGAAGAACTTGAACTGTATATTTTTGGACATACGATTGTATTTATATATTTTACTGTCATACTGTGTGCTGAGAGGTGTATTCTAAGAATACCTGGATCCCCGATAGAAGATTGTATTGTTTGTCTTGCAGGGTAACCTTTTGTGATTGGGAAATATCCTAATTACAAAGGGAACTCTGTCGAAATTTTATAAAATTTTGTGGCGGAAGGCTTGCGTAGGAACTTGTCCCTATGCGCCGGTCACGGCCCGGGTTTGAGTTGTGACAAAGATGGTATCAGAGCTTTAGGTTTCCCTGTGTATTATAGAGCAAGTGTCCTTTGGTAGGATCACAACTATGCAAATGGAAGCGCGCCCATTTTCACAGATTGTGGCACTACAAAAGGCCTCTAGGAATGTTATCTTTGTTTACACTCTGTCAATGTTGTTTATTCTTATTCTGGTCACGCTTCTTGTCTTTCCCCTCACTTTAAATGTTCATTTCGCTAAGTGAGCGTATTCCTCCTAGTACGTGTGGAAGCAATAAGACGCATGGCTTCCATTGTGCGATCTAAATGCGATATCCTCTCTTGTGGCAAGAGAGTCTGAGATGATATAGGGTTGGACATTAGGACATAGTAGATTAGGCAAGTTAGAAGGCTGTTCGGACAGAGGACGTGGGTTGGGTATCCATAACCCAGCATAAGGATGTTGTTAAAGTAGAAAAGATCAAGAGGGCTTGCTAAGCAGTTAAGCGATAAGCAGGTTTGGTCCAGTGGAATTAGATAAAGTATGAGGGCAAGGAGAACCCCCATCTCAAAGGTTGTTTCCTTGGCTAGTGGAAAGAATGCTAGAAATTTTAAAGAGAAGACAACTAAACAATGATCAGGATACGTAAAGACCTTGTGCTTGGTTTCTTCAAGAATGCAAGTCACATGTTTAGAACCTACAATGAAGTTTATCCTGTCCTTGTTACAAAAGGGGCATAGAGGAGCTTGCTATACAAAGCTTTCAAGTATTGATTGAATGTGCTGGCTTCAAGAAAGGAGATCACCCGGGTTACAACAACAAGCAATTGACGCGCTCAGGCCAATGAGTAATTCTCTCGTTTCGAAGGATGCAAGATGCTGGAAAGTGATTACCAATTACCTTAATTGGTTTTGATCATTACATCAATTGAGTAATATATCGCATTAAGTTGAAGCCGCTATATGACTTGTCAAATGGATACACTCTAATCCTTTGGGGCTACTTGAACCATGTGACCTACCCAAGAGCTACTCCTTGTATTGGTTATTTTGATTTTGGTACGATTCCAGGCTCTTAGGGATTGTTGTAGCCGTTGCAACTAACAGAGTCAAGGGATTTCCTCCCAACCGTAGCTGACGATAACTTACGTTAAATATTCTCCAGTAGATCATGTTAGCACCATGAGTATTGTTTCTGTACTACTTGAAGCTAGAAAGAAAGGCTATCCAGTTTTCAGTGGCAGCTCAAGGTATGTCCAAAAGCATTTGGTGGAGCATTACACAGTGTAAGTTCCATTTGGGGAGTGCATTGGAGAGTTTTGAATGGTGACAACTATACTCATGATGAGGTTCCTCAAATGAGTATCTTGATGACATAGAGAAGGCTAATAAGCCGAAGGTAGCAGCTAGAATGTACAGTGAAGGCAAGGCACGAGTTAAGGAGGTATTAAGGCATAGGATTATGGATTAATCCAAGACCCAACGATTGCAAAGTTGAGTCGTATACATTGCATCAGATTACGAGTAGTATTACGATTGGTAGCTAAGTTAGAATGTTCCTAGGGACCTGATTGTGATTCCTTTTGGAATAGATGGATTGGTAATGCAATGGGAGGGAAGAATCCTACGAGGACCAATTTACAACTGTAAGGGTTTGTAAGGAGAAAGGAGAACCATATCAAATAAGAAAAGCAATTCTTGTAGTTTGACCTTGGAAACTTTCAGTGGTAATGAGTTTTAGTGTGCGGTTGTCAAACTCAGGATGGCATAGACCACATGAGGATAAAGAAACAGATGAGCAATGCTGATAAAAGCCAAATGTTTAAAGTTTGAATAAGGAATTCTTGTTTCCCCTAAGAAGAATGTCGGGCCTACTTGGGCTTGACAGGAAATAAGAAGAGGGTGAGATAAGTCCAAAGACGTGATAGTAGTAATGAGTACTTCAATGGAAAACGAATTGGGTAAGCTTGAGCATTTCCCTTGGGAGTGCTTGCATATTTCGAAGAAGATAAGATGTACGTTTGTGAAGGATTATGTTCTCAGGATGCTACAATGAGCATGGGATTGTTAAGGACTTGAATATATCAAGAAAATGGAAAAAAGATAGGGAATTAGCTTGTTTCGACGGTAATGGGGTTAGGAAAGATTATCCAGTCTTGAATTAGAGAGGTTTGGGGCACTAGTGAGTTTCCAAGGGCATGATGAGAAGGTAAGATGGAAGTTGAAGGTCAATCTTTAATGGTATGCCAAAGGTTTAAAATCTCTAGGTAGAGTTTTGAGAGATACCTCAGATGGGGAAAAGATAGTAGGTTGATAGCAGATGAGGAATGTTCTAGGAGATTAGATGATGACTTCCCCATTGATTGGTGGTGCAGGAAAGAAACGGAAGGAATTTACCTTAATTGCATGACTGAGCATAACTAAAGTTGAAATAGTTCATTCTAGGCTAAAGCATGGGTGAAAAAGTAGCAGACGAATTCTAAGTGCGCTAAGATACAAGTAATAAGGATCGTGAGAAAGGAAAGGAACTAGTTAACTCAAATAGGTTAGTGTCGTAAATTGATCATAGAATTGAAATTCGTAAAGACTTTTAGCAAGGAATGAGGCACAATGGCATGGTTCTTTTGATCAGAATTGAGGCACCGACGGGCTATGATGAGGAGTTAAAGAATTCAGATGTTCTAATATATACAAAACAATGAGGAATATGATAAAAACCTAAGTAATGATCCAAAGGTTAGAAGTTTATGGGAGGAAGGTAGTAATCGGTATTAATGGATGGTTGATGCTTGTGTGATGTTTAATGGAAGTGGTTAGTTTAGTTATGCCTCACCTCTGGTTAAGGTGGAGAAGGTGTTTAAGGGCCTTCAATCTAAACTCCATAATACTTTTTAGATCCTTTTATGTAATCTTTCGAAGTAGAAGAACTCTGACCTTTAATGGTAGCACATGTTGGAATCATCGCTTGATACATAGTTCCGACTAGGGTCAATGAGCTCTATGATTTCAAGGAAGGCAATGGAGATTGGAATAATTTTGAGTTGTTTAAGAATTCGGGGACGAATTCTTTTGAGTAGGGGAGAATGTAACACCCCAGCCTGAGTGCAGTTACCTGTCGAAACCAGAACCTGAAAAAAATTCTGAGTCTAAACCCTATGCCTCCTTTGAGGGCTATAGGATTAAGGAATTTTCTTAAGATCAAAAGTCCCGGTAATGGTTCTCTAGGCATCAATGAGTTGAAGGGGGATTTTTAATGAATTTTAGGGAATGGATAACCCCTTCGTTTTCAACCCTCAAGTTTATAAAAATGCAAGTTTTCGGAGAATTGTACTAAAACCCAAAAGTTGGATTCTAATTCTTAAGGATTTTGAATTTTTAGATATTTTTATTGAATCCAAATGGGGGGATATTCCCTTATTTATATTTATGTTTTAAAGTTAATGGAAATGGAGAGTAGAGTTAAAGGGGACATTAACTTAATTAAGAAATGTAAATTAAGAAATGTAAATAAGTCTGTGCAACATCCTGGACCTGGGGAAGGACTGCAGAAGGAGGGAACCATGTTTTTGGAGTTAGTAATCGATTACAGAGGATCTGTAATCAATTACAGTCCTCTCTGTATGCCCACGGGTTGAAATTTTTGGCATGGTAATCGATTACCATTTTTGGTAATCGATTACCAGCATTAGTAATTGATTACCAGCTTTTTGGCTGTGGTAATCGATTACTATAATTGTGTCGATTACGGTTCTTAAATGTGTCGATTACCAGTCTTTGGTAATCGATTACCATAGGTCAACATATAAGCCGAGATGCGTCCCTTCCCCTCATTTTCGAATTTCCTTTTTCTCTCTACCCTCAAAACTCTCTCCCTTCTCTCTAACACCCATTCCTCTTCAATCCCCACTTAAACCCTTCAAATTTTCCTTCCAAACTCCATCAAATTACATTCCTTTCACTCTCATAACAACAATTTCACCTTTAATCTTCATCCTTCTTCCAATCCCCAACCTTATCCTTGGTGAGTCTTGGAGCTTGGAGTAGGAGTATCAAGACCCTAAATCTCTTCTCTTCCTTTCTCTATCTTCAAAGGTAATCCTCAAACTCCTTTCCTTTTCCTTTCCTTTGAATCATGAATTATTTCCTCTATAATGAGTTTCTAGAGAGCTCTAGGTTAGAAGAATTAGGAATTTTCATATCTGGGAGTATAGTGGATTAATCCTTAGTCTAAGTAACTAACCTTGAATTAAATTTCCGTATTATTGATAGTATATACCACTAGAGGACTGGCTTTGGCTCTCAAAGTTCATGGGATTAGGAGTTCACTATTGGCGTTAGGTCTATGAGTAAATAGCTTATCCTTAGCTTAGTTTTAATGTATTTTGTTTGTATATATATATATATATATATATATATATATATATATATATATATATATATATATATATATATATATATATATATGTATATACATATGCAAATGATTTGGTATGTCTTAGCAATATAATTTACATTTTGGTAGCTTATCTATTTTTACTGGTTCACATGAGACAATGACTTGATTTCAAGAAGAAAAATGTGGCAAATGTTTATGACCTTGGTTTCCTATTAAACTTTGGAAAGTTTTCTTTGTTTTGAAAGGTTTTTGGATAAAAGCTTTTGACTTTGTTCATTTTTTATTTATTAAAGTATTAAGGCTTTATTTTCTTTGAAGTTACAATTTTATTGTTTTATATAAAGTATATCGGTTTATTTTATAAGAATCTTTATTAAATGTTCTGTATAATGGAAAAGAAAGTTTTGGGAAAGTCTAGACCAGGATCTATAGGCTAACGGCAGTAGGCGTTAGCCTTGGGTGCACCTAGGATGTTGGATTTCATGGCCACTTAAGGGAGTGGTGCATGCCTGTTATTCACGGCCATACATATAGTGTGGTGCGTGCCTGATATTCACGGCCACGGGAAGAGTGGTGCATGCCTGATTACGGGATTCACACTAAGGGAAGGCCACCTAAGTGTGTTTCCTGACGGATTTATCCTGGAATAGATGGACTATATTTTAGAAAAGAAAACTTGGATAATATTTGATTATGATTTCTATTTTGGTTTCGTTATACATATTATAATATCACCCTAATATCTATAAGTTTTACATTGTCTCATGTGGGTTAGGGACATTCTATCTCTCACTGAGTTTCTCAAAACTCACCCTATGGTTATTATATTCTTTTCAGATACAAGTTCAGACTTGGGAGCTGATTTTTCAGTTCAGCATCATTTGATTCCTATCTGGGTGAGCCCTACTTAGTAATGGGCCTTGATTTCTAATTTTGTTTCAGTTGTAACCTTAGTATGTAGCTCCATAGTACTACAGGCAGGGTCCGACCTTATTTTGTTTTTTGTTGTTGTTATGTATTCATTCATATATATATATATATTTTTCAACTTGTTGGAATTAAAGTTGTGTAAAGGATTTGTTTTCTGAAGAACTTGAACAGTATATTTTTGGACATACGATTGTATTTATATATTTTACTGTCATACTGTGTGCTGAGGGGTGTATTCTAAGAATATCTGGATCCCCGATGGAAGATTGTGTTGTTTGTCTTGCAGGGTAACATTTTGTGATTGGGAAATATCCTAATTACAAAGGGGATTCTGTCGAAATTTTATAAAATTCTGTGGCGGAAGACTTGCATAGGGACTTGTCCCTATGCGCCGGTCACGGCTCGGGTTTGGGTCGTGATAGCCCGGAAGGGTCATCTTATGAACAAAGCGAGCCACTTTACGCTTGCTAAGTCTATGTTAACTTCTATGTCTATTTACCCGATGCAAACTTGGTGGTCTTCTGAATCAGTTTATAATGATCTTGATAGGGTGGTGAGGAATTTCATTTGGCATGGTGATGGTGATCATTGTGGTTTGAATTTGGTCAGCAAGGATATAATGTCTAGGCCTAAAAAACATGGTGTTTTGGGCATTCATCAAGCACGACTAACTAATTCGGCTCTTCTAGCCAAATTGGTGTGAAATATTCTTACTCTTTTATCTAAAATTTAGCCTGCTTTGCTTCGGCAGAAATATCATTTTATTCTTATTCCTAGCCTAGTTTGGATTTGTGTAAGAATGCTTCCTTTACATGGAAAGCGATTGTGAAGGTTGGCCATATTTTTTTGGAAGGGTTTATTGCAGCCCAATCGTGGTGAGTTATCTTTGTGGTGTGATCCTTGGCTACTAGATGGTGTTTTTTGTGAGATGATTCCTTTTGTGCATGTTTTTGATGTTGGGCTACGTGTAAAGGATATTTGGGAAAATAGTTTTTGGGCCATTGATAGGTTAGCCACTTTTGTAAGTTTTGATGATTAATCAACATTGCATTTGGCTTCACCCTAGTTCTATTGATAGATGGGTGTGGTTACATGACAATTGTAGTGTGTATTCTATCTCTTCTAGTTACTAGTGGCATCACCTGCATCTTGTACAGGCTAACAGTACTCTTAGTTGGAGTTAGATTTGGCGTCTTTGTACTACAAAGAAATACAAGTTCTTGATTTGGCTTTCTCTCCATGGTGCCCTTCCCACCGACCAGCTCAAGTTTTGTCGTCATCTGAGCGCTAGTGCTTTTTGTAGCTTTTGTGGGGTGCATGAAGAGACTACCTTTCACGGCCTACGTGATTGTGTGCATGCTAGATAGATTTGCCTATCTTTTGGTGCCAACAAAGCCTTCTTTAGTGTAACTGTGCTATTTGATTGGCTTCATAGCTTTAGTAAGAATCCTCAAAGCTCTCTTTTTTGTTCGGCTCTTTGGTAGATTTGGAGAAGTCGAAATGAGAAAGTGTTTCATGGTTCAATGTTTAACCATGATTTTATTCATAGATAGGTTGAATCTGAGGTCCATATTCTTAGTGAATCTTCTTCTCAAGCTACTTCTTCTTATAGGTGGGTGAGATAGCTTTGGCCCCCAGAAAATTGCGTCAAACTAAATATTGATGGCAACTCTAGAAGGAATCTGGGTCTTGCTGGCTTTGGAGGTCTTTTGGTGATGATCAAGGCAAGTGAATGGTTGGTTTTCAAGGGTCTCTTGGTACAACTGATAACCTTGGTACTGAGCTTGTGGCGCTTTGTCAAGGTCTTTGTATTAGTTGGCAACGAGGTTTTTGCAGTGTGATCTGTGAGTCTGGCTAGCTGAAGTGGTACTACTAGCTAGTGAGGAGGCTTCAAACCATCACCTTTGCCATGCAGTGATTATGGGGATCAAGGATCTTTTGCACAAGGATTGGGATGTTTCTGTGGTGCATGTTTGTAGGGAGGCTAATGCCTGCACGGACTTCCTCACTAAGGTTGGCTCTGCTAGGAGTGCTGATTTAATTATTTGGGATGACCCTTTTATGAACCTTTGTTCCTTGTTGTAGACGGGTTGCATGGGAGTGTGGTATTGTCATATAGTTTTCTCTTTTATTTCTGATGTATAAGAAAAAAACAAGGGCCCAATAACTGGTTTTCATTTTGTTCATTGTCATTGTGTACCAGACTTCTATTGTGAATCATTTTCTTCTAAAAAAAAGGTCACTTCATGTCTTTTCTTGGCAATTTTATTCGTGGGATAAGAAGTTTTGCACCGACATTGCTTTATATAATTATTTTTGCCTTTATTATCTACTCTTATAGGTGCATAATTTCTTAATGCCAAACTTAGTTCCTAAGATACATAATTGACACTCCTTTTTCTGTTTTTGTTGCAAGCAATGGTTTGATAATCCAATTTAAAGAATTAAAAATTTTACTCAACACGTAAGCTCATTTTCAGTCATGTTATTAGTTTCGTTCTCAATCTCGTACGAGCCTATGTAATGTTTTTTTAGACCTTCAATCAGATGTAATATACAATAATTGATTCCATCAATAGTGTCATTTAAGGAGTGAGTATTGTTGTTTTTCTAATATATTGTTCATTTAAACATGTTTTCGTTAATTTATTCTATCAACAATTTGTTTCACTTATCATTGGTTGACTTAAATAGATACTGTCTTGTTATTTAAATACATATGGTGGAAAATTGCAAGCCAATAATATATATATAATTTTTACCATTTGCAGTATTATATTCATTAAAACTAGTGTGATTTTTGCATATCGATAACTTATGCAAATAGGATATTTTCCCCATATTTATTCATTGACTTGTTTTAAGTTTGATCTCATTGGATGGATTTTCTTGAATTAATTTAATATATTCTAATTGTTGATGCTTTAGTGGAAAATTAATGATTTTGAGTTTAATTGGCAAATTTTCTCACTAAATTAGGTTGATTGCAGAATTTATTTTGAGCATCAATGATTTAAAGATTAAAGGAGAATTGATAAAGATTTGAAGATTTTGAAAAGTAAAATTTGAAGATTTGAAAGATTGGATTTGAGTAAAAAAAGGAGTAAAGATAGAAGAGTCTATATGACTCACTTTGTTATGTCTTTCATGTTTTTAGATATATGTACGAAATCGTGGTCCGTCTCCCCTATCTAGTTAGGGGTATGAAATATCTAGTGAACCCACATAATTATCCGTGTGCTCTTGTGTCTATATGTGCTTTTTATTTATCTAGATTTCAATATAATGAAATATAGCAATGAATTTGTATTTTAATTTTTTGAATATTATTATAATTAATAATATTTAATATGAATGATGATCTTTTATATCATTACTTTAAAAATAAAATATATGGATAGATAAAATACAGCTTGTTATAGTAAATATATATATATATATATATATATATATATATATATATATATATATATATATATATAAGAATTTTTAGTTAATAAATAAAATGGCACAACCTTTTGCATTCACCTTCCATTGTGTAGATTTTTCTGGTAGCAGTTTGACCATGTGCAAATATAGTACAATTAAAGCCTTCTAGCACTCCTCTGGAGATTGTCATGTCACTCCATTGAACAAAAGCAACAATTATAGGACTCTTGGAAGCAAACCGCCTCAATGATTGGGCTGCGAATGAAAAGCTTGGAAATGCCTTGAGACGAAGGAACAATGCTCAATGAAGAACCTCGTGGTTTCAATTTATGGAAAAGTAATTACCAGCTGCGCGCTTTGCAGATATTTCATCTCAATAAAAAATACACTTTATTCAACTGACAGAACAAATTGTATTAAGCCACGCTACATTTGTACAACCATTAGCGGGAGAAAAGTCTAAATCATTAAAACTAAAACACCAAACTGCTGGTAATAAACCAACGGGAACATGCCATAACATTTACTTCTGTTGTAGAGCATTTGGAACTTAAGGTTAATGCAGTATACAACATACGATTAGATTGCAGGACATTAACCAAAAAAAATAAAATAAAATCTAGAAAGTCATTTACTATTGCAGTGACAGCTTGATTGTGGAGGTCATTTTAGTGTGCGGTGTAACACCCTCCCAAGTACAGTATTATGCTTAAGTCATAGTACCACACCCTGGAGTTGTTACTGTTACCTGAACAGATCTTTTCGGATAGCAACTTTAGCCGTCTTCGGAATTTCTTGAACTATCTGGAGATAACACGGAAATAGAAGTGAGAATTACAAATTCTCAGTAGGATTCTCTATAATACACAAAATGTCATCGTTGTCATCTCCAATTTGCTTCAGTTTATTATGAAAAAGGGGAACATACTATACAAGCTGTTTAATTTTACATTTCGAAAAATATATTATCCGAAGCAAAAATTTATTTTTACTCATACACTTGACATTTGGAAGGGCCCATACAAATCAAATCATGAATAATGACTGAAGCATAATGAGATATAATAGCATCAATACATTGAAGACATAACATCTACTCATAACTTTACTTGTACTTGAATGCATGCATATACATGAAAATTTACTTCTCTTTCTTCATTTTTCTTTTCATCATAAAATCTTTACATGTCACATTCCAGAGTATGATCGCCATGTAATACCCCATCAGAGCGTGATCGCCATGTCACGTTCTTTAGGAATATGGGACCTTCATGTAAGCCCTATCCCCTATACTCACACTAGCTGGGTCGATGTCATGCCTCATGTGAGTGGGGTGTTTGCATATGTCTTAATCTTTAGTCTTTAGTCTTTAGCCTTTACTGCCCTTGGGTAGCCTGGCCATGGAGTGAGCTCGTCAGCTTCACCCGTGACCGTCGTCACATCAGCTCACCCACAAGGGGACCCACTGCCTCTAGGTTGGAGGGATCTCATTCTAGTCACGTACCTCTAATTAAAGGGATCTCTTCTGGTCACGTGCCTCAAAACCGAGGGATCTCTTCTGACCACGTGCCTTCAATACAAAGGGATCTCATCTGACCACGTGCCTCCAACATAGAGAGACCCAAGTTTTAGCTGCCATCAGAAGGAGGGACCCAATGTGCAACTGCCTCCAGGTGAAGGGACCCATATCTTTATCATTTAACTGCCTTCACAAGGAGGGATTCAATGTGCAATTGCCTCCAAGTGAAGGGACCCACATTCAATATATTCACATTTAATATATTCATGTCTTTTCATTCTCATGCATAATCCAGCATAGACATGCGGGATGTACTCATACATGTGCTTCATGATTTATTCTTATATACCTCATATCATACTTATATCATTCTTGCATATAGAATTTTCATATATATATATATATTCATCATTGTATAGCTGTTCATAAATTTCTTGTAATATAAATATTCATAGTTTTCTAGTCTTCTGCCGTAAATTTGGCAACATGACGAATCGGATCCGTTTCCCTATGAATATTGCCAGTTCTCACAGACAAATCAGTCATAGCAATATAATCAATCTTATATATCTCTTAAGGTAAAACTTGTAATCCTCAACTCAAACCTTATATGTTCACTAACACTTGTGAAACTATCAATTTGGTCATTTCTGCCAATTATATTTAGTTCTGCCCAAATTTTACATAATCCTCCTTTACTTCTATTCAACTCATTTAAACCTGAATTTTGGATATGTTATAGCTCTATATGTCTACTTTCTAACCTCTTTAGTCCCATCTCATTTTGATTTATATAGCTCAAGATATTCAAATTTTGCTTCAGCCGGTTCGGTTACTAGTCTGAGTTACACTTTTAAAAGTATAAATTCACTAAAAATCGAAAATAACCTCAAATCATACGAAATTGGTGCCATATCAAAGCTAACAAGACAACCTTTTATTCACAAGAAGTTTCACTCCATTTGCTTTAGTATAGTTAGAGTTATAAGTCCTGAAATTCAACCTTCCTAAACTACCCTGTTTTGGCTTGGTTTAGATATAAGGTAATTTCCTCGAATCACTGAGAATGATTGGGACTATAACAAACTCGAAATTCTATATTGGGGTGTTCCCCTATTTGTCAGCTTTCTAACAAAGTTAGTTTCACTCAATTTGGAGTTGTGTAGGGTGAGTTACACCCTTCTCTAGTCACCCTGCCCGGATGAAAGTCCTGGTTCCTAGGTCAAACTTCAAAAATTCATATCTCTCTCAATACTAATCCAATAGCCTTATATTATATATCTATGGAAAGCTCTGAATATCTACTTTCATATAAAAATAGTTTCATTAGATTTAACTAGCTATAGGCAGAGCCATATACTCTGCCATACGGACTGCTGTGGAGCTTCTCACTTAGACATCATTCCAAACCTTCACTTCTCCTAGTTTTCTTCTTCTAACCTTAATTCCAACTCAATATTTCATATTAATCCAACCATAATCCATCATATACATCCAATATATCATCAAATAATTGAAGAAAAGTGGAATCTCATACAGCCACAGTTCAGAGAAATCAAGAATAGAAAGTGAATCCTACCTCTTTGGAGTGTGATCTTGCTGAATTTGAGTTTGGATTGAATAGAGCCTTGACAAAGCCTGGAGATTTGATAAAGTAGATTGAGAGAGGAAGGGAAGAAGAAGGCTGGAACAAGAGGGAGAGAGAGTGGCATAAATCAACTGAGAATGAGGAGGGGAGTCTGACTTAAATACATGAGAGTAGTTGGAATTGTGGTGTTGATTGGTTGGAGTTTTGTGGTTGAAGTTCGGCCATGTCTCCCTCTTTTGTGGCCAAATTGCTCTCCATGTCGTCCTAAAAGTGGAATTCATTTCCATTGTATTCTGAAAAATGACATCGAAACTCGTACTCTTCTTAAAGTCGAAACTCGTATACATCCAGTCAGATGAAATCAGAACTCTGAAATATTGTCTGGTTTATTCGAAACTCGAAAGCAAAGTCGGATGTGAAACCAAACACTTAAACCCGGAAGTCAGGGACATTAGGTAAACTTGAATCGATTCTAAGCATGACACTGGAGATCGGGAATCAAATCATTAATCCTATGTTCCAGGAAATCGGAACTCGTCTTTATTATGTGTAATGTCGGAACCCGCGTCCTTTTTATTTGAGCTTGGAGCTGGAGCCGGATGTCGGAACTCGTCCAACCTTATTCGACACTTGGGAGTAAATTCAAATATCG